>JAEIGN010000752.1:3037500-5590000 GCA_018903745.1 Drosophila repleta | reverse complement strand
AATAGCATATCAAAATTCTATCCTAGAATTCTCGAGCTATGCTAAAGGATAACTAAGGAAGATAAAGTCTTTAATATACCAATTCTGGCAGCTCTTAAGACTCTCGTATACTTTACTTTACATATACTTTAGCTTTACTTCAGTCTTTGGTTTGCTTTACACTTAAAATTTAACTTTATTGAGTTTAGTTTATATTATCTTCATCATGAGTGCATGTTCCATTTATAAAGTCAATATGCCGCCCATTGAAGCAGCTGCTTTGCTTTACATATAGATCTTTCATTGGGAAATGTCTCTTAAGTGCTCTATTAATCCCTGCTAAATGTGGAAATAGCTTTTCATCTCCCCCCCTCTCTCTCTCTTCCACTTAACGGCTAATTAGTTAGGATCTGGGTCGCTGGCTGACTCAAGTCAATTCAATTGCCCAGCATCTGGCACAGAGAGAAGGTTCTGGTTAAACCCGCCGGCTGCTCTTAACTTCCCTGTAATTTCTGTTAAGTGCATGACAAATAATCGCCTTGTGTCTAAAGCTGTTTTGCTAATCCGAACTCAGAACTTAGAACACAGACTGCAGCACCTGTTGCATTTCTTTTGAGTCATCTGACCACGCCCCCTTTAATTTGTTTACATTTGCTGCACATTTGCCTAGAATCGGTTTGACTTTTCATATTCTTTGTTTTACTTTTCGCTGTTCCCACTGAATTGTTTACTCATTGAGCACTTTTGTTTATCACTCGCAAAGTTTTTAATTGGAATTTCACTCGGACTCGTTCAGCAGGAGCAGCGACACGCCAACACTTTGTTTGTAAATACCATTTATATGGGATTGCGAACATATATATATAAAGACAGATAGTATTCGCAGACTTACCCACAGATGGCGCTACTGGCGAGACTTGGAGCTAGCCCCCAGCCTTGCTAACACAATATACACTCTTGCTATATATCAGTTAGGTATGCATATATATATATAGGCAAGTCTCCAAAGACTTCTCTCACAGAGCCAGGCTTGAGCTGTGCCACTTGCAGCTTTACTTCAGTTCTGTTGAGCTTTACTTATTGTATTCCATCTATTATTTTCCATCTTCGGCCGCTGCCAACTTCTCCGCTTGAGGTTTGCTTTCAGACTGATTCTCTGCTCCAGCCAAGAGCAGAGCCCCAGAAACCTTTTGGCAATTGCCTTTCAGGTGCCATAAAAAGTTAGGCCAATGCTTTATAGCATAGCAATTGCCATTAACTGAACAATATATATGTTATATATAGATATATATCTCTACTTCCATTTCAGTTGCATTTGAGCCATCCTCAGGTGGCTCAGGGGCTCAGGGCCAACCTGCTTCGTCCTGCTTCGTGATGCGAGCTCATAAAATGGCAATTTAATTAGCTAAATGCACGAGTCGTCAGCTATAGCCAATCGTCTAGTACCACTTATTAGCTTCTACTTATTATGGCGTATGCCAGTCATATGAAAATCTAATAAAACTGTTTCCCCCTCTTTTATCTCCCTCAATTATGCTCAAGTGTGCTGTTAGAGCTCTTTCGAGCACAGTTTTATCGGCGCAAGAAGCGCGATAAGCTTCTTATACATATAATCATGCACATTGTTTGGCCATATCGGATAGCTATATCTTAAGGCAAACTCCAACAAGAGCTGCAAATGTTTTCATGTGTCCCCTGAGATAGCCCAAATCTTTCCCATTTCAAACTGTTATCAGAGTGAAGCATTATGGTTTCCGTTCCTGGAGTACGAAACAAGAAACATTTCAAATAGGATTATTGAATGGAATCGCTATAGAGTTTCCTTGGGGACTACTCGAAATGTGAAAGGCAAATTTGATTATGAATATATATATGTATATACAGAAACTAATGTATCCCATATATATTTATTCTTCTGTATATCATACAGTTTCCAAATAGTTTCTGTAATATAACCAGAAAACGTGACTTGATCTATATATATATGTATATATGTGTATATCTATATGGGTTTTGTATTCATACTTGCTCAACCTACACAATATATAATATATAAGATATATTTGTTTATATCAGCTATCTATAATATATTTAAGCACAAATTATAGAAAAGGAAAAGGAAGTAGATATAGTAGTCTATACTAGGTAACAATCTTACGACTATATATGCAAGTTGGTTCTCATTTGCCTTTATATGTCCCTCTCTCGCTTCAAGTCGCAATGGGGAAACACCACGATTTCACACCCAAAAAATTCATAGAGCTGCGCATTGTTGACTGATTGATGTTGATTGATGGGCTGAAGATGATGCAAGCAGCCAACGGGTATTCCCAATTCAAGTATGGTAATCCGATCCACTCCAAAGGTTAAGAACCCAATTCAATAAACGAATGCCTACGACATATCGAGCGGGATAGAGCATATGCAAATGCAGCACAAACTTTGTCAAGCCCTTTGATTGATGAGCAGACGAAATTCAAGTGAACAGACAGACAGAGAGAAAGAGAGAGAGAGAGAGAGAGAGAGAGAGAGAGAGAGAGAGAGAGAATTAAATATCGCTTAGTAAACTATTTGGCGATGTCTGTCGGGTTTAGCGCTCTCTGGCCGGAGCCCAAAAATAAGTTTGCTGGAATTTTCACACGAAACACAATGTTCCAAAAATAACAAGGAAACCACACAAATTTTTGAGTGGCGGAAAAGCCAACAATGAAGAGAAAACAAAGCCGAAAAAAAAAAACATTTGTTGAAATTGAAAATAATCGACACAGTGCGAAACCGAGTGTCGAGTGTTGTGCGAGTGAGTGTGTGTGTGTGTGTGTGTGTGTGTGTGTGTGTGTGTGTGTGTGTGTGTGTGTGTGTGTGGTTTGTTTATCTAACTCACCCCAACATATTACGATTGTGGTGAGTTTTTAATTCTTCGGTTCCAGTTCAAGTTCAGAGTCTTCGCGATTAGTTTGAGGGCGACCAAAAGCGGGCCACAGACGCGACCCATAAACCGAGAGATATCAAATGTATATACATATATATGTGTGTGTGTGTGAAGAATTCAAATTTCAATACTAACTGGCACAAAATAACAATATTATTATTATTATATACATATATATATATATATATACAAAAGTGCTTAAATGCTTCGCAGAACTTGTACGCAGTGCGAGTGAGGCGGAATGTTTTTGAATGCTTTTCTGATTTCGTGAGTCTCATTATTGATACGATTATAAGAATATATCTCAGATATATATATATATATATATATATATATATATATATATATATATATATATATACATATGTAGCCAGTGAACTGTGTCTTGTTTATGTTTCGTCGCAATTGCCTTTTGCGTATTTGGAATTTTAATAAAAATTCTCTTCATAAATATTACGCATACGCCCCGTGACACGTTCCAAGCGTTCTTACTACTATCCGCTATCCGTCCGGCCGTCCCTCCCTCCCTCCCTCCCTTCCTCCGTTCGTCTATCGCCCAAGCTGCTTTATCAGTCGCCGATAAATCTCTGTCAGGCTTTATGCACTTCAGCATACATAATTATCTGGCAACTACGAGCTGCTCTGCCCATATGCCTCGCTCGCTATTGATTCCCTTCGATGGTAAGCTCTCCATTTATTTTCGGATCGCTTTGAGTGCACCAAACAGCGCCCTCTAGCGGCTTTGTAGCGCCCCATGAATCACAATTCGTTTGTCATTTGAGACAATTACTCAGCGCCTCGTTATCGGAGGACATAAAAAAAAAGTCCAAAACAAAATAAAAAGAATAAAGAATAAACATTCAGCTTTGCCCAACGGAAGCTAGAAGCATAAAAAAGGCAACGAAAATACCATAATTAATTACTCATTAAATGCTCTGTGTGCTCAGATTGGAAAATACACCCAGCAGAGTACAGACATACACTCGCCGAAATACTAGAGCTAGTTAGCTACTTGGCTTGGTTTCTAGTAAATAAATATCGCGAGGCACTAAAGTGGGCCTCATCATATATCAAAATAAACAGGAATATAGATATATATATTGTAAAGTGAGCTCTCGAGCAAAGTTCTCAGATATAGCTTTACTATATCTCTCCCTCTCTCTCTCTCTCTGTATACATCCCATAGTATAGCAGTGTAGTACTCGAGTTGTCAGCTCGATAAAGACCATAATTGTACGCATATACGAAATATATTTATATATAAATACTCGATTTCTTGGAATCAATAAATGCCTAGTAAATTCTTTTTGTCTAACATTAGAAACTCTTGGCATTATCTTATCGGCGCTTTTATGAGACAGCACGATTATGCCTACGCACGCTCTTTGCCATTCTCTCTCTCTCTCTCTTGATTTCTCTTCTTTCGCTCCTCTCGCAGTTGTATAATAAGCCGACTTATGCTATCGCCGATATTGTCCGCATTACAATATAAGCGAGTATTATCTGATATCTGCCGATATCTGACGGGGACTCCATCAATTGGCATTCCGCTGGCCAACAGCAGACGCGCCCATGCGCAAGGGTTGGGAAATCAATGCGCTGATCGGCCTGATCAGCATTATAAATCGATCGATGGCGTATCTCTCATATCACATCTGTTTCTGGCATAAACACACGCGCATAGACATAGATATTTATATATATATATATATATATATATAGATCGGGGCAATCGCTTTGTTGAGCCAAAACAGCAGTTGTTGCATTTATCAGCATACAAAACAAACAATAAATATGCAACAAAAATAAACAAATTGCCTGATGGTGCCACAACAACAACAACAACAACAACAACAACAACAACAACAGCAGCAGCAGCAGCAAATAATTGCTGTGAGCGAGCTTCAGTTGAAAATCCGGAAAATCGTAAAACAATTCATGAAATTGCGGGTCATAATTCAATTTTATGGCCACATTTAGCCGTTTATATTTTCCGCAATAGCCAAATTGAATCGGGGCGGGCTGGGCAGAGATAGAGAGAGATAGAGAGAGAGAGGTGAGAGGGTGGCTCTTCGCTTGCGGTTGCCCATAGCCAACAAGCATTGCCCAATATACATTTTTACGGTCAAAATTCCTTCGTTTTTTGTGTGTTTAAAAATTGATTTCGATTTATGGGAAATTCCGAATGTAGACAAATCGAAGTTTGAATGGCTTTTGAAATAGCATTAAGATGATACTTTCCTCAAAAATGAACCAGTTCTTTCAAAGTGAACCAGTTCTTTATAACTGAACCAGTATTCGGAATTTATATTGAAAGTCCTGTTGCTGTATATCGAACTATGCAAAGAACAAGTTCTATTTAATGAACTAGTTCACTGAGAATGATAATGATAGTCAGAAATATAACTCCAATCGAGACTGAACTCTAAAATGAACTAGTTGTCTATTAAAGAACCCAAGTAGTTCAGCTATAGTAATACATTTAAAATACCAAATCGACTACTGAACATTGGAACTAGTTCCTTAAACAGAGGCATCAACTATTATTCACAATTATCATTCATGAATATCATTCACAAATTGCCTCTATTCAATTATAAATTTAGCATTTATTTACGCTAAATTCTAGCATCTCTCTTCCTCCCTCCCTCTCTCTCTCCCTCTCTCTCTCCCTCTCTCTCTCTCTCTCTCTCCCGCTCTCTGAACGATTAATTATGCATATTTTTTGATTAATACTTAACTTTGTGAATTGGCGGGCATTTAATGTCTGTTTACCCAATGGGCCAATAAATTTCATGTTAATTCGAAGGTGCGCACTGCCCACTGAGCTGTCAAACACACACAAAGAGGGGATGGAGAGACACCCCCTCTGCCCCTCTCTCCCTCTATCTGCCCTCCGCCCTCAAGCAATGCAAATAATTGGCGATCAATGAATTAGGCGAATGAGGCCTCCATCATAATGATGTTAGCGTGCGATAAGATAGTGCCCAGTGGGCTAGAGGATTAGGCAATGGGGGGTGGGGCTGGGCGTTGGGCGTTGGGCGTTGGGTTGTCGTCTGGCCTGGTAATGAATTTATGGCCACGCACACATTAGCTGGCGAGAGTGGGCGTTGTTGGGCTGACGCAGATAGCAGCAGCTGGGGAGGACATGCCGACAGGATATTGATAGGGACAAGCACTTAGTATCAATTTAACACGAATTCATAAATAAGTGCTGGCACAGATGATTAATGCCCCCAGGAATCGGGAGTTACGAATCGGCAGCTAGGCTGGGAAGGGCAGAGGTCGGAAGTCATAAAGCCACAGGGCGCCCATTCCCGTTCCCATTCCCATTGCGTGTGTCCAGCTACATGTGGACTGTTTATCTTTTCCGCCCTCTCCCTCTCTCTGGACCTCCTGTCTGCCCTTGTGTTTACGTGGCATACACGAGCCACACAAGCCATGACCCCAAGGACTTGTTGCCCTAATTGCGCCTCCAAAACTGACGTAATAAATCCACATGTCCTTGCTCCAGAGGCTAACCTGTTGACGAGATATGAGAAGGAGAGCGAGCTTATTGCCTCAAATGCTAATTGGAGCAATAAAGGAGATCTGATAAGATAGATTGAGACAATTGCCTAGCAGAACTAAGCAATTGCCCGACTTTCCTCATACATTATAAACTTTTCCTTGATTACCTTTGACTCTTTGATACTAATCCTTTGCCCTTTTGTGTCGCGCAGAGCCCAGAAGAAAATGCAGCAGCATCGAAGATCGGGTTCACTCTATTGCGGCGTCACCGTCATCGGTGTTCTGCTCCTGGTGGTGCTGCGGCTGCTGCCGGGCAGTCCTTTCGGGGTCTACGCCATGGGCGACGAGTGGAACTACCACGAGCGGAATGGCATTCACATCAAGTGCAGCTTCTTCGACACTGTCAACCTGACTGGGTATCCCTCGTTCCCGAACGGCAGCTACAGCTACGAGGGCGTGCTGATACCCAGCCACTATGTGGGCACCTTCGACTACATCTACAAGGATCTGGTCGATCGCATCGACGTGACCCCGCACGTGCGTGGCTGCATCTGCAAGCTGAAGCCGTGCATCAACATCTGCTGTCCTTGGGGCCAGATCTACAACTACACTGAGTGCGAGAAGGACACGAACTCGAAGCAGATGTGGCCAGAGCCAACGATCAACGTGACCCTCAACAATGGGTCTGTCCAGAGTGTGAATATCTACGAGCAGTTCGTGGTGCAGAGCTTCAGGCCCTGCACCGAGATGTTCTCGCTGGTGCCGGAGATCAACTCGTACGACAGCTTCCAGCTCTACGAGAACGGGACCCTGTTGCGCGAGGACGACATGCACTACATCTACAAGAACGAGTTCTGTCTGGTGCCCACCATGGTCAACGACACGGACCTCTACTATACGATAAACCCAGCCAACTGCGACATGTTCCACGAGAATACCACCGTGAAGATCATTAATGGGTTTGGTAAGTGATTCATTGCCATAACATCCACTCATACAGATATAACTATTTATGCAGTATAGTAGAGTATCAAGCATCCACTTATCATCCGCTTTTCCCTCTGCCACAGCTATGCTCTTTTCCATACCCTTCATGCTGCTGACCATCGCCGTATACCTCTTGATACCCGAGCTGCGTAATCAGCACGGAAAGTCCCTGGTCTGCTACCTAGTGGGCCTGGCCGTCGGCTACTCGCTGCTGTGCTGCTTGCTGCTCGTGGAGGGCATAGACCCGCTCGGTCTCTCCTGCAAGGTGTTCGGGTACACAACCTACTTCTTCTTCATGTCCGCCTTCTTCTGGCTGAACGTGATCAGCTTCGACCTGTGGCACAATTTCCGTGGCACTCGCGGCATCAATCGGTTCCAGGAGAAGAAGCGCTTTCTCTTCTACTCGCTCTACTCGTGGGGCTTGGCTCTGCTGTTTCTGATCTTCACGATGCTGGCCCAGGAGTACTCCGATCTGCCCTACCACCTCAAGCCGGGCATCGGCGGCGGGCAGTTCTGCTGGCTGGACATGACCAACTGGTCGGCCATGCTCTACTTCTTCGGGCCCATCCTGGCCATCATTGTGGGCAACACAGTGATGTTCGTGATGACGGCCATCAAGATTCACAGCGTGCAGCGCGAGATGGCGCGGATCATAGCCCGCGAGGACAGCACCAGGAATCTGCGCACCGAGAAGGACAAGTAAGTGAAGCCCTGCCCTCCCTTTGCCTATTGAATTGAGTTATATTCTAACTTATCATTCCATTACCATTACCTTTCAGATTTGGTTTGTTTCTGCGCCTGTTTCTCATCATGGGCGTCACGTGGTCGTCGGAAATCATCTCCTACTTCGTGGGCGTTGACAAGAAGTGGTCGAAGATCTTCTACGTCTCCGACTTGTGCAATGCGATGCAAGGCTTTCTCATCTTCATGCTGTTTGTGCTGAAGAAGAAGGTGAAGCATTTGATAACAAACAGGTATGTTCGATCTATTGGCTCTATCCGAAAACTGTCCACACCCGAACCCAGAAACTTGTGCTGTCCCCTGTCCCATTCATAATTGGAACGAGCTGTCTTTGTATGTGTATCACACGAGTGTCTACTGAATATGTATATGTATATTTGACTCACTCCAATTACCGCCGCCCCCCTCCCCCCCTCCATCGAATGCCCCCTCGAGTAGAACTGTGCGCGTTCGCAGTCTGAGGCAGACGGAGAGCGTGACTGTGGCTGGCAGCAGCTACTCGATGAGGCAGCGGTTTATGGACGCTTCCCAACACATACGCAAGCTGGTTGTCATACGCAATGCGTTTGCCAACACTGCCAGCGGTGTGCACTCCCACGCCGTCTAATGGAACGAAACGAAATCAAACAGAACGGAACAAAACGGAACGGAACGAGCGAGCGAGCGAGCGAGCAGACAGCGATAAAAAGCTGCAGTAAGCGTTGCACTTGCTCTCCTCGCTGTTCAGTGTTGTGCAACGAGCTCCTAACACTCTCCTAACTCTCTCTCTCTCTCTTACTCTCTCTACGTATGTGTGTGTGCATGTGTGGATAGCAGCACTATAGTTGATATCTATATATATATATATGGAGAGCATATGCGTGGCTGTATCTCAATTTGAATTTTCTTCTGTATTCTTCTGTATCCAGAGTGCTTTCGGTAACGCTAACGCTAAAGCATCGCAACAAGAGCAGCAGCCAAGCTGTTAACCAACACACGACACAGCTAGCAAGCCTTAACACTTGAGTGTTGTTAACAACACCGAAAGCTAACAGCTAAAAGCTAAAGACCAGAGGCTAAACCCTATACAAAAATCACAAAACGAACAAGCTCCGTCCATTTAGATGTATACTAATAAATGTGTATATAGAAACCATGTGTAACACCTATGTAACCCAACTCCAAGTGATATTTTTCGTACATAAACATATACATATATATATATAGAAATATATATATATATAAGCCAATATATATGTATATATAACAAATGCAAATCCGTAATTTTCGTTCATGAAGACTCTTGAAGCAAAAGTCGCCCAGCTCGAGTCAGTCGGCCTCAACGAACTCGACCTCCACCGAGATAAATATTCAGCAGGAAAAGTTAAAAATGAAGGAAAAGTCCACGCGACGGCCCAAGACCCAAGCAAAAACATAAAAGAACAAAACGAATAACAAATATAGTGCTATAAAAGGTAAAATACTGCAGACTATCAAAAGTAGTTAGAGGTTTTGCTGAAGCATTCGAAGCATTCGTAATTAACCCCAGTTGACAAAAACAATAAAACAATTAACGATAAGACAAGACTAACCAATCTCTAATGCTATCTCGATTGATCTATCTATCTATCTATCTATATATATATATACCTATATAATTGCATGTAAATCAATTCAAACAGTCGCCCGCTCCGATTTCGATGGAACCACACATTAGACTCATTTGCATTTCCAGCTAACACTCGACATATTATTTATCGCATCACTTTGTCATATCAATAATTAACGCTGTTACGCTATAATCTGTGTTATCAATGCCAATCGCCTGTTTGCCCCGATTGTAATCTGATTTTTATGCCCTCCACTTAGATGCTCGAGCTCGCGCGATGGCAGCCACCAGAGGCAGAGTCAATACTCCACCAAGACCACCTCCAGCAGCGTGGCGAACCTCACCTTGCAGGAGAAGAGCTCCGTGGAAAAGCCGCTTTTCTCCATCGATCAGCAATCACAGCAACAGCGCACCACCAGCTTCCACTGAGGGCCACAGTAGTTAATGCCTTGCAGCAGGTCTAGTCCTTGATGACGTCATCGCGCCGACGTCGTGCTAAGCATCGAATAGCTGGGCTGTCCCAGCAGCCATATATCTACATCTATTATACTCTAGACTTATAAAAAGACACTATTTCTATATATACATATACATATATATATATATCTGTATACCTATATATGTATATCCACATAACATCTATAGCTGAATGATAGGTATATACACTACACATGCGTACATCTGATATCTGATTAGTCTGGTAAGCATTTGTCATATCCTCTCTGAAATTCTTTCAGATCAACTTTTACACTGCAAAAAAACAAAAGGAAGAGAAACTTGGAAGAGTTAAGTTATAATAAAAAGCGAGATTCATAATCTAGAAAGAAACTAAAAGAAATTGAAATGAATATTCTAGCACTTTTGTTTCATATATATATAAATATAAATATAAATATATGAAATGTTTGTTAAAAATGTATACAAATATATATCAAATAAAGCCAAAGAAAACAAAAAAAAACATGCACCGGAATAAGCTATAAAATATTTATTGATTTCACACCAAAATTTGTTTTTTTTGCAGCACCAAATCTAAATACTTAAATTAAGATGATGCCTAAAATTATAATTTAATAAATTTATGAACATTCCACAAAACCGTTCCCAACTTTTAAATATCTGTCTGTATATTAAATATATTCATTCTCTTAACAGTGATTGGTGTCTTAACTTAAACTGTTCCCACTGTAAAAAAGAAGCTTTTCAGCGTAGACAACGTCGTGTCAACGTTTACATGAGGTCTTTAGCAAAGACAAGCACCCGCACACTTGCTGATAACAGATAAGTTATAGTCTATCTTTAGTTGTGTTTTATCTGCTGCTCATTAATTAATTATTAACGATTAATTTTTGTGAATTAAGGTGTGGTTAAACAGTGGGCCAATAGTTTTTATGTGGACTCGATGAAACATACAGAAAAGCAGAAGTGGAGTGAGAGAGGCAGAGGCTCTCCGTGAGCTACCCTCTCTCTTACTCCAACCAACCATTGAGGGTGCTAGAAAAGATGATTAAGGCCCCCCACGAATCGGGAATCTATCACTCTCTCTCTCTCTCGCTCTCCCTCTATCTTCCTATCTATTACGTGACCCACTCAGCCCATGACCACTGAACTTGTTGCCGTAATTATGTCCCGCACGCACTTTGGCCGAATGGTAACCTGTTGAAGGGGCATAGGGTAATGTGAGATTTCGTCAGATGAAGGCAAAATTCATTAGCTAATATGCTAATTGCAGCTGTAAAGAATGTCTAATAAGAGTGATTACATAACGGAAATTAATGAGGCTTTAGGCCACCCACAAGCTGCTTTGAATTAAGGGTTCGTCGTTTACGCTCTGCCTATATATGTAGCCAGCTTGTCAGCTGAAAACTGTTAGAAGAGTCCTGAGCTTCGGGCAAATCGGTTAGGAAAAGACTTCTGCACCTACTAACACGGCATACTAAAATAATTTGTGTTTTTATTTTTTAGCTTTAAGCTCTTAGCTAACTAATAAAATGTGCTTCTGATTTGCTGCTAGTGCTAAAGCCCACTCACAGCTCTAATCAATCCGCTTTCTTCTATCTCTCCGCAGAGCCCACACAAAAATGCAGCTGCATTGGAAATTGAGTTCAGTCTGTCGTGGGTCCACTTCGAGGTCAGTCCAGGTGCTCGTCGGGCTTTGTCTGCTGGTGTCAAGTCCTTTCGGCGTCTGTGGAATGAGCGAGGGGAGGAACTTGAAGTGCAGCTTCTTCGACACTGTCGACACTACAGCTACGAGGGCGTGCTGATACCCAGCCACTATGTGGGCACCTTCGACTACATCTACAAGGATCTGGTCGATCGCATCGACGTGACCCCGCACGTGCGTGGCTGCATCTGCAAGCTGAAGCCCTGCATCAACCTTTGCTGTCCGTTGGGCGAGATCTACAACTACACTGAGTGCGAGAAGGAACCGAGCACGCAATTCTCGCGGTCAGAGCCAATGATCAATGTGACCCTCAGCAATGGATCAGTTCAGAGTGTGAATATCTACGAGCAGTTCGTGGCGAAGAGTTTCATCCCCTGCACCGAGATGTTCTTGCTGGTGCCGGAATACCATTCGTACGACCGCTCTCAGCTCTACGAGAACGGGACGCTGTTCCGCGAGGAACTCCTCGAATACCACGACAAAAACGAGTTCTGCTTGCTGCTCACCAGCTCCAGCAATTCCTACTTTAAGGTGGGCCCAAACAACTGCGATGTCTCACGGATGACTATCACCCAAGTTGGTAGGCTAACATCTAACTATAGCAACGACATTAGCTCCATTTGGCACCATCCTACTTTCAGCTATGCTCTTTTCCATTCCCTTCATGCTGCTGACCATCGCCGTATACCTCCTAACACCCAAACTGCGTAATCAGCACGGAAAGTCCTTGGTCTCCTACCTAGTAGGCCTGACGATTGGCTACTCTGTGCTGTGCTGCCTGGTACTCGTGGAGGGCATAGATCCGCTGGGACTGCCCTGTAAAATATTTGGCTACACGGCCTACTTCTCCTTCATGTCCGCCTTCTTCTGGCTGAACGTGATCAGCTTCGACCTGTGGCACAGTTTCCGCTTCTCTCGCGTCATCAATCAGTTCGAGGATAAGAAGCGCTTTCTCTTCTACTCGCTCTACTCGTGGGGCTTGGCTCTGCTGTTTCTGATCTTCACGATGCTGGCCCAGGAGTACTCCGACTGGCCCCACCACCTGAAGCCGGGCATCGGCGGCGGGCAGTTCTGCTGGCTGGACATGACCAACTGGTCGCCCATGCTCTACTTCTTTATACCCATCATGGCCATCATTGCGGCCAACACAGTGATGTTTGTGAAGACGGCCATCAAGATTCACGGCGTGCAGCGCGAGATGGCGCGGATCATAGCCCGCGAGGACAGCTCCAGGAATCTGCGTACCGAAAGGGACAGGTAAGCGAAGCTATCCATAATTAAGAGACTCACATTTTCCAGTTGAATTTTCTTTCAGATTCGGTTTGTTTCTGCGCCTGTTCCTCATCATGGGCGTCACGTGGTCGGCGGAAATCTTCTCCTACTTCGTGGGCGCTGACAGGAAGTGGTCGAAGATCTTCTACGTCTCCGACTTGTGCAATGCGATGCAAGGCTTTCTCATCTTCATGCTGTTTGTGCTGAAGAGAGACGTCAGACAATTGATGACAAAAAGGTATGTATGTGAGAAGCAAGAGGAGCCTTCTTCGCTTCCTAGAGTATATTGTGGATCAGCAGCAATGGCCGAGTAGACTTAACCCTATTGCTCTGTCCGTCTGATTGTGCGCATGTGCGGAACAGAGGGCTGTAATCAATAGTTAATGCTGTAATGCTCCCTTTCGTATTCTAATCTAATATTTTTGTATTTTTGTATTACCTGTTTAGATGCTTCAGTTGACGCGGCAGCAGGCACCACCGGCTGAGCCAGTTCTCCGTTCAGCCGATGGATCAGCAACAACAAATGCCATGCACAACCAGTTTATACTAAGGTCTTAATCCCTCGCAGCATGCCTAGCCATAGATGACGTCGGGCTGTCCCAGTGTAAAAAGCTTGTAAGCTTAGACAATAACCAGCACGATTCAGCGCGCTGAATATGAAAGCAATGCGAACAACTCTCAAACACCACAAATCATTTTTACTAAAAAAACATATTAAATAAATAAAAAATGGAAAACGTTTAAGAGCACTTGAATGCCTTGAAAGTATAGCTTAACTTTTCACATTTCGCTCTTTCAAAAACAAATTCAGCAATCAGCAATGGAAACTGCAGTTGGGCTCTGTTAGCAAAGACACGCACCCACTTGCATGAATATACCCCGCAATCAGCAATGTTCCCGCTGTTGGCCTCTGTTAGCAAAGATTCGCACCTAGTTGCGCACAGCTTAGTTCTAAGTACCCACTGTGCACAGTAAATGCTGAATATTAACACAATGCGCAGTGCGCACACAATTTAAGCTCTTGCCGAACGAGCTGCTCTTGCTATGAGACCATTTTAAATGGGAAATCAGGGTATAATGTATAATTTACAGAGGTGTAGCAGAGCCCGTAAAGCTATATATTCTTGATCAGGGCGACAAGCTGACTCGATATAGCCCTGTCTGTCTCTCTGTCCGCATGTCTGTCTGTCTGTCCTGATTTATAAACACGTCGATCGAGTTAGTACACAATAGTCTTATGCTATTGCTGAAAATCGTTATCGAAATTCAGTAATTCAAGTAGATCTCGCACATCTTTGTAGCTAGAGTATCCAAGTTTTGTATTCAGCTTTAAGTGTATTTTATACAATTTTGATTTTTATTATATTTTCGTTGTCCGATAAGTAAGCCACATACGACTCAGCTTCAGATACGCAGACAGACTAGCAGCGTATCAGCAGCGTCTTGCATCCACTCTTGGCTATAAACAACAAGTGAAGACAGCATCCGCTTGACAGTTGGGAAGAATTTTAAGCCTAGAGTTAGCCCAACGTAAGTCTTGTCGCCTAGTTCAGGTTTCGAGCTGAATGCGCTGCGGAGTCTAAGACAAAAAGCTGCCAACAATAAAGCTGAATGAATGCAAACAAAATAAACCTCAGACGAAATCGAATTCCTCTCAGCCCTCATTTTGGTGCGCTCAGCAGCTGCGACGGCGACTGCGACTGCGACGGCGACTGCGGCAGTAGCTGTGGCTGTGGCTGTGGCTGGGGTCTGCCTTTTCTGACTGACTGGCTAATCAGTTAGTCTGTTTTTTATTCTTGGCCGGCATGGTACGTTGACGCCTCTGCGCCGCTGTTTACCGGTTTCGTTTAGCCACAAAGTGAGCAACAACAACAGCGCATCACAAAGTGCGTCTCTCTCTCTCTCTCTCTCTCTCTCTCTCTCTCGTTTCTCTCTCTGTTGTTCTCTCGCTTGCGCGCCATATAATTATTGTCGCTGTTGTCGCAATCATATAGCCGTTTTCAGACGTCGCTGTCGCTGTCAGCGTCGCCGTTTTGATTGTTGTATTTTGGTGTATACACACACTCGTGTGCGTGTGTGTGTGTGCGTGTGTGAGTACGCTTAAAATCCAAGAACCACGACAGATATGTTATACGGATACGATCGCACTTATTTATTTATTTAATTCTGCCGACGTCTCCGTCTCCGTCTCCGTCTCTGTCGCTGTCAGCGCTATAGACGCTGTGACGTCACGCGCGCAGCATAAAAGTTTTGAGCCACAAACAAATACCACACCTACAGCCAACAGCGAATACAGTGAGCACTCGCCCAACGAAACAGAGCTGACTGTCACACTCGATTTCCAATTGGAATCACTTGATTTATCCAAGTCTTCAACCTTTAATCCAGTTAGACATATTTCTTTATCTTTATATGACATGTTCTCTTGGCAGCTGTTCGCCTTGGCGAGTGCTCACTGTAGTAAGCGCGCTTTATGACCGCAGCGTGTTTAATTGCCGAATTAGCGCTAGCTGAAGAAAAATGTGGGTGGTGCTCGTGTGGTTCATCCTCATTAGCGCGAGATCAACAACAGCAACCGCCTCTGCCTCCGCCTCTGCCTCCGCCTCTGCCTCCGCCTCTGCCTCTCCTCACGGCAAGTTTCCATGCGCCTATGCGGACACCATCAATATAACGGACGGGCTGCGGCTCAAGGATGGCTCGTACTCGTACGCAGGTGTGCTGATCCCACCTGAGCTGATGGCCGAGTACACCTTCAAGGTGATCGACGGCGTGGAGTACAGCGCGGAGCGGCACTTGCGCGGCTGCGTCTGCCTGCTGAAGCCCTGCGTCACGTTCTGCTGTCCGCCGGACTTGATCTTCAGCGTGGAGAGCCGGAACTGCACCCAGCCCAAGCAGGATCGGCTGATCAGCCACGTCGAGCTGAGCTACGCCAATCGCAGCGTGGCGCAGGTGAAGATCAGCGAGCACTTTGTGGTGCGCACCGAGCTGGGCTGCCGCAACAAGTTCGTGGAGAAGAAGCACGATTCCTTCTGGCAGTGGGATCTCCACGAGAACGGGTCGCTCCAACGGGACGGACGTCTCTGGAGCACGGACGAGTACTGCTTCACCCCACTGGAGCACAAGCAGGCCTGGGAGCTGACGCCGCTCAACTGCGAGCGCTTCCAGCGGGGCTACAGAGTCTGGATCTATGCCATCTGTAAGCCAGGTCTATATATCTATGTCTATCTCCGTTGCTAATGCTTCTCTCTCTCTCTCTCTCTCTCTCTCTCTCTCTCTCTACACGCAGGCAGCATCATCGCCATAATCATCAACATCTTCGTGCTCTCCCTGCTCAGCTCGATCAGTGAGGCCCGCCGCTCGCACTATGGCCAGCTGATCATCTACTATCTGCTGTCGGCCATTGGAGGCTACTCCCTCCTCGTCTACCTGACGCTCAAGAATCCGATGAATCTGTCCCACGAGGCATGTCGTAACATAGGTAAGCATTACTAAATCCCCCTTTGTTTTATTGAGCTGACTTAGAGCTTGCTTCACAGGGTTCTTGGCCTACTTCTGCATCCTGCTGTCGTTTGTCTACCTGGCCCTGTGCAGCCTGGACTTTCTGCTCAAGTTCCGCCTGAAGGCCATCAAGAGCTGGGTGCGCACCTTGTGCTACTTCATAGCCCTTGGCTGCGTGATCGCTATGCGCTTCCTCGTCTCCTTTGCCCAGGACTCCGACTTGCCCAAGCACTTCAAGCCGGGCATAGGCGAGGACTACTGCTGGTTCGATGGTGAGTCGTGGCTCTACTACTCGACTATCTGTTAGTGCTCATCTCTCTCTGTCTCTCTCTCCCTTGGCAGTTCGTCTCTGGGGCATTCTGATCTACTACTACGTGCCCATACTGCTGCTGCTGGTCTTCAGCATCGGCTGCTGCCTCAAGGCGTACTTCTCGATCTTCGAACTGCCCCCAGACACGCAGTACATCTTGGGCACGCAGCTGCGCATCATGAAGACGCAGTGAGTAAACCTGGATCGCCTACTATACCCAGCCTCATTATGTGCTACTCACCCCCAGTTTCTACGCCTTCGCTGCCTACCTGGTGGGCGTGTCGTCGGTGTGGGTGCGCGAGATGATTGTCTACATACTGGCCCGCATGCGGGAGCATTTCTTCATCATCGACTTCTGGAGCGGCATCTGCATTCTGGCGCTGGCCATAGCCGGATTCATCCTACTCCTCGGCAGGAATATGCACGTCAAGACCTGGTGGTCCATCAATGTGTAAGACCCCAAACTGAATCCACTCCATCAGCAAATACTAATAAGTTCTCGCCTCCCCGCAGCGAATCGAGTCAGACGGACCTGAGCATCATAAATGCGCGTGTTTACAAATTCGACGAGAAGGGCGACCTCAAGTCCCCAGGTGAGTTGGTCTGCCCAGTCTCTGGGTATATCGATGCATCTGTCTATCTATTGACCAATCTCCATCCACAGACTCGCCCTATAGGCCAACGGTGACATCACTCTAACTGCCTGAACTTTGCTCAACTCGTGATTCATCCGAGCCGATCGTTGCTCAGCTTTCTTATGAATCATTCTGAATGATAGCAAACAATAAACGCAATAAGCATTATTAAGACTTGTTAAACTACGATAGTTATACATATATATCTATATATCTATACAGTTACAGTCACAGTTACTGATTAAACAAAAGCTTTTACTCTGGAGTTTATTGCATTATATGACGGCCATAAGCATTAGCACTAGAACTTGTCAGGCGGCTAGAGACAGCTGAGAATAGGAGTTGATAGGTATACGAATTTATAAAGTTTATAATGCCAACTATCATTACTCATTGTCATCATCGACTAGAACTAGCTTCCCCCCTGATATAACCTGAAGCCTTGAAGGAGAGCAGGTTAGGGTCTATGGATTCCTCCCTGGGTTCAGGGAATTTTCTATGAACGCAGTCTAGACTGGAGCTCTTTTAGTTGCTGAACTAATATACTCACTTCACTTTCGTGGTCTGTGGTCTGTGGTTTAGTGGCTCGTGTTCGCCACGCAACAACTGCTCCGCTTATGACGCCATTGAGTGCTGTCCGTCTGGGACTCCGTCCAAGTGACGACCTCACGAGGCGCTCTATAGCAGAAACTGTTTACGCAGTAGCTGCAGAGAGCCAGCGCAGCTAGCGAATGGCAAATGCTCTGCTATAAGAGGAAGTAGCGAGAGATCGATTAGCAATGAGAGTAGATAGAGTCAAGGATAGTTCGAGAAGGGGCTCAGAGAGATGTATTAAAGTCTAACCTGTCGGAGAGGTTCAAGGATGGGTTCACATATGAACTCAAGGTTAAACTCGAGCAAGCCTTCCATAAGTATGCCCCACCTGATGTAGAGTATTTTTCTTTTCAGTTGCTCTTGTTTGTTGCCCAGTCTCAGTTGTTGTAAACAAATCGCAGTGGCAGCAGCAGCCAGACGTGTGTGGATGCAGGCGAATGGAAATGTTTCGATTCCATTTTCGATTCGATTCGATTCGATTCGGCAGTTCGCGCCGAACGCGTGCCAGGTGTGGATGAGCCATTTCCGCCGGACAGTTGCCAGAGTAGAGAGTGAGAGAGAGAGAGAGAGAGAGAGCTGCGGTCTGTGCTTTGTGTTTTGATTTCTATTTTGGAAAGGCCTTTGATTATTCAGTAAACAGCAATCGGACGTTGAGGTAAACAGCGAATGGATTCGGTTTGACGCCGCGATGAGCATCGGTTGGTTTCTAGTCACTGGCTGCCTCCTGGCCATGGGTCAGGGCCTCCACGAGGAGGCGCGGCACCCGTGCGCCTTCATCGACACGATCAACATCACGGGCAGCTACAACATGGGCAGCTCCCTCAACAGCTCGTACGTCCACAACTGGACCCTGATACCGCGCGAGCTCGTCTCGGCCTACGACTTCGTGATCGAGAACGGCATCCGAGTGCCCGCCAGGCGCCACCTGCGCGCCTGCATCTGCAAGCTGCGGCCCTGCGTGCGCTTCTGCTGCCCGGCCGGACAGTTCTACGACCTGCAGAAGCTCAGCTGCTTGGCCGCACTGGAGCAGCAGCTGCCCCAGCCGCCGCGACAGAGCCACATGGACGTCGAGCTGCAGAACGGCACCCAGGCGAGTCTGGAGCTGCGCTCCCTGTTCAGCGTGTACGAGGAGACGCCCTGCGACCACATGAAGGCCTACACCAAGAACAACTCCTACCTCGACTGGACACTGCACGAGGTAAGCGGCCAGCTCCACGATCGATAAGGCTTAAGATTCTCTGCCCGCACACAGAACGGTTCCGTCATCCATCGGGATCACCTGTTCAGCAAGCACTACTGCTTTACCCCTACGCTCATAGGCAACGGCAGTTGGAGCTGGCAGCCCTTGGCCTGCGCCCCGGAGAAGCTTCACTTCGCGCTGGGCGTCAGGGAGTGGACCTATGCTATCTGTGAGTATCGTAAACCAAACCATGTATGTGTGCCGACTGCTCTTCTCTTTCATCTCGCATATCCAATTGTTAATGGGCCGAAAGTAAACACAGTCGGCCCATAAAGAGATCCATTAGTGGAGGTCGTTAGCTGGCTAATTCATGTTGGCCATTAAGAGTGAGTCAGTGGCCGAATCGAAATCTTCCTCTCTCGGCAGGCCTGCTGATCTGCATAATATCGATGTTCATCGTGCTGATCGTCCACCTGCTCTGCTCGGACATGCGCAACAGCTTCTACGGCGTGGCGATCAAGGCCTACACGACGTCTGTTATCTTTGGCTACGCGCTGCTCGCTCATCTCACACTCCACGATCCCGCCAATCTGTCAGCGCTCGCCTGTCGCATCATACGTGAGTGCAACTGACTGCTTGATTGACTGCTTGATTGACTGATTGATTGACTGATTGATTGAGTGATCTCTAGCCAGCTTTGCGCTGCTCTTCCTCGTGCTGTCCTTCTACATACTGAGCTTCGTGGCCTTCAAGCTCTACCTGAGCTTCAACGGCGTCGTCTTCACGAAGCTCATGTTCTGGCTGATCCTCGGGCCGATCGTGCTGGTGGCCGTGGCCTGGTCCGTCTTTGTGGGGCTCAGCTATCACGGCTCGCGGCTGGTCTTCGGCGGCGACACCTGCTGGTTCGACCGTGAGTGAAGAGTTCAGCTACCTGGTGGTGGTGGCTTGCGTACTATAGCTGTCTCTTTCCAGCACGCAACTGGAGCATCATGATCTACTTCTTTGCGCCCGTGTTCGTGGCCTGCGCCATCAGCGGCTTCTTCTACGTGCTCACGCTGATACGCATCAGCGACGAGCCGGACATCGGGCCGGAGAAGAGCTTCGAGTCCCTGGAGAAGAATCGCCTCAAGTCCTTCTGGAAGTTCTTCACCTACACAGCGCTCACCTGGTTCGTCTGCGTCTGCTCCTTCGCCTTCAACTACTACCGCAAGGAGCACTCGCACCTGAACTACGCCGTGTGCCTCTGCACGGCTCTCCATGGCTTTGCGGCGCTCTACGCGCTGATTGGCAAGAATCAGCAGATACAGTACTTCCTGCGACGCATCGAGGAGAACAAGTGGGCATACACAATATAGATATATAAATATTTATTTAATTTATTTATCGTAACTATCTTCCAGCGACGAGGACACCTGCGAGAACTCAGTGCCCATGTGCATATACTGAGCGGAGCAGTTTGGCTGTCACTGGCCCAGTTGGAAGTGCACTGCGCGCAGCTAACTAGTCGTGGCGCAAGCCATTCGACTTGCAGTGCGCAACTAACTCTAGCCGTGACGCAAACCGTTCAACTTGCAGCGCGCAGCTAACTAGTCGTGACACAACCCGTTTATATACAATACTCAGCCAAGACACGCACCCAACAAGCAGCTTTCGTTTCGTTTTCCTTCGTAGTTAGCATAACTTTTCAAACTAACTAACGGCAAATAATAGCTGTAAAAAATATATAATAAATAAACAAAAATAATGCAAAAATTAATAACTTAATTTCTCACAGTTTTATTTTGCAGCATGGGATTATCGGCTGGGTATGGAATGACGTGACTCAGTCCAAGCGAGCAATGGGCAGCTCCCGCGGGGGGATCTCTGCTCAATACAATAAAAATGATTTATTTAAGTTAAATGCAAAAGAAATAAGTAAATATTAAAGTATATAAGTAAATAAGAACTTTCTCTGTTTAGCCTTGAGAGAGAGAGCTGCAGATCCTTCAGCTCAAGTCAAGATTACGTATACGCCCTGTGAGCACGATCTGCCATAAAAATAGGTAGGAGTGGAGCTCTTGGCCGTGGCAGTATATAGCTAAAGGCTCAACAGATTTCAACAGGATATCAGAATCAGTGCAGTTGAATTAACCAAGCTTAACCGGCCAGCCCCGTTAGCAGCCCCCAGCTCGAACAGAAACACAAATACAAATAGAAAATTTGTAGCCAGGCTCATTCGCAACTCAACTCGGAGTTTAGCGTCCCGAGCAAACCCCAAAAAGTATACAACAATACATAACGTAATTTACACAACAAAAGCAAACTGCCCGTGGGCCAGAGCAACTAGCTCGAGAGGCAAGTCCTGGCACCCTCCCCCTGCCCCTACCCCCCTCTCTCTCTCTCTCTCTCTTTAAAGGGAGTTGCAGGCGTTGTTGCTGTTGCTGGCTCATGGACCGTGGCCGAGCATCTACCACCCCCCCCACCCTCTCTCTCTCTCTCTCTCTCTCTCTCTCTCTCTGTCTCTCGCTCCCTTTGGGCTGGCATATAATAAGTGCACGCCGATTTTGTTTGACATCAGAGGTCAATGGCCGCAACGAGAGCAGGATAGCTAGAGATAGAGATTCACAGAGAGTGAGAGAGTAAGAGAGAGAGAGAGAGAGCGCGCGAATGCCGCAAGGGAATGCCAGCCACATTCAGCCTGCATTGAGCTGCAGCAGCAACAGCAGCATCCAATCAGCCGCCCACTGTCGCTCCGTTTGGCTGTCAAGCGCAAGGAATCAAGTGGAAAGTGAAACGAGAGCGCAACAGAAAGCTACCCCCTGCCCCTCCTCAGCCTCCTCTCTCCCTCTCTCTCTACCTCTCTCTCTCTCTCTCTCTGGTGCTCTTTTGATGTGGCCTCGCCCTCGGCCGCGCCATCTAGTTAACAGAGCCTCAGCTACCCGCTACCCGCTTACTAACAGACCCGCTACCCGCTACACGCTACCCGCTTACAATTAACCGCTTCCCATTTCACGTGTCTTCTCGAAGAGCTTTGGCTCTTGCGCTGCGCGTCGTCGGCTGGGCATACAGCAGCAGCGGCGCTCGTGCTCCTGCCAGCTGCGCTGTATACATACACACACACACACACACACACACACATGCACAAATACACACCCGCTTGGATCGATAAAACGTAGTAAAAATTCGTAGTATTGGAAGCTGGAAAAGGCGGCGCTGCATCCGCAGCAGCAAATGGCAGCGGCATTTAGCGTTAACTGACGTGCGCACTGGAAATTCGTGCGAGGTAGGACATGTTTGGCGCGTTTTTCAAAGTGCACACACACACACACACACATACGCATACAGTTCTCTTTATGCTGCTGTACAGTTTGAAAGGCAGGCACAGGAGCAGCAGCAGCAGCAGCAGCAGCAACTCATAGTAGCTGTGTGCATGATTGAGTGTATGTGTGTGTGTGTGTATGTGAGTGTCTCTCTGCTGCTTTAATATTGGCATTGCTCTAGCCACAGTGTTAGACCGCGCCCCGTTTAGCAGAACCACCTGCAACTAGCGCTGGCTGCCCCTCTCCACCCCTCTCTCTCCCCTTCAGCCCCCTCTTCACTGCAGCAGGACATGAAAATTAATTACTAAATGACTTTATGCTTTTTAATGGCTTGGCTCGCAGTTAAAGGATATTAGACAAGCCATTAAGATGGCCCCGGCTAACTCGCTCGCCTCGCCTCGCCTCGATTGGAGTTTTCAGCTTGTTTTGATTGAAAATTTTTGTCTTTCTGTTTGTCAACTGACAGGCAGAGAGAGCGAAACAGAGAGAGAGAGAGAGAGGGAGAGAAATAGCATTCAATTGTAGTTAGTTTTATGTCTGCTAATACTAGCTCTGAGCTGGTGCAAGAGAATCTTCTATATATATATATATATATATATATTCCTACTCTAATCGCTCACTCTCTTTCAGTATCTCTTTCTCCCTTTCGCTCTCTCTCTCTTTCTTTGTTTTTTGTTGTCTTTTGGGTAAGTTAAGCTTTGGCGCGCACACGCGTGTGCTCCCATTTCTCACCTTCAATGACACCTTACAGCCAGCCATAATCATGAAAATTATATATGACTTTGGTTTTCTTTTATTTGTTGCGCTTGTTGTTGTTGTTGTTTCTGTTGTTTGTTCATTCGCTGTGACTCTTGAGATTTATTTCGTGGCTCGCTTAAATGTTACGTTTGTTCAACTACAGAGACGAGGCGAGACGAGACGAGAAGGCATCTCTAGCTAGCTCTGAGGAGAATGTCGTCGAAGCGATGCTCTCACTATGAATCTCCTCATGAATGAATGCAGCAGATCGTCGATGGCTCCGAGAGGTTTGGCTGGAGGGGGGATCGGTTGGTATCTGCTCCACTCCCATATGCTGCAACAGATCCACTTCTGTATTTCTATATAGTTATCACATATAGTTTTAGCCGCTCACTCAGCTTTAGCCTCTGCTCATATCTGACCATCGCTCGACTGATCTATACAAGATCTTTCTCCGATCTCTCTCTTCACCCTCTCATATAAGCTTTGCTCTAACCTAACAGAGAGTTCATAGATCCCAATCATAGATCGCTCTGATACTCCCTCCATCATTAAGTCTTATCACTGATCGGGTCTCCAGCTTCGGCTCATCTTTTTCCCACAGGGCCTTCTCTGCTCGCTCTATTAGTGGCTTATTCAACAGCTCAGCTGATGGATCGCGTCTGCACATGTTGCGGGCAGTAGGGCAGAGCCAGAGGCAGAGCCAAAGCGCTCGGCTGTCGGTTTATGGTCAGCGCACGTGTAAATACTTAACACCATTTTTCAGCTGCCGTTGCTTTTTCCCCCCATTCTTTGTGTGGGGGGACTTTTTTGGCTCTGCGCTTTGCTGTCCGCTTTCGTTTGCTGCTTTCTACGACGACAATGCCCCGTAATCGCTTTAACTGTCCAAATTATGCGAACAATTAAAATTACAGCAACGCCATCAAATATGAGCCGGCGATCGGTCGTGGGGGCCGCTCGATTACGCGACTACTCCGATTGCAGATCGCAAGATGAAGATCTAGCGTCGCGATCCGTCACTCAAAAACTGTCCCGATATGGTCAAATGAGTGAGAATGCCAGCCACAGAAGGCAGCCAAAGGCAACAGCTACAACAGCAGCTCAGGCTCAAGCATGGCCCATTCCCATGCAACAATGTTGCAAGCGTATCTGAACACATCAGCAAATGAAGACGATGTCGAGTATTTTTATTCTGTATACATTTTACCCTCTAGATATTTTTAAAGAGTTTTGTGGGGAGGATTGGTCTCCATATCTATATCTGAATGAAGGAGAACTCTGATATTGTCCTCAGCTCAGGTCTCTGCCTCTGCCTCTACCAATCACTGCCTTTCTATGCACTTCTCATTCTCATCTCCGTCTTCCCCACTGGGCATCTGTCTCTGCCTCTCCCTTTGCCCCTACCTCTATATCTACCTCTACCAATCACTGCCTTTATATGCAATTCTCATACTCTTCTCCTTCTTCCTCACAGAGTATCCGTCTCTACCTCTACCAATTCCTGCACTGCCTTTCTATGCAATTCTCATTCTCATCATCGCTTCTCCTTCTCCCGCACAGGGTATCTGCAAGTCTCCCAGCATCTCGCCTCGATTACTCTCGCTTTTTTGCCTCTTGTTTGTTCGCTTGGCTTGGGTTCGAGCGCCGCCGACGGCCGATGCCGCGATTCAGCCAGAAGACCGAACTTTTTGCAGGTCAGCGCGAAGAGGCAAAGCTTTTTGTTGTCATTGTTGTTGCAGCGGATCCATTAAGCCAAATGATGTGCAGCCAACCCTCCCGCCCTTCCTCCCTCCCGAGCGGAGCCTTGCGCAACAAAGTTGCAAATTGGAGACGCTGAGACGTCGCGACTGCTGCGGGGGTCGTCGCATATGCAATGCATTAATGAAGTGATTTGCACTTTTTTCCCCACGTTCCATCGGCCTTTGCTTGAGCTCCTTTTGACCACCAGCAGCAGAGGCGACGGCAACGGCGAAGCTAAAGGCAGCCTGCCGTAAGCCACCGAGTGATTCCGGGAACAATCCCATCAAGTGCCAGCCAAGGTAGGTGAGATTTATGACAGCCGCTGTGGATCATGTCAATGTCAGTGAGCAGCAGCAGCAAGAGCACTTACTTGAGCCCGGACACGATCTCTGCGAGTGAGAGAGAGACGGAGAGAGGGTGGGAGGGAGGTAGAGGTAGTTTGGGAACTAATCTTGCTAAGGTATCTACAGTTACTGTTACTGATCTTCACACAAGATCATACAAGAATCAGGCTAATGCATGAGATGATGATGACCTATATAGGGTGATCCATGTATGATCTAAGCGACATAAGACAACCCGATCTACAGCAGGATCAAAGACTAAAAGGACTTTCGCAATTGAAGATCAGCTTGAATGAGTAAAGTTTAGCTTCGCTGTGATGAGACTCACATTGAGTCAGCTCTTTGCCAAGGGATCTTCACCAAATGCAGATCGTATTCCATCTGATCTATTCATTTGGGATCGTGATCTATTGATACCAAAAGAAGTCATTGTTCAGGGCGCTGCTGCTGCTGCTGCTGGCACACGATCTCACGATAGCCTCGATCGAGACTGCTTGGACTTCTGCTGGTCCTGTCATCACCAGCAGCAGCAGCAGCAGCAGCAGCGGCGGCAGCAGACCGCGACCACATTTTGCGCATAATTCAGATTTTCATATGGCCTGGTCGGTGCCTAATGCCGCGCCCCTCCTGCTGCTGCCGCCTCTGTCGGTGATCTGTCTGGGCAAAGAGTGGACATTGACCGTCTGCAAGGCGAGTCAATGATCTTCAAACGTGTCAACATTAAAAATAGCAACCAAATGCGCCCAGTGCCAGCTCGAAAGGCTGCCTTGGCCACCCTCCCTCGTCGTCGTCGTCGCCCTCCGTTGCTTTGGCAGTCGCAGTTGCAGTCTGTGCCCCAGCCAGTCAGATATGTAGACGTGCAGACGTTTGCGAAATGCCAAACTGAAGAGAGACCAAAGACACAATCTCAACAACAACAGCAACAACATAGGCAGACATAGCAACAACAACAACAACAACAACAACAGGATGTTTGGCGGCGCTATCAACGAAATTCCAGCATTTGATCGCGAGTAGCTCGAGAGGATCGCAGACGAAAATGCAAAGAATCAAAATTATATATATATATATAAACACATATATATATAAAGAGAGAGAGAGAGAGGGGGAGAGAGATATACACACATGTTGTTGGGCTGACAAAGCCATTAATTACTGATTGCCGATATTCCCGACGCTCAATGAAATTTGCAGACAGCAGCCAGAGGGAGGCAGGGGGCAGAGAGAAATATACGAAATAGAGGAGGGGCGGGGCGGGGCGGGGGAGGGGAGGGAGGTAGGGTGCCTCTTCGATGGCGCTAAGCGAAGCAGAAAACCGCAAGCAGTTGGCTCCGCTGCAAAAATACAAAAATAAATAAATCTAAGTGTGATGCCTCAGCAGCCTAACCCCTCTCTCTCTCTCTCTCTCTTTCTCTTTGTCTCTCTCTGTTTCTCTTGTGCATATCTGAATGACCGTTATGACTTCCGCTCGAGATGAGCTCAGCGAGGCGCGCAGCTTCTCCTCAATAAGTCAACGATCTGCAGGCTCTGCTTTCTGCACTCTTCAATACCACACTGAGCGAAATCAGGGTGCACTTGTAGAGGAAATAGCAATGGAGCTGAGTGCGAAAATGGGAAAGCTATTACAGAGAGAGAGAGAAAGAGAGAGAGAGAGAGAGAGGGAGAGTGTGTTCTTTGAGCTGATTCAGTGAATGAAAAATCGACAAATGAACTAGTTCATGAACATATATAGCATATAGATTGACTATCGTGAACAATTCATACTGCAGCTCTTCAGTTACTCACTGGCTTCTGATCGACAGGCGAGCGAACTAGTTCCGATTCATACTGGAACTTCAGCTCCTCGCCGCTTCAACTGGCCTCTGATCAGTCACATATTTTTCTCTCAGTGCATATATATTTATGCATGTCTCTACACATATCTACTTATGAGGCATGAGCCATACTCATGCCCAAACAAACAAGGCACACACACTCACACACACACTCACTCACACACACTCACACACACAGAGCTCGTTTCAGTGTCCTTGAGCGTTTAGTCGAAATTTATGAAATACATTGAACTCCGCTCGCTAAATTAGTCAGTTAAGGCAGCCAAACCGAGCTGGAAAATAAATACATATGAACAAGAATCGAAAAGAAGAACGACAATGATACGAGAAAGCTCTAGTCGGGCGTATCCGACTAGCAGATCAACTGCAGGCCGAGTGATGTGCTCCACAATTTATATCGATGAAGAGGGGTAAGCCACAGCAATAGCGATCGGGACTATCCGACTAGCAGATACCCTCAAGCCAGCCAATCGAATGCCCATCATGCCTAGCTGCATGCAGCACTCAAGCTTTAAACATCTGTATCTAAAAGATACGTATCTTTTATAGAGTAGCTCTCGACTGGAATGGAGGTGTCACTGTGCCTGTGCCGGTGCCTGCAATCGTTCAATCAAGCCATTGACCGTACGTTGCTCTCTCTCTCTCTTTCTCTCTCTCTCTCTGTGGTCCTCTCTAAGTGCAACGTTCAACAACCTTTCGAGTGGGTTTCACGGCAACTACAGACAATATATACTCTAGATATATACATATCAATTTGGGGAATTGAATTTGCAAAACATCAACAGAGATGTATATGTATATGGGTATTTTGAGCATGTTTATAGGGTGAGAAATTGTGGGAATCATCAACTTGGAGCAACATGGACTGGACTTCGATTTCCCATGAACGAGTCAAGTTATCATGGCTATTGAATGAGAAAGAGTAAAGAGACTTTCAAAAGAAGAAGCCGACTGAATGCGTACTCTATATCAAGAGTTGAACTGCAGAAGCGAGTCTCGTCTTTTGGGAAGGAGATATCAACCTATAAGCTAATATATATACTCTCTCTCTCTCTCTCTCTCTCTCTCTCTCTCTCTTGTTGGCCTAAGACTTGAGCCTTAGCTCAAGCATCTAACTCGTCCCTGGATGGCAATTGGATGATGCTCGGGCAATATGAGAGGAGCATCATCAAAGCTAATGCGCTCCCTGAACTGCATGCTGCTAGTGCCCACCTGGGCGTGCCCCGGCTGGAGCCGAGGATAAGGCGAGTCCTTTTTAGCAAGCTAAGCAGCTGGTAAACTTCGTCCTGGCTAAATCCTTGTCTCTGTTTGCGCAAAACAAAAAATGGAAGAAAAAAAAAAGGAATTGCATTAAACTTTTGCGCAAATTTTCATTTTTTTCTCTTTTTTTGCTGCTGCTGCTTCTACACGTAATTCATATTTATGAGTAGAAACGGTTTGGAATCGGTGTGTTGGGGGGTGGAGGGATGGAGAGAGGGAGGGGGGGCGGCGCCCAGAACTTTGCTCAATTTAAAGTCAAGTGTCAACGCAAACTCCTCAGCGCAGCTGAACAGCTATCGACTCTTCAGGACCTCTTTGGCAGCCACTCTACCCCCTCTCCCCTCTCTCTCTCTCTCTCTCTCTCTCTCTCTCTCTCTCTCTCTCTGCCCCTGCATCCCGCCGGGCTATTTGCACGCTTTGACATGCAAAACGCGCGCTTCATTTGACATTTTTCCTATTTCTTTCCACTTCGTTTTCTTTTCTTTTTTTGCCCTCTTCTTGCTCTTATTCTGTTTTTATAACGTTGGCAACGCGCGCGCTCCTATCGGATCCTTATACACCGTTAGAGCATGCCAACCAATTTGCCACCCCCTCTACATCATTTTCACATTCTCAGCTCAATTTTTATACTATTTCACGTAGTGATATAGTATATTGGTTTTGTGCAAAATCAGTTTGTCCGTCTGTCCGTATGAACGCAAACCATTTCCACGCTATTAAAGCTAGAGACTTGAAATTTGAAATATATACTCGTGTATACCCTCGTCAGATAAAGTGTCAAGATTTTCCCGATACGCCTACTAGGGGCGTGGCAAATCGGAAAATGAATTTTCCTGTATCCCAGAAACACTACTTCTAGAAGGGCTAGAGAGTTGAGATTTTAACTGAACAGTCATATCTACGCCCATTGGGGGCGTGGCAAATCGGGTCAAACTGTATCTTCTACAGTTTTAATGCTAGAACGCCCAAATTTGGCACGTGGGTTATTGTTATGATCCTATAAAGATCGCCCAAAAATTATGGCCACGTCTACTAGAGGCGTGGCAAATCGAATCTGAATATATAGTGATTTTACTAATTCTGTTATATTTTGAGCACTATTGATGCTAGAGACATGAGACTTGGCATATATACTCGGGTTAACATCCCACAATCAAAAAGCTATGGCGGATATATCTACGCCCACAGGGGGCGTGGCAACTAATATCAGCTTATATCTCCTACAGTTTTAGTGTTAGAAGCTTGAAAATTGGATGCTAAGTTACTTGGAGCCTCCTCTATCGATTTCCTAAAATTTATTGTTACGCCCCAAAAGGGGCATGCCGTATAAAAAATACCCTGTAATTTTCGCATTTTTCGAGTGAAATCATCCAAACTTTACATTTATATTCCTGAATGCCCACTCTATGAGCAGGCCAAAAAAATATGTGTATACGTTCATTGGGGGCGTGGCAATCGGGCCAAACTTTATCGCCCATGGACACTTTTATCAGCTTATATCTTCCACTGTTTTAGTGCTAGAAGCTTCAAAATTGGATGCTAAGTTATTGGGGGCCTCCTCTATCGATTCCCCAAAAAATTATTCTTACGCCCCAAAAGGGGCATGCCGTACAAAATATACCCTGTAATTTTTGCATTTTTCGAGTGTAAGCATCCAAACTTTACAGTTATATTCCTGAACGCCCACTCGATGCACATGCCAAAAATTATTTGTCTACGGCGACTGGGGGCGTGGCAAATCAAAACTGAAAAATCTGCAGCTTCTGAGCCAATAACGCGCCAAATAATTACTTTGTGACCTTTGACCTTGTCTTTTGATTTGTCAAATTATATATATATATATATATATATATATATATATATATTGTTTGAAAAGAATATTTTATTAATACAAAATAGCTAAATAAAGAAAATATAACAAAAATATCAACATGACCGCACCGGGGTTCGAGCCCACACCTCTACGCTCGCCAACGAACTTAAATCACATTTTCAGAGTTGCCACATCTCTCATTTTGAGAGTTGCCACATCTCTCATTTTGAGAGATGCCATCTCTCTCGATTTAGGTGCGTATTTTTGCTAAGGTAAGGGTTCTAAGCTTCGATCCTAATTGAAACTGTCTGGCCACCTCCAATGAAAACTTTTAATCTCCAGCCCCTGTGTGCTGCTGGGACGTGAAATAGTATTTCGCTGTCGGTTGCGTCCGACGGCAACGTTCTTACTTGTTTTGTGTTGCTCTTTGCGGAGGCTGGTGCAGGGAACCCTTTCATCAACGGCGCCCATGTCTCCGGTCGTCGGTATTGTTGCGGTTGCTGTTAATATGATTTTCCGCCTGGGCTTTGCCCAAACCTTGTTTTTCCTACGTTTTTCCTCTGCAACTCGATAGTTAGCTGCTTCTCCCACTGCCCTTATTGCTGCTGTTGTTGTTGTTGCTTTCGGGTAGCTAGTTCAATTATCCTTTTTTTTTGCGGAGTGAACTAGAGATGCAGTGCACTTGAAGTGGAACGAAATGGAATCGAATGGAACATTCGATGGGACTGTTACTTGAGACTACATACAGTAGATTCGATTAGCAGGGAATCAAGCAGATACAAGTTAGCTTTAAGATAGCTCAAGTACAGAGTTTAGTATTGTGAGTAGAACATGGTATGAAATGGAATGGAACAGAGTAGGCCTACAGGCAGAGCTTTACTGCAGACTCAAGTCACAAGACAATGGATCGAAATGGCATCAGACTTGAATCTATAAATAGTATAGTAGAGTATAGCATATAGAAACTTTTGGATCTGGGAGAATGTCACCGTTAATTGACCAGCTATTGACCAGCTCTTAAGCCACGCTTGAGTATAGAGTACATATATACTACCTTCATTATCAAAATAGACCAAGTTCTGGTGGTTGATTGGTGGTTTCGAGCAGGCTTTCAGATTGGTGGTTTCGAGCAGGCTTTCAGATCTATTCTATGGCCGCTTCGTTCAGCCCTGCCCCCGCAACCCTTGCGTTTCGTTTGAATTTTAATTACAAGCTGTCAATTGGTGTTCCTTTTTGAGATGCGAGCAAATACCTGCGCCTTCATGTTGTCTAGAGTTACACGCCCTTTGAACCCTGCCGTCAGTGGGCCAAGCCCCGTTCGTCCGCCCTCCCTCTCAGCTCCAACTACCCTTCATCGTGCTCAGTCATAATGTCGTTTGGCTCTAAGTAATTGGCGATTGCTCAAGAACAGCGCCTAAAAGGAAGTCGGGCAACTCTGGAAACTCTGGCAAGGGGATTAGGTCTCAGCTAAGCTAGAAGTTGTATAGGGAAATCAATTGTTATGCATGCAACTGGGCATTAATCTGAGCATACTTCAGTGTGGGGCGTGGCAGCACAGCACAGCACATGAATGCGCTTTTGCCAACGAGCCAGCAGCAGCAGCGCGTTGCCAAAGTACAGTCACTGCGAGCGTGGAAAACAACGGCGGGCCATAAAGACGTCTGCTGCAGCTGGGCTGGTTGGGCGGCCACCAGGCAGGGCGTGGCAGCAAGCCAGCACCCCCGCTCTCTCTGCCCACGCAGCTGAGATCCTTGTGACTCGACATCTGCCCTAATCATCGGTGGCCCAACTTCCGCCCAACCCCCCTCGAGCTACGTTACTGCGTTAGTTTTCATGGAAGCTTTTAGTTGTCTGCAAAATTTTCGGCGCCTTTTTTGTGTTTGCCGTGTGTGTGTGTGCTGTGTGTGTGTGTGTGTGTGTCAATTTTTGGGGGTCGAATTTTTGGGTTTTGTGATAAGCAGCAAGACAGGCGCACAGCGTAGAGTGGAGAGAGAGCGCTGCCGCTGCGGCTGCGGCTGCCTTTTGCTGTGTCTATCGCTGCGCCGTCTGTCTGTCTGTCTGTCTGTCTGTGCGAGAGAGTGTAAGCAGGGCATTGCACTCAAAGCTTTAAACACACACACACATATATATTATATATATACATATTTCTCTCTGTTCGTATCCCACACACACTCGACGCTTTCGCACAGTGTTGCAAAAGTCTCGGCTTTTGTGTTGGTTTTATTTCGTTGAATTTGATTTGAGCTTTTCGGGCCGCTTCAGCTGCATCCTCGCTGCCCGTACGCGTAATTAACCGTTAAGCTTGGCCAGTCAACGGCGCTCAGAGCTCAGTCGCAGGTGTCGACTGACTGTCTGTGCCGCAGCAGTTTGTGAATGAATCTATCGGCGGGAGAAACTGTGGGAGAGTTCTCCTAGTTTATCCTAGGATAGCAGAGGTCGACGCCATAAAGGACAGCAAGTGGAACTTTCGGCAAAGCCAATATACTCTCTCAAGCATGACTACTCTTCCAATCAGAGCATTCTTGCTATGGGCTACTCTAGCCAATCATACATGCATGTCCAGTTGCATCCCTTGCCTCAGCTTGCCTCAGCTTTCCTTGAACAGCATTATTTCAATTCATAATTCCAACTGCCAACGCTTTCCAACACTTGCCGCTTATCTAACACTCCTGTTCGTTGTCAACTCTGGCGCTTCGAGTCCTTACAGCTTTCGTTAGCTTCTTTTTTTTGTGGCTCGCTTTGACAACGCTGACAAGTGGCAACAAAAGACGAGCGGAGCACATAACGTGGGCCAGATATCACACCCCTCTCTCTCTCTCCCTCTCTCCCCCTACCCTCTCTCTCTCTCCCTGGCAGTTACATTTACCGTTACAGTTACAGTTACATGGCCTCATGCAGGATTCAATGTGAGCGGCGCTCAGCAAACGCCAACAGCAGCTACCCAAGCAGTGAGGGATGGGAGAAGGGGATGGAAGGGGAGGAAGAGGGGGTGGGACACAGCGCCAGCAGCAGCTGAAAAATGTTGGGCTAGAGGAAAAGTGGCCAAAATATCGATTGGTTCCCTTTTTGTTGTGTGTTTTTGGGCACCGCCAAGTGGGAGGGGAGCACGAAAGGGAGCTTTGGCTGGAAAGCGGCCTGTTGGAATGTGAAGGGAATGTGAAGGGAGGGAGGGTAAGAGAGAGAGAGAGAGAGAGAGGAGTGGGGAGTGGGGCAGAGGTAGCGTGCGTAGCGTGGACTTTGGCGCGAATTTTCGATTAATGAAAAGCGCGCCAAGCGTTTCCCCTTGCTGCAGTGTCACTCACACGAGTGGCAGGTGGCGAGGGCAGCGGGAAGGGGGAAGGGAGAAGGGGTTGGCGTAGGCGGCACATTCCCAATGCGCTTTCAACTGTCAACGGCGAGCGCCCGGCGAGCAGAGACACTCACAAAGAGCACGCCAATTGGACAACAAAATCAGAAATGCTGACAGCTTCGCAGCGACAGCTGTCAAAAGGACGAAGGCCGCCCAGGACCAGCCGATTGGATATAGATCGAAACAATCATGTGTGCCGGGAGGGGGGGTCTCAGTAGGGGTTGCGGGCTGCTGTGCTAGATAGACCTCCATCTCGTTGAAGATCTCTCATTAGGCGCCTAGTTGAAGGGAGTTTCGAAATGCCCAGGGAGCAGCCTACCCCTAGCACTACCCCTAGCACTACCCCTACCCCCCATAAGCCACCGAGCCAGCTCTCCACTTGAGCCACAAGCAGCGGAGCAGCTTTTCATGGTAGCTGATGGGTTGCTCTGATTTGTATATAGGGGTGGGGGTTGGGGTGGGGGGTGGAGGGCTTTGTAGGCCGCCCCTCTACCTCACTTCAGTTTATAAATAACACCGGCTGGGGCTATCGATTAAAATGGCTCTTTAAAAATTCATTGAATGGGCCCAGTTTGAATTGCACAACCCACTTCATAAGAAAAAGGCTTTCAGTGTTGGTAAACACGCCAGAGCAGACAGAAAATATAGTACAAAATATAGTACAGCCGACTCTTTATTAGTGAATGAAAAGCGTTCTTCTCTTATCTAGTCTAGTCTAGTCTAGTGATAAGAGCCACTTATCAGAAACGCAGTTGCGCAAGGCCCCCGCCCCGAGTGCAGTCGAAAAATGTCTCTGGAATTTCATTCACAAAAAAAGTAATCAATAACGACGATGATAAGTTATCGGAGCAGCTGGCTATTTTGTAAGCGAGCAACTGAGTGCAGTGCTGAGTGCGAGGCGACGGGCAGCCCCGGGGTGGTTCCGGGTGGTTCCGGGTGGTTCCGGGTCTGCTGACTGCCGGCAAGTGGATGGATTTGACATTATCTGCAATAAAGATTACAAGTTGACTTCTTGTTTGGCTCTGCCTTTTGTTGTCGTAAAAAGGTTTTACGAGATGCCGACGACACCGCCGCCAGTGGTGGTGCGAGCAGAGGGCGTTTTAGAGCTGTGATTATGTTATTTTGATTTACGTTTACATTTCTTTGAGGTGGCATTAAGTCGCCTTCACCCGCGCACCACCTGCTGCACCGCGTGAAAGTGCAGCGGGGGCCCAGGCCCCTCGATACTCACTTTGTATCTCCTATTTGCATTACAAAATACTTACACAGCGCAAGGGGCAGGCGGATAACAGGGCTGTGGGATAACAGTGTCAAAGATCAGCGCTGTTAACTTAACAGAGCGCTTAGCATAACCTCAGCAGAGTCTATGGCTAAGTAAACAGCGAACTTTCAGTCAGTTTAACTCTCTGTTAAGTGAATGTTAGTTAACAGAGCTCTGTTAAGCAAAGTAGTGAGTAGTTGCTTTGTCTCTCAGGGGCACTCCCACTCCACCCAGTCAATCATTAGCATTGGATAAATGGGAAATTGCGCATTGGGAGCTGTCATTGCTTCGCTGCGTTGCTTTGGCGTCCCTTTGGGGCAGCGAGGAGACAATGGCGGCACTTAGAGAGATCAAAAAGCGATGCAAACGCTACCCAATCGACAGCAGCAACAACAGTTAGCTAGAGTTAGTTCTATGGCACGCCCCCCCCTCTCCCTCTCTCTCTCTCTCCCACTGTTAACCATAATGACAAATGCGACGCCCTTTTCATTCAATATAAAGCAATTTTCCCCTCAAATTCACTTCAATAAACAATTTTGACTGTCACACACACACACACACACACACACACACACACACATGCACACACACACTCAAAGCAGACAAAAGCGCGACTTTTGAAAGGTTTCCACCTCGAACTTTAGTCTCATCCACTCATCAACTGGGAAAACTGAGAAAACTAGGAACTCTGAACATGGAGTGAGGCAATCAATTTATATGAGCAGCTCTCAACATCTTAGTTTCAACTGTCTTAACTCTCCTTTCGGATGATGCCAAGGTGAGCGCAGGAGGAGAGACTAAGAGCGCTTTCTTTGAGGTGCGGTTCGGGTATTATACTGCACGAGTAGCTAGGGTATCTGCCAGTCGAGCACTTCCTGCTGCACTTTCAATTGTTTTTTTTTTCTATTATGTTCATTTTGATGAAGTGACAGAAGCTGCGTGTGTTCTAACCAACTGTTGTCCCGTCTCCACCCTCCTCTCTCCTTTCTCCTTTGCTCGGCCCACATCTGCAGGCTTTTGGCAATTATTTAAAAATTGTCAACTGTGAAAACAAGCGATGATTCACAGGACTCGCAGAGTGCGCAGGAAGCTGCGACAGGCGAATTGACAGGCGAGGACAAAGCGCGAGCGAAATGATGAACGGGCGATGGAACAGGCCCCGGAGAGTCGACTAGAGGGAGCAGTGGCCAGGTCCATGGGCAGAGTGAGTGAGTGGGTGACTGGGTGGGTGGGTGGTGCTGTTCGACCTCGACATGGCTAACCAGAAGGAGTTGCCCCTGCGTCGAGCCTTGGTCCTTAGCGAGAGCTGCTGCTGCCGCTGCTGCTGATTCGTTGTCTGTCTCAAGTGGGTAAAAACGTTTATGAAACGCACACACACACACACGCACACACACACGCACAAACTTGACCCAATTCCTTGTGCGTGTGTGTTTATCCTTGACGCTGGTGGAAAATGGCGTTTATGAAGCGCTTATTGTGTTTGGTTTGAAGCTGCTTCCGCTTCCGGACTTGAATGGCGTGCGCCACAATGAAAGCCAGGACATGCCACATGCCTCAACCCCCCCCTCTATCCCCCCCTGCCCCTGCTGCTGGCTATTTGTTTGGCATGCGCCGCTGCCTTTGTCCAGTTTTGTCGCACGCTTCGAGCCAACCCCACCCCCAGCCCTCGCCCCCACACGCATCCGAAACATTTGACGCATCTATTGGCATAGGCGTGCCTATGTCCATTCTGCTGAATAGTCCTGGATGTCCTGGGCCACTTTGACAGCAAAGGGAAACGGAAGCGGAAATTTCGTGCCCATGCGTTTTCATTTTTTTGTGTCGACGACTGCCGCAGGACCTCCACTTCCAGCTCGGCCAGGACGCGTGGCGTGGGGGTGGCTCTAACAAGCCATTGAAGCCAACCGCAAGTGCTTCACATTAGAAAATCTCACCACAAGTGGGTGGACCCTTTCCCCCTCGGGTCGCCTCGACTTGAGGCGAGGTCCTTTTTTTTGCTCCTTTTTCCTACATTTTGTAAACTTTTGTTGCAATCTTCTTTTTCGTTTGATTTGTGGGCCTGTCGCGTCGAAGAAAACTGCTGGCGAGGAGGGATGGAGGGGAGTGGAGGCAGGGATCAGGCACCCTACAATATGAAGACGTCGGAGTAACAGTAAAGGAAAGAAGAGGAGTTTCAACAGCCCATCAAAGGGAAAAGCATTCAGAGCTACTCTTCAGATACAGCTGAGAGCCCATAGGAGTATAAGTGATCCCTATCTATGATTCCTCTCTCTACCCTTCGATCTCTATATACCTAGGTCCATTTGCTTAGTTGTGCCTCGTCTGGTCTACACCCTGCATTGCTTCCTTTCTCCTCCTTTCGTAGCTCATTCCCCATTTCCTTCTAGCCGAGACCCTTCGCACTGACTGCGCGCTTTTCATATCCCATTTCGGGAAACATTTTTTAATAAAATGTAAATTATGCGTCCTCGTTTGATAAATGTCCATTGAAAAAGGTTTCAGTTCAATGTGTTATCTTTGTTTTTGCCAAGACACACACACACACACGCACACATACATTATATGTGTCTATCTAATAGCTCTCGTTCTTGTGGCTTTTCAGTGGCTCCAATATTTTATTCATAGTTGACACGAAATGCGTAACAAATCGTTTCGGAGTCGATTCCTCTGACTGGGCCATGAAATTTATAGTTCTTGGCCCGACCACGGCGGCAGAGGGGGCGTGCCAGTCGAAGAAGACAAACGTATGTATGTGGGAGTAGGACGTCGGCTGCCGCCCGTCGGCTGCCGCACTCAAAAGACGTGAGAGGGGTCGGACTGAGGGGGGCTGGATGTGGATGTGGATGTGGATGTTGACTGGCTTGTCTGGCTTGGCTAACTGGCAGCAGCTGGGACTAATAAAAAGCGAATTTGCATTGAATTTCCACGCACGTCGCCAAAGAAATGAGTGGGAAAGGGACGGGAACGAAGGGGAAACGTAGGAGAAACTTGTAAAAATATGATCGAATCCAAGGCAAGCAGAGGATGTGGAAGGAAACACATATAGCAAATATACAGATATATATATATATATATAGGGAATATGTGACAGATAATAGGTACTTTTTCCGAGGCTAAGGACTATCGAGTAAGACTAGCCACATAGACAGCTAGATCAGCTGGCGTGAGAAAGGAGTTTGGCTTAGTCTTAAGGCTTGAGGCAAGAAGAAGAGATGTCAAGACTGCCTTGAATTGTATGAGAAACCCAAGAGCTCTCACGACTGTCTGGAATTGTATTAGAAGTGGAAGATCCTAGGTCCTAGAGGATGATCCCACCTACATTCCCTTGCCAGTTCAGTTTGCCCTTGTCTGTTACTCCGCCTTAGGCAAACCCAATTTATCTCTCTCTCACTCTCTCTCCCCCTCCCTCTCTCGCGCTCTGTGTAAAAATGGGCCATCAGCAAAGCTGGCTCCATTTGGGATGTTTACAAACAAAACTGAAACGAAAGCAAACAAATCTGTTCTGTTACCTAGCTCCGTCTCAGAGTCTCTCCCCTTCTGCTCTGCTCTGCTCTGCTCTGGTGTGTTCTCCGCCCTCCGCCCCCTCCCCCGCAGCCTTCAGCTAATCCAGTTCAAAAATGCAACTCGGCATTTGTCTGCGCGCCTTTTCGGGCTTTCAATTTTTGCGCGCCAAATGCAGATAAGCCTGAAGTCCGGTCCTCGGCTGTTGGCTATCGAGTTACAGAGCTCCCTCCCTCCCTACCCTTGCCCCTCGCAACCCCCCTTGCCGTCCCTCGCCCCGCTTTTAATTGAAAAATGCCCGTGCGAGTCGAGTCGGAGTTGCAGCTCGTAACTTGACATCGAAGTAGGCGACGCAGCGCGCTCGGGGCGTTAGGGATTAGAGACTAGGGAGGAGGGGTAGGGGCTGGAGGGGGTAGGGAACATGTTTAAGTGCTTGTGGCATCTGTGGCAGCGCACGTGCAACGGCTTTTTGTCAAAGTGTCGCCAGCGACGTTGCAAATTTGCGCGCCAACTTTTTGTTTGTTGTTGTTGTTGACAGACCCCCTTCCCCCTCCCTCCCCCCCCTGGGTCCCTCCCTCGGCAAGCTCCGCTGCGGCTTCATATTTATTCAAGCGCGGGACGCGAGGGGCAGCGCGTGTCAGCTTTTATGAAAGCCAAACATTTGGTCGGTTCATGTGAACCCAAGCTAATCCATTTTCGCAAACAGATGAGGTTGGAGCGGGGGGTGGGGAGTGGGAGTGGCAATGGGCAGAGGAGGTAAGGGGTAGGCCCCGCGCGTCTAATGCAAACAGATCTGGCGTTATCGGGTCTCTCTCGTCTCTCTGGTCGCTCTGGAGTCGCCTGGGTGGCGCGACCGGTTATGTAAGCTGGGCCGAATTCGCATTCGCGAAATTTGTTTTATGCAAATGCTGAAAGCCACATAAATTTGCTCTATAAAACTGCAGCGTGCAACAGGGGAGCGGGGAGGGGGAAGGGGGTGAGTGGGCGGAGAGGAACAGGGGTACAGCTGGTGAGCACTTTCGCCTAGTGGCCAGAGCGAGAGAGAGAGGGAGAGAGAGAGGGAGAGAGAGAGATTGGATTACAATAGCAGCCAGGTGGTGGTGGACAACCCACCAGGTGGTTGGGGCCCAAATCGATAGAGAGTGGGAGATGGGGGAAGAGAGAGAGAGAGAGGGAGACAGAGAGATGAAGCTGAAAGTGAAATTGAATTGAATATGAGATCTTTTCCCACTGAAGATAGAAATGTGGAGAGAGAGAGAGAGAGAGATGGAGAAAGAGGGAGATGACGAAAAAGATATCAGCCAGAAAGTGAAATTTAATGGGTTCTCTTCTTCACTTTTGAGAGAATTACAAAGGAAAGAGATGTAAATGAATGAGGTGAGAAGAGAGAGAGAGAGAGAGAGAGAGAGAGAGGCGATGCGCAGATGTAGACAGAAGGGAAGAGTAGAGATCATGATTAGATCAGGAAACGAAAAGGGATCTCTCTGAGTAACTCTAGTTCCAGCTTCTCTCTCTCTCTCTCTCTCTCTCTCTCTGGCAGATGTCGATAGGAAGGCAGAGGAGGGATTACGATAGATAGATGGATCAGATCGGAACAGGAAACGATACTTGATAAACAGTTGGAGAAATGAAAGGGAACTGGGAGATTGATAGATGAAAAGCAGAGGATCTCTGCTCTTTTTCTGACTCTCCCAGTCTCTCTCTCTCTCTCTGTCTCTTCTCTTCCATTTCTAGTTCTTTCTATATACAATAACCGTAGTGAACCACACCCCACTCGTACGTCCCATAGCTTAAGCCATCTCTCGGAAGTTTCCCTCGTCGGAAAAGTCAATCTTGCACAATTCAAATTCGACTCCAATTGGAGTCGCTGGCTTAAGATATCTGAAATCTAATCGGGCAGTCAGTGCCGTAAATCAGTCCATGTCCCATAATTCAGCTGCCAGAGAGAAGGTGGAGGAGGAGGAGGAGGCAGAGGTGGAGGAGGAGAGCGAGAAGTCATTTGGAATTCCATTGCTAAACGATCGTTTAGCGTGTTGAAGGCAGGAGGAGGAGGAGGAGGAGGAAGTGACTGAAGGACTCACGCACATGCGAGTTGCAACTGGAAATGGGAAAGAGAGGGGGAGAGAGAGAGAGACAGAGAGTGGGGGCGTGGCAGGGGCTGTGGGTAAGTCAATAATGGCCGTTGGAACTGCTGTGTGCGCCCTGTCGACAGCTGAGTTATCGCTTTGTTTACTTGATAATGAAAAATGCATTGCGCGGGGGTGAAGAGGGGGTGGCGAGGGCGAGGGTGAGGGTGAGGAGTGGTAGGAGGTGTGGAGTGCGACACGCAACGAACGTCACGTACGCACTTTGAGTAAACGAAGAAGAAGAAGAAGGAGGAGGAGGAGGAGGAGGAGGAGAAGCAGATAAGCAAAGAGCAAGCAACGCAACAGCCAAGCAAACACCCGCCGCAGTCAGCTACCCTCTCCCTCTCCCTCCCTCCCTCTCTCTCTCTCTCTCTCTCTCTCGCACGATCATATTCAATCATTTCAGGTGAGAGGGGGCCGACTGAGGCAACACCTGCCACGGGGATTAGCACGTTCACCTGGAACGCATCCATCAAGCGGATTAGCTGTAAAATTCCATTCAAATTGGGAACGAACCAAATGCAGTGGTAGAGTGTGAGGGGGGAGGGGGGGAGTAATAATAAATAAACACACACACACACACACACACACACACACACAAGAGTTAGTTTCTTGGAGCTGCAAGTTAATTGGGATATTTAAGGGCAACTTCTAGATCGGGATATTCGAGGTAAATTTCCCTTCATAAATTTCCCCTCGGCCAAAGCACACAATGCAAGCGGCTAACGGACTATCGGCATCAGCCGCTAGCGGCGGGCTTCTTTCCAGAACAGTCGCGCAGCAGCAGCAGCAGCGGCAGCCCCTGACCCGCAGCACGCAAGCACACACACACACACACAAAGCAAAGCAAAGCAAAGACAGCAAGAACAACAACAATTACAATCTGCAGAAGGCATTCGTCTGCTGCTGCGGCTGCTTCTTCTTGTCTTCAGTTTTTGTTTTTATTTCGTTTTTCGTTACGAGACCTTTTACACGCACACGCAAAACGACAATTCGTCTGCCGTCCGCCCTTGTTCCGCAGCCCACATCACTCTCTCACACGCACACGCACACGCACGTAAGCATTGTAAAATTACAACAGCGCCGAGCGAGCACAAGTGAAATTGGCACGAGGCTCGCTCCGCTCCGCTCACTCATTTGCTTGCGCTCGGCTGCTGTTGTGAAATTCCCATTCCACACACACACATAAGCATTCACATACAGCTGCGGCTCGCTCACACGCATACAAATTATAATTGTTTGTTATTCTTTTGTCTCGCTCGCACGCTGGTTATCGGATTTCAGAAAGGCGCATCAGAAGCAGCAGCACAACGCGGCAGAGCAGCAACAGCACTCAAATACTACTGCATACTACGACAACAACAAGCCAATAGAGTGAGAGAGAGAGAGAGAGCGAGAGTGCGCTCTCTTCGGTTCACACACAGCACGCGGCGCACACACACAAGCGCGGCCCCAACCATTCCATTCATACAACGCTTCGCGTAGTAGACAGAGACGGAGCACAGTGTGAGAGTAGCGCGCGTACAGACGCCGCCGCCGCCGCCGCAACGAAGAAGAAGAAGGAAAACAAAATTATTTACGATTTATTTTGATCCACGGCAGATAGGCGAGGGGTTTTCATGTCAGTGGCAGGTCGGGGCGGGTTGCCTGCCTGTGTGTGTGTGAATCGGATTGGAATGGAAGCGCAACGGGTACAGTTGGCAATGGTACGCAGAGAGCGCGCGGTAATTAACTAAGAGAGCGCAGAATGAACTGTGGAACGTAAGTGTTCATTTTGGTGCGCTACTCTTTTGGCCCAGTGCCGCAACGTTCCTATGTGCCATGCGGACTGCGCTCTCTTATGCTTTGTCTACACTTTCGTAACATTGCCGTTGTTGTTGCGCTCTTTCGCGTTGCTCGCTTGCTCTGTTTTTGCTAGCATTCTGTCTCTCCCCACTCTAGTTCGTTACAAACTGCTTCTTCTTGCGCCTGCGACGTGTCGCTGCCACGGCCGCTGTCGCAGTCGACTGCGACTGCTGTTGCCGCTGCTGCTGCTGTTGTTGTTTTTTGTTGTAAACTGTACGCGAATGATTTCTGTTGTTTTTGTTTTGGTTTTGGCTTCGAGTACATTTTACGTTACGTTTGTAAAATTGATCAACTCCCAGCGTCTCCACCTCCCGCTCTCTCTCTCACTCACTCTCCTACCCATTATGAGTTCATTAAATTAGAAATGTTAAGTTTATTGGCGCGCTTTCTGTGCCTTCCACACACACACATACAAACAGAGAGAGAGAGAGAGAGAGAGAGAGAGAGAGGGAGAGACAGATACAAATTGCAAGCGGGAGTCTTTTGTCTTTACTCTCTCTTTCTCGCTCTTTCAAATGCAGCGCAAATCAAAATAAACAATTTACCGTTCCTATTTGCTACTCGAAGTTGAATGAACCAAAGCAGTGGAGTAGTCAGACAGAGCTGGCCAGGGGTGTGGTGGGAAGGGGAGGGGGTGCATCTTAGAAATTTCGTATTTCGTCACTTTAATTGCCCGAAAACCACCAAATAGGGCGTGGCACGTGTAAAACTTTACGTTATTTTTATGCCACTCTAACATGAATAACAGTAAATGCGTAAAAAATGTGAATGGGGGCGGGGTTGGGGTTGGGGGCGGTGACTGAGGGTTGCTTTGGCATTGCTATAGATAAGATATTGGAATAGGTTTGCTTTGCTTTTGTTGTGCGCTCCATAACTTACGACAAGAGCGCTCAAGTTTATTATAAACAAAATCATATGAATATTTATTAGCAACAACAACAGGAATGGAACACTAAAAGAAATCAATCAAAAACGGAAAATAAAACAACCCTGAGAACAACAAAAAACACGACAACGGAAATTTATATGGAAAAACAAACTGTAATGTGCGTGATGAGTGGGAAATATAGCTGTAAATTTGGAAAAGTTTGCCAGCGAGTGGAGAGTGAGCGAAAGTTGGGGAAGGGGCGGGCTATATCTCTAAGTATCTGCATACATATATTTTGGATATTATACTAAAACTCACTCAACTATCATCTAACTGTCTCTATGTATTATTTGTATACCAAAACTCATCGTTTGATCATTCTTTCTGCACTCACGCAAGCAAATTTCTTTAGGTATCCCCCTTCAGTTGCGCTCTTGTCTTCGTCTTCAGCAGGACTCTCTTCGCACTGGCTCTCTTAACGATCGCTCATGCCTGCGTCTGCGCACGCACCTAAAAGAGTTACAACCGTTACTCCACTTGCAAATTTCACACTCTCTTCTCTCTCCCATTCCATTCATATCAAGCTCAAGCTGCAGTTGCTGCTGCTGTTGTTGTTGCTGTTTCTTTTTGCTTGCTCTTTTCGGTTTTTATTGCATAACGGCTTATTAGCGAAGGCTGTTTTGCAGCGAAAACAACAGCAACAAAGCGCGTTTCCAGTCGCAGTTCCAATGCCAAATTTCTTGATCTGTTTGCCCGCTGCAGTTTTTAATGGCCTCCATCCCCCATTCCACCTTGTGTTACCTGTTAAAGCGAACGTAAATAAATGAAATTCTTTGGCAATGAGATGCATAAAAGCCCCAATCGAACAGTAAATGTTTTTACCGTATTTACATATTTATTTTTATTTATAATTTTTTTTATCGTCGCGATTCCAGCAAACCGAAAGCCATTTAAAATTCGCCAGCTCAACTTGCGGCGAAGCGAAATGTGTAAAAATAAATCAAATTGCGGCGAATTCGCAAGAAATTCACTAAGCTCAACGTGACTACAGCAACAACAACGTCAGTTGGGTAAAGCCCACAGCAGCAGCAGCTGTGAGCGAGCGAGAGAGAGAGAGAGATGGCAATAGCTGAAGTCGTTAGCGTGGAAATTCCGCTTGCAACTGGCGCCGGAGTCTGCCAATCGGAATTTATTAATTGATCAATAATTAAGATTCGATTGAATTGGCTTTGATTCGATTCGGATTGACCTCACGATATATCGAGATATTATTTAAATCGATTCGAATTTAGAAATATCTCATATATAATTAAAATACAGAATTATATAGAATATGTATTACATATAGAATCATGCTGAATTCGATTTAGTATATGGAAATTCGTTTATACTAATAGTTCCCGTTTCAAATGGAAACCTGGAACTAGTTTATTTTCAAACTACCATGAAAACCAGGAACTAGTTCATTTTCGACAAGACTTCTAGTTCTAAGAAGAGATTTTTGTGGCCAGTTCTAGTTACGACTCTATTAGGGTATAGAAAATGTTTTCATTTTAGAACTAGTTCCTCCAAGAACAAACTTCTAGTTCACAGTTTGTCCGAAAAGCAGCTCTTAATTAGCTGATCCACGAGTAGCTGAGCTAAATTTCTTAGAAAATCAAAAATAGTTCCTTTGAACAAGTTCCAGTTCATTGTATACGTATAAAGCATATATAAATATCATCTATACATCTATCCACATCCACCATATCAACTTGGAAGCTATGTAAGTCATATCTATACTCGTTTCTATGAGAACTAGCTCCATAAATAGAAATTTGCCTTTAGAACTAGTTCCTTTCAGTATCACTGAACTACTCCCACTGCTGCCCTCTCAACTTCGATCATTTTCTGAGAAGAAGGCGATATCATTTTACAGCATTTTCAGCAAAAATTCCCACAAGTGAAAAAGGAAAATGGAAAATTCGAGTCCGAAAATAGTTTCGAAATGCAATTTTCGGAAAAGTCTGAAATGATTTTCTAGAAGCGACTTCCGGGTGCAGCACATGACAAATGATGACATGAGGAGCTCTTTGACATGAGCTATTTGACATGCGAATTGGACAGGCGAAGGGCTTGCGCGCGTCAAAACACAAACGAAAATAGCTCAAAAGATAAGGGGGAGGTAGTGGTGGGGTGGGGTGGGTTGGGGTGGGTTGGGGTGCCGTCTCTTACGCCCCTCTGGCTGAGCTGTCAACATTTTGAGGCGTGGCACAATGATGACCAATTACTTGGAAAATGCAACAAAGTTGCAAAAACCAAATGCAAGCGCCTCTCGCCCCCTCTCTCTCTCTCTCTCTCTCTTACGCTCCCTCTGGCGGTGTCTCTTGCTCCCTTGTTGGCAGCGCCCACAGATGTCAGCTATTAAGTGACAGGCACAGAGGCGGGGCGAGGGGGGGCGCACTGAGGCGTAGGATTGTGGCAAATTCAATTTCCGCAAACGCAAAAACAACAGCAAAAGTCGGTGCACTGAGCGAAATTTGGTTGCGATTGAAGGCAAAGGGGTGGCATGGGTGTAAACTGATCACAAAGAAGCCCCCAACGGGGTGGACGAAAAGGGGGTTTATCTTGTTAGTATTAATTAAATACCAAATGGAAATAGGAGCTCTTTTCGCTCAGTGTAGCAACGCGCCGGCACGGCAAACCTCAAGACCTCAAAAGTCCAAAACGATTCACACATTGTCGCAGCAGCCCCTCCCTCCCCCCTTTGGCTGCACGCCTCTGCACAGCCCATTTTGGCTTTGGTGTTAATTGCTGTCGCATGGCGAAAGGGCGAACGAGCGCCCAAAGGATCCATGCGGGCTGACAGACTCCCTCTCTCTCTCCCTCTCCTCCTCTCTCTCTCCCTCTTCGCTCCTCGCTTGATGATTCAATTGTGAACAAGTGCAACAGCCTCCCTCACCCACCCACTCTCTCCCTCTCTCCCTCTCTCTCTCTTTCCCTCTTCTGCACATTTGACACTTGTCGTCGACTGCGATTTTGAGTGTCGAGGCATGCTGCTGGCCATGCCCCACGCCCACCGTCCTCTCCCTCTCTCTTCTCTCTCTCTCTCTCTCTCTCTCTCATAAGTGATTTTTAAAAAGTGAATTGTTGCGCTTTTTTCATTTTTCCATCTGCTTCCCTCCCTCTCCACCCTCTGCCTCTGCTGTTGGATTTACGGCGTGCGCCACGTGACATTCGCCAGACACTTAACGGACACTTGCCACATGCCACATGCTACATGCCACATGCCACTTCTGCTGCTCAGCTGCTTCGACTTGGCCGCTAAGTAAACGCGCGTTACGCATACGCCCTGTGTTATTGCAACGACTAGGAATACCCTGTACTACCTGCCGCGATACCCTGCAATAAGGAAACTTTCTAGGAAGAGTCTTCAATCATTCAAGCTGATTGAAAGGGTTTTTTTAGTTGACTTTAGCTACTTTAAGCAAAGACCTCAGCTATATATACTATATGTAGATCTAGTTTCTCTGTCAATCAGCTTCAATCATAAGCTTGAAGTTCTCAATCTTTAGTTGAAGATTATATATGAGAAAACTCTCAATCAGAATTAGACATATCAGATAAGGAATGATAATTGTCTCTCTCTATGCTCAATCAGCTTCAATCAAAGGCTTAAAATTCTCTATCTATACATGAGAAAACTCTCAATCACAATTAGATATATATTATATATAAAGCCTGATACCTGCTTCTCTCTCTGCGCTCAATCAGCTTCAATCACAAGTTCTCTCTCCCTTTCGTCCTACAATATACAAAGCCTGATACCTCACTCTCCCTCTCTCTATGCTCAATCATAGTCCTCGTCTTTAGTCGTATTAAGCCTGATATCTCCCCTCTCTCCCTCTCTCTCTCTACGCTCAATCAGCTTCAATCACAGGCCTCAATCATAGATGAACCCCTAATGAGAGCTCTAGAAATATGCTTGGCACCTCTAGCCACCTCTCTCTCCCAGCCAATCAGCCACATTTGCAGGGTATCGGCTGCACTGTAGGGATTCGTGACTCTCAGCCAGCGGCCATCGTTAACATTGTTGTTGCAAGAGTGTGTGCCTTTGGCTGTGGCATTCAATGAGGGGGGAAGCCCCTCTGGGCTGGCTTTTGTTGCCTTTGCTGTTTGGGGCGCGGGCCCAAGCATTGTCGCCAGCTGCAAAGCCGTAAAGAATCCGTAAGAAAAAACGGAATGCAACGCGGCGTATGCGCAACGGCAACGGCAGCGGAAGGAGGCGACGGTGGCGGCGGCGGCAGCTGGAAGCGCCTCTGGCGCCAGCATCTGAGGCGACGCGACAAATAACGAGCGAGCAATTTTAACGAGTTTCCAAATAAGGGAAAGGCTCGAGCTACCTCTGCACCCGTCAATCGCCTTAGTCCTGAGCCCTCCCTGAGATGGGAGATAGGAGATGGGAGATAAGAGATGGGAGATGGGAGATTGGATATAGGAGGTAAGAGATGGGAGATAGGAAAGAGAGAAGCTGCCACATGATAGCTGGAACAGGAAAGATGATAGCTGGAAGACAGAATATAGCAGATATAAGATACCAGATAAAAGACAGAGGATAGAAGCTACAGCCTTAAGAGGCTCCTGTTTCCAAAGTCATCGAAACTATCGATGTATTCGAGTCCGATAGAGATCAAATAACTTTTGCATAGCTCAGATTGCCGCAATCTGGTCTATAAGGCTCCGATGGGCCCATGTCACTATAGAGCTGACAGCCCCAACGACCTTTGATAAGAAAAGTTCAATGATTCCTGGGCGAAGCCGAATGCCAAGTGCTGAAACCTCCTGCTCCAAGTTTACAATGTGGCTAGCTCGTGGCACATAAATAACCCGGATTATATACACCTCCGATCATAATTGACGCTATTATATACTCTGTATATATGGGTCTATCGATATCTCTGTTTAGTCGTAGCAAATGCAATTCCAGAATTGATTCTAAATAAACTATGAGCATGTGACGCTCGCTTACCATAGGTGTGCATGTGTGTGTGTGTGTGTGTGTGTGTGTGTGTGTGTGTGTGTGTGTGTGTGTGTGTGTGTGTGTGTGTTTATTGTTATGCATGCACTCGAGACGCCTCGAAGCACTCGAGTCGTCTACACGCGCAATAGCCACTGCAGCAGCGCCTAACACCCTTCACCACCCACCACCCACCCCCTTAGCCGGCAGTCAAGTCAGCATGATCTGGCCCCGCTCCGCACCTGTGCACGGCGCTGCCTCGCTCTGCGGCCCAAAACACGCGCAAAACTAACAAAGCAAAGAGGAAGAAAACAGAGAGAAACAAAACTGCGATAATGGCAAATGGCAGCTAGCTAAGAGACAGAGAGAGAGAGAGAGAGAGAGAGAGAGAGAGAGACACGCACCCAGAGCGCTGTCCAGAGCGATTCCCATTTTCAACTAAATTGCTTTTGGTTCCTGCAATTGTTGTTGTAGTTTTTACGCGAGTTTTTTTACTACAAAGTAAATGTCAAGTGCGAATCAGTAAGCGAGTGAATGACTGAGTGTGTGAGTGTGTGTGAGTGTGTGAGTGTATGAGTGTGTGAGTGTGTGAGTGTGTGAGCATTACAGCCGACTCGCTTGCGCGCTTGTGGAGTAAGTGGCCTTGGGAGCGTTTGTTAACCTCATTTTGATAACCAAAACAAAAACAGCAACAAAAAGCCGACGCTCGGCACGCAGGCAGCGGGCAGCGGGCAGCGGGGGGAGCGCGGGCGTTACGTAAAGGGTGCGGTCAGGGTTGCGAGCAGCGCAAAAAGCAACTTTGTAACACTGAAGCCCAGACCACATGAGCCAGCCCGAGTTATGGCATGATAAAGAGACAACGAAATGGAATAGAAATCAAAATAGAAATATTCAAGAGTTAAGAAAGAAATGAGAAGTCAACAAATAACAAATGAAACTAAGCTAAGTTAATATGACTGAGGGAAGAGGATCTAGGACCAAATTAGAGCTGAGTTCTGGTAGAGGCGATCATAGGAAGCCCTAGGTGAATAGGTGAAGATCTAGACTCTTCCCATGGTCAGCAAATATATATGAGTATATATATATATTCGATCTGAAGCAACAACTCTACCCCTTCTTATGTAGGGCATTGGGAGAGTGTATGTAGGAGAGCGTAAAGTGTCTAGGGAGAGAGAGGGAGAACGAGAGGGAGAGGCTGGCTGTGAAGTGGGGGGCTTTGGTGGCTTACCACTTACCACTTGGCAAATATTTATTATTTACGTGCATGGGCATGGGACAGAGAGGGGCTGAGCGAGTTTACAGCCTGATAATCACGCTCTCACCTGCCACGCGAAGGCGTACGTTATCAAGCGTCGAGGCGCCGATCTTGTGACTGGGGGGCAATCACAATAGACCCTCTTCCTTCCACGCCCCCGAGCGCCAATGGCCGTCAAAGAGTTCGGGAGATAAGCGAGCGCATAAATTACGTATACGCAGTATTTGGGCAGGTGCAGGCGTGGGAAAAGCAAAGCGAATACCTGCGGCAGCTCTCACCTGCAATGAGCAAGAGATCCAGTGCAACGGATATGCCCGACTCGGAGTTACCCATTCATTTGCAAGACTGCAAGACCGAGCAAGTTCGGGATGTCAGTCAATCCGAAGACGGTGAGAAAGTAAGCAGGCGAGTCAGAGAGAGAGAGAGAGTAAGAGAGAGAGAGTGAGAGAGAGAGAGAGAGCAACTTTGTGTCTGCCTCTCTCTTTCTTTCTCTCACTCGCTTAGCCTTTTCCCTACTCTCTTCTCTCTTTTATAGTTTTGGATCTTTCGATCTGCCTCACTTGATGTTTTCTCTTTGCATTTATTCTCTCTCTCTCTCGTTCTCTCTCTCCATTGCTTACTCTGCTCTCTTATTGCTTATAGTCTTATTGCTTATAGTCTCTCCCCATTACTCTTTCTCTTACTTTCTCATTGTTTCTCTCTTTCATTGTGAGCCTCTCTCTCTCTCTCTCTCTCTCTCTCTCTCTCTTCTCTCTCTCCCTTCCGTGCATCGTCTCCGTCCCCATCTTCGTCTCCGTCTCCAACTCCGTCTCCCCGTTTTCCCTCTCTCTCTCTCTCTCTCTCTCTCTCTCTCTCTCTCTCTCTATCAGCTTCACTCTGCTCTTTCCCCCCATTGATATACCCTCACGTGGTCAAGTGAATATATATTTTCGGGTCATTTCCGCTTCCTTTCGCCACCTCGTAAACAGCCCGAGCTCTAGCCCCAGCCCCACCCCCGGCCCCAGCCCCAGCCCCAGCTCTAGCCCCATCTCCAGCTCCAGCTCCGTGTACGGCGTAGAGCGGCCAACGCCAAAGTTCATTGCCTCAATATTTTTGGCGCCAAATTTCGTTCAGCGACTCATCGCCAAGCGTTCGCATTGTTGTAGTTCCATTTGTTGTTGTTGTTGCTATTGTTGTTATTGTTGTGTTGTTGTTGTTGTTTTTGCCGGCTCGTGTTTTGATTTTTTTCCTTTCGCTAGCTACTCACACTTGTTGTTGTTGCTGCTGAGTTTATTGACTTGGGCGCCGAAAAGCGACTCGCGTAAGTTCGCAGAATGGGAGCAGCAGCAGCAGCAGCGGGTGGTGCTGCCAGTGGGGCCCAAATGGCCGAAGAGGTGGCGGAGGCAGGCCTGGCCCCCTTACGGATGGGGTAGGCGGTGAGCGCCTATGGAATTTGCCACCTTCGCGGCGATCGACGTTCGTCGCTTGCGTTTTGACCGCACATGAACCGCGGCGCGCATATGAATTCGGGAATGTGCTGTGTAACTGCGTGCTCCCGCCGCCCCCAGCTCCCGCCCAGCTGCTCCTCTAACAGCAACAGCAACAGCAACAACGACAGCTGGAGGAGGCCCGAATGTGAAGCCAAAACAAAACGGGCGCAAATAAAAACAGAATATGGGGAAATACGTGCGAAAAAAAGCGAAAATTCTTGATTCTCGCTGCTTTTGGCTCGAGAACCACAACAATAACAAACAACAACAACAACAACAACAATAACAGCAACAGCTAAAAGTGCGCGTTCCCAGCGCCAAGTGCCGGGTTAATGACATCCACAACAGCAACAACAGCAACAACAATAAACAACAAACTGAAGTCGCAGCAGAAACAGCCCGTAAAAAAAAGTGAAGCAACAACCAAGCAACCAAACTACAACAACAACAACAACTGTAAACAACAACCAAAAAGGAAAAGTGATACAAAAGTATATTTCACGTCGTTGTTGTCGTTGTTGTTGTCATCAGCAAAAGTTTCTAGCCCACGCTCGAAGCCCCCCAAAAACAGCTATCTCCCTCTCCCTTTCCCTCTCACATAATAAAGTTCTTGAACACCATCGGAGATAGCTTTGTATCTTGATCTATATGCTGTTCTATATGGGATCTGTATCTCGATCTATATCTTTACCTTCTGCTCGATCTATATTTCGATCTATATCTTGATCCATGTCTTCATTCATTCATTCTATATGTTGTTATATATTATGATCTGTATCTCAATCTACATCTCGATCTAGATCTTTATCTGTTTCTTCATTAATTCGATCTGTAACTATATTTTGATCTAGTTCCAGATATCTATATTAATCTATATGTTCTATATTATGATCTGTATCTCGATCTATGTCTTTGTCTATTTCTCGATCTATATCTCACTCTATATCTTAATCTATATTTTGATTTAAATCTTGATCTATATCTTTAGCTGTATCTCGACCTATGTCTTATCGATATCTCGATTTATATCTTGGTCTACATATATGTTGATCTATATGGGATCTATAACTCGGTATATGTCTTTACCTATTTCTAGATCTATATCTCGATCTACACCATGATCTATGTCTTCATTCATACCTCGACCTATATCTTCTCTACCGCTCGATTTATATCTTGACCTATATATGGATCCAAAGTACATTACGGGTGGACAGTCAGCCGGACAAGGCTTTGTCGCCAGTATACCCCTTTACATGTACAGGCGTAGGGACAGGCGGGCGGACAAAGGACTCTCTTTAGGAAACACATAAGAGCACAGATCTATAGGGAACAAGTCTTTCGACTCATGTAGTGCAGGGTATCACACGGTGCGGGGAAACGGTTTCATGTTGAGCGCTAACTTGTTGTTTCTGCAGCAATCACGTTAATTACGTGTGTAAAAACTATTGGGCAAACAGTTTGGTTAGAGTCCGCGTGTGAATTGGCCGAGTCCGAGTGCGAGTCCGAGTGCGAGTTCGAGTCCGAGTCCAAGTGCGGCACGCGCTTTGCATCCACCGGCCGACGAAATCAAGCAACTCATCAGATTTCGTACGATCGCAAGTTGCGATTTCATTTTCGTAGTTTTCCACGAATTTCGAGCAGCTCTCTCGGCCGCTTGAAAGACACGTCAAGTCATTAACAGCAAACAGATATAACCGTTTGTCTATAGCTTCGCTAACTGATTTTTGCCAGCGCGCTCATGGGAACTGGCATACCCTCCCTTAGCCCCTGCCGCTCCTCATGAGCGCGGGGAATCACAAGTTGTTGATGCCTACAACTATCTACCGAGCCATAATATATGCATAAATATATATAGAGCTGACACTGTTCACAGGTAAGGTGCGAATGCGGACGCTTCCAATCAATCAATATTTGCCCTAAGGGATGGAAGGTATCTAAGATACTATAATCCTCAGATCTGAGGATCTGAGGATCTTCCTCAGATACTAAGCATCTGAGGATCTTCCTCAGATACTAAGCAAAGGATAAGAGCTCTCGGTGTACCATGATGACTTCTATAGCATGCCAACTACTATCTAGAGTCTATATATAGTCGTATACCTTGCTCAATTGGCCCGCGATAACTAAGCGTTTGACTTTGAACATTCCCATTCCAGCTGACTCATAAATGAGCTCATGTTCGATGTGAACGCAATTCTTGGAAGCAAAGTCTCGGCTCAAAGTCAATAACCCTTACAGCTTTGTATCTCCCTCTCCCTCTCTCTCTCTCTCTCTCTTAACAGATATAGACATACTTGTTTTACGCATACGCAACGTGGGCCCAGGTACATGTGTAACTCTCCAGATCTGCAGATCGGGCAATATATCTAGCCATATATGACACCTTGAGACGTAGTTTAGCTCATTCCACAATGCAAGAAGAACTAATTTCTACCACAGAGAAAAGGTAAGAGAGAGAGAGAGAGAGAGGGAGAGAACTAGTTTTGAGCTCAGCTCGTGTAAGATTATTGGCCCCAAAACAAACGGCCAAGAGAGACAGCAGAGGCAGAAGCAGAAGCAGAGACAAAAACAGAAACAGAAACTGCGCAGTGCAAAGTCTGGCAAATATTTCATCATTAGCTTTTTGGCGCTTTTCATTGCAGAAACAACGAGCCGAAAGCTGAAACAAAAACAAGTAAGAGTTCGACCTGCCCTGAACCCTGCCAACAGCCGGCATTCCAAACTATTGCTATTTGTACATATCTCACAAATGTATTGCAAGCACTACGCACGCACTCACGCACGCGCTCTGCTAACTGCGCAGTTTACTATGGGAAATTGAACTGTGTCCCGATCTAGGTCGGTCGCCACGCCTTCTAATTTTCCCTTTTCCTTCTGTTGTTACAGCTTACTTTTCACATTGCTTTGCGATCGACAAGTGATTTTTTCGCATACCCTGCAGACTTCAGCGTGCATGAGAGGGGTATATTAGCTCTGAGCACAGGAATATTGACTCAATATAGAACCCGACTCGTGTTGGCTTCGATAAGAATCGGCCATGACAGGGCATGTGCTCACCGGTCATGGCCGATCGCATTGCCGCTGCGAATTGCGATACGATGAGTTTATTTGTTTTTGTCGCGCAACGCGCAATAAATAAGTAAATTTACAATAAAAAAATGCGATAAAAGCAATTCTAAAAATTCGCACACGACCTCAATGAGTCACAGTGAGTGGCAAAAAGCAACAGACAGAGACAGAGACTGGGAGAGAGAGAGAGAGAAAGAGAGAGAGAGCGGCAAATGCCTCAAGAAACACCTCTGCTGGTGCTGGCCGAAACTCTCGCCTGGATCCCCGCCCTTTGAGACTCTCGAGTTGAATGCATTTGGCCTAAAAGCCAATGCGATATATATCCGGGCGATCAATGACCTATAGATCGGAGAATATTCTCAACTAGTTATGAGTTCAGTAAATGATTGACGCGAACTTTGACCAGAACTCAACGCGAATTCTCATCCACCATCCGAATTGTCTCTCCTAAGCAAAATATCGCCTATTTATAGATGGCTATTTTGGTTGATTTTCTAAATCTGAATTTTGTATTTTTTTATATTCGAACTGGCATTGTGCTATTTATAGCAAAGTATTTAAGATCCATTAGTCAGTGGTTCATCAACATATATTCTTTGTAGCCTAGAGCGGACATCAGCTCATGTTCTCTGGTACTCAGATGCATATCCTTCTCTGCAGGACGCGCTATCTGGCGTCTATCCTGCATCTATGCATCAGCAGCTAAGGGCGAATCTTTTCGCCAATTGTGAAGCTCATGTTGTTTACATAATTGCAGCTGCAGCTCACGGTGTGCCAGGTAGACAGATGCGCGCCCTTCAGCGACCACCTCGGCCGCAACAAGGACAATAACAAAACGGCGCAACGAGGACGAAGACGAAGACGAAGAAGAAGAAGAGCATCGCATTTGCGGCAGGTGCGCGAAATTTGGTTGTTTGTCGAACTGGGAATTGAAGAAGAATCGAAACGAGATGAGCCCAAACACAGGCAAATGGTAAGTTTGTACCCTGTAAATGATAAGAACTCTGGGGTATGTGACTGCTCGGGAAAGCAAGTTTGAATAGTAGAATAGCAGGGTATCATACTAGCGATACATTCGCACTATAGTTATATATGCAGGGTATCTTTTTAGTCTATCATATTGATTCCATATTCTCATTAGTCGTATACAGGGCATCATCGTAGTCTCTCATATTGATTCATCACAGTCATATACAGAGTATCACTCTAGTCTATCATACTCATTCTACATTCTCATCATAGTCATGTACAGGGTATCATTCCAGTGATACATTCTCATTATAGTCATATACAGGGTATCTTTATAGTCTATCACATTGATTCCATATTCTCATTAGTCGTATACAGGACATTGTAGTCTATCATATTGATCATAGTTATATACAGGGTATCTTTCTAGTCCATCATATTGATTCTACATTCTCATCATTCATATATAGGGTAGCTTTCTAGTCTATCATATTGATTCCACATTTTCATCAGATTCATATACAGGGTATCATTCAACTGATATATTCTCATTATAGTCATATATAGGGTATCATTCATGCATATCAATTTGATTCTACACTCTCTTCAGTCACTCTCATCGGTCTATCTCTCGTGGTCCTTCTACATTCCGATTCTCATCAGCGATATACAGGGTATCTTCACAGTCGATCAGTGCTTGATTCGTTCTGGAGCTTGTCAGCGCAAATAAAGTGGAAGTAAGTAGAAGTAAACATTGGCCGGGTCGCAGCTATGTAATTTGACTGTTGCCTGCTGCCCAAAAGGGATGCAATGAACCCGAGTCGAGATGAGAGCGAGGGAGATCGAGAGGGGGAGGGAGCAGAGTAGAATCCCTACACGGTACGTGTCCAGCTGTTGCCTGTGAGTGCAACACGTGGCAGGTGTGGCAGTCACTACCTTGACGTCTTGCAGCTGCTGCTTTTGTTCTGTTGTTGTTGCAGCTGCTGCCTGTCAGCGTCTGGCAGCAACAACAGCAGCAACAACAGCAACAGCAACACAAACAGCAAACGCATTTGGCAATTATAAAGAAGAGCTGCAGACCGAAAGCAGCCAGAAGGATAAAGTCAACGCAGTGGCATGGCCGAGTCGACACTCAAGCAGCGCCGCGTGTTGCACCTGTCCTTTTGTTGCTGTTGCTGTCGCGTGTGATTGCGATTGCTGCTTAAAAGGAAAACTCAGCTCATTTCTGGTAGGCTCAGCCAATTAGCTGCGCTGCTTCGCTATAACTCTTTTGCGGCAATAAATGTCGCTGGCTACAACAAGCCAACGAGCCACTCAGCAGCCAGTCGGCAGCCAGTCAGTCAGCCAACAAGCAACATTCGACAATAAACATGGAGCTAGAGCCAAAGGGCGACTGAGCGGGGGAATTGATTGCACTTTGGCGTGTTGCTCAAGTTGTGTTGTTGCCTATTGTTGCCGCCGCTGCTGCTGCTGCTGCTGCCAGTTGTGATTTGGCTGGGCCCGGCCCTGGAATGTTGCACACTGAGCGCACGCCAGCAACAATGTTGCCCAAACAATGGCAGCAACATTGGCCGCTTCCGCATTCCAATTTAATAAGTCACTCGACTCGAGTCAACAATTGCTGCAGTCTCAACTCATGCAAAACAGCTTGAATCACAAAATAGAGAGAGAGAGAGAGAGAGAGACCTTAACCAGTTGGGAATCACAACAAGTTAGATACATATAGGATATTAGTTCCAATGAGTCTAAAGTATGCAAGTAGCAAGACTCTTCATGCCACAGACTCATTTTATCAGTTGATTTCTCTTCTTTATTATGTATGTGATATATGGCGAGACGATTCCAATTAAGATCACAGTTGATCTCTATCATAGATATCTCTGCCACTAGCTACCTTTTGAGGCACATTCACAGCATGCATCCCTTCCGCTGAGCCAGTTCGACGCACAAATACCCAACGATCTATGAAGAAACCATTATAATTATATATATACTCGGTGGATACAGTATCATGATGTCATGTGGCGCATTTGAAGCATTCCATTCATAGTCTAGTCTAGTGTAGTGTAGTGTGGAGGCCTTCGATTGCATTATTGACTAATTCGCTTCCTGGCCAACAGCCCAAAAAGTGACTCAACCTCAAATTGTGAATGCGAAACTCAATGAATGTATTTTTATTCACAATGCCACCCAACTATGGCCACAAAAAAGCAGGCAATCCATCAACAAAATAAGCAGCAAACGAAATTCGCAACAAACGTCACGAAAACCGTTGAAAAAAATGTTAAGTTCAAATGGAAGCAATTAGTGACTGACTGGGAAATACCCTGACTTTATAGACTCACAACTGAGAGGGACTGTCGGGGAAATGGAGGAAAAACAAGAAATAATCTGTATGCATAGACAGATAGTAGGTTTACATATATATATATAATGAGTATATCTGCCATATATACCTACTATCTGTTTGTATATATATCTCTGTCACACATACCTGCCATCTGTCTGTCAGTCGGTCATGCCCGTTGCCCACAATCAGTCCAGGGCATGAAAATGGGCTAAGATTAGTAGAGAAACTTTTTCGTCATTAAGTCTCGAGCATGTGACTAAAAGAATTTTGCACAATGCTAAAAACAAGAATAGCTAAATTTGGCAATGCCCAGCAATCTATAATATAGTATAATCCACAATGCGATATCCGATAGATAGAGAGAAAGAGAGAGATAGATAGAGAGAGAGAGAGAGAGGGACTAATGTTATTGGAGATTCGATGAGGTGTTTGGGGTAAAAGTTACACACAATATGACGAGAGCAGTTTTGGAGACAAGTGCGAATATGAATGAATTATGAGTTTTATGCTGCTTGCTCTAACCACACCCCCTCCCCAGTACGCCTCCCTCCGTCTGCAGTTGCTTTTTGGGGTGCTGTTGCGAAATCATATGAATATTTTGCTCACGCGCTGCCAACAATCACTCATTTTGTTGAGGCGACAACGCCCCCTGCGTGTCTCCGGGCAGCCCCCATCGAGCACAGCAAAGAAGTCACGTTTGTTGCCGCCACCACCACCACCACCACAACCACCCACCCGTCCCCACATGCACCTCCTCCCACTACGCATCACAAAGCCTCGCATACAAAGTCAATTAGTTGTGATGCCCCGACGAAGGCTTCTCTTGTTCTTGTCCACGTCTTTGCCGTTGTTGTTGTTGTTGAGATTTAGGCCAACAATGACGCACAGCCGAGAACACCATTGGACTATTTTTTATGATGTTGCCACCAGTGGTTCGCTGCCACACCGCGCGCCCTGCCACTTGGCCCCGTCTCTAGTCTTAACCACGCACTCAGACATTGTCGCGAATACAATTTTCTTTTCCTTTTTGTCTCGTCTCCTCCTCTCCTTCTCCTCCTCCTCCTCCACCTCTTCTTCTTTTTCGTCTTCTTCAGCTTTTTGTGGCTGTAAAACGCACGACGAACGACAAACGTCGAGCCTCAGACCCATTATGCCTAAGTGTTTTCTCATAGAGTAGACGTGGAGAGAGAGAGAGAGAGAGCCTGGCGCTTCTAGCATACCTTCTGACTAACCATATAACTATATATAACTATGAGTTCTTAAAAGTCCACTTAACTTAACATAATAAATACTGAATAATACTCATAATAATACTTATCTGATCTATGACCAAGTGTATAGAGAACTAACAGGTACCAATAAGGGCATATCATAATACCTTCTATATACAAAAATACTACAAAATACTAATAATAATACTTATCAAGCATGGGCTTTAGTCTGCAATTTGAATACTAAAGTTCACATTCAACATACTATAGTATATATAATTATAGTTCGTAATGCTGCTCTAGTTCTTCTTCTTCTTCTTCTTCTTCCTCCTCTTGCTGCAGGCGCTCTGAAGACGTCAAAATATTTTTAGCTGGCGCCGGAAATGCGAAAGCCTTTTGAATGATTTCTTCTCGTTTTCTCATTTCGCCTATTTTTCTTCATATTTATTTATTTTTTGGCTCGTATTGGCCTTCTTGTGGACAAGAACATGACGAGCGGATTGCATAGCGAGGGAAACCAGGGTTGCTCAGGGGGTAGGGGGTGGGGGGTAGGGGATGGGGATTGGGGTTGGGGATTTCAACGATTGGTTTGTGTACCTTGTATTTTTAGCTAATCACGCGGATAAAGCCGCACACACAAACTTTCTTGCGTATTTACGGGCCGAAATATTAAAGGCATATAAATAACATTTAGGGGAGAGCTGGAAAGAGAGGCTCGACTAGAAGATGCCCTGTAGGCGGCAGTAGCACAGTAAATCGATGCAGACAGAGGCCAAAGCCCATACTCACAGGTTGGCAACGTGTATACCCGAACGCGCTAATAGCTCTAGGGCATTCCGGTCGTAAAAATATATATTGTGCGTTTGGGAAAAGTTCGCTTTTTGAAATATATTCTTAAATTTAATGTGCGGCAAAGTAAACAAGCGATACTTATGTACTAACCCAATTGGTTTATAATCCAAGCAACACTCGTAAAACTTAACGTGTGTGAATGTGTGTGTGTGTGTGTATGTGTGTGTGGATTAAGTGAATGATTATTATTAGAATGCTCATTAGGAATGCTGGGGGGATTAGCTGGGATTTGCGCAGAAATGTATTTAAAATAAATAGATCACAAAAGTTTTTCAAAATTAAGTTTTGCTCGAGGAGAGGGAGGAGAGAGGAAGAGAGAGCTCTCCACATGAAGATTTCTTGCGGCAAATAGCCATTACGAGAGCTGCTGCTGCTGCTGCTGCTCATCCTTTGTGGAACGTGACAGCAGGCAGCGCCAATAAGGTGTGTGTGTGTGTGTGTGGAGCGGCTGCAACTGGAGCTTGCGGCTGGTCGATGACAACTCCATTTGGAGGCTCCGGATGGCCGCCGAGTGTCCGTGCTGGCCATAAGTCACCCTTCAGTGGTAGCTGGAGCGAGCCGGAAATGAAAGTCGGCTAGAGTTAAGCGTTGACAGCTCACACACGCACATGCAGAGAGGAGGCAGGCGGCTAAGCTGGGAACGTGCGCTGCGTTAAGTGAAAATACAAGAAAATTGAGGCACGCGACGAATTGCAGCTGAAAATGTTGAATGGGAACTTCGGAGCTGGGAATTAAGCGCCTCACTGAGTGGCCAATGTGTGTGTGTGTGTGTGTGTGTGTGTATTTGTCAAATGTGAGCAACTGTACGTTGACAAGATTTATGTGGCAGCAGCAGCAGCAGCTGCCGCCAGAGGCGAGGGCTAGAGCTGGGCTAAGGCTGAGGACGAGCTATGACAATGGCAAATAAAAGATTTTTATTATCACATTATGCGGCAGCAGATTTCGCCCTTCGACTAGACTAGTTTGCCAAGTTGTTAGGTTGCTGCGCAGAGACTTTTTCTGGGTTGGCCCAAAAAGCAATCGGCAGGTTGGCCAAATTCAATTTGCCAAATGAAGTCCCTAAAAACAGGCCCAACGACTGCATGCATACCCTGTAAGAGACGCAGATGTACATAGAGTACGATCGTCGTGGCCATCGTGCTCTGCTAACATTGCCTCTAAGTGGGATCCTTCTCAAGCCTTATGCTCACATGCTCCTCCATTTTGACAGGGTATGCACGTCAGCATGGCAGACATCGTGTGTTCCTCTTGGCTGCCTCGTCTGCCATCTGCCGTCTGCCATCTGACTCGACGGGAATTACTAATTTGGATGTTATGCTCCCGGATTTGTTGCTGCATTACATGCTAATTATACAAAAATAGAACACGTGAGCTAGTCAGGCCTTCGTCGAGCTGGTGGGCGGGTGGGGGTCGCCGCAGGCATTCTCGCCTCTTCCGACGGGTGTGTCAACTGTTGCATGTCGTCGCCTGCTTAGAATTGGGGAGCCGAACAACTTTAGCGCGCCTCGCCTCGCGTCGCATCAGTCAAGCACGCAGTTTCAAGATTGATGCGACGCCACCTGAAAGGCAACCCAAAGGGGCCGGGGCCGGGGCCGGGACCGAGGCCGTGCCCGAGAGTGACAGTGGTTGGCCCGGCCCGACTGACAGACAGGAAGAGAGCAACAGCTGCCGGAACGAAACTATTTGGGTCAAACTTGGAAGCAGGGAGAAATGCCCAACCGAGCGCGGTGTGAGTCGCCATGGGGCATAGCTAATGCCCTCAGAGCGAGAGAGAGAGAGCGAGAGAGAGAGAGAGAGAGAGAGAGAGAGAAATGTGGGGCTGGGGCTGAGCTGTTTTGGCAGCCAGAGAAACTAATACAATTTTGCGAGCAATTGCAAAAAATTAGCCATGGCCGATGATTGTTGATGTTGCAATCATTAATAATGTAGCCCCGAGGGGTGGGGAGTAAGGGAGCGCAGGGGTAGCGACGGGCTGTCGACATGATTAATGCTTGGTTTGTGTGCGTGGCATATCTATGTATAAAAGCAAGGTAGTCACGAGCTGTAGCGTTGGAGATTCTAATTGCAAGCCAAAGCGTACACAAATTATTTATGTATGTTTGGCTGATTGATAAAGATTGATTATCGATTGACATTGATCGCAGTAGTCGCAGCGGAAAGGCACCTTGTCTATAGTCAACTGAGCTGTCTGAAAATTCTAATTGGGGTCGAGTAAAGTGCTCACAAAATATTATTGCGCACTGATTGATAATGATTGATTGCGGATTGACATTGATGGCCAAGCTGAGATTCAGTGGGACTCAGTTATACGTTGATAGCTGCAGTTGTTGGAAACGAAGATGAGAACAAACTCCATGATTGAGAGTGATTGATTGATAACTGACCTCAGTTAGTCGAAACTAACTCCTATACTAAATCTCTTTCAGTTAGTCGAAACTAATTAAAGTTAGTTCCACGATTGACATTGATTGATTGATTGATTGACATTATTGAAGTCAACTGAAGTTTAAGCAAATTACATGATTGACACTGATTGATTGACAGTGTATCTTGTAAACTAGAGTCCCCGATTGATAATTATTGATTGAAATTCAACTAGCTAGCAGCGAAACCTAACGAAATGCCCTGATTGAGAGTGATTGACATCAATTAATCAATAAAAGTAGCTAGTCGGTAGGCCTGAGCTCAGCTGCAGCCAGTAAAACGTTTACGATTGCCAGCGGAAGACAGTCTAATGATGATCTGAGAATTATTTGGGAACTATTTTGATCAATCACAAAGGAGCTGAAAAATGTGTTAATTAACGATGTGCCAAAGTATTTGCACAAAAATGGCAATGAATATGAAATGAGCTTCGGCAAGTGCATATTAGGAGCGTGCTTCAACTGTGCCAGCCCCTATATAGTCAGTCGGACATCTATATATATATATATATATATATATACATAGGTATGTATGTGCTTTAGTCAATTATGATTTCAAGTAGAAGCCAAATGCATTTTCGTGTGTCAAATTGCAAAGCTGCATTTAAGAGGCTTTATAAATGGTGGAGCTCTTAAGGCACTTTCGCGGAGTGGTGGGGGCAACACTGTGAGCCACCCGCCGGTCCGCTCGTCCAGCCGACCACCTGTCAGCTGACAATCAAAAATGTCGTAGAGTGGATTGCATGGCAATTGAAACTAAAACATAAGCTAAAACTAAAACTGAGTAGAGGCAGAGAGCGACGGAGTGGTGCCAGAGTGGTGCCAGAGTGGTGCCAGAGTGGTGCCGAGAGGGGCGACGCTGCTGCCGCTGTGTAATCCGTCATTTGTTCGCATTCCATTCAAGGCTGCCTGGCCAGATCCGCTTCAGTGGGTCTAAGTCAGTCAAACCACTGGCACGATCTCTCTAGCCCTCTCTCTCTCTCTCTCTCGCGCTCTGCTGCAGCTGGACAGCTGGCTGGCTGGCTGGTTGACTTAGCGGCCATTTGGCAAACTGCAACTTTTCGATAAATTCGAATCATTTGTCATTGACACAAATAGCTTTCAAATTGCACACACAGCTAGGCACGAGGCAGCCACCAGGGTGTGCGCGTGTGTGTGTGTGTGTGTGTGTGTGTGTGTGCTGGGGAGAGGTATGTAATTGTCGTGGCTGTTGTGCAGCAAATGCTGCAGTTGACGACGTTCAGCCGAACGAGCAGACGGCGAGCAGAGATCAGAGACCAAAAACTCTCGCTGCTTGCAATGGTCTCTAACTAAACGGGGTATATTGACTAGGCCAGCCGGGAGTGCCCAGCAAATAATACACAAATGAACTTATACAAATATACAATATATTAATTTGTTTAAATAAATATATATTAAAAACATCAGCATTGGCAACCTGCGGCTAACAACTGTGGCTTCGTCGTCTTATGATTCTCTTGTCATTTCTGTTGCTGTCGTCGTCGGCAGTGGTGGGGCATGCCCCATGTTGCCATCGTGCTGTTGGCGGATTCAAGCTGCGTCCCAGCGGCGAGCAATCGCTTAACAACACTGCTGTTGCCGCCATCTCACTCGCACGCGCTCACAATGACCCAGTTTCCAAGCGGAATGTAAACAAATTTGACCTGAAAAACAAAAAACGTTGCCTCGTTGCTGTTAGTGTTACTGTTTTTCTCGTTGTTGCTGCTGTTATTTTGTAAACAAAACGTAACTGCGACTGAGACGCCGGCAGAGGCAGCAGCGGCTCAATGAGGTGTGTGTGTGTGTATGTGTGTGTATGTGTGTGTGTGTGAATTGCTTTTTCATTTTGGCCTTTAATGACAGCAACAACAACAATCATAAATTTTGCGCTAACAAAGTCATTTTCGCCCAATGTGAAATAGTTGCGGTCTACCAAGAGAGACAGAGATAGAGACAGGAAACCAGAGAGAGAGAGAGAGAGAGAGAGAGGGCAGCAAGCAGCTGTCCATGTTTGTTACGAGCAAAGCTTAGGATACCTTTCGAATTAGCCTCAGGATTATTAATGCGCTAGCCACGCATCAACACTGTGAATACAAGCTACTCCACTTACCCCTTCCCAAGTCGATTTTGACCACTTCTAGATGCTTCTAACATGTTAAGCAACCAGCGCAGAGACCAACACAGCTCAAATCACAGACACCCTCGATTCAAGCGTCATCCAACTCTTAGTAGCTAGTAGCCAAATAAACGCCGATTGCCCAAATTAACTTGCAGAAAGATCGAAGTGGCGACATCCCATTGAAATAATTTTTAATTTCTTCTTCTATCCACTTGCCATGATAATGAATGCTTGCAAACGTGGTCAGCTGTCCCCCAAATCCTACTATCAGGGCGACGCCCGACAGTCCATCATCGCATCGCAACGGGCCACCTAAATCGCTGTAGGCCCCGGAAATAGACGAAGTGCCGGCGCATATTATTCCTATTGCACTATTGATAAGTCCACAATATTTAGGGCGTTCAATCGGTAACCACATCGCCCGCAGCTCATTTGTGAAGTTCGGATTCTTTAGCAGGAAAGTGCATCAATTAGCCCCTCTAATAAAGAGGACAAAATAATAAATTAGCATACATACGTAAAGAGCTTGGCCCCAGCCAGACAGTAGACATTTGGTTCCCTGCTCTACTGGTTCCATGTTAAGGGCCAGATTCTCAACAGCCCCAGGAACGTAGACTATGTTCTCAGCAGTGAAGACCAACGCAATATCGCTGCGAAGCCAAGAATTTCCATTATAGACACGCCAACTCGATACTGTAAGAATCTTCATGTGTTCACCTCTAGTGTTGAGGCGCGTGTTCCCAATTACAACCAATGTATCAAATGGCTTTGTCCCCCTTAAGCAGTCACCTCTTGTTATGACCACACGAGTGTTAAGGATAGTCCCACCACAAAAATGGCCACTGCCCAGTTTGTTTTTTTCCAAGAAGCGACGACGGAACGAGACCTGATAGGGAGCTCCTTTAAGGGGGGAGGGAAATCCCATTTTCATTTCAAATGGATTACATAAAGCTTAAAAAAAATAAATAAAGGTTACTGCATTTCAAAGGAAACAACGTTTTCCTACTATCTATAGTAGGATCGATCGATTACCTGCATTCTTGAATAGTAAAGCGTCTAACAAGATGATATTAGTCAGTATCACAGAGAGGAACATGGCTTCTCAGTGGAGCTTCGACACGTAAATTTTGAAATTTCCAAATGAAAGATTCTTTTATGGAAAGTTGAATGAAATAAGTAAACCAACTGACGTATAAGCCAACGGTCGTAAGTCGATTCGATTGGAGAACGAGAGGAAAGTGGAGAGTGCTCAACCGACAGATGCCCTGCACAATGTATATATACAAATCACAGACATTCACGGTCCAAGCGACGTCCGACTCTTAGTAGCTAGTAGCCAAATAAACGCCGATTGCCCAAATTAACTTGCAGAAAGATCGAAGTGGCGACATCCCATTGAAATATTTTGTAATCTCTTCTTCTATCCACTTTCTATTAAAATATATACTTGTAAAATGTTTTTGATGTGGAAAGAAGACTTGAATAAAAGAGATGCCCGACAGTCTATCGTTGCATCTCAACGGGTCACCTGATTCGGCGACGAGGTCCGTCATGTGAGTCGAATAATTGGCGCAATATATTCCAACTACACCAGAGAGCGATTTACAAGTTTCGGAGTTCATAATCGGTAACCAAATCGCCCACAGCTCATTTGTCGAGGGAGGCCCAAGCTTTAGCAGGGAAGTGCATCGTTTAGTCTCCGATAAAGGACGAAATAATGAACTGGCATACATACGAACTCAGATGCGGACCAGCCAGACAGAAGACATTTGGTTTCTTTCTGTACAGGTTCGATGCTAAGGTCCAGATTCTTAATAGCCCCAGGAACGTAGACCATGTTCTCAGCAGTGAAGACCAATGCGATATTGTTTTCAAGCTGAGAAAATTCTTCATGGATACGCCAACCCGATATTGTCAGCGTCTTCATGTGTTCATCTGTAGCATTGAGAGACGTATTCCCAATTACAACCAGTATTTCGCTCGGAGTTTCCCCAATTAAACAATGTCCTGCTGTGAGGATCACACGATCGCGAACGATAGTGCCACCACACATATGGCCACTGCCCAGTTGGCGCTCTTCATCTTTGCGATGACGGAGCGAGACCTGATAGGGAACTTCGCTAAGGGGGCAAGAAAACTTTTCTGTGGTCTCAAATTGATTACCTAAAGCTATAAAAAATAAATAAAGGTTACTGCCCAATCGCACTCCATGAGGGACACGTCGAAGTCGAGCTGAAGTGACATGGCTTACCTGCATTCTTGAATAGTAATGCGTCTAACAAGATGATATTAGTCAGTATCACCGAGAGGAACATGGCTTTTCAGCGGAGCTTCGACAAGTAAATTTTGAAATTTCCAATTTAAAGATTCCTAATCTTTTTATGGAAAGTGGAATGAAATAGGTACACAAACTGACGTATAAGCCAACGGTCGTAAGTCGATTCGATTGGAGAACGAGAGGAAAGTGGAGAGTGCTCGACCGACAGATGCCCTGCACAATGTATATATACAAATCACAGACATTCACGGTCCAAGCGACGTCCGACTCTTAGTAGCTAGTAGCCAAATAAACGCTGATTGCCCAAATTAACTTGCAGAAAGATCGAAGTGGCGACATCCCATTGAAATAATTTTTAATTTCTTCTTCTATCCACTTGCCATGATAATGAATGCTTGCAAACGTGGTCAGCTGTCCCCCAAGTCCTACTATCATGGCGACGCCCGACAGTCCACCATTGCATCGCAACGGGCCACCTAAATCGCTGTAGGCCCCGGAAATAGACGAAGTGCCGGCGCATATTATTCCTAATGCACTGTTGATAAATCCACAATATTTAGGGCGTTGAATCGGTAACCATATCGCCCGCAGCTCATTTGTGAAGTTCAAAAACTAGCAGGAATGTGCATCAATTAGCCCCTCTAATAAAGAGGACAAAATAATAAATTAGCATACATACAGTGTCAGCTTGGCCCCAGCCAGACAGTAGACATTTGGTTCCCTGCTCTACTGGTTCCATGTTAAGGGCCAGATTCTCAACAGCCCCAGGAACGTAGACTATGTTCTCAGCAGTGAAGACCAACGCAATATCGCTGCGACGCCTAGAATTTCCTTTATGGAAACGCCAACTCGATACTGTAAGAATCTTCATGTGTTCACCTCTAGTGTTGAGGCGCGTGTTCCCAATTACAACCAATATATCTAATGGCTGTGTCCCATTTACACAGATACCTCTTGTTATGACCACACGAGTGTTAAGGATAGTCCCACCACAAAAATGGCCACTGCCCAGTTTGTTTTTTTCCAAGAAGCGACGACGGATCGAGACCTGATAGGGAGCTCCTTTAAGGGGGGAGGGAAATCCCATTTTCATTTCAAATGGATTACATAAAGCTTAAAAAAAATAAATAAAGGTTACTGCATTTCAAAGGAAACAACGTTTTCCTACTATCTATTATAGAATCGATCGATTACCTGCATTCTTGAATAGTAAAGCGTCTAACAAGATGATATTAGTCAGTATCACAGAGAGGAACATGGCTTCTCAGTGGAGCTTCGACACGTAAATTTTGAAATTTCCAAATGAAAGATTCTTTTATGGAAAGTTGAATGAAATAAGTAAACCAACTGACGTATAAGCCAACGGTCGTAAGTCGAATCGATTGGAGAACGAGAGGAAAGTGGAGAGTGCTCAACCGACAGATGCCCTGCACAATGTATATATACAAATCACAGACATTCACGGTCCAAGCGTCATCCGACTCTTAGTAGCTAGTAGCCAAATAAACGCTGATTGCCCAAATTAATTTGCAGAAAGATTGAAGTGGCGAAATTCCATTGAAATAGATGTCCATCTCTTCTTCTATCCACTTGCCATGATATCGAATACTTGAATATGCGCTCGGTCCTCCCTCCAATCTTCCCACAGAGACGATGCCCGACAGTCCATCATTGCATCTCAACGGGCCGCCTGAATCGCCAAAGCTGGGACCATCTTTAGTCGAATCGCCGGCGCAAATTACTCCAACTATACGATAGTTCCAACGACAAATTTTGTTGTCAACAACCGGTGTATAAATTGCCCGAAGATCGTTTGTGGAGCCACGCACAGACTTGGCAGGAAAGAGCATCAATTAGTCCCGCAAATAATAATAAATTCGCATACATACGTGATCAGATCGGCCCCAGCCAGACAGGAGACATTTGGTTCCTTCCTTCACTGGTTCCATGTTAAGGGCCAGACTCTCAACAGCCCCAGGAACGTAGGCTATGCTACGAGCAGTGAAGACCAATGCGATATCGTTTTTAGGCTGGGAATATTTTTGATGCATACGCCACCTCGATACTTTCAGAATCTGCATGTGTTGACCTCTATCATTGAGGTACGTGTTCCCAACTACAACAAGAACATTTCTCGGCGTATACCTCGATAAACAATGAGCTGCTGTGAGGACCACACGAGAGTTAAGGATAGTCCCACCACAAAAATGGCCACGGCCCAGTTTCTGATTCTCCACATTGCGATCACGGAGCGAGACCTGATAGGGTACGTCGCTAAGGGGGCAAGGAAACCCATTTATGACTCTTAATGAATCACCATTAGCTTTAATAAATAAATAATGGTTAGAAGAATCAACGTTTTCCTACTATCTATTATAGAATCGATCGATTACCTGCATACTTGAATAGTAATGCGTCCAACAAGATTATGTAAGTCAGTATCACCGAGAGGAACATGGCTTTCCAGTGGAGCTTCGACACGTAAATTTTGAAATTTCCAATTTAGATTCCTAACTTTTTGATAGCAAATTTGAATGAAATAAGTAAACCAACTGACGTATAAGCCAAAGGTTGTAAGTCAAGTTGATTGGGGAACGAGATGAAAGTGGAGAGTGCTCAACCGACAGATGCCCTGCACAATGTATATATACAAATCCCAGACATTCACGGTCCAAGCGTCATCCGACTCTTAGTAGCTAGTAGCCAAATAAACGCTGATTGCCCAAATTAATTTGCAGAAAGACTGAAGTGGCGACATCCCATTGAAATAGATTTCCATCTCTTCTTCTATCCACTTGCCATGATATCGAATACTTGAATATGCGCTCGGTCCTCCCTCCAATCTTCCCACAGAGACGATGCCCGACAGTCCATCATTGCATCTCAACGGCCCACCGGAATCGCCAAAGCTGGGCCCATCTTTAGTTGAATCGCCGGCGCAAATTACTCCATCTATTCGATACATCTGATGACAAATTTTGGGGCCAACGATCGGTGTCCAAATCGCCTGAAGATCGTTTGTGGAGCCAGGCAAAGACTTGGCAGGAAAGTGCATCAATTTGACCCTCAAATAAAGAGGACAAAATAATGAATTCGCATACATACGTGATCAGATCGGCCCCAGCCAGACAGGAGACATTTGGTTCCTTCCTTCACTGGTTCCATGTTAAGGGCCAGACTCTCAACAGCCCCAGGAACGTAGACTATGCTACGAGCAGTGAAGACCAATGCGATATCGTTTTTAGACTGGGAATATTTTTGATGCATACGCCACCTCGATACTTTCAGAATCTGCATCTGTTGACCTCTATCGCTGAGATGCGTGTTCCCAATTACAACAAGCACATCTCTCGGCGCATTTCTCCTTAAGCAATGAGCTGCTGTGAGGACCACACGAGAGTTAAGAATAGTTCCACCACAAAAATGGCCACGGCCCAGTTTCTGATTCTCCACATTGCGATCACGGAGTGAGACCTGATAGGGTACGTCGCTAAGGGGGCAAGGAAACCCATTTATGACTCTAAATGGATCATCTAAAGCTTTAATAAATAAATAAAGGCTAGTGCATCTCAAAAGAATCAACGTTTTCCTACAATTTTTTATAGGATCGATCGATTACCTGCATTCTTGAATAGTAATGCGTCTAACAAGATGATATTAGTCAATATCACCGAGAGGAACATGGCTTTTCAGTGTCAAAAACGTAAATTTTGAAATTTACAGTTTAAAAATTCTTTTATTTGTAGCAAAGTTGAATAAAATATATATACCAACTGACGTATAAGCCAATGGTGGTAAGTCAATTTGATTGGGGAACGAGATGAAAGTGGAGAGTGCTCAACCGACAGATGCCCTGCACAATGTATATATACAAATCACAGACATTCACGGTCCAAGCGACGTCCGACTCTTAGTAGCTAGTAGCCAAATAAACGCTGATTGCCCAAATTAATTTGCAGAAAGATCGAAGTGGCGACATCCCATTGAAATATTTTTCCATCTCTTCTTCTATCCACTTGCCATGATATCGAATACTTGAATATGCGCTCGGTCCTCCCTCCAATCTTCCCACAGAGACGATGCCCGACAGTCCATCATTGCATCTCAACGGCCCACCTGAATCGCCAAAGCTGGGCCCAGATGTAGTCAAATCGCCGGCGCAAATTAGTCCATTTTTTCGATAGATCCGACGACAAATTTCGAGGTCAATGGTCTGTGTCCAAATTGCCCGAAGATCATTTGTGGAGCCAAGCACAAACTTGGCAGGAAAGTGCATCAATTAGTCCCTCTAATAAAGAGGACAAAATAATGAATTCGCATACATACGTGATTAGATCGGCCCCAGCCAGACACGAGACATGTCGTTCCTTCCCTTACTGGTTCCATGTTTAGGGCCAGCTTTTCAACAGCCCCAGGAACGAAGACTATGTTCTCAGCAGTGAAGACCAATGCAATATCGTTGTCGTGCCTCTTGGAATATTTTTGATGCATACGCCACCTCGATACTTTCAGAATCTGCATGTGTTGACCTCTAACGCTGAGGTACGTGTTTCCAATTACAACAAGCACATTTCTCGGCGTCTTCTTCGGTAGACAATGAGCTGCTGTGAGGACCACACGAGAGTTAAGGATAGTCCCACCACAAAAATGGCCACGGCCCAGTTTCTGATTCTCCACATTGCGATCACGGAGCGAGACCTGATAGGGTACGTCGCTAAGGGGGCAAGGAAACCCATTTATGACTCTTAATGAATCACCATTAGCTTTAATAAATAAATAATGGTTAGAAGAATCAACGTTTTCCTACTATCTATTATAGAATCGATCGATTACCTGCATACTTAAATAGTAATGCGTCCAACAAGATTATGTAAGTCAGTATCACCGAGAGGAACATGGCTTCTCAGTGGAGCTTCGACACGTAAATTTTGAAATTTCCAATATAAAAAGTCCTAATTTTTTGATAGCAAATTTGAATGAAATAAGTAAACCAACTAACGCATATGCCAACGGTCGTAAGGCGATTCGATTGGGGAACGAGGAAAGTCGAGAGTTGTCGACCGATGGATGCCCTGGACAGTGGACACTCATACTGGCTTAATGTATCTAATCTCTACATTCCTTCCGCGCTTGGTTAACGTGGTGAAAGGAGGGGTTCATGGCAGCGGGGGCTTTCCCATAATTCCACATTTAGTGATTGCGCAAATATTTTGACCCTCTCTTGTTGTTATGTATAAAAAATCAAATTTCGAAAAACGTTTCATTAATTTTTTGTCTTCTTCTGCAGCAGCATTTTTTCATCATTTATTTATAATTTAATTTTGATACTTTTTCACGAAGTGAAATAAGTATATTGGTTTTGTGCAATGTCCGCATGCTGTCCGTCCGTCTGTCCGTATGAACGCAAACCATTTCCACGATATTGAAGCTAGAGACTTGAAGTTTGGCATATATACTCGTGTATACCCTCGTCTGATAAAGTGTCAAGATTTTCCCGATTTTCCCGATACGCCCACTGGGGGCCTCCTCTATCCATTTACCCAAAATTATTGTAGCGCCAAATTTAATATATGTATGTGTTGTAAAGAATATTTCATTAACAAAAAATAACCAATAAAAAAAAAACAAGTAAGAAAACTCTAGTCGAGACCGCTCGACTAGGGTATACCCTGAACCCTGCGAAGAACCGCTATTCCAAGCATTCTTTGTTTCTTTTATATACACAGGCATATGTACGTTCATTACAAGCAAAACATACACACACACATACACAGGCGCAAGCACACACAAGCGCAAGTCGTTGCGTCAGCTGTTCTTGGGCTGCTATTTGTATGCCAATGTTATGGGAAATTAAATGTTTAATAACTTTTTTTTCTAGACCAACGATTTTGATCAAACTTGTTGGGCGTGATCATGTCATTAATATGTATGTATGTGCCAAAGCACAAGCCTCTAGTATTTGATATACGTGTTAAACAAATTTGAGGCGAAGGGGGCGTGGCATCCAAAATTGAACAAAAACCGAAATTGCGTAAGGCTTACATAACACTAAATGCAAAATTTGAAGACTCTAGCTATAAAGATGAATTATATAGAATTATATAACTGAGTATCGATTTCGTTTTCAATCGATAACATTAAAATTAAGACAGTTATCGATTTTTTCAACAAACTCGATCTTTTCGTGCTATACAGGAAAAAAGTCTCTAGCTCTTTTGGGTTCTGAGATCGACGCACATACGGACAGGGTTAAATCGACTCGGCTTGTCTCCTTGATCAAGAATATATATACTTTATGGGGTCTGCCATGCCTCCTTCTGCCTGTTACATACATTTCAACAAAAACATTATACCCTGATTTCCCATTTTCAATGGGTTCAGGGTACAAAAAAACCGTCGCCTCTACGCCTCTACGCTCGCCAACGGGCTTCTTCAGGGATGCCCCCTCTCTCATTTGCTGGGACGTGAAAAAAGTATTTCGCAGTCGGTTGCGTCCGACTGCAACGTTGTTACTTGTTTTATGTTTAATTTCTCAGTGGGCGGCCACGCCCCCTTTGCTGCCTTTCATTTGGCTGGCGTAAGAAACAGAAATTTGCGAATGGCTCACGTAATAAATACCATAAATTGCGTTTTACTTTGACACACATAACGACGTCGCTGTTGCTTTTGTAGTTGTTGTAGCTGTCAGTTGTTTTGTGGCATTTAGTTCACAGTTAGTTGACGCTCACTGTGAACGTTGCTGTTTTCACTTGAGTTTCGTGTTCAGTTTGAAGTGTGTGCGAGTGTGTGTGCGAGTGTGTGTGTGTGTGTGTGTGGGTGTGTGTGTGTGTTGTTTTTCGCAGTCTCTGTTTTTATCTGCACATTTGTTGTTATTGTTGTTGATTTTGCCCGCTTTCGCTGTACGCAACAAACAGCCGAACAACAAAACAACAATAACAAGGGCAATGACAACAATAACAGCTGCCAAATTGCTGGCCAATTGACAACATCTATTCGTGACAGTCACCAACTGTCATCATCATCATCATCATCATCATCATCATCAGCTTCATTAACATCATCATCATCATTAGCGTCATTAGCATTATTAGCATCTACGTGGGCGGTCAGAAGGTCAAATTTTGCAATTTTCAGCGTTTCTTCTTTGACTCATTCAGTCGCTGGCGCTACCATTGCCAAAATTCAAAAGCAATCAGGCATGTCCGACTACATAATGCTCGCTCTGAGCGCTGGAGAAGACAGCAGAAAGTTAATATGCTCTTCTTAGTTTTGGCAACGAGCATAACAACAAATCTTTCTGTATATTGAGCGCGTTTCACGTGGCGTATGAGTAATTTTCTGTTCATTCATTGCAATGCAATCGAAAAACAAAATTGTTGCCATACAACAACAACAAAAACAACAACAAAAGCAAAGTGGCAACACGTGGAAAATGAGAGGGAGAGTGAGAGGGAGCGAGAGATCGAGAGAGAGTGAGAGAGAGGAAGAGGTAGACGGAGTGCAGAAGGTGACCAAGTGACTGAAATGCGCTAAAAATAACAAAGTGGCAAAAAATGTTGACAGGCCAACACCAACAACAACAACAACAACAAGAACAACATCAGCAGCAGCAGCAGCAGCAACAATCGTGTCTGGCAAAGTGTGTTGTTTGGCCGTTGTGTACACAACATTTGCAACATTGTTGCAGACACCGCAGCGGCAATGGAAATGGATGAATTGCATTAATAATGCGCCCAGACGAGACTTGTCGAGGCCGCGCCACAGACACATTAAAAACAACAATGACAATTGCAGCAGCAACATCAGCAGCAGTAATAACAACAACGTCGCCATGCAGAAAGTGAAAGAAGATCGTGAGAGAGAGAGAGAGAAAAAGAGTGGAGATATTGCAATGTGAGGTGAGTTGGCAATATTCGCTACAACGGCAACTGTTGCTTCTCAAGTGCGCGCACAGCTAAATGAAAACTATATATATATATATATATATATATATATCTCATATGTATATATATATATAGGTTGCGCTTACATTTGAAAGATGAGAGGCAGACAGCGACAGCGAATGGGGGCAGCTGGAAGTGCAGGCCTCGTCTGCCCGTGGCCACTGGGTAAGGTTTCGAGTTGGATGAATTTCTGAATGCGTTATTTAACACTGTGCGACAGTGTTGGTTAAGTGCAGAAGAGTTAATTCTATTCATTATTAAGAGATGAGACTATATACACATATGGTCTCTCTGCTCATAACCAGCTCTCAAACAGAGATAGAGAGAGAGAGAGATAGAGGGAGAGGGAAAGCGAGTCCGGAGTAGAGTAACATGGTACAATATAACACAATAGTCCTTGCCTGACTGCAATTTCTTGGCTAATGGCTTGGCGATTATTCAGCTACTTTCCGTTTGCAATTTGCGGCTGCTGACGACTCGTTGCGGGCTGGAGGAGCTGCCAACTGTTGCAAATAGACGTGCAACATGTATTTGCACAGCGAGCAATTGGCAATTGGGCGTGCGAGTGCGAGTGCGAGAGCGATTTATGAGCGAGAGCGAGTGAGAGGGTCGTTAAGAGCATCATTAAGCCTTCGGGTCCGTCGCGCATCTCTGCTCTCTTGTCCCTGGTGGCAGGAAGCGGGGAGCCGCAGACTTAAAATAAATAAAAACTTCAACTTCAAGTTGAGCGTTTAAGTTGTTTGTTCCTCCGCCTCTCGAGCATTTCTCAACTGCAACATTGTTGCATGGGGCAGACATAATGAACGCCGGCCGAGCGCAGGGTCTCCGCCGGAGGGGCGACGGCCTCTTATCTGTTCCCTGTGCACGCCAAGCGGCTGTTAATAGATCAGCCAAACAGTGTGAACCAACTGACACAAGCATCGGGCCGACAGATAGAGAGACAGTCTAGAGAGTCGGAGAAAAAAGTGTCGGAGCAGAGCTTCTTTGCTAATTTGATTTGTGTTGGGCTCCACTGGATTCGGCTTCCTTTTGAAAGGGTTTACTTACTTTTTCATTACTTCTTACTTCTTACTCTCCACTTTTGTTGTTTCTCTGAAATTTCGCTCGAGCGAAGGTTGTTTATGATAATTGCCAAAGGGGCGAGCACTTACGGCTTTGAGAGAATGCTAATTGAGGAGCTGGCAGAAGTTTTTTATAAATAACTCGTGGCTCTGCTCTGAGCTAGACCACGAATTGTGCATGCCAAAGGCTGTTCAACTGTGAACTCGCTGTTCCCATCGGCAATGGAAATCCAGGGTGTATGGGATTGCTGTTGATAGTCGTGGATTGATGGATGGGAAGGACTTGATCAAGGCGAAGAGCTGAATCCTATGCGTCCTCGTCCTGTCAGTTCCTCAGCTAGACTTAGCTGAGTTCTCAACGTATTTGACTTGAAGTTGTTCCTTGAGGAGAGGGTATGTCCCAGTCAGGCACTCCCGCCAGTCCCACGCTTACCCGTTTCCTATATATTTCATAAATTTTGATTTACAGCTGCTGGCCCTCCACTCTCTTTCTCTTTCTCCTGTCCCATAAAACATTCAAACTTTTACCAAAAAACTGTTGTTGATTTTCCACGTTTTTCGCTTTTCGCTTTTCGCTTTTATCGATAAACTGGTCCGCGGACCACACAGGCAGGCAGTCGCCATAAGACACGCCTCCCATTCCATTCACTGCAAGCACGAGCGAAATATAAATAAATAAAAGCCAAACAATTCACAATTTGGGCGGCAGCTTTTTTGCTGTTTGCCGCCGCGGATTGCCAGAAGACAATTATGCAGCAGCCGCAGCCTCAGCCGCAGCCGCAGCCGCAGCCGCAGCCGTGGCCGAGGCCGCGGCATCAGTGTTGCAACTGCAGCGGCAACAGTTGCTTCCGCTTCAGCTATGCAAACGATTTGCATGCGCAATATAAATTTAGTCAGCTGTAAAAATTTGTATAGCCCCACACATAGATAAAGGGCGGTGGGCGGTTGGTGTTTCGTGAGTGCTGTCAAGGGCAGACCGGAAGGCATGCAGACTGCACAGAATTAATTTATTTTAATCTGCGCAAAAAAAAAAATGTTAATTAAAATGTCACAAGATAATATGCAGTACATACCTGGCACGCCCCGACGCCCCGACGCCCGAGACGCGCACTCGGCCGATAATGAAAAACCAATATGAAAGCTGATTTGAAGCCGCCACAACGAGCGGTAGGTGATGGGGCCATCAGCTATTCGTGAGCGTCCCAGCTAGGTCACGTCCTGCGACCCCCCTGCTCGCAAAATTTAAATAACATTTCTTTTTCGAATTCCTGGCGCTTCTCTCCGTTCCTTTGGCGTGGAGCGGAGCATATTTGAAGTCCATTAACGCGTCCGAGGGGCCAGGTCGCGTCATAATCACCTTGTTTGTCGGCCGGAACACCTATAGAGGTGGGCGTGTGGGTGTCCATTGTGGCCCCATCTCCCCTGTGGCAATCGCAGTCGTTACGCCGGATAATCAGCGAGTCCAGACAGCCCGCCAGCCCGCCAGCCAGCCAGCCAGCCATCAAATAAACGTAATTCAATGCACAAAATGACAACATTCTCATTTTTGGACAATTCTGTTGCTGTGGCGCTTCACGTTTTTCTCTCTCTTTCTTTCTTTGCTTGGCGGCCATTTGTCCGCCATTTGCATACGGCCAATTGGGCAAAGCTGACAAGAAGTTGCTGCTGTTGTTGGGGTCCTTGGAGTCAGCCAAGAATCCAATGATTACGAATTATGCTTATGGCCTGGCTCATTACAAATTAAGTGTCTATTTGAACAGCAGTAATTTGCCTAGTCATAAGAATTTAACATATGGCATCTGCTACAGCCACAGCCTTTAAAGCCCCCTTTTGATTCTAACCCTAATAAAGTGGCCTAGTATATGGGCTATAAAATGTGTCGGGAGTGGCCTAAAAGGAGCTCAGCGAGCTGTAATTATGTTTGTGCCTAGCTGACGGACTCTGTTTGAAAAGTATTTTTATTGGCATATATTGGGGATATTGCGTCTCTTTAGGCTCCCTTCTCAGCCAACATCAAGGATGTTCCAGGGTCTCCCTTAAATTTCAACTCTCTTCTTCTTGGTGTTGGGTGTTGGAATAAAACTTTATTTATTTGTTGTTTGAGTCGTTACAAATATGGCAAATTATCATCAACATGATGATGATCAATAGAATCGATAACTACAACTAACATTTATCGATAACAAATATCTATCTTGTGCTTGGAAGATTAACTTATGCACTAAAACTGATTGTGTGTGTGTGAGTGAGTATTAACTAGTTGAGTATGTTGGATTATACATGGTGAGTTAGTTAAATGGAATTGGTTTGCGCGAAGAGATACTCTGCACCGCATGTAGTTGATCCATAACAAGTTGGCCACACCGCCCGCTCCATCGTCTCTCTCTCTCTCTCTCTCTCTCTGTCTTGCTCTTTGTCTATCTCAGTCACACTCGCACTCACCCAGTCAACTGAAAACGTTGCACATACGACCCGTATGCACGCTAGTTGCTATCGTCGCAATCGCACCCCCAATCACCCATTAGAGACGCTGGCAGCCACTCGATGCACGACGATGCAGCCAAGTGTTATGCAACTACTTAAAGGACTTTATCAATTTTTGCTTTGCTAGTTTCTGCTCGTATTTTTGCATTGTTTGAGTTGTGATTTGTAATGGTGCTGGTTCGCTGCCTACTCGCTCGCATCCCCCATCCGCCATCCTCCATCCTCCGTCCTGTCAGGCTGTCAATGCCAAACGTGTCCCGATTGGGCTTTAGAGCAGGTAGCATTTTCGGCGCCAACAGGAGCAGGTGCAGTGCACATGGCGATAGTAGCGACACAGGCACTTCAGATACTTATAGCCAGCGCAGCAGTGATGCGAGTGCGAATGGGAGTGGTAATGGCTGTAGCAGGACGTCGTGTCGTGCAAGCAGTACGAGTAGCAGCCGCAGTCGCACATCTTGCCAGGATCTCAGCAGAGCTTCTATTTTAATTTCCTGCTATCCTTTTATCCTTTTCCTCTTGCTCCTCTTGCTAATCTTCCAATTGGCAGTCCAGTCGTCGTCCTAGCGCGTTGCCGCCTTTGGCTGAACTGATTTCTGGCCAACGCTCCGTCTTTCGACTTGGCTTAGGTTAGTGGCGGCTGTTGTCCTCGACTGTTGCCCCGGCCAACCCAACAGCTGTTTGATCGATGTATTCGTTTTGCGTATTCGTACCACGCCCCAAATATCAGCCACTAGCTCACGCCGTTGTTGCTGCCCCTTGTTGCCATTATAGAAATCATGTCAATTGATTTTGGGGCCAAGCTTCAACTGGCTTATTTCGCCTTCGCCTTCGCTTTCGCCTGGCACAGCGGCACACTCGAGCAATATGATTAATTCACAATGCTGTCGCCGATTTTTATGACCGACAAACAGCAAAATATTATAATTTGTATCTGCCGACTGGCCAAAAATAGAAGCCGTTCCGCGCCGCCTCGCCGCCGTCGCCAAGCAAACGCAAATTCATGCCTGACCCACATTTGGTGCACATTTGATTCTATTAGTCACACAGCTGCCGCCAAAAACAGATGAACGTAGGCTATACGCAGCTAACACACAGATGCAGCTGGGATCGTGATGCAATCGTCGATTGCCACACAGAGAGAGAGAGAGAGAGAGAGAGAGAGGCAGCAATCGATGACACATGCAGTGACGCGACACTCGCACGCGCCAGATGCAAGTTCCGAGCCGTTGACGTCATTCATTTGAGCAGGTAATACGCTGCGTATACGCCATCTCGTCATAGTCAACAGACGAAGCTGACATCAGAGAGATGCCACCCCCACCCAGCGCTGGCCCTATCGATAAAGTGCAATTATCGGGAATGAGATCAGTTCGGCCAGCCCTGCTGAGTGAGCTCATGCTTTGCTATGCTACGCTATGAAACCGCTAATTGCAACTTCAAACATGTGCAAAGATCTGTGGGGATCGCAGTGTGCGTTGGCCAAGTCAAAGATCTTGCATTGATCTCGGCTGCCAATGAGCTCATACCTCTTGCTGCTGCATTCACTACAAATATATATATTTTGTAGAGCTGTTAATTGCACTGATCAACAAACTAGTATGCCGTAATATCATAAAGGTGCCTGCGATCTATCATGCGATCAAAAGTCTATTGCTGCAATGAGATCAGCTATAGTGAGCTACAGCTACATAAGATCATGATCTCTGTTGATCTATAGATTCTCTTCAGATTTTCTCTTCTTTTAATTTCCCACGATCAACTGAAAGACCTTTCTCCCTTACTCTATCACTGATCTTCTTTCAAGAGGTTTTTAATTAATTTTTGCTCTCTCTTCCCCTCTCTCTCTCTCTCTCTCGCGCGCTGCCTGTGGCAATTACAGCAGGTGTTTGTCAGCGAGAGATCTGCAATCATTTGCAATTACAAATTCTTGAGCTTATCTTTGAATGGGGTGGGGGGAAAACTTCTTGTTTTTAATGAGTTTTTTATTAAGCTAATTTGCTGGACAGTTGCAGCAGGTGCGTGTCGCTTATCTGCCCGCTGAGGCAGTGTAGCCGTGTTGCAAGCTCATTAAAGTCAGCTCCTGCGATTCGAGGACACGTAATGCCAGCTTTAAGGCCATGGACACACAGTTTATGTATAGAGAAGTTTTTTATTTTTGTTTTTGTTTTTTCTTGTGCCGTTAGGGACATGGGCAGGTCACAGAGTGAAGTGTCCTTGTGCGCTTAAAAGTCTTTCGACACGTATTCGCATTGGCAAAAGTTTGTCAGAGCCAGAACCAGAGCCAGAGGCAGAGCCGTAGCCGGAGCCAAAGCTAAAATGAAGAGTGAACTGCTGAGGTTGAGGTTGAGGTTGAGCTGCAGGTGAAGTGGCAGCGGCAGCGGCAGCCGAAACTGAGGAGAGGGTCGCACCGTGTGGAGTGCAAGTGCATGGCTTTCAGCCGTTTAGTTCAAGTTGTTTCAAGTAACACTTGAAGGACAACGGGACGACCAGAGCGACTCGACCATATGCACTAGAAATTTGGGCTAGGAACGAGCTAGCTGGGGCGAAGCGGACGTGGACAGGACGGAAATGCCGGCTGTCAGTATGTGGCAAATAATGGTGTTGCGTGTCGTTTCGGCCACCGCAATGATAACCAACTAAATTTGCAACAAGAGCAACAATAACGATACAGGAGAAATGAGAAGGAGAAGAAAAAACAACAAGCAGAAGCCGAGGCAGAAGCCGAGGCAGAAGCAGAAGCAGAAGCAGAAGTGGAAAGAAACTTCCACCATGTGGACGTGGCGACTGCGAGTTTGCAACCTCGTGAAAAGCGTAACTGACACTTAAATTAAATTTGTTTTCATTTTGGCCCGACTGAAAGTCAACGCGACACATTTTGGGCTTGGGTTTGGGGGCCAAGAAATCAGCGCAAAACACAAAACACAAAACACAAAAACCGAAAATGCATTTCGCAATAAAATAAATTAAAACGAAAGCCAAGCAAATTTTCTGCACTGAAAGTTGCCCAAAACTCAACGGGGCGTGCGATGGGAACTGCCAAACATGCCGGCGAGAGGGGCCCGGCAGATGGGGCTGTCGGAGGGGGACGAGCGAAAGAGAGGCAAGAGGGGCGTGGCCCACTGATGACTTGGTTTTGCCCCAAACAGCCAAAGTGAAAAGACTAACCGAAACAGCTTGTGACGCCGTGTGCTGTTTGCAGTTTGTTGTGAATGCGAACGCAGACGCCCCCTGGCGAACAGAATTGTCGACACACACACACATTCGTACACACTCTGTGTTTTGTTTGGTTTGGTTTTGGATAATACCATGCCTAGAGCGACATTTGTTGCATTCACAGTTGCTCCGGGGACTCGCTGAGCATTTGTAGTTTTAATTTGATTAGCACTCGATATGCATTCAGTTTGGGTTTGAGCTGCGGCGCATCGAAGTTTGAATTTAAGCTCAGATTGATGCATTTATCGATTTGAGTTGAGTTGCAGCATATCATTCGAGTTAATTGATAATGCAATACGCTACGAAGAAGTTGAGTTAGTATAGTTATCGATAAGTTATCGATAGACATGGTAATATATTTGTATTCTTATCTAGAATCTAACCAAGTGTAGACTTAAATTCTTGTCTAATTTACAAAATTTCGTTAAGCGTGGATAAAACGATAAGGTATTGATGCCCGTATGGCTGCAAACAGTTATATTTTGCCGTACCTCAGGGTTATTGGAAAATGTATGTGGTGAAGGAAAACTGTGGTTGTTTGTCGAGCGACGGTCCAGCTATGCATATGTATGGATGCTACAATTACTGTTGCGCTGCTCGACTTGTGGATGCACCACTCAATGCTTCAAAACGTCAACAAAGCTGTCGGCCAACGGAGTCAGAAGCCAACAACTGCCGTAGCATCACGGCGCATTTACCCAGCCCGCAGTCTGTTGGCTCCGTGCTGCTTCCCTCCGACATGGTCTGGCCATGTCCCCATGTCCATCCGTGTTCCGATGGCATATTGTGTTCATGCCAAAGCGATTGCCCGCCGCATTTAGCTGTGGATTGGTTGGGTTGGTCGGAGGGCTATGGTGTTGCCATGGTCATGTTGGATTTTCCATCGTTTGTTTCGCACAAAATTCCTGCTTCCTCCCTTGCATTTATTGTCGGTTGATGTGTTTTTATTTTGCGAGTTTTTGATGTGTATGTAGCGCTGGAATGCCATTGGTCCTGGAGGGAGGGCTAGGTGTCGGGGAAACAACCAAAGCCGCAGCCAAACAAACACATTTCAATCAAAACGCTTGACGGCTTGACGGCGAGGGCAACAGCAGCAGCAGCAGCAGCAGCCACGTGGGTGGGTGGCCACGTTTTCCCCCACGACCACGACCACGACAAAGTTCAGGTGGCGAACGAGAGGAGAGGGCGGAGCCGGGAACTGGGCATGCGTCCACCTTTTTGCGCTGCATTGCGGCTCGCTCAAGGCATTGCACTCTGATTCCGAACAACGAAAGATGCGCATAGAACAAATATACTCACTATATATAGAATATATATACATTCCCGAGCCATAGCAGGTATTCATATCGTGTTTGAAAACATTCCCAGATGCGCATGAGCTCAGAGATGTGAGACATTGATGATCGAAAGGAGATAAATACATGTATTAGGAAATCTGCTTGAATGTCCACAAATGTTTTATATTATCTATAATTGAGTTGTAGAAGAACCAATGTGCGTTGACTGCAACTGTTGCTGGTTATTGCTGTTGTCACTGCAGCATGTTAGCCATGGTCATTGCCACAACTACCGCAAAATGGCACTTGGTTGGTTTTTGACACAAGTAGACGGGCATGCAGCGCGAGAGCTGCGACTGGCATTGTCAGTGGCACATGCCGCATGCCGCATGCCACTAGTCACATGCCACATGCCAGCACAACATTTCGTGTGCATTAGGTATGGAGTTCGCTAAAGCTAAAGCTACAGTTTCAGCTGCTGTCCACGCGCCATAGCCCATTTGATTTTTGGCCAAACAAAATGAAGACATGCGCTCACAAAATACCAAATGGCAAATAGCAAATGTTGCATGTTGCCCCAGCTGCCGCTGCCCCTAGCTGAGAGTTGGCAACTTTCCTCCTCAATGACGCTCGGAGCAGAAAGCATACCAGGTCTGACATCTGAAGTGGACACAAAGCGGTCGAAACTATTTGAAACAATCACGATTCCAACTGAGAAAGAGAGAGAGAGAGAGAGAGAGAGAGAGAGAGGGGAAAGAGAGAGAACAGGAGTCTAGTTCTGTTCTATTTGTTTGTCAAGCTGAAACCTTTTGATTAGACAGACTCAGAGAAATGTGAAAAAAAGCATCGAATCACTGGACGACTGTCAACTCGGAGACCTTAATTTAACTGTGCATCGCGCACTCTTCTCAGGCAAATCCCTTTAGTCTTGCCGAAAGCTGAAGAGGTTTGTGACCCCAGCAGTTCCCTCTCTGTCATTTGGTCACGCCATGTCAACAGCTCGTGAGGATTACTGTGCAACAACGTTATTACGCCAGCAGGGAAACAAGGAAGTTCATTTAGTGCAGAGCGAGCGCTACAATTCGGTTCATTCTTATTAAATTTAAATAAAAATATTTCAAATGACAGAGAGAAATACATCTCTCTCTCTCTCTCTGTGTCTCCCTCTCTCTCTCTCTCTCTCTCTCATTCTCTGTCTGTCACTCTGTGCTGCATGTGGCACGCAAGAAGTCATTAAAAGTGAACGGAGCTGGAGCTCTCTTGGCAGCTCCATGTTTTAGTTCCAGTCACTCAACGATTGATGCAGCATGCCATAAAGAACCCAAGAATGGAGCACAAAGACCTGCAGAGCTCAGCACAGCTAAGAATGACAACAATTTCGCACACACAAAAAGCCAAACGAGACACGCAGTCGCATGCAGCATGTGGAGCACTGCTCGTTGGGGGTGCAGAGCGGAGGGTGGTTGAGGCACAGCCTGCGAGAGTAAACAAAACGAAATTCCGCACTGCAGTCGCACACTCTCTTTGACTGCTTCAGTTAGGAGCGATCGAAGTCGAAGATAAACAAGACAACCTGCCAGGCTGAGCTCGTCTCTCTCTCTCTCTCTGTCTCTGTCTCACGAGAGCTGACAGTTCGATTACAGTGTCGGCATTCACTAGTGCCATTGGCACTGGTTCGGTCTGGCAAGAGGCGATTCTTCCACTTCGTTTACAACTTCGACTTCGACTGCATTCCTTCATATTTCGCAACGCTAAAAAATTCCAATGAGCGGGCGGGCAATTGTTGTTGTTGTTGTTGTTGTCTCTGATGATTCTCGGAATTGCGTTTTAGTACCGCAAGTTGAAAGCCTATTGCTGGAATACGAGCATTGGGCCTCTGGTATTTGGGTTGGCGTTGCGCGTGCGCAAATTTGTGCTCAGACCGTGGCAGTGCACAATGGACTTCGGCTTGGACGTGGACTTGGACTTGCACTTGGATTCGGTACCAAATCTGGGCACGTCAAGGTGATGGCTCTGGTATTTATGACTACACTCATAGCATAGCGTTGCCCCCAGCATAAGGTTAACGTGGGAAACATGCAGCTTTGGGTGGTCGTCAACTATGTTTCAACTTCTCGCAAGTTCAATATATGAGAGATTTGAAAAAAATGGACTATTTTTGAGCTTTGGCTGACTAGAACTCGGCTATTTTGTAACCGATTTCCGAATGGAAGACCTCTTTGGAAGCGTATTTAAGCCAAGTTTCGATGTCTGTTCACCGATTTTCTCTGGGCTAAGAACTTTTCATAATATTGACTTGGTTCCGAAAAAATACCCCTTGAACTTTGCGTGACTCTAGCTTTGGCTGACTAGAACTCGGCTATTTTGTAACCGATTTCCGAATGGAAGACCTCTTTGGAAGCGTATTTAAGCCAAGTTTCGATGTCTGTTCACCGATTTTCTCTGGGCTAAGAACTTTTCATAATATTGACTTGGTTCCGAAAAAATACCCCTTGAACTTTGCGTGACTCTAGCTCGGGTATTTTTTGTCCGATTTCCGAGTTTTATGCCATTTTAGATTCCTATGACTATCGACTATCAATCTGCATTCAAAAGTTTAATTGTTGAAATTTTGCCATTTTCGACAAAAATGTGATGTAACCCCTTATCATTTTTGTCAAAATCGGGTCGAGCCGAAAAAATGGACTATTTTTGAGCTTTGGCTGACTAGAACTCGGCTATTTTGTAACCGATTTCCGAATGGAAGACCTCTTAGCCAACAAGTCCTAACCTCTAAGCTAACAAATCATTTGAGATTTGCCGACAATCTGTGGTAATTCTCTATGATAGCATTGCCGAGTTCTTGTGGGGGGTTTTTCCACTCTACAAGTGGGTTAATATGATGTGATTATGTCACCGTGCACAGTGCACGGTGCATTCCAATTAAATCGATAATCAGTCGACTTTGACTTTACCTTTTGCCAGACGCGCCAACTATGCCGCTGCTCTGGGATTATCTCTGCTCTGTCTCAATGCTCATGCTCGGCACATATCATTGTCGCTATAACTACATATATGTATATATATATATATATGTATTTATGTATATGCATGTGTATATACTATGTAAGTGTGTCTACACTGAGTGGCTGCTTATTGACCCCGCTGCAGTCACTTGTTGAATTGTTTGCGTCTCTTTGCGTCTTTCGGTGGGCCAGCCCTTCGAGTTTTGTTTACAAATTGTAATGGAAACTTTTTGAAATCTTTCCATGCAACGAAAAATATTCCAGAAATCGTTTCATTCATGCGAAATGAATAGCGCACACACACACACACCGTCGCAGCTACAGCTGCAGTTGTTGCAAGTTGCCCGCCCGCGAGCGCTAGACAGGCTGACAGGGCCACGGCCTAAGCAAATTGTTACACTCGAAGGAAAACTACTCAAGGAAGTGAGCAAACAATAAATAAATAAAAGTAAATACAAAACGAAATAAATGATCGAGTGCACAAAAACGTGCCAACTGGGTAAATTTCCATTAGAGTTGGGAATTTTGTTACCTCGTCTTTATTTTTTGTCACTGTTGCTCTGGTTCTGCTTGTTGTTGTTGTTGTTGTTGTTGTTGTGTTTGCAATGCTCATTAGTGCGAGCTGGTTTATGTGGCTTTCAAATAAGTACAGATCAAATGAATTTCGGTTTTGGTTTTGGAGCTTTTTTTTAAAGCCATCTCCTAAACAATACCCCATTGACGTCATGTGCGAGCGAGAGAGCGCGAATCGCATGCTCGTAAAATGACCAAAATATGCGCCGGCCATTTGTATCTGATGGATGCATGCATTGACATTCGCCACGGCTGTTAAGCAACTTTCATATAAATCATAATGAATAACCCAAAAAAAAAAAAAAAAAAAAAAAAAAATATATATTTAAATTAGAGGCGGATAAGTCGGCTCAACAGCAGCTCGAATACCCTATAAAGCAATAGACTTGAGAGATCAGTTGTCAATAGAGTATTTAACTGAGAGATGGATAAGATTGGGATATCATTTAAACGTACTTTCCTAATCAATCTCTATAGACTAGTTTGGGTTTGCGTCCTTACTAAAGTAGGGATATTATTCTTTACCAATGGAAAATGTTAATGTTACGATATTTTTTTAAAGTTTGTAAACAACATTTTTAGGGTATTCGTCAGATAAAAATACAAGAATGTTTACAAAAATTGTTCGTTGAATTTTTGTTTTGTTTTGTTTTTTTTTTTACTTTTTGTGAATGCGATTTGCTGATTTGCGAATTCATTCACCTTTTAATCAGGCAACTGGTTTGCAGTTGTTATTGTTGTTTCGGCGTGTTGTCGGCGGCAAAAACAAAAAACAACGAATTTCCCTTTTTGTATGCGCCACGAAGTTCGTGATTTTCGGAGCGAAGCCGGGCCAGGCAAACGATAAGTGGCCAACAACGTGAGATAAATACACAAAAATATTTAGATACGATTAACCAAACAACAACAACAACAACAACAAGTCAAAGGAGCTACAAATACGATGACTAATCATAATTGAGTCGCTCTCTGGGTGCGCGCGAGTCAGCAGATCTCGACACAAGTCAAAGACCTCAGCCAGCGATGGATCGATGGATTGATCGGCCCACAGATACGCATATAGCGCAGATATGGAGTGTATCCGAAAGATACTGAGTATCTGTCAGATACTGTTTGAATGCAGTGCAAATACACTGCTCGAGCCACTCCTCCCACTACCCGCCTCGAAAAAATATTATTGAACACGTAATGAAATTTACAAATCTCCCAAGTTGTTTGTTGTTGGTGTTGTTGTTGGTGGTGTTGTTGCTGGTGTGCTTATTGTTGTTTTCACACGGGCATTTCATGAATGAAGCAGTCGCAATTGTTGTCGAATAATATTGAACTCCATTGCGGACATTATCATTGTTGTTGTTGTTACTGTTGTTGTCTCGTTCGTTCGTTCGTTCGTTCGTCGTCTGTTTGCACTTCACACCAATCGGCGTGGCCGTCTCCGCCGTCCCACTTCCTCCGAGCCCTGCGTGGGCATTCACATTTGTTTTGTCTCACTGTTGCTGTTGTTGTTGCTGTCGCTTTGCATTTGTTGTTCGACTGTTGGTGCGTTCACTGTACGTGTTTTGAATGAACATTTCTGTGGCCCTCGGCTCGCTGTTTTATTTTCGCAAAATTATCTCTGGCTAAAAATCTACAAAAATTCATGAATGAGACAACACACGCACGCAACTGAAACAGCGATAGCAACAGAGACAGCAACAGCAGCGAAAGCAAAAGCCCCCGAAGCCAAAATTGTCAATACAAACAATATAAATTCGAATGGATGTGGATATTACGATCTCATGTGCCAAACTCAGATACGGACTTTAGCTAAGTATACAACGCTCTTAAGTCTAGCTCTTTAAATGCTTCTTTTTCTTTCCATTTTCTGTGTGCTTTGCTGAGATTGTGGGAAAAAGCGAGCTTTGCTTATGTGAGACAATTTCTGGGAAGGGAAATGCTAATTTATGAAGTGCAAAAACTTTCAGCCAGTAGAACTGTGACAGCGACTAGATCACCTTGAAAGTATTCAATATTCTTCCCCACTGAGTCCCATTCCATAAGCTTCTCTTAAGTTTCAATCGTTATCCTTGACCCAGCTACAATCGAACTTTCTTGAAGATCTTCCCAAACTCCGGCCACATTTCCTACATAGGCAAAGTCGTCCGTCTCCGTCTTCGTCTCCGTTTCTTTAGTTGACTTTGGTCGAAATGTTGCCCTAGTTGTGTAAGTTGGAGGCATTTGGCTTTCCCAAGCCGAGAGCTGGCTACCGTGTTACGCTCGCAGAGTCCATTAGCTGGCAGCCACCTAGTTAGCAACCTGATGCTAGGCAGACCCTTCGAGGCGAACACGGTCGCGGTCTTGCGGTCTTGCGGTCTTGCGGTCTTGCGGTCGCGCGATATCTCGAGTGCGTTGTCTACGATCTTGGCCATTTAAAAGCATGTCCAACATGGGCCACTTAATTTCTCTAAAATGTCATATTTAATTTCGCATTTAGACGTCTTCATTGCCGCATTTGAGGCTTCTAACGTGTTCGACTGGGGCCAGCCTGAATGGTTGGCTAACTCGGCGTCTGGTTCACTGACTACCTGCATAGATATCATGCCGTGGACTTGTCTCTGTATTTCAGCTTCTACTTGTTGTTGCTGCTGCTTTAGCTGCTTTTGCTGTTTCAGCGATTTCCGGTTTGGTTTCATTGTAAAAATTTTGTACGTTTTGGTATTTTCGGTTCACACGTGCGCGGGTAATAAACTTCAAATGACCGAAACTGAAACTGGCGCTCAGCGCTTTAAGTGGCCCGTGTGCGTGGTTCGAGGCACATACACGACCGAGCCCCCAGCCCCCTCCCCAGCTCACCCCCGAACGAGCGAACCCCCTGCCCAACGAGTCGTAGCAGAGCCACAGGCGACGACAGACGCGACCATTGCTGAAATCAAGTCAAGTACTGAAAGCAAACACTTTTGCAACACACTTCATGAAGAAGCAAGCAAGAGAGCTCTCTGTTGAAAGCTCTCAGCGGCGAGATACCCTGTAAATTGCAGAGAGAACTACCAGAGGTCTTTAGCTTCTCTTTAGAGTCTTACGCTGGGCAATGGGCAATATTGAGTGCAGGCTTATCTGAGCTAAGCTGCTTCAAGAGACAACAGTGATTGATTGATAATTTTATTGATATACAGACCTACAGGTAAGCTGGGAGAGAGATATACTATATACTAACCTGCTCTGTAGACTCTCCTTACTCATACCTTCCCTCTGTTACCCCCACAACCTATCTACCCCATCTGCAACTCCCTCTCGGCTAAACTGAAGTAGAAAACACAGAAAAAAATGTTAAGACCCGTCGATTGGCCATCTCGCTCGCACCCGTTTTGTGGCAGCTCATTATCAAGTTTAGCTTTTTAATGTATCTTCTGTGTTTATCATTGTCGAATTTTTTAATTAAATTATGTTGAAGCCAGGGCAGGCACACGTGTAGCTACCAGCTACCAGCTAACAGCTAACAGCTACTGTTTTAACAGCTCGTTTTGGCCGCAAGTTCAATGTCTTTGGCCACAATTGCTGGCAATTACCTAGGCACCATACATTGGACCTCGAAATTGGGCTTCAAGGGGGGCGAGTGCGGCTAAGGCGAGGGCCTAAAACGGTGCCAAGGTAACGAGCAGGCAGCAGGACGACTGTCTGACCCAATAAACCCTCGCCTGCGACTTTATTACTCGGCCCCGGCCCCGGCCAGGTCGGAAAATTAGCTGGAAGTGCTAATTAAAATTGTGCATGAGACCCTTTGCCTCTGCGCCCATATCCGGCCCATATCCCACCCCCGCCCGTGCAAATAAGCAATTTTAAGGTATTGAATTACGTTTTACATGCCACTTGTGTGTGCTTTGTGCCCCAGTCCTGGCCAGTCCCCAGTCCCCAGGCCCGGCTTAGTGCATAAGCATGCTGCCGAGCAACATCAACATTTAATTTATTAATAACCCTTCTGCGGGCCCAATCCATTTGCACAATATGTTTGCTCGCCCCCTCAGGCCGGGCTGCGGATCGCAGAGCCTACTCTCTATTGGCCATTCAAATGGTAACGTAAGCGTTTTGTCGTTAACTGTCATTAAAGCAGTCTGTGGCTAATTCAGGACACACACACTCACACACACACACACTTAAGTGTCAATGCTAATGTTAATGCCTAATGCTAACGTTCACATGCTGTCAAAGTTTACACTAGTGCGGAACGGGGAGGAAGTGTGGCTGAGCTGGGCTGAAGTACAATGGCATGCCTATTAACATAATTCCCGATTGCTTACAGCATTTGCTCAGTAGTAAATGAATGCTTGATTAGGAAATATCAAGTGGTGCTAACCAGAGCCTGAACTGAAGAGGCCTTGAGAACCAATATCTAAGCCAAGTTGAGCTACTCTGCACCTCTGCTGGCAAACGTCTATGAATCTGGCAAACGTCTATGAATCTGTAAAGAAGAAGGATCCTAAGAGACTAGGAATGTATCTTGGCACCCTTAGAATATATCCTGAGCGCTAGAAGTGTATCTAGGGGACTTGATTTAGCTTACCTTACCTTAACATCTTACTTACATATGCCAAAAATATATATCCCTATCATTTTGGACTACTTTAATAGGTTAAGCTGCAATGCAATCTCTTCATTAACTTCTCAAAAGTGCAATTTCCTGCCCATTTCACACTGCTTGTCTCACTGTGCGCACTCGTTGCTAATAGACTTCACAAATGATTTGCCTACAAGTTGTTGCCTGTCTCTCTGCTCTCACTCCTCTCCCTCTCTCTCTCTCTCTCTCTCTCTCTGTATTGCTGGGCTAACCTTAGTTTTATGTAAATGGAGGTGCTTAGCCATATCTGTATGTGTTATAAGAAACTGTCGGTGCCAGCATGTGCGACGTCAGCCTCATGTGCTGATATCCTGTTTCCGCATTTTATGGCATGCCCCATGCCCCATGCCCCATGCCTCATGGGGCTCGCTGCAGTTGCTGCTGCTGCTCTGGCGCCTGCTCGTGTTCCGTTTGTGTTCGGGCTCATTTCCGTTCAATAGAGTTGAGTCAACAAGCTAATTTCACGTTAATTTTAAGTGCTGCTGCCCGCTGAAGGTCCAAGCTAAACGATTTTTTTATTTTCGGCCAGCCCTAGGTCTGGCCTAGGCCTAATGAATATGCCCGCCCGTCGGGTCCTCGTCCTGGCCTGGTCCCGGTCACAGTCACAGTCTCGCAGGACGCAGGACGCAGGACGGACTCGTTTCCGAGTCACTCGGAAGTTAAATTTTATGCACAAGTTTTTGTTGGTAGCGCGTAAAATTTGATGGCCTACTAAAATTTCTATAAAAGTGTGTGCATAAAATTTGTGCCTGCTCGCTTTGGGGTGGGCTGGGCAGTGGATCGGGTCGCGTAGGGTGGTGTCTATATAGCGACATATTAAAACTTTATATGCATTATAAAATTGGGTTTTATGTCACTCTCCAAGCCGCCATTAGCTCCGGTTTGCCCTGTTGCTGCTCTCGGCTTACAGACAGCAAACAAATAAAGCCAACATCAAATTTTGATAGTCAATTGCGTGCAAAAGAAGTTCGAATGCCGTCGACGTCGTCGTCGTCGTCGTCGTCCCATTGTTTCCGTATGTATGATATGGAAAGCAAAAACTTATCCATAAAGCTCAACATGTTTCAAATGCCGTGTAATGCACGGCATATCATCGTAAAAAAAAGAGCAGAGAAGCCCTCCGCCGTCCCGGAGTGAAATGAATATTTGCTCGGAAAGTGCCCCAAATTACAATGTGAAGCGAAGAAGCTCGTTGCGAGCGGTTCGCTGGGCTTAGCTGTAAAATGGAACATTTTAACCATTTAAACATTCTTTTTGTGTGTTTTTCTCTTTCTTTTATTTTTACATATTTATTGGATACGCATCATTTGGCATAATTCCCAGGGTTGATTCTTGCCACCGAGTCGAGTAGTAGTTTATGCCATGTACAGGGTTTTCACTGCAACAGAATTTAATTGGATATGTAAGTGGGATAGGAATGAAGGAAGGGTGGACGGGGCAAGAGTTTAGCTAAGTGGAATAGTCTGTCGCATCTTTGTATTTGATTGGCTTTTCACAGAACATTAAAAGCTTTTCTCAGCTGCCAGGAGTAGCAAGAGCTGCAAATACAAAGCGAAACTATATGTGAGTTGGGTTCTTGAGAATCGCATTGATTTGCATAGGTGGCAGGTGTTTATGATATACGTATGATTCTTAGAACCACATAGAAGAGCACTCCTCTCTCCCTTGCAATTCCCTTCAATTAAACGATTTTCAGCCCAATTTTACTGCCCTGCTCTTCCCAGAAGAGAAATTGAAATTCATATCAGATCGAAAAATCTGAAACGAATACTTTAGAGTGAAGAGAGCTCGGCTCTAACTTGATGGCTTTATGGCTCATACAGCAAATGGATGAGAGTCAATTAAAACGTTGCCACAGCTCAATTTCGGCAGTCGTAAAACGGCACCCCACCACGAGCGGTGTCTCGGCAGCTGGCAAAGATCAGCGGCGGGCTCAGAGTTTTGCCAGCATTTTTTGTTTTGTTGGTTTTATGGCCGTGTGGCTACCTCCGGAGGTGCAGGAGCGAGCTGTAAATGTCATAAGTAGGCATTTTCCAATTGGCCAAACAAAGTAGCGGCAGGCAATAAAAGAAAAAAAACTGTGCCACACAAACTGGGCCCAATCGCTGGCCTCATCTCTTGACCGTTTGCCCGTGTGTGAGTTTTTCTTTTTGTAATTTTTAATGCTTTTACGAGCATATAAAATTATTATCATATTTGGTCTGACTGTCTGGCTGGCTGGCTGGCTGGCTTGGCTTGGCTCTGCTTGGCTTTGGTCCTGGCCCTCGCATATAATTCATGCGACAGTCTGATGCGAGCGCTGAGATAGGCGCCAGTCGAGGCAGCTCCAAGAGGCGACACTTGAGCAGCAGCAGGCAGCAGCCATTGCCGCATTCAAGCTAAATGACATTCTTTTTGACTTATGAGGCAGCATTTGGTGCATTGCCGTTGCTGATTGAGTGTCGAGAGATGTGGCACAGATGTGGCGCAGAAGTCTCGGCCATTATGCTGGACCGCCTGCCAACAAGGCCATCAAATTTGATTGCCTCAGACTATGGCCGGCTAGGAGGCAGCTCCGTTGGCAGGTGGCCGCGAACCCTCGCGCGTTGCCATAATAAACCAATAAAAGCGGCCACTTGCAGTTCCAATCAAGTGACTTTTATTGGGTACCCAGAATAAATTGCCATCGCCCATGGCATGTAACCAAAAATGAAGTCAAGTGCCGCACTTGGCCAGGTAACAACAATAACAACGTAGTAGACGACGACTTCGATAGCTCAAGTCGAATGCTCTTACTTGAGCATTGAAATACCTGTGAATACAAAGAACATATATAGAGTGTGATATATACATAGATGGCTATAATTGTATATTGATAGAATTGCTTATGTATATCTTATCTTTTCTTAGACATACCTGCTGAATCGTCCCAGTTATGTGAAGTACTAAAGAGATACATCAGCAGCTCTGTATCGCATAGATACAATAGAAAGGTAATTCTCAAAGTCTCTGCCTTCCCTTAGCTGCTAATTGCTTATTTAGTAGCCACTGCTCGCCCATCGACTGCTCAGCTAATGTGCCCCATCGGCTTTATAGTGTATGCACCGCCAACAATAATAAACATGTAATGAGCCGCTTTCTTCACCGGGTCGGCAAATGCATGGTAATAGATTTCGATTGCATGCCGCGTGCCTCAAACACTACCCCAGCCACAATCGCTCTCTAATAGCAAGAGGGAGAGCCACAAAAGCCGCTGGCTTGGAGTCCAATTCCAACTTCGACGGCGACGCCGACTGCGACTGCGACTTCAGCTCCGATTGCGACTTTGTCCGGCGATGGACGCGCGATTGCTTTAGTCATGGTCTGCGGGCCATGTGCGATAATTATGGTAATATTTGCATTTGCGTGTGGCTCCGCTAAACAGTTGAGTGAGTCGGCGGGCGCCAGCGACTGACCAACTGACTCTGGCACTCTGGCTGGAGCCACAGCTGCAGCTGTCTGCAATTGAGCTCTGCTTCCTTATTGCAGACATGCCGTTGCCGTTCGAGCTGGGGCTGCAGCTATAGTTGGCCTCCCTCTGCGCTTTGCTTTTCTTTAATGGCATTTTAAACAGTTGATGCTGCCCACTGTGCCCACCGACCACGCCCAGCTCAAGCAGCAGCTCGCCGCCGCCGCCGTCGTCGTCGTCGTCGTCGTCTCGCTTTCAATTAGGCCTCCGCCTTCAAATTCCAATTTCAATTCATAATTTCGAAATTAAATGCGATTTGAGTTGTCTTTTAGTTTTTATGGGACGCTTTCTGTCGCATTTTATTGCCCATAAAAGTAAATTACAGCTAACGGATTGCCTCAAATGGGGCGTGGCCGCTGCCTCTTTTGCTAGATTGCTTTAATTTTGCGTACAATGAATGCGTTTCTTATGAATGACTGCGGCCGAACTTCAATTTATGCTCGGCCATTAAACAAAACGAGAGCTGCCCCCCAAAAACAAAAAAAAACAAAACACAAAAAAATACTAAAAAAAACACACATTTATTTTGAAGGTTACAAATTAATTAGAGTGTTTTATCAAGTTTAATTAATATCTTTTTTATTATGTTTGGCTTTTTATGCTCGGCTGCTGACGTCAGATGGCAAAGATCCCATGTCAAATGTCATTTGCCAGCACTGAAAGTGCCTTCAATTTAATGAGAGTTACTTAATCACAAGCTGCGTACAGTTGATGGAAAGACAAATAACTAAAATAGAAATGGATTGCTCGAGGCATCTCGATCAGAGTCTCTGTGGCAGATTCGTGTGCTCCAACTGAAGCTCGGCTCGGTTGCAACTGATTAAAGATCCCAATTGGAGAGGAGCAACTCAATTTGCTCTGCTCGTTGAGCAAAGCACAACAAAGTAAGACGCAGTCGCCAGTCGGAGTCATCGATGAGGCCGGCGACGATAAACAGTTTCGTTTGCCCCCAAGGATATGAAGCGAGACTCGCATGGGGCATGCTTAAGAGGGCAATCACCCGAGTCAGCCGACAGACGAGAAGCTAACAGAGAAGACGATCCCTGATGGGGATGTGCGTTGCATACATCGGATCCCAGGCAAAGTCGAAGGCGGCAGCAGCAGAAAAGGGAAAACGAAAGCCAACACGAAAATTATAACGAGCATTAAAAACGGTTTTCGGTGTTCAAACAAACCACCGCTTGGTGCAACATTTGGTGGCAACTCCACTGCCCACCTCCGCTGTCCAAGTGCTCTGGCTTCTGGCCTGCGTAGGCGCAGCAGCCACAGCCACTCACCTGAGCTCCACTTGGAGTGTTCGGAGAGTGCCACAGCCGCAGCGTCAAAGTGGCCATAAAAATCATAATGAAGCGGCTGCGACTAAAACAAAATGCCATAAAATGCTTTAAATGAAAACGGCATTAAAAATAAAAATATACAAAAAAAAAATTAAGAAGAAGAAGAAGAAGAAGCAGAAGGAAACACAAGAAAAAACAACAAACAATAAAAAAAAAGAGAGAGAGAGAGATGTCCTTCTTGGAATTCTGACCAGGTCGAGACAGCAACGGCGGCGGCTCAGCTCAAAAAGAGCAGTCCGAAAATTCTCAGGCCAGCAGCTAGAGGCTGAGGGGGGAGGGAGAAGGAGAAGGCGGAGGGCATGGAATTCATTCAACAGTTTGTAATCAATGTGGACGTGCAGGAGGACGCAGACTTGATAAGCGCTGCATTCAATGACCCAATGCTGGCGGAGCGCGCGCAGGTAGCCACAGTTCGAGCGAAAGGTGCAAAAGGACCAAAATAAACGAACGAGAGAATTTCGCGTTTTTGGCTATTTCGGTGGCCTTTAAGTGGCGTCTCACACAAACACACACAGTTGGCTTGTTTACGATCGGGAATCGAGCCGATTAAGTTGCTGGCGCATTCATAAGAACCGATCAGGCGAGCGCGAAGAGGCTGAGTGTGAGCGTTTGGCATGCAGAGAAATCGATTCGAAGATTGCAGAATTAATTTTATATTTATGATATAATATTTATTTTTATATATTATGAATTGATATTCTTCTATCAACATTGGCCAATGCTTTTACTCAGTTCTTCATTAATAAATTGCCTTCAATTCCTAGTTTCAATCAAGTTGAACTAAATTTAATGCCCAATATTAAGTACTCAAACTTTGATCAATTTGTCGAGGGCAAACACTCGATTTAAGAGCTCAAGCAGCAATTTTGAGTTTCAAAAATAAAAGCTACAAAAAGCAACAAACTATTTGCTCAGTTGCTGTTGGCTTTGGTTCGGCTCTTTCTGCTGGGCTGCTGGGCTGCAGGTCAATGCGCTTTTGCAAGGTAAATTCAGCCGAAAGGCAGCAAATTCCTTAGAATGGCATAACAAGAGCCCAACACACATACACACACTCATACACACACATACACACATGTGAAGGAATTAAAAACACATAAATGTCACTTTCGCATAGCTTTTTGTTTTATGGAGCATCCTTTTGCAACCGGAGCCCGAATGTATGGCTGGAGTCGGAGCGTCGGCATCGGCATCGGCGTCGGAGTCGGAGTCGAACAGAACCAAAACAAAACCCAAGCCAAAAACTAAGCCCAAAGCCGCAGACATGGCCACACTTCAGCTGCAGGCCGAGCTTCAGGCTTTGCCCTGGCCAGGTCTGGCCTGGCCTGCTCTGGTCTGCCTGCTGCTTGAGTAGCAAATTTTGACGCAAGCGCAACAAATTCACAGACTCTCAAAACACACACACACACACACGCATACTCGAGCAGACGTTACCTGAACTTGACAATGAACTCGGTCATTTCGAGGGCAACAAACAAAAGGTGATTTACCTTTATCCTTTGCTATGCGCCTTGCGAAACGAGTTGAGCGCATTCAATAGATGCCGACAGCGAGAGAAAGCGAGACAGATAGACAGAGAGAGCGAGAGAGAGAGAGACTGAAAGGGAAGACAAATTCAAATGCATAGACAGATAGACAGAGTCGAGCTAAATTCTGCTGAAATTCATTCATACACACTTCGCACATTAACGCCCAGAGTCCAGAGATGAGCGCTGAGAGCCGAGATCCGAGAGCCTTGGCTTGTCCCAGCCGTCGTGTCCTTTTCTTACGCTGCTCCTGGTGGTTCGCAGCGCCGTTCATATTCCTGGAACTGCGGCGGTCATTTCAAAAGTGTGCCCTACTCGAAGATCCGTTCTATTTAATCTCGCAAATCAATGTCCCTGCCGCTAGAGAGCTCTCCCTCTTCCTCTCTTTGTTTCGCCTCTTCACTATATGCAGCATCGTTCTTAATCAATATCACACGATTCATCAATGATATATGTCAAGGAGAAAATACTCCGCCTGAAATTAATGAGCAGAGCAACAGCGCTCCGAATGCACAGCTCTTTCCAGCTAAATAAGTGAAGCGATTTTGTGGAAATCCTGTATGAAATATGGGAGAATCGAATTGAAGGATATATTATTTGTAGAGTATTAAAGTGAAATGATACTGATTTGTATTCAAAATTGGAATGCCATGCCGAAGCAATAAAGGAGAAGAAGATGGATTCCTTCAGATCTGAGCAAGTGCTTTCCCATATCTGCAATGTATTCCCTTTATATCTTGATATCCCTGAAGAGTTAGGCTCTGTGTGTCAAATATAATTTGATGGGCTTATGCATTAGCCTAAACTGAAAGCTATTATATGCTCGTTTACCACACACGCACAGAGATAGAGACTTACACTCTCACACACACACACTCAGACTTATGTTTCATATTAATATTCAGCAGCTGCTTCGCCTCGTCTGCTCGCCTGCTCTCGTCCTCGTCATACGCCTGCACTTATACTAACCATAAATTACTAGCTGTTAGCCTTATAGAGAGAGAGAGAGAGAGAGAGAGTTAGAGTTAAGTCTCCATTGGTCTCGGTTAACTGAACTCTCAAGTAGTCTCGATTAGCGATAATATCTCGCCGCATTGTCATAATTCTTGGGCTGCCCAGCGCAAAACCCATTAAAATCCAAATGTCGAGGGGTTGCGCTTTGGGGGGTTGGACTCGTCTAAGCTTTCTAATAATCCCGGCATGCCAATGACCACCAGTGCGAGTCGCCGAGTGCTGTTGATATATGGGGCTTTTGTGTTTATCAAATGCCATCATCAAATTTTCATTAACTTTTTTTTTTTTTTTCGGGTCTTTCTGTGTGAATACAATAAATCTTGCGCTCGAAGTTGCGCCAAAAAATACGTTTTCAAAGAGTCAAAGGACGTTCCTGGCCTATGCCCATAAATAAATATGCCGCTCACACTTCTAGGTGAGTCAGCCACAGAGGGAGAGGGTGAGCCATCGATGACAGCAATAGACAGGAGGAGTGTCTGTATGTCCTTTATTAGCCAAGTTTACAGACACATTTGTCAATTTTATGTTGGCAAGGCGTCCAATTTGCCGCATTGCAATAATTATGAATTATATGCAGGCCTCTCCCTGGCCCCTATCAGCCTCTGCTGCTGCTGCAGCTTGTGTGTGGCACATCCTTCAGTTAATTACCAACAAGACGTCAACTTTTTTAATTCATTTGCCAACTTTGGCACACATTTCCAGCTCTCGCTGCCCATTTTTGTTCGCCCTGGACAGATGATCGATGTTGGCATCGCATTTGACCTCGCACTGTGTGTCTGATTTTATTGGAAAACTTTTGACGCTGACTGCTGGCTGCTGACTGCTGGCTGCTGCTCCTGCTGCTGCTGCTCCTGGCTGGCTGTCCAAATCATATTTTATGGCCATCATTATTACCTAATTTTTATGCGCCCAACCGTCGCCGACAACTTAAAACTTCGTCCTGTCCTGTCCCCTGTCCCTGTCTCTAGCGTCTTCTTGTTGCACATTTCTTCAGCTGCACCAGTTGCCAGCCCCAGCCCCAGCCCCAGCCCCAGCCTCTTCTGGCTGCCAGCAAACTGATAAAACTTTCTTCCAAAATTATTTTCCCACTTTTTTTTGCATTTAAACGAGCGTGGCAGACAAAATGCGATTGCTAATTTTTCATGGCGGATAATGAATGATATATTGACTGCAATAAGCTGGCCCCCGAGAGAGGGCGGGCGCAACCAACAGCTGGCTGGCTGGCTGCCTGACTGAGCTAGTTGGCAGCGCAATTATTCAAACTATTTGTCAGAGAGGGTGAAACCCAGGCGCAGTGGCAGCAGCACAGGACGCTAATTAGCCAAAAAGTTTGCATTTGCATCGCGCTGTGATAGATAGGCGATAAAGAGACCAACGATCTGGCTTTAATTATGGCCACGGAAGTTAGAAAGTGAATTATATTATGATGAGCTATATTCAATCTGCAATGATTTTGTGACTTCATCATCATCTGCTCTGTATCTTCAGCTCTCTGCTTGCCTTAAGCCAACTTCCGATCACCTCCTAGCCCACAACTCCCCATTACAGCACCCTCCACAAGTATCTCCCAGCAGGCAGCGTCTTATCAGAGTATCTTTTGCTAATGCCAAAGTATCTGCAGTGTCAGAGAAGTCGCCACGTCTCAACTCAGTTACAAATTGTTCAATTGATGGGCCGTTTGATCATCTCGAGCCCCGCTCGCAAGTACAGCTGCCATGTGGCCGAGTTGATAACTGATTTGTGATAAGCCAGCTTTCAATTTTGTTGCTTTGTTGTTGTGGGCCAACACAACACAGCAACAGACATTTGGATGGCCATTACGTGGGCCAGGACAGACACATAAAGTAAATACATAACGTGGGCCAAACGACTAATATGCGATTATGGCAAATCAAATGCCTTTTGGCTCGAGAGTCAACAGCAGCCGCAGCCGCAGCAACAATACAATGGAAACGTGAACGAGCAGCAGCAGTTGGCGGGCCAAGACGAAGACGAAGACGAAGACGAAGGCGAAGACGAAGGCGCAGGCGACTTTCCAACATTTTGCACATCTGTTCGAATAATATATAGAATTTTTTTGTTGTCGTCCAGACGACGCAAAATGCGAGCAAGAAAGGCACGAAAAAAACGAAGCGAAACACACACACACAGAGAGGGAGAGAGTGTGTAAGTACAAGCCCAAATATAATAAAAACGACAAGGGCTGCTCTAAGCAGGCGGGTAGGGGAGGAGCTGGGCATGGGGATGTGCAGATCGAGGGGTGTGTGCCAGGTCTGGGCTGCGGCTGCGTCTGCGGCTGTGGCTGTGGCGGAGGCGACAATGGCCAAAGGTTACTGACACAGCACGCACATTGACCTTGATCACTGGGAACGTCTGGAGACGTTCAGTCAGGCAAACGGGAAGCGACGAACAAGGAGCACAGCCAGGAGCAAGCGACAGACACAAGACGCTAGTAAATTATTTGCAAATTTATTTAGCTCCGGCAACAGCAGCAGCAGCAACAGCAGCCGCCGCAATTCCCAACCTACCGCATTGTTACATCACGTAAGGCAGACGGCGAAAGAATGGCAACCAAATAAGACAGCATAAAGAAAAAAAAAAAGGAGCAACTATTGGCAGGGGTGCGGAGCGAATAACGGTGCCGCTGCCTGTCCCTGTGCTTGTGCCCAGGATGTGCTCGTTACGTGTCCAAGTTGAAATGAAACCGAAACTGGACGCTGGCAAATTGCTTATGAGGCTGAATCGCCGGCAAAATGTGAAATGAAAGCTGACCAGGGTTCGCAGTGGCAGAGGGAGCAGCAGCAGCAGAAGGAGCACAAGGAGGTGGAGGAGGTCCTTAACAGTCAGGCAGGAAGCGCATAAAGTTCGTTAAACTCGCTAGCGACCATTGTTGCAATACACTCAGAGAAAACATGAGTGTAAAGAACTGAACAGAAATCCCTAATTGATAAGCTCTTTCACTCTTTAGCTAGAGTCTCGATAAACTGCTTTTTAGAGAGAGAGAGAGAGAGAGAGAGAGAGAGAGAGAGAGAGAGAGAGGGAGAGTAATCCTCGTCGAGCATTTCTTTCACTGTAGCATATTGAGGCGAAAGCTGCTCCCGTTTGTCCCGCCCTCCCTCCTCTCCCAGTCTGTCTGTAGTCCGTCTGCCTGCCGAGTGCTGCCGCCCTTCGGCCCAATTGCGTCTCAGCTTCAGGGCCTCGACACGCTGTTGTCGCTTACGCTTCCTGGCCACGCACAACGCACAAAATATCAACGCACTTTTCAAGTCCTCGCATTTCTTCTTTTCGGGTCGTGGGTATCGTCTGGCGGCGCGACGAGCAGGGATCAGGGCAATAGAGCGCAGCGCCTGAAGCAACCACCACCAGAGCGAGGCCAAACCCAAAACCCAAACCCAAAGCCCAAACCCAAACCCGAGCACAAACCCATGTGCGGGCCCTTGTCTGGTCTATGCCTATGCTTAAGGACTCGCTGCTAGACCTGCTTGGGCAAGGACTTCCTGGTGCGTAAGGCGCTCCGCTCTTCATTCAATTCAAATTTTCTTGCGAAACGCTTTTAATTGCCTAGCCCGACATGGGCGTCGTAGAGCGGGGCGGGGTGGAGCGCCGCAGCTGAGGGGGGCGAACAAGACTTGAAGCAGAGTCGACCCCATAAATTACGGACAGTCAGCGAACTGCTCACCACACTGGAAATTTGATATTAATATGGAAATTTACTTTTGTTATTGTTTGTTTTTTTTTTTTCTTGCCTTTTGCTCTTATCCGAACGGACAGTTTCTGGTGGATTGTTCTGCGTGACACTAGCTAGATTTTAATTAAAAAATAATTTAAGAAAAATATGTAGACATGAACATTGCGATACTTGACTGCAGAACAGACTGCGAAGAAATTAAAATGGGAGGAGAAAATATTTTGGGCGCAAGAAGTTGTAGAGGACAGTGAGAGGGGAGGCTGGCAGGAGTTTGCCTATGAATTATCCTGTAGGGAAAGTAAAGATAAACAAAAATGTGAACAGTTTGATGGCAATGAGGATAAACTAAAAATAAAGAAATTACATATTAGTGACAACTATACTTATCCGATAAGTTGTAGGACCTCAGCTATAACTTTAAGTTTTTGCTGATTCAATGATATCTCGTGTGCTCATTCCTCATTTAATCTTAATTTCTATAATAATAATATTATAGATCAACCATTATTCAGGCTTCCCCAGTCTACAAGCGACTTCTGTGCAGCTTTTCCAGATTTCCTCACATTTCCCTAGTCTTTGCTCTTGGCTTTTCCTAAACCAATTGCATTCCTGAGTGACAGCTTATTCAGCTCATGATATTCTCGATCCACATTCCACCATTCCTTAATATATCATATAGAGTATGTATCTCTCTCTCTCTCTCTCTCTTTGAACGCAGCTGCCACGCCTCAAAACTGTACCTCGTGTTGCCTTGGGGGTTCACATGTTGACGCTGTTGTGGCTTCTCTTCTCGCACATTCTTCTTCTGCAGTGCGCCCCATTCTTCTTACTGCTTCTTCTTCTCCTTCGGTTGCTCCTCCCTGTCTCTGTCTCTGCTTCTTCTTTAATCGACGACGACGCATCCACAAATTAGCAGTCGTCGACCTCAATATCAGCTTACGAGCCACGCCGAGCCTCAATCCATAGGCATAGGCTAGCCTCGCAGTAGCCGACTCTTTGACTCTGACTGCCCCCTCTCTCTCTCTCTCTCTCTCTCTCTCTGCTCACATCTCTCTCTCTCTCTCTTCTGGCTTGTTCACCTTGCATCTATTGCGCCGCGACAGACATGAACAATTCCCCCTCATTATTGCACGTAATGTGATGTTGCTTCACTTTAGAATCGTCGCTCGTTTCGCTTCGCTTTTGTATCAACTACACACACACACACTCACACACACACACACACACACACACGCACTTTGCGTTTCGGGTTTTTGGATTTTGGATTCGGGTTCAGGTTCCTGTGCGCTGCTGCCCATTGCTGCTCCCCTGTTCGACGACGTTCTGGTTTTTTGCATTGTGCGCCTCGAGCGCTGCGCTTCGTTAGGCCAGACAGACAGACACAACAGACTGGGAGAGAGAGAGAGAGAGAGAGGGAGAGGGTGAGGGAGAGGGTGAGCTCTCTGGCTGTCTGGGTGTATTTTATGTTCTGTTTTGGCTATATAAATTCTGTTGTCGTTCTGCCTACCACCAACGATGATGACGAGTCCAACCTTGTTTTTCCCGCCAAATGCAGACGAAGCAACAGCAGCAGCAGCAGCAGCAGACAATACCACATGGCAAGTCCTAGGTCGGTTACACCACCAGACAGAGAGACGGACAGGCAGACGGAGACGGGCCAGACAGACGGACGGACAGAGCGACAGCGTCAACAGAGGGTTACTCACGCTACTATGACTCGCCTCGCTCGACTCGACTCGACTCGACTCGCCGAGGGTTACTCACTGCGCCCCAATATTGAAATTCGCAAATTCGAGTTCGAAACCGAAACTGAAGCCGAAAACAAAAAACAAAAAAAAATCATCAGCCAAATGCCGGCAGCTCGTCGTGTGAATGAACTCCGTCAAGGACAATGATCTGCACGTCGAGCGTCCGAGTGCCCATTAAACCTTCCCCCTCCGCAGCAGACTAGCCCGTGCCACCGCCACGCCCACCGCGCCTTTTGCTTTGCATTTATTGCGATTTATTTTTCGGGCCGAGGGTTGATTTTTATGGGAGCAGACGACGGCGACGACGACGGCGACGTCGACGTCGACGGCGTCATTGACATTGCAAATTCACGAGCAACAGACGCAAGCAAAACAAAACAAATCGTTAAATTCTGTGGAATGGATCCGCGCGCCCTCGCTGGATGCTGTCTGCCGTCTGCTGTCTGCAGCGCCAGCCTCCCCCACATCGAAAGCGAGCACAATTCAGTCAGCAGATTTGTAGCCAAAAATCTCCATTGTCCTCTGGCTCTGGCTCTGACTCTGGCTCTGGCTCCTGCCAGATGATGCGTTTCATTATTAAATATTTAGCGAGTCTCTCTGCCTGTGTCTACCCCCTAACAACCCCCTGCCCCCTGCCCCTACCCCTGTACAGCACTCGACATTTAAATGCGCCTTCATGTCGAGTCCCCTCAATGTTTATTGAATTTCTGTTTGCTGTTCGTCTGCTTTGGACCAGTTAGCAGTTGTTTCTTCGCCAACGCGCTGTTGTCGCCAAAAATTGCACCTGCCCTGCGCTGCCCTGCGCTGCGCTGTCCATTTGCACCTGCCCACGGCGAGTTCAAAGCTTTGATGTTTGTTTTGTATGCGGGCAGAGTTCAACGCCCGCTGCGCTGCACACCGACTGCATTCGGCTTTAGCCGCAGAGCAGGAAATTAATCGAAATTGAGCTAAACACCGAGGGGCCCTCGCTCGCATCGTTTTAATGACTTTATAAGTGCTTTTCCCGCTAACAATATTGGGGTAGTCTCGCATGCGGGCGGCCGGCCTATTCTTTCAAAATTTATCGAAATTAATTACTTTTCTTTAAGAGTTAAATACACACAAGTTCGATCTGATCAATAAAGTGTCGGAGAGGCGTAGAAATTTCAATTTATTCGATAATTCTACTACTTCAGAGCGGCTGACAGACGGACAACTGAAGGGTCAGTCGAACGAAACATAGCAAGACGTAATGAATAGCTCTTTATATGTATTATTATATGTTTACCAGATATATTTAGCTGATAAAGCCAACCTTAAATGTTTTATTTCCTTCAAATTCCTTTTAGCAATCCCTGGAAATCTGCTTATTTGCTGCGAGCTTCATCCTTTTACTTGAATTCGCATCTATTCACAGCTCGTCTCGCTGCTTTTCTTCGATCCCCTGGCAAGCTGTCAAATGGGCGAAATTGGTTCCCCCAGCTGAGATTGGCAAATGAACAGAGGCATTAATTTATTTCAATTTGTATGCAAAACTTTGCATTTGCAAATGGAGACAACTGCAGCAACAGCTCGACTGACAATGCTCGGAGATGTCTGTCGGCTGTCTTCGACTACGACAGGGGCAACATTTTGACTGGCTGTCAGTTCAAGTCGAAGTCGCCGTCGCCGTCGCAGTCGCCGTCGCAGTCGAGGTCCTCGTTGGCAGGACTCTGGGCGACATATTGCCAAACATGTTTATTTACAGCCAAAGGAACAAGCAACAAGGAACAAGGACAACAGCTCGCGAGGGAAACAAAAAAAAAAGCAAGAAAGGGCAACGCAGTGCGCACCGGAACCAGATCAAAGCCCAAAAAACCGGAGCAAAAATTAACAAAGTCTGGAAAATACACTGAGATTAAAGCGAGTTGTGTCTACAGAGGGAACTCTTGGCTTTAATTGAGGGAATAGAAGACTATTTCTCTGCGTGTATCGCAGCTTGTCACATTGTCATTGTCATTGTCATTGCTATTGTCATTGTCAGGAGATGGGTGTGTGTGTTTTTTTTCTTCTTCTCGTTTTGAGAGTTCCAGACGTCGAACAATTCGAGCGATTTCACTTTAAAAATTGCGGCGTTTAGCGCGCGATTGCCACAAATCAAAGCGACATTAAATTGCCCCGAACCACTCCCCCCCCCTCCCCCTCCCTACCGGCGGCCAGTCGCTGCCGCTCTCGACTTGTGTTTACCCTAGGCAGGGGCTGTAACCGCCTTAGATTTGTGTGCCCCTGTGTCAGTGTGTGTGCCTTTTCATTTTTAGATAAATAAAACATCGCAAAGAAATCCCAAATGTCGTCTTCGTCTGGGCAGAGGCGTCCACGAAAGTGGGCTGAGGGCGGGGGCTGGGGCTGGGGCTGGGGTTGACTGCTGCCAACATATGCGATGCCAAATCAGCAGCAGACAAAACAAACAAAGACTTTGGGACAGACAAAAGGACCAAGACAGAGAGGCAGGCAGACAGACCGTTCGCTGTTCAAAAATCGCTAAAGCAAATGAGAAGAAAATAAAAGTTTACGTGGCGCGCACGTGAGTGCCGAAGCAGGCAGCTTCTGCCAGGGCACGTGAGGGTGGCTGCCCGCCGCTGCTGCCGCTGCCGATTTTCGTGCGTAGACGACAATATTCCACTTCAAGTGATTTGTTGTTCGAAGTGGAGACTTCTCCAAGACCAAAAAGTAAAAAAAAAGAAGAAAATACAGAACTTTTCCAGACGTCGGCGGCTGCTTGAATGATGGCCACGAGGGCTGGTGTCTGTGGGGCCAGCAGGCTGCCAGATGGGTGGCAGAGGGGGCGGCGTAGGCCTACAATTTGTACGTAGCTCAGCAATAGGTAGCTAATAAATAAATATGCAAGAGGCAGCAGCCGTGGCTGGATTAGTCTGCGAATTTATGTCTGATCCATAAGCCGCGCATGGAGAACCGTTTATGAAAGCTGATATAGATGAGGTCTCAATATATGGATGGCATTCGGATGGGCACTGATGAGGCATAAATATGCAAGAGATATCGAGCAGAGTGTGGTCTAGAAATAGATAAGATCGTTTGGCATATTACTGTTAGGCCTGCTAGAAGAATTACAAAAAGAACTATACTACTAATAGGTCTATTACAACTAGTAGTAGTAATACTATTCCTACTATTGCTACTACTATTGCTACTACTACTTCTACTACTATTGCTACTATAACTACTACCATATACCTATACTACTAATAGGTCTATTACAACTACTATTACTACTACTATTACTATTATTACTACTACTATTACTACTACTATTCCTACTATTGCTACTACTACTTCTACTACTATTGCTACTATTACTCCTACCACTTCTACTACTACGACTACTAGAAGTCAGTTCTAGATAGAGGCTTGACTTGTACGGTAATTGCTTTGGCTCAGCTTGTTATCCTGCTTACGCTGCATCCTTGTCTATGAACGTACGGTCCAAATTTACGCGTCTCTGACCTTTGACCCTTGCAAAGAGCGCCGCCCGTGACCTTTCGTGCGTGCGTTGACGCGTCTGCGCCACATCAAATTTTATGGATGCTGCGCCCGAATGTTGTTGTTGCTGTTGTTAATGCGACTGTTGCTTTCGCTGTTTGTGTTTCTGTTTCTGTTTCTGTTGCTCTGTTTGTTTGGCACTTTTTTTATGCGAAATTAATTTAGAAAACTTTTCTTGAAATCAGAAAATGTGAACAATTCACGTGTACGCCCAAGGGGTCAGATGTCAGGCGGCGGCAGAGCTTGGGGTTGGGCTTTGTTTAGAGTCCCTTTTTTCTGGGTGGGAGGGGGCGTGAGTGGCCTGCCTTGATAAGTATGTGTTTACAGTTAATGCGGCTTAGAAAACCATAAAGGTCAGAGGTTAAACAGACCCGCGACAAGTCCTCAAAACTTAGCTATACAGAAATCAAAATGTGTCAAGCATTGCGTATGAGAAAAGTAGATGAAACTATTTGTGTATGAGAAAAGTAGATGAAACTATTTGTGGAGCGACAGGTGATAGGATAAGAGACAGCAAACACCTAATTAAAGTGCTCCGACTAACAGATAACCTGATCGGACGGATGGACAGACAGGCGAACAAATAGACGGAGAGCCAGACGGACAAGCAAACGGAACAGACGGACGGACGGATAGAAAGAAGGACAGCGGGACTGAGCGACTGAGGGATATACGTACGGACAGAGGGCTGGGCAGATACTTGTATAACAAAGTAGATAAAGCTACTTAAGGCATGATAAAGGACAACACAACAACAGACGGACGGACAGATTTACGGATAAGACAGGGATGAGTATCTTTTCTGGTCAACTGGTATCTTTGCCATAAGAATGATGTTTATCTTTTGAGTAAGTTTTAGATACTCTTGCGAGTATCTCTTTGGTCAATCATCATATTTTTATCTACAAGTATATTTTAGTCAATCACTCCCTCCCCCTCTCTCTCTCTCTCTCTCTCTCTCTCTGTCTACCGACTAAAGCATTGATAGTTGGTATTTTGGTGTGCTATGGCAAACCCTCGTTGCAGAAGTTTTATGGTAAATGCCCCAGCGGAAGTGCCCCTAGCCAAGAAGTGTCCCTACTGACAGCTCAAATGACCCATTCGGTGGCCACAATTTGCCATCGCTTGGATCTGTGTGGCGGGAGCAGCAAGCAGCAAGCAGCAAGCGGCAAGCATCAAGTGGCAAGTGGCATGCGGCATGTGGCAAGTGGCAAGTGGCAAACAGCAAATGGCGAAGACGACATCAGCAAATGGCAAATGGGGCATCGGCATCTGATAGATATAAAAACATCAGCACGCTGCCATCCACTGAATGCGCATTTGTATCTGTATCTCGCTATCTACAAATGTATCTCCTCTTTCTCTGTGTGTGTCTGCTTGTGTGTGGCTTTGCCTCTGGGTGCTGCATCTTCCGTTCACAGTGCATCGAACTTCAACTTTGGATTCTACGTTGTAAATATCTTGTGCTCATGTATCGACAATAATTACGTCTGAGCTACTCGTAGATCGCAACTCAAAGAATTTGCAAGATACTCACAGTTAAAGAGAGAGAGAGAGAGAGAAGGGAGAGTGAGAGGCCGCAGACAATAATACAAACAAGCCAAAGTGTGTAGAACGAAATGGAAAATGGAATCGAATCGAAGCGCATGAAATGAAATTGTGCACCCAACTCGCTCCCCTCACACACACACTCTCTCTCTCTCTCTCTCTCTCGTTCGTTCCTTCCCACATTCTGCGAGGTGAATGGACGCAAGGTGACGCGACGGAGCGCAGTCGCTGTCCGCGTCGCTGCTGCAGTCAACGTCAGTTGAATGTTGGCTTCATTTACTATGGATTTGCGCGCCAAAAACGTTCCCCTTTCAGGAGTTGACTTTGTTTTGAGCGAGACAGCAAGTGCCAACAAGAGAGAGAGAGAGAGAGAGAGAGAGACACGCGCGCCAGTGAAACGTTGTGAATGTGAAACGTGGATGCCAAAAGGGCCATAGGCATGGGCATGGGCATGGGCATGGGCGTGGCAGCAACAGCAGCAAAAAAAGAAGCGAGACAGGAGCACAGGCCAGACGCCAACTGTGCTGTACTCGCTGCCATTTACCATTACCACTTCGCATCGACGACTGCTGCCCCTGGGCCTAAGCCAACCTCCCCCTGCAACCTCCCCCCTGACCCGGCCGAGAAGCGAAGCGTTTCAGAGCTGCGGCCGCTCCTTCAGCTCTGTGTGTTTGTCTTGCGAGTTTTGCTTTGATCCCCTTATTCTGTCTGGCTGACTGGCTGACTGACTGGCTGGCTGGCTGGCATTCCCGTTCGCATTCGCAATTTTGCTTTTGTTTTTGTGCCCATTGCCATTGCATGCACTTCGCCCGCCACAGACAGAGCCATGTTATTGCCCTGTCGTCCTCTCCTGCTGCTGCTGCTGCTCCTCCTCCTCCTCATCCTCATCCTCATCGTCGTTGTCGTTTGCTGGCTTTGTTTACAAGCATTTGATGGACCACTAACGTCGCATTGAGGCTCCCCTTCGCATTCGCATTCGCATTCTGCAAAATGCGCGCGATTTTCTTGCTGCTGCCCTTTTTTTTTGTCTTCTCTCGCCTTTGCTATTTGTTGTTTTTGCGTTGGGGTCTCTTCTTCTTGTGCCCTGGCGAATTATGACAGCAAAACGTGTTGCGTGGCACAAAAACAAATGGCGAGAAAATTGTAATTCTCTTCCTCGCCCGCCCGCCCCCCGCCTCCTCCTCTTCATCTTCATCTTCTCCTGCTTCTGCTTCTGCTTGTGCTTTGGCCCCCAAAGTCTTCGCTGGCAATTCGCATTCTCGTTGCCATTCGCTTGATTTTTATTAGTTGTACTTTATTGAATTCGTCGATTGAATGAATTGCTCAATGAGCGGTTCCCCCCAAACAGACGCCACGCCAGCACACCCTCAACTAGCCCCCCGCCCCCACCAGAGCCATTTGTAGGGATTCTCAAGTGAAATGGTATAGAAAATATGTGAATTATCTTCGTGAATGCTTGTTTAGAGCTCAAATTCTATGAACTGAAATACTAAATTAGGGTTTCTTTGTCGGCAGAGAGAGAGAGAGTTCCAGATCACTTCCAGGAATATCCCTCAAGTGAAATAAAGAAAAGTCTGTGAAATTACTGGGAAATTCAGGGAAACTCTTTGTATCAAATTGAATTCGATTTGTATTTCTCAGATTCATACTCCGTATGGAATACTCGTAACATATTAAAAGTACATCAAGGAACTAGTTTTCCTTACTCTAGAAGAGATCCGTTCATAAGACATTTATATATATATATAGTAGCAGATGCGGCTTGGGTCAACAACAATTATCATCGGAGTCTGAATCCGAATCATCCAGAGCATCGCAAATTTCCTGCGCAGTTCTCGGCTTTCTTTGGGACGAGGGACATTTGACGGTCTTCGAGCAGCCGACGGAGCTCAGGAGTAAATTATCCTCCAAGGTCGACGTGGCCAGCTCGACGGCTCCGTAGGCCCTCTTCGATCCATTGTTCTGCAGCTGCACTGCTCGACTTAACATGAAGCTCAGTTTGATTTTCTCCTTATCGAGGCACTCGAGCAATTTACTTATCGCGACCTTTTCCTTGTAGGTCTTGCAGGGATTCTCGCACATATCTTTCACCTTCACCTTCAAATCGTTTATAATTGCGTTCTGGCAATCGATCTCCTTCGTCAAGGCGACATACTCCCGATACATGCGATGCTCTTCCTCATTATCCTCGCTCGTCGCATCCAGCATCTCGAAGGGATCCTCTTCAGTTTCGTCGAGTTTAGCCTCGTCAACTTCCTCTTCCTCACCGTCCGCTTCTACTTTTTCGCCTTCATCTTCTTCTTCTGTCGCCTGAGGAGGAGCTTCTTCCGCAGCTTCCTCCGCTTCCGCTGGCTCAGACATTTTTAGTTGGTTTTTTAAATTTTTTCACAATTTCCTAACAATTTTGAAAAGTTTCGAGTGTGTTTATCGAGTGAATTTTGACAGATGAATAGCCGAGAGCTGAGATTGAGATTCCTTTCGGAGAGTTTTTCAATTAAGCCGCATTTGATTGTCCTTGATAGAGAACGGTAATTGAATTGAGACTGAAATTGAATTGAGAAACTTTGAAGCTTTCCGTTATCCGTTTTCCATTTTCCATTCGGCGTCGCACTTCTGCATGCATTTCGGCTGATGTCATCATTGGTTTTTATGGCAGGTATTAGCTGCCGCTTACATTGTGTCTACATTTTGCTTACTTTTGATGCAGCACACAGCACGGCCAGCCGACCACCTGCCCCCGCCCACCTGTGTGTGTGTGTGTGTGTGTGTCGTCCCGTGTCCTGATGACGCCTCATAAATACATGTGCCGCCGTAATGTCGGCGCCCATAAAAAATCCAAGTCGAATGCGAAAACTAAAGCTGCTGAAATCGTTGCTCACAGCACAGGTAAGGCGAGCCGAGAGTCCTTTATTATAGGGAATACTCGTAAAGTGGCTTAAGTGCCTTAAGGGAGCTGCTCCTGCTGCTCACTCTCTCCCTCTCCCCCCCTCTCTCTCTCTCTCTGCAGCTCATGCTCCATCGTTCGAATGCACTTAATGCCAAATTAAATGCAATAGGGGTGCCTCGGAGTGGGGCGTGGGGGCTGTGGCAGCCATGAAAACCGCTTTATGATTAATGCGCAGCAGAGTCGAGTCGAGTCGAGTCGAGAGTTATGCGCCTTGAAGCGTAATCCGCGTGGCATCAGCAGCCACAGAAATCACAGTGCCAATAAAAGCGTTTGGCAAAGCCTAGGCACCACCAAAAGGGCTGACCGAGGCAGAGGGGAAGGGGGAAAGCAACAGCTGCAATAAAACATAAATTTCTGACTGGTGAAAGAAAACGGAAATGCGTGCATTAACCACTACTAGTCGAGTGGGGCCAGGCGAGGGGCTCCTTGAAAGGGGACAGTTAAAAGGACGTTGGTGTAGGGGGGGGGGGGTTAAAGGAAGAGTAGCTAGAAGAGAGGGCAGTTAGAGTTAGAGGAGGAACAGCTGAAGTCAAAGAAGGACCCCTCGAAGGATGGCTTAGGTACGCCGCTCGCCAAGTGTTGACTGCCTTCTGCTTGGCTGATGGCTGGTGGTTTGGTAATGCTGAAAACCACTTAACTGCCACTCGCTTGCCACTCGCTGTTAGCACATCTAAGTTCGGTGTGTGCGAGAGAACTTTTCTGTTTTCTCATTTTTTGGCATACTTCCCGCCAGCCATTTGCTGTCTCTGACACTTGGATTAGTTTAACTAGAAACGGCGCTCGGCGCTCGCTTTAGCCCTGACACAAATATGAACCCCATGCCAGAGCTCTATGGCCAATGACAGGCAAGGACATGGACAGCAGTAGCAGCAGCAGCCAGCCAGCATCATCATTAGCCAGGGGGCGCAGCAGTTGCGTGGCCCCAATCTTCTAGCTGCTCCGTCTCGATGCATTTTCGATTTGTGCCCAGATTACGTATACGACATGCTAAACGCCTTAAAGACTTTAACATGCTAAATCAAATACAATTTGTGCAAACTTTCATTTGCAAGCTGTGCAAATACACACACACACACACTCGCACACACACTCGCACACACACTCGTACACTCTCATATGCTTTGTCTACAGACACACACACACAAGTTTTGCTCCTTTGCAGAATCTTTTGCGCTTCGCCCTTTCGGCTGCATGCAAGTTTTTCTTTCAAGTTTATCTGCAACCCACCCTCTGCCAGTCCCTCTGCATTTTCCTTCAGTTTGCCTTTCTTCTAGGTTTTCTTTTCTTGAACATACGTTCTTTTTGTTGCCCTGCAACTGGCGCATTTGTTTTGTTTGTTATTGTTGCTGCGCTTTGTTTATGCTGCAAAAAGAAGCATAAAATGATTTCATTAAAAAAGTTGTAAACTTTTTCATTTAATTTAACTGCAAACATCTTTTGTGCCTGCATTTTCCGCAGCCTCTTTTAGTGGCTCATATTATACGCGAATTGAATTGCGAATTGAAAACGGCGAAAAGCGAGTTTCAATTAAACTTTTCGCGTCTCAATTGAGGGGCCAAAAGCGAGCCTAGTGCCTCCTCCTCTCCCTCCCCCTTCAATCTTTGTCGCACGAGAGCTCAGCCCGATTGATAGCGATTTGCACTTTAAATGTCAGCTCGCTCGCTTCGCTTCGCCTCGCATATAATTTAAACGACAAGCTAATTGAGTTATTTGGCTTAATCACAGGGTATTCATGTGCCCGTGACAGTGGAGTGTCAGGCCGATAACTCATATTTGCACCATCTAAAAAATAAACAGTATCTGGCTGGCGTAATCAAGCACTCGACGAACAACGACAATTATTTCGGACTTGCAGGCGGGCATCTAATTCAATTATGGCCACAATACACGCTGCCACACAGTGACAGAGAGGGTGGTTGGGTGTGGGGGTTGGGCTGCAACCCTTAAGCTGCTCGCTGGCACGCGTGCTGGCACAACATGTCGTATTAGTAATATTTAAACACAAAAGCTCAGCAAATGTTTGACATGCGTCGCCATTAGCCACCGAGCGATGCATTGTGGCACGCATAGCCAAGCGGCAGGCAGGCAGGCAGGCGGGTGGGCTGGCTGGCTGGCTGGCTGGCTGCCTTGGGCGGTGGGGCAAATTCAATTTTCGCATAAAACAAAGGCAACGTCTCCAGGCCCGCGACTCGCCTCGACTCTATAATAACAACAACAATAATCTGCTTAGAAGCCAGCGATGCGAAAGTGAAGAAATGCGTTGTAATTCCAAAGTTCGCTGCCGTCAAATGGAAACAAGGCAACAATATTGCAGCATATGGAGGCAGGCTAGCTGGCAGGCAATGCCAGCCATGCCACATTAAGCCGCACAGTGGCTTGCATGCCAAAGAATGTGGTTGCAAATATAAATATCTATGTATATAAGGAAAATGCCTTGCCCTCTCTCTCTCTCTCTCTCTCTGTCTCTCGTTATGAAATGTGTCATGTTGACAGCGTGGAAATGTCACTCATGCGGCGTCGTAATGAGTTTTGCCAACATTGAATATATATAAATATATACATATATATATATATATATATATATCCCCAACCCCTACCACAGCCACAATCCCCTAGCTGTAGCCCTAGCCCTAGCCCTCATTCTCGTCCTCGTCCAACAGCCCCATTAAGCAGCACATGTCCATCCCCTGCAGTAAGTTCGCATTGCAGCTAACGCCCACGAGGCGTATGTGCAATGCGCCACAGATGTCGAGGCAAACAGCCACAGCTCTTGCTACAGTCTTGCCACCACCACACAATGGCATCATTCCAAGCAAAATAGTCGCAGTTGCCTTAGTGCTCTAGAGCTCTATGAGTGATTGACTGATTGATTAGCTGAATGATCAAGCAACTGACTTGCCTATTGGTTGATGGGTTAACTGATTCGATTAAAAGCTGGAATAACTTGATTGCCTGACTAACCCTTATTGAATGGCTTACGGATTGATTGACCCACAAATATATGACTGACTGATTGATAGTCAACGCCATTTCCTTACCGTACATTTCCCAGCTCTATCTCTGCCAGCTAATATAGTAAAGCTAACATCGAGCTCCCGCTCACAATGGCGCAGTGCTTGGCCAAGGCAATATCCATCATATTTAATCAAAGCACACCTTCAGTTGAAGTGGCATAAGGAAAAGGCCTTCATCATCAACTTTGCTGTTACTTATCAAGGTCCTGTGTGCTGCAGTTGAACAAAACATATAACTACAATATAGATACTATATATGCTGAGCATAGTACTGATAGGAGAGCGCTGCTAGGGTGGGAGGCATTTGTGCCACATTTGAGAAACTGCATCTCAAGGGTTGAGCGCTGGGCTGGTGTTGGGGCTGTGTGTTGTGGGTGTTGAGCTGAGGCTCGTTTCCATGTTTGTTAGAGCGAGACAAGAGTTGGCCCGCACGAGACCAGGCAAGGAATAAATTTGCCTTTTGGCCAACAAAGTTGTGAGTGCCCACGCCCACGCCTACGCTCACGCCCACGCCCATGTCGAGGCTCAAGAGTCAACAATGGAATGTCAGAAACGCCCACAAGCCCAAACTAAAACACCAACACACACACACACATCTATGACAATGGACGTACGTAGCCGGAAGCCAAAGACGGAGACGGAGAGAGAGAGAGAGAGAGAGACAGGGACAGAGACGTCGTCGACGTTGACGTTGGCAGCTGCCTGCAACTGCCGTACAATTTCCATTGTAGTAGAATTTCACAATAATTGCAATGCAGTTGTAGTTGTAGTTGTAGTTGTTGTTGTTGTAGTACTATATGGAACGTAGTATGCTCTATATAGCGTACACTTTTGCCTTTTTCGGTCATGCAGCCCACTGCAGAGCGAGAGAAAGAGAAAGAGAGAGAGAGAGAGAGAGAAAGAGTGCAGCACACAAAATATCGATCGACTTAAATGAATTTAGGTCAGCCAAAGTCCCCGCCCTGCCCCCTTAAGTCACCCTCAAGAGGCGAGTGTTGTGTGTGAGTGTGCATCTTACAGATACATGGATAATGGTGGGTGGAGGGTGGTGTGGAGCGGGGAGAGGAGAGGGGAGAGTGGAGAGTGGAGAGTGGGGAACAGGGAACATGGAAAATGTCAGCCACAACTCACGTAACTTATTTTAATTCAAATCAAATAGGGCAACTTGATTGAAATGAAGGCGGCTGCAGCTATTGATAGTGCGAGAACAGTCGCACACGCGCACAGCATTTCAAAAACATATAAACTATATACTTTATAGATATACTATATGTATATAACAATAGTGCAGCCGAGATGCCAGGGGCTAGCCTCTCCTCTCCCAGCCCTTAGATTGGCCATGCCAAACACGCGCCATCAACATGTGCATTTTATGAGCGCGCTGTCAAAGCGAAAGACAGACGCATTGACGAATACGAGGCTAAGCTAAGGGAATTCCACCGCCTCTCACCCCCCCTCCTCCCCTAGCCCTTGCTCTCGCTCTCGCCCTCGCAACTCACCCTGAATCCCCAATCACCCAGGCACAGTATTCAACTAATTTAACGTTTTATGACACAGGGCCTACGTGCTGCGACGGAGCATGGGAACAAATGGTTAAATCATAGACCTCCAAAGCACACGAAATGCATAAAGCAGCGAACAGAGCGAAATGGCGAGAGCCCAGCCGGACCGAGCCAGAGCGAGAGGCCGACAGACTGCGCGTGTCTGCAACTGTCACGTGTGGTCTATAAAAGATAGAATTCTCATTGTGTTTTCATTCGAAGATTTTTACGCTGAATATCTGAAAGACTTGCCGGTGCAGCCAGCCCGCAGAATGGGTTGCATTTGTTATACATGCCCAGAATATCCACATATCTGACTTGAATTGAATAAAAGGTCTACATATGTATATAGACAAATACTTAAGAGAGTTTTTACAAGCATTTAAGCTATTGTGAGGGAGTATTAGAGGCAGTTGGTAACTTGATGTGTGGTATAAGGAGTCGGCTTCATATAGATCATATCCAAATATACATAGGGATCCTCTATCTTTCGATCTCTCTTAACATATTTCACCTACTCTATCCCTTATTGCCTCAATATTTCCCTCCTCCTCTGTGTAACTCTCCCTTACTCTCTCTTTCTCTCTCTCTCTCTCGCTTCACGGAATAAATTCTCGCTTTATTCCTCATTAAAAGTAAGAAGCACTTTTCGAGCATAGCTCCCAGTCGAATAAAGTCTGTCGAAGCGCAGCTATTTTGCCGCATTCTATTACGTTTTAATGTATTTTCGCTGTTAACTAGAAAGGGTTAACGGGGCCCTGCAGCGCACTTATATCCATTTACGAAAGCAGCCGCAAAACGCAAGCAAAAGTTCAACTTCAACTTCAACTTCAAGTTGAAGTTGTGAACATAATCGAAATTCTGAGTTGTTGTCCAGCCCTCCAGCTCAAGCCCAGCCACGCCCACTGGGCACGTAAAGTAGGCGTAACTGTCACAAACTTTGGCAAAGAAAAACTGACGTTGGTTTTCTATATGTATGTATGTATATCGCGTGTCAGCTATATATTTATATATATATTATTCAGTTTTAAAGCTTTCGGATATTGGGAAGTCGAGCACCTGGCTAAGGCTCCAGCCGAAAGCATTTTCATCTTTGGGCTAGTTAGTGGCGTTTTAATTGCTGTGCATGTGAAATCGATTTTTAAATGCAGCTCCATTAATAATAGAGGGCCGCCTCGCCTCGGTACAGGTACACCTGCACAGGTGGACGTTTGAGCAAATGCACTTTGTATTCACACGGAAAAGCCCAGGCCGACCCCCAAACTAATTATGCACCAAGGACTCGGAGAGGGCTGGGTGCGGCTCGTCAGACACGCCCTTTGACGATGGCAGCTAACTGGGTTAACGGTAACTAGCAAACGATTCCGAGTCCCAGTTTCCAAGCATATCATCCACAGCATGGCATCCACACAACATCCACAGGGCCGCGGCTCGGTGCAAGCGCCCCCAACTGCCCCAGTTAAGTTGGACAGCGGACAGAGCGAACAGCAGGCCATGATCTACTACCACAATTGCAATTCTCTCTCTCTCTCTCTCTCTCGCTCACTCTCCTGCAGCAGTCGCGTTTACTACGTGCCCTCTGCTGTCGTCGTCTCAATTGCAGCGCAAAAACAAGCGAAATTAGTTATCTTTGGATATACGAATAGTAGATACCCTGGCCGATATATATAATGTATGTGAATATATAATGAATATTATATGAACTGCTTAATGAAGCTCTCTTCGGCTAGCTCTATCTGCAATCATAGTTACACAATGACTTTTGAGGAACATATAAATGAGATATAGATAGAGATATATACCCAGAGATAGGGTATTTTAGCGCCACTTGAACAAGCTAAGCGCATGCTCAAAGTATTTTCTATTGTTACCTTGAAATATCTCAAGTATTTCGTTGGGCTTTAAAGCTATAGATAACTTCTGAAGAGTTTTCTTTACTATCTGTAGAGTTAGCCATAAGCACGCTGTAGTCTAGCTAAAGTTCAGCTGTAGATTAGCTTTATGTTAACTATAAATTATCTATAATCTAGCCGAGACTCGCTATAGACTAGCCATAAACTATCCAACTAGTAGCTAACGACTACTTATAGCCAACTAGACAATAAAATACATATCAATCCCAGCTGTTACAAAGATCTTGACAAAGTGCTGTTGCTTCGACTGCATTCACAGCCTGGCGCCACGTTTACGTTACGTTTTGCGAGTACAACTCGACGTAGTCCCAGCTGCAACAACATCAAAACAACAACAGTGAGCAAGCGAACGTGCCTACAAACGAGCCGCCGAGCGATGACGATGGCAACGTCGGCACCGACGACCCATACGAGGTGCCCAACCTGTAACCAGTTGGACGCCTCGTCGCTCGGCTTTGGGGCTCGTTGCAGTCGACGCGAATTAAGTTTTGGATTTGGCTTTTGGTTTTGGGTTTGGGGTTTGGGTTATGGGTTTTGGGTTAGTCGCCGGCCCACTGCGAGCGCGCAACGAGCAACACGCCTACCTCGGGGCCAAGCAGCCGCCCTGACGCCCTACTTTGGCTGGCTCGCTGACTGACTGACTGCCTGGCTGGCTGGCTGGCTGGCTGGCTGGTTGGCAAGGTTCGGCCTTGGCGCTCAACACTGACCCGCTTTTTGACTGTGTGTGTGTGTGTGTGAAGTGTGTACGTTTGTGTGTGTGTGTGTGTTGTGCAGCTTATGAAGGCATATTGCTCTTGCTCTCTGCTCTGATGATTGTTTTTGTCGCTGCTGCTGCTGTTGTCGGCTGTTGCATTTCAAATGCATGCAGCGAGTTGCATTTCAAATTGAACACAACATTTTACGCTCAATTAGCGAGGCAGACACACGCGGCGTATACGCAACATTTGGTGACATTTGAAAGGGTGAAAGCACAACATATTTGACGCACACTAAAAAAAGTCTTTAAATATTATTTATTTAACAGTGTCTAGACTACGAACTAACCAACATTTTAATTACCAAACACTAATTCAGGCTGCACTCACCTGACCAGAAGCCATAGCCATTGGATAGTTGAGTGTCATCCCAGATAGAAGTGTGCAGTATTCCAATTACTAAAAAATAATTATAAATAAATAAAATAAATATATTTGCATTAAATTACATTCATATAGAACAAGCATCGGATTATCTCATAGCTCGGGTATTTTTCATCCGATTTCAGAGTTTTATGCCATTTTAGATTCCTATGACTATCGACTATCTATCTGCATTCAAAATTTGCATTATTAAAATTTTGCCATTTTTGACAAAAATGTGATTAACCCCTTATCATCTTTGTCAAAATCGGGTAGGGTGGAAAAAATCGAAAAATATCGACAAAATTTCAACTTCAACTGGTCATATTGGAGTATTTTTCATCCGATTTTTGAATGGTTTACCTTTTTGGAAGCGTATTTAATCCGAGTATCGATCTGTATTCACAGATTGTTTATGGTTTTGAGAACTTTTCGAGATATTGCAACGAGTCCGAAAAAATACCTCTCAAACTTTGCCCGACTATATCTCGAGTATTTTTCATCCGATTTCAAAGTGATGTACCATTTTAGATTCGTATGACTATCGACTATCAATCTGCATTCAAAAGTTCAATTGTTGAAATTTTGCCATTTTTGACAAAAATGTGATGTAACCCCTTATCATTTTTGTCAAAAATTGCATCTTAGAATATTTTGCCACTTTTGACATATATCGTATATTTCTTTACATTCCATTCCATCGGACAAAAGATATTTTGGCTGATTGATTAGCCTTCAAGATCTGAATAGGGCTCAGTGAAGAAGAAATGGGTCAGCCCTCCAGCCAGCTGCAAACTAGACTCAAGACCTCTCGAATGAAATAATTATTGAAAGAAATTGAAAGACAAAACGCATTTGGATTGCGGTTGTTCACGGACTTTTTCTGTTTCGCTTTTTTTATGTTTTTTGTGATTTGTGGTCAGTTTGCATAGATTTTGGCGAAAGCCGCCGAACAGCGCCCACACAAAGAAACCGCCAACTGCGTCGGTCGAGCCAGCAACATAGCACCACTGAACCACTGGCTGCCCGGCTGCTGCCCGGTTGCCCTGGCTGGTCATTGCGCTGGCTGGCGCTGCGTTGCGCTGTGATTCATCACGCATCAAAAGAGAAACTCCAGCCAACGAGAATAATGAAATTAATTTGAGCTCCGGCCACAGGCAATGGCAGAGGCAGAAAGCAACCCTCTGGCTGTTGCGGTCGCATCTTGCGGGGGCATGCCACAGTTCCAGCGACGATTGCCATGCTCTGTTGCACGTTGTTGTTGCTGTTGCTGTTACTGTTGTTGTGGCAGGTCGCAAATTTCAGACAAGGCGCATTGCCAGACAGTGACTCGAGCTCGAGCAACTCAGAACTTACGACTTGGGCCACGGGCAACGTCGGAGGGCAGGTGGTGTACCTCTCCCCTACACTACTCTACACTCTATTCCACCCTCCCTGCTCATTGCATCTGCCTGCCACAACATTTGCAAACGCATCGCTGCACAAGCTGCGAGGCAGAGTTTCTCGCAGTTGTTGGCTGCTGGGCACACTTAATGCCCCGTTACTTTCGTTCGTCTGCCGTGAATCGGACTTCAACTGTAGAACACTTGAACAATACTTGATATATAAGTATACATATATATATGTGTGTGTGTATATTTCCAATCAGCATAATAAAAAGTATTCTCCATTAACGGACAACTGCCACTGCACTCGAACAGCAGAATCGATAGCCGCAAACTAGAAGCAAATGGTATAAAAACCAAATTTGATTGAGGTTTCTATCATTGCATTTGCGGGCGTCCGTTTAATCAAAAGAGACAAATTTCCAAGCCAGTTGATATCTTTTATAATGAATATGAATTATAAAGCTGTGAAAAGTAAGCTCTGAGACATGCCATAACCTGCCTGATCCCATGTACTTCTAGGAGCTCATCTGACATCTTTAGATAACTATCTGTAGAAGAGATACCTGATAGATATCAGCGCAACTCTTAACTAACTATAGGGTATATCTAAGTCAAGCAATGCCAATCGAAATCCGCTCTTCTAATTTGCCAATTGTTGTTGCACAGTAAAATTTCAATTTGAGGGAATATCTCTAATGTCATCAGCTTGCAGCCAGACGCACCACACAAACTCACACACACACACACACACACCAGAACAGAGAAGACAGACACAACTGAGCCACATTATCAACCGAGATTGTGTCCATGTGGGACTGGAAATGAGTTAAGTGTCTGGACAACTGGCAGTGCTCTGCGCTGCAGTTGTGCCTAACTGTTTGGCCAATTGGCACAGCAATGCGAGATGCCAGCTAGCTCAGAGCTCAGAGCTCAGAGCTGAGAGCTGGATCATTATTTATTTACACTAAAAATGTGCTTCCCTTGCTCTTAAATTGGGCAATTTATAACGAGGCACTTGACGCCCAACAAGCGGCCAATTCCAGCGTCACGTGGCAGTCTCAGATTCTTTGCTCAGATTCATATATATATATATATATATATGTCTGTGTCTGAGATGTGGAATGTGTGGAGTGCATTTGTCCGTTTGGCTGGACCCCAGCAACAGCTCAACAATTTCAATATTTCATCAAAGACATTCAAAGACTGCGCTCCCTCTGGCCTCTTTTGGTTGGGGGTTAAGTGCAGCAGCGCCATGCTGGCGCTGCAATTATTCTCGTTAAATGTGGAGCAATCGATGGGAGGCTGTGGAGAGCCAAGACGAATGCCAAGTAATGCACATGTTACTATTTACTTTGCGTGTTCTCCAAAAGAAACAAACGACAAACCAGCCAGCCCCTCCAGCCTCTCTCGCTCTCTCTCTCTCTCTCTCTCTCTCTCTCGCTCTCTGTTAGCCATTGTTGACAGCAGCAACCCCAAACCCAACTCCAACTCCAGCCCCAACCCCCGAACTGCAACTTGTGTGGCTGGCTGTCTTCGGTTATTACTCATACGCACTGTGAGACGGCAAGTCCGGAATTGACTTTGCACTCGCAGTAATGTTACTGCCAAGCAGTCAGTCGGGCCAAGCATTGTGCACCGCACAGCTTGGCCCAGAAATGAGGTAATCAAACATGGCTTACAAAGGACCGACAGAGTGGTCGGGTCAACGCAGCCAATTGTGCGCATCTGTTTGTAATTGCGTTTGCCAATGGCAAACCACAAATCAGATATCGAAATGCTAACAAAATATTTGATAGGTGAGCACTGTAAATGTCAACACACGAGAGGCCTTTAGCCAAATTGTAGATTTATAAAAGGATTGCCCTGCATTTGGAGACGGAGAAGGGACAAGGCTCGGTTGATTTAAGAGATAAATACTGCTCGTAAGGAAGTGGAGTTGTGGTCTATAAGAATAATATAAGTTAGAACTATCAAAATATATCTGCAAGAATCACATTTTATAGAAAATTACCTGCAAGATGAGAAGGAAAGTTAATTAAAAAAGTAAATTTAATATATGCAAAATCCAATCGGAAAATATCCAAAGTGATTAAAAGTGAATAGAGAGAAGAAATTTTAGATAAATTATATTCATATTGATCTATGGATTATATATCTTTAGATAAAAACTAACATAAACAGAATATAACACATGAGAAGCGCAAAGAGGGGTCGCAACAGCACACACCTCCTATGATTTTAAAATATATTTCTATCTACAACAGCATTTCCCAGCACATGTCGAGCACTATCCACCCAGTCACTTCAATCAGTCAATCAGTCATTCCCTCAATCCCCGAATAGTTTCCCACACAATATTCACGTTATTCACGTTGTGTTTTTTCCTTAGTAGCAACGTTTATCAACATGTTTTCTTGTGCTGCGCTTCCTTTTGCTTCTGCTAAGTGCTAAAAATTCAGTTGAGGTTTATTTATATTTCTGCTTGTTTTTTTTTTATTTTCTACACAATATCCGTTATCTTTAAATTTAATCGCTTTGAGGTTATTTTTGCGGTTGCTCTTGCTGTTGTTGTTGTTGTTGCTCTATCTACAACTTCGCACACAGCTTAAGTCTCTCTTTTTGTTATTGTTTTTGTTTTCTTTAAGTTTTTTTTTCTGCTTCTGCTTCTGCTTCTTCGTCTTCTTCGTCTTCTGCTTGCTGACTTGTTTGCATTTTTGTTTTTCAGCTTTACGGAACTGTTTCTGTATCAACGTTGCATGCGAATGCTTTGCGTTGTTGCTGTTGTGGCTGTTTCTTGTTTCCATTTTTCATGCAGCTCCAGCGTCGTTAAATTTTTGCCTTTTTGGGGGCTTGGAAAAAACGCGAGTCCAAAGTCCATAAAACATCACGACGCTGTCAGTTGTTGTTGCTGTTGTTGTTGTTGTTGCTGTTGTTATTATTGTTTTGCTTGGATTTTTGCTAAAAGTGGCAGAGCCACCACAACAGCAACAGCAACAAGCCAAGGTGAAGCAGCAGTTGCTGCCAGCAGGCGGGTGCAAGCGGGCAGGCAGGCAGACACAACGGCAAAGAACGTGCAAGAATAACAACAACAGCAACAACTTAAATAACAACAAAATCAGCAAAACAAAATAAAAATGAGTTAAGAGAAACGGACGTTCATATTACCACATAAGTTTCTGTTGCTGCTGCTGCTGCTGTTGTTGCTGTTGTTGTTGCTGGTGTTTCTGCTGCTAATATTTCTCATATTGCTGTTGCTGTTGCTGCTACTGCAGTTGCTGCTGATATTTCTCATATTGCTCCTGTTGCAGTTGCTGTTATTGCTGATATCGCTCATATTGCTGCTGTTGCTGCTGTTGATATTACTCACATTGCTGCTGTTGCTGCTGTTGTCTCTACTGTTGTTACTGTTGCTGCTGTTAACATAGCTCACATTGCCATTGCTGCTGCTGTTATTGTTCTTTCTTCTGTACTTTCTGCTGCTGTTGTTTCTCCCATCCCTTTCGCGCCCACTGCTGCTGCTGCTGCTGCTGTCACTGTCTTTCGCTTCTTTCACATGTGCAAATTTTCAAGTTCCACTTGCAGAAATCGCAACGCTTCGCTGTCGCTCACTCGCATGCCTCGCTCGACAACTACTTCAGCAGCATCTTTCACCGCATTGAGAGACAAGTGCAATTGCCAGCTGAGCTGAGCTGAGCGCCTGGGGCTCTCTCGACTGCTGCTGCTGTCGTTGCCTTAGTTCCCAGCTTCTCATCTTCTCAATTTTGCAGCTACAGATTGGAGCCCCATTGATGCTGACCCCTTGGCATTGCCATGGCCTCGCTTTGCGTTGTTGTTTTGCTCCTACTCGAGTCTCGCGAAACTGCGCAAAAATTGCAAAAGGCCGCCGACAATTTGGCGGAATGTGAATGTCTTAACGAGAAGTACTCGCATTCGCATCGACCTATACCCTATAGTCGTAAAAACCTTGCTATTGGCAGTCTAACAAAATAGATTTCCTAGCTTTATGCGACAACTATAAGCCCAGCCTCCGATGAGGGTATCTTAAAACCCATCGTAAAAGACGCTAAGCCGAATCGTTAACGACTCGGACGGGTTTCTTTTCAGGGTATATATAAATTGATTCAGTACGTGAGCAACATTTTAGATGATCAATGAGATGATCGGACTCTATATGATTTGTATATATAACAACAAGCGGGGAATAGTTGGGTGTGGTCGGTGGCATAATGTTCGTTCAAGGCTTAAAGATCAGTATATTTTATTAGCAATACCTCTATACCAATAATAACTTTTCTTTATTTATATATTTAACTATTTATATATACATAATATACATATATTCTGACCAATCAAACTCTCGCCTCTCTTCCCGCCGTTCCCTTTATTTGTATTGATAAATAATTTATGCCACCAAACTTCCAGCGAGACCTCGTCTATATTTATGATCTCTATAATGTTTTAATGGCTCTTTGCTCTGTGAATCATGCCCAGCCCCCTTTTTGGTGCTCCGAGAAAACTACTTTAGAGTGGCGGAATGGAACTGCTGTAGGTAGGCACTAATTAGAATGAGCTAATGGTTCATTCCATGTTCAAAATGACCCAGTCGACAGTTGCTCAGCCAGTTCCGGCTACGCGTTGGCGTTGCCGTTGCGCATGCGTCACTCGCCTACTTTCCAGCACAACAGCAACAGCAACACTAACAGGCGACTGGCAGCAATAACAATTGGCAATGGCATGGACTTAGTGCTACGACGTTGGCGGCAGTGTCATCCCAAGAAACGGAAATTCAATTTCCGTCACGTTCACATCGCAAAAAGCAAGAAAAAGAAAAGAAAAAAGCATTCCACTTCCTCGCCCATGCAGACGTACTCACCGCACCGCCTGTCCCCCGCTTTCTCCAAATACAATATGGAGGCGGCGCAGGCCGGCAACATTTCGTTTTCATTGCCCTTAAAAGCCAAGCAGAGTTAACTTCATCATCAGCTTTGGCATTATCATCATTATTAACGCCATCATCGGTGTTGCTGCTGCTGCTGTTGTTGTTGTCGTCGTCTTTGTTATCGTCACCCACTCAACGTCAGCGCCTGAGCCAAGTGACCAACTTAATTAAGCTTGAAAGGGAAATGTTTCCTCCTACACGATTGCGCTCTACAACAAAGGAGGCAACAACAGCAACAGCCACATTAACAGCAACAACAACTGCCTTGAAAGTTCTCTCTCAGCTCTCAGCTGGGATGAAAAACTGCGCAAAGCCGCTTAATGAACGAGCAAATGTTTGGACTGAATGAATGAGCCAACAAATTAATTAATGCAAATTATGCCGCCAGCCAGAAAAGGATTGAAAGGCCTCCCGCCCGCCCACCTAAGTCCACCTCTATCAGCCGGCCCACCACCCCCTCCCTAGAATTGGTGTCACAACTTGTGAGTAACTTTCTGTCAGGGTCAAAGTGGCAGCAATATGATTCCCTTTGCAATATGTTTCGCCTAATGAATTCGACTTGAACAAGTTAACTATTTCTCTACTCAAAGGCTCTTAGTTCGGGCTTAAGAGAAATTTGTGTACGAGAAGCCGGGCTGAATGTTGACGTTGGCTGGCATTGAGGGACAGATCGATAGTCCTCTGCTGGAATCACCTATTAAGTGACTAAATCACTTCAGAGTTTAGTTTCTGGGATGTGACAGAAGGATGGATGAACAGCAAGGCGAACGGACGAACATATAAATGTGTTATCCGTCCCTCTGTTAGCCCCTGCATTTGTCCATCCGTCCGTCCATTCATCTGTTCAGCCGTCTCTTCGTCTATCTATCCGATAGATTTAGGCACTTAAGTTCATCTCCAGATCCTATACAGACATAAGACCCAATCTTGTCTGACCATACAGCATTTCTACTCGCTTAAATTATTTGTTCGACTGCTTAAACTCAGCTCCACAACGATTTCCAATTACCGTTAATTGTAGTCAAGCTTTAAAAGCTTCGCCTGCCTTATGGATGGATGAGTGTCTAATTGCCATTGGCTTGTGCCGCGCCGCCAGCCGAGTTTAGCGGCTAAAATATCTATCCGCAGCCGTTTGCACTTCATTATGACGGTTTGTTTGGCGACCCCCAAACACATCCCCACCCACCCACCCCCACACACACATAGTAAGTGCATATGCAAATGGTAATGAGAATTGTGGAAAATGGGTTGACGGTCGATTTGGTTTGGTCGCCGTTGCCGTTGCCGTCCACGTCGCCGTCGTCTGGTCGCTAGCTGCAATTTACGTTGCCCACTAATGTTATAAACATTGCAATTATTGCATTTACTCTCATTTACCAACGAGTCGGCAGCTTGGCTTGGCTTTTGCTTGGCTCGTTATTGCCGTCGCGCCCGGGCCACTTAAAAAGGCGACCAGAGAAAAATTGCCATGGAGAAAATTCACGCCTGGCGCCAGGCAGTCAGCCAACCAGCCAGCCAGCCAGTGGCTCAAACTCCAAACACAGCTGGCTATTAGAATCGACTCAGACCCGCCGGGCGGCGGCTTCTCACATGTTTTGCCATAACAAACAAGCGAAAAGCAGGAAGCGTATCCTTCGCCCTGGCTGTAAATAATTTGCACATTACAAAAAGAGGGAAGGCAGGTGAGAGAATGAAAATGAAAATGAAAAGAATTAAGGACTCGCCGTGAATTGGCTTTTCCCTGGCCTTTTTGGTATTGTTGTTATTATGGCTGCAGCGGAAGTTCCCATAATTGGGTCATAAAAAACTTATTTGTGTAAAATTATGAAAATGAAGTCAATTGCAATAATTTGGCGGAATACCAACGAGCGGCTCGATTACCAGGAAATAGCCCAAACGCCCAAAACAAATTAGAACCAAATGACCTGCGTGTGCCCCGACTCGAGCCAGCTCGCCAAATGCACAAAGTACGTGCAGGCTTTTCCACGAACAAATTAAGGTACAGTCGCCGCTCTATCAAATTGCTTTCCCCAAAAATACGCCTTCGGCCAACCGCTGAGAAGCGACAGATGTTGTGTGTGACGGAGCTAGTTGTTGGATATGCAGAGCTGATATGGCATGCATGGCATATGCTACATATAAGGCACACATGTTGAGGGCGAACGTTACATAGGTGAGAGACTAATACAAATAGAGTTGCAAATTGCAAATGGCCACAAATGCATAGGTTCTTAAATAGGCTAACTTAAACTCACAAAAAGATAAAACAAGGGAAAAGGCTGAAGCTTAAGGCTTCCCATAGCAGTAGCAGTAGTCATAGTCAGGCTTCAAGTATTATAGTCTTAGCCGATTCAAAAAGATATTCAAGTTAATTTCAAGCTGACTTTTTGTGCGCAATCCATAGAAGCTCTTAAAGCAATCAAAACACAGTTGAGAGCTGTGCTTAAATATCTGGCTCTCTTGCTGCCTCCCTCGCACTCTTTATGTATGCATCTCATTCCGTTTGTGCGGCAGTATCTGTCAAGTGGAACGGTAAATTGCCATTCGATATGCAAATGTCAGGCGCAGTCACCAAACGAACGAACGAACGAACGAACGGCAGAGCGAACGCTGCGCTTTTCAATTGCGCTGCATTGAAATCAATTTAACTTTCTGCTCAATGCCAATCATTGACACCGTCTGCCAACCCACACACAGACCGTGAGAGACAGAGAGAGAGAGAGGGGGGGCAACCACAGTTCCGTTTATATATCGGCTGTAGTCAAAGCAGGGTATTAGAGACCGAGAGGGTGAGAAAACAAACAATCAGACGGATACGAGCGCTTATTTCAAAATTCATTTGTCATTTTCTGACAGCCAAATGAAAATTTGAAAGCTATGTTTTTTTTTCGACCCCCGCCCCAAAGTGGAGGGGGCGTGGCAGCTAGCTAGCTAACTGTGTTTGCCTCTCTCTCTCACTCTCTGTCTCACTGCCTCACTTTTGTTTTACTTCCGCATCGTTTATGAAGTTCTGCAGCTGAGCCAAGACCAAAATGCAGATGAGCTGTTGGCCCTGGGGCCAATTGCTTCGCTCTTATCAATAAGAAGTTCGCGAATATATATAAATATGTATGTATATATGTATAGAGGAAGCCCTTGTTACCTAACCGGAACGACATGACATAATATAACGGTAAAAGGAAAATCATCGATTTCATTTGATTTATTTTGCCTTTTTTTTTGCTCGTCAGGCAGCAATTCCTTTGCCCGCCATATTTCGCTATCTCTGTGCGTGCGTGTGTGTGTGTGTGCTGGCAATAAATCTCGGAAATTGTGTCAGCAATTGTGTTAAACGTCACGGGGCGGCAGCCATATTGAAATTAGAGGCACTTCCGCTTTGGGGGTTTCATTTCTGGATGGCTCTTTTTTTCGTCGATTTCTTTTGCGGCTTTGGTCAATTCGGTAAGCGAAACTAAGTGCCGGAAGATATGCGTAGCAAACACACACAAACAGAGGCAGAGGCAGAGCCAGAGGCAGGTATTCTGACCCGGATTTGCGTCCCGCTCCGTTCCCCCTACAAATTCTGTTCAATGTTTGGTTTGTCAACATTTGTTTACATTTTCGCTTTTGGGTTTTTAGGTTTTCGCTGTTGTTGTTGTTGGGGCTCTGCGGCTTTTCAAGGTGAAACCACGCTGAGTCGCGAAGCCAAAAAGTTGATTGTGCAACAATTGCCATAGGCAAATGTATCTCTTGTGTATCTTCTAAATGTATCTCCCTCTCCCTCTCTATCGCGCGAGATGCTTGGTTTTTTTTATATGAATGTATTTTTAGTCTTTAACAAATTTGTTTTGTTATTTTCGCATCATCGGCAGCAACAACATCAGCTAAATCAAATATACATATGTATCTATTTATATATATGTATGTATGTATGTATGTATGTATGTATATGAATATGTATTTCTGCTAGTCGATAACAAATTGCACAATAAACAAACTAGCTGTGCGTTGATATATCTATTCCTTCTCTCTCTCTCTCGGAAAATGCAAATCATCCAAATGATCAAAGTCGATTGTGAATCAAAAATAAATAAATAACAAATTAAAAACACGAGAAACAAAATTAGACACAAAATCAAAATTTATGTGACTACTTTTTAGTTACCTCTAAGAGCCAAGAACTATTTTTTATAATCCAATAAAAAGCTTGCAAATTCATAGAGGATAATACTGAGTAGTGAACTTGCCTCGCTTCATCTTTCACATTTGAAGCTTTAAATTGTTTACATATTTCACTTTTCTATATACTCTTATATGTATTTGTTAAGCTTGTAAAATTATTTCTGCTAACTTTTCCGATATTTTCGTTAATATTCTCTGCAACAATATTGACTGGAAAGTCTTTTAGACATCGATTGGCATAGGCTAACAAATTTATTCATTTGTCTGCTTCACCAATTGCATGATGTTTCAGATCAAAGTTAGCCTTGTCGATATTGATACTTGATTGATTTACGGTTAATATAAATTCAGGACTAGTCAATTTGAGTTTATTAGCAATGCAAGAGTAATTCAATCAGATCATCCAGTCAGTTAGCTTGGCGTTGGCTCTGCCGCCTCCGCACTGGAAACCAGCTTGGCCCAGTTCAACTGCACTGAAATCGATTAGCAATTAAAACAGCCAAATACATATTTATGGGCAACAATAACTATATATATATCTTAATTCGCTGCTCGTGCAGCGAGCGGAGATGATCAGTTGGCCAAGTGCAATTAGAAATTCAAATTTCGGGCAAAAACTTCAACTTCAGCTAGTTAAATTTAGAATATCATCAACTCTTTTCATGTGCTCGGCTCGTGTCACAGCAGGTTATTGTGCCAAAGATATGAAACTGGATACAACAGCAACAACAGCAACTATGTATAAACAGTTGGGCTTCGTATTTATTGTCTTTAACTATTTTTAGCCACGTTTACGAACTTGAAAGCTATTTTCGAATGCAGCACACAAAATGCAACAACAATGGGTAACACCATTGGCTGGCTAAAAAAATAGTTAAGAGTATCTCAAGCGTGCTCAGAGAGCAACGCTTCATCATAATGACCATCAACTCGGTGATAATGATGTTGCAGTTGTTGTTGATGATTTTGTTGACGTCGTTGACTTCTGAGTGAGTCGCGTGTGGGTTGAAAATATGCGCAAAAAACAAAACAAAACAAAACAAAAAACTAAATATACAGAAATACTCATTACGCGAAAAGGTAAAAGCAACAACAACAAGAGGCTTAGCCATTGTTGTTGCTCATGTTGGCAATTCTATTTTTAACATGGCATGCAGTTTATTTATAAAATGGTTTCGCGGCTCGTTTCCATTTCCATCATATCAAAAAGTTCAAATCGCAACAACTACAGCTATAATAATCGCTCACTGACAAATTAGCGCAACAACAACAGCAACAACAACAAAAACAACTTCAACAACGACAACACAAACAAAACAATCAGCGCAAACACCTTGAAGTTGTTGGCTTCGCAGAATTTTTCGAATGATTCAGCGCTGCTCGCAGCTTTGTAAATATTTGAAAATCATTTTAATTTCTTTTTTGAGTTTTCCTGAACTCTTGTTGTTGTTAGTTGTTAGTTGTGGAGGCAGGTCTCTTGTCGCTTGTGTCTTGGTGCGCCCTGCCCAAGAGTGTGTCGCAGTTTGCGTGCAAATTTACGTGCTGCAGGCTAAGCAGCTCCAGCCGAACGTCTACTCATATCTTCATCTTCATCTTCATCTGCATCTGCTGCGGCGACTACTGTGTGCGCCGCCAGCTCTGATTTACAGCCCCTGCCCGAAACTCATATGTGTGTCTACAAATATTTATGTATCTCAACTGTCGCTGCGGCTGTCGCTTTTGAAAAGCTTCAGCCGAAATGCGCGCTTCACATAAATCAAACTTGCTGCGAGTCGAAAACAATAACAGAAGCAGGTAAGCATGCTGCAGTCGGGCATGACCGACTGCACAATACTCAGCCAGAGCCTTAGGAGGGCATCTGCAGTAACTAAACAGACAACTCAACAGCCTAATCCATGAAATGAACTAGTTCAATCCTCAATTGATTCAAGTTACTAAAGAACTTCCTTCGCCTTCTTTGGCATGCTAATCCCATATTCCATCTCTACTCAGCTAAGATATCATTCCGTATCACCCAACTGAGAGTTTTGATAAGAAGCACAGAAAGAGACTATAACTTTGCTTCAGCCGCACTAAAGCCATCTTTTATAACTTCCGCATGCTAAGCCTTTGTCAAACATCTGTCTCGCAGTCATATTTGACAAACATTTGGGACTCCCACAGCAGCGTTTATAAGGGTTTTACAGTGCCAGCGCTCTATCTAATCTAGAACTGCGCAACTATGACTCAGATACTTGACTGAAGAACATAAACAAAACAAAGACCGATGAGGGAAATAACCCTTTGCCTCCCTACAACTGGCACTCGATTGATTTCGGGCAAATATTAGCACGGCTCGCCCTGCCTGCCCCCTACACAGCCCGGCTGAAGCTACCCTATATATTTGTAACTGACTCCCCCCTTGACCACACTGTCCGTCCGCCCCTGCCGCTAGGTGTCGCATATTGGGTGCGTGAGTAATGTGACGACATTAATTTTCACACTCATTACAACTCCATTAAGCTCCGGCCAGTTTGTCCGACGTTTCGACACCCCGGCATGCAAAATGAAAATGGAAATGTTAATGAAAATGGGCAGAGCAGTGGCAATGGAAATGAAAATGGAAGGGGAAGGGGAATGAGAAGGGGAATGGGAAGGGGAAATGGAAACACTACCATGGCCCATTTGAAGTGCACGCACGAGAACGTTTCTGATACCCGACTTCTAGACGAACAAAAAAGTGTCAACAATTTGTACGCAAATGACGAGCATTACCAAAGCGTTTGAACTGAAAATGGAAAATACAAGAAAACGTGAAAAGTCGCACAGAAACAATAAATGAACAAAACAAAAACACTGCCGCAGTACATCAAAAAATAAGGAGTTATTTAAACACTGCGAGAAAAGGGGCATTGAAACTAGCTGAAGAAAACTCGAAGCTAAGAAAAGTCGATAGATAGAGCAGAGATGAAAGAGTAGAAGATAAGACTAGACATGAGAGGTCGAGAGAAAAGAAGGTAGAAGAGCAAGGGTTAGCCTATGTCAAAGCGGCTTATGACAGCTCCAAAATATATATACTAATTCCTATATTAAACTAGCCATTGATTGACCTTTTCGCTTAGTGTATGGCACCCTTTGGCCTTATCAACTTAAAAAATTAACAACATTATTACCCAAATGTTTTTTGTTGATATATTTTCGTGTGTTTGCCGCACAGTTTGAGCCTACCGGCTGTCCAGGACACACACAGGCAGTGCTTGCAGGCCCGCAACACAGAGAGGGAGGGAGGGGCCCGACCCGACCCAGACCCTGACCAAGTCGAGCCGGTCAAGGCCTGCGTGCGTGCACCCTTTGGGTACACGGTCTGAATTAGAGCGGCTCGAAAGTTCTTTAGCCACCTCCCCACCCCAGCCCAGCCCTCTCCATATAGCCTATAAATCGCCCTTTTTTATTTCGACTATTCCCCCACCACACCGCACACACACACACAGAGACCCGTCGAGTCGACTCGACGCTCATCATTTCAAATTCAGCTCAGTCGCAGCCCAATTTCTACATTCCAACAATTCTTTGCGCCTTTCTTTTGCGAATGCAGTCACGTAATTTTCGAATTTTCAACACAGTGAGACAGAAACAGAGAAAGAGAGAGAGAGAGAGAGAGAGAGAGAGAGAGACGTCTCCCCTCTGCAGAGACTGCCCGCTGCGTTGGCCAACACTCCAGAGGCGACAGCTTCGTCCAATTTGTATCTGTGTGTAAATTAGTATTCCGGTGCAATTTGGCTCGGAAGCAAGCCAAATACTTAATACATCGATTCCGGTTGGCCATTCTCTCTGGCCTGATGTCAATTTTGGCTGATGATATTGACTCGCTTATGATTATGCTGATGGCAGCCGCAATTGTCGTTTTATGCGGGACATGGATATCAGTCGCATTTCGGTTTTCCTGCCACGCCCACTTTTATGTTGTATGCTTCTTCTGCTTTTGTTATATGTTGCATAGAATCTCGATTTTGGCATTTTGTACAATAATCGCATTAATAATGCGTTTCTACCCTCTGATGATGTCGGGCAAATAGCACCCGCAGCTCATGCACTCACTCAGCGCTGAGTTTGTGGCTGATTATTGAAATTAACAGTTAATTTAACTAATACTGGGGTAAATGGGCTCATTGTTGTTGTTTGCTCTTTGCATTTGCAGCTGTCGCCTGTCAACACTTTGCCACGCTGCACAATGCTGGTCAGCGCAGTCAGAGCACGAGCGACAGAGAGAGAGAGAGACAGAGAGAGAGAGAGAGAGAGAGAGAGGGAGAGGAAGATGCAGAGCAGACACTGGCCAAACAATTGGCCAAAAAATCAAATTTAATTTTCAATTGTTTTTAGAAATAAAAGCTAAAGCAATAGGCACTCTCAACTACGAAGAGCTAATGACTTTAGTTATGCAGACCAGAAATTCTAGGAATATGTGAATAGAAATAGAAATTAAATAAATATAATATATATATAATTTATATTAAATTATTAATAAATATATATAAATATAATATATATATAAAATTAATATTTTATTTTTATATTAATTTAATATTTTTAATATATATAAAAATACCAAGCGTTAATTAGTTATAACAAAATCTCGAGAATTATTTTATATATATATTTTATACATATATTAGACCCACTTCAATCATTTCTTAGTCTATGCAGAGCTCTTTGATATGTGGCAAATCTTGTTAATGTCATTGGCTAAATATAAAGCTGTAATATGCTTTAGCCAATTTGAAGCCAAATTCAAACAAACTCTGCCCACACAGAGAGAGAGAGAGAGAGAGAGTGTAAAGCCATGCTCATAGATTCCCACTTGGCATTCAGCGCCCACCCAATAGTCACTGATGATGACGAGGATGATGAGAATGATGACGTCTTTGGCTTGCATCACATTCTTATTCGACTCAATTGCTATGGGCCCAGCGACAGCTCCATTTCCAATGCTCTGTCTGAATTATCAGCTGATTTAGTGTTGGGGGTCAGTTGGTAAACAGATTCTACACTTTTCTTTACAATTTCACACACTCACAGAGAGAGAGAGAGAGGAAGCGGAATGTGACATCAATTGACACGAAAGTTCAGCGCAAATATTTGCGCAGATAAAAAAGCGCCAGGCACAGCTGACAGACTGAGAAGGCGTGAGAAAGAGAGGCTAGAGTCTGAGTCTGAGTGTGTGTGTGTGCGAGTAAGAGCGAAAGTGCGAGACACCCATAAATTCCAAGCTTTGGACAGATGCGGTCATTCTCGCTCACTCTTTCTCTCTCTCTCTGTGTCTCTGTCTCTGTCTCTATCTCAGTCACCATTTAATGACAAAGAATGAAAGAACAATTTGTGAATTTGCGACAAACAAACGGAGACATCGCGACCAGACTCCAATTGGCGTCACAGTTGAGGCCTCCGCCCCGCACACACTCACACACACACACACACTCACGCACACACATACACTCGCACAGCTTATCAAAGCAACGCATATTTGAAAGAGCAGGACTTGAGTTTTACATTAGTTTCTGCCCGCAATTGCGGATTTCCCATCGATCTTATCGTTGTACCCAACTCAACATACATTAAATATATATATATACGTACGATATATGCATATATGTATAGCTAAGCTGTATAGGGGTTCCGCTTAATAACCACATAGTTCGTCATTGGCTGAATCACCAAGCGACGGCCTGCTTGAATGGGCCTGTTAAATTGCATTCGCCCTGAGGGAATTCGAGAAATTCAATTTGCATTGAAAATAGTTTTCGCGCGATTTTATCAGCCAAAAACGCGCTGATGGCGTCAGCATTAACGCCATTATTATTCAGATTCCGCATTCGATTCCAATGCGGATTTCAATTCCAATTTCAATTCACAGTAGCCAGCAGTCGAGCCGACTCGTGGCGAGGCCAGCCCAGGCGAGTCATCATCTGAGCTCTCGCTGCATGCAACAAAATTGTTGACTTTGTTTTCAGCCTCGCGGTGACTTCATCCGGTTCAAAGCTCCGATGTACATGGCTATATATTTTTCAAAAATTTATTGCTCTCCGGCGTAGATTGCAATTGGCGTCAGTGCCTAAAAATAACATAACTTACCAGCGCACTGATAAAAAAAAAAACGAGAAGAGAAGAAAATTAAATTATTTTTGCGTACTTGCCGCGATGGAAGATCTCTGTTAAAGCCTGACTTTAGGAATGAGCTCTTTGTGACACTCGTTGATATGATAATTGAAATGGGATATAATTATTTCGAGCTGAAAAGAAAGTTCCCTTAGAGCAAAGTTATTTAACGATAGATTTGCCAGCTGCCAGCAGCTTTAAGCCGGGTTCAGGTATCTAATAGTCAAGCAGTCCCGATTCTCGTACTATAACTATACTCTGCATACATAGTTACCACAACACTTTCTTTTCCTGCTAATCATTGAGTTTCCCTGAAGCCCACATTCCTCAACTGTTTGGCACGCTTCCGACTAAGGCCGTCCCAGAGCCCATTACTCAAGCTGCCTGGACAAACAGTTTTCTGAGATTATGGCGTACAATAAAATTCCAATTAACCCCCATGCTTGGGCTTAGAACAAAATTTGGGTTTTTTTGGTTGAGTTTCTGTCGGGGATACGTGTGGAAGTGTAAGCCTCACGGGATTTTATCTGAAGCTTTTAATTTGTAATTGTTTTTTGTTTTATATTTTGGGAGCAGTTTGAATGGTCGATTTGCATTAGTCATGAGCGACACATGCGCACCCCCAGGGGAACCCCTTATCAATATTCATAATTATTCATAGGCAAACACGTGCCGTGGCTGATTAGGCGGCTGGAATGTTGGGCACTGGCAATGCTGAGGCAAACACAAAAATAAATAAAGTATCGATAAGGAAATCGAATAAGAAATATTTGGAACAGTCATACACCTACGCTCCTCCTGCACCTGGTCCTCCGCCGCCGCCGCCGCCGCCGGTTTCTCCGGCTGCTCAGTCTTCGCCACGCAAAGACAGTTTGAGTAATAACATTTTAATGGCCAAAGAGATTAATTGCCGCGTCGAGTGAATCATGCGACGCCGAAGACAAAGTGCTTTAGATATATAATAGATGCATAGCTAGAGATAGCTGTACTCGCAATCGAGTCGAATAGTTGAGCGTATGATCTATGTGGTATTTTCAGTTGGCTTTCTTAATTGGCAACACGAGCGACTCGTAAAATGTGGAATTTATATGAAAATTTAAGCAAATTTTTCTATTTCTTGCTGTTGTTGCGTGAAAAGCGAAAGGCGAAGGCGAAGGCGAAAGGCGATGATTGCATGACCACAATGGCTTAACTAAGACGAACCACCGGCAGCCAGCACGTCCCGATCTCCAGCCTACTGCCTGCTTTGCACTGGTCACGCCAACTGCACACGATAGTGCCACGACAACGCCCCCGTCCCCGCCCCCGCTAGCGCCTCTTCCACTTCACTCTCTCAATTGAGAGTCATACCACCTGCCTGCCCCCTGGTCTCCAGCTATCACAGAATGCAGTCGACAGCGGCAGCGGCAGCGAATTAATTATCTTCAATTCATTCATTAAGAAAAATGTGGAAGGCATACCGAGCCCCCGTACCGCCCGCCCGCCAGCCAACCAGCCACCCACCCACACCCCCAACCCTGCTGTGGCATAGATAATGAATGCACACAGTCGCACGACTCTGGCATTTAGTATCCCATAGTGCTTGTATCTCATAGTACGCTGTGCCAGTTCATAGTAGCTCATAGTACGCGCCGCTCGTATCGTATGAATGAAAACAAGCGACAACAACAAGTTGAGGATGACGCAGCGAACGGCTGAGAAGTGGGTATGGCCATATTAGTATATCTCTCTCTCTCTCTCTATGTGTGTGTGTGTGTGGGTGTGTGGGTGTCTCTCTGTCTACTCGGTTATATCTATCTATCCACTTGGACGCATCCGCCGTCGCTGGCGTCGTCACGAGATGGCGGCACAGGTCGCATAATAAATTATTCGCGTGACCAAATCATTTGCGTTTTTTTTTCCCTCTGCCAGCCAGGGGAACTTTTTCGCAAATGTCGAAACAGCACAACAACACAACAACCCTTGAAACAATGCTGATCTAAATTGTATTTGCTCTCGTTGCTGCTTATCATCAGTGGAGCAACGCTGATATCTGAGCTGCGTCCACGCCCCCCACGCCTTGCTTGTCGTTGTCTTCTGGCTTGTTTTGAGAAATTATTAGCTCCATGAATTATAATTGTGGCATTTTATCGCCAGCAGCAGAGAACTTCGGCATCTGCACCACTGCTCCACTATACCCTAGCCACAAGCAGAGACAGGGAGTATTGTGGCTATGACAAGCTGTGCAAAGTCGACTCAAAACCACTGTCTCTCTCTCTCTCTCATTTGCTGTTGTTGTTGCTGTTTGTTTGTGGCAAAGTTCAGCGACCAACAAAACGAAAAGATAAACAAAAACAATCCGAAGCGAAAAGAAGTTGAGTTACAAGAGAGCAATCGAAGCAAATGCGATTTGCGAGAACCAAAATAGATCCAATCTATGCATAACTAGCATCTAGTATACTCTCAATATGTATACAAATAAAACATAAAAAGAGAAGCTGTGAAGAACATAAAGCACAGCTGAAAGGAAATTATTGATGCTATGGATATCGCTAATTGCAAAGCATTCAACAAGATAGTTTGTGCCATAAATTGATTAGCTTTCTCCCTCTCTCTCTCTCTCTCTCTCTCCCTTGCTATAGTTTGACTGGGGAGTTTCATGTTTGCCTTCTACAATTTTTCAGTTTTTATTTAGATTTCCAGTTGCCCGTGGCCGTCGCCTTTTTATACCCTGAACCCATTGAAAATGGGAAATCAGGGTATAATGTTTTTGTTGAAATGTATGTAACAGGCAGAAGGAGGCGTGGCAGACCCCATAAAGTATATATATTCTTGATCAGGATGACAAGCCGAGTTGATATAGCCATGTCCGTCTGTCCGTCTGTCCGTCTGTCCGTCTGTCCGTCTGTCCGTCCGTCCGTCTGTCCGTCTGTCCGTATGTATGAACGCGTCGTTCTCAGAACCTACAAGAGCTAGAGACTTGAAATTTTTTATGTAGGTTCCTGTATAGCACGAAAAGATCGAGTTTGTTTCAGAAATTCGATAACTGTTATCGTTTTATTGTTATCGATTAAAAACGAAAATCTAAATTAAGCAATAAAATTCTATATAATTCATCTTTCTAGATTGAGTCTTCAAATTTTGCATTTAGTGTTATGTGAGCCTTACGCAATTTCGGTTTTTGTTAAATTTTGGGTGCCACGCCCCCTTCGCCTCAAATTTGTAACTCCCGTATATCAAATACTAGAGACTTGTGCTTTGGCACATACATACATATGGATGACATGATTACGCCCAACAAGTTTGATCAAAATCGTTGGTCTAGAAAAAAAGTTATTAAACATTAATTTCCCATAACATTGCCATGCAAAGCAGCCAAAGAACAGCTGACCAACGACTTGCGCTTGTGTGCTTGCGCCTGTGCGTGTGTATATTTTGCTTGTAATGAACGCACATATGCATGTGTATATAAAAGAAATGAAGAATGCTTGGAATAGCGGATCTTCGCAGGGTTCAGGGTATACCCTAGTCGAGCGGTCTCGACTAGAGTTTTCTTACTTGTTGCATATATATTTTTATAGAATTTAATTCGTAATTTTTTTGTAACTGCTGCTCCTGGAGCTGATTCACCCTTTTGGCCACCCTCGGCTAGAACGAGCTGTTAATTTAAATAATTTCAAATGCTGCCCCCCTCCTCCTCCTCTGAGAAGAACCACAGCAACAACAGCAACTCCCAACTGGCAGCACAAAAAACATTTTCTCTTTTTTGGCACAAATTATATTCATACAAAATAAGGAAAATGCAACAACGGAAAAATGGAGGCACTTTGCGGCTGGCTGGCAAAGCGACCGTAACGAAAACAAACAGAACCCGTCCGGAACAAGGACTCAAGCCGGTTAAACAAGCCCTCTCTCCCATCTGCCCTCTCTGGCTCCTGCTCTGTCGAAAAGGGACACACGCGACGAGCCCAAATAATAAAATAAAAACAAATATTAAGTATACGTAGTGTATACATTTTCTTGCTGTTGTTGTTGCTTTTTGTTTTTTTTTTTGAGGTTTCTGGCAGGAAAATATCTTGCAAATTGACTTTGAGCACGCATAGCGTTCAGCATTTAACTTATTGCATATGCAAACAACAACAACAGCTGCTGCTGCTGCTGCTGCCAAAGGGGTCGTTTGCAGAAATTGTGGCATGTGCGAAAAAAAAAGGCGTACGCCTGTCATTAAATTTCGCGCCGACAACGGCAACAGCAACAACAACAACTGACTAGAGGAAATGCCAGCAACAACAACTATGTTGATAACTAAGTTAGTTGTGCATCTGTCTGTCTCTCTTTGTGTGTGTGTACTTTGGCTCTGTTTGTCTGGGGGCGGCGCTCGCTGCTGTCACACATGACATTTTATTATTACAAAATAAGCATTTAAGCGAACGCGTATGACAGTTAATAATGCAAACGGCAGCAGCAGCAGCAGTGGCAGCAGCAGCAATAACAATAACAACAACTGCAACAGCAACTCGACTGAATGCAAAAATTCCCACAACATCCGGTTGAGAGCAGTAAAAGCAACAGCAACAACCAGCTGAACAACAAGCAACTGCAACTGCGGCACGGAAAACGGAACAAATAAAATGCAACGAATGAACAACAAATGCGGCACAGTGGAGCCAACACAGCTGAGATTGCGAGTGAAAAGAAGCCAAAGGAAAATAAATAAATAAAAATAAACTTGAAATAATATAATAATAATAATCGAAAATAATAATAATTTATTTGGGAATAAATGTAAAATATTGCTGGTTACACTGTGCAACAACTGCGTGAATGGTGTTGGTAGGCGGAGAACGGACTCCGCCTGCATGAGTGGCGGATATGCATATGGCCGGCGGACGTCAATCTGGATGCATTGCAGTGTCAGAGAGCTGCAGTCAGCCAGAGCCAGAGGCAGAGACAGAGTGAGAGTCAACTGAGAGACTGAGGCAGAGGCTGTGGCTGTGGCTGTGGCAGCCACCGACGCGACGCCGGCATTTGTGAGTCAGCGGCCGAGGAATGTGAATGGCATACAAATGTCGCAAGCGGACGCACGGACATGGACATGGACATGGACATGTATATTGATGTGGATGTGGCTGCGAACCGGTTCCCGGCTGAACCGCAAAATGTAAAAACGAGCACCAATTGATATCGCCAGAGTTTTGCCGCCAATGCAAACAAGTTGCCAGGCCCCGGCATGGGAGATGAAGGTGATGCCCCGTTTTGACTCCGCCACTTGCCCAGACGACGACGACGACGACGACGACGACGATGGAGCTGCGACAGACTCTGTGTGTGTGTGGATTTTCCGGACGGTTCTGCTTTGCGCCGGTTTGCGCCAACAGCGAAGACGACGACAACAACAAAACCGCCAGCAACAAGTTTTCAACTGTTTGCATTTGTTGTTGTTGTTGCTGTTTGTGGACAAACAAACAAAAGACCCACTGTGCTGCGACACGACAGGCACATATTTACACATATTTTACTATAAATACTCCACACGCAACGCGTTACAACATATTTTTATATTAAATTTCCCTTTGCTATTTGTCAATGCGTAAAAATTTCAAGAATTTTATTTGTTTGAAGAGTTTCCCCATTGCTCACAGCCCGTTTACCCAGTTTTTCAAGAGCTCTCACACGCTCTCCCCCTCTATCTCTCTCTCTCTCTCTCTCTCTCGCTTTACTCTCTTGACTGGTAACTGAAAGTGTTGCCGTGGAATTTACAACTGGAAGTATTAAGTGTGTGCACATCTGCATACCGATTCGAAATTTCGTATTAAGCCAAAGTTCATTTTGGAAATTGGAAATTTACCAAAAAAAATATCAATCTGAGGACAAAAGAATCTTAAGCTTCAGCAAACGAATTGACGTATCAAATAGTATATATAACTCTATATATATATATATCTGCCCAATGTACCCAACTACAGCTTACTTCTCTCTACAGCATTTTGTTAGCCATTTGCTTGGCTAGCTTTTACCGTTGTTTAAAAATAGATTCATTGAACCACTTTTACCAGATTCCTACGCTGCACGTGTATTTAAAAGCCACAACAACAGCAACAACAACAAAAGACCATTTACAACACTGTCATCAATCTTCGAGCTGAAGCTGGACAATCGTAAATGATACCGAATGAGCCCATTAATGAGCTCAAAGATCGATAGCCCGCGGCAGCTTAATTGAGCGTGTGGCACGACAAGAATTCGCCAAACGATCTACGGCCTGCGGCCTGCAGCCGGCTCTACACAGTAAGAAAATTTGATTACACAAATGGATGATGTCATGATGTAAGCTATATAATCTTAGTTGGATGTGCAAGAAGTTTCGCTATATAGAAATCGATAACGATATCTATTAGTTTACTTCTATAATAGATCTCTTTTCTCTCATATAGCTTCGCAGTTTGTCTCTCATATCAGCTTTTCTGGGTCAGCTGGCTGAATGAAAAATGAAAACTGACCTTTGGCTTTGATCTAATCCGCTCAGTGGCTTTCTGCTACTATCGCTGCTGATCGCATCGTTTGTCAGCGGCTAAACCGCAGCAAAGCGCCCAGTTCCGGACCTGTCAACGTTTTCGTGAATGGCCGAACGCTCTCTCTCTCTCTCTCCCTCTCTCTTTCGCTCTTTCGCTCTTCCTCTCACTCACGCTTACGCTGGCGATGATGAATGGACCCGGGGCCGGTCTGGTCTCATTCACAAAACGGACAGCGGCGACAAACAAAACCAAAATATTAATTAGCATTTCAGTTGTGTGTGTGTCTCTCCCTCTCTCTCTCTCTCTCTCTCTCTCTGCCTCTCTCTCTCTCTATCAGTGTGTGTGCGATGGGGAATAAGGTCGCAGTAACAGTCACACTTACAGTCACAGTCGCAGTCGCATTTGCTGTCTAATCGCCCGCTCACGAATCGACAGCGGCAACAGCGGATGCCACAAATTTGGGCATGTGTCGCAGTCGCCGTTGCCGTTGCCGCTGCCGCTGCCTCAGTCAGCGTCGCTGCTTCCTTTAGCGATTTTATGAATGAAAGCTGAGGCTTCGTAGTAAACGATTTTTTTTTTTTTTTTTTGGCGTTGGCGTCGTCGATTGCCATTGCCATTTATGGACACTGTGCAAATGTGCCCCGGCCATTGTGGCATGTGTGTACTCGCAGCTGAGTAGCTCTATCTGTGTGTGTGTGTATCTGTGTATCGATGCATGCGCGTGTATTTGTAACTGCGACTGCTATCTAGCCATAGAGGAGCGCAGTTGCCGCTTATGAGCGCCCAGCACAAATACATATATGTAGGTGTGCTATTTGCTGTTGTTGTGTGTGGGTTGTAGGTAACCATAGACCAATATATATATCATATATATATTATATATATTTATATACATATATAACAGTAGTTAAGGTAGTCACTGTGCGCAATACTCTTGTGCTGGCAAACAGCAAACACTATGACTCTGCTTCAACTGAAGCGAGCTTTGAGATGTATTGAACATGTTATTGATATAAATTATAATATGAAATGTAATATTTTCATATAGGTATGTATCTCCTAAGACATCTAAACAGTTCTGGTCATAGTTGCAGCAATAGAGCTGGCTAATGCCCTAGATCATTAGCCATTATCAGTGGCTTTCATTAGTCTATCAGCATAAACTATTAACAGTGCATTGGGACTTCGTTGTTGTTTCTCACATAGCTTCGCTATATTTGGTATTTGTGTTTTTGGTTCTTGATTCGTTTTTGTTTTTGTTTTTTTTCTGCTGTTTTTTGTGGCGCCTGTGTCGATACAATTCGAATTGCGGTTCTATTGTTGTTTGTTGCTGTTGGCACTGTTATTGTTGTCACTTTTTTAGTGTGTCATTGCCATGAGTTTGAGATTTCAATTGTGCGCGGTGCGGCGTGCCGTGTCGCGTCCAAATGCATTCACATGCCCCAAACCCATCCGCAGCACCAAATTGCGCCAATTACGCGAAATCCGTTGTCGTCGTTGTCTGTTTGGATGATTACGATTGCGATTGTTGTTCATATGGCAGTCATATCAATTTACAATTTGCCCCCACCGAAAACAACAACAACAACAACAACAACAGCAACAACAACAACAGCAAATGGCAAAACAATTCAAATTCAATTTGCGTATTATTTGGATATATGTGACAAGCCGTTAGCTTTTAGCTGTCATTGAGAGCGCAGTTAATATCGCGGCACGAATGGATCTATATATATATATATATGTATATATATGTGTGTAACTGTAGCAAAGTAGTCCAGTAAATTGAGTGGACAATTGGAGGATGATTGGCGACGATTACGGCCAGACCCTGACTGCCATAAATAATAAACCAAATCAAAACGGAGCAATTGCTGTGTTGCAGCCGGGCATGATTGACTGCCGGATACTGGCTCCAAAGGCAGACTCCAAATACTCCATCTTAGTTTCGGTTTATGAGGAGTAAGACTTCCAGTCTCAAGTCCACAACTGATATACTCTACTCACTTCGCGAACGAGTATATTAGAGCACACAAATAGAGTTTCAATTTCATGCGCGTGTCGATAATTTCAATGGCTCTTCGCACAATCTAGTTTTTGTCACTGCGGCCGCTTCAATCAGCGTAAATTAAATTGTTGTTTTTCAAATAATTATCATGCTCAGCTGATTCTGCTCTTTCGGCTCTCGCCTGATCATAAAATTACAATAGATTCCATGAATGCAAGCATAGAGTAATCGGAAATATGTATATGTAATGTATATTTCTCGAAGCGGGGAACTATATTTATTTACCTGTTCATTTCATTAGGAAATTTATGGCTTCTGCTTGCAAATGTAGCACAAGCATATTTATAGAGCAATATTTTGTTTTCATATCAGATATCGGCACGAGTTTGCCCATGGCCCCAAATAAATACAAAATATACGAAACATTTCCGCTTTCACTCGACGCTGCCTTGTGTCAACCTGGGCGTATACGCAATATTGCTCCATATAGAAATAGCATTACTATCGAGGCCTTATCACAGCCGGAAGCCACTTCAAAGTAGTTGGCACATTCCAAGCAGACAATTACAGTACATTATAATGCCAGTGGCTGTCTGAGCCGAAGATCCGACTGAGACTTAGGTCTCAATTTGTCAATTTGCTGCTCTTGCTGTGTGTATTCGTAGTTTTAAGAAGGGGATTTACACAACTTAAATGGCAAAATATGCGCAGCATTAAAAAACGATAAGCAAACAGAGCGAGCGGCGACTGCCGGGGCGGAGCGGGGGGCTGGATCATGCACGTATTTCCGCAGCGGTTGCATTCTCAGCGCTAGATAAACAAATTAAGCACTTAACACAATGGCAAAGCAGGCCGAAAACAGCAGCAGCAAAAGCAGCAACAGCAAGTGGATAGGGAAATGCTTAAGTAAAGAAAAACACGACAAACTGCCAAGCACACGTAAGAGAGCAAAAACAAAGCGACAGCAAAAGCAAAAGCAAAAGCAAAGGCAAAGGCAAATTATGGCAAGAAAAGCGATACGAACGAAGTGCGAAAAGGCGATTGAGGAAATTGTCACAGTGTTGCAGAGCAAAGAAAGAAGAAAAACACGTGCCGCTGATTAGTCAACGAGCTGTTCGAGATGGACAGCGACAGATAAATAAACAAAGTAGCAAGAGTTGCTAACTGCACTGAGCGAAAATGCCATATAGTTGATACATAAACAAGGTCTAACTTGACTTGACTAGTAACTATATATTTAAATTTACAGGTTGAAGCACATCATTTACTTACTACTACCAATCAGTTGTATATCAATCATCTTCAATCAAGCAGTTTTAGAGCCGATATAAATAGTTTTTCTGCTCAAGATTGAAATAAATTGAAATATAGATCAGAAGATATAAGACTTTGAAGCATCAATCATCATCAATCATTTAAATAGAGAGCTACAAACAGAGAGCTACAGAAGATATAAGACTTTGAAGCATCAATCATAATCAATCATTGAAGTAGAGAGCTACAGAAGATATAAGACTTTGAAGCATCAATCATTTAAATAGAGAGCTTCAAATAGAGAGCTACAGAAGATATAAGACTTTGAAGCATCAATCATCATCAATCATTGAAGTAGAAAGCTACAGAAGATATAATACTTTGAAGCATCAATCATCATCAATCATTTTAATAGAGGCCTACAACAGCTTGATGTACATTTTGAAATTTCAATAATCAAAACAGTTTTAAATTCTACTTTCCAATGCAATTTGGAATTTAGTATTAATTAATGCCAACCGTCAATCATCATCAATCAGTTTTCAGTAAAGATTATTCCTATGTAAAAATCATCGCCAATCAATCGATATCAATCTGAAATATCCTTTTAGATCTTCAACACATCAGATATCGCCCTTCTCTATTCACCCTCCGCGATTTCTCACCGTGTACGCGTGTCAGTCATATGCTTTTTGGGGTGTGTACTACGTATATGCGCCTGGGGCCTTCCCCCACCCACTCCCCACCCCGTTGGCATCGCCCACTTTTATAGCGAACGCATCATAAAAATTATTTAATGCTATCGCACATTTGTCATGCCGCGTTGACTCTTCCACTCTTTTGTTTTATTCTTTGTGCTTATTTGTATCACAGTGTAGTCCACATACACTGTCATTTCATCGCGCCATCTCTCTCGTTGCGTGCCGGCGCTTTTGTTTTTATGATTATTAAATTTCCTCTAAAGTTCCACAACTGACGTAATAACGAGGCGCAGACATAAACCAAACGTACTACGTACGAAGCCAACTGTGAGGAGCCAAGCAAATAGCCGAGACAATAAGCAGATGATTCGATTAGACTCCAAGTTCATTAAGAGATAGGCCAGTGCTTTAACGAGCAGAAAGACATGTTCATTGAATCCGACTAGAGAGGGAATTAAGGATCGGGAGATGGCATATAAACATAAATTTATATGCAATAGGAGGACCTCAGAGAAACTTAGGAGAGAGATCATAGGGAGATTGAGATGTTCCCAGATTTTTGCTTCAGTTCGGATTGTTTTTAGTCTTTTTATTTCAATCGCTTTGTAAATATTTCTAAAGCAAATATTTGACACCCAAACATTTGTTAGAATGAAAACAAAAAACGAAAACAAGAAACGTTTATATGTCAATCGGACAGCTGTTCGCTGTGCCATGAGTGAAGTGACGTCAATATAGGAAAGAAATAAACAAATATTTTGCTTCAGTGGGAGCATTGCAACAATAGAAGCAGCAGAAAGAACTAGTCAAAGAAACTAGCCTTTATTTTAACGGGAAAATGCACTCCAAGACGCAGAAGTTCCAAGTTCCAATCCTTTTTTATTAATTTGAAGATTTCTTTTCTCAAGTTTCAATCAGCGCTTGATTTGCTCTTAGTTCTTTGCCCACAAGCTACCCACAGTCTGTCAGCGGAAGTCGCCATTTTTCAAACAGAAAACTACTTCAGATAGTGGTAAAGACAATTTGGGCTCCGATAGCTGTGGACCAACGAAATCTAATCAAGGCGGCACGTGTCTTCCGTCCCACATTCAAATCGAGCGCCTTTTGTGCAGAACAGAAGCTGTTATTGTGAATGGCAAACATCTGGTTATCAGTTTTGTTTTGCTCGGATGGGCACAGAGCATAGTGCCGCTATATATGTATGTATTTGTGGCTGATAAAATACCTGAGTTATCAGGGCAACAATTGCTATCGATACCTTGTCAAGCTGTTAGCTGATACGAGGCACTGACGTCATTTCTCAATGGGGGCCAAAGTCAATGTTGAATGGGATTTTGGCCAAAAGTATTGAAGCCAAATAAAGAAAGATAAACTTGGCTCACAAGTCAACTGAGAATCCAAAGTATATATGTACGTATATATATATATATGTGTATGCTCGTATGATAAAAGGCCCAAAAGGCAGCCTCTGACAGCCGCCTTCGAGCGGATCGTGCAAATTTTGTCAATATTTGCCCGGGGTCAATAGAATTTTTATTTGCGGCACGTGGCTGACGAAATGAGCGGAGCCAACCACAACAACAACCACAACAGCGACTCCGAATTAAACAATAAACGAGCGTCAAAAAGGGAAGGAAGAAAAAGAGTTGTGCTAAGACAACAATAACAATAAAACAGAAAGCAAAACAGAAAGCGGCCAAAAGCAACAACAGCAAGTGCGTTCCAAACAAATGGCAAACTATTAACGCGTTTGTTTACACGCTACAACAACAACAACAACAACAACAATGAGTCAAGTTTAAACGACTGTCATAAATTTAGTTGAAAAGCAGGAAAAATAAAGCACGCATGCCGAGAGCAAAGAGTTAAATGATGCCAGCAAAAAGGGTGCACCATAAAATATCACTGGGAAAAACAACAACAGCAGCAACAACAACAGGTTGCAGACAAGAGCCACAGTAGGCGGATCAATATTACGCATACGCAGGGTAAGCCAATAGACGAATGAAGAGCAGAAGGGAGAAAGAGCAATAGAGAGAGAGAGAGAGAGAATGAGATAGAATGATTCTAGTTGAGGGGCAGCAAAAGATAATAGACTAAAGCCTGTAGCAGATCTCTTAGAAGGCGAAGCAGGAAAAGGCATCGACCTCTTTTCCTCCTTCTCTCTCTCTCTCTCTCCTTCTAGAGATCACACCCATACACACACACACGCAGAGGCCACACAGACATAATTCAGCAAAATAATATCGAAAATGAATTTTCGACTATTCAGCAAAAGTCGATTCAAGACAGTTCAATTGTGGTCAGAGAGCCTCGCGACAACAATTTCATAATAGTTCCTTAGCCGTAAATATTATTCAAATTTACAAGCAGAGTCATGTAATTCGCGGGCGATGCGAAAAAACAACTTCGATTATGCAATTCAATGGCCGAATAACAATATTTTCGAACTGCAGACGATTGCACAAGCTCAAAGAATGCGAAATTCGCAGAAAAACGAAAATCAAGACTGAAAGTTGCTGTGGCTGTCGTAGCATTCCCCTGTCCGACTGTCCAGACGGCAAACAATGTCTACAAGTCAGCAAATATACACAATCGGTAACCTGCACACGCGCCACACTTGGCCCACACACACACACACACCACCAGAGACAGGCAGATAGACAGACAGCGGTCGCTTCAGTGCCCCTCGAACACGATATGCCAAATACTGGCGGGGCCGACGGCCTCCGCAATTATTACGAGAATAACATGGAATTCGCATAAACAAGATCGAGAGCGAAAAGGCGCAAGCTCTGAGTGAAAGTGAGACATGCAATGAGAAGCAGGACAAGCCAACTGCTAAAATGGTAGCAAAAATGCGATCAGAGCAGAGCAGAGAGCAGAGAGCAGAGACAGGCAGAAAGCTATAGCTAGGATCAAATTGCGCTCATGGGCAACGTTGACGACTTGCATATGGCGATCAAAGGCTGCGCGTGCGATCACAACTAGAGCAGCAGAGAAAGAGCGAGGGCGAGAGAGAGAGAGAGAGAGAGAGAGAGAGAGTGGGTGAGATTGGGGCATGCCATGTGGGCGTGCAATTGTGGCGTGTGCAACGCATTTGTTTGGCCAACAAAGCGAGGCGGCTGCTGTTGCTGTTTACATACGCTCAAGGCAGATAGACTTTCCTAGCATACAAGTGGTTTTTATCTTTGACGTGTCGGCACTTTCTATTGATCACGAACGTCATGTGAAATCTAATACGGGTACACACGGCATACACAGCAGGGAAGCACGGCAGCCCTGCACGCTGCCCAGGCGATCGTTGCGTGCGTACAACATGACGTATGCGTGATAATGATGAATTTGCCTTGAAATACCACACGAGGCGTATGCGTAACACGCTCACGAGCGCAGATGACGTTCACTGTGTGTGTATGAGTGTGTGTGCTGCGCGTGTTAAACGATTTTTAAATATGACGATTAAGCAAGTTCAGGAATTGAGAGCATTCCAAATGCGGGCAGACGCCAAAGAAATGAACATGAGATTCTTACACAACGGAACTGCTTTGAAATGTTTCTTCGATTATTCACTCAGAAATCAGAACTCAATTAAAATGTACTTAAAGTGTACTTAAATCGTGAGTGAGCGACTGCATAATACTCGTTCACATTGCGAAAGCGAAAGCTGTAAGATATAGCTGTAAGATATAGATAGACATATCAGGCGAATCTCAATACCTTCCCTCTCTCTCTCTTCCTCTCACGCTCAATCATTCGACCCCTGCATTTGTGCAAGCTCTTCTCTTTCTCAAAATGGAGACTGTAAGATATAGATAGACATATCAGGTGAATCTCAATACCTACCCTATCTCTCTCTCTCTCTCTCTCCCTTCCTCTCACGCTCAATCATTTGACCCCTGCAGGCGAATCTCAATACCTTCCCTATCTCTCTCTCTCTCTCTCTCTCTCTTCCTCTCAAGCTCAATCATTCGACCCCTGCAGTTGCGAAAGCTCTTCGCTTTCTCCAGATGGAGTCTGAAAGATAGAGATTGACATATCAAGACGAATCTCAATACCTTCCCTCTCTCTCTCTCTCTCTCTCTCTCTCTCTCTCTCTCTCTCTCTCTCTCTCTCTCTTCCTCTCATGCTCAATCATTTGACCCCTGCAATTTATGCCTATCAAATTTCATGGAGAGACTCCCACCAAAAATAGATATTTCTGCCTGCCTTGCAGCATTGATCTCCAAAAAATAAACAAGTTCAGCTATTGCATTACAATTTGGCCAAAAATAAATTTCGCTGGGTTCACAAATAGCAGCTAGAACAGCAGCAGCAGCAGCAGTGGCAGCGGCGGCAATTGCAGCCAACATTTTTGGCAAAAATCTCGGTGTTTTCCTATTTTAATGCCACACGTTTCACAGAAAACGCATAAACTTTGAAATTTCGCAAAACAATTTTGTTTATTTGTTTGCTCGACCGAAAATGCAATAAAAGCTCCCACACACTAAGCGTAAACACACACGCGCACACACACACACACACGTTGAGAGATAGATAAATAATTTAAAGCATCAACGAATTTGACATAAACACGCTTAACGCTTCACAATGTTATTTCACCAAATCAAAACTACTCTTGTGCCGTTGAAGATATGTACTGAAAATTGAAATAAATATTCATGATCTAGAATATATATATAGTCAGTGGTGGTAATGTTGGCTCATATAAGCTGGAATGATATATTCTACTGAACAATTTGTAGTTTTCATGCTTGCTTAGCAAATATCACTCATACGCCGCGTTGCTCCATTAAATAATACTTTAAGCCACTTTCACTCACACTTCTATAAAACTTTATTAACAGTAATTAGTTAAAAAAAAATATAATGCCAGAACAAACAAATGTCTGTTAGCATTTACAGAGTGTGATGAAATGATCTTGCTTCTATAGCTCATACGCCCTGGTGGCCCTAGTTTGATGGGAAAGTAAATAGAGTATGCTAAGCAAAAGATTCCATTTTCCTTTATTAAATTAATATATAACTCAACTCAGCCCGGGCATATTTTCCATTTGCAATCAGAATTTGATCACAAAATAATATTTGAACAGCCGAAGATTCATGCGTAAACATTTGATTTGAGTATAATAAGCGCTCGAGCTCAAATGCTCAATTTCGCAATTTCTCGTCAATTAGCTTGGGGCCATGAGCTTCGATGGCTGTTCACGTGCGATCACTTGATCGCCGTCTCATGTGCCTACACCCCCACAGCAGGCCCCCCACCCACCCAGCCAAGCGGCAGTCAATCAACCGCCCAATCACAGTCGCAGTCCCGAGACAGGCGCACAAAAAGAAGAGAAAAAAAAAAAAACAATATATAGTATATACATGAGGCGAAAGCTAACAATAAGTTGTGCAAATATGTTTTGATGATGATGGATGTATGGTACACGCCCACCACTGCGGTTACGTAGGTCGAACACACACACAGACAGACAGAGAGACAGCCAGACAGACACAACAAGTCGTACCACCCCCCACGATACGCGTAGAACATCACGTAATAGACAAAAGTAAAGCATTTGCCAATACATGCAAACAGAGATAAGTTTGTACACTCATTATGATATGTCGTTTGCTAAAAATACCCTGTAAAAAGATATTCGATAATATATGACATGAGGTATATACATACATCTAGGAAAGTGAGTCTTAGAACTACTTACAGTCCCTCAACTGGGATCATATATACCTCATTCCAAGGCTCAGCTGCAGCTAAGGGATGTCGTGGAGCTATGAAGCTCACAAATCGAATCTGGAATGTTCGAGATATATACTATAAAATATACCATCAGATATATACGCTTCTTATTTTTGTCCAGTATTCATCAAGTATAAACTCTATCAAGACTCAAGCTTAAGCCTAGGCAGTAAGGCACATTCAACTCTCGTTCTTACGCATATTATCAGCTAAACTATATACATATAAAAGCAGTCTAATTCTGTTTACAGCACATATATACATATATATTGTTATTATCCCTGTCTAAGCTACTCTTACATTTAGTTTGTCTACTTTATGGCTTTATGGCTGCTTGAGAGTTTTCTGGCATTCGCTTTGCCTTTGTTGAAATTAGCATTTGTTTTGCTTCTGACTTTTGTTTTTTTTTTTTTTTTTTTTTTTTGGTTGGCTATCTATTAGCGCAAAACTAATTAAAAGAGGGTGACAAAATGCCTCACTAAAAATATTTCACAAGTGAGCGAAAAACATTTGTTATTTGTTTGCCGGCAGCAAATCAAAGTTGATTATCAGCACATCGGCAAATAAAAATGTATTAATTTCGAATTCATTACGCGTGTTGTTATTATTATTATTATTGTTGTCGTTGTCGTTGTTGTTGTTGTTGTTGTTGTTGTGGTCGCCGAAAGGCAACAATAAAAATATTCCGCGCATTAAACGCGTGCCCGAGTCACGCACTCGCAAGGCCCAAACAAGAAACGGGAACAAAGTCTTTTTGGGTATTTTTATTTTCACCTGAGCGGCAGGCACGAGGTGCGAGGCGCCAAGCGCAGCACGAAGCGCTCAGCACATGATCAGCATGGAGGCAGCATTTAGCTGCTCGCATTGGTTACGTCTCAAACTCAGCCTAATGAGCAGCACAAGTCAGAGACACACACGCACACACAGCCACACTGGGCTTGCCTAGCTACAGTTTCTTCACCTCAACTTCACAACTATCAGTCGTCCCTCGCTCTCTCTCTCTCTCTCTCTCTCTGAGTTTGCTCTCTGTCATCATTAGCTAGCACTATTAGTATAGTTTGCTCTCTCAGCTGTCCAAAATACTCTCTGTCATCGTTAGTTGTCGCGCCTGCTGAGTGCTTGGGGAATCATGACTGAGCCAGCTTTGAACTGATTTGGCTGGCTGGCTGGCTGGCTGGCGCGCGTTGTGAGTCGGTTTATTGGGCCTCCAATGTCAACAAAAGTCCGAAGTGCCGAAAGAAGCAAAACAAAACAGAGCAAGTGCCAGGCATTTGATAAAGCGATAAGGAGGCGCGGCTACAGCGAAAAAGAAGACAACAACTAATGGCTCTCGCCAGAGACACCGAAGCTAAAATGCTCTAGCGGATTGAGTATAGCTTGGGATATGATATAGAAGTCAATCAGTCAGATAGAAATATATAACTACTAATTCTAACTAACTACTAAAATCTAATATAATACCATTAATTATATAGAATAATCTCAACAGTTGTGAACCTCTTCTTCCTTTCTGTTCCTTCTGTTGCCTGACAGCCTGACTGACTTAACTAAAATAGAGTATACTTTAACTAAACCACATACATATATGTATATATAAACAAAGCGACAAATAAATTATTATTGCATTTTGTTGTTGTTTTTGCTGCTGGTTGAGTTGTTGGTTTTTTTTTTTTTTGCTGATTGTTTTGCCTAGCGCTTGGCGCGTGCAACATTCAACAGGTGAGCAATTGCTGATTTCAAGGGAACTGAATTTCATGTTCAAATCATGCCGCCGTCCGCAGCTCACATGACGCTTTCATTGATGCTATCATGCCGACACACACACACACACATAGAAATTTATGAGTATTGATATAAATGTTTAGCAACTTATTTTCGCTCATATTTTATTTCTTAGTTGTGAATTCATTTCGCTGCTCTTTCAGATTGCGTTTATTTATTATTTGGTTTTTATTTTGTTTATTTTTAAATACTTTTTTTTTAGATTTCCGCTTTTAATGAATTATTTTTATTATTTTTTTATGTGATTGCGCTAATCGCACCGATCGCTGCACCTGCCGAAACTTTTTTGCATTTCGCTCTGCTCTTTTTTTTTCGTGTTTCCTGAGTAAACAACGCTCAAGGTCAAGGCATTCGCACCTGTCGAGTGGGCAACAACAGCATCAGGGTGCAAGGAGTGAATGGGCAAATTGTTATCAACAACCATTTTAATTCATAAACTTATTTTTAGTTCCATTTTATAGTCCACTTGTGCCCATTATCAGTCAATAAATGAGTTTATTTATAACTATCTCTCACTTCGATACTTTATAGATCAGTTAATTTTCTCGATGATGATGATGATGTGAAGTCAACAACGCACACTACTTTTTAACTCAGTTAATTAGTTTTTATTTGAGATCGAAATAAATAGGGGATTTTTTTCGATAACTGAAGCTCAGATGTGATAGAGAGCTGAAAAACTGAAGAGCTGATAAAACTAACAGAGGAGAGAAAGCCACTTGAAAAGCTAAAAGGAGGAACTATAGAGGATGCTAGAGGACTCAGTAGCTTTAAAGTTGGAGTCCAGGGATCTACCTCTCAGATCAGCCTTCGTTATATACCTATGTCCATCAAGATCACATAATTCTCGAATCTAGTTTGCCAGTTGATTCCCACGCTTGAGCAGCCAGCTTTCGCTGTATGTCAACAGTGGAGTTGGGCGCCCAGAGGCAGCGCTGCTTCTAATAACTATTTATCTAATTCTATGTTGACTCGCATGACAGTTCACTTGCACCTGGCCATCAATCAAGAGATTCATTATCAAGCTGCGAATGAACCGATCTCTCGACTATATACACTCCTCCTTCGCCTTCACGCTGTCTTTCATTCCATTACTGAGTCTTGACCCTACTCGAAAACTCTTTAAATGTTGTTGCTGCTGCTGCTGCTATGGCTGCTCCAACTGCTGCTGCTGCTGCTGCTGCTGTTGTTTATGTTATTAACACAACAAACAACCACTTAACTTTGTAAATCTGTTCAGCCATTTAGCTTTGGCTCTAAAAATAAACATCAAAAGCTAAAGGCGGCTCTCTGCGGCGTCGTTGACTCTGTCGCTTGGCCAAAAATAAATATTGAAAAACCTATTTTTAACAATGCCCCGGCAATCGGTCAATTGCACAAATTGAAGTACGCCCGATGTTAATTGGCGTCTCGGCAGCTCAACACGTGTCCACAGATCGACAGATACGATTCGATTCGACTTGAGACACGGAATCGAAAACAACAGACTAATGGGGCAGTAGATGTATGTATCTATCTCTGTCCCTCTCAGCTCTCAAATGCGTAATCATTATTATTAATTATGTGTATTTGAGCAATTTGCCTTTGCCTAGAGACAGTTGCTGTTAATAAACATAGCATAACAATTGTTGTGCTGCGGCCAACGGTAATTGCCAGCGCAGCTCGCCTCCTGCAGTTCATAAATCAGGCGAACGGGCAAAAGTATCTGACAGATACAAATGGCATATGGCCCGGCCGGCAGAACCTGGCGCACCGAAGCGTCGCTTAATGATTGCAACGTTTTAACGTACATTTACACTTCATCAATTGCGTAGTTTACAGCACCAACAGACATTGCTGAGGGCAACAACTTGAAAATGCGAATTTCAGCACGAATGAAAAATTACGCAATGAAAATGTCATCGCCTCGCCGCATCATGTAAGCCCGTTTAATCAGCGCAATATATGTATGTATGTGTGTGTATATAGCGGCGATAGTCAAGTTCTATTCGAGCCGATCTGAAAAGCCATTACGCAGTTTTTGTTTTTGGCCATATCTATAAATAGCCGGCCATATACATATATCTAGAGAACTGATGCGTAATACCAATACGACGCATTTCAGTTAATGAAAATCGAATCGACAATCATCGAGTGGATTATTATTATTATGTGTTCTATTGCAAATTAAGCCATTTGATAGCTTTGCCAAACAAATAGATATCTCAATTGTTCTCAAAATAAACGCGGAAGACTTCAAAGAGCCCATGGCCAACTGAACATGGGAGTTGGGAGAATCGAGCTGCATCGCATCCATTTATAGTCAATGTGTTATATTGCAGTATGAAGATAGCTTGAGCAGATACACAGACAATGTCTAGACAAACCGATCATTATCATTATGTCATTATATACATATATAATTGTCGTTACTATAAGCATTCTTATTGCCATTGCTATAGTCAACATTACATTGGCATTTGTTATTAGTGATAGCATTAGCATTAGCATTAGCATTATAGTTGCCATATTAGCATTAGCATTATTATTATCATTATGCCATTATCATTATCATTATCATTATCATTATCATTATCATTATCATTATCATTATCATTATCATTATCATTATCATTATCATTATCATTATCATTATCATTATCATTATCATTATCATTATCATTATCATTATCATTATCATTATCATTATCATTATCATTATCATTATCATTATCATTATCATTATCATTATCATTATCATTATCATTATCATTATCATTATCATTATCATTATCATTATCATTATCATTATCATTATCATTATCATTATCATTATCATTATCATTATTATTATCATTATCATTATCATCAGTATCATTATCATTATCATTATCATTATCATTATCATTATCATTATCATTATCATTATCATTATCATTATCATTATCATTATCATTATCATTATCATTATCATTATCATTATCATTATCATTATCATTATCATTATCATTATCATTATCATTATCATTATCATTATCATTATCATTATCATTATCATTATCATTATCATTATCATTATCATTATCATTATCATTATCATTATCATTATCATTATCATTAGCATTAGTATTATCATTATCATTATCATGATCATTAGCATTGTCATTATCATTATAATTATCATTATTATTATCATTATTATTTTCATTAGTATTGTCATTGTCGTCGTCATCAGTATTAGCACTCTCATTAGCATTATTATTAGGATTATTTTCATTAGTATTGTCATTGTCGTCGTCATCAGTATTAGCACTCTCATTAGCATTATCATTAGCAATAGAAGTAACAACATTAGCATTAGCATTATCATTATCATGATCATTATCATTGTCATTATCATTTTGATCATTGTTCGTATTACTATTATATATGATCTTCTCTATATACATATATCGCCCTTTCTCTCCCTCTCCAACTAACCACGTCTTCTCACTTTTCCTCCACTCGTTTATCGCTTGGCCTCTCATGCCCATAGTTTAACAAATTTATGTTCTCCTTTACTCATGTATACATAAGTATGTATATGGAGAATAATCTATGGCTGCACTATGTTTTCATTGAGCTTTCAGCAATGTTTGTTTACACTGCGGCTGCGGCGGCTGCTGCTGGATGGTGGTCAGCTGGGTGGAAGCTCATCTCTATTTCGTCTCGATGTGGCCCATCTCGTTTTTGTGTATATTCAAGTGATTATCTAGCCAATTAGTTGAGCGTTAATTAGCCGCATGCCAATATTTGCATTGCTCTTCTGTTTAGTTTAATTACAACAATAATTTGGAGGCTACCAATTGCGACTTACTTGAACAACATGGCAAAGGCAAAAAATTATGAAAGCAAAATGCGTTCGCCCGTCCACTTCCCGTCGCTCCCACCAGTCCCACCAGCCCCCTCCCAGAAAACTCAGAGCCAACACGCAATTCGCTTTCATAATGCGCATTTGGCGAGTGGGGCGCCACACACACACTAGATTAGACAAAAGCTAATGGCAATGCATATGGTCTGATACATGTATGTAAGTACGCCCGATTATATACTGTCTATATACAAATATATATATACACTATATGTGGCGGCTGATGAGTGTGAAAGTCGAAATGGGTCATTAGATAAGCTGCACTATACGCATTTGCACGTGAGCGCGCATTTTCTGAATGATTTATGAGCGACGTATCTTGGGTCTTATGACCGGAGTCTCGAGCGTGTAGCAGAAGTGTTTCTTGCCAATTTGCGGTATCGGCTAGCATTCTATAACTACTATATGGTAATGCACATAAATCAGCTGCACTTGCCGCAATTACGCCCACACACGACCCACACAGCGGCCTGCTGTAAATCTTGTCAGTCAATCAATTTAATGGTGGCATTACGCCTTGATCCAGCTCGTAGCTAGACTTGATATCAAGACCCTGGCACCTGCACAATGCAATTTGAATTTCGTTGATAAACATAACTGGCCGAGTTGGCCGTAACAAAAAAGAAAAGGTAAAGAAAGAGGTAAAACACGTTGGCTCTGGGCCGCAGACGTTGCACGAATTCGCTTATCAGCGAATGCGAGTCAGCGATTAAATTGCCAATTACGAGTATATCGCCACATCGGCGCCTCGCACGTGACCAGTTTCAAGTTCAGCGCCGCATAATTCCACGACTGTCGTATAAAATAAATATAAAAGCCAGAAGACGCACCACGCCACGCCACGCCACGCCACGCACCACCCAAAGGCCAACCTGCCAGCGATAGTCTCTTATCTAATGCCTGTTTGCAACGGCTCCGCTCTCTCTCTCTCTCTCTCTCACTCTGTGGGTCTCTATCTCTATTGCTGTGTCTGCACTGGCCACACGCGTTACGCGATGCCCTACGGCAGCGACGGCGGCTTGACGGACAGGCGTCACTCGGATTATGGAACCAGAGCCAATCTAAACACAAAAACTAAACTGAACTTCAGCGCGTGTCAAGGCCAGACAATGGCAGCTGCAATGCCAATGGCCAAGACCTCGATTACATGCGCCGTTATATGACCAAAAGGGTTCTGTATATTCATCGGAATTGTAAAGGAATTGTAAGGAATTGGGAGGAGCATACATAAGACCTGTGTAGGCAGCTGGACAAGTTACACTATATTTATCCCAGTTACACTATATTTACACTATATTTATATGTGGAAATGCATTTCTAGATTATCTTCTCATAGATAGAGATATCCCTATGTCAATACTACATATCTTTATCAGCCAAGTCGATCAGACCCATGCGCAGTTCCGTAAAACTGTTTTACACCCAGCTGTAAACCTCTTCCTTCCTTATAAATCATGTATAGTCCTAAGCCTTATCTGCTGATAAACTCAATTTTCAACACAAAGAACTCTCTCTCATGGACTTTCAAGCTATTTATGGCAGCTCATAGGTCAGTTGACTCTTTCCATTTACTACAGTTAATGCCAAGCACAATTTATGATCGCTCCAATTGGGTGCCAAAAGCAAAGCTCCTTATAACGCGCTGTGTGCGCAGCGCAATAAACACACATTTATAAGCAATTCCATGGAAAAATGGTTAATAATCGTATTCAATCTGATCGAACGGGTTGACACAGCGGAAACTTCCCGCGCCAAGAACTTATCTCGCTCGCAGGCGAGCTTCTATTGAAAGAAAACCCCCTTCGGTGTAAACAATCAATCGAATGATTTGGCAAAATACAGCGAAGCGCCGTATTTCACAATGATTTTGTTTTTTTTTCTCGCTTTTTGTTTTTTTTTTGGGTGTTTTGGATTTTATTGATCACTTGATTTATGTGGAAAAATGCGATGATATATTTTTAACATTGCTGATGAATTTTCTATTTTGGTTTCGATTTCGATTTCAGCGATTGGCATCGGCGTCGGCGTCGGCGGCAGCGGCGATGGCGATGGCGATGGCGGCGTCGATTGTTTGTACTTTATTTCGGGTAACGTTTCATAAAATGGCATTAAGTGGTATTAGGGCTGCCAAACGTGGTTTGTTGTTGTCGCTGTTGTTGCTCCCATTGAAGTGCTGCCGAATCGTGGCCCAATGCCACCACCTGTGGCTTGTGCCCGTGTGCCCGTGTGCTCGTACCTGTGACTTTAACTAATGATATTTTAAACGGAAATACCGCCGACACCGACGCCGTCGCCTACTTCTTAGCGGCCACCATTGCCACTGCCATTGGCTCCGCCGCCAGCTTGGGCGCCCATACTGAAGCCGGCACCTGCACCACCTTTAGCCTCGCCGCCGCCTTGTCCCTCGGCCTCGCCGCCAGCTCCAGCTCCGGCACCAGCGCCCATCGAGAAGCCCGACTGAGCGCCGCCCTTCGCTTCGCCTGCATCATTCGCCTGAGCGGTACACTGCACGAAATTTGAGAAGAGTTAACCAGGATACGCTCTTGCCAGGCTTCAATACTAACCAGCAGCAGCGCCAATATAGCAAAGGACAAAATTGCAAAGAAAACTTTCATAGTTTCAGCTATGAGTTGACAAACGAAATGAAGTCTAAAGTTAGGGAGCCGTTGAGCTTTATTATATATAGCGTATGTCCGGTCTAGGTTGAGCTAAGTTTGATGAATGCATTTCAGTTGGACAATACTGACTGCCTAATACTCGCTTGGAGTAGAACAATAACTTTTAGTGGAGCTAAAGCCAAGAGAACTGTGCCCCCTTTGGTCTTAGAGTAAGCTAGCTATAGCAGCAGGTCTTATCATAAGCAGAGAAGAGAAGAGAGAGAGAGAGAGAGATCTTCTCTCTCATCTCTGACTCTCCCGCATTTCCATCTCCCCAAGCCAATATACCCGTTTCAAACTTTAGCTAACTTGTCAGAGATGCGTATCGCGAGGCCTTAGTACAAGTAAACCTCCCACAAAAACAAGTGCTAGATCGCAATCGTCAGCTGCTGCTAATTAAATTCAAAGTTCATGCCAAAATAACATTTTCCGGCTGTCGATATCAATGCGAATTGTCGTGAATAGCATTTGATAAGCTCGTGCGCAAATTTATTTTTAATGCAATTATTACTTTTTTTTTTGTCTATTATTGTTGTGTATTCTCATTAGAAAAATAAAACAGAAATAAATTATTATGTGTTGACAAACGTCTAATTGGCGCCCGCTGGACGGGCTCGCATGTCTATTAATAAATTAATAGCCTATGTCAATCAGCCAATCCCTCCGTGTCAATATGTCAATCTGCCAGTCTCTCTAAACATTGTTGCTGTTGTATTTGTACACAACATTGCGAAATTGAACTGAAAACAAGTAACAGAGCAGCAGTCGGCGGGGGAGTGCTCGACTAGGCTATACCTCGAGCAGATCACCCTCTCTCTCTCTCTCTCTCTTTCGTCTTAATCTGGCATATATATATATACTTTTTTTCTATCTTCCACACCTGCTGCTACCCATTACATACACTTCCATAAGCCGCATACACCCTGACTTCCCCTATTCAATGGGTATAAATCTATAGTAAAGTACAGCTGGCAAAACAGTTCAGTGATAATGGTAAAAGGCAAATTTATGGCATATGCTTTGAATATGATTATAGAATCGAATTGCATCTCGAATATATGAACTTTGAGTTACAATCTACTGAAGATCTTTGACTCGACTCTGTTTCGAAAGCAATGCATAAATATGTTTTATATGCCACGAACTTGTCTCTCTCTCTCTGCATCAGTCATTCTACATACTTATTAGAATCTGTTTATAGTATATATTCAAATCGGCTGATAGCGCGAGCATATAACATATTGAATTCAGGCAGCTGGCTAAACAATGCAAGGCTAAGCCAAAGCCGACTTCCGACTAAGCCGACTAATCGATGATCAGTTAGTCAGTCATCAAGTTTAATTAAAATAATTGAGTTAGTGCAGCTGCTGTCGGCTGTTGGCTGTCGGCTGTTGGCTGTTGGCTGCTGCAAACAGTAGTCTGCCGTAGCTGCATCATTTTGCAAATTACATTCGCCAAACAACAGCAATAAAGGTAAACAAAACAATTACAATAAACAATCATAGATACACACAGAGCAAAACCCAATGATATTTCGAGTTAATTTGTTTATTTGCCTGGCAATTGTTGCTGCTGCTGCTGCTGCTGCTGCTATCGGTGGCAATCATTAAATTTTAAACAAATAAATAAATAAGCCACATGCCAATTTGACCAAATGCAGTTGCCAATTGCATTACCACGTACTCAATGGCTCTGCGCCCTCTTCTTGTCAGCAGTTAAATAACTCTGTGAAGCATAGGAAACAATAGGAATACTCGACAGATGCTTTAGGCACCAAGAAGTGCCTCCTTGACTCTCTTGAGCTTTATCCTTTATCTTTTCAGTCAAGTTGCATACGCTCTACTCCATTATAGTAGTTACTAACACTACTCATCTGTCTAATACTAAAGTTAATATTCAATTCAACCCTCACTGCTTGCACAGGGTATTCATTAGTCGACCTATCCATAGCTCTTAGCTCTTGTTTTCTACTTTGATTTTATATATTTTATTTTATTTCATTTTATTTTGCCACAATTTATTTATTTACATCGCTGCGACTGTTATTAGACATTGTTATTGTTATTGTTGTTATTGTTGTTGTTGTTGTTGTCGTTGTTGTTTATGTTTTACGTTTATTTTGCCATCGGCAGCCGCTTTGCTGCCTGTGGGTGGCCACAATAACGGCAGTAATCGACGATTATCACGTAGCTCCCCAAAACCCATTTCCAATCATATCAATCGCCGTCAAATTTACTCTGACAGCCCCCAAAAAAGATATGAAAAAACCCAATGCATAAAAAACAAAACAAAATATATATATATATTTATATATATATAATATATGTATATAGAAGCGCAGTTGAGGAGGCAGTAAATCTCATTAAAAATTAAATCAAAATTAAATGTTCATCAAATGCAATAAAAATCATTGCGCGTGTAATTTTTAAATTTGTTTTTTCTCTCTCCTCTCTCTCTCTCTCTCTGAGCTGGCCTGAAATTGGATTCTGCTGGAGATGCGGAAGCCCATTTATGAGACGCGAATATGGGCTATAACTACTCGAATGTGTTTATAGACTGCACTTTTATAGTTGTTTATCGCTTTGTTGTGACAATAATAGAGAGCATAAAATATCACATTTATGTATGTAAATGGTTATCGTACTTTATTCGAGATGTGCAGGAAGTGGTGAATCACTTTTTGGGAATCCCTGAAATACTCATACTGAGGGTAAGAGCATTGAAGGCTGAAGCACAAAGGAATCGGAAAGGGAAAAAGGATTTCCGATTTGATTATTACATGCGGCTCAGTAAACGATTGGAAATTGCAATTAAAACGAAGAGACAAACGAAAAACGATTTGAAGGTTGCGTTATGACAAAATTTCTCAATTGCCAATTTGCAGGCAATGCGGAAAATGTTGCAGTTGCAGTTGCAGTTGCCTGCCGAATGTTGCCGAATGCAATTTTCAATTTGGTCAGTTGATGCGCATGAACGAGCTCAATCCACACAATCCACAATCAACAAGGAGCAGTCGACTAACGCCTACGGCACCAGCCGACAATCCTTTTGTGAGTGCAAAACGTATGCTTAAACGGATAGACAGATGTTAGCTGGTTGCTCTGCGGTGCGTCGTCCTTCACAGTGCGCCCACAGGGCTGACGCTGAGAGCGGGTCAATGAACAGGCCTTTGATGGTGGGGCAGAGGGGCAGCCGTCATGCACTCGCAAGGATAATTGAATATGACGATGATAATTTCATTTTACGCTGAATAAACACAAACTGCACATTTTGATACGTTGCCCGACCTCAGCCTCAGCCTCAGCCTCGGCCTCGGTCTGTCCCTTTGTCCTGCTAGCCCCTGGCCTGTGCGTCGTCAATTAAAGCGCCCACAAGCAAACGATATGGCCGCCCCTGTTAGCCCAGCCCATTCTAGTTTGAGGCGGAGCCCAACTTAATTATGAAACAGGACGCGCGTGGTCGTTGGCTGGATGGATAATGACCTTCGGTCCAAGCTTTGCTTCCACTCAATCTTATTGTTTATCCGTTTCCACAGTTCGATACACGCTCGCGCCAGAGCAGAGGGGTATATGCATAACACTGTTTGATAAATGAAATCAGCTTGCAGCCGAAGCGGAAGCATCGGAAAACCGAGCAAATCAAATCGGAGAAGAAGGAAATCAACTCTTAAGAGCTTATCTCTGGCCTAACTACTTAAGCCGCGCCCTGCCCTGAGCGCGTATTAAACAGTCGACTGCAGCCCATTGTTAAGCTCTTTCTTTTTTGTTTTTTTTTTAAGGCACATAAATCATGCGCATCGATTGCGACTTATCGACTCGAGTCCGGAATCCCCACGCAATATGCCCGGCTTACATAGCTTAAGTATGTACCTTCCACTTGACGTTGTCGCCGACTGCGACGTCCTCATCCTCGTTTTATTGGTCACAATTTGAGTTTTCTGCGACTTCATCGTAATTATTTACAACAAAGATTGTCGGACAGCGGTCGGACGTCTTGCATGCCAAGTGTAGTCCAAGTACGACGAGTCAACCCAACTACAACATGCCCACATTGACGCCGATGACAGCCGGTGCCAGTGCCAGTGCCAGTGCCAGTGCCAGTGCCAGGGCCGTAGTCGGTGCCATTGAGTGAGTATCGGTATCTGTATCTGTGGGATTGCTGTGACTGTGACTGTGACTCTGACGGCGACTGCGACTGTGTTGCGCCTTATCGGCGGCGCCTCCAGCTCAAATATGTCACACGTACCCGTCAAATTTTCTCAGAAATAATAAAAACCCGCCACAAAAACAACAGCGAAAACCGCAAAATAAACAACGTTCGCCTGCTTACGGAATATGCAATGCTCTGCACTTTAAACTGCGATACGAGCGATAATACCAAATAAATGCCGGATGGCAATTAAGAGACCGGCAAAAAAAAGAAAACAACAACGGGAATAAGACGTTTTGTTTGTTCAAGAAAAACAAATACATACGAATAGAGGGGACTACGTCAGGCCGAAGTTGAAATAGGCTTTGCCTTTGGCTAATTCCAAGAATCTGAAGCCGAGCTAAGCGAGAAATCGAACCAAGCTTAGGTTACATTTCGAATCGAATCGGAATGCCCTTACGGAGTCTATGCTAAGCAGACAGGTGAATGCAGTCATACAAAGTGGTCTAAACATACCAGGAGTCCTCGCAGGGAAACCTACAAAAAAATACCAATAGACACTCAAGCAGTCCATCTGTTGCCTGCTCCGCTCCGTCTAGACCTTCTCTAGCACACATAATTTATGCTTATTATAATTAGTATAGCCCTAATTAACCAGTTATCCAGCAGCAGCTTCACAAACACACATAGAACAAGGCCCGACTAGCAGATACCTTGACTCTCTCTCTCTCTCTCTCTCTCTCTCTCTCTCTCTCTCTCTCTCTCTCTCTCGCTCTTCTAACCTGCATAATAAGCTTGCACATCTTCAACAAGTTCAGGGCATACAAAAAGCAGGAAAATGAATCACAAACTGCTGCATATCAAATTTCCTCCAGATAGTTTTCAAAATGTGGCTGGCTGGGCGACAAGTCTTTAGGCATTTAAATGCTGAACAATTGATATTGTTTTAATGCACATCACATCAAAATAGGTTTATATACAGATATGTATATAACATATACATACATATGTCTGCATGTCTATATAATGCTATAGATTAGATCTTAGCCCTGACCAGGGCCAAGAGCAGCTTCGACGCGTTGTTTGCGTTTCGTTTTCTTTTTCTTTTTCTTTTTTTTGCTTTTTCTGCCTTTTTTTGTCAAGTCAACGATACTGACGCCACACACACACACACACAAAAGATTCCGCATAATTATTTGCACTTTGGTCGTTTGCTTTAGCTTTTTATTTATTTTGTTTGCATTCTGTTGGCGCTGCGAATTCCACGTAACAATTGCCACCCAAATATGTTTATGAATAAAAACGAAGGCAAAACTTGGCTTTGAAATTACATAAACTCGACGACGCAGCACCGATTAAACTAAGAGTGCTCTCCCTCTCTGGGCAGACGGACAGCGGGCTAGATCGACTCAGCTTGTCATGCTGATCAAGCATTGTACATATTTTATGGGCTCCATCATGCCCTCGTCTGCCCGCTCTATACATTGCTAGAAATCCAATATGCCAAAAATTAACATTTTTAATGGGCATAATCAAATGTAACAAGCTCAGACTGGGACATCACTGACTGCCTGATACTCTAGCATAATACTCTGCCAGCAGGCATAGGCTTGTCGGAGAACAAGTGAATACTATTAAGTGATATACCCATGTGCATATATCCAGACTTACGGTAGAGTCAACAAGTCAATATCTTACTCTATCTACCTACCAAACGAGCATATCAAAAGGGCTAAACACACAAGCAACAAAACAAAACAAAACAAAATATTTATCATACTTTAATTCATTTGGCTGTCATAATTCCAAGTTCAATTGCATAAGCCGTTTGGTCACTCGGTCACAGTGTCTGTTTGAGCAAAAGTTGGGCAACGGCAAACACCAAACCACCCAGTGACTGCCAGTTCAGCGTCGCACCACCCGCCCTACCTGCCGCCCTCCCTTCAGCGCTTGGACGTCTGGCCGTCTGGCTGTCTAGACGCGTTTAATTTGCGTAATCAAAACACAAAAACCGACTCACAATGAGAGACAATATGAGCAGCAAAAAACAAGAACATTGACGAATAACCGTCAGCAGTAACAATTTGTATAAATAATGCAAAGAGAGAGAGAGAGAGAGAGAGAGAGAGAGAGAGAGTGAGAGAGAATACAAAATATAAAGAGTTTGCCTCGATTGCAACAATATAATAACAGGAGCAACAATAGGATTATAAATTTAAAGATCAACAAAAGAAACAAAAGCTGATTAAAATATTTGAAATAATTCCTTAACCCAAATTGCAAATATTAATTAAAATAATATAACGGCAAACAAAGAGCGTATAAAAAATGTACATTGTTTTATATATAAATGAATATAACAGGTTGAAGATCGAGCCTAAAGTAATACAGTTATATTTAAAGCTATAACTGTTCCCAATTGAAATATTAAGAGAGATAATATTCTAATTGATTCTACAGAAAATGCACACTATATAATTAACATTTCTAATGGTTGTTCACATCATTTCCATGGAAGCTGAGATCTGCATCTCTATGCAAATCATATGCATATCATATCATATCATCATATATTTGATATTCTAATGCCTATGCCATTAGAATGTAATCGAAGCTAATTAGCGAAGATTTACATTACAAATGATGTGGATTATGCGATTTGATGGAGAGTCCAAGAAACAAGAATCGAGCAATATGCATACGAAATGCCCTATAGATATAGCTATGGATATAGATATATAGATATAGACATCAAAGTGTATAAAGTTATAGATAAAAGAGAGTTCTGCTGCACTGAGATTCAATTTATTACGCATACGCCCATTGTGCCAGTCTCAATGAGAAGTCTGACGCATTTCGCCAGATGATAAACAATATTTAATATATGTAGATAGATTTTACAGTTAAATCTGAGCGTCATATTTGGCTGTCATTTAAATACGAGAGCCTCTACTTAAATACTTTCACTCGATCATCGCAAGCAATTTAGATCGGCTTTTAACTTTCGTTAGCTGGCAATGACGACACAACACCTGTAGACTTCGAAAACCTGGGCTAAAAATACACAAACGTCTCCATATATTATATATAAGAGCAGGTAACGGTTCTTATTCGCCAATTGGTTGTTTATCTCTTCGGTTTTTTGGAGAGAATTCATTAAACTGGAACCTGGAACGTACATACCTCGAGCCGAGCTAGCATGTGCCGGCGATTATCATATATCACAACTTGGACTCGCAGGCCGCACCGTTATGTGAGCGGCGACACAATGTTTATGTGTGTGTGTGTGTGTGTGTGTGTGTGTGTGCGGGGGGTCTCATTGTGTAAGAGCAGGTGAGCTGCCACTTGGTGGGCGTGGACGTGGGCGTGGACGTGGACATGGGCGTGTGCTGATGAATTGCAGCTCCGTTTCAGCAAATGTCCCGGAGTCATTAATCGGCGCTGCCAGAAGAGGAAGCAGCCGGTATTTACTACAGTTAAATGCAGTACCTAAAGTACCAGCTGCCACTAGGGCATTGGCGAGGGCGAGGGCGAGGGCCCATTAGGTGCTCAGTTGTCATGCCCGCCGTATCGCAGGCTAGTTTTGTTGATTTGCTCGCTTTGCTTCGCGGAATTCATTCATTAGCTGACGTCCACAGCGCAGTCGACGCTCTGGCGTCAGACGTCACGATATCGCTGGAGCTGCGTCAGTTTAAATGCCCAGCGATTGAGTGGGGGGAGTAGGGTAGACTGAAAACTGAGACTTGGATATGGGTAATGGGTGTTAGGCCAACTTTGAGCTATATACTCTTGCTATCATCACGTCTTTACAGGGTATCTGCGCCTGACATGCTTTAAGCCTCTTCCAATTTGACTAACAAATCAGCTCAAATTCCATTTTGATTATACCAACAGTAAACAATGTGTGTCTACAGGGTATCTAGGAGTCGCATACATGAAATATTTGGTATTCAAGATGAAATCTCTTAAAGAAACCCTATGGAATACACTCAGTGCACTCAACCTACAGCGTATCAGATAGTCGAATATAATCAACAGAATATATAGAGAGTTGCAATTCATCTCCTATGTTATCTTTACAGGGTATCTTCGCCGTCGAGTATACGCCACTTTTAGCACATTTAGTCTAACGTATAGTTGGGTCTCTGGCGGTGGGCCTACGGCTGCGGGTCGGCCTCATTAGATGCGCTCGTTTGCAGTGTGCCAAAAGAAGCGACGTTACGACGTCTAAAGTTGTTGTTGTTGTTGTCGCTAGCATTGTTATTGTTGTTATTCGCTGATTTGTTTTGCTTGCGTCGTTTGTTTTTGATACATTGCGCTTTGCTTTGCATTTTCGCTGCCTTCGCCGTCTTCACGTCTTGCCATCTCTGTCGCACGCATCGCTGTCGTCGCATCTGTGAGGTAGCAGTTGCATTTGGGTATCTGTTAGATGCGCGACGCTTGCACCTTGGCACGAATCGCACACAACAACATCATTAACTTCATTAACAAGTGCATTGCAAATGTTTATTATCTATTACGTCGTTTCGCGCTGGGGTTTTTGTTCGTTTCCCATCACAAATACCTTTGTGTGGACCCAATATCCCCATTCGAAATTAAGCGGAATTGTTTGGCTAACATACAAGTTGGCAAACATTAATCACCTTTTTTTCTCCCAGTGCACAGTAATATCTGCGCGGTATCGTCGTCTCTTTTCTTTGTTTTTTTTCTTTATTTTTTTATCTATTTTTATGATCTTTTGTTGAAATTTGGCGCAACATTTTCTGTGTGTCTTTGGCCTGGCAAAATTATAATGAGCACGAAGGTCACGGCGCGAGCAGATGCCTAAACTGGTTGCCCCACGAATCTTTGGCGCTAATAGTAGTATCTCAGAGATTCAGCTGCATGCAGCTCGAGATGCTCGTACGCAGGCATATGTCAAGCATTATTTATGATAAGCCCATTGGAAAGGCGTTAAGCGGAGCGTATTGGCTAGAGAGGGAGTTATGTAACGGGCTGAACTATGGCATCCACTCTATATAAAGTTGATGCCTAACTGTTGCGAAGAGCTCGAATGAAAGATTGAAGACCTTATGGTAATCGATGGATAAGATTAATATGAAAATATAATAAATTCATATTATGATGAGTATATTTCTAACATCATAAATAATTGTATAATATTTTGAATAATATAGAAATTATAACTAAATTAACGTTGAGAATATGTCTAAAAATTATTAAAATACTATAAAAATATTAAAATATTTTTTCAAATTTGATTTCTTAATAAATATTTAAAATTAAAAATATTGTTCTCAAAAATAAATTTTATTACAAAAAATAGCCAAAATAATTATTTTAAAAATTAATATAAATTTATAGAATAAAAAATAATATTCTAATAAATATGTATATACAATATATATATATCATTTAAATATTATAATTATATAAAATATATATGTATATATATCTGCTCGTCGACTATTGCCGTCTTGCTCTCTCGCTCTTTTGCATTAAATCTCACATTTGTCAATTTTTATTTGCGCTTGCTTTGTGAATGAATAAACATGAATACAGCGAACTGTGCAGTAAATTATCATATGTGCCAGTAATGCTGTTGTTGTTATTATTATTATATGTTGTTGTTGTTGTTGTTATTGTTGATCTTTTCTATATATATTTCACAATTAACATGTTTTTAATTAGCGCATGAATTGATTTATGTCACACCATTTTTAAATTGCACACTCAATATTATTTTTAAATGCGTTTGTTTTGTTTTTCTCTTTTCTGTTTTTAACATTTTGCTTTTATAAATAACTCTCCCTCTCTATCTCTTTCTCTTTCCGTGCACCTCTCCCTTTGGCTCTGTGTGTGGCTCGGTAATTTGAGCAAGATGCATGAGTGCCATTCATAATTGAATATTCAATCGTACACAAACGGCATCAATCAAGGCAGTTAAGCATATATTTTGAATACATTAATGAGTTGGTTTTTTTGCAGTCTCTCACTTGAAAGCATTTCATCTCGCATAAAGAACTGATGCTACAGATTATTGTTGTTAATGCATTGTATAAAGCTTTGCCTACTTCAGCTTAAATTCTCTTCGAGTTCCTGATTCGATTTGTTGCCTTATAATTGCTGTTCCAAACAGACTTCAATTGAAACAACACACGGCACACGAATGTGTGTTTTGTTGGCTCTGAGGTGCTCGACTGCACTTGCCAGGCATTATCGTCGTAATTTAGAAGTAAACTGCACTCTTCCAAGTCACTAAGTAAACACATGCCAGTCCTAATTTCAATTAAGCCAGACAGCTGTTTCTCTGCCTTTGCTTCTGTTTCTGTTTCTGTTTCTCTTTCTGTTGCTGTTTCTGTAAAGCAGCCACAGGAGGCTTTTGCTGGTTAATTTCGCATCGAGTCTGAGGCATTTCAAGTGCCTTAGTCAGCGACGAGTCCAGAGAGTGATTCTCTCTGTATGCCTGTGTGTGTGTGTGTGCGTAAGTCCATTCTGCGAAACAGCTGTTAATTGCAAAATCAAATTGAGTAATTGACTGACTGGCAGATACGAGTTGAGAGCGAAAACCCAACCCAAAAAACCAAACCAACCCAGTTCCAGTCTACGTATGTATGTATGTATGTGTGCTCAACGCACGCCAATAGAAAGATTACCTCATCATCATCATCATCATCATTGGCATCATTGGCATCGCTCGAAATGGCAATGAGCGCACGTTTCCAGGAAAAGCGTGCCACAGACACCAACACCAACTGCTGAGAAGCATCGCACACACACACACACACACATATTATTGACTCTCTCGCACACAGCCAATTACAAGCAAACGCATTTTAATTTTCATCAAAAATTATAATCAAAACATGTGCCAAAAAACAAAACAGCAACAAAAACACAAAATGGAGAAGTCAACGAAGTTTTGGATACACTAGAAAAGTTTTAGGCATGCATTGAAATTTTAAGATGAAATTCTCTAGATCTCGACTCTATAGGTCATATTCAACAAATTAGTATATAGAGAAATATATTTTAAATAATTAACAAATTAATATATCTGTCTATATATAATATATAGAGAAATATATTTAAAATAATTTAAAGTAAATAAACAAAAATTGAAGTTTTAGTATTTTTTTTATACCACATTTTGGACTTTATAAATGCTCCAGGAGTGTCGCACTGCAACACATAGTCTACAAGCTCTCTCAATTGTATAGTAGTGTATAATGACGTTCGTCTTTTGACAGATAAATAGAAACAATTGAACAGCATTAACAAATGTTCGGGTAGCTCTGATAAATAAATTCTGCGAATCTGTCGAGGACGCAATGCGCCAATTTCTTTTCGCTCACACACAAAGAGCAAATTGTTGTTGTTGTTTAAGTTAATTTTAAGAGAATAAAAATAAATATATTACGACTAAGTGCTGCACATAATAATATAATTATGCAAAGACAAAGAGAGAGAGCGAGTGAGTGAGAGGGAAGGGGCAAAGTCTAAGATCAATGCTCGACCTTCTCCCCCGCAACGTGAGCGTGAATGAAAAGCACAAAAACAAATTGACGTCAATTGAGCTAGAGATAATAATCAAGTTGCAATAACAACAATAGCAACAACAACAATAACAATATACCAAAAATAAATAAATAGAAAGAAAACAAAACTAAAAACGTCAAACAAATTTTACACAAATGCAAATAGGGAAACATAGAAACACAGCTCCTCCACAACTACGAGCCCATCTGTGACGTCAGCAGTGATGCGTTAAGTTCTCGCACCTATGTATACATATGTACATACATATATAGGCCATATATAGGTACGATATACTTATATGGGCTTTACAATGGCAAGGTGTATTTTATGATACGCCTCGAGTAAATATTGAAGTTGGCTAAAAAAAAAATGATTTCTGCGTAGCGAATGTGATTAATAGAACAGAGGGGCGTTACATGCAACCTATATATGTATGTATATACATATATATATAAGTATTTGTATAGTTGGTGCCAGGCTTTATCAGTAAATATTTACAATTCGAGCTGGAACGGATGTCTCCACTTGCATGCGCTTCTCGGAACTGACATCTATGCTATCAAAAAAGAAAACAACAAAATATAAATAGATATAGATACAGATTGCATATCTATATATACATACATATGTGTGTACATGAATGAAATTGACTGAACTAGGCGACATATTATCGGATCACCGCGGCTATGTTGGCATTTCCTAGTATCAAACTGTTTATATAGCCCTGGCTGTTGACTAAAACTCGCGCCTATTCGCGGAACTGATAAGCTATAAATATACAACAATAAACATAATTTGAGCTAAACGCTAAGCAGATCCAGATACATACATACGTGCATATGCATATGTTTCCACATTCCGTGGAAGTGCTGCACACTTCAAGTGATTTGTCAGATTACACCTCTCTCTCACACATGCCCTGCGCCGCCTTGACTGATGAAATTCGCTTAGCGATATCGCTCATACGTACCGTTGTACGCCCATCGTAATTTATGTGAGCGCCGCTCTCATGTTTATTAAATCGTATTAAAATGTTAATGGCCATGCCCCAAGTCAAACAAAATATTGCCACCACCACCACCACGACGGCGACTCTGCTGCCCGCCAGGTAATTATGCCACCATTGACCCGGCCACGCCCCACAACGCCCTGTCGCTGAGCGGCGCAGCTTAAAGTGCATTTAGCGCATGCAAAAAGTGCCAAAGTCGAGAAAAGTAATTAAATGTCAGCCGCAGCGCAGAGCAGCAAATGAGCCGCAAGCGGCTAAAATTCATAAGCCCTGCAACAACAACAACAACAACAACAACGACAGCGAGAACAATGACCAACAACTAAAAGAATCGGCTATGCGCGACTAAGGCATACTCAGCAAAGAGTTCTCTGAGAGACTTTGAGTTGAAGTTGACTGAATCAAATGAGATCTATGATATATGGCAGATTAACATGTGAGAGATATATGATATATATAAATATATATAAAACCAATATGCCCTCTTTTAAGCCCCCTTAATAGCTGCAAAGCATGCTAATGCTGTAGTAATGAGCGTAGTCGACTAGCAAATACTTCTACCTCAGAGAACTTGCTTCTATTGACTCTTCAGTTATATGCACATATATATCAAGTATATTTTCTATATATATGTATATCTATCGAGAGTTCAGTTTGCTTTCCTTGCAAGTCGCATATAGCCTCTACGCACAGGTATATTAAAACTTTTTGGTTTGTTGACTGCTTACACTCGCTCTCGCTCTCCCTCTCCCCCCTCGCTCCCGCTCTCTCTCTTTCACTCTCTCTCTACCTGCTTTCATCTCTCTGTTGTCGCATTAACTTGAATGGCCATTAAAACAAATTACAAACATATTATTATTATATATCATTATTATAATAAATGCAATGGCATTTTCAAGCAAAAATTTTGCACAGACAACGCGTTTTTTTGTTTGAGATGGGCAGGGGCGGGGGGGGGGGCGTGGCAGTCGCGACAGAGCGTACGCAGCGTCGCAGTCGCAAAATAAATTGGTAATAAAATGTGAAAAATAGCATCATTTAAAATATTAAAATGGCATAAATAATATAAAATAAATAAATAAAAATATCACTGCAGTGCTATCAACACCCCGGATCAGGGCCACACCAGCTGGGCGCCGACAATGGCCGCCAGTCCTGCTGATGCTTCTACTGCTGCTGATGCTGCTGCTGCTGCCGGCCATTCTGCATTGTAAGCCGCGAAATTACACACTCACACACATACGGCCACATATGCATTTGTATCCATAATTCATCGCAATTCATTTAATATGATTTACAAAAGAAATAAAGCTGAGCAGCAGCAGATTTATTGGCATTTGCCAAGGCGACACTGCGAGTGGGTCCTTGCAGAAGGATGTGTCTACTACTTTTGGTCAACTGAGCCCAGTACACATATGTATATCTGTGCACTGAGAGAAATTTAGAAGGCAACTATGCATTCTGGGTGATTAGTTAGCCATAAATATACGGACTATGACTAGCTTAACTATAACTACTATTAGCATAAGCATTTGCATTGGCATTAACAGTAGCATTAGCATTGGTCTTTTGATTAGCATTAGTATTATCATCAGCATAATCCTTAACAGAGGCATTAGCATTAGCATTTGCATTAGCTCTAGCATAGGCACTAGCTTTAGTCATATTCTTATCCGTACTCTTATCCTTCTCCTTATCCACAATCTGACCTTTATCCTAATCCTTATCCCTATCCTTATCTTTCACCTTATCTTTTCCTTATTCTTATCCCTGTCCTTATCTTTTCTTTATTCTTATCCTTATCCTTATCCTTATCTCTATCCTTCTCCTTATCTTTCTCCTTATCCTCATCCATATTCTTATCCCTATCCTTCTCCTTATCCTTCTCCACATCCTCATCCATATTCTTATCTGTTTCGTTCTCCTTATTCTCATCCATATTCTTATCCTTATCCTTCTCCTTATCTTCATCCATATTCTTATCCCTATCCTTCTCCTTATCCTTCTCCTTATTCTCATCCATATTCTTATTCTTATCCTCATCCTCATCCATATTATTATCCTTATCCTTCTCCTTATCCTCATCCATATTCTTATCCCTATCCTTCTCCTTATCCTTCTCCACATCCTCATCCATATTCTTATCTGTTTCGTTCTCCTTATTCTCATCCATATTCTTATCCTTATCCTTCTCCTTATCTTCATCCATATTCTTATCCCTATCCTTCTCCTTATCCTTCTCCTTATTCTCATCCATATTCTTATCCTTATCCTCATCCTCATCCATATTATTATCCTTATCCTTATCCTTCTCCTTATCCTCATCCATATTCTTATCCCTATCCTTATCCTTATCCTTCTCCATATCCTCATCCATATTTTTATCCTTTTCGTTCTCTTTACCCTCATCCATATCCTTATCCTTCTCCTTATTCTTATCCTTATCCTTATCCTTCTCCTTATCCTTCTCCTTATCCTTCTCCTTATCCTTCTCCTTATCTATATTCTAATCCTTATCCTTCGCCTTATTCTTCACCTTATCCTTCTCCTCATCTTTCTCCTTAACGATATTCTGATCTTTATCATAATCTTTCTTCTTTTCCTTCTCCTTCTCCTCATTCTTACCCCTATCCTCATAATCCACCAGTCTCTGATCTTCAGTGATTCTCTCCCATACACTCTTCTCTTCTCACCACTATTGTAATTCAATAAACAATTTTCTTCTCCCACTTCCTCGCCGATTTCTTAATTTTTCCTCACGTCCATAAAAGTAACATCCTGTTTCTTTTTTCTTTGTACAAAACCAGTTGCCATTACTTTTGGTGTACTTCATTCATTGCTTAACCCATTTGTTTGGCCCGCAACAAACCCATTACAATAGGTTTTACACCCACTCAGCACCCGCACCACCACCGCCTCCATCAGCCTCTTCACAGCTGCAACATTTGTATTTTTTCTTTCTTTTTTACATTCTTCTGCCTCAACAGAGTCAGGAGACGTTGCTGCTGCTGCGAATTTCGCCGCATGAATATTTTTCGCAATCTATTTGCTTTTATTTGTATTTATTTATATTTGTTAGCTGAGTTTTTACGGCTGGCGGCAGTGGGAGTGGGTGTGGGAGTGGGAGGGAAAGAGCGCAGCTACTGACTGCCTGTTGGCCTGCCCACCCGCTGGCCCATGCCCAGCGCCATTTACTGTTTTCCCAATAAATTGTAAGTAATAAACTGGCAATTGGTTTGCTGTCTGGCCTCTGACAACGACTGCTGCGACGACGACGACGACGACAGCAGACGAGAAAGGCGGCCGCGCCCACAGCATTTTGACTTTTACTTCCTTGAACGTTGGCCCGACATGGCCTGGGCCAAAATCAAAGCGCCGCATCGCAGCAGCCGGAGACTGGCGGACGCTAACTTGACTGTCGCCAGCTACCAGCTCCCGGCTAGCATTTTGGGGCTTTCGTTTGACACTCGCCAGCGACATGGCCATCGCGCTGCTTGTCATCGCTGCGACCCTTGAACCCGGGACTCCCAACTGCCAACTGCCAACTGCCAACTGCCGACTTATCGACATGTTGGAATACATGTTCTGACAGCTTTTACGGCGTGTTTACAAGGACATGATCCGCATGTAGCTAACAGCTAGCTGACTCGAGCCGAGGCTGAACTGAGCTCAGCTCAGCTAAGGATAGTCCTCGCACACAGTTAGCCCCTTTCGCTTTTTTTATGGCCACCGCCTTTGGACTGCGGCGGACTGCTGTTAAACAAAGTTCACATAAAATAGAATTTTATATGGCTGAAAAATGTAAATCATGTCTGACAGGACGGCCAAAAAGCAGAGAGAGACGAGTAAAAACAAGAAAGACAGCAGCGTCCTGGACCATCCTCGCTGATTATGAACAATGTCTGAGAGCATGGAATTGCCAAAAGATGTCCAATAAAATGCCAACCCGCTTGTTGCAGTCGAATGTGAATATCTTGTTAGAACGAGCCAAAACCGAATCGTGGGCCCGGAGAGGGGCAGATGCTAAGGGACATACTGCAAAACTGGTTTCATGTAAAAGCCTGTAGCGTCATGTAGCACTTAAGCCCGATGCAGGAAGTTGAATGGAATCGTGAAGGAATGAGCTGTGACAGCTAAAGAGATATAGAAGATTGGTATAATATGAATAGGAAGCATTTTGAAAACTTATAGTTCAGATATTTCCTGATTGAATTGATATGAGTCCACATGTAAAGTAAACTAAATGGCATCCAACTGCTCCCTCAAACTCTCGCTCTCTCTCTCTACTCAACTTGCCCCAGCTTCAACTCTCCCAATTGACAGCTATCGAAGTGCACAGCTTTGATCATAAACAACAGCAACAACAACTGCCAGCACGAAAATTGGAGTCTGCAAATATTTTTGGCTTAAAATAATACAAAAATGCGACTGCGAATCAAATCAAAGGAAATTGAATTGCATGCGATACCCGTCCGTCCGTCCGTCCGTCTGTCCGTTGTCCGTTGCTGATGATGTTGACATTGCGTGCAGCAAATGCCCGAAAGCTGTGTGACCCCTTTGCCTCATGTCCTTGGTTTCACAGAGCCCAACCGCAACAGCTACTCCTCCTCCTCGCCCCTCCTGCTGCCAACATAATGTAATTTCCAATGGCATTCCCCTGGGCATCGAGTGTTGCAGCTGCTGAAGGGTTGAGTTCAACTTGTCCGTTGACTCAGGCGGGAGCTAGAGAGTCCACTGTGGTGTGGTGGGCGTGTTCCATTTGAACTACGCGTGCACTGACATAAGATACATTATTGCAAATTGTTTCGATTTCATAAGAAATTTTCACAACGAGGGTGTCCGGACTCCTTGGACGCCTTGGACTCCATGGCTGCTGTGGATGATTGCTATATGCAATCAGCGTAGCAAAAACACCTCCGCCTTCCTCTATTTCACTTTATTTGTTGTGCATTTGTTTTCTTTAGCTTCGGCTGCGACTCTGGCTTTGGCTTTGGCTTTGGCTTTTTGATATTTTGGCTGCGCGCCCAAAGCCTTCAAAATCACAAACAAAATCGAAGCCTTTTTGGCATTTTTCATTTAGCTAAATGAGCTGCAACGCAGGCCGAGCTGGCAGCGTGGCAAAAATCAATGCGAATGTGGCATGGAAATAATTTGTTATCGCATTGAAAGCTTATGTGATTGAACATTGTGCACAGGCAGCTCACACCACCCACCTGCCACCCAACTGTAATACTTCGCATAATGACGACTAATGGACGGGGGAGAGGGCGGGCCGACCGACTGCCGAACTGAAACTGAATCGAAAATTGAGTTTTCAACTCGGCCCAAAGGTAGCTGGCCATTAAATAAATTGATGCGAGAAATTAATATGCTTTAAAGTTGCGCTGAGTGCTTCTTCGACTCGAGCTGCTCAAGTTGGCTTTGAGCAAGTAAAAGAAATTCCACTAAGAACTATATATATATATTTGATATAAATATATAATTGAGTTAATGCAATAGTTAGAAGAAGTGTGGGTGGAATAGATTGAGAAAGAGAGAGAGAGAGAGGGAGAGGGAGACTAATTTGCTGATGTAGTTGATGGATTCGAGTTTAAGTATTATATATGGGAATTAACTGGGAAATTATTAGTAGAGTATATTATAGAGTATACTTAAAGAGTATATTCTGCTTTCTGTTTGAAATGCCTTTGGCACTATTGAAGACAGTGACATAGATGCCTTGATATATCTATGCATATGAAGATATAGATGTCATACACTCATTGCTATCCTTATATAGTAATACTATATCTCCTATCCTTCCTTCCTTCATATCTTCTTCTCTTAAATAATAGATTTCTATCCTAGCTATAAGAAGTAGTCCCGAATCTACTTTTCCGTCCCTTCACACACTTTCTTTCTAGTCTTCCCTTTATCCCAGAGTTTCACATCCATGCGAATTCTGTGTTGGATTTGCCACCATTCGCATAGCATAAAATATGATCTAAATTTGCAGTCGAAAAGACCTTCAAAGATATTTATATGCAACATACATATAGATATATATATGTCTCTTGATCTGGCAGGATCTGCATGCCTGTCAAGCAGCTCAACATTTTGTTTTTGTTATTCTTTTGGCGTCTACATCGAAATCCACTTTAGGCATCTCGTCCGACGGCCTTGAACCATTTGGCAATTAAAACGCAATGCGGCCGCAGCCAAAATGCAATACGTTCTACATACACTCAACATACATTTGGCATTTAGCATTTAGCATTTAGCATTTGGCCATTTGGTCATTTGGTCATTTGACCATTTGTTGGTTTTGCACGAAAATTTCGCCGCAAGGCTGCAAAAAATTTCCACGAAAATTTCTATATAGATTTATATTTATATATATGTATGTATATATGTTAGTCTAAACGATTATTCATTGGGACATTTGCTGTCTGGGCGTGTGGGCGTGTCGGCGCAATGTAAAAACAAGCGAGAGTGCGATAGCTGTGGGAGTATATGACTAGGAGATACCCTGACTGTACTAGTGAAACCGACGAGCGGAGGATCAGACGCAGGGACTATCAGCCATAGGTAGACGTGCTCTTCCATGCCTCCTTTACACACACTTACAAAAGCCAAAACTCCCCTTTCCCAGTGGCTTCAGGGCATCAGCATTTGCAGTGCAGTCAACAGCAAATTTTCAGACATGTGTTAATTATTATCAAGAACGAGAAGACATTTTTGAAAAATTTCTTTCTTGAAGAAATCATGTGGAAATTGTTTGTTTGGCTGGCATGCAAATTTATTTCGCATAAATTGTTGCTCCAGCAGTCGCCAGTCGGCAGTCGGCAGTTGGCAGTTGGCAGCTGGCATCTGCTCTGCCATATTCAATTATTGGTGACTCTGGCGAGGATTGGATCGCAGTCGCCGTGGCAACAACAATTTGCACCTAAAGCAATAAATTATGGCAATTAGCGTAGGTTAAGGGCATTATCAGTGTGTGTGAGGGGTGTTCCTTTAGCCACACAGCCTCAGCCTCAACCTCAGCCTCAACCTCTCAGTCTCTCAGCCTAAGCTTCCGGCCCAGTCTCTGTCCCTGTCTCTGGCTGTCTTGGCACACATTTTAGGCGTAATTGTAGCAATTTAGACGCCTGCCAGCCAGCCAGTCACATCCTTAGCGCTGCTGCTTCAGCTTCCTGCTAACACAGCCCAGCCCCGCCTCCAGTGCACTTTGTGTGTGTGTGTGTGTGTGTGTGTGAGGGGGGCGTGTGATTCGGCATGCGGCTCGTCCCTGTCGCGCCTTCTATTATCACCTTGATGGGGCCCAGACGCACGCATAAAATTTTAATGAGATTGTTAGCGGCATAAAATATACACTTCATATATATACATATATATATGTGTGTGTGTGTATCTCTGTGTGTAGTAAGTAGAGAGCAAAACCTACCACCAGGAAGAGACTCGAGCTGTAGCCTCTAAAACTCTGCAGGTTGCACACGAGTCAGAAAGGAAATGGTGTCAGGCCAAAAGACAAAGAATCAGACATACAATGGAAATACAGTTCAACCCACACCCCCCCCTTCCTCCCCTACCACACTAAACAGCACCACTGGCAGAGCCAACGCCCCAGTCATCGTCGCCCCCATCTCGTTTTGTCCGTCGATTAAAATATTCAAATGCCAGGACTCGACTCGAAAAACTTCGCACAATTTTAAATGCATTTTTAAATGTGCCATAAACATCGTTTCACTCAAAGGCAATGGGGGCGTTGCGTTCTCTGGGCGTGGCACTCTGCAAGAAATAACATACATATAATGAGAACCAGCAGCAGCCACAGTAGACAAAGGCGAACTGGGCGTGGCACATTTAAGTGCCGCATTTAAGATTATTAAGCCATTTGCTTGGAGGCTAAGCTGTACATCAAATTGAGGCGATGCAGCTCATATTTTTCATCATTCTCATATTAAAGTAAGTCCCGCAATTGATGAGCTGGAAAATTAAGTATGTTCATAAACCCCGAGCATAAAACGTCCATGTAATAAGCGTTTTGTATAGAGCCAAGCATAAGAATCTCTAGTTAAAGCTTAAGAATAGAACCAGAGCTAAGCAAGAGTTGGTAGAAATAAGGTGAACTGGAACTAAAAGAGATGAACTTAGCTAGAAAGCGAATTGGAACTTAAAGTGGAATTTGAACTGAAAACTTTTGTATATGTTTGACTGGAATTCAAAATGGAACAAGTTTCGGAACCGGAACTGGAGCCGGAACTGGAACTGGAACTGGAACCAGAACTGGAACTTAAAGTTTAAGAAACTGAATTAGAAGCAAAGCAGAAACATGAACTGCAACCTGAACTGAAATATGAACTGCAACGTGAACTAGAATATGAACTAGAGCTTGAACTGGAACATAAAAAGCAACTTGAACATGAAGCCTGAACTGCAACGTGAACTGGGAGCTGAGCTAGAGTCTTAACTGGAGCATGAGCTGATAGCTGAACTGGAGTCAGAAAAGCAATCCGAAAAGGAGCCTGAACTAGAAAATAAGCTAGCTGAACATAAACAGTTAACTGGAACTAGAAGCACAACTAAAAACTGAACAAAGGCAGAATTTCACAATTCACCCAGAAGGTCGAGGCTTTTATCAATATAAATTTCATTTGGAAAATCATGCTGACCAGCAAAACGCAAAGTTTGAGCATTGATTCGAGCTGTTAGTTGATTAATTTGCATTCAATTTACCATTCCGATTCAAAGTTCGAGATTTGTAATTATGCTAAAGCTTTGCATAATCAGCCCAACAACCGCAGAGTCAACAATGCATCCAAAGCATCTCTCGTCAGCTGGCAAATAGAAGGCTCGAAATTGAGCAATTGAAATAAAGCTCCGACCACATTGAAAACGGCAACTAATATTTAACAACAACTTCGACGAGAGCCGGCTGACAAATCAATTAACCAAAAACCACTTGTGGCAAGGTCTATTCGGCAAATGAAGCTCACATTTGACCCAACACGTTCTCGGGAGATGATGGCGTGAGTCGAGCTCAACTGCGATATCAAAGTATATACAAATACTATATCTAAAGTCATTAATATTTATGTCACAGCGAGTCGTATGTGTCTAGTTAATAACTATTTTATATAGATTTTTATTGATTGCAGTTCTAATTTTATGACATTTACTGTCCTTGTCTTAGCTGTAATTAAAAAATGTTTATAGTTTGCCAACTTAATGGCTATGCATAGCTAACGACGCTTAATGGATGCAATAACTAATTTTATTATTTATATAATATATATCGCATATGGCAGCATTAAATCATCGCTTGGCCATCTCACGCTGTCATCGCTAGTTTCTGGTCAATATTTGGGCAACGGCAAGTGCGCATCGAGTGCAGTCGCAGCACAAAAATTCTGGCTAAAAAGTGTGTCAACAAAACAAAAATTATGAAAAGTAGCCAGAGCCCCCGTCTCTCTCTCTCTCTCTCTCTCTCTGCATCGCCCCTGCTCTTAGTCCCTACCTACGCTGTCTGAGTTATGGCCCATAACCGAAGTCACGTGCATGTTAATTTCGTATTTTACAGGCTGGGCCAATGTGTTATGACAACTGTCACGTGGACGCGCATTGACTTGCTATTTGCTTTCGTTATGTTTTCCTTGCCTCCCCCCGCAGGGGTGTTAAATAAATTAAATGCAATAATATAACAAAAGACGGCAAACAACGAAGCAACAACGAAAAAATAATGATTTATGAGCTGCCTCGCTGCACAAATCTATTTTCAACTAATTGTCGAAACGGTACTTTTTTCTCTGTCTGTGCGCAGCGGCAACGGCAACGGCAGCGGCAGCGCATTGATGTCGTGGGCAAAGGGCCGGGGTGTTCGCTTGATCAGGAAATAGCTATATTGCTAGCAGCTAATAGCTATCAGCTATGGGCCAATGGGTTTTCAGGTCTCTCTCATGCATTGTTGTTCGTTTAGGAATAGCTTTAAGTCGTAGTAAGTAGTTATTACATAAATGCATTCATGAAAATCGCATAGAAAGGCGATGAAGAGATAGAAACGTAATGAAAAGGGGGAAAGAATGCGGAAAGAAATCTTTGATGAAGAGAGACAGAGAAAGAGAGAGAGAGAGAGAGAGACAGAGAAAGAGAGAGAGAGAGAGAAATAGAGAGAAAGAGAGAGAGAAATAGAGAAATAGAGAAATAGAAAAGAGGAGAGTGGAGATTGGAGAGGAAAGAGATATATGGAGAGTCAAAGATATGAAGAGGCGAAGGATATACGCTAAGAGAGATAGAATGAAGCTCTAGACAGCCCTAGACTTTTAAGCAAAAGCATTCAAATGTATGTTTAAGTTATGCCCTTCTATGTGATTCTCATACAGACTCTTTAAGACTTTTTCCCACTATCATTGAGGCTGCTATTTCCACAAGCAACTAAGCTTCAGCTCAGCTCAATTTACTCTTTAACTTTCTCCCTCTCTCACTCTCCCCCACTCTCCATCTCTCTCTGTGTCTCCAATTACTTCTTTTATATTAAATTAGCTTCCATTTAATATAAGCACAACTCCATATTTCCACCTCGCCTAAGTACATCGCATAAAGTTCATTTCGTTCGTCATTTTCCAGCATTCATAGTGCATTTCCGCTGCACTCCATCGGCAACATTTACTTTGAAGCACGCCGCCTTCAGCTTGTTTTTTTTTCGGGGAGATTCATTTGGTAAGAGAAAAATTGAGAAAAAGGAAATGAAAAAAAAATATTGTGGCTATCGGAAACGATGGGGGCGTTAATCTGTGTACTAGCCAAGTGTTGCCCACTCGCCGTTTGCCAGCGACAGCAACAGCAATTAAAGCGACGACAATTGCGTTTGGGCGTGCAGCAGCAGCAGCAACAGCAGCAGCAGCAGCGGCAACAACATGGCTCGAATACAACAAACAGCCGCAGCAGGCAAGAGACCGAAAAATTATTTTCACAACACAATAACCGAGGCCTACACTAACGACTGAGGTGACGCTGAACGCATTGAGTGCAGCAGAGGCGTGGGGTGAGGTGTTGCTGTTGCCGTTGCCGTTGCTGCGGAGGCGCCGGCGGCAACAGTCCGCGCCAACGTGGTTCAGGTGGGTGTTGCAAGAGGCGGCAGAGGCAGGCGAACTATGAAAGTTACGACAAGCGTCGCGTCACAACGTGGGAGCTTTTTATGAGTTTCTCGCAGTGGAGACACACACACACACACACACACACACACACACACACCATACAGATTCACATCAGCATCCAGATGGCTGCCACAAAACGTGGGCAGCAGCAGCAACAGCAGCAACAACAATGCCAGCGGCAGCTGTTGCCGCCAATTGATTGAAATGCCGCCCGTTCATACATACTGTTGGGCGGACGGTCAACTGTTCCTGCTGCCTGACCCCCAATATATGCCCCCCTCAGACCTGCTTTCCCTCTCATTTTGTATTTGTTTCTTGAAGGGCTGCTCGAGTGCTTTTTGTGCGGTTTGAACGAACAATTTTTATGAGAATTTTCGACGGTTGAAAAAACTTTCAATTTCGTATTTATGAAAACATAAGCGGTAAACCAAAAAAAAAGTAAAAAAAAAAAAGAGTGCCAAAGAGATAGTGCGAGCGGAGCAGGCAGATAGTGCGGGAGCGAGCGAGATAGACAAAGGAGCAAGAGTTGAGCTGAGCGCGGGGGCATTTGGGGCAAACAACGCTACAAACTGTTACAAAATGGAAATTCCATCGAAGCAAAAGCAATCGCCATGAGTTATCGCTTTTGTTGTGCTCAACATGCAACAACAACAACAACAACAAGAAGAAGAAGAGTGAAATGCAAGCAAACGAGACAACAATTGAAATGTGGCAAAAACCGGAAGTTCGAGTCGATGTTCAAAGAAAGCCAAGGGGAAGTACTACAAAAGCTGAACTGAGATCTGTTAATAGAAAGACAACAACAATTAAAACTGAAATGCAAATTGGAAAATTTCTAAGGCGCAGATACTGAAGGGAGACACTAAGTGTGGGGAGTGACCGACTAGCAAATACTTGGAAGCCTGAAAAGGTAGATGACTCTAGTATTCGAAATGGATATTTTTTAAAAGTCAGGGGAAGAAGAGGATAAGAATAAGCTGATCAGAAGCTGATAAGAAGAAGAGGATAGGCAGAAGCTGATATATGGTAATTCTGCGTTGTTAAGCTAGCTGACTCTGTTCACTGCATTGATATGGATAAGTCAGTTTGTCACTTTAATCAAGAATTTACACAGATATACATATGGGCGCTGCCACGCCTTCCTCTGCTTGTTTCACACCATTTCACAAAACTAATATACCCTGTCTTTCCATTTGGAATAGGTGCTTGAGATAGCCAAGAGTTAGGAGCTGAATGTGAAGTGAAATTAACAAAAAGAAAATTAGCTTCAAGACTTGGCAACTATTTCAAGAAATAGTTGAAGCAAAGTCTGCTCATATTGTATTATAGAAAATCAAAGAAAATGTATAACAAATAATACAATTTCTTTGAATATAAATAAACCCACTTCAGCTAAAGATTCTGTCAGATTCCCAAGTTCGTTCAGCTGCCGAATCAGACAAATCTCTCTAACTAAATACCAAATGGAAAGCTCATTGAATTAAATTGATTTCTTGAATGTTTCAAATGCAAATGAAACTCAAAACTACTGTTATAAATTGCTGAATAATTAGCCAAGCCAAATAGCTTTGTTTTGTTTTGTTTAGTGTTTTTTTTTTTACCAACAGCCAGAAACAATTGCTCTAGTTAACAAAACGAAATCCCCTTCTCCAAATTAGTGAGCATTGCTGCTGCTGCTGCTGGTGTTGCTGGTGTTGCTGCTGCTGTTGTTGACTTGTTGCATTGCATTTGCAATGATCACTCATTAAATAGTCATTAGCATTTGCTCTAAAATGCTGCGCTTGGCCAATTCCAAGGCTATAATTGAACGCCACTAATGGCAAATCAAACTGTGTGAGCAGTCGACGGCATTATCATATGGCATCACGAATATGCATTACAAGCTGAGACCTGAGAGCTGAGAGCTGCGAGCGGCCAGCAGCCAGCTGCCAGCTGCTCGTATCAATTGGCAGGTTCAAGTCACTGCACCCGCTGCGCTTTGCCCAGTTAGAGCATTTCATAATATCCACCAGCTAAGGGGGAAAAAACAAAGCCCAACAAACGGCAAGCGGCAATTGGGTTTAGAATTACAATAAGACTGAGGCGCATCTACAATTAGAATCCAATTGCGGCTATTACACAATGCGCAAATACAAATTTCCAATAAATTTGTTTACTCGCATGTGAAAATGCAGCAGCAGCAGCGCCAGGCTCTGCCCTGCCCCCCTGCATCGCACTCGAAGCCCACATTGGAAGGCAGCATATTGCGCAGCATCTTGAATTTCCGCCCTTTGGCGTAGCCCAGCAAAGCCAAAGACGAGCGACGACGACGAGCTAAGGTATCGTTGTAGAGCAAAAGATAGAGATACATATACAGCTAGACTTGTAGATACATATAAAGTTACAGCCATAGATACAGATACATTTGGAGAAACAGGCATAGCTACAGAGGCAGGCATGGGGACAGCAACATCTTAAGATATTGATGCTATGGATGATATAGAGCTGAACGAATAGATATATAAACAGCTATTGATAGAGATATATAGATAAATAGATATGCCTAAAGATACACAAGCAAATGCGGAAGCTGTTTAAGATACATCTTAAGACAGATAGATGTACACCAAGATACATCTAAAGATGCATCTAAGGTTACAGCAATAGTTTGAGATGCATAGATAATCATACATATATGCAGATATCAATACAGATATAGATACATATGCAGGATACTGTGGGAATATCTAGAGATACGTCTTAGAGTGCAAATAGACTTAAAGAAGCAGATGCAAACAAAGAAACTTCTGAAGATACCAGAAAGATACAAATACAAATACAAATACCAATGCAGCTATTAATCTAGATACATTTATAGAAATAGATTCAGCTACAGATACATATTAAACAGTAGAGAGAGCTGATTTATATATAGTAGTAGAAAGATCAAATTACAGATCGAGATATAGATGTAGATATACTTAAAGCTACATTTATAGATACAGCTCAAGTTGCACATATAGAAATAAGTACAAATATATATAAATACAAATTATAGCTATAGATATAAGGCATAGATACTAGACAAGCTGTATCTATGTTAAAAGATATAGATACAGAGCTGTAGATACTTGAATATTTGTAGGTAAAGATATGCTCAAAGATACAGATACATTTTGTAGGTATAGATACAGATACATTAATAGCATAGCTACAGATACATATATGTAAAGATATTCTCTACGCTACAGATACATCTAAATCAGCTATAGCTACACATATTTTAGATACGAATACAGCGCTCGATACTTAAATAGTTATAAATTAAGATACAAGCCACGATACAGATACGTCAAACACAAGATACAGATACAGCTGTAGATACTTAAATAGTTATAAGATGCACCCAGCGATACAGCAATATAGTTACATTTATATGTACATATATCTACAGCCTTAGTTACAGCTGCAACCGACAGCGACAGCAACAGCTACATAAGCAGATTTATCTCTTCCCTGAACCTATTTCATTTGTATCTCTGTAATTGCGCGACAAAAAGTGCGAAGTAGTTGTTATTGCTATTATTGTTGCTGTTGCTTTTGTTGCCGTTGCCGTTGCCGTTGCTGATTTTCTGCTGTCGCAATCTTGTGAAATTCGACGTAGCGAATTTTCTGGTCGCCCATCTAAGCAAAAAGCAGACAAGCAGAAAACCAGGCCGCAAGTAGCGCCCCCAAAACGCTCATCCTATCTACATAGCAGCGCGCACCCTCTGCTGCTCTCTGCCCATCTCTGTCTCAACCTTTAGCTCTGTTTCAGTTTCTCTTTCGGCTCTTTGTTTTGCTATTTGCTTTCGCATCTGCAGCAACTACGTCGTTTGGCTTTTGTTTTTGTTTTGCTCGTTGTTGTTGCATCATCAACTGGCAACATGCAACAGCCGCGCCAAGGTATCATTGCCCCAAGCCCACCTCCCCTCCCCCACCCCCAGCGACCCTCTGGCGCTGCGATCACGCAGCCAGCGACTATTTTTAGTACGCTGCGCTTCTCTATGGGTTACAGATACAGAGACAGATACATCTACAGCTACACGGCAGCATTTGCCTCACGTATCCCATGGCCCACTCGAAACGCCCAGTCATGCCACGCTCGTGTGATTTATAAGGTCTTTGGCCCCCATACCTCGCCGCGTCGCTAACGCTCTCACTCTCTCTCTCTCCCTCTCTCTCTCTCTCTCTTTCGTTGTCTCTGTTTCTATCTTGGCGTCGCTTCTCTGTTTGGGTTTTGTTTGCGTTTTCTTCGACTCTTTGTTTTGATTGCCTTCTTCTACACTGTAATAATATCATAACAAGTAAGAATGATCAAGGTGGGCATGATTGATGTCGAGATACTCTGTGAGCAGTATTACATATATATTTGGGAATCTTTTAATGATGTCAACTACCTTGCTCAATCGAATTACAGGGTAGACCTTTACCTATATACTTGAAGAAATTCTGTCCAGAACTTTTCCTATACAAACTGATGCTACCCCACGCCCACGTCCATTCGCTGGGCACCACTAGACGACAGCCGTTGCTCATAATTATCATCAAGATCTGATTAATGCGCTCGCTGCGTACACAAGTACTCAGATAAAAACATTAAAAATAAATAAATAAATAAATGTGAGGCGAATGCTGCGCCATTTCTGGCAAAAGGCCTCTGCTCGAAAGTTGTGAAACTCAATTGAATTCGACCCAGTTAGCTGGCAGATAGCTGACGCTGGCCCGCACACTCGCTGTCTGGCTCGAACCGATCTACTCCACACACTCGGTGTTTGGTATTTTTGTTTTTTTTTTTTTTTTTTTTTTGCTCTTTACCCATCGGTAATTGCGCCGCGAGTCGCATCGCATCGCATCGCATTGGATCGCATCGTCGTCTTCTCGTCAACGTCTACTGCGCACTGCACATTTCTGTTGCTGTTGTTTTTTTTTTTTTTTAATTGCTGGCCAAATATTTTTGACAAACACTGTAATCAGATGCCGACAGATGCGAAGGTTTTTTGTTTTTTTTTTTTTTTTTTTTCTCCTATATACAACTGGCGCCATTCGCATTTGCATTTATTTCGATAGGGGTACAGTCTTGTTTATCTCTATCTGTCTCGCTCACTCACAGACTATCTCTCCCTCTCTCTCTCTCTCGGAAAAATACCCTTATACTGCGTTTTACAATCTCATTTGTTGTTGTTGATACTGATTCAATTTTATATGCGCCTTAAATATTTCAAAATATTTCATCAGTAAAACTTGATGGGATTTCCCTATGCATCAGAAGGGAGCATGTTCTGGTTGCTATAGGAAGTATAGAAATTAGAGCAATCATACAAGAGTTACAACTCAATAGTTATAGTGAAACACTTGTAAATATCTCAGATTATACCAATTTTCATTATCAGTCTTATCGTTTGGCTAATCAGTTTGGCTTTCTGAAAGCAAGTTTAGTTAAGAGAGATGCTAAAGCCTTTTTCATGCAGGAAACAATCCTTTTGACGACAGCTAAGAGATAGTAACTCGATTCAGCCAAGTCCCACATACATATGTTCCAGCTGTCGTAAGTCTCTTAGCAGCCTCAAGTTCCACCTTCCAGCTAATCAGCGACTCATCTTTAAGCCTTTAATATTTCTAATTTTCTATAATTGAAATTACAGAGCAAATAAATTGCTTGAATGGTCGATTGATTAACTAACTCTATTTACTTTCCACACTCGCCCAGGCCAGGGCCCGTTCAATCAGCATAAAAGCTGTTGCTAATTAAATTGAGTATATTATATACATATATATATTGTGTGTGTGTGTGCTATATTTAGAGTGTGTTGTAACTGTAAAGTCTCCCGTGGGTGTTATGCATGTTAGCTAATCAGACTGTCAATGGAATGTTTACTCTAACCAACTAATTAGATGTCCTGCCACAGGGCTGCTCCGCCCACAGCCGCAGCCGCAGCCTGACCTTTCCGGCCATTCGCTTTAGAAGTGAGCGAAAATAAGTTCAAAGGTCTCAGGGAAAATTTTATTACAACTCATTTTGCCGCTTGCTCTTATCAGCCTCTCGCTCTGCGTGCGTGTGTGTGTAGTTATTTTGATTTCTATTTGCCCGGACAGGCAATCACTTATCGTCGAGAGAGCGGCACAGCGCAGATTCACAGACAGGCAGACAGCCAGACGAGCAGACAGTCGGACTTGAGTAAATAAATAATAATACAATTTGAGTTTCATTTTTTTTTTTTTGTTTTATGCTCGCCTTTGGTACACTTTGCTCGCAACGAACATCATCAAAACTAACTGCAGGCAAATTGTGAGCACATAAATCATACGACGCGTTGCCGCAGCCAAAAAGAGGAAGGAAACATGAGCCACAAAGGTCGTCGTGAGCCAAAGCATATGAGCATTTAACATTCAGCTCACTGATTACACCCATGAAGAGTGAAAAAGATCTGAACCAGCTCTGACCCCCAGGCAGACAGACACACAGAGGGCGAGAGGCAGGCAGAGAGACTGTGGACAGACAGACCAAATATGATAAGCCTACCGCGCGGGCTCCGTCTGGCATGCTCTGTCAGCATAGCTGGCGATTTGCTTATGGGATCTACATATGCCCAGCATATATACATATGTACATATATGTTTATATAGACTACAGCAAGTTGGGCTAGCGCTCGGCGAGGCCTCATGAATATTTCTTGCAGTTTGCAGCCTTTTTTTCATTCACTTCTTAAACAATTATGTACTCATAAAATTATATACTCATAAAATATTTGAGATATATTTAGCTTGCATTTTTAATTTTTAAGCACAATTAAATCAAACGAATCCGATTTTATTTAATTTTTAACTCGCCTTTAATTTATTTTCATTTGCGGCGACAGCTAATTAAAAATTCTCTAAATGTCGCTCTGAAATTTATTAAAAATTGCATAATAATTAGCGTTTATTGTTTTTAGATATCGAGATCGTATATTGCAATTTAATGCATAACGAATAATGAGAGAGAGAACAAAAAAAAAACAAATAAAATATTTAAAATATATATTTTTGAAGCTAATGTGAGTGCAATTTAAAAGTGAGAAAATACATATATAAAATATGAATAAGAAATATTTTTAGAAATATTAATAAATATTTTAGAAACTTGTGAACGTAAGAAAAATGCATCAGAAAGATATATAAAGAACTTTAAGAGTGAGTAAAAAAACAACCTATACATAAGAGCAGAAATACCTTCTTTATTTTTCAATTAGTTTTCTTATCTAAAAATCGATCAAAAACTATCGATAAAAGTAAATTACGAATGCATTAACTGGCAGTGTATTTCCGATTTCGTGCTGGCCTTTTTCTTTTCAATTATATAGTTTTTTGTTCCATTAGGCGCAATATTAAAAAACAACAACAACAACAACAACAAAACTGAACGACAGCAGCAGCAGCAGCAAATAGACGACGACTTAATGGCGCTTGTCGCTTTGTTTTGGACCTTTCATTCACCAGATTCATTCATTGATTCACATGTGCGTGTGTGAGTGTAGATTTTCCATTAGAAGCGTAGTATATTTATTCTCGATGCCTGCTTTGTTTTCACGTTGTTGCTGTCATTATTATTACTACCACTACTACTACTATTATTATTCTTATTATTATGATTATTATTATGATGTGTGTGTTTACATGGGAGGCCCACCTAGCTGGACGCCCCCGTCACAATAGCTGGCCGGCCATCAGTGTTCGGCACTTGCTGCACTCTGTATTATAATCACATCTAAATCTCTCATTCAATTAAATTAATTGCCGCCTTTGTGTTTGTGTACCATGCGCAAAAACGGCTAGATTATTTACATGGGCAACGCCTGGGGGGGCAAACTTCTGCTCTGTACAATATTTATTATGAGTTTCGGTTCGAATAACCGGTACAAGTTAGAGCTTAATTGATATTTGGACAGAGGAAAGACCACTCAAAATAGAACCCCAAAAAGCCAGCCAAAGTCAACATTTTCGAAAAATGAACAACACACGCCTCCATCCGAAGACACGAGTTGAACGACCTGCCTCACCGATTTCAGCTTTTGTGGTTTTTGCAAATCGAGGGGGTTGCGTGTGTTTGTGTGTTAGGAGGGTGTACAAACACACACACACACACACACACACACATACACACACACAGCTGTACAGGTACAGGTGATCTATGTGGCTGCAGACTTGATTTATGTGCATGTTTTTGAAGCTGGTCCCCCGAATTTCGAATGACTTTTGCCGCTTGTCGCATGTTGTGAATTATAACATGTTATGAGAGAGTGTGCGACTGTCTCTCTCTCTCTCTCTCTCTCTCTCTCTCTCTGTGTGTGGATTAGTGGAGAAATGAAGCAGGTCCTTAAATGTCAGTATAAGTAACAGTTTCTGCTCCCGCCCAGTCAGTCACTGGCATTGCGAACCAGATACAAATCTTAATGGCGAGCACAAAAATTTCATTAAATTCAGCGAAAACAAGCCTTTCAAGTCATAAAGACTGTTCGCAAATTTATGTCACAGTTATTTGATAGAGTATCTGTGCAATTTATTAGGGATATAAATAGCCTAATTATGGATCAATGAACTCTGGAGACAAGTCTAAGCATTGGCATTTTACGCTAATGAGATATATGCCTTAAAGCTAGACATGAGAAATTTCAAATATATTGACACATGTTTCTTTATTAGCATTTGCATTAGACGGTTTCGTATTATCATTATCATTATCATTATCATTATCATTATCATTATCATTATCATTATCATTATCATTATCATTATCATTATCATTATCATTATCATTATCATTATCATTATCATTATCATTATCATTATCATTATCATTATCATTATCATTATCATTATCATTATCATTATCATTATCATTATCATTATCATTATCATTATCATTATCATTATCATTATCATTATCATTATCATTATCATTATCATTATCATTATCATTATCATTATCATTATCATTATCATTATCATTATCATTATCATTATCATTATCATTATCATTATCATTATCATTATCATTATCATTATCATTATCATTATCATTATCATTATCATTATCATTATAATTATCATTATCATTATCAATATCATTATCATTATCAGTCTTATACTCATTCTCCATATCCTTCATGTAATTAGTGAATATTTAGCTACAATTTGTGGCCAATTAGAAATGAAATATTTACCGTAAACATTGTCTAACACTAATGCAATATAATTGGAATATAAAGTTTTTGGGCAAACTGCAAACTAAATTTAATGGACTTTTACATGTTTATATGTAGTTGTCTCGTCGTCGTTTGTGCTGCAAATTGGAAGCACACAAAATTTTTGTTTTCAGTTTCGACAATTTCATTTTCACACCACTTGCTGCCGTTGTTGTTGCTGTTGTTAGATGCGTCAACTTTTCGCAATGCAATTAAAATATTTTCGTATTGTTGCCTTGCAGCAATTAGCAGCAACGTTAATGCGACGAGTCGACGATATAGAAAATACCATTAATTAAAACTAAAACAACAAACCGCAGAAAGTCCCCAAAGGCTTGCGGGAGTTTAATTAAATTTGTGCGTTGCATTTTTCGCTGTAAATCTAATTAGTGTTCAATAGCTGGCAAATCGAAATAGACAAAATAATTACAATGCAAATGTCAAGCATCTCAATGCTGATTAACTCATCTTGCTTGGGGAGCTCTGATGGCTCTATCGCAGGCTATGAAAAACTTTGACAGCGACGAAATTCTTGACTGAAGAAGTTGCTGCTTCCATTCAGGTATTTCGCGTGAAAACACTTTCAAAACTGCCTCTCTCTCTCTCTCTCTCTCTCTCTCTCACACACACACTCTCCTGCTCTCTTCAAGAGTATTTAACTTTCGTTGTTGTCTACTTTGCCGGCGTCTCTTGTTCTTTTCTTTGAAAATCAAAATTTTAAAGTTTCTCAAGCGTAGCAAAGTTGACGCCTGGCAAATGGCAAAAAGTCCACGCTGCCTGAACCTGAACCTGATGCTGCTGATGCTGAAGCGCAATCACCCACGCAGGATAAGCTGGGCGAAAAACAGCCCACGGCATGCTCCTGTGGCCTTTGTGGCTCGATGACGTGGGTCGCCCGCCTTCCTGCCGTTCTCTTCTCTTTTCTTCTCTGCTCTTTTCGCTTTTTTATGTCGTATCACACATCCGCCGCGTTGGCCTGTGGGTAGCGTGGGCCGTGCTGTGTAATCAGCAAGCTGTGCCAGTGCTGTGCTGTGCGGAGGCGTGGCACTGATAACAGCCAGTCCACAGCTGCTTATTATTGAAGCTAGTACGACATGCAAAATGATTGCGAATCCATCAAAAGAAAAAGAAGCAGAATCCATTGGACCAGCTGGAGCCAGCGCACAGAGAGACAAACAAACAAAAAAAAAAGCAGGCAGCACGCGTCAGGACTATGCAAATAAGTTGGCATTTAAATGTATGTTGGCTGCTGCACCACCAAATGCCAGCACCACCATCCCCATTAACACCAACCCACCCCCTGCCAGCGCCCCTTGCACACTTGTCTCACATTATTGCCTGACTTGACATTGATGTATCTGGTGACAAACTGTTGCGGTTTATTATTGTAAAGAGAGCAAGGGAGAGACAGAGAGAGAGAGAGAGAGAGAGGGAGGGAGAGAGAGTGAGAGAAAGAGCGCAAACTGTGGCTGGGTGCGGCAGTCACGTAGTTGCCGAACATGTCACAGCTGCAAGGATAGCGCAGCTTCAGCTGAATTCCAAGCAGCCAGCAGCCAATCGATAAATCATATTAATTGTTTGCAATCGAACAGATAATGCACTGCATAAGCTACGCAGCAAAGCCGAAGCTGATAAAGAAAACAGTTAACTAGCTAAAGATGCCTGCAGCTACAGATATGGCAAGGATTAAGAGGAGTAGCTGTCTCTCTCTCTCTCTCTCTCTCTATCTCTCTATCTCTCGTACGGTTTACTGAGCATTTCTAACTTTCAAATCTATATAGTAATGTCTTATAGATCTCTAGCATAGATTATAGATCCCTTATAGATCTTTTGGCTTAAGCCCAAAGCGGTTCGGTTCGAACTGATGTTCCTTTAATTTCAATCTTAAGAATCTCCTTTTATCACCTTCTTTCAATTTTGGTATCCTGAGCCGGTTCTGGAACCACTTGAGAAACAATTAATTTTTATATTGTTTATTAACTCATTTAACAAATAAAAAAAAAAAGAATTTAAAACTAAACACAAAAATTTAATTGCCTGTCAACCGTGAGCAAATGGCAAATGAAACATCTGGTAATGGACGCCACGTTCCTCAACCAAAAAAAAAACAAATGTTTGAAAACCCGGTTGAACGAACTTTCGGGATTTTGGCAATTTGAAATTTTGCTTTTGCGGCCGCTTGATCTATGTATGTGGCTGGAGTGTTAATTTACGAGCAGGTTCCGAGTTCAACTAACCCGATCTTACCTCGCACTCCAAATTTATTTCATTCTCTATTCTCCCCCTGCCCAGGCGACGCACGTGTTTCGAATTATGAGGAATACCCAAATGTCAATAAGATGCAAGCCCCAAAGTGCAGACGGAATGATAAAAGCGCTGCAAACTCCGATATTGATCTTACGTCATTATTTATATGAAATATTAAAGCCAATTTATCAAGTTCCTAAAACGAATGTCATAAACACTTTTTGTTTGCATAAATGATCGAATCTGGGAAAACGTACTCTCAGCATGGGTTCAAGGTCGGTAGAAATTGGGAGTATCAAAAATGATGATAGTCGAGCAGGTGCTTAAGGGGTTTCAATGGAAACTAGCAGTCTCTCTCTCTCTCTCTCTCTCTCTCTCTCTGTTTTATGTGTAGAAAAGGTTTCCTACATAAACTCTCTCTCTCTCTCTCTCTCTCTCTCTTTCTGTCTCGTCCTTTCTATCTCTCTCTTTCTCTATATCTCTATAATATATCTCTTCTATAAGAAGTCTATATACGTATCTTTTCACTAGACAGAAACTATCTCAGCCTCAAACTGAATCTCTGTCTCTCTCTCTCACTCTGTGCCTCCTCTCTCTTTCTCTGCAACCCTCTCTGTCTCTGTGTCTCCCTCTGACACTCCTTTACTCTCTCTCTCTCCATCTCTTTTTCTCTCTCTCTCTCACACCCTGTGACTCTCTCTTTGTCTCTCTCATCTCTCCTTTCTCTCTCTGGTCCTCTCTCTCTCTCTCTCTCTTTCTTATCTTGACTATTTCCATCTCAATCTCCGTCTCTGACTATTTATCTCTGCCTCTCTCTTTCTGTCCCTCTTTCCCTCTATATCTCTGTCTCTCAGTTTCTCCCTCGTTTTAACTCTCTCTTTGCCTCTCTATTTCTTCTTTAAACACTTCTCTCTTTCCCTCTTTCTCTTTCTCCCTCTGACTCTCTTTACCTTTATCCTTCCACACCTCCCTCTCTCTCTCTCTCTCTCTCTCTCTCTCTCTCTCTCTCTCTCTCTCTCTCTCTCTCTGTCTCTGTCTCTATCTTTCTTCTTCTCTCTCTCTCTCTCTCTCTCTGTCTCTGTCTCTATCTTTCTTCTTCTCTCTCTCTCTCTCTGTCCCTCTCTCTCTCTTCTCTCTCACATCACTTAATGGACTATACTATATCATCTACTCATTCATATCATCTCAACAATCTCTTCAAGTTCTTCTATGACAATCTTGCTCCTGCCTCATCCGGCCTAAGCTCTGCAACTGTTCCACGATTAAACAGATTCAAATGCAAGCAAATTGCTTTTCCCCGTCAAAATCATTTTAGATAATAGGCAATTCAAGCAATTCCAATCAGCTCTAGCTGCAACACACAGCTGCTCTCCTCTCCCTCTCCCTCTTCCTCGTTATCTCTCCCGATGAGTCGCTGTCAAGCAGCGACTTCAATCCTGGCCACAATGATCAGCTGCAATTTGCTTCACGCGCAAAAGGATAATTCACATCAATTTTCATTAGCTGTTTTGGCCCACGCTAGAAATTGAAGCCGTAACATTATATGGCCAAGCGTGGGCGAGTGGGCGTACGGGCGTCTAGGCATGTGGGCGTGGATGTGCGCGCAATAACATTTCGCACTCTTGGGGTTAAATGGGTTACGTTTCCATTGAAGAAGCCAAGCTGCACTGTACATAGACTTGATACTATTACTATATAGTAGCCACGGCTGGTATATATGCCAATGGCCTGCTCTATATAGCTCTATGTACCGCTACTCTACTACATAGCAGTATATACTCTACTGTACATGTACATACATATGAAAGCTTCCCGGCGTACAGTCGCTTCCAATTCCAGTTGCACTTTGTGACGCTGCGTTCCACGTTTACGAGTAGATACGAGCACTGCCATCCGCTATGCCACTCCCCCTGCCCACGTTGCGCCCCTGGCAGGCAGTTAACCCACGAGTTGTTGGGCCATATCAAACGAGCTGTAGCTGAACCATGGCATAAACATCTCGTAGCTACATTGTTGCAATAAAATATTTACAAGATACATTTGCTTTGTTCCATACCAAGTTCTTGCCACAGCATCGCCCCTGCCACTGCCCCGACCCAGCGCCAGCTCTAGCGGCTGCTGCTGCTGCTGCTGTTATGGAAATGCCGCACGTTCTTGCTATTTTCCACAGCTTCCACCCTCGGCCTGCACCTTGGCTCTACAGCTTGTCCTGTTGCTGGCTGCTCAGCTCAACTCAGAGCTCGTGCAACACTCGGTTTGGCAATCCATGAAAGATTCTTTCTACATATTTTGCTTAAAATTCATGACCAAACAAAATCTCTATAAAACAATTCTCTAATAATTCAGTTCTATTTATGCTCGTCTAGGGCACAGCTATACCTTGAATATTTTACGAAGCGAAAGCTTTCTAATACCCAAGCATTTGAGAGAGCCTAGCTGAAGGATATTAGAATAGTATAACAGTATAAAGGTATAAGAGTATAACAGAGTAAGTCTAGAACAGCCTAAGAGTAAATTGAACAAATGTGGAGTACTAGAAAAGTATAACAGTATGACTGTATAACAGTAGAGCAGTGAAAGAGTAGAACAGTAGAAAGAGTAATGGTATAACAGATTAAAGTTTTCGAGTAGTAGAAAAGTATAACAGTTTAACCTTATAATTGTATAACAACTGTATAACAGTATAACAGTGCAACTGTATAGCAGAATATCACATATTAAATGTTCATTAGTAGAAAAGTATAACAGTTTAACCGTATGATGGTATAATAGTACAACTGTATAACAGTATAACAGTGGAACTGTATAACAGTATAGTAATAGCGTAGCAGAGTATAACAAAATAAATGTTCAATAGTAGAAAAGTATAACAGTTTAACTGTATAACAGCACAAATCGTATAACTGTATAACAGTGCATCAGTACAACTGTATACTCGTATAACAGTATAGCAATAGAATGCTAGCGCAGTAGTAGAACAGTAGAGCATTATACAAATCGAACAGTATAACAGTAAAGCAGTATAACAGTTGAATATAGCTGAGCAGTAGAGTCAGAGAATAGTACAGCTGTATATCAGTATAACATTTTGATGGCATTCAGATAAACGGAGGCAAGTAGAACAGTAGACAAGTATAACAGTAGACAAGTACTACTCGAATAGCCCTTGATCAGTATACCAGTTCATCAGCATATGCTATCCCTTTTCGAGCTCTACTTAAATATACTTCTCATACTTTTAAGCTTCTTCATTTACCTGCTCGTCCTTTAAAATTTATGCACGAAGGACTCGCATTAAGATATGATTCGCAATCAGAAATTATGCAGTTAAAATATAAATGAAATTCAATTGAATAATTTTGTACAGCGGAATCAAGTCAAACGTGGCTCGAGGCTGAAATTCACTTCAACGGGAGCAGCTGCCTGGCAGGAGTCGAGCTTAAATTAATTTGAATTCGAATCCTTTGAGCATAGAGGCAATGTTTTTACTTCAGTTCTTCTTCTTAGCTCCGTTTCTATTCGCGATTCACTTTACGCGCAACTTAATTTTGTTAACTGAAAACGGTCTCTCTCTCTCTCTCTCTCTCTCTCACTCACTCTCTCTCTCTCTCTCTGGGCTCTCTCGCTTGCTGCCCTTTCCAATAGCCCATTACAACGCTCAGCATCATTCAATGCAAAATTCATTTACGTTGTCCTGTTTCAGTTTTACGTTACGCTACGCGTCCTATATACACACTCACACACACACACCGACTATATAGCCTGTATATAGCTGCATCCATTTACCGTCATCGTCCATTTACGAGCGTTTTGTGACGTAACACGACGACGACGACGACGACGACGACGAGTGAGTGACGAATGTTTATCCTCTCGTTCAGGCCAGGTTAGCCACCGACACTCCCCCTCTTTGCACTCCCACCCCTTTGCACTTGCACACCGCAACCCCAGCCCCAGCCCCCTCTCCTCGCTCAGTGCCCACGCCCACGTAGCGTAAATCTTCGTGCAAGCGTAGTAACCTATATACGAGCGTTACGCTGCGACACGAACCAATGTACGCCCACGCCCATAGACATACATACATATATATATATATGTACAGTTGCCTGGCTCTCTGGCAACATCGTGTCATGGTTTTTTTCCATATGCCGAAGTTTTTGGCTTCGTCGTGTCGTTTACGCCTGCTGATGCGGCTACAAAAACAATGACGTCACAATGTGACCGATTGGCAGCGACACGCGCGTTGCAATCGCTATACGCCGTATATTACGTATACGCCATGCTGTACGTGTGTGTGTGCCATTTACAAGCATCGTTTAAGCGTTGTAATAAGCGTGTCTAGGTCTAGGCGACGCTTGGGCGTCATCGGCAAATTGGACGCGGCTGTAAACTGTAACCAATTTGGCCAAAACACGTGCCTAACACAAACAGAGCGAGAGAGAGGGAGAGGGAGAGGGAGATGGAGAGAGAGTGAGAACTGCTGTCCATTACATTTGATTTGATTTGACAAGATTTCACTGACGTCCACGTTAAGCCGTCACAAGACAATAGCTCAATAAGTCTTAACTCGTTTCACGTTGCCAAAGATCAAAATGCGTCGAAATGAAAATGCGAATTGATCAACTGCAGTCAAAGGGAAATCGGGTTAATAGGACAGCGGCAAATACAAATTGTATATAGATAAGTGTGTGTGTGTGTGTGTGTGTGTGTGTAGGTCATGGCAGCGACTGCCTGTGTGTGTGTGTGTGCGTGGGCAGTACAGTTACGACAGCATTACATTTGCGTATCTGTTACAAGGATATAGAAAAGGAAATAGGAAAAAGAGAAAAGCTCGATGAGATAACTGAGCTGAAGGCTGCAGATGGAGGCAAGGCAGAAAGGCAATGAGTGGGGGGTAAAGGAAGAGAATAAAGGCAGGCAAAGAGGGGAGAGAGGGAGACGCAGAGAGAAAGAGAGAGAGAGAAATAGAGAAGGTAAGATTGAGAAAGAGAGAAAGAAGTATAGATGCGAAAGAGAAAAAAACTAAATAAAGAGAGATAGAAAGGAAGCGACAGAGAGATGCAGAGAGATAGAACGACAAAGAGAAAGAGAGAGAGAGGGAGAGCTATCTCTATATAGAAGAACTATGATGTTATTAATGATCCATCTTTATTTTTGAAAAACTAATAAAAAATTAGAGAAAATTTCAAAAATAAATATGATTAAGCTTAAAAAAAATAGTTTTTGAGTATTGAAATGTATTCAAATACAAATCGAATAAGCAAACTGAATCATTCATTCATTTGAGCAGTGATTCAGAGTCTAGATATGCAGCTGCTATTCCGAATAGTTCGTGAATAATCCGAGCTGTTTTCCACCAAATGGAACTGATGAACAGATGTTTGAGATTCCTAGTAAATGTTTTCGAGGCATGCAGCTTAAAGTGTTTGATAGGACAAAACGCTTAAGCGCTAAGTGAATCACAGAAGTGTAGGTGTTTTTGCCAAAGTGAACCAGTTGAAACGGAACTGGTTCACTTAAGCTGAGTGAGAGGTAGAAAACTTGAGTAGGACTTGGAGTGAACTAGGTAATGGTTGATAAGGTATTTGTCATATGAACTAGTTCAAATTGAACTGGTTCACAGTAAAAGATTTTTTGTGAACTGGTTCAAAGTTAATATTTGTTCAGGTTTATGCAAAAGGAACTTCAAAAATGAATCAGTTGTAAATGAACTAGTTCGCATGAACCACACCAAACTAGTTCAAAATCAAAGTTTATAGACATAATCATCTTTATACTCTAATAAGTATTTTCAAATTGAACCAATGTAAAAGCAATAACTTGCCCTGGAACAAGTTCGATATCAAAGTTCCCCCCGAGCAGCTGGCAACTGCATATTCATGGGCTTGTGACAAAAACTTGCATTCATTGGATGCCCACAACGCATTTTCCTGCTGAAGGTGAAGCCCGCCCACACGCGCCGCACCACTATTCATGGTGAGCGTGGGCGCTGGGTGGTTGGGTGGTTGGGTGGTTGGGCTTAGCTCTTGTTATTTTGGTCAGTATGGTGCGCCCTTCGCCGCCATTAGTCAGCAGCCTACGCAGGCCGGCTAAACACCCTCGAGCCGCCCCCAACCCACCTCCAGCTGGCGCTGAGAACTGTTGCACTGTGCAATTGGTGTCTGGCTTTATTAGCAGTCTCTCAGCTGTCGTTGACGTCGTTGCTGTTGTTGCTGTCGCTGTTGCTGTTGTTGCTGCTGCTAAATGAACGATACATATTTAAGCAGCGGCTGCAGCACAACTGCAGCTCAGTCGGTCAGCGACAGTTTGCATTTACATTACGCGCTCTTGAACTCTTCAAGCAAAAACAAAAACTAAAAAATAATTGTGAGAATCTTCGAGCAAAGTCGATGTCTGGCTGCCAGGACCACGAGGGCAGGATATGAAAAAGGTGATACTAGGCTATAAGTCATCGTGCAGCGGGCAGCGGGCAGCGGGCTCAGTTGGGGGCGGGGCACAGCAAATGTCAGCGCAAAGGTCAAAGTTGCAACGCGCCACAAAAAAACTTGCCAAAGCCACAGCCAAAACAATGCCAGAGAGACAGAGACAGAGACAGAGACAGAGAGAGAGAGAGAGAGACACTCACTCACTGCGCTCAACCCTCTCACCTTCAGCCACGCCTCCGCCTCGGTCGCCTCTGCCTGCCCATAGAAAGGTCACATGTCGTCGCAGTTGTCAGTGCTGCGCAGCTGCATGCAAAAAGAAAATACAACAACAACAGCAACAACAACGGCAGCGGCAGCTGAGAAAGAACTAGAATCAGTGAAAACAAAACCCAACAAAGTGTCGCCCACAACTGCCAGCCCTCGTCGCCCCAGCCCCCCTCCCATGCTGCTCCTGCCCACGCTCATCCCTGCCCGCCCCTTTCATCCCCCCCCCCCCCTTCCCCCTTTCCCTTTTCACGTAAAGACGGTCAAACATTTTCGCTACGACGCAATTGGAAAACATATTCATGCAATCATCAATTGCGCTTCAAGAAAATGCTCGTAAATGGGTGAAAAGCGCTAGAGAAAAGAAAGGGAAAAGCCAAGCGGAGCGCAATCATTGCTGACTGCACAGATACCCTGTAAAGCAACTTGATGTAGAAGTAGAAAATTATGGCAATGTGGTTTCTTGTATATAGAGACTTGATTCTAACTATAAATATTATATATAATATATGGACTTACCCTAAGAATTTTCCGAATTTTCCGAATTTTCTATTATTTTCACTGAAAGAAAAGAGGAGTAGAAAATGAATAAGAATAAACAAAACAAATAAGTATGAATAAGAGTTATGAAATAAGCAGAGAGAGAGTGAGAGAGAGAGAAAAGAGAGAATAAAGAGATATGGATATGGACATAGACATTCCCTCTCTCCTGCACGAGACTCGTGAAACGGAAGCCCATATTAGCGCCCTCGAGAATCGCATAGAAAGGTGATATTTTTGTAAAAGTTTATTTTCCTGCAGTTTGGCTTAGTCAATGACAGAGAAACTTAGCACTTGTGTGTGAATTTGCATGAGAATGTGAATGAGAGAGAGAGAGAGGGGGGGGGGGGGGAGAGAGAGAGTATGGCCACAAGCCGGAAGCTTCATTCATGCACTGCCTTCAGTTTACAGGGTATCGCATGTTGACAATAATTTAATTAGTTGTCTCAACTCAATTAACTAAAAAGATAGCAAAAGCAATTATAAAATTTAAGAAGCAGAAACTATTTCAATGGCGTTTTCGTCTAAGAACTTTGTTATATATAGAAAATTGTGTTTAAAGAGGAAGAGAAACACTATAATATATAGAGTATATATAAACTAGAACGTAGATCAGCTTGAGATGTGATCTATAATACCTTCTCTCTGACATTACGCGAGAGTTGAGCTCTACAATTATAGGGAATAGAGAATGTAGAGAGAGAATATCGAGTATATATAGATATATGTATATAGGTACTACATACTCGATATACTCTCTCTCTCTCTCTCTCTCTCTCTCTCTCTCTCTAGATTAGCTTGAGATGTGATCTATAATACCTCTCTCTGACAATACGCGAGAGTTGAGCTCTACAATTATAGAGAGTAGAGAATGTAGAGAGAGAATATCGAGTATATATAGATATATGTATATAGGTACTACATACTCGATATACTCTCTCTCTCTCTCTCTCTCTCTCTCTCTCTCTCTCTAGATTAGCTTGACATGTGATCTATAATACCCTCTCTCTGACAATACGCGAGAGTTTAGCTCTACAATTATAGAGAATAGAGAATGTAGAGAGAGAATATCGAGTATATATAGATATATATAGATACTACATACTCGATATACTCTCTCTCTCTCTCTCTCTCTTTCTCTCTCTGGTTCACAATAAAAACTCCCGCATTCAACTTTCCCGCCAATTGGAGCTGCCGCCCCACCCTCCTGGCCCCTCCTGGCCCCCTCTCGGCGTGCATTCGATTGGCGCCTCTGTCGATTATTTATTGCCGGCGCTATGTAATATCTTTTAGATACGCCCAGAGGTCGATTGGCCTGCGGCTCGTTCCATTCGGCACAAAGTTACGTTGCGTTTAGAATTTATTAATACACAGTTGTTGTACTTCATATTTTTAATTGAGCGTTGCGAATTCGTTTGGCGCCAATTTCATTTTCACGCCCCATGGCGCCAAACACTTTGCAAATTGAAACCTGCTTTATGGCCCTCTTCCACATAGAGATACAAATATCATATTTACACGAATATGAATATCTCTTACTTGGTTATTTGGAATGGATTTTTTTATGATTTCCTTAAATTTATTTTATATTTTTATGTTTATGTTCTATTCTATCTACCTTAAAATAGAACTTTCTTGCTCGCAACTAACTTTTATTTACTTATTTTGTTCTTCTCTGTGAATATGTAAAGTTTTTCTTGAATGCCTTCAATGGAAGTCGAGTTATGCATGGGCTAGTTGGGCCAAAGCAAGCAAAAATCAATGGACTGTGTGGGATTTCTTAATGATTGTTAGTTTTTCTGTATTATAATACAGTTCTTTATAAAATCTCAAAATTTTATGTAGATTGTTGCGCTAGAAGTCGAGTTATGAATAGGTTTGCCGAAGAAACACTGGAAAAAAAATACCAAAAATGCTAAGAAAATTTAAAAAAAAATTTTTTAAAAAAGGAGAATATGCAAACTAACTAAAAATTGTTCAAAAACCAATTTTCAATGTTTCTTCATTAAAAATAAATCAATTTTCTGTTTCCCTCACTGAAAATTCGGAGTAAAATACTTGAGCCAAAGTCGAGGTTAGGAAATGTTTGTTGCGTGAGCTCCGACGACCTTCAGCCCATGGAAATATGTAAAAGCGCCTGCAGCTTGAATGAATATGAATGTAAATATATATGTAGGTATATATACATATATCCAAGCACTTGGATAGCTAATGATTGGGCAAGAAATTCCAATCCGAGCGCTTTCACTGCACAAAATACGAAAATAAAATCAAACATAATTAGCCATAGTAAAAAGGAGGCAAGAGAGGAGGCCCAGGGTCAGAGCTAAATTAATGGGCTTAACTTAGTGATAACTAAATGTGTGCTGAACTGTTCAATTGAGACACAAAGCAGACAGAAAACAAAAGCTCACTCGGAACCGGTTCCGAGCGCGAGCCAATTAAACGGAACAGGTGAACAAAGTGATCAAAGCGTTATAAAACTGTGAACTCTATGCAAACACAACTAAAATCAAAATAAATACAAATTAAAAACAAAAAAAAAAGAGGAAGAAGAAGGGGAAAAAGGCAAATATGCGACGCGTTCATTTATCAAGTTTGAAATTCGCGCTAATGATTCGGCGAATGCGTGAGCGAAGCTTTTTTTCCACATTAATGATCGCTCGTGTAGCTAAAAGAGAGTATATTGGGTTCGAGGAATATATGCAGGAGGTGCTGGCTGAAGCGCTGACTGCGTGTCCTTACGGCTGTTTGGCCTTCGACTCGCTGGCTGTACGTCCTTTCGCCCAGCTGCTGCCTGTGTGTCCTTCCGACAGCCTAGCTATCTGACCATCCGCCTGTTTGTCTATCCGTCTGTCTATCCTCTGCCTATCCGTCTCGCTGTCCGTCTGTGTGCCCTTCCGCCTGACTGTCTCTCTGTCTGTCCGTCTGTAGGTCCTTCCGTCCGACACTCAGTCTGACCTTCCGTCCGGCCTTCCGCCCGTCTGTCTACACGCCTGTGTGGCCTTCCATCCGTCCTACGTTCCGTCTGTCTGTCACTCCCACCCTTTGTCATTCTCTCTTTCCTTCAATCTATCCATCTATCCGTCCGTCTGCCTGGAAGAACCTTCTGCAGATATACTCCAACTACTTATCCCGGCAAGTCCCCCTTTCACGCCGTGGCAAGTCTTGAGATCTTCAATCTCTTCTCATACTTTGAGCGTGTATCATGCAGTCAGTCAGTGCCCAACTACTATCGCCTTGCCTCGTCTTTTTTTTCGGTTTCTTGTTTTATGCTTAGCGAACTACAACAACAACGACTAGAATCAATAATCAATATCCACACAGATTTTGTTCCTCTTCGAGCTTTGCACGATTTTTATGCAAATAAAATTTGTGTTTTTGTTTTTGTTTTTGTTGTTTTTTCAGCTCTTGCCTAGGCGACATTGTGTCTCGTCTTGTTGCCCATTAAAAATGCTAATTTACTAAATATTTTTAGCCAAAAAATAATAAGAAGAAGAAGAAGAAGAAATATCAAGAAATAAAATTTAGAGAGAGAGAGAGAAAAAAAACTACAAAAATTGTGTTTGCTCATTAACAAACGAATTAGCTAAAAATCAAAATAAGAAGAAAAAATCCCCCTTGAAAAAATACAAAATTTACGCATAAATAAAAAATAATCAAAAAAAAAAAAATTATAATAAATTTGTGAACTATAAAAACTAACGAAGCGGCAAATTCGAGAGTTTCGAGAGCTCAAAAACCGCAAAATTCCTTTAAAAAAATAATTAATTAATAAAAAAAAAACTTAAATATAAAAAATAAAATAAATTTATTTAAAATTTATATATTGTATATATAGCAAGTTGCCTAAAAGTTGTTTTTAGCTACGCTTCAGTCTAACCCAACTCATGAGACTTTCGAGTTGAGAGCTTAAGATAGTACAGGGTATCACCTAGTCGAGCACACTCCAGCCACTTGCAGCTAGTGAAAGTTGTCCAAGAACTTGACCCATAGTAATTTTCCAAGTTGTCATTCCTCTGCTTATATATGTAGCCTATAAAACCTATTCATAACTCGACTTTCTGTCAACCGATTGACGTCAAATTGACGTCAAACTATAGCTCTTTGGACTAACTATGAAATACCCTAGAGCACACTCCACTCAATGGGTCAGTTTAGGCTGTACGACATGATATATGTAGGTATGTGCAACACAATCTAAGTAAACTTTATAGTCACATAAATTCCAACAGCTCTGAGTAATATCAGCAGTCTATATATGGAAACTCTATATATAGTTCATTTCAACTATTCATAACTCGAGTTCTTGACATTAGTTTGCTGATAGAGTTATCGGGAACCGTCTATGGGGTCATAATTCATAGTGTTCTATCAAAACTCAGAGTTATGCCATACGTAATAGTCAAAATATGACAAGATAATACAAATAGACTATTCATAACTCGACTTCCAAGCGTGCCAAGCCTCCTATGGACTCTATTACCCAAAAACAAACAGTTATATCAATTATTTGTAACGGTAATAGTAGAGGAAAATGCCAAATTGAGTTTCCTTCGAGTGATTACTGTACTTGAGCTGTCGCAATATTTTCAATCTTAATCTTGAGAGCCTGTCATATCGTAGCAATTGGTTAATTTTAGTCGAATTATCTAATCGTTGCTCTAAGACAGATTATTTTCTACAAAATTTCTAGATTGTTGCAAAAAAAAAAAAAGAGAAACGAGAGAAAAATAACTTGCATTTACCTTATGCGACAGCAACATCGAAAAATTGTGACGAAACGACGTTGACTGCGACGCAGGCGTCGACGCTACGCTGCGCTGCGCTGCGCTGCTGGCCGTGCAGCCTGCAGCGGCTGCTGGCCTCAAATGAAGCTTCCCCTTAAATTTAATGTTTTGTTTTCGCTGCGTCCCGCTCGCACTCGCGTGTGTGCGCCCTCTCGCTCGTCAGCATGTTCAACTTCCGTTCGTTTTGTAGTAAAAACGTAAACGAGAGCAGCGCAGCAGCTAGCAAGTGAATTTCTACACATATGTACACAGTGACGAAAAATGCGCGCGCTTTGCACACACACACACATACTCACACGCAGATACATTGAAATGGAAACCAAAACAAGGAACATTTTAGAATCGAAACACGCTCGGCTCTCTTTACTTTTCGACGACGGCAGCGCGCGAGTGAATTGTGGAGCGTATGTGTATGATGTGGAATGCGTTGCAGCAGAATGAACCGCAGCGCAGAGCGATCAACTCGATCGCAGGCAAATAGTTGAAATTCCATTCGTGTCTTTAATTGGGGGAAGCGAACAACATCCAAATATGCACAATAGCAGCAACGAAGAGCGAGAGCGAAAGCGAGAGAGCAACAATCTCGAACTCTCGAGAAAGAAATGCGCTCCGAGTCACAGTTGGGCCATAAAAACAAGTGCGTCATTTGCCCATAAATAATGCAGGCGTGTTGCAAGGCAAACTAACGGTACGCTAATTGATTCTTTATACGCAAATCAGCGCTCGACGATGGGCGAAGGGGCAAGGAGGGGCAGCAACTCTAATATTCCTCTTTGCGCTGCGTGCGATCAATGCTTCTAACGGTGCATGCGCTGCTTTAGCGCCGGTGTCGGTGCTCCAACACACAAGCGAGTGTGTATGTACATAAGTGTGCAACTGCAAGGAACTGGACTTAATGCGCTGCAATCTAACAAGCGAATGGCCCACAGTCCACAGCAAGCGACACACTTGGAAACGAAACGCGCGCTCTCTCTCTCTCTTTCTCTCTCTCTGTCTTGCTGTATGTGTATGTGTGCGAGTGTTTCACTTGCCATTAGTAGCAGAGCTCTGTGAACGTTTTGTGTGGCTTACGCGTCAGCCTTTGGTTCCAGCTCGTTCAGTATCATTTAAAACTTTTTACCGTTTGGTTGGAAGCGCGCTTCGCGAACAGCTAGATATATAACAAACGGGCCAACAAAATAAATCGCCTGTCTCGGCTGTCGTTTCTGTTTTTTCTCGTTTTTTGTTTTCACTCACTGTGTGTGCTCGATTCACACACTCTCCTTTTGGCTTTATTTCTACTGAAACGCGCGCGCCAAACTGTAAAAAGGAAACAAAATCAACAAATTATTGTCGTGTCCAAACCAAAATAACTGTTAAATGTTAACTGTAAACTCAAGCATGGTGAAGTAAATGCAAGACAAGGCAAAGAGCCTACATACATATAACGGAACTTCTTCAAAGCAAAAGAATTCAAACTGAAATCCCACAGTTCAGCGAACACATTACAAAACACATTACTTTGTAACGTGTTCTCGTGTCAGTGCCCGTGTTACCGTGTGCCTGTGTCTGTGTGTGCGTGCGTGCGCTCTGTTTGGCTCAGGATCGAAGCTCCTACCCAACAGCCCCCCACCGCAGCCCCCCCGAAACGGCCTACTCATGAAATGCAAAAGCTGGTCCAATAAAATCAACAATTTTGTTGTGCGAAAACTAAAGTCCATTAAGGTAAATATGCCCCCAGATCTACTCATAAATTATGTCTATACACAGGGTTTATCTAAAAAATATTGAAAAAAAAAATACTCTAGACTAAAAATATACAGATTTATAGAGGGGGAAGTTTCAGAATTATTGAAGCAGTTAAGGGGAAATTCAAGAATTTTCTAAGTCTTATCTTGGTTTATGAAATATTTTGAGAGAATATTTTAAATATGAAAAATTTAATATGAAACTATAAAAAATAATTATTTAAAGCTAAAATAAATAAATAAATGAGAAAATTAAAAAATAATATAAAAATAAATATTAGTAGAAATAATAATAATAAAATTAAAAATAAATAATTGAAATAATAATTTTTTTTTATTAAATTACAAACAAAAATCATAAAGTAATAATAATATTAAAATAAAATAGTAAAAATAATTTTGAAAATTTTTATGAACAAATTTATGCAGTAAAAATCAGATTTAAAAAATAAAAATATATATATATAATTATAATCTATATAGAAAAATTAAGCTAAACAAAAATATTTATAAACCAAAAATGTTATTAAAATATATAATATTGGGAAAAATTCTGTAAAAGATAAATATATATATACATATATTAAATATAAAGTATAATATATTAATATAAAAAATTAAAAATATTAAAATAAATTATTAAATTTTTATTCTAAAAAAAAATAATATGAAAACTAATTTTAAAAAATTAGATGAAGAAAATACGTTAATAAATTGTATTTATTATATTTATTTTTTATATAATATATATATTTATTTTTTTTTTAATTTACTTAAACAAATAATAATAATTTCCTTAAATGTAAAAAAAAAATATTAAAAATAAAAAAACATGCATTTCATGCATATACAATAAATTAATATAAATAAATGCCTCAATTTGTCAACAACTTAAATACAATAATAATTTAAATTTACAAAACAAAAGCAAAAATATTAAGGAAATTTTTGAGTTATGAAAATAATCGACGAACAAAAGCAACAAATTATAATACAAAATTGTTTTTCTGGCAGTTGTTTTTAATTTTTGTTTTTGTTTGTTTTTTATTGACAATTAACTACAACTACAACGACAACAAAAAACAACTAAATAATAAATAAATCAATTTATTTATTTATTTCATTTTCACTGTAATCGGTCTCAGAGTTCCCTTTCCCCTGGTCCGCTCTCCAGCTTCCCGCTCGGCCCACTCCCACTTTGTTTCCTTTTGCGCCTTTCACTTGTGCATGTCTCACACACACACACACACACATGCATACACGAATGCATATTTTATAATATTTATTTACATTGACGTTGACGTCGCCGTCGGCGTCGCAGCCGCGCCCGCCATTTGTTTTGTTTACTACAGGCTTTTTCTCAGCCGTCGCCGTCGTATACTGTTGTTGTTGTTGCTAGTGTTATTATTGTCTCTTGTGTTGTGTCTTGCCTTCGTTTTCGTTTAACACACACACACACACAGGCGCACATTTTGTTTTGTTCGCCGCTTCCTTGTCCTTGTCTCGCCTACCTACTACACACGCTCCACATGCGTGTGCGTGTGTGTGTATGCTTCGTGTTTTTCCACCCGACTTTTGTTGTTTATTTTTACATCTCGTCGTTTTACGCGCTCTCTTGTGGGCAACAAATTCTTGAAATTCTTTTTCTGTTGTTTTCTTGTTGTTGTTGCTGCTATGTTTCGTGTATGTGTGTGTGTGTGCACATTTTTCCAGCGGGAAAAACTCGTTTTTCCAGGCAGCGGCAGCGCATGCATTCTTCTTCTTGCTTGTTTACAGTTAGGAATGCGGGTGCCTCTTTAAAACAAAAACAGAAAACAGACAAAAAAAGAGCAACGAAAACAAAGCGCGCAGAACTCTCTCTCTCTCGCGCGCGCTCTCTCTGTGGATTGAGTTGTGGATGGTAGGGGTGGGAGATGATTGTTGTGTGGATGCCATTTATGCCTAGACAATTTTACACATACATACATACATAAATACAGACGACAGCAACAAAAACAACAACAATTATGAAGCATTAAAACCTACAATTACGAGGCGCTTAAGTTTCGTTCTCTCGTGTGCGCGCTCTCTCTCTCTCTCTCTCTCTCTCTCGGTTTGTCTTGGCGCGCTCTCACGACCTGGCGCACAACTTGTTCGCCTTGTAAAGAAGAAAAAATATTGAAGGCGCCAGCGCCGGACAACAACAACAACAGCAGCAGCAGAAGCAGCGCAGCAGCAGCAGAAAATCTCATTGAGCGGCGGCTGCGCTGCTTTGGCCCCATTATGAACATAACAACGACTCGAGTCGGCTCGGCTTGAATCGGGTCGCTCACGCTCTCTCTTCGGCACTCTCTCGGGCGCTGCTGCTGGTGCTGCTGCTGCGACTGCCTGCTGCTTGTTGGGGCTCACATCATTTTGTGTTTTGCACTTGTGATTAGTTTTTGTGACGCTTTGAAACCGGACGTTTCGTTTCGTTTCGATTGTGCACGCGTTTCGCTCAAAACAGACGCACGCACACTAAAACACACACATATATATATATATATATATCTATATATGCGAAACGCCCCAAACTTGTGTTTGTGTGTGTGTGTGTGAATGTATGTATTTATCAATGTATATGTGCGCGCTTTACTCGCTGTGCGATTAAATAATACACCGCAAAAGGCCAAACAAATTACATAAAAAATAAAATAAATAAATAAAAGGAAGCAGCAGCAGCAGCCGTCGCAGTAAAGTTCTCGTTATGTTTTGTGGTTTCGTTTTCATTGCGTCTTCGGCTTCGTTCTAAATTCGTTAAATAGAAAGAAAAAAAGAAGTTCCTAAATACACACATACATACAAACGTTCAGAGAGTGTGTGTGTGTGTGTGTTCCTGTTCCATTCGTTGCCTTTGCGAAAATTTCAAACAAAAATTATAAATTAAATGTGAATTTGAAAAGTGCTGCGAAATTGTGTGTAAGCAAAAAAAATAAAATAAAATAAAATAAAATAAAATAAATGAACACACACACAGATAAGGAAATACGCGCGCGCATCTTCTTCTTGCTTCAGTGTGGCAGACTCTCAGTGCGTGGCCCATTGGAATTTGTACCGTAAAACGCAATTACAACATAAAATACACAAACAGAGCGCGCGCCCAATGTAAACGACGTAAGTCAAACAGAGATGAAGAGAGTGAGAGAGCGGCCTCTCTGTACGTGTGTGTGTGTGTGTGTGTGTGAGTGCGAGTGAGTGCGCTAGCTCGCTCACTCGTTTGCTCCAATTGGAATGTTTGCAGTTTGCATTTGCATTTGCTTTACCGTTGTTGTTGCTGTTGTTGGTGTTTTGTGTTTGCATTGCGTGCATTTTCATTCATAAGCGCATTTTTACAACTTCCGCTTGCCAGTGCGAGAGGAAGAACAGTTATTTACGTGCGACGCTTTTGTTTTGCTTTCTCTCTCTCTCTCTCTCACACTCTCTCTCCGAGCTCTAGTAGGCTCTGCTCCCGTTATCAGCGCCGAATATCCTGCGCTGCTTTTTCAATTAGTTCCCAAATCGTAATCGTTCAAATCGTTTTCTTCTCTCTATTTGGTTCGCCTCTTTTCACTTTTCTTTCCACATTCTGTTCCGAAGCCGCGGCCACCGAACTTCATTTTGAATTCTCCCAATGCAGGTATCGTAAAACTCGCAGAATCATTAAATCACTATATATATTATATACACATATCGGATATCGGGTTTTACCCACCGTGAAGCCTACCCCACAGCCACAGCCACAGCCATCGAAAATTATGCTAAACATGTCGCCAGAGAGACCAAAATATCAAATAGAAAGAAAGACAAAAAAAAAAAAATAGAATAATAATTTCGATATACTCGCTCGATTCCCCCCCACAACATCGGTCTATAAATACCTTCTCGCACACATCAAAAATTCCTAGCAAAAATATTTATTTATTTTACTCTTTTTTTTTGCAAATTTTTCCATGCGAAATTCTTGTTTTTCCTACAAATTAGACGCATACCACAGAAAAGTGAAAGGTGTTCGAGTGGGAGAGAGATAGAGAGAGAGAGAGTGGAGGAGAGAGAGGGAGCGAGAGTTAGGTGGGATGATTTGAATTGCTTCAAAGTTCATTCAGCGGAATTTTTGGCTAGTTTCTTGAGTGATTTCGAGCTGGATTCGACTATAGGAGTATATAACTAGGGATAAGTATATATATCTCACATTATATATATGAGACTTTGATGTATGATATGTCTAATATATCATATATCATATAAAGTCTCATATTAGAGTAGACTTTTAGCTGGTTTGGGACTAGATCTTAGCTATAACTAGCCTAAAGAGAACAACTTGGAACACTTTTGCCCATTATAACCGATTCCTTAGTCTCATAGCTACGTCTAAGTCAACCTTTAGCTAACTAGATATCATTCTATGAAAGTTTATCCTAACATTCACAATCACAGAGATTTCTGCCTTATAAACAGTTTTAGACACTTGTAATAGGTATCTTTAGGTCGGGCACTCCCGATGAAAGTAGTTTAACTTGTTCTTTGGGCCTTTCCCAATCTGTTCTTTCTCCTCGTTCGGCTTACGTGCTCAGCAACACGTTCCATATAGTCTACTCTATGCCCATCTGATATATATATATATACATATCTGATATATATATCCATTTTCTTTGATAGTTAATGCTTTGCTTCTGCATGTTTATGTTTAAATAAACACTTTTGTTTATCTATCGCTCAGCCTCGATCTCTCTCTATATATATATATATATTTTGGGACTGCCAATAGACACCTTGTAGAGCCGCCCGCCTTCATCCCGAAGGCCCCCTCCCCTCCCCCGAGATCGATCTCTCGTTTCGCACTGCACTTTTTCTGCATTGCGATGCTTTCTCTCTCCCTCTCTCTCTCTGAATTGGCTAGACGAACAACGTTTTTATTTATAAAATCAAATTGGGGCGCTGGGGGCGTGGCAGCGCTAGGTGGGCTTCTCTGTGGCGACGAAGCGACAATAAAATAGATTCATTTAAATGTCATTTTCGTCTAGACGACGACGACGACGACGGCGACGACTACAGAGAGATCGGATCGCATTAGAATATATATATATAGATATAGAGATATATATAGAGAGTAGGTGTCTGTCTCACAGTGTATGTGTGCGCCTGGCATACCCCCCGTCCGGTCATATGTTTTCTGTGCTGCGCCCACGCGCTGGCCCCAAACGAGGGGGCGCGTTCCAGTTGTTGTTTTCTCCTCCTCCTCCTCCTCTTCTTCTTTCTTTAGCTGAAAATTTTCCAAATATTTTTGCCAGCTGCACTGAGCGAAAAGCGGGGGTTGCAAGGCAAAACAGAAAATTCTAAGAAAATTCAAAATCATTTTTAAAAATATAAAAAAAAAAAAAAAAAATAAAAAAATTCAATTAAAAAAAATTGAAAAATAAAATAAAATAAAAAATTACAAAAAAAAAAAATAAAAAATCAAATAAAAAATTACAAAAAAAATTTAAAAAAAAATTAAAATAAAAAATTACAAAAAAAAAATAAAAAAAATTAAAATAAAAAATTTTAAAAATTAAAAAAATAATAGAAAATAAATTAAAAATAATATATTATATTATAATATTATATTTTTTAAAAATATAAATAAATTTCCAGCTTTTTCTGCTCTGCTTCAGTCAGAGTCTCTCGCTCGCCCCTGGCTTTTCGCTCAGTGTACTCTAAATGCTGACAAGCTTCAATCAGCCGATCACAAGTTGTGCTATATAGAATCGCTCTATAATCACACATAATATAGTATGTACTTTATATGAATATAATATATATACTATATATATATATTAATCAGATCTCAGTGAATCTTTTCGCATCTTATTGCCGCGTGCTACGCTGACATTTCCTGTTACTCTTTCACCCTCCTCCTCCTCCTCCACCTCGTCTTCCTCTTCAGCTTCTTCTCCTTCTCAGTATTTGTTTTTATGAGGCTTTTAACCAGTTTTGCTGTGTGTGACGCAGATGCGCCCCAAAATGTGGCTAATTAGCAAAAAGGAAAGATCAAATCGAATCGAATCGAATCAAAAATCAAATTTGAGCTATAAAAAGTCGAAATCCGAATCAAACTAGGTTGCGGCAGAGTTCAAAAATCAATAAATTTTATATAAAAATAAATAAAAATATTTCTATTTTTTTTTTTATGAATATTAGATGCTAAGATACCCTGTAAATTACAGTTGGTATTAGATAAAGTTGGATCTAGCTAAAGTTAGCTATGAAAATGAGATAAAAACTTCCTTTTTTCTATATAAACATATAGTAATGACTATATAGATACCCTGTAATGTGGGATTAGGCAAGTTAAACATGAAGATTGATAGATAGATACTTAGATACCCTCTATGGGTATGACAATCAGCTAAAAATTCTTTCTTTCTATATAAACATATAGTAATGACTATATAGATACCCTGTAATGTGTGATTAGGCATGTTTAACATGCAGATTGATAGATCTTAGAACTGCACTTGCTGTAGCCAGCCACAAATCACTTGCCTTGATCAATTCTGAATACCCTATAAAACTGTCAAGAGTTGTACGCATTCTTTTGTTGTCTGGGGCCTGAAGCGCGGTTCCATTTTTCCATTGTGGATTTCGACTTGACTTTCATTGACGCATTTGCTCACCTTGTTTTTATTTAAATAATTTTTTTTCGTTTTTTTTATTTGATTTGATTTTGTTTTTGCTTTTGTTTTGCATTCGCTTTGCATAATTTGATAATTTTGCCTTTTTACGACGAGCAGAGAAAAAAAAACCCGTCGCAGACAACGCGACGACGTCTGGGCCAACCCTAGCTGGCCCCCACAGCCCGCTTCCCCCTCCGACTCCACACTGATCACGCCACAGAAAAACGATTTGGCTCAATAGTTAATAGAAATGTAAACAGGTGGGCAACGAACTTTATTAGATTCTTATGCGGCTGGCCCAAGTCCTTGAACCCGGAACAATAACAACAAGAAGAACACTCGATGGTCAATGGTCAGCGCCAGGGTGCGCGAGCGAGACGGCAAATTGACGTCAATGGCGCATAGGCCTATGCGGCAGCAGCTATGCGTCTCACTCGCACTCACTGCATATGTGCGTGTGTGTGGGACCTGTTCGGCTGCTATTGTGGGTCTCATTCAAGTTCCGCTTTGTCGCTTTGTTTTTGTTTTTGTTTTTGTCTTTACGTTTTCGGCTGGTCGCGACTGCGCGCTAATTTATTGCGTGCTCAAAATAAACACACACATACACACATGCACGCACACTCGATACTGATTACTCCATATTGCAAGAGCGCTCTCTCACACTGTCTTCTCTCTCTCTCTCTGCTCTCCTTGCAGATTAACGGTACACAGCAGTTACAGTCGCCAGGCAGCGCCGCGAGCATTGCAGCCGCCGCCGCCGTTGTCGTCTCTGCCTCGAGCAGCAGCAGCAGCAACAACGTCGCTGCCGACAGCCTTGAGCAGCAGCAGCAGCAACTGAACATAACGGCAACAACAATGCCGGCGATGCCAAAAGAAAAAGCCACAACTGCCGTTTCATTGAGTGAACCAAATTTCTCAGCCCTTAAGCTGGTTGTGGTTGGCGCTATGACGACAGCGACGCGACTGCAGCAGCAACAGCAGCAGCAACAACTACAACAGCAACATCATACGTGCGGCTGTGGCGCTGTCTCCGCAACAGCTCCAACGCCCGCCAACAACACAGAGAACAACAACAACAACAATAACAACAACGGCAGCAGCAGCAACAGCGGCAGCAACAATCGCAGCTATTGTCGCAGCAACATGTATCTGACCAACGGTAAGCAACACGCATCTTAGTGTTTAGCAACAAGTTGCGCGCACGCACTAACACATGCTCCGTCTCGCTCGCTCTCGCTCTCTTGCAGGCTACACATCGCCGCTGGCAGCAGCTGTGGCCAGCAACAGTTCATCAGTTGTGTCAACGCCGCAGCGCATAAGAATGTGTTGTCGCGAGTCGCCCTCGTATCAACGTCAACTACAACAACAGCAGCAACAACAACAACAACAGCAGCAACAACAACAGCAGCAACAAGAACAACAGCAAGAGCAGGCGCCACCTCCAGCTGCAGCCCAGCAACAGCAGCAGGCGCCGCCGCCCCGCCGCTCGCCCAACGACTTCATCTTTGGCCGTTACATTGGCGAGGGTAGCTTCAGCATGGTATACCTGGCCGTGGACATACACTCGCGTCGAGAGTATGCAAGTGAGTACCGTATACCAAAGATTATTTGATAGATTGACTGACTGACCAACACCTGTGCCCAGTCTCAATCACTCCACCCCCACCCCCTTCAGCATTTGTGGGGCTGCTTGGCGCCGGCGAGGAACTAGCGCGAAATGCGGTCGCCAATGCAGACGGCGCCAACGCCAACGCAAAGTCACCTGCCAACAAATCAAAACACACAAAGAGATAAAGAGAGAGAGGAAGAGAGAGAGGCGAACTGAAACTGAAACCAGCTGTTGCTGTAGCGAAAACGTTTCGTGCATCTCTGTCGGGTGGCTGCCTTATGCAAATGCCGTGTGCCAGGCGACAAAGTTGTCAGAGGCAAGAGTGTTGCTGATAATCGGATTTTGTTGCTGGTCACGCGGCAATCACGTGAATCCCTCTCTCAGCTCATTCAAGTTTGTTTTGATGTATAAATATATGTATATAATATATGTATATTATATATATACATACATATATATTGGAAATTTCATCACAGCTCGCTCTCTCTCTCTCTCTCTCTCTCTCTCGCCCAAGACTTAAGCTAATGGCATTTTTATCTCACACACAAAGGCTATGAATAGGGGCAACACACACACACACACGCACACACACATTGCCTTTGACGTCTTTTGATAATCAACACATCAACAACAGCAGCAGCGACGCCGACGGCGACGTCGTCGTCTCCTCTGCTCTGATAACGCTGACTGACAGCGACGCCCGCACGCAATTGACGACAGTTTTAGGCGTCTTCTTCTTGTTGTTGTTGTTTGTTTGTTTATCGATTGAAACAAAAAAAGGCCGCACAGCAGGCGCAAAGCTGACGTCGCTCAAGATCAGCTGCTGCTACTGCTGCGTCAGTGCGAGAGGGGGAAATGGAACGCCTGCTCTGCCTCCCTATCGTTCCGCGTTTCATGTTTCACTTTCTGCGTTTCCCAGCAAATGCATGTCTCTGTCTCCCTTTCTCTGCTTGCAATTTGCTGTTTATTTTAGTGCTAAGCCAATTTGCTTTAAGATTTTTGCGCTAGCAGCAGTAGCAGCAACAACAATAACGGTAAATCAATAAACTAACAAAGTCGCGGCTTTGGCACGTGTCGCGCGCTGCTTGCAAATGCAAACGCAGCTGCAAATTGCATTGTATGCATTTCTACCCCCCCCCTCTCTCACTCTCTCTCTTTCCTCTTCTCTTTTATTTTTTAATGCTAAATAACAAAAACGCAAAACGGCGCGTGTCTGCAATAAGCTTTTGACTTTTGCTGTTGTTGTCGATAAAGTATAACGGAACAACAACAGCAGATGCTGCATCAGGTGCATGTAAACAAGAGAGAGAGAGAGAGAGGGGGGCGGGCAGCAGCGACAGCGCTGCTTGCATATTTACTTAGCGCGTAAGTACATACATAAGTGCGAGCGAGCGCGCTAGCGTGCTGTTGTGCTGCTGTAACTGTTGTTTTGCTGTCGTCCGTCTGGACGCGAGGCTCAATTTGTGTTTAAAAATAGATTGGCACAAGAACAGAGTCGTCGTAACGGCTCTTATCTTCTCTCCCTCACTTACACATGCTGGCTAAATTAACATTTTACATGACTTTGCATATTGAACAACAGTAATAAAAAAAAAAAAAAAACATTGACATTTGTTTATTGCACTCACACTTGCTCAAGGTCAACATATGTTTTGTACCTTTTTCTCTTTGTTGCTTTTGTTTTTTGTTTTATTATTATTATTTGTTGTTGCTTTATTGGCACACATTTTCCAATGGCCGCTTGTTGTTGCCTTTAATTTGCTTATAAACATTGTTATGGACATGTCTGCAAACATGTTGCCAACTGTAACGCCCACTCGCTGCCTCTCTTTCTCTCTCTGTCCGACCCGTTCGATTCGCACAATTTCGTTTTCATTTTGTGTCACATGCGTGAGGAGAGAGAGACGCATGGAAGTATACGAGTGTATGTGTGTGTGTGTGTGGCGTTGCTTTGCGCGGCGTCTGCTTGACGCGCTACGCAAATTCTTTTTACGCATTTTCACATTGTCTGCGCTGTGCTATTTCATCATTGCTCGCAAAAACCGTTTGTGTGTATGTGTGTGTGTGTGTGTGTGTGTGTTTGTGTTTAATTATTGCTGCGCGCCGCAGCTGTGTGGCCGTTTTTCTTACCTGAGAGATTTGTCTCAACCTCAACACGTGCTGTGCGCTTCCTCTGCCTCTCGCTCACTCGCTCTAATCCTGTGCAGCTGCAGCAGCAGCTGTTTCGTTGCTGTTTCATCACCTACGCATTGCCGAACTGCAACTTGTTGCTGGAATGCATTGGTATTGGCACACACACACACACACACACTCGCTTGATCGGCCATTGAACTGCTCAGTCCAAAACTTCCCATATTCCATGCGCTCAAAACTTCCCATATTTCACTCTCACACACACACACGCACACTGAGAGCAACTCTAATTTTTTTCCCACACTTTTATTTGGCCACTGAACTTGCAAAAATTGTATTTTAGCATTCGTCTCGCTCGCTCCCTCTGCCTGCTGCTATTGCTGCTCTCTTCGCTTCTCTTCTCTTCTCTCGTCTTTGTCTTGTCTCCTTTTGCTCGTGTTCCTCTATGTTTCGTGTGTTATTTTTAATTACAGCAGCAGCTGCTGCGCAGTCGCAGCTGTCTAAAGGGTATTTAACCTCTGTTCGCTCTCTCTCTCTCTCTCTGTCTCTGTCTCGCTTTCTTTTTGGTTCATTCAACTCGTATCCTCTTCGCATGTCCTTCTTAGCTGTTGTTTCATAACAATGTTTGCTTTTGCTGCTTCTTCTTCTTCTGTTTGCACCTGTTTTTATGTGCTGCAGCTGCCACGTGGCAAAAGGCCTGTTAAGCCATGCCCCCCACCCCCTACTCCTCTCTCGCTCTGTGTTTTACGAGCAAATTAAGTCGCGCCAGGAAGTCGGCTGCTGCCTGCCTTGGCCTTGTTTTTATTATTCCACACACACACACAAACACACACGCATACATATGTATGTATGTAAATAGAGGAGTGTGAGGGAGATAGCGCTATCTGCTGCTCACTTGTTGTGCAAATTGTCGTTTGTTTAACAGCCAAATTCAAAAAAAGAGAGAAAAAAATTGAGGCAGAAGGTCCTTTGCGTGCCGTCAACATGTCGTTGCTGCCCCGCCCACTGCCCAAAGGGCAATAAACTTGGCATGCAGCAACAATAACAGTAAAAACAACAACAAAATTGTTATGACTCAGCCAACAACAGCAACAAGAACAGTAATGAGAGAGGCGCGCTGCTCTTTGCCATATTCCACTTTCCCACATTCCGCCCATTCCAACTCGAAACTGCTCCTGTGTTGTGCCGTTACCTGTGAGCCGAGCTCTGCCTCACTCTCTGCCGCTGCCTCTGCCACTGCTCCCTCTTCTTCTGCCTCTTCCTTCTGTCATAAGCTGTTTGCTTATGCGCGACATATTTAAATGAGTTTCAAGCGAAACGTCAAGTTACGTCACATGATGATGAGCAAGCATGATGCCAGCAGAGAGAGAGAGAGAGAGAGAGAGAGAGGGATAGATAGAGAAGAGGAGTGGGGGTAGGGGGCAACGCTGCCGCCAATGTTCTTTGCCAATTTTAGGCGGCCGTCTCCAATTAATGAAATTGAAATGCGAAACAATGCGAAATGGCACACACATACACACACACGAGTGCAATTCGCCGCGGCGAATTCACAATCGACTTTTATCGCAATTTGTTGTTGTTGTTGTTGTCAGTTTTATGCCAATTCGCCGTCGCGACAATAAATTAAGCGTAAAAGTCGCGTGGGTCGCTTTTTGGAGTTACGCTTTGCGGCTTTATCAGACGCGAGTAATCAGTTTTATAGCTGAGCACCTCGCCGTGCCACGCCCCGTGCCCAACAGCCGCCGACGCCGCCGCCTCAAAAGACATTTCCAGACACAAAAATTTCCACTCCAACAACAACAACAACAATAACAGCGGTGGGCATAATAAAGCAAGCATTGCACCCCAAAAACAAAAGCAAATAAATATACACACACACGCACACACAAACATATGCACACATGCATGCTTGCGTTCTGCTCTCATATTTGGAATCTAAGTTCCTTTTGCTCTCTCTCTTTGATCTTTATTTACGCTGCTGCAGTTCAAACACCTCGGCTGACTTCCTGTTTAACGTGTTCCAATTCCAAAACATACCCAAACGGCCTTGCGCCCAATTAAACTATGACTTTTGGCGCTCTCTCACTCTCTTACGCTCCGTGCATTGTCTGGAATGTCATCCAGCAGCATTTGCTGCGGCTGCGACTGCGGCTGCTGCTCAATGTGTACAGTTTTCTATTTTCATTGGTTTTGTTTTTGGTCATTGTCCTCCAGTTGCGTCTTCTGTCTTTATTTATAGAATCGTTTGGCTCAACAACAACAACTGGTTACTATTGCAATTTATGTCTCCCACTGCTTTGCTCTCTGTCTCTCTCTCGCTCTCAGTCAAACTCGTTGTGCTGCATTCCATTGCGAGACGCAACAAGTTGTAATGCACGCGCACACATATGCACTTATGCATGTCTGGCTGACTGTCTCTGTGTGCGTGTGTTTCTGTGTGTGGACTGCATTTATTTTGGAATGTACATAGCTCGCTCTCGCTCTGACTGACGCTCGCTCGGCCAGATCAGTGGGGCAAACACACGCTTGGAACATTGGGCAAATATTTATGCTGTTATTCTAATTCTTCTCCTGCTTCTTTTTGTTTTCGCCAGCTGCTATTTACTTATGTGTGTTTCTGTTACGGTCTTTTTTTATGTTTTATTATTATTACCGTTTATTTTTGTTGTTGTTGTTGTCTTTTTGTTGCTTTTTGCACTTGCGCCACATCCAAGTTCAAGGCTGCGCTTTCGTCGCCTTATCAGGGCGTTAAACCCAACGGCAAAAAAAAATATAATTTAATTTTTTTTCTTTTTGAAACGCAGCTTAACAAACGGCGCGCAAAAATTAAAATAAATAATGCGACAACAACTTTTCAATTAAAACAAAAGAAAATAGCAAGAGAAATACACGCGCAACTCATTTCCAATTCCATTTCCAATACATTCCAATCAGCACACACACACACGCACACACACACACACACACACACACACACACACACACACACATACACACACACACGCACACACTAAAAAAAGAGAACACAAATTAACGGCAACACTTTCAAGGTCAATTTTATTTTTACGCACTTTTTTTTTTGCTTATTTTTTGGCATGGGAAATTTAAAACGCATAAAAAAATCGCGCATTTTGTTTTATTTGTGTTAATCTTATAATTGCGGCTGTTTTTTGTTTTTGTACCGTTAGAATTCGCCAGTGTGTGTATGTGTGTGTGTGTGCCACTCGACAGCTTATCTGCCCCTGATTTGTTTTCTAGACTACAAAACAAAAATTCAGTTGCGATCTTGATAAACGGTAAAAAAAAAACGAAAGAAGTAAAAAAAACAAAAACAAAAGCGAATTTAATATTTGTATTTTCTATTGCCTATACACACACACAGATATAGTGAACGTAATTTATTATATTTGTTTATTCGCTTTTTTTTCGCAAATCAACAAATTTTGCGTTTTAAGTTTTTCTTTTCTCTTTCTTTATGCCCACAAATAATTGCAATTGCAAATAAAACTGTAAAAACACACACACACAATTGATAGTGGGAAAAGCGCCGTTAACCTCTCGCTCCTCTCCCTCTCTCTAGCATAGGCCAAATCTTATAAGCATTTCACATATTTGTTTCAATGCCAACTGATTCCACAGCCCAGCTTAGCGTGTGTGTGTGCAGTTCAACAACCAGTTTAGAATTTCTTAGGGAGCAGCAGCAGCGGTAGCCGCAGCAAAGACAACCGAAGTATGATGTATAGAAGAGAGCGCGCGCGGGGTAACTGCAAACAAGTTCCCAAAGCGCGCTCGCTTTCGTTGCTGCTGCCGCTGGCTACGCCGCTGTCGCCGTCTCTGCCGTTGTCGCCTGTTAATTTAGCAATTTGAACAAATTCCTTTTTTGCTTCTTCTCTCTACTCTACTACTGTCTTCCCTTATTGTCCGTTCGCGCGCTCGCTCGCTCTCTCTTGCATTTATTTCAATAAATCACACAAGGAATATGTATGCCAAATTGAAACAAGAACAGCACAAAAGCAAAGTCTCACACACACACACATACATACAGACAAAGCGAAATTAAATCAAAGCAGAAAAGGCGACAAGAGTCGCAGAGGGAACAGGCGACAAAAGCAAAGCTTGCTACTTGGATGATTGAGTAAGGCTTAACAGCTGTGACAAACTTGCCGCCTGTGCAGCTGAGCTGAGCTGTAAAAACACACACACGCACGCACACATGCATATGAATAGTTTTTAATGGTCACCAAAGTGTCGCTGGCTAGTTGTGCGCAACAGTGCAGTACTTTGTCTTGGACAACAGTGTCGCCTGTGCGTGTGTGTATAAATTGTATGCTCATCTCTTTTCTTAAGTGAATGCTTATGTATTAGTGTATGTGTGTGTGTGTGTGCATTCCTTTTGCTATCGTTTAGCAAAATCTCTATTGGAATTTTACAGTTGCTCTCAATGTGTGGTGGTTTCATTCATTGCTGCTGCTCGCTCAGCTGTTTTTTTTTTCTCTCGCATTCGACTAATCCGTTATCTTCTCCGTTATTCTTTCTACTTGCAGTCAAAGTGTGCGAGAAGCGCCTGATACTGCGCGAGCACAAACAGGATTACATAAGGAGAGAGCGCGAGGTGATGCACATGATGACCAACGTTCCAGGCTTCGTCAATCTCTCGTGCACGTTCCAAGACCAGCGTTCCCTCTACTTTGTGATGACATACGCCCGCAAGGGCGATCTCCTGCCCTACATCAACCGCGTCGGCAGCTTCGACGCCGCCTGCACCCGCCACTACGCCGCCGAGCTGCTGCTCGCCTGCGAGCACATGCACCGCCGGAACGTGGTCCATCGCGACCTCAAGCCCGAGAACATACTCCTCGACGAGGACATGCACACGCTGATCGCCGACTTCGGCTCCGCCAAGGTCATGAATCCGCTCGAGCGCATGCAGGCGGCGGATCTGCTCGCGAGCAGCGGCAACGGCGAGGGACAGCGACGTCGCCGCTCGGCGCGCAGCTCCGACGACGACGACGAGGACAGCGAAGAGCTGTACGATGACCTGGAGGAGGAGGACCAGGACGACAGGCGCCTCTACTACGACTACGAGGACGAGGACAATGAGGACGACGAGGCGCCCGCCGCCAACGGCGAGGGAGTCCGCCACAATCGGCGCCGCTTCCCCGGAATGCGTGCGCGTCGCGGCAGCTTCGTCGGCACCGCCCAGTACGTCTCCCCGGAGGTGCTGCAGAACGCGCCGATCACACCGGCCGCCGATCTGTGGGCGCTGGGCTGCATCATCTACCAGATGATATCGGGTCTGCCGCCGTTCCGGGGCAGCAACGACTACGTCATCTTCAAGGAGATCCTGGGCTGTGCGGTGGACTTCCCGCAGGGATTCGACAAGGATGCCGAGGACTTGGTGCGGCAGCTGCTCAAGATCGATCCACGCGAGCGCCTGGGCGCCCAGGACGAGTTCGGCTACTACGAGAGCATCCGGGCGCATCCGTTCTTCGCCGGCATCGACTGGCTGACGCTGCGCCAGCAGACGCCGCCTCCCATCTACCCCTACCTGCCCGGCGTAAGCCAGGACGACGCGATATGCACGGCCAACGGCGTCAGCTACAGCCTGCCCATCAGCGGAGACCTGGAGCCCGGCCTGGACGAGCGCCAGATCACGCGCCTGCTCAGCGCCGAGCTGGGCGTGGGCAGCAGCGCTGCGGCGCCCGCCCACAAGCCTTCCACGGCGAAAAGTAAGTGCCGTACGGGAATATAAGATTACGCCGGAATACGCATTACTAAATATCTCCCTCTCTCTCTCTCTCCCTCTCTGTCTCTGTCTCTGTAGATTCCTTCGACTTGAGCGACGCCCAGAAGTTGCAACGGCTCGAGGCCCAAAAGACTGACAAATGGCACGTGTTTGCCGACGGAGAGGTGATCCTGAAGCGGGGATTCGTGAACAAGCGGAAGGGTCTGTTCGCCCGGAAGCGGATGCTGTTGCTGACGACGGGGCCGCGGCTCATCTACATCGATCCCGTGCAGATGATCAAGAAGGGCGAGATACCCTGGAGTCCGGACCTGCACGCCGAGATCAAGAACTTCAAGATCTTCTTCGTGCATACGGTACGTGCTTTTAGTATTTGATTTGGTATATTTTGGTATTTTCCGGTTTTGGGCCAATTTATGGCTTCGGCTTGTGGCAGCCGCCGCAGCTGTTGACAGTTTGTTGAACCAAAACAACAAATGATGACGTCAAGTGCCATTAAAAACACCTACAAACACACACACACACACATACATATATATATATGTATAGAGAGAGAGGGAGAGAGAGAGAGAGCATGCGGTTTATAGCGACGGCACGTGTTTACGACCCAACAACAACAACAACAACAACAACAAGGAAATAACTCAATTATAGGCGACATTGAAAACTGCACACGCAACGCAGATAAAACACACACAAAAAAAGGCATTAAATGGCAATAGTTTTTAATGGGTTTCGGTCACACTTTTTCCCCTCATATCTGTAACCAGTTACGCTCTCTTATACTCACTCTTATACTCAACATTATACTCCGTCTTATGCCCACTCCTATATTCGCTCTTTCATTCACTCTTATACGCAATCGTTTACTATAGTCTTATACTCAAACTTATACGCAGTCTTATACAAACTCTTATATTCCGTCTTATACGCAGTCTTATACAAACTCATATACTCCGTCTTATACTCACTCCTATATTCGCTCTTTCATTCACTCTTATACTCAATCGTATACTCTAGTCTTATACTCAAACTTATACGCAGTCTTATACAAACTCTTATACTCCGTCTTTTACTCACTCTTTGTCAGACCTATAGACTTATGATCAGTTTTATACTCTCAGTCTTATACTCAACCTTATACTTGTATCCCCATTCTTATCACTCAGTCTTAAACCCACTCTTATACTCAACCTTATACTCACTCTTATATTCACTCTCATGCTCAGTCTTATGCTCAGTTCTTATACTCGCTCTTATGCTCAGTTCTTATACTCACTCTTATATTCACTCTAATACTCTTTCTTATACTCACTCTTATATACTCTTATACTCACTGTCTGTTTCTCTTTCTTCCCTTGCAGCCCAATCGCACCTACTACCTGGACGATCCCGAGGGCTATGCCATACAGTGGGTCGAGGCCATTGACAACATGTCAAAGCTGAGCTACGGCGATGCCGTCGCACTCAATTCGACAACAGGTGGCGCCAGCGACGCAGCGGCGGCGGCGTCGTCAACCGCCACGAGCATCTCCTCGTTCGCCTGCTCGACGGGCGGCAGCAGCAACAGCCTCGCCATTCTCGCCGGCAGCACGAATTCGCCCGCCTCCAACAACAGTTCGCCCACGGCGCGGCGAAGTTCGCCGGCGCAGCGACAGCAAATGGAAGCAACAACATTAGGAGCAACAACAACGGCAACAGCAACAACAACAGCAACAACAACAACAACAGTGAGGGGCAAAAAGACAGCGTCCAATTGAACAGCTGAACACGTGTCGTCGTGCCTGTTGTCGTTATATAGATTTAAATGCAAATTAAATTCTAATTTAGTTGAAATTTAGTGCAAACAACAAACACCTAGAAGAAACCCAAACACACACACACACACACACATCTATACACCCATACACCCATACACCCATACATACAGTTATAAGTTAGAAATGCAAGGAATGTGTCGAAATTTGTTGAGAAATATCAAATTAACAATTGAATTTTGTGTTGTGCTCGTGTCTCGTTGAATGTTTTGAAAGAGAGAGAGAGAGAGAGAGAGAGAGGGTAGGGTAGGCTAGGGTAGGGAGAGAGAGAGAGAGAGAGCGGGCGGGGTGAGAGGGAGGAGTGTAAAACTAAATTAAATACAATTATAAGCAGAAATACGTATAAACAAATATAAATATAAATATAAATATATATATAAATATAAATATAAATTAAAAATTTAAATTTAAATTTAAATTAAACTTAAACTAAATTAATTTAAATTAAATTAAATTAAATTATTACCACAAACACACACATAAACATAAACATATATTTATATATAAAAAAGAAAAGAAAAAAAAAATGCAAAAAAAAATATACAAACAAATTATACATGTTTCTGTCCCACTGTGCGGGCGCCGCTGCGCCATAGATGGCGCCAACAGCTTGTGCTAAGCCTAGTTTAAAAACCAATTTTTTTTAGCTCGTAGTTAGTCACAATTTAAACGAATTACAGAAGAAGAGGAGGAGGAGAAGAGGAGGAGAAGAGGAGAAGAAGAGGAGGAGATAGAAGAGAAGCTAAAGCTAAAGGCGCCGCAGCACAGTGGGGCAACATAAGCTAAACTAAAACTAAATTCAAATTGTATTCAGAAACTAGCAAATATATAATTTATATATCATATATATATATATATATGTATACATACATACATTAGCAGTAAAACGGGAGTGTGTCGTTCTGTTTTTTGTTTGTTTTTGTGTCTGTCGCCTAACTGTAAATTGTAAACTATGTAAATCTAATATATATATCTATATATGCATATATATATATATAAATTACATGTATGTAGTATATAACTGTACATTTAGCTATATGCGCGCGTCTAAAGCGAAATAGAGCAAGAAATTAGCGTAACTCTGCGCTAGATGGCGCCACACAGCGCACGCTCAACAACAACAACAACAACAACAGAAAACAAAACCGAAAATTTCGAATAAGAATTTTTGTGTGTTTTTTTTTCTTGTTTGTTTGAGTTCTTTAATTTAATTTACATGAAATGCTTTTTTGCCCTATAAAGAAACGTATAAGACTTTGAGAAACTATTTAAAAGAAAATTTAAAAAATAAAAAATAAAAAAAAATTATGCAAGCAAAACAAAAACAAAAAGTAACTAAAAAATAGATATATATATAAATAAATAAATACAAAAAAAAAATAAGTAAAAAAATTTAGTTAAAATTAAATTTGGCTTTTTTTCGATAAACAAAAAAACAATTTTTTTTTGTATTTATATATATATTTTTTGTATGTTTTTGCTTCGCATAAGAGAAAGAGAGAGAGAGAGAGTAAGAGAGGGAGAAAGAGAAGAGCAGTGTAAAGTTAGCTTGAAAAGTTATGCAAAAGAAAACAGGTATAAAAATTGAATTTTTAAATAAATTTAAAAAAGAAAAGAAAAAAATAATTTAACTATAAAAAAAAAATTAATTTTGTGTTAAAAAGAAAAAGAAAAAATGGAAAAAAGTTTCTAAAACTCGCGCGTATTTAGTTCAATTGTAAAGCCTAAGTTATGCCTAGACCACGCCCCCTGAACACCCACACACACACACACACACACTCAAACTATTTAGACTTAAGAGAAGGAGAGAGCGAGAGAGAGAGAGAGAGCGAGAGAGCGCGAGGGTGGTAATGAAAGAAAGCAAAAAATACATTTGTACATACATATCGCGTCCCACATTTGTTTTTAATGATGGGCGTGGCCGTAGCAGCAATTTACCTATATATATATATAGAGTATATATAAATATATATATAGTACAGTTAAGTTACGCAAGTATACAATTAATTCAATTAAAATTAAATTAAATTTAACAAAAATTTAAATATAAAAAAAAAACTGTATAATTTATTAAATTGCAAAGAGAGTTATGTAAGCAACAACAAAAACAACAACAACAACTATATAGTGAGAGCAAAAATTATGTAAATTATTATAAACACACACACTCACTCACACTCACACACACACACACATATATATAGCATATATATGTATGTATATATAACAGATACATCTATATATATATATATATATATATAAAAATTAAATTAAATTGGTAAAAAAATACAAGAAGAAAAACAAATTGAGAACGTATCATTAAAAATTAAAAAAACAAAATATATTAATGAAAAAACATAAAAATTTTCAAAAACTACAAAAAAAAATTATTAAAAATTGTTTTTATTTCGGTTTTTGGTTCACACGAATTGGCTGCGTTTTATCTTATGTTTCGACTCAAAAGATGGAGAAAGAGAGAAAGAGAGAGAGAGAGAGAGAGAAAGAGAAGAAGACGAAGAGATAGTACTTCCATGATCCAAGTCGAAATAGTTCCCCCTGCCCAGAATACAAATTGCAAAATATATAGAGAACTTAAGCATAGGTTTCGAGACAACACTGTAAAAAACTACACTGAGCGAAAAAGCATATGAATACGAAGATGAAAGAGCTGAAGAGAGAAAGAGAAAGGAGAGACGAGAGAAGAGAGAGATACATAGAATAGAAGAAAGTGAAGAGCAGAGACATAAAAGAGAGCTAGAGAAAAGAGCAGAGAGAGAAAGAGGGAGAAGAGAAGAGAAGGAAAGATATGGGAAGAGCGAGAGAGAAAGATAAGAAAGAAAAGAGAGGATAAGAAATGGAGAGAAATGAGAGAGATAGATGAGAGAGAGATAGAGAGAGAGAGAGAGGGAGAGAGAGAGGGAGAAGAGAAGAGAAGAGATAGAAAGATATGGGAAGAGCGAAAGAGGGAGGTAAGAAAGAAAAGAGAGGGGAAGAAATGGAGAGAGAGATCCTTGAGAGGAAAAGGAAGAAGAGAAGAGATAGATAGAGTGAGAGAGACAAACAGATATATCTTGAATCTTTCCATCTCTATCTCTCTTTCTCTCTCCCTTTCTCTATAGATGTATAGTAGCAAGTTCTCTGACAGCCCCCGCTGCAAGGATATTCCCTGTAATATAGAGCAGTCAAGTTTGTTCATTTGATTCCGATTCCTTTTTGTGCTGCAGTACCTAAAATGCGTAAGCCCTATATACAGTACCCCAGATATTCATCCAGGACTCCACAACATATATATATATATATATATATATATATATAACAAATCTTCAGTCTCATTTATGCAGCTCTGTCAAAGGACGAAGAAGAAGAAGAAGAAGAAGAAGAAGAAAGTGCCTAGTGAACCAGTAGAAAAAGTTTAGAGCCTAAACTTGGTCGATATCTCCCCTATTATATATCTATATATACATAGACAGATAAACATATATATATATATATATATATATATATATATATATATATATATATATATATATATATATATAACTATATACTAAATTTGAGTAAGTTTCTTAAGCCTGGGCAAATGTATACGATTTATTTGTAAGCAAAATCTAGAAGCTTTTAGTCAGAAATTGAAATTTGAATAGAATCCAATTGGGAAATGTACAGAATTCCAGTTAGACACAAATTGGCACAGCTTGTGTGAGAGAGCGAAAGAGATAGATTGATTATATGTAAAGTAATATATAAATATTTCTTATTGGCAATAAGGAGCAGAAAGGGAGAGAGAGAGAGAGAGCTTGAGTCTTATTTAAATAGAATCCACTAGCAAAATGCAGCGTAATTAGCATCCTATAAGAGTGTGTGACAGAGAGCGACAGCGAGGCAGTAAGTGTGCACTTAATTAGAATCCATTTTTGTGTTCAAAACTGCATGTGAGACGGCGAGAGTGGGTGTTGCTCCTATAGAATCCAATGCTTGGCAGCATACGCAGTTAGAGTGTAATTGGCAAGAAATTTCCCTTTTGTGTTCAACTGTGTGTGTGTGTGAGAGAGAGAGAGAGTGTGTGTGTGTCTTATTTATACATAAACCAATATCAAATGGCATCCAAATTGGATTCTCATTGGCAAACATTACAAGGAATTTCATTTGTGTTCAAGGAGAGAGAGAGAGAGAGAGAGAGAGAGATGAAAAGAGATCATCTCTGTGTGTGAGTGTGCGTGTGAGTGTTATTTAGTTATGGCAAATTTTTTAGTGCAAAACATTTAGTCGATAATTAAGACATTATATATATATATATTGTATATGTATATAGGCAATATTAAACGAGTTTATACATAACTAATATACATAAACATATATGTGGCTATATATATTGTATATTGGAACATTCCATACATTTGTATATTGATAAATTCGTGAGCGAATCGATCCGTTTTATCCAAGTTCAATCTCTAGGGGTGCTAGACTGAGTTATATATACATATATGAATATTATATATAAATATAAATACATATATATAAAGATATATATATATACATATATATATATATGAACGTAAAACTCTTAACGTAAACGTAATTCAATTACCTTTTTGCAAAAGAATAAAGTATCAAATACACCAGACTAATTTGCAATCTATATGTACAGACCTACATATTTGTATACCTATATACATATTATACATATATATATATATATATATATTGATATATATATACACACATAAGATATATACTTATATACATTATAAAGTTAAAAACCTTCCATAAACCTGGCCCTACTAAAGATACTTTGTAACCACACACACACACACATACATACAAATACACACTCACACACACACACACCCACACACATACACATATACTATATATTTACATATATAGATTTTAAGCAGAAAATGAACTATAAATTATTATGAGCATAAAATACCTACACACACACACACAGAGAGAGAAGGTATATATAAACTGTCTAAAATTCGACTGCAATGTTGTATTTTTCAGCACGTAAACTAAACAGAGAAACTAAAACTAAGTTCAAACACTTAAAAGTTCGTTACATTCAGCACGCATTCGCGCGCTGTTTGACAAAAAGAGTAAATTTCCCCCCACAAACAGAAATTTCCCCCGTCAAAATGTCCTCAACATAAACTAACTAATGTAATATTCACGAAAAACAAAAGGAAATACAGTTTGTTAATGAGAAATTTAAGGTTTGAGAATTGTAAAAAGGGTTGCGTGTAAGTGGTTCGATTGAGAAAATAAAACTAAAAGAGCAAGTGAAGCAACAGCGAAGAAAAGAAAAAGAGGAAATGCCAAAAGTGTTTTAATTTTAACGGTCAGGCAGTGGACATAGCAGTTGGCTGTTGTCTGTGTTGTCAGGCGCTGAATAAGGCAGCTGGCGTCGTGCTATACGTGTTATACTGGCAGAGAGCGAGACAACTATATGTTGCATGACTGGCTGGCAGTGCTGTAGCAGCGTGCTTGCGTGCGCCATGCAAGCAATGAATTTGAATGTGAAGCAAAGGCAAGCGTTTTGCGTTGAATGACCAAGCAGGTTTAAAGCAGTTAGCTAATGTCAGTGCTGTTAGCGAGTCAAGTAGTAAAGTAGTGTAAAGTAGTGTAGGCGTAGATGGTGTTGTAGCATCGTGCTTTTGAGTGGCGTCATAACTTGGCGCGCGTTTGAATTGAATTAGAATTTGATGCAATTATTTTTAATTTATTAAAAATAACATATACAAATTAATAAATCGATATATATAAAATTCGTATGTCTTAAAGTTCGTTAGGAAATTTTGTGAATATTTTCATGCTTGAGTGAGCAGCAGCAGCGAACCCTCTCCCATTTGCCACCCACTCAATACTAACGCAACAGTTGAGCAGATATGGAGTGGTCGGCGCTGCCCCCTATAAAAGGGCGAGCCTGCGCGGCGGATCCTCAGTTGGTTTCCTGATCTTGTGGTGTTCAGTGGTGCCGTCTAGTGGTCCTCCTCTTCTTCGCCTGGTGACGTGTGGTATGTATTTATTTAGTTAATAATTTTAAGCAATTGTTTATAATAATTGTAGTAATGTTTAACATTGAGCTAAATATATGTTTATTAAATAGAACTGCTCTCGGTAGTTAATTAGCATTAGCATGCAAAATGTGTTTGCTCTGAGGAATATGGAATTTGGAACTTGGAGAAAGGAAATTATGAGCGGCAAAACCTCTCGCTCGATCACACTGCGCTCTGGGATTAGCCAATAAGCATAGCTGCGAGAGCACAAGGAATTTATCAGCACTCATACATAAGGCTGAGCAGTGAGTGCAAGCCAAGGGAAATTTTGCAGAGCAGTGAGAGGAAAGGGAAATTTTTGCATGGTGAGAGTAATGAACATTTCGCTCGATCACACTGCGCCTTGGGTTTGGAACGTAGAACACTCAGCCAGAGAGCAGCAGAACTTACGCACACACACATGTCAATGGTAATGCATAAGGAATTTTGCATATATGTATACATGTGAAAGAGCAAAGAAAAGGAAATTTTTGCATGGTGAGAGAAATGGAGCTCTCGCTCGATCACACTGCGTCTTGGGATTGGCCAATAAGCATAGCGACCATGAGTGCGCTAGAACTCAAGGAATTTAGCAGCGTATACACACATGTGAAAGAGCAGTGAATGTAAGCAAAAGGAAATTATGCAGAGTGAGAGCTGGCGAAAGTAACGGACTTCTCGCGCGATCACACTGCGTCTTGGGATTGGCCAATAAGCATAGCGACCATGAGTGCGCTAGAACTCAAGGAATTTAGCACCGTACACATGCATGTGAAAGAGCAATGAATGTAAGCAAAAGGAAATGATGCAGAGTGAGAGCTGGCGAGAGTAACGGACTTCTCACGCGATCACACTGCGTCTTGGGATTGGTCGGCTTTGTTGCGAGCGCAAGAGCGCAACGTTTAACAGTTAAGCACGAAACGAGTGGCTGTAAATATGATGTACGTAATATGATGTATTACGTATTACGTAATATGAATAAGGTAAAACGAATAACGTAATGCGAATAACGTAATGCGAATAACGTAATGCAAATAACGTATTACAGCGTCAGCTTCGTATTACTTTTATGTTACAAATATATATATCTATAGATATATTACATATCACATATAATTGTGGCTATATACATTTTGTATATATATATATAAAATATTAAACAGTTTTATATGGTATATTGATGGTATCAATAGGGTTCCAATGGGTATCTAGCTATTCGGCTTTCTCTCTTTAGCTTTGTCTTAGCTGTCATTTGCACTGATTTCTTAGCAATGATGAAGGATTCCAAGATAAAGCCACAGATATCCGAAGTTTGGCCCTTGAAATGGATAATCCCGCTCACGGTCTGTGGCTACCTGACGGGCATTGGGGTCATCCTGCTCTGGTACGAGTGGCAGCCGGCGCACAGGACACGCGACTTCACGCAGCTGTCGCTGGTCTACGTCTGCCTGGGCCTGGTCTGCACCACGATGATCTTCTGTCGCTCCGTGCGGTGAGCCAGTGCATCTGCTAGGAGTTCCACACTAATCCTCGCCTGCCCTTGCAGCTGCATATTCACACTTTCTCTGCCCTCGCTGGGCAGCAGTCGAGGGCGCGCCCTGCTCATTGCCTTGGCCTTCTTCTTGGCCGCCCGCGGGCCCATGGCCAACATCTTGGCCAACTTGATGGCCTTGCTGCGCAGCTTGGCCTGCGGCCAGGAGCTGCTGCGCCAGGCCCTGGGCAACATGATAGACATGATCAAGGAGCCGGTGCGAGCCGTCCAAATGGCCATCGAGCAGCTGCTGGAGGAGCTCCGCCGTGTGCTGCACCAGCTGCTGGAGCTGCTGCTGCGCATTCAGAGCTGTCTCCTGATGATAGGTGAGTCCTGCTCCCCCTTTCCCTCTCTCTCTCTGACTACTTATGCTCCCCTCTGCAGTTGACACCTTCAAGGCCTGCGCCGGCTGGCTGAAGGCCGTGCTGGAGCTGTGCAACTCGGAGCTGGGCACACCCTGGGAGCGCTGCCAGCAGGCGGCGAAGCGCGCGATGCTCAAGTGCCGCGCCAAACTCGGCTTCCTGAAGTCCCTCTGCTACGCCACGAAGATCTTTTTGGCCCTTTGCTATCCCGCCAAGCTGGTGGATGTCTTCTGCGCCGGCGTCTGGGATGGCAGCTGGGAGATCGTGGACACCATACTGGAGCGTGAGTTGGTCTCTCCCCCTCTCTCTCTCTCTCTCTGTCTGTCTATTCGTCTCTTTCTAATATTTTTATATGAACTCTATATCCTTCTCTTTTTACTCTGCTTTCTCTCTCCCCTTCTCTGCTCTCTCCTTCGCAGGCTACAACGAGTTCGTCGCTCAGCTGGAGCAAATGTTCGACGTGAGCATCAGCTTCGACCACGAGTTCTACTTCCACACGAATGCGTCCAGGAATCTGTCGGATGTGGGCGAGGAGATCATTCGCGATATCAAAGTGCGCCTGCGTCCCTTAATGATATTCGACAGCTGGCTGGATTTCCTCTGCTGGATCATGGTGCTGACCGTATTCTTCAAGTAGGCAGGAGAAATGATTGATTGATTGATTGATTGAATGACTGACTGGCTGAGAGGCGATGTAGATGCTTAAGCCTTGCAGTCACATAGCTTAGACTCTGTCGTCGATTCTTAAGGTTTAGGCAGATATATGACTGACTGATTGAAGGATGCACTGATTGACAGGCTAGGCGGATGTATGACTGAGTGACTGATTGACTGACTGATTGATTGATTCAGTGATTGAAGCATTGACTGATTGCCAGCTCACAGGCTAGACAGATATACATTAACTGCAATTGATGATGTATGACTGACTGACTGATTGATTGACAGACTGATTGACTAACTGATTGACTGAATGATTGATTAATAGACTGATTGAAGCATTGACTGATTAACAGCTCACAGGCTAGACAGATATATGAATGACTGATTGACTGCCATTGATGATGTATGACTGACTGACTGATTGATTGACAGACTGATTGACTGACTGATTGATTGATAGACTGATTGAAGCATTGACTGATTGACAGCTCACAGGCTAGACAGATATACATTGACTGCAATTGATGATGTATGACTGACTGACTGATTGATTGACAGACTGATTGACTGACTGATTGATTGATAGACTGATTGAAGCATTGACTGATTAACAGCTCACAGGCTAGACAGATATACATTGACTGCAATTGATGATGTATGACTGACTGACTGATTGATTGACAGACTGATTGACTGACTGATTGATTGACAGACAGATTGAAGCATTTACTGATTGATAACCCACAAGCTAAGCCATTCGCAATACGAACTAGACTCAAATAGGACTTTAAGGATTTCTTTATTAGTCTCCACGTCAACATGTCCTTTACTGCTCCTTCCCAGATCCATCTATTTCTATCTGCGCTACATGCACAGTCTGAGGTATCAGAATAAATATCTCACTCGCTCGCTCTATGCCATCGATGTGAAGCAACGGGAGAGGGGCCAGCCGACAGTTATGCCGCTGCAGCGTATGGAGCACTTCAAGTATCCCAAGGTGAGAGCTCTACAAGTATTGATCCTTTGGCAGCTTTTATCCTTGAGCCTCGCTGCAGCTGAGCAGCTGCCGCCTGTCGGTCGTTGAGCTTGTGGTGCTGGCTGAGAACGCGACTTTGATGTTCAACACGTGCGTGCAGCTGGGCATCATCTGCCTGGTGGACTACGGCGTCTTCTGGCTGCTGGACATGATCACGTACTACGGCGAGGGGCAGGACGACATCGAAATACCGCCGTTTGTCGACGTGAAGGTCGAGGGCGGTGGCTTTGTGGGCGATGTCATGCGAGGCGTGGTCAACGCCTTCCGTCCGATGTCGCAGCGGCCGCCGGTGAACTTCAAGAACTGCCTGCCGCAGCCCGTGGAGCCTGACTATCGATATTACATAGGCATCCTGGTGCTCTGCCTGCTCGCCTGGTCCATTCTAGTGGCGCAGCCGTATCTGCTGCGCCTGCGTCACTTGATCATGGAGCGGTACTATCCGGAACGGGCGCATGTCCGAGCGCTCTACCTGCACGAGAAGATCCTGACGAAGAGAGGTCTGAACTATAGTTATATCTAGCTTAGCTTAGCTGCAGAGAAGTTCATTACTTAGATACGAACTAGTTCTTTTAGCAGATACTATGTTCAAACTGAACTACTGCTATGGTTCACTTTCTGTTTTACCTAAATAACTGATCAAAAACTAAGATTCATCACTGAACTGGTTCATTAAGTGAACTGAAAGTTTGGTTCACTTGTGAACTGGTTTTTTTACTGGTCAATTTTCCTTAATTCTTCTAGCTGTGGCAGAATTTAACTTTTAAATCTAAGGTTCAGCCCCCAACTAGTTCATTTAGTGAACTGAAAGTTTGGTTCACTTGTGAACTGGTTCTTTTACTAGTTCATATTCGTTAAATATTCTAACTCTGATAGATAATAGTTTATAAATCTAAGGTTCATCACTGAACTGAAAGTATTGTTCATTGGTGAACTGGCTCTTTTCCTAGTTCACTTTCCTTTTCTCTTCTAGCTCTGATAGTTTATAGTTTTATACGTTATATATCTTTTGCAATCTGATGTATTCTCATGCTCCTAGTCAGCTTCCTCAAGATGATGCGTCGCAAGATCAGAGCAACGGCGTTGTACCAAAAGTCCAGCTGCAGCTGTTGCTGGTATTGGATGGCTAAATTATGCAGGTTCGTACTGAATCTCTCTCTCTCTCTCTCTCTCTCTCTCTCTCTCTCTCTCTCTCTCTCTCTTTCTCAGATGCTGCTGTTGTTTGTGCCTCTCGGATGGTCGTCGCCAAGAGAAGTGCATGCTGTGCGCCCAGCCGCTGAGCTCGTTAGTGTAGTACCTCGATAGCCTCAATCCAAGTCAGTCTCAACCAGGACTCCCTTCATGCCCTTTACAGCTCGAACCGCCTTAAGTGCGATACGCCCGGCTGCCAGGGCCGCTACTGCCAGGGGTGTTACAGCGAGTCCAAGCACAAGTGCTGCCTCTGCAAGGAACCCCTCGAATATGGCGACCACAGCGACGTCTCCGAGATTCAGTAAGCCGTGAACTAGACAACGATGATGTGCCTCAGTTAGCTAGCTAACTGCTCTTGCAGGGACTCCTCCGATGATCCCGGCGCGGACTCGTATAGCAAAATACGCAAACGGACCTACTGTGCCAGGGATGGCAGGGGAGGGGGCAAGAAGGAGCCGTGAAGGAGTGAGAGGAAAAGCTCTAAGAGGATATGTCCTTTGAATATATATAAAAGTTATGTATATCTGATCCGCAAATTGTGATCTATCTAGCTTTGACTTTGTTTTCGTTAGTATATCCAGGCTTAGTGCTTAAAACTGTCCTGGAAATCCTTCCAGCCTAGTCTTTTTTTGCCTGATCTTCATCTGAAACTTTCTCTACTCTGAGCTACACTTCAGATACAGCCGAGATCTAAAATTTTAGGCTTGAATCATTCCTGTTAATGTCGAAGTACAGTCTGAATTCTGTGCAGCCTGCAACGGAGGATGAGGCAGATCCTAAGCAGCAATCGAGCAACACGAATGATCCTTCGTCGCCAACGAACTCGGCTTCCAGATATGCGAATATGCATTCGTGTTATTGCTCCTTAGACCAGAGCCAGGCGCCCATCTATCCGACAGATACCAATCTCAGTCCCGGCCAAGGGCCCGATCCGAAAGAGCGTGAGGTGAAGCTAAGCAATTTAATGATCTATGCAATCGTTGGCTACATAACGGGCATTATCCTGATCCTGTTCTGGCATGTCATCAACTACCGCAAGGAGCGCGATGAGCTGAGCTTGTTTTGGCTATGCATTGTGCTGCTCGGACTGCTGTTCCTGATAGTCATCTACAACCGAACGACGCAGTACGTAGGACTGGGCCTTACTAGCTATAAGGGCTGATAACTGGCCCATATACTCTTATCTATCTTCCATCTATCTACCATCTCCTGCAGATCCATTGGCCTCTTATGTCTGTTCTCAGTGTTTGGCTTCCATGGACGCGTGGTAATCCTCTGCCTGGCCTTCGTCCTGGCTGCCCTGGGTCCTGTGACGAGTATTGTTGCGAATATAGGGACTATGGCGCACAGTTTGTCCTGTGGCCAGGCGCTGTTCCTCGCTGCGCTGAGGCCCATGCAGGAGATCATGGGCTCGCCCGTCTACGCCATCGAACAGGCGGTCTTCAGCTGCTTGCTCCAGGTGAGGAAGCTCATGGATCGTCTGGACTGTGTGCTGCGTAGGCTAGAGCTATATATTATGCGGCTCTGTATGTAGTATCCCTTATAGCCATATAGAATCACTGACCAATCGTATACTCCACACAGATGCTGGCTACAAGGACTGCAATCAGTGGCTGCTGCACCAGCAAAGCTTCTTCGAGCACCACATGGGCGCACCATACGACCGCTGCATGGGCGCTGGCACGATCAGCGTGCAGGACTGCTCGCTGAGGTTCAAGGATCAGCTGTCCGCCTGTGCTTTGGAGAGGCACTTCGACTGGTTCTGCTCGGATCTGAGGGACTTGCCCAGCTTCTTCGATCTGCAGCTGCAGGAGCAGCAGCAGGAGGCTGTGGATCAGGTGTTCAGCCGTAAGTCCCGGATCGAGTAGGTCCTTGGAGTGAGCTCTCTAGCACCTGTGCTCTGTTCGCAGGACCCATGGCCATGTTCGCCAGCATCCGCGCCATGTTCGAGGTGAGCATCACCTTCGATCACAGCAACAAGTCCAATGCGACGCTGGCCACCTTAGGCCGCAGCCTCAACTGCAGCATTGCCGTCGACTTTCAGCAGCAAGTAGGGAAGCTGCGGACCATCTACTCCTGGCTGGTCATCGTGCTGATCATATTGATGGCTCTGCTCGTGCTGCACGCGATCTACTTCCACTTCAACTACCTGGAGTGTGAGCACTATCACAACTACTACTTGACCAAGGAGTTCTACGACATCAACAGGAGGAATGGTCTGTCGGAGAGCCTGCTACCCCTGCGACCCATCGAGCGGAGGACCTTTGTCAAGGTAGCAAGCTTTTTCTATCAATCGAATGCTTCTCTAAGCTTCAGTTTGCAGCTGAACTCGTTGCGCGTGCTGCCTAGTGAGAGGCGCTATGCCGGGGTGTCCATGGCCCTCTTGGTCCTGCTCAACTTGCAGCTCTTCACGATTTGCCTGCTCGACTATAGCCTGTCCTGGATGCTGGCCGATATGACCTACCATTTGCACAACACAGCCGGACTGCAGCGTGAGCTATCCTCACTTCTCTTATGGGCCTCTCTCAATTGATTTGCCCTTGCTCCCTAGCGCCCGAATATAGAAAGATTCTGATCAGAGGAGGCGGTTTCATCGCTGATATTTTACGTGGCTTGGCACTGGCCTTCGAGCCCTTGGATAAGAATCTCGTTGTGGACATACAGCCTTGTTTGCCACTGCCTAGACCTCCGGCATTTGTGCGCTACTGGGAGATCATGCTGCTGTGCCTGCTCGCCTGGATGCTGCTCATCGGCGAGCCATTCCATCATCGTGGCTGCCACAAGATTATGTCCACGTTGTATCCAGCCTTGGCCAGAAACCGCGCCGAGCTACTACATCAGCGCTTGCGCTATGGCAGAGGTAGCGAGGGGGAACTTTGGCTGAGCTTATCTATCCCTTATTGACTCCTTTACTGCTTCCCCCTCCCAGGCATCTTCATACGCACAGCTAGACGAAGGGCTCACCTGCTTAACCTTAATGGATCGATTGATAAGTGCCAGTGCTTGACACAGCTGATGGCTAAGATCAGTGGCATTTCATACAGGTGGGTGAAAGCTGTTCTCTATATTACAGAATTATATTATCTTATACATCTCTCTCTCTCTCTCTCTAGACTATCCAGAGGCTACCTCGGCGCCTACGAGGGCAAACACTGCATTGTCTGCAGCTCGGGGCTGACTCAGTGAGAACTTTCCCAACTATTGATAGCTTCAAATATAAATATCTCTCTGCTTGCAGCCTGAACATAATCGTTTGCAGAACGCCCAGATGCAGAGGCGTCTACTGTGAGCTGTGCTACTTGGATCTGGGCTCGGAATGTATTCTATGCTCTCCACAGGTGCGTTACGACGACATTGTATCAGAGGATGTGGAGTGAGTATGAAGTGGACTTGATTTGTTGCTATATCAACTATATCAACTATATCTATATCTATATCTATATCTATATCTATATCTATATCTATATCTATATCTATATCTATATCTATATCTATATCTATATCTATATCTATATCTATATCTATATCTATATCTATATCTATATCTATATCTATATCTATATCTATATCTATATCTATATCTATATCTATATCTATATCTATATCTATATCTATATCTATATCTATATCTATATCTATATCTATATCTATATCTATATCTATATCTATATCTATATCTATATCTATATCTATATCTATATGTCTATATCTATATCTATATCTATATCTATATCTATATCTATATCTATATCTATCTGTTGCAGGGACTCATCGGATGATCCGGAAAACGAACCAAGGAATACGTCTAAGTTTTGAAGTATTAAAGAATGTTTTTCCCTTGAAAAGACTTTTGTTAGTTAAGGAGTAAGGAGAAGCTCACCAAGCCTAGAGGGCCTGGCCAGGCAGTCAGCCCCGTCTAATCGCTCTCTCTCTCTCTCTCTGTCTCTGTCGTGAGCTCTTTCGTGCCTTGTCGTGCCTCTTTGTCCATCTCTAAGACAAGTCGAGTTCCATTTCTTTTTTGCAATCGGCGCAGCATCTTTCTTTTTGCTCTGCCAGCTGCAGACCTTACTTGGCGCTGGGAATCTCAGCGATTCTGATGAATCGCAGCTTTTATTTAGCAAAAATGACATTGCGTCTGGCTCATCAGCTCAGAGGTGGATGTGACTTGTTCTGGTTTGACTTTGTCATGGCCATCTACAGCTACTGCCAGCTCGTTTGTCGCCGACGACCAGCGTCCAGTGGGCCATAACACTTTGTTTTCAATTTGTGCCTCGGCTGGGCTAGGCTGGGCTGGGCTGGGGTGGGCTGGGGTGGGCTGGGGTCTGCCTCCATTGTGGACATAGCTGGGCGCACATGTGGGCAACAATTAAATGCTCATTAAATGCGACAAGCACGACAAGCCTCTCGACAACAACAATTAAGGCAGACAAGGATTGGCTAACTGCTGATGATGACATCCTCAAAACGGAGACCCAGACCCAGACCCAGGCCGGGTCCAGCTTGAGGAATGTGCTGTGTAATTTACAGCCACAATCATTGGTGGTTCAGCCTCCTCTCTCTCTCTCTCTCTCTCTCTCTCTCTCTTTCTCTCTTTCTCTTTCGCGCTCCCTTCCCCTTTTTATTTATGAGCCACAAATTTTGACATTTATTTCTATTCTGGGCAGGCCTATAAAAACTGTAACACGCTTTTTATCTCAGCGGTAGGCGTTTGATCCGTTGTTCTGCTGTTTTCTCTTTAATAAATTCTCTTCTCAATATATATTCTCTGTTCTTTTCAGCTGTCCCAGTGTGTATGCTAATGTGTACACAAGTGTTCATTTGTTATTTAACACCCGGAGAAACCACACACTGACCACCACCATCGTCGGCACTCGAAGAGCCCGAAGAACTCTTGGGTTACCTGCTTGACCCTTGAAACCTGAGCTATTCTCTTGCGGAACTGCTCAACAGGCTGATCAAACCAGCAACCGATCCAGTTGCAAACCGTTAACAAACAATATTTAAGGGTTGTTCAATAGGATCGAGCTGATGAAGTCCTTAACCCTTCTGCCTTACTTGTTGAGGAGGTCCAAGGCAAGCAGAAAGCTGATTTAAAAGGGTAATTCCTTTTGGAGATAAAGAGCTTAGGTAATCCAATTAAGATCTACAATATAGAGCTACCTAGTAAGCTTCTCTCCTTAGTACTAGGATCACTCCTTGGAACCGTAGGATAACTCCTTTCTTTTATATGCTATGCCCCAAGGTCTGTGCACAGGTCTGTCTAGATCTAGACTCAGTCTTCCCCCCTAGTAAACCCCTTCTGAACTAAGCCTCAAATTCGAGATTTTATTCATAATGCTGGACTCCCACTCCGGGGGTCGTTTAAAGATATAATATTCGTGTCAAGGGCCTAGGTCCTCACAGCCTTCTTGTTCGGGTAGCCGAAGAAGCCAATGCTCTTGAGCTCTATGAAGAGCTCCTGGTCGTTGCCAATGGCCCTGTAAATGGCCTTCTCCAGTTCGTCGTACTGGAAGTGCGGCGGGAAGGGCATGTCGTTGAGGGCCTCGAACAAGGTGTTGCCGCGCTCGTTGCCCACGGCCAAGACTGTGCCGCTATTCGAGAATCTGCAAAGGGGCAAAATGCAGTTACAGGGCATAGAGGGGGATCGGGTATGCCCTACTGAGCGATTGTGTTGTAGGAGGCGTCGAAGTTGTGCTTGCCCATGGGCTGGAGTATGTTGCGGCGCAGATCCCAAATGCTGCACGACTTTCGATCGATGGCCACGATGAGCGTGGAGTTGATGGGGCTCCACTTGGCCCAGTGTATGGGCTGGAAGTCGTCGAGCAGCTCGATCAGTGGCCGGGTAATGCCATCCACCCAGATGCGCACGTACCTGCGTAGGGAAAGGGAATGAGAAGGAGAAGGAGACGGAGGAAGCTAGGAAAACATAGAGCTGATCTCTACCAATCGTTGCCGCAGGTGAGGAACAGCTTGGGCGACCAGGGCGAGAACTCCATGACGTTGACGGCGCCGTCGTGGCACTTGAGCACCTCCAGGTACTGGTGCTGGTAGTTGATGGAGCACTTGTGGATGCAGCCCTCGTCGGTGAGTATGTAGTAGATGTCGTTGGCCACCGGGTGCGTGGTGAGATGGAGCCCTTGGGGGTGCCTGTTCGCGGCGACGGTCATGGTCGGGGAGATGGGCACGTGTATGCCCTCCGGATGGCCTTCGATGCGCTCCAGGGTCATCTGGGTGAAGCCCAGCAGATAGGGGCTCTTGCCCAGGTGGAAGCGCGTCACGGACCCGTCCTGCGACAGGCTGAGGAACGGATCGATTTCGCCCAAATCGTCATCGCCGACCTGCTTCAGCCAGCGGATGGCGACCACGGGCGAGCAGCCCGGCGAGCTGCTGCGCTGCGACACGGCAATCGGCAGATTGCTGTCGTCGGCCACGTTCCGCACCTCGACGCTGCCGTCGTACAGCCCGATGGCGATCAGCGAGGGCAGGAAGGGCGAGAAGCAGAGAGCCGTCACGGGATTCTTGTAGTAGTACGTGCGCTCCGGCTCGCCCGGATTCTTGATGCTCCACACGAACACGTCGCCGGTGAGGGGCACGCGCTGGGCGGAGAACGAGTAGAGGCCGTAGCTGACGGCCACGATGTCGCTGTTCGTGTGGCAGAAGCTGATGGCGCTCACACCCTTGCGGTCCTCCGGATTCTGGCTGGGTATCAGCCGGAAGAGGCCCTTCAGCGTGTACTTGTACTGGACTTCCGGGGAGCAGCGATTGGGCTTGCGGAAGTCGCGAAAGCGCTGCATGCCCGAGGTGAAGAAGTTGCTCGAGAGCGTGCGCCCAATGATCAGTATGGCCTTCTTGAAGAGGGCGTTCTTGAAGAGCTGCTCCTGGGCTGTGCGCATCCGGCTCCGCTCGCTGACCTCCTCCTCCATGGCGATCGTGGAGCGCACCTCCACCTCGCCGCCGCCGCCGCCGCCGCCGCCCGACGGACCCGTCTGCGCCACCATGTGGGCCGTCTTCTGCGTCTGCTTGTTGACCACGCCCTGCAGCGTGTCGTACATCTCGAAGTTGGACACGTAGGAGCCCACGGTGGCCTGGCTGACGTAGATCGTGTTCACAGCCCGGCTGTTGGTCAGCACTATCTCCGTCTGGGCATCGTTGTCGGACCGGCGGCGCACCTTGCCCTTGCCCACGGTCAGATAGTCGTAGAGCCGATTGTCCGCCTCGACGGCGTTGCCCAGCTCCGAGCCCTTGGCCGCCGTCGAGTTGATCTGCGAGTAGAGCTCGATGAAGGGCGACTTGCGGATCGTTATCTTCACAAAGGACTTGGTGAAGGGCGTGGGTATGTGCATGGCCTGGTCCTCCTTCTGGATGGCCGACGCATCGAACACAATCGTCTCGTGGATGATCTAAGCAACAAACGGTAAGAAGACTATTGCCATTGGCTAAGGTCGCAGATCTTACGCCGTTGATGAGCTCGTCGATGGACTGCTTGTTGCCGCCGACGCCGCCTCGCATGCTCGACCTGGTGCGCGAGCGCAGCATGCTGGCGCGCGAGTGGTGCAGCGGCAGCGTCACAATGTCGTGCATCAGATGCAAGTTGAACTTGGTGAAGAGCACCGTGTACTGCATGTCGGAGAGAGAGCGGGGCGTATAGTCCACCTCCTCGCCGTCGACCTTCTCCGTCACCTTGAACTGCGAGCGGTACTCGATGGCCGCATTGATCTCCACCGCATAGGAGTGCAGCTCACGCTTCTTCACCACAGGTGGCGCCGGGGCGGGCGCGCCGGAGGCCACCATCACGGAGCGCTTGAGCAGCTTACGTTCGAGATCCATTTCTGCTCAATTGTTCAAGTCCCAAAGTCTGTTGAAAGTATGTTCGACTAGGCCAAAACGATTTGGAGTCAGCCTCAAACTGAGTTCGCCTGGCTTGCCTCGCTCTCTCTCTCTCTCTGTTTGGTCTTCTATAAACTTCCCCTGCGCCGTGCATTAGATAAAAGCCAGATAAAGCTAACAGTTTGCCCTGGCCAACAACCACCGGGCAGGACTCGGCGTTTCAGTCACAGTTGAACTCGCGCGCCGTGCGACAGCAGAGCCAAGCGGAGTGCGTAACGAGCCTGAAGCGGCCTCAACTACGACGTAAAGTTCGCGTGGCAGTAACGGCACACACACATCTACACTCCGATCTAATTGATGTGGTGTTAGACGCAAGCTAATTACGAGCATGTCCATTGCACAACCACTCGAGTCGGCACCGCCTTCAGTGGATTGCCAAAGCGAAAAGCAACTACCAGAAAACTCAATTAGGAATGTTGCAGAAACACAGACAACAACGTCGCAGTCTGTGGCACCAGCACCAGCAGCAGCAGCAGCAGCAGCCACAGTTAGAGCTACAACTTCGAGTGCCGCTGTGGTCAAGCAACAGCCGACGCAGTACGTCATAAATTCAGTGGCCATGCACGCGAAGGCGACCACCGCCGGCCTCATCTCGGGCGGCACGCTCCATCTGCATCGCGCGAGGAGTGCGCAGGTACGTGAAATACGACATTCAATGAAAGTTCACACGGCACGAGGTGTGCTCAATGCGAATTACCCACAATTATTTAGAGCTGACTCTAGGGTATCGTGTATACCCATTGATAACTGAGCTAATGGGGTGTATTAGTCTTGGGCAAGTGCTTTTAGAGAGCTCGGGAGGGAGGTGTGGCGGAGGAAACAAAGCATTTGATATGTATTCTACAAAGGATGGGCGAACTGAGTTGATCTATGTAATCTGTGCCTTCATCTATTCCTCTGTCCCGCTGGTGTACCTTTGCCTGTCCTTCCATCTGTCTCTCCGCCTTTGCCTCCGCCTCTGCCTCCGCCTTTGCCTCCGCCTTTGCCTCCGCCTTTGCCTCTGCCTCTGCCTACACCTTTGCCTCCGCCTTTGCCTCCGCCTTTGCCTCTGCCTGTCTCTCTATCTGTCTCTCCGTTGCTCCTCCCATGTACCTCACTGTGTCCCTTCGTCTGTCCTTTTGTCCCTCTGCCTGTCTATCCTTCATTCATCCATCCATTTCCACAGTGAAGTCCATATGGCCACCTTAAGCTTAAGTCTCAAATGCAGGGTACTTGCCAGTCGGTCATATCCGTTCACAGCATACTTACTCTTACACAGTCTTCCCTTCATATAAAACATTCTCAAGTGAAACCTTTTAAGCCAATAGCCATAATAGCTCCTGCCTATATCTTCGCATATATCTCAAATAGACATAATAGCTCTAGCAGATATCTGGCTATATACATATATCTATAGTTTCAACACATGCAAACTCTTTGGGCCACCCTGCCCAATGCAATGCGGATGAGAGTGAATACAAAAAGCGAGGCATACACAATGCCAGCTCAAGGATATATACAAACAGATATATATATATATATATATGTATATATATACAGTATATATGTATGTATATGCAGACCCGAGATACCTAGCAGGGTGCGTAACGTAAATTTGTGAATCTCTGTTGTTTTGTTGTTGTTGTTGTTGTTGTTGCTTTCCTTTTTTTGCCGGCACCGGCGGCCGCCGTCGTCGTCGTTGCGTCTGTCCTGTCCCAGGCCTTCGCTGAATGGGGCATGCGTGTGAGCCTGCGCTGGAGAGGCTGGCGATGCTGGCTAGCAGCGTCATAGCCACGTTATGTAAACATTCAGAGGAGGGCTGCGAGTGGGTGGCCGGGTGGGTGATGACGACAGCAGAAACAAGCTGAAGCTACGCAGCTGCCAATGCTGAGTGCCTGATGCTCGATGGAGTTAGCCGGGTCTCAATGTGTTGGCCATGGCTGTGCGGCAGCTAGAAAAAAGCTGCTGCTACGGCTGTGACTGCTGCTGCTGCCGCTGCTGCTGCTCTGTATCTGATGCTGCTGTCAAAGTCACGTCATTCATCAGATGCGCTGTGATGCGAAATGAATTTGTTGACGCCATTCAAAGCGAATTTATGATTAGGGTGGCTGCTACAGAGCTGTAGCTGTAGCTATAGCTATAGCTACACATATACAGATACATATATATGTGACTCTGTGGGTCTTTTGGCTGTTTGGGTGGTCCGGCAGCTCAAGACTTTGCCAAGTTATGCAAAGTTTTCTTTTTACTTCCTTGTGGGGAGTATAAAGAAAACAGTTTGCTTGCCTGGGTAAGTTGAACGTGTGTTTCTCCTGGGTGGTGGCTGCGACTTGTTTATGTTTGCTTTCAATTTTATCCCTGACATCGTTTGCATCCTTTTTGTTTGGGCTTTCGATTACGACTTTTTGTGTATTTTTTGCTCACTGGCAAATCGTGTGGATGGGTGGGTGGGTGGTTGTCCAGCGTCCTTGCCCGCTGGCGTGTGTCCCGCCGACAGTCGACAGTCGACAGCCTTGCACTTGCCCGCAATTGAACTTCACATTTTGGGGTTGTTTCGCCCGGCTCTGCTGTGCTCCCATTCAGCGCTTTGGCATCTCTTTTGCTGAATTTATCTGAGAGCTCTCTCTCTCTCTCTCTTTCTCTGTATGTTTGTGGCTCTCTCTATGTGTGGGCTTGCCCTTATCCTTTGCTCTCTCTCGCCTCTGTTTGCGCCCCTCTGTGCTTGCCTTGCATCTTGGACTCGTGTTTGTTTTGCTTCAGCATCGTCTCAAGGGGTTAATCAACCTTCTTCGAGCTGTAACTGAAACTGGCGAATTTCAGCTCGTGCCCAAAACAATTGAATTCATGAGCTGTACTCGTCTTCAGAGAGTTCATAAAGTTAGTTTCTAAGTGGATTTATGGCCATACTTACATACACAGCACGAGACTTTAGATTGAGTGTCATATGCACAGTCATATCACAGTTAAAATATATATACACATATATATATATATATATATATATATATATATATATATTCATATTTGTTTAAAAGTAACATAAATTGCTTTAAATAGTACCAGACTTACATTAAAATGCATTTTATTTTACTTTCCCAAGCACTTTGCACGCCATTTGCATTGTTGCTTTGGATCTCGCTCTGTCTCAACTCAATTAGTGGCAGCGCTGCAGGCAGCATTTACTCATTTGCTCAGTGCCTAAAGACTATTGGTCACAATGCTTTTGATCCCGTTAGGTGTGCTCTCATGCAGCCGAAATTGCTTGAGCGAGCAGTGCGAATGTCGTGTGCACAGGAATTATAATAGTTGCGCTCTTAATTGTCATTGTATTGGTGCGAATGTCGGCTTAGCGTAGGCGAGCGCTTAATGAGGCAATTTAGTCAGTCAGTGCTCGTCTGTCCTGTTGATCGGTCGTTTTCTGCGTGCGTGCCTGTTGAAGTGTTTTCTAAGCGAATTAAATTAGCTAAATTATGCTTAAGTAGTGTTTACATGTAGTGTGTGGTGTGAGCAGTGTGTGCGAATTGTCATAAATCACTTCAACACTTGTTTTTCGTCTTCAATACTTAACTATCAGCCGAAGACGTGCTGTTCATCTATTGCTGTGGAGTTTTTTTTTTCGCCAGCCACAAATTGGCGCGAAGTCAGTTTTGCATGCGGAAAGAGCGGGAGAGAGAGAGAGAGAGCAAGTGAGTAAAGCAGAAGCTGTTTCTATGCATATGCATGTGCATATAACTGTTCATATGTATAAGAGTCACTTAAATGCCATTGTGTGCATGCATAAGCATATTTGTATAGGGTAATTTAACTTATACTTATTATGCAAGTATAATGTGTGAGTGTATGAATAGCTGCTTTTAATGATCTTATACACTAGTCTTATGTGTGCTGCTGCTGTTGTGGCGGCCATTTAAATATGTATTTAATATAAGTGAATGAGTTTTTTGCTTTAGTATGCTTTGCATATGAAGAGGCGACAAGTGCGAGCGAGTGAGCAAGATGGCAGCATTTCTTAAAGCATTAAATGCGATTTGACTGCATATTCTTATTAGTACTTATGTATAAGAGATGTGTAAAGGGAAATTTAACTTATACTTAAGGAAATATATGCATAGCTGCTATCGTTATGGCGCCAAATTTAAATATAAGAAATGACTTTCTTTGCTTAACTCTGATAGCTAATCGGAATATCTAAATGCAATCTTTGTAGAAATTATATATCCGCTTTGTATTCATACAGATTTTATTTTACGAGTGGCCCAATGCCAAAAAAAAAAAAATATATATATATATGTAAAGTCAACAGAAAACTGCGTCAAATGCAATTCTCTGTGTGCGCGTCTGAACGGTCATTGAGCCTCAAGTGGAAGCCCATGGCAAATAATTCAAAATCCACTTCAGACTGAAATATTGTGCATGGCTAAACATTTCGGGGTCATAAATTGAAATGCATATAAGCAGATTGACCACGCCCCCCTCTCCCCTCTCTCTACCTCCTCAAAGTGCGGCGCTAATGGAAGACAGCGAAGCTCTCTGGCCTGGCTGGCTGCCTGGTTGGCGCCAACATATTTTGCTGTCGCAATGAAAATTATGAGCGCTGGCTGTGGAAATTTGCATAAAGAAAAGAAAAGAAGCATAAAAGGCGAGTGAAAATGCATCTCGGAGAATGCAAACGGCGAAAGCAAGTGGAAATGCGCACAGCATGAACTGAGGGAATTTACTTACGTACGTACGTGTTGTTAATTCCTTAATTTCGTTACCTGCCAGAGGAAAAACGAGATTTTCCTCACGTCATGTGAAATTCTTGTGACCAAATTGTGATGTTGATTACGTGTGGCACATTCAAGAATTCTTTCCTTGTTGTCCAAAACACCATTTGATTACATAATTTCCATTGCATTTCGGGAAATGCTTTTCCAGCCGACGACGACGACGACGACGTTGGCCATAAATTTAGCCTGCGATCTGCCGCTGAATGCGCTAATCAGCGCTGTCAAGCGTCGCAGATGCAGCGGCCAGAGATACAACTGTACTATATGGCATATAGTATATATAGTATAGAGATGCATCCGCCAGATACTTGGGCGCTTGGCAAATTGTTGGGGCAAGCAGCAGGCAGCAGTCAGCAGTCAGGCTGGCTGCTCCACAAAAATATCTCACGCATTCTTGCAGCGCTTTTTCCTCGCTTTTTTTCGGTTAATTAATTTATGCAGTTGCCCCGAGATCTTCCAGTGCAGATTAAGCTTGATGGGGGCATTTAATAAATTGCTGTTAAATTATAGAAGATGCGACAAACTGAAGCTGAAGCAGAGTTGTCACCTCTAATGAATACCATTAGGCATTATCATGTAGATTATGTAGAGTTGTCATCGAAACTGATTTATAGCAGGGCTTATTCTGTTCCAGAGTTGTCACCTGCTGTGAATATCATTTCGTATAAATTTTTAGACTATGTAGAGTTGTCATTCATAAAATTGACAGATCTACTGCTCCACTTCACTCTGTAGGGTTGTCACCTCTGATGAATATCAATAGGCATTATCATGTAGATTATGTAGAGTTGTCCCTTATAGAGTTGATAGATTTATAGCTTTGATACCCACTGACCCACTTCAATCAGTATGCAGGGTTGTCACCTCTTATGAATATCACTAAGCATTATTATTTAGATTATGTAGAGTTCCCATATTTATATATAATAGTAGATCCCACAATATGCCCAAGTCCGGCAATTTAATCCGCCTGCAGGGTTGCCACCTTTGTCGAACAACACTTAACATTATTATGCAGATGAAGCGCCGCATTCAGCCAAAATTCTTGCGTGGCACAACTGACCCATAAATCGGAAAAGATGTCAGCTGGCTGCGCTAATGATTTCAATCGAGATCTTTTTTTTTATATTTTTCGGATATTTTTTTTTGCTTTCGGTCAGGGGGCGCCCACGTGTTGGCCCCGGGCCCCCGGTTTTCTATGTCTCATCGAATTTGTAGCTCGCGTTTATTTCCGATGCTCGCGCTGACCTTATAAATCAAGGCAGGCGCATCGCATTTGTACACAATCAAAAGATTTCTATCCATAAACTTTTCAGTTATATATATTTGGTATATATATATACATTTTCCAGCTTTTCGAAACATAAATTTTTGATTTACGCAATGGGCGCGGGCGGGCGCCGTATTTCGTTGATTTATCGCCAACAATTTCCAGTGATTTGGGCTCATCGACAAATTGGTAAAGACAGCCACAGGCAGCCTGTGGGCGGGAGTGCCCGACTAGCAGAATACCCTGCACAGAGTTAAGACAGCTAGACAGATGGACAATGACCATGAGTCTATCTCAGCATATAGTTCTGATCAAGAATATATATATATATATAGGTATATATCATGGTATACGCCTTCTTCTACCCTGTTGCATGAGCACAGCTAATCGACGCAGTTAGTCGGCCTGCTCAATACCTTTTTTGATCTGCCACGTCTCCTTCTGCCTGCTGCTTAACAAAACCAATATACCCCGAATGCCCATTGCGCTAAAAACTGACCTGCTGTCGGCCTGGCTGGGGCTTTCTGGTCTGCCAGCGATAATCGTGTAAAAGTTTTTATTAACCAATTAGCTTAAACTTTTATTTGATTATTACAGCCGCGGCGAGCTGCTCGAGATTTGTTTATTGTTGTTGGCTCAAATATCTATTGCTCTACAGCTCTAGCATGCGTTTATCCCATAATCCCCTATTTATGAGCCGTATAAACTCGCACTCGAAGCGCTTTGTGTACTATTATCATTTGTGATATTTTGTATTGCATCTGTCATCTGGCTGAGCAACCTCATTTGGCTGATGAGCATATGATATCAGAGCAATAATATTTATCTTGCGTTCGTATCTGTCTCAATCTGTGCCAACATTTGATCAGCTAGAGATTAAAGCAAGCGAGGGGGCTATACTCTGCCGAAGAGAGAACATAAGACTGACTCACTTTGGTTTGTCTCCATTCAATATGCCCTCTTTAAGGCCTGCCCGAGCGCGTATGACAACATTTTATTTGGCAAGCTTATCTTTAATACGAATTCCTGAGAAATATTTATGAAGCCACTTGAAAATTTCGCATATCAAGTATTTGTGTTTGTTTCTTAACTCTGCGATATAGATGGCTGGACAGTATATGCATGTGATGCCTGCCCCAGGAAGTGAATAGGGTATATTGGCTTTCGGCTTAACTGAATGCAAGCCAAGTATATGTAGCTAGAGACTGAAGTTTGGAATATGTAGACTCCTAGGTATCCTTCGTCTTATAAAGTACGAGGATGTCTCCCATGTGTGGCTAGGGAAATCGGGATATACTATATCTGCCTATATATGCAACTATCTATCTATCTATCTATCTATCTATCTATCTATGTATCTATCTATCTATCTATCTATCTATCTATCTATCTATCTATCTATCTATCTATCTATCTATCTATCTATCTATCTATCTATCTATCTATCTATCTATCTGTCTGTCTATCTATCTATCTATCTATCTATCTATCTATCTATCTATCTATCTATCTATCTATCTATCTATCTATCTATCTATCTATCTATGTATCTATCTATCTATCTATCTATCTATCTATCTATCTATCTATCTATCTATCTATCTATCTATCTATCTATCTATCTATCTATCTGTCTGTCTATCTATCTATCTATCTATCTATCTATCTATCTATCTATCTATCTATCTATCTATCTATCTATCTATCTATCTATCTATCTATCTATCTATCTATCTATCTATCTATCTATCTATCTATCTATCTATCTATCTATCTATCTATCTATCTATCTATCTATCTATCTATCTATCTATCTATCTATCTATCTATCTATCTATCTATCTATCTATCTATCTATCTATCTATCTATCTATCTATCTATCTATCTATCTATCTATCTATCTATCTATCTATCTATCTATCTATCTATCTATCTATCTATCTATCTATCTATCTATCTGTCTATCTATCTATCTATCTATCTATCTATCTATCTATCTATCTATCTATCTATCTATCTATCTATCTATCTATCTATCTATCTATCTATCTATCTATCTATCTATCTATCTATCTATCTATCTATCTATCTATCTATCTATCTATCTATCTATCTATCTATCTATCTATCTATCTATCTATCTATCTATCTATCTATCTATCTATCTATCTATCTATCTATCTATCTATCTATCTATCTATCTATCTATCTATCTATCTATCTATCTATCTATCTATCTATCTATCTGTCTGTCTATCTATCTATCTATCTATCTATCTATCTATCTATCTATCTATCTATCTATCTATCTATCTATCTATCTATCTATCTATCTATCTATCTATCTATCTATCTATCTATCTATCTATCTATCTATCTGTGTTTCTATCTGCCTATCTATCTATCTATCTATCTAGCTATCTATCTATCTATCTATCTATCTATCTATGTCTTTATATACATATATACATCACAACTCATCATATTTTCCCCCTTTCCTCATAAACGAGCATCATGCAGTCGGTCCCCGGCACGGCTCCAGCGTTCTGGCTTGATTTGTTTTTGCCAAGTTGACAGTTTATGAATTTATTTATGTGTTTTGTGGAATTCTTGGCTGGAAATTTACGAGTTGCGAGTGGGCCACAGACTAGATGGATTTTCCGCTCTAAACGTACAAATATAACTGTAAACTTATACACGCAAATACACATATACATATAGAGCTATATATGTATACATATCTAATCTTATCAGAGCTTTCGCATTAACCTTTTCTGTTTGTTCATTTCGCATTTCTGCATGAATATAGTTTATATCATGCGAATCGTACAGATAGAGTGGGCTTTATTTACAATAAGCATGTGATAAGATATGGATATATATATAGTGAAGTAAACTTTAGCTTTTCGTGGAATTTGTACGTTGTGCAATCTGTATAAATAGACCCTGTGCTATATATACTATATATATATATATATGTATATAGTATATGTAAATGATTGCATTTAACTGATGCTCTGATATTAGACTTGTTTACCAGTTCCTCAGCTAAAAATATAAACAAATCAATCATAAATGCTACGTGCGGCGGCAGCTCATAGATACATCAGCAGCCAGATGAAAATGAAAATGGAAATGAAAAGGAAAATGTGGCCGATCGCTGATGGCCGATGGGTGATGGCAGCAGCTGATTGATTTATTTAGTCGATGTGGCTCCATCGGCAGCCTTGATTTCAGCAACAGTTTCTTGACGCAATCAGTTGGCACCGTTGTGTCTGCTGATGATAAGCGGTAATGCGAGTGATACTCTATATTACCTGCGTTACCTCAGCGGGGCGTTAGTCAGCGTCACGAGCACTTCCGCACCTCGTTGACGTCAATGGAAACATTGTTTACCCCAATTGTAATCGATTTATGCCGATTATATCCAATTGCCCATGCGCCACGCAGCTGACTCAATTCGCGCCCCAAATTATCAATTTAAATCGTTGACTTAGGTCGTTGATCTAGCGAGAGCTGAGCTGAATCTTGAGAGCTGAGCGAGAGCTGCTTCATCGTCTTTGAATGAGTGTGACGGGAAATGTGTCACGCTTTGAGGTAAATAACTGTAAACATATAAACCATACACTCCTGATAAGTTTTAACAAACGACAAGCCTATGTTATGAGTACATATAACTAGACTTCTGTATGCCCAAAGTTGAGGCAGAAGTTAACTTGACGAATGTTTCTCTTCACATATAAGTGTAGGCTGGATGGACTCCCTGTATATATGTATATATCTGTTTAGCTGGCTGTTTACATAGTCTAGTCTGGGGCTGAATGAACTCCCTATATTATTAACCACAAAGTTTTTTTTTTAATGAAAATCTACCTACTTTGCTCCTTCAAGATCTTAACTATAACCTTTAGCTACCATTGAAGCTGTTGTTCATTCCTGAAACCCTTTTCTCTATTCCCAGTTTAGGTTAAGTTTAAATAGGATTTATAGATAAGATACATTCCAGACCTTAGTTATGAAAAGGGTTCGCTCCCATCCAAAAACCGAAATAAAGCCAATTTGCAGTATCTTCAAGCAGAGCTCATATATAGCTCTGAGTACTTGTTGTGGGAACTTACTCTATAAACGTCCCTTTCTGCCTCTTCCTCTCTGCTCCTCATCATAGCTAGTCTAAACAATATACCTTATGCCCAGCTCCAATAACTTCATTCCCTGCAATGCTTTGGACACCCGCAAGGCGGTTTCATCGGGCACAGCTCGGGGCTGTTCGATTTTATGAATGTTCTATCATTATCTGAGCGCCTCATCTGCCAGACGAACGATCTGTTAAGCGAGTCGCTTTCAATTTGCGCCGGTTCCCAGGCATTCCGAGAGCATCCTGCGCGATCCACGCTGGGGACCGACAGAGTCGAGCTCGTCTGAGTCATGCGAGTGCTTTGCATCTCGACTCTCGACTGTCGACTCTCGACTGTCGGCTGTCAACTCGTAATGCAGGCAAAAACAATGCGCATCGATTGCAATTACGCGCCAAAAGTGTCGGCCACGCACAATTGATAAACAGGAGAAGAAGCAGAGCAGAAGAATCGAAAAGAAAATAAATTTAACTAAAGGGAGATGACTTGTTGGCGGTAATTGTAAGCGCGGTATCTTGAGCTGCATCTTGAGCTGTACCTTTAGCTGTATCTGTATGTGTATCTTTAACTCCATCTGCATCTTTGGCTGCATCTTTAGCTATATCTGTATCTTTAGCTGTATCTTTGGTTCTATCTTTAACTGTATCTTTAGCTCCGTCTTTATCTATGGCTCCTTCTGTATCTGTATCTTTTGCTCTATGTGTATCTGTATCTTTAGCGGTATCTTCAGCTCTATCTGTATTTGTATCTGTATCTTTGACTATATCTCTTGCTCCATCTGTATCTACTTCTTTGGCTGTAACTTTAACTGTATCTTTGGCTGCATATTAACCTATATCTGTATCTTTAGCTGTATCTTTGGTTCCATCTGTAACTCTTTGACTGTATCTTTAGCTCCGTCTTTATCTATGGCTTCATCTGTATCTGTATCTTTTGCTCTATGTGTATCTGTATCTTTAGCGGTATCTTTAGCTCTATCTATATTTGAATCTTTAGCTGTATCTTTAGCTGCATCTTTGGCTCCATCTATATCTGTATCTTTAACTCTATCTGTATCTGCTTCTTTGGCTGTATCTTTAACTCCTGTATCTGTATATATGACTGTATCTTTGGCTGTATCTGCATCTGTATCTGTATCTTTGGCTCCATCTTTGCCTATATCCGTGGCTGCATTGTTCATGGCTGTCACTTGAAGTGCTTGCAACACTTTCTCAAGAATGCCAGCAATTGTGACGCAAGCGGCCAGCCAGCCAGACAGCCAGCCAGGCAGTCAGGCAGCAAGCCAACTTGCGACAATTGTATCTCGGTATCTCGGTGTATCTTGGGGACACGAAAAACAACTTTCGATAGCGAGCGAGCATTTTGGGCCGCGCTCGCCGACACTCGATACCCGACTTCTACACATACATGCATACATACATTATGGGCGCATCTGATGAAGTTGTCTCCGTTGGCTGTCGCGTAACAGTAGCTCAAGAATGTTTATTCTCGGCTAAGTGTACGGCGTGCCTCCCGCAGCGCCGACTGCAATTACCGCAAAGTCAAAGTCGTTGCTCGATTTGTAACCGAATCTTTTGTTGAGCGGAACGGCGAAACGACTTGATTCTGGTTAGTCATAAAGTTTCATTGATGAAACGGGACAAGACTGGCAGAGAGGCAGACAGAGAGAGAGAGAGGGAGACAGACAGAGTCGAGCAGGCCACAGACCAGTCTCAAGCTGACCACAATTCAGCTCATGAATGAATGTGTAAAGTGCATGTTGAATGGATGTCCGAGAGTAGTCCGAGTCTGTCCGTCTGTCCGTGAGTCCCATCCCGAAGAACACATATTGCAACCGTATGCTGATTTCCACACTTTGTAGTCTCCGCTGTGAGGAAAACTGTTTAACCCAATTCCAAAATACCTCCTCTCCTCTGCTCTGCTCTCTTCTAATAGCAAACAACTTTTATGGCCAGGCCATTAAGTCGAGTGTTTACTGTGCATTCCTTTAGTCATTTAGAGGGATACGCGCCAAGTCGAGTGCCTCTTCTCGGAATTCTCTTAGTTTGTGATTCTTTGCGGACCTCGGCCGGCTCATTTCTGTTTCGTTTTTCTGCCATAACAGATACTCTTGCCCGCAGATTGCATTCCCGGCCACCGAGTGTCGATTGCAGTCATAAAACAATGGAAGCAGCAAATGAAAAACTTTCGTGTCATCCCCGACAGCATTTGAAACTCTTTTAAAGTGCTCGCCAGTCGTTGGCATGACTCAGCAGAGCTATGAATATTTTCTGGAAATTTAATTTAATTTATGTTCTATAAAGTAGATTTATTGGCTAATAGAGCTACATGTATTGATAGAGCTTTGAGCTAGTCTCTTGAGAGCAGCTGAGACTGAGTTGGGTAATGGAGTTGATACTGCTTATAGACACTCTCCTTCATGAGCTCAGCAAACTTTATTTGCTACTTCAAGCTGTGTTCTCGCAGCAACTCAAGCAGACTTTATATGCTTCAGTAGTTGCTGATACTATACACATCCCTCATTCAAAAGATTCCCTCAAATATGAGTCAGTTAAGCTATAAACTTGAACTCGCTAAGCCAAGTTGCTATAGCTCAACTGACTGCCTCCAACTCTCAACTGCCTTTATAGTTGCCCTATGATTCCCAACCCTTTTTAGTCCTTCAACTTGATCTTCTGGCTCGCTACTCTTAGTCTTTCAACCCCACATATGTGCTCTCTTCTCTGGCGCACTTAAGGGAGACTTTCGAGCTGTTTATGAAGTTCTGTTGAGGCTGCCTTCACGTGAATGGCCGGCCGCTGGCAGTTGCCTTTGGCTTCATTGATATACGAGTTGGCAGGCAGCCGAACAGAAATGTGGCAAGTCAGCAAATTGAAATTCAATTCTTAGTTTCAGCTGGAGCTGGGATGGCTCGTTGGCAGCGCTATCGAGGCAGACTCCTCCGCACACAGAGTGAGCTCAGCTGCGACTCTTGACTCTTTTGTTCTTGTGTCGTGTCGCATTTGTTTTTGGCTGCAAAGAGTTTTGTATCTCAATTTGCAATGTGGCTGTGTGGCTGTGTAGATGCATGCTGCATGCCACATGTGGGTGCAACTGCAACTGCAGCCGATCTCATGAATTATGCAAACACGCGCAAAAGCCAGCCATGCCCCTCACTCTGCGGACTCAACGGACTCTGCTTCATTTCTGTTTTTGTGGAAAACAAACAAATTGTTTGTCATTATCGCTGGGTGGCAACTGCGCGCAGATCGCGTCAGGAAACTGACTGGATTAGGAGCAGCAGCCACAACCGCAGTCGCCGCCATCGCCATCGCCACATAGATTAGAACGAGGCGAGGCGGCAAATTGTCAAAGGCGCCGCAGCTGCCAGCCATTTGCTCAGGCCTCATAATATTTACTCTCCCATATACATATATATACATATATTGCTGGATCTCTGTTCTACATATGTTTGCTTGGATATTTTTAGGCCTTGCACAATGTGTGAAATTCGCCGACTTTCGACTTTGCCCGCAAGTCTTTGACTCTGTTTCAAGCATCTCAGAGTTCGAGTCTTTCAGTCTTGGCACTGATGAAGTCGTTTGCTCTTTGACGTTGCGTTTGCCAACAACCATTAATAATCTAACTAAAATGTCTGCGCAGGGCTGAACTGGGCAATTAAGCCGAGGCTAAAGCTTCAAAGGACTCTGGAGTGAGGGAGAGGGAGTGGCAGTTGGGCCATTGAAGCTGTTGAATAATTGAAAAGTTGAGCTAATTAGAGAAAAGATTGAGCTGTAGCAGAGGGTAGTTGGGGGCAAAGGAGGTGGAGCAGGCTGAAAATATAAACTCATAGAAAATTAAGGCAGCAGAAAGAGGTTCTTGATGAAGACAATCTATATTTATTAACCATTACAACTTAGACGAAGCTATGGATAAGTTTCTCTAGAGTATCTGGAACAGCTTTCCTGCTTTCCCTCCTCCCTCATATCTTTAGCAGTAATAGCTGCAGCCTTCTGCCTTCATTGTGGTGTCAGTTGATGTCACTTATCTATATCTACCTTATCTATATCTATCTATCTATATACACCTAGCATCAATATTGCAACTCTTGCAGTTATGCTTCCTCTATATAGATATGTTGCTCTAGAGTATATGCTGAAGTTGTCCTTCCTTTCTTCCTTTTCTTTCCTTCTTTATTTGTATCATATTTTAATGAACTAAGGTGTTTGATATGTTCCATATGTATTCATATTTATTTCAATATGCTCTATATATATTCATATTCATATTCATATTCATATTCATATTCATATTCATATTCATATTCATATTCATATTCATATTCATATTCATATTCATATTCATATTCATATTCATATTCATATTCATATTCATATTCATATTCATATTCATATTCATATTCATATTCATATTCATATTCATATTCATATTCATATTCATATTCATATTCATATTCATATTCATATTCATATTCATATTCATATTCATATTCATATTCATATTCATATTCATATTCATATTCATATTCATATTATTCATATTCATATTCATATTCATATTCATATTCATATTCATATTCATATTCATATTCATATTCATATTCATATTCATATTCATATTCATATTCATATTCATATTCATATTCATATTCATATTCATATTCATATTCATATTCATATTCATATTCATATTCATATTCATATTCATATTCATATTCATATTCATATTCATATTCATATTCATATTCATATTCATATTCATATTCATATTCATATTCATATTCATATTCATATTCATATTCATATTCATATTCATATTCATATTCATATTCATATTCATATTCATATTCATATTCATATTCATATTCATATTCATATTCATATTCATATTCATATTCATATTCATATTCATATTCACTCATCTTCTATTCATTATGCTCTGTACATAGATCTAGCATAGAACTGCTGGATGCTCGCATCCTCATATTTCATATAGACCGTTGATATCGTATCTCTATATCCACAGATCTCCCATCTTCCATATTCTCCAGCATATTTCATATACCTATATCCCATATATATGATCTCTAGCAGTTTTCCCCTTCCCTATATAGCAACAGATCTTCACCATATTCCAGCATATTTCTAGTCTATGATCTCTCACATCTTTGCCTTCCTCTCAATATGAAGCAATAACTTGAGTCGAAATCCCCATATTTCGATTCCATTGTCTTTATCGCATCTTTAGATGCTTTGCTTTGCATTGCTCATTGTGGGCTAAATCAACACATCAGAGGCAAAAATGTAGCCGTTAATTAGCTGCTATTTTCATAGCTGGGAAGGGGGAGGTGGGGAGGGGGGGTTATGGGGGCTTATGGGGCGCTGCGTGCTCCATAAAATATGCAGAACGTGCCGCATACGCAAAACAATGCAAAATCAGAGCCAACAACAACTTGAGCCAAAGCAATCGCATCCCAAAAGTAGCCACAGCCGAACACATCAAGAGTCGAATGTCGGAAGCAAAGCAGATTGGAAATGAGGCGAGCAGCCCAAAAAAACAAGAGAAGAGAAGAGAAGAAGAGGAAGAAGAAGATGAAGATGAAAAGAACAAAATGCATTTTGTAGTTCCAAGAATCTATTAACCCAGCCGACAAGTGGCGTTTTGTTAGAAGAGCTACAGAGTGAGTGAGGGAGAGTGAAAGAGGGAGAGTGGAAGACCCGTGCCAGTCCAATTAGGGAAACAGGCAAACGCCTGGCTGCACTTCATCAGCTCAGCAGCGCGTGATAAGCAGCAGCCGCAGCAGTTGCAATCAGTAAAAGTGATGTGGCAATAGTCGAAAAAAGAAGTTGGGAGTATGTTTCATGTTGTGCCATAAATTCATCAATTATCAGGGGACTGACTGGCTGCCTGCCTCCCCCCTCCACGCCTCCCGCATGCCTTTGGCCATAAAACAATAGAGCTGCGCCCGAAATGGGGCTTTGGAAAGTCGAAAGGATCGGCTGTGGCAGCTGTGGGCGCAATTAAGATGGGCATCTTAATGAAAGTCAACCTCGAGCGATGGCCTTTCGGCTGCTGCCCGCTCGCCGGATAAGGAGTGGAGCGCATCAAGCACCAGGCTTGACACTCCTTGATTGAATGCACTCAATGCGCCTGTGGGAATTGCGTTTGGTCTGGTTTTCATCTGAAGTCACGTTATCAAAGTGCGGCAGGAAATACTCGTTTTGCTGTGACCTACCTAGCCAGCCAGCAGGTGATTGATTGATTGATGAACAATGGCTGGGAGCAGACGTGAGAGCTGCTAGATTTCGAAATGCTAAACTATATGTTTATGAAGGTGTAAAGGCTTAGCGGGGTTTGATTGATTGATTGACTGACTGTTGATTGACTGACTGATTAATACTCTATGGGAGCTGGTTTCCATGTCAATGGAGAGCTGCTAGATTTGTATTTGCTAAACTATATGTTTAGCAAGCTGTAAAAACTTAGCGGATTTGATTGATTGATTGATTGATTGACTGACTGCTTAATAATGAATTTGAGTTAGTTTACATATCCATTATGCTTTTTTTGACTGATTGACTGACTGATTATGCTTTTTTTGACTGATTGATTGATGATTGACTGATATTGATTGATTGATTGATAGTCAATAAGACTTAGTTTCCTCTGATTTTCCATGTAGTCTCTATAAATCGTCTCATATTAGCTTTAAGCTTGACTGGACTGATTGATTGATGTGATGATTGACTGATTGATTGATGCGCTGACTGATCGATAGTCATTAAGTTGGCAGTTAACTTGCTACAAAAGTTGGATTAACTTTGCTATGTATGCAAACAAATACCAAAGCTGATTGAATGCTTGATTGATATCTGATTGATGAACAGCGAAAATCCTCAGACATATGAGTTAGATTGGACTTTAAGCTGAATAAAACCTCTATGTTATACTGATTGATTGACTGCCAGATGTGTGATGAACCCAAGAAGGGCCGAAGAGCTTCACCTAGGGTCAATACTAGTTGGAAATTGCCTGCAAATGGACTTTCTATTCACTCATTATGCTTCAAGGGTAGTAAACTAAGAGAGAATGCAATTCTAAATTAAAGTAGAGCTGCTTAGTTTGAGTTAGTACCATAATAATGCTGCAGATGCTATTGAACGCTCTCCATAGACATCGTTAGAGCGAACCCTGGGGAGAGTTTGACAATGGCTAGGGGTGCCATGGCCACTAAGGGTTGCTATAAGAATGGTCATACAAATTGCTCAATTAAGAGCCCACTAATGCCAAACACTGATTGCGATATTGAGAAATGGGCTGTGGGGGAGGAGCAGGGGGGGATAGGGGGAGCTGTGCTGGGGGCTGCTGAAATTTGTTTGGCAATCAAATTTTGTTTATACCTGCGACAAGCAGGTGCCAGAACGAGAATGAGAAATGCATCAGATAAAAGATATGACGCCTACAAATTGTGTAAGCAGTGGAATGTCTAAAAGATGAGGGAGAGAGAGGGGGAGAGGGAGACAAGCGTGATGCGTGGTCGCATTAACATATATTATTTATTCAGCTTCCAAATTGCAAACAACAAAACATTTTTAGCTTGTTATGAGGTGTTGCAGAGACAGAGAGGGAGGGGGAGAGAGAAGAGCCAGATGAAGCTGTCTCATTTGCATACATAAAACGCCCAAAATTGTGGCAAATCATAAACGTATGAGGCGTGGGCGGAGCGAGACTAGCTTGAGCAGAGCGAGACTCTGACAAGGCAATTAGAGAGTTTCGGCTCTCTTAGCTTGACCCTGCGCTGGCTAATTCCCTGGAATGCGGGTGCGGGCAGAGGCATTTAATTGTGATTTGAAATGGAAAATGGAAAACGCAGGGAGACAGCCAGAGCAGAGCAGAGGCTGAGCGTGACGGGCACAAAGGCAGGACATGCTGTTATTGTTGCCCAAACAGACAAAGGCTGAAACGGTAATGGCCTTAAAGCAGGATAATGAGAGAGAGGGAGAGAGAGAGAGAGGCAGAATAACCCACGCAACGGAAATGACTCGCGATAAGAACTCGAGCTGACCTGGCTAATAAAGTTAATTGATAGAAAGCCCGATCAACAGCTCGAATCAAATGAAATGAAATTCAATCAACATAAAAACTCAACGAGTGCCAAGCGCTGCGGGTCTGCTTGAGGCGGCGATCCTAACTCTTCACTCAACTCAACTCAACTCAACTCACTTTGGGTGTCAGCTTGAGTGACGTGGGCGTGGCACTTGGCATGCAAATCATGTCAAATGTCACTTTCAACTTGGCAGTGGCAGCTGCAGCCGCACCTCAAGCTGGTTCTGGTTCTGGTTCTGCTCCGTTTCTGAATGGCAGTGGAATACGAGCGGAGCGGAGTCTGACCTTCGGCTGGGAGTGAGTGAGCCGGGCGCAGGGCGCAGGGCCCTCGGGATGCAGCGACAAAACACGAATTGAATTGTTCCACTCGATTTGTTTGGACAGCTGCAGGCCACCCTCTGTATCCCACCCCCCCCACCTCCCATGTTCTTTGTTTTTTTGGGTATCATCTTTTGCTCATAAACTGTCTGCATTCGATATGGCGACGAGCACAATAAAAGATAATATGCGACGTATTCTCTTACAATAGATAGCGGAGTGAAATTGAATGGGTTCGCTTCTCGTATAACCAGCCAAAAGTATTCCAGATGGGGCACTGAACTGATAGAAGTGGTATGAAGTTACGCCCAAATATAGCTAGAGAGCTATGGACGTTGCTAGAGTTACCCAAATTCCACTTAATTGCTCCAATTTGATCAGACACAAGGGTATTCAACTATGCAAAGGCAAAATTGAAAATAGTAGTAGTGCGGCTACTACGTTTTTGCATGCTAAATAGTAGTGAAAACGACGAACAAGCACGACTAGTCTTCGCATGCAATCGGCTTGAGTGAGCCGAACGCTGGCCGAACTTGAACTGTTTGAGAGAGCGAGAGTGAGAGCGAGAGCCAGAGAGCGCAAAGAAATAACTACGAACATATGCGCAAGTTGTATACTCTTGCCTTGCCATTGGTGGTTGCTGCTTTTGAGAGAGCAGCTGCGAGCAGCAAACTGCTTTAGCAAGTCCATGCCATTTGAGTGAGAGTATGCTCACACAGCAAAACTGAACGCCAACCGGCCGAACGCACGTTGAACCGCTAATCAGTATATTTTGTTGCTTGGTGTTGAGCGGAACGTGTTGAGCGCTTGACGCAGAGCTAAATTTCGTCTCTTCTTTCGTGTGCGTGTTCGTTTTCTTGCGGGCGATTAGAAACGCTAGCGAGTCGCGACAATAAGAAAGCAGCGATAAAAATCGCTAGAAATCGGCAAATACAATTCGCTGTTGCTGTTGTTGTTGCTGTTGTTGTTATTGTTGCTGTCGCTGTAGTTGGGGCATCTTTTGTTTAAAAAGCTGCGCGAATTGATTTTTATTAGCGATTCGTTCGGCGCATTTCGCGTGGCCCCCGTGCAAAACTTGAATTTTAAGCTGATTCCGCGAAACACAAAAAACGAAGAAACAAACTCCGAGTCAGAGTCAGGCTCAGAGTCAAAACAAAAACCGAAATCCCCCCCGTGTCCCGAAATATATGCTGATTGTGTGGTGATTGTGAAGTGTGGCCAAGAGTCGAGATACTCGAACTACATATATTGCCCTGGATTAAATATATACTAGAGTATCTCCACTGATCGAAAGATGAAAGGGGCCTCCAATTGAGTCCTCCGATAAGATAGCGACACAAAATGCTGGACAAACAAAGCGCCGCCATCTCGATGTCCGGCTCCTGCTGCAGCTCGAACGCGACCAATGCGGACCTGGACTACGACGTGCCCGTCTCACGGCGCATTCACATTAAATCGGTCAGTAGCCATACATAGCTCATAAACAATCCGACTTTATGTGCGCCAATCTGCACAGGCGCCGATGAAGCCATTGACAACTCATTACCAGCCAAAGGCTGTCTAGGATCGGTCATGCCCATAGACATATAGCCATAGCCATAGCCATAGCCATAGCCATTGCCATTCGTATCTTCTTCTTCTTCTTCTTCTTCTTCTTCTTCTTCTCCTGGTGCTGTTGTGACAGCCGTGTTAAACGGCGTTTCGTGTCTGCGCCCAGGAAATTGTAACGGATCTGCTTGGCTATCTCTCAAAGAGAAGAGGAAAAGCACTCGAGCTGGACGCGTTTTCAGCCAGGCAGCTGCCACTTGCCACTTGCCACTTGCCACCACTTGCTGCATGCCAGAGTTTCCGCAATTTTGCATTGGTTATCACCTCCGCCTAAGCGTTTGATGTGCCACTTATATTTACGGCCCAAGTGCGATATCTCAGCTTCGTGCGATAGCTCTAAACAGCTAAACAGCTAAACAGCTGCTCAGGCCTCTTTGCAGTTTGCCAACAAAAAGTTGAGATTGGAGGGAGGCAAAGGGGGAAACAACAATAAAACAAAAACACTTCACAACAATGAGTTCATCAGCGCCTCTCCGTGTGATTCCCTGCTATCACAAGCTCGGGCAGTGATTAGATAAGATTTCTCAAGAATTCCAAACGTGCCAAATATGATCAACAGCAGGAGGACAGGAAAGGTGGTCTTAAACAATAATAAAACTGCGCTGATTGTGCAGAATTATGGGATTTAGGAAGAAAGAGAAAAGAACTACAAAAAAATATGATAATAAATGAGAAAAAAATATAATAAATTTTTTTTTTCATTTTAATAATAAAACAAAATTGTTAATAAAAAAGACAAATAAAATTTATAAATATACAAAAAATTAAATATAGAAAAAAATAAAAAATACAAATAAAATTTATAAATATAAAAAAAATTAAGTATAAAAAAAATAATTAGAATATTTCTTATATAATAAAAAAAAAAAACTAGAAAACAAAAGTAAAAAAAAAATAAAAATTACAAAAATAAATAAATAAAAAGACAACAACTTTTTAATATGTAAGATTTTTCTTTTTATCCAAATAAATAAGAAGAAAAACATTTCTTAAATAAAAAAAATTTTAAAGTCTTTTACAAAAAAAATTTAAAAACCGAAAAAATATATTTTTGAAATATGAAAAAAAAATTTTTTCTTAAAGGAAATAAATTGAAAAAAAAGTAAATGATGACAAAAATAAATATTTTAAATGTATAAAAAATTTAAAAAATAAAAAAATAGTAAAAAATTCTAAAACAAATAAAATTGTTTCATAAAAAAATGAATAAGGACAAAAATTAATATGTATAAAAAAATAAAAAGTAAAAAATTAAAAACAAAAAATTATTTAATGAAAACATTGTTTAAAAAAAAAAAAATAAAAAAAATATATAAATAAAATTTAAAAAAATATAATATATAATATATATATATAATGTATAAAAAATTAAAAAAATAAAAAAATAGTAAAAAATTCTAAAACAAATAAAATTGTTTCATAAAAAAATGAACAAAGACAAAAATTAATATGTATAAATAAAAATTAAAAAATTAAAAACAAAAATTTATTTAATGAAAACATTGTTTAATAAAAAATGAAAAAAGATATAAATAAAATTTAAAAAAATATAATATATAATATATAATATATAATATATAATATAAAAATTATATAATATGAAAAATAATAATAATTTAAAAAATATAGTAAAAAATTGTTTATTTTAAGTTGTTTTTTTCACTTAAAAACTTAAAAAAATAAAATAATAATTTTTAAAAATTTTAAAAAAGCTTTAAAGTCTTTCAAAACATAAACATCTTTCAGTCTTTTATTTAAAGCTAAGCCAGAAGTCTGCTTTATGAAGTTTCTTGTTAATAAATATTTCTTAATTAACATAAATTAGGCATTTCAATATCGTGAGCTGGCCCCTTCATGGCATACAAGAACTTAAAGATAATTATATAATCCATTATTCTAAGAACTCCCCCTTCATAATTTTGCTCAAGTTTAGCTTTGCTCTGTTTATTGTGCCTTAGTTTAGTGAAATTCTGATTGCTTGATTAGTTGATAAAGTGGCTGCAATTGTTATTGGGGGCTGTAAAGTTCCTTTGGGGCGACCCTCGCGATTGGAGTGGCTGTGGCCTTGGGGGTAAGGCGATCGTTTATCGTTGCTAACAAACGACTGGAGCTGTTAAACAAATTTGGTTTGTTTGCACAAGTTGAATGCTGAAATGAAAATAAATTAGTTTGCACCTGAGCACGAGCTGGCCAGGTGAGAGCGAGAGAGCGAGAGAGAGAGAGAGAGCGAGAGATGGGACTTGCTGTGGGCAAACTCTCGCTGACATTAAGCGCGGCGTAATTAAAGGGTATTCAGAGCAGGTGCATCCATCATCCGTCAGTCGCGGCACAGGTGAGATTAAAACGAATGTGCCACAAATGCCAGTCGCTGGGGCGAAAGCCGGTTATAGATCGGAGCAGGAGCTTAGATTTCAGAATGCAAACAGCGGAAAACACTGAAGCTGACGGGGCGAGGCGGCGAGGCGGCGAGGCGGCTCTATTAGCATGCCCTTGACTGTGCGCCATTGAGTGAAGAACTGGACTGGACGTTGGCCCGGACGGCTGCAATTAAAGCGCAAATCAGTTATTAATAGAAGTTGTTTCTCGTTCTTTGATTGCCTTTGATTGAGAAGGGGCTGAGCTATAAATAAAGTGCCTTCTGCAGCCAGGACCACGCACGTTGCGTCGCTTATCGCATCCCAATTGAAGGTCGACGTTTAGGCCTGAACCTCGCCCGATAAGACTAGACCCTGATTAGCTTATCGTGCACACAGACAGACAGACCTTCATACTTCTTCAAATCTAATCATAGCCATGCCGTTAGGTATGTCTCCGCCGATATTAATTGCGAGCGAGTCGAAAGTCCTCCTCGATGCTGATGCCTCCGCTGGGACTGGCTGTCCTGCGGCCTACCCCAGTTTGATTAAGTGGCGTTCCATGGCTTCGCTCCCTCGGCCTCTCCTCGACGTTATTGGGCACTTATTTTTTAGTGCCAAGTGCCTGGAAATTGATTAGAATTAATGTGCGGCGCGTTTTCAATTTGGAAAATTAAGAAAAACCACAAAGCGAGGCCAAAAACAAAGAGAGAAAGAGAAAGAAATCGAACCCTGTTGTCGCCAGCACTCGCAATTGAAATTGATTGAACGCGCCGCGCCGAAAGCTGTGTCACGCCTTGAGCCATATAGTTATTGATCTATATACATATATATATATATACTGTTATATATATACTGATTGCTTGCCAGTTGCTGTTAAGGCAATTCACAGCTCGCTGCGATTTGTTTTCTCGTCTTGGCTATTAAATCATTCCTTCAGCGCGCCCTTTCAAGCCAGTTGAGCGTAGTAGGCTAGCAGATACCCTGCTTATCGCTGGAACTGCTCTCTGGGTAGGCAACAATAGTAGTTGACTCTATAGTTCATATTAGCTGATCTATGATCTTTTGAGCACATAAAGTATCGATATATTGTTATCGATTTCCTAGAGATCATGTGTTTCTTACAAATATTTGAAAGTTAAGTCTCTAGCTTTCAGTCTCTGAGTTATGCGTCTAAATTGCATGTCTAGCTCTGCCTAGAGTTATAGATATGGCTCTGATATATAGTTATCGATATCCATATCGACTCTAGTTCTTATAGTCTATGAGAGTTGGGCCAGGGTTGGATTACTTGACTATCATATATGTATGTATGTTTCATATATTCCTCTGCTTTTATATGATTATCGATATATGCCTATCGTTTCTGATATATACAGAAATTAGCTTTAGCATGACTTTCCCTGCCTATGGATATAGATATAGATCTAGATATACATATTAACTACTCTAGTTCAAGCCCCCTCTCACCCGGCACTTGCTTAGCCACACAATCATAACACCCCATTCCAGCCACCTCAGCTATTTACAGGGTATTTCATAAATACTAGAGAGAGAGAGGGCACTTGAGAGTCCATGCATTAATAATTGCCATAGTTAAAGTTCGCGTAAATTAACTTGAAGTGAACTTTTATGATTGTATAATAGTTAAGTAAAGCGCAAAAGTGTTGCAATAGCTCGGATTGCATTGTGAATGGCCGTAAGTCGAGTCGAGAAGTCAAGACTCGTTTGAGCTTTACTTAAGATCGTTGACTCGCTGAACTCAGGCGAATAGCTCGACTTAGCATATGCGTTGGGGTCTTGCTCTATTAAATTTAACAATGAAAGTCTCTTTGATAGCTGTTGTAGTATTTCAGTGTTATACAACACTGGCTAAAGTTCATTTGAATTGAACTGCGAAATTGTGTGTGCGATAATGAGGCAAATACCTGCCCATATGGGCATAGACAGACACCTGTTGGCTTGACTTGGCCTCTGGCTGACTTTCCCGTGGCAGAGACAAATGCGCCTGCTGATAAGACGTTCCTGATAAGTTGTGGGCCAGCAGACACACTGCACAGCATGGGCTTACAAACGTTTTACACGTTTCGCTGCATGTTAACATTGCCAGCAACAACAACAACAGCAACAAATTTGAAGCACGCAAACTTCAGTTGTTTGCTTTGGTTTGTCCATGTCTTTGGCTTATCAGCGGCTTAAGCGTGTTTTTGCGCCCTGCGCCCTATGGGTGTGTGCCCTGGTTGTGTTACACACAGAAGAAGGCGTGGCGGGGTATATATACATATGTACTGGCATAGACTCTGTTGAGGACTGGAACTGGCTGTCCATGTTTCATTGCAAGCTAGCTAGACAGGGTATCTGCTAGTCGTATACTGCCGTCTGGAACACTTTGTTGTGATCAACTTGCTGTGACATGCATCATGTCACGTTTAGGATAACATGAGCCGACTCAACACAACAACAGTCGCTGACTTAGCTGTTAAATGGGAATGTTAAGCGTATGTTAAGTGTATGTAAAGCGCATGTAAAGCACACAATGTCTGTCATACTAATTAGCCAACACCTGCCAGCAGCTGACACGCCTCATCAGTCATAGAACCAACATTGAGCTTGCCTAAAAGGGCACAGATATATTTATATATATATAAATGTATATATATTTCAATATACATTACGTAACAATGGCCATTCATACATTGCTATATTTGTGTAACAATTGCAAATTGGCAACGCGCGATAAGCTGCACCACATTCTGGCTCACACCGGAAATGTGCTAAGGCATGACAAACTGACAACAACAACAACAACAATAAGTCTGCTTCTCGCTGCTGAGAGTTAAGTTAAGAATACAGTTTCGAGTCGGTGGCCAAGTCAATTTGCACGCCTTGGGGTCCACCCTAATGGGCGGCCATTTTCATTAAGGCCTCGGCTACTGCACAACAAGGCACGCAGAGGCCCTTGGGGCTGTGAGTCAGCTCGAGCAGGCTCACAATTATGGCAACAGACAACTGAAAGACTGACTGTTGCTCATCTGCTGTTTACAGCATACGAAATGACTTGAAATGAGGGGGGATGAGAGCTGTTCGTAGCATAAGCAGCTTAGAGGAGAAGCATCTAGATCTGTAGCGAGCTGAGAGACAAGGAGATAGAGAGAGACAGAGAAAGAGAGAGCTTCTTCTTTTCACTTTTTGTTTTCCTTTACTCCATTGTCAGCCTCTCCCAAGTCAGCCTAAGGCCCGCTTACGCTACCCCTTGACGTGGGTCTAAGAGCCTAAGCTCAACTCAAACACATTTGTAATACATCACAAAACTTCTAGTTTCAAGGTGCCAGCGATCTTCAGAGAGACGAAAACTGGTTGCCAACGCTTCAAGTTCAAGCCGACAGCATGACTCATAGACACATCCGGGGTATTCCGCTCATGACGTAGCCAGACGTGGCCCAAGAGCTGGAATTTGAGCAACAGTTAAGAGATAAAGCGGCTCAGCAAATCGACAGATACAGCTAAGCCTCAACTAAGACTTTTCCTAATGTATGCAAATGGCCACTGAAGATGGCTTTTTAATTTATATGCTTCTCATGCCTTGGGATGATTGGGGTATATTGGTTTTGGTTGACAATGATAGATGAAGGCGTGTTTGTATAGCAAATATATATGTGGATTCGTGAACAGGTTTAGTAGTTAAACGGGAGCTTGCATGTGTATGAACTAGTTCATTTTGGAACTTATAAAGACTTAAACTTCAGTTTTTTGCGCATATCTCGAGTGTTTTAAGAGCTAGAGTTGCCAAATTTGGTATACGAACTACTCTAAGGTATTCAACATGATAAAGAACTCCACTTTTCAGATACTTCCATCCTACCTCTCTGTAATGCAAGTCAGGGTATGCAATAGTCAGGTATTGCCCGCTCGGAGCACTCTCGCTTCTTGTGGACATTTCGAAATTCCACTGGCATTCGCTCTGTGGCGCTTTGCAACACTAAATGTTTTGTTTTGACTGCGACATTTATGATTCCCTTGTTGCCGATGTTTTTTTCTCTTTCTTTTATTGTTGCTGTTTAATGCTTGTTCATGTTTCCTTATCAAATGATTGATCTTTTGTTTATTGGCTCTCAAAAAGTTTTATGGCGGTTCTGTTTTCTGTTTTTAGCTAAAAGCCGGAATGCAATAGACGACCTCCCTCCCTCCCTCCCTCCCTCTCTCTCTAAAAAAACTTCAATTTTTTACGCTTTTAATTTGAGTTTTTGCAGTTGATTCATGAGCGGAAAAAACTGAATTGTTTCCATATATTTCTCCAGTTGTTGTTGGGGAAGTAATTTAGCAACGTATTTCACTTGAAATTTTTGTATTCATTTATTTATTTTTGTCTTTTTGCTTTTGGCTTTCGCGAAGGTCAACAAGAGCTTTGTGAAGTCGCTTATTTGTTCTTAAATATAACAGCAAACAGTTAATTTGCAATGGGGGATTATCGTAGCCATATTGTGACTCACGTAAAAATAAAAATAAAAATAAAAATAAATTCAATAGTAAAGCCGCCCTTAGCACAGTTAATCAGCCAGTTTCAGAGGAAATCCGTGAGGGCTGTCGTCGTTATTCATAATAATTGGCTAAGTGCAGTACGAGCTAACTAGAGTCTATAATTAAATGCGAGTCTAGGCAAAAGTGATCAATTTAGGGATTAAGAGCGGGCACAAGACTAGCTGGAGCAGAACTCAGTCAGTTCTAGTGCAGTTCATCAATCATTGATCAGCAATCAGTCAGTGGCTAAGTAAAGCGATCATTCAGCAAGGCAGTCAGTGGCTGGGATATGCTGTAAGTCGATCAGCCAGTAAGGAACTCAGTCAGTCAGTCAGTCAGTCAGTCGCTCAATCAGAGTCCATCAGTCCATCAATCAGTCTGCGAGCCACTCATTCATGCAGTTCCCTATGCAAGTCATCAGTTCAGTCAGTCTATCAATCACTCTGCCTGCCAGCCAGTCCATGAGCTTCTCCCTCAATCAAGCAGTCAGTCAATCAATCACTGATTAAATATTAAATATATATAGTAATACAAAGAGTTCTCTAGCAACAGTTTCTTTGCCAATTACCATGAATAAATAGTATTCTATATCATTTTTTTCTCAGTGTAGCTTCTCTCACTTGTCGCTTTGCGCCCAGCGCAGACTAAGCCCAGTCTTTACTCAAGTAAATCAAAGATTTTAATTCAATTGAGCTCGCGCTGCTCGGGGGTCACATGCCTGAGGCACCTCCCACTCTCTCGCTCGCCTTCGCTGGTGGATTACGCTCGAGTCAGTTCCATTAAAGTTGATTTACAGTTAAATGGCTCAACGGACACTTGCAGTTGAGGCTGACATGTGCGCCAGGGGCGTGGCATATCGGAAACAGAGTATCTGTTGCACTTTCATTGACTCGAACCGACTCGACTCAGTGGAGCGTGCATCTTAGACGATTGTGGGAGTCGATGTGGCGCAGTTGTCAACGCAGTTTAACATCAAGTTTAACAGTTGGTTAAACTCTCAGCTCTCCGATCTGTCTCAGTCCGTAGCTGTCCGACTGCGGAACGTGTTTCGACTGAACTGAGCTGGCTCAGTTGGCCTGCTTTCGGGTCTTTTATTGTCACATTTTTTGCACACGACTTGACGAAATGTGCCGAAAAGGCTAAAGCTGTCAAGACGCAAAACATTTTGTTTATTTTTGCACTCAACAACAACAGCAACAGCAACAACAACAGACAACAACAACAGCAACAAGAGACAATAAAACCAGTTCAACGCAACATATGGCGTTTATTTTATATTGCGCAGACAAGTGGGCTGAGAAAATGAACAAAAGTTTACAGAAATACATATATAGCTAGATATATATGTATACAGATATTTCTTTTGATATAGTTCAAATATTTGCAGTTATCTCCACTAAAGTATATACCCTGCTACGCACTCTTTTGTAGGGTATTACCACACATGGAAGACAGTTTTTTATAGAACTTCTCCCACAACTCCACAAACTGATTCATTAGAATCTAATTTGCCTGTGAACTAGTTCATTTAACTGCAAAGCTGTATCTACTAGATACAGATACAGTAGATACAGTAGATACTATCTACACCTCTTCTTACTCTTCTAGCTCCTCTTTCTACTCTTCTGGTTCTTCCTCCAACTCTTCTGGTTCTTCTTCCAACTCTTCTGTTTCTTCTTCCAACTCTTCTAGTTCTTCCTTCAACTCTTGTAGTTCTTCTTCCTACTCTTCTGTTTCTTCCTCCTACCCTTCTGGTTCCTCTTTCTACTCCTCATAGGCTAGCTCCTGATCTCGTCCTCTTATTCTTTAACATATCCCAAGCCAACTTAGATCAATTCTCATATATTATATCTTCTATGCCTATATCTTAACATACTGGATGTTACTATCCCACATATCATCCTTTAAAGTATAGGCTATAATACATATATCTTATAATATTCTATTAGATATACCCAATCTTTGGTTTTTAGAGTATTTCCATTTACTTTTAGCTTGTCAAGCTTTTGCCGCAGACCTTAAGCAGGTTAAACTGGCGAGGTTTACTTAATCAGACCTTACACTTAGTCAATGCCAATGTCCAAAGGTGGACGCAAACCCAAAACCCAAAAAAAAACGAACTCAAAATGACGCAGAAAATAAACAGAAAATTGATTTCTGCTAATTAAGCTAAATGTTTTGAGAAAGCAAAATAGTGATAAATATATATAGAGATATAAGTATATATATATAGATATATATAAAAGTATCTTTAGGTATATATGAAGTATGCTCCATAAAGAACTCCTCTAATTAAAAGCAAAGGTAAAGAAAAACACAAAGCTTTATCAGTCACGCAATGCCAAAAGCCTCCAAAATAAATATATATGTATATATGAATGACTATATATATATATACATATATATCTATATAACTGTATGTCTTATCAGTTTTATTTTTTTGGCCAGAGGTTATCACTGGCTAAAATGGGCTACAGAATTCGCTATATATATGTACATATTGTTTATGCATTAACTTTTATTTATTTTGATACACTCTCAATTAGTGAAACGAGTATATTGGTTTTGCTATGCAATTGCTAAAGATTTGAAATTTGAAGATCATAATTATATAGTATACATATATATAAGAGCTCACTCATCGGCAAAAAAAAACTATATCTACCATAGTTTCGGAACTAGTTCCTATGACTTGGCAGCTAAGGTTTCCCCACTTGAACAGGTATTCAGCCGGCGCTAACACCCGCCTAGAGCAATCCCTATTTGCTCTGGCTTAATGCGGTTAATGGGCTCCGCTTCACGTCGAAGATTGTCATTGTTGAGGACTCAACTCGAGGCTCATCAGAAGTTTCAGCGCAGTCGTTGCCATTTTGCTCACTCTTTAATATTTTTTTTTTATTATTTTTTGGCTTTACACGAATTTCGGTTTGCGAATTTGAAGTGCTCATTAAGCGGCTGTCGCCGGCGGCTTCTGTTGTTTGATTTATTCTCTTGATCTTTCGATTGGGTCTATGTGAATTTGGTTATTTATGGGTCTGCGGCAATGGCAATTCAGCTCGGAGCTAGTTAAGGCAAGAGACAAGAGAAGTAACAGTTCGCATACTTTCTACATACCCGCCCAGCGCCGTCTTTATGGCCCACATGGTGAATAACCTTTCAAGTCAGCCAAGCTCAAAAAGTATATATATATATATAAAGATTTTAGTTGTTGTCTGGCATTGTTGTACATGAGAGTTACGTGGAACTGGAACTTTGTCTTTGTTGTTGTTGTTGTTGTTGTTGTGGTCATATACGTGCCGTTTTAAAAGCTATAAATCGGCAGAGCTCTTTCACTTGGCAGGAAAAACAAACACAAAATGGCCCAAAGGCACAAATTACGTTTATTCAATGAATTTTTATACAGATTTTGGCAGATTTATGGCAGCATTTTGCATGCATTGGCATTTATAAGACTTTTCTTAACTCAAAAACTCAACTCTTATACAAAAATTCCCATCTCAACTCTTATACAAGCTTTCGAGTTCCTGCCAACATCTTGTAGTTCCAATTTGCTGGTTCCGTTGTGGAACGCGCTAAACAAACCAATTAAAGTCGGCGCTGGCAAACAAAAATATATATATACATATATTTGATATTTGTTTGCCTCCAACAACAAGAACAACAACAACAGCCGCATACCGCAAACGCCCAACTATAAATATTTGCCCATACAATTAGCGCTGTGTTAAAAAAAGCATTCGAAGAAGAAAGCAAAGCAAACTGCAAGAAGTCTGCTGCAGCCCTGGCAGCTGCTAGAGCTGCTCTCTCGACAGCTCGCCATCTCACCATCACGCCATCTCGCCATCTCGCTCGCACGCACTTATCAAATTCATCGATTACGTTTGTCGCAGGCAAATTAACAAATATTTCTTGAGCTCGCTTGCTTTTGTTGCTGTTGTTGCTGTGGCTGGTTGGTGTTTGCGGCTTGACTGTTTGAACAACGCGATGCTCAAGTGTTAGGGCTGTGCTTCAAGTGAGCTCATTTTCTTTTTGACATTTCGAACGGTTTCAGCTTTCCAAATTGAAAAGTAGAATATACAAAATGCGCATTGCCCCAGCCCAAGTAGTTGTGTTGTCGTTGCTGAAACGGGTTCCGCACTCACTCACACCACAAACTCGAGTTGAAAGTTCAACGGCGATTCATCGCGCGATATTGTAATCGCTAGCGTTTTGTATACGTTCCTCTCTCTCTGTGTGTGTGTGTGTCGGTGTGAGTGTGAATGTGTGTGTGTTTCTATGCGATATCCGCAGCTCATATTAAATGAGCCAGGAGCCGAGGGTTAAATGAAGCGAATGAACGGGACACACAGACAAAGAGAGAGAGAGAGAGAGGGGCAGAGTATAAGAGAGCGTGAGCGGGGGGCAACAAGTTGTACTAGTGCAGTTAGCGGCAACGGTTTGTCGGCTTCGGCTTGAGCTCTGGAAATGCTCGCTTTGAATTTTTGTTCGATGCGGTGGCGAAATTAAAAGCAGCACGCTTAACCCGCGACCGACACACACACACACACACACACACATGCATAGATATCTATCTGTTCATTCATTGAAGAAACCTTTGCCCAAGCACACACATGCAGAGGGACAATGCACAGTGGCGCGCATTGCTTTAGAGACGCTTTTTATAGAAATTAATAAAGGCAGCGTTTAAGTGCGTTTGGCTGGAATGCAACTGTTTAACAATGGAACGAACACTTTACCGTTATCAAGCGTGTCTCTGGCAGAGGCAGAGAGCGCAGCAATAGGCGCGAGCTGCACTGAGCGAAAAATTTTCGAAAAACTAAATAATATTTACTTTTTATTATAATAGAAAAATAAATTATGCGTAAAATAAAAGATTTGACTATATGGTAAATCTTAGATGTGCATATATATTTATTTAATATATAGAAAAATTGATAAAGCACTTATAATACATAGAGACATGTTGGGAAACTAAAGAGCTATAGATCTCTTATATTAAATGCTAATATAACTTGTAGTTTTCTCTCAGTGTATCTATCTATCAAATTTCCCATCCGACTCTAACTTTTTCTCAACTGTCGTCTGATTTCTCCAAGTGTACCACTTCAAGCAGGAGCACAACTCTGCGTTCATATCTAATAACATATATTAATCATAATCATAGCCGATCTCTGGCCATATCTCGAGTGTTAAGAAACTGAATTACTCCAAAATGCCTCGAGGCATTCTTTAGGCAATTTAATAAGGCGTGTGTTTCTGCACTGATTGCCCGAGCTGTGGTTGGCCGTGTGTGCGCTGACCTGAAATGCCAGGTAAACTAATGAACCGCATGGCCTGAGCTAAAACAGAGAAACTACAACAATAACAAGAACTCGCTTTGTTTTCAGTTTTGCCCGAAACATTTTTGTTTTGCAGTTTGTGCAATTTTTTTTGGAAACAGCAAAAAAGAAGAAGAAGAAGAAGAGAAGAGAAATAAGAGCTAAAATATGTTACCTGTGGCAGCAGCGCAGACGAGTTCTTATGAATGATGTTTTGGTTTAGTTTGGAGGCAAAAGTCAATGTCGGGGTCGGTCAGCGACGTCTTTGAAATTCCATTGAAATTGGGCCTGAATCTTGTTCTGGTTCTGCCTCTGCCCCTTACCCTTGCGGCTTCTTAGAAGTATGCAGTTCATTATGATCGTTATAGAGGAGGTATACAAATTTCTTTATTGTGATAAGCACATTCGAGAAGCCGATTTTAATTGTTGCCTTTGTGTTGCCTTATTTATTTGCAGAAACTTTATGCCAAGGCCATTTATGACAATGATGCGGATATGCCCGACGAGCTGCCCTTCAAGAAGGGCGACATCCTCACAGTCATCGAGCAGGACACCGAGGGCATCGAGGGCTGGTGGCTCTGCTCGCTGCGCAACAGACAGGTGAGTTGTGGGTTCGCTGTGGGGTTGGGCGGGAGATAACTCTAACTCTACACTGAGAGAAAAGTATAGCTAGTATTAGATATGATATGAAGGAGCTTGCGGAATGAAGAGATTTCCTCTCAGAGTGCATGCCACGAGGATACCCAAGCCATCTCCTTTGGCACTCCAAACAGCAAACAAACTTCTTTGTTCTTTTTCTCTCAGTGTACTCTCATTCCTCGTCTTCTTTCACGGCGACTGCAGCGCCATTAATGTCAACGCCTTTTGCGAGTTGTCTTAGCCAAGCGTATTTGCTTTGGCTTTGCCTTCGCTTCTCTCTCTCTCTCTCTCTGTCTCTAATTGCCAAAAAAGGCAGCCATGCCACGCCCATCTGTGCTTGGCATCCATAATTAAACCATTGCCCTCAGCCAGCACTCCGTTTTGCTCATAAAAAGTCTGTTCAAATTTGCATTTATAATTTAATTTCAAAAATGCTTCCACGACTTTGATGCATCATCGGCAGCAGCATCATCCATACCCCCATCATCATCATCATCCCCCCCTCTCCAGGCACGTGGCAGCCACTCGCCACCCGCCTCGCTGCATGCGGGATACTTAATTGTGTCCGCAGCTGTAATAATAATCCACACTGCACAACATAATTTGGACACATCTAAATAGGTCGATGCTGTTAGCTCGATTCCCTGCAAAGAGTTGAATTAAAAGCATTTCACAGTTTGTTAACTTTCAAATTTGTCTGAATTGTTTCACGAGTGGAACACGTTCTGCATGGGGAAATGGGCTTTTGGGTGGGGAATTTGGTATCGAAATGAATTTGTATATGAAATTGATATATTTAAAGATTTTTATAAATTTTTATTATTATTTATTTATCTTTATACAAATATTTAAAATTTCAAATATGTTTGCTTAGCTTTGTTTAGCTTTCCTCTTTGAATATATTGGCTTAAACTCTCTAGAGTCTACAAACTATAGGACATTCTGGTCTATATAGTCTATAATCTTTGAGAATTGCCAATAGATACTGTATCTAAAAGATGGCTATAAAGTCAAAGAGTTGGCTTAAGGCAACTGAAGCTGTGCTGGGCTAGAAGACATCTTTGGCTACAGAGCTGCCTTGGTTTCCTTTGTTATGCAGTCATTTATACAGATTACTACTAATATATTACGTATCAAAGATATCTTCATACTTCTTTCCTATATCTCCTACCTATCATACTCTAGACCAAGCAACAAACTTACTCCAACAACTTCCTTCAGTTCGTAGTCAACTCGCCACTACGAACTCCGCATAATCTTCGATCTGTTGTTGTTCACATGCTGAGACCGCGGGCAACCTTGAGGCTTTGCTCTGTGATTAGGCCAAATACCAGCTAATCAACAGCAAGAGTTAATAGCGAAACACTCCCATTGGCCAAATTAAAAACTGATTAAAGCCAGCAGCAAAACATTTTTGCACGTCGCTTGGAAAATTGCATAGATTTTCCATTGTTGTTGTTGTTGCTTTGTTAATTAACAACTCAATTGGGCACTCATGAGTACACTCACGAATGCACTCGGGTTGCTGTCGACTGGTGTCAAAACACACATCAAAATGGAAATCAAAATGGCCAAACACAGCCAAAAGATACAAAGATACATGGCTACTGTATCTGTATCTGTATCTGTATCTATATCTATATAGACACTCGATGTCGGCCAATTGCCGTTAATTAAAAAGTAGCCGCACTTTTTAATGGAAACAATTAACCCACAAAAAAGTAGCCAAGCCAATTGACTGGCGACAACAACAACAAAACCGTTTTTTTTCTCTGCATAAATTTAAAAAATAAAAACAAAAAAAAATTGCAAAAATTTTGAGAAAAAGTTGGTGGCAACTTTTGGTTGTCGGCGTCTAAAATTTAATTGAAATAAGCTGCAAACACATGTTGACAAGATCTGGGAACAGCATACGTATATATATAGCATATAGTATATAGTATATAGTGTATAGCATATGTCTGTCAAAAGTATCTCACAGATGTCGCCAAAAAAGAGCTGATTTTTAATGCAGCCTGACAGGCAATTAAGAAAATAATAATTGCAATTTATTATATATATGTATATATGATATATCTGAGATATATACATGATATATATGTCTATAGTTTATTTGCTGAGAATGCACTCAGCATTGGAGTTAATTGAAAGGCAATCGAAATCAATTGGATTCAATGAGCGGCAGCCATGGAATGCCATTTGTGATGTGTGGAGTGCACGACTGCCAAATACCCCAACTGACCTTCTCTTTCTTCTCTTCTCTTCTGTTCACAGGGTCTGTGTCCTGGCAACCGTCTGCGCATCCTGAACTCCTACGATTCGGGCTGCTTCTCGCCCTCGCCGGCCAGCTCGCCCATCCCCTCGCTGGCGGCCAGCACGGCGACCCTGAACAGCTCCATCTGCTCCGCGGAGATCTACGAGAACAGCTCAATGCTGAATGCCAGCGCTGCGGCTGCCGACGCACAATCCACCAACTCCAACTCAACCTCATCGAGTGGCCAGGGCAGAGGAGGACGCAGATCGTGGCACGTATCGCCGAATAAGGTAAGCTTCAGCTCAAAAACTCTATTTAAGTATGACCAGAGGAAAGCCTCTGATGTCTTTAGCTATATATATATGCTTAAGCAATCGAGCCGATAAGAGCAAGTTCTAAAGAAATCATTTTATAGCTGTTCTCAGCACAGATACTATCGTAGGCCGTAGGTAGATAGATGTCGTTGACTATAGCTCAGTTTATATACTCTTATACTCTCTTCCTGATGTGAAAAGGGTATATATGTTGTTGACTATAGCTCATATACTCTCTTCGTGATGTGAAAAGGGTATATATGCTGTCGTTGACTATAGCTCTAATATATGTATAAGCAAGATTAGCATTTCCTATACTTTCTTCTTGATGTGAAAGGGGCATATTTGTTGCTGACTATAGCTCAGTTTATCTATAAGCCATATTAGCTTTTCATATACTCTGTTCTTGATGTGAAAAGGGTATATATGCTGTCGTTGACCATAGCTCAGTTTGCATTTCATATACCCTCTTCGTGATGTGAAATGGGTGTATTGGGCCTCTTGCTAGAGACTTGAAATCGTCTTATAAAGTACTCAACTTTTCCAGAGCTTCCTTGGGCATGTCTCTGTTAGGGTATACACTCCTTTTCATACATACCTCTCAGCTTCATTCTGTCCTGCTCAGATTCTTGTAATTTTTTTTAATTTAACGCTTCGTCTGTGCTGCGCTGAGGCCCCTTGAGGGGTCGCTCCTAATTGATTTGATTTCATTTTTTTCGTTTTGTTTTCGTTTTCGTTTTGTTTTTTAATTGAAATTTTTGCATTTTGCAACGTCTGGCTTATTTATTTTTGGCTACTGTTGCTGCTGTGAATTATGATATCCGTCTGGAAAGTGAAAGAAAGTAATTTCTCGGGCTACGCCGGTTTTCCATCATTATGGCCGGCCATCGTTCACTCTCCGCACGTCAATTGCGTGTCGTAATTGTGCAATTAATAAGACCCAAAGGAGCAGCAGCGGCAGGAGCAGCAGGAGGAGACGTGGCCAAGAGGCTGATGCAGTGCATCGACAGCATCTCAGCCAGCTGCACTGCGTGCGTTTGCATGTCCAACGGGTTTCCGCTCTGCTGCGATTTCGTCTCGTAATTTGCCAATTTGTCAGCTGGACATGCGTTTTATTTGCATTGAAGTCTCCTCTCTCTCTCTCTCTGTATCGAATCTCTCCTCTCTCTCTTAGCCCAAATCGATGGCCATAATTAAAGGAAACGAATAATTTGCACTTGGCCAGACAGCTGGACATTAGCTGGCTAATAAATGGCAGCTGTAAGCAAATATAAAGCAATAACTAAGCCTAGATTGCTTCACTCGCAAGCTGAGCTGCACCTATCCGAATCCTAAATACTCTAACTCAAGCTTGGAGTGCAGTTTGATTAGCAAATCTGAAGCTTTGTTCTGGAAATCGAATAAATTGTAGGAAAAGTAAAGAAACTTGAGCTGGAAGTGGTTCGCTTAACAGTCTTGGCTATAGAGTCTTATGAATGTTCATTTGAACCAGTAGTTCATGAACTGTATCAGTGAACATTTGGCAGTAGGAGCTGAGCTATTAACTAAGCGTCTGTTTAGCTTTATATACATATATATCTATATATCTTTTGAAGTTAACTTCCGTCTATCCGACTCTTGCATACTCTAACTAAGACTTAAGCCCTGGCTGATGTTTTCTATTACAGTTCCTTTAAGCTGTCCACATATATGCTTTGCCTGAGCCACGCCTCATCTCATCTTTCATTTGCAGTGCCCACGCCTGCCCACACGACTATGTAATACCCTCACCCAACACATTGGCCAACTGCACTCACACTCCTTTCACAGCGCTTCGGCCGAAGAGACCCATCTCACAGCGCTCTGACAGCTATTTGACCCACTCAATGGACAATTACCCAGCTTCGTTCGGGCCTTTCAATTTCATTTAGCAATCCGTGCCGCAGCACTCCTACTCCTGCCTCAGCCCCAGCCCCAGCCACAGCCCCTACTCACTCGCTTCACTCTGGCCATAGATTGCATAAGCCTTTGCATTCATAATTGTCCATTATCATTAGCACCATATGCAACGGATTCGTTCAGCTTTGAACTTTGCCATCTGCATTTTCGATATATACATACATATATATGCCTGTCTATAGCTTGGACTTTCGCTTTTCTTCGCACTTGGCGCAGCAAATCAAATAAAATAAACTCCAAATTACAGAGTCGTAAACATTTCCTCGCATTATCGGCAGCTATCAATCTTGCATTGTCTCTCTCGCTCTCTCTTTCTCTCTCTCTCGCTCTCTCTCTCTCTCTCTCTCTCTCTCTCTCTCTCTTGCTGGCAAGTGAAACCATAAATTCAAATTCAAATAAACGCTGCGCCAGAGGAGCTCAGTCCGCCTCTTCCCCTGCCATCTGCTTGAGCTTGAGCTTCGGCTTGAGCCGCCTTTTGATTTCTTGTCGGTCCGAGCTGCAACTGCAAATTGCAGCCGATTCGTTGCCACCGGCTGTGGCAGATTGCGTTTGGCTGGGTGAAACCTTTCCTATGCAGAGACGAGACGAGAGAGCAGAAGAGGTGCCCCTCAAGTGCTGGCTGTAAAGAGAAACGGGAGTGAACGACTAGCAGATACCCGGAGCATGGCAGAAAAAGACCTCCATGCTCCTCACCCACAACCCATATACTCCAACACACTATTAGTACAGGGTATAAATGTTGTTGGCTATTGGGTTTTATTGATTCGACCACAAGAAACACGCGAGTGGTAAAATCTCACGCTAAAAAACACAAAACTCCACTTGAAGGCGTCAAAAAGTTAACGCACTGCAGTTGAGAACTGTCGGCGCGTTGAGCTACACTTAACGTGGCCAACAAAAGAGCTGGCCTGGCCAACAGGTGTAAGCCAACACACAATAATCTGAAGTGCCGTCGCGTCTAGTGACTCGCACGAGCCCTATCAGACGCATATCAACTGCATTCCCCAAAATACACACAAATACCGAAAAAAAAGTCACAAACTTAATTGAGAACGGAAATGTCGCTGAACAATGTTGCGCAACTGTTAAGCAGCAGCCGCAAGCCACAAGCAGAAAACTGCGAGCTGCGAGCTGCGAGCTGCAAGCTGCAAGTGTCTGCCTGCCACTGAGACCCAAATCCCACACACTCCACAGCGAATCAAAGTCTTAGCCTGACTCAGATAAGCTGTGGAAACGTTTTCCAGACGAATCATGAATACCCTCGACAAGTTAATTAAGAGCTGAAGAACTTTATAAAAACATATAAATATAGATAATAGAAGAGAGAAGCTAGAGGAGCTAGGCGTTGGCAGTTGAGAGATAGGAAATATTAGCTAGGAGATAGGAGATGGGAGATATGGAGATAGCAGATATGGAGATGGGAGATATGAGATAGGAGATGGGAGGTAGGAGTTAAGAGACTGGATTAGCAGATAGAAGTTAGGAGATATGAGATGGGAGATATGAGCTAGGAGATAGGAGATATAGAGATAGGATAATGGGAGATAGGAGTTAGGAGATAGGAGATAGGAAACAGGAGATAGGAAATAGGAGATAGGAAATAGGAGATAGGAGTTAAGAGACAGGAGGTAGGAGATAGAAGATGGGATAGGACATAGGAGTTAAGAGACAGGAGGTGGGAGATGGGAGGTAGGAGATATGAGATGGGAGATATGAGCTAGGAGATAGGAGATATAGAGATAGGAGATATAGAGATAGGAGATGGGAGATAGTACATAGGACATAGGAGTTAAGAGACAGGAGGTAGGAGATAGGCAATAGCTGGAAGCTAGAATATAAGATATAGATAAGATCTATGAGATAGAGCCTTAATAGTCTTGTGTGTTGCATAGTGTAAATAAGCCAATTGCTACACTCGGCAACAAAATGCATAAATGGTTAAGTCTTCATTGTTGGCCGGGGCCAAATCAGAGACGCAGCTGCAGTTGGTTGGCTCTCACCGCCGTTAGGCCGGCTCCAAAAATTGTGTGACAATTTCAAGTTCCTTGAGCCCACATTAGTCTGAGCAGGCAGCCAGGCAGCGGCCAGCCGGGCGAGCAGGCGGTCACGCACTGCCCATAAAACTGCGTCCAGCTCGGCTCGAGTGCAACGAGCCATCAAGATTTATGGCAATGTGGTCGAGTCTCTGGCTCAGGCTCTGGCTCTGCCTCTGCCTCTGGCTGTGGCTCTAACTCCAAAAAGAGTTTTCGAGTTTTGTGTGAGGAAAACATGTCATTTTTATTTCAATGACCAAAAATGGCAACAAAATGCCAGCCAGAAGCAAATGCGGCAACAATAACTCTTCATTGTTGTTGTTGCTGTTGAGGAGCATCTTTGGTTCTGTCGAGATTTGTGCATGACCAAAGTCAGAGCAGCAGAGAGAGAGAGAGAGAGAGAGGGGTTTGGCCATATGGGAAGACGCAGCCGAAGGAATGCGGACTCTCTATGGTTTGAGTTGTGAAATCGCTTACGATATATAGACACTATATATCGTATATCGTATTTATGGCAAGGTCACAAGTGCCAGTCGCCGACATTAACGGGAAGCCGCGCTGATCCGCACACTTCAATATAAATAGCCGTTAATTAAGCGAGCCAAAGGCAAGGCCCACTTGAGAGATTTGCGACCAAGTGGCTCAACATGACGCCACAAAATCGAGACAGAGAGAGGGAGAGGGAGAAGGCAGAGAGAAAGAGGGAGAAATGGGCTACAGCCTGCGGGCATCTCTTAGCCAATCTGACATGCCCTGCCCTGCCCCGCAGCTCGACAGCAATTTGCATTTTGGAATTGTTTTTTCGTACGTGAGAAAATGTCGAAATTTCGTTTGTCAAAGAACGGGCCATGCCCAGGTGCGAGTGCGTGCGCAGGTGTGAGCCGCAGCATTGAAATGCATCAAATGAGCTGCGAAGATACAAATCTTAACCAGCTACCGTACAGAATTCCTAACAGGCCCCTCGATGAGCCATAGAACGAACGAATCTTGTGGCAGCCACAAAAGATTTCAGATTTTCCCAAAAAAAAAAAGGAAAAACTATCAAAACAAATTACAATAGAAGCAACAACTGAAGGAAATCTCGCCGCTCGATCGTGCTGTGAATTTTAACTTTCGACTATCAAAATGCCATTAAAGACCAGGAGGAGTGCTCGAGCCGGGAGTGCACGACCAGCAGATACTCTGAGCTGTTGCCGGGAGTACCTGAATAGGAGATACTCTGAGCTGTGCAGACATTCTGAGAGGAGTGTTAGGAGTGCTCTGGGCGGGGAGTGCACGACCAGGAGATACTCTGAGCTGTTGTTGCAGGCGTTCCTGTCGGGTAGGATTGAGCTGGGCGGGCGTACCTGACTAGGAGATACTCTTTCGCTACAATTGCAGTCACGCTAGGGTTGTAGTAGTACTCCAGGCGGAACTTCCTGACTAGGAGATACTCTGACCTTTTATTGCAGTCATCCCAGGAGTGCAGGAATGCTCTAGGCCGGAGTGCACGACTACGAGATACTCTTCGCTGTTCATGCAGTTCATTCCAGGAGTACAGGAGTGCTCTAGGCGGAAGTATCTGACCGGGGGATACTTTAAGCTGTTCATGCAGGCATGCTAGGGCTGCTCTAGGCGAGAGTTCCTGACTAGAAGATACCCTGACTCTGTGCAGAGTTGGATTTCATGATAAGTTTGTACATATTCCAATTCAGGACAGACACACATGACTGTATCAACTCAGACCTTTATTCCCATCGGTCTTCTGTCTGTTACCAATAGTCTAACAGAACCAATATACCCCACATGCCCATTTTGATTTGAGTTCATCACATAAAACAGAGGCAGCGCGTTGGCAATTTTAGATTTAGATTTGCTGCGCCCCCTGGCGGCCATTCTGGCCCAAATGTGTCATAAACACATAGATTTCCCAAAATGCTACCTAGAGACAAAAGTGGGCCAAAGAAACAAAAAACAAAAACAAAGCAAAAGAACAAAGCATAACGGTAAATGGAAAAAGACGCCTCCTTGAAGACGAGGGCCGCGCCTCCCTGCTGTGCGCCATTTGAGAACTAGTTCAGGCCAAGCCCAGGCCCAAGCCAAGTTCTCTATTGTTGGCCGACTGAACTGGTTCCATTCGCAGTTATTTGCGACTTCAAAGACAATCAGCGCTGATTTCGTTGATAAGAGTTCTCTCTCCCTCCCTCCCCCTCTCCCTCTGTGTGTGTGGCAGCTGCTCTAAGGAGCGCCTCTTGTTGAGGATATCCTTTGGCTGACTCGTGTTGCGCGTCAACTGACACTTCACGGAACAACTGCCAGCTGAAGTGGACCTCAGGTAGCCTAGGGGTTGGCCTGCCTTAACGGTTTACCTAATTGGCAATCGATTCAATGCGCTGCCTACTTTTGGCAGGGGGCGTGGCGCGGTCTGATGCGTGGCTCATAATTTGACTGATGAATTTGGCATATGCCGCAATAAGTCATGGCATTCCAATCGAGCATATGGATCCTCTTTCACAGAGAGGGAGAGGGAGGGAGGGAGAGAGCTAAGTAGATACCCTGTATGTGCTTCAGGGTTCATTTGGCTGCGGTTTTACCTTGACAGTGAACGGCATTGAACTGCAACAGCAGCAGTTGGGATATGTTTGAACCCAGTATTTGCAGTGCGCATGCGCCTAATTATTTCCCAGTATTTTGAGGCCAAGTTGCATTTTCAGCTGCGAATTCGCTTCGCAGTCGCCCTTTGGCCATTGAACAGTGAAGTTTTTCCTAATTCTCGCCACTTGCTCTATTAATTGGCTCTCGATTGTTAACAAAATGTGATAATTGTCTTTGGACTTCCAGCAGCAGAGCAGCAGCAGCAGCAGCAGCACAGGTGCGACAGCTAAGCTAAGCCACAAGAGTTTTCATTCATGAAAAGTCCGTTTACAATAACAATTGTGAAAATCGATACAAGCCAGTCGTCGTAGTAAGGGGCGTGTGCTCAGAGGGCGGGCCAGCCGTCTGTCGCGTGCTTTGACTCAGCCACACTCAGAGCCACAAATATATATACGAATTTGTGTATTAAATTGCACAGAAATTGAGGTTTCTCCTGAAAAAACATAAATAATATTTCAAAGAGGAACCACAAAAGCGATTAAAAATGTATTTTTGAAAACTATTTATAAGCCAGTGATAAGGGTTTTCTACATATATAAAATATTATATGTCAAATATAAAATTATATTGTGATTTCTTTTCGTATTTTCCAATTAGCCACGCCCCTATGGGCAGTTCGTAGACATTTATCTATATGAAAACATAGATTTAGCTGTAAAATTTGGCAATTTTAGCTTGAAAACTGAGCCAGTTTTAGCCGTTTAGCCACGCCTATCAAGCAGCTAAGTCTTTGACCATCTGTGCCAGATCCTAAGTCTCATCTTGAAATCTAATCCACACTTATTAACATTACTCTCTCTCTCTCTCTCTCCCTCTCTGTCTGCAGGTCATTACGCCACAGCGGCACGGGGATGAGTACATCTACAACTGCTCGCCTGGTACATTGTGTGGGCCCGCGTCGCGTTCACCGCATCCCAATCCGAGTTCCCAGCAGATCTACAGCAATCAGAGCATCTACCAGAACCTGGCCATGATGATGGGCAACGGCTCCATGGGCAATGGCAGTGAGTTCGAGACCTACGACATACCCAAGCCGGCGACGCCCGTGCAGTTCAGCTACGACGGCAGTCGGTCGGTGGGCGTGCGCACGCCCACGACGGGCTCGGCGCTGGGCGCTCGCTTCGACTCGCTGAAGAGCGTCGAGGAGGAGTCCTACGATGTGCCACGCCCACTGCTTGCTGCTTCACAGCAACAGCAACCGCAGCAGCAGCAGCATACGCTGACGCCCAGCAGCTCGGCCTCGTCGCTGCTCACCAGCGACAGCCTGTCCCTGAGCTTCTCCAGCTCGAACCGCAGCTCGCTGGCCAATATGCCCGACTACGATATACCGCGCCGGCATCCGCTGCCCGTGCGGCCGCACCAACGGCCGCTCGTCTCCGCCAGCCACGAGTTCTCCCTGCCGCCGCTGCAGGAGCAGACGAGCAGCGCCAGCATCAACTCCAACGGGAGCACCGTGAAGGAGCTGCCCCTGGAGCTGAACTCGGCACTGGAGACGCTGGCCAAGCTGCAGTCGCAGACGACGATGGCCATCACACGGCTGCTCAGCTTCGTGGTGCCCAACTGGCGCACGCCCGCCCAGCTGGAGAAGAACAGCATGGACCTGAAGCTGGCTGCACTGCGTCTGCGCACGGCTCTCCACGACCTGGCCGAGTTCGGAGAGGGCGCCTTGGGCAATGCCCAGAGCTCCGAGGATCGCAATCTGGCGCTGAAGCTGAGGCCCTTGGTGCGCGCGCTGCGCGATGCCAACAAGCTGATCCAGGACTCCTCGGAGGCCCTGGACGGGCAGGGCGGGTGGTCCGTGGAGCAGCTGGCACGCAGCGACGACAAGCATGCCTGCCGGCCGCCCGACAGCCTGGACCAGTTGATGGCCTGCGCCCAGACGCTCACCGAGGACGTGCGCTCCACCACCAGCTTCATCCAGGGCAACGCCTCGCTGCTGTTCAAGCGGCAGCTGCCGGCGGAGCAGCAGCAGCAGCAGCTGGGCAGCCAGAACGGCGGCGAGGGCAGCGTTGCGGGTGAGCGTGGCAATGCGGAGTGGCTGGAGGACTACGACTACGTGGCCTTCGAGTCCAAGGATGCGGCGGCCAAGAAGAACCAGGCGCTCAGAGACGCCATACCCGCCGGCATGAAGAGCCAGTTCGATTGCGCCCTGAAGATCGCCGAGTCGACGGCCATGGGCAACGCGCCAGCGGTGCCGACCACGCCCACCACGGCCAGTGCGGCCCAGCTACAGCCGAACAGGTCGCCCGAGCTGACGGACAAGGACAAGAAGGTGGTGCGCTACTATGCCCAGCAGATCTCCACGCACATGGGCAATCTGCTGCGCGCGATCGACTCCTTCCTGGAGACCGTCGAGAAGAACCAGCCGCCGAAGTATTTCATCGCCTACGGCAAGTTTGTGGTCGTCAGTGCCCACAACCTGGTCACCATTGGCGACAACGTGCACCGCAACATCTCCAAGGAGGCGCTGCGCGAGAAAATCCTGCACTGCACCAACGCCCTCTCGGACGCGCTGAAGACGTGCGTGCTCAAGTCGAAGAAGGCGGCGGCGCACTTCCCCAGCGGCAGTGCGGTCCAGGAAATGGTCGACTCCGTGGTGCACATCAACAACCTGGCACGTGAGCTGAAGACCGTTATGCTGCAGGCCGTCAAGCTGTCGGCGGCCGATGGATCCTAGAGAGGCGAGCGAGCGACCGACTAGGCTTACAAAGTCTTCCAGGCTGGCAGCAAATGTTCCTTACGGCTTATCTGAACTGGCATATCCCGCATCCGGCACGCATCGGCACTCGATATATGATTTGCATTGTGATATTCTCGGAAAATGCACAGAGCTACCCAAGGGATCGTTGCCACGATCTCCCCCCGCACACATACACACACACATATATACATATATATACACACATATATATATAATGCGATCAATACATATTAAACTACGATTACGATTACGATTAAGTTATATTTATTGTTAGCCTTTAAGTTCTGTTTTAGTTTAAGTCTCTGTAAATAGTTTTTGTACATTTGGATTTCATCAAGTGTTGTATCAGTGAAGCATTTCAGCAGATCGATCGTAGGAATAGCTTTAACGCATATACATATATATAACTACATATAATCGATGAGAACTAGCATACATACATACATACATATATATATATACATACATAGTCAAAATCTGTAAGATTTGCAATGAACATTTTCGTTTGTGGCAAGGCAATAGTCAGCAATATAAAGAAAAATTACACATTAGCCATACACACTATATATAATTAATAATATATCAAGGCGATCGACAGTAAGCGCAGACTATATAGTAATAATAATAAAAGATTATACACATTAAATCACTTGAAGTTTCTATTGCAATCGCATTCAAATTCAAACTTAACAGAGATGTGCGCTAAAAGTCGATACAAAGAGCGCATAAATATCGATAGCTAATGCGATGTATATATTTAAAACTAACATTATTGGCATTTTTAAATAAATATGCACACAAATGAGAGTTTCATTAAAACAGAGTGTCGTAAATATAAAAATTTGCTAATCTGAATTCATTTACAGCTGTATTTGAAGTTTGAAGTTGATATAAATTTTGAACTTTGCTTATGGCGCCAATCGACTAATGCTTCTTCTTTCATTTTGCCATTCACATGATATTCATTGCAATCAACTTCCGCTAATATCGATAGTTCAAACGGTATGTACTTCACCGATCTTCTTTGGGCTTATCCACTACGCTTCCTGCCTGACTAAGACACTGCTGTCCAACCCAGATAAAGATTAAACGAAACTTAACATGGCTTAACGTTATTTCGCCATCGCGAGATAAACTCATATTTGAAGAGCAGCAAACACGACTTGGAGGACTTTGGCTCAGGCGCCAAAGAAAAACGTGCTTCTTCTTTGCTTGTGACATTTACGTACATATTATTTCAGTGCGCAATAGGATTTCGCAACTGATAGGGGCATTTCTTTGCCGAAGTCGAAACATCATGCAGTGCATCTGTTGCAAATGCGGCGTGCGCGATACGGACGATCCCACATCAACAATTTGCCAGACCGCAGCTGGCGAGGCTCGTCAATATCATTGTTTTTGTTGTGCTCAGCCGCCGCTGATGAAGTGCATCAAGTGTAATATGTGGCGCAATCTGGCGCCATCGGAGGCGCATGGGCCCTGCATTGGCGGCTCGCTGCATGTCTTTGTCTACACGGAGCCCTGGCCGCCGTTTCCAAACAACACGCCGTTGTCGCCACTGCGTGCGATGCCCACTGACGAGGTGTCTGAATCGCCTGTGCAGGCGAAGCATCGGCCGAACGAGGAGGAGCAACGGCCGTATGAGTATTTGGAGCAGAGTAACACCAGCTACGCGGATAACGAGACCATAAGTCTCATTGACGACGACGAGCCCGTGGAGCAGGCAATCGAGGTGGATATCAAGCCAAAACTAAATCCACAGTGGGTTACCATATCGGATATACAGAGCTGGACGCACTGCTATCGCTGTGGGCTGGTGCGCATCAGGAAGAACGGATGGCTACGCCATGCCCAGACGTGCGGACAAGACTCCAAATACGCGTCCAGAAAGTTCTTCATTCACCTGCATTCCAAGGCCTGGTGCGGCACGCTTGTGCGCGACGTTTTCTGGGAGAAGCACAGCAACCCCGAGAGTGGCACCTGCGAGACTTGTCGGCACAGGTAGCTATCAAATCAGAACCTTGATACTACCTGAATACATATATATATATATTGGTTTATCTTTATAGCCGGATGAATAACGTACCTTTGCCGTATCAGCCAAAGCCACCGCCGCGCAAGAACGAGGCCATATTGGAGAAAAGGCGACGCAGTCGCATGATTATCAACCGCAAGAAACGCAGGCAAACGATTGCCTGTGATACGGGCGTGCATAATGCACTCGGGGGCGATCAAATGCGAATCGTTAACTGCATTTCGTATGGGTGAAGCGGTGTGGACTGTTCGACCCGACGCGGATTACCTAAAGAAACTGTTGCCAAACGCGCATTAAGCAAACATGTTAACTAACTTATAAAAGATATAAGGTAATGTTTAAGAGATATCGTCATCGTCTTCTTGAGTGTATGAAGTAGCTTTAGTACTGACGGTTCATATACTTTATATTCCATATAGAATGTCTATAACTATGAAAGGTGTTCGCAGATATTCCTGTGCCTTACGTTGCATTATCTTAACACTAAATAAAACTTATGTGATTTATCACGTTACTCAAGAGATATGTAGAGATTTAGGTTCTATGCATTCTTGGCGCAGCGGAATCCCAAATTGCCAGATGAACTATCTTCGGTGTTCTGGGAGCGTGCCGCGCAGCGATAGCGATAGCAATAGGACTGGTGGCACAGGTAGGAGCCGCCCTTCTTCACCCGATTGGGACTTTCGCTGGTGTCGCCGGCCTGCCACAGATCCGAGGTCCATTCCCAGACATTGCCCACAATGTTGTAGAGATCGTAATTGTTTTGGCGGAACTGATCAACGGGACAGGTGAATTGATAGCCGTCCTCCGCAGTGTTGCCATCGGGAAACTCGCCCTGCCATATGTTCAGCCAGTGCCTGTCTTTGGGCATGAGCTTGTTGCCCCAGGGAAAGAGCTTCCGCTGCTTGCCGCCACGGCAAGCCACCTCCCACTCCGCCTCGCTGGGCAGTCGTTTGCCTGCCCACTCGCAATAGGCAACAGCGTCGCGCCAGCTAACGTGCACGACCGGATGCCGCTCCAGACCTGGAAAGCAAATTAATCATTTAGTGTTTCCTTTGAAGGGAAGGCCTACCTTCTAAGCTGCTGTCTCTGCCGTTGGGATGGCGCCAGCTAACGCCGCTGACCTTGTACCACCAGAGCGCATTGACCACTCGGTAATCCTCCAGCTCTGCTTGCTGCTCTGGGCTTAGGAGTGTCTTGAATATGAAGCTATCGCCAAACCGCTCCGCTTCGGTTGTGTAGTTCGTAGCATCGACGAATTTAGCGAAATTTGCATTCGAAACTTCGTATTTGTCCAAATAGAAATCGTTGAGCTTCACCAGACGCTCTGGCGCTTCGTGATCAGCCTTGAAATGGGGCTCATCTGTGCCAATATGCTGACTGCCTCCTGGTATGAGGGACATTCCCTCAATTTCCTCCTCTGTCTCCTCGGGGTAGTAGTCTCGATAGTGCTTGTTTTTATTGCGCGCCTGTTGCTGGCACACCTGTTGTGCGGGCTCCTCGGCGACTGTTTCGGCCGCGGGAGCATCTCTCTCCAACTTGTTGCAGCCGCAGTCGCCGTTGACTTGCTGGCTAAAAAGGGCCAACAAAATAAATGCAGCTTTGAAACTAGCCATTCTTTTTGTGTTTATAGCCGCAGTTGCACAGCTGAGTAGCTGGGCTGCTACAAACTTGATATCGATAGTTGTTCGATAACTTTTTTCAGCTAATATGAGTTTAGGCGAACATAAAATATCAATTTCAAATTGGGCGCCATCTAATTCCCCGTTTATTCCAAACAGTAAGATAATAATTATAAGCACTTTATTAATAACACAAATATTGCTTTACTGGCTATTGTTAGTTCGTATTTAACTAGTAACTATGCTTTATGAAATTTCTTCAACTGCTGCATGAAGCCGGCGTTTGGCTGTATGCAAGGCCGCCACGACTTGACCAGATTGTAGGCCTCCTCAAAGCGCATGTCACGCCGCTGCATAAGGTAGCCAATGACCACTGAAGCAGAGCGAGATACGCCCGCATTGCAATGTACCAGGACACAGCCCTTCGCTGCCCGCGCCTCCTCTATAAAGTCAATGGCCACGGGCAGCACGTACTGCAGAATGTTCGTCTCGGGCACATCGAGGCAGGGCAAATACTTGCACTTGACAGTGGGCGGTAACTCGACATTGGGTGTTTCGATGCCTACGCTTAGGATGTGCGTTAACTTGTACTTCAATACGTTCTCGGAGCTGACGGCGTCCTGCGAGCCCAAGTAGAGGAACTCACTCAAGATGCACGCAGGCACTGCATCGGGCTTTGTGTCGACGACGAACCCATACTGGCGTGCCTCCAGCTGTTCCGGAGGAGCTTCGTCGGCGGAGGATCTGCGCCGCTCAACATAGCGAGCGCCGGTGGCTGTGGTTACAATCGTGGTGGCGGGCCTTAGATTGGCCAAACGCTTCTGCAGCTCGTAGAGCAGAATCATCTTAAGCACTAGTCTCGTCTGGAAGCTCGAAGGCCGTGTCCCTGTAGTGAACACGGCACAGGTAAAGACCGCAGGCAGGCGCAAGCAGTATGCGATGGTCCCAGCTGTGCTTGGATGGAATTGTCAGCATTTGGTAGATGCAGCGCTCGTCGATGCGACCCTCTGCCAGTGCCAACAGAGTGCCCACAATGCGTCGCACCTGCTTGTACAGAAAGGACTTGGCCTTGATCTCTATGTCCCAATAGTCGTAGGTTTCTGTTGCCAACGTTGCGTTCGGGCCCAGAGCGAGACTTCGGCCAGGACGTATATTGATCTCATCGATTTTGCGCACTGTGAACATGGGATGATCCCGGCTGGGACTCCTCTGTCGGCTGACGCTCATAAAGGTGCGATAGTCGTGGACGCCAATGAGCATGCGAGTCGCGGCCTTCGCACGTTCAATGTCAAAATTGTTGTTCCTGGAAGGAGCGGGAGTTGAGAGAAGTTTCCCTTGGGTAGTACACAACTTGCTTACTGCAGAAAATAGCACCTGTCGCACTCCTCCACGGGCAAGAAGGCTTCGTAGGCTCTGTTCCTTAGGCTCTTGGTCCTCGCATCTGGCGGAAGAGTGGCTCTCTGCTTGGAAACCGCTATGCGATACAAGTAGGTGCGCCCAATGGCGTGGTAGCGGCAATGGAAGGTGTCTGCCACGCGCTGGGTGCTCAGCACACGTATGGGCAGGCTCTGTTTGTCCAGGGTGCGATTGAGCACCCCCGTCAACGTGCTCGTGTCATAACATTTGCCATCATCGCGTTCCAGATCGACGTGGACAGTCGAGTGCAGGGCGTGTACGCCAGCATCTGTGCTAAAAATAGATCGCATTACAAATCGCTGATGGATATTATTTAATCGGCCTACCTACCGACTGGACAGCACGGTTTGGATTTCGTTGACGGGACGAAAAACGCGCAATGCCAGATCCAAGCAGCCTTGAACTGAATTTGTGTCCACACGGGATTCGTCCAACTTGTTTATCGTCTTTTGAATACCACTGCGTGTTCATTTGCATATTATACACACTTTGTTTTGACATTTTCAGCGTACTTACCGAAATCTCGTGCCAATGTAGGAAATGTTGAGTAAATACCTATGCATTGTACAATCGGAAAGGCGGAGACAGATGTCTTGCTATCGATTAATCGCTTCGGTGCCAGTTCAGCAGCTGTTATCAAATGCTTTCGTACATCGATAGAGAGCAGTTGAATTGCTGTCACAACAGCAGAAAATCGACTAGTCGATTGTCGAAACTCAGAGACATCGTAGTACTCGTCAACTATCGATATTTACGCCTTGTCAGTTTTGTAACCTGAATTAAGGCGAAAAAAAGGGCAGACGGGCAAACAACTCGGCCGACCGGTTAACATTTTCATAGTCGCACAGATCAATTATTGTCAATATTCCAACAGGATCAGGTCGACAATGGCTAACTTCACTGATTACACACGAAATGAGGAGACCGAGGTCAATAGCTGGATTCGGTTCGGCCTGCGCCTTGGCGTTAGCGCTGCACTACATCCATTTGAATACTCAAAGACCCTGATACAGATTGGATACGAGCCCATAGCCGCGAAACCCGGCAAGTCAATGATTGGCCGACCCATCATGGTCCTGCCAAACATATTCCAGTACGGTAAGTCAATCGCATAACACCTCCCACCTGTCACCGGCCGGCCGGCATTTCAAATCGCACTTCGATCCCTGCTCTTTTGCTTATATCACAAAAACAAACATAGCTGGCCATATCAAGCGGGTGGATGGCTTGTACGGCTGTTATCGCGGACTGGCCCCCAAATTGGCTGGCTCCATCTTGAGCATGGTCGTGAGTGAGCGTGTGGCGGAGAACCTCGGACTGGCCCAGCGGGAGGACAAGGATGAATCCGAACTGACCGAGGAGGAAAAGTGAGTATACTATCATCCCTAACATTTCGCCAAATCATTACCTTCGCTTCGCTCTGTTGCCCACCAGCTACGTGCAATTCAAGTACAATCTGAAGCGCGACATTGTATTGACGGTCAGCGGGATTGTTGTGGCGCATCCTTTCCATGTGATTTCGCTGCGCATGATGGCACAGTTTGTGGGCCGCGAGACTCTGTACAACTCGATACTGGGCTCGATTGCCGAGATCTGGAAGAACGAGGGCATACTGGGCTTCTTCTCTGGCCTGGTGCCCAAGCTGCTGTGCGACGTGGCCTGCCTGGTGCTATCCAGCTCCACAGTGTTCGTGGTGAACAAATACTTCATCAAGGACAAGGTGGCTAGGCAGTACAATGCGGGCTTCATGCAGTTCGCGTTTTCTAGTCTGCTCTACCCACTGCAAGTGGTCTCCACATGCACCTCAATCAGTGGCTCTCGCCTCATGGCCGGCCAGCCGCCCATCATGCCCAACTACAGGAACTGGGTGGACTGTTGGAATGACTTGCAGGGTCGCAGCGAGCTGAAACGTGGCAGCTCGCTCTTCTGGCGGTACGTAAAAGTCAAAGCTGATATAAGTTTAAACTTGACTCTCTCTCTCTCTCTCTCGCTCTCTCTCTTGGTTTTCAGTGCGCAAATGGGCCAATCAACATTAGTTTCAACCTCTGCCTTTGCCCCACTGCCCAAGTTGGCCCGCTATCAATAGATAAACCAATGGATGCGATATACGGTTACGACGGCTACGAGCGAGTCGCGTCTGCCTGACAAGACACAAATGCATTTCTTTCCCCGTTGCGACTATTCTGCATACAAGTAAATCTCTATGTTAAATGGGTTTCTTAAATTATTTTTATGATCAACGCGTAACGACCAGTCACCGAGTTTATTTCCACACATCAGTTTCCTTGCTGGCATCCAATGCCCTTCCAAAGAATCCCATCTGCGATGAGACTTTCAATTTATTTTAATTAATTAGCCAGCATTTAGTCTTGTTACTACTTTAATCAAGAACAAATGTAAAATTAAAAACGTTTTAGAGCAAATCACAATGCACATCTGAATGATGATCCATACATAGACAAAACCAATATCTAAAATCTTTAGAGTTTAAGCTGACTCTAACTAATCTATGGGCATTTGAGCTTGTAAGGATCTCAGCTTATGATTGGCATATATCTTTTGGATCGATACCGAATGCAAACTTGGATTAGCTTTATAGATACGACGAAAGCTGATTCAACTGAAGTCGGATCTGCTCATTGATTTCTGCTTTTCATTTTAATTCCAGAAATCAAATCTGACTAGGAGCCAATATACTCTCCTCACATTGAACTGGTTATCTAGAGTCTTGTCGAATCTTCTTGTAAAACTGAATTTGAATTAATTTCAAAGTAATTCGACTTGCACGATGCTAAAACGAGTCTTTCGCCGCCACAGGTACTTAGTACGGCCTCCATAAAGACTTCGCGCGAGCCTCATTATGCAATTTCAATTAAGATATGGGCATGGGGCCTGTCTCGCCGTCGTCGATAACGCGTTTCTCCTACATGGTTCAATGCATCGATTTTAGGCGGGATCTAGTTTACGTTGCCATTGGCGGGCAGGACTCCACTGGATGTTGCTGTTGCTGTTGCTGTTGCTGGCTGACATTGGCAGTGACTGCATAAGTTAATAGTTTGGGAACTGGTTGGAGAATTGGAAACTTCAAATGATTGCAGCTGGCCCGCATTGTTCGATGCACTTGCCACCGTTTAGTCATGGCAAAATTCATCTGGCTCTCAGCAAATGTGTCCAAATTGAGATTAAGCGACAATTTCAATCAAAAACAACAACAGGCGACAGCAACTTGCCCACAACTGAACCAGCAACAATGCAAAGCAAGCAGTAAACAGCGCAACTGTTGCACTTGACTGCGCAATACTCTGTTTTTGACGAGAGCAGAGCGTTCCAGCACTCATAGGCAAAGGGATCCATATTCACCTATAGCAGAACCGATCAAGCAGAGCTGAAGTAGGGATAGAGCAGACTGCACCATACGCTGTTAAGAGTAGGAGGTAGTACAGATATATAGTATAGGTAGTATAGATGTAGGTATAGCTTTAGTATGGCATATATCACTTTTCTTTACTAATTTTCTATCTGCTTTCCATGCGCAGCTCAAACAGCCCTCGCTGAACAATATCTTATATATAGTTACTGCATATCTCTATGGAGATAACTTGGCTAAGCGCCTAGCTTAACAGTCTAACAGCCCAGACAAGCCTACGCTCAGCCATATGCCTTACCTATGCGCCATGAGCAGAGTATAACAACAGCAACAAGTGGCAACAGCAACAGCAGCAGCAGCTACTCATTCAGTTTACCAAGTTGGCCAACTTCATTCAGTCTGCAACGTGAGTTTCAGCCGAACAGACGTGAGCGCGACCTCAGCTAAAAGAACAACAACAACAACAGTTACAACAACAGCAACATTAACCACGACAACAACAACAGAGTAGCAACAACGCGTTGCAAGCTGGGCGCGTCCCACGGGCAGGCAGGCAGTCAATCAAAACCGAGTTGAGCTAATAAAAAGTGCTAATTGTGAGTGCTTAACTATTGTGAATAAGTGTGCAAGCGTCTAGAAAAACACAAGCAACAACACTAGGTCTAGATACATATATGTACATATTTATATCTCTTTATATGTTGCTCTTTGGTGCGGCAGCGAAATCGTATTTGCATTTCTTTCTCGACTCCGATTAATAACTTTTTTGTGTGCTCGAGCAGAGGCGAGAGAGAGAGAGAAGCAGCAGAGGAGACCCAAATCGCAGATTAAATTGGTCCAAGCCCAGTTCGATAAACGAATTTTTCATCTCATTGTTGCGAACGGCTTTCGAGCCGGCTCATTGTTCTCGATGCAGATGGAGTTGAAGCTGAAGCTGAAGCTGATGTGTCTCTGCTGTCGTTGGCCCACAAATAAATTTGAATAATCAAATATCGAAATGCAAATATTAGAAATCTATCCGTTAAATCGCTCAACTCAAAAATAGATCATCGAAAATAAAAAGTGACGAAGAGCCCAAGCGACCTGAAAGCTTAATTGATATATCAGCCATAGCTAGCGGCATACTACATATGAACATCTATATATTGTGAAGGAAACTTGTGCGATTTTTGGGTAAGTTTTGTTGTTGGATAATAAATATTAATAAATAATAAATGATAAATAATAATAAATTAATGATAAATAATAAACAATAAATAATAAATTAATTATAAAAATTAAATTAAATTAAAAATAAATATCTATTGTAAATAATCTATTCAAAGTAATCCCCATTCAGATACTCTGAGCATTTGTTCCGTGCTCCAAAAAGAATTGTTTATGATCTCATTCAGCTGGTCGTAGCACAGCAGCATCCTGCTGTCATGTTCTTCTTTAGAAGAAAAAGTCAAAGAGGGTCAACTCTGGGGAATACCAAGTGTTCTCTCCGATGGCCTCTTTGACCAACTTTTTGATGAAGTCTCTGCTTCTTTCATATTTATATATATATATATATCTTTATATTTATATTGTTTATAGATATAGGTAGCCTGGCTCAAATGCATCAATGATATGTAACAAATAAATAATGTAGAAAACAGTGCATATAGTAGTAGCAGGCATACCCCTAATGAAAATTCCAGCCAAAGCCTTAAGCACTAAAAAGTAAAATTAGAATTGAAACAAATTTCGCTCAAAATGTTTTCATCAATACCCTCTCTATCCTATCTATCCCTCTCCCTCTCTCTCTCTATATATATATGTATATATATTTGTATGATCGAGCGACTGTCGCTGGCATTCGATACTAATTGCATTTGATCGTAATGCCGCATAGATAGCGCGCGAATCCAGTTTCGATACGAGAAATTCGCCCAAACAACTTAATAGCCTGTGGTCCGCACGATTCGCACTCGACTCTTTGCATCGCAGCTATTAAATAATTAATGGCCAGCGATGCAAAAAATAGCAAAACAAAAGAAATGCTTGTTACATGTGGAGAGTAGAGTGGAGTGGTGCATGCTTGTGGCTGCATTATTTACGGCCTGCTTAGCCAGCCGCCTGCCGTAACTCTGGCGAATTCTCATTAGAGCGGCCAACGGAGTCATAAAACCAGAACCCGAGAGCATGTGCTCGGCCGGCCAGAAGTGGAGCTCATCTTGTGATTGATTTGCCGCACATCTCTAGAAAGTTCAGCTGTCAATTCGTCTGCCAATTACATCAAGTCGGAGCTACCCCCCCACCTGCCCCCCTCCCCAACTGAAGCTAATGATTAGGCGAAAAAATACGAAAATATACCAAAAATAGAAACTATTTTCACTCTTGACGGCTTTGCTCGTTAGCTAATGTGGCTACAGAGCCAAGGGAATACCCTTAACTATATTTCGTTTGCAAAGACTACGTATATGTCATACTAGACAATGAAATTGTCAAGCAACAGCAACAGTTTTAGGGATTAAAGCTAATCGAGCAAAGGGAATACCCCTAATGTTACTTATATTGAGCATGATATACCTAGATGTCACACGAAGCAGAATGATCAAGGAATGCTAAGGGCACCCCAGAATATGAAAGTCCCCACTCAATATAGTAAAAGGAATACCCTTAATGTTAGTTTATATAGAAAGCCGAAAGGAAAGAAACTTTTGTTCACATCTTTTATTACACTAAAATCTTTTGGGGCATACCCTCAACATGGAAGCTAGTCCCTGCCCACCTTGTGGGTGGCTAGGGGCTTGTCGACGCGCACCACGCGCTCGGCCACATTGAGGTACGCCTCGTACTCGACGGTGTCCGGCGTGGTGTCGTAGTGGTAGTGTCCGCCCCAGTTGCTGAAGGAGAAGGAGTGGAAGTGCTGGAGCCGCAGATCGAGATCGTGCTCCTTGGTGACCAGCGTGCCCAGTGCATTCAGCTGGGCGGGCATCTCGTAGAACTTGAGCCACTGGTTGACTTCCTCATCGGTGTGAATGGGCGTCGTGCTGAAGTCCCGCATCACGTGCTGGTGGGCGGCGCCCCTCTTGATCACGAATATGCCGCCCAAGCCGACGACCTGGTCCCCGTAGTGCTGCTCCAGGCCCTTGCGTATGCACTCGATGAAGTTGAGCTCGCCCTTGCGCTGCTTGGCGCTGATCCTCAGCACGGGGCCCGGCTCGCCCCGGCTCAGGTACAGATTGAGCAGGAGGGCGCAGCGCGGCTCTGTGCTGGGTATGCGCTCCAGGACGCACTCCTCCTGCTCGCCGCGCACCGTCGCCGTGTAGCTGCCGTTGGTCAGCTCGTCGGCGGCGCTGACCGACAGATTGTAGATGCCCTCGCAGTTGGAGCTGCGTATGGGATAGGGTCCGGCGCCGGCGCCAATGGCAAAGATCTTCCCATCGCCCTGAATGCGCCGCGTTATCTCCTTGATATTGTAGAGCTTGTCCCGCTGCACCAGGGGCAGCAGGTACGGCGGACCGCCCACCTCCAGCAGCGTCGCCTTGCCGCCCAGCCCGGACTCGACGAGGCCATACTGCTTGGCCTTCAGATCAGGGCAGGCGCCCACCTCGACCGTGGCGCTGACAAAGTTCTGGCACAGCGCACCCTGTATAACTGAGTGAGACAGAGAGAGAGAGAGAGAGTTAGCTGTGTGTTGACACTGGCAAAAGCTTTATCTTGCCCTCAATCAAGACAACGCTGAAAAGCTAAAACATAAAGCTCTCCAGCTGACATTCACATTTGTTTTTCTGCTTAGAATAGCAGCGAGAGAGAGAGAGAGAGAGAGAGAGAGAGAGAGAGAGAGAGGTGCTTGAAGTGCTGAACTTGAAATACCCTTACCTCAGTTGATATCATATATGCTTGAGATCTTTGATAGAGCAGAGCAGAGCAGAGTTAAAGACAGCTGACAGCTAGTCAGACTTACTTATATATAATGTAATATATATGCTCTTACTATCTATTATCATCTAGCAAAGCTTATCAGCTGCAGATTGTGCTTGAGATATTTGAAAACATTCCAAATCTGCTCATAACTCAGCGCTGGCTCAACTTAAGTTATTATATATGATAGATACATATGTGTTATATATAGTATATGTATTATATGTAGTATATACATAGTGGGTATTCCATTCAGTTGGCGTATATGATCACAAATATACCAGGCTAACAAAGCTAATACCTGTGTATAGCCATCACTTTTTGATCTAGATCAAGATTAGCTATGCTAAATACTCTATAGACTTTATACACTATGCACTATACTATATACTACTATATACTATACATTACTATATACTATAGATTATACTACTACTATACTATACTACTATTCTATACTCTATATACTCTACTCAACTCTCTACTCTACACACTATATACACTCTATACTGTACTACATACTCTTTATAGTCAATACAGTATACACTACATACACTATACACTATACTACTATACAATATACTGCATACTCTATACACTCTGCTCACTATATACACTATATACACTCTATACTATACACTCCATACTCTATACATTCTACACACTATACACTCTACTCACTATATACACTCTATACTATACTCTCCCCACTCTATATACTCTATACACGCCACACTCTGCATAGTCTCTGCCCACATGACATGCTTCGTAACCCATTCGGCTAGGCCCTGCTCTGCTTATACCCTATTAGAACAGGCCAAGAGAGAACGCAAAGAAGAAGCAGAAGAAAACCGGCTATGGAAAGTTCGGCACAGTTTGTGAAGGTCATTTGCTTAGGCTGTTGGCGTTGAGCGTTTCACTCTGCTGCAGCTCTGCTCTACGCTCCACTATCTGCGCTTCACGTTGGACTCACCCTGTTGCAGTTCCTCCAGCGTGGGCACATGCAGTGGCTTCTCCTCGAAGACCAGCTGGGCCGTGTTCAGTTGGGGCTGGCTCATGTTTGCTATTTGCTGTCGCTCGTCACAGTTGCGTCTGGATCGAAGTTGCTTGGAAACGCGACTGACTGGCCGCAACTGCGCACAGCCCGACCTGGGGCTGGCTTGCCCTATACTTAACATTGCCCGCTCATACAGGGTGACCCGCGCGACGATAAGATAAACCGCACTGCCTAGCTTCTCCGCACACATATTCGATTAACACCTAAGGCAGACACGCCTCAAGTTCGGGCTTACCGCCATGGCACTAGCTACAGCGATCACTGGCTACCAGCAGCAGACGAGAGAGTCGAACAGTTCAGAGAACATTCTGATTTCGATTTGACAGCTTTTGCTTGTAGTAGTAGTAGCAGTCAAGCGTATGCCTCCTTCTGCCTCTATCGATAGTCAAGCTCTCAGTCTAAGCTGAGGCATTTGATGGCACATTCGTTCTTATTCCTCCTTAACTCAATCGAAATCTCTTTCATATGCTTGATCTAGAAACAGCAAATTGCTCAATGCACTTAAGGAGAAACAAGATATTCGTCTACTTCGTCTACTATTCCCTTCTAGTCTCTCTCTCCCTCTCGTCTACTATTCCCTTCTAGTCTCTCTCTCCCTCTCTCTCTGTCTCACGAGTGCGTGTTTTGTTTATGTTTGTGTTTACTTTTGGGCGTCTTCTCAACCTACCCTACGAAAAGTTTCCACGCGCCCGAGATAACTTTCCCCTTCAGCATAGCTTGTGGAGGCCGTAAAGACGGGAAACCAGTTTCGGGTTTTAGTTTTAGTTTAAGCTTTAGTTGTCGGCTTCTCCCATTCTAGTTTACATATATTCGAAAGGCCTCTTTGTGTGGAAGACCATAAAAAATAAATAATAATAAAAAATATATAAAGAAATGATAAAAAATGGTCAAACGATTTGGCGGCGTTTCGTTTCGTTTCGTTTCTCCACGGAGTACAGTTAGAAGAGAATGCCTTTACGAGCTCTGGATTCATTCTGCTCTGGGCAGAGTCTTTACTGTGGATACAGTTAAGGCGGCCTTTGTCCTGAATGCCTATTCTCTCTATTGAGTGACTACTGTACTGTGTGGCTGTCCACACACCAGTGATAAGAGCTGTCTCATCTGCGATAGTGTCGCCGCAGAGATAGTTGGGGCCAGCCGCAGACCTGAGCCCGATAAGGGTGCTCCACGGACAAATTTGTGGCTGGTGTTAGGTTGATGAATGTTGCAAGTGGTTGACCTGCGCTGATGCGTGACCCGCTTTCAGCTGCTGCTGCTGCTGCTGCTGCTCATCGATGTTCCCATTAGCTGAGACTGCGCGAAAAGCCGGGCTCTGTTTGATGGACGCGACACTCTTATGGCCAATAAAGATAATTAGAAGCGCTTCGAATGCCACAAATTGCAGCTAAGCCGCGTCTAGACCTGATTCCTGAGCTGAGAGAACCTGCTGCTGGTTTTCGCTGCGTGTACGCCTGACGCATCTAATCACACTGGCCATGTCCACGTCCATGTTCATGTCCAGAGAGATTACTACCAGAACTGGTCCGCGCAGCCATCACAGATTGTTGATCATAATTACAAGAGGAGGCAGGCGTCAAGCGGCAGGCGTCAAGCGGCAGGCGGCAGGCGGTAGCTCTTCAATTCTCAATTGAGAACATTGGCCAAGGATCGCCTTCTATGAGCTCATTGTGCTCCACAGCTGACCCCAATAGACGTCTCTTCCAGCGACGAGCTCGACCCAATTCCGCATGCCCATGAGCAGAGGCTGTTCGTTCACTTCACTTTTGCGCTTTTTTAGCCTAGCCAACTGGTTGCCAACTATGTCGACACACACACACACACACATATACATATGTATATATATAGTTAGAACATTCAGTGATCTTTCTATTTGTTGATTAATCGCCAGCCATGTTCCTGTCACATTAGGCCATGCTTGACAACGGCGCAGCATTACGATAATGGGCAATCGCAGCGGAGCACAGAGATCCCCAGCTGGAGCTGGGTGTGAGGGCGGCTCGCAGTTCAATACGCGCCGCCGCTACCAGCAGCACAAGCGGGAATATTGCCTGCAGGACGAGTTTCGCTCGAAGACTCTGCCGGCGCGGTACGCACAGAACGGGGCTAAGGCCGAAGAAGAGCATCTGGGCTCCAGCAGCTGCCTGGGCACCGGCAATGCCTCGTCTGGCGGCGAGACGTCGCGCATGCTCTTTCTGCTCTACCTGATACATCGCACCTGGAATGTGGTCACCAGGTAATTAGCCAGCGAAACTATCATTGAACCTAGTACTAATTAGAGCTCTCCTTCCCTAGTCGCTCGGCCACACAGAAGGAGTCGCCTCTTCCCATGCCAATGCAGCAGCGCCCACGCCGAGCGGACGAAGAGTGCTCCATTGGCATGACGGACATGGACGCCTCCTCCTACTGTTCGCAGTACTCGAGCTGCAGCTGCAGCTATTGCTATGAGGATGCACTCGATAAGCGCACCAATGCGGCCAGCTCAAACGCAGACGACTATTCACTCGACTCCATTTACGAGAACGGCAAATCCATGCACTACAGGTGAGCTAAACACAAAACAAATTCGAATTTACCGCCTGCTCAGCCACCATAGCAAGCAGCTTCTGTCTGCTAGCAGTCGCAAAAAACTGTTGCCTACCTTCAGGCGGGATGTATAAATAACCGCACTGCTTTCACATAGCAAAACTGAACTGCTTGTCCGTTAGACTTCAAACACATTGATCTCTTTTTTTTATGCAATCATTTATTCAAGTTTTAGGTCGTCAAGTTTAGAAGCAGTCGTTGATGGAGGGCAGAGCTCCGCTGCAGAAGTGCCAGGTGGACCAGGCGGACCAGCCCTGCTGGCTGAGGATCTTCTGGGCGCAACGGACGGAGTTGGTGATGTCGTCGGTCAACAGGGCGTTGCAGCTGAGGGCGCACTCGTTGTAGGAGAAGCGACCGTTGGCAGGCTGGCACCAGTAGTAGTTGTTGATCTGGAAGATACCGTAGTCGTTGGAGCCGTTGTAGTTCTCAGGGCCGACGACGCCGGTGCGGTAGGAGCTCTCGTGCTCGGCAATGCAGGTCCAGCGGGCCAGCTGGTCACGGGGAACGCCCAAGTTGGACATCTCGCGGGCCAGGGAGCAACGGTCCATGGTGCGACCGAAAGCGGGAGCGGCCAAAGCCAGAGCAACCAAAACGATGAAAGCCTTCATGATTCTACTTCAGTAAACTGATGCCTTACCGCCCGAATGCTTTCCCTTTTATAGTCGAGGAGTTATCTTAGTTTGGGCAACTGTCGCTATCTGGAGTGCGCGTTAGATACCTCTTATTGATGACATGGCGGTTTTGTTTACTTTCGGTCCGAATTGGGCAATTGATAAGCAAATTGTAAATCCCCCCGAAATTTAAATAGGCCAAATTGAGTGCACTTGAAATGATATAATCGCGATGCTAAGGTGCTCAGCATATGCCTCAAGTTTCGCATGTAGAAAATCAGTTTGGACTTTAAGTAGTTTAGCTAGAGCTTTCTAGAAGTGTCTGATATGGATAGAAACTATTAATTATAATACGTGCTACAGCTGATAGCCTTCTCTGGCCAGCTAATCCCCAGCTTGGCTCAAGTGCAAGATCTTCAGACTATCAGCAAAAGTGTTGCATACTTTCGAGGGCTCTGCGAAGCGACGCAGAGTCTGGCGTAGGAATCGCTCAATCAACGTCAAGGCTCTTGCACAGGCTTGTGACACTGCAGATATACTATCGCGGGTGCAGAGTAAATATTTTCGAAAGCGTCTAGCTGATTAAACTTAGATTAATTCAAAAGTGTGCTTCGATTTCCCTATCACCAGTGCCCAGTGCGCAGACTACTCTAGATAACAACTCCGCAGAGATAATACGCTACCTATAAAAGGGAAAGCGTTCGGGCAGTAAGGCATCAGTTTACTGAAGTAGAATCATGAAGGCTTTCATCGTTTTGGTTGCTCTGGCTTTGGCCGCTCCCGCTCTTGGTCGCACCATGGACCGTTGCTCCCTGGCCCGCGAGATGTCCAACTTGGGCGTTCCCCGTGACCAGCTGGCCCGCTGGACCTGTATTGCCGAGCACGAGAGCTCCTACCGCACCGGCGTCGTCGGCCCCGAGAACTACAACGGCTCCAACGACTACGGTATCTTCCAGATCAACAACTACTACTGGTGCCAGCCTGCCAACGGTCGCTTCTCCTACAACGAGTGCGCCCTCAGCTGCAACGCCCTGTTGACCGACGACATCACCAACTCCGTCCGTTGCGCCCAGAAGATCCTCAGCCAGCAGGGCTGGTCCGCCTGGTCCACCTGGCACTTCTGCAGCGGAGCTCTGCCCTCCATCAACGACTGCTTCTAAGCCGATCACCATTGATATTTGAATAAAACGAGAAAACAATTTAAAGCTGTACTTCATGTGTCTTAAGCTACTCTTATATTCGTGCTGAGCGTCTTATACAGCGGCGCTCGCGCACTTGAAACGAGTTGAGAAAGTTAAGACAGCCGAGAGCCGAGCGCTGAGAGCCGAAGTAATTGTCAACGCGCATCGAAGCCGAGCTCGGCCTCGGCTCTACTGACTCAGTCGGTGCGTGACTTCAGAGCGAAACGGACGTGTGTGTGCGACGCAGTGCGAGCGAGCGAGCGAGCGTTGTCAACGAATAACTGTGCTTAGCTTAGCTAAAAATAAACGAACGATGGCTTTGCTAGCCGTGCCTCAGGTCTAACAAAGTGCATTCGTCGAACACAGTTGTTGCTGGGCATTTGGGCAAAGGTTCTCTGTCTGATTGTTAATTTGACAACAGCAACTGCTGCCTACTCCACCTTCAGTCGAGCCTTGTTACGTGTCGCAGACGCGATTACGCGAGATATATGTAGATTCAATTAACAATCATCCGTACATATACAGATAGACATATATGCATGTGTGTGTGTATGCATTTATGGACAGTTGTGCGTTCTTGTGAGAAACAAGTTTATATTGGTTAGAAAAGTGCCGTCTCCATACGCTCACTCGCTCCCCCCGCCCTCCCTCTCTCTCTCTCTCTCTCTTGCTCTTGCTCTTTCTCTCACTCACTCCTTCGGTATTTCGAGCGCGCGAGCTGATTGCATTCTAACGGTAAAACGAGTACGACTCTGACAACTGGCCCCGGCTTGGCCTGTGCTGTGCTGTGCTGTGTTATGTTGTTGTTGTTCTTATGGCCTATTGCAGCATCTACAACAACAATTGCAACCGTAACTAAGTAGCATAAGAAGTTTTGCGCGTTCGCTTTGTGCTAATCTTCTCAATTTATGTTTCTTGTTCTTCGATGACGCTGCAAAGTGCACGAAAGCCAACTTTTCCAATCACAAAATAAATACATAAAAAAGTGCATGTGTGTGTGTGTGTGTAGACATTTTGAGTACATGGTGAATTGGCCCAATTTGGATTCGTGTCATTTTGCTCGCATTTGCTCCAAATTGGATTTCGTTTTTGGCCTAGAAGTGTGAACGGAATAAAGCTAAACGAGGTAAGAGAACAACACCCCCCCCTCTGGCCCCTACGCACTCATTGGTCAACTGAGGCGCTGCAGCTTGGTTGCCCAGCATGACCCAGCATTGTTCTCTGGCTGATACGCCCACTGCCTAATCTACATCTTATGCATATATATGCTAATAGGGCTCGACTTTCTCATCGCGGCTCACTCGCAGCAAATCCTCCTCTCGAACTTGGCTTCGTGTGGGCAGCCCTGGCATTGAGCTGCCAACGGTCTCTCTCTCTCTCTCTCTCTCTCTCTCTCTTTTGTTTTGGTTGCGTTTGATAGAACCACTCGAGAGACAACGACGGCTCGTTAGGCTGACAGTCGATGCCATAAAAATATTGTGGCCATATAAATTGCTGCGTGTGCGCCGGGCTGAAATGCCAAAAAGGAAAGAGATCATAAGGCGTGCTAGCGATATACCCAGCCTATTATATGTACATATATGCCACATAGTTCATATATAACCTCACTCTAATCGTATGTACCTTGAGTACCAGTACCTTATAGAACCCGACCTGCTTGCTCATAGCCTCTCACATTCATACCCATGCGTGCAGCATACCCTATTCAAACTACAACAGGGTATGCACCAACGTATATAAGACAAATTACATTTAACCGTACTCGAAAGCGGCAAAAAGCGTAATTCCATTTGATGAAAAATTGAATTGACGACGGCACGCTTCGAGCCAAGTCACACACAGCAGCCCCCCTCTGTCCCCCACTCCATGTAGTAGGTAGCCCCAGTTATAGTCGCTAACAATGCCACTTGTTGCCACACAGACAGCGCCAAGTGTAAGACAAACAATGAAAGAAATATCAGTGGGCAACAGCAACAAGCCCAAGCCCAAGCACAGCACAGCACAGCACACACAGCTCAAACTCTATACTACGGCAAGTTGGACGAAAAGTGTTCCGGTCTGATTTAACAATTGTTAATAATAAATGGCTTATGCATTGGACACGCTCCAGCTGGACAGTTGGGCGTCTCACACGAAACCAAACGGCCCAAACATACGAGCCAGCACACAGGCAAACAAAGACTTTCGGCTAAGACCCGAAAGAGAAAAAGAAATTTTCTTCTGTGGCCAGACGTGAATTCTGGCTAAAGTTAGGGTATCTGCCACAGTCGGCGAGGAAATCACAGAGACAATAGACAGCTGTTGGACACCTGACAAATGAGGCGATTGTTGATTGAGTAACCGCAATTCGCTTTAAGTTGCTCTTTATGCGGCTTAGGCAATGGGCTGTGCATGCCCTCTACCCCTCAGCTGAGTGGGTATATTGACTGTCGGGAGAGCATTGTATATATGAAAGTCAGTTAGCAAAAACCTCATATTACTTGAGGCTAATCGAAGAGGCTGACGCAACAGTTCGCATCTGATTACAGAGTATCTGCCCGCCGTGTCAGCTGCTCGCTTAGCCACAAAACCAATTGAACTTAATGGAACTGGTGCAGAGGCATTTGGTATAGTTAAGGTGTTCAAAGCAGCACCAGCAGCCAGTTAATTGGGCTTAAAGGCCAGCTGTCCACACACAACACGAAGTCTAACTCCAATTTGCATTAAGTAAACCAAGTTAAGCTATATTTGGTAAGATGTGCACAGCTTGAGGCCGCCAAAAGTGAGTGAATGCAGGCGAAGGCCCATCACTCGAAGCTATTCGAGCTGAGACAAATTGGAGCTGATGATGTTGCAGGAGAGACTACTTCAATCTCAATATGAAATGGAAATCGGCTGAGATACAGCAATGACATAGGGAAAGATATGAGTAAGAGAACAGATCAAGGAACATGGGAAATATAATAATGAATATTTTGTATATATAAGTTGAGGTAGATTAAGATATTGATTATTCATATTAAGTTGCCTTTGAAATACTATAAAATTAGATTTGATATTAAAGTCTGAGTCCTAAGCATCAGCCTGATGTTTGCTGTGAAGACCTCAGCTGATACAGATGTATATAATGGCAGATGAAATAGATGTTGCACTAGCTCTGAAGCACACAATTTTCATATTTCCATTTCCTATAGCCTGCTCATATATATGTTCTACATATATCTGCTGTATATCGTCTTTCTAGAGCATCTCAAGCTCATCTCGCCTCATTCTTCAAGTTGAGCTGAATTTTCTTCTAGACATTGATTGGCAAACAAATTTGACAGAGACAGGCAACAGGCAGGGGAATTGCACTTGGCGTTGCTTTTGGTCACTTTCTCCACAATTTACGAATCAGCCAATCGCTGATCGGAGGCGCCAATGGGGATTATAATTCCCAATCATCTTATAATTGTGCGCATATCGTGCTCCAGCCCTGGGCGATTGTCAATCAGCCTCACGCTAGCCGCGATTCATCTAATGAATACGGCAACGCAGAGTATTGGGGTTACCTTCGACATATGCATATCTATATCTCTGTCTATATATATATACATATATCCATTCATTGATCGCCGGAACTCGCGGAACTGCTACTGCAAAAAGCAAGAAAAGACTTTGGATTATTTATTTAATATTTTACTATGAATTAAAAACGTTGTCGCTTTATCTCCGCAAACAAAACCACAAAAGCTACAAATATAGACACCTGTTCGACTGGTTTTCGGACTTATTAATGCCTCGAGCGATCATAATTAATATGTTTTGGGTTGGCCCATAAATTGGTGTTGAGCCGCCGTCATTTCTGCCCGAACACCTACCAAGGCTTTAACTTTACTTTCTACAAGACACCAGCGCGAGGCCACCGAGGGCGGGGGCACCGGAAAAAATGTGCAAAATTTAAGATTCACGTGTCAAATAAATCGACTTTTAATCATATTGAAATTTCCAATATAATAGACCCACCAATACCCAGCCGAAAGTTACCAGAAACAAAAGGCAGACATTAGGAAGAATAATTTGCATTTTTTAAAAAAAAAAAATATTCTTCCCCTTTGAAGCAGTCGCTGATGGAGGGCAGAGTACCGTTGCAGTATTTCCAGGTGGACCAGGCGGACCAGCCCTCCTCGCTGAAGATCTTCTGGGCGCAACGGACGGAGTTGGTGATGTCGTCGGTCAATAGTTCGTTGCAGCTGAGGGCGCACTCGTTGTAGGAGAAGCGACCGTTGGCAGGCTGGCACCAGTAGTAGTTGTTGATCTGGAAGATGCTGTAGTCGTTGATGTCGGTGTCCCTCTGGGAGCCCAAGAAGGACATCTCGCGGGCCAGGGAGCAACGGTCCATGGTGCGACCAAGAGCGGGTGCGGCCAAAGCCAGAGCAACCAAAACGATAAACCTCCTCATCATTCTACTTCAGTAAACTGATGAGGAAAAGCAAAAAGCTTTGAAGCCTTGAACGGGTCGTGAAATTTAATTCCTATTTCCAATTGAGATTTGCATGCTGCTGATAGCTAGAGATGATAGAGATTGATTGATATGCATAGAGATGGAAAGATGGATGAATGGATACATAGATAGATAGACAGATATGTAGATAGATAGATAGATAGATAGATAGATAGATAGATAGATAGATAGATATATAGATAGATAGATAGATAGATAGATAGATAGATAGATGGATAGATAGATAGATAGGTAGATAGATAGGTAGGTAGGTAGGTAGTCTTTGCGCAGCTTTTCACATTTCTTCAACTATTTTCTTAAGTCGTATTATTATTTCTGGCCGTAGTATTTTCTGCGATTTGATTAGCTTGACTCTCTCGTCTGTCTGTCTAGTTCTTCTTGTCTGATATCGTAATGAATATGCCGGGCTCTGTTTATAATCCGTGTCCGACCCGCGCTGTCATTTGGAGCTGAGCTTCGTTCAACTTTACTTTCCATGAGAGAAAATCTGCAATAAAAAAAAATAAAACAAAAAAGTTTTTTTTTATGGTCACGCAGCAAATTTGTCGTTTGTTTTGTGTTTGGCAAAAGTTTCTAATTTCATGCTCTTTATTTATGGACGGCACACATTGAATCAGATTAGCGTCTATTTCAACTTAATAAACCTTCAAAAAAAAAAACTAGAAACTCTCGAGAAACTCATTTGTAGCTCTTTGAATCAATTTCTAGTTTTTTTTGTTGTCTTTCTTATAAGTGAAAGATTTGGAGTTTGGTCGCCCTGAATTTCTATAGCACTGGTCACCCTTATTTCTAGCAGAACCCCAGCTTAGCTTAGCTTAGCTATACTCCATGGGAACAGCGCTGCTTAAGGAACTAGTTCTAGTAGGAATTTGATAGACTCTGATAGCTCTATTTGACCCAGAGCAAATACCTGGCGTAGTTTAATTGTGGGCAACTGTTCTTAAGCTCTTCTATTAACGTAACTGTACTTTCCATTGCCATAATTAGACAATTAGCGTCAACTTTTGGGTATAAATGATGCATAATTGGCCAGCGATTGGTGAGCAGGCCGCGCTCACGGCCCAGCTCATGCATATGCGATGAGGCTTTATTTCGAGAAATTCTTCTGCTCCGATCCGATCGCTGGACTGTTAGCTGACCCATATCTGTGCGTATGCTAAGCCCAGCGCTTAGCAGTTAGTCAGAAGTCTTTGTTCTTTCACGTCGAGAGGCAAAAGTAAGAGTGAGCATGTTGATTATGTGGACTTTGACAAAGAACTCACAAGTCAGCGCCGGCCAGAGAATCGATAATTCATGGAGAGCTAAGCGGGTCACAGCTTGGTATGGCTTGAAGCCACTTTTGTCAGTCATTTGGCTTGGCCAAAGCCAAAGTCAAAGCCAAATGACTTTTACAGTAGCCTTTTGTCATTTATTTTCGCTGTTAACCCAACGTCGGTAAGGTTAACAGCTTTCCGAGAAATGCGTGTGGAAATATGTGAAGAAGAAATCTGTGGTCGCCTACGGATCAGCAAGTGTTTCCAGCGGGGGGCCACAAGGAATACCGCTAGCAGATGCAAAAGGCCTCGCAACATGACTTAATGTGCTCGTACACTGAGAGAAACCTAAGGCTAAAATTAGTTCAGACTTCTATTTCTATTGTTCATATGGCTGATGCTTACCTCCCCGACTTTTTCTCCCAGTGAACGCTGCGTTCCATGCACCGCGCTTGAATGGGGTTAATATAACAGCGCGTAGCGTCAACAATGACGGGTTTTGCATAGTTGCGGTTAGGTCTTTAGACCCCGCCAGGCTCCACATGTCGAGAAAGCCATATGTGCATCTGAGTTGGCGTTAATGTTCACGTTGATGTCTCTCTGTGTGTGTGTGTGTGTGTGTGTGTGCCAGCCTTGGGGTCTGTGCCGAGTCAGTAGCTTTAACGATTCAACTTGTGACCGTTATGAAATGTGGCCATAAGTACACACAGCTGTTGAGTTCTCTTTTTGTGTCTTGGCAAGAGTTTCAGGCCATGGAGCATGCTCTTCACACCTCACCAGTGTTGGCCGCATTCGAGTAGCCAAAGGTAGCTAAAGGGCATAGTAGTGTATGACTCCAAAATAAGCTCAAGACGTTGCTGAAGCTAGCTGCTATGGAAAGGAAAATCTCTAAAAGCCAGCTAGAGTTGGCATTAGAGCTGGCTCAACTGCCAGCACTGAGCCGCAGCTACCTTCTATTTTTGAGCTCTAAATGTGGTTTACAACGCTCGAAGCCCGCTTTAAATATCAATAGCCAATACTTAAAGCATGGTAATTGCTGAGCGAAGAGCCGAACAAGGTTAATGCTTAGCATTTAACTGCCACAATTCGCCTCTCAGAAACAGCCAGAAAACGCTGGCTAATTAAAGCTGCTCTCGAATGGCTCGATCATACTTACTTCCTCTAGCATCTGCTGCCAGCCAAGCCAAGCGGGGAGATAATCTATTAACATATACTCCAAATATTCCTCTGGCTGTTTACTTTGTGAAGCCTTTCGATTAGATGGCACTTGAAGTCCACTGATTAGGCGAAGGAACCACAGCGAAACACGCGCCCACTTCAGATAGTAGTTTAGCATAGATAATTTGTGGCTATAAAAGCGCCAGCCTTTCAGCCATTTCTCCATCAGTGTCTGCATTGAGAATTGCAAATATGAAGGCTTTCATCGTTTTGGTTGCTCTGGCTTTGGCCGCTCCCGCTCTTGGTCGCACCATGGACCGTTGCTCCCTGGCCCGCGAGATGTCCAACTTGGGCGTTCCCCGTGACCAGCTGGCCCGCTGGACCTGCATTGCCGAGCACGAGAGCTCCTACCGCACCGGCGTCGTCGGCCCCGAGAACTACAACGGCTCCAACGACTACGGTATCTTCCAGATCAACAACTACTACTGGTGCCAGCCTGCCAACGGTCGCTTCTCCTACAACGAGTGCGCCCTCAGCTGCAACGCCCTGTTGACCGACGACATCACCAACTCCGTCCGTTGCGCCCAGAAGATCCTCAGCCAGCAGGGCTGGTCCGCCTGGTCCACCTGGCACTTCTGCAGCGGAGCTCTGCCCTCCATCAACGACTGCTTCTAAGCTGATCGAGACTGTGTTCATGACTAACAAAAATAAACTCCATTGAAGAATATTGAATTGACTTTGAAGTAGGGTATCTAGTGTAGGGTACACAATCTTCGGCTTTACCCTTTGCCCTAATAAATAGAAATCTCAAAGTAAAATTTTGGGCACGCTGGCCATTCTTGAGGATCAGCTGGAAGTCGTTCGTAATTGACCGTTTCTCCAGATTGCTTCGTTTGCTTTCTAAAGCCACAGAGAACCGAAGCGAGATCAATGCAGAGTAGCGAAAGCAAGAATCAATTTGTCTCAGCACACACGCAGACAGGGAGTTGGCCAAGAGACTGGGAAGAGTAGAAGTCATGGCTAGACTGCTTTTCCCTTCCATTCGTAATAGGCCGTTGACTTGGAGCGGTCAGTGAATTGTTAATGTGAATGGGCGAAGGGGCGAAGGGGGGGCAACTCGAGTCGGTGAGCAATAATTTATACAGGTAGCCGTCGCTCAGATCGGCTGTAAATGGGCAGCTTAGAAGCGGGCTAAGGAAGTGCCAATGCATTAACAGAGACACTAAAAGCCCGCTTCGAACAGGCTGGAAGACAAAGCAGGAAACCAAAGACTGGAAAATTATACCAAGTGCAAGAAGATGGGGAAAACGTGGAGTAAAATGTCAGCAGACCTTTTCCTACAGCCAAGTGCAAAGAACATGCCTCTCTCTCTCTCTCTCCCTCTCTCTCTGTCTCTCTTTCTCCTTGTAATATGTACACATTAGCACAACTAGCGCCCTAGTCAACGACCGTCGGTCGTCGGTTCCTAAGTAATTGCCCCTAGGCCGAAGTTCGGCACCCCTTGGGACGACGACATGGTGTGGGTCAACGAAGTACTTAACTCACTCGAAAAACAATTGCTGCGGTTTGCTGCCACACGAAATCAGTCTAGCGTAAAGTTATGGCGGTCTGCAGATAACAACCGAGCAGCTGCTAACACAACTAACCGATACCAGGCAGACGTAGACCCAATGGCATCGAGCAGGGGCCAATCTCAGATCTGCAGACAACTTGATTTGTACGCACGTCAGGGTTTGTGGCTGATTTAATTGGCGTGTGTGTGCGGAAAAGTGTGAAAGATGTAGAACTCAGGGAAAACACAGAAAACTGGAGAGAAATAAGAAAGCGATTCATAGGGTAGAAGAGCCAGACAGAGAAACTATGACTAGAAAACAACTAGAAATATGTTGCTGATGTGGAAGGAAAGGCAACGGAAGGAAGCTTAAGGAAGACCATATGAAACATAGTTCCATAAATATTATTGAATCTGAATCTGAATTCAAAACTAACTTCTTACTGTAAGCCAAAACTCCAGGCTTACTACATCCTTGCCTTAAGCTAAACGAAAGCCGAGCTTAATCAATACTTCGCTTGTCTTTCACTGTAAACCTCCACTCTCCTCTGAAGCTGCTATGATTGAAATATAATATTCGAAACTTATTATCTGAGAATCGATATACATATATATATAGCTTGAATCGATAGATTGGCTAGAATGATCATGAAGCTGGGCAACTCTTCAATGAAACCCCTGCTCACAGTTCATGAGTTGTTATCAAACCAGTTTAGCTATCTCGACATCTCAGACATTGCGCACTTTGTGATAGAGAGCTAGCTCACTTATATTATTACTATCGGAAGATTTCAGTTTAGCCACTTAGTGGAAAGGCTCTCAAGTGTTTGCCCACTCGGCAAAGGCAAACAAGATTTTAATACGCAAAACTCGAGTGGTCGAAGAGCTGCAGGCAAATTAATGGATGGTTCGATAGATAAGCTGCTCGGGGGATTCACTCTTATCTGCATACAAAATGGCGAGCAGCCAATCAAAGCGAAGTCCATTAATGCTGCAGACACTGCTTATCAGAGCCAGTCCAACGGCAGAGGAAGAGAAAGGAAATTGGGCTGCCTTAGACTAGACTTTCAATATGCCGTACGCCCCCAGATGAGATCTGAGATCTGAGATGATATATGTTCACCCAGCTGCTTGCTTGCTTGACTGACTGAGTGTACGTAAGCCTAAGCGCTGCTTAAACCCAGACAATGTCAAGAGATTACATTACGGCGACAGACGCTGTTTTGTGTGTGTGTTTTCCAGTTGGTTAACTAAACATGATCTTGACTTGTCATTGTCAATGGTAACCGAGCTGAGACGCTGAGACGCTGCCCCAGCCAGAGCTGACAAGCTCTGAGCTACTTTTTGGCATCAATTACCTGTCACATCACAAAATTGGACTCACAAATTATAAGCATTTCACCTGGCCGACCCCCAAAACGGCGATGGAGATGGCGATGGAGATGGAAACGCAACTGTGTCAAGCGCACAGGCAACCAACGACTCGAACCCTCCTGCTGCTGCTGCTGCTGCGTTATTATTTCGACAATAAACCCTAATTATATTAGTTAGGAGACAGCTCTGTTGATATATTGCCCGGAGGGGCCTCACAGCAGGCGGGCGGGTGGACGCAATCTGTAGCCAACAAATCGCGGTGAAAATCATAATGAGCGTTAGAAAACTCTACGTTTTCCCGAGCCCAAGCTGCAGATACACTCTCGTAGGTGCACGAGACGAGTTGAATAACTTAGATATTACACGAAAAATATGCATTTCTATACTTACAGATTGATTCGCCTCTCAAGTATTGGGTCTAGCCAAAAGCCCTTAGCTATAGATAGCGCTACAATGTTTGTATAGTACTTGAGCATGAGCATGCTTATTACTTGAACAGAAATAGCGAGAGAGAGAGAGAGGGAGTGAGAGTAAGGGTATTAGAGCTTCGTCTATCTCAGTAGTAAAGCTGCCAGCTGGGATTTAATTTAAAGTCAAGCACCAATGCTGTCAAGCATGACAGCCAGCTATCAAAAGGCTGACAAAAGTCTGCATAGGGATCCAAAACACACACACACACACACAACCCAAGCGCCGACAACTCTTGGGAAAATCAGCAAATCTTTCAGCGTCTCTTGACAGCTGAAAAGTGGGCACATTTCTCTATCATTGTTGTTGCTAAATTCTGTTAATAGTTTTATCTCGTTTGTCAGACAGTCTCCGTCTGTGTGAGTAAAATTTACAACGCGAATGCAAATGGGCTAAAGAAATGGAACTGCCGCCATGAGAACACTCGACTGCGTGTATCTCGGAGCCAGCATCGAAAAGACACTTAAGAAGAGGCCATTGTTGCCGTTGCCCAACAGCCACTTCAAATGGACTTTGAATGCTCGCTCGCGCAGTGAAAAGGAGTATATGTCCGTGTGAAACTGGAGACAGATGCGCGCCAAGGAAAGAAAGAAAGAAAGTGTAAAGCTTTGGCTGAAGGCAAATTGGGAAAGCAGAGGGAGGGAGCAAACATGCTATATCTAATGAAATCAAGCTAGATATTATAGACAGACTTAACCAAACAGATTTATTGAGCGAGCATTAGGCAGTCGGCGCTCTGTTGGCATTTGTTTCTTGTTTGTGTAACAGCCAAAGACAATTTGGCAAGGTGTCGACTTAACACGGGGAGAAACTATACTTTTTACTACTCCGACGACGACGACGACGACGACTGTTATGAGCTATAGCTGTCCGAGAGAGAGAGAGAGAGAGAGAGAGAGAGAGAGAGAAAACGAAACGCACCAAAATTATGCTGTGATAAATTTGTTGTGGCCAGGGAGAACCCGCATGATTAAAAGCGGATTACGCATGCGCGAAAGCTGGCGGAAGAGAACAGGTGATTTATCACCTGGGAGCTGGCTGAAGTGTGCCAAGTCGCATTCCTGTTTTTTGATAGCTCTTATAATATCTATTTAAGTGTCGAGCGATGAGAAAACACACACGCGAGTGTGCAACAACTTCTGCTCCTCCTCGAGGTGTGAAGTGAAGTGTCGAAAAGCTTTGCAGGGTGTGAAATATGTAATATCATCTTGAAATAAATATGCTCCGACACAGCAGCGACTGAGGTTCTGGTGGCTCTATTTGGTAATCCAAGCTGAAACCGGCTGGAATCGAAAATCTAGAATCTAAAGTTACCCAGAAAAGAGCCTAGCTGACTGCAAGAGCTACTCGTTCACGGTTGAATAACATAAAGCAGGCAGCCAAATACGCTTTGTTGTCCACATGCATATATGTATATGCCATAAAAGCCAATATACTCAGTTCAGCTGGGGCGAGCGAGCGTTCGTCTTGTTCAGAGTCATTCAACTCAATGGCAGACCCTTGAGAATTTGATACAAATTGTTACAATATGGCTGTCAATCAGTCGAGTTGTTTACCATTTCGCATTTTCACTGCTTTTGCGGATCGAAAACAGCAGCGGCAGAGCGACTATGACAAGGCTCTGCCAGCTGAATATGGCAATGGGACAGAAATGGCAATGCGAATAAGCCGAATGGATCTGCATTGGGGCAGAGAAGCCTAACACGTAATTGCGCTGGAATTGCTTTATGCATTTTTATTGCTTTTGTGACTCAGATGAAATCTAAGTTGGATAAGTCGTTGCCTTCTCTCTGTCTCTGTCTCAATCTGTCTCACTCTCTCTCCCTCTCTGTCGATCTAGATAAATGCAGCGATAACGGCGTGCTTTCATACGTAATTTCTTTTACGATTGGAAATTAAATTAACTTGTTTACCAGCAGCTATTACCAGCTGTAGTCCGACTTGGTCTCTGAGTCTCCGAGTCGGTGCCATGCCCAATGTAGTTGATAGTTTGATTCATTTTGCAATCATTGCTCATAGATAGGAGCGTGGCATTGCTTTTGGCCAGCTCAAACTGTCATAATGACTCGGTTATGTGTGGCCATTATATAAAATTTCACTTTTCGCCACGCGTCCGAAAAGGCTGCGGGGACAATTTGTGCGAAATTTCTCGCTGAATGAGTACACTTATCGAGTGGCGACTGTAGTCAGTCTGTCCGCCGAATGTTGGTCAGTGAAGCAAGCGAGAAAGTTTTGATCTGTGCCAGATTGCACAATAAGGCTTTATTCGAGAGCTCAGAGCCTACTTGAAGCAGGGATCGATGCTGGGCAAGTTGCCATTGCAGAACTTCCAGGTGGACCAGGCCTTCCAGCCCTGCTGCTGGAGCACCTTCTGGGCACAGCGCACGGACTTGGTGATGTCGTCCGTGAGCAGAGCCTGGCAGCTCAGTCCGCAGCCGTTGGCCGACTTCTTGTTGCTGGGCGGCTGGCACCAGTAGCGATCGTTGATCTGGAAGATGCCGTAGTCGTTGGAGCCATCCGAGTTGGGTGGACCCACCACGCCAGTGCGGTAGGAGCTCTCGTGCTGGGCAATGCAGGTCCACTTGGCCAGCTGATCACGCGGAACGCCCAGCTTGGCCATCTCCCGGGCCAGGGAGCAGCGATCCATGGTGCGAGCGAGTGCAGGGGCAGCCGCCCAAGCCAGGCCCACCAGAAGGACGACAATGAAGGATTTCATCTCTCTCTCTCTCACTCTCTCTTGAAATACTGCTGCAGTGGGAGCTGAAGCTACTATTGACCTCTGGCTGTGCGCGCTGCAGTATTTATAGCTGAGCCCAAGTGGATTCAGTGCAGTTGGGCAAGTCCCCAGGCATTGCCCATGTGGGTGTTATAAAGCTAAGCTAATGTAAATACGGGCGATAAGAACTGTTTATATGTTACTCATAGCATGAATGTTACTCACAGCCAGCCCTCACTTACCCCACATGAAACGCGCTGGCCAATGTAACGCTGAGCAACCCCTTCCAGATATCTTATCACAAATATCTTAACTACAATTTGCCGACATCAGATGTCAGGTACAATGCTGTCTGTCTGTCTGTCCGTCTGTCTGTCTGTCTGTCTGTCTGTCTGTCTGTCTGTCTGTCTGTCTGTCTGTCCGATAGATGTTTGCTAAAGGTATGTTTTCTGATCGGGGTCTTCCTTGCTGAAGTCTGCCAGGGAGCCAAGAACTCTGGATACACCAGAGACTAAATATATCTTGCATAGTTACTACATATAGTGCTACGACTACAATCGACCACGATCGAACTGAGTTAGCAGATAGCGTGAGCATATTGAATACTTTGCAGCTAATGGGCGCGCACTTATCTAATCTGCAGCTGGACGCGCACTTCTTCAGTGATCTCTATATCTCTGCATTATAATAGCTATTCCGAGCCTTTCCCTTCGATATCTTATCGAAGACTCAAAGGCGGAAGAAGTGTTCGTCTTGCGAACTCCAGGCTGATAAGACTTGGCCCAGTTGCGCATTGCATGAACTGAGGCCCTCCTCTGAGACTGGCACTCGTATTCATATTCATAAACGTATTCATATTCATATTCGAATTCATATTCACATTGAATCATGACCTCGCACGCATCTTAGCCCAGTCGCAATTATCACTGCGAGCTCCATAACGTAACTAATTCCAAATATTTAGCCAGATGGCATTGTCTTGACTTGGCTTGGCTTGGGGTCTGCTTGGTGTTCACGCAATCTGTGGGGTTGCATGTTTTGTTGCAGTTATTTATTCATTGTGCGGCATTCGAGCTATTTCAGTCTGAAATTGCGCTTGATTTTCTTTCACGTGCAGCTCGTGGGCCAAATTCCCAGCTCAAGTTTAACGTCCGATCGCAGCTTAGGCTTTGCTATCGCTTTCAGTGCATCCACTCTACTTGACTTCACTTGACTGCAGTCAATCAGCCGAGGCGTCAGAGTGACCCCCAGACAACGCCCAGCCGATGCCTTTCTAAGTAGCCCACTGAGAGAGAGGGCAACAAATACTTATGTGCGCCTCCACACATTGAGCTAAAGCCCTTGGCCCATTGCAGACAAAACAACAATTATGCTAATCAGAGCCGACTCTGGCTCCCTTTCTCCATGGAACCCGATTCAATGAACCTTTGCGAACAATGCTACAAGATTTCAGCAATCAAAAGAAGCTGACGAGCAGCTTACACATGATTTTGTGGACTTATTATTTGATTAGTGTCAGCGATTGTCTAATCAAATTTATTGAAGCTCGCTTTTGCCAATGCTTGCGTCACATGTGCGCCCCCTTCTCTGTATGAGCTGATTCCACTTGAAGCACCTATGCCACATAAAGTCTCTCTATATATATATATACATATGTGTGTATAGCTTGTAATCTTTCATTGATAAATAGGTGGGGAAACATTGATCATAGTTATAAATGAACATGATTGACTAAGGCTCGACGCGTCTAATCAAAAAGTACCCTACACCGATCACCAGACTCGCCCTAAAACATCTCCCTGCATACAGCTTCTTAAATATATATATACTCTTGATCACAGCTCAATGATCTTGCTACTTATGCCTAGATACTAATAATCTTGAAATAGAAGATGAATCCTTTGCATGCGAAACACTTTATTATATACAGAATTGAATTGAAATCGGCCCGATAATGAGATGGAAGTATTAGAAGAGATCGCAATTTGTGTATTCAATTATATATTGTATAAATGAGTTAATATTTCCTTCAAATCATTGACAACTTATCGACTAGATACAAATTATTAGAGCATTCTTCCCTGGTAGGAGAGAGCACTTTACTCTCTTTATTCTGTGAACCAGATCAGAATGTAAGTCGACAGCTCTATACATAACTTGTCTCTCTTTCTTCTCGGTATTTACTCTCTCTTTCTCTCTATCTAGATAAATGCAGCGATAACGGCGTGCTTTCATACGTAATTTCTTTTACGATTGGAAATTAAATTAACTTGTTTACCAGCAGCTATTACCAGCTGTAGTCCGACTTGGTCTCTGAGTCCGAGTCGGTGCCATGCCCAATGTAGTTGATCGTTTGATTCATTTTGCAATCATTGCTCATAGATAGGAGCGTGGCATTGCTTTTGGCCAGCTCAAACTGTCATAATGACTCGGTTATGTGTGGCCATTATATAAAATTTCACTTTTCGCCATGAGCCCGAAAAGGCTGCGGGGGACACTTTGCCGACTGTAGTCTGTCTGTCAATTATGGCTCAATTTAATTTGATCTTAGCTGAAACAATCGTCAACGCTGGGCAGGCCTAGGCATCCCAGCCCTTGCACCGACTGCTTATGCACATGTGCCTATGAAATGTTGATCTACATATATATATATATATATATATATATTATATATTTGTAGGCTTATGATTCTAGGATTCATAATATATACATAGGATATTCAAATTCCATATCTCTGGATCGAAATATGTATCTGAAAGCCCACTTAGAGCCAACTATACCAACTCTTTCCCTTTCCCTTTCGCTGGGGAATTCAATTCAATGAACCTTAGCAAACAATGTTGCAAGATTTGCTGTCAGCATTCATAACAAAAGGAAGAAAAGCTTTTTACACATGACCTTATCGAATTATGCGATTAATGCCATCGATAAAAGCTAAGTTTTTTCGTATTTGCGTCACATTGTGCCTCTTGAGTATATGAGGTGATTCCACTTGAAAAGAGTACATAAAAAGGTATATATATATACATATTTGTATATATATGTATGTACATATATAGCTCTTGGTTTTCATTGATAAATAAATAGGGATACATTGATCATAGTTACAAGTGGACAAGATTGACTAAGGCTTGACGCGTTTAATCAAAATTGATTAATGAACTCGAATACCCTACAGCGAATCGCTGCTGCATATTAGACTGGGCATCATTATGATCCATTTCCTAAGCGTGCTATATACAAAACAAAAGCAAGTCAGAAATTGTTGGGTATTCGGCGATCGGATATGCTCACACTCAGGCCCGTTTAGTTTTTGATTAATTAATTAAATATATTTGTTTTGATTTGGTTCGTTTTTTTCCACATTTTGTTTTGGTTTCATTACGAATCTTGTTGTGTTTATTATCAAAGGCAGAAAGTAGAAGTTTCTAGTTTCGAATTGTTTATTTATTTTTTGGCGCAAACATTGTTTATGCAGATAAGACAAGGCCAAGGCTTTGATTAATGGAGAGTGCAGCAGTATATGGAGATATGATTTGAACTTAACGAACTTTCGATCGATCTGGCAGCACGAACTGGTTCACAATATTTCCATTGCAGTCAGCTGACTGCATCACAGTGCCTTCATGCAAATTCAATGTGTACACACTGGCAGCCAAATGCGTTTCCATTAGCCGCCTCTATCACATTGATCTCAATTTCTTTTGCTCTTTTCTTCTTCTTTTTTTCAAATTGATTTATGCAAATTGAATGCAGCTTCCAATCCGTCGGAGCGCGTTCACTCTGCTGGCCACTTGCCTTTGGCTTTTTCTCTGTGCTTTGATCTTTCATCACTTTTCTTTGACTGAAAGTGTGCGCAGTGTGGTGGTGGGGGGCAGAGTCTGTGGGAAATGCTTGCCAAATGGCCAAACGCACGTTGCTGGCTTAATCATTCATATCAATTGCCTCCCGCCTTCTCCCTCGCATGCCAAGGCGTGCGCGCGCTGCCTTGAGCCATGACACACCTGTCCGCGAGAACCAGGTAGAAGCATGCAGCAATGTGACTGATGCGTTCAACTGATGGCCATATAAACTATGTATAAATATATATATATATACATATGTACATATATAATTGTTAAGTTTCTTGGGCACGTCATAATTCCAACTCGAATCTCATTTGCATATGCAGACGCGCGCAGTTGCCGTTAGAGCGCATTGTCAGCTAACGGTGCATTTGGTCTGTTATCTCTGCTGACGCGCTGACTCGCTGCTGAGTAGCTGACTAAGTGAAAGCGCCCATTGACATGTTAATTTTTGGACACTATTTTCGCTTACGCACGAAAATAAAAATCGCATTGAATAACATCGCATCGAATCGGCGAGGCGAGGCGAGGTGAGGCGGACTCCAGCTACAGCTGATGCGATGTTTCCATCTGAGGCTTTAATCAGTTGCTGACAGTCGCCCGCTGCTGGCTGCCCACATGCTCCTCACTCAATGAGTCGTTGACAGCGCCAAGAAAATGCTAAGCAAATTGAATGGCTTGTTTTTCCGGTGCGTTACGTGCCGCCGCCGCCCAGTTGCCCAGCTCCAGACTGGCCAAGACCTGCCTCTGATCATATACATATACATATATAGATATATATATATATAATATATGCGAATTCGAGTTCTGCATGAGAAATGTGCAAATTTTAACGACTTTTTCTCTTTTTATTTTCGATTGCAGTGACAGCTCCACGCACCATTCACAGATGGCGCCCAGCGTATGCGATAAGTCGCCCAAGTTGCCGCCACATAATGCTGGCCCGGCACCAGCACCCGTGCCAGGTGCCGTTGCTGGCCAGGCTCAATGCTCCATACCGGCCTCGTCCAGCGGATCGGGTACGCATAAGTTCGGAGCCAACAGCGTGAACGGTTCGCTGGCGTCCTACAAGATGGCTGGCTCGGAGCAGAGCTGGCCCCAGGCGCCCATCTACAGCAAGGAGAACCAACGGCCGCCTGTCTACAATCCCGAGGATTACGTGCTCTCGTTGCGCAAGCTCACCAAGGGCAGCTCCTCTGGCTCGAGCAAGGCCCAATCCATCTACGACGTGAACATCACTGGCCAGCTCCAGCCCTGCGCCAAGGAAGATGCCTACAAGTCCGCCACGCTGCCAGCCAAGCACTCCGGCTACAAGTAAGTCCTTGCCTCCATCCTAGGGGTATCTAATGACACTTGTTATCCACAGAAGCCCCATTCCGGCGCCGCCCGAGAGCGACAGCGAGATGTCCCTGCGCCAGTTCGGCTCCATAACAGATCTGCTGACCAAGCTGCGAGCCGACCTCAGAGTATCCTTTCCCAGGTAAGCCAAAGGCTTAGGAAAGGCTTCCATAGAAAAGATTGGAGATAGCGATAGATAGCAGAGGAAAGAAAAGGATTTTTGTTCTTTTTTTTTTTGCAATTTTAATATTCAAGAAGGATCAAAAGGCGAGGAGCTTAGAAGCAGTCGTTGATGGAGGGCAGAGCACCGTTGCAGTACTTCCAGGTGGACCAGGCGGACCAGCCCTGCTGGCGCTGGATCTTCTGGGCGCAACGGACGGAGTTGGTGATGTCGTCGGTCAACAGGGCGTTGCAGCTGAGGGCGCACTCGTTGTAGGAGAAGCGACCGTTGGCAGGCTGGCACCAGTAGTAGTTGTTGATCTGGAAGATACCGTAGTCGTTGGAGCCGTTGTAGTTCTCGGGGCCGACGACGCCGGTGCGGTAGGAGCTCTCGTGCTCGGCAATGCAGGTCCACTTGTTCAGCTGGTCGCGGGGAACGCCCAAGTTGGACATCTCGCGGGCCAGGGAGCAACGGTCCATGGTGCGACCGAAAGCGGGAGCGGCGAAGGCCAGAGCAAGCAGAACGACGAAGAACTTCATGTTTATGATTCTCAGAAACTGATGCCGAACCCTACGAGAACTCCGGCTTTTATAGCCGGACAATATCTCTAGGTTGGCCCTATCTATGATATGGATAACGCCACGGCACCACGAAGAGCGCTTCCTAATCAGCCTTCCCGATGATTGCAATTAATAGCTCAGCTGATAATAGAAGTATTATATATATGTATATATATATTTATATATATATTCGATTCGAAATCTCTGTTTGCCAATCAATTATAGAAAAATTGTATTTCTCGAGTGGGTGAAGAGATAGAGAGCGAAGTGATGCAGTGTGACGTAGTCTGTGGGCTGGGAAGGATCAGCCGGAAGTGGCTTGCTGACTCTTCCTTCTCCTTTCTCTTTGCAGCTTCGTGCAGGAGTTTGTGGCCACGCCCTCGGATGGGATCAGCCACCTGCTGGAGGTGCTGCGCGCCATCCAGATGGCGCAGGCGAGCAATGCGCCCGCTCCTCCGCTGGCAGCCGGCAGCAACTCGCTGGCGATGTCGCGCAGTCCGCAGAACTATCAGCGGCGCGCGCTGCTCGACGAGCTCTCCTGCCTGTAAGTAGCACAGATTGGGCCTAGTCCAAGCCTATCACTCACCTATTCTCTCTCTCTTTCCGATCCTTGGCAGACAATGCCTGAGCATTTGCTGCCAGCGCTCCTTGGATGCCATCGCCCGTCTAGGCAACACTCCGGTGGGTCTCATGCCGCTGGCCTCGTCGGCCACGGGACAGGGCATACGTAGCCGCATCCTGGCGCTGCAGCTGCTGGCCGCCGCCTGCGACCGGCAGCCGTTTGGCCAGGGCAACGGCGGGCAGAAGATCAGCGCCGCTGGCCACACCGCTGTCTCGGAGGCGATGTCCACGCTGCGACTGCGCTGCAGCGAGCCAGTCCGCTTCCGCCTGCTCGTGGGCATCCTCAACAGCGGCGGCGGCTCGGGAGAGCTTCAATGCGCCGGCATCAAGTGAGTAGCTGCCTCAGACTGGAGTCAAGTGGGTCTAACTGAATCCCTTGCAGATTCCTCAACACATTCATCGAGAGCGCCGTCAGCCTGCAGCAGCGCTTGTACATCCAAGCGGAGCTCTGCCAGGCTGGCCTGGAGACCAGCACGCTGGCTCGCACCATATCCTCCTCCTCGCCCTGGCTGGATGCGTTGCGCGCGGAGATCAAGCGCTTCACGGAGCTCCACATCGACGTGGACAAGATGATGGCGCAGGCGCGCGACGCCGACCGCGTGCGCAGCCAGATGGTCATCCTGGAGCGTCGCGTCCAGATCTTGCACGAGGAGAAGACCGTGCTGACGTCCATGGAGCGGCGCCTGCAGGAGCGCTGCGCGGAGCTGCAGCGGGAGATCTTCCGGCTGCAGGGCGCACAGGAGTCCAACTTCAAGCCGGTCGAAGCACATCAGCCAGTGGCACTGCCACGCCAAGTGCCGCCCACCTCGAAGACGGCGGCGGGCAGCAAGCAGAGCTGCTCGGAGCACGAGGACGAGGGCATCAGCAGCAGCGAGACGGGCGCCTCCCTGAGTCCGGTGCCCATCCTGGTGCTGCCCTCCAAGTCGAAGCACCACAAGCAGCTGCGCAAGACTGCCACGCGCCAGGGCGTCGACGATGACGAGGATGCGGCCACCATAGAGGACGTCATCGAGGAGCTGGACAACATAGTGAGCGAGGCGGAGAAACAGATTTCCAGCCAGACCAAGGCGGGCCAGGCAGCCACTAACAGGCAGCAGCAGGGCAGCGTGGCGCAGGAGCAGGAGCAGGACATCGTGCCGGTGAACATTGTGCCACAGCCGCCACGCAAGTCCCGCTCCCTGGCCCACCTGGTGCCGCATACGGACTGCTCCGAGCCGGAGGACTCGCAGTACGGCCTGCTGATGCCGGCCGATACGACGGCCGTCGAGCGCCTGGCCGCCATGCAGACCTTCTTCGACGAGGTCGACTACAGCGGCACGCACAGGGAGCTGCAGCTGGACGCGCCTTCCAGCGACATGCCCGAGGCGGAGCCCAGCGCCACCGCAACGGCCTACAACGCGAGCACCAACCGGGAGCTGCTGGACGTCATCATGAATGCGCGGCACGACGACAACGATCCGACCATACTGGCACTGAGGAACAGCAGCCAGGAGCCAGTGCAGCACGCGCGGCAGCAGTCGGGCAAGGCGACGGCGCCCACGCCGCCCGCCCAGCATTTCAATGGGGTCTTCTTCATGACCGGCATGAACACGCCGCAGAGGTACCCGAAGCCCGATCTCACCGCCGCTCTGCAGGCGCGCCGCGTGACCAAGAACGTCGAGCGCCTGGAGGCGGCCTTCGCCGACGGCCAGGCCCGACCAGGCAACGAGGCCAGCAACGTGCGCGAGAAGTCGCGCAGCAACCAGCAGATCTACTTCAGCAGCAACCCGGCCATGCGCTGCTCCCTGCTCGACTATCCGGGAACGGGCCAGCTGTCCGGCCAGCTCTCCGCCCGCACGCGCTCCTACACGCAGGGCTCCAAGGTGACGGACCTACCCTCGGGCCTCTACTGATCCATCTAATCCACTGCTCCTCCTGTGCAATACAAACAGATCACTCCTAGGCTAACCCACATATATCCCTCTCTAGATATAAGACTTGTTTTTTGAATTCCCTCCCCCAGGTAGATATAGATAGCATAGATTCGGTGGCAGCTTCAATCGGGTCCCTAACCTTAAGTCGTTCCCTATGGCTAGATGATAACAACGAAATCATATTTATACTTCTTGCAATAAATAATTTAGTAGATAAACCAGGCGATCGCCTTGCTATGCGATTCTCATGTGTGTGCAGGAAAGGAAAGACTCGAAGTTTTTTAAGCAATCATTTATTATATTCAAAAATCAGAGGGAGGCGATCAGCTTAGAAGCAGTCGTTGATGGAGGGCAGAGCACCGTTGCAGTACTTCCAGGTGGACCATGCAGTCCAGCCCTGCTGGCGCTGGATCTTCTGGGCGCAACGGACGGAGTTGGTGATGTCGTCGGTCAACAGGGCGTTGCAGCTGAGGGCGCACTCGTTGTAGGAGAAGCGACCGTTGGCAGGCTGGCACCAGTAGTAGTTGTTGATCTGGAAGATACCGTAGTCGTTGGAGCCGTTGTAGTTCTCGGGGCCGACGACGCCGGTGCGGTAGGAGCTCTCGTGCTCGGCAATGCAGGTCCACTTGTTCAGCTGGTCGCGGGGAACGCCCAAGTTGGACATCTCGCGGGCCAGGGAGCAACGGTCCATGGTGCGACCGAAAGCGGGAGCGGCGAAGGCCAGAGCAAGCAGAACGACGAAGAACTTCATGTTTATGATTCTCAGAAACTGATGCCGAACCCTAAGAGAACTCCGGCTTTTATAGCCGGACAATATCTCCAACTAGGCCTTATCTCCGATGTGGATAACGCCACGGCACCAATAAGAGCGCTTCCTAATCAGCCTTTGCAATTAATAACTGAGCTGATAATAAGAATATTATATTATATATATTTATATTTGATTCGAAATCTCGATTTGCCAATCAACAATACAAAAATGTGTTTATTTAATACAAAAAATTGATTGCGTTTGAAAACAAATAATCATCAAAACAAATATTTGATAAATATATATCTATAATATATATAACAAAAATTAATAATTTGATAATTACTTAATCATTTTATTTATAATAAAATAATAACAGATTTATACAAGTCACTTAAATCTCTCTTCAGCTTTTGCTTGTTTGAGTTTACCGCCAAAAAATTTGAACTCATACAGTTTTGGAGTCATATGTTACTCAATTGAACGATAACGATATGTGCAGGCTCGACACGCGACAAGCTATCGACTCGATGTGATATACGGTCAGTCTATGCTGGTATGCTGTCGGGGAAGGTTGATGATTTTTAGTGTCAGAATTTCTTAGACTTTTTTTTTGTTTATTTACCATATTAAATTATTTATTTATTTGAATTTATGACAATTCAAATAATTCCATAAGTGTATGTGTTGCTCGCTGCTATGAAACTTGTTGAACAAAAGAACGATTCAAAAGAACAAAATGTAGAAGAACGAACTTGTTATCAAGAGTGATTCTTTCTGTCGGACGGCTCATAGTAACTTTAATCAGCAAGAAGCAAAGACGAATTAGCAGTGAATTTTAAAAAGTGTGAAAAAAAAAACAGCATTTGGTGTTGAATAAGCGGCAACGAAATGTTTAATGGTTTGTTATGCTATAAATTTGCAACATTTGCGCAATTCAACTTGGACAACAAGAATAACATTCGACGACTACGCACAAACACAGACGCAATCAAATGAAAGATAATTGAAAAGCATTCTCCCATATTGATTGACTGGCACGCTAAAGAATGGAAACGGGGAAAGAACGTGAAAAGTGCAAGGCTAGAGAGACGGCCATGCATGTGTTGGCCAACAACTGTTGCCCTTGTGTCTCTATAATATATGCATAAAAATCATTCAGAGCACAAAGCATATTATCAGTTTATCTAGTTGAGTCACGGTTGAATCGCTGCAAAAAAGCGGCAGCTGATGAGGGCGCACCGCAACGGCAGCCGCATTTCTATACCCTAACCGAGACGTGTGTCATAACGGTGCCAATAAGACGCTTGTGACACACACACACACATACACATGCATACGAATATAATGAATATAATTGCGGTAGTTAAGTGTTCATCTTAGGGATGAGAGAAGCGCAATTTAATTCTTGTTTTTGCCAGAACATGAACCGAACAAATGTTCCGACTCACGCGCAGTTAGAAAGTAATCGTTCGTGTCACGACACCTGCTCTAGCTCACTAGCTAATATCTAAGCTTAGGTCAACACAATTAAATGGGGCATTACGGCTTGGCCTAATGGATTTATGCAACTAATTGCCATCGGATGTTGTTATTGAATTGTTGGCAGCATTGCACTATTTCACTATCTGCCCTTGCTCCCCCTCATCCTCCGTTCAGTTAGAGAAAAATCTTCTACGTATTAGGCGCACATGCCACCACACAGCTAACAATTGACATCGCTAATCCATTTGTTTTCTGTAGATTCATCGCTTACATACTCGAAATCTCAAATCGCACTGACATTTTTGCCCTCCATCTATATAGCATCATCATCATAATCAAGAAAGATTCCAAAGTACAAATACGCATCATATAGCAGCTGATATATACGGAAGCCATGGCTTGGATGGCTTTTGGAGCACTCGCCTCTGGCTTTGGTATTTGCTTCTTAATGTTCTATGTTTGTTGTTCGTATTTGTTGTTGCTTTGTTGTCCCTTTTACTAATTGTTGCGTCTTAAATCACTGTTTCACTGTAGCCATACTCTACATATATTTCCCTCTTGAATTTACAGTGCTGCAGCGCCTGCTGGGCGGCGACAGTCCGCCGAACAAAGTTCTGGAGATCAAGAGCGAATCACTGGGCACTTTGCAGGTATTGGCGCGGGATGATGCAATGGTCTTGTTCGCACCGCCCTACAACAGCAACGACAAACGCGCTGTCTACGAGATCGTGCTGCAGCGACCCACCTCCGACTCGAACACCAGCTCGTTCAGCCTCTACCGCTCTCCCGCACAGCAGGAGGCGGAGGAGAAGTTCAACACCTTCATGCAGCGCCTGCCCGTCTTCGTGGGCATTGTCAAGGAGGTGAGTGACCCTGGCCACCAGCAAATACCATCGTATTAATCTCGTATTCTCTGCTTGCAGTATTACAATGTGAACGGATTGCAGAAGGTGTGCGATGCTCTCTCGGAAAATCCCTCGTGGACTCTGGCCCATTTGGTTGCCTACTTCAATCTAATTGACTACATTAGCAATCCCAAGGTGCTGCAGTGCATCGACGTGGCCGATCATACGACGCTCATGTCGCCCTTTCAGCTGGCCATCAAGCAGGGCCACATGGAGATGGTAAAGCTGCTGCTGCCCCTGAGCAAAGTCGAGCACTTGGACATTAACAGCAATTCGGTGTTTCATTACGCCGCCAGCACCACCAAAGAGATCATCAATGTGAGTTGTTCCCCAAGACTAGATTGGCTCTGTGCTCAACTGTTCCTCTTCCATTGCAGCTTCTCACCGAGAACAGCACTGTGAACCTGAACCACCTCAACTCGGACGGCTGCACGCCGTTGCATTTGGCCTGCTTGACGGACAAGCCGGAGAACGTGAAGGCTCTGCTGCTCGCAGGCGCCGATGTCAACCTGAATGCCAAGAATATAAGCAAACTGTACAAGACATCGACGCCCACATCGGTGGCCTCGTTCCTGCGCACCAACGCCAGCAAGCTCTACACACAGGACATGAAATACGGTGGGACGCCCTTGCACTGGTGCTCCTCCCGGGAAACTCTGCACGCCCTCATAATGGAGGGCTGCGACGTGAATGCCGCCAATTTCGATGGACGCACCGCATTGCATGTCATGGTAGCTCGCAATCGCTTCGAGTGTGTGGTCACGCTTCTGGCCCACGACGCAGACATCGATGTGCTGGACAACGAGGGGAACGCTGCTCTGCACATAGCCATCGAGAAGAAGCTAGTGCCCATTGTCCAGTGTCTGGTGGTCTTTGGCTGCGACATCAATCTGAAGAACACGTCGGGCAAGACGCCGCGTCATATGGTTGGCAACGATGCTTCCGGCAGCAAGGAGGATGAAATACTATACATATTGCATTCGGTGGGCGCCAAACGCTGCTCCGAATCGAGTTCGAAGTGTCCACCCGGCTGCAATTCCAAGGGCACCTACAATGGCATTCCGCCAGAGGCGCCAGAGTCTGTGGAGCAGCGAGAGCACATCGAAAACATGCTGGCGACCACAAGTCGTCAGATGGTCACCGGTTTTCTGGGCGCAGCAGCCAATGGGATCATCGAGAAGCAGCAGCCCCCACCACAGTGAGTAGCCACAGAACACGCTGGATGTACGTTTACTGATCAGTTGTACTTTCCATACAGAATGCCCGTTGTTGTTGATACGGAGAAGGAGCAGAAGGGCCAGAGCATCATGGATGCCCTCTTGGGCATGTTTACCACCAAAGTGAATGCAGATGAGATGAAGAAGGAGAACTCATCGAGCAGCATAGCGAGTGCTGCGGCTACGCCGCCGTCGGGCATAGCTAGTCCGGAACAGTTGCCGTCGCCCACATCGCCCATTCCTCCAGAAGTGGGCGATAAGCCGTACGGACGGGGTCGTCTGCTATGCTTGGATGGCGGTGGCATCCGTGGCCTGGTGCTCGTCCAAATGCTGCTCGAGGTGGAGAAGCTCTCGCGAACGCCCATCATACACATGTTCGATTGGATCGCCGGCACCAGTACTGGCGGCATCCTGGCTTTGGGCCTGGGCTGCGGCAAGACCATGCGCCAGTGCATGGGTCTCTATCTGCGCATGAAGGAGCAGTGCTTTGTGGGCTCACGTCCCTACAATAGCGACTACTTCGAGGCGATCCTTAAGGATAATCTGGGCGAGTTTAATGTCATGACCGACATCAAGCATCCCAAGATTATGGTGACTGGTGTCATGGCAGACCGCAAGCCTGTCGATCTGCATCTGTTCCGCAACTATACCAGCGCCAGTGATATACTCGGCATTGTGACTTCCATAAGTAAGTGCCAGCTATGACTAGATCTCTTCCTCTCAGAGCTAATTCCCTTTTCGATTGGTGAACTTTGGCAGGCAATCGACGCATACCGCCGCCACAGCCCGAAGACCAGCTGGTGTGGCGTGCCGCTCGCGCAACGGGAGCAGCTCCATCCTACTTCCGCGCATTTGGACGTTTCCTGGACGGCGGACTGATCGCCAACAATCCAACACTGGATGCCATGACTGAAATCCATGAATACAACATGGCGCTGCGTAGTGCTGGACGCGAAGCAGAAGCCGTGCCCGTCTCGGTGGTTGTTTCGCTTGGCACGGGCCACATACCCGTTACGGAACTGAAGGATATTGATGTATTCCGGCCGGAGAGTATCTGGGATACGGCCAAGTTGGCCTACGGCATATCTACCATCGGTAATCTACTTGTGGACCAAGCCACCTGCTCGGACGGGCGCGTCGTGGATCGAGCCCGCGCCTGGTGCAGCACCATTGGCATACCCTACTTCAGGTTCAATCCGCAGCTGAGCGAGGACATCGCCATGGACGAGAAGAACGACCAGAAGCTCATCAATATGCTGTGGCACACCAAGGCCTACATGCACACCAATCGCAACAAAATCATTGAGATGATCAATTTCTTGAAATAGCGCGTAAGACGGATTTAGACCGCTTCAATTGGCTTGTAGCTTCAAAAGTTTACATTTTATCCTGTGTATCTGTGTTTCTCTACTTAATATGTTTCTAAGAACATTTCCCAGCACCATTTCCCGCGGTCTAAATCACACTCATACACATACACACACACACACGCACCCACACCTCTATTTTAGCACAGTGACCCAGTCGGAAATCAATTGCCAGAAATTTGTAAACAAATAAATCCTAAAATAGGATTCCATATGAGGCGTCATTTAAACAGTTTTGAAATATTGTGTTATCGTTTAAGAAATCTAGAGATGCTGAGCCCCGTGTCCAAAATCTGTATTATTAATATGCGTATTTATTGTATGTATGTATTTGTGTTTTGCTAATTGAATGATATATATTGTATATTTAAACATTCCGTGCCGCTTCGATAGCTAGTTGAAAACCATGAGCACGAATTTTGAATAAATGTTTTCGATGTAATACGGAAGTTTGTTTTCCTTGTTCATGAACCGGTTGCTAAATACATACACATACGCCTATGTGTGTACATTCTGGTTATACATTAATAAAACGTACAAAATAAATATAATATATAAAAAATAATTTATTCTGTAGAAAAACTTCATTTACTAAATTAAACACATTAATATTTATATATTTAGTTTGAAATATAAAAACATTTCGTATAGCTTTAATCGGTTAACTGACAAAATGAAGAGCTTTTCGTCTTTTTGCGATACTCACTGATTGGTGCAGCGTTGCCACCTGATGCGCAAGCGCTGACAACACCAAACGCAATAAGTTGGCAGCGCGACGCACAAAATGTAAACAGGAAAAAAATCGAGAAAAATACAAACAATACAGACAAAAGTAAGAAGCGCGTGAAGAAAAAGATAAAAAAAATTGATGTGTGCAGACGCAAAAGCTACGCAATAAATTTGTAAATAGAAACGCACGCTCGTTCGCTCGCTCGCTCAGACGACGGCCATGTCCAATGACCGTGTGGACACGGGCAAAGAAGTGCCAGCGCCAGTGCCAGTGGCCGTGCCAGCGGCAGTAGCAATCGAACAAGAATCGGAGCTGCCTAGCATAATGTCCATGCCCACGATGCCCGTATCGAAGGGGATCATGATAACACCGCCGCCACCAGTGATGCCACCAACGCCGACATCGTCGCCCAACACACACGGCGAGTGGCCAAATCTGAATCCAAACGCGAACACATTCCAGCTGACCAGAGACAGTAGAGGTGTCGGAGGAGGTGGAGGCGGGGGAGGAGGAGGAATGGGGGTAGGAGTAGGGGCCGGAGGAGGGGAGCGCGAACACTTCGCTCTGCCGCACCTGCCGCCGTTGCCGCTGAACGTTGACTATCTGCCGAGCTTGATACACCCGAGCACCCTGCCCTCGAGCAGCAAGAGCTTCAAGATGCGTCCCCGCATGAAGCGTCTGATGTATTGCAGCTACAACAACATATTGACCGAGTCAAACAATCGCAAGCTGCGCACCGCCGCCTCCACCTGCAATATCGAGCTGCTCAATCGGATCCTGGAGTCGGGCGGCAACCCGAACGCCGCCGATGAATTTAATCGTAGTCCACTGCATTTGGCCGCCTGCCGAGGCTATATACCTATTGTGCAGCAGCTGTTGAAGTACGGAGCCAATCCGAATGTGGTCGACTCGCTGGGCAACACGCCGCTCCACCTGGCCGTCATCTCGGCCAGTTCAAATAACTTCAATGTGGTCGTGCGGGTGCTGCTGCAGGGCGGCGCCAGCGTGCATATGTATGATCGGAGCGGCAAGTCGCCGCTGGAGCTGGCGGAGGCTAAGTTGCGGCTGCTGCGCAATCGCTACGACCATCCCACGCCCGAGACAGCAACGATTCTGGAGGACATGTGCATGCTGACCACGCTCATACTGCGCTACATGGTCAAGCAGCAGCAGGAGCTCGAGGATCTGTCGGCGCTCGAGAAGCGCCTCCAGAATCTGAGCACCAGCGACGATCAGGAGCAGGTCGTCTCACAGACAGCGGACGAGCTGCTCGCCAGCGTCGAGCGTCTGTCCATCAACAACAAATAGAAGAAGCCAGGCTCAAATTGCGATGGGTATGTGAGATACATAAACAGCCAGAGTTGCCACCTTTTATGCATTTCTTTCATAACTGACTTGAATGGATCGAGTGGCAACACCCCGTACGTACACACTGTGTAACTAACTTCTTTGTTTCAAATCGATCTATTTCATTGCAGTTTATTTTACGTTTCCTAATTTGGCTGCCGTTGAGTTGGAGTTGGATTTGTCGGGCTTAACTCTGGATGCGCACTGGAGCTAGAGCAAGCAACCAACACTCACACACACACACACACAACACACATTGTTTCATGCGATCTTTTTTATTAAGTATTTCATTTAAGTTTTCATTGTTTATGAAAAACAAACAAAACAAAACAACAAAACACACACCAGCAAACAAAATATGTTTACATTTTAAGCTTTACGTTTAGCGCGCCAAAACAAAATAACATTTATGTAATAAAGATGCAATCCACAAGACCTACAACTAAATCAAGCAAGAAGCATTGCAATAAATTACATTGACTAAAAGATTACAATAAAAACAAAAACGATTCGTTAAATGTGCTACAAACTTCTTTCGAAAAGCAATAAATTGAAGCGAGAAAGCAACTAACATTTAACTTTAATTATTAAATAGGAAATCTCTAGATCTTAACATATTTACATATATATACATATGTATGTATGTTCATATTTGATTCTACAATGGCCTTGTATCTGTAAAGGCAAAGAATAAAGAAGGGCGTTGTTATGCCGTCGCTTCGTAGGCCGTCTTACAGTATTCTCTATTTATATGTATGTAGAAATAAATAAATATGCATGCGTGTGTGTGTGTATGTGTATGTTTCTAGATAAACGTATGTACTCCTTCCTATGATTCCAATTAAACGAAAACTATCGAAGTTATCGAACGGCTGTTCGGAGTGTCAGCACTGCGAAGATTAGAGTGACCAGCCATCGAATTACATTAACACTGCTTGCAGCTGAGCTTTTCATCATTTGCATGACAATCGGAGGAGAGCGCGTCTTTTCGAAATTGTATATCTCACTTACAGCTTGATCTTTGCATGTTTTCAAACGAGTAAGGACAATTGCAAATTGAAAGCGATTTTAAGAAGTAGTCAACAACAGAAATATAACAAATATTTCGATTTTATCAAATATTATTTTGAACTTCAGTCTGTCAACTGGGGTTGGGTTTTAAAATTTTATTTATCCTTCGTATGTATATATATTGTTAAGCACTATGGATATGCAAGTGCCAAAGGCTATCGGAGAGACGCCTTCATGCAGTAACAGAAATAGGGCTGATAAGGACAAGGGCAACAAGAACGTCAGAAACAAGGACAACGAGAAGAGTAAGGTCCAAGGGGATCGAAAGAGGCGTGAGTATATATATCTATGCATTACCTATTCGTGCCTGACTGCGATGCTTAGCCCACATGGAGTGGATGGTTGGCACATGGCGCGGTCTTCAGATATTGTCCTTCGTGGACAAGCTATATGTGTCCCAGAGATTACACCCCTTTGAGGAATATTCGAAAAAGTACTTCAGGTTTGAGATCAGAAATGCACACGGCGAGAATGTGTTCGAGGCCATCGAGAAACCGAGCGCTCTCAGATGTATTCTGTCAGAGGAGTATCCATTCAAAATGGACATCATGGACAGGAGGAAGAGAGCAGTGATGCACCTCAGTCACCCCTTTTCCGCCGAAATCTGCCCCTGCTTCAAATCCTTCAATAATACCATAAAGGTGTACGCCCCGCCTGGGAACTATATTGGCCAAGCGCTCAAGATCGTCTCTCTCAAGTACTCGGAGAACGTCGTCCAAGGCGCCGATGGAGAGGATCTGCTGTATATCGATGGTCCAGGCTTTTTCACAGACGTTGCCTCGGTCACCATGATGGTCTGTATATCATTATCATAATCAAATATATTTGTATATAATCGAGATCTGACTGACCTACAGGTATGGGACAGGGACGACCGTCTGGTTGGCAAAATAAGAAGAGAGTTTCCCATATGGCGCTTCACGGACTCATCATACTATTTTTCAGCCACGTACCTCAGCGGCTTGACTGTGAATCTGAGGGCTCTGATCCTCGCCGGCCTCTTCTTGGTGGTAAGTCTCTGCTGTCAGTCCCAATCTCCAGCTCCATCTCCATTTCGTTGAGCAGTGCAATACCGACATGTGATACGCTACTTGTAACTATTCTCCTGTACTGAGCCTGAGCCCCGTCTGCAAAACCATTCCATGCCCCAGTATCCAGCATTCCCGTTTGCGTCATTTGTATTTATGTACAAGGGCCGGAATGCAATTTTAATATAAACATACGTAAGGAAATGTGTACAGCGATTTCAATTATTTGTCAGTCAATAGGATTTGAACCAGCCAAGCGGGATGGTGCTGGGTGGGCTGTGCAGTAGCGTGTTTAGTTGTTCTTAGCAAAGTACTTGGTCTTCTCCTCCGGATTGGGCACAATCTGCAAACACAAAGCAATGGCAATTGTAAAGCAAGAAGTGAGTTATATATAGACAATTAGATTACCGTATCGGCGCCTGGCTTCCAGCCGGCGGGGCAGACCTCGCCGTGTGTGTCGGTGTACTGGAAGGCCTGCACGAGCCGTATCGTCTCGTCCACGGATCGACCCACGGGCAGATCGTTCATTGTGATCTGGCGCAGGACGCCGCGCTGGTCAATGATGAAGAGGCCACGCAGTGTGTGGCCCACTTCCTCCAGGTACACGCCGTAGTCCTTGCTTATCTTGTGCGTCAGGTCGGAGAGCAGGGGAATCTTCACATTGCCCAGGCCGCCCTCCTTGCGCGGCGTATTTATCCACGCCAGATGCGTGAAGTGCGAGTCCACGCTGGCAGCAATCACCTCCGTATTGATTTTCCGGAACTCAGCGATGCGATCCGAAAAGGCAATGATTTCCGTGGGGCACACGAACGTGCTGCACGACGAAGAGAAAGAGTGAGAGTCTGATTGCCAGCATAGCGTGATGAGTAACTTACAAGTCGAGTGGATAGAAGAGCAGCACCACGTATTTACCCAGATACTGGGAGAGCGAGAGCTGGACAATCTCCTTGTTCACAACGGCGGTGGCCTCGAACGGTGGCGCAGGCTTGGAAACTGTTGAAAACAATTCATTTTTGTCAGCCTGATGCGAAATAAAAACCTCAAAAATATGGTCACTTACTGACGGCCTTTGTGTACTGCAGTTGATGGTCACCCTTCGGCTCGCCGGCGGGATACACCGAGCCGCCAGCAAACGAGTAACAGGACTCATTGTCATCGGCTGTGGCGACTGTTGATACAGCCAGCAGCAGGAGAGCCAAATAGCCGTAGGTAAACATAATGCCACAGAATACTGTTGCTTAACTGTAATGAGAGAAAACTAATAACATTCACTGCAATTCGACACGCAATGCCAGCGGCTTTAAATACACCCATTTAAGTCACGCACACACACCCGCACACTCACACACACAGAGAGCGAGAATCAAACACGTACACAAAACGCACTTTACAGCCACGCAGTCAAATTTGCGGCTCCCGAAGAAGCAGCCACAACTAAATGATTATCAATTGTGCAATTGAAAGGGGGTAGCGGCTCAACTGGTGATAAGCGCTATCAATTTTATTGAGTGGTACAATATATTTTGTAGTTTGTCTATCGAAATTTAAAAATAAAATGCTACTCAAATCACGAGTGAAAGCAAAGCGTATGCGATGCGTCGCGGTTCGATTATAAATATAGCATATTATGTTTCCGTATTCGATCCTTTTTGATAAACGCCGATCGTTTACACAGATGTTACCTTCTATATATATGAAATACAAATAACTTTAGCTTGAACTGTTGTTGTTGATTGAGCAAACAAGAGCACGAGCAACACTAGCCGGTTAGCGATGTGTGTCGATTAAAGAACTTTGCATGTTCCACGGTTTAAGACGAGTGGTTCATGTGAACCAATCGTAATGAACGCATCGACTGCGCGGTTCATTTAAATTTGCATTTGGGAAACCCATGGGCGGACTATTCAAAAATTAAAAATAACAATAATTTATTTAAAATTTTTATTTAATAAACTTAATTAAAATAGAAAAATTAAAATCAACAATAATTCTCGAGAACAGATTTATCACGTGCGCCGCTTAACAATTTCCATGTTGGCCAAATTGAGAATGCGATTGAAGTCAACCTTGGTGTGGGCACGCCAATACTTGCAACGGCCCCACATGAGGGCTGGATAATTTGGACTAGAGATACCGTGGAACAGACGCGCTATGTTGCGCCCGGTGAACGTGTTATCGGGATACATGTTGATCAAAGCATGGACATCGGCCACTATATAATCATCCGGCACATTGCTTGGCTGTAAGGATTCGCAAGAGTTAGGATGGGCAATCTTCGATGGGAAGCTTTTGTTTGAGGCCTTACCTCAATTTCAAGCTCCAAGTCCTGCGGGTAATCGTTGCGGAAGTAGTTGCGGACAATGCCCTTCAGCTGGGTGCAGCGATCCTGGGGGAAGTCCACAGTGCAGCACTGCCCACACGAGCTGTACGCCACGGCGGACAGACCATGCGCCACATACTGCAACTGGATGAGCTGCGTGCGCTCCTGCTTGACCGACCGAGTGTACAGCGTGTCGAGCGCATCATCGATCTCCGCCTCTGTGAAGTCACCCGGCGCCTTGATGCGGAAGCCCAAATCAAAGAAGTTGACCGAGATGGGCGAGCGCTTAGGATAGCCATTGACTAGGGAGCACAACATATATATTAGACCAATATAAATAGATTATGAGCTGCTGCATACCCTGGATCCACTCGAGATTCTTTAGCTGGTACTTGACCACGCCGCTGTTCCAACCAATGCCGGCAGCAATGTCTATGACGGAGAATTCTATGATATTGGCATCCTCCTTGAAAGTCTTGTTTTTGATCTGCAGCGCAATGGCCATGGCCAGCGGAGGACACTCTTTGGCAGCGTGTCTGGGTAGAGTAAAGATACATCCATATTAAATATATACAATATATATATATAGATATATATATCTTATAGACTTGACTAACTTCAGGTACTTGGGTCCGCCGTAGGATATCACCTTGGCCATGATGTACGCCGAGCTGAGCACGTTCATGCACCAGCGTGGCTCCAGCTCCATGTAGCAGAGCAGCGTTGATATATTCTCGGCGGGTATGTCCAGCGCTTCCACTGTCTGCTCCACGGAGAAGCCAATCTCGTGCCCGGGACAGACGTGCACCCGCGTGCCAGTCACAATATCCGTGGGATTCTTCGCCAGCTGCTTGTCGCAGCAGCAGGGCACAAAGATGCGCTGCAGCAGCTTGCGGATGACGTGGCGGTCAATGGAGTTGGCGTACACATGTCGGCGCAGCTCGTTCTGGTCTCCGCCCTTGGCGTCGAGGAACAGATGGCAGTGCGAGATCAGCCCGTCGCGACCAGCGCGTCCTATCTCCTGCACGTAGCTCTCGAAATTGCGCGGCATATTGTAGTGGATGACGGCGCGGATGTCGGGCTTGTTGATGCCCATGCCGAAGGCGATGGTGGCCACCACGATGCGCAGCTCGTTGCCCATGAAGGCGTTCTGCACGGTGCGGCGCCTCGAGGCGGGCATGCCCGCATGGTACGGCTCCGCCTGCCAGTTGACGCGCTTCCGCTTCTTCTTCGTTTGCTCCGACGCTGGATCCGCTTTCCGCTCCTGCAGGCAGGTCCTGATGAAGCCAGCGATACGCTCGCACTCGTCACGGCGCGTGCAGTAGATGATGATCGACTGGCAGCCCTCAAATCTGGCAAGAAATATAGGGAATAGGGCGTTTCTGTGATGATCAAGGAATTGATGTATTCACCCACCTCTGACTGTTGAGCAGCTGCAGCAGGGCGGCGTCGCGGTTCTCATCCTTGGACACAGAGAGCACGAGATTGTCGGGCAAGGGCGTGTCGCTGATGATGCCGTCTTCGCCGTCCGTAATGCCCAGGTGGTTGATGATGCTGATGCGCGTGGGCAGAGTCGCCGTGGCGGTCAGTCCAAGCACCGTCTGCACGCCCAGATTCTTCCTGAGCACCTTGCATATCATCAGGTAGCTGGGCCGGAAGTTGTGGCTCCACTGAGACACGCAGTGTGCCTCGTCGATGCACGCGAAGGCGATGGGCGGCAGCTGGCGCAGGATGCCGCCAAAGCCAGTCGCACGCTCACCCGAGACCACAGCCTCGGGCGAGACGAGAAGAATATCAATCTCGCCGCTGGCGATGAGCTGCTGAATCTTAAGTCGCTGCTGCGGCGTCTGGTTCGTGTGCAGGCAATGGGCGCGCAGGAAGTGCGGCACCCCCGTCACCTGATCCTCCATGAGCGAGACCAGCGGCGAGATGACCAGAGTTATGGCGCCCAGCCTTCGGCTGTATAGGTAGGCGGGTAGCTGGTAGCACAGAGATTTGCCACTGCCCGTGCTGAGGGTGACCAGCGTGGACATGCCACTCAGTATGCGCATCACGGCGCGATCCTGACCTGCAAGAGAAAGTAGTTAGACACCTTGGACAGTGGACTGGGGTGTGGCCTACCTTTGCGGAAGCTGCTGTGGCCAAACATGTGGAGGGCCTCGTTGACCTCCGGAGTGAGGTCCTGCAGGCTGCCGTCCGGCTTGAGTTCGTAGAGTGGCTGCACGCCGCCTGCTCCTCCTCGTCCTGCTGCTCCTTGCGAGGTGCTAGTGGCATCCAGGCCAGCCTGCTTGAGGAACTCCTCGGGTATCTTGTGGCCTACATAGCTCTTGATGGGCGACTCCGCTTTAGCTGCTTGTGCCGCATCCACAGCTGCATCCAGGGCCTCGAAATCAATGTCCTCCTCGTCACTGGACATGTTGAGCTGGGCAGGCGAATGCTTGCCAGGCTCAGCCTGCTCCTTCTCATCGTCATCGCTGCTGCTGCTGCTGGAGTCCTCTTGCTGATAGAGGGCCTTGGCATTGGCTGCCTGGGGAAGGCGCTCGATGTTGCGGCTGTGCGCCGCGAGGGCGCCCTGCGTGGCCATCAGCTCGACCTCGGCCAGCGTGGGAAACGGCGAGGGATCCTCCTCCAGCTGCGCGCTCAGAGGCAGCAGCGTGTCGCCCTTGATCTTGCACTGCTGCGCAAAGTGGCCCGCCTGGCCGCAGTTGAAGCAGGTCAAGACGCCGCCGTCGCACCCGCCCATGTCCATGTCGGGCCCGGAGAGGGCAGCCACGCGCTTCTTGTGCCGCCATTGCTCCTTCTTGTACTTGCTGAAGTTCACCGACTTCTTGCCGCGCGCAAACTTCTTCTTCTGTATGTTGATGGTCACGAAGTTCTCGTTCAGCTTGCCCGCTGCGATCTTCGCCTCCATCTTCATGCGTGCCGCTGCTCGCTTCTCATTCACAGTGGAGGCGGAGGCGGAAGACGAGGTGGGACCAGGAGCCGAGGCAAAGTTGCTGATGTATCGTTGGGCTGTCTCGTCCGCCTGCTCCAGCTCGTCCAGCTGGATGCGTGGCACACAGGTGATGTCACCCGACTCGAGTGCCAGCACATACTTGAGATCCTTGGGGTTTAGTGGCTGCTCCTGCGGCTCCTCCTCCTCCTCCTTCTCAGGCTTGCCTTTTGCCTTCGCCTTCGCCTTCTGCTTGACCGCCTTCGTTGCCTTGGGCTTGGCTGCCTTCTCCACTTTGGGCTTCTTTTCGGGCTTCGGCTTCTGTCGCTTGGCTGTGGCCTGCTTGCGCTTAGGCTTCTTGGGCAGCTCCGGCTCATAGGTGGCATCGCTATCCTCATCCGCTGAGAAGTCCTTGCCCATATTTGCCTCCGACTCCTCTGGATGGGGATTCGCCTCGGGCACCGTTGCTGGGGACTCGCTGGTGGGCATGATGCGGCGACGCTTGGCTATGTGCCTGTACTCCGGCTGCTCTGCTTCCTCCTCGCTGTCGGCCACAACCGAATCGGAATTGGAATCGGTCTCTGCCTCCGCCGGAGCTGGAGCTGGAATAGGAGCTGCAGCTATAGGCAATTCCTGCACGCTTTCCACTTGACCCGCTGACTGTGGCTTCTCTTCTTCTCTCTGACTTGCCCTTAGCTTGCTCAGGTCCAGATTGGCCAAGCCGTAGTTGGTTTTCCTGGCCGGAGTGGAGCTGTTGTTGTTGGGCTTCTTGCTGGACAGCTTCCTTGGCTGCTCCAGTGAGTTCTGGGCTGTGTTGCGCTGCAGCCAGCCCTCGTCGACCTGCGTCTTGAGGGGCTCCTTGGGCGGTCCATTGTGGTCGGTGAGGAGCAGAGCATTGGCCGTAATTAGCGCCTCCGCCTTGTGCTCCTGCGCCTTGCGTATGAGTATGGTCTCCAGGTCGGGCAGCTGCTCCTCCTGGTCGCCAGCTGCGCCATCCGCTGACCCACTGGCACTCAAGCTGGAGGCGCTGCGGGAGAGTGGCTTGCGAGGATTGCGCTTGGCGAAGCTGCGCGTCGACTGGAACAGCTTGCTGCTGACACTCGCCTTCACGCTGGGCGTCCTCGGCTTGGAGGACTCGGTGGGCGACGTGGCCAGTGGCACAGCGGGCTGCTGCTTGCTCACGTTCTTGCCCCAGGCGCTCTTGTTCTGGGCCAGCTCTTCGACAGCCTCGAACTTGCGTATTACGTGATCTTCGTCCCGGTTGACGAGATTCGTCAGAGCCTGCGGCGTGGGCAGTTCCTGGATGTTGGAGAAGGAGCTCTCCGCGCCTTGCTGCATCAGCGCTGAGATGTCCAGCGGCAACTGCGGACCGCCATTGACACTCTCCGTCTCATGGCTCTCGTTCAGGGCAGCAACGCCCAGATCCTCCGACTGCGTCATTTCCAGCACGTCGAATCCATCCTCGCAGAGCACGTCGTTCAGCGTCTCCTCAAGGAACGAGGTCTTCAGCTTGTAGTACATCTTGTACGAGTCACGTATCTCCTGTTTAGCCTCTCGTATGTCGTACTACGGAGTTAAGTTATTATAAATTAAAGTCCCAACTTTGGTCAATCGAATCTCGCTCACCTTCGAGGGCACACGACCGTGCTTCTTCTTGAAGTCCTTTTCCCATACTTTGACTCGTAGCTTGTACTTTTGGTATTTGTCTTTATAAATTGATTCGTCCATCGGCCCTAATTTGTGGCTACATTTAAACACAGCTAAGCAGAAATATCTAAAATCAAAGCAATGCACAGGGGCATAACACACCTGTTTTTCTGCTGAGCGCGCGCTTTTTATGCAGATGTTGCCAGACTGTTGAAATGGCAGTGTCTCAATGCAATGCGCGCCAAATTTGAATCCAGCTGCAATCTATGTATCTGTTGCTTATATTAAATAGAGTACATTTGTTTGTATTTTATTCATTTTATTCGTTTTTTTTTTTATAGTATTCAAGCTTAGCAATTGCAATAGAAAAATGCATTCCAGGTGACAGTCGGAAAAGTTTTGGAAACAAATCAAGAAATTCGTTCAACGAGGAATTACAAGATACAAAATATCAGAGCGTTTGGTGCACTTCATTTTTGCGTACGTACTTAATTCAATTAAGTCAAACCTTCAAGACTGTAGTGTAGGACGGGGATGGGGATGTGGACATTATAGGCTGGCGCGTAAATAAACGTGAATTTGGCGAGAATGTCAACAAGTTTGGTTTTGCTTTTGTTTTTGTTTGCAGTTTTCAGTTTCCATTTTCATTTTCATCTTTTTGTTAGGGTGCAGGTTCTGCGAGTGGTTCCTACATGAGTATCAAGGCAATGTCCTCGGGCTGCATGGCCGGGCAGCGCCAATTGTACAAGTAGTACTGCAAGTTGCCATCGCCTGCGCCGAACTTCAGCGGCACAAAGAACTTCTTGTTCTCCATCAGATCAAGAGCATTGTAGACGTCCATTTGGACGTTGCGCGCTGAGATCAGAGCATCGTTCATCAAGTCCAGCCAAGGCGTCTTCGTGGACACGTTGTAGAATGAGTAGGCGGCGCGCACAGTCTTGTGCACGGCGTGGTGCATCACAGACGAGGGCAGACAGTAGTAGCTGGTCAAATCGGTAATGTTGCCCTTCTCATCGGCCACAACGAAGCAATCGACGATGCCCTCCTTGGGCGTGAACCAATGGCGGAACTCCTCCTTGGTGAACACTGGACACAGCGAGAAACGCTTCAGATACTCCTCCAGTAGTTTGTGGGCCTTGTCCATGTCCTTGGCCGTGATGCGACGATAGCCCTTTGTCTTGGGCTGGTCGGGCAGTTTGTATAGCTTCACAGTGCGCTGCATGGTCATGTTGCGAGCCAAGTGGGAGAAACGCACATCAACCAGCTTCTTAGGATTCAGCGAACGATGCCAGTAGCGACAGGTGGATACTGGCGTCGGCAGCACCACGCCCGCAGTGTAGGCAGCCTGAAAGATCCCGGTCAGATTGACGCGGCGCGTTATCTCGCGTATCAGCACGGGGGCGACGCGCTTGCTGCGCAACTTCTTGTGCACACAGAGGAAGTTGATGTCCACCACCTTCAGCACCTTCTCGTAGGAGCGCAGCTTGCTCGGTATGGCCGATATGAAGCCGACTAGCTTGCCTGACTTCTCGACCCGCACGCCCACATGCCAGTCACGCTTCCAGCCAGGTGGCTGCAGAGACCACTTCAGGAACTCTGGCTGATAGTCGAAACGGAACATGGCATCGTCGTCCTCCACATAGTTCTCGTTGAGCAGCGTGTAGAGCTCCTTATTGTCGTTGGGATCGTTCACGTCGATGGTCACCCACTTGAAGCCGCTGGGCAGGGTGTACGGCTCGGCGCGTATCTCAGCAATCTCTTTGTTTGGCTCGATGCACTCGTTTGTGGTCACCAGCTCGTTCAACTTTGGCACCGGCTGCGTTGACCAGAATGTAAATTTCTTCGACTGTTGTCGTGTGAGGTTCACTGCGTCGTTGACTGCTTGCAGCAGTGCTTGTTTGCCTAAAAGAGATGCTCTTGTTAAAAATTTGTGTATTTAGCTTAAATTACAGCGTGCTTTCAACGCACACACACACACACACACAAACGCGCAAACACAGAAAAACACAATCGAAGTATATTCCTGGTCTGACTTAACCTCATTTTGTGTGCCGCTCACTCCAATTGGAATTTTCGGGCAGTTTTTCTACTCACTAGACTCTGATGTTATATGGGCGCCATTTTTGGCCAGCGCCGAGTGTTCTGCTGCTGCAGCTGACGCCGACTCGTTCTCATTGGCCTCATTGCCTGCGTTTGCCGTCGGCCCTGACTCCTTCAGCTTTAAGCCGGCAACGGCGTTTGCCAGCATTTCTGCCGATGCGTCTGCCAACTCTTTAGTCTTCTGCTTTAGTTCATGCTCACTGTTTTCATCTGGACTGGCTGCGGACGCATTATTTTTCGGCATTGCACTGTCGCGCTTTAGGGTGTTTAACGAATTTATAAATATGCGCTAGCAAAAAAATAATTGCAATGAAATCGCAAAACTATAAGCAGCTGACTCACTGACGCAGCTGCCAGATCTCGCACATAAAATGGATAAAAATTAAATACTCTTCGATGGTCACCCTAATATGGAGCTTCCAACTATCGATTCAGCCTAGTGTGTTCATAAGTGTTATGTGTTGGAAAAGAAAAAGTATCAAGTTTTGAATATAAATTACAATTTTAGACATTTTGACAGCAGCACCTACCAGTTGAAGTCAATTGATCCAAAATTTAGCTGAGTAAGCAATCTTCTATGCTGCCTATCGATAGTTGTGGCAATAGTGTCGTCTCCGACATGAAACATTGGCGTTTAATTCAAATTGCAGCTTTAATTAATTAATACTTTTGTAAACAAGCTTAAGGAACTCTCACATTATACTGGCAATAATATGAGAAAAGAATAAACACCCGATGCTAGTCAATTAATTTGTTATTTAATATCAGCAACGAAACAGCTGTTTCGAGCAGCGCGAAAACAGCTGATCGCAACTCGATGCGAACGAAAATTACATCGTTGGATGGTGGGTAAACAAAACTAGAAAGAACATAAATAAACATGCACACTTGCTGATAAGAGCAAACAGCGCACGCGAACAGCGACCGCGTCTCAATTCTTGCAACGTCAGCGTCAGCATGAGTCTGACAAAGAAACGCATTAAAATTGTGTCGGGCAGCTCCATAATCGGCCTGGCCCTCATCTATTTGTACAAAGTGGCGATTGCGCCCGCTGTTAGCTTGCCCGGTTCGAGTCCCCTAAGCCATGGCATCGAGGAGCAGCGGCAGTGGCCACCCACCGAGGATGCTGTGCAGCGTAATCTGCAGATAGCGTACGAGGCACAAAATGCTCTCCTGCATCAGCAGCGGCAGGAGCTGCTGCACACCAAGGAGCAGCTGGCCCAGCTGGAGGAGCAGGTGCGCTCCCTGCAGGCCAGCACGCCGCGCAAATATCCGAAGGTCAAGTATCTCAACTATAAGAATCGGAAGCGCATTCTGATCACGGGCGGCGCCGGCTTCGTAGGCTCCCATCTGGTCGACGATCTGATGATCCAGGGACACGAGGTGATTGTGGTGGACAACTTCTTCACGGGGCGCAAGCGCAACGTGGAGCATTGGCTGGGCCACGAGAACTTCGAGCTCATCCATCACGACATTGTGAACCCGCTGTTCATCGAGATCGATGAGATCTACCACCTGGCGTCGCCCGCATCGCCGCCCCACTACATGTACAATCCGGTGAAGACGATAAAGACAAACACAATGGGCACCATCAATGTGCTGGGCCTGGCCAAGCGGGTCATGGCCAAGGTGCTGATCGCCAGCACCTCGGAGGTCTACGGCGATCCCACTGTGCATCCACAGCCGGAGACCTACTGGGGCCATGTGAATCCCATAGGCCCACGCGCCTGCTACGACGAGGGCAAACGCGTCTCCGAGACGCTCAGCTACGCCTACGCCAAGCAGGTGAGTCGAATAGAATAAAATCCAACTAGCATAGTTTAACAGTAAAGCGTAGCATGGATAATTGGCAGAAGTCTATATATATATATATATATATATATATATATATATATATATAAAAATAAAAAAGTGTGTGTGTAGCTATAGCTATGGCTAATTGGCAGTAGCTAGTGTCATTCTGCTATCTGATTGATATCAATCCAATTGGAATGCTCAGCATGTGCAGCGATGCATTAAATGAATTTGTTCGAGTTGAAGATAAACACAAATCAAGCATAACAAGCAACTTACTGGCGTAATCGGGCTTTATCTATAAGCTATATATGTATATTTATCAGTTTGCTATGAAGGCAGCCTGAACAGTGTCCGACCTTCAGGCAGAGACAATGCCAATTGGAGTTCCGGATGCCAGCACTTCAGCTAGTTAGCGATAAGATATGAAATACACGTTCGCTGCTTTATCCGATTGGAGTAACATTTTCCCATTTGCTTGCAGGAGAAGGTGCAGGTGCGCGTGGCCCGCATCTTCAACACGTACGGACCGCGGATGCACATGAACGACGGACGCGTCGTCTCCAACTTTATATTGCAGGCGCTGCGGAATGAGACGATCACGGTCTATGGCAACGGCAAGCAGACGCGCTCGTTCCAGTACGTTTCGGACCTGGTCGATGGTCTGATCGCGCTGATGGCCTCCAACTACACGCAGCCCGTGAACCTGGGCAATCCCGTGGAGCAGACCATTGGTGAGTTCGCGAACATCATCAAGCATCTGGTGGGCGGCCAGAGCGAGGTGAAGCAAATCAAGGCCATGGAGGACGATCCGCAGCGGCGCAAGCCGGACATCACGCGCGCCAAGCAGCGCCTCAACTGGGAGCCCAAGGTGCCGCTGGAGACGGGCCTGCTCCAGACCATATCATACTTCCGCAACGAGCTCGCGCGCAGCGACCGCTTCCAGGAGAGCTCCCGCAAGTACTTTGACTCGCCCGACCTGCAGCGCAGTCGGCCCTAGACCGAGGTCTATATAGCTATATTTATATATAGCCAATATCAATAATTATGTGCCTCTCTCAATCACTGTAATGGGAACACAACACACGTCTCTAGTCTGCAACAAATGTAAAGATGACCAACGATAGCGCTAATCTTACGGCTTCCTCTCGCTTACTTCGTTAAGGCCCCAACTATATATAAGTAAAGTGGAAAGGGTATTCGGACTGCCGCCAGCTATCATTCTGCTAGCTCTTCTTGGTGGCCGTCTCTCCGTGCAGACGGAGTACCCTAGATAACAAAGACAATATCTTAGCATTTCTATATATATTGTCTTTGCCTAAGCTAAGTTGACATTTGCCTTCTCCATGCCCTTGCAGTTGGCTAAGGCTAGATTTGTTGAATATATACGTACTCTGATTAAGCATCCTCTGTCCGAGCTGAAATCTCTTGGTCTCACGACTATTGCTATCTCTTAAGCTGCTCTAGCATAGCATAATTGTTATCCTTACATATCCTTTCTTATGTCTATCGTATCCGTATCCACCTGTACGATGTTTGTCTTTTGTTCGCGCAAATCTGTAACACTCCTCGTCCCTCTTCTCTCTTGACTGTCTCAGTGTACCTGTTCCTCCTGCATATCCTATCTTAAGCTGCATCTATCATATCCCTATCCTCCTGCAAGGGCATTTGATCTTCGGCCTGTGCCGTAGCTAACTCTTATCTGTTGTATATTAGTCGAGTAGTGGGTAGTTGATTAAACGTGGCTCTTTAAGTTTTCGAATACGAATTACTCTTTACTCTACGCATAATCCACGCACACAGACGAACTATATATACACTAACTAGAAGCTACACCTTTTCGAATGCTTACAAACTGGAGTTTAGTAACTAGATTAGCTTAAACCGATATTTGCACCTGAACTTAAAAGCTAGATCGACTGGCTGCGGCTGCTATTGCTGCTCGAGCTGACTTTGAGTTTCACCTGGCCAGCGGCTCGAGCATTTCGAGGAACAGCTTCTTCATGTTGATGTGCTCGTCGCGGGCCACGCCCCGCCAGAAGCGACGCAGTATGTCGTCCGCCTGCCGCAGCGAGGGCAACAGCAGGAGCAGCTGCTGCTGGTGGGACACGGCCGAGGAGTGGCGCAGCAGGTAGACCACGTCGTTCAGCGAGTTGAGGATGGTGTCCCGGAAGGCGCGCAGTGCGCTCTGGTCGTCCAGCAGTATATCACAGTTGGACAGCAGCAGCGCCTTCAGCAGATAGTACTCCTCGCGCCGCGGCGAGATGCGCTCCATGCGCTGCGCTATCTGCACGCAGTGATAGTAGAACTCCGTGTAGCCGCACTCCTTGGCCAGCAGCTCGTCCATCCAGACGTCGGTGGCGAAGCACAGTTTGCCGTTGAAGGGCAGCGAGCGGAAGGTGGTCTGCAGCGTCAGGATCTCCGCCCAGGAGACCTGCAGCAGCTTCATCTGATCGTTCAGCGGCAGATCTATGAAGCCGGGTATCTGCTTGGCCCAGCCAATCACGCTGACCAGCTCCTTGTCGTAGAGATCGCTAAGTACGCCGAGTATCTCGTTCGGGTCGTTGTTGTTGTTCTGAAAAATGCAAGTGCCATTGGAGGTGCCGTTGCTGCCCTCCAGCTTCACGCTGCCGGACGAGGACGAGGCCTCATCATTCAGGCTGGTCGTGTGAGGCTGCTGTGGTGTCTGCTGTTGCTGCTGCTGTGCCTGCACGCTGAGCGCATCCGGCTCATAGCTGTTGAGCACGTCCAGGATCTTGACGTCGCACAGCGATGTGGTGCTGGACTGGTAAAGCAGTTGCATGGTCTGGTACGAGTTGGACACCGGATTGCGTCTGTATTTCTGGCGCCCGCCGCGCACGCGATCCAAGCGAACGCCCTCCTGAAAAGGACCAAGGATGGAGATTAATATAGCATGAGAGAGGCAGAGCAGGTGACAGCTACCTTCAGCATGCCCATGAGCAGGCACTTCTGGAAACGACACGCCTGGCAGGCCTTGCGCCGCCGCTTGTTGATCTCGCACTCGTTGTTCGCCGGGCAGGTGTACTCGATGTTGCCCTGGATGGTGCGCTTGAAGAACGCCTTGCAGGCCTCGCAACTGGCCACACCGTAGTGGTAGCCCGAGGCCACGTCGCCGCAGACCAGGCACAGCCGCCGCATCTCGTCGCGCACCGAGCCGCCGCCCGCATTCGCCGCTGAGTTCTGGGCTCCGCTGCTGCCGCTGTTCGGGCCGCTGCCCTTGTTGCTGTCGCCATCGTTGCTCAGCGAGACGTTGTGCAGGTCGCAGGACAGGGACGTGGTCGAGCTGCAGAGCTGGCGCTCCGGCGACACGGACGGTGAGGACTTCATGCCGCTGTTACTGTTGCTGGAATTGTTGTGGCCGGTGGTTGCCTTGGAGCTGGGACTGCAGCACGAGTTGCTGGCGCCGCCAGCCGATGATGTGTCCACCTCCTGTTTAATATGCAGCACGCTAACCCCGTCGGACATATTCGAGCGCGAAAGTTGAGCTGCAAGCAAGACAGTGTGAGCGTTTAGCTATCAGGAGAGATTCCAATTGGCGTACGCGATGTTACTGATTGGATTTTAAATGTCAAAAGTACATGGGCGACGTCGCTGCATGATAAAAAAAAACGACAGCGCGGCTAATTATTAATGAACGTAAATAAGAGCGACATGAAACAGCAAAATAAAACACACACACACACACAGAGATACAGACAGACACAGCTAACAAATGCAATTAGAATTGTGGAATCCACTCAGAATGCAGTTAGAATTACCCTCTCTATGCGTGCGTGTCTGTGCATGTGTGTGTGTAGGCTTTGCCTGCTCACACTCACACTAGCTTTCTAGCCTGTGCGCTGCCTCTTTCAAGCGTCCAATTGGACGATGGTGACTGCGACGCTTTGCGCGGTGGAAAAGTACAATGTCGAGATAACGGTACTATGCGTATGAGTGTTTACACTTGGAAAATAATTAACAGTTACTGCTAGCTAGCTACTCTGTAAATCACGACTGGACGGCCTGATTAAAAATAAAAATACAAAATGGCCAAAGACTCGGAAAGATGCACGTTTTTAGTGCGCGTTCCCATTTCAATTCTTATCAGAATCCAGGTGGGTGTGTGTCGCCGTTGATAGTAGGTGTGTGTGGCCACTAGTTCTGTACTATATAATGTGTACTTACATAAAGATTTGTTGAAGATCTTGATTAGTAGTCGTAAATGTAATCAGCGAGCGTGCTTGTTTCGCACACTTTAATTGTATTCCAATGATCCAATCAGAATCCAGTCAACACATTTTGATACATAACATATATACATGCGCACATACATACATACATACACACTCATGCATATGCATTTATTTTGGTTCGAGCACTTTGTTATGGCTTTTGTTGTCTGCGTGCGTCTGCATCTTTTTGTGCTCGGCCCATTCAGCAATATTTGTGATTGGCAATGGTCGTTGAATTTGTTATTAGATATCCTGTATTTCCTGTTTTACATTTATAACTATTATGCATATTGCATTTTTTTTTTACTTTTTCAACTATGTTAACTGGCAGCTGGTGTTTTCGCATCGGTATAAACGCGGTGACTTGTTATCATCATCCAAGCACAATGTGAATTAGGCGAACACTGTGGCTATTGCTTTATCATTTTTATCTGTTTACGCTAAATATTTACAGAACTTTAATACAGTAAAATAAATATATGTACATATATATATATATATATATATATATAAAATCGAAATTAACTATCGATAAGAAACGATTGCAAATATCGCACGACACCTATCGCTATTCCGTGTGCCACTCATCGAAAGCAGATAGCTAACGATATTTGGGATTTCTAAACATCGCACTCAAACTAGTCCCATCCCTAGTGCAAAACATAGCAAAAACAATTGCGCGATAGAAATTATTTTAGAAATACAAATAAATAGCCAGTTTTAACAATAGAACCATTGTATTGTGTTATCGCAGACGTTGCCCAAAGTTTAGCCCGCGCGTAAAAGGTGTTTTTGTTGCAAGGTAAGTAAATGCTTTGGCCATACGTGTTCATTTTGTTTGTTGTTGTTGGTTTGGGGTTTTATCAGAGCTCAACCCGAAAACATCATTCCATATGTATATTTGCTTTGTTAGTTCGCCTTCGTCTAATACGCAATCAAAACATGCTGGCCCAGCCCAGCACCTGCCCTGAGCTGTTGCATATTTTAAAGTTATTTCACGTATCAACTGTAAAAGCAAAATCTAGAGCTACGATTGCCTTTGTTTTGCTTCAACATACCCTGAAGCCAATCGAAAATAGGGAGTAACAAGTCTGAGCATATGTTTGTGATGATAAACAGAATAAAAATATAAATTTACTGGGTCAGTAAGAATGATTTTAGGAGATTGAGCATGAAAAGTAATTCACTGTGAACAGGGTATATGCTAGTCATGTACTCCTTCTCTTATGTCTTACGCCCTCTAAAGCATTTTTTGCTTACAGCCCGAAGAACAGAGAAACAGACACAATGATGAGCCTGCTAGGGCGACCCGATGTGGATGCGGGTGAGGTGTTCGTCAACTTTAATCAAAATATAACGTAAGTGTACATATGAACATATGTATTGCATTGAAGCTATTTAAATATTTGATTTCGCTCAGTTCGCTGGCAGTGGCCACCAGCGGCAGCTACAGCCTGTACAGCCTGAGCTCTGTCGACTCCACGCTGGACAAAATCTATAACACAAAATGCGATGATCTATTCCTGATCGAGCGACTCTTTGAGAGCTCTTTGGTTGCCATTGTGTCACAGCGTGCGCCGCGCAAGCTCAAAGTGTGCCACTTCAAGAAGCAGAGCGAAATTTGCAACTACTCTTACTCGAATACAATTTTGGCCGTGAAGCTGAACCGGGAACGCTTGATTGTGTGCTTGGAGGAGTCGCTCTACATACACAACATACAGGACATGAAGGTGGTGCACACCATACGCGACACGCCCTGCAATCCGCTGGGCCTCTGTGCACTGTCCTCCTCGTCGGAGCACTGCTACCTGGCCTATCCGGGCAGCGTGACCGCGGGCGAGGTGCAAATCTTCGATGCCATCAACTTGCACGCCAAGACCATGATACCCGCCCACGACACACCGTTGGCGGCCATTGCTTTTAGTCCATCCGGCACTGAGATTGCCACGGCCAGTGAGCGCGGCACTGTGATTCGCGTGTTCAGCTCCCAGGATGGCAGCCGTCTGTTCGAGCTGCGACGCGGCCTCAAGCGTTGCGTCTCCATTGTCTCGCTCACATTCAGCACCTGTGCCGAGTACTTGGTCTCCAGCTCAAACACAGAGACTGTGCACATCTTTCGCCTGGATCGCAGCGCTGCCGAAAACAACGATCATGGCAAACAGTCGAGCGACGACTGGATGGGGTAAGTTGAGGAGCTCTGGAAGCTGTGGGGCATCGAGAGTGTCATCTTTTATTGTCTGTTTGCTATTGGTGACGGTGTATATAGACAACATATATACTCTACACAGACTCTCATTAACTTTCACCCATACAATGAAGACTTGGCTAGGGAACAGCTTGCATACCATTACCAATTTGTATTATATATCATTATTAACTTGATTTAAATCTACTGGAGAGTATCATTTTGTTAGTATAATCCTCGACATCTTGACGCTTTCACTGTTTCACTCCTTGGATTGTTTTTTTTCTCTCTGTGTGGCACTTGACATTTATCTATTTTTCTTTTCTTTCATTTCTTCAATCAACCACCCACAATCCACAACCACCACCACAACTGCCACTCATCAAATCTATTCTCTCATGCAAAGTTACTCGTTTTTTAGATTCTTGAGCAAAACGGTGACCAGCTACCTGCCTACGCAGGTGACCGACGTGTTCAGCCAGGGCCGCGCTTTTGCGTCGGTCACGCTGCCAGAGGCGGGTGTGCGACGCATGTGCGCCATAACCACGATACAGAAACAGCTCAGGTGAGTCCCTCCACACCATTTAATGACCAATTTCAAGAGTAATTATTATTTCCTTGCTTTGCAGACTTTTGATTGCCTCGCAGGATGGCTATTTGTATGTCTATTCCATACCCTCGGTCGAGGGCGCTGAGTGTCAGCTGCTGAAGCGGCATGACTTGCGCTTGGACGATAGCTATGCCATGGATGTCAAAGGTGCTTTATAATTCCATTTCAAATCACACACACACCAACCGACACACACACACTCAATTGCAATATCAAAACAAATTATATAGTTGATTCACATCATGCTTCAGGTCTTAACAGTAACGTTAGCATTGGCGGAGCGGCCGGTGTTCCAAATGCTGCTGCTGTCGCCGCCGCTGCTGCTGCAGCTGCTGGTGGGGATGGCAAAGCCAATGAGAAGCCGGGCAGTTCCTCGAGCGGCGGCGGCGGGGGCAATGCAGGTGCCAGCTATGCCTCGGCTGTTAAGGGCGATGAACCTGCTGGTGGCTCATCCTCCTCCACTTAGGTGCAATTGAACTCACACAACAACCACAACAAAAACCGCAACTGATAACAGAAAATGATAAAAAGAAAACAAAAAAAAAAAAAGAGAGAAGAAAAACAAAAAAAGAATGAAGAACTCACTCCTCAAAGTACTAAGGACGATGATGATGATAAAGTGATTGGATTTGGGTCATGCAGCTGGCGACGGCATGTTGGAGACGGTAGCTCGCTCCATGACGTCAAACAAAAATAAGTAAATAAATGAATAGGTCTTAGACTTAGCTTATAAATGTAATCAATTGACGATTCTTCCTTGGTTTATAAGTAAATCATTTTAATTGAGTGACGCCCCATTTCTCAAAGCAATTTTGTTAGCCTTTAAGTTCACCGTTCATGGCGCCATGGATGCCATTGATAGGAAAAGAAATGCTTTTGTCGTACAATCTTAAGTTAGCTGTTATGCTTTTCAATATTTTTATTTCAATATACACTTGCTTTCAATATGAAATTTCTTACTAAATAAATTGCCTTTGTAAATTTATGTGCACATAAATTTCTTTATTTGAACCCTTGACAATCCACCGAAAGCTCATATTTGTTGTTATAATTTATGCCTTATTAACTTCGCAATACTCAGCACTAGCACATTATTGTTTGTTCTATTGCCAATTTTACTAATATTACAGTTATATCAATATAATCAAGTAACAAGAAAATGAGTGAAAGCATCAAATTCGAAGTGTGTGTGCAATGGAGGAACAATTTTCGGCATATATAGTAAATATATATATATTTTGTACAAAGTCAAACATTTTAGAACATAATATTTAAAGCAGTTTACAAAAATCATGCGCTACTTTATTGTATTCAATAAATTACATATTTGATTTACTACAGCTGCTGACTCTTTTGAATTTAGCGGGCTTCTATGAAAGTAATTTAAGTGCTGTGCAATTTTTATTTCTGGCACTGCGACATCGAAAAAGCTATCGATTGTAATATTTTGCTGTAGCAAATATTTTAATAGTGTACCATTGACATGATCATTGCCTAGTAAAACTTATTTTTGTGCATCTTTGGAAATTGTAATATATCAAAAATGACTAATAAAGATTAATTTAATTGTAGATTTAAACATTAAATTATTAAAAATGTGCAGCAGATATATTTTGACAGCGAGCATATGTTCATCGCTACATTTATCGAATATCCTACCATCCCTAGCGCAAAATTGCTCGCAGCTTCGGTGAAAAGTATAAACAGTGCTGCTTCTTAAGGCAGTTTCATAAAATTGTTTCTTGGTCTGGTGTCGTAAATACAATGAAATAAACTTATTATATTTAATAACGTGAATATCTAGTTTTAACGTCTCAAGCGCCATGAAGGACAACAAGATCCTTCAGCTAATTAACGTGGCATGGCGTGAACGCTGGACCGACTCGCAGTGGGGCATCAACATTAAAAAGGTAATTCGAAAAATTTAAAATTGTTATATTAAAAATTTCAAGTTTACTTTGATAAAAGCGTTATTACATTGAGAATTTTCGAACACGGTTTAATGTGTACACACTAAGTAGAAAACACGCCATCTAATCCTTCACCTTCTTGCTACCTCTGTGCAATTCAAACACCGGTTCTTCCGCCTGGGCCAGTGCCAAGATAAGCTGTCGCTGTTTCATCGACAGGTTGCAAGGTATACGCACCTTCAGTGTGATGATGTGATTGCCGACACCCTCACGCGTCCGCACGCCCTTGTTATGGAGCACCACCTGCGTGTGCGACTGTGTTCCGGGCTCGACACGCACCTCCTCATTGCCGTAGAGGCCGCGTACCAGGAAATTGCCACCCAAGATGGCATCGGATATGTTTAGAAATTTATCCGTGTGTATGTCGTTGCCGACGCGTCGAAAGTAGTCATTTGCAGGCACCTGTAGGGTATACTTGACCCGCTGCTTTGTATTGGGATTGTCGACGGCTATAATATCTCCAGTTTTCGAGCCGGACGGCACTGTGATTAGAACCTCGGCATTGCCCGTTACAAAGCCACGGTTGTCACAAATCTCGCAGTCATTGCGATTGGTGTATCGCTTGCCCTTACACTGACCACACGTATTCACTGAGCTGAAGGTCAGCGTCTTCGTGGTCACCTGGCCAGTGCCGTTGCAGCGGCGGCACGGCTCCTTGCCCAGATCCCGATTGGCCATTAGCTGCGACTTACCCTTGCAGCTTTCGCACTTCCTCAAGTAGCGGAGCGCAATGCGCTTCTTGCAGCCGACGGTGGCCTCCAGGAAACTCAATGGTAAATCATACTCGCCACAAGTTAATTTTTTTATATCTGTTTCAAAGTCAAATCGAATTGAATTAGTTGGGCTTGTTATAGTAGTGTGGCTGTTGGACTAACGCACCCTCAGGACTTTGGTAAATTGCTTCAAGTCTTTTGCTGTTCAGGTCGATGTTCATGGGATTGCCAGCCTGCGCCAGGAAAGCCTGCTCGTCCTTGATTCCGCCCAGCTGATCGTACTCCAAACGCTTCGTCTCGTCCGTTAGTATGTTATAAGCATTCGACAGCTCCTGAAAGTGCTTCAGCTTCTCCTCGGAGTGCGTGGAGTCCGGATGATAACGTTTGGCCAGCGCATAGAATGCACTGCGAATCTGCTGTATAGTCGCATGCCTGTTCACGCCCAGCACCCTGTAGTAGTAGTCCTTGGGCAGCCCGCGCTGCTGCTGTTGTTGATTGATGGCCAGCATCTGCTTGGCCGCCTGGGCCGCTGTACGCTTCATCTCTGACCTTCGATCCGGATAGTAGGCTTCCTTCTTGATGCGAAACTGGTACTGGTTGATGAGACGCCTCCACAGCGTATTGGCGCACACCAGATCGTTCTCCCCACGCGACGCACAGCCGACGCCCAGCAATGGCATTGATCTCCGTCTGAAGGAGACCCTTAGGCCGTTCCCAAAGAACACCTGAAAGCGTTGCAAACTCAAGCCAAACATGATGCAACAACGCGTAATATAGAAATTGCTAGTATCACGTATAAATAACTATTTTGTATTATATGTATTTCAAAGCTTTTCGTTTCTTTTTGTCTGTATGGCGTTAAGGTACCCTAAATTTTTTAAATTTACATTTCAACGCGTCTGAAACTCTAATGACTCAGTGCCCCACTAGCGCCTGGCTTGCCTAGCCTCGCCTCGCCTCGCTCGAATTTTCAAAGTTAAGTTTTTTTGTCAAAACTAATTGGATTCCATTTTACTTTCAGGTGCTGCCACGCGGCGTCAGCGGCGACGTCTACAATCTGGCTGACTGTCTACTCCAGCAGGCCGTCATTGGCTCCACAGCGAATTCGGTGAGTGTGGAGTAGCTTCTGTTATCGAGTCCTCTAATCTCGAATGCTTCTTCTTCTCTTGCAGCTGGTCCTGAACTATCTGAAGCATTCGCTGTGCGCACATCTCGTCTCCCATGCGGCAGTGCTGCGCTGCATTGCCAAGTACGATAAACTGAGTCGCATCTACTGCGTGACTGCCTTGCTGGAGTTCCTGGTCAGCATTATAGATGGGATCACCTGTCGGTTAGTCCTTGGTATATAATCATTACTTCCAGATATATATATTCATCTACTCCCTTTCCAGCATCAAGTCTGAGGAGGCGCTTCTGCCCGCAGCTGTAGTCCAGCTGGTGGTCTGGATCATGCAGATCTTCGCTCACACTCTGCAGCAGCAGGAGATGCGGGGCGAGTTAAGCTCGGAGCTATCGTACATGCTGGACCAGGGCTGTCAGCTCGTCGAGCATCTCACGCAGCAGCAGTTTGTGCTAGCTATGCTGAATGTGGGTTGCCACGAGGAGCTGGAGACGCTGGACAAGCTGCACGAGCTCTATGCCAGCATAAAGGGCTCGCTCACCAGTTCCAACTTCACGCTGAGCACTGCCACAGCCGAGCAGCAGCTCAAGCAATTGGCCTATATTGATGCCAAGCAGTTGGACCTGCAGATGCTGAACCCAAATCCCAACCTGGAGAAGATCTCGTGCTGTGTGCAGCCACTGCTCGCTGTGGAGGTGCTCCTGAACCCGTGCAAGGACACATCGTACTACGTGGCCGAGCTGCAAATGCTGCAGCGTCTGAAGGGCTACACGACCACACGGCTATTCTATGAGATTGTACGCGCGGGCTTCCTCACGCTCAGCAACGTGGCCGACACCAGTCCGGACACCGTGTGGGGCGCCTTCATGTTCTTCAAGATGCCGCACATCATCAAGCAGCTGCACGCACTGCAGCGGGTGCCGGGCGAGCAGCAGCTGACGGCCACAGACTACATTCCAGAACTGGTGGAGGCACTGGAGCTGCTCATCGAGGACAATTTGCTACTAGACTTTATGGACACGAAGTGCTCGTGCAACATCATAGAGTTCCTGCTCAACGACTGGACCAAGCAGCAGCTGGTCAACGATGTGCACCTTAAGAAGTTCGCCAGCCAGCGGTAAGCAAACACTCTAGCTGACACTCTCTTATCATATTAATGGAGTTCTCTTGCAGGGAGGCCGCCTCGCAGCTGCTCAAGAAGTGCGACAATGGCCAGCAGACTCCTTCCAATATCAACTTCATCAAGCGAGCCGAGGTGCCGCTCTCGGGGGTGCTCAAGACGCTGTGTACCAACAAGATGCAGGACATGGTGAATGTGCTCTGCCAGGTGCCAGTCGGCAACAGCTTCGAACTAATACTCTCCGTGGCCACAGTCGAGGGTCGCCTAAAGACCTTCGTCTCGCGCCTGATACAGTGCAATGAGAACTCGAAGCAGGTGCCCGGGGAGCTGGGCAAGCAGTGTATCACCCGTTCCACGCTGTTCGATGTTTCCTTCCTCATGCTCAGCAGCATTGTGCAGACCTACGGATCAGATGTAAACAGGGCTGATAGCTTCTATATACCCACATCTTTAACTGAATGCGCTCTTTCAGGTGGTGCTCTCCGAGCGCGGCGATTCGTTCTTCGAGAAGTGGGTACGGGAGTGTATGATGGAGCGCAACAAACTGAAGAATCCTCGCCAGATCTTGGCCCTCTGCGACGACAGCATTGTGGACGAGCTGCTCTTGAGCTTGAGCAAGCCGGAAGCAGCACAACTGAAGCCCAACAACCTGACCTGGCAGGACATATGCCTCAATCTGCCAGGCGTGCTGCACCATGTGCTGATTGCCTGGGAGCAGGAGACGCTCTCTTCAGCTGACGTGAAGAGCATCTTGGACAACATGAAGCGACGCCTCTTCAGCTTCTCTGTGTGTGCCACCTCATATCTCTGCGCCTACATGTACTCGGTGCGCGAGACGGAGCTGCTGAAGCCCCTGAATATGATACAGCAGTTCCTGGCTCCGCTCACCACTGAGGAGCTGTCCAGCCAGGAGAACTCGAAGGAGCGCCTGGCGCTCTCCTACCAAATCATACGCAAGATGCAGCACGACGTGCATCCAGCGCCAAACACCAAGTCGCGCCTCATTTCGCATACTCCGTTGATTGAGCAGTTCCGCGAATGCTGGCGCATCGTGTCGGACGCTGGGCACCTGCCGGTGCGCGCGGCACAGATGCTGGAGTCGCTGCTGCTGGCCGGCGGTGCCTCGTGGCTGGTCACTCTGCTGGTGGAGCAGCTGCTGAGCTGCAAGTACATGCGCGACATGGCCAAGTGCATGGACATTGTGTTTGCAGTGATGCACCTGGACATAGAGCGAACCACTGAGGCATTGCTGCAGTACGTCGTGGCTCCACTGGTGCTAAGACGCCAAGGGTGGGTTTCCTATCATATATATAGTAATTTATTCCCTTACTAATTGCCTTTGCATCGCCCTTTAGGGATGACATCAACGAGCCGCAGTCTCTGGTGCTGGCAAGGTTGAGCGTCTACTGCATCATTTCCTGCCTGGAGACGCGCAGTTCAGCCAGTGCGGCTGCAGCTGCTCTTAAGAAGCGCTCGCGCTCCCACGACGAGGACGAGCTGACGGGCGTGGCCAATGCGGCCAAGGTGCGCAAGGTCATCGGCGACGGCAGCGACAACTCGAATGACTTTGCCGACGGCAGCGCCGCGAATGTGGCCGCCCTGCTAAGCACGCCCAACGCCGAGCTGCGCGTCACCCCACTCAATCTCAAGGAGCCGCTGCAGGCGAGCATCAAGCACATCTTCCGTGTCTTCGTGCAGTTCGTCAGCGGCGACGAACTCTCGCCCAAAGCCGTCTTTGTCTATCAGTTCATCTCGCTGCTGGTGGAATGCGGCGGGGAGCGAGTGGCGCCTGTGCTGCGCCTGCTGCCGCCGACTCTGATGCAGCAGCTGCTCAAGGTGTTGGCCACTGACGACATACGCGTCGGGCTCATCAGTCGCCTCTACGACCTGCGGCTGCAGGCCGGTCGACAAGCGGCCGTGGCCGACCTCTGCCTCTGGCGCAACATGCAGCTGGCCAGGAACAGCATACACCTGTGAGCAGGTGTCCACGTTAGCTACTAGAATGAACCTATATTAAATACATCAAATAGCAAACTATACTTAATAATGGCATGAGACTAGAGTTGGATCAACAAGGAGTGGTCGACTCCTGGCCTCTGGCGAGTTCTGTTAACTATAGCGAAAGGTGTTCAGGCCACACATGACTCATGCATCATTCATTGTGAAATTCGACTCATAGATTAAATTCGTGACAAAAACTAAAGTTGTTCATTTTTTTTATACGTTGTTCTTTCGTCTTTGCTTTGTATCTCCGTCGAGTGCAATTACATTTTATAATTATAATGTTGGCTTTAGGCTAAAAACGAATTGTTGACTCGACTCGGATTTTGTGTGTTCTCGGTTCGCAGTGGTTGATTTTTCTTTTATTACGATAATTTGTAGTTGCTGTTGTTTGTTTGTTTCTTGTTTGTTGGTGTCGTTGCGGCTAAACTCTGCCTGCTCTTTTTGTTGTTGTTGCTGTTATTGTTATTTTCAGTGTTGTGTTGTGTTGTTGCTGTCGTTGCTGCTGCTCGTCAGTTGTCCGCTTGCCGTATCTGTGTGTTGCTCGTGTATAACTAATAAAAGCGCCTTCCTCAGTGCCATTTGAATCAGTGGAGTGGAGCGGAGCAACTGCAGCAGCAGCAGTGGCAGCAGCCGGGGCAGGCAGATGCCGGTACTTAAACTAAAAAGTTTTCATTTCCTATATATCACTTGAGACAGCATTCGAAGAAGGTCTCGCCAACACAGCCGCCGCGCATTGCCTTCTTAACATTGTACTCGAACTGGCGCCGATTGCTCTGCAGCACATCGGCGGCCTCCTTATTTAGCGGATCCTCAGGATTGGGTTCCTGGAATACAAAAAACTATTGTAGTCAAAGCTAAAATAGAAGACCTGCGAGTTGCGTTACCAAGAACAGAAATTGCAAGCCATAGACAATGGAATTGATGGTCAGGACTGGGTTCCAGTCCTCGCGTAAAATGTTCAGGCAGACGTTGCCCTCTAGATCGATGTTCGGATGGTACACCTGTGTGGCGCACTTCACCTTGGGCGGCTCATGCGGATAATTGGAGCCGACGCGAAAATTGAATACAAAGCGTCCGTCTCGGTAGAAGCCCTCGTCGGGAGATATAATCAATTTGAAGTTTAGCAAGTCATCGCTGTCTGGAAACTCCGTTGCACAAGTTTTTGGCAGGTTCAGTTCGTTAATATCTAAAAATATTCAGTCATTTGCATAAACAATGTATAATGCAGATACATCATATATAATATATATATATTTATATTTATATATATATATATAGTAAAATCGTCGGGGCGCCAAATAGTTGGCGACTTTTACCTTTTTGTATGCGCAGCTGGGCAGCTGATGCCTTTTTCTGCTGGCCACCGCGTGCCGTTTGATCCCCATCCTTCTTTTGTTGCTTCAGCGAGAAAAGTTTAATCATTTTCTTTTTTCTATATGTATTTGTTTGCCTGCTTGGCCGCTTGCTCGCGTCGTCGTTCGTCTACAGCTTCCACTTCAGCGTGTGTTGAGAAATTCGCTTTGCAGTCGATTGTTGGCTTTTGGGCTTTTTGTTTCTGCTTTTGTGTGTTTCAAATTGTGATCATATTTGAAATTCTTTTCAAGTATTTTTAAATTGTTTTTATCGTACCTTGAAATTTTGGTTGTTGGTTGTTTCAAGTGCCTGCTTCTTCTTGCTTTTTAACTCTCAATTTCTCTGCTGTCATTCAAGGTAGCGCAGCAAAAGCTATCGATGTCACTATTGTTGCCCGATTGTTCGATTGTCTGTCACTGATTGTCAAAGTCGTTGTATGTTACCAGAGTTGCCAGCTCCCTTGATTTTCTACAAAGTTCTATTTTTAAAAATATTAATTTTACCACAGCTTACATTTCTACGGTAACTGAGAGAACCGATGAAAAATTCAAATGAAGCAACATGCTAAGCTCTGACTATCGATAGTCGAGTATCGATAACACTGGGAGCTGCACATGTTGCGAACAACGCGCAAAAACAAAAACATTTAATTTGCGATGTCAACAGAGCCTGATATTGCGAAGGATGCTGTGCTCAAGCGCAGCGAAACCCTTTCGGAGGACACGCCACAGGTGCACGGGTATGACTTCAACCAGGGCGTCAACTACAGCAAGCTGTTCGAGTCCTATGTGAGCACCGGCTTCCAGGCCACGAATTTGGGTCTGGCCATAAAGGAAATCAATAAAATGGTAAGTAATTCTATTTATTGGACACCACATTATGCTAAAGAGGGACAGTTGGATTCCAGGGCTCAGCCGCTGGACGCTGAGCAAGAGGATGTGCACGAAACAGATGAGTTCATCAAGCGTCGCACCAGGTGCACCATATTCCTGGGCTACACCTCCAACCTGGTGTCGTCGGGCATGCGGGAGACGCTGCGTTTCTTGGCCGAGCATCGCATGATCGACTGTATTGTGACAACAGCTGGCGGTGTGGAGGAGGACTTCATCAAGTGCCTGGCGCCCACATTCATGGGCTCATTCGAACTGAGTGGAAGCCAGCTGCGGGAGCGTGGCATCAATCGCATTGGCAACCTGCTGGTGCCCAACGACAACTACTGCAAGTTCGAGGAATGGCTGATGCCACTGCTCGACGAAATGCTGGCGGAGCAGCAGAGCAAGGGCATGGTCTGGTCACCCTCACGCATCATCCACAGGCTGGGTGAGCGGATCGCAGATCCCAGTTCCATCTACTACTGGGCTGCCAAGAACCAAATACCCGTTTTCTGTCCAGCGCTTACCGACGGCAGCCTTGGCGATATGATGTACTTCCATTCCTTCCGCCACCCAGGCTTGGTTGTGGACATACTGTCGGATCTGCGAAGGCTCAACACGATGGCCGTGAAAGCGGTCAATAGCGGGATGATCATTGTGGGCGGCGGCATCATAAAGCATCACATCTGCAATGCAAATCTCATGCGCAACGGCGCCGACTATTCTGTGTTCATAAACACAGCCTCCGAGTTCGATGGCAGTGACAGCGGCGCTCGACCGGATGAGGCGGTCTCCTGGGGCAAGATACGGAAGGACGCGACGCCCGTTAAGGTGTACGCCGAGGCCACTCTGGTGTTTCCACTCATTGTGGGCGAGACCTTTGCCAAGCGGCACTTTAGCCACAAAGAGACCACATTGTAATCGTGAATATATATAGTATATATGTATATAGAAATTAAAGTGAATATGTTCCATAGAAAGTAGCGTAATTTTCTGGTGGCCGCATTCTAACAACCACTTGAGTCACAATAAGGAAACTGGCCAAGGAAAGTTGTCAGCCGCAGCTTGTGCAGTGGCAGCAGAAAGCCATTAAGCGTTGTTGCCTCTGCGAAATGTGATAAATGCAACAAGCAGCCCATTTTCAACTCCAACGGTTATGTTTAGCATAGAGATGAGCGAGAGTCGTGATTCGATTGTTGTTTAAGCTCACAAACTTTTCGTTCCGTGATCTACTCATCTCTAGCTGCGACTTGAGTTGATAGAGATGAGCGTGTGCTGGGCTTAGCACGAAGATCGTCAGTAGAATTAATCGTTTAGGGCACTCAGACGCGTGTCTCGTGCCTCTTTTGTATTAGAAAAGCGTTACTCTTCTCTAGCGAAACTCCAGCTACCGCTGTTCCGTTATAATGGCTGTGTGTAGTGCACTTTGCTGCTTCGCTTTTTGGCAGGAGCTGAGCAAAAATGCAACTTTTGTTGAGCATTTCAACAGTAAAATGAAAGTTGCGGTCCTTGCTGGTCACAGCTGCTGCTCCGCCCGCACACTCGCCCTGTCCTGCCCCGCCCCGTTCAGCTTTTTTGTCGCACACACAAAAAGGCAACTAAGTCTTTGGCGTAATTGCTTGGGGTTTGCTGCGCACATAAATTTTGCCTTCACGCTGCCTTGGCGACTTTTCACTTTTGTCATATTTTCCCACCCTCCTTGCCCACCCCGTGCCCTGCTTTCGCTGCACTTTGCGCTTAATAGTCAGAAATTGTTTTGGGAACAATGCATTCGCATAAGCTCACAAATTTGTCATTAATTTTATGTCGCTAATGCCGCCTGCCACCCACAACTCAAATTTTATGTTTATGGCTCGGAGAGTCCTGCCCGTAAGCCTCTGCTGCTGTCTGAGCGAAGTTTTCGCTGTCTGTGCGCATCATTAAAGCCAAAAGCGAAAACTTTTCACACACACTTTTTGTCTTCCTGTTTTCTGTTTTCGCCGCATTCTTTATTCTCACTTTTCGCCGCGATTCGACAGTTGCTCTTACATATTTTGAGCTATTGTCATTCAGCGGAGTCCTAGAGTCCTGCAGTTGCTCTGCAACTTTTTTGCAGCCACAACTTTATATTTTTTGTTGTTTTCGTTGCAAATATGTATGACTGGGTCGCTTGGAGTTCAGTCAACCATCATGTACTTATTACCCAATGCTTTGCTTTATCAAATTTCGCTACACTTTGCCAACACAAATGTTAGAAAACTGACATTTTTTGGCTATCGACAGCGGATGTTGAACATTTGAACTTGGGCGCGATGTTTGCTTTGTCTATCTATATATAAGAGAGCTTGCACGTTTATTTTATATGTTTTCCAGAAGATATTAAAATGGTTGGCAGCTACCTTTGAAAGCACAAAGTAGTTATAATATAAATGTCAGTTTGCACTTATTTATACGAATTTAACACAAAAGCAGCTTATTTGTAAAAATAATGTAGCATGCTTTTGAGCGCAGCCAACAATTGCGTCTTTTGCTATTTTCGTAGCATGCTTTTCAGCGCAACAACTAAAAGCAAACAATGACTGACTTAGCTCTTTTCGTAGCATACTTTTAAGCGCAGCCGGAAGGAAACAATGTTATTTAATACAAAATGTCGGCGGCTCTTTGACTAAACTGTTAGAGTGGAAATTGAAAGCAGAAGCTAAAGATGTTGAACAATTTAAATGATTATTATGAAATGATAATGGTAAATGTAGCTGAAATTAATACAGCAGCTAGACTATATACTTCCGAGCAGGTTCTAGTTTATTTCTTCAACAGCTATGACTTCTAATCAAGACACAACTGTATTGCTCAGTAATGAAGACGCTGTGCAGCCCCGTAAACTACAATCCGGCTGCACTTGTTCTGGCACCAACTGCCGCAACTTGTGGAAACTTGGCAAGAAAATCAATTGCACTTATTATAGTTGCGCCATTATCGGCAGCCACACACACCAGGCAGCCAGTCAGCCAGGCCAGCAGCATTGTCGTCGTTAAGAAGTGCTTAACTGCATGCTGTCATATCTAATGCCACACACAGCGCTTAAAAACTAATTACGAGCAAAGCTGTTGCTGCTGTTGTTGTTGCTAGGCAAGTTTTGCACTTGCTCTTTACTCTTTTTTCCCCTCCAGTTATTCCGGCCAAGTTTGCGCTGCTTAGGAGCAAATTAAAACTACATTAAAACTTTGGCGAGTCCAGTTCCTGGCAATTGACAGCCCCACACACACACGCACACACACTCGTACCCACTATTGATTTAGTCATAAATAAAGAAATTGCCAAGTTATAGAAAATATACATACATATATATAGATAAATATATATACATACAGGAAAGTCAGGTCATATATAGGGGAAATTTAGCATTTGCTGCAGGAGTCACCGGCCTTTGGCCGCTGCTGGCTGCAGTACTCGCAGTTGTGCTTCTTGCATGTCTCCGACGGCTCCAGCTGCTGCTCATGCTCGGGCTGGCAGTCGGGGCAGCCGCAGATGTCGCTGCCGCTGTTGCTGGCGGCATCGAATGCCTCGCGATTGGTTTGGGTCTTGGTGCTGCGCAGTGTTTCGAAGGGCGACGACTCCGCCGTCTTGTTGTAGCTGATCGCCCTGGACTGGTTGGTGTACAAGGGTGAGGAGCTCGCCTGCTCCCAAAAGACATCCTCGCGCTGCTTCAGATCCTGGATGTGCAGCTGCAGCTGCTGGCGCGCCTGCACCAGTGTCCGCTGCTCATGGCGCAGCAGCCGCTGCTTGCTGTTGAGCGCCTCCTGCTGCTGCTTGAACAGCTGATCGTAGAGGATGCGGACGTTCTTCTCGCGGCGCTCACCAGCCTGCTCGAGCATGGCGTCCAGCACCTCCTCCAGCTTGCGGTCCAGCTCGCCGATCACCTTCAGTGCCTCCGGCTCGTCGTCCAGCAGGTGCTGCAGGCAGATGTACAGGAAGTTCAATGGGCCCTTGTTGCTCGCCCAGGTCTTGAGCTGGCGCAGGGCCACTTGGGTGCCGCGATCGATGCGACTCAGCAGCCATTCCACTCGCGGCTTGACCAGCGGCTGGTGACCCTCCAGTATGGAGTGCTGCCTATAGCGCTGCTCATTCGCCACTGTCCGGGCGTGCATCTGGTTGATCTCCTGGATGAGCTCCTGGTTCTGCTGTGTGAGCAGCTCAAAGCAGGAGTCGGCATATTCGATGGACTGGCTGCCGCCTCCCAGGCGACCTTGCTCCACCGCGCTGCCGTTGCAACTGGTTCTGTTGGTGGTCGCTACGGATGCCACATCCCCGTGCACCTCAATTTGTAGCTCCGGTAAATCAAATTCCTCTGGAATCGTCTCCAGCTTGGTCTGCCTTGGCTGGTGTTTCTCTTGCAGCTGCTTCTGCTGTTGCTTCTGTTGCTGTTCCTTTTGCTGCTTCCTTTCCAGTGGTTTCTGCTCCTCTTCCTGTTTCTCTTCCTGTTCCAGTTCCTCCTCAGAGTCCGCCATATGGCCTTGATAGTCGATGAGCACATCCTCGAGCGAGCGGTTCACGTTTTCCACATTGCGAAAGGGCATGCCCAGTTTGCCCATCTCCCGCAGCTGGCCGTACAAGAGGAGCATCAGACAGTTCCTGGCATATTTCTGCTGCCGCGTAGCCTTTTGGAAGACCTGCAGCCAGCGCTGGCTAATAATGAAGTCCGACTTGCTGATGTTGGTTGAGTAGACGTCGCACATCTTCTGCAGCTGCGACACGAAGTGCCTATCCAGCGTGTTCTCATTCATTTCACTCATTTTCCCCAGATTCATAGATCCGAGATTGATCTACAGCTTTGTTGTTTTGTATTTTTTTGTTTCTATGTCTGAATTTGTAAGATTTTCATTTTCTGGATTTTTTTTTTAGATTTTTCTGTTTTCCGTAGTCAGAAAGTAAAATTTGGATCTGACGGAAACATTTGAAAACTATTATGAAAGGCGACAGAGAGATATAGAAGGGGAGTGAGACAGCGACAGGAAAAGGCGAACAGAGGGAGGAAAATAGTGAGAGAGAGAGGGGGAGAGTGGAGAGAGGGAGAATGGGAGAGGAAGATGGAGAAAGATGAAGCTTGAGGAAGAGAGAGATAGAAAGATAGGGAGATAGAGAGAGGGAAAGAGAGAGAGAGGAAGAGAGTATAAGACACAGAGGTATATGGAGAGACAGAGGCAGTATACGATACAGTAGAAGAGAGCTACAGAATGAGGAACAGAGAAAGAAAGAGAGAGAGAGCAGAGAAGAGAAGAAAACACATATATAGAAAAAGGTCAATACACGAATGGAATATAAGGAAAGGAGGGTGACATTTACAGAGCGAGAGAGAGAGAGAGAGAGAGAGAGAGAGAGAGAGGGAGAGAGGCTGCAAGGCAGAGACCCGTAAGATTCTGTAACAACATTTGAACTGAGAGATTAATTAATTTGCAGACCCATTTAGATTAGAATTAGGCCGTCTAAGGACAGCACTTAACAAGGATTCAGCCATTAAATTGTTTGTTAATTTAATTTGCTTATCCGTTTTTTGCTTGGGCTTTGACTATGCGGAGCCTCTTGGAGCTCTTGGGTCGCCCTTTGATAATTATTCAAATTTCTTAAATAGAAGCTTTAAGCAAAAACTCATTTAAAATTCAGCTGGTTTTTGTTGTTGTTGGTCGAGTGAAGCTCACGAAAAGGAGTTGTGTGACAGTTTCACTAGCTTGGCTGCTGGCTGGCTGGACTGCTGGCCGGGGTCAATGGAATGCTTTGCTCCACAAACTTTTCGCACCTTTCTGGCCAAGATAATGGCACAAAAATGCCGCAAATACTTGCAAGACATCCACAAAGAGTGAGGGAGAGAGCGAGAGAGGGAGAGTGTGTGTGGGCGTCTATACAATAGCAGGCGCACATCCTGCCGCCGATAAGCTGGCAATATCCTTGGCCATGCTGTTTAATTCCTTTGCCGTTGCTTTGGCATTTTTTAGTTCGGTTTTTTCTTCTTCTTTTTTCCTTCTTTGCACTCATAAATTGCGCAAATTCCTTTTGTGCGCATCAAGATGAAATGGCTGAAGCGAGTGCTGGGCGCTGCCGAGCACATCTAATTTCTCAGCATGTCCTGTGCACGCTTATTAAAGTATAAATCATTTGATGGCCGTTGCCTGCGATCCACTCCAGCTGAACTGCGCAACAAGCACGTCACAAGGTGCAACAACAAAAATACTAACAAAAGGCAGTCAAAAATAAAAGAAAGAGAGAGAGAGAGAGAGAGAGAGGGAGAGAGAGAGGGAAACAATAGCAGTGAGCAGGGAGCTGTGTGGTCTCGGCTAAAGTACATTATCGTTGGCCGGGCGTGAGGCGAGCTGCAACAAATGTAGCAGAAAACCGCAGCTGAGAGTAGTGCAATTAAATGCAGGAAATAATGGCTACCGCAACAGCAGCTGCCTGTCTGGGGGCGTGGCTGCCTTACCGGAAACGAGCGAACACAGGAAGCGTTCACAGCATCTTCCAGCCAGGCCCAGGCCCGAGTGTCCAATGCAGCATAACAATTTTGAGGCGAGCTGCAAACAAAGTTCAGCTCGAACAAACCTGAGAGACGCTGCAATAAAAGCAATTCGGCTGAGTGCCTAATAAGCCAATGCTTAAGTGTGACCAGCTAAGCATAATGGCAATAAGCTTAACTTTGGAGGCGTTGCCAGCAGTAGAAAGTGGCTTGGATTGGAGAGGGAGAGATAGAGAGAGAGAGAGAGAGAGAGAGAGAGAGAGAGAGGGAGAGAGAGAAGGGAAGAATATCTTTGATGGCCATTTTTAAGTGTGACCAGTTAAGTATAATTGTTAAGTGTTTAACTTTGGCAGAGTTGCCAGAGACTCGACTCTGTTTCTAGTCTCTAGGTGAGGTGGGGTGAGAGCTGGCCTATAAAAACTAAGAGCAGAGCAGATGAGCTTAATTATGATATGCTAGAGCTTAAGCAACGTTACAGCAGGCCAAAAAGAGAGTGAGAGCGAGACAGAGAGAGAGGGAGAGTGGCTTAAGATCTCAGTTGGCTATGCCTCAGTGTGACCAGTTTCTTATAAATTGATTGAAACTAGATTAAAAGGCTTATTGTCTTAAACTCCATAGTCCATTTATCTCTAGACCTTAACTAATCCGTCTACAGTCATTCCACTAAAAAATAAACACTATTCATTGCAGTCACTTAAGCATTCTCTGGCTCAGACTCGTTCGCTTTATGCTATTCATTTTTAAGAAGAAAATGACCAGCTAAGCTTTTCACAAACGGTTTGCTTGCAGCAGCAGCAGCAGCGGAGAGCCAAGCTGAACCTAATGTAGCGCAACTGAAACTAAATTTGATATCACTCCGTAGCCGTAGCTTGACCTCATGTGGGGTTGGACTGCGGCTTTTGGTACGCTCAAAGCGATGCAGGCCAGGCCAGGCCATGATTGCGTGCGTGTGGGCGAGCTCACAATATGGAAAATGCATGTTGTATAATGCAATTTTCAATTGCCAACTATGAAAATATAGTTTTCCTTTTTTTCCCCCCATTCTCTGCTCCGCATGTGTTGGACGCCTAATTGAATTCAATGTGCACTTAAGCGACATTCGTTGATAATGAAATTCTGGCACAAAATTGCAGACGAAAGTGTGGCTCGGACAAAGAGCTGAATATATATACGATATATACTATATATATTTTGTAGCTATGCAAATGCAAAGTTTTCCATTTTTCCTTCTTTTTTTTTTTGTATTTTATTGCACAATAAATAATGCGAAATAAGTAGATGAAATAGCAGCGCGCACAGCTAAGTGGGAGGCGTGGTGGTGCGGTGGGGGCGAGGAGCAACAGCTGCCTGGCAACGGCAACGGCAAAAGCGAATCCGAAATGAAATTAAACTTCTGCTGGAGAAAACGTTCATGGAATTTGCCAACATTTACAGCAAAAGCCAGAGAAAGAGAGAGATAGAGAGAGAGAGAGAGAGAGAGAGAGAGAGAGTGAGAGGTAGAGTCTTTGGTATAACCATATTTTATTTTATTTCATTTGATTTGATTTTATATTTGATTTCGTTTAATGGTTTATTTTATGCTCTGCAAATAATCGATTTGCCAGTCGAACTGTCGTTCCGTTGATTTGTCCCTTCGTCCGTCTTTCTGTTTGACTTTTAGCTGGAATGTTGGCCAAAGTATGAGCAGCTGCTTCAATATTGCGCATAGCATTTCAAAAACTTCACATAGCACAGGGCTGCAGACATGACTCTATAACCATATAGAGTGCACATGTCAGTCGAGCAACACGACTAGAGTAGCAGACTAAAGAATACCCTATAAAGAGGCAGGCATAGGCAGAGATATATAGGCGAAGCTTAGAAGTAATCTAGAATTTACTCTACCAAAATGCAGCAATTGTCAAATCATTTTATTATATTTAGTAATTTTTATAGCTTATGTATACATATTTGTTTTGAACTTGTTAAATATGTCTTCTATATGCCTAAAGTGAGCTGCATACCAAATTTAGTAGTCATACTGCTTATAGTCTCTGAGTTCCTATAGCTTATCATGTCTACACCTGGATTATGGCTATGTTAGGCATGGGACTCTAGGCTTAAATTTTATTTATTTTTATCAATGCAGATATCTAGCTCGAGTAGTTGCTGTGTTCAAATAAATACATAGTTAGCTAGTCAGAGCTGTCTTTCTGCATATATTTCATTTCTTTATTATATTATAATGGACTGTTATAGTTTTGATCAAATATGTAGTATACTCTCATTTTTCTTTGTACAGGGTATTCGAATTCCTCACAATTGACTTTGCTACGGAGTTTTATTGATTGATTTTCAATGGCCATAGCGAAAAGTGAGCGTCAGAGCAACAGACAATCAGGCACAGCTCGGAGAAAGCCAACCAGCTGCAGCTGCTCTCAGTCAGCCAGTCAGCAAGGCAGCTCTGGCACACGCTGCGTATGCTCAATATATATTGAGATGATGGCCACGTAGATGGTTAGCTGAGCTGAGTTGTTGTTGTTGGCTAAAAAGTTTGCACAAGAAATTCAAGCAATGATGAAGTGTTTTTATTGTGTTTATTGGCATGCGTTTTTAATGAAGCAAACAGCCAAATGGAAAAGAGCTGCGGGCTGGCTAAGCAGCAAGCGCCAGAGCCTAAGGATGCCTAACAATCGGCATACAAACAACTCTATTATATATATACATATGTATAAAATGTTTTTGTTAAATGAAACTTTTTTCATTAAAACTCTCGAAGCTGAAGTACCAGCTGGATAAGTGAGTGCAAAATGTTATTTTATTGTCAACAAGCAAAGTTACAAAAGCAGCGAAGGGAAAGGGGCAGGGACAGGGACAGGGACAGGGGCTAGAGCGGGGGGGCAGAGAGCTGCCAAAATATATTTAATATGCAATATAAACACAGAGAGAGAGAGAGCAATGGCAAGGAGCAGCCAGGACAACATGACACGCTCATAAACTCATTTGGGTTCGCTGCCACAACAACAACTTGTTCGTTATGCTCGTTCAAGCAGTGCAGAGGGGTATATAGGCTACCTGCAATACTCGTCTCTACAGAAGCCAGAGACTTGAAATCTTGAGGCATAATTTAGCTAACGAGTATTCTGCAGTCGATGCCGCAGTTTTACTTAATTTTTTAGAGGGACAGCAAAGAATTTTTTAATAATACCTCAAGGACTTCGCAGTGTAAGGAACACATCAAATATACATGAATGTGCCGCTTGTTGTTGTTGTTGGTTGTTGTTTGTGTTTTATGTCAAAGTCACAGCTAACCCACAACTGTGCCCGCAACTTTTTTCATTAATTTTAGTAAAAAACACAGGGAGAGAGCGAGAGAGAGCCAGAGAGTGAGAGCCGACTTCTGGCGCATTAGCCAAGGCGATTAAGCACTCCTGCTGCCTGTCTATAAAAATATTGCCAGCAGCCATTATCAATTTATGGCCCAAAAGGTTTGCTGCCGGCTGGGACTAGGCCACAATTTGTAGCTGGCGCTAAAATTGAATTGTTTAATAAAGTAGAAAACGCTCCAAGGCCCAAAGCTCATCTCTTTGCTTTGGGCCTTGGGCATTGGGCTTAAGCCGCAGCCAGAAATACCAAATATTTGGTATTTCTTTGTGCAATTAGCAAAGGAATTTGATCTTTTCTTCGACTTCTGGCAACTTCTTGGCATGCATGGGCAGGTGTGCTTGAGGTATTTTCAGTTTTGGTATTTTTTTTGTTGGTGTAACTTAATTTGGCTTCATTTACGCTTCTCGGAATTTGTTGCGCATTTGAGTTTGGAAAACATTTTTGCGGCTGTTTTGTTCCGAATTAAATATTCTAGTTTTGTTTGATGAGAAATTCAATTGGTTTAAGCTAATGGAAATCGCATATGAATAAGTCTTGCTTGTGTTTACTATGTATTTTTTTATGAGACTACAAAAGATATTTAAATTTATTATGGAATTCAGTTACTTCTGAGCTGTCTTACTCTGCTCTACTCTATTCCTGTCTACTGTTGCCCTACTCTACTCTACTCTACTACTCTGAACTATACTCTACCAAAATATAATATCTACTCTATTATTAGGAAGTCTATTCTACTCTTCTCTACTGTACTCCATTCTTCTCTACTCTACTCTACTTCTGTCTACTCTTCCTGTCCTCTTAGCTCTACTCGACTCTACTCTACTCCTCTCTACTCTTACTCTACTCTACTCTACTGTATTACTCTACCTTAGCTCTAGACTCAACTCTAACTCTTCCTTACTTTACTCCACTCTAGTCTACCCTACTCGACTATTCTACACTCTACTCTACTCCTCTTTACTTTTAGCTCTACTCAACCACTCTACTGTTCTCTACTCCTCTCCTCTTACTTTGCTCTAATATACTACTCTGAACTCTCCTCTACTGCTCTCTACTCTGACTCTACTCTACTCAACTACTTTGAGCTCTATTCTACTCCACTCTCCTCTACTATACTACTACTTACATCTACTTCACATCTCTCTACCCTTACTCAACTCTCTACACTGACACTGACTCTACTCTACCATATGATTCTACTCTTCACCTTTACTCTGCTCTTCTACTCCCTACTCTACTCTACTCTCCAGCCCACCCCTTCCGTTCCTTATTTTAGCATAGATCCCAATCTCTTTCAATTACTTCCCAAGCTAAAGTTAAGCTAATGGCCGAAGCTCCGCCCGCAACTGAGACTTTAAGTGAATGCTCTGAGCTGACTGTTGATTTAATGCTAACTAAAAGGTATTTTTGTAGCAATTTTCGTGCAGTTGCCCGGTCCGCAGCTCGTGTAGCCGCAGCTGCGACAGCGAATTCTTTGGCTCTAACCAGGCGAGTGCATTCTGGCCAAAAACAAAAACTAGAAAAGAGCCAAAGCCAGAGCCGGAGCCATGCATATGCATGACGCATGTTGTTAATGGCATTTCCGAATGGAAAACTGGCCAAAAGAAAACTTGCTTACCCAGAAAAAAACTAAAGCTGAAACTGAAGCAGAAGGGAAGAGGAAGGGAAGATCATCAAAAAATGAAGCTAAGTGCTGTATCCTGTAGCTGTTGCCACAATCGCATCTGGAATGCTCTTTGGCCGCTTCAACCCGCTGCGGTTGCAGCAGTGAACGTTGCCAGCGAGGGCTTAGGCTGAATGTTGGCTTAAAGCCAGACCCGACCGGGCCAGGCCAGGCCAGGCCCGGCCCGGCGAGCACAATATGTGCATAACTTTCGCTTTCCGTTTGAAAGTCGCTACACACAGGGCACACCGAGCAAATGCCAGGCATATAATCTCTGACCCAAATCCCTGGATCCACGCCTACGCCTGCTGCTCCGCCTTAAAGACATAAGCAAACGGGGTCACACTTACCTGGGGGTAGTTATGCTAAGCAAATATTGGCACTTGCTTCAATAAACCCGGCTGAGGGTAAGTCCCGACATGGCCAAAATGGGTCGCAAGCCGCAGCGATGCCAGCTAAGGCTAAGCTCCACATTTGCCTGCAGCAAACAGCAAGAATCTGAGCCATTTCATGGCAAATACCAGAAAAACGAAGCTGCTTTAATGGCCTTCGAGTGGGTGGGCGTGTGGGCGTGTGTGTGTGTGGGTTTGTGGGCGTGGCACTTTGCGCTTGAATTAACAAATTAATGCAAATCAACTCGAAGCGGCGGCTGCTGCTGAGAGCATCTAATGAATATTTATTAACTTTTTCTTTAGACTCGCGTCTCTCGACTGTCCCCCCCTCCCCTCCCCTCCCCTGCTCCGTCCGTTTGTATTGCTATATTTTTTCCCGTTAAGCTGCATTTCGATTTTCAAGCTCTAATTTAATTGCAGCAGCAAGGACAACAGCATCCGCTTCCGCATCCGCATCCCTATCCGCTTCCGCCGAGGCACAACATCCGCCAGCTGCTGACAATCGCATTACTATGCGCCGCCTTGATGGATGAGCTTCGCTTCGGCCACGCCCACCCGGCTGAAGTTTGTCAATCTATGACAACCTGTACAGGTGGACGAGTGCTGCTGCCTCTGCTCTTGCTTAATGCACTCATATAATTGCATTATGCCGCGGGCTCTTGCATTGCCCCAAAGTGCGGCTGGGCAGGAGGACGATGGCTGCTGGCTGGTGGCAAGTAGCATGTGGCATGCGGCATGCGGCATGTGGCAGCTGCTGCTGCTACTGCTCACTGTCACCAGCCAGTTGTCGCACTCAACAATAACAATAGGCAGAGTGCTTCAACCGGGAGTAGACGACTTAGAAGATACCCTGAACATGGTTGGGTGAAGGTAACTTTTGATTAATAAATATAATTTTTATATAGCTATAGGTGTTATTGATATATATAAGCTTAGAAGGCACAGAGATCGCCATCGATCATCTTTGAGTATCTAGAGTTAGTTAATATATCGATACTGTTATCGATTTTCATTTGCACTATTGATATATTGATAATGTTATCTATTTACGTCTACAGCGAAAGCTGCTCTCAATAGAAAATCAGCTCGAGCTCGAGCTCAACTTGACTCTTCACATACCCGAACTAGAATCTGGCACAACTCGTATCATAGCTAATATACCACAAGGTAGAGTATGGTATAATATAAACACTGCATTAATTTGCATGCGAGAAGAGAACTTCTTCATATCCTCACAATGTTTTCACTCCTTGACTTTAATGAAGTCAAGGAGATGCGGCTGCTCTTGAGAGGCCGCACATCAAGAAGCAGAAGACGTAGAAAAAGTAAAAACTTCGCATTTATAATCACAAAAGCAGGAAATGTATAATTAAAGATGGTTTCTCTCACTTGCATATATCGTATAGAGGGATTGCACTTAAATACTGTAGCAGAGGCAGTTCTCAATGCTGTCGGGCAGCTGGTCAGGGTCCCGCGGTAGCCGGACACAGCAGCTGGGCTCGTCCAGCGCCATTGCCTGAGCACCCTGCTCCACCCAGTCGATGTGCGAGCTGATGCCGAAGTTGCCCACTTTGGTGCGCAGCTTGTGGTGGGCCTTGGCCGCGTCGTCGTTGTTGCGATAGATGACGACGTAGATGTAGCGCTGGGGCTGATACTCGTAGACACAGAGCTTCACATAGTGGCCGACCAGGCGCAGCTCCTTGTGCACCTGAAGCGGCGTCAGATGGTTCACGTTGTTAACGAACAGAGCCTTGCGGTTGTGCGATTCGCGCACCTGGACTTTCAGTCTGTCGAGGCGAAAGAGATGCTGCAAGCTGTGGGTTGAACAGGCTTAGAAATGTAGCTAGACCGAAGGACTAGTGTGAAGAGACGTACCCCTGCAAGGCCACGCTCTTGCACCTATGATCGATGTACTGCAGGTAGGCGTAGCCGCGACTGCTGCCCGAGAAGTCGATCTTGAAGCGCAGCATGAAGACGTCGCCCAGCTGAACGGCCACCTGCATTATGTGCTCCGCCGTGCATTGCTTGTGTATGCGCGTGAGGAACAGCTGCAGAAATGAACTTAATTTACCATAGACTTTGTAAGATATGCAAGGTTCACCTCATCGACGCCCGATTCCAGCTGGTCGAGCCGCTTGGCATCCAGGGCCATGCAGCTGGTCACATAGATCGTGCCATTCCGTTGGATTTTGCGATACTGGTGCGGTAGATAGAAATCCATATCAAAAAAAATGCAAAACGCGTGCGCGGCGTTACCAGCTGCAGTTGCCAGAGATGTGAGCGACGCGACTGAGAGTTGCCAGCTGTCTTTCGGACTCTCTTGTTGGCGTGGCAATTGGAATTTTGCCTAGAGATGGCAATTGGTCTACTTAGTGCTGAGAGCTTTCCTTCGATATATCGATAACCAGACATAGCGAGAGGAAGTAAGCAAAAATATATATGTATATAGCTAGATCATTCAACTTGCATTGATACTTTGAACACTTGATAATAGCATTAACAGTGATCAGAAACTTGCTGATCGGTTGAGCCAACCTCAAGCTCAGTGTTGCCATATCGTTGCAGTTTTATACAAAATACTAAAACATGCCAAAAAGTATGAAAAACTTGAATTTTGGCATTTTATTTCGTTTTTTTCAAGGGCCGATGGCCGCGCTGCTGTCTTGGCATTGTTTTGGACAGGTTGTGCGTGCTTTTTTTCTAGCTCATGCCTAACAATATAAATTAATGCAGGCCACACAACCGCCCACCCACCCACCACACACACACACACCTGCTTTGCTAGCCACAGACCACAGCAGCTACACTTTGCTAGCTGTTGTTGCTGTGGCTGTGGTTGGGCCACCCGCTGCTGGCAGCTTAAGCTCTAGCCGAGAGAGAGCTGCACTCAAGTGCCTGCTGCTGGCTGTTGGCTGCGGCGGCAGCGGCGTCGGCGGCGTCGACTGCTGCTTCATTTTCCTAATTTATACGCGCGCAACGCTAATGAAAATTTGCGTAACAAGGCAAACCGCACGCTTTGTTGGCATCTCAGCCAGCTAGCAGCTAGCAGCTGCCAGGTGCTTATTGTAAATGACATGGCGTTGGTTTCTGGCACTTCAAGGTGCATGCAGCGCCACATGGCGCTCCACTTGACGCCTTCGCCTGCGGTCGGGAAAGTTATGCGCGGTCGCAGTTTGCCTGGCGGCAGCCATCATAATCCTGTCATGGCCTGCTAGAGCGTCCTCGATACACTCCCTAAGCTCCGAGCTAACCTGAGCAGCTCAGTCCGGAGACCTTTCTCAGTCTATGTACATACATATTTGGATAGCCAGCATTTTCTCCTTTTGTAATTCTCTCTCGTGAATAAATAAAAATATCATCGAATACAAGCAAAAATGGGCGAGCCCAATGAGGAGTGGTTGGACCGCCATTTCAGGCAACAGCTGAAGGAGTACGACTCGACCTTCCAGCAGGCGGGCTGCGAATCGGATCGTCAGATCATCTCGTACTGGCTGCAGCTCTTCCGGGAGGTGCCCAGGGCACAGAAGTGGGCCAGGAACAGTCTGATGCTCCTCATGTACGGCCATCTGAAGGAGGTGGGCTATCTGCTGGTGCCCTTCACGGATATGCGCAACATGGGCAAGGATCTCAATGACATACTGGACGGCTATTCGGGCCTGCCAGTCACAATTGGGGACCGATCCCCGCGGCAGGCGACTGTAAGCGAGCTGGAGGAGGATGTGGACTCGCCTTTCCCTCCAACTGAAGACTCGACAACAACCATAGATGACAGCGATGCCCAAAGTCCGCCGCCCTCATTCAGCATTCCTTCCTCTGTCGACGAGCCAGAGAGCAAGGAGCACGATACGACTGCCTCAGAGCAGCTCTACGAGACCTTCGACTCGCACAAGTGCTACAAGGAACAAGGTGAGCTCGATCCATGCGAGGCTGAGGGCAAACGGAAGATGGGGGTGGAGGCTGTCATTGAGTCGATGCAGCGCCTTAACAGACCTCCATTGGCATCCATACCAGAGGAGAGCGACGTCACGGATCTTGTCTCGCGGCACAGCTACGCGAAGCTGGTCAGGGAGATTTTCAGAGCCAACCGAGAGGAGCTTGAGCGGCTTGACGATAGTACTTCGATTGGATTTTCGACTGACACAACAGAGGAGCCGGAAACTCAGCCGCTAACGGCTTCATCCACGCCCAAGGAGACAGTTCGCATAGAGCCGATTGCACGGAGTTCGTCGACGTACGAATACGCTTCGGATTCGCCCAGGGAGACGGACAGCAATGCCAAGGCCGATACCGATGCTGATGCCGATGACGATGTCGATGACGATCCTGATTTGATATATCTGCGTCGCCGCAACAAGCAGCTGCGACGCGAATGCCTCATTTACTACCACAAGAACGGGAATCTGCGCCGATGCCCCAAGTACCCGAAGGCCAAGCTGCGGGATGTGGGGTTTCTCATGGGAGCCTACAAGGCCCATTATCGCTTCACACGCTGGCCAGTACTGACCAATTTGCCAGAGTACTTTCAGCAGGAGTACAACCGGACGAATGGCTGGCGCAACTATCGACGGACTCTGCTGGCCACCGCATTGCCGCGCAGTGTCCTTCGACAGGCCGCAGACGCTCTCGGACGACGTCCCCAGATGCTGCGTCGCAAGTCACGCGCACTTAACCGCAAGAGGACCTACACAAAGATCGGTGGCTGCCTGATTAGCGACGACTATAGCATTGGCAAATCATTAGCAATGTAATCCTTCGAATGAGCTTCAATAAATCGTTTTAAATTGTTAATTAAATTACATTAAACTCAACTTAAACTAATAACTACTATTCATGTGAAATCGGAACGTGTGGAAATTTAAGTTATACAAAAAACGAGGATTTGGCTAAGAATAAATTCATTAAATATGAAAAAAAAAATTAAATTATAAAGTTTGAAAAATAATAAATAAATACTAAATCATATTCTTAAATAATATTTATTTGTTATGTATTGAAATTCCATTTCAAAAGCAAACATAAATTGCAAAATTCACAATTTATTGTTAGCTATAGTTGATAAATGCAATTGTTTATTTTCGCTAGTTAATTAATTGCACTTTCTGTTATTCTTTAATTAGTAATCTTGGCGGGAGCTGGCAGCTGAAAATCAGCTCGTAAACAGCGGCTAATATTTTTTAATTATGCAACACTGCACACACACACAACAATAACAACAAAACGGCTGCCGCCCGTCGTCGCCATTTTGTAAGCAGCTGAAATTAGCGAGCGCATAAAAGAAGCGAGCGAGCGGAAACAAGCAAAGCGAGAAACAAAATGGAAATGTCGCCAAAAGCAGTTGCAGGCAGTTGTGTAGTTGCGATTGTTGTGGTAGTCGCACTGGACGTGGACGTGGGCGTGGGCGTGGGCCTGGGCGTGGGCCTGGGCGGGGGCCTGGGCGGGGGCCTGGGCGTGGTCAAGCAGCAATTGTAAATGGTCAATGAACTTGCCGCATTGCTGAAGTAACTGCGGCACAAATTTACTTGCCGCAGCCACAGTGGAGCGACGCTGGAGTGGAGCAGTGGTAAAGAGATGATGGTTTTACTATTTAGTATATTTTAAATACCAACAATGAAACAGATTCTTTTATTGCTGTTGATAAGATTTAGCTCTCCATAATTAAGTATTGCATAGATATAAATATTTAGTATTTTTTAAATACACAACAAACTCAGCCAGTGTTTGGCAACTAGATAAGTTTACAAGTTCACACGTCGTCTCCACTCCATAAATCCAAATTTCTTAATCTCGTGAGAACTCGAAAGTTGTTAACTAGTTAGTTTACAGTTAGCACACACTGTATGTGTGGTAGTAAATAAGGTATAATATATATACGCGCATATGCATATATTGCAAATGGCTTCATCAGCTTCTGACTATGCAAATTGATGTGGTCTATATTTAGGCATTTTGCACACAGCGTTCGCAGCGCTCCGTCTGCGGCTGCATAAATTAATTATTTATGGCTTGTGAAACATGTTGCTTAACTTTGTCACAAACGTCCAGCCCCTGCCAATGCTGCTTCATAGTTAAAGCTGACACAACAGCAGCAGCAGCAACAACGACAACAACAACAACAAACATCATCATCAACATCATCATCAACGTTTGTTTGTTCAGTTTGCGAATTTTGTGGCCTAGAGCCGTGTTGATTGGAGGCAACGCCCACAGGGCTTATCTAATAGAATTGATCGCAAAATATGGTCTTGTTTTTCAGTTTTTCTTTATACTCTTCTCTCTCTCTCTCTCTTTCTATCTGCGTTGTCTTCTCATTGTCATGCATGGCACGCACACATAATTATAATTTTTACAACGTCTAAATAAACGCAAATATCTTATGCACAAAGGCAACTCAGACATTGGGCCTCGCCGCTAGGGCTCAAGCGGACTTCGGGGGCGAGCGTTAAGCGCGAACTGAGGCTATTTGTAATGAATGACAGTCCAAAGAAGGCATCCGATACGTTTGCAAATTCTACAAAGAGTATATTTGAGGTGGGGTATGATGCCTGCCGGGGCTAACTGAACAGGATGTGTGTGCAGCAGTGTTGGAAAACGACAGACAAAGGGATAGTATAATGTGAAGTTATGAAGAGAAGTAATACTTTTTGGTATAATATGCACTTGCCTCTGATGAAGAGAGAGAGAGAGCAGTGTTGGAAAAAGAAGATACGGCACAGTAGTGGATAGTATTATGAAAGGAAAAGGAATAGAGGTTGAAGACTTTAACATGCTCTTTAACTTCACATGCCACTCAAGCAAAGTTGGTATTTAAGGCAGTGTTGGAGAACGATTTATGCATGTAAAAGCTAAACACAGTGTTGGTAAACGGAACTACAACTATATGAATGCTGACTTTATAGACGAGTTTACTAATTTCTGAAAGAAGTTATTGAGTTCTTTATAAGAAATATCAACTCGGAAGAGCATTCCTGCATTTAGTAGTGGCCAAAATATTAGTCAGGGTATCTAGGCATTAGCATACGCTTGAGATTGTAGTTCTTATTGGCGATTCTTTTTATTTAACAATTTGATATAGCATTACAATATAATTTATGCGCTTTATTGCGCTCGGTAACAGCCAGCAGCGACATATTAATGACTCTCTCACGCTCTCCCCCGGGCTGAGTGAGTGACTGACGTCAGCTGGGCAGCCAGGCCAGGCCAGGCAGCCAGACCGGCTGGGCGAAGGCTATAAATATGATTGACATGGCTGCTCAGTTTGTCAATCAAATTTTGGATATCAGACGTGCAACACTTGGCTGGGGATATAATGCTGTTCAAAGTGCTGCTGGTGAGTGTGTGATCAGCTCTCCTTCTCAGTTAAGCTCACTAATCTCTCTCTCTCTCTCTCTCCCATCTCAGTTCTCCTTGCTGCTCTGCCTGAGTGGCTGCGCGGCTAAGCCACATTTGCTGACTGCCACGCCTGTGGGCTATGCAACGCCCGTGGCCAGCTGGCCAGCTGCAGTGTCCGCCGCCGCCGCCGCCTACTATCCGGCGTATGCGTCGTATACGTATACGCCGGTTTACTACGGCTCCTATGCCGCCTATCCCGCCTACTATCCGTACTTTAGGCGTTGAGCCTGTTGCTATTTTACATATGCTTCATATATAGAAATGAGCAGAGGTGTTTGACAAAATTGATTACATTTTGAGCGTGTGTGTGTGTCTGTGTCTGTGTGTGTGTCTGTGTGTGTGTATGGGTGTGAGCGCGTGAAAATCTCATATTTTACGCTGTTTTTGCGTTGATTCGATTTGGCGGCTGCTGTAAATAAAAAACATTTATGAAATCAACACAGGCACAAAGACACACACACATACGTACATACACATACATACACACATATATAAATATATATATATATACATATAGAATCATAAGCAAATCAATAAAAAGGCAGCCGTAGTATATACACGTGTTTCTCTGTCTCTGTATCTGTATCTGAATCTCCATATGTATCTGTATCTGTCTCTCTCTGTATATGTAAATGTATGTGTTCGCTTGTAGCTTGTTGCCGCAGCTGCTCGCCTTGGCTGTGGGATTTTCATTTGGTCCTTTGAAATTTGCTTACATGTGCGCATATTTTCACCTGCTCACGTCTTACCTTCGGCTGCCTCAGAATGTGTCTTTCCTCCCACTCCCACTCCCTCCCCCTCTCTCACTCTGCGTGTGTGTGTCTTGGTAACCCGCTACTGATTTACCTTACGTGTATAAATCTTTTATTCATGTAATCCATTTGAAAACACGTTTGCACATGATTGTGTTTATTTCGAAACGGCATCAGTCCCAGCAGATTGTGTCAAGTGTGTGTGCGTGTGTGTCCGTGTGTGTGTGCTTCTGTTTGTCTGATTTGAAAAATCGTCAAAATTATATAAAGTGAATACAAATTTTATTTACTCAATTTTTATTGCTCTGCCAGTTGGGTTCAAAAACAAACAAATAAAACAAAAGCAAAACATTTGCTCGCATTTCTCATTAAAATAGTTTTTCACTCTCATTTCGGGTTTCCCACTTTCCATTTTCCCCCATTTTATTTGCAGCCAACTTACTGAATGAAATTTTATATTGCCAAAAAAAAAAAAAAAAAAAAAAATGAAATAAAATAAAATATTGAATCAAATATTTTAACCTCGGGCAAAAACATTAGAATTTTATTTTATTAAAAATTATTGAACAAAAAATATATTGAATTACTTATATTTAAATTAAATATTTTGGATATTGTTAAAATTAAATAAAAAATAAAAAACAATTAAAAGAAATATCTAATATTCAAAAATATATATTTTCTCTATAGCAGACAAATAAGAAAGCTCTAACCGGAAGTGCATGACTTGTAGATACCCGAACCCATGCTCACAGCAGTTATATGCTATAAAGGGATAGACATACATGACAAGATTGAGTCAGCTTATCATACTGATCAGGAATGTATATGCTTGAGGGCTTCGGTCTTTCCTCCTAGATACCTTGAAGACATAGCTCAGGGTGCGTTGTCATGCAACTTTAGCAACAATATTATGCTGCACTAAGTCCTAGCCTAACCCTAACTGTCTTTGTCATCAATCATACCCCATAGCTCACTGTCCACAGGGCATTATGCATTAGTGAATCCGGGAAACATGGCGATATTACGCCAGCAAAGTTTGTCAGCTGTTGACGCTGTTTTATTGAATAAAAGGTCATTAAATTTGGACGCTATCTGTTGCCGTGAAGTTGTGAAAATGCTGCAGTCACTATCCTGGATGCAGCTCTAGCCGGGGAATGGGACTCTCCTCCTCTCCCTACCAACCACCGTCTCTCCCTCCGGTACGCCCTTGGCATTTCTTTTTTACAAGACTTTTCCGCTTACGCTGCACAAAACTTTACAACTACTTGGCATTTACTACCTGAGCACAGGATGAGCAGAGCTGAAAGCATGAGCGGGACGAGTGGCCGAGGAGGAGAGGTAAAGATGCCAAAGTTATGATAAGCAGCAGCAGCTCCAGCGCTGTCGCCGTCATCAGTCTCCAACTGCGTTGCCCTGGGCACCTCTCAAGCTTTCAACGCGCAGCTCCAGGGAGGGGGGAAGGGGATGGAGACGAAGTCAAGCAGAAAACTCGACTGCCGCTGGGGCAGGAAGCATATTCCGCATAAAAGAAATCCCTTTTTAAATAGTAAAAAGTGCGCCAGCTGCGCTGCCCAGATCCTTAAATTCCGATAGCAACAGAGATGTCATAAGCTAATGACTAGGAGACAGAGCAGGAGCCGGAGAAGGAGCGGAGATGAGCTGCATCTATATGTCCTCTGTCAGCTGCCCTTTACAGGGACAGGGTATCAAAAGAGTCGTTGCCATGGCAAAGCCGTGCCAGTCGAGCATTAACTCGACTCAAAAGCAAACCCCCCAGCCCAGGACCAAGTCCATTTCGATCAACTAATTTACTGCAGTTGGCTGTTGGTATTTGCGAAATTGTTTATTTGCACTTGCGGATGTCAAGACGTGGCCGGGTTTCAGTCAGCGCCTTACTTCTTCAGCAGCAGAGGAGCGGAGTAGGCAGCGGCCAGAGGGCTGGAGTAGGCGGCGGCCAGAGGAGCGGAGTAAGCGGCGGCAACGGGAGCGGTGTAGGCGGCGGCGGCCAGAGGAGCGGAGTAGGCAGCGGCAACTGGGGCAGTGTAGGCGGCGGCCAGAGGAGCTGTGTAGGCGGCGGCAGCGATGGGTGCAGTGTAGGCGGCTGGGAAGGCGGCGCTGTGGGCCACCTGGTGAGCGGTGTAGCTGGAGGCGTAGGGCGCCACGTAGGCGGCGCTGCCGACCACAGCTGGGGCGGTGTAGGCCAGAGGAGCGACAATGCCGGGCTTGGCGGAGGCCACAGCCACAACAGCGAAGAAGCAGACGGCGAACTGCAAAGATGAACAATTAGAGCTGGAACTGGAACTGGAGCAGGAGCAGGAACTGGAGCGGGAACAGGAGCAGGAGCAGGAGCTACTTACGAATTTCATGTTGAGTTTTTTGGTTGTTGTTTTTTTCGGGTTGTTAACTGTGGAAGTTGTGAACGTTGTTTGATACTGATTTAGACCAACTGAGGAGCTTTTATAGCTGATTTCGGCCCTCTGCGCCGGGTGACGCATCGCGCGGGGCCCTCGACCGAAGGTTGCACTTACAAATGCAGCGGGCATCGCTAAGAGCGCGACTTGGCAGCTCGGCTTAGTGGGCCAACAAATATTTGGCAGTCGCTGCTTTTGTTGTTGTCGCATGTAAATCGCATTCGGCACGTGCGCGTCGGCCTTTTGGTAATTTGATTAGGTTTTGCGCAAAGAAAAAAAAGAGAAAAAAAAAAGAAAAGAAAAGAAAAGCAATTGAAATGCGGCTTCCTCGCTAGCTCCACAAAAGCCATAAACCAATTATAAAATACGAAGAATACAGAAAAAGAACTTTAGAAATATTCAGCACGTAAGAGCAGTGCCCAAGGGTAGGGGCCAGCAGTTGGGGGCGTGGCAGGACAAAGGAGTTGTGCCAGGGCAAAGTTTTTAATGCGCGCAAATTGAGCGTAAAAATATTTATTTTACTTAAGCTGAGTTTCGAGATGATAATTTGAATGGGAATTTGAGTAAATGAAGGAGAGATATAACTGGAGTGGGTTGATAGAGTGGAAGAAAGGGGAAGGATGTGCTATATATATAATAAATAATAAATAATATAGGGAAAATTATACATATTCATAATCATAATCAGAAGAACAAGTTATAGAAAATAATAAATATTATTAAATTCTACACATTCCGATTGATAATCAGAAGAGTAAAGGCATCAAGGAAGGATCTGATATGCCTAGCCAGAAGAAAAAGTTCAAGGCCTTGCTATATATAATAAATGATATATATTATGTGAAGAAGAGGGTGAATTTCCCATGATAGACGATAATAACAAATATGATTGTTATAGATAGAAAATTATGTATATTCATAATCATAATGAGAAGAGTGAATAATAGAAAATAATAAATATACATAAAGATATATATAAATATATAGAATGCATATTCATAATCATAATCAGAAGGCATCAACTCCTGTGTAGATCCGATATGCCAGGCTGCAGCCCTGGTTTCAATGGCCTTCGCTTAGCTTTTGGCAATTGCTCAATCCTCAATCCTGCTGCGTGCTCATTGTTGTTGTTGTTGTTCTGGTTGCTGTTGTTGTTGTTGTTGTTGTTGGCACTTTATCATGAATAATTTGTTGAAACCACTTAAAGGCAACAGCCGCTGCCTTGGCCGCTGCCGTCAAATGTCGCACGCATTTCTAGACAAATTCAAAACAAAATTTATAATAGACTTGAGCTCTGTGTGTGTGAGTGTGTGTGTGTGTGTGTGTGTGTGTGTGTGTGTTCACGTTTTACGGCACTTGAGCGACGCATTAACGCGCGCGCACAGCTGCTGCCACGCCCAGCTGCTAGACGCCTTTATTAGGGGCAATAAAGCGAGTACATAAGGCAGGGTTCAATAGGGTGTGGAAGGGGGCGACTGTAGTGCGTGTAGAGAGGAAGCGTATATGCCAAGTCCTTGTTGTAAAAGGACGAGACGAGCTTTGTGTCGGGCTCCTTTTTTGCTGCTGCTGCTGCTGCTCCTTTGCTCCTTTTTTGTGCGCGTTTCTCTTTTAATTACTCGCTGGCACTTAGCCGGGCAGCAGTCGGGAGGCGGGAGGCGTGCGCCAACTCCTTTGATATGTTGCCAGCGCTGTTGGGTCACTTGAGAATTGTCGCGTCGCACTTGAAATCGCGTTTTGGTTTTTGTGTGATCAAAGCTTTTAGCCGGATTAACCAATATGCGCCATTTGGCTGACAATGAAGGCCTCGCCGCATTGTGTGGCCTGCCGCGCCGCGCCGCGCCGTGCCGCAGTCAAGTGATAGAGGCAGCTTAATTTCCACTCCTGCCGCATCACGATTGTGCATTTAGTGGGCGTCGGCCACGCCTACGTCGCCCACGCTGTTGCATATGCCGAGTCACAAGGCAAACACTTGAGGCGAAGGGAGGGAGGGGAGGGGAGGCAGCCATACAAATGCCTCGGCGACATCGGCAACATCATCATCAGCAGCTGAAATATTTGTGCAGCACAACTTTGTTTGGCATGTTACAGACACCTACTACAAACCAACCCTTGCTGCCACAGCTACCCCTGCCGCCTGCTTCCTGCCCCACAGCCAACGCGCGATTCTTGCGAAATCGCGTAATTGGCATTTTTAAGCAAAATTCACGCTTCAACACTTTTTCGAGTGTGTGCGAATGCATGCATGTGTGTGTGTGTGTGGGTGTGTGTGTGTGTGTGTGTTGTAAACACCTTGACAGCAACACACACACCTACACACACACATTCACACACACTCACTCGCCCTCTCGATACGTCTAATTAGTGAGTTTTTAAGCGCTGCAGTTGACTCAACCCCCGACGCACAGTTTGTCAAGGGTGCGCGCATTTTTCTACTCCCCCTTTCACAATTTATGACATTTGTTAATTAATTTTCCATTGAATTGCAGCTGGCGTGAGCTGAGTTTATCCCTATGTAATATACACTATACACATATATGTATAAGCTCTTAGGTACTTTGGCCGGATTGATAGGGTCTTTGGCGGGGCATTAGCTATGGTAATTGCTGCGGAGGGTGGGAAGAAGGGGGCACATATTATGTGCATGTGGCGCATAAACAGTTAATCAAGCTGAGCGCAAAATTCATTGGAATTGCGTATACGTAATAATTGGAAATATGCGCTGGCAAATAGTTGAAAACATTGCATGAAATTGGCAGCAGATGCCATAGCTGAGCTTTTATTAAATTTACTGAATTTACATATAAATTACAAAAAAAAAAAACAAAAACAAAAATGAAATGTAATAAAAATATGAATTCTTTAAATTGCAGAGAATTCAGTCTATTTGGTATTTAATTCAGTAATTTTCTGTTTAAAGCAGATGAATGTATAAGAAAATACCAAAAATGCCACCCTAAAATGTACCAATTGCCCTTAAGAAGTTGATCCTTTCTGCCACGTACCAATATACTCAATAATAGCAACAATATACTAAATAATACTTGCAAACCTTGCTCAATAAACAGTCTGGCAACACTCCCCAAATGCAATTGATCCCTTCAGCGATATACCAATATACCCAATAATACCAATAATAGTCTGGCAGCAGTCTCCAGCAGCAGTTGACCCTCGCTGCTATACTAATATACTAAATAATACCAACAATATACTAAATGATAGCAAACCTTGATTTGCAAATATCAATCTAGCAGCACTCTCCAGCTGCAGTTGATCCCTTCTCTATTAACAGTCTGGCAGCACTCTCCAGCTGCAGTTGACCCTTTGAGTAACACCCTAAATAATACCAAAGAACTATCTGGCAACCCGCTGCTCACGTAAATACATCTGTAACAGCTCGACGGGCTCTTCATTGACATCGAATTAAAATGCAATTCGTATGTGTTGTGATATCGTTAATCACACCATTTAGTAGCGACATTTGTTGTGCTACCGTTTCGGAGCGAGCGGTATTACCCATCTGGCGAGCCACTCGGCTGCAGCTGAAGGTCATGGCCGAGCCAACTGTAACGGACGCCAAGCACGCAGACACATTAAGTGCGAGCCAGCGACACTGTTTGCCGGCCAAGAATTGCGCATGCGCAACATGGACAGCATTGTCTTCGTCCGCTGCCAGTCGTTGACTTGGCAACCGCTGCGCGTGCCCCGCATACCCAAACACCTCGCCAGGTAGCCAGCCACAGCCCCAGCCACAGTCGAAATAAATGAAAAGTGTAAGTGCTGACGCTTCGGCATTTGGCTATAAAAGCGCAGCGTCGTCTTCAAATTGGCATCACAAATCAACTGGTCATTCACTAGCTGACAACTATCCAAAAACCCAAAAACCTCAACATGTTCAAATACGTAAGTAGCTCCAGCTCCTGTTCCTGCTCCTGTTCCCGCTCCAGTTCGAGTTTCAGCTCTAATTGTTCATCTTTGCAGTTCGCCGTCTGCTTCTTCGCTGTTGTGGCTGTGGCCTCCGCCAAGCCCGGCATTGTCGCTCCTCTGGCCTACACCGCCCCAGCTGTGGTCGGCAGCGCCGCCTACGTGGCGCCCTACGCCTCCAGCTACACCGCTCACCAGGTGGCCCACAGCGCCGCCTTCCCAGCCGCCTACACTGCACCCATCGCTGCCGCCGCCTACACAGCTCCTCTGGCCGCCGCCTACTCCGCTCCTCTGGCTGCTGCCTACACTGCTCCAGTTGCTGCTGCTTACACCGCGCCTCTGGCCGCCGCCTACTCCGCTCCTCTGACCGCCGCCTACACTCGCTACGCCGCTGCTGCTGCTCCTCTGGCCTACAGCGCTCCGTTCGCCGCTCCTTACGTGGCACGCCCCTATGCCGCCGCCGCTGCCCCTCTGCTGCTGAAGAAGTAGAGTGTGCGTAGTTCAATAGATATATATATATATATATCTGATATATATATATATTTGCATATCGCATACCTCAACCGAACTGCTTGTGATTTTGTTTACGACATAAATAAAAGTTTAAGTTTCATTGAAATATTTTTGTCTCTTTGTTCATTCTTTTCCTCCATTCGCTCTGGCCTTGCTTTAAAATGCGCAACGTTTGGCTGCACGAATAATTCAGCCGCTTCATTAGCCACTTTAATGGGCCGATCCACTAGGCTGCCTTCAAGACGCAGCCAACTGCCGCTCTGCATATTAATGGAGAGAGTCAAGTGTTGCCAGGAGGATCTATCAATAGATCTCAGTATAGCTAGACCCAAGTCCGTCTCTTGGCGAAGGTCCGCTTGTCTCCGTCTAGATTAATGGCAATGTCTGCATGGAAGCATTTGGCTATAACTTTACTCTATCAGTATATACTCAAACTATATTAAAATATATCTTTAATCTCAACTCTAAAGGAATAAATTGATATGATTAAGATTAAGTTTACCCCTTAACACGACTACGACCAAAACGGACAAAAATTTTCGAATGCAACTTTTGAATGTAGATCGATAGTATTGCTATAGTATTGCTGCTTGCAAATCATAAAATATAGTTAAGTGTCAAATCGGACAAAGAATACACGAGCTAAAGTCATGCAAAGAGGAGAAGATTTTTTTTCGGACTCGAGTGAATATTTAGAAAACTGCTCCACCCACGGAAATATGCAAATATGCACATGGTAATATGCACCGATTCTCCGCTTAAATACGCTTCTAACGAGGTATAATATTCACAAATCGAATGAAAAGTACTCCAGTTGTAGTCAGTCAAAGATTGACCCACGCAAAATTGAGGAGGTATTTTTTCGGACTCGAGTGAATATTTAGAAAACTGCTCCACCCACGGAAAATCTGGTAATATGCAGCGATTCTCCGCTTAAATACGCTTCCAACGAGATATAACATTTACTAATCGAATGAAAAGTACTCCAGTTGTAGTCAGCCAAAGTTGAAAAACAGTCCATTTTTTCAGCTCGACCCGATTTTGACAAAAATGATAAGGGGTTACATCACATTTTTGTCAAAAATGGCAAAATTTCAACAATTGAACTTTTGAATGCAGATCGATAGTCGATAGTCATACGAATCGAAAATGATACAAAACCCCGAAATCGTGCAAAAAATAGTCGAGCTAGAGCCACGCAAAATTAAGGCGGTATTTTTTCGGACTCGAGTGAATATTTAGAAAACTACCAAACCCACGGAAAATCGGGGAATAAGCATCGATTCTCCGCTTAAATACGCTTCCAACGAGATATAACATTTACTAATCGAATGAAAAGTACTCCAGTTGTAGTCAGCCAAAGTTGAAAAACAGTCCATTTTTTCAGCTCGACCCGATTTTGACAAAAATGATAAGGGGTTACATCACATTTTTGTCAAAAATGGCAAAATTTCAACAATTGAACTTTTGAATGCAGATCGATAGTCGATAGTCATACGAATCGAAAATGATATAAAACTCCGAAATCGTGCAAAAAATAGTCGAGCTAGAGCCACGCAAAGTTAAGGAGGTATTTTTTCGGATTTGCCTTTGTCCCCTACAACTACAACTTGGCCTTTGCTTCTCTCTCATCACGCCCACAGCTCGACTTATATTCAGCTCTTATTGAACTTTATGTATACTACCTACTCTTTCTATATACTCTGTTAGTACGAATTATCTCAGCTCTAGCTTCACCATAATTACCGCAGAGACCGCAAATTCCATAAAATATTGAAGCAGCTCTGGCACATGCCTACGGCCCACACAAATGTATCTGGTTACCAAGCTTGGAAAGCTAAATTCCAGCCAGGAGCAGAATATCCTTGAGTAGGTAGTAAATTAATATTGACACCTGCTGTTGCTGTTGCTGTTGCTCCTCCTTCCTCGCCTTCTTTGCCTGCTGCTGTCGTCGCTAATGAGGCCTGAAACCTAAATACGTCAACAGCTCCGAAATGATGATGATTTAATGGTATATGGAGCAATGTCTCCTGGCAGAGGCCAAGCACAGAAATTAGATGTTTATTCAATTTGAGTGGAACGGAAGCTCGATAAACTGATAAGTGTTGACCAGGCCGACAGTGGGCAGGCTAGGCTGCAGGCCAAAACTTTTGGCAATTATCGTTTCGAGTGAACTTTAGCAGCAGCAGCAGAAGCAGCAGCAACAACAACTTCAGCAAAACTTTTTGACTTTATTGTTGACTTTGTTAAATGTGGCTAAATGGGCGTAAATGACCAGCAACAACGATGAGGCAGCAACAGGCTGGCATATGTGTGAGCCTCTGTGTAAAAGGGTTCAAAAGTTAAACTTACCTTCTCTGCCGAGTTGCCATGCATAAGCAAATTTCTGCTGCTGCTGCTGGCTGCTCGTTTACATGTATTTTTGCTGTGCTGTGGGGTCTGGCAACCCTCCGGTTTGATTATAAAAACTGACAGCGCGTAAGAAAAGTTCTTGCGGTTGCTTTGAAGCAGGTAGCAAAAAGACGCATTGAAATGTAAACATAAGTAGAGAAACTTTGCCCAAGCAGACAACAGCTAACCACAACAACAGCAACATCAGGAGGAACAACAACAACAAGAGGTAGAGCATGCACCTCATTACAGCAAAAAGGGACGTAGCAGCAGGAGCGTATCCCTCATCCGTATCCGTTGGAATTATGCGGCATTGTCTAAAAATGAGTTTTCGTTGCTTGTTGCTATTTTTACGTTTCATCGAACAAAAGCAAAGTACCTTGCAATGGCAGCAGCAGCAGCAGCAACAGTAAAGGCAATAACAACAGCAACAACAACAGCAACAATGGAGCTAAAAGCTGGCAAACATAAAGCATTAAGCTTACGGTAAAGCGCAAAAGCGAAGAAGGCGAAGCAGCACCAGCACCAGCAGCAGCAGCAGCAGCAGCAGCAGCAGCAGCAGCAGCAGCAGCAACGTAGTAACAAGTAGAAAAAGACAAGCCACAAGCACTCAAAGTCATGACAGTGGAGTGAAGCAGAGAAGCAGCAGAAGAAGTGGAAGGGGGGCAGGTGGAGAGGGGGCGGGAGGCAGCTTAACGAATCAGCGCATACCGAAAAGCGCCCAACTCATTCCTTTTTGCATGCAGCGCTACTGCACAGAATAATACATTGTGTGCAGCGGTGCAGGCGACAAATGTGGCAAAGGCGATTTGGGTAGTAGAGAAATGCATGATGGGCAGAGAATGTGTAAAGTATTTCAATTCGAGAGGACTTTTAGCTATTTTTAACTATTAATTACAGTTTAAATTAAAGTAACAATCGAAATGTGATAATAAATTATATTTTGATACATTTTTATATACCTAAAACTAACTTTAACGCAGCAAATTTTCTTTTAGTAACATACTGCTCTCTGTCTATCGCATTACATTAATAATTTGCTGATTAGAGAAAATTATAGATTGCCAATAAGAGAATGCCAATTAAAAATATTATCATATAATATATATAATCATATTGTGTTATAGTTAATTTTCCAATATTTATGTTATTTATTTGAGTTTAGTATATATCTAGTACTTACATACATACATTTACATAAACATACATATATTTCTTACATTCCTTCTCTAACAAAATAGGAATTTTGTACCTTTTGTCGCCTGTCCATTACATATTACATTTTCTTTGGTATATTTCTTCACATTTTGCTTCTCTTCGAACATGTCGTTCTCTTGCTTTTGGTCGCCTGTCGCTCATAATACACATAAAGTAATGCAACTGCGTTTGTGTGTTTACAGGATAATGTTACAAGGATTGGGGTGGTGGGCTGGCATGCACCTGCCGCCGCCCAGCTCCTTGGCTGACGCATTAAGTGAAGCACGCGGCATGTTGGCTCGAAATGAAGTGCTGACAACGCGTTGTTGCCGCTGTCGCTGCTGTTGCTGCTGGCACATCAGATGGTGCGAATGGCGGGCAGGCATTGCCCATGCCCGTTAGCTGCTAAGCGTCTTACGGTTTTAGCGCCAGACCGCACACACACACACACACACACACACACACAAAGAGACTGGGAGACAGGCAAAGACAAAAGAATGGCTGCGGTTGCCACTCGACTGGCTGCGTCGCTGCTGTTCTCGCTGCTGTTGCTGCTCGGTCTTTCTGGCTGTTTAATTTACGCGCTGCTATTATTTTAATCTTTTGCGCTACAACAGCGTGAAATGACTTTCACCTGGCCTTTTGCTGCGGCTCAGCTCAGGCCTGGCTGGGCAGGGGGCCAGACAGATGCGCGACTTGGCAGCGACTTCATCTTTGCAGCATTTAGCAGGCAGCTTTGCCTTCGCCTCTGTCATCGACGTTGCCTCTTTGCCAGTTTTTGGGCGCCTCGAGGCATGAGGCATGAGGCGAGAGGCGCGAGGCGCGAGGCAGACACACATATGGTGTCCGCCCACACGTTTATGCCACTTCCTGGCTGTGGGACCTTGTACTTTTATTGTTTCATGTGGCGCGCCCATCCATTCGCTCTTGATCTGCCATTCAGGTGCGAAATAAACGAGCTCGCCTTCATATCGTACATCATCGCGTGCTTGGCGCTTTCATCGTTCCGGAAATCTCCAGCAATCAGCATCCGGAGCCGAGGCCAGGTGGGGCATGTGCTCTACTCTAATGCCTCAAATCATTTTCATTTCTTGCTGCTCTCAAGACATGCCACCACCTCCCCCTGCTCCCGCTCGTCTCTTATTTTTACTGCTTGCCACTCGAAGCTCGCTTAAGCTGCTGCTCAGCTCCGTTGCTGCTGCTGGTGGTGCTTCCCTTTGTCTCTTTTTTGTTGCTTTTCTGTTCTTTTCTTTTTATGTTGCTTTTTGCACTATGTAACATTACAATATTTTAAAAGATTTACTGACCCATACAGCTACAGCTGTATTCGCAGCGCGCCAAAGTGCAAAGCGCTGTAAAATATTACGTATACGCAGCGTCGGGCACCTGGAAAAAGTTTCGGATTTGTAACGCCAAGTTAAACATTCGTTTGGATTTAGCAAGCAAGTTACAGCTCGCTCGGACAGCTGAAATATATGCGTGGCAAAGAGTTTAGTCAAAAGTCAAGAGTTATCTGAGGAATGTGAGATTCATATTAGATGTAGGTTAAGGTAAGCTTATAGATGAGCTAAAGAATATAATTTATAAAGAATTCAGTTAGGATATGAGAGAGTATGAAAGTCGAGTTATATTGTAAGCTAAGATTGTATATGATATCTTGTATATAGTTAGGTTTGTGAAGATATATCTAGGCCATTTCATGTAGAAGATCAGATCAGATCAGATAAGTCTTTAGCCTAGTTGCCTATATGGAATATCACATCTTTCGACGAGTTGGTTAGACTGCAGTATGCCATTACATATAGACTCTATAGGTATACTTATCTGTCTAGTCTCGTTCTCCAGTCTCATTCCCCCTTCAACTGCGCTAATCAACTGCAAATTTGCTCACGCCGCAGCGTTGCCTTCAAATTTATGCGATTTACGCCGAAACTTTAGCGAGCCAAAGGAAAAGCTAGAGACAAAATCGTTTCGCCAGCTTAGCTGGACAAAGGGGGCTGGGGCTGGGGATGGGGCGTGGCAGCTGCTTAAGACCTAAAATAAATAGAATTTTTAAGTAAATTGAAGCAGGAAACTTATTTGCAGCGCTCAACTTAGTCGTCGCCCAGTTGTACACTAACTTGGCCAACATAATTCACACGCAAGCCAAAAGGAGCCAAAAGAGAGGGAGAGAGAGACAGAGAGAGGGGGAGAGAGAGGGAGCGAGGTAGACATGTCCAAAGAGCCGCAACTTGTGGCAAAAGCCACACAGTGGCTTGGCTGGCACAAATGGTGCACATTACAAGGGCCCAAAGCTACTTACCCAGGCAGCCGGCGTGGCAAGGACTCACATATTTTATTATCAGCAGGAGCTGGAGTCGGAGCGGCAGGCAGGGCGTCGTCTGTCTGTCTGTGCAACAAGGCGCAAAACTTAAGCGGCGAAGACAAATTTTTATTGCCACAAGCCCAAGTCGATTTCGATTATTGACTGCAAGCAAACTGTTGCACAGCATAAGAAAGAGAGAGAGAGTTAGAGGGAGACAGTTACATAAAGGATGGCAAGCAGCCAGCCAGCCAGCCACGCGAACTTCTGCTGGCTTTGGCTGTCGCGTTCGCTCATTTGAGTCACATTTTATTATTTTGGGCGCATTTATCGTATGCGCGCTGCCATTTTATTTTATTAGCGTGGCATTTCAATTGATCGCGCCAGGGCATGGCATGGGAACACCCAGTGCAGAGCCTTTAAGGACTGATTGATCTGGCAGCGCTGTTTTGTGTCACTTAAAGAGCTGTGGCATACTAGAAGTACTTATTGATCTGGCAACTCTGTGGCACTTGGCACTTAACTCTGCCTACTTTCACAGACTGATTGATCTGGCAGCACTAGAGAACTAGACTTCGTAATAATTAAACTCTGATCTGGCTACTTTTGTAGACTGATTGATCTGGCAGCTCTCTCTCTCTCTCTCTGTAAAGCTCTTCTCCTTCCATCACTATTTAGAGCCCACTTCCCAGCACAGATCTGACCGATCTGGCAACTCTGTTTCGTCAACTTTTTTCGTAACTTTCAAGCGCTTTTCAACCCAGCAGGCACCTCTCTGTTGTCAGCTGTCAGAGATTGGATGATTTGCAGTTCTCCAGTTTTTTCATAATTATATAAAACTCGTCCGAGCAACACAAGAAAAGCCTTATATTCATTATACTCATACGGCTTTTTTTTCGTATGTTTTTACCAAAAAATAAAAAAAAAAACGTATTTGAAAGTAAGAAACGAAACGCCTCCACAAAAAAAAAAAAAAAACCCTCAAAACTCACTCAAGAAAGGGAGAAGAAAAAATCAAGTAAACGTGTGTGGCACAACCAAGTTTAGAGCAAAACAGTTACGAGATAGGCGCTATATTGCAAAAGTACTTTAAAGTAACTCAAACCATGGGCTACGATAACTACAACGGCACCGAGGTGGCCGAGTCCGGCCAGGGCATCTACGGCGACGGCAATGGGAACAGCGCGGTGGCCGATGAGCAATTCGCAGCCGCCGCGGTCGAGCTGCAGCCGTCGCTGAATCGCGTGCTCAGCTCGATCGACTACGATCTGTGCTTCAAGCATCCCCTGGAGCACACCTGGACGCTGTGGCATTGGGAGAACGACCGCACCAAGTCCTGGTCCGACATGCTGAGCGATGTGACCAGCTTCAACACTGTCGAGGATTTCTTCAGGTGGGGATGAGATGAATATATTATAAATATATATTTCTGTAATCTCTCTGCCTCTCACTCTTCCTCCTCCAGTGTCTACTACTTCATTAAGCCACCGTCCGATCTCAAGGTATTCAATGATTATATGGTGTTTAAGCATGGTATACGGTTAGTTGTTTTCATATTTCTTTTTATTTCTATTTTTGACTTCTATTTTTTGTTCTCTCGCTGCAGTCCCATGTGGGAGGACGATGTCAACAAGAACGGCGGTCGTTGGGTCATGTTTCTGGACAAGGACTCGAAGGAACTGGTAGACAAGTTGTGGCATGATTTGGTAAGCAACATACTCGTACTCTCGCCTCTTCGGCATTTTGATGAAGATATATCTTCTATAGCTTCTGTGCACCATTGGCGAGTGCTTTGAGTATTCGGATCAGATCTGTGGCGTGGTTATCAATGTGCGCAACAAGGCAAGCAAGATATGTGAGTATCAAGGATAATCGTGACTGCTCCATCATTAACTCCATTTCGCCTTCATCCTTAGCTCTCTGGACCAAGGACTCGCGCAATCAGCAGGCCATCCTGGCGATTGGACGCAAGATGAAGCAGTTGCTGCAGCTGCGCGAGGTGGAGCTGCAGTACCAGGTGCACAAGGACGCCATGGTGCAGGCCGGGCCGAATGTCAATGCCATTTACAAATTGTGAATTCCAAGCAAAGCGAGTGCGACAAAGCTGGCTTTCGACGGAAGCGTTTACATAGTTTAAGTACTCACGGCTGTCCATCGTCAAATGCTCAACTCTTGGCCTAGATCTTGGACATTTGCACGATCGGACGATCTCGATTTCTTTCCCACTAAAAAGCTCTTATACATCCACAATTTATACATCCATAATTTATACTCGCACAGACAGACTGACGCACATACATATATGGATATGTATGTGATGTGTACATGTGGTACCTTCCCGAATGGCATGTACCGATAGATAACGAATAAAGCGCATTGCAATCCATTGCACATGAGGTGTAGATGAGTGTATCTCGAGTATCTGTGTGCAAATGTATCTATGAGGTGAGATGGGAATCTACATGTATCTTATGAGTATAAGCATCAATGGATATGTATCTATAGATCTGTAGACGGATGTATAGGGGTAGGTAGATATGTAAATAGATCTGTAGATAGATATATGGGTAGATATATATCTATGTCTATGGGTAGATCTATAGATCTGTAGATAGGTGTGTATATGATAGATCAGATAAATAGATCTATAGATGGATAGGTGGCTAGACAGATCTATGGAACTGTAAATACATCTAGATAGATAGGCCGATGGATAGATCAATAGATATATAGATCAATAGATAGATAGATGGATAGATAGATCTGTAGATAAGTAGATAGAGCTGTAGACAGAGATGGGTAGATAGATCTGTAGATAAATGGATGGGTAGATAGATAGTTGAGTAGATAGCTGAGTAGATAGATATATGTAAGTAAATCTGTAGATTGATAGATGTAGATCTGTTGATAGATTCCAATCTGTATCTATACTCAGTATTCTTCTATTTTTGTATCCATCTATCTGAGTATCTCCAATAGGCACTCCTCAGGCTCACTACGCATAGCAATAGTCACTCTACTAGCTCGTTCAGTAAATAATTCATTTTCTGTGCTGTTTTTCTGCCTTGACTCCAGTTGGCTTTCTGTTTTTCCTTTTTCCCGTTTTCTTTTTTTTGGTGTCACCAAATCCGGCACGTCCTTAGCCAGGACACACGTTCGCTCGTGCTGGTCTCTCCACTCGCTCGCTCGCGCGCTCACTCGCTTCATGGCGATTATCCTTTATGCCATAATTTTGGCTATTTTTGCTGTCGTGTCGCGTTCTCCTGCCACAGCTCCCCCCCCCCCCCTTCTCCCACCCCTTGTCATGTGGGCGTGTCAGTTACGCTTGGTCTTTTGTGTTTATGCCATGCATAGCAAATTGTGTGCAATTTATGAAAATATGCTAAGAAGGACAGCCCCCCCGGGGGGTGGGGGTGTTGGTGAGTGTTGACTGTGTTTGTGGGCGTGGCGAGACGACGCACATACACATACTTATATGGCGTACGTAATACGTATATAATGTGATTGTTGTAATTTGTTAGGATTTGGTCCTTTATTGTTTTATTGAATTATGAAGTGGCATTTGCCAAATGACGAGAACGTGATACACTAGCCACAGCCAGACACACTCACGTGCGTCCTGGCGTATCCTTTTACGGGAGTCGCTGACACGTCGCCTTGACTAGTGCTGCCTGCATGTTTGTAATATCGAGCGAGGAATTCCTGGGGCCAGGCTGAGGAATGCCTGCACTTTGATGCCGAATGGCAAATGCGCATTGATATGCGCACCTGTGCAGCTCGCAAGGACATGCAGGACATACCTGCACTTATTGCTGTCTTTTGTTTATTGTTGCTGCCAACTGGAGTACAGTGAGCAGTGTGCTCGAACGACCATTTCAATAAAGGACATTAGCTCGTCCTCCTTCTTCCTTTCCCTATTTATACTCAACTCGAGCTTCCTTTGCCCTTGCAGCGAGTCTGCACTGTGGCCGTGCGCTTTAAAGCCGATGTCAAAGGACAAGCCAAAGGAAGGCAAATAAAAGTTAACTACAAGCCCGGAAGCTGCAACAGCAGCAGCAGCAGCAGCAGAAGCAGCAGCAGCAGCAACGCCAGCAACAGCTTCCGCTTCCGGCTTTGGCCTCAGCTCAGATAAGCGCAGCAAACTAATGTTGCTGTTGTTGCTGTTGTTGTTGCGTATATTATTAAATGCAAGTGTAATTGAAAAAGGCGCAGGCAAAGGCGAAGTGGAGTGGGTGGGTAGGAGGTCCTTTAAGCATCGCTCATCCTGTTGCTATTTTAATTAAACAAAAAGCGTAAAATGTGTGACCATTCGTTCCAGAGGGAGGCTGGGTGGGTGGCTGGGTGGTTTTGGTCTGGCTCCAGCTGTTTGTTTGTCCAGCGACTTGTCTTTTGGCCACGTAAATATTCTTGGCCAACAAGCACAAAATTGTTTGCCCCCGATGTGCCCGATGCGCCCGATGTGTCCTGTTGCAAAACAAATTAATTGTCTGTCGTTGTTTTCTTTTTCACATAAAGTTTTGCCGGCGTGTCCTTGCGGTCGTCCCTGTTCGTTCCTGTCGCAATTTTCAGCGCTCTGTTTGTTGCGTAAATTGCGGCCATTTCTGTTGCTCCTGGTCCTGCTGCTGCTGCTACTGCTGCTGCTGTTGTCTCCTGTCTGTTGTTATTTGCGCTATCTTTTCTCGTCTGCTGCCTCGTCGCTCGTCTCACTCAAATTTCACTTGGCTTTCGCTTAGCTCATTTACTGCACAACTTGTTATAGCTTTTTGGGTTTCCATTTGCCATCAAGAGACAGCGACAGACAGCCCTCCCTCTCTCTCTCTCGCTCTCTCTCTCTCTTTAGTCATAATTCAAATGTAATTTCATTGCCACCATCAGCTCCCCCGACACTCATAATTATTTTTTGATTAAAGATGCTCCTGTTGTCCGACAGCCCGACAGCTCGAATAACTGCCGATAAAATGGGTAAACAGAGTGCACCCTTGTGCTCGATTGGGACTTTTTTGCATTCTGCGTGGAAATTTTATGCTTTCATCAGTGAAGTTTTTAGTGTCTTCGCAGTGTAGATTAAAAAAAAACAAGTTGGAGGCGGAGATGTGTTCAATAAATATTTCAGTTATGGCTGAAAGTCGAGAGATCTTAGCTTAGATTAGGAAAACTTTGAGTTAAGCCTGAATTTGGGCATTGAGAATTGCATAGAAAGGCGATGTCAGTACATGAAAGCTAGGAGTAAAAGAGAGAGAGAAAGAGAGAGAGGGAAAGTAGAATGGAGGAGAGATAGACTTATATTCGTAGAGCCAAGGACGAGGGAGATAGAGAAAGGCAGAGAGAGAGAGAGAGAAAGTAGAATGGAGGAGAGATAGACATATATTGGTAGAGCCAAGGACGAGGGAGATAGAGATAGACAGAGAGAGAGAGAGAGAGAGAGAGTGAGCTGTTGATGCTTCGAACAGGCTTAAATAAAGTAAAAAAAGAAATATCCTTTATACATTTAATTTGTGAACCAAATTCGATATAGCTTTGCTTTGGGCAAATGAACTTTATCTGGAGCTGTGACTTTTGGCTCTCGAGTCAGAACAAGTTAATTAAATTGTGGCCATAAAATGCTATTACTCCATGCCAAATAGCTGAGCTTTGAGCCTTATTTAAGCTCTTTCTTGTGGCCTTCGCTTACCTTTTGCCAGTTGAACTCGTGATTTCTGTTTTATGAATTGGGCGCCTCTGGGGCGTTTATGGCTTTTCATTTTGCTTTTGTTTATTATTTTTATTTATTGAACTCGGATGCAGTTGAGCTGCAGTTGCTGCAGCAGATTGAGAACGAATTTGCATAAATGCTGCCAGCTCTCGACTTGCTGTCATAAATAAATAAGTCTCGTTGTCATTTGTGAGCCTCAAAGCCTTCAGTATTTGCCCAATATCCAGCACGAAATGCAATTAAAATGCCGAAACGCAATAATCATTTCATTTCCTCAATTTGCCAATCAAACTGACCAACTCCAGACTCTTCACAGCGTTAGGCCCTTCCAATATTTGACTGTGGCTGAGGAAATGCAACTTTAATTGAATTTATAACAATGCACGAAATTTATTAAAATACATTTGTGGCATTCTGAAAAGTATGCAATAAGGGAAATGGCTGTATCGGGTGTGACTGACTGCCTAATACTCTTTCAAGAGAAATTTAAAGCCTTTAATCTATTTTTGTCTCTTCTGCCCATCCCAACCCTCTACAGAGCCTATAGTTGCTCAGCTCTCATATTCTTCAGCCAAACCAATATACCTTCTTTCCCACTTGTCGAACGGCCATAAAAATATGAGCAGAGTTTCCATAATAATAATTTAACTACACGAAACGAATTGCATTTGACTTCTCTCATTTCGTTTTTTGTTTCCTCTCGAATTCTCTGCCGAACTGAACTGAATTTTCGCTTCCAGTGAACGATGTCGCCATCGCATTGCATTCGCATTTGCAAAATTATAACAACATTAAAAAATAAAAAAATGAAAACAAAAAAAAACTAGTTAAAAGTTGACAACAATGAAACGTCAGAAAGCTTGAAGCGAAAAACTTTCAAACCGTGACTCAACAAAAACAACAATACAGATAAAGATATATATATGTATATGTATATGAATGTATATATATACGTAGCTACATATAGATGTTGAAACTCTAAACCCTTTTTATACTCTGTACCCAATGTGAATGCAAATGGAGTTGTTCTTCATACAGTAAAAAAGTGAGTAAGGAGAAAAAGAAGATTGAGCTGAGAGCATATGAAAAATACATACATAGGTATATATAATATTCATTCGATTCTGGATGCTATATATCATTCCCCTATATTCCGTGGGTTGGGCGATTTTCTAAATATTCACTCGAATCCGAAAAAATACCTCCTCAATTTTGCGTGGGTCAAGCTTTCACTGACTGCGACTGGAGTAATTTTTACCCGATTTGTTAATGTTATACCTCGTTGGAAGCGTATTTAACCGGAGAGTCAATGCCTGTTCCCAGATTCTCTGTGGGTTTGGCGGTTTTCTTAATATTGACTCGAATCCGAAAAAAATATATGCTCAACTTTGCGTGGCTCTAGCTCGACTATTTTTTGCACGATTTCGGAGTTTTAAATCATTTTCGATTCGTATGACTATCGACTATCGATCTGCATTCAAAAGTTCAATTGTTGAAATTTTGCCATTTTTGACAAAAATGTGATGTAACCCCTTATCATTTTTGTCAAAATCGGGTCGAGCTGAAAAAATGGACTGTTTTTCAACTTTGACTGACTACAACTGGAGTACTTTTCATTCGATTTGTGAATATTATACCTCGTTAGAAGCGTATTTAAGCGGAGAATCGGTGCTTATTACCAGATTTTCCGTGGGTGTAGCAGTTTTCTTAATATTCGTTCGAGTCCGAAAAAATACCTCCTCAATTTTGCGTGGCTCTAGCTCGACTATTTTTTGCACGATTTTTCAACTTTGACTGACTGTAACTGGGATATTTTTCATTCGATTTGCGAATATTATACCTCGTTAGAAGCGAATTTAAGCGGAGAATCGATGCCTGTTCCTTGATTTTTCGTGGGCTTAGCAGTTTTCTTTAATATTGACTCGAATCCAAAAGAATACCTCCTCAATTTTGCGTGGCTCTAGCTCGACTATTTTTTGAACGATTTCGGAGTTTTATATAATTTTCTATTCAAATGGGTCTTTATCTATGTCCCTTTCTCTCACAATTTGATTTCCAGAATATAGTTCCAAACTGCTTCCGCCGCTTTTTCGTCCCACTGTCACCCCTTTACAGGGTATCTGTGTATCCATCACTCAATACTTAATTCTGTGTTTGCATTTAATGCGCCCACGCCTAGCTGCCACGTCTACCTTCTTTCTTTTTTTGTTCGTTGCTTTTGGCCCGTTTTTTGTTTTGCCCAACAATAAAAGCAAATTTTTCTAAAATTTCATGTCGCCTGTGTTGCCCCGCGCCGCTAGGGGTTGAGGGTTGGACCCACCCAAGTTATTTGCAATTTAACTTTTCGGCAAACAGAGACAGACACAGCTATAGGTGGTGTAGCCAAAGGATGGGCATGCTAAAACAAGGACACGTAGCCCCAAAGAGCTTTAGTTTTTAGTTGGCTTTTATTAACTTTTGTCTGCTTGAGTGTGTGTGTTAGTGAGGGTGTGTGTGTGTGTATGTGTGTGTACGGGTGTGTGTTCGTTCAGACAGTTCCACTTATTTTGGGTATAAAAGTTGCGCTATTACCGAGATTTGAGACGTTGCTGCTGTCCCTCACAAACGACTAGCCAATTTACAGTTAACTCGAATACGGCCTACGCCAGACGGCTACCCTTTCGGGCGGGTGGTGCGGTGCAGCGCCACAACGAAGCACCACTTTATGCACAATTTAACTTTTGTCGTTTTGCATTTGGTGTGGATTCCACTAAATGCTCCGCTCCTGCTTGCGGCTAGCCTGCCCAGCTAGAAATATGTTCGATGCGTTTAACTGGTGCGCCGCCGGCGGTAGTGGTGGCGGCGGTGCTCTCCCTGCTGCTGTCGGTGTCGTTGACGGCATCATTGCTGCTGCTGCTGTGGGCGGCGGCGTCATCGGCGGTGGTACGCCCACCTGCACGTATTTGATTTGAAAGTAGTCCGATATGAACTCGGTGCTCACCAGATTCAGCTCGAGGCCCTTGGCCAGCATGGCGAACAGCCCCTTGCCGCGCATCTGCTGCTCCCGCAGCTCCCTGGTGACGGCCACGTTGGTCGCGTGATCGCCCACAGTCGACTTGACAATCAGCTCGCAGTAGTTGCGGAACACCTGATGCCCGAGCGTCTATAGGTGGGCACAGAGACAGAGGCAGAGAAAGAGAGAGAGAGAGGGTGTTAGGTGTGATGCAAACGGCTATAGCCGACTGTGTAATACTCTGTTAATGATAGTCAAGAAAGGGAATGGGAAGAGCAACCTATAGAAGCTTGATAGCTGATTGAAGTTGGCTATAGCCGACATAGACATGGCATAAACATGGCCAAGGCTGATATACCCCATTCACTCACTTGAGAGCAGTCGATCGACACTTACAGTTATCATCAGGTGGGCCACGCCCATGCACTTGTAGCGCTCGCCGCAGTCCACGGTGGTCATGAAGAAGCAGAACTTGACCAGGAACGGCACGGCCAGGCTGAAGCAGCGCTGCGCGTAGAGCAGCCGATGGAGCAGGAGGAGCATGTTGTGGGAGCGCAGGCGCAGGCCGACGTTGGCCGTTTGCCAGCGCGGCACGAGGACGCCCCAGTCGGCGGAGTCGTGGGTCCGGTTGACGTCCACCAGCCCGTAGGCGATCCACTTGTAGCAAATGGGCGCCTTGAAGTAGACGGGCAGCGGCAGCTCGGCGCCGTCGAATTCCAACGCCAGGATGAAGTCGAAGCAGATGCCGCGGTTGAGGGCGCCACGCTCCGCGGCGTACACCTGGTGGGCGAAGGGTATGCGGTTGTAGCTGAGCGCCGTGTACTTGATGTCGTAGGTGGCGCCCCAGTAGCCGTCGAGGGCTTGCAGGTCCTTGACGGCGCGCTGCAGGTCCCGCTTGAGGCGCAGATTCATGCACTTGGGATTCAAGGCGTCCCCGAAGAAGAACGGATGCGCGTAGTTGGACCTGTAGAGCTGCACGCTGTGCTGCTTCTCATTGAAGGCGGCCGAGAACGCGATGGGCAGTCGCATGGTGAGGAAGACCTCGAAGCCCAGTGGCATGTCCATGTTGATCTGGCTGACGAAGGAGGCTGCAGCAGATTGGAGATTGGAGTAGCTGCGGAGCGAATGGCTGTTGGCTGTTGGCTTACCCGTCTTGCGCAGCTCACCCATGTAGTCCTTAAAGAGGGATTCGTTCTTGCGCAGCTGCGCGACGAGCGCGTCGATCAGCCGCTTGGCGTCGTGCACGAAGCGGTGGTGCTGCTCCTGGTCCCCATGGAAGTTGAGTGCCATCAGCTCGAACGTGTCCACGAAATTGAGCATTGCCATAGTCCCTTGGCATTTCGTCGAGTGAAAACAATGAAAACAAATGATTGCTCAGCTGCCAGTGTTGCACAGCGGCTGAAATGAGTTAGCTTTCAAATGTGTCTGGCGTTGCCAGATCACTGCGATCGATTCGATTATTAGTCAGTTGTTGATTGTGTGTGACTATGTATGTGCGAGTGTGTCTGAGTGTGTGTGTGTGGCATGAATGAAATTCGAATAGGATCCAATTACTACGGGCTTTACTACGACGCAGCTGCGCACTGGCCTCCAGCATCCACGTGGACTCCGGCAGCGTTCAGCTTCATCTCGAGCCTTTCGGCCAGCCACAATGCGAATTCAGTTGCTGTTCGACGTTCCTCGCGTGCGGTTGTGCCTGGGCCCAGCGCATTCATTTGCATAGCTCTGTCTCCCTCTCGCACTACAGCCAAACGAAAGAGTAAGACAGAGAGAGAGAGTGTGTGTGTTTGAATTGAAGCCGTTAAGTAGAGAGCGCGCCGGCGCTGTCGCAGTCGCTGTCGCTGTCGACGTTTGTGTACGAAAGAGCGTGTGAGCTGGCAAAGTGCAATAGGCAGCCAAGCTGCAACAACAATAACAATAACAACAACAACAATAACTGTAACAACAAAAGCAACGGCAACGTGCGCGCTGTGTAAATAACAGCAGCATTGCATGTCAGTGTGTGTGTGTGTGTGTCCGAGTGTGTGTGTGTGAGTGTGAGTGAATGCATTGGTATAGATACTACGCGAAACTGCAGTGTAAAACAACAAGCGCCCGGCAACAGGACAACAACAATAACAACAACAACAACAACAAGGGCAAGTAACGGCAACTGCTTCACGCGCTGCCTAATGAAAGGTGCTCGGCCAGGCGCTGGCACGCTCCTGCCTCAGCCCTAAATTGAAAATAAATTCAATTGCAACAACAACAACAACAACGAAGTTTTGCCCGTGTTGGTAAACGCGCAAAGTGTTTCCCCGACTAAATTGCATGCAAATTCGTTTAGTTCGCAAAAAAATAATAGAAAATCGCTTTCAAACGGATTTTCAAGTTTGCAGCGAACTTTTAATGCTGCCGCATGTGGCACGTTGCAAGTGGCAACGCGCGACGGCCTCTGTGAATAATGCATTCCGCATGAACATCGGCCAATTTGTGCGATCTATAGACTGTGCCTTGAGCCGTTTACTTTGCAGTTCGATTTTTGACTCTTTTTTTTAGCGCTTTTCCACCAGTTGAATGTGGCTTGCGGCTGGGAGTGGGGCCAAGAGTGGCGCTAGAAATTTCTGTAGTATTCAGGAATCCTTATCTTTATAATATTGTAAATTAGGTGAATTAAAAAAAATATTTAAGTTATATATCAAAATAATTTTCTAAATTTTTTAGTTATTTACATTGAAAGTCTGCTTTACATATGTATACGATAAGATAATATTATTATACTTACTTTATCTGGCTTTAGTATTTCTATATTGCTTATACTCAAGTACAGTGAAACATTTCTGAATGTACATATGTATGTACTTCGGCTTCAGGTGTTCAGCTTTGCAGACTCTCTGAATGTTATAGTTATATTTCCTCTTTCTAGAATTTTTTCATAGCTTTATCCATCAGTTTTATTATATATTTTTAGTGTGTCAAATGCTCAAAGTGTAGCCTATGCAAAAAGCTAAAAAATGGGACTTTAAAAATTAAAGAAACTAAAAATTTAAATTTATCAACAATTTATATTCACTATACTTCGGCTATTACATATATATTATATTTAAAAATATTTATATATATTTATTATTTTAAAAATAGCTATTTATTTGCTCGAAAAAGTTCTAACTGCCGTAGCAGCTTAACAGCTTAACAGCTTTAGCTCAACACAATTCCCTTCAAGCATTGCTTGAGCTTCAAAGGGTTAAAAAACAAAAAACATTTATATTTGCCAAGAACTTGAATCGGATTAAGCTCGAAGCTCTCTAATTGGAGGTCTTTGCGAGGCAGCCTCATTTAAGATAGCTCCACTCCACTTGGCCCTCTCGAACGGTGTGCAGCATATGTAATCCAAGGGTGCTTCTGGCGCTGGGCGCGTGTGTCGCTCATTAAGTGGCTCGACTCGAATCCTTTACGAGCGACACGTTTAGCGGGGCGGCTGCGGCGCTTTGCCACGTAGCCTGGGCAGACGTCCCACCTTTGGCGTAATTGCCATTTAATTGTTTGACATCCCTTCGTATCGTTCTATATATATATATATATATAATTTATATATTTTATGTTGCTGTTGTTGTTGTTGCTGCTGCTGCTGTGTGCATAGAATTTGAAATTGTCTTTCATTATGTCGAGCTGTTGGCTTTCCGTGCAATTAGACGCTGGCAGCTGGCAGCTGCCAAGTGACTTATTTACTGCAATTAGAGTAAAGTTTTTCGGTTCGGCTCTGCCGTCGGCCTATGCACCACATAAATAAACCTTAAGCCGGCCGGCAACCCACAGAGAGAGAGAGAGAGAGAGTGGGAGAGCGAGAGAGTGGGAGAGCGAGTTTGGGGCCTATTGATTTTATGAACGAGTTGCTGTTGCAGCAGCTGCAACTATTTTGAATGTTGCCGCCATGAGACAAACTATAAATCTGTCTGTGCCGGCATGCACACACTATATACTACTATATAACACACACACACACACGCACACACACGTACGCACACACATGAAATTTATCGATTGCCGCATACACACGCCGGACAACAGAGCAGCAGCAGCAGACGACACACACTCTGCTGCTCCTGCTGCTGCTGCTGATGTGTAGTAAAAATCGCTCGTATTTCATGCGGAAGTGACCACACACACACACACACGCACACACACAGACACATACGCACGCATGCACTCACAAAATGGTCGCCCATGTGCTTCGTCGTCGTCGGCGTAGTAGTTGTCGTAGTAATTGTTGCAGCCGGCAACGAAACGATAAATGGATTGGTTTATTTAAATTTTACGTGCTCGTGCCGGAGCATCGTACGCAGCAGCGGCAGCTTAACCAGTTACTAGCCCAATTTGTTGTTGTTGTTGTTGTTGTGGTTTTTTTTGGGGGGGCAAACAGCTGCAATGGCTCACATTGCGTATACGCAACGTGCAGCGTGCGTATGCGCAATGTAAAACGTTTTCGTAGTAAACACATCAAAAAAAGCAACGAATGCGAGGTAGTTGCTGCCGCTATTGCTGCTGCTATTGCTGTTGCTGTTGCTGTCATTAATTAGTTGTGCGGCAAGTTTCACTTTTTTTGCTGTCGTCGTTGTTGTTGTCGTTGTTGTTGTTGTTGTTGCTGGGCGGCGACCCTAATCCATCATTTACCACAAAAGTCACGTACAGCGCTGGCAGCCTGAGCTTGAAAAGGAAACTTCCACTCGGAAGAAAGTTCATGTAACTTTAACACGCACACAGACACACAGAGTAAGGGTAGTTAATGTCCCTGTGTGTGTGTCAGCTCTTATAACTGCCAAGTTTGTTGTAACAAATTAAGAAATCACTTTCGCGCCGCCAGCAAAATATGCGCACTGAAAGTTGCCTGCAAGCTGCAATGGGAATACCCTAGCCAAGTGAGGGGAGTGGCTATACTAGCTTTTAGACAACTCAGAGTAGATAGATAGTCATAGATATCTATCCAATGGCAGCTGTGCTTAGTAAGAAGACTATAAGCAGGAGTCTATCCCATATAAACCCAAGTTTGGAATGCAGCTTAGGACAAGGCTATGAATCTTGCATAAGCGTAACCATTATAACAGTTTATCGTTATCTGAAAGATCAAAAACTGTTTGCAACTCCCATTTTCTTTTAGGTTAGGGTATTTTCTAGCACATCAGACTTTTCATTCTCAGCTGGTCATGCTGCCCGTATTGCTATCAAGCATCGTCCATAGCTTAGATTGATCAGACTCTCTTCATCTAAATACTTTAGCACTTTTATCTTGGTTAGGGTATTTCCCAGCACAGCATCTGTGTAAAGTCCCGTCCCAGACTCGTAACGCTGCCTGCATTGGCTGTCAGCAGCGACAGCCTAAAAACAGACGCGACCCCAAAAAGTGTTGCACAAAACAAATGGCAAAAAGGTCGACGCCATCTAAATATGATATAAGAATGGGCGCAGGCTCGCCCTCGCCTCCTCCTCTTCCTGCTCCTCCACCTCCACCTGCTCTGCATGCATATTATATCTACTCCAATTGTGTACAACTGTAAATGTATATATAACACACATAGAGCGCTATAGCTGTGTTGGCTGGCAACGAAGACCTGGCCAAGAAATTTCTGTGATTGGCGTGTGACATTTTCAGGGTATTTAAAATATATATTTTCGCATTTCTGTTTAGCTCGGTCTATGCGCATTTTGATTGATGTGCGAAGCGTAGGGTGGGGGTAGCGAGGAGTAAGGGCGGCATGCGTGTCCTGGCTCGAGCTGAGGTGTCAAACAAGGCCTCAGGCTAGAGGCGTTTGCTGAAAAGTTTAACATTTTGTACAACATGTGAAGAACATGATGTGAAGAAGAGTATATTGGTTTTGTGTGATATTTGGATAGCTGTCCGTATGTCCTACTATAATATATAATATATGTTAAGCTGCAGCAGTCTGCCTTCGCTTAAGCTTTCTCGCAACAGAAAAGAGTATTATGCAGTGGGTACCACCCGATTGCCACTTTCTTACCTGTTTCGACTAGGAACTGGTGAAGCAGCTTACGATGCGTGCGGTTTAGTTCTATGAAGTGGCGTGCATTTCGCGTGCTAGAAACTTTGATTTGAAGTTGAGCTCAGGCAAGTTAGGCTAACTACAACTAGTAAACCCAATTGCCTGATTGTAAAACTCTGAGAGTTCCCAAACAGTTTAAGTCCAGCTTTAGCTTTTAAAGTTCTTCGGCATCTTCTTAGCTGACTTCTGCCTCCATATTCTATATGGGCTATAGCAGGTAGAGCCACTTATTATGTCAACAACACTATTGTTTCTGTGCCTTCATCCTCCGCGTCTCGCGCATATTTGGCAATAGCTTTTGCCCCGCCCCCCGCTGCATTCCCATCCCCTGCTCATTTTTACTTAACCCAATATTTTGCTCGTTAGTCATGAGCGAAGGGAAAAAACAAAAGCCCAGCAGAGTGTGGCGTAGTAAAAGCCAAAGGCAAGGAAAAATCACTGAGCAACAACAACAACAACAACAACAACAACTACTCAACGCTGGCATCAGCTGCTATGTGCAAAAAGTTTATGACTTTAGACCCATTTTGTGTGGCGACGGCGGCGGCGACGGCGACGCTGAACTCAATTTTTTTGCACTGAATCACAGCGAACCCCTTTTGGGGCAGAAGGGAGAAGGCAGCGGGCAGCGAGTCTCACGCCCATCAGCTCGATTTGGGCTTACCTTTTGGGGCTGCTGCACCTGCTGCTGCTGCTGCCGCCGCTGCTGCTCAGCCTTCTTCTATCTGACTGCGAAGCTGGCGTCGTTGCTGCTGTTTTTAAATGATTTTTATGTGCACTTCAGGCAGCCAAAACAACAACAGCAACAACAACAACATCAGCAGCAGCCAAGTTTTTGACTGGGTTTTTATTTTGCATATTCAGATACCCTGTAAATATAAATAGTACTACAAAGGGTAGGTTGACGACGTAGAAAACAGCAGAGAGGAAACATCTCCTTAGGATTGCCACCGCTAAAGCCTTGCCAGAGCTGAAGAAGCATAGACATGACGAGAGATAGAGAGAGAGAAAGACGGGGGAAAAAAGAGAGTGAGAGAGTGTGAAGAGAGATACAGAGGAAGTGAGAGGGAGGCTGATCTCTGATAGAGAAAGAAGGCGAGAAAGATTGTTAGAGGAAAGGAGATAGCGAGATATGGTAAGAAAGAGAGAAAGGCAGACATAGATGGCGAGGAGAGATAGAGACAAAGAGAGAGAGAGAGAGAGAGAGGAAAACATACATAGAGGAGAAAGAGAGATAGGCACAAAGAGAGAGAGAGAGAGAGGGAAGGAGGGACTTTTGGAGAGAATGACAGAATGACAGAAGAAGAAACAGAGAATAAAGCAGTGCATTCCAGCCATTGCTTTAAAAGCAGGGTATCCGGTAGTCGGCCCTTTTATGAGCTCCTCTCTCTCTTTCTCTTGCTCTATGGCCATTCCCTTTATATAGTTATAGTATATGCATATAATATTTTGCTTGACATTTTGTTGTTGTTGTTGCCTTTTGCTCTGGCTGCAGTCGGCGCAGCTCGGTTTTGGCAGATTTCTCGCTTTTGCACTCATTTGGTCTATTGATTTTCTTCTGCCTTGTTTTGCCTCTGTTTATTTTTGTTTTTTATTTTTACCCACTGTTGTTGTAGTGTTTTGTCTCGTTGGCTGCATTTGTTTGCGGCCAGTCAGCCGCACGGACGGACAGACAGAGAGAGACGGACTGTCCGGTCTGGTCTCGGTCGGCCAGTGTTACAATGCAACAGACAGGCAGCTGGAGCTGAAACGCAGCGGCGGCGGGCATTGTTTTTATCCTGGTCCAGGACACGCTGGCCCATGCATTGTATTGATTTTTTGCGGGCAACCCTTTGCGCTGGCAGCTAGGCAGCGAGGCAGCGGCTGCTGCCATAAAAAGTCATTAGTGAGAGAGAACTCTGTGTGGTGGGAGGGTAGAGGGGAAGGAGGGGGCTGCTGGGCCATAGCTTCGAGTGCATAATGGCACAATTTAAATACGTGTGCAGCGTGGCGACTGCCATGTGAATGAACCGTGCAACGGAATGCAGCATGCGGCAGGCAAGCCTTTAAGGCCAGCAGCCCACGCGGCGTATGCGCAATGTGCCGTGGCAATTTCGAAAGTTTTTCGTTCTAGCTCCAGTGCAAAACAATAAACTGAAAGCCATTTGCTTTTGATTTATTGACGCACGTACTACATGTGGCATGCAACAAGCTGTGTGTGTGCCACAAGCTGAGCAAATGGAGTTTCGGACATGATCGGAATCGATGGCGTAATGATTATCTATTAAAATAAATCACGTATTTGGCAACAGGCGACGCCAACTTGAGCAATTTTTCCCCCAAGTGTCGAAGTCTATAAATTGCCAGTGTCTGTGTGTGCTCACTATCTCTCTCTCTCTCTGTGTGTGTCTTGTGTGTGTCTTGTGTGTATCCTGTCTAGTCGAGCGCTATGTGGCTGTGGCAGGCATTCCTTTTGGCAGCGCGCACAAATTGCCGTTGACAGGCCGTCAGACGGCGCAGCGACGCAGGCCGCGGAGACAACGTCAAGTGTAACATAAATATATCCAACTCGACTGTAAAGTGCTTAAGCCTTTGGCCGTACCAGCAGCTAAGTGAAATGGACATAAGCAGCGCTTACAAAGGCAAACGATAAAAACCCAGCTGAACACTTGAGCGCCCAAGCAGCCCTGAGCCTACACAAGAGCTCCAATCAATCGATGCGAACTGCTGCTGCTTAGGAGGCTCGCATTACCATTGCCATTTGCTCATTCCAGCCTTGAGTTGGGCACGCAAATTGCTCAAATTTGAGCAGAGGCTAAGGTTGGTCAGTAGGAGGAAGGGGAAGAGACATGTCTCCGCTCTTCACTAGCAGTGGACAGCTTGCATAAGTCTGCGATTGCCTTTGCTTATGTCTAGGCTTAAGGAGACATTCCGAGCTTATGCTTGGCCTGAAAGTTGGCGAAATTCAGGCGAAGTTTAGTTTCTTTTCTCTTTAACATTTTTTAAATATTTCAACTTATTTGTATAATTTTTAATATTTTTTTATAATATTACAAATGAATATTTTTATGATTTTTATTTTTATACCCTGAACCCATTAAAAATGGGAAATCAGGGTATAATGTTTTTGTTGAAATGTATGTAACAGGCAGAAGGAGGCGTGGCAGACCCCATAAAGTATATATATTCTTGATCAGGATGACAAGCCGAGTTGATATAGCCATGTCCGTCTGTCCGTCTGTCCGTCTGTCCGTCCGTCCGTCTGTCCGTCTGTCCGTCCGTCTGTCCGTCTGTCCGTATGTATGAACGCGTCGTTCTCAGAACCTACAAGAGCTAGAGACTTGAAATTTTTTATGTAGGTTCCTGTATAGCACGAAAAGATCGAGTTTGTTAAAAAAAATCGATAACTGTCTTAATTTTTAATGTTATCGATTAAAATCGAAATCGATGCTCAGTTATATAAATCTATATAATTCATCTTTATAGCTAGAGTCTTCAAATTTTGCACTTAGTGTTATGTGAGCCTTATACAATTTCGGTTTTTGTTAAATTTTGGATGCCACGCCCCCTTCGCCTCAAATTTGTAAGTCCCGTATTTCAAATACTAGAGACTTGTGATTTTGCACACACATACATATGGATGACATGATCACGCCCAACAAGTTTGATCAAAAGAAAAAAAGTTATTAAACATTTAATTTCCCAGAGCATTGCCATGCAAACAGCAGGCAAAGAACAGCTGACGCACCGACTTGCACTTGTGTGTGCTTGCGCCTGTGTATGTGTGTGTATGTTTTGCTTGTAATGAACGTACAAGTGCATGTGTATATAAAAGAAACGAAGAATGCAGGGTTCAGGGTATACCCTAGTCGAGCGGCCTCGACTAGAGCTTTCTAACTTGTTCTTTTTTATATTTTAAAATATTTATATATATTTTTTATTTTTCTACTATTCATAAGTTGAAATGCAATTGTTTTTGCCTTCTGCAACATCATAAAGTTGTTTAGTTTAACATCTCTCTTCATCTCTCTCCATCTCTCTCTCTCTCTCTGTCTGTCTCTTTACCTCTCTCCCTGCCTCGTTTCACGCCCAACTGAGCTCGTATTGCATAGGCAAATCTGCTTAGGCATGCAATTTTCTATAATTTTCCCATCTTTTTTTTCCTTTTCTGCCTTTTCTTTCTCTTTTTTTCTGCTCTCCATTGTTTCTTCTTGGTTGTGTTGTGCTCTCGCACTTTTAAACTAATTGCCAGCAATTTAGCAAACGTTGCCCGTCCACTGCAGCGTATGCGTAATATTTATGCAGCCTCTCTCTGCCCCTGCCCCTGCCCCTCCCCCTCCTCCACTCTCTGCCTATCTATGGCTGACTTTTGTTTGCCGCTGTGCATGCCCAGTGCGCACATTTGCCGCATAATTGCCAAGTCATGATTTTTTACACACCAAAAAAAAAAAAGATCCGAAAAACAAGGAGACACAAACCAAAAAAAAAATATATATGTAGAGAGAGAAATAAAAAAGAGAGAAAGGAAAAAAGATTTGCACAGTGTTTGCTGTTGATATTCGCACTGGGCATAATTTACATGTTGCTTAAACGGCACTTTTGTTGCTGCTGCTGTTGCTGTTGCTGTTGTTCTCCTTCTCCTTCTCCTGCGTCTTCTGCTTCTTCGTGTTGTTGTTAATGTTGCCTTTGCTGTTGTTGTTGTTGTTTTGGGTCCCATTTCCAGTCGTTGAGTTCACTTTATCGTTATTGACAGTTTTACTCTGTTGTTGCTCTTATTTTATACACTGTTCTTGGATGGAAAAGGGGTATATTGGCTTGGCGATCTATAGTATGAAAGAATAGTAAAGGAAATTAGCAAACACAAAGGTCTACTTAAGCCACAGTTGAAAAGTGACTGCATAGAAGTCACAGTTTCAGAATAATAGTCACAGTCACAGTTATCAAGTCACAGTTTTAAGTCACAGCTTCTAGAGCAACAGCTGCCTAAGTAACTGTTTGCAAGTCACAGTATACAAATCACTGTTAACAACTCACACATCGCAAGTAACAGTTTCCTGATCCCATTTCAGAGTCCTCAATAGCTCTCTATAGTAGCCTGCCTCATCCACACGGCCGAGTAGAGTATTACTCAGTCGGTTACAGCCGCCTGCCACACTCCCACTTGCTTCTTGTTGTTGTCATTTTGTCCTGTTCCTGCTCCTTATCAAGCTGTCTGTCCCCTTTGCATAGTTTTTCGCAACGAATATTTCTTTCAGTTTTGCGCAGCATACAGGATCTTACCTTGGGGAGCACTCGCTGGATTTCTTCCTCCTCTTCTCTCTTTTTTTTTTTTTTTTGGACTGGTCACGGGGCAAGTTAATGTCATGTCAAGCGACAGACGTGTTGAGTGGAGTTCTAGAGCAGGGGCAGGTGGGGCAGGGCAGGTGGGCCAGGGCAGGCATGAAGAGCAAGTCGTATAGGGCGGCTTAGAAGCTTGATATCTGTTCACTTGAGCCCAACTTATGGCGCTCCAATTTCGCGCTGATGCATAATTTTTGCCGGCGTGCATAAAAATGCGCTCAAAGGGGCCTGGCCGCAAAAGCCAGCCAGGAAAAGCCCACGTAGGAAAAACTAGGCAACAGCAGCATTGGGGATAAAGCGAAGCAGAAGTTCTATATGTGAGTGCGTGACAAGGGGAATGCGCTCGGCTATGGCCCGTTTATCTTTGTGTGTGTGGGAGTGTGTGTGTGAGAGAGAGAGAGAGAGTGAGAGAGAGAGAGTGAGTATGTAACAAAAGCAAATTGCATTTAATTGGATCACTTTGCACTGCTTTAATACAGTCTGATCGTCGTTCAATAGGGTTCCAGGTCTCTTCAGCATCGACTTCATTTAGCTCATAGCTCTGCTCAGAGAGTATTTCGCATAGGTCCTTCAGCTGCCACTAGAGCAATGCTTTTACTGCCCCTGCTGCCAGCATACGTCTATTAACTTTGCTTTATATTCACTGCGAAAGCAACTCGTTCTCTATCTGAGTGCGTGTGTGCGTGACATGATTAATAGCCGCGCTGACAGTTGACTGACTGTCGTCAAGTGAAATCACAAAGGCAACCAAAAAGAAGCCAACTTCAACTGTTGGCAGCTTTAAAATAAATTTGCATCAATCCAAAGGAAGCTCGCGGCGGCGCTGGGTTCAAAGTTCAGCGAACTGAGCGCTGCTCGGAGAGCACATAAATAAATAATGAATTTTCTAACACTCGCATTAAAGATTTTAATGAATTTCGCAGCGCGTAAAACGTGAATAAACAGAAATAAAAACAGAAAACAGAGAGAGAGAGAGAGAGAGAGAGAGAGAGCGGAGGAAGCATTTAAACGCTTCAATCACGGCGCAAATCTGTTCATGTGTGCGCCAAGCAAAACAGAAAGAAATTAAATAAACAAACAAACAAAGAAGCGAAAGGAAAAAGCACACACAAATAAAAATAAAAATAAAAAGAGAAACAAGAAAAACTTCAGCGAAATTCGGCGTTTAAAATTCACACATAAAAAATGTAATGGAAAGCATTAGTGCTCATAAAAAATGGATTTACACAGCCTTTTTAAGGCTGTCCTGATCCTGTACATCATTCGAGGTGAGTACCGACTGCCACAGACACATAACCCACTCTCCCACTCTCTAGCAACACTTGCTGCTGTTATGCAATAGCATAAAAACAAATATAATATATAGATAAATGAAAAACAAAAAAATATAATATATATATATTATGTATATATATTTTTTATATTTTCTTTTCATATCTATATTTTATTACGCAGCGCAGATACTTTTGATTATCTTTTATTTCAGCTATGCCAAAGCCATTGTCAGTTTAATATTTGTTTTTTAAAATATCAGATTAAAAACACTAGAGAAATATATGAATAAATACATTGCATAACAATATATATATATAGGATTCTCGTGTTACAATGGCTCTGCTCTGGCTGAACTGCATTTATCAATATTTATATATAAATATATGTTTCAGAAAATTATATTTTGTGCATATTGCATTCATAGAGCTTTCGTATCAGCGCGCAAAGTAAACTATTTCTATTATGGCACCAGAGAAGAACTCAAAATGTGCATTGCGTATACGCACAGTATGCTCGGAGGATATTAAAAGAGAGCAGAGTAGAAGGCAGTAAGAGAAGAATAAGTCTGATGTATCTGAACAGCTTAAGCAAGCTGTTAGCCTACAAGAATGAATTATAATACAGACAATGGCTTTTTATTAATATATTCTATATTTTATCAAAAACTCTTCTCTCCTTGTAGACCAACTTTATTAAAAAGTATCAAAATATCTAAAATCCCACAATATCTTAATTTACTCAATAAACATTGTCTAGTATCTGTCGCTTGCAGCGTATCTGCTCGTCTCTCGCTCTACTTTTGCTTCTTTTCAATTTGGGTCTGACTGATCCTAGAGCTCAAGCCAGCGCCTTGCAGTATGCAACACTTTTTGCTGGCGCTGGGCTAAAAATAATTAAGTTGCGTAGCCCGTTGCATGTTGTTGTTGTTGCATGTTGTTGTTGTTGCTGTTGCTGTTGTTCTGTTACTGTCGCTTCTTTGGCTTGTCTTTTGTGCGCTGTCGCCTGCAACATTTCCACAGCCACTTTGTCCACTTTGGCTAACAAGCCAGGCGTGTGGCATACGCTCTGCCTCTCCCTCTCCCTTTTTCTCTCTCTCTCTCTCTGTCCCTCTGTGCACGTCCTTTGCTTGATATCCTGGTTGGCATTTTATTTCAGGTTTTTTGTTTTTGTTTTCTTCTTCTTGCTTTTTGTGCGCTCAACTCAAAAAGCCAAAGTTATCAGCAAAAGATCAACGACAGCGCGCGCCCTGCGCCCTGCGCCCAGCGCACGTCCTTCGCCTGGCAGCCGCAGGCGCTTTATTTCCTATACTTTGGACTGATGTTGCTGGCGGCTGCTTGCTGGTCTCTGACTGTGACAGTCTAGGCTTTTCTTCGTGCTGCTGTTGCTGCTGCTTGTTGCTGATTATGCGCTGCATGCTGTCGCTGCCTTGGACAATGCCACAAAAGGCGCTCTGGCTGCCTGTTTACTTGGCTTTGCCATTGCTGTTCGCTTTTTGTTTCGTCAAACGAGTCCTGGCAGTCCTGGCTGCATAATCTTGGCCGCCGCCCGTTGAGCTGCTGACGAACTGCCACGCCCACCGACTGGCCCTCAGCTTGTGTGACATTCGAGGTCATTCACATTTCGAGGGCGTGTTGTTGAACTTGGTGTTGCTGCTGTGTGCCGGCGTGTTGCATATTCGGTTGCTAAATGCCCTCTGATACATTAGACAATGAGCAGCTCTAATTATGTCTAGCGTCTGCTTAAAAACTGCAATTAACATTTGAGCCCAGTTGTTGTTGCTGCCGTTGTTGTTGCTGCCGTTGCTGTTGCAGCCGTTGCTTTGTGCCCTGAAGTGTTGGTGCACGCCAGCGGCAGAAAGTTGCCTACGAGTTGGCTTGCAAATGATGCTGCCGCCTCGAGTTGCCGCGAGGCATACAAACTTTAGCCATTGTTGCTGCTGCTGCTGCTGCAGTTGCTGCTGTTGCTGCTGTTGACTTGGTTTCTTTGAGCTGCAACGGCAACAGCAACAAAAGTGAAACGTGTGCTTTTCAATAATTCAGTTTTATGGCACAAAACTCGACACAACTCAACGTGACGTGCGCCTTTGTCTGCAGTTGCCGTTGTGACTTTTAAAGTTGGCGCTCATTAGCGAAGCAACAGCAACAACAGCAACAGCAACAGCAATTGCAACTGCAACAGCAACAACTGCTGGAACAGCAATGTCTGCAACAGTAATTGAAATGCTTTTCACTTTTAGCAGCTGCAATTTAATTGCATACTTTTCTGCGCAAAGCAGCAGCAACAACAACAACAGCAACTGGCAACAGCAACATGTACAGCAGCAACATGTACAGCAGCAACATGTACAGCAGCTGCGCTTAGTCAATAACGAAAATTCAGCCGTAGCATTAAAATGTTTCAGTTCAATCGCAACAATAGGCAGCCGCTCAGCAGCTATGCCAAGCGCATACCCTGTAAAAAGTCAGCAACAGCAACAGGGCATGCTGGACGCAAAGGGAAAGGCAAAGCTAAAGCAAAGGCAGCTTAGCTGTTAGTCAGAGACTGAGTACAAAACATAAATGTAGCTTAATTTACAGGGTATCCGCTAGTCGTTCAGCTTTGCATTTGTTTTGTTTTGCGTCGAAGCGGCAACAGCTGAATCAAGTCAAGGAGCTGGCAGCGCAGTGCGTGATATGACCTAAGCAAATACACTTTACCCACACACACACACACTCACACACACACACATAGATATATGTACAAATACCGTTACGCTCTGTTGCGTCGAGACAGAGAGATGGGGCTGGGGGTTTTAGGCAGTGGAACGCTCGACTGAAGCAGACGCCTCGCATTAGTCGAGGCTTTTAAGCAGAAAAATGCGTGCACTTGAACCGAGCGTGGCGAGGGGGCGTGCCAGGGGATCAGGGGAGGGTAGGGGGTGGGTGGTGGGTTGGCGTGGTGTTTCCGTAGGCTTCAGCTTTAGCTGCTCAGCAGCTGCCTTAGCCAGTCGCCTGCTTTAAATGTAAAGCGCTGGTGCCCAGTGCCTCAATCAAATGCCAACGCTGCGCCTCGACTGCTGTTTATATTTGTCAAGCCATTTTCCCAGCGCCTCCCTCGGCCCCTCCCCTCTCAGTCGGTGCCAGCACTGCCTTTTCTATTGGACCCCTTGACAGCAGACAAAAGCCTTGGAACATCTTTCACTCACGTACCTTATGCAAATCAGCTTTAACGTGTCTTGCTGCTGCCTCCGCTGCTTCTAGCTGTTTCTTCTCCTCCTCCTCCTCATCTTCTTCTTCTTCTTCTTGCTTTTCTGTTACTTTTTCGACTCTGAAAATTGCGTTTTCATTTAAATGCTGCACGGAAAAACTTTGGCGCTGCGAACTTGTCGCTGGTTTTTATTGCTCGCCGAATAAAGCGCACTTCTTTAAGATTTAGGGGCTGCTGGCTAGGGGTGGCTCCTGGCTAGGGGTGGCTGCTGGCTGCTGGCTGCTGGCAGTTCGTTGTTGCTTGGGCGCCTCTCCTAAGCGTTTTTGATTTAGTTGAGCTTTGAAGCCAGCGCTTCTCATTATTTACAGTTTTCCTTGACTTCTGCCTCGAAATTAAAGATGTGCCCGCTGGCTCGTTAAAATGCGCTTACAGCCGGCATTATGCTAAGCGGGGGAAAACTCCAATTTATTCAAGCAGCATTTATTATATTGCTTTCTCCGAATAGCTACGGGAGTTGTATGAAATACGTAAGCCACTATAGTTCGGTTTCATTGGCGTAGAGCTGAGAGGGAAGTACAACTCGAGAGAATCTGACAAGGATATTCGAGCGTCACATGACTGAAATTTGCTTTAAGTGTAAATAGATCTTTGATATTCGGAAACTACAGATTCGGAGTGGCAGAGTTGTGCATCGTCTCTGAAACTGCAGCTTAAAGTATTGCAGATTTTCGGAGCTGAGCAAACTACAAACTACAGATTGAGATATTTCGCAGTTTTGACTTCGTAATTCCGAAACTTCCAAAGTATTTCGGAGTTTTGACTACGTATGTCCGAAACTCTGATATACTTCAATCTAGTGTAGCTGTTACTTGACTGATCTAATGTTCATTCTTATACAGCTTTGGCCTTTCGAGTCCACTCCAGTCTCCACTTCGTTCGACTTCATATGGCTATATAGCTCCGAAAGTCTACAATTTACTTTTAGGTGATCTAGAACTAAATCAACTCAGCTGTCAGCTTGTGCTAGCAGGTAGCACTTTCAATGACTTTAGCTCCCTCAAGTGCTATGCAGCCTTTGCGTCTAATATCCTTTCTAGCTCCTACATGTGTCCTTACATATAATATATCGCCGCCCTTTATAAAAGCTCCTGCCACGCCCATGCATCTCGTCCACTTCATATTTGACAGGGCCAAACATCGCGCCATTCGCTTCGTTTTCTTTTCTTTCATTTGCCGGGATTTTCTTCTTAATTACGAAACGACTTTCTTTCAGCGGCAGCGCTGCCGCTGCCATTTAGAATGGCTGCATTCCTGAATAGAAATCTAAATGGGCATCTTGCAAGTGGGGCTGGGCAGCAGAGGAGCTGAGGAGCTGAAGTGAGGCAGGTTGCGATTTGCTCATTTGCATTTTGTCTGCCAGCAGCAGAAGCAGCAGCAGCAGCAGCAGTGGCAACTGATGCCTGTCGTTACATAGCTGCTGCTCCAGCTTCCTCGTCTTGCTCCCCTCAGCTGCTCAGCTGCTGGCAGTCATTTCCGTCCAGCAGCTTTTAATGAACCGTGATAATGATGAGCGCTGCCGCTGCCGCTGGCGTGGCTCGCACTTTTATAGCATCTCCCTCACTCGCTCATATAATTGATTTTAGTTGAGTTGCGGGCGTGGCAGCAGCAGCAGCTGCTGCTGCTGCTGCTGCTCGAAAGTCCTTTGGCCATTTTGATTGACAACGCTGACAAATGGTGCGGCGTGTATTCAATTATGTGCAAAGTGGCAGCCAACAAAGGCAACATGCAACACGAGCGAGCGACACAGAACCTTATCGAGTTTATCAGACGGTCATTGTGTTGCGTTTATGCCGCATTGTCAGTGCCACACAGACAGACGTGCCACAAAGCCAGTCAGCCACAGCCACATCAGAGAGTGAGAGAGAGAGAGAGAGAGAGGGTAGTTGTTATATGGGGCACGTTTTCATGTCACATTTTGATCGCATCCGAGCGCTGGCTTTGTTGCCAGCACGCCCTTTGTTTGCCGCATAAATAACCTGACTTTGGCTCGCATTTTAACTGGCGTTTGTTTGGCTCGTCTTCAATTAGCCGACAGCTGCCTCGCCTCGCCTCGCCTCTCCTGACAAATTTAATTTTCATTAGGCTGCGTCTCTGGCTGCAACAGCAGCGCCAAACTTTGAGCCTTGAGTGACTTAAAAAACTAAAACTCGAAATTTAATGTGCTGTGACCGGCCCGCTGTGGCTGTGGCATCAACTTGTGGCAAACACTTTATACTTTTCACTAACAATTTTTGCCCTGCTCGCCGCATTTCCTTTGGGCATTGCAGTTGACAGCAAGCGCCACTCACACACATACACACACACACACACACGCACCGCAACGAAAGTGGCACAAAGTTTGCAACACTTTCGGCTTGGGCTTTTGGGAGCAACTCGCTCTCCGGCGCTCTCTATCGTTATCTCTCGGCCAATGGCTTTTTTGACAAAACAATTTTTCATTTTATTGCTGCGGCTGAAAATTGCTCACAAATTTAGTGCTGCATACTTTGCGGCTGCTGTCAAAAATGCTCCACTTCCACGACGCATTCCCAGTTACCATTTCGCTGTGATTCCTCTGCGAATAGCTCAAGTTTTTGTCTCGCATTGAAAACTCCAGTTGCCTGACCAACTTTACTATTGTCTATCTATTATTTATTATAAGAAGCCATCCCCATCTCCAACTGCCCTCAGCCTTTCAGTTGCCTACGAAAAAGGCTGAATTCGCGCGAAATCATTTTACAAGCTCATAAATGTCGCCACTCCAGACTCGTGCAGTTCTCTTCTGCTGCTGCTCCTCACTTTAAGTTTTTTAAAAATAATTAAATTATTCATGCAGTTGCTGGGCATAAAAAAAAAATGAGGAAGAAGAAGGAGAGAAATTTATGTGTTATCTACACGAGTTGCTGTGTGGCACAAAAACGGGTCACTGCACTGCTGAGGCAACGCCTCAAGTTGTCAGGGAGCCGCAATGCAAATATGGCTTGACATACACACGCCCTCACACGCCCCCACACGCCCCAACACCCACACACACACACAGCTGCCTTGACTACCAAGTGAATAATAAATATGGCATAAAAGCCGCATCGAAAGCGCCTTTAAAACACGCCCCGAAAATTATGCAATGCCTTTGGCCGGCGGCTGTGGCAGAGCAATTAGGAGCGACGCAAGCTGCAAACACACCTGCCCAGCCAGCAAGCCGCAGAACGATGGCCACAGGTAAAAAGCAATTGTCTTTTCGCTTTGTGCGTGCCTTTGTTGTGGTCCACGAGCGCAGCTCATTAAAATTTAGGCCAAGCCGCCGGGCCTGGCCCTCAGTCAGTCAGCCAGTCAGCCAGTCAGCCAACCTCGACGTCACTGCCACTTAATTTTGGCCAAAAAAGTTTGCGGCTTAAATGAAATTGAAATTAACTTTGGCCGCTCGTGCAGTGCACGCTCCAGGCTGACAGAGTTCCTGCCAAACTAAATACATTTCTCTCTCTCTCTCTCACTCACACTCTATCTCTCTCTCTCTGTCTCTTTTTACAGCTGAGAGCAGCTATATAGTGCATGGCTTGGATCTGCAGGGACCGATATTTCTGCATGAGCCGCCGCATCGCGTTGAGTTCTCCAACAATTCGGGCGGCCTCATAGAATGCTCCGGACACGGCAGTCCCCCACCAGAGGTTCGTATATATGGGCGTGGCTTTCGCTTTCCGTTTTGTTTTCGCCTGCTTAATTATGCATGCCACTCTGAGTCTGGCGCTCATTTCCAAGTTAATTGACTGCCCGAACGGGCAGAGATAAAAAAGAAAAACAAAAACAAAATGTATATAACTAATACGCCCCCTTGTCGCTGGGCCTTTGTCAGGTGGAATGGACGCCCATACCGCCGCAGCAGGACATGGTCTTTCAGCTGTCCAACGGCAGCATGATGTTCTATCCGTTTACGGCCGAAAAGTATCGCCACGAGGTGCACGCCACCGTCTACAGGTGAGCTCTATCCCAGCCATAGTGCAATGCTGCGTATACTTAATATTTGCTTTGCTCTCCCCCCACAGATGCAAGCTACGCAATCTGGTCGGCACCGTGCTCAGCCGGGAGGTGCACGTGCGCGGCGGTAAGTGCTTCGAGTGTATTTAACAAATTTTTTAATTAATTTACGTATAATTCTATTGCCGCTGCGGCAGTTGATTTGCGCTAACTCAGCTCGGCGTGGCTGCAAAAACTTTCCCTTTAATTGCAAAGTTTTCGAAACGCACCGCCTAAAAGCAGCCAACGCAAGTTTTAATTACTACTGCCAAAAATGTTGGCGGCGCCAAATCGGGACGGGGCACGAGCTGTGAGCTGCGAGCTCTGCAGGATTACAGGCAACCGCCAACAAACCGCCCTAAGCTCGGCGCTAATTTGGCGCCCAAGCGCGAGAATTGACTCTGGCTGGTTGCCCCAGCCACGCAGCGAGTTTTATTACTGGGCAACTCAGTTGGCGCAGACCGAAAAGCCAAAAGTGCCTTAGCAACTCCACGAACACGCTGCGCTCCCATTTCGACAAATCATTTTTGGCCTTTTAAATGAATACATAAAGTTTTGATACTTTTCATATATAATATTAGTTCTTTGTCGCTCTTTAATATAAGTTTCCATTTTTGGTGTGCTGATTTTCCTTTTACCTGATTTACCTTTTCGTTGTCATCATAGTCATCTTTTTCTGCTTTCCATTTTCCTCTTTGCTTCTTTGCTTCCTTTTGCTTCTCCAATTCCCTCTTCTTCATTTCGTTCTCCTTCTCGTTCTTCTTCTTCTGCCTTTCCTCTTATATTCCCTACAATCTTCCTTTTTACTTTCCTCTTCCTTTACCGCCTTCTTTTCCTTTACTCTTGCTCTGCCCATTATACTTGCTCCGCTTCTGTTTCCTTTTCTATTTCTTCTTCCACTTCTTCTTCTACTCTCTCTTCTACTTTGTTATCTACTTATTCCTGTTTTACTTCTTTTTCCACTTTTTCTTCACCTTCTCATTTTCTGTCTTCTTCCTGTTCTCCTCATTATCCCTCTCCCCCTTCTCATATTCTCAAGTCTCCCTCATTTGCTCATCTTCTTGCCTTGCCGCCGCTCAAACTACTGAGAATCGCATAGAAGAGCCTCTTAATTTACTCCCACATTAAGAGTCCACATAAAAAACGCATTTCGCGCAGCTCAAAGTACAATTTTTTGGCTCTTGAATTTTCTATAAATACAAAAAAAGAAAGGAAAAAACTTTTCAACTCGCAACTTCCGCAACTCTTTACCAACTTTGGGCAACTACTTATTTTTTGTTGGTTTCTTTTAATTTTAGTCCAGTTTCGAGTAGTGGCAAAAGTTTGTCATTCATTTGGCACTTGGCGAGGGCTTTATTAAAGTGCATTAATGAGGCAGCAGCCGTGGGGGGTCGCCAGAGCCAATCAGTTTGATTGGCATCGCATGTCGCATAGATTTTCCGGCTCATTGGCCGCCAACTTGAGCCAACTACTGTGAATGCTGGCTGCCCAGAGACAAAAACAACAATTAGCACTGGCCATAAAACCTATGAATGCCATATAAAATGCCCAGTTGCGTAGATAAAATTCTCAAAGGGAAAAAGCTCGTGACTCTTGGCTTTTGGGGCTGCTGCTCCGTTTAATTAACTGACTGAAAGAGAGAGAGAGAGAGAGAGAGAGAGAGAGAGGGAGAGAGGGGTGGGCAGTGAGAGAACGAAAACAGTTGAAAGCCAAAAACAAATAGAAAAGTCGCCACCGCAAAGATCTAAGATACGTTAGGGTTCCCCACGCACACACACACATTTACATATATACACATATACATTCACATGTATTTATATGTGTCTGTCTGTATGTGTGTTGTTAGATACGTAGCTCTGGCTACATGCAAAGTTTCAACGTTCGCCGGTCATTTTTCAGCAAGTCAGCACAACGTTACGTATACGCCATGTGGCGGGCTTATTATACCCTGTAGGTGTAGTAGCTGGAATGGGAGAGTTGCGTGGAGCAGCTGAGATTTTGTATGTAGTAGGCTGTTAGTGTTATCGCTGTTATCGATAACTAACTTGATATATTCTATAGTCAGACTTGAAGTTGTTTAGCTGATAGGAACTTAACTTAAAGAGCTTACGTACATATATGAGCATTTCTCCAAGACTTATATCTTTATTGCAGTGCTATCGATAATAATCGATTAATCGATTTAGTATACTCCTATGCTGACATCTGCTAGCTATGAGTATACAGTGTTGCTTTATGGGCAATGCTCAATAACTTATTAAGGTGTCTTAATATTTATCGATAAATATCGATTTTTGGGGAATACAAGTTGCCTGCTCTTATGCAAGTTGCCTGCTCTTATGCAGGGTATCTCCTGGCCTTACCTTAACAACATTGTCTACCACAACTTTGCTTTATTTGCGGTCGCTTTGTTTGTTTCTTGTCCCCCTCCGTCCCCCTCCCTCGCCCTATCCCCACCCCTCTTCCCCTCTCTCTCTCTCTCTCTTTCGCTGTGATAAAATGTTGTTTTTCTTGTTTGTTTGTTTTTTTTTTTCTAAGCGACTTGCCCGCAACGCTTTACGCTTGAACAATTTGACAGCGTAGATTTGGCGCAAAACGTTTTGCCTAATTTGCAAAAGTTGCCCAAGGGCTCCCGCCAGGCCGCCCTGGTGCCGCTGCGAGGGGAACTCCACTAATTTCCCGGCTAATGTGTGCAGTTGACTTTTTCTGGCCGTCCATCGGCGCCTCGTTGTCTCCTGGCCGAGCTTAGCAGTTGCGTTATTTAATTGCCAGCGCTTAGTTCAGCAGCGTGCGTGGCCTTCAAGTTCGCTTGACTTAAGTGCGCGTAATTAGTCCAGATACAAAGAGAAAGAAACAACAGCAACATCAACGAGGGCAGCTTGACAAATGCTGGCAAAAGTTTCTGATGCCACAGGGCAAGGACAGGCGACGCCGACAGCGAGACTGATGAATGTTGCCCCACAAAACTTGCGACTTGGCTTGCACTTTTGCATCTCCACACACATATTCACTCTCTCCTTCTCTCTCTCCTTCTCTCTCTCTGTGTGTTGTCAAAGTTTTTTGATTGAGCCACAAAGTTGCCCTGGGCCAGCACCTGCCCTTGTCGCAGCGCTTGTGTATGAAACCTGCGTAATTTGTTCGTAATTAGTTGAATGCACATCGTTGAGCATGCAACCACCCACACCGCCCCCCTCCCTCCCTCCTCCTTTTCATCTGTGGCAAGCATTGTGCATGGAGCGCGCCCGACTAGACGACAATTTAATAGTTCGCTCGGCACAATAACTGCAAATCAGGCAAAGACTGGCAGCGGCCAAGCGAGAGCATCTTTCCGCCGGCGCACATCATAAACATAAATTTGTGCAACAAAAAGTTTGCCAGGGGAGAGCGAGAGAGAGAGAGAGAGAGAGAGAGAGAGAGAGAAAGCTTCATTGCCGCAAAACAAAGCGGAAATGAATTTCCGCCTAGCAGCCTCCAGTGTCTCTCCCTCTCTCTCCCTCTCTCTCTCTCTGCAGTTACTTTGTCTGGCATCTATAAACTTGGCTTACTATTCCCTTGCAGCTGCTTGCCTTTGCCACACAACATTGTTGTCACATGCCACGCCCCCTGCAATTTGAAAGCTACAAACATTTTTACAAAACTTTGCCTTTTGCTTAAATTACCAAAACTATGCAGCACAAAACAAAAATATATCTGGCCAAAGGAGTGGGCTAAAAAAATGCAAACTCAAGCTGCAACAGCTCAAGCGCAAAGCTGTCCCGAGCCCTGACCCCTGAACCCTGACCCCTGACCACCTCCCTCTGCAGCAATACAAATAATGAAGATCTCGGAAAGTAGGAAGCTTAAAAGCGTAAGAGTTGTGCCTAGCCGACGAGCTAATACTCGTTAGAGAGCTAGGAGCAAGCCTTGGCTGCTTAAGCTGCATATACCAAGGATATAAATTGGATAATGGGAATCTAATTGGATTGGGTTTGTTAGGCATCTGGGTAAGAGAAGAACTTGCCGTATCTGCTGTACGCATACTTGGTAACATTCCAATTAGAGAGTTGAGCCTTAGGTGCAATTGGAGCTCTGATGACCAGCTCCTACTCTAACTAGGACTACTTCATAGTAGCCAACGTTAAGACTCAAACTTTATTCAGCTCATTGATCCACACTAAACTACATAATTCGAATATAAATGGCCACTTATCATAGTGCATATCATAGGCAATATACCCCTTTTACACTCAATCCCCTAACCCGTTATAGGAATACGAAAATTGTTGTAGAAACTCAACTGCAAACAGCAGCAGCCGTCGCTGCGTTGCCGCTGCCATTGCCACCGCCGCCGTCGCGCTGGTCAGTGGAATTATAATGGAATGTTGTCACAAAGTTTTTCCAGTTTTTCATGCCCATAGAATGCAAAACAAAGCAGAACATGAAAGTATAAAAATAGAAAAGAAATAAGCAAAAGGCAAAAAGTAAAAAGTTAAATAAACTGCCAAAAATAATAACAACTTTTCAAATTAAACTTTATCCAATTTTAGCATATTAAAGTTAAGCAAACAGAAAAAACATTTAAAAAGAGTTCGCAGAGAGAGAGAGAGAGAGAGAGAGAGAGAGAGAGAGAGAAAGAGAGAGCTTAAACACCCACACACACTTGCTTATATACAGTTAGGTTTTAGGCTCCAGCTTTAAGCTGCTTATTCGCTTATTTGAGGCGCGAAAAGCATTTTCCAAACACTTTTCCACTGACGCGTGCACAAAATTGCCTTTGTCCATCTTAATTAATTTACAAAATGCCAACGCCTGTGCGGCACAGGTGGGAGATGGGCGGAGATGTGGGCCAGTTCGTGTTTAACATGTGTCAGCAGCTGTGCACAGTGGTGAGCAAGCGGCAAATTGGTTTAAACCCTTGTTGAGAGAGCTAAAGAGAGAGAGAGAGAGAGAGAGAGAGAGAGAGAGAAGCAAATAGCTAAAGATTAAAGAATTGAAAGCGTTTTATAGCCTGAGCTCAGTCAAAAAGATGTATGAAAGGATGAAGAAGGCGTGGCAGTAGCCACAAAGTGTTGTTTGAGTCGAGTTGAGCTGAGACGAGCTGAGTCGAAGAAGCCAGCCGTTCAGATGAGACAGGCAGACCCGACTAGCAACTTCCTTCTTACTGACCCGACTAGAGTCTTCCTAATTCTTGATATCTAAACTACTTCTAGCTACGTAGGCTAACATTCAATATTTATCATATAGACATACATATGTTGAGGTTTTGTTGTCTTTCCTTCAAGCTAAGCCTACCTGAGCTCAGCTTGATCCCTGCTTCTTTAGCTGCAGCAGCAACTGCCACAGCTCTCACAGTCGAACAATCTACAAATATCATACCAGATAAGGCAGATTTTCATATCAGCAATATCCTTCCAGTAAGAGGAATGCTTCAAATTCATATATACCTTAGCAGACTCCTCTAAAAGTCTCTCTTAGTCCCGCTTGACTCTAAAATTTCTGCTTAATGCTAGCAAATTTTAAAGTCTCATTATTATTGACACCACTGTGCAGTAGTAGGCCAGCTTCGTTTTTAGAATCCTTGTCACTCTTCATTTTGCGCTGTGGCCTGACAGAAGGTACACCAAAAAAACACAAAAACAAAGAAAAAACTTCAGCTGAAATTTTGGCACAACCAATTTTAAAGAACGACTGAAGCGGGAGGGGAGGGGGAGGTGCCCAAGACCTGACAAACGGTCACACTTCTGCCAAGTGCTGAACATGTCCAGTGCGTGTGTGTGTGTGTGAGGGGTTGATAAAGGTCTCGCTGTCGCCGCCTGTTTAATGTGCGACATATTTTGACTGTCAAGCTGGGGCGCAGAACCTTTTTTATGCCTAATGACGGGTCTGAGCCCTAAAGCAAGAGAGAGCGTTGGCCAGGCTCATAAAAATACAGAAACATAATTGTTAGCTTGATTTATGCTGTGTGCACACGGCGTATGCGCAATATTTTATAATATATATTCCCGAACCTTTGTTTCTTTGCAGTTGTCAACCAGAAGTATACGGTGCAGGTGCACGACGAGTACGTGATGACGGGCAACACGGCCGTGCTGAAATGTCAGGTGAGCTGAGGCCGGCAGGTGTTGCTTGCCCTGAAAGCGAAAGGCCACAAAATGCATTAAGCATGCAAATGAAATTCAACTCGAACTGATCAAATTTGCTCAACTTAAACAAGTTTACTTACCCCCCTCTCTCGCTCGCTCGCAGGTGCCCAGCTATATGTCGGAGTTTGTGCTAGTCACCGCCTGGGTGCAGGACACCGGCATGCATCTGTACCCGAACACGGACATCGGCGGCAAGTACACGGTCCTCTCCAACGGCGAACTGTACATAAATAATGCGGGGCCCAATGATGCGTACAAAAGCTACACATGCCGCACTGTAAATAGACTGACAGGTACGTGATAATCACATTTTGCAGCTTAATCGTCCAGTCAGCAATGCTTCACTGCATGCGCCCAACATGACCATACAGTCTCTCTCTCTCTCTCCCTCTCTGTCGCTGTCTGCCTGCCGCTGGCAAGCTCTGTTGGCACATAATTAAGTTGAATTAATTAGCAGCTCGGGGCATGGCTGGCGAAACTTATACCCGGCTTATGGCTGGTGCACAGCATTAAAACTGAATGCCAAAGCCAAAGCAAGTTGAATATTTTTCGAAAATTGCGCAAGCTTGAGCTTAGACAAACATGCTGGACGCTGCTGGGCTGACTTCTGGACAACGGCAGAAGTTGGTGCCTGAAAGGACTCTCGCCTTGGATATTGCTAATAAGCAGCATCGACTCTTTGTTCTCTGAGCAGACATTGTTTTGGGTTTAACTTTACATACACATATTATCTAAGCCAGTTGAGCATATCAAATGCTGTTCTATTGTCTCTGCCTGTTGTATAGAAACTGCCTGAGGCATGTCCTGCTCAGTCAACATTGACTCAATGAACACAGAGCCTCGAAATTTGATTAAATTGAGATAAGCTACAATTGCCTATCAATAATTATTTCGACACTGACTTGAGTGTCGTAATGCTCGAGGTTATGAAAGTAACTCAGTCATATCTTGATGAAAGGATATGTAATACGAGAGGCTTTTGTCCTGCTCAGCCTAACTGAAAGCTTGAGAGGGACCAGAGACCATTGCCTGCCATAGCAGCTCACATATTGAGTTGAGTCACAGTATAGAACTTAAGCTAGATACTCTGCCAGCAAAGGTACAACAACTAAAAACTTATAGTCTCAGATATATGTGTCTGTCTGTTTGTATATCCTTTCAGCTCCTTGTGCTATGGGAACTTATATCCCAACATATATGTATGCTACAAGCTGCCTTTACATCTCCTTCTGTTAGTCTATATACAATTACAGATATATCTATTCTGATCCCAGCTATATCTATATGCATCCTTGCCGCTCCTTCCTATCTATACTGCCATCCCTTCAGCTCCTTGTATTAGTCCATATATAACCCCACCTATATCTATTATGTACATTCGGCTGCTTTTCCACTTCTATATCTACTATGTGCATCCTTTTGCACCTCAGCTCCTTCTGCACTTTCATATATAATCCCAACTATATCCTTTCAGCTCCTTCTCCACTTGCACACATAATCACAGATATATCTATAACATCTCCTGTTCCTCTTCAGTATCTACTATGCACATCCTTTCAGCTCCTTCTCCACCTGCACATATAATCCTTGCTATATCTATGCTGTCATCCTTTCAGCTGCTGCTGCTTGTCTATAACCAAGCCCAGCTATATGCATATCTGTTATGAGCATTCAGCTGCTCCATTCAGCTCGGCTTCAATGCCAAGCGTATTGATCAAATATTTATGAAATACCTTTGTTAACTTAAGCATTAGCATCGTCTACGCCTGTTTTACTATACACAGCCAAAGCAATTTGTTATTATTTATATCCGTGTGTGTGAAAGCTTTGAAGTTTTGTATTTTATAGCCGTTGTCCAAGTCAATTTCAGTTTTGTAGTGCTTAATTTATGACGTGTGACAAAGCAGAGGGCAATGCGCCAGGGACAGAGAGAGAGAAGGAGAGAGAGAGAGTGAGAGTGAGAGAAAGGAGAGAGACGTTAGTCAATTGAATTCGTGTAGATCCCTCTTTTGCCTTGGCAAATATCTCGTGCAGCTTATTTGAAGTTTATTGTGTGTGAAAATGCGCTTAAGCTGAATTTCTATTAGCCTTTGTGCGCATATTACACATCATCAATCAATGCGATAAAAGTTGATGCCCGACAATGCGCAGAGCCCAAGCCAACCTCTGGCCGGGCGTAGCCCACTCTGCCTGCCCTTTGTGTGCCGCTGGAGCAAAAAGTTTCTTTACAGCTCAAGTTGAAATTTGTTTCCTTTTTATGCCAAGCCTCTCAGTCTCTCCCCCTCTCTATCTCTCTCTCTCTCTCTCTTTCTATATATATATATAGGTATATGTGCTCTTTAGATTTCTTAAGCACTCTAATTAAAAATTGATGTAATTAATTTGGAAGTCGCTATAGCAGCTCAAATTGGCTTTAAGTTTTGATTGGAAACCCGCAAAAGCCGTAGCCATACTTCAGGCATTACCCGTGTCTGCCTCTGTGTGTGTGTGTGTGTGTTAGCCAGCGCATATTAATTACTAGTGCATTACACACAATCAAGGCTAAACAATGCTCTCTCACACACATGCTGGCAATCGGACATTAAAAACTGCTTAGAGTGCACTCATTAAAAGTGTAACATGAAACAGTTCTGGCTGCTGTTGGCCAGCAGCCAGAGTTGGTCATAACTAATTCATTTAACAAGCACACACACATGCAGAGAGAGAGAGAGAGAGAGAGAGAGAGAGATAACAAAACACACACACACACACACATATGCACCTTTCATACTGCTGCAACATGAGCTGCGCTTGGCTTAAGCGCTGGCTTTACCTGGCGCGCACAAAAGTAGGCAACAGTTTTTGTTTGGCCTGGCCTGTGGGCGTGGGCGTGTCTGACTGTGCGCTGGCAGCGCATAATTACAATTTAAACCAAAAATCCATTTATTTTGCACAATAACGGGCACAACAATGGCGGCTAACAATAATACAACTGCTAATGCACAATGGAGCAATGGAGCTGAAGAGGGAAGCGGAAGGCCGAAGGGTTATACCTGACTATGATGATGATGATGTTCGAGCGAAATTATAAATTAAATTGGCTAGCAGTAGAAAGTGGGAGTATGAGAGTGAATGAAATAGCTATAGATATATATAAGTATAGACAGAGATAGGCCGATAGCGATAGAGAGCGAGACAGCGCGAGCCATGTACATCCATTCGAAACGCACTTTGTCTGACCAAATGGCCCACTGAACGAGCTGCTGGATTAGATGTCATATTGGACTTACACACAAATAGAAACGAATGCGACAACGTGATTTAAAGCAGCTGCCATTAAAGGCCACAGATAAAGCCCGCGAAGGTCAGGCAGTTACAGAGGGCAAAAAAAAAACAATTTGGCACTCAAATAAAGCTAATATAGGAGCAGTGAAGGAGAGTAGAATAGCCAAATACCCTGTAAATAAAGTATAAATATAGGTGAGCTTCTGCTATGAATGAGTGTTTATATGAGAACCGACTAGCAGTTACATAAAAGCTTGCACTTGCTGCTATGTGTTGAGGTCAAAGGGAAAGGTTATCGATAACAAATGCTATCGACTGTGAATAAAAGAGACAGAACTAAGTTTCGACTGGCTTTTAGGTAAGAGGCATTCAGAGCTATTGATGAGAGAGTTGATGACAAGACTTGATGCTGCCTGCAAGCCGATAGACAGAGAGACAGTTATATGTATCGATGAGTTTAAGTAATCGATAAGTAGTTGTTATCAATTTTGAACAAAAGAAGACAGACAGTTAAGCTGTTGCGTCAATTCCTCCCGAAACATCTCCAACTTTAATCATATTTTTCATGCCAAAAAAAATCACTTGGGCCCTATAAATTGCTGTCAAAAATGAAAGAAAAATAGGCGAGAGTCCGTTATGCGTGCAGCGAACACCTCTTTCGCAGAGTTGCCCTTAGGGAGAGGGTATTATAATGCGCATGCATAATAAAGCAGTTGAGGTGTTTCCTGCTGCTGCCGATGCGACGCGCAGCTTCCGGCCTTGCAGCTGACCTCCTGTGGCGCATGCCATCAACTTGATTGCTTTCATTTACTTTTAATTAATTAAAAGCATACACTTGATATATGTATATACGCACACCCACAGCTACGTATGTGCATATAAATTTATGCGCGTCCATCAATTTTCGCAAGAAGCCGCGCACTTAAATCTAACCAAAGCGCGTGTCGCGCTGCCGCCTCAGCTGCCAGTTGGCAGTTGGGTAGCTGGTGTGGCTGCTTGCCGCATATGTTTTTTTTACCTGCCCTACCTTAGCTCACCTGCTGCTTCTCTTGCTGTTGTTTTCGCAGGTGAAATACAAATTTCAACATATCCCGGCCGCATTATTGTAACCGAGCCCAAGGGCATGGTACAGCCGCGCATTAACGTCGAGAAGCATTCGATGCGGCATGTCGTCCTTAATGGCCAAACAACGTTGCCGTGCATTGCTCAAGGACATCCCGTGCCAACATATCGGTGAGTACAACCCACACGTACATTTTTGCAGCTGTGTGAGGGGTGAGGCGAGTCACGCTTCGCGGCTCGCGCGTTTTATGACAATGCGAAATATTTAGCTTGACAAAAAAATGGAGAAATAAAAAATCGAGAGATAAAAATGTCGAGCAAATTGTCAAATTTGAAAGCTTACCAAACATACGGCAGCCTGGGTAGAGGAATGTTCATGGATAGTTGCGACAAGCAGCAGATATTTGCTGAGACACATTGAAAGGCATGGCCATGCTGGAGATATATATAGAGTATGAGAAATATATATAGTTTGGGAATTGTTTAAGACTGAATTTAAACATATTTTTGTAGAGATCAATATATATGTATATCAATATAAATATATTCAAGATATCTGCTTGGTTTCTATAAGAGAAATGAGCATGGGAGCGAGTGAGATTGGTAAACATAAATGGAATTGCTAAAGACTTAAGAAGAACCAGTTATGCCTTAACGCATGCAGATAGCTTAAAGATGTGGCAGCTGAGAATATAGTGGACTAAGCTTCATCATCTAAATACCTATAAACTTGTTTTAGTCTTTGCATATATCCCTTCATGCAATATATATATATACAAAAGGCTAGAAGTTGTACTTACAGGCGTATCTGCTCCGCTATAGAGCTTCATATAAAGAGCTGCAAAATAAACTGAATTAAATATGAATAAAAATATATATAAATATATATAATATTTTATAAATTACTTATTATTTAATATCTAGCTATAAATCACTCTATCTTATATATAGCTTTTTTATAAATTTCTTAACAAATCTAGCTATAAATCACTTGATTCAATTCTACAGCTTAAGCCTGTGCTTCATTGAATTCCATGTGCCTATCAAACAGCTTCAGCCTGCTTCACCTGCTCCACCTGCTCTTACCTGGGCCCATCTCCAGCTGCTGCCACTTGTCTCGCTTGACTTTTGACACGAGACATCAAATATTGTTTATTGAGGCACTTGAAAGTCTTGTCACAGCAAACGAGGCTCAAGCAGCGCTCGTTCATCTTCTAAGGCGGCAGGACTTTGTCCTGGTGTCCTGCACTCCTGTCGCGATATGGAGATTTCCCTGGGGTAAATTCCAAGTTTTTATTATTTCTTCGTGTCAAGCACAAATCAATCAAATGAGCAGCGTTTATGGGCCGAAATGGCAAATTGCTTGCTGAACGGCCGGCGCTCAAGCTGAAGAGCATCGCTCGTCAAAGGTAATCACCGAGGGGCAGCAGCACAGGATACACACTGGACTCATACAGGACACAGAGGACAGCAGTTGCCACTCGGCCACTTGGCTCATCATCAGCATCATGGCCATGCTGTCGGCTGCTAAAACATGCATTGCTTTTTACGGCTGGCCGCAAGGATGCAATGTAGCAGGATAATGGGTCATTGTAGCAGCGCTTGTCCTTCGTACAGTCCCATGAATAAAGGATGGCGACAAGCAACGCTACGCTATGCGCTGCTGCTGTTGCAGTCTGTGAACTGTGTGATGCATAGCCGAGCTGTGGGTTGCTTGAGTTTACCATTCAATTGGGCTGGAATAGGAAGCGAGTTGTATATGAAGCTAAGGATTATACTTCTGATCAGTATTATTACTCAAGCCTGAACTGTTGTAGCCTCTGCTGTGGGCTGTAGATATGTTATGGCTAGATGAGGCAGCTGCTGGCAGCTGATCTATGACTGTGACTTGACGAAGATGAGTTGTAAGCAAAGATGAGAAGAGCGTGTTCAGTGAAGTATAAGAATCTCTCTGGTGTATTCTGCAGTCTACTGCTCTAAGAGAGAGGGAGAGAGAGAGTGATTGCTTAGAGAAGAGAGGGTCTTCAGCAGAGTCTTTTTTAGTATATCTTTAGTTCCCATAGGCATCTCGCTCCTCCTGCTGTACTTCAAGATATCCGCCTCAGAGCATTCACTTCACAGCAACTCTTGAAAAAAGTCTTCTGAGACATGCACTCTCTTCGCAGAGACTCCAAGTAGTGTCCTCAGAGAGTGTCCTTACAGCACGCTCTTCTCACAGACTCTAAGCAGCTGCAACTAAAACTGAGCGCAAAAAAAGTTGGGCTAAGATTTTTTTAGCTTTAAGCAAACAGAAACTTTTGCCAGCAGCAGCTCACAAGAAGTTTGATAGTGTAATATATATATTTTTATACGCGGAACCCATTTAAAATGTAAATTCATGAGCTCTGCGGCAAGCACTCACCTGCAGGGGCAGCAGCAGCATTTGCACTCAACGGCGAACACGTTAAGCTGGGACCAAGCAAGAGTGATACTATTTTCTATGACTATAAACCAAGAACTCTTCAAGTAATATATAGTATTTAATTATTAGAATATTTAGTAAGAGTTGCCATTTAATCATATATTATTCATTTGAAGGTAGCTTTAGCTATAGCTTTAACTGTAGCAATAGCTGCAGCCACACGCTGCAGCTGCACTCAAAGCTTGAGCTTACCCCACAGCTACCATCAAATTGCTTTCTCTTACATCAAGTTTATTTCTCGAATTGCATTTTGTACTCCCGTTAAAGTGTATAAGATGTTCGTCTTGTCAGTGAGAGCCTTTGCGGCTGCTTGCTTTGTTTGTTATTTGATGTCGCCCGCTGAGCAACGACCAAGACCAAGACGACAACAGCGACAACAACAACAACAACAATTTGGTAGCCAACGAGGCGACAACAGCGTCGACTTTTGTTTTGTGCTCTGCGGTCGTTGATGCTGCCATTGCCGTTGCCATTGCCGTTGCATTGTTTTGCTGCAACGTCCGTATCCTGGGAGTCCCGGTGCTTGACGCTGCTCATAAATGTTAAAACATTTGGCATGTGGCAAGCTGCCGTTGCGGTTCGCGTCTTCGGCCATTGCTGCATAGAAATGCGGAATATAATTTTATATTGCAACACTCGTGACGAGCTTGAGCCATGCTTTTTTTTTTTTTTTTTAATTAAGCGAAGGCGCAAGGCTCTGACATATGCAGGCAGCAATTTGCAGCGCGCCACTCAGTGCCACATGCCGTAAGATGCGCTGCGCACTCAAGTGCAATTAAAGCCAAATTAAAATCAATAACTTGATTAAAAATGCAACAGCACTTGCATGTGTGGGACCTGGGGCGTGGCAGGCAGCGTGAGTCATGCACGCGTCCTTGCAACATCAAACAGATTATGGCACGCGCGCTCCACTGTTGATTTTCGCAATTGATATTAAAATTAAAATGCAAAAAAAACAGAGAGAGAGAGAGAGAGAGAGAGAAGAGAAATCATAAATAAATTGCAAAAATATAAATTCGAACTGATGCTGCAGCCACACGCAACGAAGAGGAAATGCTCTTTAATTGCGGAATAAAGCGAGGCCTCGCCCAGGCCATGCAGCTGCACCACCAGCAGCAGCAGCAGTTGTAGATGTGTAAATTTGTAGTGAAACTCAATATCAATGCTAAATTAAAAAGGAAATTAAACTTTTTATATTATACACTAGTTTATATAGTCAGGCGGGCATATTAGTTTGCCCTTCCAACTGTCTGCATGAGTTTATACCCTTGCTATAACAGCTGGAGACTTGCAGTTTGGGACACATACATACATTCTCATACATATAATCAAGCGGGCAGATCAGCTGTCGGCAAGGCTGTCTACAGGCACTCATACTAACTCCTTGCTATGGCATATATACCCTTAGAGCACATACTCTACATACTTCCATGTGAATAGATCTGTATATATCGCCAACTTGTACTCTGCTGAGCTGCTCTGCTGCTCCCACATTGCAGCATGGCAAGTTTTGAGCCCTGAGCGAGCATTGTAAAGTTGCTTACAACCTATTTTAGTAGCAAATGCTTTGCAGGCCCAGCAAAAGTAAGTTCCACTTCTAGGAAAACCTTTGCCTCAGGACTTTTCATCAAAGTTCCTCCTTTGTTCACCTTGTAAGCTGCGACAGGTGCGCAGAAGTTATAGAAAAGCACTCATTAAAGAGCAGTAAGCTAATTAGCGCATACTTTACGACTCTTTGCATACAATTGCAGAGTAAGCTGCTTTGCAGAAGTTCAGGAAACATTTCTGTGGAAATATGAAACCAAGTCTGAGAGTTTGAGGTGATGCGAGTAGATCTTGCAATTGAAATATTCTGCTCAAGGCTGCACATTTTTGCAGCTCTGTTGAGCTTTTGGGCATACCCCTAATGGAAGAGTTCAGCATAAATGCTTGTTAAGTAAGGCAATCGAAATGTAATTCGGACTGCAACGATGCCTGAGCAAACCAAACGCATTCCGCTCTGAAACTGATTCAGAATCTGGCTCTGGCTCTGGCTCTGGCTCTGTTTCCGCCTCTGACTCTGACTCTGACTCCTACACTACCTCTATCTCTCTGTATCTCTGCCTGTGCCACTGCCTTACCCTTCCCTTCCACCTATCATTCTCCCTCTCTCTCCCCCTCTGAAGTGCGGTAATCATTTTGCAATGCCATTGAACATTGTTGAATGCATTTTCGAGCTGCAATTTTGTTATTTTTGTTTTTTTTTTCGCCATTCGCTCAACAAGCGGCAATCAACGGGTCCGCAGTGGTGTATACAGCGAGTCGTTTATTGTTAATGCAATCAACATATTAACTCTGATGATAAAGACAACAACAAACAGTGCTGGAATGTTAAAGTTTAATCAAATAAAGAAATTGTGCGATTGTTGAGCTTTTGTTTGGCTCGTTAGCTTAATGCTGCATCTCTTTGCCATCTCTTTCTAGCTGGTTCAAGGAGGAGAACGAGCAGCTGCTGCCCCTGCAGCTGAGCGAACGCATCACGATTGTATCCGCGGGTCTGCTCAAAATCACCAAGGTATGTCCAACTCTCTCTCTCTCTCTCTGCCTCTCTTTGGGAAATGAAAACCAAATATTGTGATTGCCATTGATTTATGGCATTGCCATTGCAGGCGCGTCTCGAGGACAGCGGCAAATATCTGTGCTGGGTCAATAACACAGCTGGCGAGGAGACCATCCAAGTGTCGCTCACTGTGACAGGTATGTAGCTGTGTGTATATCCATAGCATACATACATATGTATATATATATCTCATATCTGACATACAGCTCCCTTGACCGCACACCTGCAGCCGCAGGTGCAGACCGTTGACGTCGACAAGGATGCACAATTTCAATGCATTGTCTCTGGCCATCCGGTGCACGATGTCAACTGGCTGCACGATGGCAAGCCCATACTGCGCGACAATCGCGTCGAGGTGAGGGCTATAACTATAACTGTAGCTAACTGATACTTCTATGTATCATATATCATATATAATATATCGTTTATCATATATCATGAATCCTATATCATATATCCTTATAGATACTCACTGATCCTGCGCGTCTGATCATTAAGAAGGTGCAGAAGGACGATCCTGGCATGTATCAATGCTTCGTCTCCAATGAGTGGGAGCAAATCCAATCAACAGCTGAGCTGCAGCTGGGCGGTAAGTCGGGGCGTATGAGCAATATCACTGTCTATTGGAGCATATATTTAATAGCCCTATATATATAGATCTATATCCCATTTTGGTTGTCATAAATTAACGCTCTGATGACCATTAATGGGCACACACAAACACACAGACACTCGCACAAGGCCTCACTCCTCTGGCCGCCAATTTGCACAAATCAAAAGCGAAATTTCCGTCGCTTGATGACCGCAAAAACCGCACAAATAAATGTTTGTCATAATTGCATTTCATTAATTTCTAATTTAGCAAATTGCTGGCATTACCCAGCAGCAACAACAACATCAATAAAAAGCAACAACAATGGCGCGCGAGCAGCCATAAAACGCAGCCTGACAACTTAATTTTATTAGCAGCACTAATATTCTAGCCACCAGTGTTGCGACAATCTTTGCCAGGGAATAGCTTTACACAATGGGCATGCTGTATGAAGAGTGATGGGTGTAGAGATGGAGTTGTATCATAAGCTCTTGCAGTAGCAATTTAAGTTGTGACTTGTTCACAAAAGTCACAGTTTCTATGAAAAGAGTGACTGTGATGGTCAATATCAAATGAATCACTGCTTAACTGGTGCTAGTCACACACTACTTTTGCTATTGACTTAATCGAAGTCACAGTTCACAGCTTGTCACTGTTTGCGCAAGTCACAGTTTCGCCTGTCACAGTGACAGCTAAAATTCCACTCATCTCCATTAACCACAAGCCTACGCACGCTTACAGCTGCGCCTAGAGCCTAGCACACTCTTAGATTCAGCTGTCAAGGGACTAAAAATGCTCACACACATACACACACACACAGCCACACACACACACACACATACTGCCAACTAGATAGAGCAGGCAGCTCACATTCGCGCTTTGTCGCTTTTGGCGGCTTTGGCAACATTTGTGATTTGCTTTTAGGCACAAACGGAAATTGATTTCGATATATTATTGGCATGCTTACACACACAACACACACAGCACACACTCACACACACACTCACAGCGCTGTGGTGTTAAAAGCTGCTGCTGCTGCCGCACCACAAAATTGCGCCAGCATCCAGCGAAGCGCCATTAAGCAGCCGGATATGGCAGCAATTGTGTCAACTGAGTGTGCCACACTTCAAGTGTATGTGTGTGTGTGTGTGTGTGTGGGTGTGTGTGTGTTGGCTTACTGCAAATAAATATGGCAGCTTATAACTGGCAATGTCAGCGCTAACGCCCGAAATATTCTTGCAACGTCGTCGTCGATGTCTTTCGGAGCGGAAATTGATACAATTTTCATCAGCTGGATAACATTTGCTCGCTTGTCAAATGCATTTTCCGCCGCGCTCGAAGGTCAAAGCGCACAGAAGAATGTTGCGAAAAGCATTTTTACAAATCTGATTTTGATTGCTAGCAAATATGCAGCAGCAGCAACACCAGAGATCCAAATAAATACGAAATGAAAGAGGAATAGATATATATATATATATATATAGGTAAATTGCATCTGCATTGATGCACTTGAAGTCAGCTGCTGGAAATACTGTAAGAAATAGTACATAAATGGAATTGACAGATGAAGCTGCACTAGCTGCAGCTTACGACTGCAACTAGAGTTGCCCTTTAAAAGGATTTTACGTGAGCAGATACTGCATAGGGGCTGACCAAGCAAAAGTGATGCTATTTGTAAAAATTATATTTAATCGCAGGATTAAGTTATTGATATGAAATCAATTTTAAAATATCAAGCAGTATATGCCATTTGATTATAAAATATCTTGTGCCAGCCAACTAAGTAGAAAAATTTTAAAAATTAATCTAAGCTGAGACTCAAGTGTAAATATGAGCTTACCATGAGCAGATAAGCCAGAGCTGTCATTTATATACATATTTGTATATCTATGCATATATATATAATATTTATCCGAATTGGCATGCATGTAGCTTTAAAATAAAAACAAAATGAATAAAATATCTCCACCCATTCATTATGAAGTAGGGACTTCTTTTATTATCGCTCTTAGTTGGTCAGCCCAGTTGCAGCTTCAAAGGCAGCCCTCGCTCTGATTTTCAGTTAATATCTTGTATGAAAGGCAATAAGCTGGCTGCTGTTCAGTTAATAGAACGTACTCTATCAATAGATTCGCCAACCATTCAGGCATTTGCCAATAAGCTGCTCTCTACGCTCACCTGTGCACACCTGAGCACACGCTAATTAATGAAGTACTCTTATGGCAGCCATACGCATAGCCACACGCATAAGGGTTAAGCTTAACCCTCTCACACACACACTAATGCACACCCTCACATATGTATACCCTATGCACGCTCTACGCACTAAACCGAATCTCAATCTTTTTCTCTGGCGATTTTAGATGCTTCGCCGGAACTGCTTTATTGGTTTTCGGAGCAAACACTGCAGCCGGGTCCGACGGTATCATTGAAATGCGTTGCCACCGGAAATCCACTGCCGCAATTTACATGGTCTTTGGACGGATTTCCGGTAAGTATGGCCCACAGTTTGGCATCTTCAAAAGGGGGAGCGAGTGGGTGGAGAGGGGAAGTGTGTGTGTGGGGGGGCATCTGAAGTTCACACACGTGCTGAGCACTTACTTAGCAGCATCAGCCGCAGTCACAGCAGCAAGCGGAAATGCAGGCAGCGTTTCCGTTTCCGCAGCTATCGTCACATGCACGTTGATGAAGATGGAGTTGCTTATGCCTCACACACACATAAATGTTTACGAAAAGCGTTGCAGCTACTTTCCCTCTTTCTCTTGTTCGGCTTTTTCGTAAAGTTCTACCCTAAAAATGTAGCTTGGCCATGCTTAGCATGCCCCGTGGCTTTTGCTTTGCTTTGCTTTGCCCACACTTGATTTTCCCGTTTATTTTTCTTTCGTTTTTCCTTTCTGTGCTACGCTGCGCTGAGCGCTGTAGTTCTTGGCATGTTCCATGGCGCATTTTCAAGGATTTGTTTCGTTTATTTGCATAAATTTCCATTTTCTTTCGCTACAGCTACAGTGAGCCCTTCCTACTACCCACCCACTACTCCTCTCTCTCACACTCTCTCTCTCTCTCTCTCTCTGTCTCTCTGTCTCTGTCTCTTTCTGCACACTTAAGCGCAGTGTAAATTTTATGCAATTTCAATCAATTCGATTTGCATGAATTTTTTATGAAGTTTCCTCAGAGCTTTTCCCTACTTTTGCCTTCACACTTTTATCGTCGACTATATATATATATATTTGTGATCTAATTGCCATTTGCTCTTAACTATATGTGATATCGTCTCTCCGTGACATGCCAGATACCAGACAGCTCTCGCTTTTTAGTGGGTCAATATGTTACCATCCACGACGATGTCATCAGCCACGTGAATGTTTCAAACGTCAAGGAGGAGGACGGCGGCGAGTACACCTGCACGGCGCAGAACGCGATTGGCAAGTGAGTGGCTGTAGTTCCATAAATAAAATGCAAACACACACACACACACACACACATATATATATATACTCACTCACACAAATATATATATGTACGTTCAGAAATCTGTGCCTTCTGATGGCAGCATAAAAAACATTTCTCTGCTAAATCATAAATTTAATTGTTGCATACCATAGTAAAAACTAGAAATAAAAGGCAGTGAAAGCGATGAGAACGACTTGCAGATACTCTGTAAATAAAATTTGTTAAAAATAGTGAAAGTATCAGAAGAAAATGCTTAAGAGAATAGGAGATGATGTAAGCTGCTGCAATGTAAGCAAGAACTCTAACTCTTAGTTGACTGCAAGAGAATCGCATAGAAAGGTCATATTTGAAGTTGAGTTAGCCTACATTTCTGAACAATACTTAAAACAGAATGCTTACATAGGGATGAGAAGTATGTATTCCCATATAAGTTAAACCCAATGCTAATTTTCCCGAGTATGAGAATTGCGTAGAGAGGTTTAATATCAATTCAAATGAATTCACTTGAATGTGAATTGCATAGAGAGGTTCAATATCAACTAAAAGTTAACATTTCTTCCTACGTCTTCCTTGTCTTCATGAATATCGCATAGAAAGAACATATAAGTTTCTAGATCTCACAATATTACATGAGAATCACATAGAGAGGCACTGTTTCTACATGCGTTTATCTACATATATTTGCATAGCATAGCAATGTCATATGTCTCTTATCAATACCCATCACCTAAACACACCCCACTCCCTTGTAATCCATGGCATATGCTACGCATCGCAGCCCGAGCGGGGCACAGGGTATATGAGCAATGGAAGCGCATTGTTTGCAGGCAAAAGCGACATAAAATTCAAACAATTTGCCGAGTCAGGCTCTTTAGCTGCAGCAACTGTATGGCTATATAGCCATATACAACTGTATGCCAACGCACACACACACACACCCTCTCTCACACACACATAAACAGTTTTTTTGTCTTGTTTTTGTTTTGTTTTGGTTCTCCTCTTAAATGTTAGTTATGACTTGTGTATGTTTTTTATATCGCCGCAGGGTCTCGCATAGCGCCAAAGTGAACATCTACGGTTTGCCTTACATACGCGAAATGCCAAAAATAACGGGAATCTCTGGCTCTGATTTGATTGTTAAATGTCCTGTGGCTGGTTATCCCATCGATAAAATACACTGGGAGCGCGGTAAGCAATATATTTATATCAATTTTTTTCTTCTGTTTTGTTTTTTTCTGTTCCCGTTTCATATTTATATTGCCGTCGCCCCCACTCGCTCTACGAATCCTCCATAAAATCCAATACTTTAATACCGTTTTTGGCCAATTTTATTATACACACATATCTCTATAGTTTTTTTTTTTTGTTTTCGTTCATCTTTGTTTGCTCTGCCTCACGGCCCGTGCTCGGTATTAAAAGTTTCCGTGTTTGTTATTGCGCATATCAATGAATATTATTATTAAAACTACGCTTTTTCCACGCAAAAAACGGCTGCAATTATTTTCGTGCACGCTGCCGGTCCGGACGTGGTGTATCCAGCGCCAGCTGAAGTTCGGACTTCCATAACTTTGCTGCATTTTTGTGTTTTACATAGTTTTAGTTAGTTAATTGTGTCCTCGAGCCAATTTGGCTATCAAATATTTCACATACACTTTTTGGAGGAGAGCTTAAACATAGTTGGTTTACGGCCGGATTTAAGCGAGCTGTAAATATTTGCATTTAAAAATTGGTTCTATTGGGCAGATAGTATATGTACCTATATATAGTACTATTGTGGAATGATGTGACCTTTGGGACTTCTTAAGGCAACCTAGAGGCCTTTGCCTTACTACATAGAACTGCATAGACACTGACCGAGCAAGAGTGATGCTATTTGTAAAAATTATATTTAATCGCAGGATTAAGTTATTGATATGAAATCAATTTTAGTATATCAAGCAACATATGCCATTTGATTATAAAATGTCTCATATTTATCAGATAAGTCAAAATACCTTTAAAAATTCATCAAAGTGAAGTCTCAACTGTTAACATGAGTTGACCAGCAGCAGACAAGCCATGACTGTCCTTTATATCAATATTTATATATATGAATCTATGCATATATATAATATTTATCCGAATCGGCATGCATGTAGCTTTAAAATAAAATCAAAATGAACAATATATCTCTACCCATTCATCAGGAAATAGGGATTTCTTTTACTAGCCTGAAAGGCAGCTTTCAGTCAATTTCTCATATGAAATGAAACTGGCTATGCCTTTATAGGATATCAAAGCCGAATTATCAATATATTTGTCTACCCATCTCCACGGTCAACTCTTTCTTATTTTCTTTTAAATAAATTCATTTTTATGCAAATAAATAATACAAGATTATAAATAACCCGACGCAGCCCGATAAATTACGCTTTGTGAGCGAAATTAATAGCCGGAAGTTTTTTCGTTTCTCTCTTTTGCATGTTGTTGTTGCCATTTGCCGTTTGGCATTTGCTATGCGAAGATGGCCAAACGCTGCCCATAAATCGACGCCAGCGCGCCTATAACAATGGCACCTTAATTATCGAGCAGCTGCAGCGGCTGGAGGATGCGGGCACGTACACGTGCATGGCCCAAAACAAGCAGAAGCAGACTTCCAGGCGGAACGTGGAGATTCAAGTGTTGGGTGAGTACCCTCTCTCTCTCTCTCGGTGACTACGAGGCGTATGCGTAATATAGTACTATTCTTTTTTTTGCAACCAAGCTGCAGCTGCTGTTCTGTTCCAATATTCAAATTAGAAAGTTGCTGAAACAACAACAACAGCAGCAGCAGCAGCAGCAGAAACGGCGGCGGCAGCAGCAACTACAATGAAACTATTCCAATTAGACTGGCAACAAAACTATGCAGCGACAGCCGCAGCAACTATTTCCAGCTGCCAGCACTTTTTAATGCACATGCACAGAGCAGCGTGGGGCGGGACGTGCCACAATGAAGTCATTGACTCCTGTGTCTATGCCACTGCCTCGCCTCGACTCGACTATTGCTGCCTCTGGCTCTAGCTCTGGCTCTGGCTCTGGCTCTGCCTGTGCCTCTGCTATCTCTCTGCATCGCTCTCGCTCCTCATCATAATTTACTGTGTGCAGCTGTTATCAGTGCGGCAGCTGTTGCTAAGCCGCATTGATGCGCCTCCCACGCCCACCAGCCCACCAGCACGTTTCTCGGCCAGATAATCAGTATGGCTTTTGTGCTCAAGCCAACTTGGCAATTGTTATGAGCCACGTTTTTCGTTGCTGTTGCTGCTGCTGCTCTTTTCGATGCTTGCTTAATGATATGCTCAATGTCTGTTGCCACTTTTGCAGTGCCGCCGAAAATCATGCCCATTCAGGCCATGACGAATATGCTGCGCGAGGGCATGCGGGCTGCCATATCCTGCCAGATACTGGAGGGCGATTTGCCGGTCAGCTTTCGCTGGGAACGCAACGGCAAGCCGCTCATAGGCACCGGGTAAGCATAACGAGCACTACATACACCGAGAGCAAAAGGGAGATGAGTTGAAGCTGAGTATATTCTGCTCTCAGTTCCTCCCTTCTGAGAGAGGAGTATAAGCAAAGCTATCATAGCATCCCCACACACACTCAACTCAACTCAACTCAACTCACCTCGTCTTTTCTCTGAGTGTAGCTATTGCTCTTACTAAACACATCTCATAAAACACACAACATCCCGTAGCAATGAGGTTTTCCGTCGCCTGGACGAGTACTCGGCCAGTCTGGTCATCGAGCACATTGCCTCGGATCACTCGGGCAACTACACGTGCATCGCCAGCAACGTGGCGGGCACGGAGAGGTTTACGGTGCCGCTGACTGTGAATGTGCCGCCCAAGTGGATATTGGAGCCGAAGGACTCGAGTGCCCAGTCCGGCACAGACGTGCTCGTGCACTGCCAGTCCGCCGGCTATCCGAAGCCGACGATAACGTGGAAGAAGGCGATTGGGCCAACGCCGGGCGAGTACAAGGACTTCCTGTATGAGCCCAGCGTGCAGCTCTTTCCCAATGGCACCATCTACTTCAAGAAGATCAGCAAGGAGTCGCAGGGACACTTTCTGTGCGAGGCCAAGAACAACATTGGCTCCGGCGTCAGCAAAGTGATTTTCCTCAAAGTCAATGGTGCGTATGCGCAATCTGCACACCTTCATCCACAGCTATTAAACCCAACCACGCCCCCTTAGTGCCCGCCCACTTTCCGACGAAAACGAAACAAATCTCGGTGGCCAAGGGCAAGCAGGTGCACGTGCAGTGCAACGTCCAGGGCGACAATCCAATTGACTTCAAATGGAAAATCCAGGCGACGCAACAATATCTTGACGAGTCGCTCGACTCACGGTAAGTCTATCTGCCGCCCGAATGTGCCCATCTCCCCATCCCTGTGTCTCTGTGTCTCGCCTGTGGCCTGTCTGTCTGCCTGGGCTCACACTGAGGGGCATCTCAATAGGTATAGCTTGAAGTTTCGATCTGTTTTTGTGGGGGGCTTTGCAGGAATATGTTTTGTAAAAAATCAAATTTTGGACTGGTTCAGGCTGTCCTCTTCAGATTTACCTCTAACATTAACTGGAAATAGAAGTTCAAATACATTACATTATATTTAAAAATGTCCTTGTTCGGTTGCCACTCAACCTAGTCAGCTGGCTCGGAGTGTTTGAAAAGGTTTTGAAATCAATTCGCAAGTCGATGGCAAAAGCTGCAAATTGCTTTTAATTAAACGAGCTGTGCCAATGGCTTAGTGGGCGGGCGCAGCAAATCTGTAGCGATAGCTGTAGCTGGCTGACTCGTCGTCCTGTTTCAAATTCAATTTCGCAGCAGCCAATGCGTTTGGCAGTTTAACAGTTATGTTGCGAGAAAGAAGCTGTTAATACAAAAAAAAAACTTGCAAGGGGTGGAACGAGCGAAAAGTAATCAAGTTTTTGAGCTGAAGGTTTTGGCACAGCTTGTAAAAGCTTTAGCCCATTTCAGTGCCCACTAAATGCTTAAGCATTTTCCACTCTTCTGCCTATCCAAGTATTTTAATGTATGTGTATTTCCGGCTTTCTCTTCTATGCCCGCCTGCTCACCTGCCTGCGATGCTGTCAACTTTGGAACTGCTGTCCGAAAACCAAATACGCGTTTTATTTATTTACGCATACACACACACATGTGACTGCTATTTGTATGTGTGTGTGTGTGTGTGTGTGTGTGTGTGTGCTGGCCTCGTTCGTCTTCGTCTTTGTCAACAAACAACAACAACTGATGCAACGTGAAAAACATTGTTATAAAATTGCATTGCGTCGCTCACGTTGCGCAAACACGTATTCGTATCTCGGCATCTGCATCTGTGTATCTGTATCTGTGTATCTGTATCTGTGCATCTGCATCTGTAACTGTTAACGTAAACGTATACGTATCCGTATCTCGCGTTTGCATGTCGCCGTGTGTGTATCTTGTATCTCTTAAATGCATTTACTTGCATATAAATCACATACACACACACACACACACTTTCTCTCTCTCACACACACAGCTATACAATACGAGATCAAGTGCTCGACGATGGCATGGTCTCCGAATTGGGCATTTCGCACACATACCGCCAGGATACAGGCATTTATATCTGTCAGGCCAACAATGCATTTGGACAGGTAAGTGCATGCTGACACTTTTGTGCCACACACACACACACACACTGAAAAGTACAGCCAGGGCTGGTCGCATATAAAAAGCAATCAAAAGTTTGCAGCACTTGATGTTGCGTTTAGAATATTTGATTACATTTGTTAGTCATTTAAATACCTTGTAAACAGCTTGGCTTTGCAATCCGTTTGAATTATCACACATGTGTGTGTGCTTTGGTAACTGAATATGTGATTCGACTATATTTGAAGAGCCATAGACAAATTGTGCAATAATAGAGTTGAGAGAGAAGCTTAACAAAATATTATATATTATAGAATGCCTGAATTAGACCTTACGATGAGTCGGTTTATTACAATAAAAACCTCTTTCTTAAGCTATCCTTAAGCTATGAATGAAGTGTAAGCATCGATCAGTTAGTCATCAATCAGTCAATCAGTGCATCAATCAACTGATTCATAAAAAACTTATACTCTTAGTCATCAATTCAACAAAGTATCAGCTAGAAAAGGCTTTAACTGTTTGTTGTCAGTTCCTAAGTGAGTCTATCAATCAATCAATCATTTGGCATAGATATGCCTACTAAAAAGAATAGAAACAGCCCTCGCTAGAGACTGAAGTCTTCCAACAAATTATTTTATTGTGGAGGTCAACAGCGAAGCTTAGCTTGCCAATTTAACAGACTTGAATCAGTCAATCAATCAAGCACTTTATCAATCAAACAGTCAATCTGTCAACTATATTTATACGAATTTAATGATCAATTAATTACTCAGTCAACTTTCAAAGCTATGTATAATACAAAAGCTTCTACTAAGCTGAGCTCAGAATAGGCATCAATCTACGGCATCAATCAAACTGTTAAGCAATCAGCTGTAATTTGTATACCTATAAATATATGTATACATATTATACAAGAAACTATTTACAATTCTTTATAAAATTCAATTAGGTAGAACTTAAAGTTGCTTAAACTTGCTCAAAGCTCATTGGCAGCTTTTCGAGATTGATTAGCAAAAAGTTTTCAGTTGCAATTGCTGCGACTAAGGCTTTGATTGATCATAACTAAGAGCCAGCCCTAGCTACATATACACACACACACACACATACATGGCCAACAGCCGTGCGAAAAGTTTTCTGTTCGTCTGTATATTGCAATACGAGCCAGCCCCAGCGCACGCCGCATGTCGACTCAGTGCCGGCCAACTGGCAACAGTTGTTAACCCTAATTTATGGCAATTTGAATGAGCCGGCCAGACTTGCGTCAGCTGCAGCTCGTGTGTGTTTAGCTAACGCTCTAAAAACTGTTGGTCTTCGTCGACAGGACGAGATGTCCATACAGCTAATCGTGCAGGAGGTGCCGGAGCAGCCGAAGAACCTGCGCATCAACTCGCAGCAGTCACGCAGCCTGCAGCTGACATGGAGCCAGCCGTTCGCCGGCAACAGCCCCATCGAGCAGTACCACATCTACTACAAGCAAATCTCAGGTGAGCGCAACCCAGGTGTGGGCGTGGCTAGCGGCCCTGCTGAACTGTTTATGGCTTGTGCCTTTCGCAGACATTTGGCAGAATGCGGAGCACATGGACATCAGCGGCGCCCAGACGGTGATCAATATACAGCAGCTGCGTCCGGCCAAGGCCTATCACATACGCATGTCGGCGGAGAACAAGCTGGGCGCCTCGGAGTTCTCGGAGGTGGTGCAGGTGACGACGCTGGAGGAGGTGCCGTCGGGGCCGCCGCTGCAGGTGCGTGCCGAGGCCAAGAGCTCGACGGAAATATCTGTCACCTGGGATGCGCCGGAACGTGACCACTGGAACGGCATACTGCTTGGCTATTATGTGGGCTATCAGATGTCGCTGGCGCCCGAGGACAAGGAGGTGAATCCCACCCAAGGCTTCAGCTTCAAGACCGTCGAGGTGCGCTCCCACTTCGGCGGCGAGACGGTGCTCAGCAACCTCAACAAGTTCACCCAGTACCACGTGATTGTCCAGGCCTACACCAGCCAAGGCAGCGGCCCGCCCAGCAAGGAAATTGCTGTGCAAACAATGGAGGATGGTAAGTGACCAGCTCCCTCTCTCTCCCCCCTCAGCTGTGTCGGGCACACATTGATTGGATTTGTTAATTGCCCGTGCACAAAAACTGGAGCCAGCTCTCCAGCAGCTGCTGCTGGCAATCGTTTAATACACCTTCTCTCTCTCTCTCTCGCTCTCTGTCTGCAGTGCCCTCATCCCCGCCAGAGTCGCCGCAATGCGATGTGCTTGGCTCCACATCGATTTATATCACCTGGTCACCGCCGGATATTGACGGACAAAATGGCAAAATCAAGGGCTACAAAGTGTTTTACATATCGGTCGATGAGCTTTACGGTAAGACCACGCCTCCACCTCCCACTGTCTGACTCGCCGTGCGTATCTCTCTCTCTCTCACTCTCTCTCTCTCTCTCTCTCTGTGTCTGAATGGGTCTGTCTGTCCCTCGTTGCCAGAACTGTTTGGCTCACAAATTACTTCAGCGGCATTGGGATTGAGCATTTCGCAGCAATTATCCAATGCCATTAACCCATTAACCTGCACAGCGCAAATACCAGCCAAAAACTCAATTACGCATTGAAAACTGGCGGGAAAATAGCCAAGAAAAGAAAATGTTCAAAATATGCCTTTGATGTACTTATATCATATTTTAATTAAAATTCGTAGAAAAGTTTTGAACTTCTTGAGATTTGAGGTGATGAAGCTGAAGCAAGAGCTCGAAGAAATTTAATACCTCGAATATTAACTTAAATACTATCTATAAGAAATTACTGAATATTTCAAATTAGATTTGTGATTCTTAAAATTAAATTATTTTTCAAAATTTTTAACAAATATGTAAAGAATTTTCTAAGTTCTTTAGTACCTAAAGCAGTTCTACTCTCCAAAATTTACTTGGCCCAAGCTCTACTCGAGGGCTTCAATAGTATCTAACGTAGTTCTACTTAAAGCTTACCTGGCTCAAGCTTAAATTCAGTTAGCTCGTTCCTTGATTTCCTTAACACCCTCTCTCTCTCTCTCCCCTCTCAAGCCCTACCCTAAAGTAGTTGTACCTTCCAAAACGTACTATAATCTAAGTCAACTCTAGCACTTCGCCAGCTTAAACTTCATTAGCCTCTCCAGTGTAATTCGAAACTCAATTTGATTTGATTTCCTCAACATTTTCAGTTCACCCACCTCTCTCTCTCTCCCCCATCTCTGCCTCTCTCAACCCCTACCCAGCCCGCTCATAGTTATATATTCAATTTAATTAGCTGTCGCCTCTCTTGCTGCTTGCAGTCTGTCGTCATATTTCCAATCAGTGCTAATTGTCGTTATTTTTCTTATCCAGAAGCGGAGCCGGAGGTTGTCAAGTCAACAAATCAATACGTCACCATTGAGAATCTGCGCAAATACACGAACTACACGGTCTGGGTTTTGGCTTACACCAAAGTGGGCGATGGGATGAAAACCAAACCATTTTATTGCCGCACCCATGAGGACGGTAAGTGCCGGCGGTTCAATGAACGCTGAGCTGAACGAGGCGTGGTTGGAGTGGCTGGCTGGAGTTAAGGCTCCCTCCCCCCCACATACGTGAGCCAGACGCCCCACTCCTGCCACTCCTACCACTCATGCAGCGCATTTTGCCCATTTTCCTCATTTTGCCCCGCTTTTCCTGCTCTCGCAATTGCTTTTATTTATATGATTTTTGCAGTGCCGTCGGCGCCGCAGGCAATCAAGGCGATACCCGCGTCGAGCACCAAAATCATCATATCCTGGCTGCCGCCCGATCTGCCCAACGGTGACATTGTAAGTAGCCACGCCCACAATTAACAAGCAGATTTAACCTCCCCCACCTGTGTCATCCGTCAGACTGGCTACACCTTCTACATGTCCATGCTGGAGGGCGGCCGCGAGGAGGGCACCCACAAGCGGCTGCTCGGACCCTACGTGGAAATGCACGAGACGGTGCGCACCCAGGAGTCGGCCACCTATCAGTTCTGGCTAACTGCATCGACCAAGATGGGAGAGGGCGAGAAGACGCAGGTGGTGACGGTGCCGCCGAACAACAAGGTGCCCGCGCGCATTGTCTCCTTCAGTCAGCGGATAGTCACGCCCTGGAAGGAGCACCTGGAGTTGCCCTGCCGCAAGGTGGGTGCCCCTGCTCCGGTTACCATTTGGCGCCAGGACGGGCACAACATGGAGACGAGCGCTCGCAAGACCATCGCCAAGAACGGCACGCTCTACATGCGCGAGTGCCAGGCCAGCGATGCCGGGAACTACACGTGCAGCGTGGAGAACACCTGGGGCAAGGACGAGATCGTCTACAATATAGTGGTCAAGGTGCCGCCGGAGGCGCCCAACCTGACCGTGGTGAACAGCTATACGGACAGCCTGCACCTGGAGTGGTTCGACAACAGCCACGGCGGCAGCCCAATTCTCGGCTACGTGATCAACTACAAGCGCGAGAACGGCGACTGGGAGGAGCTGCAGGTGGACGCCAAGACCAACTCGCACCTGCTGAGCAACCTGTGGTGCGGCACCCGCTATCAGCTGTACATTACGGCGTACAACAAGATAGGCACCGGGCTGCCCTGCGACATCGTCAACTCCTCCACCAAGGGCAACTCGCCCGTGCAGCCGAAGCACTCGCAGATGATAACGAACAACTCGACGAGCGTCACCTGCTGGCTGGACTCCTGGGGTGACGGCGGCTGCGGCATACTCTACTTCATGATTGAGTCGAGGGTCTACGGCCGCTCCACCTGGAACGTCGTCTCCAACCACATACCGCCCACCGAGCGCATCTACACAGTCAGCGACCTGGTGCCGGGCACCAAATACCAGCTCAAGGTCACAGCCCACAATAACGCGGGCTCCACGACGGCCGTGTACAACTTTACGACGCTCTCTCCGCAGGGCGGTAAGCTGGGTAGCTGTACTGACTGCCAGATACCCTGTAATCAATTCTTTTATTTCTCTTTTCTAGTTCTCTACAACAACGATCACTCGACGCCCGTCTCGCATCTCAGCGATCTGCCCTTCTATGCGAATTTCAAGCTGCTGCTGCCCATTTGCGTCTCGCTCCTCATGCTGCTCGCGCTCATCGCCGCTGCCCTGTTCCTGCGCAAGCGAAGTGAGTAAAGTATCTCAGCGAAATGCCTCATTTAGTCTAAATAGTTCACTCGCCCCCAGAGCTGAGCAACCAGGCGCGCCTGGCCAGCTCCTCCATGTCGGAGTCGCCCTCCCTGGCCAATCTCCAGAACAAACAGAATCGCGATCAACAGTATCTGGCTGTGCGCTGCAATCCCTCGAGCTCCGCGCCGCGTGGCTCCAACTCCAATGACTCGGGCAGCTTCGGCAAGGCCGAGGGCAATGAGTACATCGAGGACATCTGTCCCTATGCCACGTTCCAACTGAATAAGCAGACGTACAGCGAGAGCTCCTACAGCGGCAATGTCTACAGCGGTCCATATCACTCGGTGCGCGGCTCCTTTGTCTATCACGATGTCAAGCCAGAGAGCTATCATGTGAGTCGTTGCTAAAGATATAGATTATATCTAGATATATCTTTAATATTCCCTCATCTAACTCTATATCTCTATTACTGTTTAACTCTCTCTCTCGCTCTCTCTCTCTCTCTCTCTCTCTCTCTCTCTCTCTCTTTAACTATCTATATCTCTGTCTGTATCTCTCTCCTCTCTTCTTTACTCTCTCTCTCTCTCTCACTCTCTATGCTCCCATATAGTCCAAGGAACCGGAGTACACAAAGGTGCGCCGAAAAGTAGGCCGCCTACGCGATCCCCACTCTGAGAGCCAAGGTATAGACAGATCTATCCAATATATGTCAATATATATCATTAGTCTTATCCTCTCCATTCGAGTTGCCTGAAAAGTAGCTTTAAGCAAAATTTATTCATTATTTTTATCTCATATCATGTTGCATTCAAGTCCCTTATGATTTCTATGTATTTCTATGCTGATTTCTGATCTCTCTATATCATATATGAATATGTTTTCTCTTCACGCTCTAATCAACTTCAATACTAACATACGCATTCAAACACTTCATTCGCAAAAAAACGAACATCGCATTGTATTAAACTTTTTAGAATCGGACAATCCAGGTTCAACAGATTCCGAAGTTAGGAAAATCCTAACGCTTCACATACCAATTACAGAATATGACACACTCGGCTCCGAGTCCGACAATGATGTGTCCGCACGCGCTCTTAACTCGGCCAAATATCGCGCACAACGCGGTAAGTCAAAGACAATCAAATGTTACGTATACGCAGCGTACAACAATTTTTGGCATTTTGATCTACAGACACTCAAGATGAGACCTCCTCCTCGTCGGAGACCACGCCCACCAGCATGACCCGCAAATCGAAGCCGCCATTCGCCGCCCGCAAGTCGAGCAAGCCGGGCACCAGCGGCAAGCGTCACGTGCGCAGCTCCAGCGGCTACTCGAGCCACAATGAAGAGACTACATTTAGGTAAGCTGAGGGGCAACGCTGAACGATTGATATGATATGTTCCCGCTATATGCATAATTAGAACCCTGTACGTTTAGCATATCCAACTATCCACCAAACTATCAGGACCACATCAATCCACCGGCCCGATTCTCGGATGCCAACGACAAGACGAAGACCCAAACGTCGCCACGAATGCGTGCCAATCAGAAGCTCCAGCGCGAAGCTTTCCAAATCAATGTCTAAAGACGGATAAACTATATTGAAAAAAAAAACAAACATTTTTAAATTACAAAAATATTGAAAAAAAATTGAAAATTGTAAAATTGCCATATAGAAGAAGGCAACCAAATTTGTTGTAAAATCTAAGCTAGGGAATACCCCTGTGGCAGAAGCCAAAGCAAAGTTTCCCCACTTAAAGCACAAAACTGTTGTAAAATCTTAAATCGATATGATAAAGTTATGTAAAATCTAAACCAGAAATAATACTGAATATGGCGAATCCTATATAAGGCAAGAATCTGTTGTAAAATCCAAAATACTATAGAAATCCTTATAGACTTGGCTAACACACACACTCCACTTCAACAGCTAACAGGCATTTCTTTAGCAATTTATCAATTGTTAAAAACAAAAAGTTAAATACAAAAGCTGCATACTAATTAAAAATAAATATTGAAAGAATTACAAAAATATAAACAAAACTAAATTTATAAAAAAATATATAAGTGTAACTATTTACAAAAAAAAAAAAGTAAGAAACAAAAAATAATAAAAACTTTTCGAGCATTTTTGTTTTTCAACGAAGAAATATAATTTAAACTACGTAAAAAAAAAATAAGAAAAAAATAGATAAACCATAAGACTTATTTACACACGGATTATGCTTAGTTGAACTTCAAAAGCTGCAGAAAAATAATAATAATAAAAATACTTATATTATAAATGGAATAAATGTTGAAAGGAAAACAAAAGAGAAGAAAATTTAAGCATTTAATGTGTATTAAAAAAAATATAATTGCAATAAATGTTGAAAAGAAAATACACAAAATTAAAATTTAAGCATTTAATGTGTATTAAAAAACAAAAGAAAATTGCGGCAGGCCGTATTTAAAATGTTTTGCATAGCTAAGAGAACCAACCAAGGGCAAACGCTGAGGAAGACTAGTCAAAGGCAGAGCATTAAGGAAAGACTATACATGCATGCAATACACATACACACACACACATACATATGTAGTAAATTAAATAAAAATTTATGTTAAATTGTTTGTGTTTTTTGAACCCCTTTAAAAAAAAAAGAAGGAAAACGAAAATGTTAGCTAGTTATTTAAATTAATTTAAAAATAAACACGCATCTAATAGTTTATGAAACTGTTGTACATAGCTAAGCATTATAAAACCTAATTATACAAATCACACATATATATGTATGAATATATATATATTTAGTGGAATATTTAGTAGCCAAAGTCGTAAGCCAGCATGCATTTTCATTAAAAAAAAAAGAACAGAAGACAGCAAAGCGAACCCAAAACTTAAGCAGCTCAAGATACAGGATAAAGACATATATATATAGTGCCGATTCCAGTTTGCCAAAATTCTAGACCATATAGCTTTCAGACACCTGTACACCTGTACTATATATAGACCACTCTGATTATATTTTGCAATAGCCAAGCAGCCGAGCAAAATCCAACCAATCTACATGACAATATGATCACAGCAACCAGACATTAAAGCGTTGTAGTTCACAAGAAAATATAAAGTAAATAACGTAAAGAAAAGCTCACATCTCTAGTCATATTAACTATTAACTTAACTAAACAATCTCTAAATGGAATTACAAATTTTTGGCAATGCAAAACGTTTTCAGACTGCACCAATTTAGGCATTTCAAAGTTTTCGAAAATAATTACAAAATAAATATATATTAAATATGTATACATATATATACTTGGTTGTAAAAATTTGAAGAAAAAAGTGTAAAATTCACATGGCTAAAATATCTATAACAAAAGAAAGAGCAAATGAAGCACAGTCAAGTACATTTGTTAATGTGCTAATTCCCATAATTGTGGTCTAAATACATGACATGACATAATGATAAAGACAAAATAAATGAAGTTTTAGTTGAGGGCTTAAGGGAGACGAAGGGTCAACTATCTGTATAAATATAGATTCATTAAAGTATCATACAAGTATTCAAAAAACATGTTGACAGCTATCTTTCTTACACTCTATAGATAGCAACGAGACCTTTACAAATACAAAGATTTCAACGTTTACTTCGCTGCACTGCACAGGTTGCCAAAGGTTAACAGTAGATCGCTTTTATTTACATTCGACAAAGTTGTTTCATTTGATTTAAATAAAAAAACACACACCAGAAGTCATTAGATTCAGGCATATATAGAAATGATGTAATAAAAATCTTTTGCATTAGAAACGATACACAAAAACATATTCAAAATTGTTTGCAATTGTTGCACTTAAAGCGTTTCACATAGTTATTAAGACATAAGGTTTTCAGTTTCATAGAAATTCCAAGCAGCTGAGCTACAGCTAGACAATGATTGTGTTTTCCTTTCACTTTACAAAATGTTACAATGTAGTTGTTGCTTACCAAATAACTTAAGAACTAAACAGCGATTGGCTTCACACAATGAACAAGCTAACATTTGACTTAAAGCACATTTACAAGTTGTGGTTTAGCAGAAGGGGCTTGCCGAGGCGGGGCGGGGCGGTGCGCTCAAAGTGTCACGCTATGATTAACGATTAAAGGTGTGTATAAAAAAGGGTTTTAAGAGTGTAGCCACTTTGTAAGCTCAACGGCTGCTTAAACGCTAGACTTTAAACTAAATTAGAAACATTATACGTTAAACATTAATCCAGTTTTCTTATTTTTTTTGGGATTTCCTATTTTTGTTTGTTTTTGTTTTTGATTGGTTTTGATTGCTTTGTTGCTTATGGCAAATATCAGAACATAATCGGCTTATCCTTGCACTGGTCTATCACATAGCCGGTAAAACGTTTCAGAAACTTGGGATATTCACGCTTATAAACAGCGCGTAAGGCGCTAGCTGGAGCCCAGCCACCGGGATTAACTGAGGAAATAAAACAAGATGTTAACATAATATATATCTATATGGATATATCTCATGGCATACTTACCCACAGAACAGTAGGTTACTTTGCAGGTTAAGTCATCACGATTCAGCGGCTGCCCCTTGACATAATCGTCGGGCAGATGTGTTTGGCAGGCGAGTATGACTGTCAGAAAGATGCGTACGCATTTGCCATTCTTCGACTAACAGAGAGAAATACAAAATTAAATATTTGACATTAAAGACAGAGATTGGTTGGTGGCCCACCTCCTGTTTGGCATATTCCGTTGAGTTGTTGCACACCACCCACATGTCGGCTGTGCCCGGCTCAAGGCCATCGTTGATTTTGCGCATATGCGACCAGAACTGTGCATCTCGCTGGCTGGCTGGCCAGATGCGCTTGTGTGTCTGCAAGAAGAGCAATGTGTCCGCTGAGATTTTCTCCAGTATGGTGCAGTCCTCCAGCGTAGCTGCAAATATATATACATACGTATATCAAAATCGGATCTATATATATTTGTTATGGACTACTCACTCTCCCAGTCGTTGCGGAACTCAGGCATGAAGAAATAATGGCACATCTCGCGCGCTGTCACGCCCTTGACTGAGTGGTAGGCCTTTAGAGGATCCATGACCATGCCGTTGAGCTCCTCCTCGCGTTTGTACATCTTGATTTCGCCCTCGTCGGCAAATATTTGCCAGCCGTTGCCATCCTGGCCCACGCCCTCGCGCGCATAGTGCAGCTGCTCCTTGCACACGCGATCAATCTATGCGAATCAAATTTCAATTAACGAATCGTTTTGAATTTATGTCCAATTTCCTACTTACCTCCGGCCAGAGTGCATGGGACTTGGCCTCGGCCCCGGTGCCGAACTCCTCGCGCGCCTCCTCACCCTCGGCCACGGCCTCGTGCGGCACATTGACCAGCGTCTGTGAGATTTGCGACTGGAGTCTCAGTTTGAAGCGCATCTGCATGTCCTCTTCGATTTTCTCCAGGCCCGTCTCGACGGCATCGAAGAACTCATCCTCGGGCAATGTGGAATGTGGTCCCTCCTGCCAAGCAAATAGTCAAGCATCAGCTCGAAATTACTAAGTCAAGTTCGACAAAGGGGTTCGGTTCGGTTCTAATTAATTGAATGCAAGAAATGCGAATCGTGACGCGCATAAATTAAATCCGAGTCTCCCACAAAATTCCCAACGGCCGACTGTGCCGCCGGCATGCGCAATTGCTCTCGAGCATAATAGATGCCCATAACATATGCATATGGGAGGCGGGCAGCCAGCTGGGCTGGCCGGCATACCCCAAAGCCCCATGTGCCATGCATACTAAAGGGGTGCCGTCTGGGAGACTATGCCTGGCGCGTGCATGCCTAATCGAAGATTGCAAATATTTTAGCCAAATTAAATTTTATTCAATTAATGTGCGCATAAGCAGCTCCAACAATTAAACGCAGAAACCAGCCTGGAGTCTAGCTAGAAATGGGCGCGTGTAACAAAGTGATTGGAGGGAGCATGATACTCCAGCTAGAGATGGAAGCGTGTTTTAGAAGAGAAACACGAAACGAGCGTAAACTAGAGATGGGCTGGTATTGAGCTTAGAGAAAGAGGCACGAAAAAAGCACGGGCACGACATACAGTGAGGAAGCACGAATGGCTTATTAGAAAGACGAACTAGCGAGGAACAAGAGTTGAGTGTAAAAAAAGAAGTCACCAAACCTGAGCACGAGCATGAAATAGTGGGTATAGGAAGAACTAGAGATGGACGCGTGGTAGCTTTATAGAAAAAGGAATGTAACGAAGGAAAAAGGGCTAGTTTATAGAAGGCACGAAGTACATTAAGGGAGGCAAGGTCGGCTAAGTAGGACTAGAAAGGAAAGGAGAGCAAAGGTAAGTAAAGGAAAGGAAAGGAAAGGAAAGCAAAGAAAAGGAAAAGGGAGTCTTCCCACTTCAATGACTAGAAAGGAAACCAAAGCAAAAGTAAGCAAAGGAAAGGAAAGGAAAAGGGAGCCTTCCCACTTTAAAGACCGTGTCTTCCTACTGCACTTCCTGCCTATTTCGTGTCTACTTCTATGAACTAATCGAGCTGTATTAGCAAATTATATTAACAAACGAGATTATTAAGTCTGCCCATTAGTTACAGAAGGGAAAAGATTTTAGAAAAACACTCGAAAAGAACACAAAAAAATACACTATAGAAATTCAAGTTCAATTTAGAGATTAGAGATGAGCACGTGTACGGCAAACGAAAAAATAAGAAAGCACAAAGGATAACTAGATATCGAAATTATAGCAGAGGAGCTAAAGAGGCGCCAGCTACTGTGCGATGTTTTTGAGTTCGTGACACGCTTAATACGCACGCCACTAAGACAGCAAACATTGAACTTTGTATTAGCGCAAATAAAGGCCAAGTTTTTCTTTTTGGTCTTTTTTGAGTGATGAGGTCATGAAGGCGGCGTCCAGTTGTCTCAGCCGCAGACAATGGGAATTGGGGAATTTGGCGCTCACCAGACTCTGCTTGGCGTCCGTTTAACGCCTGAAAGCTGATGCCAACAAATTATAAGCACAAGCCACACACACGCACACACGCCTGCCGAGGGGGGTTGGGATGGGGGTGTGAGATTCAGAGGTCATCAACAAGCCACGCGCACTCCGACCGAATCCTTCCGACTGGCGCGAGGGCCCAAAACAAACTGTTGCTGAGCGCCAACAAAAAATATCCTGTTAACTGTCAGAGAGACAAAGAGAGAGAGAGGCAGCGAGAGAGCGAGAGAGAGCGAAAGCTTAAAGCTTCATGTATAAAGGATTACACGCGCTTAAATAATAAATCAATGTTTGAACAGTTTGCTTGATTCAATATGCGACTTACGCGCTCTCTCTCTCTCTCACTCACTCTCACTCACTCTCTCTCTCTTTCTCTCACTCCCACTCCTCGTACATTTACCTACCACAATTTTCTGGCCATACTTCAGCTTATGGCCGCAACGCCATTGAAAGCGCATCGAAGGCATTTTTTGTAGTCCCGCTTATCTCGGCCAAGTTTCGACTTTAGTTTATTATGGCCAACAATTTCACAATTGCCCAAAAAATTGACGCGACAAACAGAGCTTGTCGATTTGTTTATGATTTGTACGTGTGCGCAAGCCGATCGCTGACCGTCGACTGACCAATTCGTGCTGTCAATTGCCAGCCATAAGCTAGGCCAAGCCCAAGCTACACATTAAAGCCAGGCTAGCAAGCAGAGCTGAGTGTGTCAAGTGCAAAGCGAATTGGTCATGCGCTAACCAAACAAAAGGGCTAACATGGTAAGGGATTATGTCTTTATATAGCTCTTTATAGACTTCAATTTAGATAAGTTTATAGAGAAAGAGATTATAATTATTTAATATATATTGAAGAAAGATCTGAAGAGAAAAATATATTTTCATAATTTTTTTTTTTTTTTTAATTTTGTAATTTCTATATAAAGAAAATTAATATAAAAAATATTTTCTATAATTTTTTTTTTATTTTATTAAAAAAATAAGAAATTTATTAAAAATATTTTTTATATTAATTTTTTTTAGTTTTAAAATTTTTTTAAATATTAAAATAAATATTTTTAATTTTTTAAAAATTTTTAGAAAAAGAATTTTTTTAAATTTTTGTTATTTAAGAAAAAAAATTTTTTTTGTTAAAAATATTTTTGTTTCTAATTTTGTAAACAAAAAATATACAAAAAAATATATAAAAAAAAAATAAATATATAAATAACTAAAATGTATAAAAATATATTTATTTTAAATATATTCAACAAATATTCATTTATATTTCCATATAATGTTATCGACAAAATTCAACTGAAGCTCACAAATCCCTTGAGCTAGCTCAGCGACCCAGGCTCAAGGTAGAGCATTCCCTTTATAGACTCTTGCAACAGCCAAACATGACCTACTGCAATATTGGCTCGAAGTACTACGCAACCTCAAAGCTGAAAACTGAAAACTGTCTTAGCGTCAACTTCAAATATCGCCATGTATTCAATATTTTGCGCTTGAGCTGTCAGCGGAGTGAATGAACTAGGGATTAGTAAGACATATATGTACATATGTACTATATAGACATATCTAATAAGCCTGGCCCCTCCATATAGGGAAAGAAGCCAAACAAATCGAGCATTAAAGTTGACATATAGGAAATGCCATAGCCAAACAGCGTAGAGCCCACTTAGATCCAATTCGACTGATAAGAGTTAAAAATAGTGGAATGCTAAAGCCCTAATTAAAGACCTGCGGATGTAAACACGGCCGAACAAGCGACAGGTCAATTAAAGTGGATAACTATCATAGAACATGACACGGAATCAAAGCGGCGACAATTATATATACACATAAGTATATATATATGTATATGTATGTATATGGAGCACTATTATATAGATTATATATAGTTATCGTTAGCGCATGCATTACAAAACGAACAAATTGTTTAAGTAATAACACGGCGTGTGCGTACGCTCAAATTGAAATATAATCAACAAACACAAGAGTTTTATTTTTGGACGGAGCAGGCAGAAGGGGGCTATGCTTGTGGTCGCTCTTGAGTGGACTGGTGTGTGGGCTGACGTATTGACATTGTTTATAGTTTATATTTACATTGCCTTTCCTCTGATTTCGTATGTTAACTGTGGAACTTACCTCAAAGTCTGGGCCGGGATATGATAAACGTTTTAGTTTCTCGATTTCCTCCTTGGACTTTCTGCAAATGGCAAAATCAAATCAAATTTATTTAGCTTTCTCTACCCAGATAGCGAGTTCAAGGTGAGGCGTACCTGTTCTGCTCGTCCGCGCGGCGTCGCTTATCTATTTCGCGCTCCAGTTTGCGTTTCCATGATTCATCATTCTCGGCTATGATTTCCAGGCAGTGCTGCAATGTGCTCAGCACTCCAGCTGTTGTGGCACGAAACGTAATGGACTCGCCCTGCCAACAGGAAACATATATATATATATCGAAATTAATACAAAGCAATTCATGGTAACTATTGGGCGCACACCTTGAAATCGATGGGCTTTAGGCCGTCGCCCAGGTCGAGCGGCTGTGCGTTGGCCTTGTTCAGCTCGGAGCAGGCGTCGAAGTAGCGTTGCAGCGTCTCGATCTGCACGAAGAGTATGTCCTTGAAGGTCTCCAGTTCGCCCACCTTTTCGCGCAAGTTGCGCTGGGTCTTCTTCAGGCTGCCGCCGCTGGCCAGCGAGATGGTGTTCGACTGCAGGGACATGCTGCTGCCATGGCGGCGCAGCGACGTGGTGTCCGTGCTGCCGGTTCCCTCCTTGTACAGCTGCAGCACCTCCACCCAGTGCATGCGATCCTCACTGGTCTCGGCGCGCAGGCACCAATTGTTCAGGTTATTCACGACCACATCGAAGCGCAGCTCGTCCGACTCGTGCGCCTGCAAACGAAGCGATGAATCATTGTTTACATTATAAATAGACTACGTATGGGCAGGCAATCAACGCCCTCCAAAAAAAAAGCAATTGCTGAGGGATGGGGCGGGCGAGGGTTGGCCTGCACAGGGCTGGGCTGGGCTGGGCAGTGCCCACTTACATTTGATGACTTCAGTGTGGCTTTATATATTTTGTCACTTATTCACCACCATTCGCTGGCGACATTCAACATTAATTGATTGCGCTGCATTGATTGCGGCGTGCGCACACTCGCTCGCACCCATTACTTTTTGATTAGTTCAATTAAGAGCACTTGCGGGCCAAATATAGTACACATACCTTAATGGTCGCCTTGGAGAGGCTGATGGCGCCGCGACAGCCAAAGTCGGACTCCAACTCGGACTTGTAGTAGGAGAGCGTGCCATCCTTGAGCACGATATAGCGTGGCTGCCAGCCGTATATATAGTTGGTCCACTTGCTCAAGTAGCCGCGCAGCTCGATGCTATTGTCCAGATACTCCTCCTCCTCGGACGAGTCGCTCTGTGAGCTGTGCGGAATGGGCGCCGCCATTGGAGCTGCGTCCGCTGTGGACAGCTGCGTCGTCCTAGTCTCCAGCTCGTCCATGCCAGCAATGTGGGTTGTGTTTTACCTGTAATGCAAACTTGCTGAATAAGCTGGGAGCACGATAGATTACGCTATATAGTATACAGCGCCACGTCCGCGTGATATAAACAAGAACAACAACACCCAAGAGCCAAGAGCCAACAGCAGCAGCAGTAGCATTAACACCGGCCGCTTTCGCTCGCTCGGCAATCATCTGTCGCTGCGAGGTCGTGATAATGCCTCAATACAATCATTATCAAACAATGGCCTGACGACTCTGACTCAGTCGAAACTTTGTTGTTGATTTTATTCTAATTGCCGTTTGGCCGGGTTTGACATTGGCGTTGGCGTTAGCGTTAGCTTTATTGCTGTTGTGGCTGACGTTGGCTTTTGCTGGAGTGGGGGGAGGAGTGCGTCCAGTGAACTTACCTGCAACAAGCGTTCTACTGTTTGCTATCGCTCTGCTCACACATCCGCTGCTGTTTTTATGTTTGTGCAAACTTTGTAAATAACTGAATCAAAAAAAAAGCACCTCGAAGTCCGCAAGCGTGATAAACCAGGAAAACAGCTGTGCGCGTGTTATCGATATGCGGCCAGCGCAACTATCGCAAGCTCATCGCACAAGCGCAGCAGTGTTGCAAAGCGCGCGATTGCTCAAGCGCCAAAATTGAAATCGATTAAATTGGAGTTTTATTGGGCCGCATTTGAGGAACGTCACTTTGGCATTGTCTGCAATATCGATACGTTTACATATTCTCTTTGCATTTTGCACGTCACGTAAATTGACACATTTATGATTAAAATGCACATGTGCAAGTCATTTTCGGCAGAACGTCGGAGAGAGCAAGAGCTGATTTCACTCCTCCAGTTTTCAGTGTAAAGTACACGTTTCGAACTGCTGAGAGCTTTCTGTAGAATGAGCGATCTGAAGATTGAGAAGAGCGATGCCCCAGCCAGTGGGCGCAGCTCGCCCATGGTGCTGCCGGAGGGCTACTCCCTCTTCCAAGAGGGCATCAAGTGGGTCTCGGATCTGATGGAAATCGACGAGTGCGATGCGGACTGGCTGCTGGATGCTGACGTCATTTGCAAGCGGATCACCGAGGTGATGTGCAAGAAGGACTGGATCTACAATTTCGTGCTGGAGAATCTGCTCTCCACGGCCACCTTCTACAGGGGCTCCAAGATCGACGTTCCGCTGGACTTTGAGCAGTACTTGCGCTTCTATATGCCCTTCCCGGTGACTCCCATCTTCAATGCCGCCCAGCCGGGCTACATTAATCTGTATGCGCCCAGCTCGCATCCCATGATTTGCAAGGGCTACGTCAATCCGGAGAACGTGCAGCTGCTGCTGCGCGGCAATCTGCGCGATGCCATCACCCAGATCAGGTCCATCGAGTGCGACAGCGGCGTCCACTACCAGCTCACCTATCGCACCCACGAGATCGGGGATCAGGGCTTCGTGCACGAGATCCTGGCGTGCGAGAAGCGCGAGTCCGGCATGCCGAGCATCATATCCTTTGTCTTCCTGCCGGCTCTCCAATTCAAGTTCGCCGACTTCCCCTTGCCGCCGTTCGTGCCGGCCGGCCCCGCCTGGTCGCACTGCAGCAACGTCTACTACTGGCTGGCCCTGCTCCAGGTCTATCCGCAGTACGACAACCGCAGCTTCTGTCCCTATGTGCCGCGCATGCAGTACATCCAGGACGAGCGCATGCTCAAGTACCGCAACGTCCTCCGGCTGCTGGTCAAGATCGGCATCGGCAACAATATACCCGATATATCGGACATATTCGTGCTCAAGGGCTTGCACTTCTATCGCTTGCGCTACAGCATAAGCTGCGACTGCAATCTGTCGCTGGCCACGCTCTTCATGGAGGTGAGTGGGCTGTATACCCTCTAAATGTTCGATGACGGGCATATGGGTTACTATTAAGTAAAGAGATTTTGGTGGGAAATGAAAATTTTCTGGGAATTTAGTTGAGTTGTGGGTATATTCTTATGGGTATGGGTGCTACTTAAACCGACAAATATCGATAATTATCGATAACACGTCATCACTTATTCACCTGAACTCCTCATTATATCGAGCCTGCTTATCCCCAGCAAAAGCTCTCTAAGCTCTCTCCCTTGCTCTTCTCCCAACTCCCCATAACACTTTCCCAAGTCCGCTAACTTCCTTTTAATGGGCAATCCCACTGCTTGCAGCTGCTGAACATCCACGCGCAGATCATCTACAACGATGCCATCCAGAAGGTGCTCACCTTTGGCGACTGCCAGGAGCACTTCATGCAGGAGGCGCTCAAGCTGGATGCGATCGCGCGCAACGTCTCCATGTTCTACTACATGAACTATATACACTTGGATCATCTGAAGCATATGTTTGGACTGATATGAAAAAGAGGGAGGAGCGCATACAATAACACATTCCTAACACACACACACACACACACACACATACACAGATTGCAAGACTAGCAGAGCTCACGTTACCCATACGCAGCGTAAACAATTGAAACGAATTTTGTTTATATGCCCAGATATGGATGGACATATATATATATATATATTTGTATATAGCTTGACAATTGCATAAACACATTTGTCAGCTGGAATTTATTTATATATATATATAGACGGATAGATATGTATATATCTGATTGTATTTCATTATCATAAATAAATATGCCACAAGTTGGTTTATTTACAGGGTATGCATACACTAGCTAGAAAGTTAACAACAACGTCTACAGCTAAACATTAAATACACAAAATACACAAACATATACATATACATAAAGATATACATATAAATATATAAATAATAATAAATAAATAAATTAGTGTATGTTAATTACAAGCAAATGACTTTCAATGTGCACTCATTATTCGGCAGGCGCCGCTTACAGCTAGTCGAAGAGAGCGAGAGCGAGAGCGAGACGAAGAGAATGAGAGTGAGAGAGAGCGAGCGACTTTCTTTACATGAAAACAGCATTTCCATCGAGCTCTTGCTGCAGCTGGAGTTGCTGCTGCTGCTGCTCATCCTGCTCAGCGCTGTTGGGCAGCAGCACCGCCTGCTGCTCATGGTATTCGCCCACAGGTCGCTCCGTCGTCGTCGCCTTCGTCGTCGTCCTCTGCTTGGTTGCCTCTGCGGCGTATTTGTTGGCCAGCGCCTTGAAGATGCTCTTGGGGCAGGCCTTGAAGTAGGGAAAACACTCGCCGGGCGCCTGCTTGCCCTCGCCCACGCGCTGTGCGCGCACGTATTCGGGCAGCAGCTCAGCAAACGGCGATTTGGTGACGCTGAAACAAGGAAGATAACAAAATAAGTCTAACCAAAGGAATATGTGCGAGGGTAGTATATAAAGTTAACTATGCATTTATAATATTCAATATTTTATTAGAATTTTTCAGACTGCCAGAGTCTAATGGCAGCTATGAGAAGTTTTTTTATATTAAACTCTGCCTATATCTTTAGTGACTCTATAACTGTATTTAAGAAACAATTGTTCTCAAACTGTAAGGTATATAAAACACATTTGAGCAAGTTCTTCATTATTCTACCCGAATTCTGAGCCTGTAAAATATTTAAGACCATGAAACTACAGAGAATTTCAAACTGTAATCTTCAGACAATGCTTTTAAAACTGTTGGCTCAGATTCGGTTCATTACTGCACCAGCTGTCAAATAATTTACTCTGAAGGAATATACTCAATGAAGATCTAATGCTTGTCAAACTTTAGATCAATGTCTGTAAAACTGTAAATAGGTAATATACATGATGTCGACAGCAGCTTCCAGTTGAAGTGGATTTTAACAGACGATTACCAAGAATCTATAGGAGATTTCCACAGCATAAAAACTGATTCAGTTACATTCAAACCTTAAGGCAATTCCCGTCAAACTGTAAGCATGAAATATTGATTTCTCTACTGCCCGTAGCTTCTCATCTAACAACCTAATCAGTTATCGAATTTCTCTCAGTTCAGCTCAGCTCGAAAGCTGAGAATCCAGTTTCAGCCTCTCTGGGTCTTCTTTACTTACGTCAAGAACAATTTGGTCATCTCGCCGAAGACGCCGAACTTGTCGAGGCTGCGCGAGTGCATCTCGCATATGGTGCGCAGCAGACAGGCCTTGCCGTCCATGCCAAAGGTAGCCAGGAAGTCCTCGACGACGCCGTAGAGCAGCACCCGCTCGCCGCCATGGAAGATGTGGTGGAAGCCCGCCGGCAGCTGGGGGTACTGGGGCGTGTCCTCCACGCTCAGATAGGGCTCGCTGCTCTGCTGGGCGCTGAGGTCGCGCTTGCGCCGCTGCACGTGCAGGTAGCGGGCGACGTACTCGCCCACCAGCTGGCCCGCGCCGTGGCCGAAGGAGCGGGAGAAGAAGGGCAGATCTCCGAGAGGATTTTGGTTGTCCGTCAATCCCAGCTTGTCGAAGTCAACTGAAAGTGTTTGGCTGACTAATTTGAAGAGCTGCTCAGGGAACAAGTTTTACGACTCACTTGTGACAGGAAAACTGATGGTCAAGTTGGAGAAGAAGCCTTCAGGCGGATGTCGCACCAGCGGCATCGAGATCGTCGGCGTAAATGTCAATGTGGTGCCGGGCGGCAGCGCCAGCCGTCCGTCGTCCGTTATCCAAACAAGTCGCTTTCTGCGTATGTGAACCTCGCTCGCCTCCGCCTCCGCCTCCGCATCCGTGTGTGGCTGAGCCTCGGCATCCGCCAGCTGAGCGGCCGCCGCTGTCCAAAGGCAGATTAGCAGCGCTAATAGCAGCTGCAGCGACTGTTGATGCCAGTGTGCACGCATGCTGCGTAATCGTGGGAATAGATGGGGAGAGAGAGAAAACGAAAGACTTAGGCAACGAACTCGCTTGGCTTAGCTTGGCTTGGCTTAGCTTGGCTTGGCTTGGCTTGGCTTAGCATACGCACAGAACAGACGCAAGAGTTGGCAGCCATATGAATATGATCTAACTGTTATATAACCGCAGCCAAAGCTCACATCAACAACAAACATTCTCCTCAGATCGAAATGGCGCAGCAACAATTGGCAACTGGTTTCGGCCTGATTGCCTGTCGAAGCGACCAAGAGACACATAAATCTAGTTTTTCTTTGTGTTTTTGGGAAAGCTGAAAACTTGAGGAGACCAAACTCGAGCCAGAGCTGGGCTGGAGCTGGTGCTATTCTGGCCAGCATTTAAGCACCGTTAACAACTGATTCTGATTACAAGCAAAGCAATTGCGAGTCTTTGACACATGCGAATTCTATTTCTTGCTACGCGCTGCAGTGAAAGCATTAGATCTATTGTGGAAGCGGCCCATGAGCGAATGCCAGGGATGCCAGAGCTGCCAGGCATTCCTTTCTCAAGTTTACTTTAGCTTTGCTGTGAGTTGAATTCTCTTCTTTTCGCCTGCTCACTTGCTAGAGAGACAGATCGAGGGAAGAGGACGGACAAGAAGGACGGATAGATGAAAAGATGGGTAGAAAGACGGACAGACCAACGGATAGAAGGAAGAACAGATGAACGGACAGAAGGACAGACAGATGGGCGAATAGACCGACGGACAGATAAAAGGTCGGACGGAAGGACGGGCAAAGGGGCGAACAGACAGACAGAAGAAAGGACAACAGAACGGACAGAAGGACGGAGAGAAGGACAGGCAGAGGGGCGGACTGAAAGATGGGGTCCCAAGGTACTAAGGACGGGGGAACAGACGGACCGATAGCCAAACAAACAGACGGCTAGACAAAAAGACAGACGGATAGGCAGAAAGACGGACGGACGGACGGACACAAAAGGATGCATAGAGAGACGGACGGAAAGTTGAACGAACAGAGAGGCGGACTAATAGAGAGAGACAGAGAGAGACAACCGGACAGGGGTACATTGATATGAACAATAAATATGCTTTAAGCTCTGTGCCACGTCTCCTCCTCTCTGTTACTTAGATGGTCATAAAACCAATATACCCTGAATTCCCATTTTGAATAGGTATAAAAACAGTTCTTTGCTTACTGCCAAGGCAGCGACTGGCAATAGCTAAAAAGTTATACATATGTAGATCAAAATATTGGCATAAAGCGCACCATTAGCAGTTCGTTCGCATAGTTTTCACTGTACGCATGGATCATTCTAAGACATTAACGAAAACCTGCTGCAAGTTTCACTTGAAGCAGCTAAATGGAACACTTTTTCCACCACCCCCTCTCTCTCTCTCTCGCTTGGCACTCCTCAGTTCTCACTCTCTCTCATTCTTTATCAGCAATTTCTCGACGCACTTTTACCCGTTTGCTTCGCATGCTGCTCGCATTTAGCCAGCGATCGAATGCTAAGATCGATTGATGATGCAACTGCAGCCGCAGCCAGTTGCACAGGATTGCGCCTGGGCCGTTAGACGTGCTAAGCTGGCCCATATTGGATTCTAATGCACTTTCCCGGCGGCTGTCAAGTGTGCGAGGCCAACTGGTTCTATGCCCCACACACAGCACTCAGCAAACGTGATTCCGTTTCAGGTTGCCACCAAAAAGATGATTTTGCTGCCACTGCCGCTGCCTCTGCCTCTCCCTCTGTTGCTGCCGCAAGGGTATTTCGTCTAAGTTTCACTCCCCGAAAAAAAACAAGAAGAAAAAAAAGAACAGTTTTTTGAAAAACTGTTTTTCATGCAAATGAGCAAAATGAGGAATAGCTGCCGTTGACGCGGCACACTTAAGAGGGGGGCGTGTCAGACAAATATTTGCTGCTCTGTGTGTAATTAGCAATGGTGAGTGCTGCAGGTAGCTCCAGCAGGTGCACAGATGCCACATCTGGCCTGGCCATTTGAGCCTGAAAGAGAAATTGGGTCAGAATCAGTTACAATTGCAACGTGGCATCCACCACTGGGCAGCGTTTTGATAGCACTCCACGCCAAGAATGTCAGCGAGATAACAACTGTCTCGGAATCTGTCTCTCTTTTTGTCACTCACTCTCTCTCTCTCTCTCTCTCTCTGAGTCTCCCTATCTCTCTCTGTCTGTCTATGAATGACCACAATAAGTAGTAAGAGTATTGGCTGTGATGAACTGTTTGACTGAAGAGATACCCTAGCTGAAGAGTGGGAAGGAGAGAGACTGAAGAGATACCCTAGCTGAAGAGTGGGAAGGAGAGAGAGAGAGAGAGAGAGAGAGAGAGAGATAAATGATATATATGGAGAGTTAAGAAGAGAGAGAGAATGATAAAGAGAGAGAGAGAGAGAGATCATATATGATATGATCAGATATATGACATATGACATATGAGACGAGAGACAGTGCGAGAGATATCATATATGATCAGATATATGACTTATATGGAGAGTTAAGAAGGGAGAGAGAGAGAGAGACTTGGAGAGTTGAGATTTGAGAAGAGAGAGAGAGAGAATGAGAGAGATCATATAAGATATGATCAGATATATGACATATATGGAGAGTTGAGAAGAGAAAGAAATATAGAGAGAGATATCATATTTGATCATATATCTGATCATACAGATATCTGATCAGATATCTGACTAAATAGAGAGTTAAGAAGAGAGAGAGAGAGAGAGATATTTGATCAGCAATTTTGTATGCTCGACTCTTCCCCAAATTTACATTCCCAATAAGCTAATATACCCCATATTCTCTATGCGTACAGGGTATACGAAGACATGTGCTCACAATTTGCTGCTGCCGTCTGCTGCTCGTTGACAATGACAGACGCATTGTGGCCAATGGCAGCGAATTCGTACAGGATAGTTTTGATTTCTATGGCAAATCAGAGCAACGCCTATAGCTACACGAGCAACAAGCAACAGCCAACAAGCAACAAGCAACAGACACGCAACATATGTCAGCTTGTGGTATGCAGCGAGCGAAGAGTGAAAAGATTTGCAATTTAAGGCGAATTAGTGCAAGCGCAGCTTTAATCGGTATCAAGTTATAGATATATACATATAGATATAGCAATATATATATATAGACGACATTTTGGTTTCCTGTTTAACAGAAAAACAACAACAACAACAGCAACTGCAACAAATGAGAAACCAGTCAATAAAATGAATTCTCAAAACAAAAAATCGAAATGAAATGGAAATTTGGGTTAACAGGTTGAATGCAGGTAAAAAACACAGAAGAAGAAGAAGCAGAGGAAACATTATTGAAATTCAATTTATTTTATGCATGCATTAATTGTTTAAAAAGCAAAGCAAGTGCTATATATAAGTGTATGCATATTTGTGCATATGCGAGGGGTGCTTAAGAAGTACGGAGAGTTATGAAATGAAATGAATATGGATTCGATTGGATTGTGTGGATAGATGATGGAACTCCTTTGGCTGATGGTAATACCCACAAGCTCGATCATTCCTATGGGTCTGTATTGAATCAAACTAGACCAAAAAATCTTTGATAAAGTTTAGTCAAGAAAAAACATCCACTAAGGATGGGACAGCATCCACTATACTATCCAGACTTACCCATGCCTACTCAGACATACCCAGACCTTCCCAGAACTACCCAGACCTACCTAGATCTAGCCAGGCCTAACTAGACATACCCAGTTCTGCTCAGTTCCACACTGAAACTTAAATGCAGGAGACAAACAATGATTAAGTATGATTAAGCTAAAGAAACCAACGAAGGAGCAGCTGAAGAAGATCCCAAAAACTGATCTCTTTGAAGTGCTTTGAGGATCAGAAAAAAATATTATGTAACATCCGAATGTCGTTAACTGTGAATCGAATATATCGCATACACAATTGCATACACAACTCTCAATAAACTTCAGGCAAGCCTCGCGCACAAATGCCGCATGACATAAAGTGGGCTTGTGGCAGCGCGCGAGTTCGTGTCCTAAGTCTTTTGTTTTATGAGCGCCGCAGTGTAACAGGCGCTGCATAATCAATTAGAAACAAGCAACAACAAACAAACGGTTTTTGGGAAAGGTAATTGGGCAAAGGAAAGTGCAAGTGATGTCCACTATAAAATATATATACATATATATAACTGTATTTCGTCAGTTTGTTTGTTGCTGCGTGATGCGCATGCAAAAAAGCAAAACAAAAAAAAAATCAAAAACCACAAAATTTCAATCAAATTACAAACTGTAGAAAGTCTGTACGGATATATACATAATTTATATATATATATATATATATATATATATATATATATATATATATATATTTATGACTACCTCTATTACACATTCTTACATAAGCCAGGTTGGCCAGGTCTAACAATGTTTCGTCTGCTCCTTGACCCACTTTGAGTCGAGCCCAAGAAACTCACTTTTCTAGATTTTCCGAAAAATTCTTGTCAACGTTTTTGTTTTTCACTTTTCTTTCGCTTTTCTTATTTATGTTGCACGTTTGTCTTTGGCTTCAGTTTTTGTGCATCCTTAGCTGGTTAACCGTTATTGGCAGTTGCACGTTTCTGATCGCAGCTGGCGGACGGGCAGTCGACCGCGCGCGCAAACGTTTCAAATTCAACTAAAGCGGCCAACGGCTGAGCCAAGCGATAAAAGCGCCACGAAAAAAATGCACGAGCCACGAGCTTGAGCTGCAGGAGGGGGCGTGGGCAGGGAGGGCGGGCGAGCAGGCGAGACATAGGCAGAAGCTACCCAAAGCGATAAACCTGTATGCAAGACATGGACTTGGACTTGGACTTGGACTTGGTGCAGGCCTCTGGCCTCTGGTCTTGGTGTGCGTTTGATTTCCTCTCAGCCAGACAGAGAGCATGAGCTATGAGCCATGAACTAGGAAGTGCCATGAGTCATAGTCCTACAGATGATTTAGGTCGGCAGCAAATTAGTTTCACTAACGCTCATCTCGTTGAGTTCTGGGCCCAAACTTTCCATGCGTATTGAATGCGACAGTGCGTACAACCGAGAGCTGCCAGTTGCGGTTTTCCAATCGACTGCTGTCCAGCTGTCCGGCTGTCCGGCTGTCCAGGCGCTTGTCTAGTTTCGCACAATTTAGAACTTGATTTGCAAGGCGTGTTAACCAAGGCGTAGCAGCCTGCAGCCGTTGCGTTTTGAAAGTGAGTCCAGAAGTCTACGGAACTGGGTCAAGGTTCTGCATATGGGGAAGCCATTAAAATAGCTTCGGCGAAACTGCGAAAAGAAATTATTTGCAAAAATACTTTGATTTCCACTGCAGTTTTTGGCGATTTTTCATAAATATTAACGGCTTAATTAAGACAGTTTTAGACGCGTAAATGGCGCCATCATTGGGTACGTGGTGAAAATTTATTGAGCCACATGTAAATCGAATAAATCGTTATCAGCGAACCCTTGCGCGTACGTGCCGTACGCTTTAATGAGCCTCTGCGCGCTGATTGACATAATTTCACACAGTTAAGCGCTTTCCATTCGCTATTGCTTCATTTAAATAAAGCCGCAAACCCATTTGAATTGTCTTGCATAACGTTTGAGGCTTGGAAAACATTTGAAGTCTGCACAAACGGCGTTCAAATGCTAACGTTCCCTGTGGCGCAGGGTTGCCAGACTGCAACGAGTGAGTGTTGTACAGGCCAGCTGCTGACTGCAACCATAAAAGCTATCGCATTGTTATCGATAACTTTATTTAATCAAATTAACATTAAATGGTTTATAATTGATTTTTTTGAAATGTGATATAAATAAAAATCAAATTGTGAAGATCCGCTTAAACAATAGTAAATACGTCTTTTAGCAGCTCAATATACTCCTCAGCACCATTGGCGTTGGCCTCCCTGTAGTACGGCAGCTCAGCTAGGCGATCCAGCCAGGCGGTAATCTTGGGATACTTGTTGGGATCGATAGTCAGCACGGCAGGCAGCGAAGATGCAGTAGCGCCACAGCAGAAGTCGGCAATGGTCACAGTATTGCCTGTCAAATAGGGATTATCGCCCAGAAAGTTCTCCAGATGATCGTAGGCATCGACTATGTTGTCGATCTTCTCCTGGGGCACGTTCGTAACTTTCTTATAGAAGTATGGAACACTTATGTTCCTCAGCGACATGAACAGAACACTGGCATCGAAATACAGACGCTGGTGCAGCCTAGCCCTCTTCACTATGTCCTTTGGGTACAGTGCATCCGTCTTGGCATACTTATCCACCAGGTAGCAGCAGATGGCATGGGAGTCCCACACGAGAGTGCCGTTGTCGTCCAGCACGGGCACCGTGTGCTGCGGGTTCTTCTGCATGAACTCGTCGGTTCTATGCTCGCCACACAGCAGATCAATTATGGTGTACTGGAAGGGCACCTCGAGGGCGCGCAAGGTCAGCAGACAGGCGCGCACTGGGGGGCTAATGTCCATGCCGTAGAGCACCAATGTAGCCATAGCAACTCAATTCAACCTCAACAAGCGAACAAACAACTATTAAGATCGGGGCGTAGCCGGTTACTGACTTTAGTTGTTCCACTTCTAGGGCTTCATATATGCCAGTCGAGCTTTTACAGAGCTGAGCCGGCTGTGTTCTCTGTACAAAGCTCTATCTATAAATAGATTGATGTAAACAAATTGTCGCCGGCGCTCAAATTGCATTTAATTCGATACCCAGCTGCATAAGCTCATTTAATAAACTTTTCTTACATATATAGAACGCATTAGAATAAACAATAGATAATGTTTCCAGCTACTTTAAGCAATCATTTCGTTACACATTATGACACCTTATCAGTTGACGTAATGTCAACAAATGATAAAGATAAGGCAATCGGGGCAAGCATTATCTTAATTCGCGTATCATACACTTTATATAGCTGTTAATTACATATATATTATAGATAAGCAAATGATTGAGTATAAACTTTTAAATCTGTTTGTTATTTGATGCTGAAAGGCTTCAATAGTGCATAAACTAAACTGCTTGCATTCAAAATTTAATAGTTGCGCGCCTTACATGGCCAGTGTTGCTAAGAGTCGAATGATCAGTACTGCATAATGTCACCAACTAGCACACACCTGCAAGCAACGCAAGCAGACAAAAGCAGAGTTGTACACGCCGAAATACCCTGCGTAAGTGCAGACCGCAATATTGATATAAATAATATTATAATTTTTAATTGAATTTCTGCTAGAAATCTTGAATAAATATTAATAATATAACAAATTTATATGAATTTATCAATTAACTGTATTTTATATATGCTTTTATTATCTTTAGTTACCAACTGTCTACATAGTCAATATACCCCGCTACACTATGTTGACAGGGCACCACAACACACAGTCTTTGTGCAACGCATTTTCATTACTATCAACGAATTAAAACAGAAAATTGAACATTTTCCATGCCAAACACTAAATAATTGCACAAGCAGCGCAACCACCGGACGCTGAAGGAGCCGCAACGTTTCGTGGCTGGACAGAAAGACGCGATGACGGCACGGAATCCCCAGACGCTGATGGCGCTGCCCAACGAGGAGAACTTCGACTTCCTGTTCAAGATCGTGCTCATCGGGGACTGCTGCACGGGCAAGACGTCGATACTGCAGCGCTTCAAGACGGGCAACTATGTGGAGCGCCACGGCAACACCATTGGCGTCGACTTCTCCATGAAAACCATCGAAGTCGAGGGCAAGCAAGTCAAGGTAAGCCCAAGCAGCTCAACTATGTCAATGCCACATGACGCTATAATGATGACATATATTCCCTTGAACTAGCTACAAATTTGGGATACGGCTGGGCAGGAGCGGTTTCGCACCATTACGCAGAGCTACTACCGTGCCAACAATGGCGTCATAATTGGTGAGTAAACGGCCAGAAATGGAGGAGTAATGCGTGGGAGAGAGATTGATGAACGAGAAGATACCCTGGAATGTGACTGTATGGAATGGTAAAGCTGTCGACTGACTCCAACTGACTTGTGATGGCTAGAAGATTAGACATGAGAGGAGTTACCTGCAGAGCTTAATGATCACGGCGGAACTTTACAGGAGCCGCTTCTTAGCTGCCTATTATATAAATCATAAGACCCCTTTGTGTACAAAGACTGGGTAGCTAATGCCCCGGCGGCTCTTATCATGACCTATTGATCCTATTGTCATGGCCCGCTCGCTGATAAGCGAAAGGCCGCGCGCACACACATATTTTGCTATCGGGGCTCGCTGTGATTTTAATGGCATTCGCTGCGCTCCCTTATCAGCTTGTTAAACACTTCTTTTTCCGACAGTTTACGACATCACGAAACGTGCGACGTTTGCCAATCTGCAGAAGTGGATCGAGGAGGTGCGCCGCTATACAGCTTCCAATGTGCTGATCATATTGATTGGCAACAAGTGCGACCTGGAGTCCGAGCGCGAGGTGGACTTCGAGGAGGCGCGCCAGATGTGCCAGTATATACCTGAAATTCTGTTCGTGATGGAAACGTCCGCCAAGGAGAACACTAACGTCGAAGATGCCTTTCGCTGTCTGGCCACGGAACTGAAGGTGACTCTCTTGCCCATCAATGAATGAGAAGATTCCATTAACTGTTTCTCCGATCCCACAGCGACAACACGACTCGAGCAATGTCCAGGCCCTGGACGAGAGCACCGTGCAGCTGGGCCAGAGCAAGCCGCTCAAGAGCTGCAGCAGCTCCTGCAATCTCACATAGACAACTCCAAAATTCTATATGACTTCGATTTCGATTTGGATTTTATTTTTGTGATCAAATGTTGATGTGGCTATAATTTTTAGTATTTATACATCATATTTTTTACCTTGTTAATGTTTTTCTATGTCTGCGAGTAACTAAAACTTAATTTATTCATTTAACATATTTAGTTTTATATATCTCTATATATATATCTATTTATATATTTGTATTTATTTTGGTGGCTAGAGTACAAAACAATCTCACACATCACACCTTAAACCAACAACAAGAACAAGAACAACGTCAATTAGAATTCATAAAGTTCCCTCTTCATCAGTTCTTCGACAACGGAGCAAGTAAAATACGTCCAATTCTGTATTTAAAACGAGACCGAAATAAAAACTTGTTTATTTTATAAATTTATTGGAAGTTATTTAATTGGCTGCTTAGATCGTAACATACATTATACATAATATTATAATATAGATTTAATTTTATTGAGGGGCTTTTCCTTGACAACTCTCTCGATCGCACGCTCTCTCTCTCTCTCTCTCTCTCTCTCTCTCTCGGATGTCTTTAAATTTACAATTAATTATAAAAATTGATTTATTTGTCTAAATTAATTGTTTAACTATAAGCTAGCTGCGTCTGCATCTGCATTTGCATCTGCGTCCGTCTGTCTGTCTGTCATTTGTTTTTGATGCGCTGTGCCACCCACTCCAGGCCCTGATATAGGCCCTCGCCCGTCAGCGCGCAGCACGCCTGGATGTGCCACTGGTGCTTCTTGATCGAGGTGAGATCCAATTGCCTGGAGATTTCCGCCGCTGACATGGATCCCTTCAGATCCTGTTTGTTGGCATAGACGAGCAGGCTGGCTTTACTTAGATCCTCGTGCTGCAGCATCCGATAGAGTTCCTCGCGGGTGACAGCCAGGCGTTCGCGATCCGTCGAGTCGATCACCATTATCACGAGCTCTGTATTGGTGTAGTATGTGCTCCACGCGGCGCGCAGACTCTGCTGGCCACCCAGGTCCCAGACCAGGAAGTGAATGTTCCGCCAGACGACTTCCTCGACGTTGGAGCCGATCGTGGGGCTCGTGTGGACCACTTCGTTCATCAGAAACTGATACAATATTGTTGTTTTGCCCGCATTGTCGAGGCCAACCATTACCAGTTTGTGCTCCTCGTTGCCAAACATACGCCAGAGGCGCGACAGCAGTAGCCCCATCTCCAAATTATTGTTAGTTTTAGCGCGCGCGCGGGTGTGTGTGAGTGTCTGTGTGTGTGTGTGTCTCACTCTCCCTCTCTATGTGTGGAAGCGGACGTATTTGTTGTTAATTGGTGACAAAAAAAAACACACAATCGCAGGTATCGCAATCTATGCGCATATATGCATATGTATGTATGTATACCGCCCGTTTGTGTGCGTATGTGTGTGTGCGTAAGCGTGTGGGTCGTCGTCGTTCACGATGCCTTTGTTGTTGCGCAGCGGAAGGCCAACTGTAAATTATGCACTCACTCTCAGCTTGTCTGATTTACGCACCACACACCACGCTGCACTTAAGAGTTCCTTCAATTCCGTTTCGTTAGCTTTATTGGCTACTGTTATTCACTGGGCCCAAACACTTGTTGTTTATTGTTATTATCTTAGCACGTCGATTCAGGCAGGCTTTGCTTTAGTTTTTGTGTTGAAACAAAAAAATTGCTCACGATTTCAGCTAGATATGTGAACAGCATATCGATATATCGGCGTACAAAATGATGCGATACTCAAAGCCCTGCTCTTATCGATAACTTATGCAATCGGCACTGCTAATAACGAACTCTTTTAGTTGATTTTTAAATTCAACATTGTTAAATTGGATAAATTTTGAAAGGTGACAAACATAGAATTAGTTTTAAGCAATGCTTACTAAGCAAGGTAGCTCGTAGAGTTTACATAATAAGCAATGGAATTATATCACTTTTAGAAGAGGGTTTACTTACTTGAAATGATCTAATCAGATTATTGAAAGGATTTTAATCTGTTGAGGGAGTTCTAAAAAAGTCTACATACCTCCACAAGTTTTTCAACTTCAGCTTTTGACATTTCACGTGTGATTGAGTTCCGAGCTGCTTCGAAAATATTTTCAAAACACCAACAAAAAAATTTGAAAGTTTTTATACTTTTCCTAACGGCTGCAAGATGAATGTGCTGGAAACCTTTCTTACGTGTTACCAGTTCCTTACTGAACCCATAACGGAACTCGAATTCGATCTGGAACTCAACGAGAAGCTGGCCGAAAAGTGTGAAGTGTTCCTGAAGAGGAAACAGACGACGAAGCCTCGCTTCGTGAACATCGACAAATATACGAAGAACGAGATTTGTATGATGGACGAGCTGCTGCCCCCGCAGAACGTGGACCATGTGATGGAGGTGGTCATCGACGGACTGATTGCCAGTATACATTTTTAGCATGATAACAAAAGATTCGTATATTTCAAAATTTGTAGAAATCAATCGAGAAAAATTCAATGTTTCATAATTAGAGAGGGGCAAAACGGCCCAAGTAACAATTGCATTAATAAACAGGATTTAGATTTGAAGAGTTAATAAAGCTAGATATATATAATAATACATAGATCTAGGGATAGTTTCTAGGCTTTAGCACTGGGCTTCTTGGTCTTGGGCTTTCTGGTGTGCCGCTGCTTCTGTTGGCTGGGCGGCGCCAGCTCGTAGCGGAAGATGATGCAGCGCCTGTCGAAGAAGCACTTGAGATCCTTGGGATCGTAGCGATGGCCCAGCTGCTTCAGATACAAATAGATCTCCTGCAGATCGATGGGCTCGTACATCAGCACGCTCTCGTGCAGGCTGGGATTGGCGCAGAGCAGATTGTGCCAGGCTATGTGCAGGGGCAGCAGCGGCTGTGGCGTCTTTTTGCTGACATTCGTCTGGAGCACGAAGTACTCGAACTCATCGCACAGCGCTGGCGGCATGGACTGCGAGAAGCGCAGCAGCTCTGAGCCGCAGGCATCGCGGAACTTGAAACTAGGCTGGAAGTTGGCATCGGTGGGCGTGAGGCAGTCCGTGCTGGCTGCCTGGAGCAGGCGTTGCGCAGCGTGGCCAGATTTGCCTGCGGCTATAGGCGTAGACTTGGAGCGCGGCAAAGGCACTGACACAGGCTTCGGTTCCCCTTCCAGTGGCAGCATTAGCGGATGCGTTTGATTGTAGATGTATTCTAGCAGCTTGACAGCCTGTTTGCGCTTGAGCGGCTTGATGCCATAGTTGTAGAGCTGCTGCAGCAGCTCCGACTCGCTCATGAGCACAAAATCCGGCTTGGGTGATTGGCAGCTGCGCACAGTGTACAGCTGGCCATTGACCTCCAGTTGGTCAACTCCAGCAGCTGGCGCCAATGGTTGAGCCTCCGGCAAGCTCTCTGTGTTGATATCGCCCAGCAGCAGACGATCCAGGCCACTGGGCATATCACTGCTGGCCAACTTCTCGTCCTGCTGGAACACCAAGCGATCGAACTCATCGAAATCCTCCACAGAATCGCTGACTTCATTGAGCAGCTGCTTAAACTTGTTGCTGCTGCTGCTGGGCAAAAGCTTTATGCGTGACTCCGGAGGAGTATCCAGGAAGGAGGCATCCGCCCAGTCCTGAGTTGACTCCTCTTTCGCCTGCGAACTGTGCAACTGGGAGAGCGTAAAGGGCTGCGAGATGGCTGCATCCAAGATGCCAAACTCAGCGCGCTCTTTGCTCAATGCGCTCTTGTTGGGTGAGCGTGAGTTGCTGGCTGTAGCTATGCAGCCATCCAAATAGGCATCCAGGTCATCCATGGACTTGAAGTAGGGAACACTGTGGGTCTTCTTCAAAGGCGAACTGGGCGGGCTGTCATCGCTGCAGCTGCTGCTATCGCTGCTTGGCTGCTGATCGGCTGCCTTCCAGATTGAATAGTTGATTTCATCATCAGAAAGCAGTGCTCCAGCATCATCATTATCATTATCATTATCATCATTATTATCACTATCCTGGGTTAAGTCTATGCTCGCATTTGAGTGACTCAAGGGTGTAGTCAAAGGCGAGACAGATTTATCTGCACAGGACCTGGTCAAAGGACTCTTGAAGCTGGCCTGCAGCTGTGCGGGAGATTGCGTTAAGCTGAAGGCAACTTTTGTGTTGTCCAAGTGGCCAAAGCTGAGCGTGGATTCTGAATCAGGCGAGGCTGCAGCTGAGCTTAATTTAAAGGAATGATTCGAGGAGTCCACTGTCGTCTGCCTGGCTTGACTCGCATATTTGGCATACAATTCCTCAGAGATTTCACAAGGCTCGTTCACTTCGACATCCTCATCAAAATCTATGACTGGACTCTGTGGAAAAATGTGCTGCTTGAAGGATGATTTGCTTGAGTTGGTTTCCATGGCGCCAGCCGATGAATCTGACTGCTGAGTCAAGTCAATGAAGATTGCTAAAAAGTCAAATGGAAAGTGTTACTGCATTATAGTAAAGGATATAGACTCGATGCTCACCTGCCGCTGCTCTCTGCTCCTCCTCAACATCTTTTACAGTCTTCACTGAAACAAAAGGCATTTTCATTACAATTTCCATACCCACTCAAGGCCTCCGCCTTACCTTCATCACTCGAATAGACTTCGTAGGTACTCATATCAGTTGTGCTTATATTTTTGTAGACCTTCAAGGAAAAGTTGTGCAGCTCTATAGCTGCGCTGTCTGTAGCAGATGGTGTCTCTACTGTCATCTCTTCCTCCTCCTCTGAATCCGCAAAGAGATCGGGTGAGGTGCAGCGCGTGCTCTGCGTGGGCAAAGTAAGCAGCGCAGAGGAGCAGCTGGGCTGCGTGTTCTCCTTATCATTACTTAAGTGCTCAGCCTTTGGCGTCATCCTGGCACGCTTATCTGGTGGCTCCTTTAAAGGACTCGCTATGCTTAATGGTATTTTCACTTCATTCTCTGCCACTACGCTCTGCTCCTCCACCTTCTCAATCCTCCTGGCTCGCTCCTTTAAAGAACTCGCAGTGCTCAATGGTATTTTCACTTCATCCTTTGCCAATTCTGTCCGCCCCTCATCTTTATTCAACTCTGTCAGCTTCTCACTCATCCTGGCTCGCTTATCTGGCGGCTCTTTCAAAGGACTCGCTGTGCTTAATACAATTTTCACTTCATCCTCTCTCCCTAGGCTCTGCTCCTGCTTTAGAGGCTCAATAATAATTTTCCTTTTCTCTCTCTCATCCTGTGCATTCACATCATATGCGGCCTGACTCGTTTCCTGTACCATATTGTCCGCCACCAGCTGCTCCAGCTCATCCAATTCCTGTTGCTCCGCAGCGGCGCCAAAGTGCGCCTCCAGCTCCTCGTAGACCTGCTCCAACTGCTGCTTTCTGCGCAAGCTCGCAGCGCTCTCACGCTTGGGCGACAAGTCCCGGCCTGGTATGGCCGTCCAGCTCTTGAGCAAATGATGCGCAGGTGTGCGGCTGACTTCGATTAGCTCCTGCACATAGTAAGCTGGCAGATTCGTAAGTGCTTCCTCGCTTGGCTCGTGGATAATCCGCCGCTCAGCTTTGGCCTCCAAGTGCAGCAGGAATTTGCTGATCAGCTCAAATGGCTGCTGCAGCTCCGCGCTGGGCAGCTTGGTGCGCACCTGTTGCCTCATGAGCGCCTCCACCTTGGCCTGCAGCTTCTTCTGTTGCTCCGCCGGGTTGCGCAGGGTGAGCGGCGTGAACTTATTGGCCCATTTGCAGCGCTTGCCACGTTTGGGCAGGGCAGCAAAAGTGAGCACGTTGTACTCTACAAAGATTTGGCTATTAAGAGATCCCAGAGATTATGCTAGGTTGACTCACCCTCCTTGGCAGCTGTGCGAAAGCCGTATTTCTGCAGCTTGCGCCTCACATTCTCTGTGGATAGATTCGCTGCATCATCTACGAGATTAACCACTTCCTCCTGCTCGTCCTCGGTGTCCTGGAGGCGCAGTCTTCCATGCTTCTGTGCCTCCGACTTGGACAAGGCCAGCGCCATCTCAATGTCATCCGGACTGAAGTTGTCCGCCAGGCAATGTTGGGCCGTGACCTCCGAAAAGAGCTGCTCGTTGCGCAGGAAGTCGCTGATACTGGGCTGCTTGCTTCGACCGCCTCCGCCAGCTCTTCTCTGGGTTGCGCTGCTCTTCAGCTTGGGCGCCTTCTTGGGCTTGGTGGACTTCCTTCTGCTGGCCTCCTCGGGTTGAGCACTGCTCGAGCTCTCCGCCTGATCGAAGTACTCTGACAAGGTCAGGGGCACGCTGCTCGCCTTGCTGGAGCTTAATGTAGCAAAAGAAACAAGAGTTTTAGTAGAACTACAACATTTTATTAGTAAACAACTGAAGCAGAGACTAAGGATAAGGACAAGGCTTCAGATACCGACATACCGCAGCTTGGGGTTGGCGGTTTGCAGCTTGTGCAAGTTGGCACGACGCGCCTCCCTGTCCATTTTGTGTGTTTATTTATATTCTTAACGTTCCGTCTTCAACTTCTCGCTCTCCTCGATGGCGTCTCGGATGAATTGGGCCGGACGCGGCGCAGAAAAATCGAACAAGGCCTTGCGATCCTTCTCCACTTCGCTGGTTTCGCGCAGATCCTTGAACAGTCTTTCGTTGGCAATTCGTTGCATGGGCGTCAGACTACAAAGGGAATTTATAATATGGATTGATCCACTGCAGCCATCGACTCACCTCCAAAGCCCGAAGAGCAACGTGCCGGCCGCCAGAAAAGCGTAGGCAAAGCGATTCCGATAGTGATAGGATGGTGTGCCTTGTGTGCGTCGGGGTTTGCGCTTACTAGTATCAATGGATGCCATTACCGTGCTGCCTAGCTTTGATTTCCTTGCGCAATTATATAATTAAATACATTTTGAGCGGCCAAACAAAATACAAATGGTGAAACTCCTACGCCGACCAGGGCTGCACAACAAATGAACTTGGAATCACAAGCTAAATACAAGCACTAACCATATAACACATAGATATAACACGCAGAGCACTAAAATTCAGCGAACTCCCACAATGACGAGACAGCCCCAGGCAAATTCTCCGATCGCTTTACTTTTTGCTGCGAGCAGCGGGTACTCTGTGACAAGAAAATCAGTGCTCTGCGAGCGCTCGTTCGGTAATGGTCCATTTGTATATAAAGCCCTTCTATGCAACCATGTATGCTTATTTTCTGATCTCTTCTCTCTCATATATTTTTATTATCTGCTCTCTTCTCTCTTCAATATATATATATGTAAGAACTCACCAGCAGCAGCACACCAAAATTGAAATTTGCTCGCTGAGGCTTCATTTTCCTCTCTCGACAGTAGAGTATACCAAACTTTTGAAAGTGTTTGTCATACCCATGCAAAATGTTGACATTTTTATTATTATTTATAAAAAGGGTATGGAAGTGTGAGGCTCATACGAAGAATATGTTTTCGCGACGAGCATGCACACACACTATCAGTACTTACCGTTACAGCAGCTCACATGTATGAGCATTTGTGTTAAATTGTAGAATCCAACATTTGAAGTAGTTGGGACCCGTGGACTGCACACACACACATTTGAACATGTGTGCGTCTGATCAGAATTGTCGAATATCTTGCGATTCAGTAGCTTGTTAATTTTGTGTGGTTTGAATTGTAGAGTGACTGTCAAATGAGCATTTATGACCTACGCTAATCATTTTGGTAATAAAGGGTACAGTTCGGTGCATTATGGCGCCTGAGAATAGATATGAATCACCTAACCCACAGAAGTCTCTTATAAACCCATGACAGACATATTTGAAAGAATTATGTACACTTATAAGTTAGTGCTCTACGATGATTTTTTCCATTTGATAATGCTTATGGGCCTATGGTATTTAAGTAATTATACCATTAAAAGATATATGTATGTATATACACTTACATTAATTTCTAGATGTAAGTATGTACGTACATACATATGTATATGTGTGAAGTGGATTTGTAAGTTCACAAGATCGAACAAATCCCTGTGTCGTTCACAAAATTCTAAGGCACACACGCATTGGGTTTCTACAATTTCCACTTTCGCATGGAGGCACACAAATGCTCATACATGTGAGCTGCTGTAACGGTAAGTACTGATAGTGTGTGTGCATGCTCGTCGCGAAAACATATTCTTCGTATGAGCCTCACACTTCCATACCCTTTTTATAAATAATAATAAAAATGTCAACATTTTGCATGGGTATGACAAACACTTTCAAAAGTTTGGTATACTCTACTGTCGAGAGAGGAAAAATGAAGCCTCAGCGAGCAAATTTCAATTTTGGTGTGCTGCTGCTGGTGAGTTCTTACATATATATATATTGAAGAGAGAAGAGAGCAGATAATAAAAATATATGAGAGAGAAGAGATCAGAAAATAAGCATACATGGTTGCATAGAAGGGCTTTATATACAAATGGACCATTACCGAACGAGCGCTCGCAGAGCACTGATTTTCTTGTCACAGAGTACCCGCTGCTCGCAGCAAAAAGTAAAGCGAATTCGGAGAATTTGCCTGGGGCTGTCTCGTCATTGTGGGAGTTCGCTGAATTTTAGTGCTCTGCGTGTTATATCTATGTGTTATATGGTTAGTGATACAAGTTTACAAATTCACAGAGCTGACAATTGAAGCAAATAATATTAAAGTATGAAATTAAATTATTTATTGCATATTATCCTTCAATAACTACTGCATTTTCCATAAAATCATTTGTTTATTTATGGTTTATATTTGTGCAGCCCTGACTCAAAAGTACTCGGTTACTGTAACGGTTACATTCACTACATAAGTAATTAACGTTAATTAGCGCACAGCGTAGGAGAGAATTGAAAATCGAATTTAGTTTTATTTGAACGCTAATAACGTTCAGGTGCCTAATATTTAATGCTTGGCAGATCGAGTGCGTCGTGTGTATAAAGTAACAAATAATGTAAGTGCAGCACTAAATAAATGATAAGAGAATGTAAGCAAGAAAACTAATGCGTAAACTACTACGCAGACAAAAACAAGCATCGAAACGGTAGACAAAGAGAAGAGTACAGAGTACAACAAAAACAATATAAGCGACTGCGATAACAATATGAAACAGACAAAGCAAAAGAGTTGAAAAACTCACGCATACAAACGTAACTAAAACGGACTGGTTCTGTGCTTGTGTGTGTGTGTGTGTTAGAGAGCGAAACCAGATACAGCGGCATTTTTATACACTGCCTGAAGAGACAATGCTGAATAGGACATAAAGTATATAAAGCAGCGGAAATTTTAAGCGATGTACAATAAATTTTATTAAAAGTTAAAATGAAAGTTATATATAACAATTTAAAAGTACAATTAATATTATTAATAACTTTTATGGATATAGTAAAATAAATGTTGCTTGTAATATGCAAACAATGTTTGTTAGGGTATTCAGTCGTCGCTGTCGTAGCTAATTTTCTGTTTTCTTTTGCAGAAATCAGCGAATAACGAAAACAAATTTCGATATCAATTATTTTGTTTTCGTTTTAAAATATATAAAACGCCCTTTTCCGCTAGTCAGCGTCGGATCATTATTTATCCAGTCAGTGCAATTGTGTCCAGCGGGCCGATTAGTCATGGCTCGAGAAGACGAGGAACGCATCGTGGACAACGACGAGTCGGCTGCCAACGAGGAGGAGACAGCGAACAGGGATCGCGGACGCCAGGACAATGAGTTGGCTCTGCCCTCCGGCGGCTGCTGCATGCCGACCAGCACCTGCCATCGCTTCCAGGCGCTGGTCTTCATGTGCCTGCTCGGCTTCGGCTCGTACTTCTGTTACGATAATCCAGGCGCCCTGCAGTCGGTGTTCAAGCGGGAGCTGGACCTGAGTGCGACGCAGTTTACGCTCATCTACTCGATCTACTCGTGGCCCAATGTCGTCCTCTGCTTCGTGGGCGGATTCCTGATCGATCGCCTGTTCGGCATTCGCCTGGGCACGATCATCTACATGCTCGTCCTGCTGGTGGGTCAGTTGATCTTTGCCAGCGGAGCGCTGCTCGACACCTTCTGGCTAATGATCCTCGGCCGCTTCATCTTCGGCATCGGCGCCGAGTCCCTGGCCGTCGCCCAGAACAGCTATGCGGTGCTCTGGTTCAAGGGCAAGGAGCTGAACATGGTCTTCGGTCTGCAGCTGTCGGTGGCTCGCTTCGGCAGCACCGTCAACTTCTGGGTCATGCAGCCGATCTACAACTACGTGAGCAAGTTCTATGAGGGCTATCGAGCCCTTGGCGTCGTCCTCCTACTGGCCACGCTCACCTGTGTCATGTCGCTGATCTGCGCACTCGTGCTCGGCTGGATGGACAAGCGGGCGGAGCGGATTACACAGCGCAACAATAATCCCTCTGGCGAAATACCCAAGCTGACGGATGTCTTTACATTCAAGGCGCCCTACTGGATGGTCTCGATCATTTGTGTGGCCTACTACGTGGCCATCTTCCCGTTCATTGCCCTGGGCCAGAAGTTCTTCATGGATCGCTTCGGCTATACGGAGGCGCAGGCCAACACTGTCGACTCGCTGGTCTATCTGATTGCGGCCGTCTCGTCGCCCGTCTTCGGCTTCATCATCGACAAGCTGGGCCGCAATGTCACCTGGGTGATGTCGGCCACGATAACCACTATCGCCGCCCATGCGCTGCTCACGTTCACCCAGGTGACGCCCTACGTGGGCATGGTGATCATGGGCCTGTCGTACTCCATGCTAGCCGCCAGCCTCTGGCCCCTGGTGGCTCTCATCATACCCGAATATCAGCTGGGCACCGCCTACGGCTTCTGCCAGTCCGTACAGAATCTCGGCCTGGCTGTCATCACCATCGTGGCCGGCATCATCGCCGACCAGAGCAAGGACGACCACACTTGGGTGCAGCTGTTCTTCATGGGCTGGCTGACGCTGGCTCTGATCGCCACCGGCGTCATCTGGGCCTACGACAGGAAGCACCGCGGCAATCTCAACATGAGCCCCGCCCAACGGGCGACCTTCGTCAATTCGGCCAACTATCAGAACTTTGAATAAGGAATCACAATAGACCAGCATGCGACGCGCTGCGATAATTCCTTTTTCATTTTAGTTATTAAAATTTATTCAAGCCCCGAGAGATGCGGGTCTGAAGCGACGGGTCTACGAGTGATCTTGGCTAATGTGATGAGCGAACAATGTATCGCGCGGTATTTACTAAACGGAATTGTATGTCAAAAGAAGAGAAGAGAAAGGAAGGAAGGAGGGGACACCCAGATATACATATTATATACACACATATATATAAATTACATTTATGTATTTTTAGAGCAATTTATTATTATTAATACGATTACTGCATGTTTATCTTTTGTGTAAATGTTTTACAAATCCGAAAACAAATCAAAAATCTCTGTTTAAGTGCAAATGTTTAACAAATAAATCTATGATATTCCAATAAATGTGTTTTCAATTTAATAATGTTTCGCATACTCCCCCGAATTGTATAGCACTAAAGATACATATACATGATGTTGATAAATATATATATATATATATATATATATGATGTTTATAAAGTTCGATTACTTGTGGTTTTTCTTTCGATTCGTGGAAGGTGCTGGAGCTTAGCATGTTTTAAGCTATTGGAAATGCTTCTTAACAGATTTACTAAGAAATTTTAGAGTATATATATGCATATATATAATTAATATGTATATATATATATGTCAGCTGTAGAACTGTTTGCAGTTCTCTTAACCCAAAGTCCGCATTAGTCATACGACAGTTCATGGCCTGATTGCGCGCCCATTAGAAATGTGAGCTAGCGCAGATATAGCTATAAACATAGTTGATAGCCTATACTCTACTATTAATACTAGAAAGCTCGCATAGTCTAGATAGGAATTGTTGAATCAGGCCAGCAGCATAGCTATAGCTTGAATAATAAAGAAGTTTTCCATTAGTCGATTGAAACGTTGACCGATAGTAGCTAAGGCAGCTCTATCAGAGAGTAAGTGCAGACTCTATATATATAAGATAAATATATAACTGATAGCTGGACTGACTATGAAGCTACATTACTTCCTAGTTTGTAGAGATATTAAGAATTTTACTATATCATCATATATCAAGGCATATCAAAAAGTTAAGTACATAAAAACTTTAAGAGTATTTCAATTGATCCATCAAAAACTTTCAAATTGAAATCTAAAATCATATTTATATATAGACTCGAAGAGTTTAAAGCCTCTATTGTTGTAGAATTATATGCATATAAAAACTTCAAGAGTATATCATACTTCATTAGGGAATAGAAAAATATATGAATACACTTTAGCAACAAAAGCCTAGCTTATATATACTCTACTTTTATTTACTATCTACGCTCTACTCTATCAGCAGCCCATAGACAAACATCGTCCATAGCTCTATCGCTTTTGTACCAATACATCTATACAAAGTCACTTCATCTCTCGCAAACAAATAAGTTTCTCAATCAAAAACTTATTAGCAATGAAAGCTAATGCCTATAAGCTTATAATACGCCTTAATGCCTATGCTAATAGTGCTAATTCCATGTGTAATCACGCATTGTCTGTGAGTCAGCCCACATTTTGGCATGCATTGCCCGCCGGAATGGTTCACAATTTGGGTTTTGACGAAAAAGTTCCACGTTTGCTTTATTTAGAACATTTTGATGTCTGTCCGGCGCTCGAGCACCTCGATGCACTGTCTGCTGTCCAGCCCGAGCACGCGCAGCTCATGCAGTGGCTTCGTCTTCTCCTCTGCCGTCTGTCCGCCGCGCAGCGTCTCGAGCAGCAGCAGCGCTGTGCCCCGCGCCGCCGTCAGCAATTTGCCAGCGTCGTGAATGCTGAAACAATGATATAATGAACCCAGTGAATGAATGAGCTCGAATGACACTCGGCCGTGACTCACCGCTTGAAGAGCAGCTCGGGCCGTCGCGTGTATTGGCCGAAGAGCGCAAAGAGCAGCGTCATGTCGTAGTTGAACTGCGCTGCGCCGGCGGTCGAGAATCTCGTATTTAAAACCATATTCTCCAGTATGAAGTCGTCGATCTGCTGGGCCATCAGCCGCAGTGTCTGGTTGAACAAGTTGGCGGACAGCTCGCGCTCCAGATTGTGCAGGAGCGTGACCAGCACCTGGAACATTTCCCCGCCGCTGGGCGAGAGGATGAAGGGCTCGCGGCTGTTTTGCTCGGGCATGCTGGGCCAGCAGTCGTGGCGATAGTTCATTGACTTGGCCTTCATCTCGTTGACCGCCTTGTTGGCCAGATTCTTCATCAGCTGGCGCGCCCAGTGCTCCAGCTCGGCGACTGCGTGCTCGAACACCGAGTTGATCTCGCCCGCATTCGGCCCCGCCAGCGCCGCATGCAGATGTAAATAGTGAACGTTCTCGCCCCACTCGCGCAGCACCATGATCAGATAGTTGATGGCGTTCAGCACGGGCAGGCTCTGCACAGCGCCGCTGCTGTGCAGCTGGACGAGTCGCCGTCGGAAGCTGTCGATCAGCTCGAGCTGCAGCTGGAGGAACTGCAGCTGATGGCCGGGCTGTATGAGCGCATAGTAACGATCCTTGATGGCGTCCAGCAGGCGCATGAACTGATCCGCACACTTGGGTATCTTCAGGTCATCCTCGAAGGTGTTGGGGTCAATGAGCTGAAACGGCGTCGGCGCCTGCAGGATCTGATCCATTTTCTCTGCACAAACTGCGAAGAGACAAGAAGTTAGCAAGGTTTCTCCGAGACTAATCTCAGTTGCTGCTCACATTGCTCCTCCAGCGATATCCAGCGCAGCAGATACGTGGGCTGCGTGAGCACGGAGATGGCGCTGGGAAAGCTAGCCGGATAGCCGAAGGTCTCGCGCAGCTCCGCCTCAAAGGCCAGCGTCTCGTCCAGCAGATGCGCAAACAGATTCTCATCCTGCGCGATTTGCTCAATGTCCGCCGCCAGCTTCTCAATGGTCAACTGCACCAGCCCACGCATGAATTCCAGCTGGAATGGGCAAACAGTTAGCAGAAGGATTACAAAGGATTAGACACTATTTACTCTCAGATTGTAGTCCAACTTTCCCGCCTTCATGGCCGCCGGCTGAAACGTTTTGCCCACGAAGAAATGCGTCTGCTTGCCCCAGTTGAGGATCTGCGTGTAGAACCACTCGGGCTTGTCCAGTCGATTCGTTTGCCGCGTGCCTGTGAAGTGGAACATGAAGCGCTGCCGATACGGCGCCAGCAGCAGCTGCACCACCTGACTTATGGGCGGGCACACAATGCTGGAGGTGATGCTCTGCAGCTGGGCATGCTCCTCCGCTGGGGACTTGATGAGGAACATGTACTCGGCCAGTAGTTGGGCCTTCGCAGTGTCGCGGCTGGGGGAATAGTTGAGGGACTGCTGCTCCAGGTGCGCCCAGCGCATGGTCTTGAGCACAGCCTCGAACTCGCTCGAGAGGCGCTGGAGCAGCAGCTTGTGCCAGTAGATGGCTGTGGATTCAGCGTAGGACTTGAGATAGGTGGCTTGCACCGCCTGCAGTCGACCCACCACGCTGTGCTCGCAGTCGTTGCCCTCGTAGAGCGTCAGATATATGTTCACCAGCTTCGCCTCGTCCTTGCTATTGATGGCGCCTCCCAGCGCCGCGCTTATCTCTTGTATGTCCTGCACCAGGCGCAGATATTGCGTCACACTCTGCAGCTGCCGCACCTGCTGTAGATCCTCTGCCACGCCCTCCAGCGCCGGCTGGCACTCCTTTAGCTTCTGCTTCAGTTTCGCGCTGAACTGCGAAAGTTTCTCCAGCTCGAAGTCGATGCTCTCGCAGACCTGCTGCTGGCATTGGAGCGCTGACTTGTAGCTGGACACGTTAAGCGGATCTTCATAGTTCAACTGAAAGACTAAAGCAATTATATATGCTGCAATATCACTATTTAAATGCTCACGTTCTGGCTGATCTCCTGCAGGCGCTGCTTGGCATCATCGACGAGCAGCGCAGCCCGATGCAGCTGATTGGCGTCTTTGCCAATCTTCTCGTTGAGACGCGCAGCAATGCGCTGTTCCAGTTCACTCAGCTGTGCGTGCATTGTGTGTGGTACATTCAAATTAAAGTGTAAAACATATAATTGGGCTATGAACACGTATAAAAATAATTGTTGATGCAGTCACTATTGAACCATGGCTGGAGTTAGTAATTTCGAAGAGTGAACTAGTTAAAGTAGTTCATAGAGTATTTGTTCTAGTTCCACCTGTTGCGCCAGCTGCGAACTAGTTGAACGACAATTAATTGTGGCGCCAAACAAAAAAGTATTTAAATTAAAAACGATTATTTAACAAATATGGACTGACTAAGTTTTAGCATGTTGCACTTTCAAGCGTCAAAGTTCAACTAAGCACAGAAGAATATTTTTCTACCTGCTAACTAGTGAGAGCGGAAGATCTTTTCTCCACTCGAAATTCTACTACCTGCTGCAGGGCTGAGTGAGTGAGTGAGTACCTGCTGCAGATATAGTTCAGCGAATCAGATTTCTTTATTCTGCTCGCTCCACTCAACATTTCTAATTGAGTAAATAACTAAAAAAACTATCGTATGAGCTCAGTAATCGTGTCGATATAAATAAATGAAAACTATCTGTTGCTGCTGCTGCGGGTCTTCAATGTTATCGATACCGATAGTTTGTTTGTTGCCATCTCCAGTGAATGGCAATTTTCAAACACAGCCGCCAGCAGGTGTTGCAGTTGGCGTCGCGTTGCATTAACTTTGCGGAAGACTTAAAGTGAAGATGTTTACGCCAAGACAAAGGGGCCACACCCCAGGTGCAGCCAACTCACCGCACACACCGCTCAGCTTCAGTCGTGAGCTGCGTCAGGTTTTGCAGGAGCGAAACCTTCTGACGGCCAAGTCGCGCAAGAAAGGTAAGCGAAAGGGGCGTGCCCAAGCCAGAGACAAAGGACGCCAGCTAATTAGTGTCGATGTCTTTTGCCAGTATGTTCCATGCTGGACAGCAACTCAAGCAGCCCCATTGGCTCGCCCAATCCGGAGGCGGGCAAGCGCATCGGCTTCCGGCTGCAGGCCGTGCAGGAGATTATCACGTCGGAGAAGTCCTACCTGGAGCAGCTAGAGCTGCTGATGAAGTACTTTGTGCGGCCGCTCAAGGAGCAGGCCATCATCGACGCCGCCAATCACACGGCGCTCTTTGGCCAGATCGAGATGATCCACAATCTGAACGGCGAGTTCCTGCGCGAGCTGGAGGCCAACATGGAGAACGTGGCCCACGCCTTCCTCAAGATGGCCCCCTTCTTCAAGCTCTACTCAGTGTACGCCTTCGACTACCGAGGCGCGTTGTTCATACTGCAGGATCTGATCAGCAAGAATCCAGTTTTCCGCAAGTTTCTGGAGGAGAACGAGAGCCGGCCGGAGGTTCAGCGTAAGCTGAATGCTTTGATGATTGTGCCCATACAGCGCGTGCCGCGCTACAAGCTGCTGCTGGAGCAAGTGCTGCTCTACACCAGCCCCGCCGATGCGGATTACAAGCTCCTCAAGGGTAAGCTCAGAATCAGACAAAATTTCTGGCGGGGATTTCTAGCAGTTTCTTCTTCTACAGAGTCCGTCAAGGAGATCGAGGCGACGGCCGCGCACATCAATGCCTGCGTGGAGGAGCAGGAGGTGACCCAGTATCTGATACATCTGCAGAATTCGCTGGTCAACCGGACGCCCAACATAGTGAAGCCCTCGCGGCGCGTCATCAAGGAGGGCATGCTCAACAAGATCACGCACAAGGGCCAGCCGATCAGGCGCTACGGGGTGCTCATGTCGGACATCTTCATGTACTGCAAGGTGCTCAAGGAGCGCTCGCCCAACACCCAGGTGGAGAACTCGCTCGAGTGCTGCTGCATCTTCCCGTTGAAGAAGTGCAAGGTCTACGAGATGATGCCCGGCAACTTCAAGCTGAGCTGCCAGAGCGACGGCATCATCTTCGGCTGCGACGATCTGCAGCTCTCGCGCACCTGGGTGGGCTTCATACGCGACGCCATCGACCTGCACGTCCAGTGCCGCAAGACCCTAAGGAAGGACTCCAGCAAACGCACGCCCATACGCAAGAAGGACATGAAGAAGTTCGGCGCCGACTACGTGCTGAGTCCTAGCAAGCGCAAATGCGTGAGTATCCTGGATGCCAGCTGTGGCTGCTCACTGATCCTGATCCTTCTCCTCCTCCCTTACAGGACTACGAGACTGTCTTTCGCAACAAGAACCGCAGCACGGACTCCGACGAGGAGGCCAACGAATCCATGGGTAATCCAAGCATTTGCTTTCCACGCAAGCGCAAGTATCCGCCGTCCACGCCCACTCTCTCCGTGGCTGTCAAACGTCCGGCGCCACCGCCGCCCACCGTGCAGCTGAGGCACAAGGAGGAGCAGCTGTCTGGCAGCAAGGAGAATCGCATCTCCAAGCTGTGCAAACGGATTGCCACCGGCGGCGGCGACAAGGCCAGTAACCTGCGCAGCATCCTCAAGCGCAGCAAAGCCACCAGCAGCCAGCCGCTTGACTCGGATCCCAGCTACGGCTTCGCCAGTCGCTACTCCGACTCCAAGTCGTATTTCCGTGCACACAACGTGGACAACACCATACCCACGGCCATCAGGCGCGAGGATCTGTTCGACGTGGACCTGGGCAACGGCAACTTCCGGGATGTGCTCTTCCCGATGCGCTCCAGTGGAGGCAGCCAGAAGAGCGGAGGCGGCGTCGCCGGAGGCTGGACAACCCCGGAGCAGACGCTCAGGCGAGCTGAGGAGGAGGCCTTGTATGCAGTGCCCCAGAAGAAGCGGGTGAAGTTCGATGATGCACTGGACCAGCAGCCCTTCGTGTTCCCCAATGCAGAGGCTACCAAAGCCCCCTCGCTACGCGAGCGCATTTATGACTTTTTTGCCAATCTCTTCTAGAATTACGATATTTATTGTCATGCATCCACATCATTGATTCAATAAAAGCATTTACTACATCAGCTAGCGTTCCTGAGTTCCCTCAGTCTGCTCATAAAGCCCGCCACGGCCTGCTCATCGATCTCCCGCTGCCAGTCTCCACCCAGCTTGAAGTGCGAGCCAATGATCGCCGCCTGCGCCTGGGCGTAGTAATCACCTATGTTATCCTTGGTCACTCCTGAGCCTATGATGAGTGGCACATGCAGCTGGCCGGCTAACTCCGCCACATCCTTCGCACTAGCCGCCTGGCCCGTAGCCGTGCCCGTCACAATAATTCCGTCCGTGAGAAAGAACTCCGCGGCGTGCGCTGTTTCCAGCAGGCTCACGTCTGCTGTGATGGCGTGCGAGCTGTGCTTCTTCTTTAGATCCGTAAAGATGAGCACGTCCTCTGCATCGATCTGCCTGCGGTAGCGCAGCAGCTGCCCGGCACAGGCGTCCGTGTAGCCCTCGTCGGCCACGTGGCCGAAGACGAAGCCCTCGGCGCGTATGAACTGCAGCTGGCAGGCCTTGGCTATGGCCAGGGACTGCTTGTTGCCGCAGGCGAGCACCTGCACGCCGCAGGGCGTCTGCTTGGGGAGGATGTCGCGCACGGCCAGCGACAGGCGCGTCATGCAGGACACGATCTCAGGGCCCAGGAGACGATCCTGCACGTAGGGTATGTCGTGCATGTTCTCGATGAGCACAGCGTCCTGTACGACATGGCAGATTAGATTCTTATTCTTGCATATATCTCATTCATTGCCTGACTACCATTTGCTGTCTCCTGTAGAGCTCCGCCTCGTGTTTGGCCCTCTCAATGCTCTGCTTCCAGTTGCCGGCATAGCGAGGCGTGCCTAAATTTGAATTTTCTCTTATTAAAGTCGTTGCTTGATAGGTATTCTTTTGCTGCATTCACCTGGCAGCGCATCCACGTGTATCATGCCAATTATTTTGCATTCTTCCTTGCCAAATACGCTTAGAAAGCGTCGCATTATAAAAATATAAATATTTAAGTAGAAAATATAAACAAATATAGAGATGGGCACATTCGCATCAGCTGTTCTGGCCATATTTCTCAACACTGCTACCTGTTTGAATGTGCTCTGTATTGCAGCCCTGGGCTCGTTGCTGTTAAAATTTCAAATTAGATCGTAAAACTGTTTCTAATGTATTTCCCAATTGGCTGAAAATGCTATGAATTATTTAATACATTTCTTACAGCTGCATACTCTAAATAAATTTACATAATAATTTTACTATTTATTCAAAAGTACTATTCAAATTGATCTAGTACCCATTATAAAAAGGTACATTTAATTGATACAAATTAATTTGTCAAGTGGCAACCATATTTTTAAGTAGTGCTGCCCCCTTGTTATCAGCGATCAGTCTAGCCGCGCCATTTTCGCAGTGAACACCATATTTTTTTCTGTGCTTGTGCAATTTACCAATTAAAGAGTGAACGACGGATTTTTAATCCGCGGTGCATGTACTAATCCCCAACATGCACGTCACGTAAGTAACTGCGCTTTGTTGCTGTGCTTTTATATTGTGCTAACACTAAGAAATGCGTCTAATGGCTGTCCATTAAAAAAGGGCGCCGCATGGAGCGCCATCACAATTCGCGCGCGTCCTGCTAAAACAAAAGGCAAAGGCTTATCGCGGCCACAGGACGTCATGGAAACAACGGTGGCCGGGAAAAGCATTGGCAGCTGTTTGGAAATTGCGAAATGAACAGGCTGCGCTCTGCGCTCTGCTTTAGCTACCCAGTGAAAAGTCTGTGAAGAAGGTTATGTTGAATTTTGCATGCACGAACTTGTATGCTCTTATGTAGCAGGGTGGCAGCGCCAAGGGCTATGGTTGATCTGGTCAGCCTGCAAAGTTAGAGAAAGCTAGAGGCTCGACTTTATCTATCGATATATAACGATAGCTGCTGATGCTTTAAAAAGATCGATTTATTTGAATGTTTAAAAGCACGACTCTTGCGTGTTAGAGGCGGACAACGATTTAAAAAACCATCGATAATAGTCGATATTGTGTAGTTCGCTTTGTAGGGTATGGAACTAGTCAGCCATGTATATTGCTCACTTGTTGTTATGCGTCCCTTGTTGCATTGTTTGAAATTGTAGCGCGCTTTGTCCTTGAGTTTGATTTGCTTTAGACGCAGATCGGGGGAGCTTGCCGCGCCGGCTAACTGGGCGGTTGGCTGGGCTTTGGTGTTGGGTTTGGCGTTGGCCGTGCCTATGTCTGATTGCCAGCGCTTAGCGGAAACGGCAATGGCAACGGTACTCGCTGTGCGCAGCGCGCCATTTCAATTACCACGCCCCATCGCGCCTCCAAAAAATAAATAAATAACTGTGCAGCATCCCATTTGGGCATGGCATTCGCAATGGCATCCGGTGTTTCCATTTGTTTGTTCAGTGCTCGCATTGTTTTTGTTTGCGGCACACACGCACACACTCACGTATGTTTTGTGCCTGTTAACAATTGGGCTTTGTTTCGTTTTACAATATGTAAAAGTGCTTATGGTCTTTGTTCGGCTATTGCTGCGGGTCCTTTCACGCAAGGAGCAAAAACTACGATTTATTATTTGCGAAATGCACAAGCAATTAAACAAATTTAATTGAAGTATGAATTGCTGATTGGCTGTGGCCTGCAACTGGAGCGAAAACATTCGCATCAGCTAAGGCTGACAAATATTGACTTTTCGATTAAGTTAACTTGGCCAGAAAGAGAGAGAGAGTTTAGTTGTCAAATTTTCAGCAAATGCTTAAAGTCCAAGAGTCCTAGAGCCAAGCGAAATGAATTTTTGTACACCTGCTCAGCAAACAACATAAATTATTTATAACGTGTGCTGAGCGCTACACTCGACACCTGCCTTACCCTGCGCTTGTTGTAGCAAACAGAGCACACTCGATGCCTGCTTGTTGTTGTAGTTGCAACAAGTTGTTTCCGTTGCTTGCTTTAGCGATTATGCAAGACACACACACACACACACACACACACACACACACAATGTGTGTGCTGCATTGAAAGGCAAACAGCATAGACAGGATATCCTTTGAGCAAGCAACAGTTACTCAAAGTTCCGCTTTGCAAGCATTTTCCACCTAGTTAACAGTTTTTTGTATCTCAGCTAATTAGCTAGCTGGCCATAACTTTGGCCAACATAATAAGCAGAGCAAACAAGTTTTTACACTGCAACAAATTGTGGATAATATATAAGGCATTTCTTATAAACTAAAACTTGAAGTCCTTAGTAAACATGAAAATAGCTTGTAATATCGAAGTTTTTATGCGCTAAAAGAAAAGTTAAGGTATAAGAATTTCGAGTATTAAAATGTGTAGATAAGGCAGTTGAAGGTCAACGACTGTAGAATACTATTGAATGATTCAAAACCAGTTAAATGAGTGTTGGCAAATGTTTAAGGGGAGTTTGCAGTATCGTCGAGCAGAAGAAGACACAATTATACCGACATTATAAGATGATATAGTATATATGTGCTAAATATCCTATCTCCAGCTTCAATAGAGGCAACTTCATTCAGACGTACAACAAGATGTAGCCAATATGCCCTCTTTACTTCTTGAGCGAGTATCTAAGGCATAAAGCAAATAGACGAGAACTAAATGACTTTTAAGGGCTTAAGAGCTAACTCACTTCTTTAAGCTTGCCGTTTATAGAGTGTTTGCTGTATTTGCATAGGCTGGCATATATAAGCATTCATATATATACATATGTATATATCTGAGTGTATATGTCTACTATATAATCACTTTAGGCTTTTAGCCTACTAAATAATTCTGCGCCCAACTTTCTGGCTAATTGAAAAGTTATAAAACTGGCAGCTGTCAGCTGCAGCCTTGACTCCCCGAGCACAAAGGTCAATCTGCAACCTGTCACACACTGCCCCCTCTCGCGCGCTCTCTCTCTCTCCCTGCTTGTTTCTCCCGCTTTGCTGCCTCATTAAATCAAATGTTCACACTTTGAGCAATTTTCTGTTAATTGGCTTTTGCTCGACTTTGGCCACATTGCGACATTGATTTCAAATTTGTATATATTGTGGACGCGTGATAAATTTAGCATTTTATTTGGCATTTTTCGAGCACTCGCAACTTTGTTGTTTGCGAGTGTTGCGCGAATGCAATTAGTCAATAAATTTCAATGAAAATTACCAATTGCCATGCAAATGGCATAAACTGGTTGACAAAATGGATTCGCGTGTTGCTCTATCTTCGACCATAATTTCTGGCTGCCAAACTACGGCGCATCGATCATCGTTTACTGTGTGGGTGTGCGTGTGTATGTGTGGGTGGCTACTACAGCAGCACGCAACACAGAATTTCAAATTGGAAAATGGAAAAACGTTGCCAACTGACAGTTGGCCAGCTGAATACCTAGACGAATGACCGAAAACACAGACAATTTGATTAGCTGCGAACATGAGCACTAATCGGACTGCTTTTCCAGGTGTGGCAATGCCTATTGAAGCTGACTTTCATTATAACCGAACACTTGATTATATATATATAGGATAGTCTCTATATACTGCTAAATTATTTGTTTTTCCGTTGAAGTTGTTTTTGGCTTTGTAAAGTTTTTGGTTTAATGTTTGTAATTTGTCTGCTGCTGGCAGCCAAAGTGAACCCATCTTGAATCAACTGACAGCTGTGAATTTCACACTTTGTCGATTATTTTCGTACATTTATATACCCTGTACTAAAAGTGAAATGGGTATATTGAGTGGAGATAAGAGTAAAAGTGAGCTCAACTGAAGTGAAGCAACCTGGTAACTGCACACTGGATTCTTTTCTACAACTTATATACTCTGTACCTATCACAAGTGGGTGTATTGAGTTTGATTATACTTTAGTTATCTCAAAGCAACATTTGATTACAGAGCAATCTAGCCCCGGCTAGCAAACTCTTTCACTTTGCTTTCATCTCCGCTCTGTGCTCTGCCTTTATCTGCAACCTGTTTGAGACTTTTTTATGCCATTCAATAAGTTGGCTTGCACCGTTGCTTAATTGATTTACGTGACAAAACTTGGCAGACAAAGCGAAAAAAGAAATGGATTAAAAAAAGGCGAAAAGAGGACTGACTGAAAAGAAAAGCCCGAAAAAAAGGTAAAATGAAAATGAAAAATAAATATAGTCTATGGAGCAGACAAGGAATCTATATAGTAGCATAAATTGCAAACGTTGCACAAGTCTCGACGAAGGTGAGTGAAATAAATGGAAAATATCACGCATACGCCACGTGCGCTGCACTGCTGAGAAGTCAAATAAATTACTCAATTCCCAGCGAACCGTTTGGGCAATGGTTCAGTAAATAAAGCAATAATATGACCAACGAAAATTCAACTAAAACTTGAACTTTAATTAAACTGCGCCACAGACAGAAACAGCAACAGCAACAACGACAACGACAACCAGAGAGGGCCAGCAACAACCATAACTAGAAACGTAACTCAAGGCAACGATTTCGTGACCGTAGCTCAGGTGCAAATGCGGTCACACCCTTGAAACCTAGCCACAGCGAAAGTAAAGGCAGACAAATAAACAACAGCAACAACAATAGCAACAGCGAACGTATTAAAGTTATTTCAGCGACCTCAATTTTGGGGCGTGAGCAGCTATTCGTATCGAGTCGCTTTATCGCGACTGTCACATTAAAAGTCTGCGCACTAAACTGTGCTACACTTTTTTGAGCGGCTATTGTTATTTCGCCCAATTAGTGGTGCGAGCGTGAACAGAACTGTAGGGTGAACATATATGGAAGTCATATAGTGGTATATGATATATGAAACATATATATTTGTATTATTTGTATTACATACAATGTATAAGCTATTTGTATGATTCTTGAAGGTTGTTAGATGTGGAAAGCTTTCTTGCCTTCGTGTGGTAGCTTTTCCTGCTCTTACTTCAAGTAAAGAGTAAACCTATTTTTAGATTGACCAAGAAGCCAAGATCTTAAGAACTAAATAACAAATTTGTACCAATTTCCAGCAACTTTAATAGCTAGCTGGTGTTGTGCTCTGCCTTAGGCTGACCATATATGGCAGGAGTAGAATACCGTCAAGAACTATTTCTATGCATATAGTTTAAGCATTTCATAAGCCCTCTGCTGCCACTCAAGTGTCACTTTTAGTTTTAGTCAAGTTTTCTATCAAACACTTTCGCTGTTCCCTTGTTGCCCAACTCTGACTTTGTTCTATGCTAATAACACTTACAGCCGCTGCTCATTTTGAGTTCCCTTTTTTCTGCACTTTGTTTGTTGGGTTTAATTTTCACGTGCGCATCGCTGAGCAGCGGAAAAGCGTTTAAACTTTGACCTGGTTTATTTATGTGTGCTCAGGTGTGCTGTGATAATGGCCATAGCCATAGCCACAGCCACAGCCACAACTTTACCATATTGCTGCTGCTGTTGCTGTTGTTGTTGTTGTTGTTTCAGTTTTTTTCTTGACTGTTTTTCGCTTTTGTTGCGTGTCTGTGCAACATTGGCATTTGGCTTTGGTTTTTAGCCAACGTTTTTTCCGGTCCCGCTGTCCAGATTTGATTAGAGATTGCGTAAACCAAGTCGCAATGAAAGCATAATTAGTAACTGTGATTTGTATGCCACGACGTGAAGCCAGAGGTTTTAAAGTTGTCATTGTTGTTGTTGGTGTTGTCTGTGCCCCCTGCAGATAGCTGACATTCAGTTATCTTACATTTGCATTTTATCTAAGCCCGGCCTGGGGGGCTTATCAGCTTAAATGCCACTTGCTTCAGTTGCAGCTGTAGCATAAAATGCACTTAAGCACAGCCTCGTGGAGTAGTATCCTGGCTGCTATCCTGCCTGCTGCTGGCTCCTCTTCCAAGCACAAATTAAGTTAGCCCAGCTGTTGGATTATGTTTTTAATGAGGCAGCTGCTTTTTGCTAAAGACTCTGATCTCTCTGACTCAGACAAGGCAACATTGTACACTTGAAGAAAATTCTTTGACTGATTGAACTAAGAAATTCTTAAATGTTAAATCTAGTTTCTCCATATAAATTTGTAATTTATTAGGAAAAGTTGTAGCCCAAATATTTATCTATATTTTATTTGCCATTTGATCGAAAAGTTTTTTTTTGAGTGTATACGTGTTTGTCTAGCTCTGTGTGTGTGTGTGTGTGTGTGTGCCAGCCAATCAAAGTTCTAAAGTTCACATCATTGACTGGACCAAGTTGCTAACTGGGACAACTCAAATTAAGAAAAGATAGCGAGCAGCTCTAAGAAAACTTTTATCATTTTCACAGTTACGTAGCGCCAGTCGAGAGCCAGCTTCAAGTACATTTCTCCTGTGAAATGTCACCAAAAAGCAGCAATAGCAACAAGTCGAGCAGGTACGAATGCCCTGTATTTAGATAGATAGGGTTGGGTATACTAATTATATATAAATACTATAATATATTCTAAATATATTAAAAATAATAATAAAAGAGATAGTTTTCTTGATATAAAAGAGCAATTTCCAACTCTAGAGTATTACCTAGTCGGATACTCCCCCATGAAAGCCCTCTCTTTCTCTAGTTGTTTAGTTGCAGTTGCTTGGCAGCCTGGCTACAGGTTTGGCAGCTCGCTGTCCAGCCAGTTGCGCAGTGACAACAATGCCAATACGCACACACACACACACATAGTGGGATACACGCACAGGCCGCTGCACGTACACACAATCAATCACAGTTAGTTGGGCGGCTGCTGGAGCGCGACATGTTGACAAGTAATTGGCAGCAGGCGAGCATCGAGCATACGCCATACGTAGCACGCCCTCATGCACTATGCAAATATGTGAGATCCAATTCCCTGCCCAGCTCCCCCCCTCCCCTCTATCGGTCTCCCTCATCCAGTTCAACTCTCAATCTTTCTCTATGCTGCCTATGCTGCTTTGATTGTTGTTGCCTTACGCTCGAAAAAAAGGGCACAAAGCCAATCAAGCGCAAGGAATGACTGCAAAATCTGTGGGCAAACCAAATGCCTCTAATGCCAGGCATGCCTCATTCGCTGTCGCAGCCTCTGCCACATCCACAGCCACTGCTACGGGCTTTGGCTCTGCCTCGGCCATTGCCAACTGTTCCCGGCTGAGCGCCGGGTACGTGAAGGCATGAAATTGGGTCACAAAGGCGGGCAACAGCAGAAGAAATGCGTAGCCAAAGAAACTGCTAGCGTTTCGGGGCTCCCATTGTAAATGCAGGCAGACACGCACACACGCACACTCACGAACACTCACACAGAGAAAGCGAACGCTGTAAACAAAACAAAACGAAGCGAATGTCGCGAGCTGCTGGACATGGACAGCAACATGTTAGCAGTGGGGCGATGTTTTAAGCGAGCGCACGACCAAACATAGAACGAGCGCGTGAGAGCCAAAAAGCTCTCATACTCACGCTCTCCCTCTCTCACACACACACAGACACACACACAGAGGCAAGTTTCGTGTGCAACTTTTACGTTCGAGTTTTTGCGTGGCTGTTGCTGCATAACCTTCATCTTGAACTTCAGGGCCAGGCGAGTGTGAGTGAGAGCGGGAGAGAGTGAGAGAGAGAGTCGAGTCAGATGCTTTTTACAATAAAAACAAATGCAACAGGAGGGTGTTCATTCATGAAAGCTTACACCCAAGATAAATGAAGTGTGTGTGAGAGAGAGAGAGAGAGAGAGAGAGAGAGAGAGAGAGAGAGAGAGAATTTGAAGTCGTAGATTAATGGAAACATGCTAAATGAGCCAGAAAATTGTGAAGAAAAGTTTCAAAATAATAACGATTCGAATTATGAATAAATAAATAATTTATCGACAATTTAAAAAGTAAAAGTCGTAAAATAAATTTAAAAAAAAATATTTAAACTTAAAAAAGTAGAATTAATAATACAAAATACATGAATATAATTTTAAATAATTTTTAAAAATATAAATATTATTGAAAATTTAACAATTAAAATATATAAACATTTTTTTATATTAAATTTTAAATTTTTATGTGATAAATTAAATATTTTATAATTATTTGGCAAAAATAAAAATACTAAGTATGTTTTAACAATTTTTTTGTATTTTTTCAAATAATTATTAATTATTTTCAAATCTTCTTTCTAACAGTAAAAATGCCAACTTCATCGCAAAGCTTGGCCAACAAGAGAAAACATCGCCGAATGCGCTTCGACTTTCCAATAGCTCCGCTCTCTCGCGCGCGTTCGCTCGCTCTCTCCGTGTGCTACGCGCGCTCTCTGTGTGTGGCTCGGCGAACACAGACGCACACTGTGTCAGGTTCTTATCAAAGCAACAGCGAAAGCTGGAAGCAGACGGGCGCACACAGAAGGCAGTCGGGAGTCGCATGTAAGGATAGCACGGGAGCGTCGCAACGCCCCGCACTTTATAAGGTGAAATACGAAACTGGAGCAGTTCAGTTCGCAGTTGGCTGGCGTCGCAGAAGGTTGCAAGAGGTGATAGCAAAATAGAAACAAAAAAGCGGAGCACTAGCCAAAAACGAAGAAGAAGCTGAAATATATTCGAATCAACAGCTCCACAAGAGCTCGGACAGCATAAAGTGACCAAATGAATGGGGATTGTGTGGGAGCGTGAAAGGAGTGTAAACAAGTGAAAGCTAATTGAAACTAAATTTAGAAAATAAAAATTTAATTGCAGCAGCAGCAGCAGCGGCAGCTGTTGAGGCAGTTAAGAGAGCGTATTCAGTGTTGGCCTGGCTAATTGCTTAAGCCGTTAGCTGCTTGGGCCATGTGCATTCGCACATAATTGCAAACTGTTGCACGGTCTGCAGTTTTAATATTTCTTTTTATTGCCATTGCCATAAAATGGCCAATGCCAGCAACTGGCAACTGTTGCACACACACACACACATACACCCAGTTTTACGATCACTTAGCCATGCCACATTAAATATGCCTTTAAATGTTCTAATCCTGCTGCAGCTGCATAAAAAATAATCAACAAAATCACCTCGACATTTGCATTAAAATTCACAATAAAAACTAAAATTAAATCGTGTAAAAAACAACAGCCGAAAGCGCTTGAAAACAAATAAATAAATGGGAATTGCCACATTGACAGGTGAGTCCTTGTTCGAATCAATTAAGCCGTCAAATGTTATTCGCTTTATTAGCAATGCACTTTGCAGGCATTTTTATTGATCTTTTTTTAATCGTGTAGTGAGAAAGAGTATATTGGTTTTATGTAAGGTTCGTCTGGGTGAGCGGAGGCTCGTTGAAATGTTAGGAATGTGGAGGCCTGGCCAGACTAAGAGCTAGAGTTACTTATTAAACTCTTCTATTGGCTGACCAAAAATGATATATAAATTCCTCTTGGAGGCGTGGCAAATCGGAGAAACTATCTTTAGTATTGTACTATCAATAGAGGTAACTCGAGCCTGCCATCTTTAGATACCCTAAATTGCCGTCGGTAAAACCCGTCTGCTGCATTTTGACTTGTTTTTTTGTTGTTGTTGTTATTAATTATCATTATGCACATTTGCCATTAATTATTCAAAATCCTTTGGGTATTTTATATAGTTTTAATTAATGAAAAGTTTGGTTCGTGCAATTTGAAGTTGGGGTTTTCACTGCTAATTTTGCGAGCTGAACTCGGCTTATGTCAATGAATTATTAGGAATATTATTGTTAATAGTTTTTGAGCTACTCTTAATAAACAGAGTCTTCCACTTCATTCTGTTTTTAATTATTCATTAGGAATCGTATTCATTAGGACGTAGTCTAGGGCTGAATAGTAACAATCATTAGCTAAGGAGTTGGCATGATTTAATGCAGGCTAGAAGATAGATAGAATGGGAAGTATAGCTGCTGTAGCTATGGTTTAAGCTGAGAATGAGATGTGAAATATGAATTGTTGTCCAGCTTGGCATGTTCCTATTAGAAGTTGTTATATAAACTGCAGTTTTTGGCACTAAATCTCTTAAGATATACCACGCCCGCAATTGAAAATAAGTATACATGATAGCCACAGTAATCTAGCTATAAACTAGCTATTTTGGCTTTTTTCTTTAATTTATTATGTTCCAAATAGGCAAGCTGACGCTGAGGCTTACAATAATTTCAAATACAAAGTTCAGTTATTTGCTCTTAAACTAGAGGAGCTTATCTGCTTCTATTTTCTATCTGCCAGGCCTCCAATAAGTCATATATTTGTATATATTATAGAACTTCCGAATTTCAAGTCTCCAGCAGACTTCGAAAGGCGCTGCATATTTTAGCAAATTCAGTTGTAATATTTTGGCCATATATATATATAGAAATATACATAAATTAACATATTTTTACTGTCAATATAATTTTGTGTGGGATTTCTTATTTCTCTGTGTGTGCTATTGTTGTCACAGTTTTATGGAACAACAACAACAGCAACAAGAGCAACAGAGAACAGAGAAATCAGGACGGCATATATTTGTGCAAGTGATGAAAAGCAAATATGAGCGATGTTTATAAAGGCCCCGAGATCCCAGATAGCAAATAAATAAAGTTTACTAAAAATATACAGCAATAAATATATGTACATATATATAACTCATATATACGACTACGATTCATACATATATATAGTCATATACAACTTTTATTGTTCGCACTTTTACAATCAATTTTGTTCGCTGAGAAACACACAGCTGTTGTTCACACATATGAGAGAGAGAGAGCGAAGGGAATGAGAGCTATAGATGAGCTATAGCTGTTCAATAATTAATTAAATGCCGAACTATATAATATGTGGCACTTTGATCTGTTGCGCGTATGTTTGGCTGCAATTAAAGTGGTCGACAAAATCATAAGCAAACAAAATATCTAAGCAAAAGGAAAGAAATGCAAAGACACCTGGCGTATGAGTAATATGACAGCGCGTATACGCCACGTGTTGTCCGCTCACACAGACAATTAATGTGCCACAAGAGAAGATGAGAAAGTAGATAGAGAAACAAAGAGAGAGAGAGATAGACAGAAAGGGGGGGTAGGCAATAGAGACAGAGAAAGAGATAGAGAGAGCAAGGGCTGGCTTGATAGGGGCCTGGGTGCGGATGGGGTTTTCCCCAATGGCGCGCGCCACGCTTTCATGTCAACTTTGTTAATTAAATGAAGCACTTAACATCGGCGACATATTTTTTGGCTGCACGCCCTCAACCCTTAATGAGCCCCAAACCCCAAGCCCCCAAACTTCAGTACTGGGAATATATTTTGTGTTTCTGGCTGCATAATTTGCGCGAGCTTCATTTTAATGACTGTCCACTGTCGTGGCTCTGAAGCCGTACTTCAGTGCCCAGCTCACTGAGTTTCTGTTTGCCTTCTTCAATTATTTTCTTCTTTTGTGGCATTCTTATCATAATTTTCTTAGTCCACTTGTTGTTGTTTTTTCTGCTTTTCCGGGAAAGTTCTTTAAATGGTCAGAGCTTCAAAGCCGCCGTCGAAACCGCAAGGACGCTTATTAAAACCACTTTCAAATGCGGCCTTTTGTCCTTTGTGACATTTGTCGTCTGTTGTCGCAAGTTGTATTTCTAATTTGAGCTAAGATCATAAACAGAAAAAAGGAAGAAGCAGGAAAAAACACAATATTTTGCTGTTGTTGTTGTTGTTGCTGCCAACTTTTCTAGTCATAATTATTTTTATATTTATTTTTATTGCGTTTGTTTGTTGTGGCTTTTGCGGTCAGCTGCAGGAACGACAAAAACACACATTCACATATATACATACATATGTACATATATATGTATGTGTATCAGTATGTGTGTGTGTGTGTGAGATATGGCGCTTCAACAACAATGAATATAAGTCGAAATAGTTTTACTGTTAAAACTTTTGCCCTTAGGTGTTAGTTGCCAAATTGTTGTGAGTTTTGTGTTGGGCAACGAAAGGACTCGTCGAGTGAGCAGGCAACGTAAAAAAAGGACATGAAGTGCAGAAAATAAAAGATTATGAAAGGTGTCAAAAGTTAATTAGGGCTGTGCGGCGGAGTTGCTGAAGCTTAAATGAGGCAAATTAATAAAAAAGCAATAAAAATGTAGAAAAAATTGGAAAATAAATGAAAAGACGAGATATATATTTCAATTAAACATAAAATATGAAAATAAATCTTAGAGATAAGCTTTAGTTAGCCAGAAAGTCTGTTCGCCTGTATATAAGTTAATGAGAATTGCATAGAAGAGCGATAATTGAAGCATTAGCAAAACAGACCGTGAAGTGGCCACAAAAGCTATATTAACTAGCCATTTTGAGTACCCATTGCCATGCCCACAGCAGTAGCTGGCTATAGTCCAAAATATTTCCTCAATGCGTGCCGAAATTCCAGTGAAAAGCAACAAATAATCTACTACGATGATTAACAAAGCTCAATTATGGCCGTAGCACAAATAGCTTGCGCATGCCAATGGCAACACAAAAGGTCTTCGCTTAGGTCCTTAACTATTTTAGAGCTAAGGCGCATATATGGTAATGGATGTCGGGGCATAAGCTCTCGCTCTCCTATAATGAGATGAAATTGAATATGCATTGTCAAGGATATTATCCCGAAGCTCAGTGCCTGCCACTGACAACAAGCATTTCATATCACTTTTTCCGTTATTGTTACTATGCATAGATATATGTATATATTATTTTTGTATAGCCCGCTGTGCTGACCTGTGTCACATGTCCATGTCCTTGTCGCCTGCTGTGCGCTGCTCAGAGTATGCTGGTAATGTGCTATTGATGCGGTACATCAAATCAGAGCTTCGATACATTCACATCCAGCCCAGAAGCGCAAAAAAGGCTAACGCAATCGTGAATTTAACAAGCAAAAATTTACCCAGAACCAAATGAAATGGGCAATTAACCTTATCAAGTAACGTGCCGCGTGCCACAAGCAAGAAATCGGGAATAAAAAGTACTGCAAATATACTGAATGCCAAATACTCTAGCGGCAATGGGATATGATATGAAGAGCGATACTGAAGTGAGTAGGTGTTTGATGGTATCTTCTGGACACTATTTCTCCCTGATGTCTTATTCCTAATAATATCAAGTATACGCCTTGCATATCTTATTCATACCCAACTTCATCTCGCCAGCTTTAAATCTTGTCTATATATAGATAGCTTAAGATTTATGTATCATCTATATATAAATGTCTGCCTTTAATCATACCGTGACACAGTCCCAACATTCCTTTGTGTGTAAGTGTATTAGGAGAAAGCGTAGAAGTAGAAAATAATTCAAGAGCGATGCGCTGTCGTCTACTTTGTCGTTAAGAGCTAAGGGCGAAATAACCTAAAAATACAAGCGAAGCGACGCGACGCGATGCGACGCCTTACCAAAATTTATGCCATTAGAGCAGCAGAGACGGAATGCCAAAGCAAAAGGTAAAAACAAGATGGAGACGGGGCGGGGCGGTGCAGGGCGGTGCAGGCAGAGCGGCAAGTGGAACCGAAAGTGAAAGGTTATGGCAGAAGCAAGAAGCAATTTCAAATATTTTCGTTACCTGCTTGTATAGAAAATTTTTACGTCTTTCTGATTACGGCAAAACGGCAAACGTTTGCGTTTCATTTCTTTTTAATACCCTGTAAAGGTGACAAGCGTGGAGTGGGCTATGATGGAGTAGAATCAGAAGATGCGGGATGAGAGTATGCATGAAGTGAAAAAGGTTTACAGAACTTATCTGAGAAGCTTGAGAAGGTGAAGATGGTAATGGATGAGGGAAATATAATGGATTTTGCACGATATTTGCTATACAAGCTCTGGCAATATTCAAGCTACCTGGCAGATTGTCAAGGCATACAGGGCATGCTCCAGTCAAGCTATAATTATCGTTGCTTTTTTATATATTTTACTGTTGTTGTTGTACTTGTTGTTGTGTAATTGTGCGCAAAAAACAGGCGACGAAATGGGTTATGTTGGGACTCGCTGGGGTTTGGGCAGGTCAAACAATTGAAATGCTAAAGGCATTCCATTCTTGTTGCTTTTTTCTTAATGCACGTTCATGAACAGACAAGAGTATATTGGGTTTGCTTGAAGAATGCCTTAGAGCCGCAGCTAACTAAGCTTAGCAGATGAATCTTGAGCCAACATTGACCCATAAAGTATATAGCCCAACTATTGGGGCATAGCAAATCAGAAAATATTGATATAGTAATCGATATGGTTACTCTAAAACCTCGAACGAGTATCGAGCAGTCAATGCTGACTGTGCGGGGCAAAGGAACATGACATAAAGGGCGCTGAGCAATTAAAATTCAACAATCTTAGCCGAGTTGAAGCAAAGCATATTCTTTCGACCATATCTAAGTAGGTTGACAGCTGCAAGGCTTAGGGCCGCAGAGCGGAGAAAGTGTCAAGTGAAGGAGAAAGTACGAGAGAAAGTGCAAAAGTATCCCCTTTTGCTTAGCTTGACTGAACAGACAAAGTTCTTACAGAAAACAATAAGCCGAAATGAATGCCATACACAAATGCCGTCTCAAGTGAGCGTACTGAGTGGGAGCGAAGGCAGGGGCAAAGGCAAATGTAAAGGCATTTGCATGGAAATAAAATATTTTCATTATTTATGAACGTGCTTAAGCTCGAATTGTATAATGATAGGGAAATATTATGTAAGTTATTTGAGCTGCTGCATTTTTGAGGAGGCATTTCTAGTTGCTACAAATGAAACTATGTCGGCAGAGGCAGAGGCAGAGGCAGAAAAATACAAAATTATTTTAAACCTCATTCGGCAGAGAATTTGTAGTTGAAGCATAAATTTGATTCATTTGGCCGTAAAAGCTGCAACTCGTTGAAAATGCGAAATGTTTTACTAGAGAGATAAAGAATTTTAGAAATTTGTGTAAGGAGTATATAGGGTTTATGCAGCTGACTGTACGTTGAGCTCTCCAAGCTCTTACGAAATATATTTGTGTAGCCAACTCAACTCATATTTCTATAAGCTATATCTTCGCTAACAAGTATCTTATAGTCTATAACACCCCCTGCCACATTCTTCCTTCTTATACATTCAATACTCCTTTGGGTTTCGTAATAATAGAAAATAAATTGTGCAAAATTTATTTGCTAAATCAGCAAAAGATTTTCTCGTTCCTCAGCTGCAGCTGACTTGCGCATGCAACATGCAACATGCAACATGTTGCACGCGACTTGCAGCTGCTGCTGCTGAATCTATTTTTAGAGCACAAACGAATACGAATGTCTCGCAGCAGCAGCATCCGCGGAAGCTCTCGGCTCAGCTTACTCGCAGCTCATTGCCTATAAATAGCTCGAAGTTACAACTGTTGAGGGGCGAGGCCAGTTGATCTGTGTGTGGAGGAGGGTGGCCAGGCGAGTGAAGTGGGAGAGGGAGTGGAAGTGGCAGTGCGTTTGGCTTCAAGGTGTGCACGGCACGGCTTGTATCTATAAATAGTCGGAAGCTTTAACTTTAGCCAGCATAAATGCCCGTAAATGCTCCCAAAGCATCGCACAAATTGCGCAGCGCTTATTGTCTTTAACGTATTTATGAACTGCCGCATGTGCTGGATATAGATAAAGTAAATGATTACACTTGGAGAAAACAGGGGGATATCATAATATCAATTATGTATAGGAATATTGAAACCGAAAGAAAACTATCGTGGACTGTCTTAGTTGTATTAAGATAAATATAATATTTATTAGCAGATGTCCTTTTAGCTTAGAGAAGAAGCAAGAGTACTCTAATCGGGAGTGTTCGACTAGCAGATACCCTGAACTTCGCTTTGTAATGTGTGCAGTGTTTACCTTGAGTATTTCTTAGTGTCAAAAGTAGCCTGTTTTTCTTCGAGTGCATATACTTTTTCTCGCCGTGTGATATTTATCGGCTTGTCGCGTGATTGATTTATAGGACGACATATATTATTAATGGCCTGCAAGTCAATTGATATGAACCGCCAGCTACTACAGCTGCCCAGAGCTCATTAAATATTGATACGATATGAGAAGGCGTACACTTCACTTGCTAACTACACTGTATGCCTGCCCCCACTGTCTCTCTGGCCTCTGCTCTAAGCAGCTTGCCTAATTGTGTCCCTCTTGGGGATGTCAGCGCGTCTGGCACGCTCTGGTTAACATTTGCGGGTTAAATCGCATGCACTTGGGACTCAGATCGAGGCTCATTAGTTGCCGCCGGCACCAACAGCAGCTGCTGTTAAAGTTCTGCGTCAGCGGAAGCAAAGACAAAGTGCAAATTTCCCTTTTGTTGTGCGTTAGTGTGTGTGTGTGTTTGCCTTCTAAGTTACTTAAAGCCGCCCTACAGGCACATCCTGCACGCTGCGCTGCCAAAAACTTTGCCCACCCACAGCCATATGTGTCTATATGTGTATCTCCGAGTTGCCCTTAGCTAAACTTTGTAGCCTTGCTCTATGCCCTCTGCACAGCGACAGTGGGCATATGCGTGAGCTGAAAACTAACAAAAACTCATATTATTAGCTGCAGGTCATCTGGCAGTCGTTCAAGCTCATTTTCTCACACATCTCAGGTGCGTTTCAGCCAAGCGCAGCTGACTGTTTTATAGCTCAATCATAATTTTTCACACAGTTAATGTGCAAATGCGACGCTTGGCCAGCAAGAGAGTCAGGCAGACAGACAGTCAGAGGGATGGGCAGGTGGGCTTGGTAGGTGTATCACTTAACGCACACCCACTCAAAGCAACAAAAGCCCCACGAGTGTGTATGCGAGAGAGTGTGTAAAAAGTTCTTCAAGTGTTAAATGAGATAAAGCAAACAGTGTCTGCTGGCGGTAGCATAAGGTGGCAGGCTATACCCACACTCACGCATACTCTGCTCAGCTGTCAGCCAGACAGTTGTTTGCTCTGCTCTCTGCTTCCGCGCTCCACCCCCAGCCGTACATAATAATTATTAAAAATAATGCTGTGCCAGCCTCTCAGATATTCTAGAGGAGGCAACAAATATTATTGCATACTTTTAGGGCTCTGGCGTTAGTTGGCAACTTCCAGGGCTCTAATTTATTGTTAAACTGACATTTTGATTGCGCTTTTCAGCTTCTGCTCCTTTCTTGTGTGTCTCTTCACAGTTTTGAGTATCTGCAAATACTTGTGCGCATCCTTTTCAAGTTCGCTTCATCAAAATTTCGCTAGACTCAATTGAGTTTGGCCACAAGTGCGCAGAGTGCGGCAAAGCAAGGCTGAAATTTCAGGAAAGTTGGCTAAATTTAAGACTGCGTTAAGTTAGATTCAAGCTAGGCTTGGCTCGCCCATCTCTCTGCTTATATCTCAGTAATCGAACATAACTAAGGCTTCATAATTTAGATCCCTTATTATGCGATATCACTGCCAAAGCCCTAATGAGAGTTGAGCGCAATCAAGGCATAGAACACGTGGCTGATTACAAGTTTGGTAAGCAGTTACCTTAACCAAATGGCCCACTTAATAATAATAGTGTTTACCTTTCCTACCTGCTCTTTAATCAGATAATGTCCGCTGTGCAATGCTCAGAGTTTTTGTTGAGCAAACAGTTCGAACTTTCGTGCGACGTTTGAGGGTAAATAATATTCATAAGTCTGCCTTGCCTCGTGTTGCTGTTTACCAAAGCCAGCCAATATTTGCATACAGTGTATAGGACACATTATTTATAAATGTATATATATCCTTATATATATATTATCTGCTGCTAAGGTCGTCTGATTTATTGAATATGGCAAAGCGACGGCGCTTAAGTGAAAATTGAAAACGATGCGAGCGTTGTTGTCAGCGGGCTGCCATTGGGCTGCTTATTAGTTTAAATTGTAAACAGGAAGTGCTGCGGCAACGGATATAAGGCCACAAAGACGATGGAGCAGCTGGAGGCGATGGGGCCGATGGGGGCACGCCTGAATAGAAGACAGTCAAAGGCAAAGGCGAAAGACGGACGACAAGGCAGCTTCTAGTTGCGCAGCGGCTGTCAGCGACAGCGACGCAAAACTTTTAAGCAGGCAACGGAGACGGAAGCGTCACGACGCGACTTTTGCCTGTCTTGATACACTGTTTGAAGGCTCAAAGAGGGGGTATAGGTGGTGCGTTTACTAAGGAATATGGACTGGAGTGGGGTATGCAGAGCTTCTCCAGTTAGCAAAGCTACAGTTTGAGCATCCTGCATGAACAGCTTTAGAGTCATTCGAACTATAAAACATTTCTATTATATATTCCTCAACACTCTGCAATCCTCTACAGAGTATCGTGCAGTCGTTGCCTTTCCTTGACGGCTATCTACGCAGCTATTACTTATTTTGCCTGAGGTTTGGGCCAAGGTTTCTTTCTGGGCTTTGAGCCACGGGCTGCCAGGGAGGGGGCGGCAGGCTTGTTGCAACTGTCAAGCGTTTAGTTAACTCTTGACGCTGCTTGTCCCTGTCATTGCCAGTCAGGCAGTCCGCCGAGTCCGCCAAGTCAGGCAGTTAAAGTTGAGTCCTTTGAGGGACAATCTCAATGATAAGTTTAAAATTTGGCAGCAGCCGCCGTCGGCAGTTGCCTTTTGGCTGCTCCTTGCTGCCTTTGTTTCTAACTTATTCAGTCTTTTGCCTGCATTTTGCATGAGGGCCGCTCTGTAGACACTCGAGCAGACACACACTTCACTTGAAGCTCACACACTCGCATGCTGGCGTGCGCTGCGCATGTTTTCCTTACACTCAAGGCAACCAACTCGAAAATAAACAAACAAAAATTAATTAAAAAATCCTTAAGCATATTACGGACCAATGCAAATCGCTTAATTATATTAGCCAACATCAAATGCTTGGCTTTAAGCAGCCATTCCTACCGACTCCTCCTCCTGCAGCTGCCTGTCTCTGTCTGACTGTCTGCCTGTCTGTCTGCTGTTACCTGTCTTGTTTACTTGAAGTTTTTTTTTTGGTTGGGCAAAGCTGAAATTCTTGATTTCATTGTTGGCAGCTGTGCTTCAATTTCTTGCTCTTGCCAGTTGAGTACACTGAGCGAAAAAACGAGCTGCAATCGGAGCTGATATTGTCTGTCTGAGCACATGCACTATTAATGGAAGGCACATTTATCAAACTTCCTTTTGTTAGTTCTTTTATTTCTCTCAGTGTTGTAGAAAATTGATTTGGCTGCTGCCAAAAACTCCAGTCTCCAGCCTTGAGCTGGCTGCTTTCAGCACGACTGGTAATTGCTGTTGTTATTGCATGAAAATTAGCAGTGAGGTGGAGCTAGGGGTATATCGATCACGCTTATGCAGCTACACGCACCGCCACGCCCACTATTGTCGCAGTACCTTTTTGCCCAGGCCTCCGTACGTGATTTATTCGTTTTGCCCTGACCGAACAGGACTCTGCTTCGTTTTTTTTTCCAAAAAAAAAAAAGATAACGAAAACATTTTTTAGGCAGTGAGCAGCACATAAAATGTTGCTTTTGTCTGTTGACAAACAATGCGCATAATGCATGAGGCAGCAGTACATGCCCTAAACAACCCCGCCCCCTACCCCGTCCCCGCTCAACCTGCCGCTCTGCTGGCACCTACGCCTCCTGCATTTCGTGCGCATTTGAATGGCACAATGAAGAAAGTTTTCATGTGAATGTATGTATGTGTGTGTGTGTGTGTGGGAGTGTGTGTGTGTGGGAGTGTGTGTGTGTGGGAGTGTGTGTGTGTGTGTGTGTGTACTCTTACAACAGAGTACTCGTACATGCTGCTGAATAATGGACAGCTTATTTGGGCATTAAGCTCCTTTCAATAACGACGAACAACAACGACAACTTTGATTGGAAAACACAGCAGGCAGGCGGCACACTGTTTAGGGGGAGCGTCGGCTGCTGGTCAACATCTCATTTTGCTATCATAACATTTCGTTGTTCTTTGCATTTTGCTTTCATTTTGCAAATCAATTATCAAACAATGCCTGAACAAATAAAAATTACATCAAATATGCAAAAAGCACTTTGAAGTGCTGCTGGCAATGCTCGACTGAAGGATATCCAGTGAAGAGAAGAAAAGAAACGACATTGATGGATTATTTGACTGAGCTTGGAAGAAATTGACAGAGATTCACTAGTTAATATAGCTAAATCAAGTAGGACTGCGCTAATGGGGAGTGCCTGACTAGTAGATACCTACTCTTGCACAAATGTTTTTTATTAAAGTTGCAGAAGTCTCCAATATGTTAACATAATTTAGTTCAACTCCACCTTATCGGCTATTATTTATGTAAGTAGGAAGTATTTCTATGGCTACTTCGCTGCTCATTGTGTATGCGCTCTGTGGCCAGTCACGCACAACTGTTGCGATAACAATGCGCATACTTTATATAGGCCAAGAGCTTTGCATGCAGCCAACTCAAGGCAGACAAGTTTTTTAGGCCAAGTTTTAGTTTTCTTTCTTTCTGATAACATAAAAAGAATTCAACTCTGACAAAGCAGTAAAAGACAAAAGAAAAAGGCTGAAAAGAGAAGCAAAAAAGGCAATGAAAATGGAAATTAAAGCGGAAATGTGGGCAACTGTTAAAAGATGCCAAAAGATGAATGATGTTTGGCGGAAATTGGAGAGCATATAACAGATATATATGAGAAGATATAGGGCAAACATATAGCGCAGCAAAACATATTGAAAATTGATAGATCGTTTCTATATGCTTTGATTTGGCTGTGAGAAAGGTATGAGAGAGAGGAAGAGAGGAGGGTCAGAGCGATGGCCAAGCTCTGGCTATACCCTGTAATGGGATAAAAGGGGTATTATAGTTTCTATAAGATTTATATTTATGGTTGAAATAGGTCTTCTTCTTCTTGATAAAGTCGAATCTAAGTCTTTAAGCTCTTCAAGCTCTTCAAGACAGTTTTCATTTAGTTTCTTTTTTCTCTGTACAGGGTAACTGTTAGCTGTTCACTTTCTTTGCCAAGCATTCTTATTTGCCTAACATTCAGCTAATGTCCTGTCGCGCTGTTGTTGCCTCCTCCAACGTTTTTGATAGACTGTGTGCGCCCGTCTGCCTGTCTATTTCCCTGTCTGTCTTTATCTGTCTGGGCGGCCATTTTGTGAGCATCGTCGCTGCTGGTGCTGTTGGTGCCTGTTGTTGTTGCGGCACAACTCTAATTGAATTGCTCGCTATGTAAACGCCAGCTCTATGGCCTGGGCCTCTGCTGGCCAAGCCAAGCCAAGCCAGGTCGGGTCGGGTCGCGCCGGGCTGAGGTGGGTGTCTGCTCGACGCTTCCTCAGGCACAGCGCCCATAATCGAATTAGATAAGTTAATAACTTGATAAAAAGTTACAGCTTTTTGTTGTTGTTGCTGTCTGTTGTTGTCGTTAGTGTTGTTGCTGGTTGTTGTTGTCGTTAGCGTTTGGTTCTCCATTGTTCGGCTCTTGTCGCTGTCAATAAACGCCAAATGAAGTTGCCAACTTGACATGCAAAAATGCGCAAAAAATCTGTGCGACAACAGCAACAACAACAGCGACAAGAGAAATCAAAATAGAAATACAGAAAATTGTATAAAAAACGGCAGCCATTGAAAATGACAGTTGAAAACAAACATAAAATTTGCAAACATTAATGAACACGGGGCACACAAAGAGGGTATATTAGTTGGGAGCAAAGCATAACAGCAAATATGATTTATTGGCTTGTCCTGAAACTTAGCTGGGAATAGGGTATTGTCTTGTCGGCTAGGCTTTAAGCTTCTCCTGCTGCTGATAAAGACATCAAGTTTGGCTTACTAATGAGCCTACGGGCGTTGCCATAAATATGAATATAAACATAAACATTTTCATTTAAAATTTATGAAAACCTTGACGCTAAAGGACATAAAACTTTGCTGCCCAAGGATACAAACACACACACACACACACTCGGCATAACAAACAAAAAACAGTCGGCATCAGTCGGCACAATAAAAGCGAGCTCCGCTCTGCGGAGCGGCGGCAGCTCAGAAATCAGAAACAACAAACAAATGCCAAATGCGACTCTGATACGAATATTTGTGCTAATAATTTCCTATATTATTGGGCTCGTTATGGCAGGGGCGTGGCATAAATTACGAGAGGGAAAAAATGCGGCCGGAAATACGGCGTAATATATGAAAATATGTGAACATTAAGTATACGCCGCATTGGGCAGCCTTACGACGCTATCGATTTCCCTTGCACCCGGCAACATATGGCTTTAAGCGAAAGCCGCTTTTTCGGGCTATACTTCATTTTTTGGGGGAGAAAAGGCGCTGGCAGTTAAAGCTAGGCGTACACCTTTGGCCGGCCAAGGTAAACTGTCGGGGCGCTAATCAGTTCAACGCACAGCTGACCCACTTAGTCAACGGACTGGGCGCTGGCAGGTAATATAAAAGAGGGGCGTGGCAAGTAAACAACAAGCGAACAGCTGGCATAAAAGTGGAAAACCTTTTAGCAGCGCTGATGGTTACGCGGCTGAGTTGCCTCAAAGAGCGCTTGTGTTTGGCTTATTGTAGTTTGTTGGCCTCCAGATACCACGTAAAGGCCCAGAGTGGGTCAAGAGAGGAGCTAGATTAGCTATAGAGGTAAAGAAGTTAAGATTATACGATTACACTTAAGGAAAGTTCCTTTGAGTCTTAGTTCGTAAGCAGCTTGAACCTTCACGAAAGATGGGGTATCTTCTAGTCAACCCGTGTCAGCTTGTTGTCGTCCACGCTGCTATTGCGTATGCAAACCACAATAGCCGTCAAGGCGAGCCAACAGACCACGTAAGCAGACGTGGCCGCTGACAGTTTCGCCCGTTTCGCTCTGGCCTGAAGGCGGCGGTGGTGGTGGCTGCGTTGGGGCACACAGCAATTTAATGGGTTTATTATCGCAATAACAGCAGGGACAACTACTTCAGAGTGAGTGGGTGGCAGCGAGGGAGAGAGGGAGAGAGAGAGTGGCCCAGAACGGGAGGGGGAAGCTGAGCACAAAAGTAAACATATTTGCCGGCTGTGCGATAAATTAAACAGCCAAAGGAGCCGCTATCCGTCCACGTCCCGAGCTCCTCGCTGACAATAATGATGTGTGCATAAGTGGCTTGCACCGAACTGTGGCACAGAATCCAATATGAGCGCACCTCTGCTACAAGTGGGCGTGGCCGTAATGGCGCTCTTAACAAAATAAGGCATTAAAAAAGCTTTACGTGGGATTAAATTGTTAACATCGATAGGTCGAGGCGGTTGCAGAAGCCATTCGCGAATTGCGAGAGAACCAAACGAAAATGTTGCAGTACTTTTTAGCCTTTTAAAGCTTATTTTGTAGCCAGCAAAATGTTTTCGCTGTTTACTTGCTAGACTTTGATTCGATTTTATGCCATCTTCAATCAATTTCACAGTGAGCAAGTATTACGTAGTCGCTCAAGCCCGCTTGTAGTGCTCTTAATTCTGTTTCTAGCCTTTTTAAGCGTATATATATGAATAAGTATATTTTGCGAGAGGTTCGTTGCTCCCACCAGCTTTCACGCTGCATAATTTATCATATGTATGTCTGAGTGCTGATAAATTCCTGGTGCTCTCGCTCTCTCATAGTAGCTATGCCAATTGGCCAATCCCAAGACACAGTGCGATCGAGTGACTTCTCCAACTTCCATATTCCTCAGAGAGCGGGAGACAGTTCGCAGCCTAACTCTACGCTCATGTTATTGTTATAAATACAACTAACATTAGGTACATAGAACATTTATTATAAACAATTCCTTAAAATTATTAGCTATAACTATTACAATCCCACTTAATATAGTACTTAAAATTATGAACTATATTTAAATAAATAAATACTTACCACACATCGCCAGAAGACGAAGAAGGGGAGGACCGCCGCTCTGCACCACTGAACACCACAAGATCAGGAAACCAACTGACGAAGCGCTGCGTAGGCTCGCGCTTTTATAGGCGGCCGCGCTGCCCACTCAATTCCTGCTCAACTGTTGAGTCTTTTGTTGCGTTTGCATTTACACTCGATCAGTGGGTGGCGAATGAGAAGGCTGGCCGCTGCTGCTGCTGCTTCTCAAATTCTTCTGTTTCTCAGTATGTTAGTGCTGTTAGTGGCTCTGCCTTGGGTGTGCCATTGGCTGTGCTCTGGCTCAACTGCTTTGCTTCTGCTGCTGATTTGCTGATCTAAACTGCAGTCGGACTCAGGCTGCAATGTGTGTCACAATGTTAGTTATCATATATATATATATATGAAATATCTATATATATATATATATGTATATATATATATATATCACTCAATTTCATTATGTGTGTATGCTAGTAAATAACTATGATTCCCATTTTGTTAGCTTTATCAAATTTAGTTTTGATTTATGAGAAATCAATTGATTTCTCTACACTTTCAGTTTTAAGTTCAGCTCGCTATGGCAGCTATGGCATAAATATTGTGTGTGTGTGTGTATCTAAAATGGCGTCGCAGACATATGAATTTTACAGTTACTTTTTGGTCGTTTGGTCAAACAAAGGCCAAATATTGCGTCTAAGACGCGCTGGCCCAGCGCAGTAAATAGAAACGTCCAAGTTTTTAATAAACACGCAACGCGCCTAAAGTTTCTTTTATTTATTTTTATTTTTATTTTGCTGTTGGCTCACACACACACACGCACACAAGTTGGCTAACACATTTACAGAGAAATATTTATATGATTACTTAGACAAGAAAAAAAAAAGTTTTTTTTTTGTGGAAAATGGCTAAACAAAGAGGCCGGGCAGCAATATTTTGGGCGCTGCCTCTCACATGTGTGTTATATGAAGTGTGATATGCCGTGTGTGTGTGTGTGAGTGTGTGCTCCTGTGTGTGTGTGTTGTAAAAAGTGGCCATGTCGCGCTGCTTTATTAAATTAGTTGGCGCACTCAGCGCGAAGCGCAGCTGAAACGGATGTCTGGCATATACAAACTTTTTCAATTTCCTGCCGAAGCAGAGTGTGTGTGTGTGTGTGCGAGTGTGTGTGTTTGATACGTGTCTGGGTGTGCGGTGTGGCATTTTTAGTGGCTGCCAAGCAGCGTTCATGATGGCATCAACTAGCGCTTCGCTGCTATTATTTTTTTCAGGTCAACGTATAAGTAGTTGTAGTCGCTTAACCTGGCTAAATCAAAGCTTAGCTGCTCACACTCGCCAGCTAGCTCAATATAGACCGACCCACGCCTTGGCTAATATATAGTCGGCCATAAGCTGTTGTGGCTCGCTCAGGTATACACAGCTCATTGCATACACATATTTTTTTATCTCATTTATTTCTGGTAATTTACTTTGATTCATCGATTTTGTAACAAATACGTGGAAATCTCTCTCTATCTCTCTCTGTGTGTGTGCTTAGGTGTATTTTGTTTGGAAATAACATTTTATTGGATATTTTCGCTCCGCCCACCGAATGCATCAATTCGTGTTGTCTGTGTCGGCAACTGATTGAGTTATTGAGCTGGTCATTCATGTTGTTGTTCCTCTGGTTGTTGCTGTTGTTGTTATCTGTGTTGTTAGACATAATAAAAAAACACATAATAAAAGCACATAATAATAATAACAAGAAAAAGCTGTTATCCTTTTGATAGGACGCGACTTTGATGCCCTAACAATGCTTGGAAATGAATATAAATTATGTATTTACTGTCAGATAATCGATAAAGGTTTATTTTATATGCATAATAATAGTAAATATTAAAAGGGAACTTAAATTGAATATCGAAAAGGAAGCGATCTAGTTAGGAATATTCCAGATTGACGCTGGACCTGCCTATGAGCTCGATCTAAAACTACCTCTAATTTATGACTTTGGCACCACAACACACAGAGTCAAACATCTCTGCCTCCACTGAACTCTCTCAAATGTCTCCAACTGTCTCATCGACTTCATTTACCCTGCCAAGCCGTGTAGAAACATAACTCAGCAGACAAATCCAGCTCGACGCGCCATAAAAGCTTTTGTTGATATATAAACAGAGAAAGAGAGAGAGAGAGAGAGAGTCGTGTATATATTTAGTTATTTAGCACAGGAATTGGCTTAGCTGTCGACTGAAAGGATTTAATGTGATTTGCACGTATTAATCATACGCCAGGTTGCACTCGAGCAACTGCTACGAGACGAGACGCTGCGGACAGTTATGATAATCAATTGTGATGAGGTGAGAGCTTGACGCATATTTGACAGACTGTGCCACAAAATGAAATGAAATTTCCATAAAACAGGGGAAGAGAAAGATACAGATAGACACAAAGATAACAATTGAAATTGAAATGCTGTAAAACTCAAGAATTCGTTCAGTTGATTGGATCAATGACCAAATATCAGCAGCAACAGCTATTAAGGGAGGCAAACAAAGACATGGACACTCGTAGCAGCGAGTGGTGGGAGAAAGTGAACGACTAGCAGATACCCTGTCTGAGATAGAGTTTGCAATAAGGCAATAGAAAGACAAACAGAAGCTTGCCTTCTCACACATAGATATACCCTCTCCTTTGGCCCTAATGGGCATGACAATCTAAAAGCAAACGGACAGCCCACAGGAACTCGACTCGACAAGCAACGCTCAGGACATTTTCATTGACAAATTCTGTGTGTGTGTGTAGGCGGCAGCTTCAATTTATCCAACGTTGTTGTGGTTCCACCTGGCTGAAGCACAGGCAAATGTCCTACGGCAGCAGTGCGTGTGTGTGAGTGTGAGTGTGAGTGCGAGTGTGTGTGTATATATTTATGGCATACATGTGTATTTCGGCATAGGTTAGCAGCTCTGTTTATTGTTTGCAATTTGTTTTTAGCTGCACAAAACAGAACTTTATTTTTATGCCTCTCTCTCTCTCTCTCTCTGTATGTGTGTGTGTGTGTGTTTGTGTTTGTCACACGAAACGCTTGTAGCCAACATCTAAAAATGGCCGAGACGTGTTTGGCTATTTATAGACGTCGTCACCTTGCGCCCACCATATGCCAACTAAAACACTAAAACCAAACTCTAATAACAACAACAGCAGCAGCAATAGTCATGCCTGCCTGCCTGCCTGCCAGCCAAAGGAGCAGCAACTCGTATTGACATTTAAGCTGCCACAAATTGCTTTTCTTTCGCGCCTTTCGCACCCACACCCTCCGCCCTTTGCTTCCGTTTCTGTTGTTCTTTATTTTTATTTTTTTGTGCGCCGGCATTCGTCTGCGGCTTATCGTGCGCATTTCCATAACATAAAACGAAATTTTCAAATTATAACAAATTGAATTTTCACATATGCGAAAAGGTGACAGCAGGCATGTTCGCCGGGCCAACCAAAACGGAAAAGTCGCGTGTGGTTGACTTGGAGATACCCTGCTCAGATATCTCAGCAGGAGGACGGCCAGGCTAACAGTGAGTCTGAGCTAGATATACTCGGCCATACTTCCTGATTAAGAATGGTTTATGGAGTTACTTTATCATGCATACTTTGGCTCCATTTCTGCACCACTAATATACCTTAAATTCCTATTTTTAAAGGGTATACATTGGTTTGAGTACTTGAAAAAATGCGTGAGTTGTTTTAAAAGCACTCTTTAAAGTAGCTTAAAATCAGCTTTATAATATTAATATTACACATTCATTATTCATATATCTTTGCATAAGGTATTCAATTTATGCCCGTTCAAGGTAATGAGTGGAGTATATTGGAGACTAACTCCTTAAATTGATAAAAGAGACCGGCCAGAGTTTAAGCAATGATCCATATCCTATAGAGATAAACCAATCAAGTATATGGTCCAAGCGTTGTTTAGTATCTTGTTCTTGCCTCACGAGCGAGTATTTGGTAGTCAGTCACGCTCGTCTGCAACCCGTTTTGTTTGCATACAAAGATTTCACTTTATGATTTCTGATTGTGATACCAAATTAAATGAAAATAATTTCTATTGTGATTCCTAGAAATTGCATTGTGAATTTGAATATAAATTTCTTGATCCTCTTATGAGCTTTAGATTTTATTTATTTGTATACGTTTTAATTGGTTTATTTGAAGAGGAAACCAGATATCCTGCAATGTTCTTTGACTTGTGAATTTTTGATGGAAATTGAATTCAATGGAAATGCAGCTTAAGGCCAGGCCAAGCGTGCGGATTAGACAGTTGCAACAAACTAACTTAGTCAATCGATCAGTCCGTCAATCAATCAATCCATGCATCGCCAACAATTTAGTTCTCTGTGGCAGCTTTAATGCTGTTGCGACGCGCATCTTCGATTTCTGCCTTACACGTTGCATGTTTTGTATTTATGCGTTGATGTTTTACGTGCTCGAAATACCAAAAGAATTATACACACACGCACACACCCACACACAGCCTCACACACACACGTTCATACACGTGTAAATTTTATATTGTGTAAATGCGAGCGAAAGGCAGCAGCAGCACTAGAGAAGACTTAACTCTAGAAACAGCCACGTAGCTGGAAGCTGCTTGCTTGGCTTCTTTTCTTTTATTTTTTTTGGGCTGTTCAGCTACACAGTGAGAATAAAGTGGTCATAAGGAGAGAGAGAGAGAGAGAAAGGAAAGTTTTCTAAGTATTTATATATTCAAATTCAAATTTTATTATCTTATCATTTTATATTTCTATAATTTCAACTTAATAGCCATAAAGTCAGTTATATATTCAGTATTATAATCGAAAACTTTTAGCTTTATTTGAGATTCTATGGCAAGTTCCATTGCTGTCAGACTTCAAGCCAAATGTTGTTGAAAATCGAAGTTTTCAATTATAAATTCGTTTTACTTTATTTGAATATCATGAGCTTTTTTCGAGCGCAGCATGGCAAGGCACCAGGCTTTAGTGGATGCCCATTGCAAATGGTGAATTTGGGGTATATTGGTTTGGGGAAAAGGTATGTTACGGACAGAGAGAGGCATGGCAGAGTCTATAAAGTATATATATATATATATATCTCTTGAACAGCAAGATGATAGATGAGATAGATGAGAGATGAGACTAGAATGCTTGGCTAGGCAGCTCGTTGCAGTCTTCAGGGTATTTGCTAGTCGTGCACTGCCCACTAGAGCACCCCTGCTTTCACTGTATTTATATGCGCTGCCAAATAAAAAAGGGTTAGTATTTCAGTTAGCAGCCGTTCTGTGCCAACTGCCTCTCTCCCTCTCTCTCTCTCTCTGTCACTCCCTTTGCTGTGGCAAATGAATTTATGTTGCTGTTGGCCACATATCATTTATGCATGGTTGTGTGTGTGTGTGTGTATGTGCTTTGTATATTCAATTTCATTCGTCAAAAATGCACACAATGTATTCGCATTTGTTTGCCGCAACGTTTTCAGCATTTCCTTTTCCTCGTCTTTTTTTTTTTTTTTTTGCTCATCGTTCGGCATTTTTTATTAAAGTCTGGAAAATATTGACGTTGCCATTAACAAAAGCTTTTAGCACAAATACCGCTCAAAATGGCATTTAGCTGGCCAGCTAACTGACCCACAAAGTGAGCAATAGAGAGAGGGATAGAGAGAAAGAGAGAGGGAGAGCGAGTGGGGCAACTGGCAGCTGGCAGGTGGCACTCGCCAGCGAACCAAAAGGCAAACGAAACATTGCTGTTGAGTCGACACTTTGACAGTTTTGTCATTTCAAGCTTCACTTTGCGAAACACACACACACACACACAGCTGCATTGTTGCGCCGCCCAAAAAGCGAGCAGATGCTGCACTGACTGCGCTGACTGCGCTGACTGCTTGCTCTTGACCAAGCCACATATTCACTTTGACATATATGCGAACAACAACAACAACAAGAACAACAAGGACATCAGCAATAACTGTTAACAGCCATTTGCGCCGCTGCGGCTTTCATCTGACTTTGCATTGTCAATTTGAAGCTGTCCAGTCAGCCCCAGGCTAAATGGAAGCAGCTTCACTCTGCCACTCTCTGTCTCTGTCTGTGTCTATGTGGGATGCCAACTTTGGCGAGCAGCAGCTGAATGTTCATTAAAAATTAATGTGAATTTTAATTATATTAACAGTTCGCAGCTATGGCAAAAGGAAGCAAAATATAAAATGCTTTTTATGCCCATTGCAGGAATTGGAATAGGGTTAATGGGTTTGGCAGAGTATGAAAAAGGTCGATACAGTGCCTAGAGAAGGTGAACAAGAGGTTGAAGTGATATCAGCCATAGCTTAAGATTATCTCAGTGTTTTGTAACTTGATTACACTCTTACTCTGATTGCCGTTAATTAAGACTAATTCCATAAAATAATATGAAAATTCTCAAAAAATATTCAAATTATATCAAGCATAGCTAAGCAAACAAAAAGAAGATTAATGATGCGCACCAGCTGAACAGACTGAGCAAACAAAGCAACAAAAAGACATTAATTGAATCAAAAGCTTCTGAAATGTCACGAATTTTTACATATTTTTTTATTTTTTTTATTTTTTTTATTTTTTGCAATTCCCCAAAGATGATTTTCGGGCAACTTTAGCCCGAAAATCAATTTGTAGCTCGCAGTAAATGTACTCAAATGACCAAAATCGGCAAAGGGAGCGTAGGAGGTCACCTGCTACGGCAGGCAATCAGGCGTGCGGCCTGATGGGACAATTTTGGGCTGGAAAGGCGATACCCAAAAAAGCCACGGCAATTAATGGCAGCAAAAACTGTAATGTTGTAATGCTGCTGCTGCTGCTGCTACCGTGGGCAACAGCTGTGGGTGAACTTAAGTGCGTGAAGTCAACAAAAGCGGAAACGGAAACTCATGCAAGTTGGGCGGAAATGTTAAAGCGACGGCGACGGCGACGGCGATGGCGAATGCTGACTGAACTGGCATAAAAAACCGTAGCACACATAAAGACCCTAAAAAAAGAGACAGATAGAGAGAGAGAGAGAGAGAGAGAGAGAGAGAGGGAGTGAGCGAGAGCCAGGCCTGTTTTTTGTAGCATTTTATTTATGTAGGCCGGGGCGTATACGTAACGTGACTCGACGCTCGTAAAGTGTTGCAAATTGTTGCCAGTTGCCATTTGTCGTTGTTGTTGGCTTTCTACCTGTCTAGACCCACAAATCTTCAGTGGAAACATCTTGGCTTGGGCCTCTAATGCCTTTAATCCACACAAATTAAGCTCTAAATTAGAAACGCATCACTCGAACGTAATTGCCGCGATTTCAGCTTCTTCTTTTTGTCTAATATATATAGCTATCTATATTTTATATCTTGGTTTTATCTCTTGCAGTTGCCGCCCAGCGCTACGTGCCCCGCATGGCAAATGCTGAAAAGCCATGTAGCCTAGCTGCAGCCTAAGCTTACTCTTGCCTGATTGGAGGCGCTACGAGCCACCCTCGCTAAATGAGGTGCCAGCAAATTGTTGACGCGACTTTGTGGTGCGTATGAAACTTGATGAATTTTGCATAAGGCTCGCTCTCTTCTTTTTTTGCGTGTGTGTCGAAAGTGTCGCAATTCACAGCACACACAGGGAGACAGAGAGAGGGAGAGAGGGAGACAGACACATTCATGTCCGGAAATGCTGTTATGCTCGTTCGGTCAGTTGGCCGCCAGCAGCTCTTTTGGGCGCCTGACAGTGACAGCAATTATGCATAATTCATATGACAGCCCTCGGCAACAACAAGAACAACAAAGACAGGAGCCAGAGCAACACTAACAACAACATCTTTCATTAATCATGCAGCTAGCTATTTGTTTCAGTCAGTTTATGAAATGAATCAAGTTGCATTAAATTTTCAATGGCTGTCAGTGAAAAAACACAATCAAAACTAGAGAGGGATCAAGGGGGGAGTAAAGGATGGGAGATGTAAAAGGGATTGTAAAAGAAGAGAAATGCAAGGGAAAGATAACAGAATAGATCAGAAGTAAAGTAGAGATAGAACTCAAAAGAGAACGATAAACACTGCTCTAGTTGGGAGTGCCAGACAGGCTAATACCGGGAACCCTGAGTTGGGCTCTTACTCCCAATAGTCTACAATACTTTTATATATATGCTCATATCTAACTACACACATATCTCTCTGCGTGACAATATTATATATACTAAACAGACTATATATACTATAGAATATCGTATAGATCTAAAAGAAAAGTATGTTGAGAAATATAGAACCGTTTTCCCCAATTTATTCTGCTTCCTTCTTTAGGTCGGATACTGCTGAGACCGCTCTCATAGAAACCTCTAGTTCTGCTAGAAAATTCAACTTGTAAAACTCCATTTACATAAACTCAACCGCAATTTTCACATTTGTCCAAGATTTTCTATCACTCGCAATTTCGTTGCTTGGCAAATCCGCAAAATCATGCAAGAATCTGTTCAAGAAGAATTTCGGCATTTTTGCATAGACAATTAGCGCTATTCATGTGCAGATCCATTTAAGAAGCAATTTAAATTTTCAATTCATGCTCCGGCATCTCGCATACCCTGCACAATTTTTCGGTCAATCAACTATGACAAATTTAGTCATCTATTCATATCAAAAATGCTATTTGTTATTCAAGCTCTCAGCAGCTGCTGTGCCACTGGGACAGACCCTTGGGCAGAGCAGCCGACACACCCACACACACACACACATAGAGAGAGAGAGAGACGCCCACACAGAAAACCACAAAACACCAGCTCTCAGCTCTTAGCTCTACGGTGCCTACGAGTGACCGCATTTTAATGCCTTTTTCATTGTCCTTACAACTGGTGGGCACCGACACTGGCACGCCCACGACTTGGTCTCTGCTTTTTTCCTTCACATGCACAATTTCGCTTTTGCATACTTTTGAGGCGCTGAGGCGTCGCTACAGCAAATTGACGTCATGTCATCAATCAATCTTGATGTAAAGCTCAGCCCAGCTCGCCTCGCCAGTCGAGTCGGCCACGGGACGCGCAGAGGACGCGTCGTTTCGCATCATTTTTTACGCATTCTCCAACCCAACGACAAGCTGTGAAATTTCTCTTTTAGTCGCGTTTTTAATAATTTTTCTTTTGCTAACAAAAAATTGCTCATTATGCAGCTTGCAATTTGATTTATGATATTTTAATGAGCTGTTGTTGTTGTTGTTGTGGGTGTTGCTGTTGCTGTGGTGATTGCTGTAAGTGTTGCTGTTGCTATAAGCATTGCTGCAGCTGTTGTTCTTGCGACTGTTGCTACTGCAATTGCTGTTGCTGTAAGCGCTGTTCCTTTGACTTCTGCTGTTGCTATGGCTATTGCTGCTGAAGTTGCTACTGCTATCAGTGTTGCTATGATTGTTGGTGTAAGTTGATGAGGTGGTTGCTGCTGTTGTTCCTGTAACTATTGCTGTTGCTATTGCTCTTGTTATCGCTGTTGCTGTCGCTGTTGCTATTACTGTTGCTGTTGCCATGGTTGTTTCTGGTGCTGCTGATGCTGTTTAATGTTTCTATTGCTGCAGTTGCGGTTGTTGCTCTTACTGTTGTCACTCTTACTGTTGATGTTGCTGTGACTTCACATTGCTCTTGCTGTTGAGCTGTTATTGCTGTTGGCATTGGTCTTGTTGTCACTGATGTTGCTGCTGCTGTGACTTTACATTGCTGTTGCTGTTGTTGCTATAGCTAGATAGATATTTATGATATGATATTATTTCTGTTTCTGTAACTATAACGTCTGCTGTTGCTTTTACTGTTACTGTTACTGTTACTGCTACTGCTACTGCTACTGCTACTGCTACTGCTACTGCTACTGCTACTGCTACTGCTACTGCTACTGCTACTGCTACTGCTACTGCTACTGCTACTGCTACTGCTACTGCTACTGCTACTGCTACTGCTACTGCTACTGCTACTGCTACTGCTACTGCTACTGCTACTGCTACTGCTACTGCTACTGCTACTGCTACTGCTACTGCTACTGCTACTGCTACTGTTACTATATTGATTCTCTTCTAGATACCTCGTATACTTTTTATCATTGCTTCCATATGAATTGCTTCTATTGCTCCGACTATTGCTGCTGCTGTTGCTCCAACTCTAGCTGCTGCTGTTACTGCTATTGCTGATACTTAAATTTCATTTGTTGCTATTGCTATTGCAGCACGAACCACTCGCTATTGTTGCTAATGTCTTCTTGCTATCGTTGCAGTTGCAGTGACAGCCTTTGTTACTATTGTACAGGCAATGTTGTTGTTGTTGCCCTTACTAACTACTTCAACTGCTCGCCTGCTGCTGCTATAGAAATTATTGGAACATTGTGCCCTTTGCGTGCATTGAAGCTGCTGAATATTTGGCATATTTTTGTGTGGCTGCTGCTGCTGTTCGTGCTTTATTTGCTTCTGGGTTAATTGGTTCGACGTTGGACAGCAAGATTGTTGCTGGTGCAGTGGCCATTGTTGCTGCTGTTGCTGTAGCCTTTACTGCTCATATTGCTGCTGCTGTTGATGTGTTTGCCTTTGCTTTTGATACAGTCATGCTGCTTTTGTTATTACTCCTGCTGCTGCTGCTGCTTGAGCCTTTGTGGCTGCTGTTGCTGTCGAGTCACTGCTTGAGTCTCTCTCAAACGTTTGTCAATTCGAGCGTAAAACTTAAGCAAATATTCAGCGACCTTTGCAAATAAGAAAAGCTCTGCCGTTGCTCGCAGCAGGGGCCAAAGTTCATGGCCATTATTTTGACCAGCAACAGCAGCAACAGCAGCAACGTCAGCCTTGTGCGGTTTGGGTGGCAGGTCGTTCGGTTCGGCTGGGGTTTTACAGCTGAAGTGCTGTAAAATTTTAATTGCTTCGCTCCCCGCTTTTTGAGCGAAGCCATTAACAAGGACATTGCCACTGGGCCACACTGTTGCATGTGGCGTATACGTGATATGTTGCTCATACACACACACACACACAGAGCGAAAATTGTCATTGGCAATTTGTGCTGGCTGCCTCTCGCGTCCTCTCATCGTCATCTATCATTATTTTCGCAATATTTTGTTGCGCTGTTTTATTGCTCGGTTATTTTAATTAAAAACTTTGGCGCCGCTGACAATGCCAAGTGCCAATGCCACGCCTCCTGCCGGCTGGCTGCCAGCCGCCTGCGGCAGCAAAATGTGCGAAAACAAAGCTGTCAAGACGAGAGCTACTTGTATCTACTTACAACATGCTCATAAGCAGCTGACTGCGTGCCACAAGCATCCGTCCCCGCCCCGACCCTCCTCTGTCTGCTTTGCGCCTTTGCTTTTCGTGGCCCGCAGCAACTGGGCTCTCGAGCTGCGCTGTCGTTGCGTCGCCTGCGACTTTTTTGTCTTAGCCTACGACTTTTGGCATTTTTACGGTCTTAAGCTCATATTAAAGGCATATGCAAAGTACCTAAAGATCTAAAGTGTACGAGCATGTGCGCAGTTGCTGCCGTTCTTGTTGTCGCTGTTGTTGTTGTTGTTGTTGTTGTAGTTGTTGCCACCTTGTTGATGTTGTTGACATTCGTGTAATTGTTGTTGCTGTTGTCGCTTTCGTGTTGCCTAAGCTGCAAAAGGGAGCCCGAACGCGAACGCGCAGCACGCTAATCCCGCTTAACGTTTTGTTGACAACGCGGTTGCCGCAGCTACTCAACTAAATATATAAAATTTTAAGCACATATATGTAGATGCCTATATATATTCTCGATGCATATAGGAGTGGAGCGTACAGGTCGCTCCTACGTGGGCCACTTAACGTGGGCTATAAATCTTAACAGCAAATATATATTTATAGCTCTTCCCAGGCGCCTTATAATTGTGTGTGGCAGTAAAAATAAGATGTATATATATATTCATGATCAATATTAACAGGCGAGTCGATACAGTCTTTGTTCGTGTGTTAGCTTTTAAAGCTTGAAGTTTAAGGAACTCTGCTTAGATACCAGAATTTTACAAGCTAGGAGACAAAAGATATGTAAACTATATCAGTTCACTCCTATCGACTAGTGATTCGTCTCCGATTTTCTGCTTTATAACCAGTTGGGAATTCTATCTTGCAGCATTTTTAAACAGAGTCGAAGAGATATAATGAAGTCAAGAATCTTTATTATGTCTGATATGTTATGATAACTCTCTACACACTCCAGAAAGTAATAACAATCATTCTTCTATAAACTTTATTCAGTCTGAATCATATATTCAATATATCAAGACTTGATCCCACAGCCCAGTCCAAGCCTGTTAAACATTCATAATTGAAAGGTAATTTCTCTGCCACTCGCAGTTTACCTCAACAGTTTAGCAATGGGCTTAAATTAGGCAGGTGCTGGCTGGCATTACCTGTTTTTAATTAAGCCGCATTTAAGCCAACAGCAGCATGAAATGAGCAAAAACAAAAAGGATGCAAAAAAAAAAGAAATTTTAATTGCGACCACGAGAATATTTATTTTTTTTTTTTGCTTTCAAAATGCATACACCAGTTGCTGAGGGTATGCATGCATGCGGCTCTGTGTGTGCGTGTGTGTATGCATGTGTGTTGTTGTGGATGCTGCTGTTGGTTGGCCGTAAATAAGCTGATGGGTCCTTGGGCAAAGCGCAGTGAATGCAAACAATTAAGTTGGCCGTCATAAGGGCCAATGGCAAAGCTAAATGAAAGAGTCAACAGAAAAACAGACTGAAAAACGATTTTTATACCCTGAGCCCATTGAAAATGGGAAATCAGGGTATAATGTTTTTGTTGAAATGTATGTAACAGGCAGAAGGAGGCGTGTCAGACCCCATAAAGTATATATATTCTTGATCAGGATGACAAGCCGAGTTGATATAGCCATGTCCGTCTGTCCGTCTGTCCGTCCGTCTGTCCGTCTGTCCGTCTGTCCGTCCGTCCGTCTGTCCGTCTGTCCGTATGTATGAACGCGTCGTTCTCAGAACCTACAAGAGCTAGAGACTTGAAATTTTTTATGTAGGTTCCTGTATAGCACGAAAAGATCGAGTTTGTTTCAGAAATTCGATAACTTTTATCGTTTTATTGTTATCGATTAAAAACGAAAATCTAAATTAAGCAATAAAATTCTATATAATTCATCTTTCTTGCTAGAGTCTTCAAATTTTGCATTTAGTGTTATGTGAGCCTTACGCAATTTCGGTTTTTGTTAAATTTTGGGTGCCACGCCCTCTTCGCCTCAAATTTGTAACTCCCGTATATCAAATACTAGAGACTTGTGCTTTGGCACATACATACATATGGATGACATGATTACGCCCAACAAGTTTGATCAAAATCGTTGGTCTAGAAAAAAAGTTATTAAACATTTAATTTCCCATAACATTGCCATGCAAAGCAGCCAAAGAACAGCTGACGCAACGACTTGCGCTTGTGTATGCGTGCGCCTGTGTATGTGTGTGTGTATGTTTTGCTTGTAATGAATACATATGCATGTGTATATAAAAGAAATGAAGAATGCTTGGAATAGCGGATCTTCGCAGGGTTCAGGGTATACCCTAGTCGAGCGGTCTCGACTAGAGTTTTCTTACTTGTTTACTATGGCCCTTTGTGCTGGCAGCAAAATGAACTTAAAGCGCAGCCAACCGCTTGGAAACATTTTGAGCGTCTAGCAGCAGCAGCAACGGCAGCATGCTGAACCCATTTTCTTCGCCGGCTGCTGTCTCTCTAACTGTGCCTGTGCCTCTGCATGTGCACTCATCCGTTTTCCGATTTTTTTCTTGTAATTTGCAACATTATTGTTCAGATTGCAAGTCGTTGACGAATCCAACCAACAACGACAAAATGACAACGTGTTTCGCCATCTTTGTTGTGCGACAAGATAAAGGAGGAGCAAACAAAGCGCGAGCAGCTAGACATGCCAACTTCTATCTGACAGTCCCATCTTGAGGAGCCCATCCTCGGTGTACCGACGCACACTAGACAGAGATGTTCGAACGCTTGATAGGCGTCAAGAAACGCATCAAAGCGTAAGGTGACTTTCTAGTTCAAAGCGGGACATTAACAGCTCTCGAGTGAAGAGTGCTTGAAGTAGATGTAGGGTTACGTTGGTAATATGGGCTGGCAATAGGCCAAAAGTTGATACATCAGTCAATCAGTTAATCATTGAAACATATAATTATAGCTCAAGTGACAGGGAATTATATTAGCCATCAGTCAGTGTGTAAGCGAGTCAGATAGATTGATAGTTAATCAGTCAATCAATCTATCAATCATTGTACATATCAGGCAGTAAGTTAAGCATTCACTATCAATCAGTAAATAAGTAGGTTTGTGTAATGAAAGTGTAGTCAATCAATCAATCGGTCATCAATCAGTACACCAAACCTTGTACAATCAGGCAATTAGTCACATCTTCTAGTAGTTAGTCAATCAATCCATAGTTAGCAGTCAATCAGTGCTTCTGCTAAGCGCGTGTATAGTCCATCAATCAATCAGTCATCAATCAGTGCACAAATCAGTAAGCTCATCAATTCAGTTGTTAATCCATCGATTAGGCAATTAATCAGTCTGCCAGCGAGTCAGTTAACACATCAAACTGAGCTAGGAGGCTCTTAATCAATCAATCAGTTACACCTCTCCATATACACATTCTATATCTTTAGATATATGTTCTCATAGACGAAGAATCGCTTGAAATTCCTTTCGAGTGCCAAATTGTTGATTGTTGGCCAAAAGCAAGATGTGAGCAGCTATTAAGCGGCCTATCGATTGCCAGCGCGCCCAAAGAATGTCTCTGGCATTTGTAATTAATGCCGCTTTTGGCCGAAGGCAATTCAATCGGCCAACTCGCCGCAAGCTGTTTGAAATTGTTGCGATGTCAAAGGCAACAATTAAATGCGCCAACTGGGGATGAACGGGGCCTGAGCCTGAATGGCTCATGTATCTGTGGTTTCGCGAATCTCTCTCTCTCTGTGTGTGTGTGTTGTGTGTGTGTAAGTGTGGGTGTGTGTTTTCCTTTGCTCTGACGCCCAGCGATATTCTCCTATTTCCTGTGACACACGCGCCACTCAATGCCAAAGCATTTTTTGGGCGAACCGCAAATATACATTCAAAAGACACACACACACACACACACACACACACACACACACACACTAACACACATGCCACACACTCACATACTCACATACTCGCATCTATAGGGTCTAGTTATTTGAGTCATATGACAAGCAAAGACTGCACGTAATTAGCCCTCCCGTAATTTGATAGTTTTAATTGGTATTTGCTTGTGCCAACGAAATTTGATTAAAATGTGCTTCGTATTTAATTAAATGGCGCCAACTAATTGGAAAACATAGAATATGAAATATACCAGCGGAAATCATAGCGCGCCAAAGACTCGGCGAATTCAAGACGAAATTTGACGAGCGCGTAATACGAGTGAAAGCCGAGGCTTATAATTTAGCCAATTAGCCGAGCTCTTTAAGCCGAAAAGCTCAGTTCGATGTTTAATACATAGAAATTGGAACATAGAATAGGGAGAGGCATAATACGGGAAATCAACTATCAGATATGTCACATATATATTCTAAATATCCTATAAATATATTTAAACATTTTGTGTATATTCTATGTTTTTGCCATGTTTTCATATTTTTATAGAATTTTACATATAATTTTTTATATACAAGAATCTCTTCCAATGCCAGCCATATAATATATAAGTATTCATCTATATTCTATATAGACATCGAAGAAAAAACATCGCCCAAGTCCTATGTTTAATCTATGATTGTGTGCATCGCTTGGCATAGTCCATAAGTTCTTGAGAATCATTTCTCTATTTGCTTTAACTACTCCACACACACACACAGAAGGCAAACTTTTTGTTTGATCCGGAAATTTGAGTGCAAGTCGTGTTTTCTGCACTTTTCCTGCGGGGTTTTCTTGATATTTGGCTCTCGCTTTGCCTATGTCTAATTAGAAGCGCTTTTCCAAGTTTTTCTACCAACTTTTTATATTTTTGGCTTAGTCTTTGCTAGCTCTGCTATATTCCCTCAAGCAGATTCTGCATGCAAACAACAGAGGCACACAGCCATACAACCCACCCACCCACTCACACACACCCACTCACTCTATGTGAAGTGGATGAAGTATAGCTTTTGACATTTTCTTTTGTAATTAATAGCAGCAGCTGCAGCTGAAGCTGCAGTTGAGTTAGTTCCGGAGCCAAGTTAATTGAATTTGTGTCGCATTTGCACAAATTGCACATACGCCGTGTGTGCTGCGAGTGAGTATGAGTGTGTGTGTGTGTGTTGGTGTGTGGCCTTAACAAATTAAGCAATTTGCTGCGCAGCTGCTGCTGCTTCTGCAGCTAGTGCCTCTGCAGTCAGGTGACTCTTGAGCGCATTAATCAAAGAGGACTTCGGTTCGGCACTTTGCATGGCCAAGCCACATTACTCACGGATCCTTGACTGCTTGACTATAGCCATCGAAAGTGGATAAAGCAGAGAGAGAGAATTTTTAAGGCTTTGTAAGCAGCTTTGGTGGCAAGCATAGCTTAGGATATACATATATACATAGCTCAGCTTTTAACAGGGTATCTGCTAGCCTTGGACACTTGTCTGAGTCACAGTTTCTTCTTGTTTTTGTTGCCGTGTCATCCAGTCTAGAGCTACACAAAAGAATCTGCTTGTGGCTCTGTTTTATTGCATTTGACAGCAGCCAAGTGGACCACAAACTACCTCGCTTCCACTCTCTCTCTCTCTTTCTCTCCTCTGCTCAAACTCCTTAGCTGGGGCAGGCTAAACAAAGGCAACTGCATGAAAAGTGTGTGGAAAGTGATGCATGTGCAGCACTTGGTGATTTATGATGATGATGATAATGGCAGAATATTGCAGCTGTTGGCATTGAGCCAACACAGCTGCGTGGGCGCCTCCTTTGTTAGCCTCCAACTATTAGCCAAGAAATGCTCTTGTTATTTGTGCTGTATTATTGTTAAGCTAGATAGTTAACATGCTGTCACTAAATGTAAATGGCTTTCGTCTGAGTGCTAATGTTAACTGTTACAGTTCATATAACTTTTAGTGCTATTATTACCATTGATTGGCAGATCCAGCTGCGTATGGGAATGTCAATATGTGAACGCGAAAGTCTGAGTCATGGCAGCTGCTAGTCAGCAAACAGTCTGTTTCTATAGCCTTAACAGTTTAGATTATATTATCTGTTACTGCTATTGCCTCTACTGTTAATACTTCAACTTCTATTGTTTACTTTTTTATTCTAGTCTAACTTTTAAAATGCCAATTACTGCAGTTGCTATACTCAGCTAGACTTTGCTGGCACAACTAATGTAAATAAAATGTTAATAAAATGTTAATAATTACATTTGTATCTGCAACGTCTGCTGCTGGTTTGGCAAAACTTTGCTATTTTCACAATATTTACTTTAAGTGCTGCACTTGTTGTTGGCCAAAGTTTCGCTTTTATGCTAGTTGCACTTACTTTTCTAATTGCTTTTGCTGCTATTAAAGTTGAAGGTTTACCTATAGTCGAGAGTCCTGTAAAAGTAATTATGAGTGTAAAACTATGCAATATCATCATTCTACTGCTGCAAAATGAGTTCTATAGTAGTAGAAGTCTACTGTTATTGTAGTCTAGGCTCCACAATTGTGGCAGTAGATCTATGTATTAGAGTTACTCTTCCTGTAGCTTTAACAGTTCCAGTTTCAATTAGTATCGTATGTGCCTCAACTGTTGCTACAACTGCAGTCTCTGCCAGCTGCTGCTGCAACAATTCTTCCGGTTGAATTTGTTGCTCTTTTAGCAGTCATTACAATTGCTATCGTTAAGGCAGCTACTGCTGCCTTTTCTACTTCTTCAATTTAGTTGCAGTTACTGCTGCATAAAAGCTCTGTTAGTGTCACTTCCAGCGACTTTCATTGCTATGACTTATACTAAATTCGTTGCTGCAGCTGCCTCAGTTATTGCTCCACCAACTGTTTCAGACCTCTCTATAGTTTACGCCAGCTGTTGCTGATTCTATGTCTTCTGCTACTATTTCATTTGCTTTTTCAGCATTTGCTACCATTTCAGACCTATCTTAAGCTACTGCTTCAGCTGTTGCTTCACTCGCATCTCTTTGTACTTCTTCAGCTCCACTCATGACTCTAGCTACTGATTTAGCTGCTGTTTTGGCTCCAGTTACTACCTCAGCTGCTGCTACAGCTACTACTCTAGCGATAGCTCCAGATGTAGTTCCATCTAGGGCTTCTGCTCCAGTTATAGCTCTATCTACTGCTTTGACTCCCGTTTCTACTCCAGCTTCCACTCCATCTACAGCTACTGCTTCAGCGCTTACTCCAGTCCTTACTCCAGCTCCTGCTCTCAGCTACTGCTCCTACTCAGCTCTAGCTCCAGCTGCTGTCAACGTTTTACTGCAATTTTCACTGCTGTCGCCTTAACTTAACCATATTAACCGCAATTGCCGACTGTTATCACGAGACGCTTTTTCTTTTTCACCCGCCATCAGACAGTTCGTGCGTAAAGTAATTTATATTTTGCCACGCCCACCCGTACACACACACACACACATGGCACATGGCACATGGCACACAGCACACGGCAGCTAAATAAGACATTTGAGATCCGCACATTTGTTTAACTCGCGTTTTTCTTCTCTCTGAATGTTTTGTTTATTTGCTTTTTGCTTATTTCATTTGATTTTCTTTTCCTTTTACTTTGTTTTCTTTTTCGGCAGACGTCGAATCCGAATCTGAAATGTTCTGTCACAAATTTGGTCGTTTTTCAGTTTAAAGCCACATATCAAGTCGGGGAGAGCAGCGAGAATAAATTCGATGCCGCAGCATGCGTTGCCCTTGACGCAGCTGCTTTATCATTTTCACGTACACGCCCCCCTACCGCCCACGAAATATAAATGTGCCACGCCCCTATCTGCATGCACACAGCAGCTGGATGCGTGACAATGGAAAGAAGCCGAAAAGAGGAAGCGAAGCTTGCCACACACCCACACACACACGCACAACAAACGGAACAAAAAATTGACATAAAGCGACATAATAATTTCGCCTTTGAAATTGCCTTACAATTGCCTTTTTTTTTGTTGGTGGCACACTGGGATTTGATTCCCCTCACCTCGCTGCCGCGTGAGCCCCTGCTGCTAGCAGGACGCGCTTATTTTTAGCTTTGCCACATGGAAAAACATTTCTTTTTTATGCTCTACGGCTTTGTTATATATGCTCTATACAGAGAGTGATTTAGCTTTGTCAAAAAGTTGGCTTCATATGAGAACTTAAGAAGTAAATCGAATTGCTGTTGTTGCTGAAGCTGTTGACGTCTCTGGTGCTGTTATAGCTACTTCTGTTAGCTGTTATAGCTGCCACTGTTATACCTACTACTGTCAGCTGTTATATCTACTACTGTTATGACTATTCCTACTGTTAATGCTACTCTGACTTACGACTTCTTTTGCCTTTCATCTAAGAGTTGTACTCGCCACGCCTCCACCTTCCATTGCTACCTTATCATAGCACTTAAGCTGTTACCGCCCACACACACACACCTCTTGAAGTCTTTCTACACAACTCTCATCTACCTTGCATAAGTACATCACTTCGTCGACTTGCCCCATTTTATGTTCCATTTATGATTGCCACTCAGTTTTATCAACAGGCATTCGCTCTCATCCTCTCGAACACCTCATATGTTTGTTTGCCCAGATATTCATGCAGAAAGAAAAAAGAAAGAGAAAAGAAAGCAGAAAAGCAAAACCGGAAAATGTGTGAAAATGAAAATTGACTTACCAACGACAGGCCTAAAAATAAAAGTAAAAAAAAAAAAAAAAAACAAGCGAAGCTCAAATGGAAGTCGACGCCTCAGTTGGCCAACTGTCTGATGTCGCTGCCGTCAGCTGATTTCATTTAGTGGCCGCAACACGAAAAGTAAATTACATTTACTTAATATGAAAGCCACTGTCGGAATGCGAGTTGGCGGAAAGTTTGTGCCGCTGTTGAAGAGTTGCTGCCACATGTCGCATGCATAATCATTAATAAAAACTAAATAGATTGAAGCTGGTGTGGTGTGTCGTGTCCTGGCCAGCGAGCCAGCTAGCTGTTGCTAGCTAATGGCATTCATTAGCACCCACTACCCTCTAATAGACGCAGGCTGAGACACACACACACAGACGCAGGCTGAGACACACACACACACACACACCCCTTTGCATACTCGAAGGCAAGTTTCTTAAAGTTTCCGTCTTGCCCGTCTGCTATATGTATTAGCTTGTTGTGCCCTGTACTTATAGCAAGCGTTTGGCTTGGTGACTGATGATTGAAGCTATGTAACAGGCAGAGAGTATGAACTTGCTTTATGCTATGTAAGCTAGATGGTATGGATGGATTATAGCGATAAATACCTCGGAGTTAGCTGCTCTTCAATATCGATAAATGTCGATTTTAGATCTGTGTTGCTAGAGCTAAGATAGAGTATAACAGAGGCTCGTTAGCTGGGAACTCCCTTCTTCTCCCCCTTACAGGGTATCTTCGAGTCAATCACTTTCTCTGCTATCGCTACTTACTGATGCCCCGCTGGGCTTGGCCAGCGCCCAATTAATCTTAATTAAAGTCCTGTGCACGCCGCTTGGCTCAACTCTCGCATATGTGTGGGCGTGTCCGCGGGCGTAAGCAGCTGTTGCCGTTGCCGCTGCCGTTGCCGTTGCTGTTGCTGCCCCCATTCGCTTCCATTTCATTTAATTGTAATACATTTGTCTGCTGCTTAATGGCGAATTTACGTGCGTCGTATAAATCAACTTTTGCGCTCGACGATTTATTTTTAGCATTTACGAAGCAGAAGCCCCCCTGCCCACCGCCGACCCTCCACTCCCTCCGACGCACGCATTGATAACAAACAGAAAAACTACGTTGCAAATGGTTTTATATTTGGCTCGGCCGAAAAGCTGCTAATTATGCAACAATCGACTGCAAGGGCAGCAGCGGCAATAATGTGCTGCCTTTGCTGACCAGGCATGAACATGAAATACGCTGATTACACACACATCCCAACACACACACACACACCCATACAAATTGTTAGCCATTGTTGATTTTGTCGCTCAATTGTTTTGCTGCTGTGGCAGCAACTGCCTCCCGCCTAGGCGAACGCTTTTATGCCATTTAAACGCAATCAACAGGATATTATTGCCAACAGCTGGAAAGCACTTTGAATCATAATCAACTTTTAGTTTTTAGTTTATTGCGAGTGATTTTATGAATGAAGTTTCAAATTTCTGCTTATTATTTATATGCTCGCTTAGCAAGTGGAGATGGCTGTATTAGTTTTGTTAACAATATAGATATCGGCAGTCAGAGTGTTGAGATTGCTTGAATATGCCCATTGGAGGCGTGGCAAATGAGAAAGAATTATATCTTCCATATTTTCTATAGCTTTGTCAATGGTTTCCAGTTCCATCAATCATGAATAACTTTCATATTTTCGTAAATTTATCAAGATATTTGTGAACGGATATTATGCAGTCAGTCATGCCCTACTGCTGCACTCTTAGTCGTTTCGTATATGAGCAAATTCGCTTTTCATATGCATATTACAAGTTTCGTCATATATTTTCCATTAGATTTGTTTACGCAGTGGTTATTCTAGTTAAATTGTTATTATCAGGAATGACAGGGAATATTCAATTTACAAAGTTTTCATTGAAATTGTTTGCAGAGCGAAAATTGTTGTGGAAATAAATTCATGTGCTCAAATTTTGTCAATTTAGAAAATTATTGTATAACATGTGAAAGCTCTCTTTCCAAATCTATAAACACATATATAATCTAATTTGTATCTGTATTCTAACAGCTGTTTAAACTCTGATTATATTTAACATAATGTTACATCATAACATCTCATATCAATTTGCTCGCTCAAAAGGCTTATGCTACTGAAACCAAACTGCATAAATTCCATTTAAATTATGAAACTTTTGTAGCACAGTGTTAGCCATTATTATAGACTGCTAATAGTAGCCAATATACATTCATTCATATATCTATATATAATGCCATTAAAACACAAAAGCAAATCCAGTCACGTTTTTTGGGGTCTACTTAGAGCATTATGAATCTGGGCGGGGTGCGCGGCTTGGGGACAATTAATTAACTAATTAGCGTTAGTCGTTGCATTTATTATGCCAGTGTCGCAGCTGCTGGATATAATTTATGCGCAATGCTTTGCGGCTAATGGCAGCAAAAATGGCCGCAAATTCAAGCGGTTCGATTAGCCTTCGTCGTCTCACCTTAATTAAGTCCGAGCAGTTGGAGAGATACGGGCAGTTGCTTCGCTGCTCAACTATCGCTTTCCGCTTCACTTCAGCTTGTCAATCAAAGCAAAATTAATTAACTGAGCACCGAAAAGCAACAACAACAACAACAACGACAACAAATCAATATATGAAATCAACTTTGAGTTGCACTTCTGATTTTTTGCTGTTTGCTGTTTGCTATTTGCGCAAATTGCTTGCACAAACAGCTGGCAATGAGTCAACACAAACACAAATAGCGGGAGCAACAACTCAATCAAAAGCAAAGAACGTGAAGGCGAGGGAAGCGAAAGCGTCCAAAAATTTAACAAATTAATTTAGCTGCGCGCTGAAAGGTATGCTACAAAACATGTACAAAATGAAATGCGTCAGCTTGAGCTGACTTCTGAGTGAGCTCGCAGCGGCGTAACTGAGTAACTACTGTTTACGCTTTAAGTAATTTCCTATAGTGCCAGATAACAATCGCACGGAGGGGCAGTGGCAAGGGTTGGGGGCGAAGCTCGCGGAATTTTAAAGTTGAAATACTTAAGCGGAAGATGAAGGTGTGAGAAAATAGTTGTGGGTTCGTGAGTTGGAAGTGCTAGACTAGGAGATAACGCACAGGTGAACTAACTGCCTAATAGACAAGTTGAGGTGGGAGTGCTCGACTAGCAGATATGCTGTGTGCATGTCAGAGTACTTGGGTCGGGAGTACTTGACTAGGAGATATCCAAAAGATACAAGCATATAATAATTTTATACTAAATGATATCCTCTACAACAAGAATTAATAGTTTTTAGTCAATTCAATATGTAGACAGGGTTCGACTTAGCAGACTCAATTCATATACAGATGATACGCAAAAGGACAACATATTTTTCGCTGTTTATTCATCAGTTTACCAAATCCCCATAGCCATTGCCTTTTATTCCTATAACTATATAGATATTTCGGCTAGTTTATCTTGCAGCGACACTTAGCAAATTGTTAGCTCAGCTGCAGCATATTTGCAATTTAAATCTTGGCCAAATAACAATATGGCTTAAACAAGCTAGGCAAATAGCCAAAAGACCAAAGCAGACAAAAACAGGCTTTAAGACTTGAGAAATAAATTGGAGAGACACAGAGAGGGGGAGGAGAGCTCTGCTGGGCTGTCTGCTAGCTAATTGCCTGTAATCTTGAGCTGAGGTAAAGCATATTTATAGATATTCTACAAACACACACACACACACAGACAGAGTCAGTGTATGTGTATATATTTATGTATTTGGTAAGCTTTGGCATCGATTTAAGCCTGGGCAAAAATTTCAATTAAAAAGCAGAGAATAAAGGCTTTCCTTTCCACTTTTTGCTTGCAGAGTTTATGGTGTGGTCTGGCCTGGCAATTATAGGAGCAAACGGAGCCAAAGGAGCCAAAGGAGCCAAAGGAGCCGAAGGAGCAGCAGGAGCTGGAGCACATTTTATAATTAGAAAACATAACGAATTTGTAAGCAAAATCCTGAGCTTTGCATTCGCCAGAAAGTTTCCAAGTGATTAATTTCACAATCACAACGACGGCAACGACAGCCGAACTGGGGCCAACAACGACAGCAATTTAAGCCAATTAAGCGACAACAACAACAACAAGAGCAACAATCGGGCCGAGAACGTAATCACAGCAAATGCCGCCATGAGTTTCCTCAGCTCCATGCAACAGTATGTAACAAGTGGCATATCCAGCTTGGGCCTCGGCAATCGACGCTTCTCGCTCTCGCGCCAGGAGTCCGCCGAGCAGCAGGCGGGCACAGGGGGCGTGGCTGGTGGGCTAGCACCGCTTGGCGCACAGCAACAGTTGCTGTCGCAGCAGCAGCAGCAACAGCAACTGCAACAGTCGCCGCAGCTGCAGCAACAGCAGCAACAGCAACTGCAGCAGCAACAGTTGCTGCAACAGCAGCAGCAACATGCACACGCCCCACTCCAACAACAGGCGAGCATTGGCAGCGGTCTGGGCGGCGTCGGTGGCTATGGCGCGCCCACAGCGCCCAGTGCGGGCGTGGCCGTTGGCGGTGCCAGCGGCAGCAATTATCCAGCCGGCGGCGTCGTCATTGGCAATCCGAATGCCACTAATCCATTACTAGGTGAGTCCCACACGACGCAACAAACAAATTCAGTACATTAGTGTGATAAATGGGGTTAGCCCCAAAGGCAACAGCCAACTGTCTCTCTGTGAGTGTGTGTGTGTGTGTGTGTGTGCCAAAGTGTGGCAAGATTAATGAAAATCCATGACAAACTAAAGATACGTATTACTTTTAGTACTCGTTCGCGTAGCGAATGGAGTATATTCGTTTTGTTTAGTGTCTGTTTGGCCAATATTTATATATGCATGTCTAGGAACCATCAAGGAGTCCATCTAAGAAAAGTCACAAACTATGTCTGCAAAAGTTGCCTTGTCTTGGTATATAGTAAAAGCCATTTATCACTTTTTAGATAACGAACGAGTATTACGCAGTCGTTTACGCCCTTTTACCACATTTTTCCTTGTTTGATATATGTTACGAATGTTTCGTAAATGGAGAAAAAAGTAATTAATTTTTGTGAAAAGCAAAAAAATGCCGTAATTAATTACGGTTTGTTTATTGCACTTTAATATATAAATAAACACACATAAACATACAGTTAAAGATAGAAATATACATATATATGTTGCCTACGCACATTATTTCCACTTAATTGATAAAGCTGTGGCTAAGACCCAGCGCAAATGGGAATTTGCTTGATATATGCCGCACAGCAGCTGAGCTAACGTAAATGCCCACACATCTGTTGAGTTCCTGATTTGAACTAATCTATTTACTTCAATCCTAATCCTAGTCTCATATGCATTGCTTATTTCAGCTAAGGCTTGCTCTTTGAACTATTACCTAGAGTTATGTTATCTGCTGTTATCTATTCTTAAGCTGTTGGAATGCATTTACTATCAGTGCTGGCCTGGGCAGCTACTCAATTAGCAGTCACATAACTTAGCTGCATAGCTTCGGCTTCATATTGCGCATACGCCATGTAGTTGCTGCTGCCTGATATAGATTACTCTTTGTATTTTCATGCAATCAACCCTTATACATCCCACATGTGCCACTTTAACAGGAAAAGCAACCAAATAAAGAATATTTACATGCACAACTCATACGCCATGTATGCCATATACACAAATTCAACAGCTGCTGCTGCTGCTGCTGCACCGTTGCTGCACTTCATTTCTCTGTTCTAAGAAATTCATAAATGCCCATTGAATATTCAGGCAAAGCAAACATTTAGTCTCTCAGCAAATTTGCCCAAGAATATTTGCGCAAATTCGGCATTACACATACGCCATGTGGTGCCGATTTGCAAGTGCGGCTGCCGCTGCTGCTGCTGCTGCTGCAGCAAAAATCCACAACAAAATCAACAAATTTCTGGAAATTGCACCAGAACGAAACAAGAATCAAAGCGTAATCGATAGTTTTTATTTCCGGGCTAGCCGCAGAGATGCCAACAGCAAATGGGTGTAAAATTCATATTGAATTTGCCAGGCGCCATGTTTTCCAAACGCAAAGTCGTACGGAACAAGAACATTCCGAGTTCGAATTGAAAAGTTTTCGGATTATTTAACTATTTTTCTTTTATTTTTTTCATTTTCTTTAGTGGCGCAAATGGTTTGAAAGTCGACGAGATAAGCAAACAAATCCAAACTGCAACAGAGACCAAAAACTGTGCAGCGCCATTCGGCAAGGCAATCAACATGCATATGAGGTCCTGCTGGGCGTTGTTGCTCCTTTTGGCAACGAAACTCGTTTCACCCGCCGGCAAATCCAATGCGGGACTTTAGTTGTAGTTGCCGTTGCCGTAGCTGTTGCTGTTGCTGTTGGTATTTGCAAACACATTTCAAAGTCAAGACACAGACGCAGCAAGCGGCAAGCTGCAAGCCGCAGAAACCGCTGTTCAGCTGATTCGCTGTCCTCTGTGCGTGGCTCGTCGTGGTGCGGCATTTGCTTAGCTTTTGATTTACAAACGTCTACAGCATTTGAATCAAATCGAAATTGGCTTATCTTGTTGCACGCGCCACGAACGAGCGGTTTTTGGCCACACGACAGCGACCCGTCGATGTCGCCATCAATGGTGAGGCTAAACTAAACAAGTTTTAGCTACAGAAGTGCCTTGCAAAAACAGCTAAAGTGTGCTTAAAAAGCGTAGTGCGAAAATAGTTTTCCTGAAGTTTAGCTAGAGCATATAGCAGTTTAGCTTGAAAAAGTTTGGCTAGACTGGAAGATACTCTCTAAGATGACTTTGTATGAGAAGAGTGTTTCCTATGAATAAAGAGGCTGAATGAAAGAACTGTTAGCTATAAAAGTGGCTAGAAAAGCATCTGAACTGTGTTGAAGAAGAGACATGTAATAAGCAGTGACAGACTAGAGGATACTCTGCATGATGAGTATGCTGAAAAGTTTGCCAAATATGAACTGAACAGCTTTTAGCTTTAGACTTTGACTAGAAAACTAGCTAGAAAATACATCAGCTTAGCTTTAACTCTCATTTCTTACTATCAATAGCCTTTAGCTTTAATTTTTGAGAACTTTAACTAAAATATACATCGAACCACGACTTTTATACTCATGTTTACAGCTAAAACTAGCTTGAAACTAACCAAATGGGCAGCACTGACCAGGCAGGCGTGGCAGCTATAAAACCGCCAACGTGTAAGCGCATTTCCTGATGTGCGTTTGCCTTTGTGTGTGTGTTTGTGTGTGTGTGTGTGTGTATCTTTGTGTATTTGTGTGTGTGCTTTTCTATTTCCCCATACATTTGCCCATGTGGCTGTGTTTTTTGGCTAACTTTGACTTTATGCTTGAATCTCTGTGTACATATGTAGCTATATGTATTCTCTTTTGGGTGCTTTTGCATAAGCAGCAGGCAGGCAGGCAGGCAGTCATTCAGGCAGGCATTCAGGCATTCTGGCAGTCTGGCCGACTGAAGCCCATAAAGCTTTCGTGACGAAGCCGCAGCAATGGTTAGACAAATGGAGTGGCACTGGCAACAGCAGCAGCAGCATTCACATAGAAACTGCAATGCTAGCGCTATTGTCCTTGTCGCTGGCAGCAATAGCAACTCAGAGCAGCTCGTAGCAGTAACAGCAGCGGCAGCGGCAGCCACACAGATGCATGTCAAGGTTGCGGTTGTGTTGCTCTGAGCAACGCTCGTCCACATCCTGCCCGAAAACACCTACACCATGGCCTCCATCTCCACTCTTTCCGGCCCTTCCTCATGCCACATTGACCGCATCACATTGACTTGACTGGGGGCTTAGCTGGCGGCCTGGCTGACCGACAGCCTTGTTTCCTTCCTTGCTTCCTTCCTGCTCTAAACTGCAAACACCCCGAGTTGCCGCTCCTCCCGCCGCCCCTAATCCATTAACATGCGCTTCATGGCTAAGTACTCCCCATTGTATTAGAAGTTACGAGCGTCTAGTTCGCTCCGGCAATTGCATGACTTCTTAAGCTTCAAGCATAAAAATAAAAAAATTGAAACGAGCAGCTGAGAGAGCGGGCAAATAATACAGAAAACAACATGAAAACGTAATTTGTCTTTTAGTTTTATTTCTCCTAAGTTCACAACTCAATGCGAAGCTTAAAACTCAAGGTCAAAAGCAATTTAAGACAGTTCCCCCGATGCCCAGTGCTTGTGGAGAAGGCAATGATGATTGTTAGAGGAGAAGTTGCCCTCCAGCTCTAGTTTACTCTTCATATGTCCTTAAAGTCATATCAAATCAGACTACTAGACTACTAGGCAGGGAAGCGTTTCTCTCTCTTCTTATATGATTTGTATTATCTTGATATAACTATTGCTTCTACTTGTCTCCACAGGATATCCCAAGGTGGTGCCGCTGCCTGGCAGCGCAGCAGCTGCTGCTGCTGGCAATTGCTCATCCGCTGGGAATACACCCATCAATTCGCGTCGTCAGTCGCGCGCCCTGGATTGTTTGGGGCCGCCGCGTACGGGTTCATTTCGTAGCCGGAACTCGCCGCTGCATCAGCCGGATCCGCCGCCGCGGCCGCCGTTGGCCTTCTGCAAGCGACGGCTCAGCTGGCCAGAGGTCGATCCACGCTCCAATTCTGGGTAAGTGTGAGGCCCTAATGCATAGTTGATGATGTGCGAGAATGTCGTAAATGGAAATTTTCCCTGCCTCTTCCGTGAACTCCCGTTCAGGGGAGTGTTTGTAACAGGCAGAAGAAGAAGTGACTGGATGCTAATCAGGAGATGGGAGTACAAACCATAAAGCGTAGAGATTTGAAATGTTGAATATGTATTCCTGCACGCCTGACGTAGTATAGGTATTTGCTAGTCGGGCACTCCCGACTAGAGCACTCCAACTTGTTTTTATTTCCGTGTGGCGCCCCGCAGTATATTTGTTCATTATAATTAGCTACGGGGCGCCACAAATAGCTATTCACTAAATAAGTATATATACTTGTAAATATGTATATTATATATATAAGTTTTTGTTTGTGCATTTCAAACAGCAATGCATAAATGATATAAGGCTTGTGCCTAATGAGCACCTCAGTTGGAGCTTTTGCCCATAAATTATGTATTTCAGAACCGAAAGGCTTCTCGCAGAGAAAGAAAATGTATTATTTACCAATTAATGAATCTACTTCAATTGCCATCAGTTTACGTGTTACGTAGTACGTTTTACGTACGACGTATTGCGTTCGCTTGCACTGCTCTCTATTCAAGTTTCAAGTCCGACCTTCATAATTATGTAATTACAAAAGTTTGCAGTTTGTTTTTGTTGTTTTGTATTTTATTTTTAACCCGCTCTGCGTTGTAATTCCCAAAAGAAACTTTTGAGTCGGCGCCGTACCGTCCCGTCCCGTCCCGTCCCGCCCCGCCCACTACACCCTACCCTACCCCGCCTAAGTCTATGCAACATTGGCAGTTTCGAATGCGGGCCCAACCTTTTGAGCAGCTCAAACTTTTCGGCCAAGTTAAGCCCTCACACACACAGACACAGAGGTAAGGCCATATCTTAGCATTGAGTGTTTGAGATGGGACAGTGGAAGCTTTGCTACAAGCAAGGTTGCAACATGCTGCAGCCAGAACGACTGCCGCTGCCTCGGCGCCTGCTTTGCATAATGCGGCTTCAACTTAGCCTGAAAATGTGCGCATAATGAGACTTTGGTCTTGAGGTAACATTTAATTAAGCATGAAATGAGATTTCGCTAGGTGTTGCTTTAAGAAACACAAAGTTTAGCGTCGAGCAGTTAGCTGCACTCCATGAGAAGCGCCGAGAGAGGCGCGCGCGCCAAATGAATGTAATTAAAAGCCTTAACTAAGACGCTAGCAGAGCAGGACCTACTTAACAGCTAAGCTCCATATTTATATATGTATATATAATATAAAGCAAATATTTATTGCCAGTGTTGGCAAATACCAAAACTAATTTGAAAAGCTCTGCAAGTATGCGACAACAAATGCAAATCAAATAGAATTTATATTATTTGCAAATTATTTTCCTTTGTCAAAAAGTTGCAATTTGCAAATTTAATAATGCGAAAATTATGTTTTTGGGCAAATGTAAACAAATGCGGTGAAATATGCAAATGAAAGTGCAACAATCACTAAATGGAAATACAATGTAGGGTAGCCGAGTGCTTTGGACGGGAGTGCACGACTGCAAGATACCCTGAACAGTGAGCAGAACAGCAACTGCAGGAAGTATCCGAAGTCTACGTCGAAGGGACAAACGGACATAGTTAGATCTACTCAGCTCGTCATACTCATCGGGAATATATGCTTTACAGACTCTCCCGCGCCTCCTGCTGCCTGCCGCGCTAAAGAAAAGTTAAGCAAAGTGTTTACCAACACAATAAATAATAAATAATATCATGAACAATAAGAAAGAGAAGTGAGTGCCTCTCTTGAGGCAAGACCAAGTGAAGGAACAACACGGCCAAGCAAGGCGCAAAAGATACGCCAAGAACTTTAAACTGAAATTGAGAGCTCGTTGACAGAAAATCGCAGAGCAAACAACAGCAGAACTTGCGCCAAAAAGTTTCAAAATTAAATTTTTTAGCGCAACGAAAAATAAAGCATGGCAAAAAGAAAACAAAATATGAAACTTGCGAAGATTGCACTGTGTAAGTCAGAGGCACGCCCCTTGCCAACTTGACAATTGGGGCGCTCGAAAATGAAATCAAAAAAAGCGTCAACAAAAAGTGTTGGCCACATTTGCACTGCGAGCAGCGTGCGAGCGAGCGCCGAAAATGAAATTTCTGGCACAGCACGGCTTATAATTTTTATCGTATACCCTGTAGCAGTAGGAGATGAGAGGGGATATGTACATGAGATGTGGGAAGTAGATAGAGGAGGGTGTAGCCTTTATCAGTTTGACTCTGAAATTTTGTCTATACTCTCTAAGATATCTCATACAGAAATCGGTATACTCTATGCCGCCTTTCATATCAAATTAAGTTTAAATATCTTAGCTTATCGATAACCTTTTCATATTATTATCGATATTTCGTCCTCTATTCAGCTCTAGTGTGCCCTTGTTGACTTTTATAGGGTATCTCTTAGTCAAGTGTTATCCAAACACTTTGCTAGCATCATGAACGTAAAAAAATCTGAAAACGCCGGCAACAAAGTTAAGCCGCTTAGGCGCTTAGCCGCTGCCCATTTTGTGCTGAGTGTGAAAAGTTTTGTAGCTCAATTTAAAGACACAGCTGCTGAGTATATATCGATGTGTGTGTGTGTGTGTGTGTGTCTGGGTGTGTGTGTCTGGGTGTGTGTGAGTGCCATGCAAATCAAATGATTAGGCACATCATCATTATCAGCATCATCATCATCGCTAGCGTCTGCAACCCTTAACTGAGTTAAAAATCTGTTAACTGGCGCACTGGGCGTATGATTAATATGAAAACAAGCTGCCAATTCGCTCTCCCTCTCTCAACATATATTAATATATTCATATGTGTGTGTGTGTGTGTGTGTGTGTGTGTGTGTGTGGATGCATACAATTAGCGAGCAGCAGGAGAGAAGCAACAAGCGAGTGGGTCGGGTCGAAAGAGTCGACCCTTATCAATGCTTGAAATAGGTCTGACATGAATGCTGCGCTATGCAAATGGAATACTTAATACTTATGTCGAGCATATTGACAGTGCCAATTAGAGCTGGCTGACACGAGCAGCACGATTCGATGCTGAAAATTGTTTGATAGCATCAAGTGCACTCGCATGTAAACTAAACTTTGATATCCCAACTCTCTATCTCTATCTCTATCTCTCTCATTCTGTCTCTCGGTTACAGCGTGCAGGAAACGGATGGGTCGTATTTTGAGAACTTTACATCGCTCGGCTGGAAACGTGAAAATCGTCGCATGTCGGCGACGCGTGCGGCCGAATCACGTGCCGAGGCTAATCCAGAAAATGAACGTGATCCGCCAGTGCCCGAGGAGTCCATCGAACGGCACGATGATAAAGAGAAGCTCTATGTGGAGGTCCTGCACACCATCGCCAATACAGTGGGCGCACCTGCGCCCGGCGGCCAGGTGAGTCAACCAACACACACACGCCGCACACACACACACACATAAATCAAAAATAAGTAAAAAGGTTCAAACTCCATCTATGAATTTTTGATTAAGCTTAAAACTTATGCAAATTACAGTGGGAAATTAACGAGCGGTTAGCTAGATGATAGATGTTGATTGAGAGAGAACCACTATCGTACAACCACCCCCCCCCCTCCACTCCATTCTCCTCTAAAATGTGGTGCAATTTAAATGATTAATACCGTTTAAGGGTTCTTAGGCCCTTCAGGGCAAAGTGCTTGAGTGGGCCAACACACGTTTGGGCATGTGGCAATAAAATTCAATTATAAAAGTGTTTTTTTTTTTAGAAAAAGAGGAAAACCCGGAATAAGTAAAAGTTCGACTGGATTTTCATTTCGATTTGCCATTTTTCCAAGTAATTTTCCAATATTTTCGCAAGGGCAAACTGCCAGCATTTTTCAATTATCGTTTTTAATTTAACAGTGAGAAAATTGCACAACTAATGAAACTTTAGCTGCAGCTGGAGAAGAAAATGGCGGAGGGGAGGGGAGGGAAAATTGAGAGAGGATTCGAGGAAAACTAAGTTGGTTCATTCAGTGGGGCTTTGGGTTATGGCAGCATAATAAAACTTTCAGCCGTGGCCGGGCAAATGACGTTAGTCCTGCTGTGATTGCGATTGAAGTTGGGGTCAATTCTCGCGAGGCCTCGAGCCACCAGCCACGAGCCACGAGCGAGTCGAGTCGCTAAACTTATTTATTCCGCAACAGAGCTCAGCGGGGGGACGGCATCTGCTGCCACTCTCCCGCGCCATATAATGGAAAATAATTACAAATCGCAGCAGCTGCAAGTGGGTTAATGTTTTTAGTGCCAACTAATGATTAAATAAATGTGCCTCAACCATAGGCAGTCCTCTGATAAGTCCTACTCGCATAATGCTCTCAGCGAAACTTTCATTGAAATTCTCAGCATTACAACTCTTCCGAGAATTGAGCTTCTCTAAACACTGCCGAGACTTGCAGGCAAATACAACTTTGGGGCTTGTAAAGTTTCCGCTTTTTTGTTGCCATAAAAAGTAGTTGGCCAAGTTTCCTGATCTTCGTTTTTTTTTTTCTGGGAAAACTTTAGCTGACAAGTTTTCTTTTCAATAGGGAAAAATACTACAATTAGTTCTTGCTAGATGATTTTTAAGACTCAAACTTGACAAGGTCGAGCTTTTGTAATATTCATAAGTAGCCATTGGCTTGAGGAGCAAAAGTAAATTTGATTCATAATTTAAATGCTCCAAAATGCCAGAGAGTCCTTCAATAACAAGTGGGGGAACACTAGGTGGGCGTGCCTGACTAGCAGTTGCTCTGGCAGAAGCCAAAGTCAATCTGATACATAATTCAAAAGCTAGAGAGCACGTCAATAACAAGTAATAAGGAGTGTCCGACTGAAAGATACCCCGACTAGCAGACAACAGAGCATGGTCAAATCGAGCTGACTCTGACAAAACTTGCTCAGCTCTTAATATTTATATAGATGAGCACAAATAAGTCCAACGAATGAGGCTTAGATTTTGCCTAGTCAACAAACGATTGGAACATGCACGAGGGCGGGCGTGGGCGTGGCAGCTGGGAGTAGCTCAGCACTCTCGAGTGGGGTTCGATACTTAATAACTTAGCTGGACTCAGTGCTGCCTAGGCGACTGCAGTCAAAGCAATCAAATTAAAAGAATGCCGAAGCAGCAAGGGACGAGACAGGGCCTAGCATAGCGAAGAGCTAAGAGCTGGGAGCTGGGAGCTGACTGGGAGTCGGAGAGGTGATGAAAGCGCCACTTGAAGCGTGTGCAAATCGGCAAGTCAGACTGGAGCGGCTAATAAATTCGGCAAGATAAATCAATATGCAAAAATGTAAGAAAATATAAAAAGGAAAATGTGCGCCAAAGAAAAATAAATTCAACAAAAATGTTTGATATAGGGTCGCGCGAGCAAAGCAAACAAAAAAGACCAGAAGAAAAAAAAAAGAAAACTGTAGTCAATAAGAACAAATAGCTAAGAGTTATTTGAATGGAAAAATACCCTGTTCAACTAGGCAGGCAAAATGAAGGAAAAAACTGAGTTGAATTGAGAAATTGGGAAAATAAACTAAAGTTGAGCTGTGCAGTAGAAAAGCCTTTAATATTTGTATAGCTTGAAAAATTATATGAAACCGCCCAGTTCAATATGTGTGTCTGAGCACAGGTATACCTATAGCTAGGTATACAGGTGATCAACTGTTAATGCTCAAGTAGCTTTATTAGTTTGGAATTTCTATGCAAGCAGCACCTGCCGACATTTTACCATATATTTTGACAAGCTCATGATACCCCTTTTGAGTATACTCTAAGTTCGTGAAGTGAAGAGAGTATATTGGCTTTATCCAATGTAGTCGGCATGAAGGCAAACCATCGAAGCTAGAGACTTGAAATTTGGAATTTATACTCCAGTAGATAGCCCAAGACAGGAATAATATGTAGTAGATATATCCTTACCCACTAGGAGTGTCTGTTATAACTATATCATCCAAAGGTTTACTCAACATTTGAGCCCTGAAGAAGTATTATGCAGTCGTTCACCTCCGACAGCAGCACTCTTACTTCCTTTATTATCATTTTTTATTGAGTATAAAAACGAGCCACGTTATTCAGCGAAAAAAAATGGCAATTCATGCGGTTAGTGTTTGTTTTTTGTCTCCCAGCGAAAATATTTAAGGAACTCGCAAAAAAAAACGTGACAAACTAATTAAATTGAATGAAATGAAATTAAATGTTTATCGATGCCCGTGGCGTATGCGTAATATTTAACACACACACACACTCTCTCTCTCTCTCTCTCTCTCTTTCTCTCTCTTGCACAGTTTGCGCATTATAAGGACGAAATGTATCTGCATGCCCAGCGCGCCTTTGGTGTCAATCCGGATCGTCATTATCGTCTGCTGCACGCCTCCGCCGAGGATAAGCCAAAGATAATCGTCCTCTCTGCGGTCGTCATCGAGGCAGATGGTCTCGAAGCAAAGGATGCAAATGGTAAGCAAAGCTCCAGCTTACTCTCTCTCTCTCTCCCTCTCTCTCATTCTCTCTATTTCTGTCTCCCTTTAGTCTCTATGTATCAAGTTGTCAAGTGCTGTGCTCTGTGTGTGTTGTGCAAATATTTTTAGTTTGCAAATTGATTTGCGGCTGCCTTAATAATTGCATTATGAATTTTCCGAGTGCATGTGTGTGGGCGTGTGTAAGTGAGTTCCTGTGTGTGCGTTGAGTGTGCTGAGTGCGTGTGTGTGCCTGATTGGGCGCATCAAAAAGCCAAACGAGTCATCAATAAACTGTGCGCAATATGCGCCAAGTTTGTATATTTAACATTTTTGCCACATTTTAATAATACCCTGTAAAAGGTGAATGCAGAGGAAATGCTGGAGTTGCAGGGATGCTTGGCATCATTTCATATTCGTCTGTTTATCTATTTATAAATATATAGCTTAAGAATCATGATTGTATTTTTATCATCAACAATCGAAAGTTAACTTTAACTCAGACTTATCGATAAATATCGAAAGTTAGTTATACTATTTCGATAAGAGTTCCATTGTCTAAAAACCTTTTTAGGCCTAGCAAAAAATTAAATAATATATTTCTCCTTCCGCTTATTCCCTTTTGAGGAGAAACCACTTAATATTTCTGAAAAATGAATATAGAAAAGTTAAAGTAAAGTTTGGAAAAGTTTTAATTAGTTTAATAATAGGCTTTGCTATCTGCTAGTCGATCACTACTGACTAGAGCAGTTGGGCCAACTTCCATCGCCCCTGTCACAGTTACAGTTAGTGGAACCCATCCACGCTGGAGAGACGCTGGGCCAAAGCCAAGTCATCGACTCTGTTCCGCAGCTCGTTCAATAAATTTGCAATTTAATGCTTCCCATTTTGTTCATTATGCTCGAAGAAGAGCAGCCGCCACCGCCGCTGCTGTTGCTGTTGCTGCTGCTGCTGCCGCCTTCATCGAAGGCAACGCAATTTCGCATTTTAATGTGCTCAAGGATGTGTAAGGAATACGTTGAGTGCTCGCTCCTGTTGCCAGACTCAACTTTTGCTGCGCTCTCTCCCTCTCTCTCCCTCTCTCTCTCTCTCTCTGTCTCATTCTCTGCCATCTGCTAAATGTACTGCTGATGGCTAACGTCTGGCTGCCTGGCTGCCAATAGCAACAACAACAACAACAAAAACAACTCGTTGCCAATGAAACGTGGCTGATGAGTGCCTCGCTTTTGTTTGGCCATCCGCAATTGGCCGTAGTCGTTGCCATTGCCAGATCTGATGCCTGGCATCAGGCTCCGCTTTCATTAGCGGCAATCGCTACTATTTCAGTTCAAGCGTTACAAAAAATACACCAACTCGCAGTTGACTAGCTTTTCTAATAATCCCAGCTAGAGATGGCAGCGTGCAGACAAATTAAACTATCGTATAAAAGTAGAAATCTGAAAAGTAAAGACGGAGAGAGTCAACCCTCTCTCCAATTACAACTGAAGTAGCTGCAGCTCAGTAGAGCTAGAGAAAAGCTGTAGACCCAGGCTCGATATCTGCCTTGCCCTGCCCAGCCTCGTGTCACTCGGCCATCTCTCGAGCGCGTTAAAGCAATGCGCGCTCACAGAGCTCGAATTAAATTCGTATAGCCCATTGAAGACATTTAATCGATTATTATCTCCCAGCTGAGTTGCTCGCCAGCTCAGCAGCCGCAAAGGTTGCCACACAGAGTATCTTTCCCTCTCTTCCCTCGCTCTCTCTCTGCTCTCTTTCTGCGTGTGTAAATCAGTGGCACTTAATAATTGAGCGGCACTTTATGCAAATGAAATGTTAATCATACGCCCTGTGTGACCAGCAGCGTCTGCTGCCAGCTGACGGCCAGCTAGCAGCTGCCTGCAGGCGACTATCGACTATATTAATTGCCATTTAATGTCGCACGCTTTTCATTAATGTCATATAACTCTCTCTCTCTCTCTCTCTCTTTATCTCCAGGCTTCTCGGATCCGTATTGCATGCTGGGCATTCAGCCGGACGGCGGTCCGCCCGTGTCGCCGCTGCCGCTGCCGCCGACGCCACGCGCCCTCTCGGCGGACATGAGCGGTGGCTTTGATAACAGTGCCACGGACTCACCGCCGCATCGCAAGCACAGCTTCCGCTTGAGCTTCAAGCGGCGCGAGGCCGGTCGACGGGAGCAGCGCGACTCGCTGGGCGGCCCGGTGCCGGCCAAGCTCATCAAGGCGACCAGCATCAAGCCCCACACCCTCAGCCCCAAATGGAATGAGAAATTCAAATTGTAAGTGTGCCTCAAATGATAATCTAACAAATCGAAGCTCCCCTCCTTCCCCTCATCCATCTCATCTATGTGCGGGCATTTAAAATTAATCACGTGTCCATTATCCCCTCGCTCAACGGCGGACTTACTTTGAGAATTATTCAATTACGCCTCGATGCGTTTGCTCAATTTAGTTTGAAATATATTAAGAATACTCAGGAATTTCGATTTGTAGGTGCCTGGAGACAGTTCATTTACGGCTCGCCGCATGACAAATGTTGCGCCCAGACCCAGCCCCAGCCTCACACAGGCATTTATCATTCGATCTCTGACAAACAATGGGGCACAGCAAAACAACTTCCCATTGTGGGCCGTAATTTACGAGGCAAAGCAGAAGAAGAGAAAAACAAAATTTAATTGCGGCCATAAAATCGACGATACATTTAACAATCGCAATTGCAATCGCTATCAAATTTATGTTGCAATTGCAATCAATATAAGCTGCAGCACAGCTGTCCTCGCGGAGCCATTCCGTGTTTTAAAATGGAAATTTATGCAAGCTGACAGACTGTTAGATTGCTGAGCATATACTTAGCAGTCGGTTAACTGCATGTTAAAGTTGAGCTAGCAATAGGTTGACGAGGACTTAAAAAGGATACGACAGACTTAGTATAAGTGGACAGTCGAAATAGTAAAGCAAAGTTAACTTTAACTGGGACTGTCAGCTTTGACAGCAGCACCGGGTAGTCACGCACCTTAGCTTTACTTTATTATGCTTTCATTAAAGATTTAAAGATACAAACAGTAGCCGTAAAGGCTTAGAAGCTTCAAGCGTGTTCGTGTATCTTTAAATCAGCTCGTAAAGCGTCAAATGAGTTCTTTTGTTTCTATATGTGTGGATAATATGTGTCGTAAATATAAAATTTGAGTATTTGCTATAAAAAAGGAACGAGTAAGGGGGCTCTAACGGGGAGTATATGACTAGCAGATACCCTGAACGTTGCTCAATGAACAAATCATGAATAAGTTGTAGATGAATGTGGCTGGCTTGACTCAGCTGCCTGTCCAGATCAATAATATATACAGAATATATATCCTACTACCCATTACATACACCTTTCCAAACCCAGCTGCTGCTCAGAGGACACGCTTTAAGGGTTTCTATTTATATCATCAGAGCTCTTAAGGCGGCATTCGAAAAGTGTTGCCTACTTATCGGCGCTGCTACTAATTAGACAAATTAATGGCGGTCGCATTAGTGGGTCGCCCACAAACAAATAAATCAAATAAATACTAAAAGCAAATAAATTTCCTTGCACAGCGACATCGATGACATCAACACGGACACCTTCCACTTGGACATTTGGGACCACGACGATGAGAGCTGCGTCATGGACGCCGTGTCGCGGCTGAACGAGGTGCGCGGTGTGCGCGGCCTGGGTCGCTTCTTCAAGCAGGTCTGCCAGTCGGCGCGCCAGGGCTCCCAGGACGATTTTCTGGGCTCCGTGAACATACCCATTGCCGAGATACCCTCGACTGGGCTGGATGCCTGGTTCAAGCTGGAGGCGCGCAGCCATCGCAGCACAGTGCAGGGACGCATACGCCTCAAGCTCTGGCTGTCGACACGCGAGGATCGCGGACACGCGGCCGACGAGAACAATGAGCAGCAGCTGCACAAGATCGAGCAGCTGCAGATGGTCTTCATGCAGCACGAGGTGACCACGCACGAGCCCAGCTGGACCTGGTGCGGCGATCTGCCGGGCCCAGCGCTCACCATACTCCATCAGATGGCGGTGCAGTCGGAGCTCTCGGACCTGCAGTGCGCCATGGCCAGGTGAGTGAATCAACTAAATCACCCTCACAACGAATATGCTTCCATTGTTTCGCTCTTTCCAGATATGTGGCCGCTGCTCGACTGAATCGCTCAACGCCAATGGATCCGAAGTTCTTGCATCGTCTGCTAACGGATGTGGAGAAGCAATGGAATCAGCCCAACCAGGAGCCGCTCACACGCGATCTGGAGCAGTGGTTGGCGGAGGCAATGAATGGATTCGTGGAGCGCTCATTGAATCAGATACGACGACATCGCGACATCTTTCCGGCCCTGAACCCGCCATCGCTCATTCGGCTGGAGTTTCTGCTGCGCTGTCTGGGACTGCTTGGGTCGATGCGCGCCTTCCGCGCCGTCTGCCCATTCAACAAGGGCGTGCGCGGCGAGGTGGTGAATGCGCTCCGCAAGGGCTCCATAATGTGGGGACAGAATGTGCTGCGCGAATCGCAGTGCTTGCCCAATCCATTATCGAATTTCGTAACAACATTAACCGCCGACATCCAACTGGGCCAGACATACTACCACGCGCTCTTCGACAAGTGAGTAAACGAGCCATGATTGCCCGACATGCTGCCTCCTCTGCCACCTTTGTCCAGCATTCGATTAAATATGTGCGGCACGTGTCGCATATAAAACACGCTTCAAGGCCACCCACTCAACCAGGCCGCGCTCACCAGTTGCCCCCAAGCAAATAAAATTCACAAACAGTTTAACAAAAACTGCGCATTTAACCCAAAAAAAAAAAAAAAGATATAGAAAACTCCCGCTGCAGCGACAGTGGCAGTGGCAATGGCAGTGGGAAGGGATGCCATTTACGGTGGTTCAACTGCTCCAGTTCAAGTTTATAGTGCCCACTAATCAGTTGGTTAGTTTGCTAGTTGTTTCAGCAGCTATAAACTTCATTAATTAGTAACGAAAGTTCGCTTTGACAGTTGGGTAACTGCACTTAAAATAATATGGTTTACTCTATTCGATATTGATACAGCAGTGGGCGTTCGTAAATAGCAGCAACTGGGCTACTTCGACGAAGGTCAACCGTCAAGTATATAGCAGGGAGCACTGCCTTAAAGTGAAGGCTACTGTTATCGATATTGTTATCGATTTATCGCTTAATATACTAAATGTCTGTCTGCTTCTTGTGAATATCAGCTAGTTACCATACTATATTATATACATAATACAACTGATCTTATGCCAGGGCCAATCATTATTGTCATCGTTATCGATTTATCGATTCTTGTGTAAATTATGCTGATGCTCTTGCTGCTGTCTGGTTAAGTGGGACACGAAATCCGCTTAGCAAGTTGCCCAACTGCCCAAAGGCAATATTGTGTATTGCCAAAAATTGATCGTTATCGATATCTAGACATATGCTAAAGTCCGATAATTGTCAGCTAGCCCAGGACGATCGTATCGTATACGTATGTACTTATCTAATCAGTCGCATATTTGCTAGTTAGCGCGGCCATAAAAGGTTCCTAATGAGCACATCAAGTGGCTTACACACATAAGCCTCAAATTAATTGCGCTGTCATAAAAATGCGCTCACGTTCCCCAGCGCCCAAAAGAGGCGCACAAACTGGCATCTTGATGGCCCATTTAAACCAGAGATAGCTACAGACGGAGATAGAGAGAGAGATGGGTTGAATTTTCACATTTGCTGTCCAGCGAAAGTGTTGAGTGGCATTAGCAAATTTAGTTGAAGCAATCCCCACCAAAAAGCTAATTGTAGCCTTTAAAAATAGGGTCGAATGCGAAACTTGAAGCTGATTTTGAGCTCTATCGATTTTCAGCTTAGCTGCTAAGTCGCAGCCCCAGCAAATACAGTGAGTGCTGGCTTAGGAGAACTTTGGGCTAGAGTTTGCAAAGGTGAATGTTGCCTGGTTGAGAAAACTTAACTAGACTATGAGTCTGGTCTAGTCTCTATAGGTAAAAGTATACCTTAGAATAGTTTACTCCCTAGAAGAAGCTTGGATTCTTTGGTTTTATTCGTAGAGCCACTCACTGTAGTTGGCTCAGACATTAATTCGTGCATTTATCTGAACTTGGTTGTCTGGTATTCTGTTTGGTTCGCAGCACGAATGGTATTCAGTACTTCAGCATTATCTACAAGCAGTACGATGCGATGGTGGGCGAGGAGGTGTACTCTCGCATGGCTGCTGGGCAGGTGCCTGGCATACGTGTGAATCTCTCGCAGTATGCGGTGCTGGAGGGCGACGCCGAGCCGGTGGATACAAAGCCATTCGAGCTGTTCCTAGCATTGCAGGAATTCTGTCAACTGAAACGACATTTGTCCGCCCAGCCCCAGCCGCCCGAGAAGCCGCTGGCGTTGAGCAATAGTCATGAGTGGTTCATACCGACGTTTGAGCGCTGGATGATGGTTAGCAAGGCGAAGGCATTGCAGCGCATACGTGCCGCCATACGCATGGATGCCATTTGCGAGGGCGAGCGCATTGTGCGCTACAGTAGCTCCTCGGTGGACACGGCCAGCACGCTGCTGAACATCAAGGAATTCTGGAAGGTCATCAATTGGCCGGACGAGGATACGGCCATTATGCTCGAGTCGCAGCTAATCGATGTCGTCTGCTCGGCGGCCATGCACTACTGCGATCTGATACACACGACTCTGGCCGACAGCGGTTACTACGAACAGCAGGGTCCATTCCGCTGCTCCGATGACATGTGCGTTACGGTCAACAACGTGGAGTACGTGCGTCGCACGCTCGCCGAGTTTCGCTCGGACGAACAGCCGCTGGAGGAGTCGGCTGAAAATTTGCTGGAATCGAGCCTGACTCACATGGAGAATCGCTGCGAGCGCATTCTATCGAAGCTGGCGCCGCTCATGCAGATGTCCCTGCAGAAGGCCGTATTCCACTTGGCCTGGTCCCCGGACTCGCTGCCCGCCAACCAGGCCATTGTGCCGCTGCTGGAGTATCTCGACTGTCACTTGGCCGCACTGAACAGCGCGATGCTCACCAAGAACTTTAATCGCTCGCTGCGCTTCATCTGGAAAACGGTGCTGGGCGAGATGTCGCGCCAGATGGAAACGGGCGACGAGACGGACAAGCCCACGCACTTCCACAAGCGGCTGTACGAGGCGCTGCAGCTGCTCGTCGACTTCTTTCATGCGGAGGGCCAGGGTCTGCTGCTGGAGTGCCTGCACACGGAGGACTTCTGGCGCATCGAGCAGCGTCTGCAGTTCCACAAGACGGACACGGATCGCCTGATCGACATGTTCTACTTGAATCGCTTGCGAGAGCAACTCGTGGCGATTATGCCCGGTCCGTATGGCTCCCTGGCCGTGCGCGCCTACTTCAACCACGACTCGCTGTGCGTGGAGGTGCTGCACGCCAGGGATGTGGTGCCACTCGATCCGAATGGCTTCAGTGATCCGTTTGTGGTCATCGAGCTGCTGCCTCGACGCATCTTCCTGCACTGCATGGAGCAGCAAACCAATGTGCACAAGGTGGGTAATTAAGGACTCAGTTTGGGTTCACTTTGGTTATGAAACGATTTTCGTTTGCAGCGCACTTTGAATCCTATTTTCGACGAATGCTTCGAGTTCTCGGTAACACTGGAGCAGTGCCTAACCGAGGGCGCCATGATTTGTTTCACGGTCATGGATCACGATGTGCTCACTGCAAATGACTTTGGCGGCGAGGCTTATCTGGCTCTGGGCAACATACCCGGCGTGGCCGACTACAGCACCAGCGTGGATAATTTCCATGGCCTGAAGCAAATCGAGCTGCCGCTAATGCAGCAGAAGGATAAATGTGAGTAGCAAAAATGAGAATTCAACTGAGAAATTATTATTGTACGAATGGCAAGGGAAAGGACATAAGTTTATGTGGAAATATACTGTATTGTTGGAGCTGTGAATTTAAATTATGTTTTATGTGAAGCAGACTATGTTTAGGTATGAGCTTATAAGTTAGAAGGAGTCCACATTTGCAGTATATACTCCAATTAAGTGTGGAAGCATTGAAATAGCAGCTCTACATTGAGTTCCGGGTATCTCCTAGTCGTATACTCCCAACTGGAATGCATTTACTTGTAGTTTATATTTCAAATTTAACAATTTATATTGATATAAAATATTTATAGTTGAAGTTCCGTTTCAAAAGTCGACTCCCATAAATTTCCAGTTGCAAGCTTTAAAGCCCAACTGCAATATGTATTAAACGAGGAGAGCTGTTCAAGGTTCTGTTCGTGGAAACAATTCAGTTTGTGCGGCCTTCACACCTTAATCCATTCGCTTTGTTTGTTACCTGCAGGCAATCCGATTTTGCAAATACTGGAGCTGCGCGTGAATGACAAACAGGCGCAGGACTTCGTGCGCAAACAGAAGGCGCGTTTCATCAACTGATTCTTCGCTGGAGCCCAGGTGAGCATCGTTTGAAAAACGTAACTCAACTAAAAAGTAGTAAAACAGAAGGGAAACTTGACGGCATGCAATCAAATTGCATTGCATAAAACCATACATTTTAGGCAAAGTCTATTCATTATTAATATTATTTTTAATTTTTTTTTTCGACCCCATTCAAATACGAGAAAAATGTATAAAGTTAAGGGAAAACATTGTAACTATTATGTATTTATGTATTATGTAATGTAGTTGCTTGAAACCCTGGAACCCACTCTCTTCCTCTGTTTGTAAATGTTAGAAAATTCAAGAAATTCAAATGGTGCATAAGTAACAAGTAACGGGGCGAAAGGGTGCCTACACACCCGAAGCCCGTACGTTCTAGACTTTACGTTGAACCCTTACATAATAAACAAATAAACATATATTAGGGACTATCTATGTAGGAGCGTAGTACTTACTTGCTGAAATTGTCACAACTAAGCAGAGTTATATAGAAAACCTATTTGTAGTACAGAGACACACACACATAGACACTGATACCACATACATTTCTAGGCGTTTTGAAGACTTTTACCAAAAAGACACGAATCATCAAGCAACAAGCTTCGGCTCGAGTCGAAGCTATAACTAGCAGAGTTCATAAAAAAAGGGAATTCCCAAATAATAATTATTTAACAGAGATATTCGATCTTTAAAGAGTCTGTAAAGAGTGTCTAAAGCCCTTGGCCAAAACTATTCTATTTGCGATTATTCAGATATTCAATACTTCAACTTTGAACTCTGCAAGTGCAGTAAATATTAAAATCTACACACAAATTTTTTTGAGTCAATTTTAGCTACAACTAAATATCGTCTATCGATATCGATAAACGATTACAACTATTCAAAAATCTTTTCTATGAAACGCCAGTGAAAGAACCTTAAAACAATCAAAATATGCGTAACTCCGAGCTTCTTTAAAATATCACACGATTACTACACACACACACACACACACACGCATACACACACTCTCACTCTCTCCCTCTCTCTCTCATACACAAAGCTATTTACAAACTTCATATTGAATGTATACAATGAATATATCTATATATAAATATATATGTATAAATATATCACGCCCAAAGGACAGTGTAACTAAGTCTATAGAATATTTGTAAACTATTTTCTGAGCACGGATTTTGTATAAATTTATGGGACACACGCTTGCACACAGCACTGTGGGCACAGTGAGTGCCTAAAGTAGCCTTCAGCTGTTTGCTTTTTATACACTTGACTTGAGGCTTCTTCAAAATTACTAAAAACAAAATCCTTTTAAAATACTTTTTGTGTTTTTTTCCTCTTGATTTCGAAAGAAGTTTTCGCTTCGACTGTAAATTTTGTACTATATACAATGCTCTCTATATATAAACAGACACCCAAACACACACACACACACACTCACACTCACACATACATAAATGGATAATAAGTATTGTGTTTGAGCTGTAATTCTTAACTGTAAACTTTTTATACCTTTCGCAAGGCAACAGAGAAACAGTTTTCAAAAACAAAAACAAAAACAAAAAACTTAAAAAATTTAAAAAGAAAATTTTATTAAAAGCACAAAAAATAAACAAAAACAACAAAAATCCAAGTCAAATTATATAGAAAAGAAAACAAAAATATTTTTAATATATACACTTAAAGTCGACTAAAAATTTCATTGAAAGTATTATATTATATACATACTATATGTACTATGAATATATACATATATATGTATGTATGTATATGAACCATATATGAATTATGCAAAAGAGGAAAAGAAATATTTTAGTATTTAAGCGAATTGTAATAGAAAGCTAAACTCTTTTCGTTTTCGATCACTTTTCAAGTTTCATCAGGGTTGACAGCACACACATCAATCAATAAAGATAATTGACAACCCTGGCTGATTGTAGAGTTGCCGCACGCTACATCGAAGTGTAATTCAAAGCTGCCTCAGCCCTCGGTTAGGTAGGAAAGATAGAAAGGCTTGATATGTGATACCCTGGACCTTAAACTATTTATCTAAACTATTGCTACTTCCATTCTATTCCAAAGGTATTTATTTTCTTGTACTCTCCCTCTGCACTGCTTCATTATGTTTCAATTCCAGTCATTCCAATTTCAGATTCACTGAATTTCTTGCGTTTTCGTTTCATCTTTATTTACCTTAGTTGCGTTACTTTAGGCAGTTTGAATTTGAAGTGTTCCACTTCCATTGTTTATATTATTTCACTTTAGTTTCATTATTTATTGTCGTTGTTCTGCTTTCTATTGTTTCATTTTCAGTGTTTCGTTTCCACTGTATTACTTTGAGTGTTTCATTTCGACTGTTCCACTTTAAGTGTTTCACTGTAAGTGCTCCTCTTCGAGTGTTTCACTTCCAGTACTCCAACTTGCAACTGTTTCAACTGCAGCTCTCTCTCCCGCTTTCATTTGCCTCCACTTTCAGTTGATCGACCTTGAACTAACTGCAAAATAAAAACTGCTCTCTTCCATATCTAAGTAACAAATAGTTAAGAATAAGTAAATAAATTTATGCATATAAACAATAAATAGGCAAAATATTTGCTATACTAAGACAAAGTAACCAAGCAACTACTGTGTTGATATGATATGTGTGTACCTCCTCTATCTATGATAATTTCCTATAACGTAAACCAAAGAAGACAACACGAAACGAAACGAAACGAAACACAGACAGAAGTGGAGTAAATCAAATCAAATTATGCATATTACATAGTACATATAACGAGCACTAGAAAACAATTTATTTGCAAAGAATAAAAACAAAATCAAATCAAGCAAATTAAAACCAAAAAGAAAATGCAAAATTGGCCAAAACAAAAGAGACCAAAGGCATTTACGAAGCAAACAAAACAAGGAATGGGATACAGAGATCAGAAACATATAGCAAAGGCCAAAAGCAAATGTTGAAATGATAAATATTGAATAAACATATATATTGTATATATACATATATATATACACACAAATTGTTAAGCTCTGGTAACAACTGCAACAAGAACCTACAATAAGCCCTCCTACAAGATTATACTACGATATATATACATACTATATGAAACTTATACAAAAACCAAACATATGAATGCTATATACAAGCAAACGAGACAACAGCAACTATTTTTCTTGATTTATCTACACAGAAACACACAGACATACACACACACATTTATAAATTGTTACTAAATGTTGTTTCAATACTTTTGGGTTTTTATATACATATATATTTTACTTATGTAAGCCAAGACAAACGCAAACGTTTACCGCCGAAACAAAATAGTAAAAACTACCTAGCTAAACTAGAGCAAAGAGTTAGAGAAACATATAATATATACATACATCTATATATATATATAAATTATATATCATTTTTAAATGTGTGCTTTAAGTGTGTTATAAGAAACTACTAAAAGAGCCACGAGCCGGTTCCTAAAAACTCCAAATTAAATATGTAAAATTTCACTTGAGAAAATCCAATTTTAAAAATTACATCAAAAATAGCTAAAATTCCATAAATCCTTAACTAACTGTAAGTGTGTGTGCAAAACAGTTTTAAATGGCAACAACAAAAGCATAATCAAAGCAGAAAAGCAAATTTAACTAAAATACATATTTAATATATGTGGGAAAAAAACAAATGGAAAAAATACAAAAAAAAAAACTTATCAAATTCAATCAATAAATGTCAATGAATATTTAAAGAGGCAATTTTATTTATGACTGAGATTTTTCAGATTGATTCAACAAATTTAAATGATTTGAATACAATTTTGGGTAAGTATAGGCGGTAAGAGTCTCAATATGTGGCACATATATTAGATATATAATAATATGACACAGTTATATATGTTACATATGTAATAAGAAGGCATATAGTTGCATATGACATGATATGACAATCATTCATATATACAAGAATGTTAAAGTTCTCGTTCCAAGTCATGGCTTGCGGCTTGAGTTCACTTTGCGAACTGTTCTTGGCGCAGTTCATGTCTCTATCTAGTGGGTTCCCAAGTGGTATTTCTTGGTCTTTCATTAACTGTGAATGACTTAACTCTCGAAATGGCTCATATTTTTGTTTTTAGGACTCAGTTCCTAACTGTTGTCATTATACTCATGGCTCAATTCTAGCACTCATTCTAGGCTTCGATTCACTTTGTTTTCTTTATGCTGAAGATCGTTTCTCTCCAGAAGCAGTTCTTACTTATATTATATTTTACTTGATGCTAAGTTCTCTTTCTTTATTCTCTTTTCTTCATTCCTCATCAAAAAGTATAATAAATACTCTTTGAGTTTCACTTGGATCTACATACGAGTAAGTTTCGTTTCTAAAAATGTTTCTCTTTAAGAATCTGGCCGTGCGGCAAAGCTATTAGCTTGATACTGCGTAATAGTCTAATCCACTTGCTGTTCTCATATCATCAATGGGTTTAAACCGTTGAGTAGATATGGTGTACGTATGTGTATGAGAGAGTATGTGTGTGTGTGTGCGTGCGTGGGTTCATGAAAATAAATTGTCGTCGCTGGCAAAGGTTGCGGCAAGTGTTTATGGAATTGATTTCAGTGCAATATGCGTGTGGTTGGGCTGCGATGGCTGCAAAGCTTTTATCTAAATTAAATCCAGGCCAAGACACATGCCAGGTCCATGACGAAGCTGATACGCTCACTCACTCTCCCTCCCTCTCTCTCTCTCTCTCTCTCTCTCTCTCTCTCTCTCTCTCTCTCTTTCTTTCTCTCTGTCTCTCTTTCTCTCTTTCTCTCTCTGTCTCTTTGTGCCTCGCTCGTTGGCGCCTACGCTTGACGTGCAAATCATTTGCCATTTGGCGTGTCATCAAAGCTAAAAAGTTAATGTGTGCAGTCCTGTCTTAAAGTTGCAAGTACACACACCTACACACACACCCACACACACACACACAGTGAGTGTGCAGCACATTGTTCAAGAAAAATCTGTGTAGTTTTATGCAACTTTTATGACAGCAGCAGCAACAGCAGCAGCAGCGACAAAGTTTTTACGACTTCCAACAATGCGAAAATGAAAATAAAAAGAATACACCCAGCAACACACTCACACCAACACACACACATACACACACCCACAACATATAAACAAAGAAAAGTTCACTATGTTCTCGTCTGACCTAGCAAAATACAAGCACAAGTGCTTGCCACTTGGGGGCATGGCACACACACTTGGGCTTTGCGCTGCGAAGTTGCGGCTCGAACTCCTTTGCAATTATGAAGCTGTCGCCGTGACAATGGCAATAGCCTACACACACACACACACACACAGGTATGCCAGCCCACGGCAGATTGTGGCATTGACATGTTGGCTGCCTCGACAGACTGCGGCAACTTTTTGCCTAAGTCGCAAATAAAAATTGCAATTTAAGTTACAGCAATGCATTTCAATGCAAAGAAAAGCTGTGAAAGAAAGGGAGAGAGAGAGTAAAAGATAGAGAGAGTGAGGAGAGTGAGAGAGGCTAAGGGGTGGAGATACCTCCAAGAATGTCGCTGCACTGTGAGTAAATAGGCAGACAAGGCTCAAATGGAAAGTTAAACTTAAAGAGATAATTTGATAGTATACATAGTAGAGAATGTTATGGCTAGGGTAGTCTATTAAGGGCAGGGTATATCCTAGTTTGTCATATTTTTATTTCAATTTTCAATTTGTGTAACTATTATAGATTTGCTGCATATCTTAACTCTAAACTACAACTTGAATTTACTTTATCGCTCACTCCGAATAGCGTATGGCTGGGTCTGCCCGACTCGACTGCAGTATGCCCTGTTTTTAAGCAATTTCAATTTATTTTCTTTGTTTTTCTGTCAGTGCAGCCGGAAATATCATTTTAACCGCAAATTGTCTGTCTTTTTGTTCGTCTTCCGCTGTTCCTCAGCTTTTTAATGCCCTTTGAGCCTTTTGAAGAGGAGCATATTAGTTCTATGAAAAATGTGGCATCTGGCAGTTGCTGTAGACTAAAGATATAATGATATGTATGATATGATATGATATGATGTGAGATGACGTGATATGATGTGATGTGATGTGATGTGAGATGACGTGATATGATGTGATGTGATGTGATGTGATATGATGTGATATGATATGATATGATATGATATGATATGATATGATATGATATGATATGATATGATATGATATGATATGATATGATATGATATGATATGATATGATATGATATGATATGATATGATATGATATGATATGATATGATATGATATGATATGATATGATATGATATGATATGATATGATGTGATATGATATGATATGATATGATGTGATGTGATGTGATGTGATATGATATGATACTTGTTTGTCTGTTCATCTGTCAGTCCTGTTACCTTTGCCTTTGCCTTTGCCTTTGCCTTTGGCTTTGGCTTTGGCTTTTCCTTTGCTTCTGCTTTCAGCATATCCATTGTCTGCACTCCTTTGGTGTTACCTCGCACATATCTTCTAGTCGTGCATACCCGCTTGCTCCACTCTGACTTTCACTCTTTCCCTTTTTCTGCGGCTTTCAGCGCGCTGCCCGCGAGCTGTTCGCATAAATTTGAATGGGAATTTTTATTTACATGCCAGCAGCTAGTGCAGTAGTCCCCGATGCTGCATTAAGCTGCAGCAAGTGTGGCCAATATTTAAAATATGCACCACACACACACACACACACACACATGTAACACACACCCACCCACACACACAGACATAGAGGGTCCGTGTTCATTATCGATGCCATCCGCTGGCACTTTCCGTAATGACTTTGGCCCAGCTACAACGATGCAAATTAGGCGTTAAGGCTGACAACGTTTTTCCACGGCAATGCAGACAGCCACCCTGCCCCCCCCCTCCTCCCCTCGTCCCCTGCAGCCAGCCTCTGTGCCACGCGCTCCAAGTCACGTGCGGCAGCTGGCCGAGCCAACCAGAGCGTCTAATGAAGTGGCCTCTGTTCCGGCGCTTGCGGCAGGGCGTGAAAGGTAAGTACTGCACCACCCAGCAGCCCCACCCCACCACCACAGCTGCCTTTTTTGTTGCACGTGTTGCAGAACTTTCGGTTAACGGTTATTAAATGCAGTTTGACAACAAAAATGTGGCAGCAAAAGTGCAAAGTGCAGACGCAGCGACGCGTCTCTCTCTCTCGCTGTGCCTGACTGGCTAGGGCCTCTCTCTCACTGCTAGAGTCTCTCTCTCTCTCCATATCTCTCCCACTCTCTCTCTCTCTGTGTGTTGATCGCCAGCTCCCAAACCGGTTTTGCGCTCAGTTTTTAGACCAGTTTAGACCAAACGCAGATGCGCTGCGCCCAAGCGCCGATCAGTTCGAGCTGAAATCGCGACGCGCTCGCCACGCAGCCGCGCTTCAAAATCAGAAGAAAATAAAGAAAAAAACCAAAAATAAAAAATAAAAAAATTAATAAAAAACCGAATAAACTCGAAAAACAAAGTGAGCAAGCAGCAGCCTCAGCAATATATTCAACTATTTTTAGCGCATTACGTGAGTGTCATACGAATTAGACTCAGCTGAGCGAGAAGCAAACAGAAATGTGCTAAATAGTGTACACTGTACTACAGGCCCGAAAATCTTTCTAACAAACGCTGCCCTTTGGCTATGTGTGCGTGTGTGTGTGTGTGTGTAGGCGCATAACTCAGCTTGAGCCAGGCCAAAATAAAAAACCTGCTGCTATTATTAGCTTAAGCCAAGATTATGGCCGATTTGGCTTGGCTCTCTTTGCCCATTGTTGGCTGGCTTAGGCCGCCTCTGCCTCTGCCGCTGCCTGCGCCTCTCCGCCTCTCTTAATGTTGTGTGAAAATCTGCAACGCCTTTCATTCATGCCAAACGATTATATCACACATGCGCAAGTGTGTGTGTGAGTGAACGAGTGTGTGTGTGTGTGTGTGTGTGTTGGCTGTCGTTTTGGCCAGAACCAGTCAAAGCATCCACACACACACACACACACACCTAGGCAGACACCAACACAACAATTTTTGCATAAATCAAGACGTCATTGATACGAATTCTCGACTATATGCAAATCTATTATATATATGTATAGTATATAGATTTTTGGATTGATTGACTGTTTGACTAATTGTTAGTTAATGCCCAGAACCAACCGTTAAGCATATAAACCTAAATTCTTAGCTACAGTTAGACGAGGGCTTAGCCTAAGGAGAAGAAGAGATATGAAGAGCAGTGGGGCAGATGAAAGAGTTCATAGGCAACTCAGTGTCATATGGGTGCTTAAAGTGAATAGCAGGCCTAACTTGGTAGTATATAGTAGATAGATATATGTAGATAAAGGTATAGATATGCGTATAGGTATATCTATAACAGTTTTCAACTCTTCAACAGATCAATGAATGAATGAGAGTATACGAATAGTGACTGAATCTACATTTAATCAAGAGTATCCAGCACTGACAACAAGCTAAGACTTGCCAATTTGATGTGTCAATAAATAGCATAAACGGTTAGAGTTATAACCAGATATTTATAGGCCATGAAAATAGTGAAAAACTCCGCAGCACAGAGAACCTGGTGAAAATGCATTTTCGTAAACGTTTAACACAGTTTGCGGCTAAGTCAATGCCAGCGGAACAAATGCAGGCGAATGAATGGAATAAGCCAGGCATAAAGCCGCTAGTCTATGGCATAGATATGTATATATAGACATAAACTATATATAAATATATATATATATACATATCCATATCCATATACATATCTATATCTATAAATTTGTTTATTTTTCTGTACAACAGACGCCAGTGAAGTGACAGTGCAATGAAATGTGTGCAACAGCTATAAAAACAACAACAACAGCAACAGCAACGAAATACTAACAACCTGTCGTTGTCGCTGGCAAAGCGTTAACAATAAATAAGCGAAACAATAGCAGCAGCAACAACAACAGCAACAACACCAACAAACAACAACAACAGTTGACTGTACAACAATGAGCAGAGAAGGTAAGCCAGTTTTTTAGCCCACAATCGTGCATTGGTATACATTTATGCATATATATATATGTATATATATATACAACAACACACACACACACACACTTAAGCCATCCACACACGCTTCAAACATTTGCGCATTTATTGCCATTAATTTTATTTCGCTTTAAATGAAGTGCAAGTGTCAATAAGCGCTAAAGATATACGTACGGTACGTATGTGTATCTATAAGATACGTGAGATACAAGCTCGAAAAGCCAAGATTTATAATTATATGGAAAGATTTAAGAATGGAATGCAGTGCTTAATGAAGAATTAAACAAATTTGTAGTTCGAGAATTCTTGAGATATATAAAGTATCTATGAGATACTTTTGTGAGTGGAGAGCTGTAAGAGAGTTCACATGCATAAGTTTGAAGCAGCCTTTGACTGAGATTCAATGGATTGAGCTTCTATAAGATAATCAATACAACTTTAGGAATCGTATAGATAAAAGAGATCTATAAGATACACATTCCTTAAAGCCAAGTCACAGCGTGGCAGACTAAGCTTTGCTATATCCATGAATTGATTTTTTATGAGTATCAATCACAGACTATCATATAGTATCGTGATCTATTATATAGAGATCTGCCACTCACTCTACAGAAAAACTCACTCTTCATAGAGATACATAGCTCATAAATCTTGAACTCTTAGCTGGGAAGGTCACGTGCTTGAGCTCCATACATCTCTAAGATAAACGCTCTCTAAGCTAGACACTTCATGGCATAAGGTCATGATGCAGCTGCTTATTTCCGCAGCTCTTGAACTCTGAACTGCAAGAGTTTGCCGCGTGGGTGCCGAAAAAAAAATACTACAAAAAATATTTAACAGCTCCAAAAATGAAACTGAAACTGAGACGGCGACTGAGACGGCGACGGCGATTGAGACGGCGACTGCGATTCTCGCATTCGGTTGACCGTGAAAAGTCAAAGACGCAGCCGAAGCTGTTGCCTTTTATGAGCATGATTCAGTTTTTATTCCAGCTCAGCTTATTCTCTCATTCTCTCTCGTTCTCTCTTAACGTTGTTTGTTATTCGCTTGTCGTTGGCTTATGTCATTCGGCAACGATTTGTCAGCGCAGCGGAAATCCAAGCGGAGCCAAATTAAAACGCGAATGCAGGAAAATGTTGATTAGTTGGCCAACGCATTTGGCCAATTGCATAGGTCGTTCTGGCCATTTTCGAAGCTGGTCCCAGCCATTTGCTTATCGATAATTATCGAATCGCAGAAAATACCATTGCCAAATCAATGCAGACGAGGAAATTAATTGGCCAAGCGCGACTGGCAATGCACTTATACGCACTCTTAGCCAATCTGGAAAGAGAAACTTTGGTAGTTGCTTTAAAAGACAATTTAATTGTGGCTGAAGCAAGGAAGGAAGAATGTTGGGCGAGCGTTGAATATATTTCAAGATAAATGAAGGGTGGAATATATGATTTATAGATCTATCTGTGGAGGAGGTCAAATTACTTGCGCTCCGGCAGATAGGCCAACAAATGTTTGGATGGACGAAGACAGACAGTCGGAACAGATGATTAGCTCGACGAACCTTTCGCCCCTTTATAAACAAGCCTAATCATAGAGAATATATCTTCAACTTTCATCTGGGGAAACCATTTGGTTTGCGATGCCCGGGAAGGCAGCTGTAAATGGGAGTCGTGTTCCGTAAAAAGGCATGTGACTATGTCACAGCTAATCTATTTATAATAAAACCAAAGACGTAACATCCATGAAAATGTACCCAAAATCAAATATACGAGCTCTTACTTAAGATATTATCATAATCTGGCGTCTCATCTGTAAGACAATAGACGCATTACGGAATCTACATACAGTTCGAGCGGTTGTCTTTGGAGTTAGTCGTTTGTCGTCTGCTCTCAGACAGTTAGCTTTTCTTTTCTCTTCCCAGACCCGGTCAGACCCACTGTGCATAACAGAGAACTGGATTTGGTTGTTGTTGCCCCTCGAATTTTTTGGAGTAGTCGCAGCGCAGCAACAAGGGCCGCTGGCGATGTTGTTGATAAAAACAGAGGAAAAAGTCAGCGATGCTTGGCGCACGCCATGCCTCATGCCCCGTGCAACGTGCCCCCAATTCCACATTGCCCAAACCAATAGCCGACAATAAAACGGAGTAGAAGAGAATACAGATAAGAATTGGTATGCCGAGAGATACCCTGTCAGTTGAGTTTACTAATGTGTTGAGCGTGAAATACCTTACCAGAGTATCGATACTTATCGAATGAAAGTTATCGAAAATCACTTCTTTAGCTCCTACTTAAAGAGACCTGCCAGCTCCTGCTATGGAAGTTTATAGTCCCACTCTCTCGTCTCTTATCTCTACAGGGTATCTCAGTACCTAGAAGTTTAGAGCCAACGCCAACGGCACAAAACTATTTTATTCCGCTGATGACAATGTTTTGATAGCACATAATCAGTTTTTGGCTTTTAGATGTAAATATATGTATATATATTTCTTTTGGGGTCAAGTCGCGATGGTAATTGGACGCAGCCTCAATTAGCGCAAAAGAGCTGCAAATTTGCTTTTGACAGTGTATGTCTGGGGTCGGGTATTGCGTTACGTACGTATGTACATGCAATGCTGTGCGACAATTCAGCTACAGCGACGGACCAGCAGCAGCGACAATTGACAGGGAAAGTTACGTAATAGTGCGGCATGTAGTTGTTGTTGTTGTTGTTGTTGTTGTTGTTGTGACTATTTAAGACGGGTTTGCAACAGATACTGTTGCAAGCGCACAACGCTGCGTATGCGCATTATCATCAGCTTGACACGAACATCAAATGTTGAAGTTTTTGTTTTTTGTCTTTTTGTTGCTTCAATGCAAATGCGCCAACATCGAAAACTCAAATAGAAACTCGTAAATCAATCAGCGCTAATCACCATTCAATCAGGTATGCAGAAAAATATATACATATATATATGTATATAGATTTGTATATATATTCGCATTAGCTTGGGTAATCAAGACGTTGCACTGCGAGGCAAGCCATAAAAATAGACGCTAGATGCTTATAAAATGATTGCTTAACATCATTAGCGCTAGTGGCAGTGAAAGAACGATACCAATAAACGATAATTATCGATAATTATTATATATATCACAATAATATTATAATATATAACTGCTGAGCTGAGCTGTAGAGTAGTATGTGAGAGTCAGACAGTTAAATATATATATATAGTCAGTCATATAGTCATAGCTATATATCGATATACATTGATCATAGCTATAAGACTCCAGCTAGAGCTTGGTAACAACCAGATTGATGCGCAAAGCCTGCCTCTGTTCAGCAAAGTCGTCACTGCCTAGCTATATATCAGCTATATCTATATAGTAAATTTTCTTCAAGAAATATCGATTATATTTATCGATAAACTACTTTTCCATTCTATTGTAATTTTCGTCAGACATGGGCAATTGAAATGCACAGCTGATGCTGATGCTGATGCTCGTGCGGATGCCGATGATTTTATTACGTAATTAATATCTCGTGTCATTGCAAGGCAAACTTACATAAAAACGTTGCCGCTGAAATGCCTCAAATCAAATGCCAGCAAATGCGATAAGTGTGGAATACTAAAAAACCAGATATACATATATATATAAAATGAATATACATATCTAGCATAAGTATGGATTGACGTAGAAGGGGAGGATGCATACGTATGAATGTATAGCCTTTGCCCTTATTCTAGTAAATATTTGTAATGAAGATATGTAAATCTGCGCACATACTGTACGTATGTAAATTCGCAGCTTCGTCTCTCTGTTTGATATACATAAACTACTTTCAAATACTTAACTCTTTGCCAGTTGTATCATAAACAAAGACCGGAATCAAATCAATTCACAAGCAATCAAAAATATTACTATAATAAAAAAAGAACATTTCCGGGTGACGTAGGTACCCAAGCCCAAACGAATGTCAACTGTACTACATCTGTATATATATCAGTAGTTGATTCTACTGCTCATATATATCAGCTAGACATACCTTGCATTGTCCATTTCGTGACTTAATTAAAATGCCATATGTTAGCGCAGGAAATACAAAAATCTCATGACTTTTTGCGTCTCAATTGGAGTAAACAATGGGAGACATACATGAGAACATAAGTACAAACATACACTCCAACTAGTCTATCATATATGAATAGCTCGCGCTCACAATTCAATGCCCTCTCGAGTGGAGCTCTCAGCTCAGACGCCGCCCTCTGCCCCTCTCCTTGGCTGAAGCTGTGATGTAATTGAGGCAGATGAAACTTGTTTGGAATGCCTTGCACAAGCTGACAACTCGGACGATCCACACTTGACATTAAGACAACTCCAAATCTACGCCCACAAATCCATAGTCGAAGCGCTGTCGACACGTTGCCAACTACAGCTGGCAAATTATACACACCTCTCTGTGTGTATGTGTGTGTGTGTGTGTGTGTGTGTGTGTGTGTGTGTGTGAGTCTCGAGTTGAGCAAAATAACAAATATTATACAATAATTACTATAACAATCTTAAATGGCTACACCCTTCCCATAAATCACTGTCTGCTTGAGCCGAGAGAAGACCTTGAAGTTGGCGAAAAGTAAACAAACTCGACGTACAAATACCCTATTATGAGTTTCTTGTTTGCACACGATAATTGTGAAGTTGCGGCTGAGGCAACTTGTGTAGACTGGAGTGGATATATGTATAGATCGATATATGTATGTGCAGATGAAAGTATGTGTGAATGTAGATGTAGATATGTAAAGGTAAAGATATACAAAGCTGTGTGTATATGCATGTATACTTACAGGCACATACATATGCGGATGTCTATGTATATATACCTCATTCATCCACTCATACATCCATCCATCCACCGATACATGCATCGATACATCACTACATTCCATCCACACATACATCTACAAATCTATTCATTCATACATACTTCCCCACAATAACTCATCTATAAATATATTCATACAGCTATTCATACATTCATTCTTTCATCCGTTCATCAATCGATCCAGATATCTATTCATTCATACATCCAGCCATTTGTGCTATATATCTTCATCCACACCTACATCTATTCATGCGCCTCCCTTGGCATACATCCTCTAACAGCTTGCTTAGAGGAAGTGCAATGCTCTTACATCAACACATGCCATATATGATGTAGTTATGTATCCACATCTACATCTAACTAACACATGCTGCAGCCAAAGACTTTAGTTTTTAGCTGGCCAACTTGCAACTTGGCTATATTAATTAATCGGCATTTGAGCCGGATTAGAATATTCGCAGGCAGCGAACGGCTATCAATTGGGCAGCAGCAGCAGCAGCAGCAGTAGAATTCTGGTCTTGGTCGAGCAGCAGCTGCAGAGTCGCCGTCAAACGAGCGTGGGAAACTTTCGCAAATTGGAATTGGCCAAGCCGGCCGGTCGGCCGGTCGGTCGGCCTATCGGCTGGTCGACTGGCTGGGGCTGCCAGCATGAGTTTGCATATCTCGCAGGCTCGCATTGGCCTCCACTTGATTTTTAACTATTTTTTGTTCTCTCTCTCTCTCTCTCTCTCTCTCTTTGCCGCCATCAAGTGCAAAATGCTGGCCAAAATGAGAAAAAAAATGCAAAATTGTCAATGTGCCGTTGTATGTAGTTTGCAATTAAAATATATCTTGCTCTCTGCATGCAAAGAGCTTTTATGTATCTTAAAGATACAAAAGCTTATCTAAATACAGCAAAAACTCTTTTTGAGAGTTTCCAAGTTTTCACTCTTTGGCAGAGTCTGATATATGTGTATACGACTGTACAGAGAGAGAGAGTGAGAGAGAGAGAGAGAGAGAGAGAGAGAGAGAGGGAGAGAAACAGCCACATAAATGTCAAAAATATTCACATTTGCCTGCTGCTGCAGTTGGAAAAGCAATAGAAATGCGATTCCATTGAGGCAACAGAGTCGAGAATTTTGTTTCACGTCTTATAGATAAGCCCACACACACACGCATACGCATAGACATGTCACTTGCAGCCTACCTGCAGCACTTGTTCATACCTGAGTTATTCACAGTCGAAAACACAAAAAGTTATAACGGTCTTGCCACAAGAACAAACTAGACTCTCCCTCCGACTGCCCCTCCCCCCTCGCCCACACTCACACTCGGTTCGCCGCCCACACTGCTTGCCACACACGCTGCTCGCCGCAGCGTGCCACAAACAGCAACTGGCCATAAATATGCCCGGGCTTCGACTGTGAACAGGTTTACGTGCAGCTCCTCAAACTCCAACTGCCACGCCCCCTCAATGCCTTCCTGCCTCCCTGCCTCACTCTTTCATATTTCTAATGCGCTTTGTTTTTGGCTTTGCCGCCTGCTGCCATTTAGACCGTGCGTTGCGAGTACTTAAAACCGTTTGCCAACAATTACCGTTAGACGGGTTAGTACACCTGTAAGTGAAACACTCGCCAAGAAGAGATCTCCTATCAGAGTTCTGGCAACTGTAAGTGCTGCGTGCATGAATGCGAGACTAAACTTCAAATTCGAATGGAAATTCCTTCTTTCATGTCAATGATGAAATCTGAATGGCTAGCTGAGGGATGCGAGCTAATTGATATCCGATCTTATGCTATTCTGAGTATTATTTATCAACATAATGAAGACATTTATTCATAAGTGAAGACAGGCAGGCGGTCAGATGAACGGACACACAGAAGGACGGAGGGATGGAAGGCCAGATGAACGGACAGATTGACGAACAGGCAGAGGGCAGACGGAAGAGCATACGGAAGTATAAACAGAGTTACAGACTAAAGAGACGGACGGAAGATTGAAGGATAGACAGATGGACAGGCTGAAGGGTTAGCAGTCGAACAGTCAAAAGAAAAGCGCAGGTGAAAGGTCAAAGGGAAGCATGGCTAAGCGGGCGGATATCCGTAAGTAAAAGTTGAAGCATAAACGGAAAGATGAATGCTAACCAGACAGAGAGAGAGAGAGAGAGAGAAAAGCAGAGCAAAGTGAACAATCTGAAACTTAATATACTAAATTTGGAATAGAAAACAAGCAAATTCGTTTCAATTGATATATATCTACAATCTTACATATGTATATATGAACTTATATATATATGTAATGTATGATTATTCATGATTCATTAAATTCAAATTCACTTAACGTGAGCAAAGCTCTAGAGCCAGAGCCCCACTCATGCTGGCTTAGCTTCAATTTAGTTGGGGTCTCGCCACATTGGGCTCTATTTCTTTGCAACTCAATTTTTGTACGGCCAATTGTTGTCGACTGCCTCGACGCGGTCTAGTCAAGGGTCTTCAAGATCTGGCAAAGTCTTTGATGTCTCTGGCCACAGTCGGCTTACAGTTTTTGGTCGAATTGAAATTAATGTGGCAAACGTGAGGCGCCCTTTACCCCACAGCCCGACAACCTGACTACATCAGATATACTTATATATATGTGTGTGTGGTTGTATCTTGTAGTACGTTTATCTGCATCTGTGCGCGCACACAACAGCTGCGACCGCTGTCAACGGCTTCATTTTGGCCAGTTGCCACAGTTGAAGTAGAACTCCGTCCAGCTAGACAAGAAATCCGTTGACTGCCACAAGTTGTTGCCACGTCTACCAGAGAGTATAAGACTATTAGAAGTAGACCGAAGTATAGGAGCCCTTTGTATGGATATGTCCAGCAGGTATAGAATATATACACTTAAGTTAACTAGAGAGGCAGAGGCGCTGTAAGAGTACGTTCTAGCATAACATTTGTTTGCACTGTTAATGTTATCTTACATTATGTTAATGTTATGTTACAGTATGTTAAGCAGCTGGCAGAGTATTCTCCTTTCGGCCTTCACATTCTCTCTACATTTTAATTTCTTCTTGGCTTAAAGTGAGTTTGCAAAAAAAAAAAAAAACAGCCGACAAAAAATATAAGTCAAGGGAAAAGGTAACCCAACAGAGGGGCTGGTGCTGGGGGGCGGGGTGTGGGGTATGTGGGTAAGCAGACGGCGGCTTTTGGCTCGCAAAGCCAACTTTCTCTGCACGAGTGTTGAGATTTAATATTGTTTACCCACAACAACCAATAACAACAACAAACAGACAAACAGACAGACAGACAGACAACAAACAACAAGCGGCAATTGTAGTTCGCTTTTTGTTTGGTCAATTCTGCTTCTTCCCGTTGCTTTCGTCTAAGCATTGATTTTAATGGCTGACAATCATAAAGAAAAACGCCAAAAATTAATAAAGGAAATACATCAACATATCCATGCTGTGTGTATGTATGTCTATATGTCTATAAGTTTATGTTTCTGCCTCTCAGATCGCACTTTCATTGCCCTTTTCGCACTTGGCGTTTATTAATTTTGTAGCCGTTACCGTTAGCCATCTTTTGTTGCTGTCTTGTTTTTTTTTTTTTTTTTGGCTTTTATTTTTAGCCATTTCGCTTGCCCAAATAGATTAGCGACAGCCAACAGAGACGTGAGCTAGCATTTATGGCTAGAAAGTGTTATATTGCAAATGTTGTTGTCGCTGGTGTTGCTGGTGTTGCTGTGGCTGGTGTTGCTGTTGTCATAATGTTTTGGCAAACTGACCGCCCATTTGAATGCTTGAAAACCTCACGATAGAGCTTGACACGGCTCTGGGACAGTTGACCAGGGCGCAAATTGCGGCACAGTGGGGCTAAATCATTAAGAATGCGGCTCAAAATAGATATAAAATATAAAAAAAAATATGTATAATAATATAGTATATAATATAACAATAATAATACTAATACTAATAATAATAATACTAATAATAATAATATTAATAGTAATAATAATAATAATAATAATAGTAATAATAATAAAATACAATCTCACTTCTTAAGCCTGGCCTATGATAAGCACATAGGCTTCAGGCACTGCATATATCATCTCAAATCCATAAATCTTACATATATAAATATATATTAAGTTTCATAAAGATATATAACATTTGCAGACAATATGCATAGAGCTCGCTCCACTGTGCAGTGCTCAGAACAATTTTAAACGCTGCTCATTTTTCAAAGCTGTGGCCGCTTTTGCCCCAATATGAATGCTGTGCGTGTGTGCGTGTGTGTGTGTGTGTGTGCTGGGCTATGTGAGTGTTTTTAATAGCTGGCAGGGTTAAAAATTTAATGGAAAAACGTTTTAATAAATCAGTTAAGTGGTCTTGCCGCTTTTTTGCGGCTAATTACACGCATTAGTGTTGGCCAAGCCAATCCAGACTCGACTCGACTCAGCCCGACTCGCCGCCCCCTAGACTGGGCTCTGCTGCTGCCCTCCACGTTCCATACACGACGACAAGCTGCGTGTTAAGCGTCGCCAAACAAAATGTACTCGGCTGACGGCTGGCTCTCTGGACTTGGGCCTGGACCTCGATGGGCAGCGCGTAATTTAGCAATTAAAAGCGATTAACGCGCTACTTAAGCGACTTTTTTACGTCAAGATTGTCGTCGTCTTAATGGCCCACGAGTCGAGGAATCAGCCATATCAAGCCAAAGATTAGGCCTCGCCTCGCCTCGCCACTTGGACTGCTTCAAATTTGATGTCGTCCAATAGAAAAGGCATAAAAAAGATGTGCATATAAAGCGTCGTTCCCTAATGAAAATTTACTGGCCACAATCCAGTTTTCAGTTAACAACTTCAAGCGAGTTCAGGCTGAGGAAATCTCTAGATTTAGTTAGGGACTTTCATTATCTATACTTCAAGCATTTTTCAACCTGTTTTAGCCCATTCTGTTTGCTTATATTAAGATTTTATTGCATATTGTGTTTCAATTCCATTCTGTTTCCTATAATTGGAGGCTTAGCTCTTAGGTGAAGCTATCTGCACTGAGGTGAAGCTATCTGCTAGTCGGGCACTCCCTTCTAAAGAACTCTTACTAGCTGAGTTTCGTTATCTTGGCAATTGGAATTTCGGGCGCAGAACTTCAGCCAGCCTTGGGATGAAGATCAATGGAGTTATTATGAGAGCCATTTGTAGTGGTGCCTTTTTCTGCTTCTTTTCTTTCTTTTTTTGGGTCAACTGCAGTGCCCGGGCCTTTTGCATTTTGGCCAAGTTTCGTGTTGGCATGTGAAAGGCGATTGCCGATCGGAAAGTGGCGATCGCTGGCTCCAGTTCTGTCCCTGGCTCTGGCCGGAGTGAATGCCTTGCACCAGTTTATGTTTATGTGGGTTAACTGGGCCGCCCCATAAATTGCGCGAAGCGGGGCGTGGCTGGGCGCATAACTTTCTAAACGGCTCGGTCAAGCGCTTATGACACTTGACCACAAAACTGGACGCGAACTGGGCGAGCTCTTCTCACTTGCCGCAGAATGCAAATGGCAAACGAATTAACAATCCGTTTCAACTAGATTTCGTTTCGTTTCGTTTCGTTTGGCTTTTCGTAACGACTTCCGCCGTTTCTTAAGTTGGCTTTAGCCCATTGTTGGCCGCCGCCGGAAGCGCAAGTGCCGTTTCGAGAGCGAAAGTTGTGAAATCCATCAAAGAAGGCGGCAAATGTGTGAATCGTGTACTAACTCAGCGAATGCCAATGCCGATGCGATGTCGTTCTTTATTATATTTTACGAGCCATAAGCCAAAGAGCATTACCTGGACAGGTGCAAATGCACAATATATACATCTGTATATATATAGTATATTGCATATATATAAATTCCTACCTTGGGCGCCCGCACCCGCATGCTTTACGGCTTATTTATGCTGTTTATGCAGCGTTAAAGGTTATAACACATGCCAGAGGTTTATGCGGCCCGGCGCCGCCAAGGTAAATATGAGAGCAAACACATTTTAATGGCATTCCATTTATATTTACATTGGAGGAACAGTGCTCCAAGGCTAACCTAACAAAACACCAAGCCTAAAATAAGAAAAATATACCCAGAGAGAGAGAGAGAGAGAGAGAGAGAGAGAGAGAGAGAGGGAGCTGCATAAACAAATCAAGAAATGCTCAAATGCCACGCATTGGAGTTGCAAAAAGGCTTTTGATGCCCGACAAGTGATAGAAATGGACACGGCTGGAGCTAGTTTCGAGTTCCCCAACATCATCATGATGTTCAACATGATCATTATGATGCTGTTGTGGCCAATGGACCACACACTCACGGCCTGCCAAGGGCCGCAGTTCGATTTTTCATTTGACAATGAAGGCGACGCCCACACCATAAATGTCCCAACCAGCTGTCTCTGGCTATCTGTGTGTGTACGTGTGTGTGTGCGTGCGTGTGTGTGTGCGAGTGTGTGTGTGCACTCCCTAGACGCTGAAAAATCTCAGCAGCGAACTTGAAACTTTTGTCTGGCCTAGAGCCTAGACCAAACCCCCAACTGACAATTGTATCGCGATTCACCGCCAGGCAAACAGCAAGCAGCAAGCAGCGAAATACACTGCAACAAAAGCCACTTCAGTTGGCATAATAAGTGGGCTGGGCAACTAGACCAGCCCCGAAGACGGCTCTAGTTGAAGTCCAGCCAGCTGGAAGATCGGGCTGCAGCTACGACACCCTTTAATTGGCCTAATCGCCACAATAACTCAATTTCTTATCAGCCACAACAGCAGCCAAGGCGATAATTATATTCATTTGAGGAACTAGCGACACTCTATATATGTATATGTATATGTATATGATGGTATCTAGCAGCAAGTCGACGTCTGAATGCACTCTCTCAAGTATTGTGAATGTGGACTGATGATGGATCTATTCAGTGTTTTAATTGTGGAAGATGAATGAATCCGTGAATGAATGAGTGAAACGAAAGTGAAAGTTAAATGAATGCATGCATGAATGTATGTATGAATGCATGAATATATGAATGTATGAATATATGCTTATATGAATATATGAGTATATGAATATATGCTTATATGAATATATGAATGAATGAATATATGAATAAATGAATGAATATATAAATGAATGACTGAATGAATATATGAATATATGAATGTATGAATATATGCTATTATATGAATATATAAATGAATGAACATATGAATAAATGAATGAATATATAAATGAATGACTGAATTTATATATGAATATATGAATGCATGAATATATAAATGTATGAATATATGCTTATATGAATATATGAGTGTATGAATATATGATTATATGAATATATGAATGAATGAACATATGAGTAAATGAATGACTATATGTATAAATGAATGAATGAATGAATGTATGTATGTATGTATGTAAGTATGTATGAATATATGAACGTATGAATGTATGAATGAATGAATGCATAAATGTATGAATGTATGAATGCATGAATATATGAACTTATAAATATATGAATGAATGAATCTATATGAATATATGAATGATTATATATATATATGAATATATGAATGAATGAATATATGAATGAATGAATATATATGAATATATGAATGATTGAATATATATGAATATATGACTGAATGAATATATATGAATATATTAATATATGAACGTGAGAATATATGAATATGTGAATGAATGAGTATATATGAATATATTAATGTATATGAGTATATATATGAATACATGAATGAATGAATTTCTATGAATATATGAGCATATGAATGAATGAAGTTTATATATGATTATTTGGATATGGATAAATGTTGTTCTTCCATAACTTTTTGATAGCTCTTTATGCTACCCTTCTATGCGAGTCTCATGAGTTCACGCATGACTCATACACACTCAAAACAGTTAATAAAATACACTCACACTCGTTCCATAAAAGCCATCGAGGCAACGATATGTGGAGCTCAGCTCCAAAGTTAGGGTATTAACATGTAATAAAGTTAAAGTTATAGCTTATCGCAGTGCAGCTGCAGCACGGGGGTTGGAGGGAGTGCGCGGGGGGGGGCTAGTCGTGGAGTGCGACTCGCTGCCATCCTGGCTCGAGTGGCGGTCGGTACCCAGGTCCCGGGAAAGGCAAATGCTAAGCCAGAGCTACGTGACCAAGTGACAAATTGCTGGCAACTGTAACGACATCGACTTCAAAATTCGTGTTGCCCTGAACTTGAATGATATTCGTTCGAGTGAGGTGCGGCATGCGTGCATGCCGCAGTTCGAACGTCAGGATGTGCCCAACACACACACACACACACACACTCACACACACACAGAGACACGCGCGCGAGCAGTGCAACGAACTTGGGATTGTCCACTGCTGGGTGCAGCCAAAGGTCTCCAGCCGAGCAATCGCAGCTGAAATATAGTATGTAGCGCTCCTAAAACGCATTTTAAAGGCAAACCAAGGCAGAAATTGACAGTGATTGGCCAGCAGATACCCTGTAAGCAGCATCGAGTGGCCTTGATTCCAGTTTATGAGTATTCATTTTAGGTATCTACCATATAGGCATAACAAGCTCCAGCTCTTCTAAGTTCTCACAGTTGTCACAACTAATATGACCCATTTGCCTGCACTTAGAGTCCCCATAGGGTATACAAAAAGTAATCAAAATAATATATATCTATATATATATATATAAGCTGACATTTAAATCGGGGCGTGTTTTGCCTTATCAAGTAGCAAAGTTATTGGCTGACCGATGCGGGCCAGCGACGCAAAAGGCTTTTCGCAATTTGATCGCTTAACGAAGATACATATATACAGGGGGCTTACCATTATCTCTCTCTCTCTCTCTCTCTCTATCTCTCTCTCTCTCTCTCTCTCTCTCTCTCTCTCTCTTTAGCTGTTGCACTTCCTGCTAAGCAATTTTAGTAAAGTTTCAGTAAAATGGAACTTGTGAAAATGTTTGAATTAATTTAAGAGAGAGAGAGAGAGAGAGAGAGAGAGAAAGAGAGGGCGCGAGAGTGCGCGCTTGAACAAAGCTCTTCAACATAACCTCAAATTTGATAAACTTTTTGCTAATTTGCTGCACATCAGCTCAAAGTTGGCCATCTTCGGTTGGCACCGCTGCTCAAATTGAATACGAATTGTGCACCTAACGCTTGTTAAATATAGTTTGGCCCACACACACGCTCACATACACTCTCACACACGCACACACACGCACACACACACACACATACACTTACATAAAACGCAGTCATAACTTTTTGCACACTAATTAAAAGTTGAAAACTGGCTACTAATTTGCAAGCAGCCAAACGCCAGTTAATTGCAACGAATCTCAACATCTCTGTGCGTATTTTTTTTATTGTTTTCAGGCAGCCGCAGCTATCGTGGGACTTTTTAGAGACAACAACGGGCCGCAGCTGAGCAGACAGACCCACAGAGGAGACCAGCGGCCTGAGCCAAAGCCAGAGCCAACGACGAAATCAACGAAGAAGTCAAGCAGCGGACAAAGCGGAGCAGCAGACGGACACATCTAGTAAAATGCACGAGAGGCGCGTCAAGAAGTAAGAAGAGGAAGAGAAGAGAGAGATAGAGAGAGAGAGAGAGAGAGAGATAGAGAGATATATAGAGATAAAGATAGAGTTAGAGCTAGAGATAGAGACATAGATAGAGACATATATAGATATAGATATACAGATAGATAGATATATAGATATACAGATAGAGATAGAGATAGAGATAGAGAGAGATAGAAATAGAGATAAAGATACAGATACAGATACAGATACAGATACAGATACAGATACAGATACAGATACAGATACAGATACAGATACAGATACAGATACAGATACAGATAGAGATAGATAGAGAAAGAGATAGAGATAGAGATAGAGATAGAGAGAGAGAGAGAGATAGAAATAGAAATAGAGATACAGATACAGACAGAGATACAGATACAGAAACAGATACAGAAACAGATACAGATACAGATACAGATACAGATACAAAAACAGATACAGATACAGATACAGATACAGATACAGATACAGATACAGATACAGATACAGATACAGATACAGATACAGATACAGATACAGATACAGATACAGATACTGATACTGATACAGATACAGATACAGATACAGATACAGATACAGATACAGATACAGACAGAGATACAGAAACAGATTCAGAAACAGATACAGATACAGATACAGATACAGATACAGATACAGATACAGATACAGATACAGATACAGATACAGATACAGATACAGATACAGATACAGATACAGATACAGATACAGATACAGATACAGATACAGATACAGATACAGATACAGATACAGATACAGATACAGATAGAGAGAGATAGAGATAGAAAGAGAGAGAGATAGAAATAGAAATAGAGATACAGATACAGATAGCGATACAGATACAAATATTAACAATATCCACACACTCCACAGACTAAAGGGCGGACATTATGTGGCCACACACGGCCGGCTCACGCCCGATCCGCCGTACGTGCACTCGAACCGCGGCTACTCGACGGACGGCGACGACTCGCACTCGCATCGGGCGCACTCGGAGTACACGATCGCGCACGAGCGCATCTCGCCGCAGTCACAGTCGCAGTCGCACTACAACTCGTCGCGCAAGGCGCGCAATGGGGGCGGACAGCAACACCTGCAGCACAGCTACAGCCACAGTCAGATGGGCCTCTCCAGCTCACCGGACAACGGCGGCCCGCGCTCGCTGAGCGGCCCGCCGCCCACACGCCAGCCGCCACGCGCGCCCTCGGCGCTGAGCTACGACCAGGCCGGCGATGCGGGCAGCGACATCTATGTGACCAGTGCCGCCTACAAGGCGCCCTCCGAGATCAGGTGAGTGGGCAGGCAGAGACCTCCAGAGGCTCGGGCATGTTAATGGCTTCGAATCAATCCCTCTCAGCCGCTACAGCCATCGTCCAGTGTCGCGCGGAGCTCCGCGCAGCGTCTACTCGTTGGCCAGCACCGCCAAGACGGGTCGCAGCGGGCGCTCGACCACGAAACGTGGCGCCAAGATCGAGACGATGTCAGCGCCGAATCCCTTCTGCCCGAACGTAAAGGGCGTCTGCTGCCTGATGCTGCTGCTCAACCTGGGCCTCATTCTCGTCACGCTGGGCTTCGTGATCGTGGTGCAGTTCTACGAGCCCGTCTATGTCTGGTGAGTGTCTGTCCTAGTCTCTGGCAACCGACGTGCTTAGCTCATCCGTTTTACAGGGTATTGGGCATCATCTTCCTGATCTTCGGCTTCCTCACGCTGATCGGCTGCATGATCTACTGCGTGTACGTGTGCCGGGACGCGAAGACGCCCTCGCAGGTGCGCAACGAGGATCTCTACTGGACGCGCCACTGGCAGAAGAACATCGGCTACACGCCGCAGGAGATCAACTACAAGGCGGACAAGTACGACGCCTACTCGGACCGCTACTCGGTCAGCAAGCTGAGCGGCAAGTACTCGGATCGCGAGAGTCAGCGCTACTGAAAGGACGCCACTCGAGGCGCCGAATGGCCGATCCGCCAAGAACTTGACTAACTACGCAGCGAGGGCCGACCGATGAGTATCGTAGTTGCTGACAGCGTCCGATCGATACGATAACGAATACTCATTAGCCAGCGCCCACGCCTAGACAAAACACAATAATCATAATAATAATAATAATAATAATAATAATAATATGAACGCAACTGGCGCATGTCTATATATAGGGTGTCCCAAAAGTCACGCAAGAAATAATGGGTGTCCCAAAAGTCACGCAAGAACTAATTTTAATAGACAATCTATAGACAGATCTATAATTCAAAATTGTAAGATTTTTGTTATTGATTTAACTGTTTTCTTTTGTCTGGTTGATAACACCTTACTGCACAAATCTTGCGTGGGTCTTGGGACACCCTACATATATATATATATATATATATACATAACTAGATAATAGTCTTAAACGGTTTATTAACAAGGCCTCAACGTACCTGCTGCAAGCTGCTTGCTAGTTTGTATGTTCTTAATCATAAAGCAACATATATATATACGGATTACATATGTATATTTGTATACAGATAGAACCTTGGAACGCTGCCATATTGCGAGACAGTCGAATAACTTCGTGCATATCCTTATCCCTTTTGCCTTTACTCTAACGGAAACACCTTTACTCTAACAGCGGAATGAAAATAAAGTGAAAACATGTAACAGAAACTAAACTTAATCAAAAGCTAATTATCATCATCATCATCATTATCATCGAGCTTGATGCCAAATATCTGGTGCAGATCCTCGTCAGTCAAATAGTTGGCATTACGGCGCCGAATCAACTTCTTCAAGTTGCGATTCACAATGCGCCGATAGTCGGTTATCGTCTCCGGCTTGAGCTTGTCCAGATTGTTGTGGTCGGGCGCCAGGAAGAAGGGCAAATGCTTTGTGCGCAGGCCCCGCACCAGCTTGACCAGCATCTGCAGGATATATACATATATAGTGTGTATATTGTGATCGTGATCGGAGTGGACATACCCTTATTAGAATGTTGCCCGGCGCCAAGTCCCACTGAACTGTCTCATTCTGCAGGGCATCCAAGTAGAGGCTCTTCAGCAGGTAGCTGTAGAGGCCGGGCATCTGGTTGGCATTGCGGAAGGCCTTCATCAGGCGCAGCGAGTCCTTCAGTTGCTGCTTGTCGTGCATCACCAGCCGCTCCCAGTGTGGGGCGCACAGTATAAACGATCTGGGGTCGTCCGCGTGTTTGGCGTATTTCCGGGGCACGGCAAACCAGTTGAGCCCACCGTTGGGTGGCTTCCGCAGGCCTCGCGGCCATTCGGAGGCCTCGAAAACGGGCACAAAATCGAAGCTGATCTGGCGCGAAGGATTACGCTTTTCGGTGGCCAGCAGTGTGTGGGCCACGGACCAGCCTTCCGCCTGGTACTCCATGCGATAGACGCGGCGACGGGTGCAGCGTATACCCTGTAATTTCGGCATGATCGCCTTGATGCTGTTGCGAATCCAGCTCTGAACTGCCTGGCGATTGATGAAGGAGCCTTCGTTCGGGTAATGCGTCACACACGGATGATTGCGTCGCGAGGCGCGCAGAAAGATGAAGCCGTCTCGATCGGGCACGAGCTCGGGCTGCAGCTCAAGGGGCAAGCGAATCTTGACATGCATATCGAACTCGTCCGGCAAATGGATCCGAATGCCGTCCAAGCAGCTGCCACCCAGGCTGAGGCCTCCAAACGCTTTCCGGAACGTTGGATCGTAGTCCCCAATGGCCGCCACGAAGGCATTCTGTATGACCTGAGCATCGTGGTTAAAGGTGCGTCGCGCATTCTCGGGGAATGCAATTTGTTCCAAAGCGTACTGAATGCCCTCGCCGAACGTGAAACAGCTCTCGGACTAGCTTTGGGTATATTCCTCGGAGTCACCTGTGCTATATTCCTCGGAGTCACCTGTGGTATATTCCTCGGACTCGCTTTTAGTATATTTCTCGGAGTCACCTGTGCTATATTCCTCGGAGTCACCTGTGCTATATTCCTCGGAGTCACCTGTGGTATATTCCTCGGAGTCACCTGTGCTATGTTCCCCGGACTCGCTTGTGGCATATTCCTCAGACTCGCTTTGGGTATATTCCTCGGAGTCACCTGTGCTATATTCCTCGGACTCGCTTTTAGTATAGTCCTCGGAGTCAGTGGTGGTGTCACTCATTGTCGACACGGCAAATAGAACTGAAGCAACAGCTGCAACTGGGACTGGGATTCACCAATAAATGAACGTTGTCTGTTTGTGTTCAAGCGTTGCCAGCTATGCTCAAGTCGATCGATCTTGAACATAGCACAACTGTGTGGCAGCACCGTTCATGTTAAAGTGATGTTCTGGTGGAGCATACTGCCTAACGGGGAGGAGCATCCTTCAATCGAACGATGTTACATTTTTAATATATAGTCTTCATATTTTGTTTACAATTGTAAAAGAGAATAGTTCAATTGTGCTGCTGGACTCACGCCGATCTTACAATTTGTTCATGTTAAACTAAAATTCCGGTGGAGCAGACTGTTCAACGGCGGAGCAAACTGTTGGCGTGCGATGTTTAAAACTTTCTGTTAATGTTAATTTACAGTCTTGGTGGAGCACATTTTTCATTGGAGGAGCATTCTGTTAGATGGCGATTTTATTTTATTATTAGAAGTGATGCTATCGATAATTTCGATATGTAGGCATTTTTCTGCTCAACTGAACTGTTATCGCTCAAAAGGTACGCTTGGCCGCCCTCACTCTGTTCAGGCGCTGTTAGTGAATAGTTGAATGCAAACACTCTTCGGTGCAGGGTGCGTGTACTTGGCGCGTTTTGTGTTTTAAATGGCTTAGCAAAGTTATATATAATTATTTTGCGTGTCACTTATTTCAATTTAGTAGATTTGTTATTAATTCTACTCGCTACGCTTATTTGCGTTTTTAAGGTGATATTTAGTGTTTACGCGTAAAATTTGGTGCCAAAACAAGTTTGAGTACAAATATATAAATATGTATATATAAATTGGAAGCAAAATAAAGCAAGTTCCTGTGCAGCAGTTCGAGTGTAAATTGAGTGCATTCCACTAAGTTATTTTGAGTGAGAACAATTCGAATATCAATTAACTGGAAAATAAAAGGTATGATATTGAGTGCAACTCTGCAATTTCGCACATCTAGCTGGCCAAAAATAGCAAACGGCGCAAAATGCGATGCTTTGTTGTCGTAATAGTGCCTGTTGTTGTTGTTGTTGTTGTTTTTCTTGCTGCTTTACGAAAGTTCCAGTTAGCTTTGGGCTTTCGAGTGTGTTGATACGATGCATGCATGTGTGTGTGCACGACTGTTTGTTTATGGATCGTCTCTGCAGTGGTATGCGTGTCAATTAACGTTCTTATATTGTGCGCTGAGTGAGCGCTTTAAAAAGACAGTTGAAAACCTGTTTTTCGGTTTGCTTTTTGTCTTTCGCTTTTACGCTTTATAGTCTTTCTTTCTGTTCTTTACCTGCTGCGCCCACTCAACGCGAGAGCGTAGAAAGCGGCAAAAAGTTGCGAATATATTCGCAACTAAAACATAAAACTTTCCTTCTCTTTTGATCGCTTCTATCAACCCTCCTGTTTACCCATCAGTCCAGCCCGCATACACATAATCATCTGTCACACTCAGCCTCAGCCTCAGCCTCACTGCTAAAGCCAAAGAGACAGACAGAGATAGAAAATAACATCGAATCAACTGTCAACTGGCTGCAACCGCCACCATGTGGGCCGCAGCAGTCGCATACCCTAAGCCCACACACCAATAGGGATGTATTAACTTGATGCATGTATATGTAACAGGCAGAGGTAACTCATATTTATAATGTATAAGAGATAGACTCGCTTTCAATCAAAATTGAATATATCTGAATATATATTAAATGATATGTCAAAAGGAATGTTACGGCAACTTGTAGCTTGCTGCAGGGTATATCTTAGTCGACTCGGGCAATTTAGTTGTTTATGCCTGCAAAGAGATGTGCATCGATGTGTGTGTGTGTGTGTGTATATATATGTATGCATGTATGTATTATTGCTGGGCTTAACACTTAGGACTATTAACAGCTGCCTTTTGTTAGACTACAACAACAGCAGCAGCAGCCTTAGTCTAATTTATACGAGACATAACTGTAGTCTGCTATTCAGTTTTCTGCTTTCTGTATTCCCGGAGTGAGATACACTCTCAGCTATTTGCCAATTTACTTCGTAGTAGCCGCCTGTTGCCTTGATTACTTTTTTAACTGTTTGTACAATGCTATGCAGTCGCACATACATATAAACAAATATAGATATATATATATATATATCATATATATTTGTGTGTATATGAGTGCTATTAATATATTCATGTGTTTATGTTGGCTGATTTAAACAATTTTGAAAATGTGTGAATTCCCCCGAAAAGTATTCTGATTAGATATAGCTATAGGTATATATACTATATGCTTATATCTGTATATATGAGTAGTACTTTATTATTGATATTATATTATTTAGCTGCTGACGTCATCATCGTAGAATAACTTCAATGAACATCATAACCAGTTTGCAACTGCAATATGAATACATACATATATGTATATATAAATATCTGTATACAGACATTCTCACTATATATCTCTGATTTCTCATTCCAATTTGAGTGCACTGATTATCCGAATTTCAAACCGGCATTGAAGTGACTAAGGGAACTATTTCGATTTATAGCAGGCCTTCGGACCGTTGAAGGGCAATGCACTGCAAGAAATCAAGTGTTACTCATTACTATATATGTATTATGCATCAGCTTTATAATTTATTTATATCTCCGGCACACCTAGTTGCAGTGGAACTTTCGATCTTGCTATATCCAAGCCACGTCCCATAATCGCTGATATCTGTTCCTTATATTGATAATAATAATGTTAGCTACAGTGAAGTGAGCAATGCATTACATTAGTATATATCTTATATCTTATCCTGCATACTTTATATCTTATTAGTTCCTTGTAGAGAGCTCTAACTGTACGTCTATCTAACAGTTCTTTCCTCACATTGTTCGTCTTGCTGTTGTCCTCCCAAGGCACTCCTCGGTTTTCTGCTTACCTTCCAGAATCGATTGCATATTTCTTCGCAGTAAGAACTTCTGTTCTGAAACTTTTGTATTGATTGCAAAAACTCATCCATTTTCTGCTCGCTTCGCAGAGTTGCGATGACAAGTAGCCCGGGCCGACTGCGAATATCGTATTACACATTTTGCATTTCGGGTTGACGTGGGACAAAAACAGTTTCAATTCCAATTTGAGTTGGAACTTTGCACTGTGGAGTGGAGTGCACACGCTCTTCCACCTAACAAGTCATCAGAATAAAGTTCCCAACTGAGTGATGTATGGAATGCGGCTGTCCGAAACAAATTGTTTAAATGACAAAATTTCTGTAAATACACAGCAGAAAAAAAAAATGGAAAAGTAAGCAAAAAGTACTAAAAATATGAAATGTCAAAAGCACAGCAAATTTTTGTACAGAGTAACTATGGGTATAACTGTGTATAACCCTGACTATCCCTATAATCCGTGACTATGGGTAGGGTATCTGAGACAAAGAATACCTCTCTGGGACTAAGGGTGCCTCTGCATATACCTCTGACTAGGGTATAGGGTTTCCAGTCAAAACATTTGTTTACTCTAACATTTTATACAGTTCCTTATAATTGCCTCTTGTTTGGGCTTTGTGTTTGCGTTTCAGACTTTGAAATCGCTTTATAAGACCCGACTTATGTTCGCTTCCACATATATTTCATATATGTTTATATTATACTCGCCCCTTTGTTAAATATTAACTGCGCCATTTCATGAAATTGGATACGACTTGTACTGAACATACATATATACGATATATGAAGGAATGTAACTCTGTTCGCCCACACCAGATAACTGACTATCAGAATAATACAGACTTTTGCCAAGTATTAAATATATGGACTTATGATTAAACTGAACGTGTGCAAAGTCAATCTAATTATAACGAAGCTCAGCTGCAGAGGCACTTGATAACACTTGATATATACACTGGATATATCATGGAATCTATTTCAATATCATGCGCAGAACACTTGAGTTTTCTTTTCTTTTTCTGGAATTAGTCATGTCTACACTTGGAGATATATATATATATATAATATATATACATGGGAATATACATATGTATAAAAGTTCGACATTTTTATGGCTTGTCAAATCTATATATTCCGAGAACCGACTAAACATTTAATCAGGTAATCAACTTTACGACCGCAACGCGCAGCCAATAGATCAAGAAATATATGTATATATATGCGTTCCTATCAGTGATGGGTCACAGACCCAACAAATTGCAACAGAACATTGCGATTATTCTTATTATCATTTCTCATTCGCTGCGTAAACAGGGGAGGTCCACAATAAACTCTAGGCCCACCCAGGGGCAAGCCTTGCTGTGCTGTGCTGCCCGCTTAACGAGTCTTATCGCATTTCGCCAGAGTGACAAATCGTTCATTGAGAAAAGGCTAAATTAATTACAATAAATGTAGTAAGAGTCCAAACAATACGCACAATGTGAGTTAATAATAAAACCCAAACCAGATGTTTCAATTGCTGAATGAATGACTAAAGTGCGCCTGCCAGGCTAAACGATTTTCCATTGAAAAGAAACAAAACACGACACACATTACTACAAATACAGTTGCACCTACAGATAGAGATACGTATGTATGTATATAGTAGAGGCAGATACAGAGACAACCTATAGCTAAAGATACAGCATATGCCATAATGAATAGATTTGCTTTGCCGGCTAGTTTTGCGCTGGCCAGCGCTGATTCATCCATTTGGTTTTCGCTTATAAAAGTAACACATGTAAATATACAAATATGTACACTATATGCTATAGTGACTATATACACGACTCACGGAAGCCAGCAAATATAAGCTCAAGATGTGAGAAAATGAAGAGGAGGAGGAGTGTGAAAATGTATCTTTCGATAAGTGGAAAAGCAAAGCACTGAAATTCTCTCTGATTGGCTCCAGTAAATATCAGAATTGGCATATTTGATATCTTGAGAGCTTGGAGACCTGGCAAAGCTATATCCATCTAAAGCCCTAACTCCATGTAATATATTTCATATAATCTATCTATCTTTCTATATGATACGGCGATGATGTTGATGTAGTGTCATCTGGTTAGGCTATCTCTTAGTCGTTCACTCCCGACAAATCTTTGTATACGTATTCAAAAAAATGCTCTTTAATACCGCATATCACCGTCATGCCTAAGATCTCCCATGCGAATGTTGAAATTGATTGTTAGCAGTTAGCTGTCTCACTCACTCTCTCTCCTCCCCATAGTGCTGCCTCGCTGACCGCACGAACTTTTGCTGAAATCTCATTTCATATTTCATTTAGTGAGTGGGCCAATTGACGGCAGCGCGTGTGCACAGTTCGTGGCGTTGATCACTTGATGACAAAGTGTGGTTGTGCTGGTGCTGGCAAGAGTCCATGACCGGATTAGGCATGAGATATACACACACACTCACGTACACATCGTTATATATACGTATATTTCCTCTATAATAGACGCTAGTCATATTTTTATTATCAGCGGTTTGTTACTTGCCATAAACCCAGCGGTAGTCTTATCAGAACTGCAATAAACAGAGACAAAGACAGAGACAGGAGGGTTGAGATGGGTAATCTAGAGATAAAGAGTTATCAACTGACAAATCGTTATAGCCATGTTAGTCTGCCTTTTAACTACAGCTATCTGAAGTACTCTTAGTGCTTTCTGTATCCATTTGATGTTTCGTCTGTTTAGGTAGCTCTTCATGTAAATATCTCTCTCTCCCTCTCCCTCTCTCTTTAATCTTTTGTGGGTTTATCTGAGTTTGTTTTGGGTTTCATTAGGCATACGGTTTATCGGATAGGTCAGTTCCGTCTGTTGCCCTGATGTTGTCTGCGGCCTGCCTCAGTTCCCTGATTTCCATTGGAATTTTCAAGGCTTTGGCATGTCCTTGCCGTCCCTTGATTGCTTTAATAGCCGCATTGTTCTCATATCTCATCATTAGGCATTCAGCACGTGCATTGCAAGCTGTGATTTTCTTTCTATCAGTTTATTAAATTCCATTGCTTGACACGCCAACCGAAACAGAATCAAAAACAACAAAAACAAGCAACAAGCAAACATTTGTCATGCAACCAGCCTAATACAGATTTCACGCTGGATAATGCCTTCAATGGATTCCTCAACTGTCATTAGCAAAAGCATTATTTTGTATACCCTGAGCACATAGAAAATGGAAAATGGGGGTATATGCTTTTGTTGAAATGTTTTTTGCAGACAGAAGGAGGAGGATTTTTGATCAGGACGACTTGCTGAGTCGATATTGCTCTGTACAGATCTTAAAATTCAGTTTATCTATCAGATCTGCGCAAGCAGGGTATCTGCCCGCGGAGCATTCCCGACTGTTTGTATATAAGTTGAACTTTATATATGTCTTTTTCCTTGTTTAACATATATATATATATATATATATAGCCGACGCCCAGTCACGTAGTCAGCTTTAATAACAGTTAATTACTCACAGACTTGGGCATATTTGTCGCATGTTTCATGTCCGTTTTTCAATTAATATAATAAGCAAGTAACATCTGAAAATGTGCTCCATTTCACCTGTGTAATTTGCAAGTAATATATATATATATATATATACATATGTAGAACTGTACCACATTATATATGTATATAGAGTAGTAAACATTATCTACTGGTATTTCCCTTGCTGATATTGCACTTATTGCAAGACTTTTGGCCATTTTTCCAGTGAAACTCAATCCTAATCGTTGCACTCACTCGAGGCCGATTCCCGATCCCCACATGGGACATATTAGAAGTGGGGTTGATTTTATTGCGCTTTTAGCAGTCGTATTGCGCTGCTGTCACATTTGATATCGAGCACAGCTGAATCACTCTGAAGCTTCCTGCAGACTTATCAACGGACTGACCTTGGCATGTGTCGCCCCACAACTGAGAAAGCCTTGTTTGCTCTGATTAGCTTAAGAGTCGCCTCAAGATTTATATTTTGTCAAATGCGAAGATAAATTCAATTAGCATAAACCAAATTCGTTTCCAAATGAATAAATGACGCATATTATAATATAGTTCATGTACATATATGTATATATTTGGTATGCCCGGGGCTCTAGAGTGCAGCGCAATTGAAAGTGAAATTGAAAGGCAACTGAGCGGGGCACTCGAAGAGGGGGGCTGTGTATGGTTTCCACTGTTGCTGACGAGCGGAAGCTCTCTTGTTTCTCTGCATATCAGAGAGTGTATAAATATATCTATATATACATATAGTTGTATATACCAAGCGTGTATAGAACTCAACTTAAGTGCAAGTGCGTTCCCATAGACTGCCTGCCTGCCAAAGCCAGAGCTTGAACTAGTTGCGAATTTGAATGGAATTAATAATAGAGCATTAAATGTATATTGAACTATGAACAGATCTCGAGCCAGCTGCCCACAGCAACTGGACGGAGTAGAGACACACCCGAAGTGTATGCAAATCCACAAAAGGAAAACATCCGAAGCCTTCTCTAAGTGTCAACGTCAACTTCAACTTGATCAAGTTCAACTCGAGCAAGCCAAGGAGCTGCCTCCAGTAGATTTCCGCAGCTCAAGTGCTTCCATTGGGTTGACTTGAGCCAATTACATCTGCATAAAGAGAGATCAGGTTTACATATAGCATTTATTGATTCACAGCCGGAACATAAAATATATATTTATACATATGTATGTAGAATCATTTGCTTGCCGTTGATGTTTCTGTGTGGAAGTGTGGACTAAGCTGAACTTGACGCGCTGAAATAGTTGATTTATTTCGGAATTTTAAATATATTACCCCCTCTCGCTCCCCTCTCTCTCTCTCTCTCTCTCTTTTTCTCTCTCTATCTCTCTCTACATCTGTCCTTTAAGAGTTAGTATTTAGTTAGTTGAGCATCTGTAGACGCAGCTGGCGTAGGGTGGCGCTGACGACTTCCTTGACGTAGAACATAAACGAAATGGCAAATCCGACCAGGCTGATCAGGAATAGCCAAGGCGAGATGAGCATGACGCCCAGAAAGAGTACCGCATCGTTGCCCGTGGCATTAGCCATGCGCCAGAGCAGCTGGCGGAGGAAGTTGCGCAGCTGGGACTTGCAGCGCCACAGGCGGAAGCTGATCTGTGTGAGATTGACGCCCAGGCGCAGGCTCTGCATCAGCAGGCCGCCAATCAGGATGGTAAGCAGCTGCAGCACCAGGAGCACATGGTTGAAGAATGTGTTCTCGCAGCAACGTTGCAGTGCCGCCTCCATGCGCTCCTGCCGCTGTACCGGCATCCCGGACTTCAGATAGTCAAAGACGCGACGCCAACGCGACGGCTCTCCAGTGGCCGCGTCCACGTCTTGTATGTGCTGGCAATACTCGGTCTCCGAATCCGTATCGCTCCGGCGGCTCACGTTGTCCATGTGCCCCATATGACCGGCGTGACCTACGTGATCCACGTGACCCATGTGACCCATGTGACCCATGTGCTCCATGTGACCCACGTTGTTCATGGTGCTCATGCTGTTCATAGTGTTTATGTTGTCCATGTGGTTCATGTGGGCCACGTTCTCCATGTGACCCATGTTGTCCATGCGGTTGTCCATGTGACCCATTCCGCCCATTGGATCCAAGTGAGCCATGTTGTTCTCGTGCCCCATGTGCCCCATGCGGCAACATTCGTTGACCAGCGGCGAATTGTTTTTGTTCGTCTGGGCCATGGGCAAGGGCGGCAAGTCGCCCTCGTAGGTGCCATTGTAGTTCGAGCTCGGATTGTAGCTGCGCGAGGTGCCGGTGCACAGGCCATGATCGTGTCCAGCATGGCCACGATCATAAGCAGCGTGGGCAGAATGGGGCGCCTTCTTGCCGGGCAGAAAGTGCATCGCTTGAGGCGATGGGCTGTGGTCCACTATGAGAGACTGTAAAGATATAAATCTGGGCCCTGGGGCCTCTCACCTGTTCAGATGGTGCTGCGGGCGCTGCTGCACCTGGTGCGCCAGCTGCGCCAGGAATGGCATGCCATTGAGACTCTCGGCCTTGTTGAAGGTGGTCGCCTTCAGCTGCTGCAGATTGAAGCCGCCACCGGTGTAGGGCGAACGTTGCTTCTGCATCATCGGATCGACTCACGCACTGACTGCAGCACTTAGTTGCGGACGCCTTTCGCCTGGTTTAACGTCTGATCGTCTCTTGCTAAGGCAGTGATCGTCGGTCGCATCGAGTGGCCTTGGCAGTAGCTATTTGCCAGTCGTAATCGTTAATAGAAAATAGATTTTATTTCAGGCTCTGAATACAGCTTTTTCGCTCTGCTGGAATTTAGCTACTTTATGTTCAGTTTTTCAATGCGGTGAGGAGCTCTTGATTTAGTAGTGAAACGAATACAGAGCCTACTGACTATGTAGGCAGGACGGCGTCCAGACTCCCACCTGGATGACAGTAGTTCCAGGGCCAGACACTCCAACAAGATTGCTACCGACTGAGTTAACTGGATCGTCCTTGGACATGAGACTGTGTGAAACTCAATTAGAGAAAGGCTCTGCTGGAGTTGTGCCATCTTATCCTGTCTAAAACAAACAAAAACTTTCTTTACTATAAAGAGAGACTTTGAGTTCTGATTGGAGTATAGCACATAAGTAATATATAAGTATAAATATATATCCTTACTCTTATATTGTTTATTTAATGAGCTCATTTTTTTATATCTGCTTTTGTTAATTCCAGCAATTGTCGCTGACTGAAGCTGATTAGCCTGCCACTGACTCACATTCGTATCGAGTCTAGCTCACAAGAGTCCGCATCTGGAGCTCGCTTCAATGCAGATACGAGCAACAACTGAATAAGCAAAGAAAAGAACCCACACACACTCAACCACTCACCCAGACACCCACTGCCTGCGAGTTGGGCTGTGGAGCATGAGCTGGACATGGACTGGCCTGGCGCTGCTGGCGCTGTTGGCACTGGCTCAGTCGGAGATCATTGAGCTGGCCACTGAAGCGCCCGAAGGACCCAATGTCTGCAAGAAGCGCGAGAAGTAAGTGAATAAGAGAGAGAGAGAGAGAGAGTTGAGTAGAGCAGTTGACTAATATATTCCCATCTTGGTAGCTACGATGTGGAGGTGGTCGTCACGGAGCTGCAGTCGTTCCAGGAGCGCGGCTCCACCTGGTGCCTGAGCATACCGCCCAGCTGTCCCACCTACCGGATCAGACATCGCGTTGTCAACAAAACCCAGATTGTGCCCAAGACGCGCATTGTGCGCGACTGCTGTGGTGAGTATGACAGCGGCCATCGTCTCTATAGTCTCAGTCGGCTAATGTGCGCTTCCTCCTCCCACAGATGGCTACGTGCGCAAAGAGAATGAGTGCGTGCCGCACTGCAGCGAGCCCTGCCAGCACGGCCGCTGCATCGCCCCCGAGAAGTGCAAGTGCATCGAGGGCTATGGAGGACCCGCCTGCAACATAAGTTCGTCTCAAATCTGATATATGCGTAGATAATGCTTCTGTAGTATCTGTCCTAACCTCTATGCTTGTGTGTGCTTCTTCTATGTGTATCGCGTTAACTGCAATGAAATGCCTTGGGTGCAAGCCTAGCTCCAAATCTAACCTAGCCTTTAATATCCTTGCAGAAGTTGATTGCTTGAATCATATACCATACAATTCGACTGCCATCAGACATGCTTACGTCAGACTCTTTAAATAAGAGAAAAAGTACCTGAGAAGTCAACAATCTCTGCAAAACAGGAAATCCATCTGGCTCTGTGCTTAGATTATAAGCATAGTTTATAGTTTAATAGCTTAATCGTCTGATTACTCTTCTAATCTTATACACATTTATAATGTCGAAAGCAATCAGTTTATAGCACTCAAGCTCTGCAAGGGCGAATACTCTTCGGCTTTCCGATGGTTTCCTACGGTCAGCACAGTTCTGTTATTTATTTTTTAATAATATTTTAGCTTTATGTTAATAACCTTTTGATTTCCAATGTTTCCACACACACACACACACACTCCAATCCCTCACTTAACACACACACACACATGAATCCACGCGGTATTTGCTCTCTTAACAAACGGGCTCACGGCACAGTTCTCACCCACACTGCGGCTGCAGCAAATGTACTTTTCTAGCTCCTGTGCTTGGTGCAAACATTGCAAACGCTAGCCGCGATTAACTAACAACATGATATAGCAATTGTAAATATATATATATTTATATATAAATGTGTATGAGGCGCACCTTGTGTAAGCGTTGAACGTAAATGGTAAACCGTAAACTCTCCGGTAGATTGCTCGCCTGGCCTGTACGGCATCGACTGCAAGCTGAAGTGCGATTGCCTGAACAACGCCACCTGCGAGCCGTTCTCGGGCCAATGCGAGTGCGCCAAGGGCTACACAGGCGATAGGTGCGCGGAGACCTGTCCGGCTGAGCGCTACGGCGAGAAGTGTGCGGAGCAGTGCCGTTGCGAGAACGGCGGCAGCTGCGATCACGTGTCCGGCAAATGCTCCTGCGCGCCCGGCTTCACGGGTCCCCTGTAAGTGGGCACGCCAAGTGCTAACTGAGACTAATTGAGACTAATGTCACGCTTCGATCCATCAGATGCGACATGCGCTGCCCGGACGGCAAGCATGGCGCCCAGTGCGAGGAGGACTGCCGGTGCCAGAACGACGGCAAGTGCGATCCACAGAACGGAGCCTGCGAGTGCACGCCCGGCTGGACGGGCGACGTCTGCGCGAACAAGTGCCCCACGGGCAGCCACGGGCTCAACTGCGAGCTCACCTGCGAGTGCTACAACGATGCGCCCTGCCACCACATCACCGGCCGCTGCGAGTGCCCGCCGGGCTACATGGGCGAGGTGTGCATGGACGAGTGCCCGCTGAACACCTACGGCGTCAACTGTACGGAGAAGTGCCACTGCGAGAACGACGCTGGCTGCAGCCCGACGGGCAAGTGCCACTGTGCGCCCGGCTGGAAAGGCGAGCGCTGCGAGGAGCGCATTTGCGAGCCGCATAAGTACGGCTCGGACTGCAGCAAGAGCTGCGAGTGCGACATGGAGCACACGGATCTCTGCCACCCGGAGACGGGTCGTTGCGTGTGCAGCATTGGCTGGAGCAGTGCCCAGTGCACGCGTCCCTGCGCCTTCCTCAAGTACGGCCTGAACTGTGAGCAGAACTGCGACTGCCGCAACGGGGCCAAGTGCTCGCCCGTCAACGGCACCTGCCAGTGCGCGCCCGGGTTCACCGGCGACAAGTGCGAACAGAGCTGCCCGGCGGGCAGCTACGGCCAGGACTGTGCCTTCAACTGCGACTGCCAGAACGGCGCCAAGTGCGCGCCGGAGACGGGCCAGTGCCTGTGTGCGGCTGGCTGGCGCAACAACAAGTGCGACAGACCCTGCGATCTCAACAACTTTGGAGACGGCTGCCGCCAGAGCTGCGAGTGCCAGAACAATGCCTCCTGCAATCCCATCGACGGCAACTGCACCTGCCCCGCCGGCTGGACGGGCCACCACTGCGAGCAGAAGTGCGAGCTGAACACCTTCGGCCTGGACTGCGCCCACCTCTGCCAGTGCGACAAGTACAATACTATTGCCTGCGAGGCGGCCACCGGTCGCTGCATCTGCAAGCAGGGCTGGCGAGGTACCGAACTCCACCTCCAACTCCTAATCATGCAGATCATACCGATCCTAATCACACACTCTCACTCGCTCACTAAATCAGATTCTCTTACTTCTATCAAGCTGAGACGATGACTGATCTATCTCCCTCTCTACTCCTATTCCTATCCATACATGCCCACACACACATACACGCACACACACACACACAGTTGCACACTTTTATCATTTTGATATATTCGATTCGATTTCATGCTGAACCCACATTGCTTCACACTCATCTGTGATCCTCTCTACCTGCTCTATCGCCCCATTTATGCACACGTTCGTTTGTTTTTATCTTAATTTGTGTTTCTCGTTTTGCACTCGTTTTTTGTTAATTCGCAAACGCTCGAAAATTGTGAATGTGAACCCAAGGCGTTCATTGCGAGACGAACTGTCCGAGCGGTTACTATGGTGAAAATTGTGATCAAGTTTGCAGATGCCTGAACAACTCCTCCTGCGACGCAGAGACCGGCAACTGCATCTGCGCGCCCGGCTGGACGGGCGAGGACTGTGCCGATCCCTGTCCCGACGGTTTCTATGGCATGGAGTGCAAGGAGCGCTGCCCCGACAGCATGCATGGTAAGGCAACAGTCAACTTCCAACAATTCCTTCACTAACTGTTCCCAACTCTTGACAGGCAAAGCCACCTGCGACCATATCACCGGCGAGGTTGTCTGTCGCCCTGGCTACTTGGGTCTCACCTGCCAGCACGCCTGCCCGGCAGGTCTTTACGGGCCCAGCTGTAAGCTGCAGTGCAACTGCGAGCACGGCGGCGAGTGCAATCATGTGACCGGGCAGTGCGCCTGTCTGCCTGGCTGGACGGGCTCCAACTGCAACCAGTCGTGTCCACTGGACACCTACGGCCTGGGCTGCACCCAGCGCTGTCGCTGCCAGCATCATCGCAACTGCCGCAAGAACGACGGCCACTGCATCTGTCTGCCCGGCTGGATGGGCGATCATTGCAATTACATTTGCCCCGAAGGCTTCTACGGCGAGTACTGCATGAACCCCTGCGCCTGCCCCTCATCCAATTTCCAGTGCCACGCCGCCGAGGGCTGTGTGTGCCGCAGCGGCTTCACGGGCGCTAATTGCGATGAGCTGATTGCCTCGCAGCGCGTGGCTGAGCACGTAGAATGTGAGTAGCATATAATAGCAGACGACTATTCAATACTAATTGCATTTGATTCCACAGCGAATAACGCCAGCGTGGCTGTGAGCACGGTGTTCCTGGTTCTACTCTTCATTGGCATCATATGCGGTGTGCTGTTCTACTATCGCCGGCGAGTGTCCAATCTGAAGACGGAGATAGCACATGTTCAATACACGCACAACCCGACCAGCTCGGGCTGGCCCCCCAATCACAACTTTGATAATCCCGTCTATGGCATGCAAGCGGAGGCCAGCCTGTTGCCCAACCACTTGCGGCCCAAGATGAACAACTTTGACCAGAACGGCTCAATGTGCACGGACTATGGTGACGATTCCAATGCCAGTAGCAGAGGTGGGTTTGAAAGTGTTTCACATGCGCTTCCTGTCGAGAGACTCACACATTCCGTTACCCTTTGCAGTGGGCAGCTACTCCATCAAGTATAATCACGAGCTTCTGAACAAGAACATGAATGCGGATATGACCAATCCGAATGTTTACAATGATATGCTGAAGGAGGAGCATGTCTACGACGAGATCAAGCACAAGGAGGGCTACAAGGATCCCGGTGAGTATTACTCTCGTTCTGTTAAGCCAAATTACCAGATGATTCTACTATGTAATTTATGCGTATATATATTCCTCATTTGTCATGCATACATTTGCCATAATACAGTGAAAGTTTATAGCAAAATCTTATTTCCGGAGGGTAAGCCATCCATCATTCAGAGTCTGTCGTAGCTAGAGATGACTGTGCCCTGTCCAGCATTTTAAGTGTCATCTGATCAATATCTCAATTCTAATCAATTTTCTATTCGATTCGCAGATGAGTATGATCATCTGGACTATTCACGCCCCAGCACTTCGCAGAAGCCGCACTATCATCGCATGAACGACACGATGCTCAACATTAACCACGACGAGGAGAAGCCCAGCAATGTGAAGAACATGACCGTATTGCTCGAGAAGCCAGAACCGCCAACGGAGCCGGAGCCCCAACACGAAAGTTTCGACAATACCAATTTGGATAATGCCTCAACAGCATCGCCCAGTTCCAGCCCAGAGCTGCGCAAATAAGCGTTAGTCAAGACTTCAGTTCACGATATTTAATGTTAGTGTTTGTAATGTTAGAATAATTTATTGTTTGGGCAGAGTCAGTGTAGTCTCTATGTTTTTCCTGTTACGGTCAGCATTTTTATATGTGTACAACGCATTTTTGCTCACAAGTTGTGAAAATTGTATTTCGATCCCAAAATGTTCCCTTTTGTAAATGTTTTATTTTTGTAATGTACTCGCGACATATTGCTCATTAGATCTATCATAAACAAATATCGATTATTATACATAATTATACATACATACAGGGTCGGGTGTGGCCACTGAGAAAGCAGGCGGCCTGGAAAATGTTAGAGCCCCGGTTGGAATCCCGTTGGATGCTTATGTTTCATACAGGTCTACCTGCTCAAAAATGAGTTAAAGTAAATAAAGTGATAAATGCGGTATAGAGTCTCTGACAAGAAAGCAGCAAATAAATTGAATTAATAATAAAAAACAATAACATACATACATATACACATATACATATACATATACATTTATATATACATATATATATATATATACTTCAATTATAAGTAATAAGTACCCATGTAAACCATTATGAATCATAAGCATCTCTGGCAGATGCGAGAGATATCATCTATCCATGTCAGATATTTAAGCATATGATAATTATATTTTCATCAGCAATATATTTGTATGACAAAAAAAAATGAATGTTAAACTCAAAGATATGCCAAGAATTTAATGATAATAAGACAAATTGATAGTAGATGTAGTGAACAGTTCAATTTATGAACTCATGAAATTGGCCAAAACGTTTTAAAATGTCAAATTGTTTGTCGAAATTTAGTCTAAATATTTATAGTTGAAATATTGACGATATGATTATACACTCTATAATTGGTAGTTATATTATGACCCTTTTAATTCGCCTACCAATTTGTCTTTGAAAGTCAAACAAAAATAAAAGTTGCATTAACCTATTAAACTGGTAGTTAGAGTTTGAATTTAAATTTGAAAATAGCAAAAATGGCGGCACTTCCAGTGTAGAGTTAGCAGGGCTGCATTGAGAATAGCGATAGTCGATTAGCAATTAGCAACTCTGACATCTGTCGAGCACTGGGCAGCACTTGATTTCTTTTAAATTTGCCTCCGGAAAGTATGCAACACTTTTAATTTTACTTTAGTGCAGTTGCCTGCTGCTGATTCCTGTTCGCCTGGTATTTTAGCAGTTTTTGGGATTGCTAAACGACATGCAGCTGTCGCCGTCGCAGTTGCGTGATTCGCTGCGGGCAACTTTAACAGCAAATTAACAGCTATCGAACAATGGAGTAAAGCCGACTTTCGATGTTCGTTAAATATGTTTGTTTATTTATTATTTCAGTTATTTAGTAGAAGCATCAAGTACAATATTTTGTTTTTGTATAAATAGTTGTTTCGTTTCGTTTCATTTGTCTTGTGTCGTTGTGTGTGTTCGTGCCTTGTTGTTGTTGTGTGTGTGTGTCTTTGATCTGTGTTGCAAGTTGCTATCGGCTATTGCATAGACTAAATGCTAAATAAATACATACATATACACCCATAGCACAGATTACATCTATGTAGATTCTAAAAGCGTACGCGAAACGAAGGATTATTTATTAAAATACACACGATATTGCTAGTTTGTATAACTTAATGGATATATTATGTGACTTTTCAGTGTGGGGCATCTCCTCTCCAGATACATATATATATATATATACTGATACCGCTCCTTTCGGACTTCTCTTGGCCTAGCAAAGGGCTGTCTACAGATAGCCATGGCCGGCCACCTCGGCTGGTATGAAGCCTTCGCGTCCGTCTCGCGTCTTCACATAGAACCACTGGCGCTGATCCTTAGACTCGCGGCACTCGCAGAGCGTCACAATCTCGCCCTTGTGGACGACAATGCTCTCCGTGATGTAGTCCGCATTGATGGCGACTAGAGTTTGGCGCAGTCCATTCTGCTGCTGACGTCGCAGCACGCTCAGCTGCTGCTGGTGTTGGTGTTGGTGTTGCTGTGGAATGCTCTTTGGATGCAGATGCTGGCCATTGTGGCCATTGGTTAAATACGAAACGTTCGAGAGACGTCGCACGGGCTGCGACTGCGACGGCGGCTGCCTCTGCTGCTTGGTCGTCCGCTGTTGCTGCTGCTGGAGCGTCACGTACTCATCGTTGGAGGCGCTGCGCACAGAGGCCGAGCCGGAGCCCAGTTGCTTGGTGGAGCGCAGCTGGGCGTAGGCCTTCTCCACGAGCTTTGGCTGTGAGGCGGCGCGCAGGTAGAGCTTGTCCACGTGCTGCTCGCCGTACAGGGAGCCGGCCAGGCTGCCGCCATTCGAGACCAGACTCTTGCTCGGATTGTTGTTGTTGTGCTCCTCCACGGGCTTGGACTGGCGGGGCGTGCGTGCTCCGTCGGAGCGTGTGCCGCCACGCAGTCGTATCTCCTTCTCCGAGTCGGTCATGTTGCCGCAGGGTCGTGGGAAGATGTCCGCATTGGACTCCCAGCAGGGCGTCGTCTTGCCCGTGGGCAATATGCCCAACGGCAGGCAGCAGGCGTAGCCCACGTAGCCCTCTTCGGCGTGCGGCGTCTGCACGTAGAGCCAGTTCTGGTTCTTGAACACCGCATTGACCACCATGCCCAGGGGCAGGGGGATCTCCAGCTGGTAGCCGCCGGGTCGCGTCTGGTAGAGGGTGCTGGCCGTGGCCAGGACTACGGGTATGTTGCCCGGCGCCGACAGCGAGCAGCGGGACAGAAACTCGTCCACGTTGTGGATCTCATAGCCAAAGCGCTGGACTCGATTCCGCTCCCGCTCCCGGCGCTTGCGATGCCGATGGCGGCGCTGCTGCTGCTGTGGTGCAGCTCCGCTGGCACCACCCTCCGAGACCGCCACCAGACTGGGCTCCGAGTAGGTGCACTTCAGGGCGTCGCCGCTCGCTGAGCTCGTCAAGCCGGAAGCTGTTCCAGTTGCTCCTCCTCCTCCTCCTGCTCCAGCCCCTCCTCCCACTACCACTCCCGCCGCAGCTCGCGCCTGCTGCAGCCGGCTCGCCAGCTTCTTGCGGATCTCGTTGCGCTTGCGCGCCAGCAGCAGCGCCTCGCTGTGCACATCGCCGCGCGGAGCACGCTGCGGCGTGCAGACGAAGAGCAGCTCTTTGGTGGTGGCCGCCGCCACGGGTGCGCCGCTGCGCACGCTCTTGTCCTTGTACTCCAGCAGGTTCTGGTTGCTGAAGAACTTCTGGCTGGCCAACTGGCCACCGCTGTGGCCGGGTGCCTGGTGGGCAGTGGGCGTGGTGGCGTAGCCGTTGAGCGGCTCCGTGCCACCGGGCAGCTGCTTGACCCGGTAGCGTTTCTTGCCCACATCTAGCTGGGTGGGCACGGGCTCGGTGCGCTGCACAGGCGGAGCAGCCGGCGGCTGCTCAGCTGCGCCCACATGTCCGTTGCTTAGCTTGAGGGGCTCCTTCTCCTTCTCGTCGGGCTCATTGCTGGGCTGCTGCTGCTGCTGCTGGTTGGGCTGGTGCTGCTCCCGCAGCACCCAGGTCAGCGAGATGCGAGGACGTCGCAGGCTCAGGTTCTGACCCATCTCTAATGCTTCGAGGCCTACAGCATGCTGCAGTTGGGGTGTGCTCTTGGCCCGGGGGCCAGCGCCTAGCAGCAGCTCATCGATCTCCACATAGTCCGAGCTGTATTCAATGCTGTCACGTGCCGCCTGATGCGCAGCCGGAGGCGGAGGCGGTGGGGGCGTGGCTGTGAAATTACCAACGGAACTGTCACTGCTGCCGGGCTGCTGTTGCTGGTGAAGGATTAGGGCGCACGCGTGCAACAAGTCCGGACAATAGGCATCTAAACCGGATAGAAAGAGAGAGAGAGAGAGAGAGAGAGAGGGAGAGAGTAAGTACTCGACTCAAGTATACCCTGTATGAAAATTTAAACTTTATCTTAATAGAGTGCTCTAAGAGTTGGCTCAATAGAACCAGTAGTTCATGAACAGCATTCAAAGAGTTCTTCATAATGAACTAGTTCGCAATAAATGTTCACTAGTTCAATAGTTTGAATGAATCTCTCAATAGAACTAGTGGCTCATGAACATCAGGCAAAGAACTAGTCCCCTCAGGACTTAACTAGTTCATTTGAAGAAATCACTCAATGGAACTACTCAATAGAACTAGTAGTTCATAATCAGCATTCAAAGAGTTCTTCATAATGAACTAGTTCACAATAAACTGTTTCACTCCGCTGGCTCAACTCACCCCTTAGTCCCCTTGAGCTGCGTCTGCGTTGACGCTGACGTCTGACTGCGCTGCCTAGTTCGCCGTCGCAGTCGCTGGCGCTGCTCTGCTCGCTGCTGTTGCTGCTACTGCTGCTGCTGCTGTTGGTGCTGGCAGCGAATCTCTGCTGCAGCAGCTGCTGCTGCTGTAGTTCACGTAGACGACGTCGACGTCGCGCTTGCTGACGCGCTGCTGCTGCTGCCGCTGCTCCTGCTGCATGCTCTGCCGCTGGCTGCGGCGCTGGCGGCGTTGGGGCTGCTGCTACGCTCGCTGCGGCTGCTCGCTCTGTGTAGCCCGGCGGCGGTGTCAGCGGCAGTGGGCAATAGAAAGGGGGCGGGGCACGCAGTCGCCGACTGGTGTCCTCTAAAACGTAATCGTTCTGCTGCGCCTGCGTCGACTGCGGCTGCTCTAGACTGCGCTGCAACTGCACAGCAGCTGCTGCCGCCGCAGCGTCCTCTGCATGCTGTCGATAAGTGGGCGGAACCAAGGAGGCGGCGGTACCGGCGACTGTGGAGCAGAGAGATAAAGCCACACATTAATGAGCTCCTTGTCAATTCTTGCACTTGATCATGAAAATTCCAATTATATTGGACTAGAGCTAGTCGGAGCGAGTGTGATCGACTGCAAGATACCCTATGAATGAATTTTTGAGTACTTAAAGAGAGAGAGAGAGAGGGAAAGGGAGAAAATATGAGAGAGAGAGAAAGAGAGAGAGAGAGAAAAAAGAGAGAGAGAGAGAAAGAGAGAGAGTGAGAGAAACGGAGAGATGGATGGAGAGAGAAAGACAGAGAAAGAACGAGGGATCAGGTGAGATTTGACTAGAGAGACAGAAAGGGAGAGGGAGAGAGCGGAAGAGAGGGAGAGAAAGATAAAGAGAGAGAGAGAGAGAGAGAGAGAGAGAGAGAGAGCAAAAAGAGATAGTGAGAGAGAAGCTGAGCTTTGACAAGCTTAGGCTTCCACGAGTGACGCATATGGAATTCTAGTTATAGTCCAGATCTATTATAGCTGGACTCCATTTCACTCTCCATTCAACCCTCTTCACTTCTACCTGTTACATACGCCATCACACAGCCAATAGACCCTTCATCTATACACTATTATTACTGCCAAGGTGCAGGTATGCAACAATAAGCACAGAGAACAGACACCCCCACAAGGAATATTTAAAATATTCGCCAATATAAACGTCAACCTCTGAGCCTGCCCCGCCGACTCGCGGCCAGAGTCGGGGCCACATTTATGTGCGCTATCAAGGCCGAGATCAGCGCGGAGGCTAAGGCGCAGGCAGCAGAGCAACAAAGAAAGAAGCTGCAGCAGCACCACCAGCACCACAGCAGCAGGAGATACGCAAGAAGCGTGGCCAATAAAATTCCAAAACTGATCTGCTCAATGGCAACAACGTGCCAGAAGTGAGTAGTAAAATGTTAAAACGTGACGGTATTTCACAAAAATACCAACAACAACGACGACGACGAAAGATATTGTATGAGCAAAGCGAGCAGAGAGTCCCAGCTACCACTGACAGTCTCCCAACGTCTCTCTCCCGCTCTCTCTCTCTCTCTCTCTCTCCAGCTCTTTCCATAACGAATTTATGCGAGTATGGACGACTTTTGTATACCTTGACTAAGATCTAAGCCTTGGCGTAGCAACTGTGATGGAAGTTATCGATAACATATCACTCGAGTCTCCCAGTTGCCTACCTCTCTCTCTCATTCTCTCTTCAACTCTTTCTGTAGCGGATGTGAACGAGTTTTGTATACCTTGACTAAGATTTAAGCCTTGGCGTAGCAAGTGTGATATCTACTATTATCGATATCTATATATATATCCAAGCTATCGATAACATGTCACTCACAGTTTCCCACTTGCCCATTGCCTACCTCTCTCTCTCTCTCTCTCGTCACCTGCAGCGGATGTGAACAGCTTTTGTATACCCTGACTAAGCCTCGGCGTTGCATGTGTCACAGCAGGCGTGATACTATTATCGATAACTATATCTCAGCAACTATGCAAGTTATCGATATCATGCAGCTGTTCAAATATTCTATAAGCTTTGCCATTTGACCTTGATTACTGATTAGATCTCAATTGTCAAAGAATGTTCTTTTAATTCTCAACTCTAGGTTTGCCTTTATGTGGATGGATCTCCTTTGTCGCACACGCTGAGTGACATAGCTAATATGCCTGTGCCCAGCGCATTGGCCAATAAGTAAAGCTTGACGAGCAGGCGCAGAAAGGATAAGGCCCTGCAGCTGAGCGCGCCAGCGGCTGTGGCTTTAACGACCTTTGCAAGCCGGGCGGCACTCAATGTCAGAGGCAGAGCCAGAGTCAGAGTCGGAGTCGGAGTCGGAGCGTCAATCCGTCAGTCAGTCAGTTGGGGCATGCCGCAGCCCAGAGAGCTAATCAAAAAGAAGAGCTGGCAGATCGTGCGAGGATTGCACAGGGGGTGTAACCGGTCAGGGCCAGGGTCAGAGGGCGGCGAGGCAGCGGGGCAGGAGCTGGTCATCAGGTGGGCAGGCGAGTCATTCACAGAAACAGAGAGAGAGAGAGAGATCGTGAGGCAGCGGCCTTTAATGGCTGCGACGTGAGCTGTGGCAGATGGGCGTGGCACAGCAGACGTTGCCAAGAAATTAAAAGTGTTGCAAAGGCCAGAAAACAGCAACAAAAAGAAGTTGCAGCCGCTTGCAACAGTTGCTGCACTCAGCTAATTAAACGCAGACGGGCTGCCAAATTAGCTAATGCCCAGAGAAAGAGAGAGAGAGAGAGAGAGAAACCAAACATGCCACATGCGGCGCCCAGGCCAAAATTGGCAAAAACATTGACAAATTTGTTTTGCAACTTGGGGCCGCATATGGCAGCAGCAACGTGGCCACTGGGGCATTGACGGCGACGGCGGCGGCAAAAAGGCTTTGACCAAGTTGCAACTGCAGCAGCAACTTGGCCGTTTGCCAGACGGCGATAATAATTCAATCGAAGCGTGCAAATGGGGACGCTTTGATTTGTGCCACAGTCAGAGCCACCTGTGGCACCACAGCTGATGGCGGCATAAAAGGCGCTTGGAATTGATTGGAGCTGCATGTGATTAGCCAGCCGGGAATCTGGGAGTCTTTGAATCTCCGATTTTCAGCTTCTCCAATTCCCTACTTCTCTCCCCTATCTCTCACTCTCTCTCTCTCTCTGTGTGTGTGTGTCTGGGCACATGGGAAATTGAACTCTTCGCTATTAACTTGGCTAACAAATGGCACTGCGATTGTCTCTCGCGCTAATAAGATAAAAGCATTTTAATTGCAACTAAACATGGCAAGTGGACATGGACATGCCACTAATCCGCCCCGCTCCCCCCCCCTCTCTCTCGCAGCTGTAGGCCAAGCAACTGTAAAATGGAAATGGCCTAAAGCGTAACGGCCAAGATGCGTTGCTACACTTACTAGCCAGAAGAAGAAGAAGAAGCAGAAGCAGACAGACAGACAGACAGACAGAGAGAGAGATATAGAAAATATACAGCTTAAATCAAATGCAAACAAATCAAATAGATTTCAATGCTCTCGCTTTATGCTATCTTTCCATATATCTATCCCAATCTCTATCTCTATTTCTATCTCTGTCTCTATCTCTGTCTGTCCTCCCTCCCGCTCCCACCTGTTGCCTGGGCAGTAAATTAAAATGCTGCTGGGGCGCATCAGGCGTTTAACGAGCGAACATCGAACATAAACATAAATCCCGAACAACAAGTGACGCGTGCTACTTGCCAGTACTGACTGACTGACAGATACCCTAGAACTGGCTGCACTAGACTGGCAAAGAGAGTGAGTGAGAGAGGCAGGGCCTGAGGCAGCGAGACTCAAAGAGAGACAAATATTACGAAGACAGAGAGGAGATAGAGAGAGAGAGAGAAAGAAAGAGCATAAAGATTGGTAAAGGAGAGAGATAAGAGGGATAGCGAGGCAGTGAGGGAGAAGGACAAGAAGCTGAGATTAAAGGAGCGAAACTATGAGACAGAGATCGTAGTAGATATACTGAGAGATGGAAAGCTAGAGAGAAGAGAGAGAGAGTAAGATATGGAGAGAGAGAAAGAGCGAGAGATATGGAGAGATATATAGAGAGAAAGAAAGGGAGATATATGGAGATATAGAGAGATATAGAGAGAGATATAAACATATGAGCGAAAGATAGATAAAGTGCGAGAATGAGTAATGACGATTGGGATTGAGACTGAGTGAGAGAGATAGATATAAAGATATAGTGAGAGAGTCAAGGATAGAGGAAGATAAAGAGCGAGAGAGACAGAAAAGAAAGAAACAGGAAACAGACTGGCTGAGTGAGAGGCAGAGAGACCAAAGAGATAGGGAAAAGAGCCACAGGCAGAGCGATCGCTTCTGCTGCCCTCTGCTGTCTACATTAAACCTGCATTTGCTTGACTGCTTCATTATAGTTTTTATTACAGGGTATCACAGCGACAACAACAACAAGAACGTGCGGACGCGCTAAGCTCATAAAAAGCGTCATAAACTTGCACGATTGTCAGATTGGCGAGATGGCGAGTAGGTGCCAGGCCCAGACCAAATCCTTGTTGACAACGGCCCAGCTCCGAGCTTATAGACTCAACAACTATGCCCCGCCCCGTCCCCCTCCCCTCCCCTCGATGACCTGCAACAGTAATGAAATGCGCAAATTTATGCACAAAATAATTTACACAAATTTCAGCATTTTTTTTTCCAGATTTTCAATTAGTGCGCATCACGAGGGAGGGAGATGGGAAGGGTAGAGGCGGGAGTTGGGTTGGGGCTACTACTTAAGCCAATTTGATGGGCTTTTAATGGGCGCTGCCTTCTGGGTGGGCATCAGAGGTTCGAATAGGTGCGATTTAGCCATGCGATCAAGAATCAATTTGAATTTTTATTGACTTGATTCTGATGCAAGGAGCAGGGACTGGGAGAGGGACCCGGACTGGGGCTGGGGCCAGTCACATGACCGTGGCAATAAAATTTAAACGCTGCTCTGTGGCATTTGGCTCGTTTTGTCTATGTTTAAGCGCTTTTAAATATTTATGGCCCCATTCTGTGGCTGCCCCACCTTAAGCGCGCCTTAAACAAACCACAAAAATATGATTTTATGACGTTCATAAATTTAAACGTCTCTCAGGGCCCCAACAGAAGTCAAAGCGGAGCGAGAAAGTCGCCCTAACCCAGCCAGACCCAACCTGAGCAAAAGTTTTCATTTCATTTCTCTCATTGTTTAGTTGCGCAATCAAAAGTAGCCCTAAAATTATATTAATGTTAATTTATTGTCAATTTATAGCAGTCAGCTTGGTGCTTAGGGGAAAACTGTCTCATATAATACTTAATTGTTAAATAAAATTATATTTATGCTGTGAAATATTTATAGTATTATAGTATTTAAATCTCTGTAATTAAAATAGACTCATAAATGGGTCGTATTCTCCTTTAAGTTAAGGGCAAGTTAAGTTAGTTGCCAGGCTTCCTGGAGGCATCCCTTTAATACACTAAGGAGTCGACTTGAGGAGGCCATAAACTGCAGAGCAAGCAAATGGTCATGATGTCTATGATGGCTACAGCAGAAGTGGGCCTTTTGTTTGAAGAAACCGCCAAATGCAAAGGACAGCGGCAGAGGGCAGGGGAGCGAGCAGGACACAGGACACAGGACACAGGATGGGCGAGTGCGTGCGTATTGAAGGCTCAGTGGCCAGCTTGAAGGATATGCCACTCCACGTACATATGCACGATAGCAGGCAGTCGAAAATCAAGTTAATAAAAGACAAATGAGAGAGAGAGAGAGAGAGAGAGAGAGAGAGTGAGAGAGGGAGGAACAGTGGTTGACAAAGGCAGTAGGTTGGAGTAGGTTGAGCAGCAGGAGACGCACGATAAGCGTCAAAGGACATGGAGCCTGTGCACAGCAGCAGCAGCAGCAGCAGCAGCAGCAGATACGAGCGCAAAAAACATTCCAATGAAAAACTGTGAAATGCTCGCCAAAAGAAAAGCGTATGAAGGAGGCGGGGGAGGAGGAGGAGCAGCGGGAGGAGGCGGAAGCGGGGGCATTACGGAGTGGTGAGCTACATTAAAGCAAAAGGCAGCGAGTGCTGCGGGCTGCACATAAATTGGAAGCCCAAAAAGAATTTTAAAGCCCGAACCTAGCGCAACGGAAACGGAAATGCGCCGCAACGCAACGCATTTGATTTGCTGCCCAGCTGATGAGGCCAACTGAGGTGCAGGCCGGGCGGGTGGTGGTGGTTGTGGAGCAGAGTCGACGGAGGCAGTCGGAGGCTGCACTTTAGTCACTTCAGCAAATATGTCTTCAAGTGTCGCTTAGCTTGCGCCATGCGGCGGAGCACGTGCACCCAAACCTATTGTTCGAGCTAGAGATGGACTAGAGGGACTAGGCCCTAATGAGTCCTCGTGCCGTGAAGCTAAATTTGACTAAGCTCTAGGTAGTACGTGGGAAAGGCAGTACGAGCAGTCAGAGAAAGCACGAGCAGCTCTCGTCATGAACTAAGACGGGCAGCGAGTAAGCAAGAGTAACGAGTGAGCAAGAGTAAAGAGTAAGCAGGAGTAACGAGTATTGAGTAAGCACGAGTAAAGAGCAACGAGTGAGCAAGAGTAAAGAGTAATGAGTAAGCACGAGTAAAGAGTAAGCTCGAGTAACGAGTGAGCAAGAGTAACGAGCGAGAAAGAGTAAAGAATGAGCACGAGTAACGAGTGAACGGGAGTAACGAGTAACGAGTGAGCAAGAGTAACGAGTGAGCACGAGTAAAGAGTAAGCTTGAGTAACGAGTGAGCAGGAGTAACGAGTGAGCTCTAGTAACGAGCATTGAGTAAGCAAGAGTAAAGAGTAACGAGTAAGCACGAGCACGGCTCGCTAGGCGAGTATCAACGATTCCACACGAGTTCTGGCTACTATATAACCCAACTCTTTACAGTCTTCTAAGATTCTGAATGAGATAACACGAGCCAACACGAGTTATCACGACTTCCCATCAGATGACACGATATAACACGACTCTTTGCAAGTAAGCACGAAACAGAAGGAGCTTACACAAATGATAGATGAAGGATACGACTTACTACATACTATAGATATCAGAGGGTCGATAAAGATATTGCCCAGCACGAGTTGACACGACTTAGCAATGCCCCAACACAAGCTCAAACAGCTCAACACGAACTGTCACGAGTAGGCACGAAGAGCTCGTGTCAATGTTAGCTAACAGAACTTGACAGGACTTTACAAACGATTGCCAATGCCTCGACAAACACGAAATTGACTAATGAATCGATTTGGCTAACTTAATTCTTGATAATTTATTATAGAATCTATCTTATTCGTGTTCTGTGTCGTAGAAAGAGAGAGAGAGAGAGAGAGAGAGAGAGAGAGAGAGGGAGGGAGAGCTCTGGCCTAGCCCAACTCCATTTGCACTGTGTCCTGCTCTGCTACGCCGCGTGCTTTATTAAAATTTCATTGTTGCTGAATAGCAAGAGAGAAGAGAAGAAGCAGGAGCAGGAGCAGGACCTGGAGCAGGAGCTGGAGCTGGAGCAGGAGGGGCCGTGGCATTGGCTCCCTTTTGGGGACATTGTTATAAATTCCAATTGCTTCGCTTGAGAAATGTGAAAAATGCGCCATGTAAATTATTTGTGCGTCTTGGACGCATTTTTTATTGTGCATGATAAATTTTTATTGTAATTGGCTGTTGATTTATGGCCGCAGGACGAGCCGCCGTCGCTGTGATAAGAGCCGAGGAGATAAGCACAAGCGGCCGCAGTCGTTCCGAGCTGGGTTGAGCTGCCATTCAATTTGCCTGGCCATGGGCCACGCCCCGCACTGATAATTAGAAATGGAATTTGGTGGCCTTATCGAATGGAAAACTCAAGTGCCTGAGCATAAAAACTAATCGCAGCAAAAAAAAAACACAAAATTAAATGAAATGAGAGAGCACAAAACAAAGGCAAAATAGAGATCATCTATGCAACGATGCGTAACACGAGCCACGCCCCTCTCCTCTTTGGCACGGCCCACCCAAGCAGGAGGCAGGCTCCTTTCGTGGCTAACATGGCGAAACCAAAGCGCATTATTGCTAGATGCTCCTCCAGAAAGCCAGTAAAGAGAGAAAGAAAGAAAGAGGCTCAGAGTCAACTGCCATAAAACTTTATGAAGCTGGCAGCGAAGCATCGGGCGGCAGCAGAAGTGCCAGATTTCGTAATGCCTTTGTGAAAGATTTCATGGTAATTTCACCGGGTTATAACAATTTACAAATTATGTAATCGAAATTTATTGCCAGCGCACCTTCAGGCCAGGCAGGCATGACGATGGAGAGCGGGGCAGACGGACAGGCAGACAGCGGCCACGGCACGCTTTCAAGATTCTATAAAGAGTGGTTGGGTGGGCCAGCAACAGCCCCACCAGCACCACATGCAGGTGGCTTTGATGGGCAGCTGATGCTGAAGCCAACATTTTGACTTGGGGCATCAAATGCGAATTCTCAACTATCGCTGCTCGTTGAGATGCGGCCGCGATAAAGCTGTTCTAGCTTCTGGGTAAAGACTCTGAATCAAGATTTAGCTGGAATATATATTTTATATAGCGGTAGGCAGCAGTTGGCAGCGCAGTCTGCAGACCAGTTGCTGAAGGAGATGCTATGCTATGAATTCTGCATATGTTTGAAGAGGAATCTCAGAGCTTAAGTAGGGAATATAGCGAGAAAAGGCTGCTAAGAAGACTTAGGATTCAGCTTTAACAGAAAATCTTTGTGTGTAGCTTTAGCTAGCAAAGACCTTGACGTGGCATCGTTTATAGAGAATTCTCTATAGATTAATGTAGGAATTATTCTAAGATTTCTTTATGTGCATTATCATATTACATATATATATATATATTTATATACTAAAAGTGTGTTAGGAAAAGTCTGACAGTCTCTGAGTTCACATAGTTAGGATACAGAGAGAGAGAGAGAGAGAGTGACTTGATAGAGACTGATAGCTCACGTAAGATATTTTTAGGATTTTCTATAGATAAATATAGTTCTTTCCTCAAGTTTTTATATGCACAATATCGTATTACATACATATATAAATATACTAAAAGTGTAATAGGAAAAGTCTACCAGTCTCTGAGTTCACATAGTTAGTATAGAGAGTTGATAGAGACTGATAGCTCACTTAACTGTCAACTGCTGACTGTCACTGTTAACTCACTTAATTGAAATACTTTGTAGGTAGCTGGTAGAAGCTGAGATCAATCCCGCTCTTTTCTGTCTCCTCAGCTCTGGAGTCTAACTGCCTCCAGTGCATATTCTTCCCATCTTTTGGTAAGCCTGCTTCACATGGTAATGCCAAGTCCCCTTTTCGTTTAGTCTGTTTGTTTTGCTGTCCGGCGAAAAACAAAGCTTTTCGCTTGATATCCAATTATGTGTATAAATCAACAGCTACTGCGCGCTGCCGCCACTTACAGCTTAACTTGGCTAACACTTTATGCCCGCTTGGCATGCACTCACTCGCTCGCACCCAACCCCCGTCCTTTCGAAGGGGGGGCGTGGCGTGCATGAAGCGTAACCCATTTGTTACGGCACTTTCCGAAACTCCAATAATAGAGCCATTAAATGCCAACTACTTGGCCATCAAGTGCTTTAGTTTGGCATAAATCTGAAGCGCATGGCCAACAAACTTTTTCGGCCCACAAATCTGAGCGCGTCTTCTGATCCGTGGCCCATGCAGCTCCAATTGCAATTGGAGCGGGGGAGTTCGAGTTGTAGTAGCTGTACCTTTAATTAACGCCCTGGCTTATTTGGCCAACAGGTGTACAAACTTTTGACCACGCCCCAGCACCCAGCACCCAGCACCCAGGCCCAGGCCTAGGCCCAACTTTTCTCCCGCATTTTTATTTAATTTAGAGTCGAGCCGAGTCGAGTCGAGTCGCTGTCCTGGCAAGGACTTTCATGTTGTAATTTCCTAAAATTTACGAGTTTACTTGGCCGGGCGGCTGTGGGCGGGGCAGCGGGGCCGGTTAGGGCTAAATAGTTGGTGCGCAGCTTCTGGATTTACGGCCTGGTTGGGGACTTTAGGCTTTTAGCCAGTTCAACTTGCCTGCCTGTTGGCTACGACGGCGGCTTTTCGGCTGCGGCTTGTCAGCGCCTCGTTTTATTAGCCACGCCCACCTATCGCTCGCTATCTGCGCCCACCCCCCTCCCCCTCCACTCATGCTCGCGTTTCACTTGCTGTAAATGAGCAACTTTTTGCTGCTCCACACACCTCCGACTGTGTGTGTCTGTGTGTGTGTGTGCTTTTTGGCAATTTCGCATGCAGTTTATGACTAGGCACAAGCAACAGCAGCAACAACAACAACAGCAACAACAACAAACTTACAACTCGTGCAGCTGTTAGCTGCCACATGCAGCTTATCCGGAGCTAGGGCCAGCTACCTCATCATCATCATCTCCTCCCGCTGCTATAAAAGTTGATCAAAATTATAACTACGCCCGGACAAACATTTTGGCATTGAGGCAGGTTGGCCCCACTGCCGCCCCACTGCCGCCCCGCCCCCTTTCGAGACCGTTCATCCGCATGTTTTTGGACAATTAGAGTGCGGCTCATTGCCCATAAAGTTATAGAATTCATGGGCCACGTTCTGCGGTGCGCATTTCCCGTTTACTTATGGCCAACTTAGTTGGACCCACAAAAAGCATAAAAAGAAACTTTCGTTTCATTAGCTGGCATACGTAGGAGATATATATCCGTAGGATATATGTGAATATCCCAAAGGATATCCACTTTTATGGCTGCACATCTTGAGCTGGGTTTTAATAAATGCTGCACACAGACGAAACTAGCGCAAGTTTTAACTATACTAAGCGCAGATTTTGTGGGAGATGAGAGAAGGGAGAAGAGAAATTGATAGAGAAAGCATTGATATGGAGGGGGCAACCGGAATTGAGCTAATTGATGAGCTTATTTGGAGAACTTTTCTACAAGAATTTCAAATGAATGCTTGTTAAAGGATATCTTTCAGGGGTTCCTTGATCATTTATGTCTCTCTCTCTCTCTCTCTCTCTCTTTCTCACTATATCTCAGTCTGTTTCTCTTTATTTTTCTTTCTTTCATTCTCACTCTTTCTCTTGCTCATTTAATATCTTACTCTTTCTTTCTTTCTCCGACTCCTACTATATATTTCTCTGTCTTTTTCTCTTGCTCATTTTCTCTTTCTGCCTCTATCTCTCCCTATTTTTCTCTCTATCTCTCCCTTTCTGCCTCTTTCTCTTCTTTATTCTTCTATATCTCTGTCTTTCTCTCATCATATCTCAGTCTGTCCCTCACTATATCTCAGTCTTTCTCTCTCTTCTTTTCTTACCATCTCTCCCGTTCCCATTCTATCTCTCTTTCTCTTACTCAGTTACTGCCTTACTCTCTTTCTTCTTCTTCTTCTTCTCTTTCTCTCTGTCTTTTACTACATGTCTCTCTCTCTCCCTCTCTCTCACAATATCTCTTTCTATCTATCTTTCTATTTCAATTTTTCTCCCCTCTCCCAGTCTATGTCTCTTACTCTATATCTTTCTCTCTCTCTCTCTCTATCTTTCTCTCTCTACGCAAGGTAATTCTCTCTCTTAAGTAGATCAAACTCTTCTCGACTGCTCCAGCAACAGTCTGATATAATGTCTAACGTATCATATCATATCCAAGCTAAAAGCCCACTCAACTTAGCTCTTACCTATTATATCATGACTTCGAGTCATCCACAATAATTATAATTAAATTATAATTAAATTGCAAGCGAATGAAAAAGTGTGTCGCATTGTTCCGCATTTCGCGCAGTTGCGATTGTCGATGGGATGCACAAAACAATATCATTTATCTATGCGGGATTAGCTAATGATGTTTTGGAATGGATTAACTTATGAAGAGGGCTCCGCAGCGCCTGGCGGAGTCTACTTCCGTTGTGCATGCCAGAGACACACAGAACGAGAGAGAGAGAGAGAGAGAGAGAGAGAGAACTGGGGAACGAGAAGCTGTGGCGAAAATTGTTCAATTGTTGCCACCTTGTGGTGCGCACGAGTGCGCTTGCAACAGCCACGCCCACACGGGCCCACACAACAAGCTTGTTAATCGTAATTAAAGACACGTAATGCGGGGCGCCAGCGAGTGCGGCATGCAAATGCGGCCGGCAAGTGGAGGCTGCGGCGGCCACACATCAAATGTGCACCACATGCGCGGCGCACCGCCAAGGTGCACTGAACCTGCGCCCGCCCAGCCAGCAGCCGATATAAAAGCGCGCCAGCTGCCAGCCCGCCCAGACAGTGCGCCAAGCGAACGTGCCACAAACGGTGGCCAGACGGTATCAAACTACGAATATCGCAAAGAAAATCGAGACTCAACAATGCGACAAGTGAGTGAATACTTAGTGAGTGTTTGCCAGTGAATCAAGTGAATCACAAGCGAGACAAAAGGATTACGTTCTATAAGGGAAATATGGCTAAAAGAAGCTAAAGCAGTTCGAGTGTTGACTGACGAACAAGTTAGGATATATTGAATGTCAATCAAGCAATGATTGATTGATCTATTGAATTATTGATGATTGATGAGACAACTTCTCAGTTAAATCAATTATGAGCATGGGGAATATATATTGAATGATATTTAAGGCCATCCTTAACAAAGACTCCGATCTGATCATTTCAAAAGGTGTTCAATCACTCTTCAATCATTTCTATATGATGATTATAGTATACCTCCTCTTACCAGCTCAACGGACTCTCTAATGACTTCTCTCTCTCTCTCTCTCTCTCTCGCCTCTCAGCTACCCGCGCTGCCTCTAAAAGCAAGCAATCTGCTCACGCTGCTGCTGCTAACGGCGACAATGTTGCAGGCGCGTCGCATCTCCAGCCGGCGACTCGTTATCCACGTGCCCGTCAAGGTGAAGACGCATCATCACACCCACACGGTCTACAAGGTGCTGCACGGCGCCGGCGGAGGCGGTGGCGGTGGCGGCATCAAGCAGACTGTCTACAAAGTCGTGGGCTTCTCCGGCGAGGGTGGCGGCGGCGGTCACGGCGATATGGGCCATGGCAGTCACAGTCCAGGTCACACTCAGAGTCACAGTCACAGTCACAGTCTGAGTCACGGCATGGGCATGGGCGAGATCACGTATGAGGACCGGCATGGCTGTGAGAGCGGCAAGGTGATGCCATCGCATCGGGACATGTTGTTCAATCATTATGCGCGCCACGACCAGGAGGAGGCGGAGGACACCGACTATGCGGAGGAGCGGGACGAGTTCATTGATGTCAGGGATGCCTGGTTGTGAATAAAGTCGTGTGAAAAACGTTGCCGATTAATTATAAAATTCCAGCAGCCAAAGAAATTATACTCAACTATCAACTGAGCGAGGGGGCGGGAGAGAGAGAGAGAGAGAGAGAGAGAAGGTCGCTGGATTTGCATGCGGCTCAAAGTAATTACAAAATTGTTGAAGCCATGTAGACATTCTCGCCCATGTCCGACTCTCTCTTACTACTCCTGCTCCCCCTGCTTCGTCTGGCAATGGTAAAAATGTTAGCTATGAAGTTGTCTCGTAGTCGCCGTCAAAATCGAAATCCGATTCGGATTTGGCGTCTCCCGTTTCTATGCCTTTTGTTGTTTGCTTTTCCTCTCTTTCCGCATTGTGTGTTTGTTGTAATTGGAAATAGCAAGGGGTAATGGCTTTCTGGGGGCTTGTTCGAGGGGAGTATTAGAGGCTGGGTTAGACAGCACTGCTGTCTGCTGACTGCTGACTGCGGCCAGTCGCGCACTTGAACCTTAACTTTAAGCATTTGCATAGCTCTCGACTCGAGCCGGCAGAGAAACGACCATTACATATTTTAGTGGACAATTAAAAGTAACAAAATGGATGTGGAAGACGGCGAGGCGGGTTATAAGACAAAGCAGCTAACAGTAGGGAGAAAACAAATGTTATTCGGAGTAGGTATTCGGTATTAGGCAATGAACCATGGCTAAGTATTATTAGGGGGAAATAGAAGTGCAGAGTGTGAGCAGGTAGATGAAGAAATACATTTCGGAGTATACTGTGGAGTATGTTTCAGAATATACTTTAGAGATTATTTCGGAGTAATTTTCGGAGTTCTTTCGGAGTAAATTTTAGAATGCTTATTACAATTATTTTTCACAGTAGTGTTAATAAAACGATGTGGTAATACAATGATATCGAATTCGGAGTATATTTCGGAGTAACAATTTTATTTTTCGGAGTAAAAAATTATTTTAAGTATGTTTCGGTCTTTGAGTAAAGTAAAACTCTCTTAGCACAAAGTTACACGAATACAACTATTTTACCTATTAGAATTACAAAGAAAATATGTTTAGGAGTCGCCTAAGTATTACTCTACATAAACCCAGAAGAGATAATGACATAAGTAATAAAAGAGAAAGGTATATTTGGAAGAGGAACAAGAATAATTCCAAATCTAAGTTCAAATCGTAAAGATTATATAAAGAAAACAATAAATTCAATCGGAGTATATTCCGAATAATGCTTATCATTTTGATATCAAGGGTAGACGAAGCTGATTCGGAAACCGGTTTCGATTTCAATATGCAAGCTAATCCTGGTGAGATTATCCAACATCAATTGACTGGCGAGCTGACGTTTCGGCTACTGTGCGCAGCTGCTGTATTATGCACGTCCATTAGGCCCGCCGGAGCTGACCCATAATCCATTTAAAGTGTCAGCGGATGGCGGACGGCGCGGGTCCTCGGGATTTGAAGTGGAGCGGACAAAGCTGTGCCTGACATAAGTTGGATTGATCACGGCGAGTCGCGGAGACAGGTGGAGAATAATTTGCATTTAATTGAAGCCGACAGGGTGTCAGAGGAGAGGGAGAGAGCGAGAGGCAGCAACCAGGCTCCGGGTGAGCATGATGAATGCGTCTGCCTGGCCAGCGAGATGTGCGCGCCACGGGTGGGCCTGGCGCCAGTTTTGCTTTCAATTGATATAAATGTGGCCATTTAAAGGCATTCAGCCTATGCTAAAGGCCAACAAGCTGGTTAAGACCCGAGAAGACCGGCGCTAATCCACTTTGTGGCACGTGGAAAGGCTCGAGACAGCGGTCGGGGCGCTCTCTTGCTGATGAGTTGAGCAATGGGGGCTTTTGTTCATCAATGCGAACAGTTATTAACATTTTTAAGCCTTTGCACACACATACACACAGGCAAACACACACACACACACATTCTTGCGCACAACATTTTGGCCAAGCTTAGAGCGTGATTGGCAGAGGGAGAGGGAGGGAGTACACGTAGAAGCATTGCAATTGGGCATGACTGACTGCATAATACCCATTCCCTGTTCAACAGCAACAAATCGATACTCAGTTGTATATACTCTGTACTCTAATATACTCTATACCAATATACTCTATACCAATGCACCCTCAACCCGCTTTGAATCGAATTCCATTCACTGGCCATATAAAATCATCTTTTGAGCTGCTAAACCCCAATTTGTATGCCACTCGCTGGCCTCGAACTGTGTCCAGGCATCGCCGTCATCGAAGTTTGCTGGCCTGCGGTCCAAAATAAATCTATTGATTTTGCCTAAATGGCTTTTGTGCTCAGCTCAGCTCCGGTCCAGGCAAATATGCGACGGAAACTGGCACAATTTCAATTGACTACTCAAAATTGTTTTTACCTACGACCGGGCAGGTGGGCCACATGCGGATGGAAGCACTTCAAATAGTTATGCACTTTAATACACTCGAGCAGGGAGTGGGGGCGGGGCAGGGGATTCCGAGAAACTTGCAGAAAAACTTGCAATCTGCTTTGGCAAAAGTTTATTACACAAAATTCCGAAAAACATTTCAAATGTGGCTGCGGGCGTTTTGCAACACTGCCAATTCACTGTGTGTGGCAGAAAAGTTCGGTTAATTTGACTAACAGCTTACTATGAAAGTAAACGTTTGCGCCTGACATAGATTGAAGTTGAAGCTGGCTTTACAATACTAAATATAGTGTTTTAGGCATTGTTCAACACTATTTTTGATAGTATAGAAATAGAGCTGGCTTCTTGCTTAGCTTGCCTTAACTTTAGCATTGCTGCTATACGAGGTTTGAATAGGTATCCAAAATGATTTCATACACAACTTTCCAACACTGGATATAACAAACTTATGGTATTTTTACTATTAAACATCACTTGAATACATATTGGAGACATTATGCATGGCAAGTCTACTAACTGCTCTTCTTTCAATCAATGGCCAATATTTTGCTACTTATCCAACACTGAAGTACTTTAAACTTAACACAACACTCAAGCCTGTTCTGCCCTACTCAATATTGTCATTAATTTGATAGATTATAAAAATCCTTAGATAAATTACTCAATGCCCTCAGACTTCCCTTCCACGCAATATTTCACAACACTGGCTGCGCTTTTCAGCACCCACTGCGCCAGCAGCGCATAGGAAATTCGTTGAATTTGAGTCCCTGGCTCGTTACATGTAGCATTTGCGTAATTGAATTGGACACCGAAGCGGCGTGCAGTTGGACAGCTTGTTTACCCTTTGTCTAGCCCTTTGATATTTCATTTTGTGCTGCCTCCTCAGTGCCAGAAATTGTATGGCTGGCTGTTTGCTTAATTGGTTTCATTAGGGTGCCATGCGGCACTTGCCCACTTACCGACGTCCTTTCGCTTGCCGGCGCGCAAAATGCCAAAAAAGCGACGATCCTGTCGCCTGCCGACGACGTTCAGTGCTGCAAAACACAACAAAATCAAGAAATATATATAGAGAGAGAAGTTTTGTATTTTGTAAAATGTGGCGAACTTTAAGATGAGAGTTGAATGTAAAAGTTTTTGAAAGGTTGCCAGCCAGCCAGCCACTTAGAGCTACAGTTACACGTGTCGCCGCAAGAGCAACAACAGGCGCTCCCAGTGGCCCGGACCCGGCATAATTTACCCACAAAGTGACAACCAAATAAACTGAGGGCAAGGAAGATGAGAAAAAAAGGTAAACTTTGCTCGGACAGCTGCTGGTCGGTCAGGTGCCAAGTGCGGAATTTGTCTATGGCACTAATTTTAACGCCATTAATTTGCCCAAGCAAGAGGAGAGCAGAGGGTGAGCAAGAGAGAGAGAGGAGAGAGAGAGAGAGAGAGAGGAGAGAGAGAGAGAGAGAGAGAGAGAGAATTTTAAATTAAATGGACACAACTTTTATTGAATTGAGTGTAGTCCGACCAGAGCAGAGCTGAGCAGCCGGAATTGTGACCGGGCGTCATGTGGCGAGAGTTGAGCCAAATGGACAAGCCGGAAACGGAAGCGCATTACTCAGAGCTTTCTGTCGAGCAGTTGTTGCACAGCACGTTTACACACGCAAGTGACTGGCAGCGGCAGGGTTAAGAGCATTGCGAGCTCATGGTGGGGCACAACACCCACAGCTTGTCGTGGCGCACCACCAATCAAAGGGAACACGCTCTGTCAAACGAGCGCCAGCCCAGCTCCGGCAAAAGTTGTGGCAAAGTTTTTGATTTCATGATATATTTATGGGCTGTTTCCGTCCTGGCTCCTTTGGGTAATAAAGTTTCTGCTTAAAAAGTCCGGCAAGGCAAGGACTTTCCTAGCCAACCAAGCCGACTCCGGGGCATTTGCCAGGCTTGCCACACTTTAAAGAGCGCATCAGCACATTGCGTATACGTGCCGTTGTCCAGCACAATATTTAAATGATGTCGCTGATAATTATGATTAGCTGCTGCTGCTGCTGCTGATGATGTTGATGATGTTGAGGATGCTGATGAGCTGTGGCCTGACGCTTGTTCAGTGGTTCATGTGGTTCGTGTGGCAGCGAACAGCCACACGGATGCTGCGGCTTGCATTGTTTGGCTCGATAATTGCACTGAGCGAGAGCCAAGCACAAATGGCTGACAGAGAAACCAAAGTTAAATATGGCAGCTTGAACTTAATACTAAAAGCGCTTTAACCACTTGAGAATTATAGTAAAATCGCCTTTGGCAATCAGTTCTCCCAATTTAAAGCCTATTTGTAGTATCTTAATTATGCCCAAACAAGCAAGTAATCAGATGCGCAAACCACACACAAACAAAGACGCCCACACAGACACACCCACACACACACACACCCCTCACACCTGCACAACAATAAGCCAACTGTCTGCACAGGTAGAGCTCGCATCAGCAACATTCGGAACTGGAATTGTGTGTCAGGCTAATGGAAAAATCGCTTGGGCATAAAATCAATTAAATATTAAATAAACGCTATCAGCAAATAGCAATTTCCTCTGCCTCCCTCCCTCTCTCTCGCTCTCTCTTTCTCTCACATTTCCGCCATTTGCAAGTGAAATGCAAACAGCGAAGCGCTCGCTGCTCTGGCTCTGGCTCTGGCTCTAGCCAACTTTATGAGCGTAATCCTTGCAATTATGAGCCAGGGCAAACATTATCTCAATATTGCATGAGAAGAGCCTGGAAATGAACCAATAAGCAATGCAGAGCCCACGAAACGGACACAGATAGCTGAAAGCTTACACACGCATACACACACACACCCGCGCGAAAGCCTTTGATAAACTCTACGTGCTGCTGCATGTTGCATGAAAATTCATATATGAATGAATGAATTTTGAGCAGGTGCACGAGAGCAGCTGCATTAGTCTCTGTGTGGGTGGGTGGTGGGTGTGTGGTGCAGTGTGTGTGCAAGGTTGAATGGTTAGCAAAAAGACTAATTATGTATTCATTAAAATGGCAAATGCCAACAGGCACATTCAACCCTATGAGATAACATAAAAAATAAATACAAATAGGAGAACGCGCAGCATCGCAGCTGGAGGCGAAGCTGAAATACACACTTTTTGGATATGATTTTGCATAATGCGCGGCAGCTTGTGTATTCAGATTTTATATTACATATTAGAGTTGGGCATGTTGATTTTGTGGTTGGGTGGGGCAGAGTGGAGGCAGAGCTTTGATATTTATGATTTGGTTAATCAATCTGGCCGAGTTCTTCTGGCTGCAGGTTTTCTCCTTTAGAAAAAGGAGTGAAGGAGTGCCAAGGATTCACTCATGCCTCTCACTTTGTGTTGAGCTTGTTTCGAGTCGTTTTCCTTCCTTCCTTCCTTCGTCCTACTTCAAGCTTTATAAGATCGGCTTCTGTTCGAGCATTGATATTGAAGTCATTCCCTCAGCAATCTATCCAACTAGATTCCGTCTTAGTTTCCCTATGAAAGTATCTACCCATTTGATATATCTTTCGTTAGGTATTATATCTTAAGATCTCTTGTGAGTACAATGTGTTTTACTGAAGCGCGCAATATAAAATTAACTTAGTATTTAAAAGAGTTTCGATTCATGATTGTTGTTGAGCTGCTGTTGTCGTCGTGGATGAATTTCGTGTTCGTTCTTTGAGATCATCTTGTTCAGTAGGAAAAGACGCCCATGATGGATTTGAAGAAGCGATAGATGGGCTTGGGTATCTCCATGGCGAAGAGCACGGAGCTATCCTCGCCGCGCACAGCTGATTGGGAGCGCTGCTGCACCGAGGGATGCACCAGATGCAGACTGCGGTAGATCTCGTTGATCGGATTGCGGCCGTCGTCCTTGTTGTCATTGCCCGGAAAGACAACCGGCTGCAGCAGCAGCTGAGAGTTGCCAAAGGGCTCATCGACCTTGACATCAGCTCCTTCAGCGTTGTCCACAATATCGTCCGCTGCTGGTGGTACGGCGGGCTTCGCTTGGCCGCCATTTTTGGGCGTTTTGTAGATGTAGATATGGCCAATTAGTTGCAGGCCCTCCTTCAATTGGTGTTGTTGCGGCTGGTCCTGGCCCTCGTGAGCGCGTCGCTGGTTTATGTAGTAGTCTGAAGCATCGTACTTCGAGAAATCGTACGGATAGTAGGGCTTGAAGTTGTACAGATTTTCATCCTTGTTGGTCGAGCTGCTGGTGTTGTTCCACTCTTCTTCCCCGCTCTTCCAGAAGGGTATCGGCAGCAGAGGTAGCGGCAGGAAGACAGGCTTGCCATAAGAGGGGATCGCGCTACCATTGGTAGGGACACCAGGCACAAAGCCGACGGGAAAACCAGGAAATTTGTTGTATCCATAGTAGATGTGGTTGTTGTTGCTGTTGTTGCTGTTGTTGCTGTTGTTGTTGTTGGTTCCGTCATATTTGTTGCCGCCGCCGGCGTTCCATCCGCCGTATTTGTTGCCGAAGAGCGGATGGATGGGCAAGAAGGACGGCTTATAATAATAATCCTGGCTCTTGATTGCGGCTGGGGTTGTGGCTGTGGCGGTGCCCGTGGGCACTGCAGTGGTCACAGTTGTACCCGGATTGACTATATAGATCCCTCCCGGATATTTGATGAAATGACTGCGTCCTTCGTCTTGCTCCTTATTTTCCTGGGTTTCATCGGCTGGAACCCGAGACCTCGACTCGATTACGTTGCCGGGCTGCGACGCTTCCCGTTCCTGTGTTTGCTGTTGCACGACATCCTTGCCAACATCCGGGACAACATCTTCGACGGCCTCTTGGACAACCTCATTTGAAACCCGCGACTGCTGCTCTGCGTTGGACTCTGCCGATACCTCAGTTGCCTTTGGCTGTTCGGGCTCCACAGGGTTCTCAGCCACACGAGAGATCACATTCTCTTGCTCGGGATTTGGCACAAGCTGGGAGACTACATTGGCTGGCTCTTCTACGGATTGCACAGGTCTCGCTGCCTCGACCGGGACAACATTGGCCTGCTCTTGCACAGGCACTGGGTTTCCACCGGGTTGGGAGTCTACAACTGCTGGCTGCACGGCCTGAACAGCAGAGATCGCAACGGGTTGTTCTCCATTAGCTTGCACCGCCTGATCAGCCACCTGTGATACCTCCTTTGCTGGCGCTTCTTTAGGCTGCAGAGAATGGATGGGCTTACTTCCACCTTGGGGCAACTGAGGAGCCTTCGGCAGTGATATTTGCACAGGATTTCTGACGCCTTCAGGCTTACGGATAATGCTCGCCTCAGCGGTCAGCACCACAAGCAATAGAGCAACAAGTCGCAAAGTATTCTTGAAAGAGGAACACAACAATTTAGAGCACTCGCTGTGGCAGGTGAAGGTCCTCGACTTACCATCTTGAGAGCTTCAAATGAACTGTGTCTCAATTGGTGTCGACGGCGACTATTTATACCCAACCAGGACAATGAATTGTCGCTTATCAATGCGAGACGACATTCCAATGCCATTAGATCAGAGCTACTACTGTCTGTCCCAAGGCACTTGGCTGCCTTTGCTATCAGTCGCTCTTCCGTTTCAAAATTCTTTTGCTTTCCTCGGCATTGTTTTTGTGGATACTTAAGAAAGGGCGTCAATGGCAGAAATATCGGAAAAAACGAAATTGCACTTAAGTTCTATCGTGCGAGAGCCTTTTCGAATAGCTGTAGCCATTGTTGCTGCTGTTGCAGTTGTTGTTGCCGCATTTTACGTGCAACATGAAAATGCCATTGTTTTGTAGCGCAGCAAAACGGAAATCTATGAATCGCTTTTGTATGTTTTTCCTACCCAACGACCAAAAACAACAACAGAGCCGTGGCAAGTGCAAAAGACTGTCAACTGCGTAGAGTGATGTGTATGTGCCAGGGGGCGAGGGGGCGGCAGGGGCCAGAGGGTGTATACGCCCATACGCCCGCATTTGAGAGAGAGAGAGAAAAAAAGCGTGCATCAGCTGCATATTCATGGCAAAGCCTTAGCTCTCTTGAGAGCTTTATCTGCCGCAGGTGTGTTGAGAGCTCAGCAGCTGGTCATTGACATGGTAATGGAGCAGTGGAGACAGACAGAGACAGAGAGAGAGAGAGAGAGAGAGGCAGGGTTTATGCTATCAAAACTCCAGCTGGGCTTAGTAATTGTATTGCCTGATGTATTGTGGCATTTGCGCCCAAGTCTCTATTGATTGAAGTTTGGCCAAATTGTGCGATTTGCAATTGACAGAATTCCGAGTGAAATTCACAATTTCAATTGCTTAAAACGAGTGAGGTATGGAAAGCATCAGTTAAGGACTGACTTAGGCATACTTTAGCTCTGAGACTCATTTCATTCTCCTATTCTAGATCTAATTTCAATATAGAGTGTTCTCTTCTGCCTGACTTAGGCATACTTTAGCATTAAGACTCATATAGAAATCATATAGTTCTCCTACTCCAAAGTTGAGCTCGCCTCATATACATATTCTAGAGCCTTTAAGCTTGAGCTTCAGCTCAACAGTCGTTATATATATATAGGGTAATGGCAACTGAAAATTAATCAGTTCGCAATTGAAAATTCCAAATGCTAACACACTTCGAGCCAGGGCAAGGCAGTAAAAAGTAAAGGCGCACAAATTCAGATATTGCCAGGCAAACGAAACGAACCGAAGCGAGGCGAGGCGAAGCGAGGCGAAATAGCATCCAGAGTCCAAACTGCCAACTGGCAGCTGCGAAGGAACGAAATTGTTTTGCGCAGCGGCAGATGAGCTGTTGAAATTGCAAGTGCGGCACTTGCTCAATTTTTCATGAGCCTCCCACAAGTCAAGTTGGCAGTCGAGGAGCAGCGCGACGACTCAATACACTGCCCGAAACTCAACTGCAGTTGGGGCTAAATAATTGAAGAGGCAGCGGCATAAGCTAGCTGATAGAGCACACATGGTAGCAGCAGGTAGAGTAGCTGAAGACAACCCACACGAGGCAGCAAATGGAGCCACGCGAAATCTGTGAAAAGGTGAAATTAGCAGCCAACATCCGCATCGGCATCGTCGTGGCCAGACAATGAGGCGAGCTGCGGCCCTTGACTCGAGCCAGTTGCAGCTCGAACCACAGCACAGCGATGTATGTAAATAAATGGCCAAGAAAAACGACAGCCAAAGCCGGAGTCAGAGTCAGAGTCAGCAAAAGCCCAAGGCCAAGGCAGAGCAAGAGCAGCAGCAGCAGCCTATGGAACCTACAGATAAGACCCGGACCCAGACTCCAGCTCCAGCTCGAACTGCAACTCCAACTCAAACACAGGCTACGTAGCACGGCAGTCGCTGCTCAGCGGAGTTCTTTCGTTCTTTATTTTTGTAAATATACCCTGTAGGCATTGAGTGTTACTCAAAGGTGCTTGAGCAAAGGATGAGCTCCTAGCCAAAGCCAAACGAAAAACCTCTCTTAGCTCTGCTTAAGCAAGTGCCTGAATCTCTCAACAGGGTATCTGCTAGTCGATCAATCCAGCTCGAGAAGAATTCCTTTTTCACTCTTTTTTTTTGGAGCTTTACTTTTTCATTTTGGGTGTGCGCGCGCGTTGCGATAAGATCAATGTGTGAAGAGCCTCGACCCAGACAGACGAACAGACGGACGGACGGATGGATGGCTGAACAGATGGACTGTGGCATCTGCAGCAGGTGTTTTGCTTTTCTACAGGCGGCTGCAACACAATATGGGTAACGAGTTGGCCCCCAAAACGGGCCAACTTTATCGCCGCATAATTCACACGGCTGCCTGTGGCCAGGCAGATGTCCGTGGCCCGTTGATGGCGATGCCGATGTCTCGATGGCTGCTGACTGTGGCTGGCAGCATTTTGATTGACTCAAAGTGTGGCTAGCCGTGGAGCCGTGTGACTCGCTCGTGTGAATATATGAAAGAGAGCCAAATGGCAAACACACATGCACACACACACACACACACATGCACACACACACACACACACACACACACACATGCACACACAAAATAGCTGCAGGAGGGCAAACATAAAGTTGAGCTCTGTGCCACACGTTCATCATGCAGCAGTGGGTGCAGGCAGCACCACATCCGCATTCAGCACGTGCAGCACGTTGCCGTCTAGTTCCGCTTTGTGCCCTATCCCCACTCTGCTCCACATGGAGAACGCTTAGAATTCAAAACATTTCAGACAAATTGGCGTCGCTTTCAGCTCAACGTGTGACAAAATGCAATGTAAACAAACTGAGAGCGAGCGAGGGGATAAACTGGGCTCCAACTCTCTAACCCACTGAGCATTGTCCAGCTGCAGCAGGAGCAGCAAACACAAAGTGCCCTTCATTAATTTATGCCAAAACGTTGCTCAGGCGACGTTGACGACGTCATTTGAGTGCCGACTGCAAGCTGCTGCGCCTCCTACCGCCCGAGGCGGCTGGAGGTGTCGCTTTATATGCAATAAATAAGATGCTGGAACAGGCGCAGGCACAGGCTCTGGCTCTGGCTCAGACTGGTCCAGTCACCATATCTGAATAGAAACCCAACCGAGATGCAGCAGCAGCAGCAGCAGGTTGACTGCTGTGGGAAAAATGTTAACGAGCCAAGTAGCCTCATAAGGAAGTGAAGAGAGCAAGTGGGATAGATAAGGCTAGAGAGCGAGGCCAGTCTGGAGTTAGCTGTGCCAGAGAGCTTGGGCCAAAAGGTAGGTCACACACACCATGGGCCAAATTGCACATTAATTAGACTAAATGCCAGACTTTGAGCGGTTGAAGTGGGTGATCAAAGGAAACATGAAATGAAGAAGAGCAGGGGGATAAGCTAAGACAAATATAAAAGATCTCTAAGTAGTCTATTACAACTAAATATATTTTAATCTACAGGAACTACATAAATATGCTTTTTAGATCTGTTTCATATGTATCTATACATAACTAGAAATATATAATATTATACTTGATATGATAAACCATCTCACATCTAAAGTGAGTATCCATAAAAGGCAAAGGCTGAAAAGATTTCAACCTTTGGACAGTTGGGTAGTTAGAGAAACTTAAGAATAGAAAAGAACATGAGGAATTTCCAAACATTCCTAGCATGAAACCCATGGAGTATAGGGACAGAGGAGAAACAGTTTTATACACAGGTTAGAGATAGATAAAGAATAGGGATATATAATACAAAGAAAGCTCATCTTAAGCTCTCATCTCTGTTCAGCATAGGCTGCTCATTCATCTGCATCACTGAGGCATCTCTCTTCGAAGCAACGAGCAGTACAGCATAGATCGCCATATCGCACTCACTCAGCGCATATATATCGAGAGCTCACTCAGCTATAGCTCATTCATGGAAAGAGTAAACTAATATAACTATACTCTTTCCGTATTTGACTCCCATCTTCATATATTCATATTATACAAATATTGTTATACAATTGCTCTTCTCTAAGAATTTATAGCAGAACTTGAGCAAATTTATAGCAACTATCAGTCGAGTGGCCGGCCACATGCTTCGCGTGTGGGATATAACACTATGAGCGCTATGAGAACCTATTTAAACTGTTGTAACTGTTTGTAAACACTTGACATATCTTGGCAGCAATTAAACACTCGCTTGCCACAGTACACAATGCCAGACATGGGACAATGGGTCTAGGAGGCTGGGAGGCCGGGAGGCCGGGGGGCTGTGTCTATGACACAGTCCCCAGCCCTATGTGACAGTTGCCCCCACTTGGAGCTCGGTGGCAGCCACTTGGCGCGCGGCGCCACGGCAAGATTGTGTGCGCCATTCATGAGGCAAGTATGTGACCCATTTTTTCGACCAGTGCACCTCAGTTCCGCTTGTCTCGTGTCTCGTGTCTCTTGTCTCCGCTGCTGTTGTTTGCTTAAATGTTTGCCTATGTATGGTCGGGCGACAGCTATATAAATATGTGAGCAGCTTTTCACACCTCACTGCATGCGCTTCCTCTTCACAACTGGCGTTGCCAGACAGCGACAAGAATTTCTCCTGGCCAGAGACACGTGCATGGATAAGCCGCAGCCATTGATTGCTCGACTCTGAGCATCAGCAACATCAACAAGAGCAAGAAAACAGTTTTAATAACATTTTTCAATAACTGCGCGACTCACAGCCAGCTTTTCTTTTTTTCTCAAACAGCAAATTGTGCGCGGGCCATTTTCAATTAAGCGAAATTAAAAATTTATTACGAGCGACGGCCGAAGGAAGGAAAACAAAGGCAAGCGAAAAGCCCACAAAACGAAAGCAAATAGAGCAACTTCATATAAAAAGCGAGAGATGTTTATGTTTTCATTAATAAAAACAAGTCAGGGTATTGCAGACGGGCGTGAACGACTGCATGATACTCGCTTAGGGTTGAGTTAAAGACTGGAGACTTGAGGGGGAGAGAGAGACAGAGAGAGAAAGAGAGAGAGAGAGACAGAGAGAGAAAGAGAGAGAGAGGGAGAGAGAGAGAGGGGGGAGGGGTGTGAGAGACAGAGAGAGAAAGAGAGAGAGAGAGACAGAGAGAGAAAGAGAGAGAGAGGGAGAGAGAGAGAGAGTGTGGAAGAGAGAGAGAGAGAGAGAGAGAGAGAGAGAGAGAGAGGGGGAGGGGTGTGAGAGAGAGAGAGAGAGAGAAAGAGAGAGAAAGGGGAGAGAGAGAGAGTCTGAGAGAGAGAGAGAGAGAGAGAGAGAGAGAGAGAAAGAGAGAGAGAGAGAGGGGAGGGAGAGAGAGACAGATCAATATGGGGTGTGAGAGAGAGAGAGAGAGAGAGAGAGATCAAGATGGAGTCTGCAGCTAAAGATCTCCTACCGCCTTGCCACGCCCCCAAAAGTATATAGAGCAGAGAAAGAGATAGATAGAAAAGTCTCTTCCATCGTACTTCCATCTAATAGCCCTTCCGCTCTACCATTTATAGTATTTCAACACAATCTCAGCATTCTATATGAAGAGGCGACGGAGAGTTAATCCAACATTCTACAAGACCAATCAACTCTCTTCGCTTCGTGAACAAGCATAAATATATATATAAAAGGAGAAGTAAAACAGGAGCTGGTATAAGAGCAAGTGCGTCGGTGGATGATTGAGTTGCTGCTGCAAGGGGAAGAGACTGAAGCAGGAGGAGAAGGGAACGAAACATTTGTAAAGGGGGTTAATGGGAGAAGTACAGTTAGAGAGAGATATATATATATAAATTTATATATATATATACATATTCCTGTTTCCCTTTTTATTTGCTATTGAAGTTTTAATCATTGAAATGACATTGACAGTCGGCCGGAGGGAGAGCAGTGGAAGCCTAGGCCCTTTGTCGAGCCTTTTTTTTATTGGGGCAGAAATATTTATGGCGCTTAAGTGATTATTGAATTTAATATTTGGTAAATTGTAAAACTTTGCGCATTACGAGAGTTATTAATGATGAGAAAAACGATATGAATAATGATGGGAAAACAGCAGGCGGAGGACGAGCAAACGAAGCACTCGCAAGTCTATGAAAAATTGAATGAGGAAAAGTAAGATAAAATGGGGGAAAATGAGGGAAATGAGGGAAAATCTATTTGTAGAATGTGATAAATGAATAAGTTGCCATAAATTGTGACAGAGAAACAGATAGGAGCAGTGGGGATAAGCGAGTCAGGTTTGCCTTAGACAAGTTAGCTTGACGAGATCTGCTTCAAGAGTCTCCTTTTAAATAATATATATATTTTTTAGAAGATATCTTATGGTATGCCCTCTCCAGTAATTCCCAACCAGATGTTATACAACTTGTGACAATCTTTTATCTAATTCTCGAGTGATTTCAAAAAATCATCTTTTGTGAGCTTCCTCAGCTGCCTCTTCATATCCCTCTATCTATCTACTCAATCGCAGCCGCGAGCTCAGCTGGGTCAGCTGAATGATAATATAATCTAATTTATATCAATTTAGTTAACAAGTTTCACTTATGAGCTTGTGGCTTAGACGGCCTACAAACTTGGCCCACAAATCAAAGATCATTAATCAAAAGGTAACTTGGTTTTGCCAGTTTCTCAATTTGCCACTGAAATGTGTTGGCCAAAAAGTTGCTTAGCCAAAATGAGTGTTTAATTGACAAACCTTTTTAACAAGTTCGCACTGCTTGCCTTCTCTCTCTCTCTCTCTCTCTCTCTCTCTCTGTCTCTCTCTCTCTCTCTGTCTGTCTGTGTGTTACTTTTTGTTTTCTGTTAGAGTTGGTGTTGTAATTCAATTAGCAATTATGCAGCTCCAGTTACTTGTTTAAGTTTAGCTCAATTAAAACTTTTGACAATGTGCCACACACACACACACACACACACACTAGCAACACACACAGACACGCCTCACATGCAGATTTTATTTAACTTTTTTTCAGTTGGGCCAACTTGCCATAAATTTGAATTAATTTGATTTACTTCTGTGTGCACACACACACACACTAACACACACTAACACACACTAACACACACACTCACTCACTCACACACACTCTCAACTTTTTACTTCATAAATTTTGCAAGTACATTTCAAGTAAATACAATTTTCCGTCGCACTAATAACACACTTCCGCTCGATGCGGCAACAATGGCGGCTGAGTTGACTTCCGCTTACACCTACACACACACACGTACACACATACGTACACACACTGGCACACACACTCACATGGACTGGCAGCTTAGGCCGGCTAAAATACGTTGACAACAGCCGATTTACGTTTTTACAACTTTTTTATTTGATTTGATTTTGTTTTGTTGTTGTTTTTTTTTTTTCTTTCTTTTATATCTTTTCTTTGGCAGGTTTTTCGCCCTTTTATTTATTTGCCGTATTGTTAAACAAAAAAGTCGCAGTTCAACGTACGCTTAGGAGGCACAGGGCACGGAGCACAGGGCACTGGGCACAGATCAGCCGGCACTGGGGCTACGAATTTACGTTATTACGTATAAAGTGAAATGTATCTGCGAGATACGCGCGCGCGCTCCGTCTCTCTGTCTGGCGTGTACCAAGCGCCAGCGACAACAAACGCAGACTGCGGCGTTCTGTGCAAAAACAAAAACAAAAGCGCCAGCTTTTTTGCAAACTGTTGAAAAATCGCACGGGAAAATGTTGTGAAAACAAGGCAGCAACACGAAGCTGGCAACACACGAAGTTGCGGGCGAAGCAACAGCCGAAGCAGCCGAGCATCAGCAACAACAGCAACAACAGTAAATGTAGCGGAGGCAAATGTGGCCAGCAACAACAACAGCAACAACTGCCGAAGCAGCCGAGCATCAGCAACAACAAATGTATCCAGCAGCAGCAGCAGCAGCATCAGCAGCCGAAGCATCCAAATGTTGCCAATGCGGAATGTTGCTGCATGCCAGAAACGTGCGCATGAGAAAATGTTGCTGAGCATCTTGTTGCGGTTGTTCGGTTTTTGTTGCCAAGCTTGCTGTTGCGTTTTTTGTTGTTTAGGCGGGAAAATATGTGTGCCGTTGTGTGTGTTGTGCTGTTGTTGTTGCTGCTGCTGCTGCTGCTGCTGTTCTTACTGTTGTAAAGAGCGTGTAGCTGGTACATGCCCCTCCTGCTGGCTGCAGTGATTATTTTGTCAATTGCAGTGACACAAAGGCATCTATCTATCTCTATCTCTATCTGTATCTGTATCTATGGGCACTAATGCGCGCCGCAACGATTATTCCGCCGTTGTCTTTGTGCCATCAATCGCGCGGGGCAGGCGGAGCAGTTAGGGGGCAATTGCAACAAAGCGAGAGCCTAAGTAGTTGCTTTTACCTTTGCCTTTGAGTCGAGCTGCAATTGGAACTCTTTGAACTGCATTTCCCACCCTCAACCTTACTCAAATGGAAATTGATATTAACATTTGGTTAAAAGCTTTCGCATTGTTTAATTATTTATAATTTGCACAAAAACTGATTAGCCAATAAGCCGCTTCAGTGTGTGTATTATGCAAATATGATTTTCCACTCCATAAAATGCCAAAGTGAAAAACTATTCAACTGAATATGGGAAAATGGGAAAATGCTCAAATGCGAAAATCCGAAAATGGGCAAATTGTCGGCCGTAATGTGTGCGCACTAAAATGTGTAAATTAAATTTTCATAAAATACACACGCATATTTCATTAAAGCAATTACACACAGCTCACACACACACGCACACACACACACGCACAACCACAAATTGAAATGCATTTAAATAAAATATTTCAAGCACTTGAACCAAACAAAACCACAAAAAACAACAACAATAAACTGTGGCTGCTCGGACTCTAACTAACTGCCAAATACCTCTTGCTGCTTGTTGCTTTTCCTGAATTTTCATTAGTTTTTCCTCTAACAGAAACTTTTGTAGGCTTGAAGGCTGGAAGGTAAGTCTAAAAGCATTTAACTAAAGGCAAGTCTCCTTACAACAAACAGCTTTAAGCTTAAGCTGAAGCTTTGGCTTAAACTAAAGCTTGACTTATAATTAGTTGAAACTTTCATTTGAGCTTCATCTCAAGCTGAAGCTTCACTTGAAGCTGTAACTGAACTTTAAGCTTCAGCTTCATATTGTACCCAAGCTTAAGGAAGCTCTCAAGTTCTGCTTTGAGCTAACCTTAGCTCTTACAAGATGAAAATCTATCTGAGTCTTTCCCCAAATCTTGCTTTAGCTAAATCTATCTGCATCATACCTTCAGTCAATCTTTAATTGATTCGTAAGTCTATTTCTTTATAGGCTTCTCCTTCCCAAGAAGCTTTTTTCTATCAGCTCTAACTCAACCTTACTCAATTCCATCCATATACAACGCCTTTAATTCAAACTTACAGTTTTAAGCACATTCTCTGCTCAAGCTCAAGCTAAACACAAACTAAATTCATTTCAATTGCCTTCAAACTGGACCCGCAGCAGCTGCCGCGGCAGCAACAGCAGCAGCCATCGAAATGCTGGTAATTAAGCGCTCTACAGATGAAAAGCAGGAAAAAAGCCCAAATTGAAGCGAATTTAGCAAGAAATTAAAATGGAATTTAAAAAAAAGCAAGCAGCGCGTGGGCGTGGCCTAACGTAAACAAGTGTCGTTAGCAGCAGCCACAAGCGGAAGTGGAAAGTGGAAGGAAACCTGTAGGAGGATAAAAGTGAAGCGCGCTTTAAGCTGAATGCGGCTAAAAAGCGAACATCCGTTATTATTCGGGCATACGCTAAGCAGAAACAATGACACTAGCTGAAAGCGCAGTTGAATGAGATATGAAGCGGAAGTAGAGGCAGCTAGATCCGGGCAGTTATCCACCAATTACGTAGTTCTTAGAGCTTTAAAGAAATTTTCAGCTTAGAAGTATATATCTCTTGTATAACTTTGAGCTTTGAGTAAGCTTGACTTTAATCCAGTCTAGTATCTTATACAAGTCGCCGATCTTAAAGTATGTTCATTGAGTTTTCATGAACTTGATGCTGCATTCAAGCTTTATAAAGTGAATGAGCTTTTAGCGAATTCTAATAACTTCAAATCTAAGCCGCTTTCACTTTAATACGCTTAAAAAGCTCTTTAGCCTAAGCTTTTAGCTTTCTACTCCCCCAAATCCTATTGTTGTTTATCCTGTGAGCGCGTTGCTCATGAGTAATTTGCGAGTTGAATACAATTTACAGCTGATGTTATTGCAGGTTAAGTGTAGTAGTAAAGGCGTCTTGTCGCCTGGCACCTGGAGAGTATGCAATGGAAATTGTTGTCAGCCACGCCCACGCCCCCACACTCCTTTGAAGGAGCGGCAGCAACACGCACACAAGAACAAAACGAAAGCGCACAGCAAATTTCTTTATAATTCACAAAGGAAATGCCAAGCTCAAGCAGCAAAGTGAACACAACTAACACACACACACGCACGCACACACACTCGCACACACACACTTGTCTAGAAAGTGTAGAATATGTAGTCAAAATGTGACACAAACATGTGTATGTTCAGCTGCCGCCTACGTCAACTGTTTGCCACGCAGCAACAAAAGGAGCAGCCAAAGGATTACACAAACGAAGCAGGAGCAGGAGCTGGGAGGAGGAGCTGGAGCAGGAGTGGAAACTCTAGCTGTGTGGCAGTAATACGTGCGTTTCTAATACGCAACATTGTGCGCACCATACATCATAGGCAAAGGTCCTGCGCTTTTTGGATGCTGCGCGCCCGAGGCAACGTCAACAAGAAGACGACACGAGTACACTGAGAGAAAACAGCAGACAAACAGTTGCAAAGGTTGCTGATATCAAGATATATATAAAAGAGCGCTCTCTCTCTCTCTCTCTCTCTCTCTTTCTGACATATATATAAGTCTGTGACCTTTTCGCGCAGTGTATGGACGACCTTGATTGCGTTTTGCAGTCGACTGTGACTGGGTCCGTGGCTTTGGCAAACGCATAAAATGTATTTAACACACAATTTATGTCTGCACGAGGCGCTCAAATTTACAGGCCACAGCCAAAGGAGCAGGGGCTGCAGGCAGAGAGAGAGAGAGAGCGGAGTGGAGTGGATGGGGAGGGACCTGCTGTAGCGGGCGGAGGCATCGACGTGCAACGGCAGTTGCGGCACGTTTACACAGGTTTATTTTATTAGCGCGCTGCGCAGTGGCACAAACGTCTTTTAACAGCCTTCTGGACTAGGGTCGTGCAGGGCACAGTGGTGCGAAGTTGATTGAGTGGAGTTGACAAAGTGAAAAAAGCTCAGGTTAGTAGGTTAGATTTATGTGGAGCTTTCCTTTCAATAGTTTTATTTAATATAAAAAAAAAAATTTTTATGTTAAAAAAATTATTTTTTATATTTTTTTAATTTTTTTTTTTTATACAATAATATTTTTTTTATTTATTTTTTTTTTTATATTAAACCAAAAAAAAATTTTATTTATTTTCTTTTTTATTAATAAAAATATTTTATTAATTTATTTTTATATTTTTTAATTTTATTTGTTTTTTTTTTTTTTTATTTTTAATTTTTTATTTTATTTATTTTTATTTTTACTTTTTTTATTCTTTTTTTTTTATTAATTTTGTATCGTTTTTATTTTTTATAAAGTAATTTTTGGTAATTTCGCACCACTGTGCCGCAGTGCCATTTGTTCTAGACAGGCAAATTGGCCCGCGGGGCCATCAAGCCAAAAATCATATGTTTTATGCATGCACAAAAGTTCAAACCCACAAGCTTTTGTTGTGCGTGTTTGTGTCCAAGTGTGTGTGTCTGTTGTGCGTGTGTGTTGCTGGAAAAAGTTTAATAGACTTCGCTTTAATATTGCCAGATTTTTTTGTTCATTCGCCGTTCGTCCGCAAAGTTTTTATTTTGCTTTTATGACTTTGAAGCTTTTGCATTTTTAAGCTGCGAGTGGAGCTAAAGAAGGGGAAGAGGAAGAGCAGCAGGCAGAAGGACACGCATTTTATGACCCCACACGACCCCATCCAGGCAACAATTCACATTATTACTACAAATGATCAACCTGATGATAGGTAAAAACCTTTCTCATCGTCTCTCTCTCTCTCTCTCTTTTTTTTGTTGTAAATCCACTTTTATGGGCAGCTGCTTTTGCGAGGAAAACAGTTTTCCTTTCGCTGGAATTTAAGGCATTTTCCCTAGCCGAAAAACTCATTTAAAACTTTAAAAACTTGCGCACAATTATGTTGAGAGGCAGCCGAAAATGCCAAATGCCAAATGCCAAATGCGAAATGCTCCGCACACACATGTGACATTTTCCCAGGCAGCACACAAAGGGAGGGGGGCGTGGCAAAGAAAACTTTTAATTTTCCGCAAATGCATGGCAGACCCTTTTCTTAAAAAGAACTTTTCATTTTTAATTAAATGGCAACCGCAGAGAGCAGGAGACTCTCCATGAAGTTCGCTTGCAGCAAACAGGAAACGTCGCAGGCAGAAAAGAAAAAAAATAGAAAAGAAAATGGAAAACTTTTGGAAAACCGCCTTCTACACTGAAGCTCAATTAGTTAAAGGCGCGCGCGCGTCCGTTTGGCTCAATCAAAGGCGAACAGCACAAAATATTTCTGTGCCTCAGCCCACAAATCGTGCCATTATTATTTGTTTGTTTGGGCTGCTTATCAGCTGAGCGAAGCGCTGGGCCCCAAATGGCTCAAAGCCAAGCGCAGATCACATCAGCGGCACAGTGGTGCGACAGCAAAGTAACTCTAAATAAAAGCAGACTAACTTGGAATGCTTGGCATAGCAAGTCAGTCTGTGCAGCTCTGTTGGCATTTGCTAGTCGGATACTCCCCAGCAGAGTAGTCTTATTATACTCAGTTATGCTTTGCTCCACTGTGCATAGTTAGCGGCCAGGCGTAGGGGCAATTGCAGTCACGCATCTCACGATTGCGCTATTATATTCTCACCTTATGATGACTGACTCCGAGAGCCTGAACTTGCAGCCAAAGCTGAGCCAAAAGCTGAAGCTGAAGCTGTTAGCTGAGCCAAGCCAATTGAAAAGCCGCAAACAATAATTGCAGTTGCCAAGGCCCAGGCTCCAAAATAAAAGCTAGTTCCAAATGAACGACTGAGACATACCCTGCCCTGCTATTCCACCTATCCTCTACTAATATGCTAACCAAAAGGTATTTACTTGCTATAAAACTTTAAGAATATTGTATATAAATAGAGGAGAATCAATATTTTTCATATATTCTATGCAAATTTAGGCATACTCTGGCTACCCTCTTCTGAAAACTCTAGCTACAGGGTATTCATTCATTATAGAACCTAAGCCTTAAGCCAAAAAGCAAACAAACATTTCACACTAAGTTTGACACTCTCTCCGATCAGTCTATACTACTCTATAACTATCCTACACCACCCTACAGGGTATGGCAACCGCAGCAATTTCAGCAGCGCGGCTCATCCTGTTTTGAATTTTTTGTGCTCTTTCACTTGGAGCTGGCTTAGTTGGGGAGCCGATGCGAGCGGGCCTTGGAGAGGTGCGCGCGAATTAGCCAAATTGTGTGCAATTTTTGTGCGCGAGTTAAACTCACAATTTTTGTTTTGGTTTTGGTTTTGCCTTGAGTTGCAAAGACAAAGGGAGTCTCTGGCATTGCGATTGATTGTCTTTGCTCGTTGTTAACTGTAACTGTGCTAAGATTCGCGCTCGCTATCGGCTGTGCAGCCCACGCGAGTTCACGGGTTCAGCTGGCTCAGCACTTGTGTGTCATCCGGCCCCTCCTCGCGTTCCACTGCCAGCCAGCCAGCCAGCGTCGTTTCAATGCATTCTATGCCCCATAGCCATTTTCGAGTCGAGGAGTTGCAACAGCACCAGCAGCAGGACGACGAGCTCAGCTACACTCGGCTCGCTACCTCGGCGTCTCTCTGCCCGCATCCACGCCGGCTGAAGCACCTTCATTAACATAGCAGCTCCAAGGAACAAAGAGGGTGAGAGAGAGCGGGCGCGAGGGCGGACGCAGTTGAGGCAGCTGGCTGAGCTCTGGCCGCCGCCTGTGGGCAAGGAATTTTAGCTTGGAATTTGCTGTAATCCGATACAATTTAGCGGCTTAAAGCTTCTGCCTGCTTGACGCTCAAGTTTCTCATCATCTTTTTGCAGCCGTTGCTATACTACCACAAGCTTCCTCCTACCCCTACCCCTAGCCATGCCTACTCCACTGGGGCAGCGAGGCACGCGCTTGTTTCTTTTATCCGCCTTCGCTTTTGTCTTTTTTTAACCAGGGAGTATGACAGCGTTCTGACAGCAATAGGATATGGAGCCAGAGCGGCGGAGGCCCAGCCTGTTCCGGGGAAGGTTGTTACTGCCGCCGCCGAGTAGAATGATTAGATGCCACTTCAAAGGTCTCTCGCAGGCATTTACATTTAAAGCAACAACAGCGAAAACCATCGAAGGTCACAAGTAAAAGTTCAAGTGATTTCGAAGTAGCAATAAAAATATGCTAATCATTTCAGAGCATCAGAGTATATACTAAGGAGAGGGAGAAGGAGTCGTTGGTATAGCCAGATGTACATGGGCTAAAATAGCTGATAAACAGGCGTGTAACTGACAAGAACTTCCGAACTGAACAGAACTTGATATGGAACCAATAAGCCACATTCTGAAGTGGATCTATCAAGAATGGTTAGATAGATTATAGATATAAGTAAAAGTAAGTTACTCTCATAGACAGATGATGGCTGGATAGATGAATGTTTCATCTTCAAATATGTATATATTCCACAGACTGTGATCAAGGACAAGCTCTACTTTCAACTTTAATCTATGACATTCAACAACTTGATACCTCGTCTCTCTCTCTACTTTAGGGTATTTCATATTCGTCGATTGCTCAACATTCGTTTGTTTGTTGTTTTCATAACTACCAACCCATTGGGTCAGCTCTGTCTACATTTCTGAGTCTCTGGTGCAGAGCGCGCACATCTGTGCTCATAAAATATGCCACGAAATCCGCTTTGCTTCAGCTCCTTCTTCTTCCGCTTCCCACTCAGAAACGCAAATTCAACAAGGAAAATTATCAAAAATAATAAAAAATATATGGAAGCAGCGGAAAGTAAGACAAGGAGCGACAGATGGAGGCATACAAAATGCATGTTGCAAAAAAAAAAGAAGAAGAAGAGGAGAAGGAGGAGAAGGAGGAGAAGGAGGAGAAAAGATGGAATCTAAACAATTTGCGCTTACAACTTTGCTCGAAAAGGATTACGTAATGTGTCGAGGCAGTAGGCAGGAGGCAGCTATCGGTGCAACAGGGTTTCTGCTTCTGTTTCTGTTTCTGCAACTGGCTTGTGGTGCTTGGTAATTGTTTTTCACGACACGTTCAGCTGAGCTCCTGCGTGCATGGGAGGCAGGTGGATAGGTAGGTCGCTCGCTCGCTCGGTTAGCCCCCACCGGCTATTTACTTGGCTGCATGGCGTGCTGCAAGGGTTGCTTGCCTGCCTGCCTGCCCTCTAATTGCGTGCATATAATTATGAAGGATTTACAATTGAGCTGTGCTGGGCAGGCAGTGGGAGAGTGCAGGGGCGGGCATCCCTGCAGATCCCTGAAGCGTTAATCTGCGCTGAGTTGTTCAGGCAAATTGACTGCTGCCAGGTGCTGGGGTATACTATGTTTTCTATGTTGCCAGTTGTATATTTTGAATACCCCATTAATGGAGATTCGACGTAGGATGTGATGAACTCTTGTGTGAACATAGGTGAGACTGTAAGCCTGTCCTTCTGTATATATATATCGGTACGCCCTTTCGCCTATACGTCCCTCCTTCCGTCTGTTTGTGCATATATCCGACTGTGCGTCTGTGTCTCCTTCAGTATGTCCGTCGGGAATCTGTCCGTCTATACGTCCGTCTGTCTATATGTCCGTCTGTCTATATGTCCGTCCATCTATATGTCCATCTATCTGTATGTTCGTCCGCTCTTCCGTCCGTCCGTCCTTCCTTCTGTCAACTCTCTCTAACTCTATAGTATAGAGTAGATATTCCACTCTCGGTACTCCATATCTCAGCTTCAAGTCCTGTCGACAACTCATAGCTAGTCACAGGATAACTTCTAGTCGAGTTCAGCTAAATCTAACCACTTTTACTTGTTCACTTTTTCCACTTGACAAATTATTAAATTGTAACGTTTTTTTCTGCTTTTGTTGATGCGACCCCAGGAGCTGCTACAATTTATTTAATTTAAATATTTAAAGCTTGAGGCCAAAGGCTTGAGGCAAATTTGCTTTTCAGGCATTTGTTTGAGCTGTTTGTTTGCGTTGGTCAGAGAGTGAGAGAGAGTGAGAGAGAGAGAGAGGGAGAGAGGGAGAGAGAGAGAGAGAGAGAGAGAGGGAGAGAGAGAGAGAGAGACAGAAATTCAGCATTGAACCGAAGCTCAAATATTGACGGCATCTGGTTTAGCTGCCAGCTGCATTACACGAATGCAAATATGAATATGAATACTGAGTGAGAGTATGAGTGTGAGTGTGAGTAGTCGTTTGTGCCTGCATACGAATTGCATTTATCAAAGTCCGAGCTATTTTCATAGTCAAATACGAGAATCAATTGTGCAAATAACTCGAGCAAAAGAATTTACTGAAAGCTTTGATTGATTCATGTTTAGATATAAAAGTAAATATCTTGTGAATAAAAGATTTTTTTTTTTTAATTTAAGTTCAAGTGGGAAGAGTAGACACGGGAACTAAACTGTTTGGTGCACCTGCAACAAGAGTAAATCAATACTTCCTGCAAGGTAAAAAACGAACTCTAAACAGCCCCTAAGGCGAAGATGACACCGAATCAGTGTAGCCAACACCTGCCGCTGACGCTTAGCACGCCCCTGGGGGGCAGGGCGCACTAATGTGATCATAAAATCAATATATACCCAGCGATTGGAGTCAATTCGTTGTAGGGCTTCAGCCACTGTCATTTTTTCAATTAAATTATCAAAATAGGCAGTGAGAAGTTCGAGGAGTTTCCGACAACTTCGACTTTAGCACGTGCTGTCACGCAAGGCAATGTGTGGCGGGAGCAGGGGGGACTCGGGCACGGCGACTGTCATTTCCCCCGTGTGACGTGGAGGCCGCACTACCTTCACCTTGGCTGCAATTAATTCTGGTAACATAATCTTCACTTACTCGTTTTATATGACACTAAATCAGTGTGGCATGAGGCACAGGCACAGGCACAGGCAGAGGCTCAGGCAGAGGCTCACACACAGAGGCAGAGGCAAGACTTTGCCCCAATTTGCGGAGCTGTGTGAATGGGCGGAACCCAAATGATTTGCAAGCCCCAATTATGTTGAGTTGTGTGTGTGTGTGCATGACTTTGTATGCGTGTGTGTGTGTGTGTGTGCTTTGAAGTGTTGCTAAAAGAAGCTAACAGCTGGCAGTAAAGAAGCCAAATTTAAAGCTTAACTTTTTAAATTTATTCAGCTATAATCTGCTATAAACTTCAGTAAGACTTTAAGAATTGATTTATGACAGAGCAAGAAAAATCCTAAATGAAAACATATATTTTCAGAGCTACGCCGCCTTTCTATGCGATTCTCATGCATTGAAATTCGAGTTTGCAGGCTGAGTTTTTCTGGATATAGGATAAGATTTCGTGTTTCTGCTCTTACTGAAAAGTTCATTGCAAAAAGGCTAGATTTAGCTATTAAAAAGCTAAGTGGGAAATTTAGTTCCACGCCGAATAAAAAAGAATCCAAATTTAAATTTAGCTTAATTTAAAGCTCAAAACGTTTTTAGCTTGAAACAAGCCAAATTGGCGCAACACTGTTGGCCAGGATAAGGAAATTTAATGCGCTTTGCGCTAAATTTAATTAGTTCCATTTAAAGCTCGAAAGCCCGAAAATCAGAGAGCAGCAGTCAAAACACAAGACGAAAGACAATAACAAGCCATGGGGAATTCTTTCCGCATATTTGCACGCCAGCCGATAATTATCGCTTGGAAATTCGGTCAGAGGTTGAGAAGTACAAAGTCCCAGGAACAACAAATCGAACAAGAAGAGTAAAACAAGATGAAGCAGAAAGAGCTTTAACAACTGCCCCGCGCAGATGATAACTGAGGCACGTTCACATGCGCTTCATCTGCATGCGGCGATTGTTTTGTGGCAGACCTTAAACACCTGATATACAGCGTGGGGTGCGAGGCGCGGCGCGGCGCGGCGTTGAACTTGGATGCAGGTGAAGCCGGTGTCGAGGATCGTTTTGCGTTTTGCATTTAGCTGGGCCGCATTGCATGTCCGCTTATTCATTTTCACTTTTGGAGCTAACCCGCAGGGCTGCGCAGCCGATAAATCACGGGGCGGTGATATTTCACAGTGATTTGTTGATTACGTGACTTTATTAGCGATTGTATATGGATGTCTGTACCATATGAGTGTGTATACATATATGGTTTATCGTTCTCACCTAATTGTGGCTATATATACGGGCAATAACAATGGCAAACGATGCAGATGATGAGCTTAACTTTCACTGCATTTAATGAATATTTATTTCTTCACTTATCGGTGGTTCATGTGTCGAGTGAATATGTTTCATAAGTAATATATCAAATATTGGAACTTTATAGATAACCAGATAGAAGAGAATTACTTCTCGCCAGCTAGTTCTAGCTATATTCTAGCTATAATATAAAATAGCTTTATATTATCTTCAGCAATCGATAATCATCTGCTTCTTCAGTCCTAGCCATACTTATACATTATCCACATATCTATAACTCTTATACCTCGCCTATCTACGTCCAATCGGGCTAATTTATCTTTCTAAAACTTCTTCATCGATTAGTCTCTTACTTTTTCATTCAACCTATTCCAGTTTTATCTCTGCTCTTCACTCAGATTCCATCTGATTAACAATTTATCATCTGATCAAATATAATTTGGTTATAAATATCACTTAATTATTTACAAATTCATTTTAGTGGAAGACAGATTAGCTGCGCTGAGTCACAGCCTGGCCTACGAGGAAAGCTGACCAAGTGCACGGGTTCAAGCTGAAGCCAAAGCCATGGCCAGGTGTGAAGCACGCTGTGTGGGGGTACCTGGCACGTTTTCCTCTGGAGCTTTTTGTTTCGGAGCCGAGTGCAGCGCGTCAATTCGCTTAAGTTTTCGACATGTTGCGCATGTGATGAAGATTAAGTAGAAAATAATTACAAGCTGGCGGTGTGGTGCACTCTGGTGGTGCTGCGTTGCGGATCGCGATCGCTTTGTGATACGGCCAGAGCCGCGTGTAATTACATAAATGGCTATGTCAGTGCGGTGACAGGCCGGCGTCATCGCAACTGTCAGTTCGCCTGACAGTCCGTCCGTCCATCCATCCATCCATCCATCCATCCTTATGTCCGTTCATCCGTCCGCCCGTTCGTCTGTCTATATATCTGTGCTGGGCCTCCATCAGTGGATCATCAATCGTGCGAACTTTCAAGATCCATTGGCCCGCCCACTTGCCCAAAAACAACAAAAAACATACCGAAACACGTTATTTGCGAATATCACTTGCCGTACCACAAAAAAAAAAACTCTCGAGTTGAAGGTGGAGATGGAGGCGGATCAGGAGGAGGAGGCAACTTCTCAGCTTCTTTAGGCTTTACCTCTGCGCTCTCAGGCTCATAAATTGCAAAAATAAAAAGGGCCAAATCAGCGTATAAGATGCACACAGAGAGAGAGAGAGAGAGAGAGAGAGGGCGATAGAGAGATGGGTGAGAGACGAAGGGCTGTGCAGCTCGCGATTCCCCAGTGGTAAATGCCATAAATTTCAAAGTAATTTTCTCTCGACCTCGCATTATTTATGGGAAAATATTAAGCTGCCCCAAATAGCGCTCGATCAGGGCTGCTCAGAGAGCCAGCTCGCTGGAAAAACTATGCCAAATAGAGAAATTACTGTAATGTGTCATGATATACGAGTTCTATATACAAATAGCTAGCCGAAAACTGCTGCGCCCCAAAGCGCTAAAGACAAACAACTTTCGCACAGCCATTTGTGCACTTTTCATTACAGTGGAAGCTCGTTAACGTGGAAACTTGTTAGCTTTGGCATACGAAAATCTATAATAATATTCTACTACTACTATTCTAATACTGCTACAAGTATTCTATTCTACTACTATTGTATTCTACTACAGTTCTACTATATCCACTATTCTACTACAGTACTACTATATCCCCTATTCTACTACATTTCTACTACTACTATAGCCAGTATTCTACTACAATTCTACTACTTGTGTCACTATTCTACTACTATTGTATTCTACTACTATTCTGTTCTACTACTATTGTATTCCACTACAGTTCTACTACTACTATATCCACTATTCTACTACAATTCTACTACTTCTGTCACTATTCTACTACTACTACTACTACTATATCCCCTATTCTACTACATTTCTACTACTACTATAGCCAGTATTCTACTACAATTCTACTACTTCTGTCACTATTCTACTACTATTCTATTCTACTACTATTGTATTCTACTACAGTACTACTATATCCCCTATTCTACTACAGTTCTACTACTTGTGCCACTATTCTACTACTACTACAAATATTCTATTGTATTACTATAATAGTCTATAGGTATACTTCTACTACATTCCCTATTCTACTACATTTCTACTACTACTATATTCCCTATTCTACTACAGTTCTTCTACTTCTGCCAGTATTCTACTACTATTGTATTCTACTACTATTATATTCTACAACTATTTTATTTCAACTATTACTACTCTTCTGTTTCTATCAATCAATCTCTCTCTCTCTCTCTCAATCATTCTCTCACAGTTTCTCTCAACTTTCAGTCGTCCGCCGTCTTCTTCTTCGTCTTCACTGTTATCGAGTGTCCACTGTAATTCGGCACTGCTCTTGAGTTATTGGCCGCATTGCTCAGCCTCGGAATTGAACCTCGATCCTCCGTCTGCCCCGCCTTCCGCCTTCCATTTAACTGCGTGTGTGTGCGCAGCCGGGTCACGATTATCTGCATACGCAGCCGCCAATAATTTCAAAATTGGCGCACTTAAGCGGCCAACCTCGCTGCTCTCCGCCCCTCGCCCACTTGACCCCGCTCAGCGAAACGGGCGGGGATAATTTGAAAGTTATTTCGTTGGCGGGGCTCGGCATATAAAAATTATTGAGCAATATGCTGATCTGTAAAATCATAAATAAAAATATTTGTACTTAGCCCCCCAACAGCAACCGCCAGGACAGACTGCTCTGAGAGAAGGAGAGAGAGAGAGAGAGAGAGACTCGTCTTTTGGCCATTTCGATAACTTTTATGTTATTAGGTGAGAGAGTTGGTTCCAGGCCATTGGATACTTGGGATACCAGATGGTCGATACCAGATGCCTGATGCCTGATGCCCGGAGCCCAGGGTCCAGCGATTGATAAAGTCTTTTTATTTACAAGCTGATAATGATGGTGTAGGCGCTGCTTTTGGCCATCGCGACGGTTTTTCGTTCTTGTAATTTATGAACAATTTTGTAGAGGAGAGACGGGCTCAAGAAGTGCCTCTTGGATGTGTGGGGCGTGGCCAAGAGTTACGGCGGTTATGGAACAATTACGAAAACGGCAAGAGCTTAAGATGGGTTATCGTGGCATTAAGTCTTTTGCGAGATTGAGCGGAATATAATAAAGATTCGAGGTTTATCCAGATTATAGTTAAGCTTAGACTGAAGCATTCATATGGAAGTTATTCCGATTCGATTAGGAACTTGGAACTCTTTCCCTTACTGATGTCTAGGACTAGTCCCACTTAGAGTCCCGGGCAATTAGACTGCCAAATAGACGAAGCTAATGTTTGTCCTTCTACCTGTGGCACATAACGTGACAAATTTATGGCAGCCGTTGCCAGGTCACGCCGTAAGGAGAGAGGGAGAGGAGAGAGAGAGACGGCCATAAAAAGTGTCACAACAAAATGTTGAACTCATTTTTATACGCATATCGAAGCGTGGTTTTACGAGCCGCATAAAACATGCAACTTGATGGCGTTTCGAAAACAGAAGACTCAAGACACAAACTAATAACAAGAATGCCTAAATGGAGCGCATAGACAGATAGCCAGAGAAAGAGACAGCGAGCGAGTATGCGAGACAGCCGAAACATAGGCAGACAGACTCTCTTAGGTCTAAGCCGATTATGCGCCACGACTTGGGCAGCGCAGCGCAGAGCAGAGCAGAGCAGGGAAATCACATAAAAAAGTCGGAACGATCTACTGGAATCGTGTTAAGTGTGCGACGTTTTTGACTAGGCTAAGGAGGGGCAAGCGGGGCATGCGGGGCATGCGGCTGGCGCAAGTTGTGTGGTGCAGGGCTATAGCCGGTGTCGATGTCACTGCTGTCTGTCTGTCTGTCTGTCTGTTGTTGTTGTCGCTGCTGATGAGTGTCATTAACATCAAATTACCACAAGTCACAGTCATGTTGACCAAAATAACAGCCCAGAGTAAGAGAGAGAGAGAGAGAGAGAGAGAGAGAGAAAGAGAGAGAGAGGCAGAGCTAGCGCTGCTTCTTAGTAGAAAAGGAGTCGCGATGGCTGACAAAACCACAGCAGCTCACCGTTGGGTCCACTTGCCCCAACTCGTGGCAATGCAAACTGACAGTTAGCTGCGCGGCGAAGCGTAAGCGTCGCTCCAGCCACAATTGGACGTAGCTCGTGCCCAGGCCCAGACTCTGCAACTATGATTAGATGTGATCGCTAAAAACTATGCATGGAAATTTACATACATCCCACGCCAAGCTGAGGCAGCTCAGAGTCAAGGCATACTAAATTAATATACCCTGTAATTATGGTAAAGGCTTTGATATATAACAATAGACAAATCACTTGTTTGCATAAGCTCTTATAGATTATTATGTTTCATATAGATGATTGCCTCCGTGTATACCCTATAATTATCTCAAGGTCTATACTAGGTATCTGTCTCTTTATATACTTGCAGATCTAGTTACTATATAGACCCATTTCAATCCATAAACAGCTCTTAGTTTAAATATAAGACAAGATCGATAAGTATCGTTAAGTTCCCCCTTTCCAGGGCAACTTCTAGTCCCCACCTGTTGCCTACTAGATCCACTCTTACTTATTTAATAGATTGATCTTGCTCATCTCGTATCTAAATCTCCAGCAGTCTGCGAGATATGCATAATTATGTTAAACATGCCAAACTCATTCATAAATCTCTTTCTTCTTTTTGCCCATCGAGAACTTCGATGAAGTCAATATTTACATAAAAAATGATATTATTCATTCAGTGCTCAGTGGATTAAAGCTGCTTCACGCATTTGTTCGATCAGCGAGCATATCTTTTTGTTAGGTGATAAAATTTGATGGTAATTTATTATGCGACGGGCGAGCCAAGGCAAGGCAAGGCGAGTCGAGGCAAGGCGAGGCGAGGCGAGTCGCGAGGCAGGTCGAGCCGATTATAATATTTGGGTCTGGGACTCTGGAGCGAACGAAATCACAAAATGAAATCAATAAACCAGTCAATAAAAACAGAAACAGAAACCGAAGCAATTTTAAGATGTAAATTATGCTAATGAGACGCACGGATTTCATGTACGGCCATCAAAGACAACCAGAGAGAGAGATAGAGAAAAAAGTCCCCAAAAAGAAGAAGACGAAGAAGAAGAAAACAAAACATTTTTCTCTTTCACAATTTTCGATTTTAAAATGTTTTCTGTTTGTGCATATTTAACAAATAAGCGCGGCGCCGCGCGTGGGCGTTTATAATGAAGGGGGCGTGGCAAGCTACGGTTAAAACTTACTTGCTGTTGGCGTTGCTGACGCTGCTGCTGGTGGCTCGCCTTGGGGTCGACAAAGCCGCTTCCAAAACAACATTTTACAGATGCTCCGCTGATAAGAGTTGATCGAGCGATTATGCGTCCAATGCGGGTGTCCCCTTATTGCAAAATCTTGTTAGCATTTAACACACACACACACACACGCATAATTTGCATAAAATTATAATAATTCAAAATGTTTACGCAATGGGCGCCTGCGCACGCGTCGCCTCAGGAGTTGGAGCCGAGAGGTGAATCGGAATCGGAATCGGAACCGGAGCTAACAACGGCGCACGTGCCGCGCTCGAATGCAACTGTGACGAAAAAAGAAGAGTGAAAAGCGACAACGGCGTCAACATCAACGTCAACGACGGCGGCGACAGCGACAGCGACGTTGGCGACAGCAGCACCTTTGGCAGGTGTTGCCACAGGTGGCGTTTGCTTATGTGCCCAATTGCTGAGAATCGAAAAACAGTTTAAGTTTACTTTTTTCTTTTTTCTTCTTCTGCCTTGCTTTGCTTTGCTGTGCTGTGCAGCGCCCTCGCTTTTTAGTTTCCGCAAAAAGCTTCGATTTCCGTTAAGCGCGGCACTTCTGCGGCGCACGACGCTTAATTAACGAATAAAAGTCGGTTTTGTGAGCAGAGGGCTTAAAGCACGGCGGTAAAGCGCGGAAAAAACACACACACAAAACAAAAACCAACACAGAAAAATGAAATGAAAAAAGAAAATATGTTACACCCAGCGACGATGAGCGCAACGCCGCTGCTGGCTCCGCTGCTGCTGCTGCTGCTGCTGCGTCGGCGTTGGCAGCGCTGAACGCACATTGGGGCCAGTGGAAGCATAAAACAGGTGTAAAAGCGCACTGAATGGACGTAAAACGGTTCAAAGACACAGGTCAGGCCAACATATCTCACTCCCACTCCATCTCTCTTTCTCTCTCTCTCTCTCGCCCTCTTTGCTAGATGAACTTGTAGCCGTTAAACTTTACGATGCTCGGGGTGTGGACAATTAGAAGCTCATAAAATGCAGCCAATTAAAAACTTTTATAGTTGGATATTTTTAACATGGGCATTAAAAGCGAGCGACAATAAATTTACGGCATATTTTATGCCTTTTCCCGTCTTCAAATGCATATTTTTATGCCTATTGCAAATATTGTGGGCGGCAGCGTTGCCACTTTTTGCCACTTTCAAGCACTGTGCGCCGCTGGCGGCGGCTGCAACGTCGACTGCAACGTCGCTGCCGCTGTCCGCCATTTGTTATTCTGTTTAATTTTTTGCTCGCCCCAAAAAATGTGTAACAAGCGGGCGCATTTCTTGGCTGCTCTCTCGCCCGTGCAAAGTTCATAATGCACGCAAAGCAACTTTTACGCTGTTATTTTATTCTCCTTTTCGCTTGCACATTTATTGCTTTACGCTTGACGCGTTTATACTGTGAGCGCAGGCGATTTGTTGTTGATGTTGTTGTTGTTGTTGTTGTTGTTGTTGTTGTCGTTACTGTTGTTATTGTTGCTGACCAACATGCAATGCGGCGGCTTTTTGGCCCCCATGCGGAAAACGTCTTTCTTTTCGCTGCTTCGTCTGTCTATTTGACATATTGCACTTGCTGTGCCGTCACTGGCGACGTCGACGCCAACAGCGACAGCGACTGCGGCTGCGGCCTGTTCATTAAGCGAATCAGCGTAGCGAAGCAGAAAGGCAAAATTAACATAAGACAACTTCTTTTGCTTCGACTTCTATGCGCTGTGGCGGAATTAAAGACCCTTTCTATTGCTACACACGCAGTATATATGTATGTGTGTGTGTAAATTGCTTTGGTATGCGTCTAATTGCTATACAAATTTTAAACGAAACTCTTTTGTTTTTGTTTTTGTGACAGGTCATACCACAAACTTTTTGCTTTGTACTTGTTTCTCTCATTGTTGTTGTTGTTGTTGTTGCTGGCTTATGGGTCGCGGAAGTCTTGCCATTCACAATAGACAGTTCGTCTGCACTGCGCGCGTCTGTGAACCATGCAATTGCCATTATTAACTTGAATCTTTATTCTTTCGCAGCGGCTATATATCACTTAGTCGCGCGTTTTGCTTAGAAGCCACCGACACTTGAGAGGTATATAGATTATATAGTACACATATATAGCACACACAAAAACAAAAAATGCACGCGCCGCGCCGCAAAGCAAAAACCAAGCTTATTGCACAATAAGTAAATTCACAATAGTCAAAGTATCGATAGCTGCATTAGGGATCATGCCCAAATATCGCATCAATTATTCAAATTGCGAGCATCGATTACACAATTCAATAATTTGTTAGGGTAACTCGACTTCGACTTGCAACAATTGCAAATTAAATTACTTTGCGCTTGCGTGAATGAAAATTATTTTGTTTATGAATATTTATGTGTGCAGCTGCGCAACAATATGTGGCACTGCCGTATGGCAACAGGCGCGTGGCAACGATGCGTTGCCATGTTAACTTAAATGCAAACAAGTCAAAGTGCCACGAGCGAGAGGCGTGGCCAGCTAGAAGATACCCTGTGGAGGGCTTTGTGGAGAATGAAATGGATGTTAAGGCTTTTTAAAATGCCTCAATTGCATGGATTTTACAAATATCACTGTCTGCCAGCTGTTATATGAATATGTATCTATCGATATTTATCGATTTATAAAAAAGAGTAAGGTATTTAAATAGTTAGTATTTTTCAATTTATATGCGATATATATATTATTATGTTTTTTTTCATACCAAAATCTCATTCGATACTTATCGATTTTCGATCAAGTGAGATCTTCTTGGAACTGCATATGCAGCATAGCCGCAATATACCCCGCAATTACCTTTAATAGACAGTATAGCGAACTCCTATTAGACAGCAATAGAGAGATTCTAATCCTCTTCGATGTCCAGGCCGCTGAATAAAGAATATCGAGCTGCTGATTTCCAGCAGCTCAGCCAAATGATCCAAAATCATCCGCTGATGAAGGCAGCTGCGACGCAGGAGCTATCGATGCAGCAGTTTCGCACGCCGGAATATCGCACGAAGTGCGTCATGCGCGCCTCCCTGGATGACATAGCCCTGGGCGTGAGTAGATGAAGCGGAGCAGCAACTCCGCCTATGTATGTGTCAATCTCAACTAGGAACTCCCCTCAGATAAATATGTATAAGCTGCAGTTGGGCGCGGATAGGCAGACGACAGAGGCGGAAGCCGTGCGCTTTGGGCCCACTCCCATGAAGTCCGCCAAGGGGCCGGCCACGCCCTTTATCAAGGTGCTGCTGCGCAAGACGCCACTGGTGGTGCTCTTCGAGCGGCCCAGCCTGACGGCCGAGCTGGACACGGAGGAGGGTCGGCTGGTGCTGGCGGACAATCGGCTCTACGACGAGCTGCTGGCGGGCACCGACAAATCCCGGCGAACCGTCGAGGCGGACACCCAGACCATCGAGCCGCTGCTGAAGTCCCGCTTGGTCAACACGGAACGGCTGCGCACGGATCAGGTGGGCTCCTACGTCTCGAACTTCGAGATGTTCGACACCTACAAGGATCTGGAGACGTCGACCAAGAGCGTCGACATTGAGGGCGCCCAGAAGATGGAGGTGACCACGTATCGCGTGGGCGGCGTGGATCAGTTCGTGGAGATCAACCAGCTGCCCAGCTTCCGCCTGGCCCTGATGCTCACCATGCGCATCCTGGCGAGCAACGTCTTCGAGCCGCAGCAGCGACGCTTCCGCAACATGCGTCCACCCGATCCGCTCGCCGAGGACGTCAAGTTCAAGTATCGCCTCCACCTGCTGTGGAGACTGAACCCACCTTCTCCGGCGGCCAGGGAGCAGCAGGCGGTGACCTCCGTCTGCTTCTGTCCCAGCAACGGCGACATCATGGCCGTCTCCTACGGCATCTTTACCTACGAGAAGCTGGGCAGGCAGCCCCACCGTGGCTACGTCTACGTGTGGAACATTAAGAACCCGGTGAACCCGGAGCGCTGCTACCACTACCCGGTGCCCGTGGTGGTGGTCCAGTTCTCGCCCGGCTCACCCCAGCTGCTGGCCATTGGCCTGCACAATGGCGACGTGGAGGTCCGCGACATCTCCCAGCCGGATCAGCCAGCGCTGGCTCGCTCGCAGCGCTCCACCTCGCCCTACTTCGACCCGGTGACGGCCCTCAAGTGGATACCGCGCAGCGACGGCGACGTCCTCGCCGAGCAGGACATCACGCCCTTCCTCGCCGCCTCGCAGTCCGGCGCCGTCATCAAGTACCAGCTGATCGGCAGCCCGCATCTGCTGGGCTTCGAGCAGCAGCACTTCCAGCGCGCCGAGGCCGAGCTGGAGGGGATTAGCATCAGCCAGCCGCAGCGCGTGCCGCTGCTGGCGAATAGGTATGTGCAGTGCCTGGAGCTCGTGCTGGATCCCTTGCAGCGCGATCTCTACTACGTGCTCACCGACGAGGGCACCATGTACAAGTGCTCCACCAACTATCCGCTGCAGCACCTGGAGCTGCGCCAGGTGCACGAGGCAGCCGCCGTCTGCATGGACTTCTCCCCGTGGTCCCCCAAGCTCTACCTGACCTGCGGCAGCGACTGGTGAGCATGTGGCCATGGGAAACCCAAAGGAATCTCAAGTCTAATCCTCAACCCTTTCAGGTGCATTCGCATCTGGATGGCGGGCATCCTGCTGCCCCTGATCACGCTCCAGCACCACCTGTCGCCCGTGCACTGCGCCCGCTGGAGTCGCACCCACTCCACGATCCTGGTCTCGCTCAGCCACGGCAGCATCGACATCTGGGATCTGCGCAACAGCACGCTCAAACCCGTCTCCTCCACGACGATAGACGCCAAGATACACTACACGAGCTTTTGGTTAGCTATAGATGCCATAGCCATTTCCAATTCCTAGATCTTTCCTGGATCTCTGTCGTTTCAGCTTCTCCCACTGCGGCCGCTGCCTGGCCGTGGGCAACGAGGCGGGCCACCTGCTCATGCTCGCCTTCGAGGACATGCCCTTCGCCCCACACTTCCAGTATAAGCAGCTCAAGCGTGCTCTCCACAAGGCGCTGGACCTGGACCCGGAGCTGCTGCAGCAGCTCAAGAGCGTGGGCGCCTTTCACTATCCCAAAGGAGGCAAGCACACGTCGGATCAATGATGAGGATAATAATGATGATGATAATAACAAAAATGATGATATTCGGATAATGATAATGATAATAATGATAATGATAATAATAATAATGATGATATTCGGATAATGATAATGATAATAATAACAATGATAATAATGATAATGATAATAATAATACAAATGATGATGATGATAACGATAATAATAACAATGATAATAATGATGGTAATGATAATGATAATGATAATGATAATGATAATGATAATGATAATGATAATGATAATGATAATGATAATGATAATGATAATGATAATGATAATGATAATGATAATGATAATGATAATGATAATGATAATGATAATGATAATGATAATGATAATGATAATGATAATGATAATGATAATGATAATGATAATGATAATGATAATGATAATGATAATGATAATGATAATGATAATGATAATGATAATGATAATGATAATGATAATGATAATGATAATGATAATGATAATGATAATGATAATGATAATGATAATGATAATGATAATGATAATGATAATGATAATGATAATGATAATGATAATGATAATGATAATGATAATGATAATGATAATGATAATGATAATGATAATGATAATGATAATGATAATGATAATGATAATGATAATGATAATGATAATGATAATGATAATGATAATGATAATGATAATGATAATGATAATGATAATGATAATGATAATGATAATGATAATGATAATGATAATGATAATGATAATGATAATGATAATGATAATGATAATGATAATGATAATGATAATGATAATGATAATGATAATGATAATGATAATGATAATGATAATGATAATGATAATGATAATGATAATGATAATGATAATGATAATGATAATGATAATGATAATGATAATGATAATGATAATGATAATGATAATGATAATGATAATGATAATGATAATGATAATGATAATGATAATGATAATGATAATGATAATGATAATGATAATGATAATGATAATGATAATGATAATGATAATGATAATGATAATGATAATGATAATGATAATGATAATGATAATGATAATAATAATGATAATAAAAATGACAATAATAATAATAATTATAATAATAATGATAATAATAATGATAATAATAATGATCATACCATGGAGTATAGTCGATTCCCTCTCTCCTCCTCAAGTTCCACTCAAAAACTGTGTGAATCCGTCGACCGATTCTTGGGTCATGTGTGCCACTTCTCTATCGCTCGCAGCCCCATTTCGAGGGCGTCGCTATCATCGGCATTAGCATACCCAGCGCCGCCGCCCACCTTGAGCCGCCTGATAGCCGCCAAGTTCAGGCCGCGGCGTGCGGTTTCTGTGGCTTGGGTTTTGTTTTCGCTGATTCCGCCTCAGTGCTCGGCCGGAGCTCGTCTCGTCTGTCAGTTGAGAACGCAACGCCCACGATGCCCCAACTGCTGCGCCAGAATCTGCTGCTGCCCGCACCGCCGACGGTCACGTTGCACGATCCGCGCACCCACCTGCGCCACCTGCCGCCCGCCTACAGCAGCGCCCAGACGCCCTACAGCCGGGAGAAGGACTTCGCGCCGCAGCTGCGCTACCAGCTGGAGCTGCCCAGGAAGCCGAAGCTGCGGCCCTGCAAGGTCATCTTCGTGGGCGACTGCGCAGTGGGCAAGACGGCCATGGTGAATCGGTGGGTCAACTGGTGTTTATTGTGAATGAGTTGAGCTAGCTGCAGATCTCATTGTGAATGAGTCTGCTTGGAGGCTGCGATTCGAGCACTGTGAATGATTCCAATTGGGCAACAGTTGTTCATTGTGAATGATTCAGCTGCTAGCCCCTTGCTGCTTATTGTGAATGATAATATCAAACTGCTTGGCTATTGTGAATGGTCTCTCTATCTTCTCTTCTCTTCCAGCTTCTGCTATGACAAATTCCAGTCCAACTACAAAGCCACCATCGGCGTCGATTTCGAGCTGGAAAACTTTAGCATTTTGGGTCACAATTTCAGCCTGGAAATGTAAGTGGAGCAACTGCATCAACTGCCATACAAATTCCTCTTCCTTCCAGGTGGGACACTGCGGGCCAGGAGCGCTTCAAGTGCATTGCCGGCGCCTACTATCGCAATGCCAGTGGTAGGTCCAACTATGTCCAGTTATCCACACCATAATTCGCTCTTCTTCAGTTATTGTAGCCGCCTATGACATGTCCAAGCGGGAGTCCCTGGAGGCAGCCAAAAAGTGGCTCTCGAGCGCCTTGAACTACAACTCAGCGCAGAAACCTCTGGTATTTCTAGTGGGCACAAAGGCGGATCTATTGGTGAGCCCTAGCACCAGTTAACCAACTCAATCCCTAATGTTTGCCCGCCTCCAGACCAAAGAGGAGTTCATGAGAATGGAGCGCATCGCAGGCCTTGCCGCTGCGGAGCTAAAGGCGGAGTTTTGGTCCGTCTCGGCGCGTTCCGGCTACAAGATAACAGAGTTCTTTCAACGCCTGGCTGCCTTGGCCTTCGAAACGGCCGTGCAGCAACAACTGAAGACACTGCAACAAGCCACACCAAAGGAGCAGACAACACAAACGCAGGAAAAGTCGCACAAATTTGGTAACAAAAAACTCATAAATACCAGAATTTCAGTATTTTATCTCGTATAATAATTTACAGATTTACGTAATTACTTTGGCAGTCGCTCTGGCAAGCAAACAAGTGGTTGTGCCTGCTAACACCCATCCATTGATTATTATTTTACTTAAATAACCTTCAGCACAAATATTCATAGAAACTTAATAAAAATAACCGCTTTTTTTAAATTTGAAAATAAGCGTTGCCACTTTAATTTATTGTAGCGTTGCCATTAGGGTGCCCCACTTTTTGAACAGCACGCTAGTTGGCGTTGCCATTTAACACACTTCACATTTTAGCGTTGCCACTTTCTGGCCATCTGGCCACGCTACTGTCAAAAAGTGCTTCCGCTGCTTTGTCAAATGCCCATTGGTTTTCCTTTTCATTTCTTTTTCTCGTAGAAATGCCACCTAAAAAGCCAACCGAGAAATCCGGTAAGGATTTTTCATATAAAAATTCATCTAAAATATGTGGTTTTGTCACCCAAATCAAGGCTAAAGCAAGCCCAATGCACTGCAGCATGTGGAAATGTGTTTAAATACGAATTTCACCCAAAATATACACAAAATGTGTCGCCATATTTACGCCACGTGCGGTGTAGCTGCGACTCCGCATCGAAAACAATGTACACTGAGTGCAAGAAGCTGACAAGTGCAATATTTGAATTAGTTAGTCATCTAATTATCCATTCAAGTGCAATTGTTAGTAAAATAGTGCAAAATATTGTGTGAACTTGCTTTAGCGTTGTGTGTTCGTGCTTAACCCAACTTTCTTGCAGTTCTGTTTACTAAAGTTAACATTTTGTTAATCCGTAATTATAGCAAAGCCTGGCGATAAGAAGCCAGAGCAGAAGAAGGCTGCCGCGGCGGCACCTGCTGCTGCCAAGAAGGAGGCACCAGCTGCAGCTAAGCCAGCTGCGGCTGCTGCACCCAAGAAGGCAGCTGCGCCCGCTAAGAAGCCCGCTGCTGCTGCTGGTGCTGCCAAGAAGCCAGCTGCTGCCGCTGCTAAGAAGCCCGCCCTGAAGAAGCCAGTCAGCAAGCCTAAGGCCAAGGATCTGAAGAAGAAACTGGGCGCTGGCAAGAAGCCCCAGTCTGTGCTGGCCAAGCTCTCCGCCAAGGCACGTGCTGCTACCAAGGGCAAGAAGCCCGTTGGCAAGGCTGGCGCTAAGCCCGCCAAGGGTACTGCCAAGGCCAAGGCTGTTGCCTTGCTGAACGCCAAGAAAGTTCAGACCAAGGTAAACTACATACTCCTCAGATATTTTCTATCTCAAGCGTGACTAACTCAAGCGATTGCTTCACAGATCATCAAGGGCGCCTTCGGCACACGCACTCGCAAGATCCGCACCAATGTGCACTTCCGTCGTCCCACAACGTTGAAGCTGCCACGCAATCCTAAATACCCAAGGAAATCGGTGCCAACCAGGAATCGCATGGATGCTTACAACATCATCAAATATCCGTTGACCACGGAAGCAGCGATGAAGAAGATCGAGGACAACAACACTCTGGTCTTCCTCACACATCTGCGCGCCAACAAGAACCACGTGCGTGCCGCAGTGCGCAAGCTCTACGACATTAAGGTGGCTAAGGTTAACATTCTGATCCGGCCCGATGGTCAGAAGAAGGCTTATGTGCGCCTGGCGCGTGACTACGATGCTCTGGATATTGCCAACAAGATCGGCATCATATAAACAAGCAAACAAAGTGGAACGTGCATCGCGTTTTACACCTTCACAATAGATTTTTGTATTCTATTAACAACAAAATAATCACTAAGCTGACAGAAAAACTAGAGCGAGGATGAACGTTTCAATGTTGTGTCTGGATATAATAAAAAAACAAAACAACAAAAAACATAAGAAAACATTTTGATTACTAAACGTACATAAATATTTGTTTCAGCTTTAATTTTGATTTTTTTTTTTATAGTTTCTTTCAGTTGATAATGAAACTGGCTTTTAAAAGGTAAGTTAAAAATACTTAAAATATTTTTATATTTTAACTAATTTTCTTTTCTTTTTCAGTTTTATGCTGGCATAGTTTATAAGGTGTGTATTATTTGATTTTGTTATAGATTCCCTGATATGATGATATTTCAGAGTAGGAATCTCATTGAGCTTCAGTCATGCGTTGCTATGAAATTAAATATCTCTAACTGAACACAGCACAAGATGAAGCTGATTATGAATTTTTATAAATTTGTATTAATGAAAATCCAAATCTTTTATATTTCAGTCTGGCTGATCAACTGTCTATAATGCTCGATAAGGTGTGTATATAATAAAAATTATATTAATTACTTGAAATATATTCTGATGATATTTTAGAGTAGGAATCTCATTGAGCTTCAGTCATTCGTTGCTTTGAAATCAAATTTGTCTCTAACTGACTAGATTTCTTTAATCATAAAATGAAATTTGATTTAAATGCATCAACTAATAAAAATATCATTTATTTATTTACAGCAAATGCATCTGGAAGGGAACCTAACATCTATTTACTAATTACAAATTTAAATAAAATATTAAACTTTATATAAAACTTTGTACTTTATTTTAATATCTACGAAATTGTTTCCTAAACTTGTCATAGTGATAATCGTCAGTCGCTCGCTTGGCGCCATTTGGATTCATTTGATTCTTGGCGGATTTGTTGTTGGCCTCCTTGTTCTCACGCTTGCGACGGCGCTGCTCATTGCTGTCCTCAATGTTAACTGGAAATAAAGAAATCAAAACTATAATAAAAACGGCAACAGATCCCAAGATCCTCTTACAGCGATTGTGTTGCATAAAGTTGACAGCCATGTTGGTGGGCACGAACTGCGAGGGTCCATCCTTCTTGTTCTTGGCGTCTTGGAGCAGCTTTTGCTTGGCATCCTCCGTGGCCTCAATGTTGTGTATCTTGGCCTGGATGCCCAGGTCCACTTCGGGTATGCCATTGAGCATCTGGTTAGACAGCATTTCCTCGGATCTGTGGGAGGAGGACTGTCGCAGATGGTCGGGCAGGGCGTAAAGTGCAGCATCTTCGGGTGTCAGATATTTGTGTGCATCGCCATCGTCATTCTCATTGGAATTCTCATCGGCTGCACCGCCTTTGCGCTTCTGCAGCTCCTGCTCAATGTATTTCATCATTTCCTCGTCTTCGTCGCGCTTGTTCGTCTCGGCTGAGAACTGTGTGCCAATGCCCACGTCATAGGCATCATCAGCTTCCTTCATTTTGCCAGACTTTATTGTTTGCATGTTGACCAGTCCACCGATTTTCACATTGAAGGGATCCTTGATGGCCAGCTCCTCCTCCGGAGCCACTTTCTTGCCCAACGCCAAGCCCACTAGGCTGACACCATTGGGACGCTGACGTAAACGTTGTCGCTCCTTGATTTCATCCAGCGTGAGACTATTTAAAGAGAAATTTATATATATATATATTTATATTTAGGTATGTAAACATATTTACTGCTCATCCTTGTCGCCATCATCAGAGTTTTTACGCTGTCGCAGGTTTTTGCGGCCCACTTTCTTGAAAACCACTTTGGTGGGCTCTTCCGCAGCATCTACAGGATCTTTCTCGTCAGTTTGCATATTATACACAATATAAATCTCACTTTTAAACTAAAATAAACCAAATTGTTGATTTGTTTACAATGCTCTATTTGCAATATCGATAGGTTACGTCAAATGTGCAAATATATCGATAGTCAGAGTTGCTTTGGCATCGGCGTCGCCTTGTCGACAAAATCGATTTTTCTTGTGTTTGCAAACTGCACATTTGGCGGAGCAGCTGCGCCGTTCCAAACGCTGATGCATACGGAAAAAGTAAACGTTTAAGTAAAGTAGAAAATTTAGCATTGTAACGAGCGAATAGCCGGTACAACATGTACAACGGCATTGGACTGACAACGCCGCGTGGCTCCGGCACCAACGGGCATGTGCAGCGCAACTGGGCCTTCGTGCGACCGGGCAAAAAGGACAAGGACTACCGTGCCGAAGATGATACCAAAAAGTTGGACGCCCAACTGAATCGGCCACCCAACAAGGAGATACTCGATCACGATCGCAAGCGCAAAATCGAGGTGAAGTGCATTGAATTCGAGGAAATACTCGAGAAGCAAGGGTAAGTTTGCATATGTGTAGCAATGTCAAATGAGACACTCACTCACTCAGTCAGTCAGTCAGTCAGTCAGCTAGAGCAGTTGATTCCTGCATGCGTAATGCAATATGTGGCGTTATATAACACCGGTCGCCAACAGTGTGCAGTGTTCGGGCCCACATGCACTTCTCTCCCAATGTGCTAATATTTACGTTCGCTCCCCGCCTGTCAGCCGCCTGCTGCTGTTTACATTCGGCGCCTGGTAGCGGCGAGAGAGAGCGCACGCACACGCGCCCAGTAGCGGTAAATGGCAGTAGCAGTAGCAACCACCACCAACAGTGCCTCTGCTCCTGCACAGTCCAACCACCCCCTCCGCTTTGCTGGGTCAAAGTGCAGAGCGTTTGTCGTGACACGAAAGAACTTGAATGAAAGTTAACTCAAATATGAAAGCTGTTGAGGATAAAGACAACTAAATACCTTAGTAAAGATGCTCAACTATATATTCTATAAGATATAGACTGATGCTATAGTAAACTTATAGCTTACTTTGCATGTAAAGTTCCACGTCCATCACACTTCGTGACAAGAATTACCCAAAGTCCATCTCTAGTTTGGCGCTCTTCCACGGACTGCGGCGGCCCAGGCTGAGCCTGGCCTTAGCCGTGCGCTGGTGGTGGAAAAACTGCATTTCAGTTGTAGAGATTATTTCAATAGGGCACATCAGTGTTCCACAATAGAGCGGAAAACTGTTTGAAATACCACAAAAAATCGTTAAATTTATATTTATAAACAATAAATATAGAACAAGTTGAGAATCGATAATTTAAATTAAGTTGAAATTGATATACTGTGAAATTCGAATCTAAGCTTAAGTCTTAAAGGTATTTTATTGATGCTTATAAATTATTTATGACCACAAATGAATCTATAATTATTTCCGTGTTCCTTGGCAGACGCACCCCGGAGGAGATCAAATCGCACGTGGATTCGTATCGCCTGAAGTTAATGGGCCAAGGCAAGACCGACTTAGCCAAGGATGAATTTGGACGCGTAGCGTAAGTAGCGCCCACTTAATATTTAGCCAGAGCTTAAGTATAGTTAGTTATGTAATTTAAATAAAATATTGTGTGCCGCTCACACGCACACACACACGCGCGCACACGCACACTGGACAAATCAATAAAGGCTTCAAGCAAGCAAACTCAAATCTCAGCCAGCTGGCACAGTGGGCCAAAAGCCACATGCGCAACAAAGACAAACCACCCACCAACCACCCACCACCCGCCGGTCCAGGCGCCAATCAAAGCGCAGCCTGTTGTAGAGAAAATGCTGCTGCCGAGATGAAATTGATATTTTCGGCAGTCACTTCGAGTCTTCCAAAGCCAAATGTTTGGCGAACGCGCTCAGGAAATAATTGAATAGAATATATATATCTCTCTATATATATATATAATAACAATAATAGCAATAAATATTAGTAACCAAAAGCAATAATATAGCATAATTAAACTTAAGTTAAGTGCAAAAACAACAAAACGTCGGCGAGCGGATGCCAGAAGCATGGAAACTTTTGGCAGGGAAAATGTTGCTGCTGCTGCAGCGCTGGAAAAATCAATATTTGGCACGTAGGAAAACAAACGGAGGAAAATGCGGCTAAGCGAAAATGCAATCGATGCGCAGCCCCTCAAGTGTGCAGCTAAGCCCATAGCCATAGCCATGGACAGTTGCTGCCGCTGCTGGTGGCTACCAGCTCATCCGATCCGCAAGAGCTTAGCAGCCGTCGTCGTCGTCGCCGCCGCCGTTGTCTTTGCTCTAGTCTAGTGGTTGCTGCTGTCGTTTGGGGTATTGAGCTCGTCTTCCGCAACTGTAATGTGAACTCCATCCGCACAAACACCCAAACCCAAACCGAAAGCAACAAATCACTAAACAAGTCTTCCAAACTTAGCTGGTAATTAGCAATTAGTATTTAGTCTTTAACTGAAGTCGTCACTAATCGTTTGCACAAGCGGAGTTAAACCATATAGAAATAACCCATTGAAGTCTAAAACTCTATATAAACATATATAAATCCAACGTCTTCCACTCGCTCGTTATAACAACAAGATGAATACCGTGTTTTGAATGATATCCTACGTCTTCCAAGTAGTAAAGAAAGTGTTCATTATAATACAATAATATTAATAATAATAAATATTTATTTTTATATCAATATATATATATACATAATAACCCACAAGTGTCTATAAGAAAGTCAAAAAGTGTTTAACTAAACTAAGATATAAACTATAAACATTTAACATAAAAAAGAAATTATCTAAAGAATTTAAATAAAATATGTATAGATATATTTACAGCAAATTAAATATTCTATATGTGAAGCAACAAATTATGCAAAATTATTAAAATAAAAAATATAATGTTAAAAAAAAAATATATATATATAAAAAGAATATATGTATTTATAACTCTGATATATAATTAGTAAATTCTACGGTCTTCCAAAACAAAAAAATTCAAAAAAATAAAAGCAAAAGAAAAAACATTAAACTAAAATATTTTTAAATAAATTAAAAATAATAAAATAAATTAAAATATGTGAATCAATCCATTGTCTTCCTGTGCAAATTATGGAAAAAAAACAAATAAACAATTTTAAATTAAACCAAATAAAAATTTAATAAAAACAGTAATAAATATAATATATACAAAAATCCACGGTCTTCCTAAAAAAAAGTGGTAAAAAAAAAACAAAATACAAAATAAAATATAAAAAAAATTCAATGTCTTCCAATATTGAGAAAATAAACTATTTTATGCTATAAACAAATATATATTTACATAAATATTTTTAAACTAAAATTTAAAAGTAAGGGAAAACAACCCTCTCAATCGCAAGAGAAGAGAACTCTCCAAAATGCTCTCCTCGGAAATCTACACAAACACGACAACAACCACTGCAACGGCAACGGCAACGGCCAGCGCAATGGCCACAGCCACCTCGACCTCCACATCCAACTCGGAGGCGAGAAGCACGACGAAAGCCTTTGCCACGCTGCAGGTCGTCAAGGCAAAGAAGCGACGCAAACGTCGTAAACGCGCAGGACACGCAACCGGCTGCGGCAGCAACACCAACAACAACAGCTGCAGCAGTAGCAACAACAACAGCAACATCAATGCCAACCCCAATGCGATTGTTGGGTGTGTGGCAGCCACAGTCGGCGGCAGGAAGTGCAAGGCACAGTATTTCCAGCACGACAATCGCGAGTACATAGCCAAGTATGAGAGTTTCCAGTTCATGGCACAGGCGACATCGGCGGCGGCACTTAACTATGCTGCCGTGGCCAAGAAGTTCAAGCCATTGCGACCGGTTTTGGCAAGCGGCGCCAAGAAGAACAGGCGCACAGCACAGCCGAGGAAGCCGCCCGGCGACTGCGCTTGCGTCTGCCAGAATACGCAAGTGACGCAATTGACGCAATGCCCGGCGGAGCGAACAGCTGTTCTGCCACACCGGGAGCAAACACGTCACAAGTCGGAGAGTGCGAATGGGACAGGTGGAGAGGCGCTGCCGGCGCTGCTCGAGCTGCTCAAGCACTCGCCAAGCACGTGGCTGCAAACGCTGCTGCTGGGCGCTGGCAGCGCTGCGGTGGCCAGGTAAACAAAAGGGCGAAAACTAAGTCATGTCATATGTAGTATATAGGATAATATAAGATTGATATCTGATTATATCTTATGCTCATTCTGGCCATTTCCTTTGCAGCGTGCGTGAGACCCATCAGATAGCCGAGGCACAGCAGCAGAAGAACGCCAAGTTGCGCGAGGCATTCAACATATCCGAGTACTTTGTCGAGGGCAGCAGCTTCGATTGCGATCGCAAGGCTAAGGAGGACCTGGCCAAGACGGTGGCCCTGCAAAAGGAGCTGGACGCGCAGCGCGAAAGTCTTGCGGCCGCAGCAGCAGCGGCGGCAACGGCGGCCGCAGCTGCAGCAGCAGCTGGCAAAGACAAGGAGACGGGCAAGCGATATGTGCTGCTGCGCACGCCATCACGCGAGCGCGACGGTGGGCCAACTGGAGCTGGCAAATCAGATGCTCCGGCTAACAGTGGGGATGAGCGCGAGCATGTGTCCAGGTCGGACAAAAAGAAGAAAAAGAAGCGCGCCAGGGAGAGGTAACTGAAATACTTTCTAAATGAAATAGATACAAACTAAAGATTCTTCTTTACTCTTACAGCTCGGCTAGTCCGGAGCGTCGCAAGGATAAGAAGAAGAAGTCGAAGAAGCACAAGAAAGAGAGGTAAGAACTCGGCAGGAATCGAACCAATGATTACTTTCAAAAGAAATCCACTCGTAGCTCTCTGTTTCTTATTTCCCAAAAAAAAAAAAAAAACAATAATTTTCTGTTCGATATTGTAAAAGTTGAAACTATTTATGATTTCTCTTGTTGTTGTTGTTGTTGCCAAAACAAACAAAAATTGAACACGAAACCTTTTGTAATTAACAAAGAAAACAACTGCTTAATATACATTTTGTGTTTTTCGTCTCTACTCCTTCTTTTACATTGCATTTTTAAACAACAAAAAATAACTCAAACCGAAAAGGGATTCATATGAGAAAGAAAGTAAAAAGAAGCGAAAAGTTATGTACAAATAAAATACAAACAAACACACGACCACACCACACACACACACACATACACACACACACACACACAGATAATCTAACTTAGTTTATAAACAAAATGAAATGTTTCAAACTGACAAAATGGAAAAGTATTATTAATATACTTTGTTAATCACATGTGCTGCTGACAGCCTCGTTTTATTTGGCTTGACAAGCGTAGGGTTCCTATGGGCTCTCTCTCTATCTATCTATCTCTCTATATCTAACTCTATCTCTAAGCACACACACAGACACTCTCTCCCACACACACACACACACACACATTTCGTTCACATTTGTTCTTATTCAGCTTGTGGTAAGTAAAAAATTCGTTTATTCTATATAAAATTGTGTTACAAAATTTGTTTGCTCTTTCATATATCATATCCGAGGATACGAGGTGTGCTCGATAAGTATGGCGAATGTGTTGCGATGTATACAACTTGGAGTCTTTCAAGAAGTGGAGACAGGAATCTTTATCAAATCCGCAAACTTATGATGATGTATCCGCCGTATTGTCCAGGACAGGACAATGCTGCGCTCAGTCACGAAATTCGCCATGCTTTTTGAACCCACCTCGTATACTTTATACACACACGACACACATACACACCCACACACACACCTACACCCACTCACACTCACACACACAAAGTTTAAGTACAGTCTCGTTTGTTAAGGTACCAAAAAAAACTGTGTTTTTGACAACAATTAAAAGCGTATTACTTTCTCATCTTTCTTTCTATTATTATTAATTAACCTACTACTATTTATTAAGACAATGCAATTTTGAGCAGTTTAATCGATGAAGGTAAAGCACTAAAAAACCACAAGTTAATCAAAACTCTTTAAAAACCAAAACACTTCTTCAAGTTATTGCTGCCAGCTCCCATTTGGGGGGCCCAGTCTCTGGACAAAATTCTAGTCGAAGCTCCCTCTATATTGTCTATAGACTAATTTGTATATACTTAAACATTCTATTTGCAGTAAGTCGAAAAAGTCGAAGAAATCTCGCAAGCGCAAGTACAGCGGCAGCGATAGCAACGAGGATAGCGACGAGGACGAGGCCGCCAGCAGCGATGCGGAGCGTGAGCTGAAGAGTGCACGCAAGAAAGCCAAAAAGGAGAAGGTAAAACCAACAGCAAAACTCTACTAAACTCGAGTGTTAAGATACCTATTCCAAAATAATTGAGAACTGAGAGAAACTGAACGGAGGAAGGCGACTGTTCAGTTCGATTGCCTTGAGTGTGCATGAGCTAAGCTAATCATAAAGATATCATAACTTTTTCTTATAAACTCTTATCCAACTCTTAACTCTATATACATTACTAACTGCAATATATATAATATATATTCATATATATATAACATTCTCTCTACCTTACTTTTCTGTAAAGAATCATTTGATGAAACTATTCTCCTAGCGCAATACAACATTATTATGTCTAAATGAATATAACTGTTTCTCTCTCTACATATGGTATACGCATATAAGCTATGCCCGTTACATGATATATATATGATGATGATAATAACTCGATTGACTCTATCGTTTTTTCGTTGTTTCAAATTGTTCACCAAAATATTAAACATACGCCATTTCTTCTCTTCGCTTATTTACTTCTTTTTTCCACAAAAAAAAAAAAAAACCAAATGAAAAAATAATTAACAATCTATAAAAACTATATATAAAACATTAAAGCATACCAAAAATTAATTAGTAAAAAAAAAAAAAAACAAAAAACCCAAAAACAATTTAAGAAATCAAATCTAATAAAAATCACCCCACAAAAATATTGTAAAAGGTAAAAACAAAAAGGCTTCAAAACGCATACACAAAAACTAGTATTAAAAATATTTTTTATTTTTATATTTTAGTTTTCACTTTGATTTCGTATAGCTAGTCGATCAATCAATAGAGCTCTGCACAAGCAATATTTTCTTTTGTGCATAGTTAAAAAAAACTTTTGAAACTTTCCTTCTTTTTTTTTTGTATGCTCGTTCAGGAAGTATGAAAAGAGTATATTAGCTTTGTCCGTCCGTCTAGAGACCCATTTACACTATGCTCCACAGTTTTAGAGCTAGAAATCTATCGAAATCTAAAGACTATATAAATACTATATCTTCTAAAGTTTTCAAGTTATAGATTGAAAATAATTAATGATAGTTTTAGCAATTTCTCACCCGTGAGCGAGTATTGTACAATCGGCTATGGCCGACTGCAAAAATATTTCTTATATTTTCCTTTTCTGTTCCGTTTGCTTAACTTATCTCAATTATTATGTAGTATCCAAAAAAATCCAAACCACTTAAAATTTGTATAAGTAAAATTCCAAAGAAAAACGAAAAAGAAAATTTATATTTTGTTTATGAAAACCCTTGGCGCTTCATTGATATAGGATAGCTTTCAAAGGCTCTCTTGTAGTTTTGTAAGTACTTTCATTTGTCTGTTTTCTTTCTAACATATAAATATAAATATATATATATATATATACATATATAGAATAGCGTCAACACACTCCTTTGTGTATATCTATCCAAAACTGCAAAAAAAAAAACAAACAAAAAAAAATATTGTTTTCAGCCCGCTTTCAATTTGCATCAAATCCAAGCGAGACTTCATCATGAGATATACCCACATCTATATATCATGCCCATCATGATCATACTGAATGAAACTGTGTTTATACACACATATATATAAATAACTCAAGATTAATGCTAACAGTTAGACGCTTTGCAGTTTCTCTTCCGAATTTTGTTAACAATTTCCCATCTTTTATTATGCAGAAAAAGCGCGAGAAAAAGCTGAAGAAGAAGCAGCGTGCACGTGCCAGCTCCACGGACTCGGCGCGTTCTGAGTAAGTTGAGATATCTCCAGCCTAGTAAAAACCTTCATTAATCTTGCCTAATCTCTGACAGTTCGCCTTCCCGCAAGGACAAGAAGTCGGGCAAGTCTCGTGCTGCAGCTGAGGATAATGGCACGCATGCAGAGAATCCCACTCGCGGTCGCTCGACGGAGCGGCGCAAGGACAAGAAATCACGCCGCAACGACTCCTCGACGGACAGTCGCCGGGACAAGCGCGACAAATCAACGAGGACGCCGCCGCGTCGTGAGACTGAAAAGAGTGCACGCTCCAAGGAGCGACAGCGTGAGCGTTCAAAGCAGAGATTAGGCTCGAAGGAGCGACAGCGCTCGAAGGAAACGAAGCGCAATGAGAGACCGAGATCAAAGGAGCGACAGAGATCTAAGGAGAGACAGAGATCAAAGGAGCGACAGAGATCAAAGGAGCGTCACAAGTCAAAGGAGAGAGCTCGCTCCAAGGAGCGACAGAAGTCTAAAGAGCGTCAACAATCAAAGGAGCGACAGCGCCCTAAGGAAAGACAACGCTCCAAAGAGCGGCAAAGATCAAAGGAGAGGCAACGTTCAAAAGAGAGACAAAGGTCAAAGGAGAGAGTACGCTCCAAGGAGCGACAGAGATCAAAGGATAGACCACGCTCTAAAGAGAGGCAAAGATCAAAGGAGCGACAAAGATCAAAGGATAGGCCACGCTCCAAGGAGCGACAGCGTTCAAAGGAAAGAGAACGACAACGCTCAAAGGAACGTGTGCGCTCCAAAGATCGGCAACGTTCTAAAGAGCGACAGCGGTCCAAGGACAGACAGCTCTCCAAGGAGCGACACAAAACGAATCAGCGCTCAGGCGATGCAGGCAAGGAACGCGGCAAGGATCGTCGACGTGAGCGTCGCTCAGCCTCGCAGACGAAGCGAGGCGGAGGCCGTCATTCCCGCTCGCGTTCTCGGTCGCATAAGAGGCAGCGCACGCCGTCGCCCGCGCTGGTCAACAAGCAACGCTCGCGCTCACCGGAGGTGTCCAAGAAGCCGGCGTCAGTTGTCGCAGTGCCCGCTTTCAATCCCTTTAAGGCGGCCGAGGATACTGTGAACGATATACTGGGCACGAAGTCGGTGATGGTGGCGCTTGAGCAGACGAAGCGTAAGCGCGCTGCGTCCAGCTCGAGCTCCTCATCGTCCAGCTCCAGTGGCAATTCCTCACACAGTGAGCCAGGCACGCCCACGCCGCGAAAGCAGCGACGACGCAGCCAGACGCCGGAGCAGGTGAAGCATGAGCCCAGCAGTCCAAAGCAGCGAGAGCAAGGGAAGAATAGCCACGTAAAGCGCGAACGCTGGGGCACGCCCACCAAGCCAAAGGCGCCCAAAAAGGAGAAGGACAAAGACAAGGATAAGGATAAGGGCAATACGCCCAGCCCCAAGCAGAGCAAGCGTCGTTCAGGCAGTTCCAACTCCTCCGAGCTGCGCTATTCCCCAGCCGAACGCAATCCCGAGCGCTATCAGGACATTCTGCAGGACAAGAAGCGACAGCTGTCCAAGTCAAAAGACCCGAAGCCTACGCCCATTGTCCGGCTGCGCGCCCAGAGCGACGAAGGCGGCGAGGAGGAGACAGAGGCGAGCGCTGCAGCTGTCGAGGATTTCCAGCAGTCGAAGCGGGAGCGCGAGGAGCAGCAGGAGCTGCGCATGCTTGAGCAGCTCAAGTCGGGCATTGCGGCCAAGGCCAAGCAGAAAATCAAAACGATGGAAAAGAATGGCGATGCCAAGGATGCGGATGCTGGCGGATGCAGCGAAGTAAGTGGCGATACTAACAATGTGGTGCTGGCCACCACCAAACGTAACTCGCTAAGTGAATTTCTCGTTGCTAACAATGTGACCGCTTTAATTAACAACCCACTGACAATGCCAACAACAACAACAACCGCAACAACAACTGCAATTGTAACAACAACGACAACAACAACAACGCCGCCGCGCACGCCGCCCATTAGCAAGGCGCCCCAAGTGGCGGCCAATGGTGCTGCCAAGAGTCCAGCCCATGCAACGGCAATAACTGGAACAGCAAATGCAATAATTAACCCAACAATAGCAGCGACAACAACGCCAACAACAACAACAATACCCAAATTCAATCACAGACCGCAACAACATCCACAGACGAAGCGCATCTTCCATAATCGCACGCTGAATAACAATCCCAACAGTAGACACAATACTAACCATAACAATAATAACAGTAATCATGCATGTGGTGGTGGTGGTGGTGGTGTTCCTCTAACTCCCGGTGGTGTCTCTCATACTAATCATGCTAGCAACAATCCCAACAACAACGCGCTGCCCTTCCTAGCCGGCACGCCCGGCACCTACAACCGCACAACGAACCGGCTCAACCACGGGCCCCTGCTGACCGCCACCCACTATAACATCTGCAAGAATCAGCACAACAATAACGGCAGCAATGGTGGCCTGCAGCCGTTGCTCAGCCGGCGCGATCAGCATCAGCAGCACCACCTAACGCGTAGTCTTAGCATGTACAATCCTAGTCTCTATGGCCATGGGCCGCAGCACGCGCTGCTGGCAGCCGCTGGTGGCCATCATGTGCATCATCATCATCATCATGGTCGGCATGCTGGTGGTGGTCTCTTGTCCTTGGGTGGCAGTGGCGCTGCGGCTGCTGCCGCTGCAGCTGGCTTGGCGCTGCTCGGCCATCCGGCGCCGCATGGCCGCGGCACGGGGGCTATCAGCTTCAATGCGGCTGCAGCGGCAGCTGCGGTGGCGGCCAATAGTATTAGCTATCATCATCATCATCAGCAACAGAAACCGAAAATCGTTATAAAACCGTTCAAAATTCACGATCCACAGCCCTTAGTCGCCGCCCTCGCCGACAGCACTCTGGTGGATGCCATCGTCTCCAAGGTGTCGACAGCAACGGTGGCCGCAGCGGAGAGCGCCGCCCGGCGCAGTCGCAGCCGCTCGCGTCGCAGCGATCACAGCCGCAGCAAGCGGCGCACGAGCAACAGCCGGCACCACCATCGTTCCAACAGTCGCTCCCGATCGTAAGTTGTCAAGGATAGATTGGAGTTGAGCAATTAGCTAATCTCTACTCTCTCTCTCCCCCTTTTTCTGTAGTCGCTATAGCTCCTCGAGCAGTCGCAGTGGCTCGTGCAGCTCCAGATCACGTTCCGGCTCGCATTCATCACGCTCCAGCGGCTCGTCCAGAAGCAGCTCCGGCAGCTCCTCGAGCAGCGGCTCGGGCACATCACAAACCGGCTCGCGCTCACCCTCCATACCCAGACGCCGCGGCTCGCCCAGCTTTCTGGACAGACGTCGCATCACTAGGTAGAAGCAGCTAATGGACACATTTTCTCTACTTTCAGTTTATTTTAGTTTTATGAACCTTGCAGAGCGGGTCTTTCATAGAGAGATTGTATACTCTTGCAGACTAATTTTATGCAGAGCAGGAGCTAAATACTTTATCTAAGATATGCCTATAGTTTGTATATAGCTTATTATAATGTATGCTTATCTTTGCCTATGCCCACTTATCTTTAAAGATATATAGTATATAGAGATATAGGTAAATTGGGATATATATAGTACACACAGATATATAGCATATATCTTTGCGCCTGTCCGTTTCTATTTAAAGTATTTTTAATTTGATAAAACTTAAGCATTTTTGAAGGCCTCCCCTGAGGCGTGATGATAAAACTATAGCAAAAGAGCTGTCATTTTAATTGGATTCTGAGTATGAAATCTTTGAAAGTCGATTAAGATCTCATATTTCATTCATTAGTAGCCATTCAATATTATAGTTTTACGTATGAGCCAAGTATTCAGGGTATATCAAGTTCTTATATATATCTATATTTCAGCTCAGGTCGAGTTCTGCAAGAGTATAAAATCTGAATTCATATTTTCTGCTTGTATTATTATTTAATACATTTTTTCTACTATTTTGAATTTTTTTCAAACTCTGCAAGGTTTGTTTGAAATTTTGTATAATTTGATTTTAATCTATTTATTTGATTTGATTAATTTAATTTTTTTTGTAGCCGTCGCTCGCCACGCAGCTCGAGACGCTAGCCAGGTTATCCAGCTTCAGTTGCACATTCATTTCCAATTTTATAGAGCACCTGACTTCATTTGATTTGGTTTGATTTCTTCTCTTACAGCTCACTCAGGAATTATCATTTAATTATTAATCAAACATATATGTATGCCCCTATATATATGTATGTTCCGTATCTGTAGCTTACTCTATTTCGTGTGCTTTGTAAATTCTGTATTTTTAATGCAGTTTCGATTATGATTATAAATATTTTTCTATTTAGTTCAGGCAAACGCTGCACTCAAATAAATTATATCAATGCCAAGTTTTATATTATTTAATTTTCCTTTAAAGGATTTAGTTTATGATTGAATATAATTTTCTGTTCTTTTGGTAAGTTTTTGCGATCTTCGTTTTTTTTTTTTGTAGTTGGAATTTGGAGTATCTGTTCTATCTAATCTCGCGATACTTGATATTTTGCAGTGCACGCAAGCGACCCATTCCCTATCACCACCACAAGGCCTTGGGCGAGGGCGTCAACAACGGCGATGGGGACGAGCATGTGGACAACGATGCATCCAGCTGCTGCTCGAGCTGCTTCAGCCGCGGCAGCTCGCCGGGCACACCCATTGCCGGCACACCAATGCACAACAGCCGGAGTCCCTCGGCGATCGCCTTCTGAGTGTTAACCGATTCGCTGCGCAAGATGTGCGGCGAACTGTAAAGCAAATGCAGGAGGGGGCAGCCCCCCTCTCACCCCTACTCTAAGTAAATCTCACACTAGTCAAGCATCCCACTAGTCTCTACAGAATCTAGGCTAATTGTTGTTTTCCTCCCTTTAGACTCCTTTAAGACTAAGTTGTAAAGCATTTTCCCTCTCGCAATGCCCAGTAGCTAAACAATATTATAGAGACGATCATTGATATTAATTATAACATAATATACTCGGATTATTTGCTAGTTTCTAAGCCGCGTTTTTAAATAAATATTATTTGTTGCCATTTCAAATGCAAACTCTCTTTTTATTGTTGTACATAAAATTAGTTTTTAAGGTTTCCAGTTTGAATTTCACAGACGATAAGACCGACCCTCGAGTGCCCACACACACACACACGCACACATATAAGCAGATATACATTTATATACTACAGTTAAGTAGAAAAGTTATTCCAGCACTAGAACCTTTGGGACACAGATAAAGACTTCAGCGTAATCTCCGATGAGCTAGTTAATATGCATATATATATAGTTAGATAAACCGCTGGCAGTTGCGTCTATGTGGACTTGGCAGCTGCTTGTTTCTCCTGGAAGCGACGACGCTTCTGTGCCAGGAACACCACCCAGATGAAGGAGATGATGCCCATGCTGACGGAACGGAACATGGCCGGCACATAGGCTATGTTTAGGTAGACGAACACCGAGAGATACTGCCAATTGGCGCGCAGCACAGGCCAATAGAGCTTCTCCAGATTCTTCAGAGCTGCGCTATGCGAGTTGCCCTGCAGGAAAAAATATGTTACTTTAAGTTTTATGCAGCTCAAAAAACTTCAAACTCACCTCGAAGATCGACAGGAAATACAGTGAGAGCAGCTGATAGAGCGGCGCATATCCCAAGCGCTCGAACAGGAATATAAAGAATTTCCTAAAACGGAAATCATGGCTGAACAGACGCTCCACCGTCTGGTAGAAGTAGTGGGGTACACTGCCTCCAAAGATCAGGCCGAATAAGCCGTAGGCGAAGACACTTTGTTGGTTGAGTTTCTTGGCGCCCGCCAAGCGCTGGGCGGTTACATTTGCCGTTGTGGCCAAGCAGCAGCTGCAGGTAATTAAATTGTATAAATTATTTAGTCCCGCTTAAGGTAACTGCATAATTACGCTGTTAAAGATTTCGTGCGCACTGGATGATTGAAGAGCTGCTCCAGATAGCTGCCGAAGAGCGAATAAATAGGCTTTGAAATTGCCATGTTGCGGCTGCAAAAGGATAAATTGTAATTAAAAATTATAATTTATATGCAGACCAAAGTGCAAAGTACGCCACATATTGTTGATAACATTAACAAGCTAACGCGTTCTCAGACCACTTACTCTACTAACCGCTTGATAGAAACGGCTTTTAAAGACTGAGCAATTCGCTCTCACCTGAACTTGTTTTTCTCATGCAGCCCTGCCAGTGTCACCACACACGACGTTTAGATACATCTGAAAACAACAACAGCTGGTCACATTGATTTCAATAAGACTTTTTGTTTGGGAAAGACAACACTGTCATTCACAATAATCATTTTTACTGCGTTCAAAGAAATAGCTCAGAAATTTGTAGAAAAGAATTGTGCTGTGCTCGTCAAAGATGGATTTTCCACCATGCCCGAACTCATTGAAGTCCATACAGCACTTCCTAAAGCTGGCCCAGGAACATGATTCGCGCGATGTTGTCATCGCCTACTGGGCAAGACTCTAGTAAGTAGACGGGAGATGGGTTTTCCTGCCAGCGAATTTCGCATAAACAAAATGTCTTTGTTAATTAATTCTAAAGTGCGCTGCAAATTGGCTTAAAAGCATCCACACAGAGCGCCGAGGAGACTCAACTGCTGTTAGGTAAGTGTAGAATGATTACATTATACGATTCTTTGCACTGATGACTCATCCGTATTTTTATTGACTTATTTGTTTTGATTGTGCTCTCAGCTATTATGGACTGGTTGGAGCAGATGAAGAAGACACATGCCGACAATGAGGCACTGACCAACGACGTAGCTGCCCAGGCGCACATTGAGAACTATGCTCTAAAGCTGTTCCTCTATGCCGACAAGCAGGATCGCGAGGAGAACTTTGGCAAGTGAGTGGAAATCCATTGAAAATCAATCAATATCTTATTAATCTGTATGCATTGTCAGGAACGTGGTCAAGGCATATTATTCCAGTGGTGTCCTCTATGACATATTGCTTACCTTTGGCGAACTGAGCGAGGAGGCGCTGCACAACCGTAAATACGCCAAGTACAAGGCTGCCTACATTCACAATTGTCTGAAGAATGGCGAGACTCCCATTCCCGGACCCTTCCCAGATGACGAATCTGCAGAGCTAACTGGCGAAAGTCCAGCGGGTGTCAACGAAGAAGCTGCTAGCAGTGTGACACCGCCCGAAGAGCCGGCTGCTGACTCGCAGTCGGACAATGTCGAGCCGTCCTCGCCAGCTCCGCAGGTAACACCGCCCACAGTCGAGGAGGTGTTGAAAAATCCGAACAAATTGCCCAGTCCGCCAGTAGAGGAAGAGAAGCCAGGTGGCTTCGAGCCCTATGTGCCCACAGCACAGCCGAATGCCGCAATTTACCAGCCGATTGTGCCAGTCGCTGGTGTCACCATCACACCCGATCAAATGATCACTGCTCAGAAGTATTGCAAGTACGCAGGCAGCGCCCTCAACTACGATGATGTGAAGACAGCCATTGAGAATCTGCAGAAGGCACTGAAGCTGCTCAGCACTGGCACCGAATAAGATACCCTATAACAATACACTAACCACACACAAACACACAGAGTTAAAGCTTGGAGCACGAACACCACATAATTAATAATCTCTCAAGAATTTGCCGGCCATGCTTGACACACGACGACTGAAGTTGATGGATTGTTTAAAACAGCATTATATATATATGTATGTATGTATGAATATGAGTTATTCAAAAATTTATTAAAATTGTTGCTAAAATTTTGATGGCGGCTGCGACAACTACAACATGAGTGCCGTATTGCAAAAGGAGTCTGGTCTTTGTCTTTTTATAGCTATACTATAACTCGTTTATTAATATTTATAACTTGAACACTTTCGCAATTTATTTATGTATATTATTTATATTTATAGACGAGTATGTATTTCTGTTCTATTCTTTGGCACCAAAGTGAAAAAGAAACGTTTCAATTTTGTTAACTCTATATAAAAAATTTGATTTAATTTATAACTATAAATGAGAGTTGTTTCGTTAATAGCTTGTATTATATAAGTTATATGTATGTATTAAGGGCGCCAATTGAGCTCGCAAATTTCAACTAATTGTGCTAAAAGAAAGCTGTTTACAAGTGCTTCTATGAGTTGAGTTAATGATTCCGACTATATATGTATGTATATACGATCAAAAATCTAGTTATCCGCGGCATTATCTACTCCTGCTTGAGCCCATTCGCCTGTGGGGCATTGACGGCCGACAGCTCGGCGGCCTCCTTGCGGCTGGTCTGGTACCAGACGACCAAGCGGCCGCCCAGCATGAATGTGAACACCAGCGCCGGTCCGGAGCGCTCGAAGGGATCGCTGACCATCCAGTGCTGGTAGATGCCCAGCAGCATCAGCAGCAACAGCAGCACGTTCGCCACATTCTTGATCTTGTCTGCGGGCAAGAGAGTAGAGAGAATGGTTTTATATGATATATAGAGGTGTATATAGGGTATATGCTCTACTTACGATAGGGTATTAGTGCCATGGCCAGGCCACAGACGATCTCCAAGATGCCGACGGTGCGTCGATACCACTTCGAGGGTATCTTAATGCCAAACATTGCCGTCAACGGAAACACCTTAGCATATTTCACATACTCTGTGCGCTGCAAAGGTTAATTGAAATGGAAAACGAAAATTAAATTAGATTTTGCGAGGGTAGCCCGAGAACTTGTTGGTGTTAATGTGAATTTAATTTAATAGAAAATGGAAAGAAATTGAAACAGGATTTTACAGATTATTAAACTCAATTATGAGTACGATACTATAACTATACTATACTATAATATACCATACTATGCTATACTATACTATACCATACTATCTAAGAGTCGGATCCTCGATCCCCACTCTTACACTTGCCACCTAATTGCCTAGCTCACTTAGCCACAACTTATTTGCCAAGTACAAACATTAAAGCAAACATGCATACATCCATATTCACACACACACACATATATATACATATATTCATTCATTCTGGCTCTGATCTTCGCTGTGTGTGCTGCACTATGTTTATTTTTAAAAGGAAACGAAAAGTCGAAAACCCAAAGCTTGTTTGTCATACACACTCACAATTTCAATTTGATTTAGATTTCGTTTTATTTTGTTTGGCATTCGCCATTTGCGGTTTTCAACACGAAGGTGTAATTATAAAGGCTGCAACAACAGCAACAACAACAACAACAAGAGCTGCGCATGGGCTAAATAAATTGAAATTCGCTGCAAATCAAATTCCTTACCAAAAAGAAAAACAACAGCAAATCGAATAGAAAACGTGCTGTAAGCCAAATACCAGAGCAGATTACTCTATATAGTACTTATGTACCATATATCTAACACTAAATATATACATACATATATATATTTTTAACAAATTTCTAATACAAAACCTAGAATTTGTTGCCTTCCCTTAAGTTTCTTGTAAACAAAATAAGAGCCAATCACATTAATGCTTATTGTTTATATATTTTATATAGATATATACACACACATACATATACATATATATGCATATGCATATACACACGTGAATAGCTCAAATAATTAACACAACAAAACAAAAAGGCGCCTACGCATTTTGTGGTTTGCTATTTCCATGAGCAATGATTACATGAGAAACAAGTAAGAGTGTGCTGGCGGGGAGTGGCAGACTAGAAGATACCCTGAACCTTGCACAGCGCTGCAACTCGCTTATTTTATACATTCTACGCTTATTTTAGACAAATGTAGCAGTTACTCAATACCATACATTCAAAGCCAAGCTATCGATTGTTATCGATAATAAGGCTCATAATACTGTGCTGCTTATAAAAATATAGGGAAATTTATATGTAAAATTTGAAGTCTCTAATTTTTGTGTTTCTTAGGGACATGTGTTCGCCAGGGTATATATGGTAAATATATCTATATAATACAGATCTCCCTCACTTGTGCAGAGTCCAGAGTGTCAGCAAATCTATATAAATATAGCTAAATAGCTTGTGCTCCAGATATGCCGTCATCTACTTATTATGAACGCGACTGCAAAGTGTTTGGCTGATAAAAACTGATGTGTGTGTTAGATATACATATATGTTTATAAATATATATATCGAAGATATATATTCCTGAAGATCATTGCGTTTTCACAAAAGTTTTCATGAAGGCCAGCCGCCTGGCATTGATGAGGTCGAGTTCAATGGTGCAGCTAGACAGTGCTATTAGTTCGTCATCATCTCTGAGAATTTCCGTAATATTTTCCAAGTATTTCAATCGTAATTAGTGGTATATATATTATATGACTATATCTTATTTAGGGAACTATTTAATAATTTTAGTCAGTTAATCATCACAAGGGAACTCTATGCAAAGGATGTGGCATTCAGACTTATCTTTCCTTCTTTCAAGTATTCCTTTACAGCCACCCTACGCCACTTCTCCTACCTCTTACTCGTTTATTATTTAAGCAGAACTCCAACTCGATTCCAGAACTCAACCCACTGCCCAAAGCTGACCCAGTTATATAAGAAACCCGTTATATATACACCGGACAGGACATGTTTTGGTGGTTAAATTTGGTTAGCGTTCGGCATGAAAAATCGATACGAGCTGCCGCTCCCGAAACGCCGACTCACAAGGTAAACAATGTGATATAACATGCTATATACATACATATGTATATATAATGTATATATATATATATATATATTGATTTTTCTTGCTTACCAGATCCTTGTAGAGATCCTTGCTAATGTGCGGCGTCAGCTTGAGCGTGCCCACGAATATGAAGAAGAGGCCCAGCAGTATGGACAGGCTCTTGAGCACAATCGTATTCGAGGCTGGCATTTTGTTGATGGTCCTCGACTCTCCTTCACTCGGAATCACTCACAGACACTCGAAGCACAATCGTCTATAATTAATTTATCAATTATTATTTAATATATTTTGTTGTTGTTAGTCGATTGCCCGCTGCGCTGAGCACATAATTTGTATGAATACTATTTTGAAATCACAAATTTGGGGCGCGCTGCTCGTGAGAGAGGCGGCTGGCTGGCTGGCAGAAGGCGTGGCCAGAGGCTGCTGGGACTCGGATTCATACAGCATACATCACCCTATAATACACCGGTCGCTAAATTTAGCGCACGTCGCAGCTTCTTACTCGACCGCGCGCGCACCACAAAAACAAAAACAAAACCAAAAAGTTATTCGAAATTCAAATTTCTGAATGTTTGGGCGAAAACACTTTGTGCGGTATGTATAATTTCTATAAACAATTTCTGCTCGCTTTCCCTAGGCGTTACTCTCGTATCGCCGCACAGACGCGTTCCAATTGCTGCCTAAACTGAGACTGAACCACGACCAGTTGCAAAATTTCTATCACCAGCAGCGGCAGCATCCCAAAAGAATGCCAGAAAATCAATATGAATGCTCTCCCTCTCCATCTCTCTCTCTCTCGCTCTCACAAGTGCCAAACGAGATCAAAGAGAGAGCGAGTGGGCGCTGGGTTGTTATTCAAAGCAAAAGCGCCCTCTACCCATGAGAGAGCGAGCGAGAGAGAGCGAGAGAGAGGGAAAGTGTGAAGCAGCTGGGCCGAGTTCTGCTTGGGGTGGTTCCAGCCCCCTTGGGAAGTTGCGAGGTGTAATTAAGGCCAAAGACCCCGAGCAGCAACCCTTGTGAAAAACAATGGCAACAGGGCTGCAAAGCAACCCGAAGAACACTGCAAGAAAAAGTGAATTCCCCACTATAAAGAGCTCTACTATGCGATTCTCATCAGATTTACTTTTTATTCAAGTTAATATAAACTAAGACTTAGTCTCTATATGCAGCCTTATCCTGGCCATCCTCACCAGCCCATGGCACCCCCTTGAACTGGGCCGGGACCGGGTCCGGGTCCAGGTCCGGGCCCACGCCGCATCATCTCCTGCGGCGGTGTGTACATGCGCTTCGAGTCGGCCATGCGCTGATTGTAGCTCTCGATCTGCTCCGCCAGCTGCGCGTCCTCCTGCAGGGCGCGTCCGTCGTCAAAGTCCAGGCAGGCGACGCCATCCAAGCGCTCCAAATCCAACCAGCCGCGGAAGCGCACGCAAACGCCGTTCATGATGAAGCTGGAACGCAAGTGCACCTTGCCGCGCTCCTTGTCGAAGTCGCACTCCTGCTCCTGGGCATAGGGATTGTGGTTGGCGTTGAAGTAGAGCTGTACATTGGTGCCCGTGGGCACGAAGGAGAGTTCGGCGTAGCCCTTGCGGCAGTCGGTGACGAAGCGCATGCGACGCTCGTCCATGGCGCGGCCCCGATAGCCCGTGTAGCGCACCTCGCTCTCCCGACTCAGACGGCGGAACAGCTCATCCGACTCGTATTTGGACTTCTGGTTCGGCACAACGCGTGGCATCTTGAATATGAAACGTGGCTTGGGTTGCTCGTAGAGGCCCATTGCTTCGTAGGGCGGCATCTGCTGCTGATGATGATGCATTCTCTGATCTCTTAACAGTTCAGTGCGTAAATTCATACTGATCCTGAGTCAGGCGCGATATGGTATTTATATGCTTAAAATTTATTCAGGTAGGAAAATGTTAGAAAATATTTATGATCAGCTTAAGCAGCTGCAGTCATAATAAAATATGCAGGACTACCTGTAGCCAGCCAGGTGTTCAGCTAAATCTTAATAAAACCCATTCTTCATCAAGTTTCCAGTTAATTTTTTAAATTTTAACAGGCAACGCGTTCTGGCATTGCCACATCGTTTTATTGCTCTTAGCACAGGGTGTTCCATCTACACGCACAGCTGATTATATTTTTTGTTGAAGAAACATTTCCAACGCACGTCAAGAAATTTTGATTTTTGTCAAACAATTTTGAAAAGGATAACTTTAAAAAGGATCATAAACGATGTCCCTGGTTGCATACGCTGCAAGCAGTGATGAGGAATCAGATAATGATGAAGAGACCACGCCTATCCAAGTGCAGTTGATAAAGCCAAGCGCTGCGACTCAAAATGGAGCAGCGACAGCAAAGGCAACTGCGACCAATGGACATATCAGTGATGACGACGACGACGACTACATACCTCAAGAAGTGTCCTTACAGGAGTTGAAAACGGTCACTACGGGTCGGCTACAGCTTAGTTTGCCTAAGCCCAAAGCTGCTGCTGAGCCAAATCCACAGGAGGAGGAGGCGGACGATCAAGTGACGCAGGCGTTTGCCAAGCTGCCCATGCCGAGGACAGCTGGAAAGGTAGCGGCTATTATCGAAGAAGAGGACGACGAGTTTTTGCACAAAAAGGCAATTCCCGCTGCAGGTAGCGAAACATTGGAGAAACCACCGCCAGCTGTGGCCAGGGGACGCGTCAAGATTAGCATACCATCACTCAAGGAGTATGCTGATGTAGACAAGGAGCTGGCAGAGAAACAGAAGACGAAACAACCTCAACTGAAGTCCACAAAGGGTTGCGGCTTACTCAGTATCTTACCGCAGGCTAAGTCTGAGCGGGATTTCGCAAGGAAAACGGAGCCTGTGGCAGCGAAGCCTTCTAACAAGGACGAGCCTGCTGCACAGACCAGCAAGAGTGCTCCAAAAGTCAGCGCCTCGCCAGCTTTCGTACCGGACACTGTTAAACAACGACGCGCAGCTCACAATACCGAAGGGGTTGATGGACTTAAAGCGTCTTCTGCAAAGTCTAGCGTATCTAAGGCTTCCAAGCCAACTGTCGCGCTGGTGGCCGTCAGCGACAGCGAAGACGAGGAAGAGGTAGCCAATGCTGGTGACTTTTTCTCGCTGAATAGCGAGCAGCAGCTGCCAGAGGTGAGCAGCAACGAGATTAGCGCCTTGGTGGCCAAGCGGGCAGCGAAAATGGTGGAAGCCAGCACGAAGTATTTGACGGAGGTGGAAGAACGCAAGGCCGAACAGGAGGCGGAGGCGATGCAAGTGGAATCAGAGCAGCTGCAATATGCACAGAAACGCTATCACGAGCAGTTGAACACTGAGGCCATGGATGCGCTCGTGGGCAAGAATGCAAAGAGGCGGCGTAAGGAGGTCAAGGAAATGAAGGTGATTGACATAGTCGGGGATCAGGTGATGCCCGATCGCGAGGAATGGATGCGAACTGCGCTGGCATCGGCCACCACATTCCAGCCCACGGGTGTGCTGACGGACGAGGAGCCAGTGGCGGGCACAAGGCGCAAACATCAAATCACGTACCTGGCGCACAAGGCGAAGGCGAACGAAGCCGAGCTGCAGGCCATGTGGTCGGCCAACAGGCAAACCCGTCGAGCCACACAGAGCAAATACGGATTTTAATGAATCCTTATTGTGTTTTTGGATTTCTCTTTTAATATGATTTACAATTAGACTTAATATATACATAAATACATAAATAGTTGTGGTTTAATGTAGCCAGCCTTCGCGCTTTCTTAGCTTTCCGCCCACATAGACGATGGCAGTGCAGAGGAGCATAATCAGAGGCGCCATGGTCACGTAGATGGGTATCTGTTGTGGGTACTCCAGGGTCATGCAGATCGTCACCTGGGACGTTATGGTCAGCAGCACGCCCACGATGTTCCATTTGTAGAGGGAGAGCAGGTCCGTGAGACGATTCAAATTACGCCATTTGCGTATGAATTTGATGAGCACGTAAATTATGAGGATCCAATCGAAGAACCAGAGCGGTGTGAAGGTGACGAACCAATTCCAGGTTGTGCGTGGATCTAGTCTCAGGCAGAGCAGTATAAGGAATACTAAAACTATGAACCATGTGAAAAGCGCGCGATGTGCCAATGTCATTTTGCTTTAATTGAACTTTTACATTTTATAAACACCAAAGTTGTAAACAAGTCAGCGAATATCGTAACGATGCATTTTCGTACTATCGTTATGGTAGCGAATGCCGTACCGATATATCTTATCGATAGACGCAGCTGTTTTGTAAAACTTTGACAGCTCTGCAATCGCTGCTGCATAGAGGAAGATAATTGACGTGTCACTTGAAAATTTTGTAAGATTAATGTGTGTTTTTACATAAAACCTTTAAATAAATTGATTGTATAGTCCTATTTGTACTCAAATTGTCTACTACAAATGCCAACAATTGTTCTCGTGTAATTGCAGACAATAAAGTGCCTGGCACAGACTGCGTAAGTGTACGTCAAAGAAAAGCCGACATTAAGTTAACACATCGCCACGGCAGCACCAACAAAAGTGAAGGAATCTGCAACTATGTTGACCAACTTCGAGTCCAAATCGGCTCGTGTAAAGGGTCTTTCGTTTCACCCGAAACGACCATGGATTCTGACCAGCTTGCACAGTGGCGTCATCCAGCTGTGGGACTACCGCATGCACACGCTCCTGGAGAAGTTCGATGAGCACGATGGCCCCGTGCGCAGTGTGGCCTTCCACCAACAGATGCCGCTGTTTGTCTCTGGCGGCGATGATTATAAGATTAAGGTGTGGAACTATAAGCAGCGTCGCTGCATATTCACACTCCTGGCACATTTGGACTATGTGCGCACAGTCGCATTCCACCACGAGTATCCGTGGATCTTGAGTGCCTCCGATGATCAGACCATTCGCATTTGGAATTGGCAGTCGCGCAACTGCATCTGTGTATTGACTGGCCACAATCACTATGTGATGTGTGCCCAATTCCATCCGACAGAGGATCAAATTGTGTCCGCCTCGCTGGATCAAACGGTGCGCGTTTGGGACATATCCGGACTGCGTAAGAAGAATGTAGCACCTGGTCCTGGAGGACTTGATGAGCACCTCAAGGGTCATCCCGGTGCCACAGATCTGTTCGGCCAGGCCGATGCAGTAGTCAAGCATGTGCTTGAGGGCCACGACCGCGGTGTCAACTGGGCCAGTTTCCACCCCACCCTTCCTCTGATTGTGTCTGGTGCTGATGATCGCCTCGTCAAGCTGTGGCGCATGAACGAGTACAAGGCCTGGGAGGTGGACACGTGCCGTGGTCACTACAACAACGTGTCCTGCGTGCTGTTCCATCCACGCCAGGATCTGATCATCTCGAACGGCGAGGATCGCAGCATTCGCGTCTGGGACATGACCAAGCGTCAGTGTCTGTTCACATTCCGGCGCGACAACGAACGCTTCTGGATTATGGCAGCGCATCCCACACTAAACTTGTTTGCTGCTGGCCACGATGCAGGTGAGTAGAAACCGTTAGATAAAGATAAATTGAGATCTAATAGAGAGCTTCTTCTTCAGGCATGGTGGTATTTAAGTTGGAGCGCGAGCGTCCTGCCTATGCTGTGCATGGCAACATGTTGTACTACGTGAAAGATCGCTTTCTACGCAAGCTGGACTTCACAACCACCAAGGATACGGTTGTGATGCAGCTGCGCCCCGGCAAGTCGCCCGTATACAGCATGTCCTATAATCCAGCCCTGAATGCTGTGCTCATCTGCACACGCACCAACAATCTGGAGAACAGCACCTACGACTTGTGCCAGATACCCAAGGACAGCGAGAACGATCGTCAGAACGAGTCGGACAGCAAACGCAGCTCGGGCATCACAGCCATTTGGGTGGCTCGCAATCGCTTCGCTGTGCTCGACCGCAACCAGCAGCTGGTGGTGAAGAACTTCAAGAACGAAGTGACCAAGAAGATACCCACATTCTGCGAGGAGATTTTCTATGCCGGCACAGGCATGCTGCTCATCCGTGATCCGGAATACGTGACGCTGTACGAGGTGCAGCGTTTGGTCTCCGTTGGCAGCATTAAGCTGGCCAAGTGCCGCTACGTGGTCTGGTCCCCAGACATGTCGCTGGTCGCCTTGCTCTGCAAGCACTCGGTCACCATTTGCGATCGCCGGCTGCAGTACTTGTGCACCGTGCAGGAGAACTGTCGCGTTAAGTCGGGCGCCTGGGACGAGTCGGGCGTGTTCATATATACGACCAGCAACCATATCAAATACGCCATCACAAACGGAGATCACGGCATCATACGCACCCTGGATCTGCCTATCTACTTGACCCGCGTCAAGGGCAACCAGGTGTTCTGCCTGGATCGCGAGTGCCGCACCCGAGTCCTGCACATCGATCCCACGGAATACAAGTTCAAGCTTGCTCTAATCCAGCGCAAGTACGATGAGGTCCTGCACATGGTGCGCAACGCTCGCCTGGTGGGCCAGAGCATCATTGCGTATCTGCAGCAAAAGGGCTATCCGGAGGTGGCGCTGCACTTTGTCAAGGACGAGAAGACCCGCTTTGGCTTGGCTCTGGAGTGCGGCAACATTGAGATCGCGTTGCAGGCGGCCAAGGCCTTGGACGACAAGGACTGCTGGGATCGCTTGGGCCAGGCAGCTTTGCTGCAGGGCAACCATCAGGTGGTCGAGATGTGCTATCAGCGCACCAAGAACTTCGACAAGCTGAGCTTCCTCTACCTGATCACTGGTAACCTGGACAAGCTGAAGCGAATGAATAAGATTGCCGAGATCCGCAAGGATATTTCGGCACAGTACCAAGGCGCCTTGCTCCTGGGCGACGTCAGGGAGCGCGTGAGCATTCTCAAGAACTGCGGACAACTGTCCTTGGCCTACTTAACAGCAGCCACTCACGGCTTCGATGAGCTGACCGAGTCGCTGGGCAACACCATCAGCGCGGAGGGCAGCAACCTGCCGGAGGTGAATCCGAATGCGCAGCTACTGCAGCCTCCGGTGCCAATCCAGCAACTGGAGACCAATTGGCCGCTGTTATCCGTGTCGAAGGGCTTCTTCGAAGGCGCCATGGTGACGCGTGCCAGCACCAGCGTCACAGCACGCCAGGCACTCAACATCAATGCGGATGCCGCCCTGGACGAGCACACTGCTGGCGGCGACGGCTGGGGCGCGGATGCCGATCTGGGCCTGGGCGAAGACGACGATGGCGATGAGGAGATGCATGATGCTCTGAGCAATGATGAGGCACAGGATGAAGCGGCTGGCGGCGGCGGATGGGATGTGGGTGATGATGATCTGGTGGTGCCCATTGAGCTGGCCTCCAAGATCAAGGCCTCCGCGCTGGACAGCAACTACTATGCGGCGCCCAACAAGGGCCAGTCGCCCGCACAGCACTGGGCCAACAATTCCCAGCTGGTGCTCGACCATGTCAAGGCGGGCGCTTTCAACAGTGCCTTCCGCCTGCTCAACGACCAGCTGGGCGTGGTCAACTTCAAGCCCTTCAAGACGCTCTTCTTGCAGAACTATGCCTGCTCGCGAACTAGCTACACCGCCAATCCCAATCTGCAGTCGCTAAATGGGCATCCGCTGCGTAATTTCTCGGAAACCAATCCGAAGCTTCAGCGCCCAGCGCTGGGCATTAAGCTCAACGATCTGGTGTCCCGGCTGCAGTCTGGCTACCAGTTGACCACGTCGGGTAAGTTCACCGAGGCCATTGAGAAGTTCCACTCCATCCTGATAAGCATTCCGCTGCTGGTGGTGGAAACGAAACTGGACACTGCCGAGGCGCAGCAGCTACTCAAGATCTGCTCCGAGTACATCGTCGGCCTGAAGATGGAAACTGTGCGCAAGGGCATGCCCAAGTCCACGCTGGAGGAGCAGAAGCGTCTGTGCGAGATGGCCGCCTACTTCACCCACAGCAAGCTCCAACCTGTCCATCAGATTCTCACTCTGCGCACCGCACTCAACATGTTCTTCAAGCTGAAGAACTACAAGACGGCCGCCTCGTTCGCGCGTCGTCTGTTGGAGCTGGCTCCGCGACCGGAGGTGGCGCAGCAGGTGCGCAAAATATTGCAGGCATGCGAGGTGAATCCCATCGATGAGCACCAGCTGGAGTATGAGGAGTTCAATCCGTTCAACATCTGCGCCATCAGCTGGAAGCCGCTCTATCGCGGCAAGCCCGAGGTGACCTGCCCCTTCTGCGGCAGCGCGTACGACACCCAGTACAAGGGCAATCTGTGCACCGTCTGCGAGGTCAGTCAAATTGGCAAGGATTGCATCGGCCTGCGCATCTCCACACTGCAATTCCGTTAAACGGCACAAGAAGCAACAATAATTAGCACCCATCATTGTCGGGCTTTTCCAAGCAACTTTATTTGTATTTCTAGCATTAGACGTGTTTATAAAATATACATTAATCAAATTATATATCTAAACGATACAGAATATATATTATATAAATCGCTAAACTAATCTTTGAAGTGATCAAAAATCTTAAGAAATTCAGAATGATGTGGCCTAGAGATGATCAAGAGACACAGCAGTGAACTGCTCGAAGAGGATTTCCCAGTATTTTTTGGCTAACTCATAGACAATGGCCTTCTTCAGCTACCCAAGCAAGGTCTAAGAGGAATCGAGTCGAGTAGACAAATTGATCATTTATCATGTCCGAAGAAACTCGACGAAGTTCCACATTCGACCCTAAATCAATGAAAAATGTAAATTCTTTTATTGACTTACTTTAATTAATCTTTAATAAATAAATGACGAATCGCGCGTCATCTTAGAATTTCCGGAATTATAATGTGTGAGTTTTATTATGTGTTTTAAATATAATATATGTATATGTATTAGTATATATATATATATATATGAGTGTATATATATATATATATATATATATATATATATATATATATATATATATATAGTTAGCATACGTCACTAAAATTGTACATTAAAATGTTATGTTTAATACCATACAAGAATACGTTAAGTAATTCACTAAGAGCTAAAACTAAGTCTACGAGCATTTTAATCGAGCGAATCTAAACGTAAGCGAATCCGTATCCGTGTCTGTATCCGTATCCGTATCCGTTTCCGTGTTCGTATTCAAATCTCGCATTTGGTGGCAAGTTTGGATTGGAGCATTCTCTGTTCAGTTTTCCGTAAAGTATTGAGTATTTGCGTATTGAGTCTCGTGCTGCTGTTGCTGCTGCTGCAAGTGCTGCGACTGCTGCTGCTGCTGTGACGGCGCTGTGGCCGTCCAAAAGTCCAACTAACGCCGCCACATACTGGCGCCCACGCCAATGCCGCCGGATGCTACGCCGCGACGCACTGCCTCCATCTCATCCTGGCGATTGTCGCGGTAGGCGCGCTTGGTGTCCTCGAATTCGCGCAACCGTTGGTTGTAGCGATCGATCTGGTCACGCAATATCGCATCCTCGTGCATCGCCCGTCGCTCATCGTACTCCAGGCAGCCAACGCCATCAAGACGCTCCAGGTCCAGCCAGCCGCGGAAGCGCACACAGACGCCGTTCATGATGAAATAAGATTTAATGTGCACCTTGCCGTGCTCCTTGTCAAAGTCGCATTCCTTGTCGTGTAGGTACGGGTTCTGATTGGCGTTGAACACCAGCTGCAAATTGGTGCCAGATGCCACGAAACTCGTCTCGGTGTGTCCCTCACGGCAGCCGTTCATGAAGCGCACCTGACGCTCCTCGATGCTGCGCTCCCGATAGCCCGTATAACGGATTTCGCTCTCGCGACTCAGACGCCGAAAGAGTTCATCACTTTCGAACTTCGACTTCTGGTCGGGCACCACCCGAGGCATCTTGAAGATGAAACGGGGCTTGGGCTGTTCGTAGAGTCCAATTGTGTCGTAGGGTATCATATTGGCCAGTGCAGCAGCCTCGTTCATCATTTTGAAACGTTTTCTAACACAAACTACTTTTCGCTGAAGAGTTCTTTATTGCTCAAATGTTTGGGCTTGATTATTTATAAATTGTTTCAATTTGCTGCAGCAACACAACGCATACAACAAAAATTATTTTGCGGTTTTGTTATACTAACCGATAGATCGTGGAGGCTAGCCGATTAAACACACACAATTGGGTGTTGCCACATGACAACAAAAATGCAACAGTCTGGCTACATTTCGCGCCATATGGTGGTCTGCAACGCGGTTGTTTGTTTACAAAGTTAATTTAATAGTTATCCTCGTAGGAAACATAACATGAGCAGCGAATCAACGGAGCCCGTCGAAAATGTTGCTGACAACGAAAAGCGTCCACAGTTTGGCACGCGCCTACTCAAGGATGACGCCGATGTTTTCAAGCATAACGCCTGGTAAATATCTGCAACGTTGCTTTGCCAGCAAAACTTGGGAACACACCCGCGAGCGCAAGAAACCGGGTGGAGCTGGTGGTCGCATACTCAGCGATGCGCGGGAGGTGTTCGAGTTTAATGCATGGTATATACAGATTACACATATCACCTACATGTCTAAAATGTATTCCACAGGGACCATGTCGAATGGGATGCAGAGCAGGAGGAAGCTGCCCAAGCAGCTGTTGCAAAGAACTCAACTGTCAAGATGAGCGACGATCAGCGCGAGCGTTTCCAATCGGATGCGCCCAAGTTTTGGGACTCGTTTTACGGCATACACGATAATCGTTTCTTCAAAGATCGCCATTGGCTCTTCACAGAGTTCCCCGAGCTGGCGCCCATGGCGAACGACGAGCAGTCAGAGCCCCGCAGCATTTTTGAACTGGGCTGTGGAGTTGGCAACACCATTTTGCCCATACTCCAATACAGCACGGAATCCCAGTTGAGGGTCTACGGCTGCGACTTTTCGCCACGAGCCATCGAAATCCTGCGCAGCCAGCCGCAATTCGATGACAAACGCTGCGAAGTCTTTGTCATGGATGCCACGCAGGAGCAATGGGAAGTCCCATTCGAGGAGAACTCTCAGGACATCATTGTCATGATCTTTGTGCTCTCCGCAATCGAGCCTTCGAAGATGCAGGGTGTCCTAGAGAACTGCTATCGCTATCTTAAGCCCGGTGGCTTGCTGGTCTTTCGAGACTACGGACGCTACGATCTTGCGCAATTGCGCTTTAAGAGCGGCAAATGCCTGGAGGATAACTTCTATGCGCGAGGTGATGGCACCATGGTCTACTTCTTCACGGAACAGGAACTGCGCAGCATGCAAACCAAGGCTGGCCTAGTGGAGGAGCAACTAATCGTGGACCGACGATTGCAGGTCAACCGAGGACGTTGCCTCAAGATGTATCGTGTTTGGATACAGACAAAGTTCCGGAAGCCTCTCTCAGAAGTGTAGAAATCAATGCTAATCGCTAGTTGATATAGTTAGGACTATAGGGAAAAGCTACTCGCTGCTTTTCATTCATTGAGCTTTCGTACTCGTCCTTAAGTGTTCTGCGAGCTTTTTCCCCAAATACACATAACAGTTAGGAAAGCTGCAAGTTTTCGCAGTTGGCTAAAAACGTCGTAAGTGAAAATTTTCTTTGTGCTACGCAAATGTATATAATTATTATTAAAATATATATTATAAATGACAAATTTGTGTAAATCCAACAAATAAGTTTTATCGCATATTTTTGATATAAAAACTTGTTTAATTGAAGCTCTCAATTTGACTTGGCCAAAAAAAAATTGTGTTGTGTAAAATTTCATTGATTTTTTTTGTCGAGCAAAGCCAACTTTAAGTTAATGCAAATGGAATTCGAAAAGTTCATAAACCAATTTTGAAAAGAGCCTAAAAACGGTTTCAAGTGCGCCTGGGAGTATGTAATAAATTTTTAACAAACTATATATATGTATGTGAAAAGCAGAAACTATTGAATACACCCAAGTTGTATGTGTGAGTGTGCGTGTGTGTGAGAGTGTGTGTGTATGTGTTTGTGTGGGCGTTTAACAAGCAAAAGACATTTGAAGCCGACAGACAATTCAATAGAATAAACATAACGACTAAGCTAACGAATACTAAAAATAGTATGCAACTATTTTTATACTTTATCCATCCAACAGTTTGAACAAGAAGGGCCAGAGGATTCCTTCACACACAGCGCTGCTTGCAAAAGGTTGTCGTGGCAAGTGGTACCCGCACATACACTCACACACTCTCTCACTCACTCACACACACGCATCAGCCTGCCAGTTATTTCCCCGATTCGTTGCCTGTGTGTTGAGGCTGAGCATTTTCATTGAAGAAAAGCTCACAAAGAGCGCGGAGGCGAGAGAGCGAGTATAACGGTCAGCTGAGAGAAAGAGAGAGAGAGAGTGAGCGAGATAGCGAGAGTGAGAGAGCGTTGCCAGCGATAACAAAAACAACGAATAGCCAAAGTTGCGCTGCACTCAGCGACCTCCCCTCCGGCATCCGGCAACAACCCCCAGCGAAAGACGTTTTGGCCAAGTGCATAAAAGTCCACGGGACACGGACAACGGACACAGTCAGCCGTCATCGCAATTTCAGTCCAAGACTCTGGGCGACGTTCGAATTTGTTAATACAACAACAATAGCAGCAGCGGCTGTTTAAACACCAACAACAACAAACCCAAACAAAAAGCAATGTAAGTAAATGGAAATTATTGATTTCTCTTTCCCTCTAATCGTTACGCGCAAACAAAAGGCAAAGGTCCATTAATCAACAGCGCCCTTGAGGCGGACATCTTCGTGATCCGGTTTAGCTGACTTTATTTATTTGAATTGGAATTTACAGACAAGTTTCTAAGGAACAAATTCAAAACAAAGCAATTTTCCGATATTTATTAAGAACCAGGAAATATGCTAATTAGTAATCGATAACAAATGTAACAATAACAATTGAACTAGTTAAATTCATGATGAATTATCTTATGTTAAGTTTTTTTGCCTGTTGGATTCGTATGTAGGTGTTCGCTCAACAGAGCTTTCACGGTATACACACACAAAATAAAGTATACGCCGCATGACCACGCATATAACGTATCATAAAAATAGTTGGCCAACAAAACATTTGTTCAATTTGCAATTCTGCGTTCAATGCGACACTTTCGTGGATCTATTGTGTGCGTTGCCACCTCTCCCCAATATTTTTTCCCTTCTTTTGCCTGGGCCAACGCTGGTGGACGTGCCCCTGTCCGCCGATACCATCGCATCACATGGCAACTTTCTCGCACCGCACCGCAAAATCGATAAACTTAAACACAGGCTGTCGTGCCTCATGAGTTAGTCATGCAAAAAAAAAATGCCCTTGTTGTTCCTTTTTTTTTACTTGGGATGCTAATGTGCATATTAAATGCATGATATATGTACGTATTTGTTAATTGTGAAATGTATTTTAAAGGGTATATTTTATTTGATTTTAATTACTTACTAAGCCGCACACTAAAGCATGGGCAAGAAAGACAAGAACAAGGAACCGTAAGTGGCCAGCTCTCTGGAGTAGTTCGGCTAGAACTTGAGCACTTTGCCCCCCCTCGAACACACACATACATATTCTGTAAATGTTGCTGCCACTTCATGTGTAACTTAATAACCCTAGATAGACCAGTACTTAAATCATTTTGAGTGCTCAGCGGGGAGTTGATTAGAGTCGCCATTATTGGATGACTAATGATGCGGTTTATCTCCCTGTAGGGCGGATGCTGCAGCAGCTGGCGATGCACCACCCGTTGATGGCCCACCGGCGGGCGAGGGCGGCGATGGTGAGATTGTGGGCGGACCACGCAATCCCCAACAAATTGCGGCACAGAAGCGCTTGCAGCAGACGCAGGCCCAAGTCGATGAGGTAAGCATTTACTGACACCCTTCCTACCTCCCGCCCTTCCGCTCTCCCTTGTTCCACTTGATTAACTTGCTGCCTCTCTTTCCCCCAGGTCGTAGACATTATGCGCACCAATGTGGAGAAGGTGCTGGAGCGTGATGCTAAGCTCTCGGAGCTGGATGATCGTGCCGACGCCTTGCAGCAGGGCGCCTCGCAGTTCGAGCAGCAGGCTGGCAAGCTAAAACGGAAATTCTGGTTGCAAAACTTGAAGGTCAGTTCCAATGGCAGCCGTTAAATATATCTATTAATTCACACACTCGCATTCACCTTGCAGATGATGATCATCATGGGCGTCATTGGTCTGGTCATCGTTGGCATAATAGCAAGTAAGTTAATCGTGCGGAAATTCCTTGGTCGTGCTCACATCACATACACAAACCCAACCAGGAAACAGGAAAACAACTCCACACACACACTCCCACACACACACACACACACCCATCGAGTACACACGATTTAACACTCCCTCCAATGAAATCCCAAATATTAATCTTATTTTTCTATAATTTATAATAAATCCAGCCTCTTTTAGCTCTAATATGATTTTATATTTGTTTTGAAAACTATGCAAAACTAAATTCATTTGTTTCGTTTGTTTTTTTATTCCGCCACAATTTTTTTCTCTAGGTAACTTTATGTAGATTGCTAAAAAAAACTAACTATAAGAATCAATTGCTAAGTAACTTAGTTACAAACAAATGCTAAAACAAAATCAACCCAACTATATATCAAATTCAAAACTCATTTAAACAACTGCTAAAGAGTAGAGAGCAAAACTCACAGTTCAACTGTCGTACGTTTGATGATCGTTCGCTTCCAAACAGAATTTGAATTTGAATTTGAAATTGAAATTGACGCCTTATCGAAATCGATAACAAACAAAAAATAAGAAATCGAACGATTCATCGAGCCATTGAATTCAATTGTACTTAGCATATCATGCGCTCCAACAACCACAAAAAAAAATCAAATTTAAAAAAACTGTTCAACATCATCTGGTTCCATACGATATATAATACGCACCAGGTTCGGTAATTTGATTTAAGGCCGTGTTTTGTCTTTTTTAGTGTAATTATCGTATCATTGTATTTTTTGTGTGTGTGTTGCTCTATATGTTTGGGTTGAGCACCATGAACACCCTGTGTCCGCTAATAGCCAAGTACATTTCGAGTATGACCTTTACGATATTCATTTAAAGCGATATTCATTTGTACCCCGTAATCTGTAGGAACTAGTAATGGTTCATTGTAAATGGAATATGGTTAGCGTAGTCCGTAATATCGTAATACTAGTGTTACGCTTATGATTTCTTCTTTTTGTTTTTGTTTTTTTGCCATACTAGATAGTTACCATGTCCCTTTGTAACATACTCGAACTCGTCATGCCACGCCCCGTAATTATATATAGAGTATTTGACCAAGGTCAACAGCAAATGCATAAAGTACTGCAAAAAAAAAGAACATTTTTATCTAATTTCTTTTGTGCTTTACGTTTTCTTCTTCCAACCGTTTGATTATTTTTCTATACACTACAAATCCACACCCAACGTCCATGCCCATGCCCACGCCCACGCCCACATTTACTGTGTACACTCACCAAACTTTTTTATCCAACAATTACAGAGAAAGACGAAGAGAAATAAGAAAAAATAAAAGCAAAAATTTGTGCAAGCTTTTAGCTTTATGTTATGTTTACCAATAAGAACTATTCAAATGAACAAATTCTTTAAACTTTTATGATTTAAGGTAAAGAGAAATCAGAGAAAGCAAAATATTATTGCTAGGTGCACAAATCACTTAAGAGCTATTTATTTTTTTTCTGTACAAATGGTAGAGACACACAATCACCCACATAAGAAGTATTTTGAAGAGATTATTGGTTCGATTTTAATGGCTTGTATCAAAAATGCAATTCCACAAATTTCTCGTAGAACCTTTCATGTCGGATGATGCTGCTGCTTCGCCATCTCCTGCTTTGCAGCAGGTTCATGCATCCGCACCAGCAACAGCATCAGCATCAGAATCAGCACCACTACCACCACAACAACCACCACACCACACACTCAAATCCGAACCACCACCAACGACACTTGAGAAAACTCCATTGGCTGAGAAATTGACCGATGACCCACCGAGTCCGACGGATGACGTGGCGACTGGACAATAATTACGCTCATGAACAACAAAATATAATATGAACAACAACTAGTACAACCAAACAGCACTACAACAACAACAATAACAACATCAAAGAAAAATTCAAAAAATAACTGCAATTGAACCAGATCAAAAAAAACATTACACACTCAGTTCAAACCATTCGCAAAAACAAAACTATCGAACACTGTAAGCAACAGCAAAAACAACCAAAAAAATATCGGTCGATTATCATTTTATCTGCATGTGTGTGAGTTATCGTTATTGTGTGCAAATTCCGTTATCATTTCAAACATTTGCGAGTGTGCTTCATGATTTGTTAACTCTTATTGATGTTGTTGCCAAACAAATATAATAATTAATGTGTTCTATTTTTGTTTTTCTATATGCATAAATGTATATGGATAATTTGTTTAAATTTTAATGCACCAAAGTTTGAACGGGGGACGGAATGAAACCGAAATCAGATTTACTGAACTCAAATTTCTATACGAGTTGGTGGGGCAACATGAAATATTCTACGCTAACTTAATACTAACTGTACATATTGGAGGGCGCGTTGAATAAGGTTATAACTAGCTTTATTCGATGTGGACCTTGCTGATTCGTGATTATGCTTTCAAATAACATAACAAAAGCTTTTTAATAACGACCCCCGCCCCCCTATAGAAGTCAATTGAAGTGTATTATATATATGGCGTATACGTATATTGTAATCGTATCAGTGTAATTGTCATTCAATTGAGCAAATCCTTAAGGACACCTTTATCTTATATGCCGTTGACCTCGCTCTCTCTCTCCCCTCTCTCTCTCTCTCTCTCTCTCTCTCTCTCTCTCTCTCTCGCTTTCTCCAACCAAATCACAGACAAGCTGGGCCTCATAGGCGGCGAGCAGCCACCGCAGTATCCACAGTATCCGCAGTATATGCCACCACCACCGCCGCCGCCGCAACAACAGCCACCTGCCGGCGGACAGTCGTCGCTGATCGATGATGGGGCCGGAACAGCCGCTGCAGCTGGAACCGGAACTGGAGCTGGTTCACACGCGGGCGTATAAGTAATTATGGATGGCATTTACTTGTAAAGCCAAAGAAAGAAAAAAGATCTTTGAATTTCTTCAAATATATATATAAAATGAGACAAAATAAAGATAAAATACAACAAGATTAACTCGAGAATTGCAAACATTTTAAGTAAATTATGACTCAGAATAACAAAACATAAATATGATATATAATAAAGAAAACAATCCTAAGACGACGCTCCGGACAAATGAAAGTTGTTGCTAATTTGTTTATGGTTACATTATTTCATGCATATACTTATAAATATATATATATATATAGAAAAATAGCAAACTATATTTATATATACATATATGTATATGAACATATATATATATATATTTATATATATTCTATTCAAGGTTCAGGTTGCTTCCCAAAATTTTCGCATTCGCAAACTTTAAACTCAGTTTCTACATGACAAAAATCTAGAAAACAAAAACAAAAACAAAACAAAACTCTAAGCTTTTGTTCCTAAATAAAAGTTACCAAAAACAAATTATTGAAATGTATAATCCAAAAGTAAAATATATATATAAAAATATGAATGAATTAATATAGAAAAGAGAGAACAACAATCTACTTATCTATAGCAGAAAAACGTAATTAAATATATAAACTTAATGTGCAAAAACATATTTCAAAATGTAGTCGAAATGAAAAGTTTATAAATAAATAAAAAACAAGGAAAACGTTTAGCAAAAATATACAATAAAATAATTTGCAAAACTTTTGTTTAATTACAAAATAAAAATTGTTCACAATTAAAAAAGAAAAAGAAAGAAAATATTGAAAAACCAAAACAGTTCAACGATTAAATTAAGAGCTTCTCACGCAATTTGTTAAATATGTTTGATTAATTTGGCGAAAAGTAAAAACGGCTATATATATATTGTACATCGTATATATAAATATGTTATGAATAAAATTATATTTGACTAATTATTTAAACAGAAAAAATAAATAAAGAAAGAAAGAGAAGGGAATTACTTAGCTGCATAAACTATTTAACTATATACGATTATGATATATAGGCAAAAAGAAAATACAACACTAAAATGCAACTCGAAAGAGTGTAGAATTGTTTAAACAAAGAAACAACAACAACAACATTAACATATTTAAACAATCAAAGTATTTAACAATTGAACAAGCGCCTGCCCAAAGTGCTTTGCCAACAACAAACAAACAAACAAACAAGATATATATAATATACATATATTGAACAAAACAAAACAAAATATTAAAAAAATACAAGAAAAAGACGAAGAAGAAGAAGAAGTAGAACAATGTGCAGGTATTTTTAGCAATATTCGTAGCGTGTACAAAATATGTCGCCAATTGCTTAATAATATTTAATAAAGTTCTGTTCAATAGAAAACAAAAACACACACACACACCTAAACGTACACTAACACAGACACACACAACTCACAACTCATATGCATATAAAAACATTTCAACAACTAACACATAACTATTAACTATTATAAATAATTGAATAAATAATAGAAAAGCGTTTCGAATTAGTTTGATATAATTTATCGGAAATAATATATGTAAAAGAACAACAACAAACTATAACAATTGTGTGTGTATATGTTAACAAAAATTAATAAAAGAACAAAAAAAAAAACAAACAAACAAACATTTACGAGTTGAACTAAACAAAAGACAAAGAACAAACAACAAACAAAGAGAAAAGAAAAGAAAAAGCACTCAGTAGACGTATTAGAGCAGACGATGGTTAAATGGTTTTAAACAGGCAAAAAGGCAGTAAAAACAACAACATATATAATATACATATATATATATACATACATAAATATATATTATGTATACATGTGCGTATAAATATGTATGAAACTTATATAAACAATAATACTAATTAATTTAATGATTAATTGCACCCAAAACAAATACATAATTATTTAAATAAATAAACAAAAACTAAAAAAAAAAAACAACTTGTAAAATAGTATATTTATTTATAGTAGCACTCCAGGTTTTACAGTATTTGTTTCAGTTACTTGCTGGCAAATCTTCACAATTTGAAATGGATTCGTTTGCGATAGCCCAGTTTGCCTAGAGATGATATACATTGATTACTTGCAACTATCGATTAAAAAGGATATTATATTCAAATATAGGGGGATATTTAAAGTTCAAATGTACAAAAAGCCCCTCCAACCACTATTTCACTTTTAAAATGCCAGAACTGGCACGAATATAGCCAATTTCTCAACCATTTTCATGCCCTCACACTCAGCTTCGTATTTGCTCGGATCACTTTGTGTCTCTGTATATATACATATATAAACATATTTATATTTTGTAAATCCAAATTTAAAATTTCATATACTTTTCAACGCAGAAACAAAAATCAATATATAAATATATATACATATATATATATTTATATATATATATATATGCCCTATTACATATCTCTATATATTTTATGACGAATCACGAATATGACATGGTCTGGATCCACTATAAACTGGTGCGCAAACCCAAAAATGAGGGGGAAGGGGTCATAATGAATGTCGGCATCTTGGCCAAACTCTACAGGCAGGCGCGCTTGGCCATCATGGAGGTAAGTACACATTCCACTTCATAGTTTCTGTTTATTAATGAACATATTAGCAAAAGAGTTAAACCATTAAACAATTACAATTTGAAGTCGGACTAGTTTGCAAGCTAAAGCCAAGAACAGTATAGTTATACGTAGAAAGTTAGATATATAGCTTAAAGATTATATATGTGTATGTGTATGTGTATATGTATGTGTATGGAGATCTACAATAGTTTCTCAATGTCCTTGGCTATGTCCATGGGATCGGTAGTTGGCGCATAGCGATTGATTGGTACGCCCTCCCGGTTCACCAGGAACTTGGTGAAGTTCCACTTGATGCCACTGCCCAAGGTGCCAGTCTGTTTGGCCTTCAGATACTTGTACAAAGGCGCCGCATTATCGCCATTCACATCAACCTACAAACAAAAGGGAAAACTCAATAAGATATGTTTTAGACTATATATATATGAGAGCATACCTTGGCAAAGACCTCGCCAATGTCTGCTTTGGAGTCGCGCAGGTGGCAAACCATGGCCTCTCCATCAGCCTCTGGCATCTGGGAGCCGAATTGGTTGCATGGGAAGTTCAGGATGGTCAGGCCTCGGGCGCCATACTTCTCCTTCAGATCGGTCAGCTTCTGGTAGTTATTCTTGGTCAAGCCACACTTGGAGGCAATGTTGACGACTAGGACAACCTGGCCCTTGTACTTATCCAGCGAGACATCGTTGCCGTGCGTGTCCTTCACGTTGAACTCGTAGATCGAGGTTGCGTTCTTGTAATCTCCGTTCGACATGTCGACCTTTAAGAGATTAAGATAATAGATTAGAGAGAAAGCAGACAGACAGAAAGGCAAGCAGGCTGGCAAGCAAAGCAACAGAATTTTGATGGAGACCAAAGGCAAGCAACAATAAAACAACGCAGATAATATTAGTTAGTTTAGCTACTCTAAGTATTAGTGCAACAGACAACCAACTAATTACTCACGCCAGGTGCTGTTGAGTAATGTGACTTCGCTGCTAAATCCGCGCTGCAATCAGCATTGCTGACAACCGCGACCAGCGGCAGAAGGACAACGCAGTAACGCGGCCACTTATTAACCGATATTGTGGCTAGACCGAAGTTACGAGTTGTTGTTCTTGTTGCAGGCAATTGGAAGCACCTGAGTGCCTGCCGCGAAACGCTCTGAATGTGTCTGAGATACATATTTAATAGCAAGCGAAAGGGACGGCTGCAAATAATCACGAATATTACACACGTATCTATTATAACTCAATCAGTCAATTACGATTAGGCATTTGGTATCAGTGCTGAGGACTTCACTGGAAAAAAGCTAGTTCAAATTCTGATCAATGTTCAATAATATATGTCTGGATTGAATGAATAACGATGATAACGAATTTGTCGTATTTTAACAAGCTCATTTAATAGATAAGCGATATCAATTTAATAAATTTACTGTCTATTATCGTAAAACTAGTAGCGGTTAAAAGCTAGATCCTGATTTTATAGCAGTAAATCGGTCATTTGCCAACACTGTTAAGAACTGGCTCAGCCGGCAAATTGTTTGACCAACTGCATAATTCATGAAGGTCAAAGACGAATCGAAATTACCTATGACTCAACCAATTGTATATTTGAGTATAGATATGTTTCGGTATAGATATGTGTATGTTGCACATGTGCGTGTGAGAAATGCGCTGATTAGATAAAACTTATTAGTACCCCCACGCGATGTTCTGTTGTGCATGCATACAAACTGGTAGCGAACGTGAGTTGTTTCTGTAGTTCATGGAGCTGGAGCTGGAGTTGGAGTTGTAATTACTTGATTGGTGAAGTAGATGTATGTGCCCACGGCTGCAGCCAGTGCGCCAAGCATAAGGGACACCAATGAACGACCAGCCATATTCTTTAAATTACAAATGCACAATTTCACAATTACTGATCTATATAACACATATGTATATTATTTATGGCTATGCTATTCACACTGGGTATGCCAATAGGAATCTGCAAGCTCACGCTGATATGCACGCAGGGTCCAAAGTACAACTTGCTAGAAAAGGGAACCAGCTGTGCCCTCTTTAGCCACGCACTCTGGCCACCCAATAAACGAAATCAGCTATGCTTCACAATTAATTAACTATAATGACTAATATTGCTTACTTATTTCGTAATCGTTTTGTTTTGAGGATCAAATCTAAACTGGTGCCGGCACTGAGTGAAAACACAAATAAATACCTGCTGGGGGAGGCAACGGGCGTAATCTTAAGTATATCGATACTGCTATCGAAGTGCGCACATATCGATATGTTAGTTTGCTTGGTATTAAAATGTAGATAAGACTTGGCCACATTGTATAAATTTTCTTCTTTTGTGCTTCATTTTGTGGATAGTTTCTTGAAGAATAATGTTTCCGAAATTAATAAAGAAATGCAGTGCTTAACGCACAAATAGTATGCGCGCGTTTGGCAAAGTGTAGTCATAAAAGGGTGCGCCCTTTGCAGCTGTACTGCCACACAAGGATACACATTTCTAATCACACATACAAATACACACACACAGACACATACACAATACACACACAGACACATATATTTGTTGTAGCTTGTCCAGAAGAGCGAATAAACAGCCTCTAAATGATGCTATCATCCATAAACAACTCGTTCGAGCAGGATACTCACGACGTGGACGCCAATTGTGATGGCCCCGATCTAGATTTCGTATACTCCGATGTAGACAGCTATCAAAATGAGATCGCCGAACTCTACAGTTACACGGAGTTCAGTGAATTCCAAATGAATGTCAAGGCGTTTGAGGACCAAATGGAGCTATATGACTTGCCACCGAATTGGCAGAAGCAGGATGCGACCTCGCAGCGCAGCATTGTGATGAAACTGGTGGATCAATTAGAAGTCTCCGATCGCACGTTCCGCATGCAGGCGGCACGCTGCATCCTCTATTTGGCTCAAGGCTGTTGGGCCGAAGTGCAATCCGACGAGGAGCAGCATCAAAATACTCGCGACAATGTCATCGTACTCTACCAGCTGGGCGTGTTCTCCTCGTTCATTGATTTGCTCAACATGGAGATAGAGACGGCATGTTCTCCAGACATTGTGGCAGTGAAGATCACAAACGTGACGCTAGTTGATTCCACTGATATACGAGTCATCCTCTCCGTACTGTACATCATAACGGAGACAATACGTGATGAGCGGGAGAAGGGCAGTGAGGATTACAAGCAGATGGCCGAGTCGTTCGTGCAGGAGATCAACAGTCCGCTGCCCGATGGAGAGCTGCTCGCCGTCAAGTTGCTGGGCATGATTACGCGTTTTTGCAGTGGGGCTGCACCACAGTTTCCCATGAAGAAGGTTGTGCTGCTGCTGTGGAAGGTCTCGCTACTGGGACTTGGAGGCATGGATGTGTTGAAGAATCTGAAAAACGAGTACAGAGCGAAGGTCGGGCTGGAACCGATCACCGAGGACACGCTGGAGGTGACCAAATGCATGCGCGCCAGTTCGCCACCCGCAACGGCAACGGATATCTTGGAGAATCAATATCCGAAAAGGAACTTCAAGTGCGTTTAGCCTAATCTCTATATATAGTTGACTCTTATTCATTAATAAACTTCTCTTTGCAGGCGCTCGCTGATGAAGCAACGATTTTTGGACGAACCAGAGCAAATCGACATGGAGATGTCTGGCAACGAGGGTGGACCGAATGCCAACAATGGCAACTCAAGTACAGGAGGCGGCTCTGGCAATGGCGAGGACGAACTGTCTCAGTACTATCGGCCCTTTGACGATCCCTCCGCTTCCACCTCGGCCAACAGCAACAACAGCACTGCAACAGCTAATCCAAACAATCAACCGAGTCACATGCAGCCACCGGTTGCCGTGCCGGCTGTGCAGATAACACCGCGTTTGCCCTGGACCCCAAAGGTGCGCCAAAAGGATATCGATCAATTCCTGGATATTTCGCGCAATAAGTTCATAGGCTACTCCTTGATCGGCGACCACGAGAGTCTTGCCGGTCTGCCGCAACCCATCCACGAGGGATTCAAGACGCTCCAACGCCACATGTACGTGAGTTTGGCTGACATGCAGATCAAGAAGGAGGAGGACATAGCACGCAACCCAATATCCACGCATGAGGACGAGATCAAGCTGACCCCAGCCGAGGTACTTTACCAAGCCATACTGCCAAACTTGCCGCAGTATATGATTGCATTGCTAAAGGTCTTGCTGGCCGCTTCGCCCACATCCAAGTCGAAGACGGAGAGCATCAACATAATGGCCGATGTGCTGCCCAAAAAGATGCCCCTGACAGCCACGCAGTCAACCAAGTTGACCGTCGACATGGGACGCCACAAGGAGATCATCGTGAAGGCCGTATCCGCTATAATACTGCTCTATCTGAAGCACTTCAAGATCAATCACGTCTATCAGTTTGAGTTCATGTCGCAGCACTTGGTGTTCGCCAATTGCATTCCGCTGGTGCTGAAGTTCTTCAATCAGACAATTACAGAGTATGTGAACACGAAGAACTCAATACCGTTGCTGGATTTTCCGTCGTGTGTGATTGGCGAGCAGCCGGACTTGAGTGGCGACAGTTTCGTCTATGGCGGCGAGATGTCCGACAAGCCCTACTCTTGGCGCAACGTCTTCTCCTGCATCAATCTGCTGCGCATACTCAACAAGCTGATCAAGTGGAAGCATTCGCGTGTGATGATGCTGGTCGTGTTCAAGTCGGCGCCCATATTGAAGAAGACGCTCAAGGTGCGGCACGCGATGATGCAGCTGTATGTGCTAAAGCTATTGAAGATGCAGACCAAGTACTTGGGTCGCCAGTGGCGCAAGTCCAATATGAAGACTTTGAGTGCCATTTATGCGAAGGTGCGGCATCGCCTCAACGACGACTGGGCCTTCGGCAATGATCTCGAGTCGAGACCCTGGGACTTCCAGGCGGAGGAGTGCACGCTGCGTGCTTGCGTCGATCGATTCAATCTGCGCCGTTATCCGGAGGCGACGCAGAAGTGCGGCGCCGGAGGCGGCGTCGGCAGCAACAACGGGACAGCTGCACAGAATGCGGAGAATGCACAGCAGTCGAACATGCATGCGGGCAACGGCAGTGGGGATCGGGACTCCAATGGCTACGGCAACAATGGCAGCAGCGCCGGCGGCGGCGGAGTGGGCAACAATGGCGGCGGCGGCCAACAGAATCAGCAGCTGCACGATTACGGCGTCGAGGGCGGCTTTCCCAGCGACGAGATACTCACCCACTCAGATTTCGCATTCTTTGGGCACTCCGGCTGGTGGGATCGCAAGGTGGAGCTGACGGATTACTTTAAGGCCAACTACGCCGTTTGGCTCGAAGAGGAGGTATACAATAGTCAAACCGACTGGGATGCGCTCTAAGGTGCGTTGACCTCTAGACCTAAAGACTTGAATAAATGCAGAGCTGATTAAATGGGGAATCCCCCTTTGTTTCCTTGCAGCTGCCGTTTGGGACTTGCAGCGTGAACCGCATACTTAAGCATAAAGTTATTAACATACTTCTAAGCATATATAGTTGACAAATTGATATAATCGAATCCAAGCCGTAGTCGGCACCAACTAACTACTCATTCAAACCAATTGGCAATAAATTCCTGCATGCAGAGCTAATCAAACCCCCCTCGACAAAGTACTGTATATTTATGATAATCGTACATGCTATTCATACACCACATATATATATATATATATATATATATATATATATATATATATATATATATATATATATATATATATATATATATATATATATATATCTTATATATATAATGTATTTATTTTTTTCAATATTTGTGTTCCGAGGCACGCACTCAACCCCCCGTTCCACCCACACATTAAAGAACTCCATGTGAGTGCAAAATGAATGCAATAAAAAATATTAAAAAAAAAAACTAAAATTAAATTAAATAAAATACAAATCTTAACAAAATCAGGTGTTCATCGCCTTCTTTTCCAGGTGTAAATATATAGCGTATATTTTGTTCTGTTTTACACAAGAAAAAAAGTTACTAGAGTTCTAGTTATAGTGTTTCGCAGAGGTGTCTTTAATCTTACGCACTATAGTATTTACAGTTGGGGCTAAACTTTTCATTCTAGGATCTAAATAATATATTGAATTTCATTCATGTGATTTTGCAGTTATTCCTTCCGCTATATATATATGTGGTATGGTATATAGTTAGCACAGCTAAATATATATTCCTGAACCTTTTATTTTCAACATTATTTTCTGTTTTGTTCACAAACCCATTTTAGACTCTATAGAGAATGTGTCCATATGCTTAGAACTAGTGGAAAAACAACTAAATATACAACTAGAACATATATCGAGTTCCATAGACTTTAAATGTACATGATCTTGCCTTTTTTACATGCGAGGCTAGTGTGATAACTAACATAATTTGGAAATTTCTAAGACAACCCCCTTGGGAGTAATCGAAGACCAGCTCCCGCTGGCTACTGCTCCATGGGGCACGCTGTGTGCAGATGATTATTGTTGCTGGAGGCCGAGGCCATGTAGAGCATGCCGAAGCGCTTCTGCTGCGGCGGGCAGGCGACGGGCGAGGCGGTGGGCACATCGCAGCGCTCCTCGAAGTAGTGCACAATGCGCTGAAGGACGAACTTGAAGATCTTCTCCTTGCTGATCTCGCCGTTGAGGAACGTGATGTCCTTGCAGTCGCGGTACTCGGCAAAATTCTTCTCGTAGTACGGCCAGACGCACAGCTCGAAATAGCCCGTAACATCGGGCGGATCATAGGTGCGTTGAATGCGCCGCTGATAACACTTCTCGTACGGCAAATGGAAATGATATTTGAGATTGCAAAGCGCCAGCAGCTCGGGCTGGTTAAAGATCATGAAGCCCTCCACGAGCAGGACGTTGATTTTCTTATCTCGCAGCTGAGCGGCGATCTGAGCATTGATATTTATACGCATCAGATGATCCGCGTGCTGCTGCCGATGCGAGTGATGCTGCTGCAGTTGCTGCTGCTGCTGATATTGATAGCCCGCTGGAGGCAGATGCTTGCCATTATGCAGCTGATAGCTGGCATTAAATTGCTGCTGCTGCTGCTGTTGCTGTAACTGTTGCTGCTGCTGCAACTGTTGCTGTTGCTGGTACTGCAGCGCATAGTGCTCGAAGTTGGCGTACGTAGCAATCTGCTCCGTGGGCCCATTGATAATGTGCGCAATGTCCGTCAGCAGTTGCTTCGTGTTTAGCGACGTGAGCAGCTCGAAGTTGATCGCATTCAGTTTGTCCACACGCTTGTGTCGCCTGTCGTCCACGGGCAGAAAGTAGTCGTCCTGCGAGATCAGCTGCACGTCGCCGATGGTGTACGGCGTATTCCAGAGCGGCGCATTGCGCAATCCCTTGAAGTAGTCGCGCAGGCTGTGCGCCAGCGTCGTCTTTCCGCCACATGTGACGCCCGAGATGCCAATGACCAGCCACTGCGGCATCTTGTCTACAACTGAGCTCCAATGCGCCGAAGAGCCACTCGCTAATCGTTCAATCACTGATAATGCCGACGTCGATCCCAGTCTATTGACGTCGCGTCGCAGCGCACCTCATCCGGATCTTTAGGCTCGCTTTGATTGTGCCGTAATGCTCCAAATGTGATAGAAGCTGAACACGGCAATGCCGCCGAGGCAGATGACCCCAAACACAGTCGGCACGATGAATGCGTATTTCAGCGGCGGAAACAGCGACAATATGAAATTACCTAAGAGAGACGGAGAGCGAGACAGATAAGAAACAAAAGAGAGAGAGAGGGTTAGCTAGTTTGAGAGCAAGTTGGTGAAACGACCTTGACATTGGCCGCTTGTAATTCAAGTGATAAAAACAAAAACACCGCAAATGGGGCCTCTCGGAGCATAAGATACTCTGCAAACTTAGCTAAGTGCACATGAGTTAGATAATAAGCAAATATTTAGCTAAATAAAAGCTATGCGTAAACATAGAAAAATGTATTTTAGTTGTGTATAGTCGACTTGCAAATGCCCTATAATGCGAGCAAACTAAAATATACATATATAATTATAATGTTAAATATCTCAAAAAAATAAATAATAATATATAGATAATTCAAATTTAGGTTAATTTTCTGCCTGCAACATAAATTCCCATCAAAGCAGCATGCCCTGCGCATGCACATTCGATAAGTGCAGGGTATCAAAGCACACACACCTTATATCATCAGCAAAGGGCGAGCGAAAGAGAGCGAGGGAGAGAAGTAACTGTATATAGCAGCATATGCACAACATATCCAGTTATAATTGAAACGAATAAACCGAATTTAATCTGCGCAGCTTTAATTACCGTACAAAAGCCGCGAAACTGAGACGAATGAAAGCCGAGATTATTTAATAAAGCTAACAATAATATTGGCACACACACACACACACACACATACGGTCATATGCACTGCACTACACACATACACACACACACACTCACACATATGTATTCATGTTTGTTTTGATACTCACCTTCATCGAGTATCATAAACGGCAGTATTGCCACCCAGAAGAAGTAGTAGACAAATACGGCAATCGCGATTAACAAAATGATTTTTCCGAGCTGCGCATTTGAAGCCATAAATAAGATGATGTAAATTAGACACGCGACCAGCGAGTAGGCTAAGCTCTTCCTCTTCTCTTCTATTACGCTATTTAACTGCGCATGGGGTTATGCACATGCATGTGCCTGAGTTACACTATTACTAAATGTAATTATCAACAACAGCAGCAGCAGAAATAACAGCTTTATATATATGTATGTGACACATGCATGCGGGCTTATTAACTATTGCGTGTGCGAGTCTTTTGATTTTTTAATTATTTTAAGTTTTTGCCGCCGTCATAAACAAACAGGTGGTGGCCAAAATGTCAATTGTTAGCTGCGTGCCGCCTATGTATACACATACATACGCACATAGATTTATTTAGTTATACATATACATATGTGTGTATGTATTTGTTCTTGGAATTTCAAGTGCGTGTGCTTTTTGGCCAACAACGCTGAGTGTTCAATTAAGAGTTCTCCCTTTATACTGCGCACTATAGTTATTCTTACGTAAATGCAGTTGGCTGTGCTTTGTTCAGTGCCCTTTAGTTTTAGTTTGCCAGTGTTTTGTTGCTTGAATTGAATTTAAACTGCGAAATTTACGTTGAGTCAAGCGCATAACTGTGTCCGGCGATTGCGCGTATTTAGTTATAAACAAAATGCCAGGGCTGTACACATTATATCGATAGTTTCATAAGAACATAAGATTATCGATTAATGCTCATTGCTCTATCGAAATACTTTCAATAAATCTGGCGGCCCTGATTTAGGTACTTGGTATCGGTTGGAAAGCGAGTGGGCGAACAGTCCAACTGGAATAAAAACAGATACCTAGCCGTCTAAATATTTATCATAATATAAACTGATATAAATATATAGCGAGTTATATATTAATACCATCTAATGATCATTTTAACTTCCATACAAGTATAGACTCTTGCACAAGTATCGATAGCTTCCAGCTGTTCTTGTGAAATATTTCCAACAGGCTCTCCGTCCCTGTGCTAAGAACTTAATATTTGGTATCGCAGGGACTAAAGCGCGCGAAATCTAGTTGGAACTAAGAACAGGGACGTAATTTAAATGTTTACAATATATTAAATATGCATATACGAAGATACATTGCTAATCGCATACTAGCAAACATTTGCTCGAAATCTGTGGGGCCTTCACTCAGCTAACAGTTGTCGTGGCAACCAGACAAATAACAGAGAACAGATGATCGACTATATTATAGCAAAGTGCTATTCGTTTTATGTAATTAAATAATGACGCGCTCCGTGTACGAGGTGCAGCAGGACTTTGCGCTGAGCAGTGGCCTCCACTCCGAAATCATCTGGGATGCGTAAGTATATGAAATATATATACATTGTATATAATATGTAAACAAAGTATCTTGCAGTCTGGCAGCAGATCAGGAGGAGGTGCTTAAGCAGAAGATTGCGAACCTTATCAGCGGAGATAGCAAGGAGCCCAGCAAGAGCTTGGAGCGGCAGCGCCAGAAGGTCTTCGAGAACGTGTGGCAGCAGAGGCGCTACACGAACCGGATGCTGCTCTCGGCCATTATCTACGTGCTGGTGACGCCAGAGAAGGATCCAGAGTTGGCGCTGCGCTCCAGCAGCTTCAGCTGTCATCCCGTGATACGGACGCGCAAGTGCCTGAGGGAGGATTACGAGAACAGCGACAACTGCTGCATGATGTTCATCGACGAGCACGGCCGCGTCTACCCCAACTGGCGGCAGTACGTCTTCCACAACAGGCTGCCCAAGGGCACAATGGTCGCCCCCAGCCAGGGCATCTATCGCTTCGGCCACGATCCCGACAACGGAGTCCATCTCATGGTCCACGCAACGCCCGCTTCCTTTGGCATGATTTACAAAGCTGGCGATGCTCTGGCCACAGTGGGCGGCCTTGCGGCCAGCGTGCCCGTGGCCGCTGCCCTGGCCATCCCTGTGGCGCCCAACATTTTGGTCGCAGCCGCCGTGGTGGGCGCCACTGCAGCCGCCTACAGCACCGTGCGCTCCATCGGCTGCCTCTACGATCGCCGCCAGCACGGTCAGTCGCTCTCGCTGATGGAGCGAGAGTCTCGCAACAGCTGGCTGGGCGTCGCGGGCGGCGTCGTCGGCCTGGGCGCAATGGAGGCCACCACGGCTCTGTGCGCGGCGAGCGCGGAGGTGAATGCAGCTGCCCAGCTAGCCGTGAAGGGCATCAATGTCTCGTCCATTGTTCTGTCCGGCACAGGTGTGGCCAACAGCGTTTACGATTTGTATCTGGTGAGTCATGCATTGATGTCATCAGCCTATCTATATCATATACTATATATAAGTATGTTATATATGGCAGGCACTGTAATACTGCTTTGTATGTATGCATTCTGCTCTGTTATGTGTTCAGCTCTGTTATGTGTTCAGCTCTGTTATGTGTTCTGCTAAGTACTCTGATCTGTTAAGTACTCTGATTTGTTCTGTTATGTGCTCTACTCTGTTATTTCCTTTGCTCTGTTATGCACTCTCTTCAGTTGGCTGTTGGCAGAGCATTATACAGTCGTCTACAGCCGTCTCAACTTTTCTTTTCTTCTCTCCTTCGCAGAAAATCAACGAGGACCAGCCTCTGTGCAGCATCGATGTGCTCCACATAGCCGCCAGTCTGCTGATCTTTACGCACTCTGTTAACAATCTGCGCCTGGTCAATCGTCTGACAAATGGCCAATCCCTGAGGCAAGCTGTCAACCGTCAAGCCAGGTAGGCCCAGCACTTCTCCATGTGCCAAATCTCTCTTATTCACAAATTCTTATTGCAGGCAAACCTTTGGCCAGATCGCTAAGGAGTCGTCCAAGTGGCATGGCCAGGTGGCGGGGCAGCACTTTGACATGGTGCGCACCCTGAACGATATACCCTTTAAGGATACGCTGCTGGGCATGCACAAGACGTACAAGCATTTGCGGGATGGTGCCGCCACGGTGGCTTCCTTGGCAGGAACCCTGCTCAGCCGGGATGCCGAGGGGCAGCTGCATTTGAATGTGGATTCCCTCGGCAATTCCTTTGGCTCGAAGTTTGTGGAGCACATTGGCCACAAGAGCAGTTTGCTGGACGTGCTTGATGCCCTGGCGAAATACTTTGATGGGCAGTCGATGCAGTTGCTCCTGCAGCTGGCACGCAAGTTCCTGGAGGATAATCTCGATGGCATTGAACGTGGGCTAAATACATTTTTGTCCACGGAACTCGTGCTCTATCGCATCCTGATGCAGTGCATCAATAATTACGAGAATCTCACGTTGGAATTCTTATTGGAGCGGAAAGATGAAATCTTATCCATTCTCACAAAATATTTCGAGGGATTGAATCCGAGGGACGAGCAGAGCTCTACCAAGATGAAGTGTGATATTTGTCAAGGAGTTTACTTTACATGTAATATCTCTAACCTATAACGTTTATAACAAATATAATTTAATTGGTTTTGACTATTTGCTACTGGCTCAATTCAATTTTCCCGCGAACGATTATCGATAATGAAAAATTCCTATTAAATTTGTTATCGGAACTTGACAGTTTTGGTGAAGCCCTGGCACTTCGCTCACGAACTGGTTCTGTTCTCACTTCAAATTCCTATCGATAATTGCAAATATTGTTTCAAAATTATTGGCCATGGCAGTTGAACTTGATTTTGTTGAGGCAGAGCAGTTAGGCAGATAATTATAGTATTAGCTATGAAAGTCGCATAGAGAGGCGCAAAAAGACAGTTTTCATATTTTTTAAAATTAAACAAACTAAATATAAAGTACTTCGTATAGTATACTCAGTATAGCTCTCAGCGCCAAGTTTCCTCGAATGTAAACACAGCTGTTTATAGATATTATATATAGAAATATAAATATATATATATTTGTTAAATTGTACGTATTTAGAGATAAACTTAGGATCTTAGAGCTTAATAGTTGATGTGTTATTGTTCTACTGTGTAATACTGTGGCAAGAGGTGCTGCCCCGCTGCGAGGATCAGCAATATAAGGTACAAGTACTCTATAAGAGTCAGAAACTGAAAGATCGTATCTTCTCATAGATCTTTGATAAGGAGGGAATCTGTTGCTGACTAGCAGTGTCTCTGGGACGGGGCAACCTTTAGCAGAAGAAATCGTCGTTGCAGCGATTGAAGCAGCAGTAGGAGATGTTGTTGTAGCTTCTGTCGGAGCTGTCGCGCTTGTGGCGTTTCTCCTGGTTGTGCTTGAGGGGCTTATAGCGTGGCAGGACATCCAGGTGGATGAGCCGATGGTAGTGATCGCTGCTGACCTTGAGGTAGCCACCAGTGGGAAAGCTGCTGCGCTTGACGCCATGCGGATTTTTCTTATCCATCTTGCCATCTGCAAGGGGAGCAAAAAAGGAGAAAAAGAAAAAAATATTTTAAAAAATATTTTTAAAATATTTAATTTATGCTTTCAACTTGAACTTGCGCCTTGAAAACGTTTAAAACTGCGCTTTGTTTCAATATTTAATATTTTCAATATTTTTATTGACTTTTTTATAGTTTTTGTAAACATTTCCGATTTCGTTTTCGTTTTCCTTTAGCTTTTTTTTTTGGGTTGACTGACTCTGTGACCTTATTAAACTTATACTATATATAGATATATGTATGTATATGAGACTCACGTGATAGCTTGTTTTTGTGATGTCCGTTGAAGTCTATGGAACGCCTCTCTCTGGGCTCGTCCTGCTGGAACAGACGCTCGCAGGCCTCCATGGCGAAGGTCTTCATCTTGTCCAGCGAGCAGTAGGCGCGCGCCTCGCTCAGCAGGCAGCTGCCCAGGATGAGGGCGAGCAGCATGAACTGGAAGAAGAGAAAAGTAAATCAAATTAGAAAAAATTTAATGAAAATATAGGTTTTAGCTGAAAATGTATCTATAGTTCACAAGTATCTCAAAGTCGATCTCTATAGCTATATCTCAAGTTAAATCTTTTTGTTATGCATGTCAAACTATGTCTCCATCTATATCTATCCATAATTATGTCTCTAGATGTATCTGCATCTCATCTGCATCTCGAAATTGCATATGCATATATATATTTAAGCAACAGCAGCTGAGCTCAGCGCGTCGTGACGCCGCTGTCCTTGTCGACGTTATGGTTTGGGGCCAACAAACTGGGTCAACGCTCAGGCGAAAATCATAAGAAACTGGAGCGCATTTGCAAGTCGTCGCAGCCAAATGGCGAATTGCCCGTTTTAATGTGCGAAAACTTCCCCGACTTCCCCGACGGGGAGTTATAATGGGAATTATGTAACAAGCATTTCCGCGTTGCGCTTATGCTTATTTTATTTTCTTACGGCGAGAACAAAAGCGCATTTGTTGTGCATTTATTTTTAGCTTGTTTGCCGCACAGGTGATATTTGCTACCTGTCGACAGGTTTGCCTGTGGTACACACCCCTCTTTCAGGCAATCAAAAATATTTAGCATCCATTTTAAGCGTATTTCAATATTTATGCTGTAAATTTCCCATCGTTTCGCACTGCATTGCACAAAAAACACTGGGATATTCGCAACATGCGCATAAACTCTTGAAATTGCCGACTCAGGGATTTTTAGCCGACTTAAAATAAATTAAATTTTAATTTTATTACAACTCACCTTAAAGTTCATTGTGGCTGTTGTTGTTGTTTTTTTCTTATTATATTTTTAATTAATTCCAATAGGTATTTGTGGAGTTGTCTTATATGCACTTGCACCTGCCCCACTGGCGAACGCGACGTATACGTGTTATTTTTGGCGGCAAAGCGAAATCAAACGAAAAACAACCACCGACCGTCACCTGATAAGCTTCGAGCGCAAATGAAAGCTTCGCCCAATGCTGTTAGCTTTTATACGTATGCAAATACAGGGGCCGAGCCAGAGCCAGAGCGCAGGAGTAGCAGCAGCAGCTTCGGGTTCTCTGGGTAGGAGGTAGCTAAAGAGAGTTGCGCTCGCGCATGCGTAAGCGAAAAGGCGCGCCGCCGCCGCCGCCACAACAACAACAACAATTTGTGCTTAGAACTGAACCGACGTCAGACAAGAAAAGGATGCCAATTAACTGCATAATTTCCCACCATTGTTTTTTGTGTCGGAAATACCAATGTTATTTCGACATAATTGCCATTTCCCATCTTCGGCGTGTTTAGGCACCGCCAAGGCTACGCCAACATCAATTGGCTTTGGCGCTGATTCGCTGATTCACGCGCTGTTTTTACAGTTGCTGGCGCGCTGATAAAGTGCCGGCGCCAATAAATCAAACACCTTGAACATGTAATATTGCTTTAATAATAATGTAATGAGGAACTGCCGGCAACTGCTCGCGGTCAACTTGCCAGACAGAGAAAGTGAGCCGAAGCGCGTGGCTAGCTGCCTGCCTCTTGGCTAACTCTGCCTTGTTGCTAGGGGGACTCCGTTACCACGCACGTTCTCTGGTGAAATATGCTCTCATACATACATATGTATGTATGTATGTGTGGGTGTGTTTGTGTATTTATTTAAGCATTTCATTCATAAACATTTTATGGTTAGCAGCATATCGACGTCACGAGCGTTACGCCTGCGCACACTTAATCACAAATACCCATATACGTACATGTGTATGTGTAACTGTGTTCTTTACACGCACACATACACACCTACTCACACATGCATGGCATTTACACATGTTTGGGTAATAGTACTTTCACATAGTACGATAAAAGTCCCAAGCGTGCAAGGCCAGCAACAACACTCAATGCATAATTTCCATCTCATCTCGAATGCACTCTCGTTTTTTGTTTACATGCATGCGTAGGGTATTTACATTTGCTCAGCTGGTATGCAACGCGCAGTTGAATTGTAATTGAGAGCATAACATACAAATATACTTACCTATCTATTTTAATGCAACTCTGCTAAACGTTATATATACTATACTTATACCTCATACTGATAATCAGTTTAATATGTTTTTGAAATACAAATGCCTGAGCCAGCTGCTTACAAGGGTATTTCATCAGCGACTTGCTGAACATTTTTCTTTGCTTGCTTTACATTTGGTATTCTAAAAGGAGAGAAGAGAGCGGTGAGCGTAGAGTGGAGAGTGGAGAGCAGCACAGCGCCAGCAGGTGCTGGCAGCAGCAGCAGCAGCAGCATTGACGTTTTACTGACATTGAGCTTAACGGTTTTTCTTAATGGCGCCGCCGACGTCGCAAATTTGCATTTGTTGCATTTGCTGTTCTAATTTTACATGTGAGCTTTTGTGGGTACTTACGCATGCGGCCTTTTTAATACAAATACATATGTATGTACATATATGTATACATATGTATATTTTTGGGCAGTGTCAATGCACACTTTCGGCCGAGTTTTAATGTGGCTTGGCTTCTTTGGCTGGACTGGAGCGCATGCGGAAACGGGTCGTATGCGCGATGCGTGCGCATTTAGTAAGACGCAATTGCAGTTTGCATACTTTTCATATATATATATATATATATATATATATATATATATATATATATATATATATATATATATATATATATATATATATATATATATATATATATATATATATATATATACATATATACACAGACACACACACGCACACGTAACTATGTGCGGCATTTGCTGGAACGTGCGTTGTTGTTCCTGTTCCTTTGCCAGTATGTTCTGTATGTTCTAACGGTAACGACGGCACGTTCTGCTAAAAGGCAACAGCAATAATAAGTTCAAGAACAAATACCTTCAACAGTATGTATGTATGTGCATATTAATTTGTACGTATGTATGTATGCATATGTGCTTCTATAATCCGCAGAACGAGCAGGAATGTGAACAAAAAAAGCTGCTTTGGCATTTACTAAAGTATGCATTTCATTAGAAGTTTCTTTTTTTGTCGTTTTACTGTTGTTATTGTGGTCTAGAACAGTTCCAGCTCTCGCGCCTGGACCCAGTCTCATTCATAAATACAAATGCATATGTGACTGTGTGTGTGTGTGTGTACGTATTTCACAACCTGAATTGAAAAAAACCTCACGCCACTTGCCGCCATGCCAATGATCTTCTCTGGCTCTGCTTCTTATGCGTACCTGGGCAGAGGGCAGCGAGGCCAACTACATCTACTGCCGAATCTCTTTTTGCTGTCTTTTATATATTATTATTTTTGGTTCTTTTCTTTTTTCTCTGTTTTTTTTTTTCGTTGGCAGCCAAAATAAAACTGGTTCTCATTCTATTAGACAGCATCGGTTGCTTCAGCTTCGGCTGCGGCGCTCGAACTCTTGTGCGCGTCTAGACGACGACGAGTTTGGTCCTTGACAACAGAGCTGAAAAGGAAAGCCAGCCAAGTCTGCTTTGATCGTTGCAGTTGTTGTTTGGCAGGCGTGTTCCATGAACCCAGAGGGCGAAAGTGGTGCGTCACGTCCGCATCTGACTTTGCCAGAGAACAACAGCAACAACAACGGCAATTTGCGATCCTTCTTTACCGGTCAGCCAAGGCATCTTTCGGATTCCTCTTTCTGCTTCCCAAGCTCAAAGTTCAACCAACTCTCAGGCCAGGCTAGGGGATATAAAAACTCTTTGATGCTCTATCAAGATGTGAATTGTTTACCTCAATAGACGCACCGACACAACACATGACTAATGTGTTTTCATTGCCACAACTCAATGAATCAGACGACAAGAATACCCATTTAAGGTAATTCAAGCTTAGTCACATTGCTAATGTTCGTTTTGGCCAACATAAATCAAGTTTTAGCGCGACTGAAATCGAATGTGTTTCAAAAGAAACGGACAGCAGCTCTGCTTACCCAAACGTCTGCTGTGGGGCGCCACGGCTCAAGCGCCATCTATTGCCACTTGCGCGCAACTGCGATCAGCTGTTGTGCAGGCCGCGTTTTTTATGTAAAACAGAAAATGTTCGGAGCGAAAACACGAAATTTGGTGCGTAGAACGAATCTGCCGCTCAACTGCAGCTGGTGCCGCTGGAACAGTAGCAGCAAAGCGCCGGAAACTGCAGTTAACCCAGATGCGACTGCAGCCAAGCGACAGCAGCTAATCCAGGAGCTAGCGGAGCCGCTCGAAACAATCGGCCGGCCGGCCATCGATCCAAAGGAGACGAGCGTAGTGCTCTTTCCCGGCCAAGGCACTCAGTATGTGGGCATGGCCAAGGATTTGCTGCGCTTCCCCGGCGCACGGCGCATCTTCGAACTGGCCAACGAGGTACTCAAATACGACCTGCTCAAGATTTGCCTCGAGGGTCCGCGCGAGAAACTCAATCGCACCGAATACGCCCAGCTGGCTGTGATGGTATCTTCACTGGCCGCCCTGGAGCAGCTACGCGAGGAGCGACCCAAGGCCATAGAAAACTGTGTGGCTGCAGCGGGCTTCAGTCTGGGCGAGATCACAGCCCTGGTCTACGCAGGTGCACTGCCCTTCGACAAGGCGCTGCAGCTGGTCCAGGTGCGCGCCAATGCAATGCAGGCAGCGTGCGATAAGACGCCAGGGGCCATGGCCATGACACTGTACGGCCCGGACACAAATCTGGGCGACGCCTGCAGCAAAGCGTTGCAGTGGTGTATCGACAACGGCGTGGAGTCGCCCTATTGTGGCATTGCCAACTACATGTACCCCCACTGCAAGGTCGTGGCGGGCAACGTCGAAGCTCTGGAGTTCCTCGAACAACATGCCAAGGCTCTCAAGATACGCCGGATGAAACGACTGGCTGTCAGCGGAGCCTTCCACACACCGCTCATGGCGAGTGCAGTGGAGCCTTTTGCCAAGGCCTTGAAGTCCATACGGCTGCAGGATCCCATCATACGGGTCTACTCCAACGTGGACGGCAAGCCGTACAACCATGCCTCGCACATCCTGCGCCAGCTTCCCAAACAGATCGTGAAGCCCGTCAAGTGGGAGCAGACGCTGCATGAGCTGTACGAGCGGCGTCAAGGCGCGGACTTTCCGCGCACCTTCGAGTGCGGCCCGGGCAAGGGTCTGCTGCAGGTCCTAGAGAAGGTAAACGCCAAGGCAGCGCAGACGTCGTTCAACGTGACTGCGTAAATCTCTATATATATATATATAATATAAACATTGGCAACATGATTTTTGTTTTATAAAAAATGTATTCTCTTGGCTAAAAGGAAGGTGTGGTGAACAGAAATGCGACATCAGTTGGGGGATGTAGACAAGGCATGCTAGGCAGTCAGACAGGCCCCTCCCTAGGCTTTGTAATCTCTGGTGCTCATGCGATGCGCGAAGGCGGCGCCCTTATTCTTGCGGAATCTCTCAAACGGATCGTTTAGATTGTTGCCCACGCCCTGAAAGCAAATATAGGAGTTAATATAACTGGAACCAGGAGCCGTCGTCTACTATGCCTCCTTACCTTATACATGTCCTTGCGATCGCGCACCTCGCCGCCCGATATGGGCGTGTCAATGCCTTGACTTTTCGAGCCCAAGCCCGTGCCCGTGCCGCCCCAGCCCATTTTCATGAGCATCTGATGGCCCTTATTTGTCTCCTCTATGAATTCCTGCGGCTTGGCAAAGCTACTGCCACTGCAAGGAAGAGCTTTGATTAGCATTGGATTCGAGTTGGAACTGAGTTTGTGTTCTTACAAGAAACTAGGTGGCGTGGGCGATCTGTCGCGTTCCACCCGCCTAGAATTGTTAACGTTGTTGCTACTGCTGTTGTTGCTATTGTTGTTGCTACTGTTGTTGCTGCTGCTGCTGCTGTTATTGCTATTGTTGCGGTTCTCGCGACTGCTGTTGTCGCGCTCGTGGCGCGGTGAACGGTTGCGAGCCTTGCGATTGCTGCCACCACCGCCACCTGGTCCTCCTCCTCTACTCCTTTGAGGAGGCGGCGTAATGACGCGTTCCATGGAACGTGACTTGGATCGTGAGCGGGATTTGATGCGACTAATGGGCGAGTGGGTACGCGAGCGACTTCGACTCTTGGAGCTGCAAGTGAAATGATATATAAATATAATTATAGACTATATATATATATACCTATCATATTGGCATACTTACCGATAGCAGCGCTTATTGGTCTTCTTAACTTTCTCTAGAATTATGGGACTGGGTGAGCGTGATTTGTCGCGTGTGCCATTCTTGATCTCCTCCTCCTTCTGCTTGCGCGCCGCATTCTTCACCTTGTAGTACTCGTAGAGGCCCAGTTTCTCCCAACCCTCACTGTAAGATCATTTGATTGGATTTGGATTCAGCATTTATACATATATATATATATATATATGTATATATATTTATATCTACTCACTTGTCCCTGGGACGGTCATGGGAAGGCGCCGCATAGAAGGCATTTAATGCATTTGTCAAGCGTTCGCTTTGCGGCGCTGGTGCTGGCAGACGTATTTCCGCCGGATCTAGAGATTTGTAGTTGTAGTCCTCCAGTCGTATGAGTGGCACAATGAGACCCGCTGGCAAATCGTAATAAGGCGCTGTCGGCACTTGTGGCTCCTGGATGACCATGGGCGGCTCCCCCGACTCCAGATCACAGTCCGCATGAGGCAGTTGGTCAGCGAGCTGGTCATCCGATCGCTGTTGCATCACCACACTTATGGCTGAACTTAAAGCGCCCATATTGACACCAGGATCAGCCAGATTCGGGTGTGGCATTTGTCCAAAAGGCGATTGCTGTTGCACCTGCTGCTGCTGTTGTTGCTGCTGCACCTGTTGCTGATGCTGCATTTGCAATTGCTGCTGCTGCTCGTCGGGATGTCGTTGCTGATGTTGCTGCTGATGCTGTAGCTGCATAACGGCTTGTATGGCTGCATTCAAGACGCCCAAGTCAACGGGCGCGTCGCCAGCGGCAACGGGCAATTGTCCAGGAAGAGGCGGATACTGATTTGGCTGCTGTTGTTGCTGTTGTTGTTGCTGCATCTGCTGCTGCTGTGGTGGCACCTGACCGTGTATGGGCGCTGGGAAGCCTGGCGGTGGCTTTGACATGTCCGGAATGAAAAAGTTAGGACCGCGTGCATCCACATAATGACTGCCAGGAGGCGGCTGCTGCTGTTGCGGCAGTGGTAGCTGTTGCTGCTGTTGTTGCTGCTGCTGTGGATATCCTGCGTACATGTTGTTGCCTGGCTCATGCGTTGCTGTTTGCGGCGGCGGCGTATTCATATGCTGCTCCTCCACGGCGCCCGGCATCGCGATGCGTTGTGCCATCAGCGAAGGTATGGACTTGCCCTGCGGCGTGCCCGGCTGTGGCTTTTGTGCGACCAGTATTTGTTGCTCCAGCTGCAGCCTCTGCTGCTCCAGTTGCGCAATTTGTTGTGTGGCGTGTTGCATGAATATCTGATGCTGCTTTTGATAGCTGCAAAGAGGAAGAATGAATTAATGAAAACATTCAAGAAACTCAATTTGTTCACTCACTTGTCCAGCGTGGCCTTCGTGCTCTGCGTGTACTTGGCCACAATGTCGTGATGCGTGTTCTGCAGATTCGTTTTATACTCCTGCATCGAGGAATCCGGCGATTGCAGCTTGGATATGACACAGGCATCAAAGAACTTGGCCTTGGACTCCCACAAGGACAACAGCTTCGACAGCTTCTGGCGCTGATCAATGCTGGCAACTAAGCGAGAGAAGTAATAATTAGTATGCTTTATATATAGACAGATAGTTGGTATATGATGATGATGCTTACTCAAGTCGGCGCTGCAGAACATCGGTATAACGACATTCTCGAGGCTGTTCTTCAAGTCGCTGATATTCTTGCGCATGCTGTAAAAATAGATGGGGGCGCTTAAGCAAAACGTGCCGGCATCTCGCAAGGATGCTGTGTGGCAGAGTGTTCGTATGAAGCACAAAGCTCAACTGTCTTTCTATCTATCTATATGTTAGTCAGTCTGTTTAGGATATAATACTGTATTTGGGAGTCTGGTTAAGTAAGTAAAAGTATCTTAGTTTTTAGAAACTAGAAATCGGTATTAAGGATTCTGGTATATATGTATACAAGATATAGATATAATAACATCTGTAGATTATTCAATTTTTAACAGACCGAAACCAAGTCTTCACTTTACTAATTTTGTATTATAATCGTATACTTCTTGATATATATAAGTTACATTCAACTCGGATTACTATATATTTCTTTACACTTACTCATAACTACCAAAAGGGTATTATGAATTCGGTATACCGAACTCTATTATCGGTCTTTATACTCGTTCAGAGAGAACTTGAAGTTTGGAATAACTACCCATATATGTATCTTGGACTTATTTTGAGATGATCAAAAGCTTATTTAACTGTTTATCCAGACCGTGAACGAGTATTATCTAGTCGGTATTGTCCGACTTCGATACGTTTGTTAGTTTCGCTCTATTACTTATACTTTGTTTTGTTATGTATTTTTTTGTTGGCTTTTGCGAACTTACCAATGATGGAGTATATCATTAACTAAATATATAAGATGCAATTTTTGCTGAAACGTTGAACCATTGACCAAAGCCCTAAAAATAAATTAACAAACGAAAAAACATATTTTTGTCCATTTCTCTTTGCTCTCATTCTTTCTTTCATTTTAGTTCGTATCTCGCTTGCTGTGAGCGCAACGACGGCAACAACAACATTTGCCAAAGGTGTTTGTTGTGCTACGTGTTGACTCGTAGTGTGTGTGTGTGTGAGAGTGAGTATGAGTATGTGTGTGTGTGTGTGTGTATGTCTTAACTAAGCCTAACTAACGGCTCAAGGCTCAAAGGACTCTAACGACGCTTTGAGCCCCGTTTGCAGCTTCAAAATTCTAACTGTCAAAACGAATCAACGAATCAATCTTCATCTTCAGAAAAAAAGACATCGCTCTCTCTCTCTCTCTCACTTGCAGACGCTCTCGCTGCGTTTGCTTGCGTTTCGATTTCATTTCGTATCGTTTCGTTTCGATTTCGTTTTGTTTAGCTTTTCTCGTTTTAACACTCGATTGAAAGAAAGAAACACATGTAATTAATAAATGTTGAAAGATCAATTAATTATATATAAACTGAGGCATACTTCTTTAAAAGATATTGTAAAACGACATTGATTTTTGCGCTGTCGGTTGAATGCTGTAAAATCCAGTTCTTGCCTAAAATTGCAATATCAAACGGGTTACTCATATTGTCATTGTCTCTTTTATGCATTATTAAGTTAAGTTTAAAGTTTCAATTAAATTTGATTTTTTTTTTGTTTTGGGAAATTAATTATGAATTTGGAATTTGCAGTTTGTCTAGCTCAAAAAGTTAACTGACGTAAACGCATATATATGCATATATATATGAATATATTTATTTAGATTTTAAAAACTAGTTTTTGGTTTTTTTTTTAGTAGCCACTCGTAGCTGTAGCGGCTTATATTTACCTGAGGAGATGCTATCCTTGGTGCAGGACTCTATGATCGGCTGGAGTACGGCATCGAAGTCCCTCAGCACAAGGCCCTGCTCATTGGCCAGTTGTTCCAGCTGCGTCGTCTGGGCCGCTGCCATCGCATCGTCGATTTGCTTGGCTTTTTGTGTCATCAGGGCCTAAAGGTTTCACGATTTCATTTCATTTCGTTTCGTTTCAGTTCATTTCATTTCGTTTCGGTTTTGCCATTGAATTGGTTTGAAATTTTCATATATTTCGTATGCGACAATAAACGTGGATTTCGTTTTGATTTTTAATAATTATTTCGAGTTTTTTATACACAATTTTTTTTGTATTTTTTTTTTTTTGTCAGTTGGTATGAAGAGTGTTTTTTTTAGGTTTTATGTTTCAAAAAATATACAATAAAGCAAAAATTTAATGTAGCATTGTAAAATTAGTTATTCAATAGGTAAAAAAAAATTAATAATAATATAAACGTATTGTAAGACGTGAATCATTAAGTTAAATGCAGTTATATAAAAGCTGAAAGTATATATGCATGTTTATATATATATAGAGAATGTATCCAAGATAAGGGACTGAAGAATAAAGAAGGAAACACAAAGAATACAAAGCAGAAGAGGTAGGAGCCCAGTTGAGGTTTGTTGAAATTTCAGAAGATTCGAATCGAAAGGATGCGATAGAAGAATTAACTTCGGAATGCCGAAGTATAAATAACAGTCACAGTCAGTGCCTGCAGACCCACAGAAAGCGTACAATTTGAAAATCCATATTACGAGACAATAAGAATGGGAAAATCTAATTGAAGTGCAATTTAGGACGGAATCAGAAGGGAACTTAAGGTATCGAAATTTAAATACTGTTAAGAGCAGAATATATATAAATTCTGTTAACATCCCAATGTTGGTAATTAAGAAATTATTATGTAAAAAAGTATTCCATCTCAGATAAATTCAAATTAAAGCTGCTTTCCTTTCAGAAGCAGTGAGGATTGTGTATATATAGAAGTCAACACCTGTGAGAAGAGAGAGAGACAGAGAGAACAGGGGGGGAATAGTAAATTATTTACCGTATGCTGTGCGGATAGATTCGCATCCGATTGTTTGATTTGCTCTCGCAGCGTATTCTGTTGCATTTTGATAGCGTCCAATTGGCTGGCCAGATTCAGTGCCAACGCAGTGCCGTTAGCTGATTGCGGTGCAGGAGCTGAACCAGTTCCGGTTGCAACGCCAACATTGGGTGGCCACAAATGTTGAGATTTCTGTTGCTGCATACTATCCTGGACATTGTCATGCATAATGGGTGGCAGTTGTTGCTGCTGCGCCGCATAATGTGGATGCGTGGGTGGCGGTTGTTGCATATAGAGCGCGTTTGCTGGCATGCCGCCCTGCTGTTTTAGCACTGAATAGCAAAAAAAAAATGTCAGTAATAATGATAATTAAGAAATTTATCTTCCACTCACTTGCCTGCTCCGCGGCCACACGGAACTGATAGTAATTGGCGAATTCGCCGCCATAGAGAAATTCAAACTTTGGATTATTCTGTTGCTTCTGTTTGGTTATTGCTTCAAACTCGGGTCCATTGCGTGCCACAAATTCAGCCAATTTGTCTATTATATTGCGTAAACTTGCATCTGCGAAACAGTTAAAAAGTTCACAAAGTTTTTTTTAGCTGAGATCCGGAACGTGCGTTTGTGTGTGTGTGTGTTTTGGCAAATAATTTGTGTGCGTACCTCTTGGCGGTTGAGCATCCATTGTTTTCAGTTTAGTATTTGTTTACGTACTAAGTATTTTGTAAAGAGTAAGGCTTAAATAATCATAACTTTTAACAAACAATTCATCACTTTTTGCGGCGACCGCAAAGAATTTTTATCAGCAGCACCCTTCTTCTTACTTTTTATTCGGACGCCATATTTAGAGCTGGAGCGTTTGCAATTCGCAATTTATCGATAGGTTTTCTAATAGGGTTGCCAGACTCGATAAATCGAGAATATTAATTTTTGCTTTTCGTAAAAACCTGCCAGTCATTTCGCATTTTATTCTATTTGAAAAGTAAACATGGCAGTACGTGTAATAAACGACGAATCACATTTTCAAGCGGAGCTATCCCAGGCGGGCATACGTCTGGTTGTTGTTGATTTTACGGCAACATGGTGCGGGCCCTGTCAAAGGATTGCGCCCATCTTTGACACGTTTCCCACTAAATATCCCAAAGCCATATTCCTCAAAGTGGATGTGGACAAATGCCAGGACACCGCAGCTGGCCAGGGGGTTTCTGCTATGCCAACATTCATATTCTATAGGAACAGGACCAAAATCGATCGTATTCAAGGCGCTGATATAATGGGTTTGGAGGCGAAAATAGAGGAGCACATTGGCACGGGCATTGCCGAGGAGGCTGGCGAGGACTATGGCCAAGGATTGGTTAGTAGTGCATATGCGCATGTCCATTTAAGAAATTTATTATTTGAATGACTCATCCATACAGATGGAGCTGAACACGTTCATCTCGAAGCAGGAATGCGAATGCCTGAACGAATCCGATGACCACAACTTGAAGCATGCTCTCGCCTCGGCCGGCGGCTTCTTGCAGTCGGACTGCGACGAGCAGCTCATCATGTCGATAACATTCAACCAAGCTGTCAAGATACATTCGCTTAAGTTCAAAGCACCCCCACAACTGGGCCCTAAGGAGGTGAAGCTGTTCATCAATCAGCCACGCACCATTGACTTTGACATGGCCGAATCCATGAGCAGCGTGCAGGATCTGACGTGAGTAGAGCTCAGCTAATCCAACACAACGATCGAATAATCACAATCCACTTTTAGCTTGGCTGAGAAAGAGCTGGAGAAGGGCAATCCGGTCAATCTGCGCTATGTCAAATTCCAGAATGTGCAAAACATCCAGATCTACGTGAAGAACAATCAGTCGGGCGGCGACATCACTCAAATTGATTACATTGGCTTCATTGGCTCCCCCATCATTACAACCAAGATGACGGACTTCAAGCGTGTCTCTGGCAAGAAAGGCGAAAGCCACTAAACCTGGCATTCAAATAGAAGTTTTAGTGATTGCTCCCCTTGTACTTTCAACTTAAAATTAAGCATAAAACCATAACTAAAAGAAATGCATTAACAATGGACATCTAACAAATAAATCAAATCAAGTTGGCAATTAATATCCTCCTCCTCTGATCACAGATTACTCAGGGCTCGAGCATCCAGCTCCTTGTTGAGCATTTGCCAAGCCCGCTCCGCTTGCAGCTGGGTAAAATCATAGTCCCACTGGGAGCTGAAGATCACTTGGGACTTGGCCACAATATCCGCGTTCTTCACCTGGCTGGCCAGCCGATTGCGAGCTTCTGTTTCACTTAGTTTGTTGCGTTCGATGATGCGCCGAACGGCTTCATCGGGTGGCACAATCATTGACCACACCTCGTGACAGTGATGCTCCCAGCCCGCCTTGAGTAGCACCGCTGCCTCCAGCACCACCACCTTGGGCACCTGCGCTGCAGCACGCAGCTCCTCGAGGCGTCTATTCACCTCCACCATCAGCTGTGGCCACACAATGGAATTCAACGTTTCCAACTCCTGCACATTGGCGAAGACTAGTGGTCCCAGCTTGGTGCGATCAATGCGGCCATCAGTTGAGAGTATTCCCTGTCCAAAATGCTCGACTATTTTCTCGTAGCACACCTGCCCGGGCTCGTAGACATCGTGCGCCACCTTGTCACAGTCGATCACGTGGGCGCCCATCGTGCCCAGACGCTCAGCCATTTTGCTCTTGCCCGACGCAATGCCGCCGGTGAGTCCTATGACATACGGACGTGCAGGCAGTTGAGGACGTGCCTGAAAAAGATTAAAAACTGTTAATGGATGTGGCAAATTTAGTGGAATCCGAGCCTACCTCCGGCTGTCGCCAGCGCGTGCCCAGCAGATCAATACGTGTGTTGCTGGAGCTGACCTTCGACTCGTGTATGCCATCGGTCACGTTGCTCTCCACAATATCAATGGCGAAAATGTCCAGTTGGCGCAGCTGCTTGGTGGCCCGGATCTCGTTGACTTTTTGGCCGCCACGCAGCGTCTCGGCACTGACCACAATCATGTCCATATCGGGATCATGCTGCGTCGGCCCGAACGGATCGTCAATGGGCACGATATCATATTGCAGCGTGTTATCTATGTCCAATAGGAACTCGCGCAGCTCCGCAATTCGCTGCTCCACGGGCAATATGAGCTCTGGCAATATTTTGCCTATATATAATAAAAGAAATTGATTAGAGATAAGAAAACAGATGTGCTGAATCATCTTAGTTTACCTTTAGTCATCGCAGCTGTTGTGACGCCCACGACGAGCCGCTTGCAGGCGCGGAGCACGGCCTGCGTGAGAAATATCTTGTGGCCAATATGGATGCGATCGAAGGTGCCGCCCAGCACAACTGTGGGGTAAACCTTCTGGTTGACATCGGCTTCCAGTAGCCGGAAATCGCAGCAGTTGTCCTCATTCAGAAAGATTGTGGGTTGGCTTATGTTTAGAGCGTTGCGCAGCCTGTCGCACAGCTCCGGTTGATGCGCGTCCGAGAATATCATATCAACAGGTTTGCGCAGTGACAGCTTGCCCATCGCTGAGTGCTCCTTGAGCGGTGCCACCAGGATGCGCAGATCCACTTTGTTGCCCACATAGCTGCTGCTGTCGGCATACAACTGTGATATAAGCCGACCCCAAGCTGGTGACGCGGCTGATTGCGTGGAGCCTGCTACATTTAGGTGTATGTACAGCGAGTTCACGTATTTCTCAATGCTTCGCAATGATTTTCCCAGTTGCCTGATGTTGGACACTACCAGCAGTCCAGTTGAAGCCATCTTCTTGCCCAATTAAATTCGCAATTAGCCAACTGCGGTTCTTTGTGTACTTTGGACTTGGATTGTTGTTATCATAGCGACAAATAAGGTTAATCGATAAGTATTGTGTTTGTTTTGACTATCGCATAGCAATCAGGGCTGCCACTAGCTTAAAAATTGTGTGTCTAACAATTAATAAATATTTAATTACATATTTTTCAATTTAGCACATAATTTACATAACAATTTTTAATATAATAGAAAATAGAATAATAAATCACGTTTACAAAATAAATTAAATAACTATGTACACTAACCATATAACACATAGATATAACACGCAGAGCACAGAATTTCAGCGAACTCCCACAATGACGAGACAGCCCCAGGCAAATTCTCCGAATTCGCTTTACTTTTTGCTGCGAGCAGCGGGTACTCTGTGACAAGAAAATCAGTGCTCTGCGAGCGCTCGTTCGGTAATGGTCCATTTGTATATAAAGCCCTTCTATGCAACCATGTATGCTTATTTTCTGATCTCTTCTCTCTCATATATTTTTATTATCTGCTCTCTTCTCTCTTCAATATATATATATGTAAGAACTCACCAGCAGCAGCACACCAAAATTGAAATTTGCTCGCTGAGGCTTCATTTTTCCTCTCTCGACAGTAGAGTATACCAAACTTTTGAAAGTGTTTGTCATACCCATGCAAAATGTTGACATTTTTATTATTATTTATAAAAGGGTATGGAAGTGTGAGGCTCATACGAAGAATATGTTTTCGCGACGAGCATGCACACACACTATCAGCACTTACCGTTACAGCAGCTCACATGTATGAGCATTTGTGTGCCTCCATGCGAAAGTGGAAATTGTAGAAACCCAATGCGTGTGTGCCTTAGAATTTTGTGAACGACACAGGGATTTGTTCGATCTTGTGAACTTACAAATCCACTTCACACATATACATATGTATGTACGTACATACTTACATCTAGAAATTAATGTAAGTGTATATACATACATATATCTTTTAATGGTATAATTACTTAAATACCATAGGCCCATAAGCATTATCAAATGGAAAAAATCATCGTAGAGCACTAACTTATAAGTGTACATAATTCTTTCAAATATGTCTGTCATGGGTTTATAAGAGACTTCTGTGGGTTAGGTGATTCATATCTATTCTCAGGCGCCATAATGCACCGAACTGTACCCTTTATTACCAAAATGATTAGCGTAGGTCATAAATGCTCATTTGACAGTCACTCTACAATTCAAACCACACAAAATTAACAAGCTACTGAATCGCAAGATATTCGACAATTCTGATCAGACGCACACATGTTCAAATGTGTGTGTGTGCAGTCCACGGGTCCCAACTACTTCAAATGTTGGATTCTACAATTTAACACAAATGCTCATACATGTGAGCTGCTGTAACGGTAAGTGCTGATAGTGTGTGTGCATGCTCGTCGCGAAAACATATTCTTCGTATGAGCCTCACACTTCCATACCCTTTTTATAAATAATAATAAAAATGTCAACATTTTGCATGGGTATGACAAACACTTTCAAAAGTTTGGTATACTCTACTGTCGAGAGAGGAAAAATGAAGCCTCAGCGAGCAAATTTCAATTTTGGTGTGCTGCTGCTGGTGAGTTCTTACATATATATATATTGAAGAGAGAAGAGAGCAGATAATAAAAATATATGAGAGAGAAGAGATCAGAAAATAAGCATACATGGTTGCATAGAAGGGCTTTATATACAAATGGACCATTACCGAACGAGCGCTCGCAGAGCACTGATTTTCTTGTCACAGAGTACCCGCTGCTCGCAGCAAAAAGTAAAGCGAATTCGGAGAATTTGCCTGGGGCTGTCTCGTCATTGTGGGAGTTCGCTGAATTTTAGTGCTCTGCGTGTTATATCTATGTGTTATATGGTTAGTGCTATGTACCAACGTTGGTACAAATGTACCAATTGTCGAAACCGTGACTTCGACCGCCATCTATCGATAACATAATGTAGTATCGCAAAAGTGTCTCATGTGCAGTACACCCACCACTGAAGAAAAAAGTTTTTTCACGAATTTTGTAGCATTTATAAGAAATTAAAGTATCTCAAAATGTCCCGACAAGCCTCCAGATTGGATGCCAAGAAAGTGGTAAGTAAGCTGAAAGCCGAATAGAAGCCAGAACACTCACGGTTACTAGCCTGTAAGATTAGTTACTTGTTTTTGGTCGTAGTCTTAAGAACCGAACCATTTGAAGTGCCACCCACCCTCAAAATCGGCTTCACATTCGCTTTTGCAGTAAGTGAGGGCGTGTGAGAGGGAAACGAAAGCGAAACAAAATAGCGCAACCTGCGCGCTATGGATAACCATTTCAGCAGTAACCGTACAGCAGCACCAGCAACAACAAGAATGAGCAACAACACCAACAGCAACAACAACGGCAACAACAATGCAAACAACACGAGCAACACAAATGCCAACAATGCGAACGTAAACGCGGGAACGGCAACAGTTGGACAGCCAATTCAAGTGATACCCATGCCGCTGCTGTCGACAGCTGGCGGCCAGATCATAATCGGACAGCCGCAGGCACAGGCGCAGGCAGGCGCAGCAGCAGCTACCCTGCAGCCCCAGCTGATACCACTGCAAGCGAATCAGATCATGCTGCAGGCGCAACAGCAGCCACAGATGCAAGTGATGCAACTGCCCGACGGCCAGACCATATTCTATCAAACGCCCACGATCACATCCCTCGATCCGAATGCCGCGGCGGCAGCAGCAGCTGCCGTAGCAGCTCAGCCCGCGCCGCACTACCTCAACATCAATGGCCAGTTGGTGCAGATAACAGCGGCGCCCAATGCCAACCAAGCGGCGCCTGGAGCCGGCCAGCAGATTATCATGCTCCCACAAATGACGACGGTCAACGCCGCAGCAGCCGTTGCTGCCAATGCCCAGGCCCAGGCCAATAGCAATGCACAACAGCAACAACAACAGCAGCAGCAACAACAACAGCAACAGGCACAAGTCCAGGTGCAGCTGCAGGGAACGACAGTCACTGGCGGTGGTGGTGGTGGTGGCGGCGGAGCCAGCAATGCGAGCAGTGCGGATGTGAGCACCAGCACCACGGGAACGAATACAAACAGCGAGGACGAGAACTCCAAGGGCGAGCCGGACGAGGAGCCGCTCTATGTGAATGCCAAGCAGTATAAGCGCATCCTGATCCGGCGGCAGGCGCGTGCCAAGCTGGAGTCGCGCATACCCAAGGAGCGCTGCAAATATCTGCATGAATCTCGGCATCGGCATGCCATGAATCGGGCGCGCGGCGAAGGCGGACGCTTTCACTCCGCCCAGGAGAAGGGCGACTCGTCCGGCATGGATCAGATCGGGATGTCGTTGTCGGCGAGTGGCGGCGCAACCCTCAGCCGTGGCACAGCGCGTGCACCACCCAAGCTGATCGCACCACACCAAACGCCGAGCATAACCATCACGGCCATCAAGACGGAATAGCCGATGCTTCGAGTTTATACTGTAGATAGCACTTACCATCCCCCCTTCCCCCCCTAACATAGTTCTGTAAACTTTATATAGTTATTTAGATGTAATATTAAGTCATAAAGCTAAGCCTCAGGACAAGTGGAAAATAAATGTTTATTTTTTAGATTTGTGCATATGTAAAGAGAACCAAACTTATCTGTTAAGCTAACAGAAATGCCAAGAGTGAGCCACACTGTTAAGTTACCAGCCCTCTGGCGCTGTTAACTTAACAGCGGCTTGCTGTAAGGTTGGGACAACTCGATTACTAGCGAAATAAAACATGTTTTAGCCTTAGATATAGACAGTGTGAACAGTGTCTGCAACGATTTTATTTCTTCTCTTTCTCTGTACACGCACACTCACACATACATTTTTGTATAGAACTCGGAGTTCCTGACGTTAACATATGGCGCACTGGTCACACAGATGCTGCGCGACTTCGAGAACGTGGATGATGTGAACAAGCAGTTGGAGCGGATCGGCTACAACATGGGCATGCGCCTGATCGAGGACTTCCTGGCCAGGACCTCGGCCCCTCGCTGCCTAGAGATGCGAGAGACGGCGGATCGCATACAGCAAGCCTTCCGCATCTATCTGAACGTACAACCCACCATATCCAATTGGTCGGCCGCCTCCGATGAGTTCTCGCTGCTCTTCGACACGAATCCGCTGACCGAGTTCGTCGAGCTGCCCAGCGATCTGAGCAACCTGCGCTACAGCGCCATACTCAGCGGCTGCATACGCGGCGCCCTCGAGATGGTCCAGCTGGAGGTGCAGAGCTGGTTCGTGCAGGTACAGATATGTGATGATAGTTTATGTAGTTTAACATTAACATTATATAGTATAACATAGTTTAAATCACATTCACAGTCAGTGTGTACAGTGAAAGCTCTGTTAAAGCGAACAGCAGAGGCCTTCAACAGCTTCTGTTAAAGTGAACAGCAACTGGCTTTAACAGCCGCTGTTAAGTTAATTGAAAGTTGCTTTAACAGTCTTCTATGCTCGCTCTAGAGATCCTTCACTGTATGTGTGTGTGTGTGTGCGTGCGCGTGTGTGGAATACTTTGTGGTTGCTGCTCCTTCAAGGCAACTTGTTTTCGCTTTTGTTTCATTTGCAGGATCAACTGAAGGGCGACAATGTGACGGAGCTGCGTGTTAAGTTCGTGCGACGTCTAGAGGAAGCCATACCAGCTGGCGAGGATTAGATAGAGATAGACAGAGAAACATCCACAAATATATATATATATATAAATACATATATATTAGAGCGCGAGAAATACGTTTCTCAATTAGAGTTTAGTTTCAATCAAATTAAATTAAACAAAGAAAAACTGCATTCCGTAGCGAACTGCACAAAGGAAACAACAAACAACAATAACAATTATTATTAATTAATAAAAAAAATATATATAAACATTAAACATTTTTGTTATATTTTTATTCGACTTTTTACATCAAGAGTCAGCTTTAGAATATGAATATTTATATATGCGGATATACATTTTATTTTTTATATAATATATAGTAAAAGTATTTAATTTTGATTTTAAGGCATTTTTGTTTTAGTTAAGCTCAAGTTGCAAAAGCTAAACTTTTGGCTAAATTTTTAAATTGATTCTAATTCAAAAAGCAGTTGATTTTAAGTAAAATTGCAATCGATCAATTTGATCGCAACAAGTGCCCATCTCTAGTTGCATAACAAGCCTGTCCGCAGAGCCTAAGCAGCCATCTTGCTCACACTCAGCAACAGCAGACAGCTCCTGGCAGGCACTGCGCGCTGCAACAGACACTGTTAAAATACGCTGACTAGCTTTGTCCCTGTCTCTCTCTTGAAGTGGGCACTGGGAAGATTGCCATTTTGATATTTTTACAAGCTCACTAATACTACTGAATTGAACAGAATTTGAGAACTGTAAGCAGTAGAATTGATTAACAGAGCTAGAACAGTTCGCTGGCTTAACAGCCTCTGTTATTGCTAACATATGTATGTAGATATGCCTCTGCTATTGCTATTATACATATTTGTTGTTTTTTTTATAAAAGATAACAAATGTTAAATATTTTTGTTTACTTCATAAAAAACAAAACAAATCTTAGCGTTAGATAAAAGCATAAAACATAATATTTTAGAATTTGATTTTTAGTTTTTGCGGCTTTTCTTATAAATGTTATTTTGGTTTTATTTAACAAATTAACAACAACAAATAACAAAATTAAATTTCTTTTGGTTTTTGGTTTTTACATGGAATACTTTCTCACAGGCACGAATACAATACTTTTTTATACTTTTTTTTTTATATAAATTTAAAGCGTTTTTTTCATTTGGATTTCAGCTGCAATTGTTGCTTGCTGTTGTTGTTGTTGCTGTAGCAAAAGTTGTTGTTGTTCTGTTGCTTCTGGTTTTTGGTTTTAGTTCTGCTGCGGGCAAAGCATTAAATTGAGGTTCCGGCGCGTGAGCACTTTGCGCAAAGCTTGCAGCGTCTTCATGCAGATGACAACGCAACAGCCATTGGCCACGCCCTCCGCCGGGCTCTTGCAGGTGCAGGCCGAGCTGTTGCCGCTGCTGCTTGTGATGGCCGGCGGCGGCAGCGGCTTGGCAGAGCAGCAGCTGGAGCTAGCAACGGGCGGCGCGGGACTGCAGCAGCCGCCGCCAGTGGGCATGGGCATGGCCGGCTTGCTGCCACAGCAGCCGCCAGTAGGGGGAGGAGGTGGAGCTGGTGCAGCACAGCAACCACCTGCACCACCTCCGCCACTAGGCGCACAGCCACAACCGCTGGCTGCCGCTGGCGCTGGCTTTGGCTTGCCACAACCACCACCGCCGCTCATGGAAGCCAGATTCTGGAGCAGCAAAGCAACATCCTCGATGTTCTGATTCATTTCCGCTTGGCGTTTACTCACTTTTTTGCTGGACACCGAGGAGCTGCCGCAGATCCGCTTGCCGCTGTTCGTTGCGCTCGCTGTGGTTGTTGTCACGGGCTTGGGCTTTGGAGTGGCTGTGGGTGTGGGCGTAGGTGTTGGCGTGGCTGTGGTTGTGGCCGTGCCACCACAGCCGCTGCCACAGTCGCCGCCATGGCAGCTCTTGGTCTGGTCACACTTGCAGTTGGTGCAATTGCAGATGCCCGCATCTGCTGTGATCTGCTTGAGCGTCGGTTTGTTGTCCCTGATGTCCAGCTCGAGCAGGCCAGAGGCGTCGCTGGGCACCTGGGCAGCCTGCTGGAGGGTCGCCTGGAGCAGCGCGCTGTTGTTGTCGATGGTCATGAGTATGTCGTTGAGCAGGGACTCCGTCTCCATGTCCTCGTCGTTGTCATAGCTGTCGTCCTTGAGCAGCTCCTCGATGTTCTGCGGATTCAGCTCAAGCGTGGGCAGCGTTTCCACGCTGTCTGTCGGCTGCTGGGTGCTGCCACTCAACATCTCCACGTCCAAGGGGGCTGGCGGTGGCATGGCCAGCTCCTCCATCTGGCCGCTGATGGCGTTGCCAAAGCTTGGCTTCAGATCCACAAAGCTGGGCATTTCGGTGGGCAGCACCACGCAGGCATCGGTCAACGGTGCCCGGGCCATGATGGGTTTGGAGGCGAGCACGCCCGCGTCTATCCAGGGACTGGGTATCTCCTCCTCGGCGGCATAGGACAAAGGATATGCCTGCGACGTCTCGGGCAGCATAAACACATTGGACAACTGCTGCAGCACCACGCCGCTGTCGTTGCTCGTCGTCTCCGAGCTCTGACTGCCCGGATTGAGCAGCACCATGTCTGCCTCCGACTCCCGCTCCAATTGCTCCTCGAGCTGTTGCTGCTGCTGTCCCTGCTGCTGCTGATCCTGCAGCAACTTGAGGGCTGCCCGTTTGGATTTCTTCTTGCTCTTGTTAAGGAGCTGCCGCTGGTGCGTCTTCTTGTGCGACTTGAGACTGTGCGAGGTGCTGAAGGACTTCTGGCAGCTGTCCTCCTGACAGGGATACGGCTTCTCGCCCGTGTGCGTGCGCCGATGCGTCTTCAAATGGTGTGACGCCGTAAAGGCCTTGCCACAGTCGTCCTCGGGGCACTTGTAGGGCCGCTCCTGGGTGTGGGTGCGCATATGCTTCTTCAGATCGCTGAGGGTCGTAAAACACTTTTGGCACATTTCACAATTAAATGTCTCGCCATTGTGCAGACGTAAGTGGGCGTGCAATCTGATCAAATATATAAATAAATACTGATTAGCTATAAATATATGTATATATGTGTGTATAGATTTGATTGCTCACCTGTATCTTGTATTGAAGGCCTTATCACAGCCGCTCACCTCACACTCGTAGGGCTTTACCTTTGTGTGGACACGTACGTGGATCTTCAGACTGTATGAGGTGAGAAATGCTTTGTTGCAGCCCTCCTCTGTGCACTTGAAACTGTAATCACCTGTAAATGTAATGTAAGCACAGAGAGTTAATAACAGTTTAATATTTACTGAATTAAATATTGCGCGCTCGCTCAAAGTCAACGGCGACGGAACACAAAGTATGCGTTGTCGGTCAGTGTTGGCAAACATGGTCTAAAATTGTCTGTGCCTGCCATTTATCGATAACCAAAATGTAAGCAGATGGAACAAAAAGAAGGTTGCTTTGCACCTTGTATAAAAAAATTAGCTAACAATTAATTAAGGTAGTTGAATATGAATATATTAAAAAAAAAAAAAAAAACAAATCATAAACAGTTATTTGTTTTTTTTTTATTGCAAATACAATATTTACTAACTAAACTTGTTCGTTGCAATGACGTCACAACCACCGTTTGCATGCATAACACGCCTGTCACTGTGCACGCCAGTGTTGCTTAACGTTGCAACGACGAACAACTGTTTGCGTACTAGACGAGGCGCACGAACGCATGAAAATTAACAAAAGCAAGCGATTTTGAAATATAAAAAAAAAACAAAAACAAATAATGGTTGACTCTGAAGAGAAACTAATCAAAAGCGTTAAGAACCATGTGTGCTTGTATAACAAATCACACATTGATTTTCGTCAACGGCATAAAAGACACAATGCCTGGGTGCAAGTCTCAATTGAATGCGGTTTGCCAGGCAAGTAGCAAAATTATATATGAAAATAAATACATATAAATATATATTCATATATTTATATTTAATGCATTTTCAGTTAAGCAAAGTCAATGTCGCTGGAAAACGTTGCGCGATCGTTTCGTGCGGGAATATAATAAATGCATTGAGACACAAACGGAGTCCAGCAGCTGGATGTACTACAAGAAGCTCAATTTTCTGCTGACCCACATCAAACTACGAGGCGGCCGGTAAGGATTTAAGTTAAGTTTCATACTCCATTCAATTATATAGCCATGTCTTGCAGCTATGGGATTGATCAACAAAATACCTATGTGACAAATAAGGACTTAACTAGTCAACAGCTGCTCAACCTTAAGAATGACGATACAAATGGTGGCTACTCCAGCGACTTGGATACCCAAACGCCAATCTTTGAAGACTGCCATATGGACGATGCCCTAAGCGAAGCTTCCGGCACAGAACAGCAACAGCTGCCACTGGGACTACAGCTTGCTCAGGAGAAGTTCCACAAAGTCATGGGCGTGCTGCAGAACGTGCTGGAGCAGAAGCTCAGCGAGCAGACAGGCAGTGCGATCCATGCAGAAGCGCCGCAAGATCCCTTCTACAAATACCTCGAGAGCATACTGAGCCGCGTGGAGGCCAATGCTCGCGCGGATATACAATTGGAACTGCTCAACTTCGCTAATACGTTGGTAAAAAATGCACAAGCACAAAGTACAAATTTATAAACTAAATAAAGAGGTCTAATCCAGATATCGATATTTATGTAAATGTACAAGTTATCGATGAATTAAAGCCAGCTTAAAGGAGTCAATGAATTGAATTGAAATACATTGTGAAACAATTCCTATTAGATTATTATTATATTTGTTATCGATATTGATAACAGTTGATGTTATCGGTAAACAAACAGTCTCTAGTTGTAGACAGTCTGATTTTATACCTAGTTTACTATAGAGTTAATTGATTAACTGATCTGAAACTGTTATATAAGAAATATATATGTATATATCGACTCACCTGTGTGTGTCTTTAAATGTGTGCGCAGATTTCCGATTGTGCTGTAGCTCCGAAAACAATTCTCATAGTTGCATTTGTATCGGCTGAGAGCTTCATCTGAGCTCTGCGAGTTGGAATTCAAATAGATATCTTATATTAGCAATGCGAACCACTTAGTTTAGATGATCATTATGTAAAAAACTATGTACAAAGTCGTCTTTAGGTCGTTAGCTAGTTATGTATACTTGATGTATAAGTCGTAAGTCGGATCAATAAATAATATTTTTATAAGGATTAAGTGCATGCGATGTATGTAAGGAATTTGTTTATCAATGTTTTTGGATGAGTTTTTGGAATGGATTGTGTCAAGTGTCGAAGGGGTTTCGTTTTAGCTATAACTACGCACCGAGTTGACTGTTTTTTTTTTTTAATGCGAACAATGTTAACAATTTGCATTAGACGACTAGCAGTTGATTAAGTGGGCGGGGCAGTGGAGCACCTGCTCCTGCCAGCCTGCTGACTTTAGCTCTAGGATTAAGAAGTTCTTTTTTTCTATAGCTACAAGCGGAGTTACAAAAAATTAGTTGAACAACACATTTGCGACTGTGTGTGTGCGTGTGTCAGTTTGGCATGGGCGTGGCTGTGCATGGAATGGGGGCTGAGTACCTCGTACGCCATCGCCATCAGGTGATCCTCGTCGGTGTCCTTGTGCAGGGCGCCCGGATGGATGCAATGAGCCAGCTCATCCTCCTCATCGGGCTCCGTTTGCTCTTCGATAAAGCTGTAAGATCGTTCGGTTATATATCTCTATATGTGTCTCTCCCACTATCTTCTCTTCTCTCTCTCTCTCTCTTTCTCTGTGTGTATAAGTGTGTGCGTGTGTTTCTATGTACATCGCTCGCCAGTTGGAAACAAACAAAAAGAAATGCGTCGGGCGAGCTGCTGCGCTTAATTTGTGTCAGTGGGCCGTTAAAATCGCGATATATAAATATATATATGTATGTGTATACATATCTTGATATATATGTATATACATACATGTATATTCATAAGCACATTAAACATATACATACATACACACATACAGTGATCGCTCGCAAAGTCAACCCGGATTACTTTCTTTAACTCTTTAGATTGGCAAATTAATTTAATTTAAAATCAAGCTTACAGACGAGGGCTGTAATCCTCATTACAATTTGAATTCGAGCTTACTGGCCAGGGCTGCAGACTCAACAAGAATACTCTTGCTGGTTCAGTTTATGGTTCGATTTACTAGTTCAACTGGAAGCGATATCCGTTAAGATTTAAATTTAAAATTTAAATAAGGGTTATAAATGCAAGGTTTCTATTTGCGAGCGATCACTGTACTTGCAAATTAATAGCATATATATTTATGTGTATATATATTTAGTGAGGTTAGGGAGCAACAATAAGAGTGGAAAACAAAGAAACAAATTCATTAATTAAAACAGTTGACAACAGGCAAAGCAGAAACATCAATCAATCAAAACAAACAACACAAACATAGCAAAGGCAAACAAGATTAGTTGAGCTGGAAACGCCTTAAAGCTTTAATAAGCTGATTAATTCATATTTAATATTGTCATGGTCAAACACGAAATATACACAAAAAAAAAAAATAGAAAAGAAAAACTATAAAGGAAAAGCCAAAAGAAAACAACAATAAAACAATATTGAATTTGAGAAATTAATGTGGGGGCGTGACTGACGGGCAGCGCGCGCAGCGGCTTGCCCCGTTCCCTGTCCCTCTTCCTGCTCTTTCGCCCACACTCTCGGATGCCAATCGCTGTCCCTGTCACGGACACAGCTGGTGACCTCCCCTCTCACGTCCACTCTCTCTCTCTCTCTCGCTAGGTGCTCTGCCTGCCCCTTTCACAACCTGCCCTAATCGCAAGTGCTGAAAAATGGGAAATATGATTGAGGTGGAACACTCATAGTGATAAAAATAGCGCGACGCAGACGTAGACGTAGAGGGTCGAACGGCACTAAGCGACAACAACAAAAAATATGAAAAAGGAAAAGATAAATGTATATATATGTATATATGAAATGATTATTATTGTACTAAAAATGAAAACAACTACAAAAGCTAAGGCTAACCACGTCATTAAAAATCATTTAGAATTATGCTCCCACTGGGATCGCAAATTGGAACTGGTCAAGCTGTATGCACGTATCCAATTGGAACTGGTGAAATTGCACACGCAAATGGCCAATCAGGCGAGCCAATAAAAATACTAAAAATATCGATAAATATTCAATTAGAATTTGAGGTACTCTAATGAGAGTGCCTGCAGAAGACTCAAAGAATTTCTTTCGTATTTCATTAAAAATATAAAAAGATTTTTTTAAAATAATATTAAATCAATTTTCATATTAACTAGCGTAAATTATCCCAGTGGAAATTTACCAATAGAAGTTAGCAGCTGAGATCTAATTGGAACATTCAAGTTTTTAAATGTAAATGAAGAGCCTATTTATTATTATATGCCAAAGTGAATCAAACGCAATTTCTGCAGATATTAAATAAAATCTTAACTGAAATTAAATCAACAAACTGTAAGCCTATGGAAAAGAACAACGATTGTGCGCCAATCAGAACAAGTGTCTTAACTGCTAACGAATGCTGATAAGAAATGCAAACATTGCTCCACTGATTTACAAGCTTGATTTTTAATATATATGTATGTTTATAGAATAAAAGCTAGAATTGATGCCAAAGTCTGTCTTTTTTACATCATTCTCTTAATTTGATGGAATATTCTGGATTTGAATTTCACAATGGACAATCTAATTGGAAAGCGGCTCATTTGCGGATAGTGTGAATGAGTATGAGAAAAACATTGGTTGTTGGTGTTTTTCTACTCAAGTATGTATACACAAAATTATATATATGTATATAGTATATATATTGATGTATATATGCAGCTGTGTGCGTGTTTTGTAGTGGGGGGAATATCTAAATGCGTTCATCGGCATAATTATTTTTAGACCAAACAAACAATCATCGCAGAAGGCGATTGCAACGCTGCCGTCGCAGCAGCAGCAGAAAACCGTTACAAACATAGAGTACACACTCACATATACATACATGCATGTGTGTGTGTGTGTGTGTGTGTGTGTTCTGTATTGGTATGTATTAGAGGTGGGCGAACACCGGCGGAACACAAATCAGGCAATTAGCAAACAACTTGCAAGCATTTCGGACACTTAACAAACGCGCGTTGTAATAAGTGGACATTGGAATTGTTGATATTTGCCAAAAAATTGATGAAGAAAGGGCCGGGGAAGATAGATGATTGCTTTTTACGGCTGCCTTTTGAGTCTAATTAGTTTTGAAATAGAAACGCGAGAGATAGACAAGGATAGATGGATACAATGTATGTGTATCGGCTGGCAGCACGTCACATTCTAAGCAGACGATAGAAACATGCAGCAGCGCGGCACATTTGTGTGGGCGGTGGAAAATTTAGCCATGGGCGGGGGTTAGCAGCAGATACCAAGGGAAATTCTGGCTGAAGTGCACACACCTGGCAACATTCAAATGCCACTCAAACGGGCAATACAAATATCGATTATAATAACTATCATCCCTAACTATGGTTAGTGCTAGCATGCAGTACAAAGGCAAAGGCAAAATCAATAATCGATAAGCGTAAACAACAACAGAAACAGTGTTGCCGTGCATGCAAAGGGGTGGCTGCGAGTGCTTACTACCTCGTCCCGACAGTGAAATATGCAGTAGAAATAGTAGTAGGAGTAGAACTTGATGCATTTGGTGTTGAGTTGTTGTTGTTGTTGTTGTTGCTGTGACTGCTTGCTGCTCTCGAAGGATCTTCATTGGCCGGCACCATGCTGAAGGACACCACTGTGGGTGGCTGCACCTGAACGAGCTCTTGATTTTGAAACTGATACTCCAGCGTGAAGCAAATGTCGTCCACATTGTATGCGCCGACAGCCGCTGCGTTCTCTGATCGTATGGGCATGGCAATGGGTGTGGGTGTATGTGTTGGTGTCGGTGTATGTGTGGATGAGGTTGTGGTGGTGTTGTTGTTGTGGTTGTTGTTGTTGGTGGTGGTGCTGGTTAGCAACAGGGGTGCACTTAGTGTGAATATCGCATCGTCAGCTATGTCAATGTTGTTGTTGTCTGTTGTCTCCTGCAGCAATGTGTACGTAGTGGTTGTTGTTGTTGTTGTGACTGCATTGTCCGCCTCAAGTGTTAAACTTATGCCTAATGGTTGCAGCACCTGTTGCTCCCCAGCCGCATGGCTGTAAATGCTTCCGCTGCTGCTGCTACTGCCGCTGCCGCTGCCAACGTCCGCATCCAGCTTGGGCGCCAGCAGCGATGCCAGCAGCGCCTTGTCCTCGAACCCGTCAAAGTCCAGCGAGATGGGCGGGGAGCCCGTTAGCGAAGTGCGCGTCGAGTTTGTATCATAATCCCTACTGTCTGATAAGGAATTTCCGTGATTCGATGACTTCCAGCTGTGCTCGTATTGTTGCTGTTGCTGTTGTTGATGTTGTTGCTGGAAGGTTTCGTCGCTGCTCGCATCCATTTTGTACTTATTCTACTTCTATATCACACTCACACACTCACTTATGCACTCGTATACATACGTATTTTACGCATGCAATTTTATACTATTTTTTACTTATATCACTGCGCACTGCTGATACATATATATGCATATGTATTACAGAAGAAATTAGAAATATTATAAAGAGTACAGCGGCGATCCGAACCAAGAACGAAAAATAATCACGTCCACGCAGCGCAACAACAAAGATAAGACTAGCGATGGTCGTGGGTGTGTTAGATGTAAATCGATGTATCGATTCTATTTTCCTGATTAACCTATCGTTCTCTTATTGGTAAAACGGGCATTCCTTTAGTGATTAACAATTCAATTTATATTTATAAATCATTTCAGAAAAAAATCAATAATTCTAGAAACATTTATGGAATTATGTGTATGGGAGTTATTGAAATAAAATGTCTATTATTTCAACTGAACTCTGTCATTTCAAAAAATAATTTCTTAAATTTTATATATTATATTATAATATTAATATTAATATTTATGATTAAGAAGAGCGTTGCAAATAAGATTAGCATTTTATACTGTATTATTATTGTTTTTAATATTCATTGTTGCAGGCGCTTTATATAACTACATTTTGCTTTTAACTAGTACACATTTTATTCAAATAGCAATAGATCAGAAAATTAATCAAATAAATATATCTTAAGAAAAGCCAGTAACAATCGCTTAACAAATTTATGCAAATTTGCATATGCTAATGAAGTCAGAATTCAAATGAAATATTTGGCGCCTTTAGATGGTGTTCAAAGTATCGATATCGATACCACACGAAATGCGGTCACACTGCAGCAAAGGTAGTACATATACAAAATTCATTGATTTTGTCAACGTAAAACACACAGCGCATAGCTGCACAGGCAAAGCATATAAAGTGAAGATAGTTAACTAAATTAGGAACGCAGCTGGAACAAGGCACAAAATGCAAGAGATGCCAGCGAATAATGTGCAACTGCTGTAAAGACTCGCCAAACAAACGAACGGCCAGCTAAGAGTAACAAAAAAAATCCAATAAGAAAGAAGTGCGAGAAAAAGAGCATACGGTGTAAAAGGAAAAAGCGAGCAAAAAAAAAATTAAACAATATATGTACGCAAAATAGAAAATGACAATCGTTGTAGAAGATTAATTATTGTGGCAATTGTGGCGCACCAGCGGCCGGTCGTAAAATGCCAAGGAACACTTGCAGGCCAAGTGAATGTGTAGCTAACGGTAATACTGGCAACAACACCAACAATAACAACAACGGCGATAAGGCTAACGGTAACCATGATGATAGCAGCACAACAGCGGGCAGCAGCGGCGTTGCCGTTGCCGCCGCTGCAGCGATCGTCAAACAGGAATTCGATGCAGCGCCTCCAGTGTGCCACAGAAAATCCGAGCGCCGAAAAATCGCACGCGACATATTCCTGGTGTTCGAGGAGCAGCCGTCGCGGCGTCGACGCGGTCGTGGCGGTGCCCGGAGCACGCGCGCCAAGCAAAAGTTCGGTCACTTGAAGGTGCCCAATACGCCGCGCATCAACAAGAATCTGTTGCGCGACATCAAAACGGAACCAAAGTGCAGCGCGGCAGCCAGCGTGGAGCTGCCGGCAGCCAAGCCAATAGAGACGGCGCCGGTGCCGGAACCAGAGCCGGAACTGGAGCCACAGCTAGAGCCCGAACCGGAGCCAGAACCACAGCAGGAGCTACAGCTGCAGCTGGAGCTAGAGCCTGATCAGCCGAAGGCGACTGTGAAACTTGAAACCAAAACAGCATCAAATGCAACAACAGCAATTGCAGCTGCAACAGCAACAGTTGCAGCTGCCCCAACAACAGCAGCAACAGTTGCCACTGCGCCGGCTACAATCGCTGCCGCAGCAGCAACACCTCAGCTCAGCCAAAGCCAGCAACTGTCGCCAGCAGCTCAGCGGGCAGCAACAACTCCAACACCAACACCAATACCAACATCAGATCCAGCTCCAGCTGCAGTTGCCACTCCGACAACGCCCAGCGTGAATCCCATATTCCTGTGGGTCAAGCAGGACGACACGCGCATTGTGGAGGTACGGTGCGAGGACTACGATAAACGCAATCGCATACGCCTGACCAAGACAACAAACGGCTGGCGTTCCATGCCACGCACGGATGCCTCGTCCAGTCGCATTGTCAAGTTCTTCCACAGCACAGCGGCGGCGCCCTTGCTGAAGGTCAAGCGCGAACAACTGCAGCAGCAACAATCCATTGAGCAGGAGGAAGAGGAAGAGGAGGAGCCAGTCGAGCAGCAGTCGGAGTGGACTGTGGTGGGTCAGGAACAGCAGCAGCGACAGCAACTGGAGCAGGATCAGGATCTGGGCCAAGACCAGGACCAGGACCAAGAGGATCAGGCTGTCATTGAGAATGTTGTTGTTGTTGTGCCGCCCCAGCAGACGGAGCAGGAGTCAGATCAGCAGGAGCAGCAGCACTCCGAGCAGAACCTGTCCACGGATGTCTGCTTCGATGCGCTCCTCGACAGCGAAACGAATGCCTCGACGAGGGCCACGAAGACCAACACCAGCAACGCCAATACGCCCACATATCAGAGCTCACGCTCACGTTCCCGCTCCCGTTCCCCGACGCGATCCCGGACGCCCACGCCCGCGCCGCTGGAGTTGCAGCTGTGCCCCAAAACGGGTCTGTTTCTGCCCAAAGGAGCTGCTGGGGCAGCCCTTGCAGCCGTAGCAGCTGCTGAGGTACCACTCGCTGAGGAGGAGACGGCTGCGGGAGAACTGGAGACAGCTCCAGCGGATCAGGCAACCCTTGAAGCGAACAGCAAACATCTCAAGGATCTGCTGGACGATGCCGATGATCTGCTGCAGAACTGCAGCAGCGACAATGGCAGCAACGGAGCCGAGCTGCTGGAGTCGCTGGTGCAGCGCGGCTGCGAGGATAATCTCATGGAGCAGCAGCAGCAGGGTACTGCAGGCGTAGCGGCCGGCTTGAGTTCCTTCTGCGTGCCGGACGTGGTGGCTGGCAAGGAGCTGCCCAGCATTTTGGGCATGGACAGCAGCGACGCACCCAAGTGCCTGTCCTTCAACGAGGCCGGCGAGATCGAAGGACTCAATGGGGAGCTCTTCATGGGCATAGATAGCTTTGACAAGCAGCCGGAAGTTGAGACGGAGGCAGATGCCGTGCCCACTGTATTGCCCGACAAGGAGCACCAGCAGCTGGAGACCATCACTGTGCCGGACGAGACGCCCAAGGATTTGAGCTACAAGAAGCGCGAAGAGGTCTGCCCGCCCTCGGAGTCGCGGAGCCAGTGCGCGGTGACCTCCAGCTCGGATATACTGAAATCGAAGTCGCCCGATCCCGAGCTGCTGCCGATGCCAGCAACGAGCATACCAGCCGAGGTGGAAACCACCTCCGAGACGATCAAGCATCTGATATTCGAGCAGTTCCTCAAGCTGAACGGGAACGCCCAACAGCAGCAACAGCAGGCGGAGCCCATGGATCTGGGCAAGGCGACGACGACGCGGGGCGTGGACAAGCTGCACACGGTGGTCATCGACGATGAGGATACGGACGCAGCGGAGCCGCTAAAGAAGCGCTCGAAGCCCATCAAAATGGACAAGGATCCGGATGCATTGACCCAGCTGAAGATGCTGCTGAACAATCCCCAGTGGAAGGTGCCCGATCCCATACTAGTGCCAAAGGATCGCCTGGGAGCAGTGCTGGCTTCGCCTGCTCGCGAGATTCCGCTGCTGCTGACCACCAGGCCGGAGTTGCGGCTGCCCGAGGCATTCGCCTACCCAGAGATAATACAGAATCCCAATATATTGGTCGTCACCATGGAGCAGTTGGAGGCCATACTCAAGAACGATTCAGAGCAATCATCATCATCCAAGTCGTTGAAGCCGGGCGATGCACTGGCTCTGACTGCCCATGCGCCAGCCTCCGCCTCTGCCATCCCTGCCTCGCCGCTGCCGCTCGTACTGCAACCGAGCAGCAAGGCAGCTGCTAGCCCCAGTCCTAGTCCCAGCCTGCTGAAACACGCTGCTGCAGTTGCTCCGAAGGCAACGCCACCTGCGCCACCGCCGCCCACGCAGCTGCTTGCCAAGGCGAGCGCCGCTGCGGCACCTCAATCCTCGCCAGCGGCCGACTCAAGCATGTCGCAGGAGCTGAACGCCACAACGCTTGCGCTGCTGCAGCAGATGCTCTGGCTGCCCTACTTTGGCCAGCTCTCACAGGAGTTCTTCAAGACCCTCAAGGACCCACTTGGATTGCAGCGCAAGTTCATGAGCAATCTTCTCCCTTTGTACAACAGCCAGTTCGGGCTGCAGCATCTGGACGAGCTGTACAAGCATTGCCTCAAGCAGAAGTCCAACGCCAGCGAGGATCTGACGCCAGCCAAGCAGCAGCCCACATCGGCTGCCTTCAATGGCTTATCCAATCCCATGGAGCTGGCGTTCATGCAGAAGCTGCTCCAACAGCAGCAGCAACACCAGCAGCAGCAGCATCTGCCCAAGGAGTCGCAGGAGCTGCATCTGGAGCATAAGCGTGCTAGGCGTGATCCTGTGGATGCCACGCCCCTGCACATACCCGACTTCAGCAAGCAGCTGCCAAAGGCAACGTCCACAGCAGCTCCGAGTGCCACGCCTCCGACGCCCACACCAACAACGCCTGCAGCGCAGCAGCCGGCAGAGCACAAGCCACGGCTCACCTGCAAGTCCTTATCCAATCTGCTGGAACCCGAAAGCAATATGGTGCCACTACTGCAAGTGCCCTTCGATGGACTCCGTCGCAATCCGATGCAGAAGCAAACGACGCTGGAGTTAGCCAAGGAGGCGAATACCGGGCGAACGCTGCGCAGCAGCAAGGCCTGCGTCACTTACAATCCTGTTGATCACACCAAGCAATCCCAGTCGCAGTCGCAACAACAGCAGCAACAACAGTTGCAACAACAACAGCTGCTGCAGCAGCAGCAGCAGCGCAAACGGGGCAACATGTTGGCCCATGAGGTGCAGCAGCAGCAGCACTTGGCAGAGGCTGCGGCCGCAGCTGCAGCAGCGGGTGGCGCCGCTGGACTTGATGCCAATTCGGCGCTGTGGCATCCACTCTTTGGCAGGTAAATATTCGAAATGTGAATCTTAATTTAAATTTATCAGGTCCTGCATTCGCTCATTTTTGAATCGAGTTAAATCGATAATTTAATTAAGTCAGTAGTTCATGAACTATACAAACGATTGACTGGGTCATGAACTAGGTCAATGTCAAGGATGTGCAGAAGCTCGATATTTTTATTTTATTAGTTAATCGATAATTGAATTGAATTCAAACAAGTTCGAAAATTTGAATTTTTCGAAGAGTAGTAGAAGATTTTCGAATTTTATAAAGTTAAGTCGAGCTCTAGTCATTCTAACAGCTAATCAAGATATCCGTTGGACATTTTCAACACTTATTCGATCATTAATGAAATTCGCTTTAACTTTCGAACAGCAATCCAAAGCAGGGCTACAATAGCCCTTGGCAGTGGACGACGGTGACGGCAACTGGCGAATGACAGTCAAGCCGGGCTCACAAGGAGCCAGCAGCGGCGGCAAATATGGCCAGCAATAACCATAACAACACTAACAACAGCTACGAGGAGCAACAGCTGGATTACAACAGCAATGGTTGCAATTACCATGCAGCGACAGCGACAGCAGCGAAGCAACAGGGATTGACCGCAACGGCAGCCAACAATCAAAATAATCACAATAATAGCAACAAATTTAGTTATCCAACGGCAGCAGCTGCTGCTGCCATGGAGAACATGTTCCAAAGCAATCATCAGCTGCTCAATTCTTATCTGTATCAGAAGAACGATGCCGCTGCTGCTGCTGTTGCTGCTGATGCGGGCTACATGACAGAGCAAAGCTACTGGCAACAGCAACAGCAGCAGCAGCAACAACACCACCATCAACACCAATCCCAGCAGCAGCAACATCATCAGCAACAACAACAGCAGCAGCACAAGCAACAACAGCAGCAACATTGGAACAATCACAACAGCAATACCAACAGCAACATCAGCAGCAACAACAACAGCAGCGGCAGCAGCAGCAACAATCAGCGCAGCAGCAACAGCTATGCGAACAACTATGCTGCAGCAGCAGCTGCCTCCATGTACATGCAACACTTCAATCCGTACATGCAGCAAAAGGCCGCGCTGCTCGCCGAGAAGGCAGCACAGGCGGCGGCAGCAGCGGCAGCTGCAGCTGCGGCCCACGGCAACAGCAGCAGCAACAAGCACGGGCGGTACGCGGGCGATTACGGTTAGGCGGAGGCCTAGCCCGGCGGGAATCGAGCGCGGCAACGTTTAACCCAAAGTAAAACACTTGCATATTAACATAACATAAATCATATAGGAATAACTGCATAATAACATAATAGTAACAGTACTTGGAATATAGAGGCGGTACGTATAGGCCATTTTAACGCAAGGAATTGCTAAGGAGTACACAAAATCCTTAAATTAATATATATACAAACATTAAAAGTAAACAACAACACAGCAACAACAAGGTAAACAAGGCAAGCAACAATAATTAAAACAAAACAAGAAAAAACAAAAAAAAAATATTAAAAAAAAAACAATTAGTAAAAATTTGTTATTGGTAGTTTGTTAAAAAAAATACGAAAAAAAACCTAAAAAAGTAAAAGATAAAAACAAAATATTGTAGATGAGACAAGTAAGAAGCAGAGGCAACAAGAGAAAACAACAAGAGAAAAACAAAAACAAAAGTAAACCTAATTATTGTATTATTGTTAACCCAAGCTGCGTTATATTATTATTATTATCATTATCATTATTATTATGATTATTATTATTAACTCAAGTGTGTGTGTATATAGCGTTTTTATCTAGATGTATTACACTTAGTAGGACCCCTAAGACCCAATCCCTACTCCCAGGGCCCACCCCCCTCCCGTACCTTTCCCAGCTCTTTGAGTCCCTCAGAACGCAGCGCTAAAAGGCAACAGAAACAACAATTTTTATATTCATTCCGCATAAGCAAAGCTAACAACAACAAAAGAAAGTTTTTCTTTTATCCCTCTATTATTATTATTATTATTATTATTATTATGCTTATTATTTATATATCGAAATGAATCCCTTAAAAAACAAAAATCGTGCAATCTTACATCAAAAATATATATGTTTATGTTTATGTTTTTTTTGTAACAAAAAACAAAAATGAAAATCACTACAAATTTATAAAAACAAAACGAAAAATGGCAAAAGCAAAAACATGAAAAATAAAGTGAAAAAAAACCTTTTAGAGAATTTCGCTGATAACGGCAACAGAATAGCAAAAAAAAAAAAATTTGAGTTTGTTTTTTATGGGGCTTAAGGGCTGCGTTTAATATGCGTGGAATATATAAAATTACTATATCTACTATTTTTAATTTAAATTTGAAAATATTTATGGGTAATAAATAACCGAACTCTGGCCTGAAACTTGCAAGCGTTCAAGGTGCGACATATAGAATATATGCCAGATCTGGTCAAAGAGTATATATATATATATGAAATATGAGCTCACATGGATAAGCAAAAACCAGATTAATGATTAATCATGCATATATCCATATAAATATATATATGCTTGAGTCATCAATTGAGCTTTGCCTTCAATACAGAATTCAATGAATCATTTATATATATACAATTTGACAGAGTTCGAGCTTAGATTAGGGATTAGTTTTGGGCCAACTCTATTGCTCATTGCTTCGCAGATTTATAAGTATATATAGTATAGATATATATGTTTATATTTTTAATTTCGGTGTATAGATATATTTGTATATATGTATGTATATAAATGTTAGATTTTGTTATCCTTTGTATAAATACGCAACTGTTTCACTTATGGATTAGGTTCTATAGTTTAATTAAAAAGAGTTCCGCTCTCGTTATTGTTTCCGTGATTTTTGTAAAGCATTTGAAATGCGCGCGTGCGAATGTTGTGTTCAGCTTATTTAGTGTACGTGTTTGCTTGTGCTCCCAGCCGATTGAACGTGATATCGCGGTATATATATATATATATATATATATCTATATAGTATATCCAGTTCCGAGAATTTGTTCGCCTACTCGATTTGGCGCTGCGCCTCCTGCAGTCGCGCCACCACGGCCTGGTAGAACTTGATCTGCTCTCCAATGAACGCTCGAATCGTTTGCTTCAGATGCGTATCTCGCTCGGCCTTGAAGTGGGTCAGCTCAGCTAGCACCGTATAGGAGACGACGTCTGTGCGTCGGTTCACGTCCTGCAGCTGGGCATTGCTCATCTTGCCTTCGGCCGTGGAGCGTTCGCAATCCTTGCGCTTCTGTATGGCGCCCTTGTGCGTCGAGAATATATCCGGAAAGCAGTTCAAGACACCTCTGGAAAACCAAGAAGGGATTAAGTAACATAGGTATCATTGGCATATCTCAGACTCACCTGTATATATGCAGGCGATCAGAGAGGGGAATCCAATCCTGCTTGGGCTGATCGCCAAAGAGCTGACCGATGCCTATGTAAATGCCACCGATGCGACCCACACTCTCCGACAGCGCCACTCCGTTCCGGGTGGGCGCGCGCCGCTCGTCGATGCTCAGCGATTTGGCCAGGTCAGAGAGGCCGTCGCCGATGCGTTGGAATTCTTTTTTGCTTTGGGTTAGCGAACGCTTGGCCATGTCGTTGGAAATGTTATTCAGATTGCGTATGGCCATGTCCATGCTGTGTATGAACTGTGTCCCGCTCTCCAGCTGGGCATCCACCTTCGAGTGCAGCAGATTCTTGTCCGGCGGCGAGATGGCCAGGCAGTAGTTGACACCCATGTACGGATCGCGTTCGGCTTTCCGCTTGCCCGACTTCCAGATCTTCTCGTCCGTGCAGGTCAAGAAGTGATACCACACCTCGCATTTCGATATGACCGGATGCCGGCAGACCCAATCCACGAACTCCTGCAGCTGTACGCGCCGATGCTCCACGAATTGCTCCTCATACCTGCCCGAGATCTGTTTGTCCGGCAACGGGGGCACAGGTATCAAACAGAATTTATCCGCCAGCCGTTCGTGCAGCCAATCGAAGTGCTTGTAGCGACGCGATACCTGAATTGTGTGTTCCATGTTAGATTAGATACAAGAATTCAATTTCGAAATTGTGACACAGCACTGAGTCATAAAGTGTGTGTGTTGAGTAGCTGTAAAAGAGCAATTGCAAACAAACAAACGCACACAGACAGCGAGTGGGCAATCAGTTGGTCAGCTGCCCCCTATGCTTGCCCCCAATTGAACTCGCAACTTCAACTGCAACTTGCAGCAGTAAAAATAACACTAGACTACAAAACAGTGGGAAGCAAATGCTTGAAAACCCATGTAAACTCATTTAAGAACTAACTTGTCAAGAAATTATATTTAAATTTTCTTGCTTTTTATTAATTAAATACAATTATTTGTCTAAGTTCCCTTAAATTTATAAGCGTATAAGCAATGTTTCGTTAAGTTCTAATTTCGTCAAGTTTCCAATTGGAGTTTGACAATAACAGCAACTTGTTGCACAATAACAAGTTTATTGCACAACCTCAACTCAACTGTTTTTATGTTGCTCAGTTATAAATATATATATATATATATATATATATATTTGTATATATATATATATATATATTTGTAAACAATATATAAACCCTCTGAGCAACTGCATTATATTAAGAAAATAGTATAAAAAGCAAATCTTCGTTGGTTTGTGTTATCATCAGCTACACACACACACACTCGCGCACACAACACACACACACAGACATACTTGAGCGCTTTTCGATTCGTTGATCTATTATAGAAAAGGCAATGAAAACTCATTTATACTCACAGAGATATTGTTAAAGCTAGGTGTCAGCTGGTAGGCAATGAACGTCTTCATGCCCTTGAATTTGGACTCCTTCTTGGGACTGGCCACAATAACGGAATAAGGCGAATGATTCTGTGTCCATTGGTATATGGAGTCCTCCAATTGAGTTATGTACGCCATCTCGCACTCGGGTATCTTCTCCTTGCTGCTGGACAGGCCGAGTATATAGGAATCGGAGCTTTTGGCAAACATGCCCTTCTTGATCGTACCAGCACTCGCGCCTGCCGCTGTGGAGCTCAGTGAGATGCCATCTTCGTTGGGTGCAACAGGTAGATGCCTGTTGTCGTAGTCGCTGGCTGAATGGGTCAGTCCGCTGCTGCGCGCCACTCCGCCCATCTTGCCACCTGGCGGCGCTATCTCCGAATATGTTTCATTGTCCTCGCTGTCCGTCCAAATGCTGTCGTTGTCGTCATCGGCGGTTTGATCGTATCGTGGCGCTGGTGGCGGCATATCGAAGGGATCGAAGGGCTGACCACTGGCCGCAGCTGTGGCTGGCGCACTTGCATCTCCGCCTGTGGTAAATTGGCGCGCCTCAGCAGCGGACATCACTTCCACGTAGGCCGCTGGAAAGAGCCCGATTTGGCCTCGACTGTTTTTTCCCTCCCACCAACCTTCGCCTACATCGCTCCTGGTCACGGTAAGAATGTCGCCGGTTGTTATGGATAGTTCTGATGATCCGGCCTCACCAGAAAAATCGTACATAGCACGTACGTAAGATGTCATTTTTGGTTATTGCACGATATTTACGCGTTTCTTTTTATCTAAATCCGCTCCCATAAAGCAATTGAAAAAGCCAGTGTCTGAGTCAGTGTGTGTGCCCGACTAGTGTGACCGTTGACTGTGTTCCAATCATCGATGCGCTATCGTCAATCGATAGCTTGCAATCGTTGTCAGTACAACTCTGTGCTCTCTTACTACAAAAAAAATCTGTTCGTGATTCGTTCGATTGGATTTTTATTAATCATTCGCTGATTGCGCCTTGCCGATTTTGTGGTAAGTCAAGTGCCGAGTATTATTCATAATTAGGCAGTTGCAATTAATCTTGCAGAGATTTAAGTTGACTTGCACAGTGTTCTGCTATACTTGAGATTGTCTTTGCTTATTTTGATTTTTCCCCGACTCTTTTTTGACAGCGAAAGATTGACTAACACGTCAAAAGAAACCCCATAGTTCTATTAAAAAACTGCGGAAGAAGTAAACAAGCTATTAACTAATAAAAACGTAATGATGCAGCTGCAAACCAAATATTTGCTATTATGCCTGTTTGTTGGACTTTTTGGCTCATATCGTTGTCAAGCGGCAGCAGTCGGAGAAGAAGGTAAGAGAGTGTCACAACGAATTTCGTTCAACTGCGTATGGGTGTGTGTGTGTGTTGGTGCCTGCAGTGAACAACAAATTTATAAATGCATATGTATATGTGTAAGACTGTATTGGAATTTTAAATGCCACACTCGTCTGCATGTATATATATGTATGCATGTGTTTGTGTGCTAGCATATGCGTGTGAGTGAATCTGTTGTATGTATTTAGGTGCGGAACGTAATTGAAGAAGATTTCAACATAAAGAACTTTCTATTGAGCCAAGCTGAATTACTTTAAAATTGTTTCGCTTGTGTGTCCGTGTGTATATATGTATACACTGTTCTCTTCTCTTTCGTTTTTAGCAAAGGAAACAACTGTCACTACTGAGGCGGCCACCACTGTGACAGTGCCGGTGCCAGTGCCAGATGACAAGAATACGACAACAACTGAGACTCCGACTACATCTACAACCACATCAACGACCACAGTGAAGCCAACTACACCTCCAACCACTCCACCAACCACTCCACCAACAACTCCAACCACTCCACCAACAACTTCAACCACCACCAAACCAACAACAACTCCAGCTCCAATCACCACAACAGCAGCTCCGAATACAACAACATCCACAACAGTGGGCCCCACCACACCGAGCACCACCACGCCGGTGCCAACGACGACTACCACGGCCAAGCCGACGCCTGTGCCATGCGGACACTTTGATGGCTCCTCCTTCATTGGTGGCATAGTGCTGACCCTTGGTCTGCTGGCCATCGGACTGGTCGCCTACAAGTTCTACAAGGCACGTAATGAGCGCAATTACCACACTCTTTGAGCCGCCAACGCTTTCACATCGGCGTTCAATGCAGCAGCCGGTGCAACGGCTGTGAACAATGCCGCCACGGATGCCGAACGTGTGCGCTTTGTACAGCCATCGATTCCGTTGCGTTCTCCACCCGCTCAACCGCCACCACCACCACCACCCACAACAGCAGCAAGCACAGCGCCCCATCATCAACAGCTCCTGGCGAGCGCAGGAAATCAAAACTCAAATAATTCACCTTCAGCCAGAGATCGGCTGCTGCACACGTAATTTAACTCGGGGTACAAATGTAATACAAAACAGAAAACAGAAAAAAAAAAACAAAAACAAAAAAAATAAGAAAAATAACTATCCAAAGAGCCCCGGATATAATCTCTATGAAACAAAACGAAATCTTCAAAATATCCTTCAGCTATCTCACAGATTTGTCCGTTTCGAAGCAGGCTGCACACTCACTTCTTATCAATTATATATATATGCCTATATATATATATATATATATATATATATCTCTATATATACATTTATATATGTGTATATGTGAATACATATTTAATATAATATACATTTCGTATGATTCATGATTTTTGCTGCAGTTTTTTATCAGCGGATGTTCAACGCCTTATTGAATCTGAATGCCCTTCAGCTTGAAACGAAACAAACAAAAACAATTATGATATACTAAATTATATAAATATATATATTTATGTGTATGTATATGTATGTACTACAATAACAGCAAAATTAATGTGAAGACTGTCGAAGAAATGTCGCTGTAGGTGAAGTAATCTAAAAAAAAAAAAGAGAAAGAGAATGAATGAAGCAAGCGCGCATATAAATTTTGATTAAAAGTATATATATATATTTACAAAAACGAAAGGAAAACTAACATTTTATAAACTAAACAAGAAACTCATTCAACGTAAAAACAAAGCGAGCTAAACTTTAACTCAAGTCCTAAATATGTATCTGTTTTGCATTATAAAACGCTTTTGCATTTTTGAATATATCAATTTATAATTAATGCTGATTACTTTTCTCAAACGTTCAGATACTTTATCAATATATACATGTATATATATAAATATTCAAGTACATGTCAGAGTTGAGCAGAAAAAATCAATAGCTGCACAAGCGTTGATGGAGACTCACTATATATCTATATATATATATATATATATATATATATATATATATATATGCATATGAATATGAATGAATGTAGTTTCTCGCCTCTGTGGGGAGTTCCCTCTTTTTCAATTACGGATATCAGATATCATTTGTCGTCAAATAATAGCAACACTGTGAGTTTTACATATATCTTACGTATATAAATATATATATGCGAATGTTGAATATTTTGTATTTGATAAAACTGAACAACACATATGAATTATCTAGCTCCCACACAGTTACACACATCTACATATTGTTGGAAGTACATACCCCCACAAGTCCCTCCCTGTGCACAAATTAATCTCATTATTATATATACTATATATATGTATATATATATATATATATATATAGGCTTAGTAAACAAAACTTATGTATATCCAGTAAAACTCGAAACTCGGCTTATTAAATGAAAACAAAAAGAAATACCTAAAGCTATGAATGTATTGTATATCGTGTACGATAATAAATATTTTAAAATTTAACTGAAGCTTTCATTTCATTCAATGTAGTTTATTGAACATTTTAATCAAATCTTATACAAGTTTAGTTACAGTTATTAGATATAGTTCATATAGTTAAGTTTCTAATCCGCCTTTACAGCTTTTTTCGCTTTCTTTTGCTTTCCCATCTTAGGCTGTTCCTTGTTGTTTGCTTTGCGCTTCAAGTTGTTCCTCGTTCGCCTCTTCTGCTGCTGGTGCGTATTGAAGCGCAAGTTCAGCTTGGTGCCTCCTATGCTCAACTCCTGCTTGATGGCATTGCGAGCATCCATGGTCGTGGGCAGCGTGACTGTTGCAGCACTCGAGTCGCGGTATTTGCCTTTGCCCGGCTTGATCTGTATATCGACGGCAGTTTCGAAGAGCTTGCGCACTTGTGCTACAGACGTTGTCTTGGGCAGATTGGTAATCACCACGGATGAAGTGAAGATTTCCTTGCGCTGCACCTGTTTGCTCGCTCGCTTCAGCAGGTTCTTCGATCTCTTCTTCTCCAGTGACTGTTGCTTGCGGGCCACCAGCTCCTTGACAAACTCCTCGGAATCGGTTTTGGGCAGCGAAATGAAGATGCCCTTATAGGCTGCATCACTTTCTATTGAAGCCTTAATCTCCTCCAGTGCTGCATCGCGATCTTCTTGAGATTTAAATTCCACGAGGCAGAATCGTGCATGCTTTTGGCGTGGCTTCGTGGCTTTTGATACTAACGGATGCAGAGATTTCACCTTGGCATCAAACTCCTGATCATCGAGCGGTAGCTTCTGTGGAAAGCGTACATAAAGTCGTGTGCCCTTCAGCTGTTCGTATTTATTGTGTATTTGTTCCTCAATTATTTCGGCTTTGGTTTTTTTTGCCGTAGGCTCATCTTCATCCGCATCTGAATCATCATCCTCGTCGGATTCTGTTGCGCTGCCAGCTAAATCCAGATCACTTTCATTTTCCGATTCGTCTGCAACACTCTCTTCCTCGTCCGACATCGTTTCCTCCATTTTATTCTTCATATTTAATAAAAATATATGTTGTTTATATTGCTGAAGTCGCACGTGCTATGGTGAAAGCCAGAGTTGTCACCTATGCCCAGGCCTACAGGGCTACATACCACATCTGAAGTCAGCTGTTGCCTTTGCTGGCGCAATTATGTGATAGTTATAGTAATCGATATATTCGATAATTGGTGCAGGTGTTTCTGTTTAGAGATAACTCTGTGTGACTATCTGTTTTTTGGAAAAACATTAAGCGAAATTTACAATGGCTTTGCTAGGAAATATTAGAGAATGGTTCACATCTGAAACATCGAGGAACAAAAATGCTGCGCTGGCTGCAGGTTTACTGGTATGTAAAGGTGTAGTATATTAATGCGCATTGGCTAATGATTTGCTCCTCTCAGTTCTTCACTGGCTGGTGGATAATAATCGATGCCATGGCCGGAGATGGACAGCATCAAATAACGACAGGACATGTATTTATCGGTATATTTGGCACAATAAGCTTCTGCATGATCAATACGGTCAAAGGCGAACATGTAAGCTAGCAGCATACACATTGTATATATGTGTGAATCTTATATACAAAGAAAATGAGTCATTTACTGTTTGTTTGTTTTTAGATTTCGGAAGATAACACCTCTGAGTCGGGCGCAAGGATCGCCAAGATATGGCTTCTTATTGGCTTTGTAATTGGATTTGCGTCAATTATCGCGGCCGTTTGGGTAATGATCGATGACTTCATAAACAATGGTAAGCGAAAGCAAATATATAAATATAGTAATTAAATATATATATATAGCTGTGCTACTCCTACTATGCTACTGTGCTATTACTATTTTACAATTGTACTGTTGTTCTACTACTATTCAACTATACTACTATTTTATTTTAACAGATAAAAAGGACACAAGTCTGGGTGTTGCGTTACTCTTGCAAAACGTTTTCATTCTGATCGGCAGTGTGGTATATAAATTCGGACGCAACGAAGAGGATTGGAACGAGTAAATCACAACAGCATAAATACTCAGATCTGTGACTGGGGCCGCTTTTAGAAATAACAGATACATATACACATATATATATATATATATATATATATATATATATATATATAAATATACATAATTGTATTTCATTTAGAGTAACACAAATCTCATAAATTTATTAAACGACGAGTCACTCGCACACTCTCAAGTGTTGTTTATTGCAGGCACAAAGCAGGATGGTGACAACGAGGAAGAGGCTAAGCCAATGCCCTTCGCCGCGTTGAGCATATCTATAAGTATAATAAATTGTACAGTTGACAGAACTCTCTCTTAAACACATACAATATATATGTATATATAGAAGACTATAGAGCATACGCATCAACGGGACATTCGTTCTCGTTCTGCAGACACCACTGCGGCTGCAGTGCCTCCGCCCCGATGCCGTTCTCCACCAGTCGCTCGCGATGCAGCAGCAAACGGGACTCGGCCTGCCTCCAACCTTCAGTGGGATTCGTCCAAAGCCGTTCGGCCAGGGCGCTGGCGCGTGGCCAGAAGCGATTGTCCAAGGTGTACTCATCGATCTGCTCCGACCAGATGGCAGCCTCGGCGCCCAGCACGTGATGGTGATAATCGCCCGCAATTTTGGTCAAGTTGTTTTGATAGACTTTCTGCCAACCAATGTAAGGCGAACACCAGTTGTTGCCGTCGGTCACCCAACCAGCACCGCCGCAATCCAAGTACAAAGCATCATAGTTAGAGACGATGACGCGATAGCCACGTTTCAATATCTTCTTGATCACCTTGTCGTTGCCCTTGGTCCAGATCTGTATGATATAGCGCAGTGGATCCAGATACTGATCGATGTAGGGCTCGTTGGTGAGGGTGCTCGTCCACAGGATAATGGGCGTATGAGTGCCGTTGGCCACACGATCCACGCGACGGAGGGCTTCCGTTTGGTAGTGGCCCCACAAACGCATGAAATCTGCCTCCTTCAAGTTCCAGCCACGCTCCAGCATCCAGTTGCGTATGGTGGCACTGCTGTTCCAGCAGGCAACGGAGACCTCATCGCCGCCCATGTGGAAGACATCCGGATTGTGGAGCTTAAACATGTCACTGAAGATATCCTCCAGCACATTGTACATGTCATCCACAGTGGGATCCAGTTGTCCGCACGGAGGCTCCACGCAATACTGATTCCAGGGCTGAGCATTGAAGCAAGCGGTCATGTTCTTGTGCTGCCAGCCCTCGCCCACATGAGCTGGGCTGTCGAACTCCGGCATTACGCGTATGCCGCGAACTCGTCCGTACTCCACCTGCAAGTGGTAAGGAGAGAGAATTAGCTATATCTCTGGTTTAACTATGTATGACTAACTATATCTTCTATATCGCTGTGGGTGTAGACTTTGCTTGGCGTATAGGCGCCCAGCTTGGAGAGCTCCGGTCGCTTGCTGACCTCCATTGGAAAACTGTGCGAGTCCGTGATGTGCCAGTGGAAGGTGTTCAGCTTGACCATGGCCATGCCATCTGGAAAATATATTGAATATGGAAATCCAAATGGGATGCATGAATACGCCCACCTAATGTCCGCTTGATAGCCTTCACGGAGTAGTAGTTTCTCGAGGTATCCAGCAGCAGTCCACGCCATTTGTAGAAAGGTGCATCCGCAACGGAGGCATTGGCCACCACCTGCAGCTCTCGGCGTATATCGTCATAGACAATCAACTGGTTTAAGGTTTCCAGACCATGACGTGCTCCAAAGAAGTTGCCAGCCGTAATATTGGCCGTCACTTGACCAGCGCTGTTCGAGCCAATGCTCAGTGCGTAGCTCTCGTCCGTGTCCAGCTGGAGACGCATGGGCGACCCATTATCCGCAGTGTTGACAATAATATTCAGTTGGTAGCCACCCTCCTTCAGGATCTTGCGATTCGGTATCTTCGCCTCCAGCAGGTCTAACCAACGCTGTTCCGCTAACTGCCAGAGCTTGTCCTTTGTGCCAGGCAGCTGGAATTCAATGGAGCCCACGTCGACCTGTCGCATCAACGGCTCCAGCTGCACCACTCCCGTTGGCTTGGGCCAGAGGGTGCCAATGTCGCCGCCACAGAACAGCCTGCAAACGGGCAAGCTAATGGCCGAGGCGAAATTTTCCTCACTCAGCTCGACCTTGCGACAGAGGCCCTTGTTACACTCGTAACCGTAGATCAAATCGCTGCAATTAAACCAGTAAATTAATAATTAATACCATAGATAATTATATGTTATAACTGCTCTGACTTACTCGGCTCCTAAAGCTGCACCCGGAGCTGGCGCCCAGCCAAAGGCCAGCAGCGCGACCATTGCCAACGCCGCACAACGCATTTTAGCACACTGAAACGCGCAGCGAATACTCAAATAGATTTTAAAGACAAAAGAAAATAATCGCTCAAAACGGGTTTCTCGAATCCCGTTGACTGCTAACGTAACTGCAATTTCTCTTTTACGCGCTACTTACAACCTGCGTGGAGGTCGCTTTGGCGTCGACTGACGCATTTGTTTTGTTACGCGGCCAATTTATCGATTGCAACCACAAGCGAATTCAAACACACACTCACAAACATCCTCTCACACACATGCATGTATGTACAAAAATATACTGTTAGGTCGATTGCGTGATTACACCGTTTTGCTTTTAACTATCGTTCTTGTTCGACAAGCAATATTTATAAATGCAAAACCAAGAGCAGATAACCAAGCAGCGAGTCGTAAATCTTGGCGAAAGTTCCCTAGCGCTTTTATATACGACTTTAACAAATTTGACTTAATCTTTTAGAGTACATACATATAAATTCTTGACTTAATCTCTGGCAGATACTCAGAGCTCATTGACTTTTACTTATTCCATGTTTTCGATTTTTTTTGTTTTATTCGTTATTAAGAATAGGTTCTTAACTTATTCTAGCTTGCCTTAACTAGGAACTATCTAGCGTGGTATTTACTATGTTGGATTGGAGCCCTTTTGCGTTAGGGTATTGTCCTCGTATGTTTCCAAAACATCTGCCAAATGCTCATTGTCTCTGGGCTTCTTGAACTGGCGCTTTTTGTTGGCTGCCTTCTTGCGTTTGGGCACTGGCTTCTTCAGTCCATGATCCTGCATCGAGCGTATGCCTGGAAATAAATTGGAATATATATATGTTCCATAAACTACTTTTTGGTTTCTCACCTTGTTTCTCAAGGTATTCATCAATTTTGGCATCATCCATGGCGTCAACTGTTGCGGAACGCCAAAGCTTTTGAAATTCATCATCCACCTAAAAAAAATGGAAGTCCAGTTCGTTAAGAATTTTAAGCTAGTCTGCTTCTTGCTCACTGAGAAATTAGCTGTTCTATCATTGTAGAACAATATCTTCTTCTTGTCTATGGGACGTATAATGAAGAGAATTTCTGAGGCTCGATTTTTCAAAACTTTCTCGCAATGCGGCAGAGACTCCTGCACATCCTCTAGCAATATGCCACCGAGACCTTTGAGATCGTGTTGCTTCAGTAGTCGCATCAGGCTTTTGCCATCCTTTATCTTATAGACAGGTTTGAAGCTGAACTTCGTGCCATCGGGTGTGACATCAATTTTTGGATTGTTACTGAGCGCTTCGCCGGCGAGCCACTGTAAAAGGTAACCGAGATTAGGACAGTAGATTGCGAAGATTTATGCTTTTACATTTTTCACAGATTGGCCAATATCCAGTTGATTGGTCTCATCTAGTATTTCTTCTATGCTCAGTGGATGATCATCGCCATCCTGATGGCGGGTGCGCATAAATTTGACTATTTTGGCCAATACACCAAAACGATATTGGGAGCTTCCCGACATCGTTTTATATCTGCAAGAAGGATCTATATTAAATCTCTGATTGCAATCTGCAACTGATGGTTTCTTACGTGGATGCGTCCAGTTTGGGTGCCGTTGGCGGCCGCATTTTCTTTTGGGAATCATCTCTACTGGGAGGTGGAGGCGCTCTTTCTGTTCTGTTTTTCTTCTCCACGCTGTAAATACAAAAGGCAATTGCAAAAATTTTTAACATGTGGAGACTAGTTTCCTTACGTGGGTGTGGCCATCGCCCGTTTTTTGAACGCCTCGCGTTCGCGAAGTAGCGCTGGATCCATCGTTGATTATATTTTCTGGCTCACGTTTTAAAAACAATATTTTCAACACAATTTACAATACCCAAACAATTGTCAAGTAAGTTAGTCAGCGTCTTGCGAACAGCTGTTGAATAAAATTTCAGGGCTGACACATCTCAGTTAAATAGTAAACTATCGATACTATGTTTACAACACCACATCCTACGGGCATCAATTTTCAAAATATATCGGACGGTAATTCTATTGCGTTAATAAATAAAAGATTATTATTAAATAAAATTGTATTTCAGATATATTAACTCAACTGGAATTTATTGCAAAAAACTGCAATCCATAAGCAATCGATTAGCTGTATATAGATCACCGATGAATCGATAGTTTTCTTATGCAATAGAATTGTCAAACCAGCTTGAAAGCGTACCATAAAATGTATCGGAACACTTCAATTGGGAAACCGCGTAACTTAAATTATTTCAAAACATCCCCACCAAAGTATTTGGTAATTTCATTTATTAATATCGCTTTAAAGGCATTACATAAAGTATTTATAATTTTATTAGGTCATAACTGAATTGGATTTCTAATCGAAAATCTACAATCCGTAAGTTCTGTTTCCGTTAATGTATATATGGTATATTTATATATTCTCTTATCTTTGTCGTAATACGTAAGTAAATTGTACAAAGAGTTCGTTTATGTATAAAGTTTCTTGGTTTTGAGTAACGGTAATGCGATTGATACGATAGTCCCGTTAGTGGTTCATAAACAATCATTGCGGTTACGTTGGCTCCGTTTATGTCTGGTCTATATATATATATGATATACATACATATTACATATGGGTCCTCAGTACTACAGCGCACTTGGAACAGGTCAATTGTACGGTTGGTTGGTTGGTTGTGGGTAATTCTTGTTTCCGTATTCCGTGTCTGTATCGCTCTGTGTGGTTTTTGTTTCTGGTATTGGTTGATTCCGTAGTGTTCTTATTTTTTTGGCGGTTCTTGCGTCAGTTGAACTGTTTATAATTGAACTGTTATTCTTTTTGTTGTTGTTGTTGTTGTTGTGTTTTCTTTACTTTTTGTTTTGTAAACTACTCGTACATAATGTTCTCTGTTAAGTACAAATGTTGTCAGTGGGTCTGTGGAGAATAGAAAGATAAAAATTGTTTTGCTTATTATGTACGTTCGATCGGTCAAATCGCTGAATGTGTGTAGAGTTTAAGTTAAGTACAGATCGTAAGTAGTTACTAATTGTAATTGAGAAACAGAGAGAGAGTGAGAGATAGAGATAGAGAGCAGTCTGAACAAATATGTGATAAGTCTTTTAATTGAGTTTTGTATTCAGCAAAAGCGATCACCGTTTTTCATTTGTTGTTATACTACAAGCTAAAAACTTACCTCAAAGCCCGTTGATTAATTCCAAACTATGGCTACATTAATGCATATAGGATACGAAGAATCAGTGACGTTTATGATTTACTTACTTAATTGCGACGCAGCCGCTTTCTGCCGCTGTCATCGCCATCTGAACCGCTACGCTCCTCTGCTTCCATGACCTTGATTTTCGTTCCACATATTTCTGCACCATTTAGTACGCTTATTGCCTTCTGGGCGCTATCTCGCTCCGAGTACTTAACGTAGCCACAATTCTTGTTGGGCAACAAATATACATCGATCAATCCCTTCCAGCAGGAGAATATGTTCTTCAGTATCGAGTGCGGTAGATTCTACAATTGTCAGATATGTATATATATATATATGTATATATATATATAGGAAGAGCTAAAAAAGGCTTTATATATCCTACATACCGCTGACAATACAATGAACAGTCGCTGGGCAACTTGTGCATCTGGTGATGCCAGCGGCTGTGTTGGCGGCAATGGTACGTTGCATATAGCATCCTTTTTAGTGCGCTCTGAAATAGCAACAGATTAGTAAGATCAACATAAGTTTAAGTTATCCTTTCTTACTGTCTATGAAAGAGGTGTCCATGCGAGCTGAGCTCATGCCGTTGACCTTGACAATTATGCGCTCGCCCATGGGATATTCCAGCCCATGCAATTTGTCCCTGTAGAAAAAGAAATATGATTTAGTAGATATCCTTATGAATGGTATGTTAACTCTTATATACTTGGCATATATTGCAGCTTCGGGATTATCGTAAACGACCACAGCTTCATTTGTGCGTGGACCATCTAAACAAAAACAAAAGAAGTTAAATACATATCTATAGTATATATATATATAGTTTCAGCTTACGTTCGCGCATAATCTGACAGTAATCCAGGCCGGGTATAATATCAAAGAGACGCCACAGCTGATCTTGATTCACACAATTGCTAACCGTCACCTCGAGGCACGTGGGCTGCGGCACAGGCACATTTTGCATGCGTAGAAAAGCGGACATGTCACTGTTAACCGATGCATTCCATTCGTTGGTAAAGCTGCCTCCACTGCCGCCTCCGGCGCTGCCACCATTATAGTTCGAACTGCTACCACCGCCACCGCCACGACTGGATGGATAAACAGGACTATCATCAGCAAGGCGACCGTATTGATCCCGTTGTGTACGCGTTGAGCCCTTGGGTTCGGCAAAGACTGCCTTATATTTGGCTGAGCAGTTTTCAAATGCCACAGCCGCATAATAGAATCTGTAATATAAAATATATATTTATTTATTTAATTAGAGATAGATGAGTGAGGATATTATGAAAAAATTTACGCGCCCATGTCTATCAAGAACTGAATACATACTTTGTAAACCGCACATAGCCGAATCCCTTGGGACTGCCGTTGTTCTTTTCCCGTACGATTGTGACGTTCTCCACCTCACCCCACTGGGCGAACTCATCGCGTATGTCATCCTCGGTGGCGGTCTTTGGAATTACAATAAACAACCGCACATACTTTTCCTGCTCGTTTTCCGATTTATTCGATCCCTGATTACGACTGCAACAAATGGTGATGACAAATTTGTTAGTTTATGCTGACCTCAGCCAGAGAAAAAAATTTGCCAGGTCACTACTTACTTCGCGGCAACCAGCACTTTGAGGGTTCTGTCCGTTTTTCCAATAGTTTTGCCATTCATTTGCTCTTGGGCTTTGGCTGCATCAGAGGTTTTTGAGAATTTAACGTACGCAATACCTTTGTTTTCCTGTGTATGCTTATCCTTAACCACCCAAATATCTTCAATTTCGCCGTAAGGTGCGAACGCTTCACGAAAATCTTCCTCGGTATGTGCTTTGTTACATATTATAAACAGACGCGACATGGGCGGATCGTCATCATTTGAATAATCTTGACCGCGTCCACCGCCACGGGATTGAGAGCGATAGTCTGACATATTTTTTTTTATTTTGAGAGAAAATTAAAATTTTGCGACACCTACTTTAACTGCGTTTTTGTTTTGCTGGCCGGACGCCGAATACAAAATGGCAGAATAATCAGAGAAGGCTTTGTGTATACTACTAAATAAGTTATCGATGAGACTTATCGATTGCTTACGCATTTCATTGTATTCTTTTTTTCTTAGTTTTTGCTAACAAGTTCGTCGCTTCGCAACACTGATGTTTGGCAAATGTTTTTGTTGAAATCTTAGGTAGGCGAACAGATGCTCTGTTGATCCCGAAATAGCTGCTGCGCAGCCGTAACAACTTGCGCTAGTTTATCTTTACTTGTGTGCAATATCTACATAAAACATAACCCAACACTAACAAGGAATTAGTTCTTAAAAATGAAGTCGATACAAAGAGGAGCAATGCAGATGCTGCTGATGGTGATCTACATCCAGCTTATACGTGGCGATATGGCTAAGATGTCCAAGAAGTCGCATGTGGAGGACTTTGATGGAGCAACAGCGCTATTCGAGGCCCTAACATCGTCACCAAACGACGGATACACCTACAACTGGCAGGTGCACTCATTTCCAAAAAACAGCAATGAAATCGACGATGAGCCTGTGATACGAAATTGCACAGTTTTGTATCTGGACCAGTGCACTTCTTGGAATAAGTGTCGACAAACCTGCCAGGCGACAGGTGCAGCTAGCTACAGGTGGTTTCACGATGGCTGCTGTGAATGTGTTGGTGGCCATTGTCTGGGCTACGGCATAAATGAGAGCCGTTGCAGCCAGTGCCCCGAGCCCGGATGGGATAGTGATGAATAAGAACAGATTATATGTATATTGTTATTATTATGATAATTATTAGAGTTAAGTTAATTGTTACAAATTAAAATGGGTGTGCTAAAGGGTTCAAAAAAACAACATTCTTCTCTGTTCGACTAGTTCGATAATATCGAAAATATCGATATTACATAGTGCGATTCTGCACATCTCTATTCATTTCAACTCCACGTTGTTTAGCGTGCTAAACAAGTCTTGATAGAAATACGCTAAAAACGAGAAATGGGCCGCAAATTTATAAAGAAAAAGAAGGTTGAGCAGCTGGAGATAGTGCCACTGGATGAGAATCCACCTTTGCCAGCCCAAAGACCATCCGATGAGGTGGTTCCTAGGAAGGTAAATCAATCTGATATCAAAACGAAATTCGCTTTCACAACGAAATATTTTTGCAGGAAAAATGGATAAACAAGCAACGCGTGTTGATATTCGCGGCACGTGGTATTAGCCATCGTGATAGGCATCTCATGCGCGACATTAAAACGCTTATGCCCCATCATCGGCCCGAGTCAAAGATGGAGCGATCCAAGACTCTGGCGGTTGTTAACGAAATGTGCGAAATGAAGCACTGCAACAAGGCTATGTTGTTTGAGGGACGTCGTAAACGGGACTTGTATATGTGGCTGGCCAACACAGTGGGTGCCACAGGCCCGTCTGCCAAATTTCTCATTGAGAATATTCACACAATGGCTGAGCTGAAGCTAACAGGCAATTGCCTGAGAGGCTCTCGTCCACTGCTTTCCTTTGATGGCAAGTTCGACGAGTTGCCCCACTTAAAACTACTTAAGGAAATGTTTGTGCAGACATTTTCGGTGCCCAATCACCATCCGAAGAGTCAGCCCTTCGTTGATCACGTCTACACATTCACCTATCTGGATAACCGCATTTGGTTTAGGAATTTCCAAATACTGTCCGAAGACGGTGGTCTCTCGGAGGTGGGTCCACGGTATGTGATGAATCCCGTGAAGATATTCGATGGCTCTTTCACCGGCAAAGCCATTTGGGAAAATCCCGACTACGTCAGTCCCTCCAAACAGCGACAAATGCTGAAGAAGGCAGCCAAGGACAGATACGTGAATCGTGTGGAGCAAAAGGTGCAGCAGGAGGCAACGCGGCCTGTTAAGGCTTACGAGGGCCTTGACAATGAGGAGCTGTTCGACGACGAGGATCCTCTGGAGACAGCCAAGCTGCTGGCACTTAAGGCCAAGAAGCAACTGGAGCAAAAGAAAACACCCAAGGCAGCGCTGACCAAGAAAATCAAGGACAAACAAATGGAGGCCGTGAAGCAGGTGATCGAGCAGCGTAAGGCCCGGGTCAAACGTGGGAAAAAAGTTTAATAATGTTTTATTTCGCGTTACACTTACGAATAAATAAATACATATATAAAAAAACTGAATACATTAAATAAATACGTTTACAATATTGTGCCTCAGTTACTATAGTTTACGTTTTATAAAATAGAATATTTACGCGTAGATATAAATATATATAAATATTTGCCTTTTTTTTCTACGTTTTGTACGTTGAGTTATTTTTGTTCACACGGAGAAAGAAGAGTATCTTAGTTAAGATGGGAGCACGGAATATGTAGACATATATAGAAGAACAAAGCGTCTTTAATTGCTGCATGGATGAGTTGGTGAATTACTCCGCCATTGGGGCGACCTCAGCGTCGGTAGGTGGCAAGCGAGTGTTGCTAAACGGCTGTTTATTGATGGGCATCATCTCGTACCGCTGGATGGGCAGCTCCTCGCCCGGCTGCATCGGCTCCTCGCCAACCAGTTTGGCCAAATTGCTCTGAGCCCAACGACCAGCGCGTCCATTAATAGTCTTGTCCTCGCAAACGCACAGGAAGAGCGTGTCGACAACCATCTGAGAACATATTCAAAATAGTTCACAATTGATCCATTCCAACAAAATTACAGATTTTCGTTACCTCAAAGAGCGACAGCACAATGTGTGCAATGAAGAAGGAGAATATTATGATCAGAATGACAGGCGCCATATAGAAATTCAAGCCGGGCTTATCCTTCAGCATAAAGATGCCCAGCAGACCCGACAGAGCAGCCACTAAAACTTTGCCCAAGAACAAAATGAAATCGCCAATGCTGTTAATGGTGGCGACTTGGAGCACATTGGTGGCCATAGCATTCCAGGCCTGACAAAAGAGAGATAAGAGTTTAAGTATAGCTAGATATACAGATGAATCAGAGACTTACAATGCCGGCAGCTGGACAGAAGTTGATAGACTCAATGGCCACCACAGTGTAGGCATTGTGGTTGAGGAAGCGTATGAACTTCTCCAGAAGCCAAAAGCCACAAATGCAGCACTTCAAGCAGCAGGCAGCGCATTCCGAGCCCTTATCCTCGCCCTTCTTCAGTCTGAAAAGGAGCAGAAAATATTAAGAATATATATTTTGATGTATTTAAGCTATAAAACTCACTTGGCATAGAGATAGGTCAATATCAAGCGCGGTATTTGGAATATGGTAATGACGAAGGAGCCCTTGGCCACGGTGCCCAAATGATATTTAATCAATTTGCCAATTGCATAAAGTGTGGGCGTTGTCGTCGGCTTGCCAAAGTACCAGAAAGCGACGGCAGCGGCCAATGCGAACTGCTGGCAGGCAAAGATGAATTCCACTGTCCAAATCAAGCCAACCACATAGACCCAGAACATGCTGCGTAGAGCGCTAGCATCTGCATACTCTATACGCGTGATGGCTGTAAGGGAGTGACAGAAATTGTTAGTAAAACTGTGGAATTTGAGATATAAAATATAAATATATATGTATAAAATATAGTTAATATATATAGTAATCAAATATGTCTATATATACATCAATATTTAAATAAGGTATGGTATATGGAATATATACAGGTTTTATAATAAAGCATTTAAATACACAACTCTCATACTTATATATGAACTAAATACAAAATATCCAAGTGTATATACATAAGATAAATATTCATTAGAAAGATAATACCAAAAGGAAGCATGCAACAATTAAGAATGGAAGCTTAACGCCAACACTTACACAATTGTATATAATAACCCGATTTTGAACAATCAACCAAAAATATATGCAGAGGGTTAATAAGTTTTGAAGTACATTTTTGTATATAATAAAGCCTAAAAGATTTTGAAGTTAGCAGATCTGTTTGGGGCATATCAATTATGCCCTTGACTCGCTTGAGTTGTAGTCTTCCTAGCTTAGTTAAAGTTAAGTCTAGCCTTATACTAAGTTAGCTTACTTCTCTCATCGGTGCTGGGAGCTGTTTGATTGAGCAGCATGGCGGCCACATTGGACGGCAGGGGGGGATGAGCACCAGAGCTATGGAACGGTGCAAAGGGGCTTTGATTGGGCGTCGTTGCTGTGACCAGACAGATGACAACAACCACCCAAAAGGCAAGGAATGCAACGAGCACCAGGAATGCCAATAGAGGAGCTATCAAGAGTCCAGGCAAGTTCATCATGCAGACGCCAGCCTCCTCGAAGAGCGCAGCCAGGCCAGAGAGCTTATTCTTCAGAAAATATATAATGACCAGCAAGACAACCTGAAAGACAAAACAATTATAAATTGTTTACCTTATATATATAGTCTCAGAGTTCACCATGGTTATGGTGGCCAGCACGGCGAGCGTGAGCACAGCCTGTTGATTGCGCAAGAACTCTTCCAGTTGCGAGTATTGTGTGTCGTCCGACTTGTTGCGTATGCCATAGTAGGTATACCAGAGGACTGCGGTTAGGCCAACGCTGGCCACAATGACCAGCACGCAAATGAGCCAGGAGACAATGCGGGAGAGCCAGTGCATCATGGTGACCAAAGCAATAGATATGACTAGGGAAAGATAGCATTAATAGAGTTTATAGAATATACGTTATAGATTATAGCCATACACAGTGAAACAGCACAGACACTCGCTATGATATGCCAGGTGGAGTATATGTCGCCAAGAAACTGCTGAGCTACATCCCAGTTGTTGAGCATCTTGTACATTTCCTTGACCTCCTTGCTGGACTGCTTCGGCACGCAGCGATGCAGAACGGGCGAACTAGAAATGAAATGGGGGGAAAAGTTATATAAGTTCGATGTTGATGCACAATAGAACTCTACCTCTCGAAGATGGGCAAGCTGGGACATGGACCAAGTGTATCAAAGGTCTTGTCCTCCTTGGTCATCCCGGGCCTGTCCAGTAGTGCCATGTTATAGTCATATTTACAATATTGGGCGCCTGTCTCGCTATAGTATTCGAACAGTTCCTTGGGTTGGTTGAGCGTGCGTTTTGGACAGCTTTTAACGCAAATCTTCAAGGACTTTTTCAGCTCCTTAACGTCAAAGTAGAGCAACTCCGGTTTGTCGATCGTATTCATCCCCGATAAAGGAAAGTTATGAAATTTCTCATTGTGCTTAACACCGCAAGTGTTGCCAAAGGAGTCATAGCCATTAATCAGACGCAAGGGATTCCCGAACACAAACGAAAATATTGCAATGACAATCTGCAAGCAAAGTAAACAAATGAGCAATGATATAATCGGTATGCTAATAGAAATTAATTATTATATATGATAATATTCGTATGCATACGCTATAATATATGATAATATATGTATCTGTATGCTACTGTCCGATGGCCAACGCCCACGCCTTCACAATTGACTTGGAGCATGGAAATCGCGTGAGGAAACCCAATTGTAAAAAATAAAAAAACAACTTTAATAACTATGCATAGGGGTAGCAGGGCGGGTGGGGGTCTGGAGTAGGCATATTAACCTCATTATTCATCGTGTCCAGCCTTACATTAGCAAAATTAGCGATTCCCACTCATATGACAACGGTGACGTCACACGCATCTGCTTCATCCGGCGACCTCCTCCACCCTTCACCACTCCTCCAATGAGACAACTCGCAATTATCTGTGATTAATCTTTGCAGCTTTCACTTTCTTGAAATAAATCTATCCAACTTAGCAGCACTTAGGCAAGTGTGCATTATACACTTAGTCATGAAAGTGCATTAGATTTAATTTAAATTATATCACTTACCAAAAAGAGCCAAAACAGTATGTAAATAGCCAGCCAGAAGACATCCGTGCAGGAGCGGTATTTGGGTACATTCCTATTACTTTGAGCTTCGCCTTCGCCATCCTTGCTCTCGGCACAACCCATGGTTTCAGTTAAATATATTTATAACACTTAATGCAATTAACAACTTATTTTTCTTGAGCCAATCAATACTTGTTTTCTTCTTCTCACAACCAAAACCGCGAAATAATAGACCAGTCTGCCAGGGCTGGATTGGAGAAAGCGGCCAGGCGTTTAGGGTTACCACACTTTCGATATACCTCATGTTGTTGCCAACTTAATAATCGATAACCAACTGGCGTAACGATATTTCAAACACTCGTACTGAACTTGTTTACATTTAAATTTATTTAATATTCGAGTTTAAAAGTTTTTGACTATAATGTAACTTATTTATAGACTGTTATCTTAATTTCGTAGACTGAAGCTGTAGGAGATATAATAATTTATTGTGTGTTTAATAAAAAATGAAAAAGAACTAAACAGCTTCGAAATCGTATACAATAAATAAAAAAATCTTAACTTAAGTTTGGCTTTTGCCAAATACTAAAGAAATTGTCATTCCAAAATTGTTCGGTTTCGGATTTGTGAACAATTTTCGAACAAGATTTTAATTAAATTTTCTTTAATTAATTAAATTAAATTGCTCTTAAATTTTCTACTTATCAAATAAATATTTTAGAGGCGCTTTTCTAAATTCTTGCTTGCTTTTTGTTCTTTCCTTCCTTTTTCTTTAAGTGAGCTTTATTTCTTGACCGTGACCTGGATGCCACCCTTCACGACCGCCTCCGCAGGCGGCGGACCAAATCTTCGACTCTGATTCGCGTTGGTTTTACGGCGTATGCTGCTGCTGCCTTTGGAACGTGGCTTAGAGGATTCGGAAGCAATCTCCACTTGACTCTTACTGCGCTGTGACTCCTGCTCCGAGTCCTCTGTGGGTGGTTTGTAGGTGCGAATGCCGGAGTTGGAGCGTACGGGCAGCAGCGTAACCAAACGATGCGGACTCGGTTCCGTGGACGTTGCCTCCGCGAACTGGGATGTCTTCAACAGCTCCTCGTACTTGACCGGATCCACCACTTCCACCTCGGCCTCGCCCACTACGGGAATCGCAGCGCCCAGCACTTCAGTGGAGCTATCGTCCATAAAGCTAGACATGGGTCGGATGAAGGGCTCGCGCTGCTGCAACGGCAGCTCCACGAAGTTCTTTACACTCGACTCCAACAGGGGCATGGATTCAGTCGTCGTTGTCGTCGGCTTCTGCTTCGTCTCATTCCTCTGGCTGTGCTTCAGTTTGTTCTGCGAGAAAGGCGGGAACTTCATGGGCACACTGGGCGTGATGCCCAGCTTGGAGGCCAAAGTGTCGAAGATCAGGGATATATCCTGGATATTGCTGGCATTATTAATCCTCGTCTTGATATCGTGCAGCGTGTAGTTCTCCGTTTTCTCCACATCCTCTGAGACCCAAGCTTGGAGTGTTTTATTGAACACCTTCCGCATGTTGCCGCCGTAGCCAAAGTTCACGGGCGAAGAGCTGTTGACGAATTCCCACTTGGAGTGGGAGGGAAAGAGATTGGAGTCATCCAGCATAGTGGGTCGTTCGCTGTTTGGACGTATGCGATTGCGCTTGGTGGTGCTACTGCTGGCTGGAGCCTCTGTGGTACTTGTTGTTGTCGTGCTAGTTGTTGTTGTTGTTGTTGTGGAGCTTCGCTTTAGAATCAACTCCTTGAGATTCATAAAGTTTGTCTTGCTTGGACTTCCACCGCTTTCCGCTGGCAATTCCAAGTCTCCTTCCTTATCCTCGGCTTCAATGCGCGACTCCAGCTGATCCGGTTCCATTGTAGTTGTGGCGTTCTCCTCTTTGGGCAGGTTCAGCAGCTCCATAAAGAACTCTCCTATGGTGTCGGCGAGCACAGAGTTCTCTGGCTTCTGCCCGGGCACAGCAGGTGCCAGAGTTGGCGCCGCATCTAGCTGTATCTTCAACGGAGTTGTCGAACTGGTGATCGTTGTTGTGGTCAACTTGGCTGTTGTACTCTCCACTTTGGGCTCCGCATTGCTGACATTCTCCTGCTTCTTGGCGATGACTCCACCGCCCAAATGCTCGAATTTCTCATTGTTGCCGTCGATGTTGAACTGCAGCTTGTTGAGCCCGCCCAAAGTGGGATTGATGGGCCTAAAGGGCGGCACAATGACATCATCGATCAGTGGCACCGGCAGCGGATGTGGCTCCACCAAGGCACCACCCAAACGCTCTATGTTCTCCGTGCCAGGCATGTAGACGGGACTGCCGAAGTTGTGATAGAACAGCATATCCTGCTCCTGCTTCTGGCCACTGGGCAAATCCAGCTTGCCATCTGCAGGCTGCCGACTAACATAGCTGGAGAGCGCTGCGAATGGATCTAGTGTAACGCCCATGGCGGGCATTGCAGCTGAAGGGGGCGTGGGATTATCCGCTATAAACGGAAGCTCCAACTCATCGATGCGGCGTTGTGGCATCATCTGGTTCATGGTTGGCAACGTTTTCGTGGGGAAAGCAGGCGGTGGTCCGGGCAACAGCTCTGGCACCTCACGATGTATGGGCCGCCAAGGCTGAGTGTCCAGTATGGGGAAGGTGGTGAATAGATTCGCGTCCAATTTGGGCAGCACCATGGTCGAGGAAGCGGGCATAAATGTCGTTGTGGTTGTCGTCGAGCTGGGCGTACTTGTTGCTGGCGGTGCAGGGGTTGTTGTGCTTGTTGTTGTTGTTGTCGAGGGCTTAGGTGTGGTTGTTGTTGTGGTCGTAGTTGTTGTAGTCGTCGTGGTTGTTGTGGATGGTGTTGTTGCTTTAGTAGTACTCCTTCTAGTGGTTGTTGTTGTTGGTTTTCTAGTAGTCGTCGTCGTTGTTGTTGTTGAGGTGGTGCTCATTTGATTTTGTGGCGTTATGGTCGTCAGCTTGTCCACGCTCGTCTTTTTGGGCTTCACACGCAGCGAGTACGGCGTCACTGCTATGGACTTGGGCGGCAGACTGCTGCTCTGATAGGAACGCGTGGGCGAGGTCTTCTTGCGCGCAATATCCGCATCCGTCTTAGTTATCTCAAAGGAGCCCTCAAAGGAGCCTTGTATAACAGGTGCATTCTCCACATCTATATCCGGCTCATCATCGGGCGAATGAGGACGTGAAGCTGGTCGTGGCTTGGCTGTAGTCTTGCCTTGCAGTGGTGCAAGTGGTGGAACGGCTGGTGCAGTGCCTTTCTTCATCAGACGCTTCTCCAGCTGGGTTTGGCTGGTGGGCACCGTTTGCTGCAGTTTATAGAGAATTTATTATAAATTTAACAGCTCAGGTTTTATATTACTTACAGCTTCCTTCAATATAGCTGCCGAGCGCACCACTTGTTCATCGAGAATTCGCTTGATCTCCACAGATTCGGTGTCCAGACGCAGTGAGCGATACAGCGACTTGCTGACTGAGGTTTCCAGGAACAAAGATTCTTTTATGTACTCCTCCACGCTGATTATGTTTCTGATATAGAGGGGATTAATAAATCTATAGAGGATTGGGTGATTGATCAATGTACTCACTGCGGCAGCTTGCGCACATCTAGAAACAAGCGAAAGGATACTTTTATCAAGGGACCCTCGCCAAAGCCCCACACATCGGTGCGCAGTGGTTGCAGTCCATTGTCCGTCAGCGCACGCTCCACAAATCTCTTGTAAAACTCAATCTTTTGCTTGTAGGTTGTCGTGTGGTTGTATTTCAGACCCGTGGAATATAAATCGCCTTTGGCTATGCGAAAGGAGCCCTCAAAGCCAAGAATAGCTGCAGGAAGTAGAAAAATTTCAATATAAATGTACAATATTTCAAAGTAAACAATTAACGGTTATATTAGCATCCAGGGCTGCAATGCATTAAAACTGCGATTAGTTCTTGAACATCTGGCTCATTAAACCAATACGGCAGCCCTGGTTAATCTGCTATAAAATATATTGAACGCACATTTTTAAAAATGTATCTTTATCAATTTACATAAATATATATCAGTTAAATACTTACGATCCTCCAAGGTGGCCTTGATGGAGCTAAAGTAGAAGGCCAGCCCGGCTATGGAGATCACCGCTAGCAGCACTATAAAAGCCGCTGTTGTTAGTATAATCGAGAACGATCGATTCTTTGGATAATGCGCATGGGTTTTCGTTGAGAACGTGGATGGCGCTATATTTCGTCCATCCCGCCAAATGCCCCACGTATTATAGCCGCCATACTGACTGTTGATGCTGTGATCGTTCGTGTACGAGGGCTGCTTGTTCATGTGATAGTAGGCGCCCAGTTGAGAACGACGGCCCAGCGTGTTCTGATAATTGTAGTCGGAGGTGTTCTAAAATAGCATAAATATAAATAATTTTTTTAAGTTTGTAAAACTTTCTGTCTGGCTGCAATAATTATTTCAAAGATTATGATTGATGGTTCGGTTCGCGGCTAAGTTTAACTTCCTGTCTTGACGTTGCAGCCCTGGTCCATGTTGCTTAAAGTGTGTTTCTAAAACATGTCAAAAAAACGTCTGGGTAAGCCATCAGAAACAATTAATCGCTGCTAATCAGATAATTATCTAAGCACTTGGCTAATGAGTCGAGGGCTTTGCGAAACTTTCTCAAAAAAAAAACCCGCTAGACCTTTGCATACTTTCTTTCAACCCATAAACTGAAATTAGAGATCACAAATCTGATTAGCAACCGACTTTAACCTTGATTAGAGTTTACCTAAATTCTAACGGTGAGCTGGTAGAACTACAATCGTGTGATATTATAAGAAGTTGTCATCATTTGCTAATTAATGTCGTCATCCGTTGTAAAAGAGTTTCCCGCGTATTACGTATTTAATTTAGTCAGTCATTGCACTTGGCAAAGCTGTATAAGACTTTGTTCATGTATAAGACTTTGATGTATAAGACTTTAATGGCTTGCAATTTTGTTGATTACAGCAATTAAAAACATGTTAGGCGGGTATATTGACAGCAAGAGGCAGTAGGACACATCGATATGTATATGGAATATATATTATAAAGATATTTGTATTCATTTTACAATTTTATTGTTAATTTAAATCAAGCAGTTTTTCTTTGGTCTCACATAGGGTATCTTCAAATCAATCAAACACTCATGCTTCCTGTTCTGTTTTTTGGCTGTTTTGTTTTTCGATTGCCCTTTAGCAGTCATTAGTTGTGGAGCTTGATACAGGCCTTCTTAATGCCAGCCCTCTCTCTTGCATGCTTCCTCTCTCGCTGTCGCTCTCGCTCTCTCTTGCTATATGCATTGACAACCTGTTGCCGCAACAGCTGTTTTCCAAGCCTAGCCAAATTCTTGTTAGTTTCCCTCTCTCTCTTGCTCGCTCGCTGTGTGCTCTTCGCTGTGTTCGTGCGTTCGTTTGGTTCTTTGGAGAGAAAGTCATTCACCTTTAGCGTTCTTGGCTGTTGAAATTGTTTGAGTTAATAACTAAGTTGGCATCTGGTTTGTAGAGTGGGCAATGCAAACAGCTTCACTCGCATCGAGCCAGCCTAAATAAACATGCAGCTGAGTTCTTTGTCGTCCCATCCTCAGTTCCCAAATCTTGAGTGGGCTTTACGTAAGCGCTTATCAAAGGCAATTTTTTATTCTACTGGGAGACATTTAACCCAGTTTTGCTTGAAAAAGTCTCTTGTCATGCAAATTAGAATCTAATATTATTCATCGTCAAGTTGTATAACAGTTAACCGTTCTCTCACAATGATATATAGTTAGGAAGTTAGTTAGCTAATTATACAAACCATTTGTCGACATGTCTGCGTGCGGTATATATCGCTTACGCCGGACAAGCTCTGAAAGTATTTCTTGGTGCCATAAACCGTATCCATTTTGCTGAACTTCTCTCTCTCTCTCTCTCTCTGGATATTGAATTTTCGGATCTGAAACAGTTGATCTGTAAATAAACAATAAATAAATAAATAAATTAAAGTAAATTCAAATGCAAGTGAACTAGTTGATCAAGAGCTCTTATTATTTCTAAATGAACCAAAAACCGACTTTAAGTTCTTGAAAGGAACAGCTCTAAAGAGAATCTAGTTCACAAAGGCTAAAGTTCTTGGCATTGCGAACTAGTTGTGCAGGGAACTCATTTGCAACTCATTTGATCTCGAAAGGAACCTGTTATCGCGAATCAGCGTATCATAGAACTAAATTAGTCTGCCCAACCTCTTTAATAATTTCCTCAACTTAGTTCACTTTCGATAAAAAGCTGCGAAAAGAGTTTGCTTTCTATTGGCCTAAGCTTCGGAACTGATTGCTTCATCAGGCTTTGCAAACACGCTTCCGGTGGCCAAAAAACCGGCTCGTCCTGTTCCACCATCCTATGAAAATTCTCACTTTTCGCCAAGCAAAAGAAATTACAAAAAGAAAATAAGAATGACAGCGAGGTGTGGAAAATTGTTATGCAGCAGAGACTCGTTAACCGGCTTGCCTCAAATAAATCTACTCCAAAAAGTGCTTTCTATGGGAACGCAGCGCTGACATTTTCACAATTAAATTATTATTTTTCTCACATATATATATATATATATATATATATATATATATATATATATATATATATATATATATATTGTCATAATTGGTTTATGGAACAAGTCGAGTGCTGGCTGGACAGTCGTAAAAAGCGAAAGCTTTTCCAAATTTCCAAAAAAAAAAAAAAAGACGCAGCTGAGCCAAATCTAATTAGAGAACTCGCAACACTTTGGATACGCTTGCTAGGCCGCATCTTGAGCTACAAATTCAAAACAATTGTGTTGGCATTTTCACTCATGTGGCGAGGGGCACCAGAAAGAAATAACGAAATGCAGAACACAGGCGAGTGACTTTTTTTAACCCAAGTACAAGCTGAAGATCAGGCAAAGAAACCAGTTCTGGGTTGGGTTTGGATGGCTGGGCAGGGTTATTGCTCGTGCCAGCGAGTCATATACATACGTAGTATTTATATTGCCACTATGTATAATCAAAGCTTAGAGAAACCTGTGTAAAAATAGTCTTTGCGTTGGCTACCTGGGATGCCAAGCTGCGCGAGCCGTCGAGTCGAGCAGCAACAGCAACAAAAATGTTAGTCTTGTGAGTTTTAAGCCTCGTCGCTGAACTGTCAAAAGTAAAAGTTCTGCCTTGGAATGCGCTGATGATGTTGTTATTGTTACTGTTGTTGGTTGTTGAGCCAATGTTCGATGTTGTCTGTCTTCAGGTGAAACTAATTGGTTTTCTGTTGTTTTCAGATACATACTTAAAGATAATATTGAAAGACTTGCATTATTAAGCGACTCAAAAGCTATTAAGGCGGGCTCTTTTTAAATGAAACGGTTTTTGCCGATAAGTGAGCTGAACTATCGCTAAATCCACAAGTGAATTGAAACAGGTTCCCAAAGGCGAGCCAAACTGGTTCACATTATCTCAATCAGTAAGTGACGACGAACCAGTGCCCCAAGGAGCGAGCTGCGTTGAGTTGGTTCCAGGCATGAGCGGAACCAGCCAGCCTCCACCATGTTGAAATTGCAGAGTTAGCCTAAATCTTCAGTGACTTCATAAGTTTATGGCAAATAATTTAGTTAGTAAATAAAACGGCACATTTTCCGCATGAGGAAAACAACAAATTTGCATAAGAAACAACAAAGCGGCGAAGCAGAAAAAGCTTTATACACAACCTGCAGTACAAGTACAATTAATGTAAGCAGACAAACGTATAAGAACAATCATGGAGTGTGGCCAGACTGACAGACACGCACTTAGCAATGTGAGTACCGACACACACGCATACACCATCATGGAGTGTGGCCAGACACACACACACACATATGTATGTGACTGCTGCCAGAAAAGCGCCTGGCCGGCCGTACCATTGCGATTGCCATTGCCATTGCCATGGGTTGACGTTGACCCAGTTGCGCAGCCGCAGCTCAAGGCGAAGAGAAGCGGGTGAGCGAGCCAAAAAGAGTCAAACAGTCGGCACTTGAGGCGCAGGCCCAGACCCCAAAACTGGAAACCTGACCGTTTGTTCAATGTATGTACATTCGTGTGTGTGCGTGTATTTACGGAGAAAGAACAAATTGAATTATGTGCGTGAAGTAAGGAAAAAAAATAGCTGAAAAAAAGTCAACACTCACTCACAATTCGGTGGCATTAAGACGTTGTCAGCGCCGTCGACGCATAAGTTGATTAAATTTCTCGCATTAACCGATTTTCACCCATTGGTGAAACTGTGGAAGCAATGCGACAACAACAACAACAACAGCAACAACATAGGCAACAGAAGCAAAGAATGATTGATGAGAATTCGGTCTAGCCGAATTTCTAACGGAAGCGTGCAACCTGTTTGTTTGGTCCACATAAGCATTGTTGAATTGTGATTGGAACAGTGTTGAACAGTGCTGCGCTCTTTCGAACCAGATTATAATCAAGCACATCCACTTTCAATAATAATGGCCACACAAAGTGTCAGCGGCGAAGAAAGTGAAATGTGAACAACATTTCGACATTTGGAAATGTTTATCAACATAAAAAATAAAAAAATAAATAAAAAAAAAAACAGTAAAAACAGTAAAAGATGCCAGCGAAATGGAAAGTTTATTTTTCGTCAAAGAAAAAAAAAACTAGAAGATCGAAAATAAAGCATTCCACACAATGCAACCAATTTCCTAAATTTGAAAGTATTCAGTTATGTTTTTGTATTTATTATTTTTTCGCACACGTCTGGCTGGAGAGAGATGTCATAATTATGTTGCTGATTTATTGGTTTAGATCGAGGCGGTAAATTTATGCAATCCATTGACTGAATGAGGTAAAAGTAGCTCAATACGAGCGCGCACTCATGAATGGAAATAATTGTATAATATTTATAGTCAGTAATTGTTTCGCATGCATTAATATGCAATATGCAACAGAGCTGCAGCAATTTCATAATCATTCTAACGGCTTTGCGTTTGCGAACGCCTTACTAGAGCAGAACAACAACTAGAGGCGGCAGCGGCAGCGATAACCATTAAAAGTGCTGGTAAACGTCACCAAAGTTCCGTATGCGGAACTAGCAACCAAAAAGTGCACTTCATTTGGAATGACTTGAGGAACGAAGAACGACAAGCGACACTGCAGCGAACTCACGCGAATGGGACTGGGCTGGGCTGGGCTGGGTTGGGTTGGGTTGGGGAGGCGGGCGGTTGAGCTTAGTCATTAAAAGCATTAACCGTTACGCTTTAACCAAACTAAATATGTATGCAATTAAAAGCAAACAAATCTCAAGCCGCCGCTCTTTCCCAGCCATGTGTGTGTCTAGAGACTGGAACAGAATTTGGCTGGCATGCGAGCTGCAACAAATTTTGTGTAGTCACCCTGTTGCTGTTCCTACTACAGTTATGGCGGCAGCTAACAGCATTGAGTAAGTGCTAAACGGTTTTTTTTGACAGTGTTGGCAGAAAAATTTGAAAAATTTATACAGCAAAATGGCGTTGGCTAAGTGCTAAACGGTTTTCTGATGACTGTTAAGTAAATTGAATAATTATTGTTAAGTCACCCTGTGTTGTTAGGGAGCTTAAAAAGCGGATTAGTGTTGAGTAATGATAAATTGTATCAAATTTAAGCTGTTGTGTAAGACTGATGTAAAATGGAGGAAGTTTTTATTATAAACATAAAATGGAGTTGGAATATGCATAAGAATATCTAATCTCAGCTGGAAGTGTGTACAGCAAATGTAAATAAGAAGCGAGCTGCGTTTATTTAGTATGCAGCAGAGAACATAAGACAGAGAGAGAGAGAGAGAGAGAGAGAGAGAGTGAGAGAGAAAGAGTGAGAAAGATACATAGATAAGAACCAAAGACCTGGGGTAATTAAAGCCACGATCAAAATGCAACACACGCAGATGAGCGAATGCATTTCATTTTCTTCTCTGCCTCCACTTTTTCTCTCTCTCTCTCTCTCTCTCTCTCTCTTCTTTACATACCCTAAACTAACTAAATGCAGGGGTATAATAGTTCTATGAAAGTGTATGTAAGAATCAAAAGTAGGCGTGGCAAAGGCCATAAGCCATATATAAGTATATGTAGCCTTAATCAGAATAAGTTGCGTCTATCTAGCCATGTCCTGTTTCTGCTTCAGGGTATCTCCCAGTCGATCACTCTGCCGTCTACAGCTTTCTTACTTGTTATTTATGTTTTGTTGTTGCTTCTCGTAGTGCATTTGCTTTACCGCTGCTGCTGCGATTCACAATTTGAGGTCGGCGCAACGCGACGCGGCTCGGCTCGGCTGGCGAAACAAAAGATCGGCCCATTAGCTGCGATTTTTACATCATTTGAATGCAATTTAGCTGCAGTTTAGCGTTATGTTCTATTTCTCTGCACAGCACTGTTCGGCCAGACCGCCGTGTGTCCGTCCGTCGGTCCGTCTCTCACTCTGTCATTTATTTTCATTGTCTTTTGCGCCGCGAGTCGTGCGGCACAGTTGACCAGCAAAAGATGCCAACGTCAATTGTAATTTGGGTTAGCTCATAATGATCGACTCAATCTTTCTTGCCAATTTGCGATTCTACACAGGCTCCTTGTATGTGTGGGTGTAAACTGGTAAAGTAGTCAAGAAGGAGGGGAAAGCGGGCAGTTCTTCAAAGGGAGCTTGCGACGCGGGCATCGAGCTTAACGAGCGAAAGTGTTTCATTAACGCAGAATTTTGCTCGCAAAAAATGAAATCAAGCACACAAAAAAACAAAAATGATAAAAATACAAATCATAAAGCTGACAATCGCAAAAAAATTTACATATTTTATAATCTAGTGAAATTAGCAAAAAGAGCGGAGAAGAAAAGCAAATTGAAATATTTCTTTCAAAAGAAATTGATAAGAAAAAAAATTGAATAGAAAACTGATATAGTATATACCTATATCATATATTTATATGAATTTGAGAAAATTTACACAAATTACAAGCTTCCAAAGTTAATGAGAAAAATATATAATATTTCTATTTAGTATTTTTCTTGAATGCATAAAAGAAGAAAATTGTTTTTATTGAAGAAAATTACTTTAAAAATATATAAATAAATTAAATAAAAAAAAATATATAAATATCAATTTTTTATATATTCAAAATATTTTCTATATGAATTACAATTTTTTTTTAATTTTTAGCATATGTTTATATATAGATCATTTTTTCTAATACATTTCTTTTATAAAAATAGAAAATTTTATAAATTCTATCAGTAATTTCTTTTTTTTTTAGCAAAAAAGTATTTTTCTATAACTAAGTATTTTCTTATCAGAAATATCAACATTTTTAGCCATTAGTATTTCTCTTTTATAAAAAAATAATAAGAAGAAGAAAGAAGCTATTTTCCAATTAGTATTTCTCTTTTGATCCACTTCCGTCACGAAAACTGAAAACTGAAAATTATAACGAGTGAAACTGAAAATTATGCGTCAGACAGCAAAATACAACAACAACAAAAATTGTCGCCTCTTTGACACCGATTTTGAAGTGGGCGTGGCCCGCTGCATGCCAGGCCAAGAAAAGCCAATGATTTTAACTAATTTTCAGCTGTCTTCGACTCGATTTCGGACATGGCTTTGGTTTTGGTCTTTTTGCTGGCTGATAGCTGAGCTGATTCATGCCGTTCGGACTTTCACAATTTGGCCAACTAAATTTTCGGATCGATATTTATATCGATTCAGCTAAATGAGTCAGAGTCGTGTAAGATGGTTTACAGCTTCCGCAGTTTGATCCATTTATAGATAAATTTCCGGCAAGGCTGATTGCCTAATTGTTCAGTTTAGCATATCAGGTATCGGATCGGTGCGATCTACAGTGCATAATAATAATGGAGCAACGGGTTCCATTGCCGCCAATTGGCCCACTTCATCAGATGTTGCCCGTAATTGTGCACGGTTAGCGACATTAAGAATAACATGGACAAAGAGAATGTTGCCAGCCAGCGCGATTCTCTATTCTACATTGTTTATCTCGAGTTGAAGACTGTAGAAAAGTATCAGAGTTTGTTGGTCAGTTCGCCCTTTGCTTTGTTTTCTTTCGTATTTTCTAATTTTTCTAACATTTTATGGCACCTCGAGCGTATGAGTCGCGTCTTTTATGGCCCAGCGTTTCTTTATGACTTTGGTTTTTTTATCGCTTTTATTGCGAAGAAAATCATATTTTCTGCTACTTCTTTGAACATGTTCGGTAATGTAACCAGTTTTGTACCTTCAGCTTTAAGTGCGACCACTTTTTTCTAGCCTAATGCATGTCTAACTAGTTTATGGCCAAAGAGCAACTAACTACGAATCATTTTTCATCAGCTCAACTCCACAAATATATAAGAAACTCAAACACTATTTCATATAAATAACATACATATTTTGTTTAATATTCTATCATCTATATCATGTACCTCCCTTTATTCTAATTGCATTACTTACCAATTAGTTTATTCGCTATAGTCCAATTGGGGTTCGCAGTTGTTTAGTTCCATTTGGTTTTCTTCTAATTCTTATTCATAATATAACAGTTAAATACTTTGCAATTAGATTAGATTAATCGATCAACGAAACACACTTGCAGAGTTTTATACACCAAATATGTTTTGTTCAGCTTCTATTTCAACGGTACAGATATTCGCGTTAAATAATTTATACAGACATTTTTGCCGGACGCCAACTATTCGCGCGCGCAACTCCAAGAAAACTAACTAATACCAACGGCAATCACAGCCAGACTGAGCAGAAAAAGAGAGCTGAAGATGAGCCCGGCGCGCAGGTCAAAGAGAAATTTACAGTTGCGCAGGCGCAGCGTTGTTAAAAGGCACCAATCGTGCCGCTCACTCACACTATTTTCGCTCGTTGGGCTCGCTTTCATCGAGTTGGCAGGTCGCGCGCTCTCACTTTGCTTAGAGAGCGCATTTCAATCGAGTTGGCAGATCGCGCGCTCTATCTTTACTTAGAGAGCGATTTTCGATCAAGTTGGCAGCCTTCATCGCGCCAAACCTAATTTAAAAGTAATTAATTTAATAAATAAATATTAACGGAACATTTGAAGCACATTTATTAGAGTTATTTATTTTTTACATTTTTGGTTAACATAGTTTATACAACAACAGGTATTTTAATTGGGAAGCAAGTTACATTTAACCCTCGACGAGTTTGTTGTCCCACGATTTGGCAATCATTGCAATGGCATGTCGCTTCAGTTTTGGCCCAATCAATGGATTCATTTGGGCCATGTAGCAGCACAGCCAGAAGAGCCAGCAACAAGCCGCAGTCAGCATCAGAATGCAGCGTATCAAATTTTGGTGTGGACCCTTTGGTGTCATAATGGGCATACCAATGCCCACAGCACCCCAAACGGCAGTGAAAAACAACACGGGAAAGAATGCAGCTCCCATATTTATAATACTTTTCTTTTTACTTGTTCGCTGGCACGTATACTTAATAAAATGAAATTTTGAACCAACACCGAATGTTGTTTTCTTCCAATAAGAATTCTGTTCGTAAAATCAATAAAATACCGATAGAAAAACTTTCAGGTGTAATCGATAGTTTGTAATGAAAAATACTAACTACTCGATACATTTTGTCGCTTTTAACTTGAGGCTGTGGTGGTGGATGAGGCTGCGGTGCATCGCAGCTGTAATTTCGTTAAAATTAATTTAAAAATACGAATTGTGAAATTTAAATATATCAGGTACGTACATTACTTAATAAGTAAAGGCAATTCATTGCATATATTTATATTTCCATATAGTCGCGTTTTTGGTGCAATTGACCTTGGCATTTTATGGTAGCTCAGAATTATCGACAGCAATGAGCTGCAGCTGAATTTAAAGTTCGCTTTAACATGATGAACTGGGAGTGCCAAAAATATACCTGTGCCGAAGAAGGTTGCGGTAAAACGTTTAATACAAAATGGACTTTGAAGCGACATTCAACCAAACACCAGCAAGGCTCCAAAGCATTATTTAATTGCACAAAATGCAACAAAGTCTTTTCTCGCAAAGATTCGTTAGATCGACATAATCAGTAAGTTTACTCCGTTAAATTCAAAATTTCAAATTCAAATATTCTTTTTCTTTATCATAAGTACGAGTCACAGCGACATACTATTAATGTATATGTGCTCGGAGAAGGACTGTGGAAAGCTATTTAGCCTTAAATCCACGCTTTATCGACACATAGCTTCGCATACGGAGTGTTTCAGCTGCGGAGAGTGTGGTAGCAGCTTTACACGCAAGGACAACTTGACTCGCCATAAAACGTAACCATTTTTACCGAATTTGCCTTATACTTGATATAATATTTAAATGTTCTTTATAGTATTCATACAAAAAACTTATCGAGACATCAAGAAAAGTCTATCGATGCTAATCTTGCTATTGAGAACGTCCCTGACTTGATGAAGACAATGAAGTGCAATGATGTAAACGATGATCATAAATATGCAGCATTGGATAATTAATTACTGCAAAGCTATAAACCACCTCACCCGCCCAACAATGATTACCACTTACAAAATATCGATATTAACTTATAAAAAATTACTGAGTGTTATTTTAAAGTTACAAAATATCAGTTTATTGTATTTATTGCTTAGCAATTAACTTCAATAATTAGAATTTGTAGCAGTCAATGTTCGCATTTCAAAATCGATCCTGCCGCCCAACAGCCAATGCAACACTGCATTCTTAAATCTATCGATATTTATTTGTAGCATATTTATCGCACTTATGAGGTACAAGCCTATTTTTTTACAATATTGCACTTAGAAAAGAAAGTAAGCAAAATGACGATGCGACCAGATGATCATCGGAGAAAATGGAATAAGAACGAGTATGAAAAGTTGGCCCAAGAGCGCTTGCTTAACCAATCGGCGCCGAAAGACGAAGGTAGGGCAAACATTGAATCTGTCATTTGCAGGGAATCCAATTATAGAACCGTATTGATTGTGTTTTAAATAGAACCGGTGCAGCGCGAGAACCTGAAGAGACGCGACTATAAGGTTGACTTGGACAGCAAGTTGGGCAAGAGCGTTGTGATAAACAAAAACACACCTACCTCACAATCCGGCGGCTACTACTGCAATGTGTGCGACTGTGTGGTCAAGGATTCCATTAACTTTCTGGACCACATCAATGGAAAGAAGCATCAGCGCAATCTGGGCATGTCCATGAAAGTGGAGCGCAGCACCGTTGACCAGGTGAAAGATCGCTTCCAGCAAAACAAACAAAAAATGGCCGAGAAACAAAAAGACTATGAACTGGAGAAGAGATTACGCGAAGCCAAAGAGGAGGAGGAACGCTACAAGGAGCATCGAAAGGAGAAGCGAAAAGATCGGAAACGTAAGGCCGAGGAGAATGATGAATTTGCAACGTCCGGCCTGCCGGAAGATATGGCAGCAATAATGGGTTTCTCCGGATTTGGCGGATCGAAGAAGAACTCATAGGAATCACTTGTTGTGTGGACGACCTCAATAGAATATAGAGTTTATATATATATACATATATAGAAATAGAAAGATTTTTCCACCAACGAAGCCATTTATCGGGCTAATCGCTAGGACTGTGATTGGTTTGCGACATTTATTTCATTTTATATATTGTATATTATATGTATTGATGCGTGTGAATATGTATAAGACAATTTTACACCAGTTATATTGTACAACAGGGCTTTGACCAAGTTAATAATTTAATAAGCGGTTTAAAATGCACTAATTCTTAAACTAAATATTGTGTGGACCCCCGGAAAAAAAACACTCGAATACCATAGTTTTTTTTTTTGTGACTGCCAAAAACGAGAAATGCGGGGTCTTAAGTAAATACAAAGCCGTGTTCGATGGGTATGTCCCATGGAATGGTAAAGAACTCGCCCGGCAGCTGAGTGCAGTGCGACGAATTGTAGTCGCGTAAATGCTTACGCAGCTATAGGAATTTTAGAGAATAAATATTATGATGAGCAATAGAAGATTTTTATAATAAATTGTAAACCAACCAAAAAGATTGCCATTTGGCTGCGAGTTTCCTCATTGTATTCGGCTCCTATCAGCATGGGATAGGCCTTGCCTTCATCGGAGGCATAGGTTATGAGTCGTGACATGCACAGCTTCTCTTCGACCAGGTTATAGCTGTACGATTCCAAGGGCTTGGCCAGCATAGCCTTGACGTGCGACAGCTGTGCGGCATGAAACAAATTAGGATAGCGATATTTCAACACAGCGAGAGTCAGATAATTTCCGCGATTCGTATCAATACGATTATCCCTGCAAGAGGCAAAAGAAATATATACTATTTATAGTATATATAAAAAAATCAGTGATTTTCCTACTCGGCTATGATCTCATCCTCTGTGCGACGTATGAACAGAAGCGGGCCATTGTATTTTATGGCTAATTCAGCATTATTCAGATTGCAATGCTTGCGTATGGCAATGCGTACTATGCCGCCCAAGCTGGCGGGCATACGTGGCTGCGCCAGATAAAGGACATCATCAAAGGTGGCATCCAAGACCTAAAAGAGAAACGTTTCTATACAAAGTTGCTATGCATGGATTAGTTAATTAATCACTTACCACACCCTTAACATCGGGATAAATGGTGGCAGCGAATAAAGTGCTGAAACCTCCAATGCTCCAGCCGTACAATATAATATCCTCAATGCTAAAGCCCAGATGATTGATGGCAAAGCTCACCACAGCGTCGATGGCATTTTTATCCTGGTCTGGTTTTGGCTTCCCCGTGCTGCCAGCAAAGCCTGGATGATTCCAGCCCAGCACTGAATATTTTAATGCGATTGGTGTGCTCATAATGCCAACTTCATAGAAGCCAGCGTTGCCCTCGGAGCAGATGACCAAGGTCTTGCCATTGCCCACATTGTCGTTGCGATTGTCAATGAAAAGCGTATCGATTTCGTTTGAATCTATTGTCTTTACTTTATAGCGGATGCCATTGTCGTCTTCGATGAGCTTGGCGCGGCCAGAGATCAATGCGGGCCCTGTAAAGGAGATTATATTAGTTCTAAATTAACGGTTGCTTTGAAGTCTTTGCTCCGGCATGGAAAGCAGACGGACGTACTCATGAACTTCTGCAGCAGCTTGACTGAGCCGGGATAGATCAGAGACAGCCCAAAGGTGTGTATGGCTATATAGGCCAGAAATTCGCAAGGCAAAGTGGAGATGCTCATTCTCTCGCGACGACTTACAGTTGTTGTGGGCTTCTTGGCATCACTGAAAGATGAATATATATATATTTTACATGGTTTCATATAGCGTGCGCCTTCGCACTCACCCCGCTGTGGCCTTCACATCAAAGTCCACTGGCCAGAAGGAGAAGTCGATATCATATCGACGCAGTGCATCCGAAGATCGATTCTCTTTGGCAGAGTTTAAGGCATTTATCATGTTTGTATAAGCACGCGACTGTCGACGACCAACGCCGCGCATAAATAATGAGATGATGACTATCAAGCCAACGCTCGTTGTGAGCTTTGCGAGTGTTGGAATCGAATCAGTAACTAAATAACCGCGCCTGTATAGGAACGTGAAGATCAGCGGTGACGTATAGTAGCTGACCGACCAAACCACAGACAGCTGCAACAAACACACACTAATTAGTACTAGTATTACAACACGGAGATATGCACACAGTAATCACACACTCACACTCATACACCTCTTACCGTTGACAAAATTTGTTCACCAAATTTTTCAGCTGCACCGGGCTCATACATTTTCCTCTACAATGGAAAAAACTGCTTAGAATTTCATATTTCCATAACTTGTTTGCCTCATACCTGCGGTTCAGGTACACCTCGGTACTCCATGTACAATTTTGGCCCAAATATGTAATTAAAGAAGCTCATCGTGGAAATGCTTATCTATTATTGCGTCTGCGTCTGAAAATATTATTATATATCTATTTTAGTGAATTGTGAAAGTGAGTTAGTGAAACGCAGCTGCAATTGCAATATGAACTGGTTCTCGTTCCGTGATAGAGATGTGCGCGTGTTGCCACAAACAAACTATGCAAATGTTTTGGCTTTTGAGCAAAAAAAAATAAAACTCAAGATGCTCAACTTTTTTTTATTTAAAAATATTATTTTAGCTGTATAAAATGACTGAATTAACTTGTTGGCAAGAGAATCTGTGATAAATCTAGTATTTGGTGCTGTTTAGTGTTGTGTAATGAATTAAAGTAGGCCATGGAACTAATTTCAAAGTTCACTCATTTCGCTCCAGCTCGATAACATCGAGTCTTTTGGATGTTGCAGTTCGCAGCGGTCGAATTTAGAATTCAGCGCAATTATTTAGCCGGTTGAAATGGAGAAATTTAACAAAGTGCAGGCTAAAAATTTGGCAGCTGCACAGAAGCTAGTGGATGCTTACGCCTCCAGCTCCGAGGATGAAGGCGAACTGGACGAAAAGCACATACTTGGTAAACGGGAAATAGAGGCTTGTGACGTGTCCCCCATTTTAAGCTTTGGTTGTTTTAGATCTTTTGTACAAGCATTACAAGGCTCCAGTGACTGCAGCGAGTGACAACAATGTCAACCGCACGGCCACATTTCTGGAGAATACTCTGCACTCGGGCGCTGCTACGTGTCTAATATGTATTGGAAGCATTCGTCGCGTGGAATCCATTTGGTCATGCAAGAGCTGCTACTGCTTCTTCCATCTCAATTGCATACAGCGCTGGGCCAACGACAGCGTAATGCAGATGAAGGTCAAGGCGGAGCAGCAGCAGACCAACGGTAATCAGGGCCACTATAATCATCTGGGCGAGTTTGTGCCGCCCAAGCGTACAAAGTCGCTCCACTGGTGCTGCCCACAGTGTCGTAGGGATTACCAGCCCGCCGATCGACCTACGCAGTACGAATGCTTTTGTGGCAAGGAGCCCAATCCGCAGCCACAGCCCTTCCTGGTGCCGCACTCCTGTGGCGAAATTTGTGGCAAGCTGCTGCAACCGAAATGTGGCCATGATTGCAAATTACTTTGCCATCCGGGTCCATGTCCACCTTGCGCCCAGCTAGCCAACAGCTCTTGCCTGTGTGGCAAGGCGGCATTGCGGAGTGTTCGTTGCATTGACAAGAACTGGCAGTGCGAGCAAAAGGTATATGAAGAGTCTATTATGGAACCTTGTATAAAATCTTTTACCAAATCCTTATTTCCAGTGTCAATCGCTTTTATCGTGTGGCAAGCATAAGTGCAATCAGCGCTGTCATCGACCTGGTCAGTGTCCGCCGTGCAGCAGCAAGAGCTCGCAGCCCTGCGAATGCAAGCGCGAGCAGAAAGTCGTGAACTGTGCGGAGCCCAAGTGGAAATGCAGCAACGTAAGCAGTCGATAAACTATAAATAATTTCACTTGTAAAAGCTGCCTCTCTTTATGTCTAGGTCTGTGGCGCTTTGTTTGCCTGTGGTGTTCATACATGTGAGAAAGTATGCCATGCCGGTTCCTGTGAAGGTGCGGAGTGCCCCTACGGAGTGCGTAGCTGTCCCTGTGGCAAAAGCGTAAGCCTAACAGCTGTTCAACTAACTATAACTATTAATATGTTTGTAATGCCTAATACAGATCAAAAGTGGAGGCTGCAACGAGCTGCAGGAGACATGTGGAGACACTTGCCAGAAGCTGTTGTCCTGTGGCAAGCACAGCTGCGCGCAGCGCTGTCATCGTGGCGCTTGCAACTTGGTAAATCACTAAGTTAATCAACTATTTAATTTAATTCTATAATCTGTTTAACTCTCTTAGTGCCTGGTGCGCACGAAAAAGAAATGCCGCTGTGGGCTGCATGAAAAGGAGCTGCCCTGTTCCAAGGAGTTCAACTGCGAGACCAAATGCAAGCAGATGCGGGATTGTGGCAAGCACGCTTGCAATCGCAAGGTATAAAGCAGACGAAGACGGTGTATATCCAAGGCTAATGTATTCTATATCTCTTCAGTGCTGTGGCGATCAGTGTCCGCCCTGCGAGAAGATCTGCGGCAAGCAGCTGAGCTGCAACAAGCACAAATGCCAATCCGTGTGCCACAATGGGCCCTGTTACCCCTGCAAACTGGAGTCCCAAGTCAATTGTCGCTGCGGCAAGACGCGACGTAGCGTGCCCTGCGGACGCGAGAAGAATGCGCGCATTGTGTGCCAGGAGCTGTGTCGGTTGGTGGCCAAACTCTTTCACTAAAAAATATAACAAATTTAAGAACTATTCCCAATCCCTAGCATTACGTCCAAGTGTCATCATGCCATCAAGCATCGCTGTCACAAGGGCGAGTGCCCACCCTGCGTGCAGCCTTGTGGCTTGGTCAATGATTCTAGCGGCTGTGGGCATATTTGCAAGGCGCGCTGCCATGCAGCTCAGCGTGTGCCTCGACCGGATCAGGCCATTCGTGGACAGCAGCACAAGGTGAGCCAAAGGTGAATTTAGCTTTAAAATGCATATCTAAATATATCTTCTTGCAGTATGAGTACCGTGCTCTGCCACATCCACGTTGCGACGAGGGCGTCAGCGTGCGCTGCATTGGCGGCCATGAGCTGGCAACTTGGCCTTGCTGGAACTCCAAGCCCACATCCTGCCAGCGCAAGTGCGCACGCCAGCTAAAGTGTGGCAATCATCGATGCGATCGGGTCTGTCATGCCGTGCCTCAGCCGCAGGATATGCAGCAGCAAGTGGGCTGTGCGAGTTGTGAACAAGGCTGCGCCATTCCTCGACCCGCTGGCTGTACGCATGCCTGTGCCAAAGGCTGCCATCCACCACCTTGTGCTCCGTGCGCATTTGTGATAAAAAACAAATGCTACTGCGGCCTCAATCAGGTCATTTACAAGTGCAGCGAGTACTTTAATGAAGAGGGCACGCTGCAGGAGACGCTGGAGCGACGTCAAAGGTTCAACAGCTGCGGCAATCGCTGCCTCAAGAATGTGCGTTAAAATGTGAAGATTATTTAATATTTATGTTAACTCTTTAACCTCTTCTTTGCACAGTTCGATTGTGGCCATCGCTGCTTGACCGTTTGCCATCCTGGGCCATGTCCCAATCCCGAGCTTTGCCGCAAAAAGCTGCGCATCTACTGCAAGTGCAAACGTCTCAAGCAGGAAATCGCTTGTGACAAGCATCGCTCAGGTCAAACGTCGCTCGATTGCGATGCGAATTGCCAGGCGGAGCGCACCAAGGCCCAAGCCACAGAGCAGCAACAGCAGCAGCTGAAGCTGCAGCAGGAGCAGGAGAGGAATCGACTGGAGCTCGAGAAATATGAGCAAAAGTTTGGCAAGCGCAAACCCAAGGAGCGCAAAACTCTGGATGTCGCGCCCACCAAATCCGACATTAACTGGCAGCGTTTAGGCATCTATGCATTATCCCTGCTGGCCGTAATGGGCGCACTGGGCGTGGCATACTATGCAGACAGCTAGAATCCAAACCTAAGACCAACTGAAAGAAATTGCCAATGAGAATTGAATTTTATTAGTAAAAGATTTTAATTTTAAAAACTTGTCAACAACTGTAAGTTCGTGTGCATTGAGTATTTGTCTTTGTTTAAAACTGTTAACTAATAACAATTAGCTGAGGAGGCGCCTCTAAGCCGTCTTCGCCTTCTTCTTGTAGACGCAAGCGGCGACAAAGACGCTGAGGCTAAGGAAAGTGGATATAAAGAAGTTCGACAGCAGCATCAAATCGTGCGACTGCACGTAGACTGTATATATGCGAGCTGCAAGTGGAAGAAGGATTAGTTAAAGGGTAGATAATGGATATTTGTATGAGGTATACTAACTCATATTGGTAAAGGCGGACAGGGCCCATGTCGTTCGGCTAACGGAGCTGGCGTCCTTTGTGCGCAATATGGCCAGCAGTTGGAGCACCTTGCTCGTGGCTCCAATTGGCGTGCAGAAGGGCTGGGGAAGATCAGGAATTAGTTAGTGGTCGAGTGAGGTAATGATTGTGTTTCAAATTGCTATTAGAGGAGTAGGATTACGGAATAAATCCTACTACTTATACTTATACTGCAATATTGATTTCGTTTCGCCAACAACTTCTTTCCCTAATCAGCTCTGCAGAAGATAAGCATTAGCCTCTGTTCGCTTTAGACACCATCTACTGTACTTTTGAGACACATCTAGCAGTGCGAATAGCTCTTAAAACAATTGGTCAGACAATGCTGATGCCCGTATATAAATAGAAGCAAGACAAATATTATAAAGCAAAACACAAATGACCTTCGCCAATGATTTAGTTAAGAGCTGCTCATTATGCTCAGCTCGAAACAAACATAAAACAAAAACAGGTTCTTCCATAATTAGTTAAATAAATTAAAAAAGGGTAAACGAGTTTGCGGAGTACGTTGTTATCTAAACAGTAACAGTTCTAATCAATATAGCAGCTGTTTGTTTGCTCATATATATAGGTAAAGTTATAGCTGATTGGCTTGGTTTGGTTACTCACCACCAGGAACGTTAGGATGATAATGGGAAAGACTTTCAAGTAGATAAGGGTCGCGATGATGGCATAGAATATGGCAAAGATCTGGGTGCGTTTGCCCAGCATATCCTGATACTTGAATACATAATAGATGAGCACGTATTCCTGCAGCAGCAGCACAGGATACTCCATATAGGATAGAAAATCATAGCCGGACGTATAGTTGTAGGACATCATAACGGTATAGCTGAACAGCTCCAGGCACAGGCCAAAGACGCTGATGCCTGTGAATAAACAGTTAATGGGTGGGCGTAACAGTTGAGTGGGCGTGGTCTCACCTTTTGATGATTGGTTTGCCCGTATCGTATTTATTTGTGGCACCTTGATGACTAGGCATGATGACACCGTAATTAAACTGAGAAGATCAGCTATAATAAGCACGATTCCCTTGTCCAGATAGTGGGAGACAAGCTCGCCGAGGCCCTCAGATGGCGCCGTTGCGTCCATTGCGGCAGCTAAACTTATATTAATGGCCCACTCGGTTTGATTTAAATACAAACAATCGATTGCGGGCGGCTCTGTGTATCGCTGCGTATCTGCAGGCATATTTCCTTTTAAAAATATATTTTCAATTCAGTTTAATTCATAGATCTCAAGTTTGATGTTAATTTTACTAAGTCTGTTCAAGTCATTTTGTCATAATTAAATTTTTATTAAACCAAAATCAAAATAATAACCAATATAAAGGCCAATCGAATAATGGTATCGATTCGTACTGTGACTATTTGATATCGATACTTGACGCTGTGCACAGCGTATCGATGCTTTGACTCGATACTTTGGTGCTGCTAACATACAGTGGCAGCGCAGCTCAAGTCATTTAGTTATTTTTCTGTCTGAATTTAAGAATTTTTGTTTTTGTTTGTCAGAATAATACTAATACGGTTAGCCCTAATAGTAATACAGTGTGCTAATGAAAGCACAGTAAAGAAAACGGCAAGAAAACGTACGTGGTAAATTAAATTAAACGTGTGTGTGCTCGGTGGCAAATGCTTCTTGTGGATGGGCAAGTGTGTGTGTGTGTGCGTGAACTAAACGCAAAAAGTGTAAAACGGATGAAATAGTTAAACAATTAAGCTCAACTGCAATTGGAAAGCTCATGTGTGCAACGAATATATGAATTGTATTGTTCAAAGTGCAAAATAAAGATATCTAGGGGTAAAGTAAACTCCTTTTCCTTATGCATGTCGTGACATTTGTTCTGTATGTGTGCGTACTTAAGCGTGTGGCTGGGTGCGCGTGTGTGTGTGTATGCATACGATGTCCGACGTAGTCGCTTTCGTATGTTTCACTGTATGTGTGTGTGTACAACAATGTTCACATTTTTTTCTTTTGTTGCTCGCTCCACGAATTTGTGGGGCTGACTCTCGCTCGGTGCAGGTGCAGAAAAGTGGGGTTAGGGCCAGTACGATTTAGTAAGTTAGTTTACTAACTTTTAAGAAGTTTCATTTCTCTATTAATGTATTTATCCCCCCTCCCATGCCCATGACCGTTTGGCTGTGTGACGTAGATAAATGAACAAAAAGAAGGAAAGAAGAAAAAAATGAAGACGACATTAATGGATGGACAAGGTTCGGCGGGGTATTCATTCTCGCTTGAGTCCTGTGGTCGCAGCACAGGTAACACGAATGCCGTGTGAAAGCGTACATAAAATGAAGCAAAGCGTAAACGAAGACCCTTTAAACCTATATAGCGGAGGTCGGGTCAATAGCAACATTTCTGAGAAGGGGAGGGTTCCCGACATTCTCTTGCACATCTGATCTCTTTTACGAGTGATGCAACACAGGATCTACACATACACGTGCATACACGCATGTGTGAGTGAAAATTCCTATGCGATCGCTCTTTGTTGTTTGACTGCTGCAAATGCACTGATCCCTTTTTTGCTGTCTGTACGCGTGTGCGTGCGCTTGTATGTATGTGTGTGTGTGTGTTTGCGTTAAATTGATGCTGTGAGAGTAAGAGAGGGAGACGCATGGGCATGACAGTTCGAAGCTGATGACTTTGAAGCGCGAGAGAGAGAGAGAGAGAGAGAGCAGCGCAAACAGATAGCGGCTTAAATTGCAAGGTGTACGCTATCGTTGTTGTTTTTGTTGTAGTTGTAGCTGCTGCTGCTGATGTTGTTGTTGGTGTGTATCTTTATTGCTTCTTCTTCCGTCCGTTACTTTTGCTCTTGTCATCGCATGCCTTTACCTTTTCTGCCTGGGCTACTGATCTCTGTCTCTGTGTGTCTGTGTATGTGTTTGGGAATGTGTTGGTATATGTTTGTTGTAATACCCGTTTCATCTTCTTTGCCCATTCTACTTCGCGCCGTTTTAGCTTCTTCCGCCGATGCACTTTTGTGATTTCCTTTGCCAGAAAGACGACAGCGGCTGCTGCGACGGCTGATCTTCTTCTTGTTGTTGTTGTTGCTGCAACTTTACAAAAAAATTTCCCACTGCTTTTCCTTTTCTTTCGATTTTTGATTTTTTTGCAATTCTCAGCGTCTCATCATCATGCGAATGTAGTAGAGAGACAGAGAGAGAGAGAGGGAGAGACAACAGACAGATAGACAGAAAAGTGCCTGCACACGATCTCCTCTCATCGTGCTTATTACTTTTGCCGCCTGCCTCTTGCCTCTTTCGTCTTCGTCGCGTCTGCTTCGCGTTGCGTGGGAATTTTTTACAGAGCGTTGCTGTCGCAGCTCCCAAGCGGCCGCTTCTTCCTTCTAGCGGGTTTTTATATACTTCGGCTAAAAAAAAAAAGGATTCTTGTAAGTGGAAGATTTATAATTTATGCATGATGGCTAGAGGATACGCTGATAATTCGTTGAGTATTGTTATTGAAGCCGGTTTTAGAATAACTACTGCTGGAACATTCGGCGCAGAAAAGGATATTGTATAGCTTCAAAGGACTATATAAAGAACTTCTGATAGAACTTTGTACATAGAGTAGAATACTGTATCTCTAGTAAGCATTATTTAAGCATATGCTTGTGGTAAGCGAGATCTGCTCTATAAATATATTTTCTTATACTAAAGATATTTTTCCTATTAAGGCAAAGCCAGCTTGATCGAAATTTTTTAAGTTTTGAACATTTGTCAATCCTAACTCGACGCTACAGGACGCTCAATGTAAAATGTCAAGAAATTACAGATTCATGACGAAATATCGATTTACAACACTTCTTATGCTACTTCATCAAGGGAAGAGAGTATATCAGTTTTAGTAGGCTCGAAAAATACATAGAGAAATATACCTATATCCTTGAGTGCGTCGAAATTTTATAGATAGAAACTGATAGAAAAAAATTGAGTATTTTACGATCCCCAACAGATCCAAATATATTTGACTTGAATAGCATTTATATATAATATTTGAGCCTAGAATAGAAATCATTTAACTGATTTTACTATTTCTCGCTTACAGTTGAGCCAAGCTGCAGTGCAAGAAGAGAGAGAGAGAGAGGAGAGATTGACTTTACCTGCCCGTAGTGGAAAGTATTATGGAAAAAGGATGTTCAGCTGCTAGCAGTAATTGTTCAGGTGCCGAGGACGACGCTCAGCAGGAGCAGAGCCGCCGAAGCAGCAGTAGCAGCAGCAGCTATAGCATCGATTTAAAGCCGCCAACACCTCAAGCATCACAGCCAAAGGCGAGCACTAGCCAAGCGGTAGACGTAACAGAAACTGAATCTATGTCCAATCTGAGGCAACCGGACGTGGAGGACTCTGTCTCTTCGAATTCGCAACATGGCTTTGCCGTCGTGCTCGATGATGAGTCCAGTACCGAGACCACCGGCGTGCTGGAAACATACGAGATAAGCTCTTCCAATTCACTGCCGAATAGTGCCGGAGCTGGTGCCGGAGCTGAAACAATGGGCGTCGTTGTTGTTGTGCCCGTCGATGATAGCTCCTCGACAGACACGCTCAATGGCAATGAAAACGAACGCATGAGCCGTGACGCTCCATCTGAGGAGGAAGAGGAGGAGCACAACAGCCCGATGAATAATGTTTTCTTTAATGTTAACGACGAGCCGCCCGTTGTATGCCTTATAAATGATGACGACGATTTCGACGAGGAGGAAATTGTCGACGAGGACGACGATGATGATGAGAATGAGGATGCTGCGGTACGCTCCTGCCCCAATACATCACAAATGGATGGCACCGCTGCGACCACTGCTGCTGATGGAGTCATCACGGCAGCCGATGGCTCGAAAATATTCTTGGAAACACCTGTCGTCGAGGAGCCACAACAATCACATACTCATGCCGGCGGCGCCACAGTTGGCGGCAATGCTGCTCAATCGGAGCTGCTGGCGGGCAAACCGAAGCGGCTCAGCGATGAGTTCGAAGCGGAAGAGGAGCAGCAGCAACAGCAAAGCAGTGCACCAAGAGGAGGAGTCAAGTCTGAAACAGGGCAAGCCATCGATGTGGCAAGCAGCTCGTTGCACGATCGCCAAATGTCTGTGCGGCTAAAGCAAATGAGCCTCACAGCCAGTGCCGAGGCGAACGCAGCCAATGCAGCAAATAGCAACAGCAACAGCCTGACGCAGGCGGATATTGAGTCCATGGATCGCATTGAACGTCGCGACTTTGAGACCGAACAGCGCCTAACCGGCGGCATTATACTCGGCAACAGTTCGCTCATCAACAAAAATCGCCTCAATCTAAGTCTGATCAATCGTGCAGGAGCGGCTGTGGCTGCTGGCGGCGGCGGCGGCGGGGGGGCTGGAGTTGTAGCTGGCGATGATTGGCCCAGCAGCAGCCAGGCACGAGCCTTCTCCTCGGACAGCAAGGTAAGCATCCTTAAACTAAATATTGTAAGGTCTATATTAAAGTACTCTTCTTGGCCGCTCTTATAGTGCACGTATAAGGATCTATCGACGACGCCCACGAGCAGTCGCAAATATACAAACAGCCGACTGAGCAAGTCCACTGCCAAACTCAACTTGGGCTCGACGCTGGCCAATGCCAACAACAATGCCTGCCCACAGCACAGTTCCAGCTCCAGCTCCAGCAGCACCAACAGCAACAATTCCAAGCTGCCCATTGTGGTTATTGTGAAGCCCAGCGGCAGCAGCAACGCTTCCACTTCCACAAACAATAATCGCACAGACGTCTACACGAACACTAATTCGAATGAGGAAAATCCGAGCTGTCAGCAGGCGGACAAGGATGTGACCATCACATCGTTCAGCTCGGTGGGCTCACAGACGAGCAGCCAGGACACAAGCGGCTGCAGTCGAACGAGCGTCCTGGCTTGCGGCAGCAGTAATAGCAGCTCTCTGGATGTGGATGCACAGCCCTCGACGTCGGCCACATCGACGGCGACTTCGACATCGGGTAGGTGTCACTATGCAGCGCCTGCCACAGCGAAGGTGTTCGTCACCAGGCATGTGAATGCCAGTGCCCAGACACAGGAGCGTTTTCTAGCACGCAGTGCACTGGCAGCTGGCGTTGCTGCCAGTGTCAATAACTATCGCAGTCGTCGTCGTGTGGAGGCCACGCGAAACAGCTCCAATGATGCCATTGTGCTTGGCATTGTTGTTGAGGAAAATTCAGGCAACGCTGATGGAGGCGGCGGCGGTGGCAGCGTTGGCGGCGGTGTGGTTGAGCCTGGCGACTTTAGTGCCGAGGAGCCGTGGGGCAATTGCGATGAGGAGAACAATTGCTCGGACTTGGAAGAGGTATGCACTTGCCAAAACAGCATGTTGGCCATCAGTCGCAGCGGCAGCAATGCCAGCCTGAGCGAAGCGCTCGACATGGATGGCGTGGATAGTTATCATGAGGAGACGATTTCAATGCCGCCAATCGAGCAACAGCAGCAGCAGCAACAACAGCAACGGAAGCGCAAGTACAATGAGAGTCGTCTGCTGGATGGTGACTACTCGATGAGTGTAACGGGCAGTGGCGGCGCCGGTGCTGGTGGTGCTGGTCTCGGTGGTGGTGCGGGTGGTGCTGGCAGCAATTCGGGATCTGGCGATAACAGCCGTAAGCGTATTGCCTATGATTTTGCCTCTACACCCCGCTCCTCAACGCAGCCCTTAGGCACTGCTGCCGTGATGACGCTAACGATGACGCCAACCGGCATTGCGGCCACATCACTGGGCGGTTGCTCACCAGCACTGGGTAGGCGCACGCCGCGTGCTCTGATGCCAACGCGCGATAATCCGCCGCCTGAGCTGCAGCATTGGCTGGCACAGTTTCAACGCTGGTCCCATGCCGAGCGTCTGCTGGCCGTGGATCGTCTGATCGACCATTGCGACCCATCGCAGGTGCGGCACATGATGAAGGTGATCGAGCCGCAATTCCAGCGTGATTTCATCTCGCTGCTGCCACGGGAACTAGCGCTGTTTGTGCTCTCGTATCTGGAGCCGAAGGATTTGCTGCGCGCCGCACAAACTTGCCGCAGCTGGCGCTTCCTCTGCGACGACAATCTGCTGTGGAAGGAGAAGTGTCGCAAGGCACAGATCCTCACAGAGACGCGCAGCGATCGTCCCAAGCGTGGACGCGATGGCAACATGCCACCAATTGCTTCGCCATGGAAGGCGGCGTACATGCGGCAGCACATCATCGAGATGAATTGGCGCTCGCGACCCGTGCGCAAGCCGAAGGTGCTCAAGGGCCACGACGATCACGTCATCACATGTCTGCAGTTCTCCGGCAATCGGATTGTGTCCGGCTCCGATGACAATACGCTTAAAGTCTGGTCGGCAGTCAGCGGCAAGGTAAGCTGAGACTAGAGATAGAATCTTGATCTATATTGTCTAACACTTTCTTCTCTCTTTCGTTTAGTGCCTGCGCACGTTGGTGGGTCATACTGGCGGCGTTTGGTCCTCGCAAATGTCTGGCAACATCATCATATCCGGCAGCACGGATCGCACGCTCAAGGTGTGGGACATGGAGAGTGGCAGCTGTGTGCACACGCTTCAGGGACACACCTCAACGGTGCGCTGCATGCACTTGCATGGCAATAAGTAAGTCATTCAGGCAGAGCTGCCTCTTAAGCACTTAGACTTATCTTTCATCTTCACCCAGGGTGGTCAGCGGCTCGCGGGATGCAACGCTGCGTGTGTGGGACATTGAGCTGGGCACGTGTCTGCACGTGTTGGTTGGCCACTTGGCTGCAGTGCGATGTGTGCAATATGATGGCAAGCTGATTGTATCGGGCGCGTACGATTATATGGTCAAGATCTGGCATCCAGAGCGACAGGAATGCCTGCACACGCTGCAGGGCCATACCAATCGTGTATACTCCTTGCAGGTAAAGCCAACACTACTTAACTAGGCTAACAAGCCAAAACTAATTGCTTATGTTTGCAGTTTGATGGCCTTCATGTTGTCTCTGGCTCGCTGGATACCTCGATACGTGTGTGGGATGTGGAGAACGGCAACTGCAAGCACACGCTAATGGGCCACCAGAGTCTCACCTCTGGCATGGAGTTGCGACAGAATATACTCGTCTCTGGCAATGCCGATTCCACGGTCAAAGTTTGGGACATAACAACAGGACAATGCCTGCAAACGCTATCGGGTAATTGGATTTTAATAAATTTATTGATTTAGTCATCAATTAATTTGTTGTTGTTTTAGGCCCCAATAAGCACCAGTCAGCGGTCACCTGCCTGCAGTTCAATTCACGCTTTGTGGTCACCAGCTCCGACGATGGCACTGTCAAGTTGTGGGACGTCAAAACGGGCGATTTTATACGCAATTTGGTTGCTTTGGATTCGGGCGGATCCGGCGGAGTTGTGTGGCGCATAAGGTAAATAATTAAGTGTAGAGTGGAGATACCTAGGAATATATGAACTCCTGATAGATAGAAATATAAACCTGTCTGACTGTCAGTTATATATATATAGACAGTTATTGATAATTCGAGAGTATATTCATTAGTTTACACTGTTAATTATAGTATAACGCATTAACTAATACTTTTCAACTTTCCGTTCACAGGGCGAACGATACGAAATTGATTTGCGCCGTGGGCTCACGGAATGGTACGGAGGAGACAAAGCTTATGGTATTGGACTTTGATGTGGAGGGCGCTTGTGTCAAGTGTTCATAGGAACTGTATGGCCAGTACCAGCTCCAGTTCCAGTTCGAGTTCGAGTTCGAGTTCCACTTCCAGTTCAGTTCAGTTCAATTTGCAAACTGTGTGTGCAAAAGAAGGCGCACTCTACTCTATGTTATGATAAACGCGAGAGCCGCTAAAGCGCTTTAGCTCGTTATGGGAACGAGTCAGCCGGAGGCGATATCACACACACACATACACATACACACTCAACTAACACCACACACAGATATATATACAGATGACGCGTCCATCTGTCATGCATAATCGAAACGTTATCGTCGCTTGCCTTGCCAACAAATGCAGCTGCTCACACACACACACACACAAACACATACACAACACACACACATACACATTTGGGAGTTGTGAGTGCGAGTTTAAAAACGTTTTCAATGTTATCATTTGTTTCAAATGCGTTGCTTTTATATAGCCAAAATTTGTTTTCCACAAAAAATAGAATAATTTTTGCTTCTTAGTTCTTATTGATTATGAATTACGTACATAAAAAGATGAACATATATATATATATATACATATATATGTATATATCTCATAGTAAGTCGAATGTTTACAAGCATACATATACTACTACTACTCTATACGTATTATGCATATACATACATACATACATCATTTTGTTTCGTATCGAATGAACCGAAAAAAAAGGAAAGAAAGAAAAGTTTTATGAAAAAACAGCTTTATATTGATTAAATTTATAAATTGTTTAATTGATTGATTACTTATCATGTATCTATAATGTTAATATTGCCGTTAGATTATTTTGGAGTCCAATTACTATTGAGTTGTTTCTGTTTCTCTCTCTCTTTGCATATATATATATAAACATTCTGTGGTTTCTTTCGATATGTTTTGTTTACACACATGCGTATGTATTTGATTTTTAATGTATTTTTGTTAAAAGGCTTCCCGTGTGTGTTAGTTCCGTTTCAATTGTATGTTGGTATATGCTAAACAGAAACAAAAAATGAAAATTTTCAAATTTTTTGTTGCCTGCTTAAGAGGCGGGCCAGGAACGTATATAGAGATTTAAGTATTCCATGGTACTCAATTCGTAAGAGTAGGAGGAGGAGGAGGAGAAGGGGGCAGCTCACACACACTCACATACACATAACACAAACACACACACATACACATACACTCACACACACACACACATACAAAAGCATTAAGCGAACATATATTTTAATTATAGACTGATTTATTAGTAATTGAAATTAATCTACAAATTTAAGCATAAATCTGAATAAACGCAGGAATAATTAAACCAAGAGTTAAATAAAAACAACAAACAAAACAAACAAACAACAACAACAAGGATGTGCTGCATGTGCATGTGACTTTCACTTTTGTTTTCTATCCAAAGTTTATGATTTGAGAGTGCAACGATAACGGCCAGCAATACGATATACGATACGATATATAGTTCGGGCCAAATGGGGTATTAGCTATATATACATGCCGATCAATCTAATCTAAACAATAATTTATGATCAACTTTATGGCAAAAATAATCGCAACAATAAATGCAGAAATTCTTAAGCCTTGTTTCATTCAGCTATAACCAACTGTAAATGGAAGCCTGACTCAGGCTTGCCCAAAGTAAAGTCAAGAATACTTTCTAATTGAGACTTCTTTAATTGGTTCGTAAACTTAAAACAAATCACTTCATGATGATTCAACTTATAAATCGAGACTGAGTATAATATACATAATTAACTGGAAACTGGAAAACAGATGCTTTACATCTTGGACTTCTTGCTGCTGTGCCCCTCGATGCCCAAGTTGCAGCGCGAGGCCACATCCTGGATGGACGTCAGGCCCGTGGTGCTTGTCGGCAGCGGGCCGCCAAAGGCCGAGGTCGACAAATTGCCGTTGCTGGGTCGCTTGCGTGTGGGCGAGTGGACGGGCGACTTCTGTTTGAGGCACTCGACGTCTTCGAACACCACTTGGGCACCGCCGCCACAAGTGGGTATGACATTGCCCTTGTACAGCTTCGTCTCCACATCGCCGTCGGTGTCCGCCTCCTGGGAGACGAGGCAGTACTTGTTGGCGCCGTGTCCGGTCAGCTCCTTCATGTCAGTTAGCTTCGTCACCGATTTGCGATTCTTCAGATACGGCTGCATAATGGTGCCCAGGGGCACGGGATTGGCGGCGCGATGCTCCAGCCACTTGTCGCCCGCAGAGCGGGATCTGCGATGTCTGTTATTGGCAGCTGCCAAGCCCTGAGAAAGAGGATTAGGATATCGATTGGAATTCCAAATGAGATCATCCATTGCAATCTTACGTGTCTGGGCGTACAGTAGATGTCCGTGCGTGTCGTCGGCGCTGCTGTGGACTCTGTGCGCGTGGTGAAGCCACCGCGATCCTTGTCGTTCAGCAGGTTCTCTGAGCTCTGGGAACGCGGCAAGCTGGGCACGTCCTCGGACTGCAGTATATTGGACACCAGGCGCAACTTCTCGTCCTTGATGCGCATGCGCTCCTGCATCTTGGCGCGCTGCTCGCGCAGCTTTATGTCGAACTCACGCTTGTTCTTGTCCGACTCAACGGCCAGTTTCGAGTTGTACTTCTTCTTCTGCTTCTCCTTCTCCTGCTCCTTCTGCGTGACCAGATGCTCCTGCTCGCTTAGCTTCTGGCTGAGCTCCTGGATCTGGCGCTCCCGCTTGCTCAGCGTGTTGTTCAGCACGTCGATGGAGCTCTCGTGTATGCGCACCTTGTTCTCCAAAGCAGCGCTGCGCTCGCGCTCCTGCTTGTAGACGGCCTTCATGGAGGCCAGCTCCGTGCGCAGCTGCAGATTGTCGCGATCCAGATTCATCAGCAGCTGACGAAAGTTGTCGCCTGCGAGGAGAGAAGAGGGGCATTAGTGAAGGATAAACAGTGGATAAAGGACTGCTCCAACTACATTTCAGATCCATATTGGCGCGCAGCTTGCGTCGCTTGTCGATGCGCTGCTCAAGGTACTCCATTAGCTCCTGTATCTTGCACGCGGCCTCCGGACTGTCCATTTGATAGTGCGGAAAGTCCGCGCCCAGGCTGTAGACCAGACCCACATCCACCTCCAGCTGCTTAGCCTCGGGTATGCCCAGCTCGTTGAGATTGTTGACGGCAATCTTGAAGAGTTTGTTGGCCTTGCGGCGACCGGGCGTCAGGCCCAGGTCTGGCTTCATGGGCGTGGCACGAGCTATTTGCACCTCCTGGGTCATCTCCGCGAACTTCATGACTTGCTGTGAATGCAGAATAAGCTATAGATAACAGATAATACTTAGATAAGAGAGTATCTACCATGTTCTCATCGTAGTCCTCGATGCGCGGATTGATGCACACAATCATGGACACCTGGCCCTCGCCGTCGAAGTAGTTCTTGAACATGTGCGTGATCTTCGAGTCGCGGTAGGGTATCTTCTTGGCGGGCACGTTCGGCGCCAGCTGCTGGTTCTCGCGCAGATACTCGAGGCACGTGCGCAGCGTCATCAGCGAGTTGTTGATGTTGCCAGCCTCACGGAGGCGCACGCCCGTGTTCTTGGTGCGGGATGAGCGCTCGCTGCCCGCCAAGTCGACCAGCGACAGCTGGCTGACTGTGATCGTGTGCTTGTCCTGGATCACGCGCTCGCCCTGGCAGTCGGTGGGCGCCTGAACGAGTCGTATATTGAAGACGGAGTGACTGCGGCTCGACTCTGCATTCAGGATCGTGTTGCCCATGCGCTTGCGCTTCTGGCCCATTTGAAAGACCTCGAGGGCATCCTCCACGGTCTTGACCTCCACCTCGGTAACGCCGTGCACGAACATCTGGTGATGCGCATCCTCGCGTATGATCTTGCACTGCAAGGATCTAGATGGAGGGGGAAAGGATTAGCAGGCAATCCTTATGAGTATATAGAAACACTTACTTCTGCACGCCGGAATCCTCGAGCAGATCGTAGACACTATTGTTGTACATCTCTACGTAGGTAATGAACACGGAGAACATGTTGTCCTCGTCGAGCACGGTCAAAGGGGTTGGCTCCACTGAGGCCTGTGATGCGATTTCGGGATCCGAGTCCTTGCGTCGAAAGGCAAAGCGTCCGGCACCCGCGAATCTTTGATTCATCTCCTGTTGCCGCTCGAGCAGCGCATCCTCTTCGGAAAGGATCTCAAAGCCATTCAAACGATCCGGCTTGAACACAAACTTCTTGGCCTGATAGTCAGAGATGGTGCGAAAGAGCAGATCCAAGCAGCGAGGCATTATGCCGCGATGCCTTGCGTTGCCCGTCATTGTGTAGGTCTTGCCGCTGCCCGTGACGCCGTAGGTGAAGAGCAAACTATTCCGGCCACGCACCAGATTGTCGACTAGGGGTTGGGCGACAGCTGTGAAGACGTCCTGTTGATTGGCATCCGGCTGAAAGACATGCTTGAAGATGTACTGCAACTCGCGCTGGGCGCCGTTCGGTTGCTTCTGATGATGCTGCAGCAGCTGATCCTGCGGATTGAGCGCGATTGTGGTCGAATTCTTGACTCGCAGGCAGGTGAGATCACCCTCCGATTGCAGCGGCCTTACGCGGCAGAACACATTCACCGGATCCTGTTGTTTGTTGGACACGTCCCGCCGTTTCTCTGAAGGCATTTGTCCCTGCATTTGGCGTGGCGTCTTCGGAACGCGGAGCGGCGTACGAGCCCTGCATGGTAAGCGTGTTCACATTTGTCTCATATAACATTTATAGCTGTTTACTACTTACATTGCCTTCATTTTGATAGATTTTGTATTTTTTTACTGCCGCGCTATTGTTTTATTTATTTAAATTTATTGCTCGACAAAGACTTTCTGTTCGTTAGCTTCAAATGCTTGCGCCCATACAGACGCCACGCTTGTTCTTCCTCTTCTTTTCTGCGATTTGCGTTCGCTGCCAACTTAACGTGTCTCAAAATAGCGTTGCGCACGCAGTGTTGCTTTTTCGATAGGTAATAAATGTTGTATTTCAACTGAATCCGCTAAAATTTACAATTATTATATATTGCTAATTGAACTTATTATTATTATTTATTGCTAATTGAACTTATTATCAGTGCTAAGCTATGAAATATAAATTTTTCATAAATCTGCAGCTGTGCAAGTCACCTTCAATTATGTTAATTAACAGGCGACTGTTAATTAACAGCAACCCAAATCGACGTTAAATTCAAATACTCCTTTTCGTAGAATTTTCAAAGTTTTAAATGCGTGTATTATAAAAGTTAGAAAAAATAAGAGTTATTGCATTTGTAGATCATATGTCGTGGGCATTTCTTAAAGAAACCCCACTTATTTGCCGAATTTGAATACGGAGAGCAGATTACGCATGAGAGCGGGTCCATTCCAGTGTCCCGTTAACATGAGCTTCCAGTAGAGCAAGGGCATAAAGTCCTTCTTCATGATGAACATGGAGTACCGCTCCTTGTTCTGGGCCACTGGGAACGTCTCCAGGGGCGTCAGGCTATAGTCGAACTCGGCCAGGATAACGCTGCTATATCCCGTGACCAGGGGACACGAGGCATATCCATCATAGACGTCTTTAAGGGGCTTACCCTCCAGGGCTGCGATCATATTACGAAACACGACCGGTGACTGGGCGGCTAAGCGATAAGATAAGCACGGGTTAAAAATGACATAACGGGAATTCTGGGAATAATCTCACCTGCCGAGGCGGCTGTCTTGGAGTTGGGCGAACCGGATGAGTCGCCTATGGCGAATACGTTCTGGTACTTCTTGTGCTGCAGCGTGGACTGATCCACGTCCACGAAGCCCGCCTCGTTGATCAGCTGCTTGCAGCGAGTCAACGCATCCGGCGCACTCATGGGCGGTACGGCGTGCAGCATGGAATACTAAATAGGGGAAAGTCCGGGTATTATACTATATATATATGTATATATATATATATGTATGTCTATCCTTTGCTCACCTTCTCCTCGAAGCGTTCGCTGGGATTATCCAGATTCTCAAACACGGCAATATCCTGGCCGGGCTTAACCTCAATTAGGTTACGCCGTGTATTCACCGTTATGTTGCGCTTCTTCACAATGGGCCAGAGGGCATCTGCGTAGTGCTTGACACCAAAGAGCACGGGCAGAGCCGTATTGTACGTGATATTTATATCATTACGCTTGCCCAGCTGGAAGCGGAATTCCGGATGAGCGGGGATTACGAAGCTCTAGATCTATAACACTTACCTTGCGGAAATAGTGCTCGGCAATGTAGACAATCTTTTGCGGCGCACCCGGACACTTGACTGGGGACGAGGGATACGTAAAGATGGCATCTCCGTCCCGGATATTGCGCAGGCAATCGAATACCCGATCCACGTACTTGGGCGAGTAGATGGAGCACACTTTGCCATTGGGTATGGCCAGCGCCTCCTCCAGTCCGGGTATCTTAAAGAGAATGCCAGTTAGTCTACGCCGGAATATGCTATCCGCCTCTATCAGATTCAGCTCACCTTGTTGTAGTTCAGCTGTAGACCCGTAGCTATGAGCAGCATGTCGTACTTGATGGTATTCCCGGCGGATGTCTTCACCGTATTCGTGTCCGGACTGAACTCTACGGCCGCCTCCTGCAGCCACTTGGCCTTCTTGGGCAGCACCTCGGCCATCGACTTGTAGGAGTGCTCCAGACGCTTCATGCCGCCCCCGATGAGCGTGAACATCGGCTGATAATAATGTTTCTACGGGCAACATACACACACACTAGTGACTTGGGAGCGGGTTCACAATTTAGGGCTTACGTACATCGGCGGGCTCCACGACGATCACCTTGTCCCTGCCCAGCCGAGAGGAGAGCTTCGCGGCCAGCGCACAGCCGCCGGCGCCGCCGCCAACAACCAGAACTTTGCATCTATATGAATATATATAGTAATAATTTGTACTACTTCAACTACTAAACCGAATATACCCGTTTCAACATTGCGAATAGGGTATATATGGGCATTAAACAAAAAGCTTTTGGTCTACGTGCCCAATTCCCTCGCCTTAATCATGCTAATTGTATTTGTATTTGTTTTATAGATATGTATAGATAGATATACTATATACATATATACACTCATATATCTATATATCTGCATTTGCATATTGGCCAAGTCACAAAGGCTCTGGGCACTTTAACGATCCTCTTGGGAGCTGCTTGCCATTTCTTATGAGCGCTACGCCTACATCGGCTGGGGGGTGTGGCAGCTCGGCGAAATGGAAAAAGAGAAGAAACTTACTCGTGTTTGTCGTAAAGTGTTTGGCTGGCCGAGAGCTGGCGGCGGAGCAGGCGCTCGCTGAAGCCGCGCGTGGCCAAGAGCTTGGCCTGCCTGAGGGCCAACGGGAGGCTGGTGTAAATGGTCATGCTGTGTGCGCTCTGGAGTGTATATTAGATCATACGATCGGCCACTTGTTGCCTCTATTAAACAAAAAATAATTATTGCAGATATAGCTGAGCACGAGCGGCGCGAACATACCTGCTGCAACGACGTCTGAGTGACGACTGACGGCGACTAGCGAGCGGCGAATCGAGGCGAAAGCAAACAGTAAAGCTTGATTATCACATCGCATACACCCGAAGCAAATGGTTAGTACTGAAGTCACAAACGGCACAGACCCAAGCGATGAGCCAAACAATTAATAGAAGAAAAAACCAAAAACAAAAACAAGTTTTAACAGCTATTTCATCACGAACGGTTTCTCTGACGCTAGATTTTCAGTCGCATCCGTTAATTATGCATGTTTATCGCGTGTGCCGCATTTTTTTCGGCCAGTGTATGCCGTTAGCCTTGAATGAGCTTGCGTTACACGTGTTGCAGTTATTGATGCGTACTCAGCTTTGAAAGCTCGCAAACAGCGCTGCGCGTGAAAGTAGAGCAACTTCTTATGAGTAATATAAAAAGATGAATTAATTGGAAATATTAATAAAGTGAGTGAAGTTTAAATATTTATAAATTTTTATTATTTTATTTAATAAAAAATGTATGCCAAATATGTATGCGCTTTCCTTTCAGCTCGATGGTTCCTAGTTGACCTATATATTCAAGGTGATTCGATACCTTGGATATAGTCCTAGCGTACCTAAAGGCCATGAAATGGCCAAAAAACTATGTATGCCTTCTTTTTCAGCCTTCTCTTTCAGTCATATTTGTGGGTGGGAAACGCGTTTTGCGTTTTATTTTATTGCGTAGACTTCTGCAATGCCAAAAATGTATATCTTGCCAAGATCGGTTATAATTTGCGCTATATAGGAATTTTTAGTAAGCTGCAGCAGCAATGTTAATAGGGCAAACAATTTTCGAAAATACCAGGCAATCAGAAATCAGTAGTAGAGCAAAAAATGTTAGCTAACATTTTATTAACATGATACTGTTAACTCGCTGTTAACTAACACGACTATGTTAATGTGATGTTAACTAACATAAATATGTTAAGTTACTGTTAACTAACATGTTTATGTTAACGGTCTGTTAAACAACAGTGCCTTAACAGTACGCTGCTAACGCACTGTTAACGCACATTTTCGACCTGCTGCTCATTTCTGTTCGCCTGGTATTTCAGCTGCATTTTTGTTTATATTTTGGCAGCAACAGCAGCTACAGCCGCCGCCTAAAGTTATGCAATGAAATTTTTACCCCTGAATGCTAGGTTATGAAATTTTTAAAAGTGCATTTCTCTAGCCGTTGAGATTTGAAATTAACCCATTGAATGCAAAGTCTCTGATAAATAGAAAGACGCTAAAGACTAAGCCTTAACTAAATCTTATTCTTAACTAGTAGTCATTCTAATCAAAGCTGGTGAGCTGCTAGTGGAACTAGCTAGTGGAACTAGTTCACAAACTAATAATTAGCTATTTCTAATTCTAATCAGAGCTCCATCAGAATATATGTTGAGCTTGTGAACTACTAGTGGAACTAGTCAGAAGAACTAGTAGTCGAACTAGTTCATGAACTTATAAACGAATCATTGTTGTTTGTCAACTGAGCCTAGAGCTCCTTAGCTGTTCGCTGATTAAAAGAACTAGTTCACTAGTTCACTCTGCCCCACTGATTCCATTGAACTTGTTCTCCACTTTAACATAAATCTATTTTTAGCCACACTTGAACTGCTGCAGGCGTGACCAATTGCCTGCTGCAGCTCTTAGCGCACACACACACACACACACTCTCTCTCTCTCTCCCTCTCTCTCTGTCTCTCACACACATACAGGCCGCAGAGCAATGGCGGCCCCTAAAAGTATGACTCACTTTTGTTTTCACATGCGATCGAGATAAGGAAAACTTGAAGAAGACTTGCCGCAAGGGAAGTGCTCAAGTGTTGGCTAACGCGCAATTATTAGTGTTGGCCAACTGGCGCCGCTGCGTGGGCTCGTTTAGCCAAACAAACAAGCAAAGCAGAGAAATAGAAGCAATTGTTGTTGTTGTTGTTGTATTTAATTACGTCCTGCTGCTGGTCTAATTGGGTAGGGAGCACAGCCGCCCCTCGTCCTCACAGTCCCATTGTGTGGGCGTAACCCAGCAGCGGCATCAATTGGCGACAAGCTGGCTAAATACAAATGAAGCCCTATTGTTGGCCAAATTGGCTAAAAAAGCAAATAAATAAATAAAATAAAGGCAAATGCGTGGGCGAACGAAAAAACACACACACACACATATACATATGCCCCCCTCTCTCTCTCTCTCCCTATCTCTGTGTGTGTCAGCAGGCGAGCTGCGCAGTTGCCAGGCAGCGTGCGTTGATTAGCAGCTCATTATGATGATTACCAAAGAAGGAGAAGAAGAAGAAGAAGCAGAAGACGTCGCAATTATTGCCTTACAGAAGTCAGCAGTCACCTACCGAGCAGCGACCCCCCCCCCCCCCCTCGTAGCTACGACTCTGCTTAAAGTGCAACTCGATTTGAATTTAACGGTTTCAGCGAGTGCATTTCAATTTATAGCACATAGAATCAATTAAAGCACAGCTGCGACCAGCTCACACACACATACATATGTACATAAATACATATGCAAATAGTGTAGATCCGGTCTGCCAGGTGACGTCTGTCTAACTCCTGGCCAATCAAATCACTCACGCACTCAAATCCTCAGAGAGAGCGAGAGCGAGAGAGAGAAAGCGAGCGAGAGGGCAAAGTTGCAATTGCCGCAACCAGATTGCGGCAGCTAAAGCGGCGAATTCCAGCTGGAAAGTTGCAAAATGTTAAGTGCCCGAGCAGGGGGCAGAGGGGGCGGGGTGTGGGGTAGGTCAACAGTGCGTTAATTATGTGCGTGAAGCGCGATCTGCATTAAACTAGCTGCGAGCTGGCGTTGTCAACTGTACCTAAATTATGCATGTATTAAGGTTAGCTAACAAATCAAATGCAAGCGAATATTAATGCGTAAGCAACAAAAGATAATTTAAAATAAATTTGCATTCAATTTTTCAAGCGAAGGAATAACAGCAGTCTCAGCAGCAGCAGCAGCAGCAAACGCGAACGCCCACAAAGGCACGAGCACAAAACACACACACACACACACACATACATACTCACTCAGGCAGGCAGCTGCTGGTAAGAGCAGCCACACTACAAATACAAATACAAATACATATACAAATACAAATACAAATGAGCAAGACACAAATTGAAACAAACTCGAGCACACTCACACACACACACACACACGCACAGCAACGAATGGGCAGCAGCAGAGCAGCAGGCGATGGCGATGGCGAAGGCGAAGGCAACAGGCGACAGGCGAGGCTCATAACTGTTAATATAGCCGAATGGTAGCCAATCTGCTGTCGCTGTGTGACGAACGGCACTTGTTGATTTCGACAATAAAAGCATCGATGCTCAATATTTCGCCGCACAGTATAGCACATCACTAGCCATCGAGTAACATCTCCAATCGAGCAGCGAGCGAGCGAGCAACGAAAAAAGTTTCTAAGAGCATAGAACAGTTTTAAAGGCACACTTTAAGTGTTTTGCGGCAAAGTGAAAAGTGAACAGCAGCGAATCAAGTGTCGAGCGTCAAGTGCCAATTACAGCGAAATGCAGGTAGGCTGTCTCCATCACACCTATCAAATTGGACAAATTAATCATATTTATTTATGGTCTTTGGGTTTCTTTATCAAATTGCCATTGAGTCACGGCAGGCACCTGACACCTGTGTCACCTGTCTGGCCCACTGTAACTATGATTTACGCACTTAACAGCCTATCAGCAAAATATGCATCAATTAACACATTTCCCTTGCGCTGTTAAGTGCCAGCAGTGGGGTATATTGGCTCTAACTTCAATTTGAAAGCAGCGAGCTTAGCTCGAAGCTGTTACAGTTCGACAAGCATTGTGTTATACATATAAGTATGTTATAGTATAAGAGTTACGGCTATATGAGAGTTGGTTGCTTTTAAGCTCTTATATGCATGGCATATATGTGTTATATTTTTTTTATAACTGTTAGAACTGTTATATAACTGTTATACTTGTTATATTTTCTATATTTGTTATAACTGTTATAACTGTTATAACTGTTATATAACTGTTATAATTGTTATATTTTTTGTTATACATTAAAAGTTTTATTTATTTTTAAAATTTACTTATTTGAAGCTGAATTCCGAATAGTTCTTAACTGTTATACGCCGCAGTATGCCAGTTTTTATTTTGAGCTTAGTTTTTCATGCGCTGCATATACCCGCTCTTCAGTTGATTTTTAAATAATTATTTAAAATATATTATATTGATATATATTAGAGATATACATTAGATTCAATTAGATTGGGGTTTTTCGGCTGGTTCCAATTGGTTTCAAGTTGTTTCACTCCTCAGAGAAATGATCAGCGATCGTGATTTCTTCATTTCACGCTCTATTATAATGACATAATGCGAAATCTAGAGCAGAAAGCTTATCGCAGTTGCTTAAATCCGTTATAGACTAGACAGTTGGACTAAGTGCAAATTCCAATAGGCCTAAAGAGAGAGAGAGAGAGAGAGAGAGAGAGAGAGAGAGAGAGCTAGGCATAAACATAACCTCACATACTACGTATAACAGTTGCGCAAGGACAGCCGCCGGCAAGTCTGCTGAGTAGCTGAGGAAATTCGGATTCGAGTTTGTGTTTATATTGGACTCTGCTTGGGAATCGCATCACGAAGAATTCCTCTTTGGGTTGGCTTCTCAGCTGAATTCGATTCGGGGGAAATATGCTTTGGGGTAAACAAAAACAAAAACAAAAACAAATGCCATGCATAAGTAAATAAAAACAGGAACAAAATCGGAGATTTTGGATAAACAAACATTTTCAGTGGGAGTCTTTGGGGCAGAGCCAGAGATTCTCTCGACTGCAGCGCTATAAAAAAATAAGAGTGAAGAAAGAAATCGCAAAAATCAGTCGATACTCTGACATTTAAAGGCGAATTGAAATCAACTTTTAAGATGAAATCAGTTTGCTAATTGGAGCTTTACATTTGATGAGTCAGTCCAATTAGACGGGGTCTACGTGCGGCCAGAGACATGCACGCAGAATTCGCCGCACTGAACGTTGCGCTGGTCACGCAGTCAAAGTCGGCGTCGCAGTTGACGTTGCAAGTAGCGAATCGCCGGTCGAAATCAATTCAAAAGCAATTAATAATCAGATCGCTTTGTAATAAATTGCAATTCATTTAATAATAAAAAAGCAGCCTAAGCAAAAAAAAAAAGCAACAACAACAAAAAGTTGAAGGCAAAAAGCGCAATGAAATATGCACATATGGAATGATCAAAGCGGAGCACTGTACGAATGGAGGTGACGGCGAAGCTGGGCGAACGGGCGACATGCGTCAGAGCTGCTGGTGTAGGTGCGAGCGAGAGAGCGGGGGGCCAATCAACGGCATTCGCTTTGGCAATCAATTTTTTTTTGCATACGCCAAGCATTTGCATTTGCCAGCCAGATCAAGAGCGAAAAAGAGACGGAGCAAGAGTATGCAAAGCAGAGAAAGAGCGGGCAGAAATGCTGGAGCGAATTTGTCGCTCTTTCGAGCATACACTGTGCCTCTGTGTGTGTGTGTGTGTAGCCGAATGTGCGTCGTACGCTGGGCCAGACGAGCCCCCTTTAGTTGACAAATGAGCGAAGGGAGAGGGCGCGGGTGCGGCGAATTTCATGTGACGTGACACAAACACACACACACACATGCAGTCAATTATGCTTCTAAACAATGAGAAGAGAATTGTCTGTGTGTGTGTATTGATAAACGATGTCAATTAGGAGAAATTGTTAATTGTGAGGCATTTGCCGCGCTTGGCCCTGTCCTCGATGCCTCTGTGTGCGTGTGTGTGTGTGTGTGTGTGTGTGTGTGAGGCAACGAGCCCCCTTTTTATTATTTTCTGTGTAAACACTCATACATAATTGTTTTTTAAGCTCTATTGAACTGCGCGTTGATAATAGCGGAAAGTTGAAAACATCCACAGACGTCATCGCATCTATAAGTGGAAATGATTTGATTGTTTTTCTTTTCAACAAAAAATAAAACAAAACTGTGAAATTATTTGGACAGCTCCCTAGAACGAATTAGAACGAGGCGAATTTAATCGGAGGTGATTAAAATATGCCAGTTGGCAGCTCTGACGTAGTGTTGGACTTGAGGCTTTATTGTTTTCTTATTAAATTGCTTGTCTCTCCTCGGGTAATGCCACCTGCCAAGCGCGATGACTCAGCGCGACACGCACAAGCCTGCACGCAGCATGGGAGCGAGCGAGCGAGACAAGGGCAAGGGCTTATGGGTTATGCTCGGCTTTACCGCTGCAAGCGCTGCCGACGACAGCGCTGTCGACGACGCTGTGTGCGGCGCAGAAATGGCTGATGCAATCGTCGAGCCGAATTAGGCGAGAGTCGGAGTCGCTCGGAGTCGGCTGCTTCGGTGGTGGTCGCTCGGCACTATTTTGGTGCTAGCGATGGGTGCGCTCGCAGCTCGCAGTTGCACAACTCAACAAAAGGTAACCAAAGACAGAGCACACACACACACACACACACACGCACACGCACACAGATAGCACAATTTATGCGCGCAAAGAATGCAAGGGAAGCAGAACACACACACATACATATGTACATACGTACATACATAGGCATAGCACACTCCATAGGTTAATTGATAAATTACACAGGCTTATGCATATGTATGCGTGCGCTGTTGAGGAAGTGCTCGCGTTTTCTAGATACGTATTACTGTATATACATATGTATATATTTATTTTTTTAGTTACTGCTAATGGCACTTACAATCAAAGCAGCAATTAACGTTCGTTTCAACCAAAAATTTTCCATATCCAAAAAAAAGCAACCAAATTATGAGAAATAAAAGTGGTTTCATAAATTTTCCATTACAACTGCTTTTACACACACACACACACACATACAGTGAGCGTGTGTAATTGTGTTATACGCGCGCACTTGAAAGGGAAATTTGAGCATCAGAAAAAAGTCCCTCGAGGCAAAAAGTAACGTCTATTCAAATGCAACGTCTGAGGTCGAGGTCGCTCGAGGCTGTTGCCAAGCAGACACTTTGGACTTAAGCAGACAGCAACGAAGAAGAAGAAGAAGCAGAAGTAGAGAGAGAGAGAGGGAGAGAGAGAGAGAGAGGGAAAAATGCTACATTGGCAACGGCACAGAATTTGTGGCATGCACATGAATTTTCTCACGTCGCCAGCCAGGTGTAGATATGTATATATAGCTATGTATGTATAGATGATTTGTATAACCTGCAATTCACATGCCTCTCTGAGTGTGTGTGTGTGTGACTTGTCTTGGCAGTTGCATGTTGCACTATCTTTTCCCCGAACTGCATATCTCTCTAGCTACCTGTCCGTCCGTCCGTCCGTCCGTCTGTTTGCTGACTTTGAATGAGTCTCAGCCCAGTTCCGGTGGCCGTTGCCCGTTGCCCGTTAATTAGCAGAAAAGTGCAAACGCAGACGACGGCACAGCGAGCTCTTTTAACCATTTTTATTTTCAGTATTTTCATTTCGTATTTTCCGTCTCTTTTCAACATCTCGCTACCCGCATGCGCTGCAGTTGCCATGATGCAATAACGGGGGCCGACGAAATAATGGCGAAATGCGGCGATCGGACCATCGCACGTCTAATTGTCCAATCGTCCGATCGTATGATTTGTCCAGTTTGCGACCTTTCCCATTTCTAGGAAATTGTATCTGTTTCTTTCTTCTTTTTTTTTGGATGGTAATAAATTGATGCCGATCGATCGATGGTCGGTGCCAAGCGGTGCCAAGGCCTATGAATATGTATCGCATCTCTGCGCTCATTTCAAGCGAACTGCTTTGCCTACACTGCACGAAATAGTCCACTGGAATTGAGGAATTCCCATATATATTTCCAGTTCTTTGCCTTATCTGATGAAATTCGTACGAATATGTCATTTTTACCAGCCAGAGTTCTTTTTTTTAAAGGAATTTCCCATTTTACCAAGAATTTCCCATATAAAATACCCTTTTCATATGTCCATAATCTTTAAACTAAGAATTTCCCACTAAAAGTCCCTCTTGAACTAAATGAAATACCTAAGAAAGCATTATCCCATGTTGTGTATAACAGTTCTGGGCTTATACATAACTCTTATACGCTTCTGAGCTTACTTAACTGTTATACTGTTATAAACAATTATAAATCATCCAATACACACGAAGTTTCAAGCAATGTATACTGTTATGCTTAGCTGTTATACTAATACTGTTATACTTTGCATCCGCATGGCCAGTGCGTGCGCTTTTCCTGAAACGTCAGCGAATCTCGACGAATCTCGTCCAGCTGCAAATGGCGTTTGATCCAGTAATCGATCTAATGCACTTACGTCAAATTCGTTACGTACACCACGCGCTGTTACGTCGCTACGGACTGTCGTCTGTCGTCTGCCGTCAGAAGGGCACGAGATCAATTCGCCACAGCTGCGGCAATTTACTTGATTTCAATTGGCAGCTGCCAAATGTGGGAGTAGAGCAGAGCGACTGGGGCGAGAAGCTGCACTGCATACATATAAGATACACTATATACATATATACTGTATGCTTTGCCGACAAATGAATAAAACTAGTCAGAGCTAGCTGGGTTGGTGCGGCGAGAACACGAACCCCGGGCACCAGTTCTGGCTGCCGCCCAGCAACAGGCAGCTGCACCACCCGCCACCCGCCAGCGGAGCCCACAGATCCACCGGACCGACTCTGAACCACACGTAACTAGCGGCGCAGCGGAAAGCGAACACGCGATCTGTTGAATTGCTGCCAGTCTGTCTGCCATTGTGACTATTCCCCTGCCTCCTCTCTCGCTCTCGCTCTCACACTCGCGCTCTCTATCTGCCTGCTTCCACTCGCGGGCAACAAGTTTTGCCGTCCCCCTCTCGCTCGCTGGTCCCCGCTTACATTTGCGGTTTTCTGCCCTCAACCGAACGAACGCAGCAGACAAACTGGCACTCACTTGATTGCAATGAATCAACTGTGCTTTGGAGCAGTGGCGCAGCGCGAGGGGGCGCTGCTGCAACGGGGGAGCCTTGCAGCGCTGAGCTGTTGCAGCCGTTTAAAAGCCATGCCGACAGGCACGTACGAATGCGGTAGAAAGAAGCAGCACAAGAATGGTTACACTGCAAGAAAATGGAAATAAAAAAAATTTATATATTTAAATAATATATGTATGTATGTAGTAGTTTCTATATATTCTATTTACTTTCAATATACATATATTTGAAATTTTCTAAAGTAGACATATATTTCTCTCAGTGCACTGCTCACATTTAAATTCTTGTCGCTGTCAACTGGTTTCATTTCGCTCCCCCCGCCCCACCGCCCGCCCATGCCCATCTCAAGCGCATTGAGTCAAGGGTAAAGCAACTATTGGCTAGGAATTGAAAGTGCGACGGGTCATTCCCATGTGTGGGGAACTGTACCTCTACCCGTTGCAATCTCCATTCCATTCCATTCCATGCCTATGGAAAAGTTTGCGTGCCGCTGCAATTGCCGGCCGCCAGAGAAGCTCAAACTGCATTCAAATGGCCAAACAGATCAAACGATAAATGAACTGTTCTTTCGCTTCGTTCCGGCTGCGATCATTGTCAATGCTCATCTCTCATGTCTGTGTGTGTGTGTGATAGTTTCCGACGAAGTGTGCTTGGCCCGAAGCAAAAGAAACGAAGCAGCTCGAAGGGCGCAGCGGCGAACTCTCTCTGTGTGTGTGTGTGTGTGTGATTGTGAGTGAGCGAGAGAGCGAGCGCATGAGAGCGAGTTAAAGAAAGAGCATAATGCGTTGCGACGGCGACGCTCTGCTCAGCTCCGCGTCGCTCGCGCATATAAAATGAAGTCGCTGGCATAGCCAAATCAGTTCTGTGACAGTTTTCAGCTGTTGAACACAACTTAAGTGTGCGCTCCGCTCCGCAAATCGCTGCAACGTTGACCGCTTACTGACCGACCGCTCAAGCCTAAAGCAAAAAAAGAAAAAGAAAATCAAATCCAAGCCTACCTTGACTTGTAATGTCGATGAACCGTGCGTCTTTCAAAGAGTGCCGCGTCAAGAAACCACAGTTAGTTACAGTTGCCAAGGAGTTGTGCTGAAGCCCCGCCCCCCTCGCTCCACCACAACCTCTTCACTCTTCTACAAGCAGCGAGAGACGAATGTGCCCAAGCTTTGAGCTGGACATACGCTACGCCTGAAGCCAGAGACACTCACACGCTTTGAACTACGCTCCGGAACCGGAACAGGAAAAGGAACTGGAACAGCTCGCAGGCGCCGTTGCTGTGCAAAATAAAGAAAAACAATCAAAATTTCACCAAAACTAAGCTGCAAAGCTACCAAGACGGCTCACCGCGCCGACTCTATGTCATTGCTAAGCCAATTGCTGCTGAATTTCAACCAGAAGGCCCAATCCCGCAGCCAGCACAATCTAGAGCTGATAAACTCCTTCATAACATAACAGAGACTCGTCCCGACCGAGCAGCTCGCGCCTTCACCCACGAGACGCGAACGCCACACGCCTCTGAACGCCCACGCCCACTTAGGGAGAAAACCGCAAACATTTTTTACCGGAAGAGAAAAAAGAAATCAAATCAAAAGGTGAGTCCCAGCCCGTATCCAGCATGATTCGGCAATGAAACGGACAAAATTCAATGAAAAATAAATCACATTCAGCCATTCAGCGATTCAGCGATTCAGCGAATCAGCAAAAAGCCCCATTCGAAGTCGAAGGGCAAATCGAGTCGAAAATCTGATGCAACATTTGCCAGCGAATCGCCAGACGTCACACTCTACATAGAGACTGACTATATAATGCCATGCATAGCAAATTGAATAACTTAAGTGGTCACGCCCTTGCCAGGGCGTATATGCGGATCGCTCGCGTCCGTCCGGCCTGCCTAATTATGCTCGGCCTTTGATCCATGGCGCGTGGGCGCGCTCCACCAGGAGCTGACGTCACAACACGAAAAAATGTGATTTCGATTTTCAATTCTTCTCTGGGTTTTTTGGTTTTCTTCTTCCATTTCTTTCGAATCGCTTTTTTTTTTTGCTGTCGCTTTTTGATCCACTTAAGTGCCCGCTGCCTACGTGAGCTCTTTGTCCACAATTTATCATCGTTTGTTCTATTTCGGTGTCCCCGGACCGCGTGATGTTGTGAAATTGTGAAATGCCTCGCCCGCCGATCGCTGGGAAGATCTTCTTCATTAGCTAGGGCTCGCTCGCGCCTCTCGCAAGGATCTCTCTATCCAAATCTCGAAACATTGAAATATTTCTCAAATTGATTTTTTGATTAGTTTGAAGTATTTGATTAATATTTGAAATATTTTCCAACGGAAATAAATTTTTGAAAAATATTTTTTTATCAATTTAGCGTGAGTTTTCTAAAAAAATAAACTAATATTATTTAGTTGCATTTTATTCTCTTCATATTTGCTGAATTTCCTTACTTTTCAAAATATTTTTTGAGTATTTTGATAATTAAAAAATTTTTGGTTTACTAAATTTAAAAAATTTTTTTTTTTAATTTTTTAAGTTAAGTTTTTTTTTTCAATTTTTTTTTAGCACAAAAATTTTTTTTTTAAGAAATGTAAATGTGAAAAATTTTGTTCAATATTTTTTTAAATGTTTTTTTTTTTAATTTTTTTAAATTGAAGTTAAAAAAAATTTTGTTGAGCAATAATTTTTTTTATATATTTTTTATGTTACTGCGAAAATCAAAAACTTTAAAAGTATTTAGAAAAAAATTTAAATTAAAAAAAAAAGAATTTTAGCTACAATTAATATTTTTAATAATTTAAAAAATATTCATGGCTGCTGGCAGGCTCGAACCCGGGTGCACTTGCTTAGCAGGCGCGCGGCCTGCCACAGAGCCAGCCTTGTCTGCAGCTCAGCTGCTGGTGTGAAAGAGACAGAACTAGAGGCACATGATTTTTAATGAAATTCGATTGATTTTGACCTAAACTTGACTTGATTTGAATTTGAAAGCTGCAAAGGCAGCAAAAGTTGCGTTAAAATGTGAAATTGAGTTGAGCAGGAAATGTTTGGAATACTCTAGCAATATATGTAGATATAGCATATAGATATAGATAGTCGATCTATAGCTGCTCCTGCTGCAGTCGTGGCTAATTGCCTGATCACGATTCACGATTCGCGCTTCGATTCTTATCGAGCTGCTCGGCCGGGCGTCGCTCCGTCCGGCCGTCCGTGCGTCCGTCGGTATCAGTCGACATTGTGATTTATAGCCTCGGATTTAGCCCGGCACAGCGGACTTGGGAGCTGATAGCTGCAGCGATGCGGGTTTATTCACCTAGATTATATAGCCTCGGGTTGATGGTATTGAACTTCGAACCTCTCGCCTATCACTAAGCCACGCCCTCTCGCCTCTACTCTGATTGCAGAAAATGAACTTAAATCTGTGCGCTATAGCGCTGCTGCTGTTTGGCAGCCTCTCGGGCGCCCAGAGTCGCGCCGTGGACATCGTGGACGACAGCAACGATGTGGACAACTCCATTGAGACGGAGGAGGCGCCGCAGTCCCAGTCGCAGTCGAAGCACCGCAACCGCGCCTTCGAGGACGACTGGCTCAAGTTCACCAAGACGCCGCCCACCAAGATGCAGCAGGCGCCCGGCGCCACCCTCGAGATCGCCTGCGAGATGATGGGCTCCCAGGTGCCCAGCATCCAGTGGATCGTCGGCCACATGCCACTCTCAGAGGTAGGTACCACCACCCACCACTCCCCACCCCCCTCGAACCTCTCCGCTCAACTCCGCTCTCTCTCTCTCTCGCCTCTCTTAGATCGATAATCTGGAGTCGAACTCGATCACGGAGGATGCGCCCACGGCGATCGTTCGTGTGCGCTCCGTGCACATCGTCGATCACATGCTGAGCGAGCCGAGGATCTACACGTGCATCGGCCGCACTGGCTCCAAGACCATCTACGCCAGCACCGTGGTGCATCCCTCGCACGCTGACCAGGAGCTGGGCGCTCTGGTGGTGCCCGAGAAGCAGTACCAGGGCCCGCAGAAGCCGCGCATCATCTACACCGAGAAGACCCATCTCGATCTGATGGGCTCGACCCTAATGCTGCCCTGCAAGGTGCACGCCCGCCCGCACGCCAAGATCACCTGGAGGAACAACGAGGACAAGGAAATCGTGCAGAGCCATCGCTTCAAGGTCCTGCCCACCGGAGATCTGCTCATCGCCGACCTCAAGTGGGAGGATATGGGCAACTACAAGTGCGTGGCGCACAATGCTGTGGGCCGCGACTCGGCCGATACCTTCGTATACCCCGTACTTGTAAGTATCGATAGCGATAACGATAAATCGATAAGTCGATTAATATAGATACAATAGATAACTATGACTGAGTGTACCTACCTTCTATGTGGAGTTATCGATACATATCGATATTAAAATTGATCGATAACACTTTATAGCCGCATGCTAACCCGATATCTTCTCCTCCCCTTTTCATTGCAGAAGGAAGACTAAAGATTCCACCCAAGGCTATTCGATTGGACGTTTTTAGTTAGTTAGATAGATCAAATGCCTTTGAAGATGCGCGAAAGACAAGAGAAAGAAACCAAAACTGAAAAATAGGAGAAAAAAATACAAAAAAAAAAAAATGAAAATGAAAATGGAGAAAATGGAGAAGCAGCAAAGAAATCTTAAGCTTAAGTTCAACTCTAGAATCTAATGCCGGCTTAGACTTTAATCCTTTCTTTGTCCTTGATTTGCTCCGCCTCGAATTAGTTACGAATATTATTTTTAACGGTATTTGATTAGGTTCTTCATAATCTAACATATATATCTATATATATATATATGTAAAGCATTTGCTTATTTCTTCAATTTTAGCCTTTAGTTGTTCAGGTAAACAAGTTTCGTTCGTAAGTAAGTAGCAATGTTTGTTCCTATACTGAATCAGGCAAGACACTAGTTAACGCTATTAACTGGCCCGTTACTTAACATATATACACCCAGAATCCATAGGCAGCTCGAATTCACGAATTCACCAAATCTAATTTATTGAACCCCCATCGTTCATACGCACATCCATATACCCCCCATCTATAGGCATACAAAGGAATGAAAAGTATTCGCTGAGGTTAACAGAACAGTCTTTATATAATACACACACATACACACACACATACGCACACACCCTTAAGTATACACTGCCCCCTCACACTATGTTTTATGTTTTACCGTAAGCTAATTGAACTGAATTATGGTTTTTTTACATTATACATACATATATATATATATATATATTTAAATATTATATTATGGAATTTAAAGTGTTTGTTTTTTGAATAAATACACAACAATAAATCTAAAAGAAAAGCGGAATTTTGCTCATTTGGATTTTGGTTTCGATTTTCAACATTTTATTGACACAGTTTTTGGGCGTACAATCTATACAGAGTTACGGTAACTACGGCTAAGGAAGGTCGAAGAACGCATTTACGTATATTCAAGTCAGGGCTGCGAAGCGGTTAACCAATCGAATCGAATCGGTTCGAAACGGGAATGACAGAAAATACTCGAAAACCAACAGAATTTTTGGAAAGTTGTCGCAGTTTAATGAACTCCAAAATTGTTAAATTTGCATTTTAAAAAATATTTCGAAAAGTATTTGAAATCTTTCCCGACAGCCCTGCTATAAGTATCGAGAGTTACGATGATATTGTTTAAGTAAATAATTGTTAAGTCAAGAGTTACGCATAGTTAGGAGCTGTTGCTGTGTTAATCTCTAGTATATATTCAAGTATATATATATATATAATACGTGCTGATTGTGCGCTTGTAACAAGTTGAGCAATGGGAAACAAACAGAGAAAAACCCTATCAAACGATCGTCTACTATATATTGTCACTTGTCATTGGAAAAGGAAAAGGTTGTCCTAGGCTAGGTCGGCGCGGGGTGTACGATAAGTTGCTCGCATAGGCGAAAGGCGACAAAGAAGAAGAAGAAGAAGCGAATGGAATTTCGTTGCGAAGACTTTAAATTCGTGGACGGACTCTAATTTTAGGATATATAATACTTGTTGTCAATTGGAAATGCATTCACTCGCGATGCAGATAGAGATACAGATGCAGATGCAGATACTTTTGTTGGCAACGAAAGTTGGCCCCAGTTTTCGAGTGTGGCCAAAAAGCTGAAAGAGCCACCGCGCGCCGCGCTGTTGCCGGGCAGATTTTGCAGCCGATTTGAAAGTCGCGCGTGACTCAGTGCAAACGGAAATAACAGCAGAGAGAGAGAGCGAGAGAGAGAGAGAGAGAGAGAGAGAGAGAGAGGGGGAGAGACAGAGATCAGGCAGGGACAGGCGGACCGGTCCACTTGCCGGCAACCAGTTTGTGTCGCTTGAATGACGGCACGATGTGCTAATTTATATAAATATATAAAACAAGAGAAGCACAAAGGAAAGAAACAACAACAACAACAACAAGAACAACAACAACAAGAACAACAAACGTCAGCCTAATGATAAATGATTTATACGAATTTGTCAAGCTAATTGGAAGGCGCGCGCAAAGTGCCGCGCGCTGCAGAGCGATCCGGCACGAAGACAAGTGAATAATTGCTCGCGAGAGCGAGAGAGCGAGAGAGAGCGAGAGAGAGAGAGATGGGCATGATAGATAGCGGGCATTGGATACAATAAAGACGGATGGGCCACCTAGAAGAGGCTGGATTTACAGGGAATTGCGCTTAGCGCTAATGGCATTCGAGCATCTGATAGATACAATTTATACAGCATAGATATAAGCTGAGATACTCCAAAGGGAATTCACAGAGGGCAAAGGAAAGCGGAGTGAATAAGTGTGGTGGGGTATGCACGACTGTGGACCTATGCTACAGCGTATAGTTACTTGGGATGGAGTGAGTAAGTGTGGTCGGGTATGATAGACTGTGGCCTATACTATCGGATATAACTGGTTGTCAGCTTTTGCCCTTATCTGATAGATGCACTCGCTTAGAGTAAGTTTATTAGGAGCAGGGTATTTCGGCAGCTAATATGCCACAAGTGCCGCTTTGGCAGGGTATAGCTAGCTTTCGAATATGCTAATTAAGTATCTGGAAGATACATTTGGTCTGCATCTGCTCACGGGGAATCACGCTATAGATAGACAGAGAGTAGCTAGGTGCAGGGTATGCTAAAGTCTGACAATCCTCATTAAAGCTAATGGAATTGACGTATCTGACAGATACACTTACATTTACTTTCAACTTTATCTACACAGAAATTATCTGAGGCGAGTCCAACTGCAATTTGTTGGCCTGCTTTTTGGCCATTTTCATCTTTTTTCTTTTGGCACGTAACGACACGAAACAAATAAATATATATATGGATAATAAGAAACGAAAGGAGACGAAAAGTCAAGCGTTAAAAGGGAATCTAGAGAACGAATGTGATATGGAAGGCTAGGAGTCTAGACATTGAGCACGGAATGCTTCTTGCTGCCGGCCAGGGGCAGCTGCACGGCCACCACGGCCAAGCGGCCGTCGCGCAGGGGCGCCAGGATATGCGTGTTGCCGGGCGTCACGACCACCGTCTGGATGGGCACGTGCAGCGGAATGTCAAAGATGGGCTTCAGCCTGCAAGAGAAAGGATTCGAGTTAGATTCAGAGAAGAGAGCTAGAGGTCCTCGCGCCCCCTCCACTCACCCGTGTAGGCGACTCATGGTTATGTCGCCGGCATCGTCGGCCACCACCAGAAAGTCCGAGGCGCAAGCCAAGCCTGTGACGCGTCCGGAGACATACTTGGAACCCAGGCTGGCTCCATTGATGCTGTACACGTGCACCGAATGCGAAGTGTCGTCCAAAGCACTGAAGGCGATGTGACCTGCGGATCAGCGAAGAACAAGAAGAAGAAGAAGAGGATGAAGAAGACGGTGATTATTTGCTGACGTCTGTCTGATAAGGCGGGCATCAACGGACCGATGATGTGGCAATAAATATAGCGAGAGAGAGGAAGAGCGACAGGAGAGGGAGAAGAGAGAGACGAGGGAGAGGGGCGAGACAGAGAGGCACGGGAGAGTCTGGTTTGTAATGTTGCATCGAAGGAGGTTTAAGCTTACAACTTATCAGGTGATACACTGAGCGAAATAGGCGGTACAAGGATGAGGTGAAATGGAGAATAAAGTAGTATATATAGTAGATTGAATGAATGAGAAGCCAATCTAAGCAGACTTGAAGAGTCTCATGAAAGAATCAATTCACATTCGATTATGCTTGACAAATTGATTAAGGGTGTCCCAGAAATCACGCAAGATTTGAATTTATTTGAAAAAAATGAAAAATAAAATCCAGCGAGACAGATGACAGTTCAGTGCACAAGAATAACGTATACTATATAAATCAATCAAAGATTTACAATTTGTAATGATAAACCTAGATTTTCTATCAAAATTACTTCTTGCGTGAGTTTTGGGACAGCCTCTATAGGTCATTAGATCAGTGTGCCTTCAGCTTTTGGCAATATATGAAAATGTTGCCAAAGACTAAGCTTCAGTCCGTCTATAGTCAACGACTTCAACTTGATCTAGTCTCAAGTCTCGAACTACGCCGCATCGGCGGACAAAGCGCGAAGCTCTCGAGCGAGTCAATTGAAGCATAAAAAGCACTTGAATTTTCGCATAAGCATAAGCATGGAGAACGACTGAGTGATAGAGAGAGAGAGAGAGGGAGAGCTGCGAGATTGCGATATGTGGGCCAACACACGAGTGGGTTCTACGCAGTTGAACGGGTGCTGGCTGAGCCCGAGTCCGGCCCACTTGCTCGTTGATAACCTGAAGAAGGCGGCGAAGAGGCGTCGTCGCATCGTGCGACAGCGCGATGGAATTTAATATTATGACACGCTTCTCAAGATAACAACAACAGCAATAGCAATAGCAACAGCAACAGCAACAGCAGAAGAAAGAGAAGCGAAGCCAGGCGAAGTCTCAATGATTAAAGCAATGCGTAGTTCGAGTCTTATCAGTGGGCAATGTTAATGAAGTTGATTCAACAGAAATCAAATCGACTACGAAACTCGTTTCAAATGCTGCAGAACTACGCAGACAGCATTAGAGCAGATAGAGATAGACTGTAGACAGACAGACAGAGAGAGAGAGAGAGAGAGAGAGAGGGGCGAGCATAGTGCCAGTGCCCCCTGGACTAGATATACTTGATATACACATACATGTGTCTCTTAAGTATGCATATCTTAAAGATCGTTTAAAGTTTTTGTCATTTTTCTGTGAATGGCTGCGTTTCCGAGTGGTTTCCATGTGATTTGCGTTCAAACTAGAAATAACCATGCCACAGCCAGTTTGGCATAGGCAATTCATAGTGCCCCCTCTCTCTCTCTCTGTATCAGATCTCTCTGTTTCCCAGTTCCCAGTGATTCGTCTTCTCGCCAATTGCGACATTTACATTCATTCAGAAGAATTCCCATTCCACGTCTTATTTTCTCCTGCACACACACATATATATATATAATATATATATATGTTTTCATATATTCTTTCTGGGCCCCTCGCCGAGTTTTACTACAAACTGTATCATAAAAATTTTATAGCGCCTCGACAAAAAAAAGGCACGAAAAATGTCATGAATGAGTGTTTCGCTTATATATTTATGCGGAGCACCCTTTAGAAGAGCTTAAGGGGTATCATGGCGTTGAGCATGTGTATGCAACAGGCGGAGGAAGTGGGATGTAGAGTTAAGAGATACATATGAATGTAGCTTCCTTATATCCTTCCTGTCGGTCTCTCTCTCTCACTTTCTAGATCTCAGCTATCTCTTTCTCTCTGCCACAATCTTTCTACCTTGCTTGCTAGATATTTCCTTAACTACTCTCTCTATCTCTCTCTCTCTCTTTTGCTTGCTCACTCTCTACATCTTTCTCTCTATTTCTCCTTTCTCAATCTCTCTTTCTCCCTCAAGCTTTCTCTCTCTCAATCTCCATCGTTATCTGTATATTTGTTTGTATCTGTATCTCTATCTCTCTATCTATCTCTCTCTTTATCTCTCTCTCTCTCTTTATTTCTCTATCTCTATCTCTCTCTATCTCTATACCTCAGCTTCTCAGCTACTACACTACTTCCATCTCTTTTCTCGCTCTCACTCTCACTTCGCCTTCCGCCCACATTCTCCATTCTGAATCATTCCAGATTCCCTCCAATATCTTTTCTATCTTTTCTTGCCCCATCTTATCTTCTAGATTGCCCTTCCATAAGAATTTCACGATTTCAAGTAATCTCAGTTATCTCAATGGTATCTTCTAGTCGCACTCACTCGATTATGGACTCTGCACAGATTCGGGGTAGAGTAGGGGAGCAGAGGGGGTTGTTTGATTGGGGCCCCGGTTTATTGAAGACGGGTGCTGGGAGTGGAGGGCGGATCGTTGGGTCGTGTGACTTGGACTCGTTCGCTTGTGATTTGATTTCATTAGCAATGCTCGAGTGTTTGTGCATGAATGCGCATATTTGAGCTCGCATTGATAAGTTCCGATCGAGGGCTACGCAGGAACTGCCGTTTGACATTTAATTAAACCCATGTTATTAATTGATTTTTTTGAAGAACGCAATCGCAATATTATTTATATCGAACTCAGCTAATTGGGGGGCTCAATGAGTGACTAAACTAAACTTTCGAGAACTATTTATACGTAATGCGTATCTATGCGGTTCTCATAAATTGAATCTTATCTCTGATTTGAGTTTGTCACTTTTAAATAAAATAGACTGACTAACTGTAAATCATAGTGAGACTGTAGATTTATATAGCGGGATTAATTGATTGATTGATTGAGTCACTTCAAGCAAGCCCAAATCAATCGAAATTGTCTATAATGGTTCTATCACGTCTGATACAATCGTCACGTACTTTTCAATACTGCCCCCCTCTGCGATTCTCAAATATTTAATCTTATCTCTCGCTCAGACTCTCGTATAAATTCGATGGCCGTCTGGCATTTCTGGTTTAATTTGCTGCCGGATATTGCAAAATATTAATCGAATCGATGCTTTATATTATAGCACTCTGCCACCTCGATAAGAGGCCTGCCCGATGGCCTGACCGCAGCTACTGACAGCTTCTATACGTACTGTTCATATGCATATAAGCTATATATGCTATATATATATACATATATGTACTCGAGTGTTATACAAGCATTATAGGTCTGACGCGCATGGGGTCGATAATCAGCGTTTGATTGCTCAGAAATTGATTTACTATGTGGAAATTGAGCCTGAACAGGCGTTAAGCGTTTAAGCAGAGTCACAATGCACCAGCAGCTATATATGGCACCTAAGACTTGGGTATTACGAAGGATACTTAATACTGCCAATCGATATTTATCGATAGGCACCGATGTGTGACAATCAAAGAATAAAGATCAAAATACAAAACTGAAGTCGAGTCCATCAATCAGTCTAAGTCTTGATTGACGTCACTTTCAAGCCTTACCAGGAATCAGAAATCTATATACACTTTCAGCTATCGAATTGCCCTCTTTAGTCTTGTATATGCACTCGTTCAACTTTATATTCCATTCAAGATTAAATCGTCTCGCTCAATCAATCTTCAATATGCAGCTTGATTGACGTCATCTTTTGAGCCTGATCTACCCTATATATATATAGTCTATGTTATCGCAATTGCATTCTTTTGTCTGTTATATATTTTATTACTTGCAAATTGTTAACTACCAGCGATTATGCATGATTGATAATGATTGATAGGGTTTATTGCTATTTGCTCCACAGACAGTTCCTAACCTTGGTTCAGGCTAATACATTAAGTGCCGCTCTCTAGCTAGAGCCCTTTATAGTTTTATTAGAACCTATTAAGATAAGATAGTGATAAGGGGCATCGGAATTATGACGAATGGAAAAATGACAGAAAAAAAAGTGGAAATGAAGTGAATAAGTGCCTGAGGCAGACATGGCCACACACACTGAGGGAATGTCACGTGATATTTGAGGCTTTATCATGATGAGTGTATATATATATATATATATATATATATATATATATATATGTATATGCATTCATACATATGTGTGTGGGGCAATTTACAGGCCTGCGATAAGTGAGCTGCGTTGATTAAATTGTTTGAAATTGTTTGCTTAAAGCACACACACAGACAGGGAGAGGGAGAGGGAGTGGAGGAGGCAGATCGGGCACATCACGCAATGAGCAGCAACACGTGAATGGCTCGGGCGATGCGATAAAAATGGGGACAGTTCAATGCTATCCCCACTTACAACGGAAGCGGCGCTTATCTGCCTCGCAGTCACAGAGTTCAGACTCCACGATTCCAAAAATCTATAGCATACTTTTGGGCATTTGGCTTCTCTATACATTGCATAAGGTCAGGCTGAGATAGATGCTTGCAGCACTCACCATGATATGAAACAGTTACGTAGGAGATCTGCACACAGGACTCGGTGCAGCCAATGGGCTTCAGCGTGCGCACAAACTGACCCTCCTGCAGCGTGTAGACATTAACAGTGCCGTCCTGGGAAGAGAAGAGAAGGATATTTACTCATACACACCGATTCCTTGCAATTGCACCCACCAGCGAGCCCGAGACAACGAGATCCAGCTCTGTGTAGATGGCCACACTGGACACCGCATCGTCGTGCCCATAGAGCACCGTGAGTGGCTTTGGTGAGTAGCTATTCTGTGTGTTCAGCTGCGTGATGGCCTGCATGTGGGATTGTCCCGTCAGCGCGTGCACTGGAATGTTGTTGGCTGGGCCGCCGCTCTGCTGGTTGCCCTGAATGCTCCACACAATGCAAGTGCAGTCGCGCGAGCCGGTGACCAGGTACGAGCCACAGTTGTCCAGAGCCAGGCAGGTGATTATGTCCAAGTGGCGGGTGACCGAGGCCAGGGTCTTGCCCTTGTTGAGACTGTAGACGCGCAGCGCATTGTCCCAAATGCCGCCGGCGTACAGCAATTTGCCATCTGTGCTGACGGCAAAGTTCTGCGAATGAGGCGGCTGCGAGGGGTGGAAGGGGCCAAAGACGCGTTTGCGATTCCTACAAACACAAGAAGATTAGGAATAGTCAACAATTAGGTGGCAGAGTCTAAGCTCACTTAAGATTTGTTGTAGTTGCATCGATTTCGAGCAAGAATCCTTGCTCTTTGTCAAAGGACATCCACGAATTGCAGCCCAGGATGCCAGCTTTCGAAACGCTGACCAGCACATCGGGACTGAGCTGCAGGAAGGAGCGTGGCGGACTGCGAGGCGGACTTAGGTAGACAATGGGATCCTTGGGCGTGGACAGCTCGCAGTAGTACTGCACCACCTTGTCCAGGAACTGTGTAAAATCGGGTTTCTTCAGCTCCGCGCGCAACAGCTTCAACGCCGTCTCGTCCTGTGTGAGACGACGCGGATGCGGCTCACGCAGCAGCTGCGACGGCACTTGTCCAAAGTTGTTGATCATGCCTAGCCAAAGAGAAGGATTACAAATGGAATTTAAGTAAAAGTTAAGAGCTTGTGCCCACCTTCCACTGCCTCCCGTTCAATGGGATTGGTTATTTTGTCCAGATCCACGGCGCCCTCATAGGAGCAATAGTAGAAAACATTTAGAGCCTCCACAGCTTTGGCGCCCTTCTGCTTGTAGCCAAAGATCAGATCGATCCAGTGATGCAAGTGCTGGCTAACATATTCCGACTCCAGAGCACGCCGATGTATAGCAATGAACTCCTCCGGCGTGGTGGCCCAAGCGGGCAAAATGACATCGTCCACTTTCTCCTTTGTAATTTGCAAGTGACCCAAATCGAATCTGGAGTAGATGAAAGAGCTTTAGCTTAGGGCATCATCTTAATGTGGATAAAGGGCTCACATACTTATTCATATTCTTGAGAAACTCTGGGAAGTAGAAGAACTCGGGTATTAGCTCCTTGACATCATTCGGATTGTCCATTAATAGCTTCCACGTTTGCGGTATGGAATGAAATTGTCGATCAGCCACATCGAAGCGTCCGCTCTGCAGCTCCACGTGCAGCGAGGTGAACGGCTCAACACGCAGCAGATAGTGCAGCACGCCCGCCGAGTTGGAGTAGTGCGTGCCATAGTGGAATTTAGGTATGGCACCCGAGGGATCCTCAAAGGAGTCGTACTTGCAGCGCACCTCAGCCTCATTCTTGGGATTGATCTGCAGAGAAAGAGAGTCAATAAATCAGATAAAGCTTAGATATGTCTTATAAATAAATAGAGCTTACGCATCCAATGGGCTTGGATAAGTCACGAAATGAGCGCGGGTCGGTTAGATCCAGTACGTCGCTCGTGTAGTCTGCCAGAATCCAGGGAAAGACAGGATATTGACTAAGATCATTATAAGAGCGACCTGAGAGAGAGATTTTATAGTTTCATTAGTCAACTCCAATAGCTAGCTCCACCTCAAGCCTTACCAGCGATGGTATTTAAGTACATTAGGTACTCAAAGTTGGATATTTCCCGATTGATCCAACGCTGGGTGAGGCCAGACGCGCGCAGCAGCTCCGGCGGCGAGCGCCCAGAGCCATAGAGTATGTTCGGCAAGGGCAAGCCGACAATCTTAGTGAAGACCTTGTTGCGGGTCTGAAACGAGGATATATAGATTAGTATATGAAGAGCCAAGTAATAAGGCCACGCCCACCTTTGTGGTAAAGTTAAGGAAATAGCTGGTCTGATCTATCAAAAAGATCTCCAAGGCGCTGCGTCGCAGATTATATTTGCGTAGATGAACTTCGCGTATTTTGTTAATGGAAAACCTGAAGTCGTGCTTGGAGCCATCCTCCAGCGGCGGACTCATGTCCACGAACGTGAACACGCTCTGATTGACCTCAATGCGACCTTTAACCTTGGTCATAAGCGTGATCAGCTCACAGTCCTGCGACATGACCAGTTTCTCCAGCGCTGTGTCCTGCTGCGATTGCGTATCGATTAACTGGCGCAGCTCCTCCTCCAGCTGGGAGCTTTCGTCGTCGGCCAGAAAATCGCGTACCACAGCATTTTTGATAGTCGAATCGAATTCGGATATTTCCCTGAAAGAGAAAGGAATTAAGCCAAATGCAAAAGAGTCTCAAGTTGGCTTTGCAACTTACTTTGTATCGTAGGCGCTGGTCGCATTGTCGCGCAAATTGGCTGCGTTTTCGTGCTTGTTGGGATAGAGTTGCGGCTCCAGCTTGAGGCGCATGCGTGCCACATTTTCGTGAGGCGACAATTTCCAAAACTCTTCACCTAACTCGCTGCAAAATGAAATTGAAATAAATTAGCAAGTTGTAATAGAGATGCGCGCCTTGCAATTGCAATTGGAGATGAGCGTGTGCAGGCTAACTTATCGATAACTTTTGGTATTTTTCGCATATTTACTAGGCATAGAAAAATACACTTCGATTGCAACGGGTAATACTTGCTAGTCTTAATAAATTTGATAGGGATATTGTTATCGATGTTCGATTAACTTATGTATATCGAATTCAAATTTGAATATGAAACTGATACGAGTGATTCAAGCAACGAACTCGCATTCAGCTTAACATAAATGGAATAAAAAGCTTTGAATCAATTTTGGAATCAAAAATTTGTTTAGGTAATTTATTTAATTTTGGGTTTTGCGATGAAAGTTATTTGTTTAGCACGACAATGATTAATCGAATATGTACAAATGAAAATCCTTTGTCAAACTGTTATACACTCCATTTACACAAAGGCGCAAGCAAGACGACACGCCTCTTAAGTCCTTCGCTTCCTTTAGACTACGATGGGTCCGGCCAGGGTCTTGGCGAACAGGGGAGCTGGTGCCGCGACAACGGGTGCGGCAACTGGTGCGGCGGCAAAGGTCTTCAGCTTGGCAACAACTGGAGCAACTGGAGCAACGGGGGCAACGGGCGCGACCACGGGCACATCCTTCTGGACGACTGCGTTGAAGCCATTGATGGAATCGGCATAGTAGCTGACAATGCGACGAGAGCCATCGGCCTCAATCAGGGAGTAGGAGCCACGAACGACATCACCATCACGAGTCTCCTCCTGAGTCTTGGAGTCACCGGTCAGCGTATCCTGGACATCGTAGGCGAACTTGTACTGTGGGTGGGCATCGACGACCTCGGTGGCAATGGGCGCAGCAACGGGAGCGGCCAGAGGAGCGGCAACGGGCGCGGCCAGAGGAGCGGCAACTGGAGCAGCAAGAGGAGCGGCAACAGGAGCGGCCAGAGGAGCAGCGAAGCGAGCAGCCAGAGGAGCGGCAACTGGAGCAGCGAAGCGGGCAGCCAGAGGAGCAGCGGCCAGAGGAGCAGCAACTGGAGCAGCGAAGCGAGCAGCCAGAGGAGCAGCAACTGGAGCAGCCAGAGGGGCAGAGTAGGCCAGAGGAGCTGTGTAGGGAGCAGGAGCTAGACCAAGAGGCGCCGAGTAGGCAGCTGGTGCAGCAAGGCCAAGAGGTGCGGAGTACGCAGCTGGAGCGGCATAGCGCAGAGCAGCTGGCGATGCAAAGTATGGAGCAGCAGCCAGTGGTGCCGGTGCAGCGGCCAGTGGGGCAGCAAAGTGCGCCTGCGCGGAGAGCGCCAGAGTGGAAAGGACTGCAACAACCTGCAAAGCGAGTTCAAGTTGAGTATCCAATTTGAGGTCAAGTGGAATCCAATTGTTAGTCAGCCACTTGGCTCTCGGCTGTTAGCTTACCGTCAAAGGATTCATTGTGCGGCTTGGGGGATTAGGATTGATTGTCACCGTCGGTTAACGAAAATGAACTGACATGCCATTACCAAAAACTCGACGACTTTTATACAATTCGCGAAATTTGCATTTGCCGTGGACAGCTAGCCCAGTGGCGATGGTACTGCGGCGTACCAATGGCGTGGCCCAACCACCCGCACCACCCGCTCAGCAGCTGCTGCTGCTGCTTGGCAGCGTCTGCCGTCTTCTTGATCCAAATTCGTGGCACGTCCCACAAATTTTTCTGTCCAAGTTTTCAATTTCAGCTCGAACCCTGCTCCGAATCCGAGTCCATGGCTACGAAAGTGATTTTTGGCTTTATTTTGTTTGTTTTTTTTCTTGACTTTTTGGTAATTGTCATGCAGCTGCCATTCAATGGCAATACTTTAATTTTCTTTTACACCCAAAAATTTAATCAGCGAAGCGCTGAAGTAGATCGCATAGCGGAATGCGCGTCTTGTAATCAATCAAAAGCTCACCTCAGTTGGGAAACATTGATTAACCAGTGTGTTTATCGATAATTGGTAAACGATAAACGATTGTTGCTCCATTGCTTAAATAACAGTTCATAAATAGAGGCACATTGAAGCCCTTATGTAAAGATCTAAAGATCCAATCAACAATTTAACAATCGATAATCGAAGATTAATCGATTATTGAATTCATAATGCCCATATCCATGAGATTGTTAACTTAAGCCCAAGCCACATCCCAGCTAATGCCCATCACAACTTCAGCAATCGATCATCGATAATCGATAATCGCTTATTGCTCATCAATTCGGCCAACTGGAAAGTTTCGATTAGAAATGCTAGTGGAGTACGACGCCGCGGACAGTTTCTCTTACGTGATCGAAACTGGTTTATAATAATCATAAAAAAAAGTAACAGAAATAATTAATAGCTAACAGTAGCCCGCCCGTAGACACTACGCCGTAGATCTTATAACCCACTTCCAAGGGGCTACCGCTGCAGATTTGACCCAATTCCGAAGTGCGTGAAGCGTGACTCGTTTGCCAAGCCAAGAGACGACCTTGCGACAAACTTGGCAACACTTGCCTGGCCCCACTGAAAAGGCAGAGAGCTAACTGTTAACTGTTTACTGTTAACGAGTTAACGCTTGTCACCGGAAACTGACAACAGAAAAAAATAACTAAACTAAAGTAAACTAAACTATAAACTGGCCACAAGTTGCCTTAAAAGGCTGCGCCGATCTGATCTGTGTTCTACAACTTGGCCAGACTTTTACCTGTCAAAATTTGCAGTCCATAAATTGCGATAACTGCGCTGAAATTGCGTCAGAAATCTATCGAATAGGAAAAGATCTACAAAAGTATGAATGGATATATAAGGAATATATGAAGGAGTTTGAACAGATGTAATGGAAGGGAGAGAGAGGAGAGAAGAGGAGCGAGAGAGCGGACAGATAGGTAGACGTGGAAGAAGCGAGATAGGTTTATAGAGAAAGGGAACCAATATATATGTCAGATGGGGAGAATTAGAGAGAGTAAGAGAGAGAGAGAGAGAGAGAGAGGATGACAGAGAAGAGAACAAGACTTAGAAGAGAAGGAGTGAAAGAGAAGGACTTCATATAGATCTTTCGTTTTCAACTCTATGTAGCATCAATTTGAACAGTTTTATTCAATTTCTCTAGATCTAGACCTATTCAATATAGATTGAATGTATATAGATAATCACATTCCCCAACATACTATATATAGTCACGTACATATAATACAAGTTTCAATCGGAAATTCTTGCATTGGAATTTGACAACAGCTTTCAAGTCTGGTTTTATTTTTGCTTAATCGTATAAAAGGATTTTTGTTTTTGGCTAATTGAAAGTCGTTTAGACGTCAAGAGTTTCCTGCCAAAAAGCCAACTAAATGGCTGGCATATTAGGCGATTAGAGGGCTGGCGGGCAGGTGGTGCAGCTCTATGCAGTGCGTAATTAAGTTAAGCTGAAAACGTGGCCGAAAGAAACAAAAAAAAACACAATTTGCTGGCTATATTGTGGGCAAGGTCACTTGGCTTGGACTGCATTTCTGCAATAGCGAATGTGGGCGCAACAGTGTGCGTGTGCGTGTCTGCACCACTGTGCGTAATTGCTCGATCTGCACGCCACGCACATGCACCGCCCGCCTCGGACCGCCCGCCCGCCCCTTTGTGAGCAATTGCTTCCATTTTAGATTTCTAATTAAACGAGTCTAACGAACAGCTACGAAGTGAGAGAGGGAGGGAGAGCAGGAGAGGGTAGGGTTACTGTAGAGAGAGAGAGAGAGAGAGAGGTTGCTTGATAAAGTGGAGCCTATGAATGGCTGCGGTTTCGTTTTCATTTATATATATATACCCTGGAGTTATTAAACGAGGTGCAGAAAGGATATGATGATAATGATATATGATGCATAAATATGATGGTATATGACATATGATATATGATGCATATATATGCTTAAACAGGTCTTTCTGTGTGGCAAGTTGCCTCAAAGTCAGCCATAAGACTTCCTCGACAAGTCAAGCATAGTTCGAAGAACCTTTATCCTTGTTAAGGACAAAGTGCCAAAGGTCAAAGCTTTAAGATATTTCCCTTTCACTTAGCATATCCTCCCATATTCCTGCTCTATTCATTGAAGGCCACTCTAGTACAGGGTATGCCTTAGTCTCTCCTCAGCTCTCTAATTTTTTTCAATATTTGCAATTTGGCTGCGCTGGGCAACTTGGCAACTTGGCAACTGGGCAACTGGACAACTGGCAATTGGCCATTGGCCAAGTGAATCGCGCTATTACATCAGACAAAACGTTCGCAGAACCTGAGAATTGGCCGAGATCTGGTTTTATTTACTTTTCGGCTGGCTGATGGGGGCGCAGCGGTGAACGAGTCGAGTTTGGGCTGCTTGGAGCGCTGCTCTTGGCTGGCTCTTGGCTATTCCATTGAGAAAAACAAGCTGGAAATGACGAAATGTGCAGCAGAAAACATGAAATTGGCCACTAGGAGCACGAAAATAAGATTCGAGACCGAGATCGAGACTTGAGTTGGATATCGAGATTGAGATTGAGATTGAGCTTGAGCCATGTGCATCGCTGCATGAGGACGGGGTGCTAGCTCGCGAGACGCCAATCACAGCAATTGTCACTTGCCATTAGTTAGTCAGCCATGGAGTGGCTCCAAAGGGGCGGGGAGGGGGGCGACAGGCCGCCTGCCACAAATGGTTAAGCGCGACTCGTATATAAAACTGAAGAACTCGAGGAAAATGCATCTCACACTCGAGCTGAGTTCTTGCAGTGCAGACGCGCTTCACACAGCCAAAAGCAAAAGCTAAAGCAGAAGAAGGAAATACAGATATCCTACAGCATGTTCGCTCAGGTAAGTCGGTAAGGACCTGTGGCCTGTCAAGGACTACACTCCGCCTTGCCTCTTCCAGACTCTTTGTGTGCTCGGCCTGGTGCTCGGTGTGACGCTGGCCCTACCCATTGACTCCTATGGCCCGTCGCTGATCTCGGCTCCGGCTATTTCGTACGCGGCGCCCAAGCTCCTTGCGGCTCCCGCCATTTCCTATGCCGCGGCTCCAGCTATTTCCTATGCCGCGCCCAAGCTCCTGGCCGCACCCACCCTCGTGCAGCACGCCGCCCCTGTGGCCGTAGCCAAGGTGGCAGTCGCCGAGCCCTACGATCCCAATCCTCAGTACAGCTTCTCGTACGGCGTAACGGACCACCACACCGGTGACTCCAAGCAGCAGGAGGAGTCGCTGGTCAACGGCGTTGTCCACGGCAGCTACTCCCTGGCCGAGCCCGACGGCACCATTCGCAAGGTGACCTACACCGCCGACAAGGTCAACGGTTTCAATGCTGTCGTCGAGAAGAAGGGCGTGGCTGTGGTGGCCAAACCCGCGCTGGCCGTTGCCGCCGTGCCCACCATCACCAAGCTGGCGGTGCCCGCCATCACGAAGATTGGATATGCCGCACCGGCGTACGCTGCGTCCGGCTATGGTGGCCATTACTAGACAGCCATCCAGCCCGGAGAGATTCGTAGACGACCTCAGACCGTTGTTGCATAGTTCTAGTTTTGCCACCCAACCAACCACCAACCCAATCCGAAACCCGAATGACGTGCGTGCTGAATACTCAACTGAAAGCCAACTCTCCGCATCCTGATGCACGCAACTGTAGCTGCTGGGGATACCCGTTTCTAGGGGATTTTGGGGAACGGCTGTCGGCCATTTATCTAGTGATTTACTAATTGCATCTACTGAATAAAAGTTTCGGTACAAAAAAAAATATTTGGTTTCATTCAACTAGGTCTCCTTTAGGGGAGAGAGAGGGAGGGAGGGAAGGAAGGAAAAGTTTTTCCTTAGGTCAACAAGGAAGGACAATTGCAAGGAGTTGTCTAAGTTAACACATCTGGGGTCAGAGACTCATTGCGAGATTCCGGGCAAGTTTATCTAATTTCCAGGAGCTTTCTAAGTCAACATGTCTAGTCTAAGAGATTCATTGAGAGACTCCGGGAAACACAAGCTGAGCTAAGTTCCAGGATTTGTCTAAGTCAACTTGTCTAGGGTAAGAGATTGATTGGGATTCCGGGAGATTCCATTGCTTGGCAATGCTTGGCTTCTTTGAAGGCTAAGCGCTGAGTCACCAAAGTCTTTGATGTTGAGGTAGGTTCGACCTCAACCTCAAGACGCGCCGCAAATGGGAAGCCATTAATGCGGCTCACGTGCCGCCGTTAACGTTATGATTGCCATAAAGCGGGGGCTGCGCACTTGTGCAAATGGGCCGGAGAAATGACGGGCACGTCCATTGAGGAAATATGAGTTACTAAGTTACTACCTTACGTCAGAGTTGGTCACATTTGGCAGCGGTTGGCGCAACGCACCTGACCGCCGAGGCGGGTGGCAAAGCGCTTAAAACCACGCACCCCACAGCAGCAGAAGACAGTGCAGAAAGTGCAACCGAACCACACAACCACCACAACAACCCAGCTCAAGCAACAGACATGGCTCTACTCAAGGTAAGTCTGGCCAAGGACTAAGTATAGAGAAGGAAATCTAAGTGAATGTCCTTTGCAGTCTCTCATCATCAGCTGCGCCCTGTTCGCCGTCATCGAGTGCGCCCTGCTGCCCGCGGTGCCCGTCAACACCGACTTCGATCCTCATCCACAGTACGCCTACGCCTACAACGTGCAGGACGCCGTCACGGGCGACAGCAAGAGCCAGCAGGAGGTGCGCGATGGCGACGTAGTCAAGGGCTCCTACTCGGTGGTCGATGCCGATGGCTCGCTGCGCACCGTCTTCTACACCGCCGACCCCATAAACGGCTTCAATGCGGTGGTGCAGCGCGGTCCAGTGCCAGTGGCAGCGCCCGTGCCCGTGGTGGCAGCCGCACCACGCCCCGTCGTACCCGCTGCCCCGTTCCTGGGCTGAGAGCCAGCAGCAGCTGCTGAGCTGATCTTAGCGTGTAGATAAGTTATTGTCCGTTACGGTTCTGTAGATCTAACCGCACACTCATAAATCATCCAATAAATCCAGTTAGCCAAAGAGAACAAGCCACGCGGCTAATTGTTGGGACACCTGGCTGCGGATAATACCAGCTATCGGCTGGCCTAGCGCTGACAAATGGCTCGAGTTCGAACCAATTTGCATGAGATATGCAAAAGATATGCACTGCGATTCAACTGCGGCTCGCTGACTCGTTTACCCTACTCGGATCGGGAGAAACTTATCAAGTTTTCGATTTTCCTTTAAACTTTATCTGTATATATATATAAGATTTATTTCCTAGGTTGCTCCTTCTGATCTGTAGGCTTGGGTACTAATTCTGCTCTCTTCCACTTCCTTTCTGAAGTCACTAATCCTACTGGATCTTCTATAGATATCCCAAGCCTCTCTCGCTCTTCACTTTCCATTTGATATGTGTCAACTGCCACCCACCCACATTCGAGTGCCATATCTTGTCACATTTATCAGACAAACTGGACCATAACTCTAATGGACCCCACCCGATGCCGTAACACCCTCGCATCGCACCCATGGCAAAGAACACTCTCCGCCAGGCCAGCGGCGCAAACATTCACTCGTTCAACGCACGCACTCGAATTATTCAATAGCTTAATTGAAAGTACTCGACGCGATACAATTTTTGGATTACGCAAAAAACTGCGCATGTCTCCGCTGCAGTTGACGGCGCTGCCGGCGCAGACGTCGACGTTGACGCCGCTGGCGACTGCGACGCCTAACAAGGCGCAACGTGCGTTCAAAATTAGTGATAATGGGCAAAATTGTCCCAATGGCAGTAAAATGTACGCAAAAACCAAGTAAGAGTGAGCTAAGCGCGGGAGTGATAGACTAGCGAATACCCTGTAATCAAAGAAATTTTTAGTCAGAGGCCTTTGAGTCAATGGGAGTTGAAAAGGAATAGGGCCAAATGTTAATTTAGGCGTTGTGAACTATATAGTTCATGAATCACTAGCTCAGTTGAGCAGTTCATGGAACTACTCGTTCTTTGAGTAGACCTATCATACCCTATGAGCAGCTTGACTATTGAAAATATTATGATGGGCCAAATGTTTATTTAGATACTATATAGTTCATGAATCACTAGCTCAGTTGAGCAGTTCATGGAACTACTCATTCTTTGAGTAGACCTATCATGCCCTATGAGCAGCTTGACTATTGAAAGTATTATGATGGGCCAAATGTTCATTTAGGTACTATGGAGCTCATGAATCACTAGTTCAGTTGAGCAGTTCATGGAACTACTCATTCTTTGAGTAGACCTATCATGCCCTATGAGCAGCTTGACTATTGAAAGTATTATGATGGGCCAAATGTTCATTTAGGTACTATGGAGCTCATGAATCACTAGTTCAGTTGAACAGTTCATGGAACTACTACTCTCGAAGTATAATTCTAATACCCTATGAACAGATTAACTACTAAAAAGATTCTGATCAATGCATAACTGTGTATAGATTATAGTTTATCAGGATCAGACTTTGCCTGATCACCAAACTATATAACTTATAGTAACCCAAAGCTGTTGCATATCTTATATAACAGCCGAGATAACCCCTACCGCCCACTGGCTTCATCTACAGGGTATTAAAAACATTGTTGCAGTGGCAATTGCCTGCTGCAATTTGGGGAGTCGAGCTGTTCATGTCGAGCTTTACGGATTCGGATTCGGAATCGCTGTCGGAGTCGGAGTCGGCCAGTCTGCGGGGTGAACCGTTTGCTGCCGCTGCTGCAGTTGCAGTTGCTGCTGGGCGCGGCGTGTCGCTGCTTTGTGCCAGTTTCGAAGGCTGATCTCGGCGACGCACACACCTTTCAACAATCGACTGGGTGCGTGGAGTGATCTATGTGTGAGTGCCACACACACTCACACACACACACACACGCACACTTGCACACCTGATGCCGCCTGGCCACCCGGGCCAAAAAAAACGCTTTCGAATTGAACTTTTTTGTCACGATCAAATCCCCGCCTGCTGCTGCTCCGGCTCATGTAGCCGTTCATTTTGGCGTTGTCCACCACTCGCCGCCACTAGGAGCCGACCCAGCCAGCTAGCCAGACAACATGCGTGCCATTCTCGTAGGCCTAAGCTGTTTTTTGTCTGGCCAGAGCACACCTGCCCCGCCCCTCTCACCTGTCAGCCAGACAGACACCCAGACAGACAGCTGGCTAACGCCCTCCCCTCTTGCCTTGCGTTGACTGCCAATTGCCAGGGGCAATTGCGACGCAACGAAAAATGAATTATTTTCATTTATAATACCCTGTAAGCATGGCCAATGTTTAATAAGGGCTATGCTAGACTTGAGTTAGATTTTGTAACAGAGCAGAGAATTAGAGAGACTGCAGTACCTGACGATTGTGTATGTAATATGAGCATATTTAGCAGTTCATCGAGTCAATAACACGAATCGATAATTATCGATATTCTATATTTTAGTTTAGATAATGCAGATATCAGCTAGGGGTAACTAATGTGCTATAGAGCTTTATCTCTGATCAGAGGCTACCTGGTTTCTAGTTGTTTATCTGGCAAATGCCAGCAATCGATAAATATCGATAAGAAAATAAAGTACGCCTCTTCAGGCGCATATAGAGGGTCGTTGATAGTCGTTCACACACCTCGTAGGCCACTCACGCTTGTTTCTTCTTGCTGTGGTTGTTGGTGGTGCTGCATTTTGTGATCTTAGCAAGCATTTTCAATATACTCCACACGCACGAGCACTTTTTAGTTGCTTTTGTTGATGCTGTTGTTGTTGTTGCTTTTGCATAAATATTTTTGCAGGCAGCGTCGTCGTCGTCGTCGTTAGAGATTTGGTTGCGGATTTTGGGGCTTGGGCATTTGCGGTTCGCTCGATTTGCTGGCTTGGCTATAAAAAGCAATTGTCGCTCAGCATCAGAACCACAGAGTGAGTTCATTTGTCAGCCAAGCAGCAGCCAAATCTCTAGCAGAAACTCCAGTTAATCTTCAAAGAAAAATGGCACAAAAACTGTTGCTCGTTGTCGTCGGCGTTTTGGTGGCTGTGGCCAACGCTGTGGTGGTGCCTGGTCCTGGACTCGCTCTGCCCGGATATCCTAGCCTGGCAGCGCCCGTCTATCCCAAGCTGGCGGCGCCCATCTATCCTGGCCTGGCTAAGGTGGCCGTGGCCAAGGTGGCTGGACCTGAGCCATACGATCCCAACCCACAGTACAGCTTCAGCTACGATGTGCATGTGAGTATGCGAGAACCACCTGAACCACCACTAAAGCTAATCCCTATTATGATTCTTACAGGATGGCTCCACTGGCGATGTCAAGAACCAGCAGGAGACACGCAACGGCGATGTGGTGCAGGGCTCCTACTCGCTGATCGAGGCCGACGGCACTCGCAGAATCGTGGAGTACACCGCTGATCCTGTCCATGGCTTCAACGCGGTGGTGCATCGCGAGGGTGTCGCTGTCAAGGCTGTGGCTCCAGTGGCTAAAGTCTTGGCTCCAGCTCCACTGCTCCACGCTCCGTTGGTGGCCAAGCTGCCAGCTCTGGCGCCCGCCTATGCTCCAGCTCTGGCTCCCGCCTACGCTCCGGCTTTGGGCCATGGCTATGGTCCAGCTCTGGCTCCCGCTTACCGTCCGGCTCTGGCTCCCGCCTACTCGCCCCTGGCCTACCACTAAGTCAAGCTCCACTCAAACGGAATACTGAACCACGCATGTTGCCGACCTCTGGACCCGCGAAACTCTTCCACTCGAAGCAGTTGTAAACCTATCGTAGTCGATAGTTGTAGTATTTAGTTAAAACGCCAGCGATATATATCGTTGCACTTGTGTACATACGAATTCACTCGATTGGTCCTGATCAGCCACATCAGCTCCAATCGCTCTCATCTACACTCACATTCGACGCCTTTCCCATGTACGTTTCTTGTCTACTTAATCTTAAGGCTGTTTCGACCGCGATAAAAATGAAATAATATATTCGATAAAAAGAAAATACATACATATCTATATATATTTAATACATACTATATAGCTAACCAGCTCTTATTTAAAAGTCGCGAACCGAGACAAAATGCAATAAAAATGTGAAGCAATTTATATGATCGATGGGATTCATGAGAAAACTATTCGGATAGGGAGTTTGAATTGAGCAGCAGAAAGATATAGATACAACTCAAGAGGAACTAGACTAGCTCATTATCTAGCAACTATAGCTGAAACTGAACTAGATCAAACATAGGACAAATGAACATCATTTTAAAAAGATTTGATCTAAAGTAATGATATATTTGCATGATCTGAGCTTATAGACTGGGTCAGGTATTTTTGCTAAGCAGCTGAACAACTCAAAAGAACCTATGGTTCATGAACAAATGAACTATTGAAAAATTTGAAAGTCAATCATAGTTATCATGGTTAAAAGATTTAGTTTAGTTACTCATAAAGGAAGTATAGGATAAAGTGAATCCATCTTAACTGAATTATATAGAATATATATCGATCATAAATAGTTTCCGCTCACAACTAGTTCATTTTAATGACTTATTCAATTGAACATATTTTGAATACCTTCACATCTCTTCTAGTTATCCACACACTTACTCAAATCACTGTCAATGCGAACTACTAATGCGTATTTCTAGCTAGAATCAGATCCAGTTTTCCCCCAGACACACATACACGCGTGAGTGGTGCGACCTTAGAACATACGCACCACTCACGACTGGCTTGGCTTGACCGTCGCCGTGTCACAAGGTTGCTAATTGCCAATTGGCCAAGTTGATCTAATAAACATATCAATATATTCATATATATACATATATATATGCAGGTATCAAACTTCATTTACATTAAATTTGAAACTAATTGCGAATGGTCTGGGCTGAGGTGGCACCACCCTTTCCCATTTTCTTTGGCAGTGCCACACTTGGGTGGGTTAGTTATGCAGCTATGCTTCATGCTGGCACGTCGAATACGTCGAATGGCATTGCATAAATGCCTTTTTGATGATTTAATAAAATTAAATCGTAATTTTAATCGCGCTTCAACTGATGAGGCGCCCGAACGAACGTAGCGAAAGCTTTCAGCAATTGACAGCTGCTACAGTGGGCGAAAACCAAGGTAAAGTGGGTAAAAACGATAGATACAGTAATCTAAACTGAGTCAGGTTTCGTTGATATACAAAAAAGAATGTAATACTACAAGTTTCTATATCGATAAATATCGATATGCAATCAAATAAGCAATATCTATTAGAACTTATATAATAGATTCTTGGAGTTTAGTTAGCAAGATGATCTAGAGATCTAAAGAGATGATCTATGTAAATTTGCACAGCATACGCTTTTATCGATATCGATATATCCATTTTAATCGATAACTTTAAACATAAATCAACAAATCATTTCGCATTCTGCATAGGTTCACTGCCCTCTTCGGATTACGCCCTACTTTACGCTGGGCCTACCGAAACAGTGAAAATTAATCAGCTTAAGCTTAAAGCTAGAAAGTGAAATTCTCAAATGGTTATTTTGGGATATATGTATGCATATATATATATATATATATATATATATGTGTATTTCTTAGTCTCTTCTTAACGGATTTTTGTATATTGTTTTAGCAATTTCTCCCCATTGTCGAGACAACAAACACACTCGTAAAATTAATGAGTGCATTTGTGAGTCGAGAGTGAAAAGGCAACAAAAGCGTGGCAGCTACAACAACTACATAATGCGAGCTTACAGCTAACTGCTGCTGATATATATCTTATATAGCGCATGTGGTATATATCATATATGATGATGATTAAGTGCTCGTATGTAATCATTTATGCCGGCGCACGCCCCATTTGCAATTGTCGCCTTAATTAAATGCGCTTTCATAATGGATTATGCGAGGCGCTTGGGCTTTACTTACCCGGTAAACCACGGGCCCCTAGGGCCGTACAAGAAACGCTTGGCGGTCTTCCACTTCTTCCGTATGTGGCTGTCGTTCGTCTTGTGCTGCAGTGCAGCATTTTGCAAGCGCTGCATCTCCTCCACCTGTCGCACCTTCCACGGCATGTAGATCTTCTGCTGGAAAACTCGACGATTCGCCGCCTGGAAGCTGGCGCGTTGCTTCGACGCCGCTTTGCAGGCCTCGTAACACTCCGCCCAGAAGCGATTGATTGGCTCCCACAGATGCAGCTCGATCTCGCGCTGATAGCGATCGTAAAGCGGCTTCACCTGCATATAGATAATTGCAGGTGAACAAATTTAGACAGTTGAAATCTTAAGTGAGGCTTATGTATGTATAAACATATCAGAGAATCTGACAGTTGACATCATAAGTGAGGTATTTATGTGACACTAAACGTAGATCAGGAATACCCTGTAGTCTTTGATAGAGTAAGGAGGGGTATACAGATAGCTTGCAGCAAAACTAATATATAACTAACTGTTATACAAACTTTTAGCAGAAAATTCGAGATTAAATATTGACCATCGATACCCTGTAAGCTTATATGCTGAGTTGTGGGGTATATATGTACATCATATACAAAACATAGAAACTATATATACCATGCTGATCAAGCAATCGCTACAAAACTTATGTGATATCTAAGTCAACTCTACGCTTCTATATATACCCAACTAGTCGCCTTTTACAGGGTATCCATGCAGTTGATCAACCGTAGACAGACAGCAAACCAGCTTGTTTTCGCTTTCATTCATTCGCTGCGCACAGACTCAGATGCAGCGCGATTCGGAACGGGTCTTACGAGACGGCCACGACACGTCCGGTCAGGTTCAAGTTCAATGTGGATGCAGATGCAGTTGCAGATGCTGCTGCAGCTCGAGGAAGCGCCCGTGGCAGCAGGCAAAACTAGTTTTACCCGAATTCAACAATTTGCTTGTTAGGCTAAAAACAAAAGCCAAAAATTATAAAATCAGATATACATCCGCATTTTGGGTATTCTTTACATAATGGCTCGGCTCGAGGGCTGCCGACGATTGTTCCAGGGCGATGCGCCGAGCTGGGCGCTGCACTGGTGGGTGCCTTAATGGCAAACGCTTTGTCTTTTCGACTGGTTCCAGCTGCTGGCGACGTCTCCCCATCGCTGCCTGGCTTTGGCTCTGTCTCTGCAGCAATAGCTAACAAAACCAGCCCACTTTCTTGCAGCTCGCTCAGTTGCCGAAAGAAAGTCCAACGAGTCGTGAACGGGTGCGCGCGCTAAAGCATTTACGCGATTCAAGCTCCAATAAAATATCATACACACACATATATATATATACATATATAAACAACATCTGCAGACCATCCCAAACGTTTGCCTCCAATGAAAGTTGTTGCTGCTTGCCTCAATACAAATGTGCAAACCAATGTGGCTCTATTTGCTGTGCCTAGTAAGTGCCCGAATAACAAGTGAAGACGCAGAGAACTTTATGTGGAAAAGAATGAGAAGCTATGTATCTGTGGTCATGATAAAGCCAGTTCCACTTGAATGCGAAGCAAATATCAGTTAAGCTAGCTTAAGAAGAACTTCTTCTAGTAGAAGTGCAGCCACAACTAAGGAAAGCAGAGAACTTCAAAGAATTCAGAACGAGCTTCGCTTGGGCATAAAAGAGAGATATTGCAGAGCGGGAACAAGACTTGTGAAAGACTCTACTCTACTTGAAGAATTTTAAAGATCTTCAAGAGCTTATGGAAAGTTTAAAAATTTTCCTTTTCCTTTCCTCCTTTCCTTCAGCTTTGTTGCAGGCAGTTAAAAAATAACTTAAAAGCATCTTTCTCTGCTTACAATAAGCAGAAAAATCTATTTTATTATATAATACAGTAAGTCAAGCAGTTTGCTCTTGAAGCAAATAGGAAGATTGACAAGGAATTCCTATAATGAGTCTATAAGACATCTTCCATCAGCCGAAGTTATGCTTACAGACAAACAAATCAGATCAGACTAGATCTTTGTGACTTGTTTTTGAAGGAATCTCTATGAACACTATCATAGTCTGGAAACCCCTTCCTGTTCCGAGACTTCCGATCTTTAAGTCCCGTCTTAACTAAGCCCATTAAGTAACTTTTAGCATAGGATATATTCAAGCAAAGTTAAGACCCCTCCAACTACAGCTCCCCCGCCACAGTCTCAACAACTCCTCGAGTGCATTGCGCCTTTTAGGCTAATCCGTGTAGACTCCATTGTCTGCTTGCAAAATTGTGAACAAAACATAAAACAAAAGCATGGCAAAACGGATTACGATGCCCACTGAACCTGAATTTGGTGACGACGTCGAGGTTCAATGCTCAGCGAAGCAAACGTTAGCTGTTCGTTGCGTGTTGCAAGCGTTGTTGCATGCCACGCAGCCAGCCGGCAATCGATGGCAGCCAATTATGAGATGGAGACAGACAGAGAGAGAGAGAGAGAGAGAGAGAGAGAGATGGGGAGCACGTGATTACGTTACGTGTTTGTCTTTTTTTTTGCGGAAGCTTCCGAAACACTGAACAGAAGAAATGCGTCACACAGCGAGGGTTAAAAGCCAAAGGTTGACAATCATCTCTGCCAAGTTGTTGGCAAACAGCGAGATAGTTGGGAGAAAGCTAACATAAATCGTTTAACATTGACTTCTCTTGCAGCTGCTGCCTTTGGCGCTGGGCGAGCACAGTCCAAGCAATGCCACAGCTCTAACTCAACTCGGAAGCAACAACACCAGCATCAGCAGCAGCAGCAACAGCAGCGAGCTGATGCCAAATGCTGAGAAACTCATACGCTATCGACGACATCCACCTCACAGCAAGCGCAACAAGCATCGCAGGCGCACCAAGGGACCCAAGACCAAGTACGGACCGCCCAGCTATCCGGCGGAGCCGCCGATTAACTACTACAAGCACTCGCCCTCATTTCCGACCCACCACGAGTTGCCCAGCTTCTCGCTGGATGATTTTCAGCATTTGAAATTCGATGGCGCCGACTTTCAGATACCCGCCTCCAGCTACGAGGCACAGTCCATGGATCTGGACCTGTATAGCCATGCTGAGCCGGATCTGTACGGCGCCCACAAGTTTCCCAGTCTCGAGTACAGCCTAAGCGATGGCCACGACTCGCACTCGCCTGCGCTCAGCTCCTACGATCATCAGCCGCATCAGAAGTATGGCGTGCCACCGCAACACCAGAGCATTGGCTATGATTCCCCCGACTCCTTTGTGTCCCATCACTATGAGTCGCCGCCTGCTCCGGCACATCCACCATCGACCAAATACGGAGCACCCGCTGTGTCCAGCTTCAGGCATTCAGCATCACTACCTCCTCCCCCCGACTCCTACTCCATTTACGAACAAAAGATACCAAACTCCGGCTACCACCACAACTTTGCAGAGCCACCACCCAGACCGCCAGCACACAATACCAACTTTGAGATCGCCTACTCTCCGCCTGCCTATGAGATATCCACCTCCTACCAGGCCAACGAGCCACAGTATGAGCACAAGCCATCGCCTGGCCATGGCTATCAAGCACCACCGGCGTCTCACGATAGCTATCAGCCGCCGGCTGCCTCTCCAGGCCATAGCTATCAAGCACCACCTACATTTCACGATAGCTATCAGCCACCAGCTGCTTCTCCTGGTCATCATGGCTATCAGCCACCTAGCTCTTCCCATGACAGCTATCAGCCACCAGGCCCACCGCCCGATCATAGCTATCAGCCACCTGCTTCCTCTCACGACAGCTATCAGCCACCTAGTCATGGCTATCAACCACCAACTTCATCCCATGATAGCTATCATCCATCCGCGCCTTCTCCTAGCCACGACTATCAGCCGCCATCCTCTTCGCACAACAGCTATCAGCCAGCGCCTTCGCACGACTACCAGCCACCACAAGACGGTCACTTTGCGGAGCCACCGCCGCCATCATTGCATCATTCGTCCAACAGCTATTCTCAGCCGGATACGCATCTGCCCGTGCAGAGCTATCCGCAGGAGAACTATGCACCACCGTCAGAGGAATTGCCACTGACGCCCAATCACAAGTTTCCCAGTTTTGATTTTCCCAAATCCAGCTACGAGGTGCCCATCTACGATCCCATACCCTTCGAGGCGTCCAACAAAGAGGAGCAGGAGTCCTATCCGCCCATACTCCCGGACAATACGCCCAACGAGCTGCCCTCGGACGATACCCATGCTGCAGGCAGTTCTCGCACGCCGACGAAGAGTCGCAAGCGCAAGCGCCGCCCCGTCGCGACGGTGGTCTCCAAAAAGCATACGCTGGATGTGCCGGAGCTGCAGCAGGCCTACGATGCCGATACGCATGTCCATGCGAGGGACACCGATTTGGATACAGCTGCCCATGGCACACGCTATGTGGAGCAGAAGCGGAAGTATGTCAGCTATGTGACGCCCTCGATCAGCACCACCACAACGACGACAACAACCACAGCGGCGCCCTGGAGTCCTATGCGCGTGCGCACCACCGCCACCAATGGCTTCATACCCACGATCATTACCAGTACACCGCCAACGCGCAGCAGAGGGCGTGGCACGTCACGCTTTCGCAGTCGAAATCCAAGCACCGAGGCGTCCTCGACGGTGGTGACCATCGAGAAGTCCCGCTCGCAGAGCTATTACGATGGCACCATTGCACCACCCACCTATCAGCAGTTCACGGTGGGGCGTGGTGCGAGACCCACGCGACCCACACAGCTGCGTGGTGGTGGTGGTGCCACACTGGCCTTGCAGCCCGGTGGCACGGAGCGCAATGTGACGCCAAGGCGCACCACCAAAGGCATCTTCGACACGACGTTATTCAAGAGTCCCCAGAGCGACCGCGAAATGGAGCGCAAGCTCCATGCGCTGCGGCAGAACTTGCCAAAAAATCACAAACTATATTGAAAATAGAGTTACAAATGGGGACTACGAGATAGTACTATCTACGGAACGGAATACATAAGACTAGTTTGGAGATTGGAGTTAGGTTTAGAATTAGTTTAAGAATTTTAAATTAAATAAAAGTGAAAATATATAGAAGAGAAATATATCAGAGATTTATAGGAATAACTGGGATAAGTCTAGTTGATCCCATTGATCTTCAAGACTCTTACATTCCTCTCTTTCAAAACTACGCTAAGGTGAGGTATGGCTGCATAGGGTATACTCTAGTCGAGCAGCCTTTGCCCTAAGGGCTTTTACTTTATATATACTTAGATCTGCTTACCATACGCTCCATAAAGTTGCGCCACTTCTTGCTTGTGCTGTACATTTGAAAGTCATTGAAGAATACTGGCCCGGACGACGTGGATGGCAGATCGGGCAGCGTGGTGTCCAAATTGAAGGCGGAGCGGCATTTCTCCAGCAGCGCCTTCATTACGGGCATCAAGAACGAATACTCCTCCGGATTGCCAACTGGAAAATGAAAATGGATTTACTAATCAGCTCCATAAATATAAAATATAATTTCACTTTCTATTCACCTTCAATGGCATTATCGAGCGCTCGATTGATGCTGTAGAGCAGATAGGAGAGCTCAGCGGGATCCTCTGTGGAGCGGCTTTGAAGTATGGCATGCAGCTTGGCTGTGGCCATGGCCACAATGCCAGGATTCGGATGATGGGAGCATTTGAGCAGCAGACCCAGATACAAGCGTATCATATCCGACCAATCATCCGAGGAGCCTTGCTGGAATATCATTAGAGCATCGAGTAGAGCTAGCACGCCATCCAACAGCTTGGTGGAACACTTCTTGGACTCGTCCTCATTGGAGCCAAGCACCACCAGCTCATAGACCATGCGCAGAATATTTGAGGCGTTCTAAAGATACATATTTGGGGTTTAGATAGAGAAAGATTGAAGTTGAGTTAGGTAAAGTCACCTCCTGATTGATGTGCGTTTGGCTGCCATGCTCCGAGAGATCAAATAGCGATGCTTGCACAGCCATTTCTAGGATGCGCAGACGCAGCGACAAGTGCGAGGTGATGAGCTCATTGTTCAAGGCCAGCAAATTAATGCAGCCGAGCACTTGACCCCGTTCCTGCCAGCACTGCGGATGATCGTTGCCAATGCCGCGCCAGAAAACGTTGAATAACGTATTTGAAACCAAATAAACCAGCTGCTCCTCGCTGTCCACATCGCCTTCGGCCATAAAGTCAAAGCCAGAGGTGCTCTACAATGAGAGAAATATTAGACAAAGCCATATATTTCAATTAGATGAATACCCACATCCATGGAGTCGCTCTTTTTGGCTGGTCCATGCGGTGATTGTGTAGAGCTTTCGGAACTCAAAGATTCCTCGCGCTGCAGTGAAGCGCTGGGCGTATTATCTGTTTCTGTGGAGCTACCCTGAGTGAGTGACTCGAAGGTGTCTTGAATGTCGTGCGTGGTCTGACGTATGACCGAGAAGACGCTGTTCACGTTCTCCACGACAGCGCCAGAGACAGATTCAGCGAGTTCTAGAAGCAAATAAACAAAGATCTAGTACACTGTATTCAAAATTAAAGCTTCTGTTTCACTTACCTTTAATCTCGCTCTCTATTACAGTGGCTGCCTCAGAGACGCTTGCTTGAATCTCATTGAGTATCAGTCCACTCTCGCTCTGCTCGTCCTGTGACTGTTGCTGCTGCTGCAGTTGAGCCAGCCCGATCTCCTGATCCGAGAAGGTAATTAGATCAGCTTGTGCCAGGAAACTAGAGTTATCCTCCAACAGCACATCCATATTGATGCCAAAGCTACGGCGACGCTCCTCAACCGGCGGAATGCTCGTGATGGGCTTGCGAATGAGCAGCCGAGCAATGGACTCCTGCCAACCGGTTTGCTTGGCAATAGCCGCCGACGCCTGTTGCTTGACAAACGTCGTCTGGAGCAGCCGCTTAGCAATTTCCAGCTTCACCTGCAGATCACAGCTGCTCACGTGGTAGACGACAAACATAAGCCCGCCATAGTCCGGCTGGGCACTCAGCATCTCGTCCACAAGATAAAACAATATCGTGGAGCTGAGCGACATGGGCGTTATAAAGGAGAAGAAACCAGGAAACATGCTCTGCTCGCCATTCGAATCGTACAGCCGCAGCACCTGCTTGTACTTTTGATGCACACGCGACGTCGACAGCAAGGCGCCAATGAACTGCGAAAATGAAGAGGCATTAGGAGAGAAGTACCAGAAGAGAATGACGGTTGCACCTACTCGTATAGACGCCTCTTGAATCTCTCTGCTGTAGCTCTTGTCCACAAAGAAGTTGTAGATGAGGTTTGCGCTCTGGGGCTCGTGCAGTAGGAGGACCATCTGATCCTTGCAGTTCTTGCCACGCACATACAACGTCAGCATTTCGAGCATCTCGACCAGCACGAGCTCCTGCCGCACCGAAGCCAGAAAGGCAATGATAGCATTCACCTCCTTGATGTTCACATCCTTCTGCAAATAGAAGCGAACAATGCTGAAGAGCGTAGCTCGAATCGTGCGCGCGTCATCGCTGCTAATGTTATCCGGCGTGCTATAATACTGACGTACAACATCCAGCATGAACTGGACGCCATAGCGTCGCCGAAAGTATTTCCGATCATTCTTGATCATCGCACTCAAATACTGAGCATGGCCGAGTGTAATTTGGAACTGCAGACGCGACCAAATGGCAAAGTCGAAGACAATGTGCTCGTATAGGGCATCCAGCAGCTGGGCATTGCCGGCTGGCGAGGATTTGTGTGCCTGCAGCGATTCCATAAGCAGGTGCGTAGCCATCAAGGCATTCACGTCGAAGAACTGAGAAGGACAACGCTGGAGCATGGTGCCAATGATGGCCAGGCACTCGCTGCTCAGCAGCTGCTGCTGATTGTTTTCATGCTCGTGGGTCAGATAGCGCAACAGGCAGAGCAGACTGGCCAAGGGATGCTGAATCATCTTCCACTCTGTATACATATTGGACGACAGCATTTCCCAGTCTGTAAACTCCTCGGCTGTGGGCGTCCTTGTGATGGGTGATGGCGCCGACTCTTCGCTCGCACTTCCAATGGAGAGATCCGCCTCCTGCTCCTTAACCAGGCGATACAGCAATGGCAATATGGCATTGATGCCACCTATGCTATTGATTGTATCCTGTATCTTGATGGTCTTGCAGTACTGCGCACTTATACGGCCTGGATATTTGCCACCTGGTATCAAATCCTGGCAGCTGCCATGCCAAACTGCACCAGGCGCATAACAGAACACAAAACGTGAGTTCAACTCCAGCAGATCGTTGTCTTGGGAGAAGATCGAGCTGAAGTTTATGCCAGCATCGAAAATGGTCTTCAGACTCGTCGTAGGCTCTGCTAGCAGCACGCCACCCAGCTGGCCCTGCAGGCAAACCTGCTCGCCAAACACCGTGTCCTGCATGCCAATGGGAAAGTTCTTGACATTGGGATCGAAAGCGGTTTGCGTGCGCAAGGGTAGCGTAAAATAGTTGGAAACCTAAAGGGGAATAAATAGATTAAAAATCCATTTGTCAACAGTTAATCAAATCTAACTTACATTTGCTGACAGCGTGCGCTCCAGCAGACTGGGCAGCATGCCCTTGTAGGCCGGTCCGCTCTCCTGCGAAGATGAACGCGGCATTGAACCACCTTTGCCCGTCTCACTTTGCTTGGGTGGCGGACCCAATACAGCGCCCACACCGCACATGGTGAAGGGTTCATTCACAGCCTGCACTTTCAACGTGGCGCTCAGCTTCTGCACAAAGTCCACATAGATGTTGATCTGGCTGTAGGAGAATGGGCGCTTGGGCGGCGTTATGGCCACTGTGAGATAGTGCCACTGTCCATCCAGCAACGTTTTCGTGGTTGTTGCCGTTGTCAGGTACTCGCGACGCGTCAATGCAGCCACCACAACATTCCCATTCGGTTGCACGAAGACCTCAAAGCCACAGCCGCAGGCCGTGTGCAGGGTGAGCAGCATGCGACGCGCATTCGACTCCGGTTGCTTGAGCGTATTGAAACGCACAAGCAGGTGAAAAATGAAGCCATACGATCCAGAGAGTGTCCAGTTCTTGATGTCGGGCACTAAAATGCCATCCGCTGGCTGCTCAATGGCGAAATATTGCGAACAGCAGTTGTTGCCACGCAGGCTCTGCAGCGCAATCATGACAATGGTCTGGAAAGGATTTGAATTAGTTTTTATTTAGTTGATGGAATTCAGATATTGTTCACCTGTTGCAGTTGCTTGCACTGCGCAAACTTCGGGCCCTGTCGCAGCAAGGCAAATATGCACTTCAGCTCCACGGGCACAATGCTCAGCTTGCTCAGCTCCTCGATCAGCTTGATTAGATTCTGGGCACAGTTCTCGGCGAGCAGCTCGCTGCGCAGCAAACAGGCGCAAACAGCTTTGACCACGCGACTGCCACAGGCAACAGTTTTACTAGGGATTGAAAGGAGTTAGTTAAAGTGGATATATATAAATAAATCCTATTTAGCTATCACTCACGTGCCATAGTTATCTGTGCAGCCCTTGAGCAGCAGCACGCTGACATGCAACTGTTCCTCCTCCTGCAGATCAGGCAGCCACTGCAGCAGCTGCAACATGACCTCCGGCAACACCAGCACACGCTGCTCCGCATTGTAGCCCAGACTAAAGCAGGCATCCAAGAGCGCAATTGAAGGTGCTTCAAATTCACGCATGCTGCCAAAGAGACGTTCAATGCGCTCAGCCAGGCGTAGCTGCTCCGCACAACGGGGCGAGCTCTGTGTCAAGGCAGCCAAAGCATCCATTGTGCTACTCAGAGCTGCTGTGTGGGAGATGTGCCAGGGCTAAGAGAAGGGATAAAAGTTAACAATTGTTGCATATTCAGTTTAGCTTAGTTAGAGACTCACTCGAATGCTTTGTGGCAAACCAATGAGCAGCTCCAGCAGATTTGTCTCGCCAATGGCCTCGCTGACATCGTCACCTTGGACATCGCTGTTCAAAAAGAGCTGCACAGCAGCCACACTCGCAGAGAGCGCACTCATGTCAATAGCCACATCGCTGTCCGTGTCGCTGGCTATATCAAAGCTAGCAGCGCCGCTGTCAAAGTGCGTCGTGGCCAACAGCTGCTGCAGTGCATCACAATAGAGTTGGATTAATGTAACTAGATCTATTTGGCGCTGCAAGAGAGAAGAGAGAGGAGAGGAGAGTTAGCAAGAAATACCATCTATATACAACAGCGACTTACTTCTTCTGGACTAGATTTTTGTAGTACAATGACCATCAAAGCATAGCAATTGAGGGCCACATGGCGCAGGCTGCTCGCACTCTCCCACTGCTTGAGAATGCGCATGATAATGGAGACAGTTGCTGGGCATATAGCTCTCATGCCATTGCGCTGCAGCAAACGACAAATTGGAGATCAGAAACACAAACAATATAGAACATATAGATACACAGAGGTTAACAGAGATAGAGAGAGTGTAAGGGCAGCTGGGAGATAGGGATACGGAGATGATAAAAGCGTTTTTAACCACTCACCAAATTATTATCACAGTTTAGAAGCAGCCCATCACCCGATCGAAGGGCATTTGTAGTAATTAGAGCGTTAGTAGTATTTCTAGATGTTGAGTTCGAGTTTAGAGTTTTCTGCACGCACACACACAATGGTATAGAATATTTGTAAAGATTTTCTTATTCAACAACAGTAAACAAAATGAGAAACGAAATGAAATTAGGAATTATAATTATAAGGCAAAGTGCGGAAGGCAACAAAAATGGTTTCAAGTTCATTTACAGGAAATTTAGACGAGAATTTACAGATATTCTAATGAAAGTAGGTAACAATGGGATAGAGTATAAAGGATCGTTAACGACAGTTATAAATAAATATATATAGTAACAATTTTATAGCTAGTTTATAGCATAATTAACGGGAAAAGAAGCAGTGAAATGATATTTGGGGGCCAATGTGCAGACGGGCTACAGTTTGTGTGCTCAATTAAAGACAATCATAAATAGATAGATAACAAAATTAATTTAGATAGTTTATAGATTAAGCCCGTAACAGAACTCTGTACGGTTCTGCACGCTGTACCTGAGAGCCGCTGATAATGGCGCCCAGCACATGCAGCAGACTCTCCCCAATGTCAGCGAACCTCAGCAGCGATTCGTTCTGAAAGCAATCTGTAAGCGACAAAAAAATACATGAATAGCAATAGCAACTTAGATAAATGTAGCAGAACAGACCATAGATAAAGGGCACGATTTCTACGTGCACGGCGTGCGGCTTATAAGGCAATCGGCTATAATCTGCCAATTGGGTGCGCAGAAAACTGCGCCAGGTTAGATAAGGATCGTACATGACCTCCAGAAATGATGAAAAGCTGCGGAAGAGATGACTCATGGCCAGCGAAGCGCGCGGCTGCTCCATTTGCTAAACGGAAAACAAGTTTTATCTTGCTATAGTTTCAGTTTGTTGTTGTTGCTCGCTTACCTGGGCAAATACCTTTGTAAGTATGGCGATTAGATTGGGCTTGTACTCGTACTTAATGATGGCCAATATATTGTCGAAATGCCGGCATACAATAACCAGACAGTCAATCAGTATAGCCACCTGTTCGATGCCCTGCTCATCCAGATTATCCGTGTCGCATTTGTCCCTGGCCACAATGATGAACTTGCCAATGGCGGGCAGCAGCTCGTCGGGCAGCCGGCCGAGATGTGGTCCATTATCTGGCTGCACCTCGTGCCATAGCGGACAGTGGTCGGACTGAAAGTCCAGTTGCAGCTGACTGCGCCAAATGTCCACGAAGCGTGCCACAAACTCGCGAAAATACGTCTCGTCGTTCTGCAAGGGAGTAAGCGAGGCCCAAGCATTAAGTCTGAACTGTGATTATATAATCATGCAAAATAGATATCTCTTTCCCTACGGCCATAAAGGCGCGGTCACTTTCCGCGGTGATTAATGCAAGCAAAAACAAAACCGAAAGTGAAAAAACAAACACGTCACCTTCCCCGCCTGCAGCAACCGAAGAACAAAACAAACGCCGCCAGCCAAACCCAATTAGAATCCTCTCCAATTTCTTACCTTGGTTGTGTATTGCACCCACAGGTTGTAAATGTCCTTTTTGTTGTCCATTTTCATGTGCTTCAGCTTTGAAAAACCATTTGTTACTATTTTTCAATCAGCGGCCTCAACAAAAAATTTGTTTACAAGGAGAAGAAGAAGAGGCGAAGGAGAGCAGCAACAGCAATAAGAATAGTCCACAACAAATTAGTCGCTGCAACTGCTTAAATACTGCAGCAATTTAGTATATTTTGTGCTAATAGTAAGGAGAGCGCACTTTGGTTTTTAAACACTTTTATAAAATAAACATTTGTCAAATAACTATTTTTTCCATTGCACGGCGAGTGCTGCAAGCCACAGCTGATAAGCAGCTGTTCTAGAGTTGCCAACTGTTGTGCGATTAATCGACCTTTTCATGGCAGCTATCGATATATTGACTGCGGAGCGCGCCACTTGAGATGTGCGCCTGTTTGTATGCTAAGCAATATCGCAGCAATTGCCGTTTCGTAGTGTTGCAAAGTGTCTCCGCTGCAATTGTCGTTGCATTAGTGTTGCAAAAGCAACAGCTTTTGAAAATAGAAAACTGCATTAGTTTGTAGGCTGCTAAATGCGTATTTATTTCGAGATTTTGTTTCGCTTTTTGTTTTCAATTCTAGTAGCATTTGTTTGTTTTTAATTTTTTACATGATATTAGCTAGTAGTTGCGCTTTGTTTGTTTGTTTATCTTTTTATCGTGTTCATGCAAATATCTTGTTGACAAACTATGTGTGTGTGTGAGTGTATTTGTGTATCTTTGTGTGTGTATCTTTGCTTATCTTTGATAGATTATTCGCAATAGGTGCAAGTACCGTTGCAAATGCGTCTATTTGCCTAGGCAACGAGTTTTGAGAGTATTCGCATTTGTTTTATTTTGTATTTTGTATTTTTAGAAATATTACGATTAGTTTTGTTGTTTGCTTGCATTTGGGGGCTTTGGTTTGGTTTGTTAATATAAAAAAGGAAACATTATATTTAGTTCTAAATTATTATGATTTCTGGTTGTTTAATGCATAAGTATATATATTTAAAAGTTTTAATTGAATAGCTTGAACCATTTTTTCTTTCTTTTTAGTATCCTATAAATATCTTTATCCATATATGTATATACATATATATGTATATATATATCTCATATAATCTTAATAAAAATTAATATGTAGAAGAAAAATCTTATGCCTCTGTTTCCGTTAGTTAAAGCTGTGAGTTTTTATCCGCATTAAGATTAGAAGGATAACAATTGTTATTAACATTATTTTTATAGATATTCTTTTATCATTAATTAGAATTAATTTTTAATTAATTTTAAATATACTTAGGCTGCTCTGTTTTCATTATTTATTTAGTTCTTAATTGAAATCAAACAATGCTGCTTTAAATATTTTTAATTTAGCAAATATCTAAAAAAAAAAAATGAGAAAATGCAGCGCGACTTTTTTTTAGTTTTTAATTCTTTTTTTTAGATTTTTTATATTTTGCTTTTGCTTTTTGGTATCGATTGTTGCGAATAGAAAAATAATTCAAGTAAATATTTTTTTGTATATGTATCGTGTATAAGTATTATAATTTGCTTCTTTTTAGGTATATAGGTATATATAGTACTTCATCTTAGATCTCTCTTCAAGTGGTTGTTGTTGTTGTTGTTATTGTATTTGTACCAATTAAAGTAACACTGCTTCCGCACAGTATTCTCCCACTCCAGCTCAAGGAACACTGCCTTAGGTCAGTATTCTCCCATTCTTTCTCCCTCCCTTCAATTAAAGTAGCACTGCCTTTCATCAGTAGGCTCTCACTCCTCTTCCTACTCCGCTTTCTCTTCTTCTTCGCATATTCATAATATTCATTATTCATTATTCATATCGTGAATGCTACAAATGTACCGTTAATTTTGAAATTGTTAAGTGTGAGTGTGTTTTTTGAAAGCTTATTCGAAAATATTACCGTTCGATCTATCATAAAATTATTATGTAACTGCAGTTGCGTGAGTTTTCAGTGATTCATAATTTATATATATATATATATATATGTCTATATCATAGTTTTAAGTGTGTCTCTAACAGCTCTGAAGGTATTCAGGTTCGTTTCGCATTTGCATGCATTGTTTATCGATTGTTTTGGGTAGAAATACTTTGGTTTTTTTTTGCTTTTTTCTTTTTTTTTTTGGTTTTTGCTTGCTGCATTGAACCGCTTAGTCGAGGAGCGGTTCATTTTCCGAATCGGAATCTAACATTTTCCAGACCATGCGCCTGACGTTTCAGACTGCCGCTGTCGGCCCAGGAGGAGTTGAGATACTCGTCGTCATCGTCTTGCTCAAGTTTCTGAAAGTAAAGGAAAACGAAGAAAGAGATTAGGAAAAGGTTGTGAATCGGCTTAGAGCTGAAGCGGGTTTCAAGGAGGGAATAAACCGGTTCGCTGAACTTATATAAAAGATTAGAATCGTTAGCTCATGAACTGGAAAAGTTCGGTTTAAGAATTTATCTAGGGTTCATGAACTGAGCCAGTTCATATGAACTCTTACCCTTGCACTGAGTTGGATGTGGAGAGGACGCCATTCTCTAGCGAATCTCTGGACAATTCGTCGGCCATCTGCACCTTGAGCTGGTGGCCAAACGAGTTGATCTCCGAGTTGGGCGTCATTTGCGAGCCCGCCGGAGACTGGGCGATGTAGTGGCCGGATTGAGTGGTGATTGAGCCACCCTGTGATATGCACCTGGTCATGCCGGGCCCGCCATTGGGCAGCACCCCTTCCAGGCAGCTATCATTGGTCGTGGAGTCCATGTTGACAATCTGGCTGCCAGCTGCGTTGTCAGCCAGAACGGCTCCGTCGCTATCATCGACTGCATCGATATCATCGATGTCCATGTCCTCGGCGTTCTTGTCGAGCGGCGCCGTCTCCTCGTCCTCATTGTAGATCTTAAAGTAGGCGTAAGTCAGATAGATGACCGAAATGATGAACGACGGAATGGGTATGGCCATCGAGTAGACCAGGTTCAGCGTGTTCTGCCAATAGTCCAGATCGCTGATCACCAAACTGGGATCCACCTTCGAGTAGTAGCAGGGAAATTTGATGCCGATCTTCGTGTAGCGCTTCAGCCAGATCGTACAGTTCAGCATGGGTGGATAGCCACAGCCCTTGACGTTGGGGAAAAGGCGAGCGCCCACATAGTAGTAGATGGAATTGTTGCCCATGAGCCCCTCGTTCAGCTCGGAGATCTCATCGAAGGGGCGTCGCTCGCCATTGATCATGGCGTTCGCAGGATCATCTGAATCCGTTTCCGAATCCTCGATCAAATAGCCATTGGAGCCATCGGCATCCCCAAACTTCATCTGCTCGAACCGGTTCGTGGCCATTGACCCAGTGCTATCCACGTCCAGGTCAATGCTATTCCCAGTCAGACCATCGTATTCGTAATCCCTCAAGGCACGCTCGTAGCGATCCGTGCGCTTCACGGGCGGCAGAATACGTTCGGCTTCCTTCAAATTGATGTGATATTCCGTAAAGTTGAACTCGTCCGTGAAGTTGTAGAGATTGAGGCGATAATTGACGCGAATCTGTGTGCACGTGTAGATGTCCTTGGTGCAGCCCTCACGGCACGACGACCACGAGCAGTTCTTGGCCCCGAAATAGATCTCCGTGTCGTAGGTCTCGCACAGCGCCGGCACCTCCTCGAACTGCATGAAGATCGTGGTGAAGGCGGGCTCGATCACGAACGGCACCAGAAACAGAAACGCGAACAGGCTGAACGTGCCAAGAAGGATGAAGAATGCCGTCGTATAGAAGAGCAGCTTCTCCTTGGTGGTGCGTTTCTCGTGCTCATCTCCCATACTGTCGATTAATCGATATCGATATCCGGTCTAGTTTTATCCAAAATGGCGCAAGGTCTGGCGGAGCAGGCAGGCAGGCAGCAAAAAGTTATTGGAGCGTGAGAGAGATGGGGGCAGGCAATTTGTGTGTGCGATATACTAATTGTATAATTATATTTAGTATATAGTATATATAATTAGGCTTAAGTATGTATAATTATTTATGTAGATTTATTTAAATTACTGAGTGCACGCGCAGCCAGCTTGAGTCCCAGTGTTGGCTGGGCTTAAGCTATTTTTATCGATTAACGATAACACTATGAGCTACGATTTAAACGTCGTTTACAACTACGGTGCAGTTATATCACAGGGCGAGTCGAGTACGTGTGTTACGTTTTTGCTTTTGCTTTTGCTTTTGTTTTTTCAGTTGCTGTCGTTGCCTCTTCTCCATTGCTTCCACAGTTCAGCTCTCATCACAGCAGCAGCCGCTGCTGAGCAGCAGCATTTTGCCTGCTCTTCTTGTTGTTGTTCTTCTTGTTGTTGTTATGCGCAATTAGTCTAAATACAATCCAGGGATGCGACACAGCACGCATGTTAGCCGTCATTGGACACTCCACACAAATCCAGCCTGACCAAGCGACCCACACACTACTGTGCGTGTGTGTGTGTGTGCGTGTGTGCTGTCAACCTTTGCTAATTGCTTTATGCGTCCCAGCGGAGATGTTTCGTCAGCAGCATTCGACGTTGCAGTCGCTTTGCTGCTTTGCTTTGCTTTGACAGCAGCAGCAGCAGCAGCTCGTCGCCTCTATCTCTGCGCTCCTCTCTCCTCCTCCTTCTTTGGCTTTGCTTGATTATTTTATGACTGCGGCAAAAGGCTGCGCATATGTGTACGTGCGGGCCTCTGTGTGTGTGTTTGTGTTTGCCTATGCCCAATTTTGAGTAACGGCTTCTTCTGTCACTCTGCTTGCTGCCTGCTGCTGTTGTTGTTGTTGTTGTCGTCGCTGCTTAGCTTTTGCTATTTAGTTCAATTGTTGTTGTTGTTGCTTTTGTTTTCTCATTGGGAAACAAAATAAAATAATGCTGGACGGACAAATGTTGTTTTTATTCTTTGCTATTTTTTTTTTTTGTTCACTTGTATTTCCTCTTTTGCCTCTTTTCTTCATTTAATTCACTGCGCTCTTCTCTTGTCCTTTGCGCTTTCTCACACTATTCGTGCGGCCACGTGCAGCTGCTGAAACACTGTGCGTAGCCCGCAATGGTTAAAGGGGGGGTTTGGGTTACAAAATGCCGTTAGGCGCGTACATGCTTCATTTACACTTGTAAAATATGCGTTAAAAATAGTTCTTCGTTCGTTAGCTATTTCTGTTTTATTAGTATATTTTTTATACATATATATTTTTATATATAAAACGCGTTGGCATGCTCATTGGCTTGTTATTTTTATGTAACCACGGCACTGTGCATATACTTCTATGTGTGTGTGAGTGTGTGTGTGTGTGTACAGCAGTTAAATGCTATTTGGGCTGTGCTTGTTATTCTTAGCGGCACTGTGGGCTGGGGCACAACATTGCGACGCTCGTGTCCCGTTGTATTACGAAACGGAAATATGCCGCCGAGCAGCAGCAGCAGCGGCAGCAGCTGCAGGCGAGGCCGCAGTGTGGGCAAGTGGAGAGAGGGAGAAGGCAACAACTGGCGACAATGAGCTCACATGGGCGGCACTAATAACACTACTTCAATGGAGTTGCCTGTAGCTCTCCAAAAGAACAGTGTCGTCCGCAGAGGTAGGGCAGGGTGTGCGAAACAAACGAGAAATTATATATAAAATTGGAGCCGCATGTAATTTTCAATTCATTTGGCACGCAGGCCAGAGAGAGAGAGAGAGAGAGAGAGAGAGAGAAAGGGAGAGAGGTAGGGGACACCATGCCAAACAATATTATGCGGCATGGCAGCGAGGCTCAGTGGGTGTGTGGGGGGCGCCTTAGCGACTCCTCGTGCTTTGCACGAAACGATTTTTCATTTGCGTTTTCTGATTCAATTGGAGCCCAGGAGAAAAGGGCAGCCGATTGAGAGCTGTGGGGGTGGGGGTGGGGGTGGCGGAGGTAGCCCCAAGCGAAAGTCAAGCGTGGTTAATTCTGTTTTTTTATGACAAACATTGCCCAATGACATTGTTGTGGTTAACACATTAAGCCACGAGTGTCCGCTGTGACGTCGCACACACACACACACACACACACACACACACACACAGGCGTATAGTAGTGTGCGTGTGTCGCTGTTTACTCAAGGTTCAGGTTACGGTTACGCATTTTCAATCAGCAGAAAACAAACGGAGCGCAACCTGGGCCCATTTACAGTATTTCGAAACAGTTTTTAATGACCTGATTGCGCGTACGGGTCAAAAGTTCAAAATACAAACTTAAAAAAAGAAAACAACGCACACACACACACACACACTCACACACATATGCATATTCACATTTTGTCATTTTCGCTGGAGCCTCGGAGCGAGCGACAAAGAGGCGACGACGGCAATAAATGGTGGAGACAACGACGACGACGACGAGACAAGCGACAACGACGACGGCTGAACTCTTCACCGAAAGGACTGCCACTGCTGGCGTCGCTGCAGCTGAACGCTGGCTGAGCTTCGGCGCGAGCTGAGCTTTCGCGCTGCGCTACACAAACACATGGGGCGCGTGCGGCATGCGCGACAGCTGGCGAGCTTTGCGGCTGCGATACGCGTAGGGGCTCAGCGGCAATCGCTGCCAGCCAGACGCCAAAGCTCGCTCTCGCATGGGAGAGCTTGCAGCAGCAACAGTAGCGGCCACCCCAATGGATGACGTAAAGACAGGCATGGTCAGGCGCATGCGCATGGCCCAGCACAACGACAGCAGCAGCAGCAGCAGCTGCTGCTCTCTCTCTCTCTCTCTCTCTATCGCTTGGAAGCAGAAATGTCAGAATATTTTTGTGTGGCGTAAACAGCAGGGAAAAAATGTGAGCCGCGGAGCCGTGCACGTCACACTGAAAGTATTCAACTGTTTGGAAAAATCGCTAGGAAAAATTGTCGAATCAAATAAAATTTGCTGCCTTACGAAATATACTAAAGAAACCACAAAACTGCAACGTTTACAGTTAACAAACTTATATTAAGCAATACACAATAAAGAGTCGTGCTGCATTTCCATTATGAAACGCCTTAACGTGTACGTGTGCGTGTGAGTGAGGTATGTGTGCGTGTGTCGCATGTGCTCCTGTGTATGTGTGTGTGTGTGTCTTTCTGTGCATGTGTGTGAACGTAAATAAACCTCAATACATGGAACACCCACAACTTTGTACATGTGAGTAACGAATCATATTCAAAGAAACAAAAAGGAAAGAAATGAAAGTAGCAAGAAAATGCAATTGACCTTCTTTCCGCTATGCAAGAAGTGTTGCCTACTTAGCAGCGCATTCGAAAGACACAAAGCCTCGGCTCAATCAAACAATTGTGAAGTTCCTCAATAACAGTTGCCATTGATTATTCAATGGGGAAGAACTGGCAAAGCGGAAGGAAAACTTATTGTCATATATATTGTGAATATTTTATAGCCAGCTAGACTCGTTGTCGCTTCAGCTGGTAAGTCAACAAAGGGAGGCGGGCAAAGGATATTATTTCCTATAGACAGTGTTAAATCAATTTCGAAAAAGCTTTTATGCCCGACAAGTCGTTGGCCAAGTGTTAAATTAAAAGTATAAATAGGCTATAAACCTACAAGCTGTGCAAGTGCGTCATAAGAAGACTTTTTTTAGAATGAAGAAAAGGGGTTTCCCCTTTCCAGATATATCCATAAATACATACGTATGTATTTATAGTAACATATAATTTAATATAGATATATATGTTGGCAACACCCTCTCAGTGCACGTCACATGAGTATAAATTATTTATTATTTGTAGGTTAATGCTTTAATCTAAAAAGAAGCCAACAAATTCCACGCATTCAAAGTTAGCGCCCATCATATGTTCATTGTGCAGCAAGTTGGCAGCGCTCCGCTTAGTTTTAACAGAGTTGCTTTCACTCAGACAGCAATATATCGATAGTTTTAAGCAACAATCGCAAATCAGCCAAGTAGAAATATTAAACAAAGCCAACAAGTGAAATTTGCAATCAAAGCCGTAATTTTGCCGTCACATTGCACAAATTAAGCTGACCCGCATACATATTGAAGCATGGGCGTCGTACTGCCTATACTGTTCTTTACGTCCTTCTGGGCCGCCGTTGGCATTGGCGGCTCGATCATTACGCCCCGTGGACCTCAGAGGCAGCTGACTCAATGCATTTTGATGCTAACCGCTGGCTGCTGTTGGCTCTTCTGGCTGTGCTGCTACCTGGCACAAATGAATCCGCTCATCGGACCACGACTTAGCCGGCGTGCCGTACAGATCATAGCCGAGTCCTGGGGCATGCCCCTCAAGGAGGGCTAACAACAGGGAGGAGTCGCCCGAAGAATCGTATTAAATCTCTAATTTTTCTATAACTAAATTAATTTTACAACAATTGTTAATTCTGTGCATTCCAGCGCAAATTGTAGAGGAAATATATACATATATTTACACATATTAATGCACAATGTAAACACATTAATGGCGCCCACCTCGCTGACCCTGCCCTGCATACAAAATGGAGGCGTAAACAGTCGAGGGGGCGTAGCAGTCACGCTTCGGCTTAATCAATGAAACCAGCAGCTGGCTGGAGAGAGAGAAAGGAAGAGAGAGCGCAAGGGCTTTGGAATGCGGATTTATTGATTTAGGTTTGTTAATAGAAAATGCGCGCGCAGCACTTTGATTTGTTGAAAGAGAGAGATGAGAGCAAGGCTGAGGCTGGCGGCATGTTGTCGGCGGTCAGGATGGCGACGACGACAACTGAGCGAAAGCACGAACTGCAGCAGAGCAGAGCAGAGGCCGCAGCAGCAGCACCGATTCAGTGCGAAAAGTGTGCAAAGCGAAGCGAGGCGAGGTGTTCCCCAAAGGCAGCAGCAGAAATTAATAAAAAAAAAGAAAGAAAGAAAAGAGCCAACGCCAAAGCAATGCCACAGCTGCTAAAACTAAAACTAAAATCGAATATTAGAGATTAGCGAAAAGCAATAACTAGCTGTTAAATAGTTAATTACTAATAATTAAGTCGTTAAAACTAGTTTTGAGTGCAACAAAAAAATCAAACAGAAAGCGAAACTTTTTCGCATCGCAAAATCGATAATAGCTGCAAATTGTGTAAAATTTAAGGCAACTGCAAAGGAAAGGCCGTAAAAAGCGCATTACGCACGAGCTTTAAATCTGGTTATATAACGAGCACAGACCAAAAGCAACGGCGAATCGATAGGACAGCCCAAGATGAAGCGCAACTAATTGGCCAAGCACGCGAGGCATTAGCATAAGCGAGAGCAAAAGAGAGCGAACGAGAGAGAGCGAGCGTGCGAGCGAGAGAGAGAGAGAGATAGTTAGTGTGACAACATTCTGGGCGAGATTAACTGGGAGTAAGGCGCAGCTACAGTCATGGGCAAGAAGAAAGTGCCCAGCGAGGAGCTGATTGTGCCGCCACAGGACAATCGCATCTGTGGCACGATTTGCATCTGCCAGATGACGCTCGTCCTCAGCTCCGTGGCGCTGGTCTACCTCACGGTGGCCATCTATATGCCGTCGACGCGTGCCTTCAAGAGCGGCATCGATCCGACGCCCGTCATGTGCACCACCACGCGGGCCGTCAACAAGGACAGCTGCGAGTGGGGCAGCTGCGGCGAGTGGTGCCTGAGCAAAACCTCCGGCGCCTGCATTCAGATCTATGTGAATCTCCGCAGCAACGGCACCAATCTCACCTTCCAGAACTGCACCAATTCGGCCAACAAAACGTGCTACGGCATCGACCAGGACCGGGCGGACAAGGCGCGCTGCATCAACGACGAGTGCAAGAACCTCACGGGCACCTTCAACTGCACCGCCGGGCAGTGCCTGAACATCACGGACGCCTTCGAGTGCGTCTTCCACAACAGCGATGCTCCGGTCAAGTGCTCCGGGCGACGCGGCAAGATCAACTGCATGGACATCAGTGGCTTGTTCTCGTGCAGTCGCGGCACCTGCCGCAAGATCCGCACGCCGTACAACTGCGATAGGCGCTGCGTGGACATACCCACCCGGAACAAGAACGTGGTGGTGCTCAGTGGGGACAAGGTGTACCTATCGCAGTGCCAGAATGCCATCAATGCGGAGACTCTGGAGGAGGTGTGGAACGAGTCGAGCGACAATGTGGCCATGACGTCGTGCTACTTCATCAAGAACACCTCGGACCGAGTGGATGCCGTCGATTGCATCAATGGATCGACGCTGGAGCACAATATGCTCAGCGATCTGACCAACTTTACATATCTCAGCCATTTGCACGTGTCGGTGGCGACGCCGGTGCCGGAGATAGCTCCGCCCGACGTCGATCTAACCATATCGAACGAGTCGAAGCTGATGATCAACCTGGAGGGCTGCGTCAACACTCTGATGGACGAGTGCAAGGAGTTCCTGAAGGTGTTCGGCCGGGATGGCAGCGACCACAATGCACGCGCTCGCTTCCCCTGCTTCTACTCCCCCTCGAAGAAGGACGTTGTCGTGGCCCGTTTCGACCTGGAGGTCACCTATCGCCAGTTCGTGTTCGCGTCGGTGGTGCCGTCGGTGCTGTTCGTGGTGTCCTGTTCGGTGCTGCTGCTCTGCCAGCGCACCGTCTATGTCGGCGACGACGCCAAGATGCGGTTCAAGGGCTGCGTCGACACGGAAACCATTCTATCCAAGAACAACGTCGGCGCACCGACCAACGGCGACATGGGTGGAGGCGGTGGCGACGAAGTCATGGCTCTATGAGATCCGTCACGTAAGCTTAACTAGGGTAAACCAGACATACACTTAGGCCAACTGTGCTGCGTCGGAAAATTGACAAACGATGGGTAAATCGACTGCAACTCTTACTCGTTCACCTCGTAGTGGATCCAACTCTAGGCGCAATACTATAGCGAACCTCTGCTCAAGTAGAGTTAGTGGCAATCTGAAAGGCGTTTATCTCACTTAGACTTAGGCGTGATATCACAAATAGAGAAGTCCTAGGTTTAAAGAACTTAATTTGCCTTCCTTTTAAGTCCTTCCTAAAAAGTTTCTCCTCCAGAAAACTTCCTTCAGACGAAGCCCTTAAAAATACATCCTTCCAAAAACTACCTATAGAAGTCTTCCTCAAGAGAACTTCTTCCAGAAAAACTCCTACCCAAACCCTCCTCATAACCCTCAACTTGTATATAGAAGAGACATCGAAGAGCTCTTAGATCAGAACTCAAAAAATCCTAGTTCGATCTCCTTTTGACACATTCTCTCCTTCTCTGTTTCTTTGCAGGCATTCCTCTGCTCCAGGAAGACAGTCCGGTTCATCAGACTGGCGTCTTCGCATTGCAATAAATGGAGTTGGGCATAGTAAACAATCGAGCAACACTTTGTAATCCTTCCATCGAACTACTAACAGACCACACACCTGAGCGCAGCTTGCTAAAGGACACTCCTGAGCTAACAGCAGACACAAGAAACGAAACGATAAACTATATGAAACTCCATATATATATGGGGATACCTTCTATATACACCACATGCGAGGCACGTGAAACATTCTCGAGTTACGAACACTAAGAACCGAAGAGAGGACAATATTAGTATAATTTCAATATTTGAATTCGATATTCTATTTAGTTTTTGGATAGGCTAGAAGGGCGTTAGGCATGGCCTGGTTGATTGATGCTTTAACTTTAAGTTAAGAGAAGACGAATAAGAACAGCAACATCTATAGGGAATACCTTCAATGCACTCACACACACACAAGCACCCCAACACAGACACACACACAGACAGACTCCACTCACAGAGGGAACTAGAATCAGCCCTTAGGAGCAGGCAATTCAGATTCAGCAAATGGTCAAACGGATTGGAGGGATGCGTGATCAAAACTAAGAAGATTTATTAAACAACAACAAGAAGAAGAACAATTTAACCTTAAACTAAATTTAAAACAAACCAAAAACAAAATCGAAAAACAAAATAAATTTAGATACAAATTTAAAACAAAATCCAACGCAATTTTAACAAAAAGAAAAAAAGAAGACTTAGATTAAAGCTAAAGAACAAAAATACAATTTCCATTTCGAAAGAAGAGAAAGGCGCAGCAGAGAGGAACTTGGAAATCGAGAAGCAGGGCGCAGAGAGCGCCAAAAAGTTGTTTATTGTTGTAGGCTTAGCGAGCAGCAAACGTTAGCGGTGTTCATTTTTAAGGCTTTTAGTGATAGAGCAACACACAAAATAGAGAAAAACTTTTATCCACACCCACACACACCCACACACACACACACACACACAGCCACATAAGCAATCATGAAGAAGAGCTCCACATTGACGACCACCACATCGATGCCCACGTCTCCGACGCTGTCGACGCAAACGCTCTCGGCCAGCAAAATGAGCCTGAGCAGCAGCCGCTCGGGCCGATCCTCGTGCCAATCGCATGGACCAGTCAGACCCGGCAGCGGTTGCGTCGATGCGATCAAGGCCAAGCGAGAGGAGATCGAAATCGATACCATACTCGAGAAGGCGAAATTCTACACCTCCGTGTGCCTTGGTAAGTTGTCCCTGACTCAGTAATCCTCCACTCAGCTTTCTTTCCTTTAGTTATCCTTTACTTCATAATCCTTCTTTGATTTCCTTCCTTCAGTAATAAATCCTTCATTTCTCCTTCCTTCAGTTATCCTTCCTACTTCATATTTGACATTGCTGAACTAATGCCAGCTCTCCCCCTTTCTGTCCTATAGGTACGACTGCCATTTTGTCGGTGTTCACATTTCTCTTCCTGATACCCTTCGTTGTGGATCCCGCAATTTCAACAATCATCGCCGACTACGACCCGGTGCCGGTGACCTGCGTTGTGATCGATCACATCTATGCGGAGGGCATCAAGAATTGCAGCTGGAGTTCGTGTCGCGAGGGCTGCACCTCATCACTCACCAAGTATATAGCTTCAAGACCCTGTCATATAACTGTATATTTATATATGATTTCTCTTGCAGGTGCCATCAGTTGTTTGTCAACTATACGCGTATACCCTTTAGCGAATGGGAGCGCAATCCTCGAGACTTGGAGCGCGTCAACTGGGACGTCAGCTACACAAAGTTTCTAATCAATTCCGAGGGTTGCGGCTACCCGCCGACGACCAATTGCAGCGTTTTCGCCAGGCAATATGGGTGGGTAAACTTTCTATTGTAAACCGGATCATAAACTCATTCACAATTCCCGTTTACTGCAGCTTCAATCACATTGGCGAGCCCTTTCCCTGCTACTATAGTCGCGCCTACCCGGAAGTGGTTATCGGGCGCTACTCGTGGGAGAACAATCTGTACCATCTGGTGCTCTCGCTGATCATACCGAATGTTCTATTTGCCATTTCGATTGGTGTCCTGAGCTATTGGTATTGCCCCTGCTGTGAGAAGGCGTGCAATAAGTCCTCGCGCGTCTACGCCGAAAAGTTTCCAACTAAGGAAGAGTGAGTCTCATTTAAACCAAACAGACAAAATCCCCCGTATTGTAGTAGAATCCCCTAAACACACTACTCTCACACATCCACAAATCTATATAATAATCCATTGTGCCTTGTATTTGGAATTGTCAAAAGTTATTGTTATCGTTATCGTTATCGTTATCGATTGTACATGTTAAACCCTATTATATTGGCCGCTATAACCCCAACTATCCTAAGTTTGTGAAATTACAATTGTAAGACTCGTGTTTCTCCAACCTTTTTACGTTCCCCATTCATCGACTTTTGTTCATGCCTTTTACGTGTTTCTTTCTTTCTCTCTCTCTCTCTCTCTCTCTCTCCTCTTCTCTTTCTTTCTTTTCTCTTTGTAAAATTATTTACAGGATCGTTAACTGCATGAAATGTAATACGGAAAAGTCCTTAACTTTGAATGTATTTTGAATAACTAAAAAAAGCGACAGTGCCTGAATTTTGAGAATCAAATTGAAGTAGAACTACGAAAAACTAGATCTAAGTCAAGCTCTATGTAACCAAAAGATATCTCAGCACGCTCAGTACACCCAATGCAAAAGAAAACCCGAAAACAAAATGAAGCTTTAAAAGAGTTACTCTGAAGTGTCCTTAGCAAATATATTTTTTGGTTGATCTCAGCTTCAAGCTAAGCCGCCATATCGTAAGAATATACTCCTCTCTATATAGCGTAATACACCTCAAGGGCGTTTAGTTAGACCCATTTTTCAACTCTCTACAAGACTTTTTCCTCTTAACTAACAGAGCACAAAACAGACAAAAGCATATTATAGACTACTTATATATATATATAATTATGTATATAGATATATTATAACATATTTCTCAGATACTTTCAAGTATTACTTTAAGAAATTCTGCACTAGTCCAGGCTTCAAATAATATTCACTATACAAAGCTCAGTTTAAATTCGGAAAAAAATTAAATAATATTAGAATTTGATTGAAAATATATTTGAAAATCGAAAGTTATATATATATATGAGCATGATTTAATGTATTTGCTAGTTTTATGTCTTTAGTTTTTGCATGTTTTACTTTAAGCTAAATACACTCGGAGAAAATATGCCAAACAAGGGGAGAAAAAACTTGTATTTAACTGCTTTAGACTAGACTTAGGCTAGACTTAGACTGCAGTCAAGTTCTGAGCTTACTGAAAACCAAATTTAGCTTTTATTTAAGCATTCTACATATCGTTTCTAAATTAAGCGAAATATTTCTTAGTTCCACAACTCAATTTTGATTTTAACTTTCAAATCCTTTCTCAACTAAGAATTTAATTGCTTGAAAAAAGCTTAAGCAGCTAGATTCTGAATCATAATTGAAAGTTAAGCTACAACTTTGTAGTAATTTCATAAATTAAAATTTTTGTTTTTAATATTTTCCTAAGATTAAAACTGATCAGCCTGAAATAAGCTTTAAAAGTATACTAGATATATATAGTTATTTAGGCTAAAAACAAGGCTCTAGAACCAAGTTGCTTAGTTAGAAATAATATTCGAATGAAAAATTGTGTAGGTTGGCAATTTCTCTGAGTGTAGGGCACACACCCACATTTAGAAGCAACCCTCTTGGCATGTTTTGACTTATTTGTTAACTCTGAATCAATCGTAGCATTTGATCTATATAGCTTTACGATTCCAATCGATTCTTTTAGCAAACTTCTGTGTCACAGTGATGAAGATGATGAAATGGAATACTAGCAAAAGCATACAAATAACTTAGTTAAACAAAACCAGCAAAGAAACTCCTTAAACAAATAGCTAATTAACTATGTAGTCTATACCAATACACACACACACACACACACACACACACCAACACAAACATACAAATAGCTTATATACTATATACTATATTGAAAGAGAAAAACCATCTGCCATTATTATATAGGACACATTTACTTATAGCGGAGCATTGACAAAACTAAACTAATTTTGTTAAGAAACTTTTCGATTTGTAGATCTTGATATGCTTTATATACCACACTTCTATATATATATATATATATATACTATATAAAAAGAACTCTTTAACTTTATAGTACTTGAGTTTAAAGGAATTTTCGCTTATTCTTTGTAACGCTTCTCGGTGCTCCGCCATTTCCATAATATATAGATCCATTAGATAAAACTCAAATTTCTACACAAAATAAATAAGATGCTTGTTTTCAAAAAAGAATTGTGATAGTAGTCATAAAAAACCAAAAAAATAAAAAATTATGAAAAGAAAAGAAAAACAAAATAACAAAAAATTCGTAAAAACGTAAAAAATCAAATGATTGTAAACCTAGCTAAAAACCAACAACTGGGATTGGAGTTCTATATATGTATAAGAGCTACATTAACTCAGACACGCACCATAGAAATCGGAACCAAATATATATGTATATAACATATATATATGTATATTCCACAATCATTCAAATTCACAATTTGCGACATTTTGAAATAGTTTTAAAAAAACTTATGTAAAAAACAAAAAAACAATATAAAAATGAAACATTTAAAGGAAATATATAACAAATATATACAAATATATATATATGTATATATCTACATATATATGTATATATAGTATATATATATATATAGCTTAATAGCAGTACCGATATATAACGCACGTTGCTTATGAGAATTTTTTAAATCAAACCAAAAAATCCGACAAATATTTAAAAAAAAACATTTTTTACTTAACGTGTCTTTATCAAATAAACAAATTTAACAAAACAAAAAAAAAGCTAACGGCCTAATTACAAATAAACAAATTACACTAAAAAAAAAAAACAATAAAGAGAGACTTTTATTTGGAGAGAGAGAGAGAGAGAAAGCTTTTGCTGTGCGCAGGCGTTGGGGTTGAGGGAGGGCGGCAGCGGGTCGAGGGTTTGTTTTGGCATACTTTTACTTTCGCTTTCGTTTCGAAAGTAAAAGTATGCTTTCAGCAGCCCTGGCTAAAAAACAGGACAATGCCAGGACGAAACGGGCACAGGCACAGGCACAGGCACGGGCACGGGCACTGCTTCAGTCAGTTGCAAGCGAGCGGTCAATAGCAGCGCACAGAACTCGTTGGGCACTTGTTGTCTGTGTCGTGTGTGGGCCAAGCCAGGAAAACGCAGCAAAAGGACATTAAAAGAAAGGAAGGAGTGCAAAGTGCAAAAGTTGGCCAAAACAAACACAACTCAAATAGTTCACACAACAAATAGAACAAACAGCAGCAAATCAAACAGAAACTGAAACTGAAACAGCGACAGCAACAGAGGCACAAACCACCCTCAACCCAGTCAGTCACCTTGAGAAGGATATTTATAGGGTAAAGTGTGAAGAAAAGAAAAACTTGTAAGGTGACGACTTCCTTGCGAATTCAACAAGTCCTGTCTATAACCTACAGACATGGCTCGGCGCAAGGACAAGCCGCGCCTTATACCCGAGCAGGACAAGCGCATCTGCCGCGCCATTTGCCTCTGCCAGCTGACCATGGTGCTCTCCTGTGTCTCCATTGTCTACCTCAGCGTGGCCATCTACTCGCCCTCGCTCAAGTAAGTAACTACCCCCCTCCCCCCCTCTCCCTCTCTCTCTCCCTATATCCTTATTTGCTTTCGTTTAGAGCCTTCAAATCGGGCTTTGAGCTGGATCCGGTCATGTGCCAAACAGTCGATCGTCAAATGCCCAACAATTGTCCTTGGGCCTCGTGCGGCGAGTGGTGCTTGACACGCACCAGCGGCTTTTGCCCACAAATCCACTCGGTGGTGCGACGCAATGGCACGGACATACAACTCAACAATTGCACCAGGGTGACCAATACTTCATGCGCTGCGGTAAGTCGGGAAAGGTATGCCGTTAGCCATAGAAGGGCTTTTGGCTTGAACCACCAACAGAGAGCAATTCCTTAGCTGATTTGTGCTCAGTGGGTTGTCTAAAAGCGTGAATCATAGCATTTTCCTCCTTAGCGGAGTCTGAGATTTCCTCATTAAATTATAATCGCACAGTAAATCGAGCATAAGCGTAATTTCCTAAAGCAAATTCAATCAGTGCGTAGCTTGAGCCATCAATAAAAGTAAATCGCATATAAAATGGATGACTCAGAGCCTGCCAATCCGATGTGAGAAGGCAAATATATGTCAAGTATTTGCAGCATTTGCAGCATTTGACTGGCGCCAAGGCGTCTTTACGATCCATTAACGGAAATGGACATGCAAACATCTAATCTCTTTACTGCATCTGCCTCTTGCCTCTATCGCTTTCAGATTGACCTGAATCGCTTGAACAAGTTCAACTGCAACAACGGCACCGTCTGCAACAACATTCGCGGCGTATTCAACTGCTCCAATGGTGAGTATTTAAGGGATACCCTAACTCTAGATGAGGATGACCTCTATGTAGGAGACTATATATATATATTATATAGTAGACTGCATGAAAGTGAGCGTTCCATTGCAAGTCTCGAGCTTAGAGCTTATCAAATAGATTCAGAACTTCTCTTCAAGCTTTTTCTTCAGCTTCTTCTTCAGCTTCTTCTTCCACTTCTTCTTTAACTTCTTCTTCAACTTCTCTCTCAACTTCTCTCTCAATTTCTTCTTCGACTTCTCTCTCAATTTCTCTCTCAACTTCTCTCTCAACTTCTTCAACTTCTCTTGCAACTGCTTCTCAACTTCTTCTTCAACTTCCCTTTACCTTCCCTTCAACTTCTCTTTCAACTTCTCTTTCAACTTCTTCTTCAACTTCTTCTTCAACTTGTCTTCAACTACTCTTTGACTTCTTCTTAACTCCTTCTCCCCTCCTTCCTTCAGGTCACTGCAAGAACATGTCGGAGTTCTTCTTATGCCATCACAAGCCCGATGGTCCCGTCATCAACTCCGCCAAGGACAATACCAAGCTGAATGGCTTCTTCGAGTGCCACGGCGTGCACTGCACGAAGATCAAGCGACCCTTCAGCTGCGATCGCTACTGCTCGCGCATAACCACGGCCAACATCAATACCCTCATCATGCACGTAAGTACCTCTGAGAGATTCCTCGTATAAACCTTCTTAATAAACTGCCTGCAGGAGGACAATGTCATTGCTGCCGACTGCGAGAATGCGGTGGCCTTCAACGAGGCACGCGGCAAGGAGCACGGCGTACGCATCGACCCCACTGAGTTCTGGAAGGAGGACGATGGCAATCTCCTGACCAACTGTGCAACCGTCACTCGCGAGTCCGACAATCGCATTACGTAAGCAAATAACAGAATCTAATTAACAAAGACAGGACACTCAAAGGATTTTCCATTAGCGCCACGGACTGTATCAATGGCACCTTGCTAGAGCATGAGACCCTGCCCGCGCCCTACATGAACTTTACCCAGTTCTGGGCCATCTACGAGAACAGCACCCACGCCGTCGACCCGGAGCAAAAGTTCCTGCCCAACCAGGCGAACCTCACCATTTACAGCTGGAAGAAACTGTTCATCAATCTGGAGGGCTGCGTCAATACGCTCAAGGGGGAGTGCAAGGACTTCGTGGCCCGCTATGGCAACGATGGCGATAATAACACAGCGCAGTCACGCTATCAGTGCTACTACAACAAGGTAACCAAGGAGCTGGCCGAGGTGGGGGATCAGGTTACAGTTGCTGGGTAACAGGTGCATAAGAAATGTTTATAGCAGGTGGGGGCAGCTGCTGAGAGTAGTAGCAAGGAGTGGAGCAAGCAGCCAAGTATCAGGTAACAGAGGATACCCTGTAGACTATAGCAATTGAGTGGGGTAGGATGGGCTTAGGGTATGTTTCAGATCTAGATCCCATACTTCCGAGAAAGGGACTTTACTCTTTACAGGGTAACTCCCAGTCGATCAGTCATGATAATAGAACTAAAAGCTAAGCCGAGTTATACAGCTCGTAAAACCACCTTAGCTAGCATAGCTCTGATAAACTTCATAGGGTATCTCCTAGTCCATCATTTATAACAGCTTTAACATTCCTGCTTTCAGGATGTAAATGTTGAGTTTGTGGTCGCACGCTACGATCTGGATAAGGTCTACCGCGAGCTGGTCGTCTCGCTGATTGTGCCGATTGTGCTCTTTGTAATCTCCTCCATCTCGCTGTGCGTGATTACAAAGTCCGTCAAGGTGAGTGGGCCCTAAGGATACTACTGATTAACTGAAAGCTATTCAAAACTCTCCGCCTCTACAGGTCGGTGACGATGCGAAGATGCGTTGCGTCTGCGCTGGCGATGATTCGGATGACGATGTCTTTGGCAATGCTGCAGCCAATCAGCCGGAGCAAGTCTACGACACAGACGACGATGTGGTTGAGATAGAGCAACAGCAAGTGGTTGAGGTGGAGGTGGTGCAGTTGACTGAGCAGCAGTTGCCCTACGATACACCCGAGATGATTGGCAGCACCAAGTCCTTGATACCATTGAGTCCAACTGCCGGCTCCAGCGAGCCGCACTTCAACGAGGATCAGGACGAAAAGGCGACCAAATGTGATGTGCCCGAAAAGCCGCTAGTTATACTCTAAATATATACATATATAGTTCTAGTCTACATATAATCCTATATAGTTGAAGGTTAGCTATAAAATGAGCTCAGGATATATGTATGGATATATGCTTGATCGAAATCGGAACAAACACTATATGGAAGACACTCTACCAACTCTTTAGGGACCTGCAACAATTTACTTCAAATCTTTATATTTATATATATATATATATATAGATATATATCTGATTTTCCTTAGCATTCACATTACTTTTATAGAAAATCTCTCGAGAGCTTTATAACTAACCTTAGGATTACGAACAGATATATAAATAGCCCCCTAAATCCGCTTGGTTCAGTAGATGTGCCTTGGAATTTGCAAAGTCAGTTGCATTTAGAACAAGAATTTATATATATACACAGAGACATACATATAATCCAGGGAATATAACCAACGACAAAAACTCGATACTTTATCTGCTGAACCATAGAACTATATAGATAAATATATATAAGCTCTTATAGATTCCTCAATGGGAAGTGGCGAATGCATTTATGTAGAGAAAAGATGACAAATCAAGTTTCTAGAACACTGAAATCATATAGATATATAAGGGCATACGATCTTTGGCCTTGATTTTCCAAATTTTTCGATTCGCGATTACCAATTTACGATTCAGTAGCTATGTCTATATACAATGAAATTATCTTATACTCTTGAAGTAGTTTAGCTCAGCTATGCGGAATTTATCTACGACAAATATGGGCTACAGAATCTGAATAATCACGTTTACTTTCTATATTTTTTGTTTTATAAAGCAAAAGCTTTTTTGAGAATTGGAGTATAAAGTTTATGTCCGATTTGCACTGGTCTTAAGAAATAGGGAATATCTTTTGTGGCCCAGCTTTACTTAACTTTCTACAACGTTCATTAAACCTATATAAACCATTTATAGATATACATATATATACTTTATATACATATGTAAGTACTATATATATAATAAATAAAGCATTTCAAAGCTCGCTCGAGCAAGAAAAAACCATTTGAGAATCGCATAGAAGAGACTGATAAACGAAGCGGAGACTTACCTTCAGCTCCTCCTGACGCTTGAATTGAGCTGCCATCATTTGGCGACGCAGCTGCTCGTTAATGACCTGCTCCCTGCCAGGCGGACCCTCGCCCAGCTGATTCAGCTTGACCACAACCTGAGAGGAGACATAGCTTTAGCATCTATATATATATATGCATAACTCCTATCATCTCACTCTGGTCTTATCATTGGCGCCCAAGTACTCCTTCAGCTGTTTGCCCATCAAGATCTGACGTCCTGCAAACCACAATTGCGCCTTGGACGGCTCGATGACCTCCTTGGAGGCCTGAGTGCCGGTCAGATCCTCCATGTTAATGAACTCCATGGCAATGGTATCATGCGGTGGCAGCTTCATGGGATAAACAATCATCACGGCGCCGCGCAAGATGTTCAGAGCCTCCTCGACGATCTTCAGGGTCAAGACAGTGTTCGTTTTGCACAATTTCTGTTGAATGGGAAATGATAAATAATAAACATATCAGTTGGACTATATCGCTGGCATACCTTATCTATCATTGCCTTGGCATCAGCCACCGCCTTTTCGAGCACCTTGCGCATCGGTTCGTTCGGCTGCTGGCCGTTGCGCCGGCACAGCGGATCCTTGTTGAAGGTGAAGCCGCCCATGGGAATGCATTTGTCAGCCCACTCATCCTTCAGGTGCAGCTCCTCAATCTGATCGTCGTTTAGCTGCTGCATCCGTTCGGGCAACATGGTGCCGTGCTCGGCCAGCTCCTCCATCTCCATGCAGATGCGCTGAACTTTCAGGCGGCCATTGAAAACCGAGACCAACTCACGTATAACGGTATCGGTGGCGGCGTTCACATTTGTCTCGTACAGAAACACATGATCCTCGCCGCGTTTCACGTGTAGCACAACCATTTCGCACGAAAATATATATTTATCTATTTAAGTTGCTAAAGCTGTACTGCTCGAGTTCAACTTTCCAAGTGTTTAAACAAAAACTCGGTTGCTATATGGCGCGAGTAAAACTATTGTTGATTTTTGTTGAATGTGAGTAAAACTGCTGACAGCGTTGCCAGCTTGCTGTTGGCATGGCAACGCTTGATCAGTTCAAGTAACGGTTTAATGGCCGCCACTCATAGAGTTGTCAGTATGCAGTAGGCATGGCAACGTTAACGATGTTTAAATATTATTAGTATCGATTACACTACTATCGTATCGATTCATGCTGTATTCAAGTGCTGCCATTCTCCCTCTCTAACGGCTGGAATTAAAACACAATTTGCGAATTTATTGCACAATAAAATTTTTTTATGTTTTCATTGTTTCCTAAAAATATGTATGCAATAGTAGACAATAAATAAATATACTCTAACTTACAATATGAAAAATATACAGCTCTGTAGCGTATATAGGGCTAAGGGGGTTAGTAAAGTACAAGTAGCCTACACGTATATACGTTTTTAATGCATTCCCGATGTATATATATACAATAATGCAGCTGTCGACGGTTGCTAGCCTCTGACCGCTGCTGGTAACTATGATGGGAGGGAAACCGGCCTTAATCAGATCCATGATTATTAATTATGTCTAAATAGATGTGCGCATCAATTAACTAGAAGTCTTTGAGCATTAGTACGCGGATGAGAGAGCTCGAAATGTAGGGAATTTTAACTCGTGCCGTGTTTTAAGGGGCGTTTCACTAAACATCTGGCTATCTGAGTACACGCCGGAAATTTTCCATCTCGTATATACTGTTGGATAATCTGAAATGGAACGAAAACTTTAATTAGTGGCATGATTGACTGTTATATGGATAATGAAAGCTTGCTCGGGTCGGCTAAGCAATACCCTGTATTCCGTGATGACTTTTGAAGTCGTTTATACCCACCTGCCGAAGGCATTGAAGAGCGCCACAATTTCCGTACGCGACAACCGGAATATGGGATCCGCCTCGATGTGCGGCTTGTCCCACAGCCCGCTTTCCGTTGCCAAATTCAGTTTCTCCGAGTAGAGTATCTTGAGTGCGGTGCCCAGGCCTTGCGTCTGCAGTTTGCCCCACAGCTTGCACTTATCACAGCCAACACAATCCATAATACGCGAGATATTCCGGAATTTCTCTTTATAATCATTTTTGAATTTAATCGACGCGATGCCGCTGCTGAAGAGGGCGTTCTCATTGAAATGGGATTGGAAGGATCTGTAAAGATATATAGATACATATATATGATATATATCCTTTAAAGACTCTCGCTCCACTTACTCTATGACCGACAGCATGTCGTGCATGGCCAGCTTGACTTCCTCGTCCTCCTCGGCAATGCCCGTATAATAGTTCTCCCGCCTCAAGTACGGCGCCGCCTTTGCCAAGGCTCTCAGTTCGACTAGATAGATGAAGTAGAGATTGCGTAGCCAGTGGGGGCCTTCGCCGCTGGTTGTTTCCGGGCTGAAGCGAAGTTTGAACTCCTTGACATTGGGTCCCCAGATGCCCTGGGGGTCCAGGAAGTCCTTGGTCTCCGATAACAGGTACTTCGAGCACAGATGTATATTGATGCTCGAGTGCAGGCCGGAGATGATGCGATAGAAGGCGCGCTGCTCCAGGCAGACGTCGCGCAGCTCCATGTGAGGCATGTAGCTAGAGAATTTATTGGCCGTCTCGTTGTTGCCGCCAAAGCAGTTCTCCAGGTAGATGCTCTTCCAGATGCGATGGGCCGAGTCGCCCTTGTAGCCCGTATAGCGTTCCGGGTTCAGCAATAGATCCACATACTGGGCATCCACATCGTGGTCGTCGACAATGCAGAAATCCTCCTCGGCCTCGTCGTGCTTGGCCCACAGCTCGAACTCCTTGTGCGCCTGATCACTGATGCTCGTGTCCAGGAAACCCAACGCGCTGTCAAAGTCCTCCACATCCGAGCAGCCGCTCTTCAGCTGCGCCTCACGGGTGTACTACATAAAGACAGATCAGATAAGGAATGAGGAAGTCAAAAGTGAAAAATGGGCCTTAACCCTACAGCTGTGCAAATAATGATGCAATCATCTTTTTAGACAAGTTATTAAATCGGGGGGGCGCATCTCATTCAACCTCTCTCACATCTGTGTCAATAAGCCACGTCACGGCCGAGCACTGATATATACTATAGGCTGTATCTGGCAGACACGTTCATTCATTGAGTTCGATATTTATAGATAGTGATTGGAATTTATGGCAATTCATCCCAGATAATAAATAAATATTGTTACTTAAAGGAAATGGTTTGTCGAAAATCAATTAAACCAGCCGCTGATAACGGCAGGTGGAGATACAGTGGTGTTTCGAAGAGTGAACAAAAGTTGACAATAATGAAAGAGATTTCTTATGATAAGAGTTGGAGTTACTGAAGTTTACTCTTACAATCCCCTACAAGAACTCCCTCCCTCTCTCTCTCTACAGCACTTACAGTGCTCCATTCACTTTAGGTCAACTTTCACTCTAGTTAGCGTGCGTCTTAAGCAACTTTCACTGTGGCTTCTTATCAATAGCTACTTGAAGAGCAATAGCTGCCCCCCACATATATCTATCATACGCCTATCTGTAACCTACCTTGAATGAGGGCGCCTTATCGCGATGCTCCGCTTGATCCTTTATGCCCTCGGGTATGGCCTGCTCCTCGCAGTTCTCCACCTGGCAAAAGCGTATTGCGCAGCGGCTGTCGTCCGGCCAGAACGGGCAGTCCTGCTTCAAATTAACCTTGTAGAATCGAAAGAAATTCTTCACCAGCAAGCTCTGAAGTCGCGGATAGACTTTCATGTTGTTGAAGTGATCAACCGTGTCCACATCGCAGCTGCAATCGTTAATGGAGCCCTCGAGCTGCCGACATATACATGTATACATATATATATATAGTATAATTATAGATCACAGTCTGTTTCGCTGGCTAGCCTTACCTCACAGAAACAGTTCTTGTTCGTTTCAGCTTCGTCGAGCGCCGCAAAATAGCCGCCCGTGAACTCCGTCCAATATAGGAGGACGAGCAGAGCTATGGCCAGGCCACTGCTGGCTAGCACATTGCGCCGCAGCTTCTGTGAGTGTGTCATTGTTGTGGTTTGCTCTGCCACTGGCTGGATTTGTTTTCCCAACTACCTCCCACCGATTTCGTCAGTATATTAATTCGTGAATGCTGCCAGTTACGAGGTATTTATTCACCGCATTGTTTGTTTGCTACGACGCAGCTGATTTTGGACACGTACGTATATTAATATCGATATATAATTGCTCTGTGCTGTGCATCGATACTTTCTTGCCATTCAAATGGCAGCGTTGGCCGACGGCGTTGCCACATCAATTCAAGCCAATCAATCAACCGACCCAAGCCGTTACATTCAAAAGCTACAAGAGAAACATTGAAGTTTGTATTTTTTTTTTGTTTATTGAGAATACATTTGAATTTTTACTGTCAAAAGCTAAAGTCTACTTAAAGATGCATTCTTAATTTAAATTATTTTCTTACTTCTTTGCTATTAATGATATAATTGTCTCATTTGCATAGATATTGATTGAATTGTCTTGAAATTGATTGATAAATGTTAATAATGTTGTTTTTCCATTCTTGATGATGTTAATTAATTACATCAAATATTGATCTGCATCTATTCACTGATAAGGCATTCACCTTTTGTTCCCATGACAAGGCCTCAGCCCCTTTTTACACGATCCTCAATATGCAAATCGAGTTGCTTTCGTCCAACTTTCTCGCCTCTCCCTAAAATCAGATCACGGCCGCAGCGAGGAGGGGTGGCAATATGATTAAGCATAAATCGCTTAGGGTACCATTCGTCGATAGACTCGAGAAACAAAAGATCTAACCACAATAAAGAAAAACATGGATTATCAAAATAGATATCTTAGGATCTTTGAATTTAATTAATGCAACTAAAAATAATTTATATATTTCTTAAAAATTTAAATCCCAAGGTTTATGATCAGAAAAATTTTTTACAAAATAATTAAATTATATATATTAATATATATATATATATATTAGTTAGTAGCTTAAAAAGTTTTTGATGTTTATTTCGGCTTTCATAAGACCTCCATAACTGTACCTAGCACCCATTGCTCAATTTTTATACTACCTCTACTACCTCACACCTTCTTCTTCTTCGTCGCCTTTGCATGCTTCATTATCATATATAGCTGGCCGATCCGCCGTTCCCACGAAAAAGTGAAATGACAAAAACGGGATGAGCAGAAAAAACACTCGCAAACGGTATAAAAAAGAGGAAAAATCAGCTAAAAAAAAGTGTACACAAGCAAAGGGTTTAATCATCTATATTTTTTTTAAATAGGACGATTAATGTAGAAAAAAAGGCGACGCGTAAAACATGTGTGGCCGAAAAGGACGACCCTCGATCCATTGTTTGAGATTGAAAAGGAATCAACGTGATTTGCATATGCAGGACGACAGAGATGACGAGCGAGACAGAGAGAGAGAGAGCGATAGAGAGCGAGAGAGGACGACGACGGCTCAACCACCACCACCACCAACACAGGACCTTATCTATTTGCCTTGTACCCAGGGGCCAGGATCTCAGGTACACGAAATATCCTCACCGAATGATAAATAAGTTTTTTTCCACAATTTTTTTTTTGAAAGTTTTTTCACTTTTTTTATACCACTTTCAATTTTTTGTAGGCAGCGTTTTATTCAAATTTCGTTCGTGTGAAGAATGCTTAGGATGCCTGGAGCCTGGGAACATCCGAGAAATGTCCTGAGAGACTGCGACGTCGCATCAGTTGAAAGATCTTCTCTAAGGTTGCCCTTTTGCCAGACATTGGTTAGACAGGCCATACGCGATGCCAGCTCTAATTAGCCTAGACAAAGTAAAAGTAAAAATGTCGAAAATCCCTTTCTTTGCATATTTGAGGTTAAGATTAGTCGAGCCACGTGACGTTTGGGTTAAGCAGACGATTATGCAATTCTTTCCCATCGCCATTCGATTTCTGCACTCATAATTGCATTTCAACAATGTTTGACAACAGTAAAAACAGTCAACAGTTATCCCAGGCCCTGCATTTGCATGCGAATCTTCAGGTAATCTCCAGATTCCCCGCTGACTTGCGAAATTTGCATAGGTTTCGCACAGGGTGCACTCGAGATTTGCATAACTAAGCCAGGCGAGCGATGCGCTGAAAAGGGACAACAACAACTGCAGCAATATAATCCGCTAAGTGGGCACACTCCGGGGTCGCAAAGTATGTGAAGTGCCAATAATTGCAGCTATTACAGCTGTCAAGCAAGCGATCCTTTTTTTTCGCACACGACCAGCTGTAGGCGAGCCGAGCTCTGCCTGCTGCCTGCTGTCGAGAACAGGTGGCGAAGAGAGAGAAAGAGAAAGAGAGAGAGAGAGAGCGGGCAGCGGTCGCTCTTTGCTTTGCAGCTGCTCTTTCGACAAAGTTTCTTTCGCTCACTTTCTCCGGCCTGTGGCTGCGGCCGCTGCTGCTGGCCTTGGCGGCTTACCAAGCATCGAGAACCTTGAGCATTGGTCAGTTTGTTGCTGGCTTTCGCAAGGTGCAGTTGCCCCGGCACTAAGAACGGTTAGTTAAGCTATACAAGTGTTTGTCTGACTATCTGTGTGTGTACGTAAGTGTGTGTGTGTGTGTGTTGTAAGAACTTTGCATACGCAGCCCCATTAGCAATTGGAAAACTGTGCCGCATTCCCGACACGTCTATGCCGCCTTGCGCTGTCCTGCTGATCCACAGTTATGTGTCGTCTTGTGCTTACCGTTACAATTAATTCAGACAGAGCAAAAGAAGCAGAAGAAGAAGAAGAAGACGCAGAAGCAAAGGCAGCAGAAAAAAGTCGCTTAACTTGTTCGTGCTGCGCCCCAAAGGCAGAGAGACTCCGCGTCGCTGTCTTTGGTAGAGTGATATGCATGCGTATGTGTGTGTGTGTGTATGTAACTGTGTCTCGGGACTTTAATGGAAGTGCTAAAAATGAAAGAGTTTATATAGACAAGAGCATGCAAAAACAAAAACAATTTGCAGTTGACCAAATACAAAATTAATTTCAGCTATGCTACACTGAGCGAAAAGAAATACTGAATACGATTGAAGACTAATAATTATATGCTCTATAAAATACATTTATATAATTTCGCATTTAAAGTCAACTGTATATAATTTATCTGTTACATTTTTGCCAATTTCGATCTTGTGAGTAAAAAACATTTAGTTCTTTTCTCTTAGTGTAGCTAGTGTGCCTGCCAGCTCGTCGTTTACCGTTACTGTTAACCGTTCGATCGGCATTTGAATGCGTGTTTCTGTTTCGGTCTCTGTTTGTTTTGGCTGCCTTCGTTCAATGAAAGAAATTCTTTACGACTCAAGCAAGTGTGAAGACCACATAATTCGCATGCTAAACGTCAGCAGTGAGTGCGAGTGAGAGGGCTGTTGTTGTTGGTGCTGCTGTCGCGCCTTATGCAGCTGACCTACTTAAGCGAATTTGGTGCCGGACTTGGTATTCATGATGGCGTAGGCGTGCCCATGCGCCAGACAGAGACAGCACGTGGCGATGGCGATGGCTGACCCAAAAGACGTGCGCGCACTACAGTTGCCTTTGCTTTTGGGTTCTAGCTGGCTGGGAGCAGCGCTTGTAACAGGCGCTTCTCAGCTTTCTAGCTGTTCTTTCTTTTTGTACACGGCTTGAGGATTGTCACACGCCTGGCTTAATGACAGCTTTTTTTCTTTCTTCTAAATAGTCTTGGCCCTTTAAGTCAAAAATTTCCGGTTTGAACGTGAAAGCGATGCGCACGTGAGCCAAATGCAGCGAGCGATAAGCAGAGGAAGGGGGGGGGGGGGGGGGGGTTTAGTTGTGGCCGGCACATAATTGTCAATGAGAGCTATAGCTCTGCCATTTTGCTTCGTTTTAGCCATTGTCAAGTGTTAGTCAACCACATACTTATTTATTGCCAGCACTTTCGCTCAAGATCTGTCGGCCGAGATAGTTTTCAATTTGTTTTTGTTGCTTTTGGGCCGAAGTACTTTCTATTTCATTCATAATGAAATCTTTAGGGAAAACAAAACTAGATTCAATGGGCAATTTGAAGATGGCCAAGAATCTAATAAACATTTAATTGTGGGCCTTAAGCCATTAACTAGTCTTAGTTCAGTTTCTTCAGCCTCTTGACTTAGTTCTAGCTCTTAACTTTAGTTTTTCCACACTTGTCACAGATTTTCACAGTTATAACGAGTTTGAACTGTACTTCAACTACCTTCCAAGCCATTTTCATACAACTGTCAACCCAAATACATTTATTAGGCCCCATATATCAAATGTACCACTTGCCTGTGTCCCCCCTTTTAGTCCCGCTGTGGGACGTATACGTAATATTAAAATGGGGCACGGCAGATAAGCTGAACGCTTCATACAACGGTTAGACGGACGCACCTGTCACAGAACCAGCTCCTCAGTCCATTAACCAGAACGAGGCGAGGCAACAAGCATTTAAACTGGTTTTCGGACAGATGCCCCCCATACAATAAAACCTCTCAAGAAGTTGCTCTCAATACACTCGCAGAAAATGGGCTTCAGAATGAAGATTGTGATTCAAGAACTAGAAGTTCTAAGTATATACTTCTAAAACTTATCTAAAGTTATCGAATTTGAATAATCTTAAAAGTTCTAAAGCTGAAAATTGTAATTTTCCCTGTATTCATTACTCATTATTCTAAATTTAAATATTTTCTAAGATTTTTAAAACAGTTTTTTACCTCAATCTTAAATTTTAGAAAATATTTATTATAATTTTTAACTGTTCCTTTATCACAAAAATATAAATTCCTGATATCCATTTTTTTCGCTCAGTGTACTGCGACAAGTGAGGCTTGTGCTTAACGCTTTCTAGGCCAATGATCTTTTGGGGTTCTCTCTTAAAGCGCTCATCTCTCAGCTCTCCGCTCTCAGCTCTCAGCTCAGCTCGGATGCTGCAAGGTATTCGAGTGTTGAGCATTCTGTTACGTCACAGGCCTTTCGGGGTTACATGGATGGGGGCGCTGACTAAGCTCAACTTTCACTTGGCTAATTTCGTTTTTTCCCTCTCTCTCTCTCTCTCTGTCTCTCTCTTGCCCCTTTCACAGATTCTTGCAACGCGATGAGCTAACTTTTATACAACTGAACAAAGTGATATGAAAAATTCAAGAAATATGGGAACTTCGCAAGGAATTCTTTACACACTGAGCCTCTGCCTGCTGCTGTTGGCCAGAAATCCTTTGGCTCGGGCACAGGATGAGTCATTGGCGGGCAGCTTCCTCTCGGGTCTGCTGGATACGATTACCAGCACGGCGGATGCCAAGGATTGCCCTGGAGTGTGCGTCCACACGCTGGCCACGCTCATCTGCTACGAGGTGCTCGACGACGTGCCCTGCCCCTCGCCCAGCATGAAGTGCTGCATAGAAAATGCGCCAGGTGAGCGAGCCACAGCTCGACCTTCGTTCTTAATCCTTCACTAACCCCGCCAATTTTATGACTAGGTAAAAACGTAACCGCAGTCACCACACCTAGAACGACGACGACCACAGTCAGCAGCAGCACCACACAGCGCAGCACTACGACTAGCAGCACCACTAAGCGCACCACTACAACCACAACGACAACCACAACGCCCAAGCCGAAGCCAAAGCCGCAGCCAAAGCGTCCAGCTGCAACCACCACCTCCACCACCACAAAAAAGCCGGCTGCCACCACCAAGAAGGCCACCACGAGTAAACCCAAGGACAAAGTGGAGGCTAGCAAAACAGAAGACGAAAATAGTAGGCCAAGCCACAACTAAACCACCCTAAACAAGACTAAAATCCACTTTGTATCCACAGAGAACTGCACGGGCGTCTGTGTGGCGGATCGCATAGCGGAATACTGCGAGGCTTACCTGACCAGTGGTGGGCTTTGCAAGGAGGGCACCAAGTGCTGTGTCTCCCTGGATGAGTACTCCAACGGAAAGCTGCCCAAGGACATATACATACCAGCCAGTGAGTCCTTGAAGCAACCCTGCCAGCAGCTTGACTTGAATCCTTTTCTCTCCACAGAGCACATGGGCAATCTGAAGAGCAATCAAACTCTGCCCAAGCCCACAGCCAGCAAGACGACTAGCACCACAACAACTACTAGCACCACAAGCACCACTACCACAACGCCTGAGCCGGCGCGCACCAAGACCCACAACAACAATAACAACAATAGCCACGCTCAGAGCAAACCCACCAAGCACAAGAAGACCAGCACCACCACCACAACAGAAGCTGCTGCCCAGGAAGAGGATGAGGAGGAAGAGGAGGACGACGATGAGGAGCAAACATCGAGCAGCAACAATAGCAACAAAAACAAGCTGAAGTCTGGCCAGGATCAGGGTCAGGTGCTGAAGGAGTGCGAAGGCGAGTGCATGAATGGCATCTTTGCCATCTTCTGCGATGAGATCGACTCCGACGCCTTCTGTCCCGGCGAGGGCAGCTGCTGCATAACGGGCACTGCATCCGAGGCAACGCCTGCGAAGCCTTCCACGCCCAGCAAGCCCGCCACCAAGATCGCCAGCAAGCCAGCCGCCAAGCCGGCGCCTAAGCCAGCACCACCGCCGCCACCACCGGCACCCGCTGCCTCACAGTCAGGCGGAGATTTGCTCTCGCAGTTCATATCCTTTGCCGAGAGCACGCTGAACTCCCCTGCACCACCGCCGCCTGCACCGCCCGCCGTGCAACGTTGTCCGGGCTTCTGCTTGCTCACGATTATGGCCGCCTTTTGTGAACGCCCCTCGGTGCTGCTGACGAACCCCACGACCTGCTCCAAGGGCTCCGTTTGCTGCGACAACTCGCGTGCTGGTGCGCCCAAGCCCAAGTTGCCGCCACCAACACCGCCGCCAACGCCACAACCCACAGCTCCACCCTACGTGCTGCCCAATACGCCCAGCCCAGATCCGCGCGAGGAATGCCCCGGCTCCTGCATTGTCAGCCTGCTCAGCTTCACCTGCTTCAGTAAGTAGTTGTCCTTCAGATAGATGAAATTCCTTTTAATTCCTCTGCTAATCCTCTCCAGAAAACGCCGAGATGACGGATTTGTTCAGATGCAAGCGCTCCGGCCAAATTTGCTGCGCGCCCAAGAGCAAAATCTTGGAGAAGCAACAGTTCCAGACACGTAACGATACCTCGTACTTCAACTATCCGCCGCCACCGTATGCGCCACAGCCACCGATGCAGCAAGCACCACCACCGCCGTATGCACCCACCAATTACATGTCCAATCAGCCACAAGGTCCACCACCACCGCACCACTCTCATGTTTATCAACCAGGATTGCCTCCACCGCAGAGCTACGCGGACTATTATGGACCCGCGCCTGGCCAGCAGCCCGCTTTGCCGCCAGCTGCACCGCCAGCACCACCGACAACGACAACCAGCACCACGACAACCACGCCACGTCCGCATGTCTATTCGAAGTACGTTTGTGGCGTCAAGGGCACCCTGCGTACGGGTCGCTCTCGCAGCTCCCCAGCTCTCAACTACGTCTCCTATGCCCGCGCCAAATACGGCGTACAGCGTACGGCTAGACAGCTGACCACAGCCTATGCTGGCGGCAGTGGAAGCATTAACAAGTCAAACGAGCGCCTGGTGCTCGGCTCCGCCATTGTGCCCATCCAGATTCACAATGATAAGCTGGGCGATCTGGTGGACACCAGTGGAATTCAGAGCAATCAGCTGCGCTCCTACCACGACCAGCCGGAGCAGGCATCGTCGGCGATTGTCTACCCGGAGTACTATCAACGCAGCAGCTACGCTAATGCCGGACAGCTGCCGGGCAACTACAGCAATCGACGTCGTGCGCGTGTGGTGGGCGGCGAGGATGGCGAGAATGGCGAGTGGTGCTGGCAGGTGGCGCTCATCAATTCGCTGAATCAGTATTTGTGTGGTGCAGCGCTCATTGGCACCCAATGGGTGCTGACTGCGGCACATTGTGTTACCAAGTAAGATAGCCAGCTTATCCTAGTCTTATCTCCACGTATATAATCTTGGCTAAACTCTTTCTATTTCGCTCCCTTCCATTCGCAGCATTGTTCGCTCCGGCGATGCCATCTATGTGCGCGTGGGTGACTACGATCTGACCCGTAAGTACGGCAGTCCGGGCGCCCAGACGCTGCGTGTGGCCACCACCTACATACACCACAACCACAATAGCCAGACGCTGGACAATGACATTGCGCTGCTCAAGCTGCACGGCCAGGCGGAGCTGCGCGATGGCGTCTGTTTGGTTTGCCTGCCGGCACGTGGTGTCAGCCATACGGCGGGCAAGCGTTGCACGGTCACCGGCTACGGCTATATGGGCGAAGGTAAGTGCCAGAAATAGTTCTGTAAAGATATCCCTACTAATCTCGAGCCCTCTCTCAGCTGGTCCCATTCCACTGCGTGTGCGCGAGGCGGAGATACCCATTGTCAGCGATACGGAGTGCATCAGGAAGGTGAACGCGGTCACGGAGAAGATCTTCATACTGCCCGCATCCAGTTTCTGCGCTGGCGGTGAGGAGGGACACGATGCCTGCCAGGGCGATGGCGGTGGTCCGCTGGTCTGCCAGGACGATGGCTTCTTCGAGCTGGCCGGCCTCGTCTCGTGGGGCTTTGGCTGCGGCCGGGTGGATGTGCCCGGCGTCTATGTGAAGGTCTCTTCGTTCATAGGCTGGATCAATCAGATAATAAGCGTCAATAATTTATAGTTGGCCGAGCCAAAGCTTCATTGGAACCCCGCACTTGTAGCACTTTCCTCATCCCATCCTTGACTCGGGAATGGAATGGTCTATGACTGAGGTTTGGGTTCCCCCAAATGGCTCTCCGGCTGCCTAACCACGACTGTTAACGTAAACCCAATCCTAGTGTAATCTAACTCGCATCTACTAACACCCCCTCCCCCTCGTAGAACAAGCAAAGTATTTCCCCCGATTCCCCCTCTTATTATACTTATATACGATATGATAATATAAAAGCAACAAAATCTATTGTAAACTGTTTTTGTATATACAAAAAAGAAAATACAAGAAAATACGTTCAACAACAAAAGGAGCAGAGCGAACAAATTTATTTGAAATGTGGAACTTGAGAGGCGAATAACCCTTTTCAAGTATTCACATTTTTAACGGAAAATATTTCGAAAAAAATGGTTAATTTAATGGGTTGGCGCAACGGGCAGATATGCGTTAGTAATCCATAATATAGCTGCTCGCTTGATCTATGTGAACTACCTATACCTACATACATACATATAACCCAAATGCCAACTCTCTATGGCTGCAGATCCTCATATATATTCAGCCAGAAAAAAACTCTTTAGCATACCCTTTGCATGGGCTATGCTGGGCATATTAAATAGTCGAGCAAAATGTCTACGCAGCTGTAAAGCTATTTTCCCACTCTCACTCCGACTCTCTCTCTCTCTCTCTCTCTTTCTCTCTCTCTCGCATCCAATTGACAGTTATCCCAGAGGCAAGAGGCGGAGACATATAGCCAAAAATCTCTCCAGTTGACTTCTAATCAGAGTCACGCAGCTGAAAAACTTACCCTCATTGGCCTTCGTCTTCGTCTTCGTCTTCGGCTGACGATCTTCGGCTTTCGCCGTCGCCTTCGTCAGCTGCCTTCGGCTACGCATGCGCTGGTCCAGCTTGTTGTTGTTGCTTCGTTTTCTTTTTTTCTTCGCCTTTTTAACCCTTTCGGCAGCGACGTCTGCTGCGTGATGCTATGTACATGTTTTTTCTTCTGCCTGCATCTCCACTCTCTCTCTCTCTCCCTCTCTCCGTCTCTCGCTCTCTTTCTCTGCTCGAAAGTGTCTCGAAGAAGTTGCAGCAAAAAGGGTTCCACGAGCCGCGCTTCGTTGCCGCTGCGAGCACAGAAGTTCGTCTGGCCTCGAGCTGAGCGGATGGCAGAGATCGAGATCGAAATCGAAATCGAGACAAAAAAACAAACGAATAATTAAACAACGATCTTAACGGAACGTTTTGCTAAGTCCTGAAGTGTAGTGTAGTTGATTTTTGGTTCCTTGTAGTGCATCCTGATTTTTTGATTTTGAGTTAGTTTTGAGTTTTTTCCGTGTGTGTTTATTTTGCATGCGTTTAGTTTTGATTCTTTGTGTTATCCTTTGGGTTATCCTTCTCCACAACAACAAACACAATGGAGACGAATTCTCCAACCACAACAACAGCTATAGCCGTTGCAGCGTCCACGACAGTTTCGGCCGCGAGCACAGCTCCCTCGCCAGCCGGCAAGGCACACAGCTTGGTCACAGGAAGCGGAAGCTCCTCCAGCTGCTCGGCCAGCAACACCACTCTGCTCCAGTCGCTGCCCCACTCCCTGCTCACCACCACCACCACCGCCGCCGCCGTCGCCGCCGCCGCCAGCAACAGCAACATCATCATCAACAGCATCGAGCTGCTCAAGCAGGAGGACGTCAACAATCTGTCGCTGGCCAGCGGCCTGTCCGAGGGACAACGCTCACTATCCGGCGCACCTTCGGCCTCGTCCAGCCCCATCCTGAGTCCGCAGGGCAAGATCTTTGGACGCAATGCGAACGGCACATGTAAGTAGAAATTGAAGTAGATTTTAACAAGTGAAAACTTAGGGAGATATAATGAGGAAGATCTTTAGGGAGGCTTTAGTGAGAGAGAGAGTTAAGCTCATAGCAAGAAACTTCTTGATATTTTGATGTTGAAGAGGACAAATCTTGAAGAGTTTATACTGCAAAATATATAATAGATATTTTTTAAAAGAAAAGTGAAACATAACTCTTTTTTCAAAATATCTTGTATATGTTTGCCATATAAACTTCTCAGGATTTTTCTTTGTTAAGATCTATACTTCATATGAAAGCTGAATCTTTAGTTTCTATAAAAATTTAAAAAAAATACCTACGCGTGCTTATATGGCAGGTTAGCACTACAGAGCCTAGAATATATTAAAATCTATTCCAAATAAATTCACAAATACGTAAAAAAAAAAAAAATAAATAAATTTTTCTAATCCTATTTGCTTCAATATATATCATAGAAAACATATAATAGCTTGATAGATTTGCGGGGGTAAGCTGAAGCGAGTCTTAAGTGTAGGCTGCCTCTATAGCTCTGAATTTTATATAAATTCTATTGAATAAGTGCGATTTCGGACTTAAAATTTTTTGGGCAGAAAATGTAGTCTTATATTTTAATTGAAAAAAATATATAAATATTTTAAAATAATTTTAAAATATTTTAAAATCCATTTTAAGTTTTATAACTTATTTAATGGAATTTTACATATTTTATATATATATTATTTTTTGATTAAGTATAAAAACCATTGCCTGACCTCTTCAAAATATTGGTAGGTGCTAAAATATTAAATCATTTATAGAGCATTCAAATCTCCTCTAAAAATCTGATCAATTGGTGGGCAAAGAAAGTAAAAAGTTCATTTTCTCTCAATTTTCATCTTAAAGATCTATTTATTAACTTCATTAACTTCTACTCAAAATAATATTTGAATTAAAAATTCTAGTTTTTTTTTTGCATATCCTTTTCCAAAAATTCTTGCCGCATATCAAATTCTGTAGCCAGTTTTTGCCTTTTCCTTTGTTTTCTTCGATTTCCCGCGCTTTTCGAAGCTTCGCCTGTTTTGTCTGCGATTTGTTTTTGTGTGTTTGTTTGGTAGTAACGGAAATATGAAACAATAGAAAAAGTTGCCGTTGTTATAGCTTTGCAATTTCGGATCCGGTTTGCATTTCCTTGGTGCTGCGCGCATAAAAAACCCACCCTGAGCAGGACCTTCAGCAGGATCAAGTCAGCATCTATTGTCTAGCTGTACAAATGGAGGACATCCAATGAAACGAGCGCCAGAACTCAGGTAGTCGCTCGCTTACCCACACGATAGGTGCGTCTCAGGGGTAGCTGGCAGAGAAACTATAAAAAAAAACCTACCCCAGCCCCTGGCTGAGGGTAGCTAACGAGGCATTGGCCTTGCCTCCGACTCGCATTTCGATTGCTGCTGCAAAGTTTTCTTTTTGCAGTTGCTTCAGCTGGCAGCTTCATCAGCGGCCATTGGCACGTACGAGCGCTCCAAAGTTATGGCCATCGATGGTATTTTGAACGATCCAAGAATTTTGAGCAACAAAAAAGCATATAAAGTCTGCCATCCATCCAATTTTTATCGTTGTATATGAGAAATAGTTTTCGGTTCAGCAGTTCGAACGGCGTCTGCGAATCAATGCGCGCGCGACTTTTTTCTCTCTGTCTCTTGCCTTTTGCCCATAATCGAAGCGAACGCCAACGATTGACGGCCCTCACACACACACACACACACACAGACAGAGAGAGAGAGAGAGGGAGAGAGAGAGAGACACCGACACACACACACACACACACTACTCACCTGGTCTGCTGGGCAGGCTGTGCGGCTTGGTATGTGGCGTCGAATGTCATTATTGCTTTCAAGTGCCAACTAAAAAGCAACTGCAGTTCATTTTTTGTCCATCTTTGCCATTTGCCAACGCATAAAAACAACATATTTAGCAAATGACAACAACAGCCACAACAACAGCAACAACAACAACAACAACAGCAACGTCAACATAAGCAGCAGCCAACATTAAAAGTCTTGCCCCAACAACGCGCAACATACAAAAGAGCTGGGCAGCTGAGTGTGAACGCGAGCAGATACCCTGTAGGCCAGCAAAGCCACTCTTATACGCGAGTATCTAGTCTTATACGTAGCTATGATTGCCGCGCTAGGTTTACTTAGGATTGTAAAAGCTTGTGTTCACAATGCGACTTCTCTATTGCTGAGGCGTATTTCTACTAGAGCAAACTTCGACTTATACTGAGACTTATACATGTACTTATACAGCTACTTGCGCTGGTACTCATGCCATTCCTTGTACTTATACTGATACTGAGAGCTATCCTTGTACTTATTCTGACACACTTATGTTTGTATTTATACCTTGACTTATACTTAAACCTTTACTTATACTCTACTTATACTGACACTTATACAAGTGCTTATACTTGTGCATATACTGTGACTCATACTAAACCTTATACTTATACTGATACTCATAGAACTGCTTATATTTATACTAATACTGGTACCTATACTTTCACTTATACTGGGACATATACTTGTATTGGTACTGCTACTTATACTACTACTTATACTTTTCTTTATACTGATGCTTCTACTAATGCTGGTGGGACTTATACTGGGACTTATACTGGTACTTATAGTGGAACTTGTACAGGTACTTATACTGGTACTTATACGGGACTATATAGTTGTACTAATACTGGTTCATATACTGCCACTTATACCTTTCCTTATACTGGTACTTCTACTAGACTTATGCGACTTAAGCCTGTACACCTACTGGACCATACTATGATACTTATACTTTCTTTTATACTGGGACTTATACTGGTACTTATACTGGTACTTATACTGGTACTTATACTGGTACTTATACTACGACTTACTTATACTTATACTATACCAGGCTTACTCCCTCACTCTTCTACTTCACTCCCTCTCTCTCTGTTACAGTCTTTTCCCCAGCCTGCATATACCCATCCCTACCCATGCGCCAATGAGTACAGGGTATATATGGCAAGCGGTGGCAAAAAGCGACCCGCAAATTAAATAAATAATAAAAAATACAAAAAAAAGAATCAACAAGCTGCAGCAAGCGAGTGACAATCAGCGCGCCAAGCCCGCTGCTGCTGCCCAGAAGACTGTGAATCGCAGGCCCCCAGCCCAGGCCCAACCCCAAGCGCAGGCACATGGCCAGACAGTTCCACTTCCAGTTCCAGTGGCAGTTCCAGTTCTTCTCCTGCTGCTGCTCCTGCTTCACTGCTCCACTGCTCCTCCAGCTGCCCCCTCGCATTATTTGTGTATTGAAATCACGTCTCATTTATTTATTGCTGCAAATTCCTCGCCCCACAGCCCCCTCCCCCCCTGGCAGCCCCTTCAGTGCCACAGTCGCTGCTATCCACATCTGTGATATCTTCCATCCACAGACTCCCGCTTCTGTCTTACGCAAAAAGATTCTCCGTCTGCGTTAAATACTCCTCATTGGGCACACACAGACACAAGGGCATAGAAGAAGTGTCGCTCGGACAGTCCCACTTAACCCACAAAGAGCTCAGAGTATAGAGACTCAATTGATGGAATATGATCTTAAAATAAATACATCAGAAATTGTAATTATAGTAGTTAAGATAGGAGCTGTGACTGTTGCCTAAACAGATCCTAACTTTCCCTTAAGTAATCTTCAGATATTTAATAATTTGTGGAGAACTTAAGAATCGATAACAGAACGAGATATTCTGAGATCCTCTAAGAGTTCCTGAGATATATAGATATATTCTAAGCACTTCTATGACTTTCTGCAGCTTCTCAAATCTCCTGAGATACTCTAAAAATTTCCAAGTGTTTCGAAGATCTTGAGATCTTCTGGCAGCTTCTGATATCCTCAGACTATAGCTGCTATAGCCAACTATATATCTAGTTATATATCCATCAAAAGTAACTGCCAATCGCAGCTCAATTTGATATCTGAGCCAACTTTGCAATCCCATTCCACGTTTGTGGAGTTTATGGGTTTCTGCTTGGGATTCCTGCGGAAATTGTTGCCTTCAATAGTTTGTCAACGTGTCATAAATTGTGACAGGCATGCAATCATGGGTTAATGATTGGCAACGCATCAAGTGACAACACCAACTACACCGTGCTACATGCTTTCTGTACAGCCACAGCCAGAGCCAGAGCCAGAGCCAGAGCCAGAGCCACCTTCAACTTCAACTCCAACTGAGGCTGCGTCTCCTGCGCCTGCTCCTCCTCCAACTCCTTTAGCGTTTACTCATGTTGTTTGTTGCGCTTGTAGCAGCGCCAGCGTCTGCGCATGCGCTCAAAAAACAAGTGAGTGAGGGCTGATAGAGCTGATATGCCAAGAGATACCCTGTAATTTGAGTTTGTTATGTATTCAAAGGTAGTTTTAGACATAGTTAAAGTATTTCTGTTCATTATAGATATATATATATATATATATATATATATAAAAGATATAGTTAGCCAACTACCTCTGCCCCTAAACATTTACAGGGTATACAAAAGGCAGTCATTGACGTGGCCAACCAACGATCGATGTGTGCACTTTGTTTTTCCTTTTGTTTTTCCTTTTCTTTTGTGATTTTTGCCCTGTTTTGTTATAATTTAGTTGGCTCAGCTCGTTTTTCTATTAATTAAAGCTGGGAAACTGGAAAGCCTGGAGGAGACTGGCTACCGTCTGCCGTCTACCCAAAAGGCCAGACTAAAATATTCTCACATAATTATTTACGATTTGACATAATCATCAGCGCTGCGCCTCATTGGCGGCCTTTTGAGCGCAACGCGAGCCATAAATTGTGCCTCGTCGACGACGACGACGATGATGATGATGATGATGATGATGAGCAGCAACTCCTGAAGCTCTAGGCAAACTATCATAATTTATGAGAGAAAGAGAGCGAGAGAGAGCGAGAGAGACTGAAATTTTAAGCTAAAAAACGAGAGAAATAAAAAGGATTAAAATGTTGCTTGGGTTCCTCTCTTTCGCCTTGCGCCTTGCTTATGCGCATGCGTGACGCATTTCTAACGAGTTTTGTGCCGGAGACAAGGATCCTTGGCTCTTTAAAGGACGAAAGCGAAAGGGTTGCACACACAGTCGCTCGCTCGCTCACATTTGCTTATGCAGATGAGCTCGTTCCCAACTTCGTCCGTTCGTTTTCGTTTTTTTTTTTGCTTTTCGTTTTTTTTTTTTGATTGGGTTTCGTTTTTTTCTTTCTCCTTTTTTTCGTGCTTTGCAAAAGGGTTTACGGTCCAGACGTCCGTCGAGTTCTTGTTTTTTATTTTGTATAAAAAAAGCGAATTTAATTAAATTTTTTTCTTATGGTCTCTCAGCATTGTGAGAACTTAGCGGCGAGGCAGCTCTATAAATATCATTTTGATACTCCAGCTGAAGCTGTAGAAGAAGAGCAGGAAGAGAAGGAAGAGGAGGAAGAAGCTGAAGAGAAAGAGCAAGTTTTTTATCTTTGAAATTTAGTTAGGAGAGGTGCAGAGCATAGAAGACGATAGAGATAGAGAGATACATATATGGTATGATAGGATCTGTCTATCTATCTAAATAGCTCGAATACTTTTCAATAGATTTAGTTAGATATCGAGTATTGTATACCCCATATACATCTATAACTAAAGTAACTAATCCTTTTCGCTCTCTAGTGATCGCCACATCTCGGCCTAGCAACGAGGCGGAGGTGCAGCTGTACCGCGTGCTGCAGCGCGCCAGCCTGCTGGCCTACTACGACACGCTGCTGGAGATGGGTGGGGACGATGTGCAGCAGCTGTACGATGCAGGCGAGGAGGAGTTCCTGGAGATCATGGCACTAGTGGGCATGGCATCGAAGCCCCTGCACGTGCGCCGGCTGCAGAAGGCGCTCCACGAGTGGGCCAACAATCCGAGCTTGTTTCAGGGAGCCATGCTGCCGCAGCTAGGTAAGAGAGAGAGAGAGAGAGAGTGAGAGAGAGACAGACATAGAGAGATAGAGATGAACTTACATTTGCCTATATCACTTCAGGTCTATGTGAAACACCCACCAAGCCCGTGCCCGCTTTGATCTTCAACTCGGACTCCACGCCCGCGCTGCCACGCCACAAATTCGCATCCTTTCATCCTGCAACTCCAGTTGCTCCCGCCGCTGTGGCTGCTTCGGTGGCGCCCTCTTCGGCTGCCAGTGCTCAGCTGCTGGCGCAGATTAGCACGCCCGTCCTCTGTCCCGCTCTGCCTGTGCTGCAGAGTCCAACGGCGACGCCGCTGGTGGGGAGCAACGTGGGCAGCTGTGTGGCTGGCGCTAGCACGGCGCATCAGGTCTCGTCCAGCTCGCCGCAGCTGACGCCTGTGCTCACCGAGCTGCAGGTGCAGCGCATCACGATGTGCGCCGAGAAGATCGCCCGACAGCTGCCGCAGCGGGAGCCGCGCGCGCAGACCTCCAAGAAGCGCACCACGCGCGAGCTGGAGCAGGTGATTGCCATGGCGGAGCACGATCCGCGGCGCATGGACGAGATACGTAAGTATTCGGCCATCTATGGCAGGTTCGATTGCAAGCGACGGCCCGAGAAGCCGCTGACACTGCACGAGGTCTGCGTGAACGAGGCGGCAGCACAGCTCTGCCGCAATCCCCAGACCATTTGGCTGCTCACGCGGCGCGATGAGCTCTTCCCGCTGGCCCGCCAGATCGTCAAGGACGCGGGCTTCGGCCACTCGGCGAGCATAGCGCGCTACGGCGGTCTGCTCACCCAGCTGCCCGGCCAGGCGCTACAGCGCACGGCCATCGACATGGACTGCGAGTCCAGCGATGCCATGACTGCCGCCTCGGCCTCTGCCTCTGCCTCAGCTTCGGCTGTCGGCGCTGCGCTGCCCATCATCAAGCGCCAGCGCCTCTCCTCCACAGAGGCCGCCCAGCTGCCCATCGAAATGAATCGGGTAAGGAAGACGGAATCCATTGAGCCTTGATCATTGATCTACATTCTAGATTATCTGGTGCAGTGCTTCAGCTTCAGCTTCAGCTTCGGCTTCCCAAAAACCGTTAACCCAACATTTTGCTTTGCAGCTTGTGGTGCGATCGAAAGATCATTCAGTTTACTAACGTCTGTCTGGCTAGAGGTTCTTTTTAGAATATCTGCCTTTACTTTGCTATATATATATATATATAGGTGTATATAGATCTTGTAGTCTTGCTTAGCTTTAGTGAAAGCCTAGTCGTATGTGTTTAAGTATTTCATAGAGGTCTGAGGTAGGATTTATCCCCTGACTTACTAGTATATATGTTTTTATCTGTATGATCTTGCCATATATATCTGTCTTTGACTTTTCTGTTCTTTATCTTTCTTTATTTTACTGCTTCATTCTTGTTCTTCTTCATCTTTCTTCAGTCTTTCTCTATCTCAGTTCTTCCGTCTTCTTCTTCTCTTTCCTTCTTTAAACCCCTAATCTTTGATTGTTCTATGACTAGGAATTAATATAGATATATATAGACCTATATAGGTATATTTGTTGTGTTTTTGCTCCTTGTAGTTATCTATATATGTGTATTATTATACAGTATTATTTTGTTTGTTATGCAACTATATTCAAACTAAGCTCTTACTCTATATTTTCCGTTTATACAGTTATTCGTTAACCTAACCTCACTTCACATAACCTAACAAACTTTAAGAAAGTATTTAGTTGTTCCACTTACCATAATTTGATTAGTTTTTAAGTTTTATATACCCCAAACTAACCTCAACTAATCCATACCTTACTGAGACAACTTATCCGTTTCTAGTTGTGACAAATCCTTATATATAAATGGTTCCGCTCAATCTCAGCCTAACCCAGCCTAACCTGACATCTAACAGTCCCAGTCTAACCTAATTTATTTATCTTTTACTTTTCTACCAAACGTTTTTAGTTCTTTTATCCTTAGCCCAGTGCACCCTAACCAAACCCTAACTAATCTCATGCAACCCAATCTCAGCCAATCTCTTCCCATCTATATCTATTTTAACCAAATCAAATCTAATCCTAATCTCTTATGTTTAACCCAATCACACTCTTTACTCTATCTCCACTTAGTTCTAGTTTCCCTATCTAGTATATAGTCTTCTCTGTTATATATATGTATATATATTGATATTGATACTTCTGCAATATGTGGTGTACCTTTCGTTGAGCCAATAAATAAATTTCGATTGCTTTTTGAAAACCCAAACGAACAACTCGTGTATTCCTTGCCTTGCTTAATGCGCAGCTTTATGCAAATATGCCCGAAGTTTTTAATCAACAATCTTTTTGAATACCAACAAAAAAATACCAAAAATACCCAAAAATACCAACCAAAAGGAAGCCGTGGAGGATTCGCGTTACAATCTGTTTGCGATGTACCAAAAGTTCGCCAAGCCGCCGTTCGATTTGACGGAAATAGCCAAGTTCTCGTAAGCTTAAATACTATATATTGAAGATATATCCATCTACTAACTATATCATACCTGTATAGACTGGGCAAGTCGGCGGACTTTGAGGACAACGACTCGCGCTTCTCCTTCAGCAACTCCAGCTCGCCGCCTCTGCCAGTGAGTATGTGTTGTGGAGCGTCCAAACGTCCCGTCTGATCAGCTAGCTGGCCATAGATATATCTTAAGTAATGCTTCTCCCTAGGGCAATGGTCTGGAAAGTGAAAGGTCGCCCGTCTCCTCGCTGGACGCCTGCTGTCCGAAGCCCAACGAAAGCCTCAGCCTGGCCGAGACTGTGGATCTGGCAGCTGCCGGCGTGCAGGTCATCTCGGCGGCGGGCGACAATATCATTGCAGTGGCCAATCCCGCCCTGGCACTCAGCCCGACACTGAACGAGGTGCTCAAGCGCAATGTGGCCTCGCCAGAGATCTAGAAATTATATATATATATATAGAGCTATATAAATTAGAAATATTTTCAGTGCAATTTAATTAAATTCAATTTGTTAGCGCTTAGTAATAGTAACTAAGTCCATGATTAGCTTGTACATCCTGTGATCTAAACTATTCTGTAATAAACATAAACGAGAGTGCTTCAGTCGCGCATATCCGACTGCCAGACACCCTGTATTGAGCTTCACTAAATATTCGACTTTTCTTGTGGAGGGTAACTCATGGGCTTATGGGCTCATTCGCTTGAGATCTTGAGGGATTTCAGTTGGTATTAGTAGTAAAATATATATGTATGTATATGGCAGACATTTTGAGTCGAGCCTGGAGGAGACTTTCCTGACTAAATATACTCTTACTTTCATTACTTTGATTCCTCGATACCTCTAGCACACATATTTAGATCTATCTACCTAGGAACCAATATACCCTTCACACTTTATAAAGAGTATATTCTTTGCTTTCCTGACTAAATATACTCTTACTTTCTTTACTCTGATTCCTCGATACCTCTAGCACACATATGTACGTAGATCTATCTACCTATGAACCAATATACCCTTCACACTTTATAAAGAGTATATTCTTTGCTTTCCTGACTAAATATACTCTTAGTTTCTTTACTCTGATTCCTCGATACCTCTAGCACACATATGTACGTAGATCTATCTACCTATGAACCAATATACCCTTCACACTTTATAAAGAGTATATTCTTTGCTTTCCTGACTAAATATACTCTTACTTTCTTTACTCTGATTCCTCGACACCTCTAGCCCACATATATCTATCTATCCATATGCCAATATACCCTTCCCACTTTATGTAGAGTATATTCTATGCCCTCTTTTATTTAAATTACTTAAAGATCATATCAAAATCGCATTTGAGGCGCCCACATTGCCGAGAAACGTTCGCTGAAAGGGCTAAGCGATCAGAGAATTGGGCAATTGATGGGCTCAGCTGAAATGGATCGTGTGAGAATTACCCCCGCCGAGTGCCGAAATCAATGGGAATTGTGGCCTGGCAAATTGTGTTTATATTTGCGAATTGTGGGTTTTATCCTTTTGTACACCTCTTGACTGTTGATGTCTTTTTTGCCAAAGACAAACCCTCAAAGGCTTTGTACCAGCCTTACCCAACCTAGGCCTGTCCTGCCCTGCCGTGGCCCGATTTTCGCAACGAGCTGTCAATAAAGATATCAGAGCTAATGATGATGAAATTAACACCCTTGTGCTAGGGGTATTCGCAAATCGGCTTGCGCATGCAAATTTTCATATGCAAATTTATTGATAAATGATCTTGGCTAGAGAATCTCAGGGCGGAGATCAATGCATGTTGTGATGCTGGCTCAATTGTTGGCTCAACAGAGCGTGAAAGGAAAGGAAAGTAGTTATGAAAGCAGCAGCAGCTGCGATTTGAATCCACAAGACAAGGAAATAGACAAAAGGATAACTCCTTTGCAGCACGGACATGTGGCCGCAAAGGCGCGGGGGCACAGCCCTTGATCTGATTAGATCTGTGCGCTGCGAGGGTTAGCTGAAGCGTGCCAAAAGGTGGTTTCGGATCTTTGGGGTGCTCCATTGTTGGCTTTGAGATGGCGCCAAATGTTCTGGAGATCTGCCCAGATCTGCTCAAATGTATTCAAATCCCGTCGGCTCACAATTAGAATGCAGTTCATGTCTCGGGCGGTCGGTAAACCTTCTTGGCAACCCTTTTAACACATGTACCCACCACCACAGCACAGCACATCACAGCACAGAAGAAAAGGACTTAGATCACGTCAGGGCCTGCCTGACCAAGACGTTCATTAGACGCATGATTGATGAGGCTATTTGCATAAGTCTTTGGCTCTGAGGCACGTTCGGGATTAGGTCATGAGAACAAAGCCCGATAGAGCTCTGCAGCCATCGTTAGTCATTATAATTACTATTATTATTATCATTATTATTATTATACAAGTTAGTTAAAATCTCTCTTAGGGCGTGTTCAACAGCTGCTCGATTATCCAGTCCATGAAGTACTGCGTGCTCGTATAGACGCCAGGTATCTCGGGCCGGGCACAGCCCACGCCGTAGGACACCACGCCAATCAGATAGAAGCGCATCTGTCCGTCGATCACCTCGGAGGTCATTAGCGGTCCGCCGGAGTCGCCTTGGCAGGTATCCTTGCCGCCAGCCAGGACGCCCGCACAGAGCACCGCGCTGTCGAACTGCTCCGGTGCCAGATAACGGTTCACCTTCGCATACCTCGTCTGGCAGTCCGAGTTCTCGAGCACGGGTATCATCAGCTGCATCAGGACGTCGGAGGACTGCCCGCCCTCCTGGGTCTTGCCCCAGCCAACGACAAACGGATTCGTCGACACATACGACTTGGCGCGCAGAGCCGGACTGCTGGGCATGCAGATGGGCACGATCGTATCCGTAAACTCCACATTCCGCTCCAGGTAAAGTACGGCGATATCTCCACGCCCGATGCGCCTATTATAACCCGGATAGCTCACAGACTGTGAAGAGAAATAGGGATGTTAAGCTCACAGATCTAGATACTATATATTAGTTATGTCTACCTTGGCAATATTTATGTCCACATGACGCGCCTCCGTATCCGTTCTCAAATCGTGTTCGCCCAAGCGCACAAATGTCCTAAAGGGAAGAGAATCTTTGAGTTTGAGAATTTGCCCTGATTCGATTCACTTACAAATCGTCGCGTATGCAATGGGCGGCTGTAACCACGTGCCTGGCCGTGATCAAGGTGCCGCCGCACTTGAATGGCGAGTAGGAGCCATCGTCGTAGCCGAGCAGGGCGATCCAGGGCCAGGAGCCCTGCTTGGCCGGTTCGCCGCCGACGACCTTCTTGAAGGCCGCTGCCTTGGGCGTAGATCCGCAGCCCTCCGCCACGGTGGGCAGACGTCGCGGCACCTCGCCCGTATTGATAGGCCGGACGGTTGTCGATGAGGGCAGCGTCTGGCCAGTGGGACAGCAGACCTGGGTGCCAATGCGACCGCAAACCAGATTCGAGGCCTGCAGCTGCTTGGCAAAGTCGGCGTCGGTTTGCCGCGCCTTCAGCTCGTTGTAGACGGAGTCGCAATTTCTGATTTCTGCAAGGCAATTCAGGACTTGTAGAGGAAGGCCTTCGATAGATGGACAGCTGTAGATAGACGCTTACCAACACACTCGCCCACCTTGCCGGGTGGAAAGCGACAGGTGGGACCACGTGGCTCTATAATAGAGCCAGAGGTGACTGGCGCCATGGTTGTTGCTCTTGTTGTTGTCGTACGCGGACTTGTTGGCAGGAAGGGATTGCGTTCCGTTACCGGCCGCGGGTCCACAAAGCCGCCCTCTGTGGGAAAGAAAGTGGGACTCGTGGGACTCTCTGTGACGGGGTTAGTAATCGGCCGAGTACAGCACACCTACAGCGAAAGCAAACAGCAGAAAGCAGCTTAAGCATAAGGAATTTGGGGGAAATAGAAGAAAGATCAACTCTACCAATGGATCGCCGTTGACGCTGCGAGTGCCGCAGCTGCGCTGCAGCTGGAATATGTAGTTCTGGGCGGTGCGTCTGTCGGTCTGCTGGAAGACATTCACCACCTGGGGACAGTAGCTCAACGCCACACAGCTACCATAGTAGTTCTCGGGCGTTATGCAGTTCTGCCGAACTAGAAATGGAATCAAGAAGCGAGAGTCAAGATTACTGATAGAGAGAGAGAGAGAGAGAGAGAGAGAGAGAGAGGAGAGGAGATGCGGCAGCAAAACTTAAGAATTATATTAAGAACCTTTCCTCGGGATATTAATATTCCAAAAACCAGATCCTAAAGTTTTTTATTGCCTCTTCATTCGAATTTTGAAGTCAAGTTCTGTTTCAGCATTATTTTATTCCAAATACCATTAAAAAGTTTTCTTTAGAGCAATAAATGTCGAGTGAGCTCCAGCTAATCTTAAGATATATAAAATTCTAAGAGTGAAACACAATATGAAATGATTTGAGAATTGAATGTATATATCAATCTACGATAAGCAGTAAGAGTTAACGGAAAATGGTGCAAAAAATTCCATTCTAAGACTTCAAAGAGACTTCAATAGATGGCTAGGATTTGCATATGTAGGAGATACGCCTACAAAAACTTGTTTGAGAACAGTTTTAAATTTGAGTTATGCTTGTTATGACAGGCTATGACAGCGGGTTACGAGGTAAATTTATAGCCGAGGAATAAGCTTCCATAGAAACAGTTAAATAGGCACAAGCAACAAGATCAATTAGACTACAGTGATTGATGGGATTGATGATTTGAATTACTGTTGATACCCATCAGCTATATATATATATATATAGTTCTATATATACTCTACTGTCCCGTGACATACTTCCGAGAAAAAACCCCAACTTTAATAGAATCGCCTCATTGGGATGTGTTTGAAATACTTAAAATTCTTCGAACTCTCTCTTTGCAGTCATTAACCATCCGGTGAAACGTGATCGCACTGTCTAAACGCATCTGCATAATTGCCAAAAATTTCAAAATAAATAATAATAAAAGCTGTAAGGAAACGGCGACTGGCATACAGCGGCGCTCGGCTGACCTTGGCGCTAGCTTGCAATGACAGTGACACTGACTGGTTTTACGGACTCAACCTGAAGCGTAATACCAAAAAAAAAGGCGTTCAATATACATTTTAATATGTATATGTATATACGTATGTATACCTGTAGCGCCAATTTCGAACAAGTTTCAATTAAAAACAATTTATTTTGCGCCGAAATACAAAAGACTTAGGCAACGAACTTGACGACTCACATGTATGCACGTTCGATTGCAATCAATGAATAATTAATTTCATCTTGTTCAAAATTTGTTAAACACGCACTTAAAAATATATTATATACATCCAGCGCACAAAGCTTAGCCAAATTTGAATGAGTTTCAATTGATGTGAAAACGAAAGACTCAAGCCACAAACTTGCGACTCCGAACAGTGCCAAATGAAGCGTAAATGATATTGTTGGGACTATAATATGTTTAGATAAAAATAGCCAAAGTGAATTTAATATCGAACCAGTTTCAATCGCTGGCAAATCGAGCAGCAAAAACAAAAGACTTAGGCAACGAACTCTGTCACATGCCCAACTCGAAATTGTAATTCGCCTATGATCAGCATTTAAATATGAATATGCAGATATACATACTGTATGTATATATATATATATGTATATAAATTTAGTATTTTATGGATGTGTCGCTGTTAATGGAACGGGTTTAGTCTCGTAATCACAACAACTTGTTTACTCTGCCTTTGTTTAGTTAGTATTAGAAGTTTCTCTAAGGCTGAGTGGAAGTGGAAGTGGAAGTGTGAGAGTGTGTGCGTTTGTACCTTGTCGTCGATTGAACTGGGCGGGCGTGGGCGTGGCCAGCCAGCCAAGCATTAACACAATGCACACCACCAGCTTCATTCTATCGCAGATTGATAGATGTGAGAGATATAGGAAAAAATCGTATCCAATTTCGCGTTGAGCACTCGCGACGTGCACGACTCGACGTACGTTATCAGACTGGAGCTGAGCGCGTCTTTCGGACCGGCTGCCAAGCTTCTTTAGAGATATTATTACGGGCGCAGGTTTTTTTTTTTTTACTTTATTTTTATTCTCTGACTCGAATTTGGTTTTGGACAACGCGTTTGCGTGCGCGATCAGCTATCGACGACTCGGCGCTCGACGGCCGAGTCGGGTTTTTATATATGCAGCGAGCGCGCTTCTGTTCCCAATGGCAGAGCATCGAGAGCGCTAATCTCATCAACTATTTAGTATATCAATTAAAAATCTCAGCAGCAGCAGCAGCAAAAAAAAATCACCAAATTCAACTGTAATTTTATGCAATTTTTCCCAACGGCGGAGTGAGCCTGATGACAAATCCCTTGGCGAGAATGCAAATTATAAAACGCATAAATTGCGACCCGATCCGAACTGAACTGCATTGAATCTCTGGCTATAATATCATGTTCCAGCGGCAATTACATCCGATGTGTTCTAATTGCCCAGAGATACTATATATATAGCAATAATTTGCATCAGATCTAGTGCTAAATGGCGCTCGCTCTCAAAGAGATTAGAGTGTGCACGAATAGAACATACCCTATATAGTATAGAATCTACAATAACTGTTGGCTAAGCGCTATTACGGTACCAGGGTGATCGAAGTACTCATTAACTAAACAGCCGAGAGTGTCTTTAAGGTTGAGACTGCTCGACTAAATACATACCCTGTAGAGCAAATATGCTATAGAGTATAGTTTATATAGGGTACATTTGGATATTGTAGGATATTTGGATATTGTAGATCTATATTTATCGATAATTGTTGTATGAATCTATATTTAACGATAATTATCGATTGATTGATATCTATAATCGATAATTATCGTTTATTTGGCAATGTGTTAAGCTAAGATTGATATACTCTGCAATTATACAACATAAGAACCATAGAAGGGTCTATGGAATAAAAAACACTCCCATAAAAGTGCTTGAATAATAATGCGGATCCAAATATGATATGCGAATAGTTAGTTATATTTTAAAGCTTTGTGAGAATAGCTATATAATTAAACTATTGATGCAACTCGCTGAGATATTTTTAGATGCGTTCGCAAAGTGAATAGAGTATATTTGTTGTGTTGAATGTGCCTCTAGCTAGATTGTGTACACAAGTGAGTTAAGGTCAGGCCGGGTATTTTGGAGTCGATCAAATGAAAATTTATACCTAATAACAATTATACCTTACTTTAGCTAGACTTCAATGCTAACTATGGCTGGGTATGTGTGTTAGGGTATACAATTAGACATATGCGTTATAGATGTATGCTTCAAATATGTGATGGACGTGTGAAGTGACAGAGAAAGAGAGCGAGAGAGCGAAAAAGAGAGGAACGAGAAAGAGAATGTTGTCGTTCGCCGTTTGTCATTGTCGAGTTTTAGGAATTGAAAGTGAGTCAAAGCGAGGTTTACTTAGCACATAAATACTTGAGCAGAGCTTGAGCAGAGCTTGAGCAGAGCTTGATCATGGCTGGATCAGAGGCAATTGAGTGGTTAAATTATTTAAACGGATTTGGCCTAATGAAGCTGTAAGCTGACAGACTAATCGTTGACTGTCAACTCGTGCGGCATACATTAACTAAAGCCTATTTGTTAATCAACAGACGAAGCTCAGCCAACGAGTTCTCATCTCGTACGACCCAAGATCGACTATCGCCGAGCCGACGATCCGACGATCCGGCGATGATAAGAGCTGAGATTTGTTTGTATGCATTCGCTGTGTGAAGCACAGGCTGATTATGAGAGCGAGATTACGGTTTAGTTGGCGACTTGCATTGCATCTAATCGATGACATAGGCACTACACTGAGAGAAATTTCGATAACAAAACAGAAAGAGAAACCACATGAACATCAATTGTCATATCAAATGATACTCGCCTCGTTCTCGCAGTGTATTTGCGTGCATTGGACTGGAATCTGCTCGGAATGCCGATCAGCTGGGAGCCCATTGTTATGCATAGAATGCGAGCGCATATCATAGAACATCATATTATACAGAGGCTCAATGTCGTCGATGGGTGATGAGTAAGTCGATGGTGAGAATGTCGCAATGTCGTGAGAAGGCGGGAAATTCAGATGATTCCAATAGTAGCTCCTGCTGGCCAGTTCCGGCTTGCACATGGTTTATGGAGCATAAGAAGGGCAACTCGAAGCGGTAGACTACAAAATCTGATTGGGTTTGCTTAATGCTACGACTCACGGGAGCTGAAAGAGAGAGAGGGAGAGAGACAGTGTGGAAGAATGCATAACACGCGCTCTTCCGTTATATTTATAAACTCACTAAATCAAGCTCATCTTCAGCGGAATGAGTATTTCAGTCTGGAAATACCCAGTTTGTAATGCTCGCATGTTTACAAATATAAGTTTAGTTTTGATGCGGAAAAGAAAATATAAATAAATAAATTCATTTCATTTACATAAGGGACTTTTTACGAGTGTTTTTTTGGAGGTATTTAAAGGGTAAAGATTTTCTATATAGAGGGAAAATTTCAGCTCTAAAATAAAGCTATTTGGCTTTGTATATGGAGTATATGATAAGTGATAATGTTGATGAAGATGAGGATGATTATTATGATGATGATTATTATGAAGATGATGATGATGATTAATGTATGATTTATGTTTCGATCACACACAACTAAGAGTCTCACCTAAAGATAAGATTAAGTCTAGGAGCCTCACTTATGCAAGAGGCAGAGCCTTTCATATCTCTATTCTTATCTCCACTATCTTTGGGACAGGCCCAGACGCTGATCACTAGCTATCCCCATATCAATATATATCAATCTATATTTATTTAGGTCAAATGTCGCTGTCTCTACGTAAGATAAGCACTCAAAGGGAAGTTCAGTCAGCGCAGCTGCTGTCAGTGGGTTTCTAAGGAATGGAAAAGGTAGTTTTAAAGATACAAAATAGATTTAAAAAATGTTATAAAATATTGATATAAATTATTTACAAGAAAAAATTCAAAATGAAAACTATAATATATAAAATGTAATATATAATATAAAAATTAATAAAATATTTATTTAAAATATTTATAAAAAAAAAGTTTTAAAAATATATTTATAATGTATTAAAAATATATATATATATAATTTATATATATGTATGCCCAAAATATGACATGGTATAAATGATGTATCTAAGACGTATGTATTTGATGCTTAATTTTGATTTTCAAATATTTTTATTATTCATTCTTTCTTTCTTTCTTTTTTTCAACGCCTTCTGCCTATGGCCGCTGCAGCCAGCGTTTGCTGTATCCAGTTAATGTAGCTGCTGGTTCTGGTGTAGACGCCGGGAAAGCCAGGCTTGGCGCACTCGTAGCCAAAGGAAACAATGCCCAGCAAGTAGTAGCGATAGATGCCGCCATCGAGCTAAGATAATAAATACAAATATTTATAGCGTGAGCACAAAGTCAAGAGAAGATTTGATTGTTTGGCTGTCGTGTGAGTTCCCCCTCCACCCCCCCTCGGCGAGATGGCAACAAACTCAGTCACCTTGGGGGATTTGTGGCTGTTTTGGTGGCTCAATCAAGATCAAAACAGAAACAGAAACAGAAACTGGTTCATTGGTGACTCAGCCTGAGCGCTGTGTGTAACTGACCTGCGGCAGCATTAATGGTCCACCGGAATCCCCCTGGCAGGCGTCGACTGTGGAGCTGCCAGCACAAATTAGCTGCAAGAGAGATTGGAATCAGAAAGAGGATCGAGGAGACTTAAAATGATGTAAGACATATGTCTTTCTCTATACAACCCCAGGTTGTTAAACTCTTCGACTCTGGTTTACCTTGTCGCTGAACTGAACAAACTGAAAGACAGATTTGTAGCTCTGTTGACAGCTCTGCCGTGAGACGATCGGCACCTGGGCATCCCGCAGCACATTCGAGGTGGCGCCCTGGTGCTGTGTTGCCCCATAGCCGGCCACAAACGGATTCATGCCCACGAATTGGTCCTCCAGCTGAAACCGGCTCGACTCTGGCAGGCAAATGGGGCGAATGTCAGCTGGGGAAAGGTAAAAGATATCGTAGTATATTGGAATATATATATCATATATATATCGTACAAAATAAGAGAGAAGAGAGAGAGAGAGAGAGAGAGAGAGAGAGAGATAATGGTATAGATAGGCAAACAGACGGATGGAAAGACAAACACAGCTCACAGCCTATAGACTCTAATTGGTTGAGTGAACAGCGCAAACTAGAAAACGCGTATGGCAGCCACTCAACGCTAGATGGCGCCACAGCGATACGAGATGAGTGTAAAACGTTAATCAACTGAGTCAAAGGCGTATAAGAAGTTGATTGACTATTAAAAAAGAGTATAAGAGATAAATGAGCTCAGTAAAAAAGTATAAGATCATGAAAATATAGTATAAGCCATTAATAGACTGGAAGTGTTTCATAAGTAGAAAAGTATAAGAGTTTGATCAGCTTTGTAAACAGAGTATAAGATCAAAACAAACTCTAACAGGAGAGTATAAGATGATGATGAACTATATAAATAGAGTATAAGACATGAATAGACTCAAAGAATGCCGTAATTATAAAAGTATAAGAGTATAAGAGTTTGATTGACATTGTAAGAGATAAGCAAACTCTGTTAAAAGAGTATACGAGCTTGATCAACTATGTATATAGAGTATAAGACTGAGTAATTGACTGTATAAGAGTTTGTAAACAGAGTATACGAGATAAGCCAACTCTGTCAAAACAATATAAGAGTTTGATCAACTATATCAACAGAGTATAAGACATTAATAGACTTTGTCAAAACAGTATAAGAGTTTTATAAGCATTGCCAATAGACAAGTATAGAGTCTTATTATATAGATAGCGTCTAATATTAGATATTTACAGAACTTCCCCTCTACTCACCGCTAGATGGCGCCTCGCCATTCAGCTCAATCAAGGCTATGTCATTCGCTATGGCAGACAAATCGAACTGCGGATGCACAATCGTACGCCGTATACGATAGTCCATGACACCCGCCTCATTCGAGTTGGACAGATCCCGAGCGCCCAGCCGCACCAGCGTCAGCATGGAGTTGATGCAATGCGCCGAGGTCACCACAAACTGGGAACTGATCAAGCTGCCGGCGCATAGAAAGTCCAGGCCATTGCGATTGTTATCCTTAAAGTAGCCCAGGGCAGCCATCCAGGGATAGGCACCTGGTGGGAGAGGAGACAGAAGAGTTAAGCTGAGAGTAAATAAGTCAAGTCAAATCGAATCTTACCCTTGCGCACGGGCAAGCCGCCCACGACGCGATTGGTGGTGGCGCCACCTATGCCACAGCCGCTGGAGCTGCTCGCGCCACCTGGCTGCGAGGGGAAGACAGGCAAAGGCACAGGAGCAGGAGCAGGAGCAGGAGCTGGAGCTGGTGCGGCTGTGGGCAGTGGAACTGGACGCAGCACAGTGCCAGGTTGATTGACAGGCGGCGTGGGCTGAAACACGGTAATAGGCGGAGGCGGAGGCGTGGTCGGACCGCTCAGAGAGGAGAAAGAGAAACCAGCAGATGATGAAATCTGCGAAATCTGCTTGGGATGGCGGCTGACCAAAGGCGTTTGAGTCGTGGCACAGCAAACCTGCAAAGGCAGCCTTAGTATAAGTCGAAGAGTGGGACACTGTGGAGTGGGATTTACCAGGAAGCTGGAGCCATCGAAGCCACAAATGGACTGTCCGAGAAACGTCTGGAACTCCTGATCCGCTGTGCCCGACTGGTACTCCTGGACGAGATGCGCGCAGCTGGTCAGAGGGACGCAGCTGCCAGGGCGAGCGCGTGCATCATTGCAGCTCTCTGGAGGCTGGAGCTGGGCTGGAATGAGTGACAGATTTGGGTTGGTGGTGCAAGTGCAGCGAGTGGTTCGGAATAAATTTTCTTTTCTTTTCTTTTTTTTTTTATTGCGCAAACAACTAGAACTAGATGAGGGGAGGAGGCTGAGGGTTCTCTAAGCTGGAGCTAGTGGAATTTGATGCGCCGACGACGACGACGGCGACTCGGAGTGAGCGGCATAAAGACCATCATATCCGAGCCCAGGAGCATAGTGGAGGTCAGCTGTTGCTGCTGCTGCTGCTGACGGGGATCGATGCAGGGGCAGTTGGGGAGCGGCGACAATCCGCCCGGCAGGCAGACGAAGGGCGAGGAAGGACAGGTCGGGGCGGGCAGCGTAGTGCCAGCTGCAGTGGTTGTGGTCACGCCCGCTGTGGTTGTGGTGACGCTGCTCGTGGTGGTGGTGGTGGTGCTGCCGCTGGTCGTCGTTGTCGTTGTGGTGATCGGCGGCAAAGGCGGCGTCGGCTGGAACGTCGGGTACACTGCATTGGACGTGGATGTGGGCGTTAATGGCACTTGAGCTGGCGGCACTGGCAACGGATAGACCGTGAAATAACCTGTGGGATACGCCGGACACCAGCCCTTGATGCTGGCCAAGTACGAGAGAAACGGCCAAAAGTAGACCTTCACACAGAACTCCTCCAGCAGCATGGCCCCAGGATGCGTTGCGAAGCGAATCTCGACTCTCGACTCGTGCAACTGCCCCAACTGCTCAGCGCCAACTGCTCCAGAGCTGGCCAATGGCCACCATTTTTCAGGCCATCAACCGAAGCCATTCAAATTGCATTGCAACAAATTATTTCAATTTTCATTTAATTCGAACGTTTTGTGGACTTTTCGCTTGACTTTTTACAGAACGGAAGCGCAGCAGACAGGGCCGCTCCAAAGGTTTTTGGCCGCAATAACAGTGAAATTTCGATTTTTTATCAAAAAAAAAAAAACGTTTTGAAAATGTTTTAAAAACTTTATAAATATTGCCTTTGGCTCTACATGAATCCATATGACTACATATGACTACGTATGACTACATATGACTACATATGGCTACATATGAGCGCTTATTACTACATATGACTACATATGACTACATATGACTATATATGACTACATTTGACAGCATATTACTACATATGACTACATATGACTATATATGACTACATATGAGCGCATATTACTACATATGACTACATATGACTACGTATGACCGCATATTACTACATATGACTACATATCACTATTTTCTATCACTTTGGCCTCGGCACAGACTTGCAGGCAATAAAAAAAATCTTTAAAAAATTCTAGAAAAATATTTAATAAATTCTCGAGTTAAGTAAGAATCAGAAAAATGTATTTTAAAGAATTTCCAGCTATTAGGAAAGCTACAAAAATTAATTGTAGAGAGCAGAACCTATTAGAACATATCTTAAAGTACCAAAAAGATAAAAATACCAGAAAATAAATGTAAAAAAAATATTTTTTAAATTTTTAAATTAAAAAAAAATTCAAATAAAATTTAAATGAAATTATGATCGACCAAATATATATTTGCCAGCTCTTAAGAAATATATAAAAAATAATTGTTGAGAACTGAATCTATCCTTAAGTATAAATTGTTTCTTGATACCAGAAAATAATTGTTAAAAATATTTTTAAAATTTAAAAAAAAAAATGTAAAACTAAAAAAAAAATTCAAATAAAACTTAAATGAATTCATGATCGTTCAAATATATTTTTAAAATATAAATTTCAAAGTTTATCATTTTCAATGCCTGAACCGAACCTGTTCGCATTTCTCTGCATGCAGCTGTTGTCACAAGCCCCCCAGCCCACCTCCCCCTCCGCCCACCTTCGCCATGCTTTGTTAACTTTTTGGTGGTAAAAAATTAAAATAACTGGGCCACTGACGCTTGACATCCGATTAGGTCGCGCGCTATCAGCGATCGTGTTAACTGCTGTTTACATGACACAAATTTCCGAGCCGAATAAATTCGAGGCGTTATTAAATGAAGTCACAGATTTGTTTATGCATTTGTCACGATCGCAATCACAGAATGTTTCGAATAAAACAATAAAGGGATAAACTTACAGTTCGCCAAATCGAACATCCAGACAAGGCATATCCAGAGTACGAGCTGCCGCCAGCTATATAGTTTATATAGTTTCGCCATTGCTGCCGACTCCGACGCGTTCCCCTTTAAGCGAACTTCAGTAATGCACTGAGCTACGGCAGCTGCGACGACTCCGAACTTAAAATGGAAATGGAAATCAAAATAAACATGAAAAAAGAAGAGAACATGCCTACAATTATTTCGATTTATGATGCTTTAATTGTCGCAATTTTCCAAATTAAATCTAATTCATTTGATTATAAACCGACAACAACAAAAAAACGATGTGTGTGCGATGACAGTTGGGTTGAACTTGAAAAAGGTAAAGCACCCGTTGAACTCAGCATCAAGGTCTAACTAACTATAACACACTAACATGAAAGACATCAGCTATACATAGCTGTATATATATGATTGACTGATTTATGCAGTCTAGCCTTAAGCAAAGGTAGACAACTGCATTTATGAGAATTGCAGAGAAAGGCATCCGCTGAGAGCTGAAATTTGCTTCTTCTAGCCATTCTGCTACTGCTGATTCGCCTAATCTTCCCCCAAGATATAGCAAAGCCTACTCGAGCTACTCATGAGAATCGCAGAGAAGAGCGCTAACTAAACATACAGTAGACTTCACATTATGTTATGCATTGCAGAAGAAACAATGTATGTTGGCTCTAGAGCAAACTATCCAAGCTAAATTATATCGTGTATAATCCATATATATATCCAACTCTACAAATAATTTCTATATTTTCGGATGCGCTTATTTATTGAGTTTTTGGCTTTTTGTCAGTTAGGCACAGTTAGGCTAAAGTATTTTGGTTTACATTGAGAGAGACGAAACGGAAAAAATGCTCTAAATCTAAATGCCGACTACGACTACCTCGTGTACTCGTACATACAACATGCATACATCACATCGAATAGGAACTATGGTATAAGTAGTATATAGAGTGTAATATTGGAGTATATAATTAAAATTTCTCAGTGTTGTCCAGTAGCGATCCTCGTCCATTTATTCCCGGTGCTTGCAGTCGAGAAAGAGCTGCGCCTGCGACTGAACGAATCGAAAGATTTCGAGCAGCATTTCGTTGGAGGTTTTGCAGTTGCCCTGCTGCGGCTCAAAGAAGCCACCGGCACCACCAGCACCGCCCACCGAACGCTTGCCCCAGTCCGGCGAGAATGTCAACTGGAATAGGGCGAAAATTATTAAATTAAAATAAGTCCTCCAGGACTCGGAGTGAGGCTCACCTGACACTCCACACAGGCCAGCAGGAAGAAGAGCACAGCGGCAATCAGGACTTCACTCTTGCAATTCATCTTGGCTACTATGAGCTATGTAGCACTTGGGAGCTGCTTTTATAGCTCTCTGATGGACCAACTTGCCAGACGGTCCAATTAACTAAGGACACTTCTAAGGCTGCTCAGGCGTCAGACAACGGCTGCGTCGCAGCAGCTCTGACGTCATTCATTTAGAAATCAATCAAAGAGATGTAAGATTAAAGATATACATGAAATTAAATGTGAAAGATATGTATGAGTGATATATGAACCTATATAATATGTAACCTATATAATAATATGTATATGATATATTTTGTATATAATATGCCTAGATCAATTGTGGATCAGCTTCTTCTGCATCCTTAAAGGCAGCTTTATCATTATCCGAATTGGCGTAGATATATATATACTATATATTTTGTCAGCTGTTAGGTCTAGAAGTATATGTGTGGCAAAGTTCAGGTCTCTAACTTTAAGATAAGACAGATAGACAGGCGAACAGATGGATGGAAGGATTGAAGGAACGATCCAAACTCTTTCCACTTGATTATCATAAATATAAAACTTGCCCATAGCTCTAACCACCCACAGTGAGGAGTAGATGATAATATATCCAAAGAAGTAATTTAGAAACTCAGAGAAAAACTTCCTCCATACTATATAATTTCTAAATGAATAAAATTGCAACATTTTGGAAGCATTTGTGATTTGTATGTATTTATTAGACTTGCGCATATATATATACTTTGTATTGCATATATATAAATATATATGCATATATATAGTATTAAGAATCGTTAAATTAAGCAGTGTAGTAGTAAAACAAAGATTATATATATAGATGTATATAATATAAAAAGAACGTTACACACTTTGTATAAAAAAAATGAACATAGAATAGAATTTCATAGAGGTTTACAAAATATTATTGTTTTGTGCGTTTTATCAAATTCCTTTCGTTTTATAAATATTAATATAATGCTAAAATTATGACAAGAAACAAATTGTTTATTCCTCATTATTAGTTGTTGTTGTTGTTGCTTCTGTTTGTTGTTGTGTTTGCATGTGTTTTGTTAATTATATAAATTGTATTTATTTTGTATGTTTTATTTCTTGTTATCAATGCGCTGACTAAATGCAACGAGAACGAGGCACTCAATTTGTTATTAAACACAACACAATCTTTGATTACGCTTAACAACAGAACCCGAATTATATATATAGATATATATTATTAGTAAATAACAATACAAATTACAATAACACATTAATGTTTGGCTTAATCGAACAAATTAACACAAACATTCAAAAACTTGGCTTCAATTACAAAAATTTCTCGCAAAAATTTCTAATCATAAAAAACATTTTTTGTCCTTAATTGTTGCACTTTTTGATCAACAAATAATATTACAAAAATATATATATATATATATATATATGTGTGTCTGTGTGGGTGTGTTTGTATATGTTTTTATAAATGTTTATATATATGTATGTATGTATGTATGTATGTATGTATGCATGTATTCATGTAAGTATTTATATGTTAATGTGCTGTGGACTTATTGAGTTTGCTTTGCTAAGCTTTGCTTTCGTTTCATCTTTGTGTTTTTGTTTTGTTTTTAGTTAGTTAGTTTAACTGGCGAGTGGGCGTGGCATGAGCTTTTAGACAATTCATTTAATGTTCAGGCAGTTAACAAAATGCATTTCGTTGGGCTTCTGCTGTAGCTGGGTTCACTTCGGTTTACTGGGTCATCGGAATCTCTCTACTTAGCTCAGTCGACGCGTGTTTTTTAATTAATTATAAAAATTTTGGTGTTATACTCGTTACATTCGTATTCTTCCTCTTCTTGGTTTGCAGAGATTCGTTTTAGCTGCCCCACTTACATCAGGCAACACTTCTTCTTGCCCTTCTTCTTGAAGCCCTCCTCGATATAGGGTCGTTCGGCTATTTGAAATTTGCGCACAATGCGCACCAGCTCGTGGAACGCCTGGTCCACATTCACTCGCAGCTTGGCACTGCACTCAATATAGGGTATCATAAGGTTTCTGCTGGTGTTCTGTGCCTCCTCCAGCGAGACATGACGCTGATGCTCCAAATCGCATTTGTTGCCCACCATCAGCATGGGAAACTCATCGCGATCCTTGACACGCAAGATCTGTCGCTGAAATTTGGGTATTTCATCGAAGCTGGAATGATCGTTCAGCGAGAACACGAGCAGGAAACCCTCGCCGGAACGCATATACTGTTCACGCATAGCGCTAAACTCCTCCTGGCCAGCTGTATCCAGAACTGTTATTGGATTGACATAAATTACTCATATATATAGATTTATTTATAGCTCCACTCACTATCCAATTTGGCGGGCACATCATCGATGACACACTGCTTCGTATAGGAGTCCTCGATGGTTGGATCATAGTCTGTCACGAAATAGCTCTGTAATGGTTAAAGACAAATAGATTAATACACTGCAAATCAGTTCTAATGGTAAACAAAATATTATATATTGATATGATTAGATAAGTTATAGACTAATTAATCAGTTCTTCTGTGAATTAGCTAATAACTAAAAATAACAAGTTGGAGTGCTTGACCGGCTGTTCGAGTTGAAGATACCCTAATTTTGTTAGATCTACCTGACTGTTGAGACTGATTTTGTTAGATCTACCTGACTGTTGAGACTGATTTGGAATATATGTACATACGTGGAGAGTAAGAGTATAAATGAATGAGAGTATATATGTATGTATGAATATAGAGTAGAGTATTAGTTTATAATATATATATTATTTTGACAAAGCGAATATGCCCTGTTTAGTTATTGGCAATGGGTATGAAACATATTAATTTTTTTAAATTTTATATATATAAATATTGTAAAAATATATATTAAAAATTTGTAAAAATATTTTTTATATATTTTTTTTTATTTTATATTTTCTTACATTATTTTTAATTTTTTTTAATATTTTCTGTTTTTATATATGTACATACATATATGTCTACATATATATTTTTTTGTATTTCTTATATTTTTCTATATTTTTATTTATTTTCCATATTTTTTATATTTTTCCACATTTTTTTATATTTTTCCATATTTTTTATATTTCTCCATATTTCTTTTTATATTTTTCCATATTTTTTATAATTTTTATAATTTTTCTATATTTTGTTTATGCATTAAAATTTTGAATGTCATATACATATATACTCATATATTTATTCACATTTATATTTGGAATGCTATTTTAACCACTGTGCAGTGTATAAAACCTTTTGAAGCACTTTTTGATTTGTTTACACACAGTTTAATGCGCTACTTCAGTTGATGAAAATCTTGGCATACATAAAAACAAATGTTAATGCATGTGTGTGTGTGTGTGTGTGTGCATATGGTACATATATACACTATTTGTATATATGTGAATGGCTGTGGCATGGGCAGATGAGGATGACGCAAATAACTAAAAATAAATATTGCTAGGCGCATTGCCACATTTTGTGAATGGTGCGACGGACGAATTAAGAATGAGACCGTGGTCGTGACCATGACGAACACCCCGTTAGATTGACCTCAGTTCCACACACACTCCACACACACACACATACACATACACATTTATATGGATATATACCAGTCGCAATATCCGTTTAGGCCGCTCAACTGGGCAACGCCCTTAAAATATGCCAATTTTCCAATTCGAATTAAATTTTCAGTTTGATTTCGCTGCGCTGATCTATGCTCAAAAATATGTAGCACACACGCACATACACCTCTATATATGTATATATTGCCAAACAAAGTAAGTCGCTTGTTGCTTTTGCCAAAACAAGGGTCCAGCCCACTTGTTACGTTACGCCGCGCCCCTCCGCTGTTGCGTTGTTGAATTTAGAGATGCGCTACGCTATTTATTACCGCTAAAAGTCACTGTTATGGCGACTTTATGATCACATTTTTACACCAATGCGCAACACTGTAGCGTTTGCTTATACAGCAACATTGACGAAGATGACGGCGACGACGTCACCAGATCTTTTCCTGTGCCCCTCACCTGTATGAATTGTATCGTTATGGCTGATTTTCCAACGCCGCCGCCACCGACGACCACCAATTTATACGTTTGCATTTGCATTTTTCTGTGTTGCGTCGTCGAATTTTCTATTTTCTCTTATTGTTATACCGTCCGCGAAAAAAATTCAACTAGAAATACACGAATGTATCGACGTAGCCGATAACATATCGCCCAGAATCTCATTACGACTAGTCGATAATATTGCACATCAACATATCGCCCAGGGTGTCATGTCGAGTAGTCGATACCACAGCTGATGTCTGCAAGGCTGCTCTATCAAATGTTTTTGAAGTCATATTCAAGTTGGTAGCTATGCTTAGAGATCAGGTACACGTATGTGAAGCAATTAGCCGCGCAAATGATTTAACTCGATAGAAATCAACATATTACCCAGGGCTGCATAGCAACTACTCGATAGTTGGAGATTGCCGCCTTACTATCGAAATCAAATATGGAGTATTTTTCGCATTCGCTCAACAAGTTGTTTTAGACTAAATATTTTATTGGATAAATATATGGTAATGTTTAATGCTACTGGGACTCGGCAGCCACGCACAGGCGCGCCAAAAGGCTAGTCAACTGCAGCAGTGAATTACATCCGTCGACAATCTTCATGTGCGTAATGCCAATTTCTCTTATGAAGTTCAACTTCAGTTGTTCGTCCACAGTCAGCCGCTTGCAGACGCGAAATATGTTACCAATGATATCCTCCGGCGCGTAGCCGAGGCGCCACAATTTGGCCAAGATCTTGTAAGCCTTGTGTATATCATTGGCGGCACAATGCTGCAGCATATCCTGCAACAGCATCGGATGCGGCTCATCGCACACCTTGAAGACATTCGCGCCCGTAATCTCTCCGAATCCTTGAGCCGTGGACTGCAGGTTATTGAGACCTTGTCGCATGTCGCCCTGTGCCGTAAAGACAATCGCCTCCAATCCGTCCTCGTCGTACTTGAGCTGCTCTAGTTGGCACACCTCGATGAGCTTGGCTAGCACCTGGGCATCCGACAGCTTGCTAAAACGGAGCATGGCACAACGGGATTGAATCGGCTCAATTATTTTCTCGCTCGTATTGCAGGCAAGGGCAAAGCGCGTTGTGTTGCTGTAGATTTCCATGGTGCGTCGGAGCGACTGCTGTGCTCCCTCTGTCATGCTGTCCGCCTCGTCCAGGATGACGATCTTATGGCGGCCACGAGGCAGCGTGACCTTCTGCTGGGCAAACATCTTAATCTTATTGCGCACCACATCGATTCCACGCTCGTTCGATGCGTTCAACTCGAGCACCGCATCCTTGTAGCTGTCGCCCAGTAGGATGCGCGCCAGACACTGTATGGTTGTTGTCTTGCCTACGCCGGGTGGTCCCTGCAAAGCATTCAGCATTAGTTATCATGACATTTGCACTAATATTCACAAATAATTTACAGCAATTATAATATTTGGCGAATTGCCTTGGGTGGAGAAGACGGACAGGCGGGCGACTGTGTCTTCATTGCCTACAATTTCATCGAACTTAACAGGCCGATACTTTTCAATCCAAGGAAAATTGTTGCGCTTGTCCACAGCCACAATTCCTGTTTCCTCTGGCATTTCTCTTTTATTTGATTAAATTAAAATTTTTGACTCCGGACGCACTTGCAAAAATAAAACGCGGGATTCGATAAATTCATTTGGCATTATTTAGCACATATCGTTTCGATGTGAGTCACGTAGCAGTCAGCTAAATGATTGAAACAGCAAACTGTGCCAGCACCACGTATATCGAGTGAATGTGATCGAGTGACATTATCGCTGCGCATGATAGTTGTGTGCTCAGTATCGATAAGTGTAGATGTAGAAAAAATATAGTGAGAATATGGCGAGTCTTGAGGGCCAGCATGAAAATTATTCGAATAACCCAGCAGGTATGCATAAAAAAGTGAAACAACCAAACAAAATAAAACTACAAAACAGTGCGCGTTAAATGGCCAGTGAAAGAATTGAACAAACAATACGCGTAACAAAGAGCCACGAGAAAAATTTGTTGGTCGAATGGGCAGCAGCAGCAGCAACCAAGACAACGACGACGACGACTCACACTCGAAAAAGCGAACGAAAAAAAAAGAAGAAGCCAGAAGAAGTGTTTGCTTCATATGGGTGAAATTTGCCCCCGTGTGTTTTCTCAAGTTCCTTAGAGTGTGTGTGGCTGTTGTTTTGCCAGCGCTAAATCCCCCCTTACCGGAGTTTTGAGTTATAAATAAAATTTCGTTCAAAGTTTCCAGAGGAAAAACATATTCGCCGTCATCGCGGCCACAGCCACAGTCATCGTGAGGCAGCAGCTGCGCTGCAGCTGCACATTTGTTTGTGTGCGTGCGTGTTTGTATGTATGAGTGCTTTAGTGCCTGTGTGTGTGTATGTGTGTGTGTGTGTGTGTATGTTTGTCCGTCTGCCGCCGCCAACTTATCAAGTGCGTGTTTTTTTCTCTCCTTGCCCTACAAGTGCAAAACAGAAGCCGATTGATTTTCCTTTTCTTGGCCTTTTTGTTACATTCTCATATTCATTTCGTTTTTGGACTCTATCGAGTGAGTGTTCGCAAAAAACAAGTGAAAATTCGTGGAAAAATAGTAGTAGACGGCGGGGCTGAATGAACTTTACAACAAATATTTCTTACGAAACCAAAACACAAACTAAAGTGTTTATTTTGCTTTTGTTTTCGTTTTCTTATTTTTTGTTTTTTCTTTATTTACTTGCAGTGGAAAACATACCCAAACGACCAGAAAGCCGAGAGGGAAGCGCCGAGCGAAAAGGTAAGACAACGATTTTAATACACTACTCTAATTATTATATATGAATGTGCGAGTGCGTGTGTGTGTGGGGTGTATGTGTCTGTGTGTGTGTTATGTAAATTTTACATAGGCGACTATTGCATGCTCTTACTGCGCGTATAAACAAAGCTAATGGGGAGGCATAAATAGTTATATGTTAATAGGTCTGCTATTTTATGGGCTACCCTCGTTAAAGCTAATATTATATTATGATATCATGCACCCAAGGCCAATCGATATAGGTAATCTATGTAGAGTTTCATAATTTTTAATTTTAGCACAAATATGTCACATATACTAGAAACACTTCAGAGATATGAACATGGGCTTAAAGTCTGAACTGAACTGCCCCTGCTGTAGGGTATGCTGCTTCTGTTAACAAGTTTGTAACGCATTGAGCAAGGTTGTGTCTACGTAAGTATTTAGCGAGGATAAAGTGGGAAAGTAATTGTATATGCATATATTCTAATATATCAATGTCAAAGCAATTTCAATTAAACATTTAGAATTGTCAACAACAAAAAATATTGTTTATAATCAAAAAAATCCTCTTCAAGGCTTACGTTACGTTTCACTTACGTAGATCGGCTCTGCACTACGTTGCATGCCTGCTGACAAAAGCCGAATGCTCTGGTAGCGCGCAAGGGCAATGCAAAATTCTTGTGTCTCTAGGGGCAAAGCGCGAGTGGGCTGCAAATGCGCCGGAGCCAAAAGCGAGCCCATGGAGCAGACTAAAAAAGAAAAACACTAAAAGGTGGGCGATACATATATGTATACACATACATGCATGTATAGTTTCATAGATGATGCGTCGCTGTCGTCTGCCAACGTTCAAGGTTGTTGACTCTTGCATGATCATTCACACACACACACATACACAGGTAATGATAAGCAAGTTTCGCTATCTCGGCGTTGCTGTTATGGAAATGTCTCCAGATAAAATAGAAACAGAGCTGGGACTAATGATACCATGCCAGTTGTGTTGCAGTTGTTAAGGAGTTTGTGTTCGAACAATTTGCATTCGCAATTACGTCATTAAATTCCATAAATACCAATAAAAACGATAACGCACTATCGCCCGGCGATTGGCGATTGCCGATTGCCGATTGCCGATTACAACGAATGCGCAGAAAGTTAGTTGACCAATTGCCACTTGGTTAAATTTTTGTAGCTTTTACAATTTCTATATTTTGTTTTTTTTTTCGTGTTTTGCATCTTTATTGCTTTTATTTTGCACAATGGCTCAATGTCATTTTAATAAAAAAAAAAAACAAACAACTATGCGCTTTATTTTACTCTTTTGCCTTATTTGCTCATCGCATGGCTCTGGGGGCGACCTGTGTGTATGTGTGTGTGTGTGTGCATTGTTATTGTAGTTTGTTGTCAATTGACCCACATACATACAAAGCGAGCGTACAGCGAGCGGCGATGACGTCAGTCACTGTAAAAGTCGCGCGGCTCTCGTTGCCGGCAAATGCCAAAAAAAAGGCAAGTAAGCTCCAGTTCTGGTTGAGTTGATTAGACTAGCAAATGCCCTGCAGGTAACAGAGATTCATAAAAAAAAGAAGGGAGTGAGTTAGCAATGCCCTGCAAGGAGAAATATAATAACATTTCTTTAGTAGCCCAAATTTGTTTATTGATTTGGAAAAGTCCCAAAAATGTATTGCCTTTTGCTTATGTTCAAGGAGTGCAGGGTATTGAAAACAAGCTGCAGCGTATGGGCAATAACGCTGAAGCTTTATCGATTTTTATTTAATTTTTTTTTTTTGCCACAGGTAGCAAAATAATTTGGTTGATTAAAACTAGCATCTACATGTGAAATATGGAATGTTCGTGCTGGCTGCCACACCTGCCAGCCAATGGCAGCGCCAGCACCCCAATCGCAACTACATCAAGATAATTGTAGAAATCTAATATATTTTTGTTGGTATTTACATTTTGACAGCGTCGAAAGACCGAGAGGAGAAACTGAAATATGCGCGCGATCGACAGAATGAGGAGAGACAGAGAAAAATCGAAGAGCTGCGAGCTCAGGCCGAGGCGGCACAAAAGTATCGCGAACAAAAGGAGGAGGAGCGTCGTCGTCGCATCGAGGAGATACGCGTGCGTGACACAGAGAAACGTCATCAGGTGGAGGAGCGCAAAAAGGCCATCGTTGAGGCCGAGAAGGAGCGACGAGAGTATATACTCAAAAAGAATCAGGTGAGTCGAATATACACACATATCTATATATTCTGAACTCTACCTTTTGGCTTTGCAGGAGCGCGAATCGCGAATAGAGACAAAGAAACGGGATAGGAATTCGATTGCGTTTGCTTTCGGCTCGTCAACGCCACGCTTGCTGGATGTGCCTGCGGACTATGGCCTGGTATCGCCCAGCACTTTCTGGAGTCAAAGACGGTGCGTCTCTAGAGTCTAGCCACACCTATATGGATACCATAATATTGTTTATGATCTTGTATACTTGTAGTTCCACATCTATATCAAACGTAGCGGGCGCCTCGCTCTCACGTCGCAGTTCCGAGCGCGAACTCGCCGATAGTGGTGCTAAGAAGCGTACCTCCTCATCCACGGACAGACACGATGGTGAGTTCGTAGTAGTAGTAACTGTCCCATCCAAGCAACTTTCGGTCGAACTGTCACAGACACACCCACACACACACACACACCAACACACAACACGGAATCAACACTTAATCTTAACTATTTATTTGCAGTTAATATTACTTTAGACAAACCACTCGTAATTTACAAAGAACAAAAAAGAAAACTAAGTTTTGTTTACGTGACAATCTCCCACCATATATACTAGATAACTATATGTCCATATATAACCGCTTCCCAACTACCTGTGAACTGTTGCAGCTGTGTGCAAAAAGTTATTAACTTGATTTCAATATCACTTATCCTACACCTCTTTGATTTACAATATATTTATATATATATTTTGATATATCCGTCACTTTAGCTAATTCCAAAACGTTTAGCTTCAGTTCTTGTTAATTTTTTCAATTCTCACTGTTTCTCACTTATTCTCTCTTTCTCTTACACTCTCTGTTCAAACTTCCCCCCTACATATAAACACCTCTGCACACAGATCACCGCCGTAAGTCTTCGTCCATGTACGAGGTATTCAATTGGGGCTATTCGAATGATGAGCCGCCAAAGCGTTTTTCGTTATCGATAGCTGGCAGCGAAATAAATATCGATGGGCCAGCCCATCCCATTAAGAACAACGCCCAAAAACTGACTTCCACAACAACAACAACAACCACAACTGCGCACAGACCATATACAACAGCAACAACTGCAAGCCACAACAACAACAATAACTCATATCGTAAGGGTGAGGGTGTTCCTCTTCTCTACTCTCCTACTTCTACTACTTCTCTATTGTTCCTGTTTTGTTATGTTATATTCCCCTATTTTATTTGTTTGTTGCCCTAACCGCGGCCTTTTCTACGAAGCTCTCCTAACCGGCATGCGCCCATGTTTTTTGCATGATCTAATAATTGTACCCTGTAAAAAGAATCCTGTAAGATGAGCACGAAAGCTATCGATAAATAACTTGATGTTGATAATAATTAATATAGTTATTTGTTGTTATTGAAATGTATCGATTGTTGTGATCGATATTGAATGATTATTGATAACTTTATTGATTAACTGACTTTATTTATACTCTGATTACACTAAAAATCAATATTATTTATCGATTAGTCCAATCGATATTTGATACACTTTGCTATTAACACTGAATGCCTGTGTTAGCATTATCGATATCATGGACAACTCGTACTATCGATAGCTGCAATGCTCTTGTAATTAGGTTTTCTGTACGCCCTAACATGTCACGCCCTATGTAACGCTCTCTCCCTCCTCCAAGCGGCGGCCTCTAGTTTTGTACAAACATATTTTTTTTGATCCAACTACCCGATTTTTAGTAGCTCTCTTGCTCTCTTTCTCTCTCACACACTTGGCATGGTAATTGCTTTAGCCTTTGCTTTTGGTTACTCGATGATACATTTTGCATTAGTTCCAAGTTTCGGTCAACCATTTTTGATCAAATGAAAAACAAAAAGAAAAACAAAAAAAAACCAAATCCCAAAACCACAATTGCAGAAGATATCGTTGACACAACACAACAGAACATGATGTTCCGAAGCGTTTACCGCAGGAAAACGGATCTCATGCCGACAATACCCAGCCCTCGAGACGGGCACTACGGTTCGCGCAGCTCACTGAGCACCACGCCCAGAACCCCAGGTAAGAACGAGCCACACAAACCACCCATCCCCGTCCCCCCCCCTTCCCCCCGCTCAAAATCACTTCTACAGCCTCCAGCTATCGTCATCATCATCAGCATCCAGCTCTCCAGCTGATTGTCATGATTTTGTATTCATCATCATCACATACATTATTCATATACATACATTATTTCATCAGCGTATTCAGTTAGGAACAACCAAGAACAACAACAACAACAACCACAATGACCGCTGTGTGACCATTTGAGAGGTTTGGCCTTTCGTTTCCTCTTGCTTTTGATTCCACTCGGAGATATATATATATATTATATTAGACAAGTTCTGCTCACAACTCACTAAACACCACACACACAACACCCAACCACCCATATTGTAGCAAAACTCTGTGCCCATTAGTGTGACGTCTACTGTGTATATAAAAGCATATATATAGCTGCATAAGGAACCACAAGCACCACCACCACCACAACCACAAACTACAACAGCTACAACAATGCTACAATGATACTGATTCTGATTCATCAACACTTTCTGAACCACTTTCCACTTTACATATCACCACCAACAACAACAACAACAACCACCGACCCACCTAGTAGGACGCGCCTACTCGATGAACCGTTTGGATCAGCTGGCCCAGCCCATACGTCGCAATGGTGAGCACATGCGTGCTATTCTGGAGCGGGAGCGACGTGAACGTGAACTGGAAATGTTGGACGAGACGGCATCGCTGGGTGGCCACAGTGCCAGCGGTCGGCGTGGGCCGGCCAGGGGCAAGCGAGCGGGCAGTGCGAGTGCCGGTGGCAGCGGCACATCGACAGCGGCTGGCATTATGTCGCGCAGCATGACTCATCTGGCCGGCTGTGCCCAACGGGAGCGTGGAAAGTATTCGCTGGGTGGCGGCATCTCGACAAGCTTTCGGCCCTTGGGCAACGGTCAGCGTGACTCCAGTAAGAGCATGACACAGATAAGCTATTCGTGGTCGACCACAAACAGCACCAACAACAACAACCACCAACAACACCACCACCACCACCACTACCCACAACAACAACAACGCCAATCGAATCTTGGCTTGCAAACAGCAGCAACTAAAAAATATCTTCAAAGCTCATTTGCCTCATTCAACAACCTGTCGTCTAGGCGTGCCCAGCAGCAATATGCGAACTCTACTATTACTAACCCCAACTACTACCGTTATCACGACCTCGATCCAAACTCATTGTTGCTCATGAACTCTTCTAGTTTGTTAGTGAATGCAGGTGTGTGCGATCAACAACAACAACAACATCCAAAACAACTACAAAATACCCAACCATAACACATACACACACACTCAAACACCCATCCTATATATATATTTATACTTCCGCGGTGGCTAGCATAGAGGGGTCCATTTGACATCTCCCAACACACACACACACACACCTAGTAATCCTTTAAAAAGTAGCTAACGGGTTTGTTTTCTTATGCGAACAACATATGGCACACAAACTACACACACACCAACGCCCTCACTAATAGAGCATATTAGTTGCTGTTATCGTATTATCAAGTACGATAAGTAAACTTATCGCTAGTTAGACTTCAATTCATGTATTGACATCATCTTTATCTCAACATTATTCCCTACTTCCTATAATGTTGGAATCTAACTTATCGATAGATTTCATAAAGTTCAACTACAACTTATCGATAAATTCCATAATGTACTTATCGATAGAACTCATAATATATAGATAGAACTCGTAATGTAACATAACTTATCTAAACTTCTACTTAAAATATTTATAGTCCCACAAAGAGTAGTATTTATCGATAACAATGGACTTTCATTTACAGTCCAACAAACCAGCAATACCTGAAAAATACTTTAGATTGTTTATTATTGATTTAGATAATTCTTCTCCAAATATAGAGAATCGATCGTTCGATGTTTATCGAAACTGAGCAACAATATGAGCATATTTCAAATCGATAACATTTGTACCTGTGCAATCGATAAATCATCGTTCATGGGTCCATATTGTGTGCTGAGCATTGTCCACTGTTTGTTCGATTTCGTATGGACTCAACTATATATTATATACATAATTCACACACCTTACACACACGCACACACACACCAACTCACACTCAATCTCCATAGGTTATACTTTGGTTAATGCTTTGTGTCTTTTTCTGTTTTGTCCACTCTACGTAATTGTGTTTTTCTCTATGTTTGGTTCTTTGTTTAACTCGTTTATTTTTAGGACTTTCTTTATTTTCTAGTGTTTTGTTCCCTTTCCACTTTTTGTTTACCTCTCTCTCTGGTGACGGTCACAATTCACAAATCACGTTATTTTTTATTTGGTGCTCACCTGCTCATATATATAACTAAAAGATCTAAACAATATGAATATAACAGATTCCCTCAAAGTGACAGCCGTAACTAATCCTCTCTTACTTTAGGCTCGCGTTCTGGGAATGTAACACCTGGCGGACATGGTCATCTGAGCGGCTCGCGGCCCGGCAGCGCAATGTCCACATCAACCACGTTGTCCACAGCCAATCCCGTGGCACGGCGTCCAGCGACTGCGCCACGAAAACCGCGGCCAGCTAGCATAGCAGGCACTGGCATGTCCCTAGACGGTAAGTGAGAGAGAGATATATATATAATTGAATTACATGGATCCTAATCCTGAGCTCATCGTCCCACAGAGTTGAACAAACTAAAGCGGGACACTCATAAGCCGCCACTGAAGACAACGGCCTCATCGCCATCCACGTCTACAGCACAAACGACACCCAAACGAACACCGAACCTCATGTCCACCTCAATGATCGTCACCTCCAGCTCAACGCGCATGCACAGCGCCGAAAAGAAGACGCCACAAAAGCGGGTTAGCATCCAACTATACACAGACATTTGTCCAATTGAAGAGCTTTCTATATTCCTGTCTATTTAATACATTTCATATTTATCTTTATCACATTTTGCTTGATTTTAGGAAACGCTGCCACCAAAGTCTGCATCCGCTTCCAAGGCGCAGCCACGCAGTCGCACAGGAAGCATGGAGCGCATTAATCGACGCAACAAGGAATCCACAATAAAGGCTGCACCTATTCCGTCGGTGATGAGCACGTCCATGATTGTGACCAGCAGCAGCAGCAGCTCCACGATATCAGCTGCACCAGAGGCAAACGGTGTGGCCAAGGAGCCAGTGAAACAGCCCGCAGCAGAGTTGCCAGTTCCTGAAGCAGTGGTGGCTGTTAGCAAAGCGGAAAAGGAGGCATTAAACAATGTAAAAACGGAGCAAGTGCAGCAGCAGCAACAGCAGGAGCAACAACTTCTACAACTAGATGCTAAGACACAAGAAGATCCAGTGTCGCAGGCAATTCCAGAAGTTGCGACTGTTAATGTGGATGAGAAGGCGGACGAGGGCAATGAGAAGCCACAGGCACAGCCACAGCAACAGTCACAGCCTCAGCCACAACCACAGCCTCAAGTTCCACAGGAATCTAAGAAGACATTGCGCAATGGCGGCAGCAAGGAGAACTCGGAGGTGCGTGAATTGACGCCCCCATCTGCAGATGGCAATAACAGCAACGATTTGATGACCGCATCGATGATAGCCAAAAAGATAACGACTGAGGAGGAGGCTAAGGCCGCATTAGCCGAAAGACGACGCCTGGCCCGCGAGGAGGCCGAACGACAGGCGGAATTGGAGCGCCAAAGGCTTGAGGCTGAGCGCCTTGCCGAGCTCAAGGCACAAGAGGAGGAGGCCGAACGCCAGCGGCTATTCGAAGAGGAATCCACACGCTTGGCCGAGCAGCAGCGACGCGGCGAGGAGGAGCGTCTGCGCAAGGCCATCGAGGTAAGAGACAGACAAATGGAATCTAGAAATCGGACTAAAGTCGAATTCCTTTTAACAGGAAGCAGAACAGCGCGAAGAGGAGGAACAGCGCCGGCGTGAGGATGAGGAACGCCAGCGCATTGAGCGCGAGGAGGCCGAAAAGAAGGCCAAGGAGGAGGCTGAAAAGCAACGCGTCGAGGTGGCCGAACGGCTCAAGCGCGAGGAAAAGGAGCGCGAAGAGCGACGCAAACGTGTCGAGGCAATTATGTCGCGCACACGTAAAGGTGGCGGTGCAGCTGCCACGCCCGTCAAGGTAGTCAAGGAACCATAGCTTAACCTTGTACTTTGTTCTTTATATATTAATTGAGACTACCTTTCAGGAATCCTCGGACCCCAAGGCTGAAGCACCCAAGGATGCAAATGACGCGAACAGCAGCAGCAGCAACTCGACTGGCGGCTCGCCCAGCAGCAGCAGCACAATCAATGATGCAGTTGCACCAGCAGCTACAGAGACAGAGTCATTGGAACAGCCACCAAACAGTCAGGCCATGTATGAGCAATCGGTGCTGGACAAAGAGAACTCTTTGATAAACAGTTTCTCAAATTTGATAATTGATGAGAATGCTAAGAACAATTTGCAACAGTACGAGGTGAGCAATGGCAAGCTGCATGTGGAGACAACAACAACAGCGGCTGTGACAGTTGCAGCAGCAGTGGCCAATGGGAATGGCCATATCGAGAATGTGAACAACAAGAAGTGAGTCGAGAGCAGCAGCTGCTTAAGAGTCTTAATTGACAACAACAACAACAAAAACAAGAACAACCACTAAATGGGCTTTACTCATTGCAGCGACATCAACCTGCTGCAGGATGCAGTGAATCCGGCTGTTACGCAGCTAATCGATCTGAGCATAGAGTCCCATCAGCCGCAACAGCAACAGCAGCAACAGCTGCACATGAACAATAACAATAATAATAATAACAATAACAACAACAACAGCTTGCTGACGAGCACAGCGGCAAACAACACGCTAGTCACTGCTGATAGTCACGAGAATAAAGGTTAGTTATTGCGAAATACACTTAGTACATATACTATATATACTAATCTGTGTACACATACTTACAGATATATCGCTGCTGTGAATTCGTTGAAGTTAACCAAAACCAGATTGTTTTCTAAACTATTTAAAAAAACAAACGGAAAACATATGAAAATCAACAAAAAACTGATATATAGCTAAATGTGTGTGGAGTATTTATTTATAGAATTGAAATAAACAAAGCAAAAGGAAAGGAGTGGAAAGTAAAGAAGCAGAAAGAAACGTGGCGAAAGGCAACAAATTATGGTTACTAGCGATACTAACAAAAACAAAAAACAAACAGGAAAAATGCTTATAAAAACTATATACACACCTTATTATATACATATATATATATATATATATATATATAAAAAGAGAACTAAACGTAAAGCAGGCCAAGCTGCAAAAGAGAAATGAAGAGAAAGTGTTTGCATGTAATATTAGTTAAGAACTAAGACACAAAACAAAAGTAAAGAGAATGCTGATAAACCATATAAAAAAGGATATATATAATGCTGATTAAGCCCAAAATCATCATCATGCAAAGCAATTCGATATCAAAATGTTCCAAAAAGATTAAGAGCAAAGAAATTGATGATTTTTAATTACATTTTTTGCTAATTATAATTATAATTATGATTATTATTGTGTGTAACAGGAACGTTGCTCTGCGTAATATATAATTGAAAATTATATATAGAAATAAGAGACGAAGCATGGGGCATCATATTATGTGTGAAAAGAGAGAGAGAGAGAGAGAGAGAGAGATGATGGGATAATGTAATAGATGATAATACGATTTATATACGACCTCAATGCTGGGCGCTGTTCCCCCGTACCCCCTCCCAAGAGCCCCCGCCCCCTCCACTGTGTGTTTATTGCCCAATTTTTTTATTGCACAGTTGTTTGTATAAGTTAAGTTTAAAAATACGTTGAGCCAACGAATCGTGAGGTATTATTTATTAAAAGAAATGAAAGTGAAAGAATTACGAAAACAAAACAAAACAAAAAAGAAAAATATTGTCTGAAATTATTTGCTGATACTATAATGTTCTATGTTCAATATGTAAACAAACAAACACAGATATCAGATATCAGTGCTTACACACACACACACACATGCATAGACATACATATACATTTATGTATGTAACTAGGAATTAGAAATCTTTTTTGATTCATCTGTCAAATTCTGCTCATTTATTTTTGCTTGTTTAAATGTAATTGTGTTTTTCTCTCTTTTTCGCGTCAGTCCTTATATACATATACATATACATATATATATTTTCGATATTCTTTATACACACGTCTATATTTGTAATTTGTATTTATCCATGTGCAAAATAAATTATGATTATTTTTTTAATTAACGCGAAATTTAGCAAAATTATTTAGCATGCACCCAAAAAAGCTGAAATTGTAAAGAATAAAATAAAAACAATATTTCAAATAAACCATAGTCTATATAGCATATATATATATATCTTACATATGTGTATATATGTGCCACACCCACTTGTACTTGAGCGCGAGGGCCTTAACATGCATGAGAGCAAACAAAAAAAAGATTAAAAATTAATTGATAAAAAAAAAAACAACATTTAAACCGTTTAATAGTAGTTGTCTAGCTAAATGGAATGCTTTTTCCTATGTTTAAACAAATAAATACAATTAACTAAAAACTAAAGGCGATATAATCAAAAGACAATTGAAATATTTAATAAATAAACAAAGAAGAAAAGAAAACTTGTCTTGGCTGCAGTGAAAATATATGAAAAACATATTCTTAGAGCTATGTATATTTAATATAACAATTATATGTGCAAAAAAAAAAACAAAAGATTTATAAAAGCAATTCCCTCTATTTATTTAGAACACAAAAAACACTCACTAAATACACTGAAAAAAAAAACAAAACAAATTATGCAATTCTCTTCTTATCTTTGAAACATATATAAAAAAAAAAACACTTACATAACAAATATATATTTATGTGAATAAAATGTAACTAATTCTCAAGGCAAACTAAAACAACAACAAAAAGATAACCCACAAGATTTATTTTTACAGCCAGTATTATCAGGCAGTGACATGGTCGTGTCTGGTATGCTGTGATAAGGCATGAAAGCACAAGCTATTACTAATAACAGGCTTCATACCGTTTTACTTTCAATGTCATAAAAAGAAGCAAAAAAAACATTCAAACAGCCGTTAGATGCGACATGTGCATTATGACATCATCATCATCAATAGCAGCAGCTGTGTTGGAGAGCTTTTGAGAGTGGCTCCACGCTCACTTTCTGTTATTGCCGCTTCTCTCACCGGCTGGCGCTGTTAACATTACAGCGCTGTTAATGGCTTTAAGTTTTCTTGGCTGTGTCTGCTTGAACGACACGCTCAAAGCGCTTTGAGTATTTGTTGTGAGCGGACGTGTGTTGTACGCAGCGTGAAAATACAAATATATATATATATATATTACCAATTTGTGATAAACATTCCATTGGCCAGAGTGCAACGTTAAGCTACTTTTTTTCGACAAAAAACGTAACGCAACGCACCCTGCAAACCCGTTTCCAACCAAAAACCCAGCAGCAGCAACAACAACAACAAACATTAACATGTCTTCGAATCGTGCTCCCAAGAGTGGCTTTGCGGCCGAAGCGCAGCGCAAGGTAACCAAATTTTTGCCAAAAAAAACAATATTGTATGCATGCGTATTTGTGTGTGTGTGTGTGACTGCTAAGCTGCAATGCCTTTATTTGGGCATTTGAAGCCGAGTTGCGTCTTTGCTCGCGCGCCAAAATTCAGGCTAAAAATGGTCTTAGAGATGACCTCATTCCCGATTTGCAGTACGCGTTGATAAGTCATCTTTAAGTATGCATGACTGTGTGTATGTGTATGAGTGTATGCGTGTGTGAGTGTATCTAAGTATGTGACCATGCATGCGTAATTTGTACAATCTGGAGTTTGAGTAGAAGCTAAATTAAATTTAAACGAAGCTTTGTCAGGCTTCGTTCAGTTGCAACTAAGCGCATTTTCGTCTCTCTCTCTCTCTCTAATTCTTTAATGCTCAATGGGCTTCATGGGTGCCCAATTGCTAAGCAGAGAGCAAAAGGGATCGCAGCAACCGCTGTGCGGCCCTCGCTTTGTTTGCATTCTCTTTCTCTTTTAAACTAATTTGACATTAGTGACGCTTATTTACTGCAATTTACATATGTAGGCTTGGTATATACATATGTATATATGCGGAACTGGGCTTGCATGCATCCCAGTGTCGCCATGCGCCCCGCGCTCCCCTTGGCAATTACGCAATGCACTGTCCCTGCGACGTGAGTGAAATTTGAAATTGTATATGGTATGTGAGAGGCAGAGACAGGGAGAAGGGGTAGAGAGAACGGATTAAGTGCAATCCACTAATGGGCGACAACTACAAAAACAATGTATACAGTTACAGCATTGGTCAAACAGAACAGAACAGACAACGAGCTCAACAACTGGAGGGACATTTGCCTTAGCGTTGTCTCCCCTTCGCTTGCCGCGTGGCTTGCCCCCTTCCCTTCATATGTTTCCTCTTGCTATTCGCCGCGATCAACGGCTTCGCAGGAGCGAGAGAGCGCGATGATGTCATTGGTCTGCCTGAATGCCTGCCTGCCAGCTGCCCGTCTTCGTTAACTTCAAAAATGAAAGAAAAAAATATATTAAAGAAGCCGAAAGAAAGTTATCTACGACTTGACGAACAGTGAATGCCCTTGCTTTTGATTTATTTCATCGAAGTTGATGGATATGGCAGCTTGTTATAAATATAATATAAGTAATTTTCCGTTGATCTACTTTATTTGCTTAACGTGTGGCCATATATAGAGCTATATGCATGTATGTGTGTTAGTTACATATTTAGTGACAAAATGGGCATGCTTTAGACAAGTGTATCTAAAGCGCCCCACGTAGCGATAGCACCTTTTGACGCACTAACACACATGCGTGTGTGTGTGTCTGTGTATGTGTGTGGCATAAGCAAACAAAAACAACATGCCGCTGAATCAACTTTTTAAAAAATTGTTTGTCCATTATTTGACTGTCTACCTATGTGTGTGTGTGTGAGTGTAGAGTCGGTTGGCAGTTATTTTTGTGTACTTTTATGGCAACGACTCAAATTTCAGCAAAAATCGAGTAACTATTGAAGGCGCAACAGCCAACCCCCCTCTCTCTCTCTCCCCTCCCTCCTCCATACCCTTTTCCGCTTCCTCTTCTTTGATTCTGCTTTCTAGACATACCCTAACTGTAACCCTTGCGACCCTCTCCCCTCGTTGACCATGTAGCCATTAATTAGTCGTTCGCTTGTCTGTTCCTCATGCCTCGTCTATATGGGTACCCATAGAAGCGTTAGCACGTACCTTTAGTAATCACTGGAACCCGCACACCTACACACACGCATGCAAACATAGATATGGTCACATTAATACATCCGCAAGCAAGTTACCCCGCCGTATCAGTTTACCAAATGGAACTTTTCGAGCTCTCTTCTAGCTCCGTTGTTATAAAAAAAAACTACTATAGTTATGTACCTACGAATCATAATTGTAGTCATACACTTTCAGATAAGCCATAAAAAGTGATGGCTAAACTCAGCTCAACTCAACTTGATCATAAATCAAATGTTGTTTGAATTTCCGGTGAAACTCGAGAATGCCAAAAATATAATAGAAGAGTGTGTACCCAATTTTTATGATAGACTTATATGTACATACAAAAATATATTTGTATACGTATATTAGTTACATTTTTAGTGCTATTGCGTACCACTGTGCTGTCTTTTGCAATGTTTACATTTTAGCAAAACAAAATGTAAGAAATATCGTAAAACAACAGTTGAAATCAGTCACATAATTGACCTCGTTTATTTTGCTTGCGGTATTCAAAGCTCGAGTGCTTTTGTCTCTTTTTTTGGTGTTTTTTGTGGTTCGTTTTCGCTCAAATATCGGTCACCCGCAATGCTTTGTAATTGTCATCGACCAGCAGCCATGACACATCGAAAAGAAAGCGAAATCGAATTCGGAAATAAAAATAACCGCAACTGGCGAACAGATTTGCCAATCGGTTTTGCTTGCTTTTGTTTATTTTTAAGCGGCGCTTAGTGTGCACATAACTAAAACACATGCACAGACACACATACACGCCCACAACTATACGCACACATACCCAGGTACCATCGCCGATAAGTATACGCACACACACACACACTTGCAGGCTCTCTTTTGTCTTGTTGCTTTTAGGTTTTATGCGTCAACTGTTAATTTTCGAACTAATCATCATTTGTTGAATTATTGCAAACTCAATAATGACATCATCTGCTGATCCCTACAAAAAAGATCATTACGCAATGATCCGTTGCCACGCTAAGCGTGCCATACTTTTATTCACTACGCGCGTCTTCTGAAACGGAAACTTGCGTCAGCCTCTCTTAGATTTATGCGGCAGTAAGCACTCCCTACTAATCATGCATGCACACACACACACACATGTGTAGCTCCTTGCAGCTCTGCCTGCTCGTATTTAACAGTTGTTCATTACCCGTTTAAACTGATTAGCAGCGGGTATATGCATTTTTAGTTTCACTCAAGAAAACAGCTGTGAAATCAGCTGACTTAGTTACTTGCACATTAAAGCCGCCTAACGACAGGGTATTAGTAAAACGGTTTGCGATTTATGACTAAGCTAAAATAACAGTTATTTTCTTGCATTTTGCTTTTGCGTTGCAATTGTTGTGTTGGTGGACATTGAGTTCGGATTCGTTTGCCCGCAGCTCAGCTTGGGCTCAAGACGAGAGCGAGAGAGAGAGAGAGAGAGATAGATAGATGGAGGAAGGGCGCGAGTTGTACATATGCAAACACTTTTAATTTAACTAAAAGCTCTTTGAGCTAATGAAGAGGCTTTCAGGCTTGGCTAACGCTAATGCGTCTTGCGTGCGGGCAACGAAAACACCCATAGGAAACCTGTACAGTAAAGCCCACAATCAGGCAACTCCATCAAAATAAAAATACTGTTAAAATTAATTAGTTTCCCGCAGCTGCTACGCATTGTCGCGCTGCTCTGTAATTGCGCGTAATCGCGCTTAATTCATCAACTGACCCACAGACCCAGTACCCAGCCCATGTGCTTCCAGCCGTACATCAATGTCACTGTCAACTGGGCGGCCACAGACACTAAGGCGAACGGAACTGTTTTTAAGCCTAACTAATTATACCACATATCTGCGCGAAACTCGAAAACTATAAAAGCTGCAGACTTGAAAGTTGAAATATATGTTTTTCGAATAACGTAAATATTATAAATATAATATTTTTGTGTATAACTGAACTTATAAACTGAATATATCCAAGAAATCGGCATAGTGTAGTGTTCGTTTGCTTAGATTTTCTTCCATCTATCAGAAAGCTCAAAGAATAAGTTATTAAGCCATCTTCCTCTGCTAATTTCTTTCTCTTTGATATCTTTTCTCTGTCTAAAAGAAACTTTACTAATTGCCTGCTCATTTTGCTCAGTGTATGTAGCGCTGTGCCGCATGCGCAGACGCCATTTTTGAGGGCAACCATTATAACGGTGCTTTAACAACTTTGGCCCGCTGACCAATTGGAGACCAGCTGACATGGCCTAGACTCCCTATATACATATATATAATTTTGTTGAGTGCAATCAGAACAGAAAGCTCACGTTGTTGATAAGCAAAAATTCCACTGTGACATCCTCTCCATTATATTTCGTATACATAAGACCTCTATACATATATACAGACGTTTATTTTGCACTCTCTTTTTCGATAAGGCAGAACACACGTTCTAGAACTTTGCATATATGTACATATGTATGTATCTGGCTACATATATGTATATATCACATATGTCGCATGTACATATATCATTTATTAACTGTACTTCATGCACAGCAACATTATAAAGTCGTCGTCGAATTTCGTGACGACCTCTCATAGAGCAAAAACAGCCAACTGAATTATCGGAGGCTGCTGACTCATTAAAATTTTTTGTAAATGAGAGAGAAAAAATTGTGAAAAAAGAAGCAGAGTCAAAAATATATAACTTGTAGACATTTTTGTGCCCTTTAGCCAATCAAGAGGGGTATATTGGCGGATGATATTGATTGGATGGAGGAACAAATTTAGAAGATTTTGTTTTGTATATAGCCCTTCAGGCGTACCAACCACATGGCAGTGCAGGGTATCTGCTAGTTGGATACTGCCCACTAAAGCTTTCCTACACCTGTTGAACTTCTGTTTAACTTTCTTGTTATTGTTTGGGCCAGGTTGTAAGTCATTCCAAAATTCCAGACAAAAGTAAAAAGAAATATGTAGATAGCCAGATCGATCGATCGACAGATGGATATATCTATAAATATTTATATAAATATTTATGCGGCGACCGCAAATGTGCCAGAAATCGAGCGAATTGATTAGGCTCTTAACGGCTATTTTATTTATGCCTATGTAAATGAGTATGGGAATGTATATATATATATATATATCTAAATATATATATATAATATTTATGAATCGAAAGATCGTCTCTCACCAGTAGAATCTCTGTTATGAACTAAGCTTTTTTTCCAGTCAAAATTTATTCATAACGCCTCGAGGGCGTCAATTTATCTGCCACATATCATCAGCATAATTATCATCATCATCATGATCATGATCATTATGATGCGGCTTGTGTCGAGAAAATGTCAATCAATAGAAATTCTTATTAATTGTTTTTGAAAAATCACACACAAAACATGATAAATTGAGCCATTGCTCGGACCGATTGTTAAATTATTTTCAGATTCTTTTCTTCAGCTTTATTTCTTTCTCTTTTGGGGTCAACAGTTTTCTCTAATGACCCCGACCCGAATACCAGTTTAAACGTTTTTTGCCAAAATCTGCGAAGTTTTCAATTAAGTTGAAGCGCGCGTCGATAACTGTATCGATAATTGCTGTCGATAAATAATTGAAACTTAGCGAATGAGAAGAGAACAAAGAGTAATACTTGTCCAATTTGAGGGTTATTTATAGCTCCCATAAAGTTTAGGATATGCCAAAAGCTTAATGAGAGTTATCAGATGATGGATTTATCGTTCAGATAAGGCTAGAGCTATAAAGCCAGTAATGTGATATACTAAAATAGCAAGCTACCCATATGATATACTACTATATATCTATATACTATATATATCTGAAGTATAGTGTAGTACAGATACGTCGATATCGATATTTATCGACTTTGCTGCAACTACTCTATATGTATATAGCTTCTTCAGCCCATCACACCCCTTTCACATCTCCGTTTTACTGGGCATATCAAGAGCATGCCAAGCTGTTGACAAAGACATAAAACTAAAACTATTTCATTGATTTACATTTTTATGGGCTGTCTCTATCTGCATATCGGCTTCTTGATCAGCACATAACTTTTTCTGCTTCTTGCCCAGCAGGGCAGCCCATAAAATTGGCCTTATCGCTATGACGAACGGCTACAGTGAGCACTCGTTGGGCGCACAGGCGCAGTGCATTCACCTTTATTTATGCAACGTTCCAATTGCAGCCGTGTCACAGGGGGCGGAACACGCCATGGGCAAACAAAGCAATCAGTACTGCTGCTCTAAAGGGGTATATTGGCTTTTGGGGCAAATTAAAATCAATTGCAGCTGCTGCGGTTTCAGTTCTTTTGTGCAGAGTATATAGAATGAGCAATTTGTCATACCCTGCTTACAACTGCTACAAATGGGGTATATTAGTTGGACTGTACGAAGTTACAGGAAGTTATAAACTAACAATAGTAGTAGTGCTTGAGAAAGAAGTGTTCTGAGGGATGCTTGAACTTAACAAGAACAGGGCATGGCGCAGTCGTTACTCCCACACTTTTGCCAGCTCAGCAATTGCAAAAAAATGCAACGCAATCAAAGGGACAAAACACTCAATTGACGACAAATGTTTGTGAGATCATTTACTTTAATAGAAACAAAGAGAGGGAGAGAGAGAGTGAGAGAGAGAGAGATGGCAGAGTGGGAGTACCCTTAATAATAGATTTCCTGCTAATCTGCAATCAGTTAGCAGACAGCAATTCAATTAAATCTAAAACTAATAACTGGGCGCTAAGTGACAACAGTTTCTCTCTCTCTCTCTCTCTCTCTTTCTCTCTCTCTTTCTCTCTCTCTCCCCCTGGTATAGTCTCCATCAAATGGAAACTTAACACGCAAACCAATTGACAACTTTTGCGGTTTTCGATTGTTTTGTGTGTGTGTGCGTTTTTTCGCATGTCCACTCCAATAACGCTCAACAAGTGGGCCTCGATTATGAGCCAAAACGGTGCGAAGGACGCCCAAACAGCTGGCGCTTAAGCTTTCGAGCTTTATATGGCCAAAACAGAGATACGGCTAAAAACAGCTAAAGCAGCGCAACATGGACAAATATGGTTATGCATGCAGAGAGAGAGAGAGAGAGAGAGAGAGAGAGAGAGAACGTGACTTGGCTCACAATTTGGTGGAGACAAAAGCTTATAACGATTTTATTTATCGATAACATTTTCTATGCAAAACATCTATTGGGGTTTTTATTTTTGGGCGCGCGCTGGTTGTCTTGGAAACTGCAATCTTATCCTTAACCAAACTTGAGTTATAGTCATGTGTGCGATGTTTACGATTCAATTAACGATACAGGGCTTATCTGCAGAATATTGCGGTAGATAAGGCAAAGAATCTATATATGGGTTAGACATGATTTCATTTGCGAAACGGCTTGAGTCGAGTGCAGAACAATCATGTATCAATCAAAGGTGGAATTAGTTATACCAAATAATATATAGTTGTATATGTACTAAAGGATCTGCCCTATTGCACTTACAGATCAATTCCAAGTACAGCGAGGAGCTGGCCCAGGAGTCGCTGGAGTGGATTAAGGCCGTGACAGCGGAGCCCATCAACACGTCGGGCGATACGGATAACTTCTTTGAGGTGCTCAAGGATGGCGTGATCCTGTGCAAGCTGGCCAACGCCTTGCAGCCGGGCTGCATCAAGAAGGTCAACGAGAGCAAAATGGCCTTCAAGTGCATGGAGAACATTTCGGCATTCCTCGAGTGTGCCAAGAACTTTGGAGTGCCCACACAGGAGACCTTCCAGAGCGTCGATCTCTGGGAGCGACAGAATCTCAATTCTGTTGTCATCTGCTTGCAGTCGCTGGGCCGCAAGGTAAGCCGACAACTCATATAAATCTGTATATATATATATACTAATGCCGATCTCTTTCGATCTAGGCCTCCAACTTCAACAAGCCATCGATTGGCCCCAAGGAGGCGGACAAGAACGTGCGCAACTTCAGCGAGGAGCAGCTGCGTGCCGGCCAGAACGTTATCTCCCTGCAGTACGGCTCCAATAAGGGCGCCACCCAGTCGGGCATTAACTTTGGCAACACCCGACACATGTAGAATCACCCACACCCACACGCCCTCTATCTCTCTCACTCACATTCCGCAATAAAGCCAAAACAGAAAGAAAAAAACATCTTCCGTTCCGACATTCCACAATGAAAAAAAAAGAAAAAGAAAAGAAAAGAAAACCAAGACAAGAATGTATTTATATAAAGCAAACGACTCTTTATATTTGTATTACAAATTGAAAACGTTTTGCAACATAAACTACTTTTAATTTAATATTATTAAGTACTCGAACGTACGGATTTTTTAGAATGATTATATAATTCTATTTTCAACAACAACAAAAAAAACTGCATTTCTGGCACGAATTAATAATTATCTTATATACATATACATATATTCTTATATGAATCCAGTAAGCACTCGATATTTGTGCCATGACCAAACGTAACGGATTGCCTTATGACTAAAGTACCGCCAAAATTCAAATCAAATCAGAAAATCTATTGAAAATAGCTAACCACCTGAATTTCAATCAATACCCAAGCATTTAAAATGAATGGATTCAAAGCAACGAAATAGTTGAAAGGAGAAACAAATATATAATATGTATTACTACACATTTAATTGATATATAATATATTTTAAATGTTATTCAATGTTGAAAATAAATAATTATTCTTTTAACAAATGCCGATTTACTTGTTTTCTTATCGATATGACGTGGTAAGAATGCGAGTGCTATCGATATGTGCGTGATCACACTGGTGGCAAACAGCGAATGCCAGCGACAATATCAAAGAAAGCAAATGTGATATATGGCAGCGACTAAACGTTGATCCATATATAATAAATATAATTAAAAATTCAATTGATGAAGGTATTTAATGAATTTTTAAAGATTAAAACTAAGCTATTATATTTTTATTTATTATTTTGTTTATTTATTTTGTATCGATATTCATGGCACGACATCTGAAATCTATCGATTTCCTATTTGTGCGATCACCAAAGAACTGCTGGCATAGGGCTAACCAAAACAAAACAAAACATTCAAAACATGGAGCCTGCGATTTGTCGCATCTGTTTGAATGCCTCTGTTACGTTGGTTGACATATTCGCTAAGCGCGAACAAATTTACAAAGGTAAGCCGGAGCCGTGCCTGGCGGACATGCTAAACGAATGCGCCGACTGCCACATCAAACTCAATGATGAACTACCACAGCAAATCTGCCTGGGCTGCGTCCTTAGCGCACAAAATGCGTACAGGTTTAAGCGCACGTGCGAGGACAACTATCGCCAGCTGCTGGCAAGGCGCACGCAGAACTCACGAGCCGTAAAGAAGGAGCCCGAAGAGACGATAACGGAACCAGATGCTAAAAGCGTAAAGCCGAAGAAAGCGGAAAAAGGCGTGAAGCAGGAGAAAGCGGAAAAAGGCGTAAAGCAGGAGAGAGAGGAAACAAAACTGTATAAATGCAAACTTTGCAACAAAGCGTTCGCGCACCTGAGCATACTGAGCCTGCACAAGAAGTAAGAGAATAAGTTTGTAAATTTATTTTCTATATATAAATTTTAAATGCCTTACAGATGGCACCGCGAAAACAACCCCAGCGTCAAAGTGAAGGCGTTGCCCAGGCAGGCGAAGTCGCTTGAGCGGAGTACTCAATGCGCCGTCTGCCAAAGGGAATGTCGAAGTGTCACTGCGCTCAAGAAACATGCTTTGACGCACAACCAAGCGCGCCCATTTAAGTGTACAATCTGCCCGTCGACATTTCAAATCAAGGGTCACTTGGCGAGGCATATGCTCAACCACACGGGCGAGCGGCCTTATCGGTGTCCCCACTGCGCAGAATGCTTTGCGAGAAGCGACTATTGTCGCAGCCATATGGACAAAGCGCACAGTGGGCTAACATTCACCGGCAAGTTGCCGTAAGTAGACAAATCTCTAATCATACAAATTATATACAAGATTATCTTTCTTCTGTAGTCGAAATACATGAGAGAGAAACTTATCAGAGGACACTGGAGGCCTTAGAGTATCCGCATTTGCAACGGGAGCATGAAAACAAAAGACCGGTCTTAAATTTTTATAGTGTGCATTTTATCGTTAATTTTAATACATGTAGTTTTAAGTTTAGCACTAGCCATACATTTTGTATGTTCAGTAATTTTAATTTAGAAATATATCGATACAGTTTATAAAAAAGCATCGCCATGAAATTAATCGATACGCACTCATCTCTATTGTGCAGCCCGGCTCAATATTAGGAGGAAACAAGGTTGTTGCTTGCAACTCTTTGCTCGCAATGCGCCTAATCGAAGAATTGTTATTATTTTATAATTTATAAATATATTTTATACTTACAATAAATAAAACAAAATCAAGTGAAACTCATAAATACATAACTCACCCATCAAATTCTGAAACAGCAACCAGCTGTTTTCTTGTGAGCTGTGACGTCACAACACACAAGCAGAAAATGCATTCGAGCAACACGTAACCTTGGCCCTTGACTGCGTAATTTATGTAAATTTCAAGTGCAGCAATAGCATTCAGTGAAGTGGAGTGCATTAAATATGGACGCCGACAGCAGTTCACGTTCACCAAGAGGTTTGTATTGTGTTTCAATGGCGTTTTCTTTCAAGCAAAGTTGTGCAAACAATGTTTTTGTTGTTTTTTTTCTAGTGACAAAATGTGAAAGTGAAAGGCCGCCAATGGCCAGCTGAAAAGGACGCGCAGCATATGCCATGAGCAGAGCAGAGCAGGAGCCCCTAATGAGGATACTCTGGATAAGCGCAGAGATGCAAATGCTTAATACTGAATGTAGCTCCTTTTGTGTGTATTGCATTTAGATACGCGACGACGTGCACGACCCAAGGAGAAGGTTCCCTACTTTGCGGACGAGGCAAGGGAGCGTGATCGAGTGCGCAACCTGCGGCACAGGAAAACATCGACAACTCGCCCAGCCACACCACCCAGAGGCAGGCCGATGCGTGCCAGATCTCGCTCACATTCAGCGGAGCGCAATTGCTGCCAGCGCAGACGCCGCTCCAGGAGCTACGAGCGTCGCCGCCACAAGCCCGCCGCAGCAGCCGCCACAAGGCCGCATCGACGTCGCAGTCGGAGCAGGAGTCGCAGTCGCTCGCGAACGCCACGCATTATAACGGTGCCCGTGCCAGTGCCGGCTGCGGATTATCCCTACGCCTATGTGAGTAGCCCGCACCATCTCTATTGCTATCGATTAACCAATTGCTTCTCCTGCAGGCTTGGCCACCAGCGCCGCAGCGTCCGCACTTTAATGCCATGTATGGCGCCGTGCCGTATGGCGTTGGCCTGCCACCTCGTCCAGTCTATCCTGCGCATCCCTATTTCGCGCCCTATCCACGTCCGCGACCAGTATTTCCTCATCGAGCGCCCCCCTTTCGGCCGCATCCCCGATTCAGCTATAGGAATCAACGGTCGGCGCCAAACTGAATTTTTAAACTTTACATAATTACAAATTTATTTACTCAACTGCTATATACATTCGTGTGTGTGTTTTGATTTGTACATTAAATTAATAAATTATACACATGAAACTAAGTAAAAATAAAAATAAAATAAAAAAAAAGGAAAACATAGAAATATTGCAATTATTGAACGGGAGAGGGGTCGTGATGGGGTCTTCAATTTGATTAAATCAGGCAAAAGTCACACGAGGATAATGCTAATCACGTTCAACTTAAGGACTACTCTATGCCGACGTTTTATATACATGCACATTTACACATACATACATATTTCTGTTGTTTTAGAGAGAACTAACACTAATGGGAACTCCTAAGATTCATATTTATATATATATATATATATATATATATATATATATATATATATATATATATATATATATATATATATATATATATATATATATATATATATATATAATAGAGCACTATGTCAATAAATTATAAAAAATATATATATATATATATAGATCATTTTAGCATTTGCTTGTGTTAAAGCTCGACACGAGGACGAAATTGCAGCCGTAACGGTGGATCTCGAAAGCGCCAACGTGTCACATAGACGAATTTCAACGTGTGATCCTTGCCCAGCAGCTCCTCATTACACAGTATATCGATCTGCAAGAGTTATCGAACATTAGCAATTAGCAATGTTATCGCAATTGTCTTTATAATTATCGATGTACTGCTCACCTCCCGATACTTTTCGATGCCGTTGAGTATCTTCTTGGCGACGAGCTTCTTGAGATGCGTTATCGTCGCCTGCGAACTGCAGCGTATGAAGCGTCTTTGCAGATTCTTAAAGTTATTGCTAATACACTCGAGGCACACGTTGACCTGCTCGTCGAGACGATGGAAGTCGGACTCGGCATGCGCGTCCATCACCTTATCGCTGTCCTCGTCGTGATTTTGCGTTATGTCCTTCGGGCATGGCATATTTCGGCTCTTGTAGAAGTCACGCTCGCGCCGCGATTCATCTGCAATCAAAATGGAGGAGAGAGCTCAATAAGAAGTCCAACTGATTTAAGGCAAATTGTTTACCTTCTTGAAGTTTTGGCACCAATTTGTACACAATGTCCTGCATGGTGCGATCGAAGCTGATGTACTGCAGCGGATGTGATTGATGTATTATGTTGTCGCAGGTGGGGCATGTCTTTTTCTCCTCCAAGTGTTTGACCAAGCAGCTTTTGCAAACTGTAAAATGAGTAAAATTTCAAATTTAAATACATGTTGGAATGTGTGTGGGTGGATGTGTGTGTGTGTATGCTAGCTATAACAGTTATTATATTGTCTCCTTTTTGATTTCTTCTTGTTGGCGTTGCCAGCTTTTTAACATAGATTCTATTGATCGCCCACGCGATCAGCCGGCAACGTTATCCGTATAAGACATCACTGGGCATATAAGAGTGAGTGTGTGTATAAGTAACGGTATAACACTTGTCCGCTGTTAGCTTCAGCTGGACATGACTGCGCGTAAAAGCAAGCGGCAAACGGCAACCGGTGCAGGTGCTCGCGCTCGTGCTGCTCCCCCACACTTCAACTGTAACTGGCAATTAGCGCAAAAAAGAAGAAAAGAAAAGAGCAAAACTCACATGTGTGCAGACACTCGGTCACTGTGGTCGCATCTATGAAATAGCCGCCGCATATTTTACACGTTATATGCGGATTAATAGTCTTTAACTTAACGCGCCGCTCCATTTTGGCAGTTTTATTAACAATTTCTTATGAAATAAATAACTCTCGCTCGCAGCATAAAATTCTCTCTCTCCTCCCTCTCTCTCTCTCTCTCTTGTTGCGAACAATTTGTTGTCTTTTGCGTTTGGTTGGCGAATATCCGATATTCCTATTGCGCCGAACTGTGCGCAAACGTATGCGAAACACTCAACACATTGTTGCACATTTTAGCTATGCACTTTAACAGTATTTTTACTATTAGTTTTAAACAAATAAAAGAAATCACGACAAAATTGTGTGTACGTGTACGTGTGTGAGTGTGAGTGTACGTGTACGTTGACCGTGCTGAATGGCAATTTTCGGATATCGTAAACGTGCACCGTGAATGGCCAATGGTGCTGCCAGATATATTTAAGTATTGTTTTTTAAACTAAAATGTAATTCACGAACATTAAAAGAACAGCTATTAAGGGAATCTTGCAAAATTTATTTTTTATTAGTTATTGAGGCTAATGTTAATGTTAATATATACATGAGATATAAAAATTCAAAGAAACTGGTCGATTAATTGACTTGCCGCCACATTTACAGGTTGCTTAACATTTAAGCTGTTAATTTAAATTTGTGATTTAAGAAACATAGCATGTCAGGTAATATTTCTGCTTTTTCTATGACAGGTGAGTGAAAATTGCTATATTTTTTATTCTATTAAGTTATTGTTGTCTATTTTTGAAGTGATGCTATTGGCACCGTTCTGCCAATCGGAATGCTGTTTATGGTTTTAACATTTCAGTTAACATAAAAATACCGCTCAAAAAATACCACAATATTGATTTTTTGCACTTGTTGCTTTTCGCACGGCACAAAAAAGTTTACATTCTTGTTTTGAAATTCTAATTAAAGCAGAAAAGCTGTCAATTAACAAGTTAACACACAAACAACAATAACAATTACGAAAACTTGTTTGCCAGTCCAAAAACCCCGAACGCCCGTTTAGTCAGCAAAACGTCGCACGAGCCGCTGCTTTTGAGTCATTTTTCTCGGGCTTAGCTTAAAAATTGAATTCCTTGCTCTCGCTTGAGTTCAGTTGCGTTCAAGTCGTCAAGCTGGCAGCACGCATTATGTCCGCAGGCCGAGTTTTCGTTTATGGAGGAAAGGGAGCCCTTGGCTCCGCCTGTGTCGAGCACTTCAAAGCCAAAGACTTTGTGAGTTTCCCCTTCCCTTTCACTTTTATTATTGTTTCTCCATAATTGCAATTGTTTTATATCTCATGACCTCCAGTGGGTTGGCAGCATTGACCTGAGTGAGAACGAGAAGGCAGACATCAGCATTGTCGTGCCACGCGACGCCAGCTGGGAGGATCAGGAGTCCGCCGTGGTCAAGCAGGTGGGCGACTCCCTCGCTGGCGAGAAGCTGGACGCTGTGATCTGTGTGGCTGGCGGCTGGGCAGGTGGCAATGCCAAGAAAGGTGAGTCACTGCTATAGTCAGAGACCAAGGCCCAAGACTCATAGAATTGCCTTTCCCAGATCTGGCCAAGAATGCGGATCTGATGTGGCGCCAGAGCGTCTGGAGCAGCTGCATCTCGGCCACGCTGGCGGCACAGCACATGAAGCCAGGTGGCCTGTTGGCGCTGACGGGCGCCAAGCCTGCACTGGAGGGCACACCGGGCATGATTGGCTACGGCATGGCCAAGGCTGCAGTGCATCAGCTGACGCGCTCGCTGGCGGGCGAGAACTCCGGCTTGCCCGACGACTCGCTCGTGCTATCCATTCTACCCGTTACCCTGGACACGCCCATGAATCGCAAGTGGATGCCCAAGGCGGACTTCAGCAGCTGGACACCTGTCACCGAGGTCGCCGAGCTCTTCGAGAAGTGGACACTGGCCAAGGAGCGACCCAAAACGGGCTCACTGCTGCAGCTGATCACCAAGAATGGCATTACCCAGCTGATTCCGGCGGAGTAGACACTCGAGATTGTCGAACGAACTATAATACTGATACACTGATATATACTATATATATATATATAATGCTTGCGCTTAAATATGAATAAAATGGGAAGAAGTAGGAGGAGGAAGCTTAAATATGCTTGCAAAGCAAACGAAAAGAGAGATTATTTGATAACTGTATAAAAGGGGCTGATCTGTCAGGTTTATATATAGAGAAATTGCTTGTATATAGCTGAAATTGAGAGTGGGCTATAACCGAAGCTTGAATACCCTTGAAGGTGGCTAAACAGAGTCAGACTGGGCAGGTCTTATAGTAATAGTCTAACTATATATCAACTAAACACTGCTGATCAGGCCGATTAGGCTGCTATATGCCTATTCTAAGTGCCTCGACTATATACTCTATATATAAAAACTTAATATTTAATATTGGGAAACTGATAAGATCAGATACAATTGCATAGCTATATAAGACTGAGCAGAGTCTGACAGATCAGGCTTCTATATAGAGAAACAGTCCGTCAGATCAGGCTCATATAGAGCTTATATACAAGCAACTTCTGCCTTATACATGCTATTTCTACATAGTGAATTTGATGCTTTAAGTTAATTAGGATATATAGAATAGATTTAGCTTAGTTTCAAGAAGCTCCGCTTTCAATCAGATACATATATATCTTCATATATGAAGCTATGTCTGCCATACGCCAGCTCCAACTGTGCCACATAGTTAAACCACCCTCTCATCAGCCAGTTTGATTCTTTTCCAGCTTGCGCTCGCTTTCGTTTAATGCCTTTTCCCACATTGTTTACACCATTAGCTATTGGGCCGATAACCTGTTGAACTATGACAATCGCACTCGAAGAGTCGTTGAGTGAGCCTAAGCTTACGTCTTCTTCTTCTTCATGATCTTCATAAAGAGCACCATGGCTGCCAAGAGAGAAAGAAAGAGATGAGTAAAGAAAGGAATCAACTCATATTTCGACTCACCTATGAAGACGACAATGACAAAGACGAACATCAGCCAGAGCCAGCATTTGTAGGCCTTGCGGGAGTGCTGCTCGAGCTTCTCGGCCTCCTTGCCCAGCGTGTTGATGTTGCGATCGGCGACGCCTGTGGAGCGCGACACCATTTCGGTGTCCTTTTTGATAATGCGATTGGCCGTCTCCGTCTGCTCCTTGAGATTGCGCGTCAGGGAGAGCATGTGCTCGGTGATCTTCTCCTGGGCATTGTTGTAATACTTGACAGCCTCGTTCATGTTCATGTTGTTGCCGCCGTTGCTGGCTTCACCGGGCGACGACGCATCATCAACGACTCTCCGGCGACGCAGTGCATCCACATCTGTAAGGTGGAGAGAGGGCAGGGCTTAATGAAACTGAACAGTTGGCTTCTTCTGTTTCTACCTTGCAGCAGCTCTGTGCGCAGCTCATTGTGCCTGGCTGTGTTCTGGAGCTGGCGCATCTCCTGCAGCGCTATCTCCGAGTCGGAGCTCCTGGCGCCTGGCTTGGAATTGTTTGTCGTCGTGTAGCCCGTGATTTGCTTGAGTGCCTCCAGTCGCTCCAGGTAGCTGGGTATGCGTGCAGCACTCGACGGACTGTGACAGCAGTGAGTTGAGTTTGCATTTTTATATATTTTATTTCAGGCAGAAAGAAAATATTTCCACTCACTCTTCCATCGCCGCCAGCTCGGCAACCATCGTGTCTAGTGACTTGAGGAACTTCTGCAGGCGCCAAAAGTTGTCCTCGCTTTTGGCCAGATCCTCGCAGTTTGTTAGCAGCGTTCGTATGTTTACATTTAATTTCGTTGCCATTTTATACACAAAAACATAAAGCAATTTATTATCGCTAACTTCCTAACAGCAAAAGCTACGTGTATCGATAGCGATGTTATTTTTACAGTGCTGGAACGATAGCGTCTCTTCATCGCCCATTTCGGTATTTTGGTATTTTTTTGCTGCGCTCGATAGTTATCCAACACTGGATTTGTATGCATCGCCAACTATATTATTAAATAAAAATTATTTATTATTTTTTATTTGAGCATTAGAATTCATTAGCGTAAACTACAATAAAAAATTTTTAAATGAAATAGTATTTGAATGAACCCTGTAAAAACAAAAAGTGGAATTTTGTATCTAAAAACTTTTTTATGCAATAGTTAATATCGATAGTTGCACCCATTCAGCTTATTGGTAAGCAAATGTTATTAAACATAAACTATAATTATTCATGTTTCATCTTGTTTATATATTCGCATTTTAAATGAATTTATTATCTAAGCATTTGAATTATTGCTATCCACCACAAACTGCTAATTTGAACAGCTTGATGGAGCTGCGTACTATCCTATTGCGAACAGCTGAATTGCTCAACCAAATGCAACGCTTATTCTGGGGCGCTTGCCAACACTCCGTCGCGACGTTCGGACGTAGAAACGCAAAGAAAACGGCAGTTTGCTGGAAAAATTTTTGCTCCGTGAATTTTAATTAAATTTAAAATTACTGAAAAACCGCCAAGTGTGTGTACGTGAAAGATACGCTGGCGGAGTATATAGTGCCGGTTAAATTTAAGAAGTGCGTGTTTTTTAAATTCATAAAAAGTGAATAGAAAGTGGCACAGCGTATAAGAAATGTAAATGATAAAAAAGAGTCAAAGCCAAAGAAATGCGAAAATATATACATATACGTGCATACATACATATGTACATCCGCATACATATGCACGTATGTGTGTCGTGCGAGAAAGAGACAAGGCCATGAGTGTGAAGCATATTAAAACTAATACACATATAAAAATAACAGTGCAGCCATTTAACAATCCAGCATAATTACTTGCAATGTGTGCTATGTACATAACTGCATTTTAAATATTTCCGCAATAGCATTGATAATTGGAATGCTTGCCGCTGGAAAGGGGATCATTGTGTGAGTGTGTGTGTGAGTGAGTGAGTGGTTGAGTGTGAGTGAGGGCACATATATGTATTTATATACATATGTATGCATACGAAGGGAACATAGAAACTGTCGCGGCATCTATGTAAAAAGTACAAATTATTAATTAGAATATACAAAAAACGAGTACGCAAAACGGCCACTTGGCAAATTTAAACAAAAAATATATAAGAAACAAAAAAAGATGTATACCACACATTCGAAAGAAAACCTACGAAAGTGGTTGCTCGCGTCACTGCTACGTTTGTATATACATGTGTGAGTGTGTATGTATGACATACACACATAGGTGCGTTCGCCACTGACTCTGTGTGTGTGTGCGTGTGAATGCGAGAGGAATGCTGTCTATGTATCACGTTTCGCACTCTATATGCATAGATGTATGCGTGTGTGTAGGTTTAGTGTTGTGTAGTGCATAAAACATGAAGTCTACAGATTTGAATCTGATTCTTTAAAATTTCTGTTTGGTTTATGTTTATGTTCAGCCAGTGCAGAAGATCATTGACACTCGCTCCCACAACACAAATTCCGTGGGCATAATTATTCGTTCGCCTGGCCATTTTGTCTGCGCCATAGTTGAGCAAATCGATCTGGTTTATTCTCCGGTTAAAAAAAAAAAAAAAAAAAGTTGCATCCCTAACCAGGCAGCATTCAAAAGCAGAGGGCGATGCACAAAAGAGACAGTGAGACCTAGAGAGCGAGAGAGTAAGCGTCCGTATAATAAACATGCACACACACTCAAAAACAAACTTGTTTGGACGCGCGGTCTGGTCTCTCACGCTCTCGATCTCGCTCAATTGCAAAATGAGCAAAACGCCGCTATTCGTTAAAGAGAGAGAGAGAGAGAGAGAACTCACAAATCTGCTTTTGAGTGGGCTGCTGTTGCTCGTGTCTCGCTACTCGCTGCTATAGGCCGTAGCTGTTGCTCTCTCGCTCTCTTTTAGCAACTACTCAAAACCAAAAGCAAAGCTAGACGAGCAAAATTTCCATTGTGTGTGGCGATGTCGCGTCGACGTTGTCGTTGCCAGCTACCAGCAGCAGCAGTAGCAGCAGCAGCAGAAACGGTCTCGCAGTCGGTTTGAAATTTTCTGACTCGTCATTTGGTGTTGTGCGAAAAGCGAGAAAAACGCACTTATATACATATATAAATATATTTATAAATATATACGGTCGGCTACATATGTGTATATTGAGTAATAAATTAAAAATAATATGTATTTAATGCGGCGCAGAAGGCAGTGCAAGGTGCAAGTTCGATACAAAAAAGATTAGCAATAAATTCAATCGAGTCTCCCATCGCTGCCAATGCTCTGTGTACGTGTGAGTGCATGTGTGTGCGTGCGTGTGTGTGTGTGTGTGTGTGTGTGTGTGAGTTTCTTTTTAAGCACAAACTCATTACAATTTACTATTACTCATCTGCTGCTGCTTCTTACCTCTGTTCCACACACAAAGACCGAGAGAGTGTGTGAGAGTGAGAGAGAGCGAGTCGCAACACGCAAACCGCAAATAACTTACAACTTTATATTGTGAAAAATCGAAATACGAAAAATGTATACAGAAATATGTATTTCAAAATGCACAATTGGCAAACTTCGCAACAATGTTGTGTGCAAACATTTATAAACAATGCATTTAAAATATATTTAAAAAAAAAACATACATATTTGCTCAATTTTGTATAAACTGTAGCTAAAAAACTACCTATTTTAGTTTTTTCGTTTTCTTTTTTTTTTTTGTCTACATCAACGATTTACGAAAACTCAACGACTTTCATCGTCGTGCGTCGGTGTTTATATGTATGTATGGATGCATAAGTGTGACTCGTTTGCTCTCTTGCTGACACAGACACTCTGACACCGACACACACACACTAAGAAGCACCCCAGTCGTCGTTCTCGCTCGTCACGTCGACTGCGCGCCTTGAAAAAGTCAATTTTGTTCGTGTGTGCGATGTGTGTCTCTCTCTCTCTCTCTCTGTTACTCGCTCTCATCTTGCGCTCAGTGCCGAATGAATGGACAGTGGTTCAGCTTCGGCAGAGTTGGAGCATTTCTAGATGGACGTGTGCTGCTGCGGCCGTCCACCCTTGTAATTGCCGCTAATGTGCGCGTGTATGTGTGAGAGAGCAACAAATAAGTAGCAGTCTCAATAAAAAAACAATAAGACTAAAACGTTAAAAATACAAAATTGTTTTCCATTGTCGTGTGCCCAGTGTGAGTGGATATGAGTGTGTGTGAGTGCAATTCGCCGAAAGCCAAGTCTCTCTCTCTCGCTCGCTTTACAGTAAACTTGACTGCGCTGTTGTTGCTGATTTCGAAATTGATTTAACTGAACGTGTTTCGGTTATGGAAGCGCGCGCATAAAACGAAATATTCAACAACAGCAATAATAATAATAGAAGTGACAATAATCTTCATTTCTCTCTTACAGTGCAGCGACGTAAATAATAATAATAATAATAATAATAATAATACACACACACACACACAGAAACAAAACATCGAAATGAAAAAGTGCCGCTGTATGTGTGTGTGGTGTGCCAAGTGCATTCAAAATAGATAGAAGAATTATGAAAATAATCAAGATACGTGCATAATCAATTCTCATTCTGCTATTAAACGCCAAAAATACAAAGTAGCTGCAAACTGCAACAGCTGCAAATCAACAGCAAAAATACAAATACGAAAAAGTTCACTCAATTTGTGTCTCTGTGTACGTGTTGTCTGTGCCCCCGTGCCTGTTTGTGTGTGTGTCTCTCTCGTTCTCCCGCTCTCTCACTGTATCTATTGTCATATAAGAAGAATCAATACAACAACAACAACAACAACAACAAAAGAAGTAAAAAATTCAATCAAAACAAATGTGCAACGTTAAAATACTAAACATATATTAATTAATATATATATATGTGTGTGTACATAAGTCTACATCTTGAGAAAATGAGGTGCTGCTGTTGTGCAAATATAAGCCAAGAACTATGACGCATCAAAATCATCAGACAAACGGCGCAAGTTTGGAGGATTGCCATACAAACTTTTATGCCTTGGTAAGTGGAAAGAAAAAACCAAAAGAACCAAAAGCAAAATGCAAAATAGAACAACTAAGGTGCTGCCATCTCTGTCGCACACAATCTGGTTCCATTTTGCCATTTCCGTTAGATCTAGGTCAGTGACAAATGCAGGCAGCCAACCAGTACAGGGCGTTTCGAGTTCGACTGTCGACTGTGAGGCGCCCACGCGCGCGCTCCTCGATCGACAGCTGTTTATCGATAATCATTGCCATTGGCCATTGATTAAGTATCTACCTCTCTCGCTCTCCCACTCTCTCTCTCTCACTCAAGTGCTCTATAACGCTATTTTCTTTCACCTAAAAAAGCGGAACTATGCATAGATACAAAACAAGTCAAAGCAAAGAGAAATGAAAAGGCAGCAACAATCACAATGTATGTACTGCGTGTTTGTGTGTGTGTGTGTGTGTACTACATGCGACAACATTGGCCGGCCATAACAGGTTCTTCTTCGGCGTCTAGTTGGCCGCCGGGTCGCGCCGTTTCTTTTTTCACATATTTCTTTAATGAATCTCGCTCAGAGACAAGAAAACAACAACAAGAATGGTAAAATATATACAACTAAAATGTTAAAGAAAAGCTCAAAATGAACGCTTGAGCGCAATGTTAACGGCAAAGTTGAAGTCGACGTCGTAGGCGCCGTCGACGCTGGCGTAGACAAGTCAACGTGCTGCATACGCCTGCCGTCGTCAACCTACGGCGCCTCAATAAGCAAAGAGAGAGAGAGTGAGAGAGAGAGAGAGACAGGCCGACGCTTTAACGAACGCTGTACGAAATAACGAAACAATAACAAACGCGCAAAACTTTCTCTGAGCGAGTAAAAAGTCGTAACGAGAGTGCGATTCTGCTAGGCAACAGACCCAATTCAAAGAGAGAGAGAGAGAGAGCAGAAAACAAAAAGAAGAAAAAAGTGAACAAGTCAGCTTGAACTTGGGAGGCACGCGCGCGTGAACAAACACTAGCAAAGCGTGTCAGAATGATAACACACACACACATACATGCAGACTAGAGCGTGCGTCCGTGCGTACATGCATGTGTGTGTGCGTGTCTCTCTCTCTCTCTCTCTTCGATATGTAGCCCACAGGCGTTGAAAAATGAGCGCAAGCAGTGAGAGAATAATTGTGTGCTTGCTTGTATTGCCGATTGAGCATGAAAATTGCAAAGATACTCGTATGTGCATGTGTGTGTGTGTGTCTGTGCACTGAGACGCCGCTGACGACGGCAGATAAAAGACAGTTGTTTTTTTTTGCTGCCGCTGCTAATGACAATGTTAAAAAAAAACATCAAACTGGCTACAGGCAGGCTGTAGGAAGGTAATAAGAATAATAATAATAAGAATAAACATATTAAATGTACAAATAAAAGGAATTGTAGCGAGTGGCGTAAAAACGAGAGCGAAACCATAAATGAAAACACAAATTGCGATGCTCAAAACGAAATACGAAAATCAAAAGGGAAGAATGTGGAACGCAACGAACTGTTGTTGCTATCGTCGTTTTTGTTGTTGTTGATGTTGGGGGCGACGCGCTCGTCGTCGTCGCCGTCGTCGTCGATGTTGTCGGCAGCTATTCGTGGTTTGGGGAATACCTTTTGCTTGCGTTGTTATTGTTGCTGCGGCTGCTCTGTCTGCGTGCGAGCAAGTGTGTGTGTGTGTGAGGTGCAGTTATTTGGCCATGTTTTGCGCGCCTGTGTGTGTGTGTGTGTGTGTGTGCGCAGTCTTTCGGTTTTATTTTTTGTGCTGTTATGCTTAACGCTCTCTTCTGCTGCTGCTGGTGCTGCTGCTGCCGCTGCCACTGCCTTTGGCCATTGATTTGCAGCAGCAGCGGGGCAACTACGACAACTTGTTCCAAAGCTACAAAACTCGCAACGGAAGCCGCCAATGACGAGCCAAAGACACGACCCTAGCCAGTTTTTTATGTGTGTTTTCTTTCATTCGTAGTTTTTTTTTCCATCGCTTAGGTTTTCTTTTATTCAGCGTGTTCTGCTTTGGGCTCTTCTCTCACTTGTTTTGTTGCGCTTTGCTTTGAGCCTTTCGTTTTTTTCTGCCTCTGCTTTTGCTTCTGCTTCTTCTTCTTCTTTGCTGTTACAAGTGCAGCAGCAATGGAATGTTGCGTGTGTGTGTGTGTGTGTGCGGCATTTTGCAACACTGCTATACAGTTTATTGGAAGTTATATTGTGTGCGTGTGCGTGCGTGTGTGTGGGGTTTGTAAACAAATAGTGGGAGTTAGGCTTAAATGCAGTAAACATGCGATACAGTGAAGACTAGTGTTGAGCAGCAGAGAAATATTTCTGTATATATTAATAGCAAATACAATATATAATAATATTATTAAAAAATATATATTATATATATTTTATTTACATATTTTTATATATTATTATAATGTATAAAAAAAAATACATATATAAAATATACTCTTATATATTTTATACATTTTATATTGATATAAAATATTATTATATATAATATATATATTTTTAATGTATAAATATATTCTTAAATATTATTTAAAAAATTAAATATTTGATTTAAAAACTCTAAAAAGGCAGTTTTAACACTTGAGAAAGATTTTCCAGTACTTTAGCCGTTTTTAACACTGGAAATCGTGTTTTTGGCGCCTATTCTGTTAGAAAAACTATCGTTAACTATCGTTTACCATCGCTGATTCTCCAGGTTTAATATATGAAATTTGAATGATGTTTTCTTTGTAGTCTTTTGGGATAAATTCTAAATGGAATTTTGATTTCTGGCCAACTGTAAAAAAAAAACAGCTGTCTTCGTGCAAAGCCTCAACAGCTGTTTCTGTTCTGGCCAAAAGGAGTAGCAGAAAAGAGGCTTATCGAATAGTCAACGTAGCCAGTGGCAGAGATAAAGCCCGCTACTTGAACAAGGCAAAGACTTGAGCAACCTATCGATTGTGTCATATTTCATATTGAAATATATTTGTATCTTTATCTTTATCTGTATCTTTATCGCTCGATACATATTATTTACGCTAATGAAGCAATCGATGATAATAATAACACTCTCCCTCTCTCTCTCTCTCTTGCAGACTGATTTGTGTGGAATAAAATGGCGAAAGTTCGTTAATGGGGAACGTCCGAATGCGTCGAGCGATCCCTTGGACGATCCAATCTTACGCTCCTATTCACGATGCATGCAAGCGGATATGTTGTGCGTGTGGCGGCGCGTGCAATCCACCAAGCAGGACAACACCGATCCGAATGCCTTAAACTTTGAGATTACCACATCGACCACTGTACACCCGCCCCTATCGCTCGCCGCCGCCAAGGAGCTGTGGATCTTCTGGTATGGCGAGGAGCCGGATCTATCCGAGCTGGTCGATGCGGATCTGCTTAAAATAGCGGGTAAGTCGGAAGTTGAATGAAACTAAAGAAGATAAAATTATAGAAAATATCAAGCATATAGATATATGTAAGTATAGGTATATAGTTCTATAGATATAGTTATAGCTCTTCAAATTCCACTGAATGGCATTTCGCAACACTTTCAACTCCTCTTTGCAGTGGTGAATTACGCAAATTCACCATTCAATCTCTAACGGTTTCAGCTCTGCTTTGCTTTGCTTTGATCATTTATCACTCAGGCAGAACAGTTACATGAATATTTACATCTATATGTATATATGTGTGTGTATGTCTATTTATGACAACACACACATATACACACATACATAAATAATGCAAAACGTCCGTTACATTATGAGCTTTTTATAAAATTTAATAAAACTTCAAGGCCACAGCGCGTGCAGCACAGCAAAAAATTTGTTGTACCCATGAGAAAACCAAAACAATACACACACACACAGCCACACTCTCTCACACACAAACACACACACACACACATGCATGCATGCGCGCACTCACTCGCTTAAATGTGTGTGTGTGTGTGCTTTATAGCTGTTGTTTCTCCAACATCATTCACATGGCGCGCTGCGCTCGTCTGTCAGCAACAGCAGCGGTAGCGGCAGCAGCAGTAGAACGTCTTCTCCTTCCTCTCTCTGCCTCTTCCTTTGTTCGCCCACAGCGCGCTGTGCGGTCAGCCCACGCGTCGAACGTCACCTGTGTCATTTGCAATGTTTTTGTTTCGTTAAATTTGCTCGCTCTCTGTGTGAGTGTGTGGTGTGGGCGCGCTCTCCCACTCTCCCACTGGCTAAAGCTCTCTTTTATGCACGCTCTCTAGCGCTATCTCTCTCGCTCTGCCGCTATTGGCAGCTCTGCAGCTACGATTCGGGGGTTGCTTTCGGTTCCTTCGCAGTCAAAAAACATAAACGGCCTCGGATTGCTGCTGTTGCTGTTGTTATTGTTGTTTCGACTCTTATCAGTAGTTTTTGCGGTGTGTGGCTACTATATTTATTTAATTTCGCTTATTGCTTTACACACACACACTCATCCAAATCGCTATCTGGCACCACAAATTATTATCTCTTTAAACTTGTTGCCTGTCTCGCTTTGGTGGCAAATTCCATTCCCCAAACATACGTCAACGTTAAACGTTAAACGTAATCGTAACGTAGTTAGCGCAACGACGTCATATTGTCGGTCACTTGACTTTTTACAGTTAGCTGTTGATATCTCGCTCAACCGGCGTACGAGATGCATGTGTGGTGAAATTATTGTTGTTGACCCCGTTGAGGCGCGAGAGAGAGAGCTGTTGTTGTTGTTGTTGTTTTTAATGACAAGGACATTGACTAATTGCATTGACATTACGTTGCCTCGACTCGTGAATTCTCTTTTCTTTTTATAGCCTTTTACTTAGTAGCCGCAAACAACAAACAAAAAGCTGCGAATGTGAATGCACTTGCCTATGTGTGTGTGTGTGTGTGAGTGTGAGTGAGTGGGCATGAATGAAGAGAGGCGAGAGACGAGATTGAGACGCATCGTCTGTACGTGCCTGGCTACTGCTGCCCAGTGAAAACTGGCAACGCAGCGCAGCCTGATATTGTTGTATTCCGTTTTGTTGTTGTTGCTGTTGTACAACTTGCCACAGCTTAAAACAGACGTCACTACATTGAACACACACACACACGCACACATACACATGCATCCATGACTGGCGCCGCTATATTGAGTGCGTCGCTGCTCAACACTTGCTGAGAGAGTTTCGTTCTTTTTTTAAGTTTGTTTATGCTTTTATCTATGTAAGCACTGTAAATCGATAAACACGACTTCGATATTGATATCGATAAGCGCATCGCTACTTGTTGTCATTGATGTTGTTTTTGTTGTTGCTCATTTTTACACTAAACAGCTGTCACTTTGTTGCTGATTTGACATTCTGCATGTGTGTGCGTGTGTGTGTTTATTTCGCTCTCTCTCTCTCTCTCTCTCTCGCATGCTTGCGTTATTCGTTTGAGCGAGTTCTACAATTGGGGCTAATAATTATGAGCTCACAGCGCTTATGCATGTGTGTGTGTGTGTGATTGTGCGCGCTCTTGTCTTTGGTTCTCTTTTGTGCGCGTTTTTAAACTGGTTTTTAAGCTTAATTACAATGCGCTTTGTTGTTGTTGTTGCTGGTGCAAAATTTTGCATTCTCTCCATTTACTTGCTGTTTCTGCTGCTTGTTGTTGTTGGTGTGTTTAAGCAATTTTCAGTGTGTGTGCTCACTCTCATGTAGATTATTGATTAAAAAAACAACTAAGCAAACAAACAAACAACAACAACAAGAGTAACATATCAAATATTTGCGTTGCCCATGCCGCTTGCTGCACGCAATCTTCTCTCCAAAATTATTGTGAAATTGGCGTAGAATTTGTATTAGGGCACTGTAATTATCCACACAAATACAAATACAAACAAACACACGCACACTTGCACACAGCGATTCGCACGCTTGTCATTGTTGGCCCGTTTGCACGTCATTTTCATTCGCTTTTGCTGTGGTAGCAAATTTTTAACCTAAAATAGCGTTTCAAGCACAAACAACAACAATAACGAAACTGAACGAAAGGCTCTCTTCTCAGTTTGTATGCGTGTGCGTGTGTGTGTGGGAGAGTGAACGACTGCATGCCTCTAAAACTAGCGGCACTTTTGCCGAAACTCACTCACTCATTCACTCACTCATTCACTCACTCCCGAGCAGGCAGCAACAGCGAATGTTTGCGCATATCTAGTACATGTTCACACAGATACAGCCGTAGCTGGCTGGCTACTGTTTCGTGCTCCTCTCACCCACTCTCTTTGCGCTCTTGCATAGCCTATCTCTGTCGCGCTGCGTGAGTCGCTGTCGGCAGCAACATGTGCACAAACCACACGTGCTACAAAAAAAAAAAAAACAGATATACAGTATGTCTGTGTGTCTCTGCATGTGTGTGTGTGTATTTGGAATTTGCATTGAGCAGCCGTCGTCATATTCCTGTTATGGCCGTTGCCTGCAGCCGAAGAGCCACGAAGCCAGCGCGTCGGCAATTTGAATTTTGTAGGTTTTTTTGGGGAATTTTGTTTTAGGTTTTGTATTTTGTAGTTTGTTTGTTGTGTGTTCGTTGTCCGTTTCGCTTCAACTGAATGCTTTTGTTAGAGGCTGAGTTTTTTCTTAGCTATGCCCCCTCTTTCTCTCTCTCTCTCTCTGCATCCCTCCCTCCCTCTCTCTTGCCTGCTGAGCTTTTAAGTTTTGCTGTGTCTGTGTTTCGCTTTGACCCCGGCTGGGCCAAACTAGCATGTACACTAATTCACACTCACGCACACACACACGCACACTCATACATAATCGTACGTTGCCCTCTGTTAAAAATTTTACGCTGATCTCATTGAAAGAAGGTACACACACGCACACATGCAAACAATGAAATCCACAAGCAGGCTTGTAATAGCTGTAGCAACAACAACAACAACAAAAACTACCAACAGCATACATTTCCAAAGCCCAGCCTACGCCGCTGCATTGTTTTTGCTGCCGACGTCGTTACTCGCTGCTTTTGTACTCTCTCTCTCTCGCTCTCACACACACACATATACGTACACGCTCACGCTCACTCGCCGGCCTCGCTCTTTGAGTTTTGAGTGTGAGTGATTCGCGCTGCTCGCTCATCTCATCTCTTCTCTTCTCTTTCGCTTGTGTTTTGTTATTTATAATGTTGTTTACCTTTACGTAATTATCTTTGCAACATTTGTTGGTGTTGCCTTGTCTGTGCCTCTGGCTGGCCTCTTTTGGTTTTCTGTGCATGCATGTGTGTGTGTGTGTGTGTGTGAAGTCTTTTTGTATTATTGTTTAGTGCTGAGGGTGGACCGGCGTTGATGCTGCGCTCTGTAAATGACGTTGACGTCGCTTCGCGTGTAGGTGTCACCGCGAATATGCCTCTGCGTATGTGTGTGTGTGTGTGTGAGTTGCTTGGAATTTTCCAAAAACAAAAAAACACACATTCTCGACTATTCCCCCCACTTGAGCCGCATTGTAAATAGGCGACTTGTCGACTGCTCTCCGCTGCGTCGTTACCGTTTGATTTCCATTTCTTTTTTGTGTTTTGTTTTAAGTGGCATTTTGTTTGCGCTTCCGCTTTTGATTTGCCTTTGCCTGCGCCTGCCTTTCGGGCCTGCTGGGGACCGTTTTGTTGCTTCTTCATGCCTGTTTATTTTTTTTTCATGTTTTCTTTCCCTTTCGCTGCATTTGCATACAAATTCTCGTAGTTTCTTGTCGCCGTGCACTAGCTGTAAATTCCACTGGCTCTCTTTCGCTCGCGCGCGCTCTCTTTCTCTCTCTCTCTCTCTCTCTCTCACTTGGCTGCGCGCGCGTCGCTAAACAATAACAAATTAAAATTGCTTTTACAATAAATGCGCAAAGCGCGCGCGACGCTTAAAAATTCTTCAATTTTGTATTGTCACACGCACACACACACACACGCACACATACGTTTGTATGTTTTCGGCTTTGTAAATGGCGAAGCTACGCGCGCGGTAATTTTCCGCCTTTTGAATGCGTTCCACACACACACCAAAATCAGAAAGTGAAACGTAATATGTAAATAAACTTGTTTTGCCTGAGAGAAATGGAGTGGAAGGCACTTGCCAGTGTTGGAAAAGGCTTTACCATGCAGATTTTAAGCTAGATATTAGCAAATTTTTTTAATTTTTAGAATGAAAACAAAATAATAAAATTTTTTTAATAATTTAAAAAAAAATATATATAAATTTGCTACTAAATTAGTAATTAAAATAAATTAAATTTGTTTAATAATTAAATTATTTAATAATTTAAGTAAATATATAATTTTGATTTTAAATTATTAATTAAAATAACTTAAATTCACTTAATAATGTATTTTAATTAAAAATCTTTAATAATTTAAGTAAATATATAATTTTGCTTTTAAATTATTAATTAAAATAACTTAAATTTACTTAATAATGTATTTTAATTAAAAATCTTTAATAATTTAAGTAAATATATAATTTTGCTCTTCAATTAATAATTTAAATTGATTTAATAATATAAAAAAATGAAATTTTTTTAATTATTTGACATATTTTAATCCACATTTTAACATTAATCTTCCTTTTCTTTGCTTTGCAGCCAATCAATCGCTCTGGAATGGCACCTGGAAGGGCGAGCTGACCTACGAGTGCCGCTCGCTGCTCTTCAAGGCGCTGCACAATCTCATGGAAAGGTAAGTGAGACTATATAGAGTATCTTCATTGCCAGATCTGACCATCAATATCCTTTCAGATTCGTGCTGACCAAGGACATTGTGCGCTTCGGCAAGTGGTTCGTGCAGCCCTGCACTTCCAGCGATCGTCTCTTTGGGCGCAGGTGAGTCAGCCCCTCAACCAAGGGGATGCAATGCTTCACACAAACAGTTCCAAATCCTGTGTTATCGATTGGAACTGCTCGCATTCATCCCAGAGTAAACTCCAGACTGGAACTCTGTGCGACTGCCTTGAAGCCTAGGCAGTCGCATCGTTCTTCCAGCCACATTCCAATCTAAGAGAATCAAAGAGAGTTTCTCAAGAGCATTTCACTTACTCTCTCTCTCTCTCTTTCTCTGCCTCAGCTCTCAGCATTTGTCGTTCTCCTTTACGTTCTTCGTGCACGGGGATACGGTCTGCGCCTCGATAGACCTGCGCGAGCATCCTGCGGTGCGTCCTTTGACCAAGGAGCACCTGGCCGAGGCAGCGGCTGCCTTTGCTGCGGCCAGTGGTGGCGGCGCAGCGCGTGGCCAGGACGCCAATGGCACAGATCCACTGCCCGCCGCAAGCTCACCACTGCTGGAGGCGGCAACTGGCAACGGAAATGGGAATGGGAATGGGAATGGAACGGGCGAGAAGTCGGCTGCGACGGCGACGCCAACGCAGGCGCGCAAGGTGATGCTGGCGCCGTTCGGCATCGCGGCAATACTCACGGGGAATAGCTACAAGGCGAGCGATCCAATGGCCGAAAAGATACTCGAGGATTGGGCCTCGTTCTTTCCGCTGTGCAATAAGGATAACACGGATGTGCCGCCCGTCGTGGAGGTGGTATCGGGTGAGTGCGAATGGCATATATATATATATATATAATTGTAATATCTATAATCGAGTTGTAATCCCTTTCCCAGGTGGACATAAGATGTACCATCCCACAAATTACGTACTAGTCACGGATCTGGATGACATGGAACAAATGGAATTCGCTGAGCTCCACGGCAAAGCAAACGGCGCCAGCAGCGAGCCACAAGCGGCGGGAGCGGGAGCGGGAGCAGCCGCAGGAGCGGCGGCGCAAGCAGCGCTGCCAACAGCGGCGTCAGCTGCGTCTTTGGCGGCGGCCAAGGAGTCACGCAAGGCGGCCACGCAAGCGGTCAGCGCACTGGAGCGTCTAACGTTTCAGCCCTACTACGATCAGCGGCCCACCTCGGGCTTCACCTTCAATACAAATAATACTCATATACCCGCAACGGCGGCCATCGAAATGCCGGAACGTGCCTGGCAGGACTGCATAATGAATACGCTGCATGTGGATGCCGCAGCGGCGGCAGCCGCAGCCGCCACTGTCTCAGCCGACGAGGAGGAGAGCAAGCAGACCGACTCCAAGCAGCTGGTGCAGCAGCAAATCCAACAACAACAACAACAGCAGCAGCAGAAGCAGCGTCAAAAGTTGTGGAACTTTGTGGATCCCATGCAGAAGGCGCCCTGCATATGCACCAAGTAAGTTGGTCTCTCTCCCCCTCCCCCCTCTCTCTCTATCTCTCTCTTTGCCGCTCTCACTCACTAACTCACCACGCTCTCTCGTGAACTACTGTTACCGTTATTACTACCGTTCCACTCGCTCTCTTCTCGCTCGCTCTCTCACTGCGTCGAGTGTTTTTTGCATTGTTTTTTTCGTTCGTTCGTTCGTTCGTTTTCGTTCTCGGAGTATGTGTGACTTGGTTAGACCTGAATCATAAATATATCTATAATTATAAATATAACTGTAATGCAGAGAAAACGCTTTAAAGGCATGCCTAGAAGAACGCAGAAACCCAACTCTGATATATATATACTATAAATTAATAGTGTTTTTTCCTTTAATAGTTATTCATGTGTGTGTGTGTGTGTGTGTGTGTGTTTGTTGATCGATTAACGTTGCATGTGTTATCGATATTAATACGCTTACAGCCTAAAGAGTATATGTACATATATGTAAGAGAGAGAAATGTAATAAATAGAAAGGTGCAAAAGTCGTACTGAAAGTCACCACACCGAAGCGCTGAGCTCGCGTGAGTTGAGTTTCAAGTTTAACACAAAAACCCACCAAATTTCAGCGCACAATGCAGCAGCAGCGGCAGCAGCAGCGGCAGCACTGTCGGCGTTGGCAGCAGCAAGCGCCAGCATAGCAGCAGCAGCGGCAGCAGCAGCAGCAGCAGCATTGGCTCGCCAGCGCTGCGTGCTGCAATCGCTAGCAGCGGCAGCAAGTCAACGTTTCAGCTACTCCAGCAGCAGCAACAACAGCAGCAGCAGCAGCAGCATCAGCAGCATCATCAGCGTTCGGCTCATCATTCCAGTTCCAGTTCCAGTTCGAGTTCGAGTGTTGGTTACTTGAGCAGCAATTGCAGTTCCTCCTACCACTCCTCCACCCACTACTCCTCCTACGCTGCTGTTGGCCTCAAGCGACAGATTGTGCCGTTTCATCAGCGTTCTCTACTTAATACTCAGACAGCGCTTAAACCTAACTACAACAACAACAACACTACTTCCTCTACAACAACAACAACAACAGACACCAATATACCAAAACAAAGGTTTGTGTCGCTGTTCAGACGTGTGTGTGTGTGCGTGCGCGTGAGTGTGTGTCTGTGTGTGTGTGTATTGCCAAATCTCTTAATTTCCTTTGGTTGAGTTAACCGTTGTTAATACGCTCTGTATATATTCTGTTTCACACATACTCACACACACACCCACAGACGCTCTCTTAAGTTGTTTATATTCTGTTAACCTCCATGCGCTCTCTTAATCGCTCTTCTGTTATAATCGATAACAGACAACAGCAACACGCTCTGTTAACTTTTTAACATTTCGTTTTTTTTTTCTTTTTGATTTTGTTGGTTGTTTGGTTTTTTTTAACCTTTCTGTTTATGCTAAACCTACTTAAAAAGTCAAACCCATACACACATACCCACACAGAGACACATACACACACATACATATAAATTCGTACATTTCGGACCCTTTTACCATTTAACAAATATCAATTGAACATTTTTATTATTTGCTAAACTTGGTGGTAAATGGGGTAGCAAAAGAATAAGCACAAAACAACAGCAGCAAAGTAATAAACAAAAACACACACACACATACATACACCCACAGTTAAACGAGTTACAGTTACATTTGCCATTCGCGCTGTCAACGGCGAATATTCAAAAGAAGGCGCCACGGTCCATCGCTATCGTTGCTCTCTCTCGTTCTCGCTCTCTCTCTCTCTCTCTCTTTGCATGTGCGATCTATCGATTGCAGCAGCTGCCTGTTATTACACGCACACACACAAACAGACACTCTCTCATCTCTACATATATATGACTGTAAATAACATATATGTATATGTAAATAAGTAGCAGTTGCAATGGTTTTTTTTCTAATATATTTTGTTTTATTTGGTTTGACCTGCGCTCGCGCTCGCTCTTGCTCTCTTTTTCTCTCTCTTGGATGTGGTGTTTACTTATATTTTGTTTGCCTACCATTATCGAACCTCGTTTATCGATTAACATCGATTCAATGTGCATTTTTATTCGTAGTTATTTTTCAATTATATTTTTTATATATATTTGTATATAACGGAACAAGCATGTTGCGCCTGGACTTTGCAACAATTTTGAATTAATCAAAGAACAAATAATTGAATTAATTTAAATTCATATTTTATTTACTTCTATTCTAATTAATATTCCCCTCTCTCTTTTCTATTAACAATTAGACATCTCAGCAACGCCTCTGGCGGCGGTGGGAGCGGCAGCAGTGCCACGCCCTGCCATGGAGGAGCCGGAGCGGGCAGCGCTTCAACTTATTCACGCAACTCGCTGGCCGATCCATCGTCAATGCCACCGATTGCCTCCTCCTCGGTGGGTTCACCCGCAACGCCAGCTCCATCTCCCCATCCGCTTTCCAATTCGGCGCATTCGCAGCCCACGTCGGTGCCGCCCGCCGCTGAGCAAGTGAGTCCAAGTGACGAACGATTCACAATTTCAATTGGAATCTTTTTGCATTTCTAATTCGCTCTGTTTATCTTCCATTGATGCAGCTGCTCAACATGAGTCCGCATGCGCCCACATCAGTATCGAATCTGCAGCAACCGCCCACGCCCATCGATCATCTGCTGGACAAGAATACGCCGGCGCCAACGCCCACGGATCAGCACGATAGTAAGAGCATAACTGCCTCGCCTTATGTACACCAAACACCCAGCGTGGAGCCACCCACATACACGGATCACGGGGCACAGGGTGGTGCTCCAGCTGCGCCTGGCAGTGTGCCCCAGCAGCAGCCGGCGACGCCCACAGCAGCCGGAGCAGCAGCTGGAGCAGGAGCGGGCGCCAATGCAGGAGCAGCGACAGCTGCGCCAGGAGTTGGCGCCCAATGCGGCACGATTAGCGTGAAGAAGCTCGAGATGCAACAGCCGACGATTAAGCAGGAGCCGGGCCTTGGACGCGGCAGCCAGCAACTGCCCCAGCAGCAGCAGCAGCAGCTGCAGCAGCAGCAACAACAGCAACAGCAGTCCATGGCCACCAGCGCCATGGAGGCTATGACCAATCTCTTCAACCTATACAAGCCGCCACAGCTGACGCTCAAGGACGGGGACAGCGTCTACGACGAGGAGTGGCTGACAGAGGTGTACGATTTCAGCTATCAGGAGTCCTGGTGAGTATCCTACTCTACTCCACTGTAATTGCCTCTAATCTGTGCCTGATCTGCTCAACAGGGATAATCTGCCCGTAAAGCGACCCAAGCTGAATGAGTCGGTCAAGCTGCGACGTCCGCGCTACGCCAAGAATCTGTACGAGGGCCACACGCACTTCAAGCCTTTAATGCCCTCGCCGGGCTCCGTCTACGGCTCGCTGCTGACGATTGAGGGTGGCGCTGTGACGGCACTCGGAGCTGCGGGCGAGAGCAGGACTGGAGCAGGCGGTGGTCTAGTGGGCATAGCCACGAATGCGGGCTTCGGCGGTGCAAGCGGCGCCGATGAGGCGGACAATGTGCACGTGAAGAGTGAAGCGGCCTCGGCGGCGGGCAGCGGGAGCAGTTTCTTCCCTTGCCTGGACATCAAGACGGAGCCAGGCCTGCACTCGCCCTGCAAGGAAACCAAATCCACCAGCACTGCGGGCAGCGGCGGTGGCAATCTGTTCACGGCGGAAGGGCTCAATCCCTCGCTCAACGACCTGGAGCAGCTGTTCGAGACGAGCTCGAACGACGAGTGCAGCAGCGTCCAGATCCACACGCCTCCCGACTCCAATAATCCCTCGAATGGGGGCTGCAGCGCCGTCACGAATACAATTGACGAACTGAAGCGCAGCACCGCCGTGACCAGCGCTGTGGTTGCCGCCGTCGTTGCCAGCAGTGGTGCGGGCAGCATCCAAGCCGAAGATCTAACCAAAATGTTTCCCACGCCGCCCTCGCACGAGCAACAGCATCCCAACTCGAGTCCCTGCCAAACGGACGTGGTCATGACCGATCTGAGTGTGGACACGACGACAACAACCACAACCAGCGTCTTGGTGGTGCCAACAACGGCAACAATAACAACGGCAGCAGCTACAGTTGCAGCCACAGCCGCATCCGTTGGCCTCGGCGTCATGCTGAAGATGGTGAAGCAGGAATACAGCGTGGAGCTGGGCAGTCCCGTCGAGGAGCCCATCGATGACTGGAGCTATGTCTACAGACCGCCGCAGCAGGAGAAGTTCGTGGGCTCCTCGCGCTACGCACCGCTCACCAATCTGCCCAGCCAGACGCAGCCGCCGCTCCAGATGCCCGCCAACTGCTTCTACAATCCCACCTGGAGCCACAGCCAGAAGTCGCGCGCAGCGACGCTGGCGAAGGCAGCCGCTGCCCAGCAGCAACAGCAGCAGCACCAGAAGCACCAACAGCTCCAGCAGCGCATCCAGCAGCACCAGCAACTGCAGCAGCAACACCAGCAGCAGCAGCAGCAGCAGCAGCAACAACAGCAACAGCAACAACAGCATCAGCAACATCAGCAGCAGCAGCACAAGCAGCTGCACGACTTGCTCTCAGCTGGTCCTCGCACGCCAATGAATGCAGCGATGCCCTCGCCGTCAACAGTTCCACAACCATTGAGCAGCGGTGGCAGTCAGTTGCTGCTAAACCAACTCAATTGCCCGCAGGCGCCGCCTGGCAGCTCGATGCAGCAGCTGATGCAGCGGGCGGGCATGTCGCCCATTCCGTCGCCAGGTGGCCCGGGTGTGGTGCCCTTTCCACGCAGCAGTCCCATGCAGCAGCATCATCCGATGCGGCAAACGCCCACGCATCCGCCGCCGCCGTATCCGTATGAGCTGGCTGCTGCTAGTCCGGCCACGTCCACATCCTCGTCGTACCTTAACAAGCCGTACGGCTCGCAGGAGCCGCCAGGACATCCGCACACGCCTCATCACATCTACGGCTCAATGAGTGGAGGCGGCGCAGCTGGCGGCGCTGCGCTCATGCCTGGCGATTCCAAGCTGGCCATGATGCAGTTCACGGGAGGCAATGCCTCGGAAACTGGAGCAGCTGCGGCAGCAGCTGCTGCTGCCTTGAGTCTGCTGCAGGAGCTGCCGGAGGTGAACTCCGTGCTCGTCAACATCCTGCTCTACGACACGGCCCTGAATGTGTTCCGGGATCACAACTTCGACAGCAGCAGCGTCTGCGTCTGCAACGCGGATACCCAGAAGATTGGGAATATACGTGGCGCTGATTCGGGAGTCTATGTGCCGCTGCCAGGCAGCAGCTTCAATCCCTTTCCAGCGCATCGTGGCTCCAGTGGAGGAGGCGGTGGTGGTGGTGTAGGAGGAGGAGGCCTAGGTGGAGGAGGAAGAGCTGGTGCTGTTACGCCTTATAATCAGTATGCGGGAGCTGGAGCTGGAGCTGGTGGGCTGCGCATGTTGAGTGCCTTTGGCGGTGGGCTGGACTCGTCGCCGGTGGCTGCTGCTTTGTCCGGAGCTGGCTCCGTGCACGGCCATGGCCATGGACCCAATGGTGGCTCCAGCGGCTCCTCATCCTGCACACCACCCAGCAGTAATCCGCACATAACCGGCTACGTCGATGATGATCCCGTGGAGTGCACGTGCGGCTTTAGCGCCGTGGTCAATCGTCGACTCTCGCATCGTGCGGGCCTCTTCTACGAGGACGAACTGGAAATCACGGGCATTGTGGACGACCCGGCGAGGAACAAACAGCCCACGCTGCTAACGCTCATCCAATCCCTGTGCCGCAAGGGCGACAACAACAACTACACCAACAACAACAACAAGGAGCCCTCGACTGGCAAGGAGCTGGAGAAGCTGACGAGCACAGCTCAGCAGCAGCTGGAGCAGCTGGCGCATGCCATATTCGATCTGCTGCTGGACCAGTGCTCCATCATACAGAGCTCCAGCAGCTCGGTGCATCGAGCGCTGCAGGCGCATCGCCGCAGGATGTCGAGGCAACGCCGCCTTGGCGCCTCCGTGGCCACCATTGCCAATGTCCTGGAGTTCACGGATGCACACGATGTGGTCAGCTTGGCGCTGGAGCAGGCGCGCCTGGCATTCGAGAGTCACCGCTTGGACATGAATCTCCTCGAATTCGGGCACGGACATGGCCAGCATGGTGGCCCGCAACACCATCCACATCATCCACACCAGCCCCATCATCCGCACCAGCAACAGCAGCAGCCGCAGCAGCTCATGGCCTTCCAGGCGGCGCCTGCTCTGCGCCAGAAATTGCTCACCCTGGGCAGCAGTCGTCTCACGGTGCACAAGTGGCCCTATCTCCCGGTGGGCTTCACCCGCAGCAACAAGGAGATTGTCCGAACAATGAATGCCATTCAGCCCATGCTGCAGAGCGCCTTCCACTGCAAGTCGAGGGGCGGAGCAGCTGGCTCCAAGGATGCCAGCTCCTACAATACGGTCAGCGGTCCTTTGACCTGGCGGCAATTCCATCGCCTCGCTGGGCGAGCTTCCGGCCAGTGCGAGCCACAGCCCATACCCTCTGTTGTGGTTGGCTACGAGAAGGACTGGATATCCGTGGCGCCACATTCCATTCACTATTGGGATAAGTTTCTGCTGGAGCCCTACTCCTATGCCCGGGACGTGGTCTACGTGGTTGTCTGTCCGGACAATGAGCACGTCGCGGCGAGCACGCGCACCTATTTCCGTGAGCTGAGCAGCACGTACGAGATGTGCAAGCTGGGCCGGCATACGCCCATCCGTGGCTGGGAGGGCGTACTCCAGGTGGGCGTGACGGAGAGGGATGTGCTGACGCCGTTGGACGATTGGCTGCGCACCCTGGACCATGCGCCGTTGGCGGAGCAGATCAGACGCTATGCCATTGCCTTTCTGTACCAGCTGGCGCCCTATCTGAGTCGCGTGCCTGGGGATAAGACGCTGCTCAATCCGCCAGATGCGAGTGGCAATCATGCCACAAAAGCTGGCGTAGCTCAAGCGTCGTCCACAGCTGCCGAGCACCCGGAGCAGCCGGTCATCAAGCTGGAACCGGGCACAGAGCAGCAGCAATCGGGAGCAACTCAGACCAGCAGCAGTCAGGAGCAGGATAGCAAAGCGGATGCCAAAGGAGGCGCAGCTGGAGGCGATTCCAAGCCCGCTCTGGTGCTGGGCGATCCACTGGGCATGGGCGAGACTTTGGAGGACATCAATCCTTCGGCCATTGTGCTGTATGTGGTGAATCCCTTCACCTTTGCCTCGGACAGCTTCGAGCTGGAGCGACTGGCGTTGATTGCGCTACTCCGCTGCTATGCGGAGCTCTTGAAGGCGGTGCCAGACTCGGTCCGGGCGCAGATGAACATCCAGATCATCTCGCTGGAGTCCATTATGGAGCTCGGGCCATGTGGCAATCGTCGTCGCTTCTCGGACGAGATCAAGTGCCTGGCGCTCAACATCTTCTCGCAGTGCCGCAGGCACCTGGTGCATGCGCAGCCCGTGAAGAGCTTGACGGGCTTTGGCACGGCGGCCAACATGGAGGCGTTTCTCAAGACCAAGGACGAGCCCAATCGACGGGCCTACAAGATGTACACCGCCCCCTTCGTGCTGGCGCCCATGCACGAGCGGAACGACAAGACGGACTTCTCGCGCGCAGCGGGCAGCATGCATGGCCAGAATGAGACGCGCTACTCAGTGATGTACTGCAACTATTGCCTGAGCGAGGACCAGTCCTGGCTGCTGGCCACCGCGACAGACGAGCGAGGCGAGCTCCTGGAGAAGGTGTGCATCAACATTGACGTGCCGAATCGCGCCCGAAGAAGAAAGGCTCCAGCGCGCTATGTAGCGCTGCGCAAGCTGATGGACTTCGTCATGGGGCTCATCTCGCAGACGTCGCAGATGTGGCGACTGGTCATCGGAAGGATTGGCCGGATTGGGCATAGCGAGCTCAAGTCCTGGAGCTATTTGCTCAGCAAGCAGCAGCTGCAGAAGGCCTCCAAGCAGTTCAAGGATATGTGCAAGCAGTGCACGCTCATGTATCCGCCCACCATCCTAAGTGCCTGTCTGGTCACCCTCGAGCCGGATGCCAAGCTCCGTGTGATGCCCGATCAGTTCACGCCCGACGAGCGCTTCTCGCAGATCTCCATGCAGAATCCGTTGTCCACGCCGCAGGATGTCACCTGCACGCATATCCTGGTCTTTCCCACCAGTGCGGTCTGTGCGGTAAGTAGTATTAGAGATTTATCCATTATCGATTATCGATTACTGATCAAGCAATACTAACCTGACTTTCCCCTATTGTTGTGCAGTCCTTCACGCGCCAATTCCAGAACGAGCCTCAGGTGGACGACGACTTCATCTTCGGCGAGGAGGAGGGCAACGAGGACTTCAGCGATGCGGATATAGGCGATCTCTTCTGGGACTGTGAGTATTGTTTGGCCTCAATCGATGCCCTTTTGGTAGCTTGTCTCACACCTGTTCCTTTCGCTCCACAGCTCACATGGATCGCGTCTCGAATCACGGCAGTCCTGGGCGCATGGAGGATAATCGCAGCTGGCAGAGCGCTGGTGGCAACAATTTCAAATGCACGCCTCCGCAGGAGGTCGAGGAGGTAGAGTAGACTCTGGGGTAGACACAATTGTATCCTTGCTTAACTCTTGTTTTCTATTGCAGGTGGGTTCCCTCAATCAGCAACCCATTTCGGTGGGTTACATGGTGTCGACAGCGCCCACGGGTCGGATGCCCGCCTGGTTCTGGTCCGCCTGTCCGCATCTGGAGGATGTCTGTCCCGTCTTCCTGAAGACCGCGCTGCACTTGCATGTGCCCAATATACAGATAGCCGACGATATACTCAATTCGACCAATGCTCACCAATCGGCCAATGATCATCCGTTGGACTCGACACTGACAGCCGACGTGCTGCGCTTCGTGCTGGAAGGATACAATGCGTTGTCCTGGCTGGCACTCGATTCCAATACGCACGATCGGCTCTCCTGTCTGCCCATCAACGTGCAAACGCTAATGGATTTGTATTATCTAACGGCGGCCATAGCATAGAACACCAATTTTAACACAACAGACCATTAACATTAACATTAGCAGTAGCAGTAACAGTAACAGTAACAGTAACAGTAACAGTTCCAGTCGATTGCTTCCGTTTGCTGTACTTCCATTAACATAGCGAACTATCCACAACTGAAAGAAACCAGAAGAAAACATAATGAATTCAACCAGCAAGTTAACAGTCCAAAAAGTATAACAATATAACAGTAACAGCATATGTAAACGTAACAGTAATGTTAACAGCAAGCTGTAACAGCAACGCACAGTTAGCGTAACACAGAGCCTTGTAATAACAGCCGCCGCCGCAGCAGCCTTACAGCCCAACCACCACAGGGTGTGCGAAGACAACACACAAGAAAGTTAATTGAAGAGGAGAGGATGATCAATGATAAGAGAGAATAAGAGATAGCAAGATAAAGAGAGAGATGAGGAGGGAGAGAGAGAGTAGCGAAAACAGCATTACTATTTATTAATTGAAAATTGTGTATAGTGCAAGAATTGTTTTTTATTAGGCTGGCGTTCGTTTTAGTGTTTAATATTTATACATATACAACAACAACAACAAAAAGAAAGTAGAAGAAGCAGTAGGAGGAGGAGGAGGAGGAGTAGATGGAGAAGAAGAAAAACAAAACAACAAAAAACCACACATAGGGGCATATTTATATATATTATATACATAGATCATATACAATACGCAAGATTTAAAACAACAACAAAACAAAATATTTAGCATTTAAGTAAAAAATAAATTTGTACATATTTACAACCAATTCGCCGTAAGCACTAAGAACAACAACAACTACAACAATAATTATAAAAAACAACAACAACAAAGCGAAAAGAATTATAATTATACAACAACAACAACAACAAAAAGTAGCTTACAACAAATTGAAAAGAAAATACCTAATTAAAACTAAATTAAATTAATAAATTGTGTAAATTTTTTGTGCAAAGCGAGAATTAGTTTAAATTATTATAAAGAAAGTTAAAACAAAAACAATCTAATGTTAAAGCGAAAACTCACACACACACAGGCAGGCAAACACACACACACACACTGGTATACTGTGCATGCTTATATAACAGTTATACACAGCCTCACACACGCACACACACACACACACATACATATATTTGGACGCAAAGCGCAGTTGCTGGTTAGCAGAAAGAAGGGAAATTTATGAACGGGGTTTAAGCGAGAGGGGAAATTTTATGGTATAAGGGTTTTAAGTCAATAAGTAGTCTTTGGAGGAGGTTAGGAACTGTTTTATACAAAGAAAAATGAGAGAAAAACTTTTTGTTTTTTTTTTTAAACATCGCACACACAGGCACACACACATACCTGCATAGAAACACACACACAGACACACACAATTACACTCACATAGCCAATTGTTTAATAATGAATTACTTAAAAAGAAATTGTGTACAAATTAACATAAATATGTTTATAAAAACAAAACAAAACAAAAAGCTTTTACAACAAACACACACAGACACACACCAATACTGCAACAAATTGATTTTGCACCTAACAAAAAAGAAAGGAAAGATTTTCGCTAGGCTTAAGTTTGCATTAAAAACAATTATTAAACAATGAAATTATTTTTACCTGTGTATTTTAATTAGCATAATTTAACAACAACAACAACAACAAAGCGAAACAACAAACAAATCTACATTTACAAAGACGTTTTCTAGTATATACCACACACACACACACACACACGCTTAGATCTTAAGTAGTTTGGTTTTTTCACTTTTAGTATTCGATTTTTTTGTGTATAATAAAAAAAAAGAATTATTTGCAATTACCATTTCTTTGGCTCATTTCTCTTCTTTCATTTTTTGTTTCTTTGCAAAGCAGTAGACGCATGGTATTTAAATACCGCAGCGCTTCACATTCATATCTGAACAACAAAAAATACCAAAAAAATACGAAACACGCTTCCAATAATTTCCAAGAAAACAGAAGAAAAAAAAAATAAAAAAAAAAACATTTCCTAGCTAAGGGTTTCAGTTCGCCACCCAACTCAACTCAACTCAACACACATTTATTCACCACGCCGGGGGTGTGGTGAGCTCGTCAGACGAAGGCTAACGACATACACATATGCATAATACATACATATACATAAATATATATATATACATAGCAATAATTGTAACTGTAATACACACACTCACACTCACTCACACACACACACACATACATACATATATATAGAGCAACAATTGACAAGCATTCATAAATAAATATATATAAAACAAAAATATATATGAATTAAAACCGAAAAATGGTGGGAACAGAATTTTTTAAAAACAAAACTCAACTCGATTTACGAGCTGAACAATTTTCTAAGAAAACCAAAAAATAAAGAATAATTTGAGAGATTTGTAAAGTTAGTTAAGGCTTGAATATATATATATATAAAATAATAACAAACATTACATAAGTGCATTAAGCGAAAGAAAGAGAGAGAGAGAGAGAAAGAGAGAGAGAGGGAGGGAGGGAGAAAGAGAGCGAAAACCATTTACTAGCCCAGCCCCTAGCCTAAAAGTATGCAATTATTAATTTATAAATTTGTTAAGGTTAGCCTCGAGGTTAGTTTTACGGCAAACACACACACACACACACACACACACACACACACATGCACATGCATTTAAGTGTAAGTATGTATGTGTGTACATAGGCCAAATTTCAATTGCAAATTCAAAGAGAAAGAAACAAAAAAGAGAAATTAAAATTGAAAAAAAAAATTGAAAATAAAGAAAAAAAAAACATTTGCAATTTGTTTCTAAAACAAAACGCCATGCATATAGTATATACACACACATATATATACATAATTAGGAAATGTATGTCGAGAAAAAAAAACAAAAACAAAACAGAAAGAAAATCTAGCTACAGAATTGCATATTATATATACAATTATAATAATTATATATACAAGCAAATATATTGGGCAAACAAAAACAAAAACAAAATGTTGTTGTAGTCAAATTACAAATTAAGTTTTGTTTTTGCTACCGCGTGAGTCAAACAGAAAACCCTAAGAAAAAAAACTGAAAAAAATAGTAAAAATCGAGTCAAATTTTAAATGTGCAAAAAAAAAAGCAAAAACTAAAAAAAAAATAAAAAATAATAATAATTTTTTGCAAGTTCTTTATAATTAATAACGGTTTTTTGGCGTGCAGACAGAGAACAGAAAAAACACACACATTTTTCCAATAAAAAGTAACAAAAAAAAAGAAGAAGAAGAAAGAAATGAAACTGAATGAAAGATGAAAATCAATTTCAAATTTAAATGTCTTTGTTTTGTGTTGTGCAACACTGGAGATTTTCAAATATACTGGGAAACTCTACGCTAGTTGGTGGGCAACAATGCAGGGTTGGTAAACGGAATAATGCGATAATTCTTTGAAAGCTTATTGTTGTAGTTCTGGTAAACCTCGGGTGCTGAAGCCTTTACACTAAAATGAATGGTAAAAGCTTTTCTCTCTCCAGTTGGTAAGCGTTTCAGTGCAACTTAAGACTAAAGTAGGAACAGTTGCTAAGCAAGCTGTTGAGCAACACTGGTTGGACTTCAAGTGTGCCCAAAGTCAGGCTCAGACATATTTGAAGTTCTGCTGGAAAGTGGCGCGACGCTGGCCCATGGTCTGATAGAAGTCGCCCAGCTTGCGCTCGAAGTCGGGCCCACCCGCGTGGCTATTGTCCAGCCAGGCCTGGAGCAGAACCTGTGCATCGTAGTTGCTGACCACCTTTTCTAGCTCAACTGCAAGTCGGAAGTGGGAGAGAGTGTCGGGACGGGTTGGGCTATAAGAGTGTTGCTCTACTCACGTATGACCATCTCCTTGATCTCCCACTCGTAGCTGTAGCGCTGCGTTAGGAACTCCAGGAATTCCAGCAGCTTGCACGTTGTCAGCTCCCAGGCAATGCAATGCTCACGCACGAGCTCATCCTCGGCCCAGAGACGCACGCGTCGATACATGTGCTCAGTGCGCAGTTGAATGTTGCCTAGAATCTCAAATGTGTCCTTGAGCTGTTTGTAGCTGTTGTCCAGTCGCTTCAGCAGTCGCTTCATGCGCTTGTTGACGAGCCGCACCTTTCGTTCGTTTATCGGGCAGCCCAATTGACTTTCGCTCTCAAAGATTTGCTCGCACAGAATCGCGTAGAGCTTCAGCTCCTTGCCGCCATCGAGCACGCTCTGCCGCCAGGATAAGGCATCCGCTTTGATGCTTGCTGGCATTTTATCTAGCTCCTGTATCATGCTCTGCGTGTTCATTTTGAGGCTTGGGCTAAGGCACGAGGTATTCAAATGTAAGCATAGAATGCAGTGTTGTGCAATGCCCTGAGCTGTCACTGACACTGCTCAACACTGGCTTTTCACTCTGCAGAGTCTGCAGCGAGCAGCTAGCAGAGTGGCCTACAACCATAGGCAGCGAGAGGGTAAGAGTGTAGCATAGAGTTCTAATAGGAATTTCATAATTTCTCCTCCTCTTCCCCCTCCCCCCCTTTCTATTCCTATGCACTGCATTCCTTCTGATTGGCCACTAATTAGCATTGCTGCTCAAGCTCACGCTCACGCTCACAGCTGATTAGCAGCAGAATGTTAGCATTTTGCATGTTTTTGTTACATTGTTAGACTAGCTATCTCGCTCACTCGCTCACTCGTCTCTTTATGCGCGCTCACTTAACAGCGAAGAGTGCTGCTAAATATTTGACGCGTGCCGCGCGCATTAACCAACACTGATCTGTCTTTAGTATTCCATTGTTGCCAATTTGATCGCGAATCTCGAATAATAGCAATAATGAGGCAAGTTTTTCTAGTAGGCCGGCGACTCCTCCGACTGCTGCTCGTGCAATTAGCTGCTGGCTTGCTATCTCGCTCTATCTGCTGCCTGCCTGTCAGCTGGCCGCTGCACAGACATGAGTTACTGTGCGTTGATTGCGTTTAAGGCCTGATTGTGCACCACGGAGCAGCCGAGCCACCACAATTTGCTGTTCTTTTGAGGTAAGCGCGCGCGAACTGGTTTCATTTTCATTTTTTGCTTTTGCTTCTGCATTAATTATCAACAAATCATTTTTGTAGCACTGAAAGGCGCATTTATCAGTGATTATGCAGGCACTGCGGAGGAGGAGGAGGAGCAGACGGATGGGAATGGGGAATGGGTGTCGCAGAACATGTGTTTCGACTCCCGGCAGCAGGATGTGCAAGCTTTTTGGCCAACGTCTTGACGTGCTGCCACCGAAAATTTGTCAGCCGCCATGATCGAGCCGCTGGCCAAGTGGAGCAGCCGGAGGTGCGCGGAGCGTGGAGCAGCCGGCGCGTCGGCGACATGACATGGCCGTTGATAGTGCATAAAGAAGCGAAAGAGAACGAGGCATTGCAATTAAGATATTTTTATGTAAATTAATGAAAACGCAAGGCAAGCGGCAAGCGCAGCAGAAGGTCGCCAGATCGTTGATAATGCAGCGGGAGGCGGCAGCAGGAGGAGGAGAAGAAGGAGCAGAAGCAAGAGAAGGCACAAAAGCAGAAGCCAGAGCAGCAAACAAACAGCAGAAGACTTGAAGACAGCAGGAGTAGCTTCTAGTGAGAGTAACTGCAGCCGCAGCCACAGCAACTGTAGCTGCAGACGCCGCTGCTGCAGTCGCTGTGGCAACATTCTTGGGCCGCGTGCGTGCAACTTACAAATAAGTACAAGCTGAGCGACGGCAAGACTCCAATTGCGACGAAAACTGTGGCGCATTTTTAATTGGAAAGCGCGCACAAAAAGCAAAGCTCGATGTGGGTGGGGTATGCACGGCCGACAGATGCGCTGTAAAGAAAGAGAGATGTGGCTATAGATATAGATATAAATATAGAGTGGAGATATAGATATAGATATAGATATAGATATAGATATAGATATAGATATAGATATAGACATAGATATAGATATAGATATAGATATAGATATAGATATAGATATAGATATAGATATAGATATAGATATAGATATAGATATAGATATAGATATAGATATAGATATAGATATAGATATAGATATGGCTATAGATATAGATATAGATATAGATATGGCTATAGATATAGATATAGATATAGATATAGATATAGATATAGATATAGATATGGCTATAGATATAGATATAGATATAGATATGGCTATAGATATAGAAAAAGAAATAGCTATAGAGATAGATATAGGTAACGTTTGTACGTCTATCCATAAGTACGAAGGCGCCGATCTGGGTAGCTGTAAGAGCTAGAGGCTTCTTGACCATAGATCAGGGTATCTCCTGGCCTGGCAACCTCGACTAGAGCTTTATAATTTATTCATTAAGCTATAGATACTCTAAAGCATATATTAATAAAACTTATTTTACCTTTCTAGATATCAGACTCTAGCGGAATCCCAACAACGAGTCAGCAGATCTAGCTGAACTGAACCTGAACCAGAACTTAACCCTAAACTGATCAAGCTATAAACTTAGTATAAATTTAAGTATAAGCTAAAGCCTGACTTCATCCAACACACACTCACACCCAATATACCCCTGCTCTATTGCAGGGTATCAATAACGTAGCCAAAGCTGCCGCAGCCTGGACCAACGATCTGCAAGACAAAAAAAAAAGGAGAAAAAAATTGACGCACCGAAAATTTATTGTCTCATGATGCGAAGCCGAACGAGCTGAGCTGTGCTGAGCTGCATGTCGAATGGCGAGAGCAAACAGCAAAAAGGCCGCGAGCAATCGACTGAGAAGGAGGCACGGAGGAGCCAGTGGCAGAGCGAGAGAGAGAGAGAGAGAGCTGAGGGAGGACAGGAATCGACTCCTTTGGCTCGGCCGTTACTTAGGCATTTATGTCTGGCACTTGACACATTTTGTTATGGCATCTCGGCTACCGCGCGCCTCTTCCGACTTGTTGTTGACCCAATCAAAATTCCAGCGTCTTGCACTTGAATGCGTTTAATTTGTAAGCTCGCCGGGTCGCAAAAGTGTCGAACCGCATGTCGAGACATTGTCTGGGAAAGAGGATCAGCACAATCTCCAGCTCTGCCCTTGCATCAATATGTTAACCGAGCCGCAAATCGACAACAATTGTGTTTACAAGGCGAAAGCCGAACTGATTGCTGCAAGAGCTGCGATGCTAATGAAGCAACTGAACGCGCAAGGATTATGTTATTATCGAAAGGCAACTACAATTCGAGTATGTAAATGGCTCACTAACTAAAGGAGATGCAGGAGCTATCTATTGCAGATCTCTTGTAGGATATCTACAGATCTAGATATCTTACAGATCGCTTTTAGATATCTTTTTGATCTCCTTCAGATCGCTTTCGGATCTCCTTCAGATCTTTTCTAGAACTCCTTCACATCTGTACCAGCTCTCTTCTAGATCTCCTTCAGATCTCCATGTGTTACTTTCAAGATATCTTTACATCTGGACATCCTCCATATCTCTCCTATGACATCTCTTCTAGAACCTTTTTCATATCTCCTACAGATTACTTCCTGGTCATAGCATCTCGTTTCCTCCTCCCTTTCTCTGCCTTCGCTCTCTCCTCTCTCTTCCCCTCTGGCACCCAATCGTCTTCCATAGAGAGTTCTATATGCATATATAAATCCGCTCCACTTGCAGCTGCACTTTGAGCTCGCCCTCATTCGTTCTGCTCTGCATTTCCCTTTGGCGCAATTGCTTGGCTTAGGCCAAGCTATTTGCCTGCTTATCTGTGCCGACTTCCTCTTGGCCTCCTGGCCACTTAATAAGTGGCCACAACTGGGCGTCTCTGTGTGTGGGGTGCAGCTGGCCTTTAACCAGTTCCAGTTCCAGGTCCAGGCCCAAGCCCAAACCCAATTCCAATCCCAGTTTTAGCTCTAGTCCAAGCTCCAATTGCAGCTCCAGATTGTTGCCGGTAGCGTTTGCTGATCGCAGCCAGCAGACGATGAAGAGATCGAGGAGGGGGCAACTTGATTTATTCTAATCTGTATAAGCATTGCTATAATAAAGCAAATGTGCCCACTGAGTGGACAATGCTGGCCAGCGGCTCTTGGCCAGCTTTTCAGTTCTAGTTGTTGTTGTGGCAGTTGCTGTTGTTGTCGAGGCCAAATTGCAGATCAGCTAGCGCAGTGGTCAGTTCGCTCAGCCAGCCAGTGTTGAGCATCATAGCTTGTTTACTGCCAAATCTAGCTACTTTTTAGGGAACTGAATGTAGGGGAAGAGCATTGTAAAGCGAGTAGGCAGGTCTGCTTAATGTTTATACTTTTACATAAATAAATATTTAGCTTTAAGCTCATCAGTCGATGGCAGCTAGATTTGGCTTCTTTTTGGCTGCTTAAAAGCTGTCAACACTGTGGCAACTGTGCAGTCGCTTTGGGGCTTTTGAGCAATGCGCGTAATTGGATTTAAGCCCAAAGTGCAGACGCAGCTGCAGATTCTAATGACTCAGAAGGAGCAGCAGCAGGCAGAGAGAAATGGAGGAAGAGAGTTTGGCAGAGAAGAGAGAGAGAGAGAGGGAGAGATGGGGTGACATAGAAAGATATGGAGACAGGGAGAAAGATAAAAAGATAGAGAAGGAGATTGAGATAGAGAGAGACAAAGATAGAGAGAGAGAGAGAGAAAGTCAGGGAGAGAGAGAGAAAAAGAGGAAAAGAGAGAGAGAGAGAGAGAAAAAAGATAGAGAGAGAGCGAGAGAAAGACAGAGAGAGACAGATTGGGTGACATAAAAAGATACAGAGAAACAGGGAGAAGGCAGAGAGAAACAGAGATACAGGTTGAGAGAAAGATATATCTATAAATCTATATAGAGATAGATATTGAGAAAGAGATAGGCATTGAGAAAGAGAGAGAGAGACAAAGATAGAGAGAGAGAGAGAAAGACAGAAAGGGAGAGAGAGGAAGAGAGAGAGAGGGAAAGAGAGAGAGAGAAATAGAGAGAGAGAGAGAGAGAGAGAAAAAGATAGAGAGAGAAAGAGAGAGAGATAGGAAGACTTAGAAATAATGCCACAGAGACACAGATAAAGAGAGAATAAAGGAGAATTGAAGAGACTGGGAGAGAGGTTGTCAAATAGCTTTATATAGAGAGAAAATCAAGGAGAGAGAGATAAGGACTAAGAGAGAGAGAGAGAGAGAGAGAAAGACTAAAAAAGAGAGGGAAAATAGAAAGAAAGAGAGAGAGAGACTCCTTCACAGTGAGCTATGCCAGCTGACTAATAAATGAAGTTGCAAGCGCTAATTTATCGCGTCTGCCACAGTCCGCGACGCTATCGGCCAAGGCAAGTGCTAGAGGATTCCGGCTGCACGGCCGGCGTGTGCTATCGACACAAAGTGTTTTCGGCTCGACAGGCGACAATGATACGCCCCTCTTGAAGAGCAGAAGAAGCAGAGCAGTTAGGCCTGCCAACGGAGCAGAGGCAACCTCTCAGCTGCAGCCACTTTGTCAGCCGCGTGGGGCAGCTGCCGTGGCAAGGAGTAGCGAGTGGAGGCGACTCTTCTTCTTCTTATTCTTCTTCTTCTTCCTGCCTCGATTTTATTCAAATTTCAACATGCTGCAAACATTCAAAGTTGAGCCCGGCAGTAGGCGGCGGCGGCCAAATCACGTAATGCGCCTTGCAAACATCGTTAAAACACTTGCAACGCGGTCAACACGGGCTGCAGGCACCAGGCACCAGGCAGCAGGCAGCATGTTGCAAGGCTGCAAGCCTTGCCTAAAGCCTTTTGTCTATATCTAGCTCCATCCGCCCTGGCCCCACTCTGGATACCTTCACTGATTTTGTTTTAGAGCCAATTTACATACATCTGCATACCCTAGCTGAGGCAAGCAATTGGAGTTGGGATGACTAGTTCACTTTTGCTGAACTAGTTCAATTGTTCACACTTGTGTCTGTTAGTTTATGACAGAGACTAAACGACTAGATGAGATTCTGCTTTGGTATTGTAGTTCACTTTTTGAACCAGTTCATTTGTTCACTCTTGATTGACTCATTCAATTGATTACTTGAGTAGGTTTAGCAGTTTATTCGAGAGACTAGACTGAAGTTGATTATACTTTGGTTTATAGTTCACTTTTTGAACCAGTTCATATATTCATATCCGTTTTTCCACTAGTTCAGTCAGTTCATGAGGCAGTTAGATAGACTTCTCGATCCTCTTTTAGCTGCTTATCAAGTTCGCAACTCTATAGGGTATATTAGTTTCAGCCACTCAAGGCTCTTCAGCCCTGCCCCAGCTGGTGTCTTCGTCTTGTGGCCTGGTCAGTCTCGAGCAGACGCTGCGTTTATTTAAATTTATTTTCCTAGAATGCCACAAGTCGCCACATCGATGCGCAATTTGTTGCTGCAACGTGCAGCGTGCAACGTGTGGCAAGTAAGCAAGTAGCAACTGCCACAGCAGCAACAGCAGCAACTGCGTCTGCGTATGAAAATTAATTGCTGCCACTCGTGACGATGGCTGCCGCTCGATCTGCCGCCTGTTCCCTGCCACATTGTTGCTGCCTGCTCCTGCTCCTGCTCGCTCTCCCTCTCTCCCTCTCTGTGTTGGGTTGCGAGTGGGCGGCCTATCGTTTAGATTTATGACTCTCGCCTCTGTCTCGCCGTCTGCGAGTGTCGCGTGATAAGTCTATAAAATGTTCGTTACATTTGTATGTGCAAATGGCTGTGGGATGCCATTTGCATATCGCCCAAAACTGCCCACAGAACCCACTCTCGCTCTACCTCTGCCCCGCTCTCTCTCTCTCTCTCTGTCTCTTTTTCAATATGTGCCCCTTGTGGCTTGGTGAAAGGCGCCTGCATGTGGGCCGTAGTTAATTGTCTTTCATATATGATGAGGCCACATGCGATTGCAAATTCCGGTGAAAGGAATACATTAAAAGCTGTACCAAGGAACAGAGGGAGAGAGAGAGAGAGAGAGAGGGGCAGCAGCAAGCAAGGTGTCTGCCAACAGGTGGCGCAAGCAGCGGCAACTGTTGCTGACTGTCAACAAAAAAAAAGCGCTCAATCACGTCAGCTGCCAAACGCTGCTTTGTTCAATCAGCGTTTGCTTGAATCAATCAAATTCTAACTGTAACCACTCCCGCTCCAGCTTCAGCTCCAGCTCCAGCTCCAGCTGCTCTCCTGTGACACATTGCACCATTAATTTGATGGATTGTAAAGTTTTTCGCTTCAGCAACTTTGAATGTGGCCCCCGAAAAAAAGCGAAGGAAACTTGTGCGAGAAAAAAGGGAAAATTAAGGCGCCCATTTGATGACAACTAGGGCAGTGGCAGCACAGGAGCCGGACGAGGGGCGTGGCGCAAATTTATGCCTGCCCCACGCTAGACGCTTCACTGAGTTTCTCTCTCTATCTCTCTCCCTCTCTCAGTGTGTGTGTGGAGCATTCACTTGATGAAGGCAGCGAATGGATCATCGAGTGGAGCGTTGACAGCGCTTCATTTGCATTGTGGACACGGCCGGAGAAATTGGGCGATGCCTCAGTGCGGATGCTTTAATCGGAATGGGCGACAATCATGGCATGAAAGGGTTGCTAAGTTGTGCCGATTTACAGCGGAACTAGTTCGCGTGAACTGCTGAAGGATAAGACTAAAGAGTTGATTTATGTGGATGGATGTAACATCTCTCTCTCTCTCTCTCTCTCTCTCTTTATCTCTTTCTCTCTCTCTATTCTCCTATCTCCCATCTTTTTATATATATGTATATACCTTATATCCTATATCCCATCTCCCTCACTCTCCCTTTCTTTTCATGTCTCTTATCGTATTCTCTCCTATCTCTCACTCTGCCTCCCTCGCTGTTCGCTTTTCTTCTATATTACATTGCCTATGCCCTACCTCCTTCCCCTCGATTTTTATCTTCTCTCGTCCATCTCTTCGCCTTTTCAGCTCCTTTTATTCCTTTGGTGATTTGCTGGCGATTTTGTGGCGATTTAAAAGCGATTATGGCCGCAACTTTTCTTTGTTATGCCAACTAAATATGACAAGCAGTTCTCTGGACAGCCCGCTTCCACATATGGCATATGGCTGGAGCTGCCTGGTGCTCCTGCGCCCACTTCTGGGCCACAACTGCTTCTTCTTTTGCTCCTTTTTGCATGGGCTGCGATTGACGTTCGCTGATAGGCGAATTTTGCATAAACGCAAGGCAAACGAACGTCGGACGCGTTGGCGGAAATGCGTTTTGAATCCTTGTTGCCTTGCCGGGCCGTACCTTGGCTTGGCTTGCCTTGCTTTGCGTTGCGTTGCCAGACGACCGCAGCCTGGCTGCCACATGGGGCAAGGCGACTCTTTGCCCATTTTGGCCGGCGCATTGTCTGCGACCGTCTGGACGCGGGGCTTTGTTTAATTGCGATGCGAACTGTGCTGCAATTGTGTGGAGCTCGGCGGAGCTTGGAGCTCGGAGCTCGGAGCTTGCAGCTTGGCGCTGGCTGCCTCGCGTTTGGTTTCCTTTTCGCATTTCGCTTTTTTGTTGTTTTTTGCTGCTGCTGCTGCTGCTGCTTGCAACGCAGTTGCGCATGGCGATTGTCCCTGGAGGCATATGCGTCGCATTGCAATTGAAATTGAGAATCGGAGCACGCTTCGCGCTGCTTGCCCAGCCACATACACAGACACAAATTCCTATGCCTATATGCCACATGCCACCTCCCTACGGTCCGCTCATGGCCCTCATCCTGGCTCAGTTCCTGTTGCCTTGCCACGCACAATGCGCGCATAATAATGAGCCCGAAGGCGGCAAGGCAGCAAACTTGTTTAGACTTACAGCTCACCTTCTCCTTCTCTTCCTCCCTCTCTCTATCACTCTCTCTCTCTCTCGCTTTCTGCCCCACTCTGTCTGGCAACTTGCAACGTTGGGCTGCCTCGCATTTTGTCAGCCCATACGTGATAAATGCGATTTCTGCTGCAACGGGCATTAGAATGTCATTTGAGCATTTGCCACAACTGATGTGTGTGTGTGTATATGTGTGTTAGTGTGTGTGTGTGTGTGTGTGTAGGTGTTTCTATGTATGTGTGTAACGGTTATTGCCTGTGCTTTAGCCACGCCCGTGTTCCGTAGCTTTTGACTAACTTTTTTGGCCTAATCGCATTTAAGCTGATTTTTGAGCTTGTTGCAAGTTAAGCCAGCCGCCAGCCACCAGCCGCCTGCTGCTCGCCCCTCCCCTCCCACCTGGCCACTTTCGGCCGCCATTCACTTGGCTAACTGTTTACCACAACAAAGGCTCTCTGGGCTACTCTTGGCCGCAAAGCGATAGCCCGTCAAGAAGTTCTTTCAACCCTTCGCCCCTTGCTCGGCCATGTCAACAGCTCCGCTGATTCCCAATGCCCCACTTCCAGCTGCCGCTGCTGCTGCTCCTGCCGTTCCTTCATTTAGGCAACGAAATCGCGCCGAACTTTCGTGCAGTGCAATTTCTATTGTTCTTGAATGTGAAGAGAGGCGCAACTGAAGAAGGAAAAAGAAACAAAAGCCTTTCGCCCCCTCCCCTCTCTCTCTCTCTCTCTCTCTCTCTCTCTCTCTCTCTCTCTCTCTCTGACTCTCTCTGTGTGTGCACCCATTCTCTCTGCTACTCCTGTGGGGCACTCCTTGGCAACGTAACGAAGTCAACGTGGCTGCCACAAAATGAGCGCTTTATACCTACTTAGATCGCTATAAATTTGGCTTAAGGCAAGAAAAGTGTTGCCGCAGCAGCAGCGGCAGCTGTCTGGACCAGAGCACAGTGCTCCACAGACAATTGTAATTGTAGGCAAATTTATAAACTAAATTGAATTTGATTTAGATTTGTAAGACTTTATTTATCAAGAGTTCAAATTTATATATTTACCAGCTCGAAGAATCCAGCAAAGTTGACAAAGAAAATTTTTGAGTTTCTGGGAATTTCTTTATGTAAATCTGAAAGAAATTAGAGAATAAAATATAATATATTTTTGATCATATAGAATTGAATATTGAATTATATAGGAATATCATATATAAGTAATGAGAGTACAGGGTATATTGGCTTTATGCTTATGCATGCAATAGGCTATTATATTATATATTATATATTATATATTATATATTATATATTATATATTATATATTATATTTTATATATTGTATATTATATATTATATATTATATATTTTTAATCAGAACAACAATCTAAGCTGATCCAGCCTTGTCTTCCTGTCCGTCCGTTCGTCCATGCTAACTAACTTTCGCAAACAAATCATATGCAGCCCACTGTGCTTATAGCGTACGTGTGTGCTTGTACTGAACTTTGGTTTGTTTTTGTTTTTGGTTTACGGCGGTTCGGCTGTTGTTGCCCATTGCCCGGTGCCCATTGCCCGTTTGCCCGTTAGTGGAGCTTAGATGCCGCGCGTTGCCGCAAGTCCGCATGATTTATGCGATTATTCTTTAGCGCAGCGCCCAACTTTATTGTTTTATGTTTTTGTGGCCAGCTGCTGGGGGGCAGAGGTGCATGCAGTGCGCAGGACTGGAGTGGCGTGGGGGGCGTGGCTGGCTTGGGTCTATTGACTTGGACTTTGGCTGTGACTGTGGCTGAGGCTGAGGCAATTGCAATTGCAGCTTGAAGCCAGCAGCTCGCAGCGCGAGCACTCAGCAGCTGTTTATGCTGCGCTGCCAGCGAGTGTTCACTGTAGCTGAGAGTTCAATAATTGAGCATGCAGCATGCCGCTGCGGCTAGGCATGCGCCGGGTTAATGTCTTGTTGGTTATTGCCACGTCTAACTCCAGCTCACGCGCTTACTCCATATGCCGCTCCCTCTATATATCTGTCTCTCTCTCTCGCTCTGTGGCTGTGGCACCTGGCTGTGCAGCCTATTTGTAATTTGGCACTAACGGATCTGTTGAACCCATCAATTTCGAGCTCAGACGAAGAGCGGGCATCTGATTGGGAGAGAGAGAGAGAGAGAGAGGGAGAGCTGGCGAGAGCCAGTTTGTTAGCTGGAGTTAGAGACATGTTCATTAAGGCCTGCCACATATAATAACTGTCCAGCGAGTGGCCTATAAAGTGTTGAGATTTCATGTTGCAGCTGCAACAGTTGCTGCTGCTGCTGGGAATGCAAAACGCGTGCAACACCATAAAAGTCGAATATGAATTACGCCCCCTTTTACAGCAGAGCGGGGCGCGTCTTGGCAATTACAATCTAAGCCAGATCCGGCTAGGCCAGGCCAACTCAAGCTGCGCCAAGCCAAGTTCAGCCAGTTGTTGGTCTATTTTTGGTAACTTGTCTAACAAGCAGCAACTGTTGCCGCTGTTGCAGCTGCTTTTGGGCGTGGCTGGACAAAAAATGAAGCATAACTGCTCGCACTTACATTAGCAGTAAGCAGCCAAAGCCATTTTGCTGGCCAGCAACTAGTTCAAGTCTGACTCAGAGCTGCGCGAATCGAAAGCCAACGCCTTGTCCCACACTCAACGGGGCCAAGCTCGGTGCCCACTCACTGCAACATTTCAACTGCAACATTTCATTTGCAACCGCATGACAATTGCTTATTCTGTTATTGTTGCTGCCACAAAAAAACATATATATGCTTCATTAAAGCTCGACACGAAATTATATTGATTTTTGATCAGGCGCTGATTATGTTCGCCGTTTTCTCTTCGCAACGAATGTGAGTTCGACTAGCTAGTTACCCAGCACAGAACTATCGATTATTATCGATAAATAGGTACATATATAATGATATTGAAAAAACCCAAAGAGTTGTTTGATCTATGTTAGAGACCACATACATAGATGGTAAAGGGTCTTAAAATTGTATCCATGGTAGTTATCGATAATTATCGATAGTCAAAAACGATCACTAATGAACGGTGTATAGCATACGCACAACTACGATATACAATATTATAATAAACTACAGTCTTTTATAGACATTACATTACAATTCAGCTGTATATCGATAACTATCGATATTTCGTAAAAGACAACTTAAATTTCTTTCAGCATGGCATCAGTGATGCAATATGCATTATCCAGTATTTGTAGCTGTTACAGCCCAGAGCTGAGGCCATGTATTAAAGCTGTTCAATTAGCTAGCAATTACAGGGTATCTTCAGTCATGTATATGCTTTGCCGTATAATTAAATGCGGGCTCCGTTGGCAGCCTTATTGAAGTAATAATATTTATTTGCACAACCAGCTGGGCCCAGCTGGGATTTCTGCCCGTTTTCCGTTCTCGCTCCCGCTCCCGCTCCCGCTCCAGTTCCAGTTCTAGTTCCAGTTTCTTTTTAGTACTCTGTCATTCCGTTTGCCACTTAAATTTGCATTTTCATATTGAGCGGCTTGAGCAGCTGTGGCAGCAATCAGAGATTGAGAAGAAAAAAAAAAACTGGAAAACTAGAAAAGCTGTCCGACTCTCTGTCTGCCTGTCCGTCCGTCCGTCCGATTGTCCGTCCGTTCGTTTGTCGTCATCATAAATCGATAAAGGCAACGTGGCTGAGCGTGCCAAAAGTTGCCAATTAAATGTGGCAGCACAATTTGCCGCTAACCCGGCTGCCTGCCACTTGTTGCACGACAGACAGCCCAGGCCAGTCCTCGCAGTTGCATTCGTAATGAGCTACGTATCCAACCGACAGAAAGAGAAAGATGCAGAGAGAGAGAGATAGTGAGAGAGAGGGACAGACATAGTGCGATAAGTAGAAACTTCAACTGGCTCGCAAATGCAAATTGTTGCAACTGTCCGACGTCAGTTGATAAGGCGGCACTTGAGGCCTTTTGCCACCAGCAGCGGCAGCAGCATCGGTGGCAACTGTCACTTTGGGTGTGGCCTGGCAAAACTTTAATTTGCCTCCCCTTGCTCCCCTCTCCCCTGCTATAGCTGCTGCTAACTAGCTCTGAGAGCCACAAAGTTGGTCAGTTTGCTTCGAGATCGGAATTAGAATTGGAATTGGAATTGGAATTGGTTTTGCAGTTATATTTTATACTCTGACCAAATGTTACTTAAATTTGATGTGAAATGCGTAACGTGGAGAGGGAAATAACTCTGATATTATATGTAATATATATATTATATATAATTAAGAATCATTATCTCTGTATAATGGGTATTTGAATGGAATTTGACTATGCCAAGCTCTCTTTCGGACTTACTAGCCGGACTTGGCCAATTCACCCCGAACAATTCACAATTTTAATCATTTTTGCTGCACCTTACGGCAGTCAGTGTATTTTGCCAGTCGGCTACTGCCGACTCAAGCATTTTTAATATGTATTTTCTGGTCGCTTTCCACGCTCACTTTTCATCGGACGGTAGCTTCAGCAGCTGCGCGCTTTTAATGTATGTAAATTCGAAATGAAAATAAAAATAAAGAAAAAGATACAGAGAGAGAGAGAGAGAGAGAGATAGAGAACAATTAAGCAAAAGAGCAAACGTAGCTGAGACTGGGAAGCTGAGAAACTGGGCCTAGCTCTCGCTGCTCGGACTAAGCCAATCAACTGGCAACTGGCGACTGGGCAAAGAATTTAGTTTTTTCTAATTTACATATCTGAGGCATTAGCTGAATGCTCGCTCGTTCGGCCATTCAAATTGCCTTCGCATAGATTTTCAGACTAAACAAATTTGTTGTTCGCTGTTGCTGCTGCTGCTGGTTGTAGCTTTTTCTCAAATGCATTGTTTAAACATAGAGAAACATGCATCTACCGTTAAGACCAAGCAAACAGAAATTAACTTTAGTTTTTTGTTTTTGTCAAAGCAGCCCAGTCGATACACTAGCAAGCAAGGAGATCTTCTAGGCAGAGTTTGACTAAATAATTGGCTAAAATGTTGGGGTTGTGGGCAGAGTTTAGGTCAGTTGTTGAGTTGATTATGTGCCCATCCTCCTATGCAACCTTATATGAAATATAATATGATGGCATCTTCAACATGTTTACTTTGATATACTCTGATCATCTTCCTTTTCTTACATAAGCTAATAGCTGCTAGGCCTATATCTTAGTTCTCAGACTTTATAACCAACTAAAGGAGGCTTGATTAGGCGTCAAAACATGAAGCTCTTCATCGACACCTTAACATCTACCAAGAGAATCTCTTTAAAATTTCTTTTTAGTTATATTAACTCTATAGTCCAACAGCTTGCCTCCAGTTCTATGCCCCAAGTGTCGGGCAGGGCATAGAAAGTTGGCCATGCAGTTCGCTGCAAATTAATTAGACTCAATTTGTGGCAGCTGCCACAACTTGGGTCGCAACTGGCGAACAGATTCTATGCTCATATTGTGTTCAGCTACATTTTTTCTCTCTCTTCTTCGTCTCCTTCTGTGAGCAGCAGCGATTCTCATGTAAATGCCAAAAGTTGCAGCATTGTTTAAACATTTACAAAAAAAGAAAAGAGTGAGAGAGAGAGGGAGAGAGAGAGAGCTGGGGAGTGAGTGAGTAGAAACGGTAAACAAGTTGCTGTCAATGTGAAACATGGACAACATTTTTCTGAGCGCTTTCTAATCGCAGCTCGGACCGATAAGGCAGTCGTTAAGTTATGTGGCAAGTGTTAGGGAGGCGGGGGAGGTCGTTGGGGGAGGGCATTTGTTATACACTTTCCCAGCATTTGATTTTGGCATAATTTCTCACTCGCTTGCCACATAATCGGCTGGCGCTGCACTTGTTCGATTACAGCCGCAAATCAAATGGCAAACAACTTCTATACAGATGTCAATTATTTTGGCCAGCAACGAACCAAATTGCAGCTCCACTTGGAGCTCAATTGGAGCTGTGTGTAGCTGGAGCTCGAGCTGGAGTCGGCTCGCTCGTTAGCCATGTTGCATGCCACATGGACATCAGGCAACTACGTGAGGTGGCTCTTTGCGAAGTCAGCCCCGACAGCCAACTCAGCCAACTCAGCCAAGTCAGCCAAGTCATCCAGTCATTCCAAGTCATCTAGTCATCTAGTCATCCAATTCAAGAAAATTGCTAAGGATCGAACAACTTGCAACTTGCAACTTGCTGCTTGCAACGTGGGCCAGCTGCTTATAATTGAATGATTGCATGGCTAGGCAAAATGATTTGCTCGTCATTAACTCTCAACTACATTGGCGTTTATCTCGGGACCCCATTCGATTCAATTGATTTGCTGCCAATAGGTGTCAAAACTATTTGGCTTTCATTTTGTATTCCCCCCAAACGACTCCAACAAAAAATGGTGGCACAATATGTACGTACGTACGTAAGTATTTGCAACAAATGGGGGAACGAGACGTCTGTCAAGTTCATTAAATTATTTGAAATGTTTTGTCTTTGTCAAGCCGAGTGACTTATTACAGACGCAGTCCAGAGCCTAAACAACTGATGAATGTTACGACCAACAACTGAGACAGCTGACAACAGCAGCTGATAGACGAGCGGAAATACTCTGTAAATTATAGACGTTTTAGTCTTTACGAGTTGTACTACATTAGACTAAAGACTAGCATTCGAAGGTAGCAAAGTTTATATAAGTATAAAACAGTTTATATAGATAGTCTGTTCATCTCCCTACTCTACTTCTCTGCTAGCATAGAAGTATCTGGCTTGGTTCTTACATATCTTTCAAAATAAGTTCTTAGCCAATATACCCCGTTTTAACCCAATTTCGATGAGTACAGGATATTTTTGCACAAAAGAGGACGTTGGCTGCTGCACATGTGAACGGTTGACAAGAAATTTATTTAAAAGACAACTGGCAACAAATAAATTTCAAGAGAATCGTAGGCGCAGCTACACTCAGAGAGAGAGAGAGAGAGAGAGAGAGAGAGAGAGGGAGGGAGGAGGTAGTAAGCATGGCCTAGAGATGCGATATAAACGATTCTCTTTGCGTGCAGCTGTGTGGGAGTCATCGTTGTCGTCCAGGCCTCGGCCTGAAATTCATTCATCAATGTAATCGATCAGACGCAGCTCTCTGACTCCGACGACGACGACACCGAGTCGTGTAAGCGTATGTAAATGGTTCGGCTAACAATGCAACATAAAACTTAATCAATTTATTGCGAACGAGCCATTGTCTAACGAATACTCTGGCCAAAGAGCATTTTAATTATGTCATGAATTGTGCATTGGAAACTATGTGCTGGGTACAGAAAGAAATAGACATAGACTAAGCTCTCGTACTCTAGATATTCCTGAGAAACTTTAGATGTCTTCTGTCTTCTACTCTTCTACTCTTCTTGTCTTCCACTCTTCAACTATTTACTTGATTTACTGAGATTAAACTTATCTTTACCGCTAGAGTATTTATTATTTCGGCACCCGTCTGATTGCCCCTTCCCTCGGCTTCGCCCCTCCTAGCCACTTGGCTGCGAGTCACGAGCCACAAGTCTAGCTACACTTTCTCTACTCGCAGTTGCAATAGAAAATTGCACAAAAAGCATAAATAAGTCGCAAGTTTTTCTGGCACGAAGCCCAAATAAATTTCACCGATAGCAGCAGGAGTTGCCGAGGAGCTAGCAAGTCGAGGAATCATCGAAGTGGGGGCAGCTGACTGGCTGACCAGCCGCACCCACATGCTGGCTGAGTTATGACCGTGGAGCAGGAGCAGCAGAGACAGAGACACGCGTCTGTAGTTCGACTTTTCCAATTTCGAACTCGACTTTGTTCATTCCGACAAGGAAAAACAAACCCGATCATGAATTAATTGTCAGGACTAAACAACACACACACTTTTACATACAACGTTGTACGCTTTATAGAAGTTAACTGTTAAAACAAACACACACTAAGGCACACACACACTACAGGCGCGATGGTCAAAGGCAAGGAGACGGGTGCGCAGTTGCTGATTAGCGTGGAGGAAATGAAGGAGCGGGAGAGCAAGTATATGCAAAAGCTGCAGGAAATTAAAGTTTGCTGCAACTTTATCAAGGGTAAGCAGATGATTGGGTGGGTGGTAGTTCCGATAGTCCGATAGTCGATAACTTATCGATTTTCAGAATCCGCTGACGAATTTCATCGGCTGGAGGAGGAGCGCTCCGCTCTCGAACATTGGGTGAACTATTTACGCTGCGACGGATTGCCACGCCCATATTTGCCACCCGAAATGCGCGAATTTCTGGCGAAGACGCGTTATTACCAACAGTTCTTCACGGACCAGAGCGTGGACTGGACCTTGTCCGTCGATGAGCGCTCCATACTCACACAGAACATATTCCGCAAAGATCTTACCAGGCCAACGGTCAAGGAGGAGCTCAACGAACCTATAGGCGCCCAATATGAGCGGGACATTACCATGTTCCTGGACACGCTCAACAAGATCGATCGGATGCTCGACACGGCTATTGAAATGGAACGAGTCGACTTTGATCGTCAAATGGAGATCATGGAAGTGCGTTCACAAAATCTATTCACATTCGATAATCAAATTCGATAAACGATTTCACTCGTTTTCAGGCGAGGCGCGAGATTGAAAATGAGATTGAGGAATCGTATAATCGCCTAACCTATCGAATAATACGCATGGATGGCGTCTACATGGAGTGAGTATCCCATATTTGTAGCTTGGGCAGCTTCAGCATTAATATATACCTTTACCTATTACACCTTATCTTATAGCTCCCAAGATGGCATGGTGGCCACCTGGAGTCATAGCTGCCCCAGATATGCCATAGACATCTGGGCGCTGCGCGATGTGCCAATTCGTTTCGAGGAAATGCTGTGAGTATCAGGCAGATTTCCAATGCCAATTTGTGTAAGGCTTTATCCTTAGAGCTCCGCTAATGGTCGCCGAGCTGAAAGCGACGGCTGTTCGTGTTCAGATGCCGCTCAGTGTGCTCCATGATTGCCTAACGTTGCGCTGTATTCACTCGAACTTCGACACATATTCACAATATGCGAAGAGCTTCGATCCACCAATACCGGAGGGCAATGTGGATGTCAATGCTGGCATCTTGGATATCGAGGAGTGCTTGGTCAACGAGTGGCTAATGCAGCTTGAAGTACAAAAGGAGATATTGACCGTTATGCTTGAGAAACGTGAAATCTATGACGAAATAATGCAAGTGATCGCCGAGCGAACGGAGCGTGCCCTCAAGGAAAAGAAGAGCGGCGATAGCAAGGAGTCAAAGATTGTTATACCCAAGGCACCCAGGGAACCGCTTTTGGTGCCACCAGGCATGTTGCCGGAACCACATGCCGCATTCCTCGAACGCGAACAGCAACAGTATTTGGATCTGCTCGATGAGATATACAATCCAGAGCATCTCAAAATAGCCCCCGACGTGGTGAGTATATTAAATGTAAATATGTGTACTAAAACTGATTGATCAATTGATTCAGAAGCTTAAGCAATCTGTTGTCTGTTTCCCAGTTTTATTAGTCATTGTTTATGCTGCACATTTCTCACTCATTCTTCATACTTCAACTTGGCTCATTCGAACATTTAGGTCAACCTGAGGCAATACATAATGCTAGGCGGCTTATACGCAATAAACTTCGTACGTCGTCCTACGGATACGCATTACCAGTTGTTTAATGTGACACTGCACGAGGATAGACGAGTATTGCATATCAAGCTTGATGTTGTGGCCGAACTTTTTGACCCGTTCCGCGATAGTCAATTGGACACGAGAGCAACCAAAGTGATGACAAAACGATCAAAGATGCTAATGGATGATCAGCAGCGCAAAACCCACATGCTCGAGGACGATGAGTTGCCATATTTCTTTGTGACCATTCAGATGACACGGGAGTTGTGTCTGTTTGGAACCCCGATGCCCTGCCATTACATAGACAGCATGGAGGAGGTGGTGTCAGACATATCATTAGTTGACGAAAAAAAGGAAATGCTAGTGAAGAGAAAGAAATCAAGGATAAGCACGGTAGCCAAACAGCAGCTGACAGCAGCCCAGGTAATCGATGATGCGCAATTCACACAGATTCGCCGTGCCGGAAACTCAACGGTCAATATATTCCGACCAACGCTAATTTCCTTGCTGAGGACCAGTCGCAAACTAATGCCAGGGGAGCATTTGACGCCGGTCGCAAACTTTGGCCTGCTACAGCGATTAGATCATCGGAAAATCCGACAGTTGCAACGATATTGTGTGCCACGGATATTGTCCTCGTTCAAGTTCCCGATGGAAGTGAGAGAGGAGCTCGAACAGCAGCAATCCGATAATCGACCAAAGCAGAAAAATCTGTTGATTAGGCGACGCAGCATCGAAGCTGAGGAAACCATCAATTTTGGGGACTTGGAATTCGATTACAACGAACAACACGCAGCCGAAAGGGTGTTTCCCGTCTTCGAGGATTTGGAGCGCATGAAATATGTCGCAGAGGATTTGAACGAGAAATATGATAACAAGACCATGTATGGTCTAATCGAAACCTTTGACGACATCTCAACCAGATACGTTGCTAGACACTTGGATATAATGAATCAGTCCGATTTTATGCCTAAGAAACAAAAAAAACCACAACCGCAAATCGCAGATACTCACATTCCGCTCGGTAGGTCGAGATCAATGGTGCGAGGATCAACCTCAAAGTCAAATCATCAAGTACGCGGAACTATCTTAACCAACGCAATTTTGAGTGGCATGAGTCGCGCCACTTTGGGTGAAGAGCCGGAAGAAATCTATTCGCCAGACTATGGTGGCGATACGCCAGAAGAGACGCCTCCTGAACCGGAGAGACCCAAAGAAAGGGTAATACGTTGGACAACCAAGCACATACTTTCCTATTCATTTGATAGGGAAGCACAGACCATGAGCATCAAAACGGATCGCTTGGGCCTCCTTGGTCTTGCCTACAAGCGCTACGAGCATTTTCCCTTTCGTGACTGGAGCATGCAGCCCAATGAAGAAAAGTAAGATTTATATATAACTAAGATTTATGCATATGTCCTTCGTAGTCCTTCTATTCATCAGTATATTCTACTATTCTCTATGTCTCTGCTTATCCCTTTGCCTATCCTATTTAATAACTTTCTTCCTCGGGCTTAGCAATGATGAAATTATACTAAGTGTTGACACATTTCATGCACGGGTTATCCTCTACATTTCGGCTGCAGGCGTTAGGGGCTATGTGACGGAGATCACCAAGAATTATGTGGCCCATCCGGTCAAGTATTTAGAAATACAAACTCCGATTACCGATTTTCGTGAGCTGCGTCGGGTGAGTCTCTATCTAATTGAGTTCTCTGGCTTCTCGATACGTATTCAGTGTTTTTTTTCCAGCGTTTCTATGAGAAGGGCATCAATATCTTTGCGGAAAACGACGCCTGCTTCTATATAGACAACGGTTACTTCTCGGTCAAGCATATGGCTACGGAGGATCACACATACGATGCCATGGCTCTACATTGCAAGCTGATGAAGTTCTATCGCTCCAGCTGGAATCGTTTGGCATCGCGACGTAATTTGTTGATTGGCATGAAGAACGCGAAGGATCCTACCGATTACACCGAGGTCACGATGCGCATAACACCCGATAATGTAACCTTTGTTGAAGTATCGGAGCTATGTTCCGACGATCTGGATATTATAAAACTTGACTTCAAGAATACCTGGCGAAACATGAGTGTAAGTTGCGAAAGATCGAGTATTCTATTTGAAAGTTGTATGTATAATGCGTGAAATGTTGCAGAACTACACGGATCTGCATCAGGCAATCAATTCAATGAATCCATCTGCTACGGATGTTAGGAACAAGGATCCGCTTCTGCTTTTTCACGTCAAGCGGATTCTCAACGAAATTCATGTGATGAGCTTTTCATAGTATTTGAATTGTTTTCTACAGACTTCTCTATATTTATAAACGTGCAAAATGACTTGAGAGAATTAACTGTCAGTTTCTCTTTTTTAATTATTCACACAAACACACACACACAGAAAAAATACAAAAAAAAAAAAAAAAAAACAAAAAAACAAATAAAAAAAAATATATATTAAAAAATCTTAAAAAAGAAAAACATACTAAAAAAATGTAAATAATAATAAAAAGAATATAACTTAAAAGAAAATGTATAAAAAATCATCGAAAAAAGACAAAGGACAACGGAGTTTACATACGGGTAAACGGGCGAGCAAAGAGGCTACTGGCCAGTCTGACTTTAGAGATGTGCCGTTAATCTCTCAAGAGGACTGGCAGGCACGGGAGGCGCGTTATGTGCAGAAGATACAGGATGTTAAAGTGTGCTTGAGCTTAATCGCGGGTCGGCCTCGAATCTCTAAAGATTAGATTTATAATCTTCATAGCTTCATCTTTTTATTTAGAGTCGATTGAGGACTACAACCAGCTGCAGTTCGAGCAGAGCAAGACCCTGGCCTGGGAGCGCTCTTTCGACTGTGATGGCCTGCCTCGGGTATCTGACCCGGGTGATATGCGCTCAATGATTGCCGAGCTGAAACATTTTGAGACGCTGGCAGCGACGACGACAGTCAATTGGGAACAGGCTGTGGATGAGCGAAGCCTTCTGACGCAGAGCATCTTCCGCCAGGACTTGACCCGCAAAACCCTTCAGGAGAGCCTGCGCCCCAATATCGGAAAATTCTGTGAGATGGCCGTGGACCGTATTCTCATAACTCTCGAACGCATTGAACGCTTGCTCCACAGCGAGCACGATCTGGTTGACCTCTCACACGGACGGGTCAAAGAAATAATATCTGTGAGTTTTGATGCTAAGAGTGTTTGCTTCGGATTCAGTTTAGTTCTGCTCCAATTTAACCGAAGCTCCTTGCAGATGCGCCCAGAACTGAGTCGGGAAATTTATGTATTCTTTGACAGGCTGACCTATCGCATTGCTACTGCGCCGAGTGCCTTCAGAACGTAAGCATCCACATAAAGTTGACAATAATTTAAAATGATATCTCCCAGGTCATATAATGGGATAACGGAAACCTATTGCTACAATTGTGAACACTTTGACTTTCAACTCTGGTGGATTATCAATGTGCCCGTGCGCTTTGAGTACTTGGAGTAAGCTTTGACGAAAGTGTGTGAGTTTCGCATTGAATTGAAACGATTTGGCTTTGCAGACTGCCCCTAATAGTGGCCGACTTGGACTGTGTGGGCATTAAGCTGCAGATACCACTCAGTGTTTTATGCGACAATCTAACCCTGCGCTGTGTGCACACAAACTTCGATCATTTATCGGAGGAAGCCAAAAGCTATGAGTATGACGATGATGGCGCAGGGCATAACATAAACGGGGGCATAATGGATATTGAGGAGTGTCTGATCAACGAATGGCTCTTGCAAGTTAATATTATCGAGAGAATAATCATACGAGTGGAACAAAAGCTAATGGAATATGAGGATTATATGGCGTGAGTCAGAGCGGCAATCAAATGTGAGAAACTCTATTTGAAATTAACGGTAACACCTTAGGGAGGTGAGAATAAAGGAAGCTGCGGCACGTATAGCGGAGAAAAGGGCGAATTCAGATGAGAAAAAAACGAAAGCTAAACCAAAACATGTAGCGCTTTCAACGAAAAAGAGTCCAAAGGAGCCCGTGACGTTTGGCGAGGGTTTCTTTCCTGATCCGTTAGAAATGTTTCTGCAGCAGGAACAACAGGAGTTTGAGGAGTTCTTAGACAAGTTTCTTAGTCCCAAAAACTTGAACTTGTCTCCAGATGAGGTAAATTAATGTATGTACGATATCGGGATAGGGAAATTTGATTTTTGCTGCAATTACAGATCAATTTACGACAGTATAGTATTTTGGGTGGAGTCTACTCAATACACTGTGTGCGGAAGCCCCCGTACACGGGATACGAAAGCTTCAATATAACCTTGCACGAAGATGGACGAATAATATATACGGAGGAAAGTGTGCGAGCAAATGTGGGGGAGAGTTTAATACGGGTGGGTTCCAAATCGCAGTTTACCTATGACCATGCAATGGAATCACCAGAGAATCGAAATTTAAAATTGCAACCAGATGAGCTTCCATATTTCTGTTTCACCTTTCGACTGCCAGAGCTGCTGTGTCTGTTCGGGCAGCCCGTGGCATGTCAGTTTATGGAAGACGAGATCGAGAGCGATGGCGACTCCGATAATCATTCGCTGGTAGAACGGCCCAAATTAAAAAGAAAAACCAAAAAAAATCCAATGAAGGATAGTCGGGATAATGATAGGTCTAAAAAGAGAATAAAAGGGGGCTCAGACACACAACTAACCAGGCCCACTCCGACAGTCATAAAGCGAAAGTTGACGAGAGCAGCGAACATCTATCGTCCCTCCATCATAAATGTGCTTCGTCGAAGCGTTTTGCGCTTCTCGAACGTTATTGATCACAATTTGTTTGATTTCGAAGTGGACGCAAAGGAGAAGCCTCTAACCCCCTTTCAAGTCAACAAGCTGGCAGAATACTGTATACCTCGTATAGTGTCCTCGTTCAAATTTCCGATGGAGTTCCGCTTGGAGCGAAGCGAAGAAGTGGCCGTGGAAGCTGCACGCGGCTGCACACTGCTGCGTCGACATCACGTCCAGCCTAAGGTAACTGAGGACGATAAGCCGGAGTTTTTTAACTTTCAGAAGCAGACTGCCCCCGAAAGACTTTTTCCATTTTTCCAAAGACACGAACAGCCGACGTGCGTAGATGTGATGCCCACTGCCGATTCGGACTTATTTGAGAGCGGCGATCATAGTAGTAGTAATGACCAAGATGCGAAGAATCTCACCATGTGTGGACTACTGCGTACTCTAGACGGAATCGAAGGGCAGTACACCGGAGGGACAAAGGCAATATTGGATCAGTCGTTTGGCAGTAAAGGTGGGCGCGGAGCCAAACCTATATTGCGCTCGACCGCTGCGTCGAAGATTCGAATTCAAGCATCGGTAATGACCACTAAAGGAGCGTCAATAAAATCATCTCAGTCGGGTCGCGCTAGTCCTGCTGAATCACGCTCTATGAACAGCGACTCAGTTAGTGCAACCTCTTCGGAGAGCCACTCCCATCCAAGATCATTGAAGGAGCAAGAGAGGCAAAAAAAGAAAGGGCTTCTCAAAGTCAAGCACTGGACCACCAAATACATTACACACTCGGAATTCTTTCCGGAATCTTGCACGTTCAAGATTCAGACAGATCGACTGGGGATATTTGGCTTTGCCTACAAGACCTACGAGCACTTTCCCTTTAAAGAGTGGTCCTTGAAGTACAACGCCGAGAAGTAAGTGAAGTCTGGAAACTAACTATTCGAGCTGTTGCCTCAGGCTGTAGCTATAGAAAGAGTATAGCTCTCAACGATTAAATCCTTATTCTTATCTCCTTATTTAGCCTCAACGAGATCATCTTTACATTGGACACATGCCACGTGCGCGTCGTTCTGTTCATTACCAATGCTGGCATCCGGGGTTATGCGACAAAGATAGTTAACGAGTATGTTCACAATCCGATTAAGTATGTGGAAATCAAAGAGCCGACGTCAGACTTTAACAAGTTTCGCAGAGTAAGCCAGGAATCTTCAGATATTTCATCTATATATCTAATCGAGGATTTCCTTTCTCCATTTTCCTGCAGTGCTTCTGCGAGGGTAACATCAATATATTTGCAGCGCACGATGCCTGCTTTTACATTGAGAAGGGTTACTTCTCGCAGAAGCATCTGGCAACTGAGTTGCATGTCTACGATGCCTTTGCCGTACACTGTAAGCTGATAAATTTCTATCGGAGCGACTGGAATCGGTTAGCTGTTCGTCGCAGTATTCTGTTCTGTATGCGCAATCCCAAGGATTTCAACGACGGTGCCGATGTGACAATACGCGTAACGCCCGATAACTCAACCTTTGTAGAGGTCACTGAGGAATGTACGGATAATCTCGACGTAATTAAGCTAAACTATCAGCTCACTTGGCGTAATATCGGAGTAGGTATTCGTGATTCAAATAAACTTCTAAAGACATTCCATTCCCTTACATTCTCTCTCTCTCTCTCTCTCTCTCTCTCTCTCTCTCTTTTACTTCTAGAGCTATTCGGATGCGCATCATCTGATCAACTCGATGTATCCACAGGCGACAGATGTAAGAAATCGTGATCCCAAGCTAATTCACTACATACGCACACTGTTCAGGGAGATCAGACCCTTAAGCTTCTCCTAGTTGGGCGGATAGATGATGCTGATGAGATGCTCTTGCTATACGTGCATTTAATAAAAATGTATATGCTCCCGCAATTGACGCCAATTAAAGCCAATTTGTAAATAACTTTCCACTTGACTTTCTTTGCGAACTTCTTCCACAGTCGCCACTCAATTGTGTCGAATCGGTTTGTTCGGGGTGGTCTTTCGATACAACTTCTAGTTAGACCTATTTGTTTTTCAGTTTATTCCGTAAGATATTTTCAATGCGGGCGGTGTTCGTGATATATTTCGCACTAATTCAACTGGCTCTGAGTCCGCTTGAGGCTCGGGCTCAGGATCCGACCGAGGTTCCGGTTAAGGCTCTCGAATTTCCTGGCTTGAAAAATATTGTGATGCCACCGGCAGTACAGCGTGTAGTTGGCGGTGAAGCGACAACGATTGGGGACCTTGGTGGATATATCGTTGCACTGCGTTATAGTAACAGTTTTGTGTGTGGGGGCTCTCTACTGAAGCCTCGTATTGTTTTATCAGCCGCGCATTGTTTTCTTGGTCGCACCGACAAGACGAAATGGGTCATCCAGGGTGGTGTCTCGCGTCTAGATGAAGAGGGCTATAGGGTGCACTTGGAGGACTATGTAATCCCCGCTAGCTTCAAGGAGCTGACCATGAACATGGATGTGGCTGTGCTTAAGCTAAAGCAACCCTTGACGGGCCATAACGTTGCACCGATTTCACTGTGCCAAACTTCATTGAAAAAAGGTCTGGATCTCACCGTCTCCGGTTGGGGCCTCACCGATCCAAATGGCTCAAGTCCGCAAAAAACCCTGAGATCTGTCACGGTGCCCATCACCAGCAAGAAGAACTGTAAACATGTCTACGGGCATTCAAGTGGGTTCCATACGAAACAATACGAACACCTTTGCTCATCTCAATCCAATTTCCACAGTGACCATAACCGATAGCATGTTCTGTGCCGGCCTTTTGGGCCAGAAGGATGCGTGCACCTTCGATTCGGGCGGTCCGTTTGTCCTCAAGAACGGGGCAGGACACCGAGAGGTGTGTGGCATTGTCTCCTTTGGAATTAGCTGTGCCAGCGCCAAATACCCGGGCGTCTACACAGACGTCAACTACGTCAAGCCATTCATTTTGGCTACCATGCAAAAGTTTGGTGAATCGTGATCTTAAAGTGCTGTTTGACAGCCGCAATGGAGTGGCACAAGGTTCATTATTAAATTCAATTCAATTCAATTATTCAACTGTCTTTAATAAATATGTAACTTAAAGAGTTTTAGTGGATATAGAAGTTTAGTCTACTCTAATAGAGTCCATCTTTATTGTATCTAGAATAACTTTCTCTATTCCCCCTTTTGACCCAATTGAAATTATTCAACTTTATTTAGTGACCCCTCGGATTTTAGCTTCTTGAGTCGCAAACACGCAATGAAACGAGGTTTTTTTTTGTTGCTTTAATTGTTGTCATTATTTGCATCTTGGACGAAAGTTTCGCGCCCCACTTTGGGGCATTGCGTGTTCAGGCAACGGCATCGGCAGCAGCTCCTTGCTGATCATTGACTTTGATTCCAATAATTGATTGCAAGGAGTCCTGGCTCCGTTGCCTGCCAGCCCGAAGGCACAATTTTAGAAACGGCGAACGCACAACCAACTTTTACCCAAGTCTCTGCCTTGCAAACAGGCAAAAAATGTAAATTAGCTGACCAAAGACAAAGAGAGAGAGAGAGAGAGAGAGTGAGAGAGAGAGAGAGAGAGAGAGATGGAGAGCGGAGGGTGTAACAAAATTTATCGTTGCATGACTGACGGCCTTTCGTCTTCATTCGAATTAGTTTAATAATACAATTAATTGTTATTTATAGCTTCCTCTCAGACGCGCTCTATCGCCGAGGATAAACCAAATCGGAGTCCTCTTAAATGATTGTTTAAAGCACGCAAGACAGTTTCTGAGATAGCTTCTAACTGTTTCTGTTTGAAATATTTGGTCAAATTTGATGGGAGTATAAATCAGATGAAGCTGAAGAAGCATATATATATATACATATATCTTTGAAGTAGTTGGAATTGAGCCTCGTAGAGGTATTTCCTCGGTATAGCTGTTTTCATAAGTTAGATATGTCAAAGTAAATCAAAGTAAGTTAAACACTCTAACTAACAAGCTTAGCAAATGCCTGATTAGATCCGTTCTAGAATTAGCTATGGTTCAGCTTCAAATGTCAAGCAATAATTCTGTAAATTAACGGATTTACTTTCAGAAATGTAATATATTTACAGATCCTTGCCTAAGACTCAGCCAGAAGTCTCAGGAGATACCTTCTTAGATATTCCTATATTATCAAAGCTTATCCAGCTGTGGCACATCCTGAAGTATTCATAAATATTTCCTTTGGCTGCCAGCTTTGATACAACTCTATATCGGATGCTTGTCTAGCCAAATTCCTGATATATTTAAGGCCCTCGAGTGCTCAGCTGATCAACGGGATGTCGACTAACTACAACATAAACATATCCATATACATATATATGTATATATTTATTTTTATATTTATACATGAAGAGAAGACACTTTGCGGTCTGCGTGTCTGACAGGTTGTCCCCGGTTGGGTTTTCCTTTTTCCTGGCTGCGTTCGAGTTGGCATTAAGTTTATTTATCTGCTTTTAAATGGCATGCATACGCTTGCAATATAACTCCCGATGTCATGTAATGTGCACCAGAAACAAAGGCAACATAATGTAGCCGGCAGAGCCCGCCACCGACTGGAGCTGGGCTCGTAACCACAGATAGTACGACTACCATTTACTAGTCTCATAAATTTATGGCACATTGTGAGCGCGTCGGGGCAGAGACTCTTCCTGGCTCCCAGTGGAGACGACTGGAGGATTTCGGTAGTCGGCAAGTCGGTAACATAACATGCAAGCTGGCACCTACGGTGCAGCGAGCCTCAATCTCTAAAGATTTACACATGACTCCTCTTTGTAACTGGCAAAAAGAGATATATAAATAAAATATTGAACAGAGATAGAGATACGAGTGAAAGAGAGAGAGAGAGGGATAGAAGAATGCATATAGCTGAGACACGCTGTGTGTGGACGATTCATATAACCAGACAATCAGACATATCGAATCGCATCTACTATGCGGCGTTAGTTAGACTCTTCAAGAGCCAGCTTCGCTTTGTTAATTAATGAAACACATAATCAAACAGCGGGAAGAAAAAGAGAGAGAGAGAGACGGAGAGAGAGAGAGAGAGAGAGAGAGAGAGAGGCGTAGAGTGTGAGTTTGTCTACAACAAACTGGTTCGCTGCACAGTTTCTAAAGAAATGCTGAAATACTTACTTGCAGTGCGCAGGTAACAACAGCCAGCGAACAAACAAGTAGTAATGCACTAAGCAGCCAATGAACGACTAGAAGATGCTACGTATTTAGCTTACAATTGAAGATGTATAAAGGAAGAAGGCAAACTAGGTATATAAAGACAGCAAAGCAGCAGCTGTGCGAAAGGGTTTATAATTGAATGGATTTCTAGAGCATTTCAAGTATTTTAGTTGTCTACAGAGAGGCAATAGACTTATCAACTGACCTGGAACAAATATCATAGTCAGTCAGATATTGCATTCCTAGCTCAGATGAAACATACGTCCAGTAATATATTTTAAATACCCCCATCGGTCACAAGCCCACACTAAAAACCATTCAAGTCCTATACCAGCCACATGCAATGGGCGTAGAGGGTATATAAAACATATCTTGAAGAGTTGTCAAACACTTGATCAATGGCGGCAAACTCTGTGTGTTGTTGCTGTTGTTGTCGCTGCGTATCTCACAGATAGATTTTATTGTGCAGCGCCGAAGTGTTTGCACAACTTAAAAGCCAATAAAATTTGTTGTTAATTGCTTTGGTAAATTGAAAAAATTAGGTTTTTTTTTTGGGGAAATAGCGGAGCAGGGAGAAGACAGAGAACTGTGCGTAGTTTGTAGTCCACTATTTGGCCAACAAATTAGCCAGGCGCATTTAATGACCTTTCAAAAGCCGCTGACGAACGAACAAACGCGAGAAAAACCCAGAAAAGTAGACAAATCGAAACTTAAAATTAATCCGCTTAAATGTAATTTAAGTTAGGCAGACTATAAGCCCCAATAAGCGATATAGAGGGAGTAAAAGGGAGTAGAAGAGAGACAGATAGAGATAGCTGGAGACCTAAAAATCGTTTAATTAAAGTTCAACAAAAGTTGAAAAGCGATTTCATGCCGCGTTGAATCAACAAATTGTAAACTTTACCAAAACCAAAGAAAAAAGCGAGGCGGGAAAGAGAGCCTAGGCTGGGGGCAGGGGCCGGCTGGAAGGGGTTCTTCCATTATTTGTACTTATTTAAGTGCTTGATCATGCTGATATCATCACCTGGCAGCATTTCTTTGTGCCAGAGAGTTGCCTTCAATGCAATTAGCCTCCGCGAACGCCAGGTGGTCTCCTCTTCTCCAACTTCAAACTCAAATCGAACAAAAATCTCAAATCGAAAAACTGTTACAACAAAAAACATGGTGAAACGAAATTTATATATTATGGGAGCAGCATCGCAACAGCAAAAGACGTTGTTCGAGTCGAACTCAGAATGCGCTTCTATGTAGAAGAAATGAAGGAAGCCAAAGAAACCTTAAATGCCAGATTAGCTGAGAACTGTGATTAGCTTGAAGTTTCTAAGCTCTTCTATGAGATTCTCATTCGTTTTCTTCGTTATCTTCCCAGCTATGGGAGCTGAAAAGGCTAACTAACAATAAGCATTTCTCTCTACAACAGCACTGCCCTTCTCTGCGATTCTCAATGTATGAGTTTCTAGTAAATATCTTCAAATAAGTCAAAGCAACTCTCGCAAATCAACAGACTCGCTGTGTAGCGCATCGAACGTCGTGTTGACAGTTATTGATCGATGTTATCGATGGGAATACAATGTTGAAATTAATTTTGATTGCGCCTCCGATGCAGGCAATGCTCGATAAACTTGTACCTCCAATTGGCTGAAGCACATGTAATTTACGTATATTTTAGGCTTTAAGAGACGGACTAATGGGCTGTGGGCGACGTGTGGCATACGCTAAGCAGGCCCAGCCACAGAGGCTGCCTTTCCCATCAGCTGGAGCTGACTCAGACTCAGACTCAGACCCAGACTGTGGTATAGATCAATTGTTCCACTAAACATCTCGACACTGACTAATTTGGCTGCCATTAATCTCAGGGCTGCTTAGTGTCAGTTGGCATCAATATGCGCATCAAATTTGGAAAAGGAAACACGTTCCGCTCTGGCAGATCAAACTGATGAATGTGACTGTGGCCGAGTTTTGTGGCACGCTTGGGGGTTGCCTAAACGAAGCAGACGACGGGTTACTTAGTCAGTCTGGGATGAAGTTCAACTCTCTGCTTGATAGTTTGTCAGTCTGTCTATCAGGTAAGTTGCCCTTCTTTGCGATTCTCAAGCAACTATAAGAGTTTCCATATTGTTTGTCAGTCAATCAGGGCACAGCTCCAGCACTTCGACTTGCTTTATAGCCAGTCAGTCAGTCCGTTAGACAGTCACTCAAAAAATATGTCTGGCAACAATTGCCTGCCACAAGCCAGGCCAGGCTGGGCCAGCTTGCCGCATTTCGTGCTGTTGCATGACTACCGGGCATCATTTTTGCCTATGCTCAACGAAAACTGAAGCAACCCAAAGAAATGAACACGTCGAAGGCTTTGGCGCACGCGCGCAGTCGTTGACTCGCTGAGCCCCCACCCCTTGCCACATGGCCCCGTTGCGACTGCCACCCACTCGCTGTGGCAGCCGCAGGGCGAACGTTTTCGATTAAGCAGCCAGCTGCAGCGTGTGCCAGTCGAGCGTCGCAGCGCCAACTGAAGTGCAACGCAAAGTTAGGAACTGGTAACCAGATCAGCAGTGGGGGCTACGAGAAAATAGGGGACCAGGCATAGCAGGGGGTCAGGGAGCCGGGAAGCAGAGGCTGGAGCCCAACCAACGCCTTCGGTTTACATTTTACAATCCTAACAAGGTTTAGGCCAGCGCGATAAAACGCGGCTATGTCTTGGCCAGGCCAGGCCAGGCCAGGAAAGGAGGACTAGGAACTGCCAGCCACTCCACTCGCTCCAACGACGAGGCAGTGGCACATGCCCTCCCAACCACAGCAGCTATGCAAACATACACACACACACACACAAACTCATAGAGAGCGACCGCAGATACCCACACACACAGCTAAAGTTGCGCAGTTTGTTAGTAGCTAAGGCACAACTGAAAGATACCCTGTATGCAGCTTTAAGTATTTGAAAAGATAACTTATTATTTCATACTATTCTTTCACTTATTCAGGAGCTGTCGCATATATGTAGAGATATAGAAACCTCCAGATTCCTATATGCCTAAATTGTGGGGTTTTTGGCAGGATGAGGATCATATGCATCATATGCATCATATGGATCATATGGTTCATAGAATGTGAAGAGGAGTTTACATGAGACATTCGAAGCATGCATTGAGAGATTTATATTATCTCCTCTTCAACTATGATCTACATTTACTAGAATAACATATACCCTCTTTGTTGACAGGCTTACAGGGTATTAAAAACTGCACATTAAAAATGAAGTATGCGGAGCAACGAGCCTGGTTAACTCAAGCATTGGGAGGAGAGCGCAAGCGGTCGGACGATTGGTAGACGATGTCTTTTTTTCTCCAGTTGGCAGAACAAGGTTAGCCGCAGGGCCAGGGGCAGCAGGAGAGATAGAGGGAGAGAGAGAGGGCTGAGAGTGGGGAGCAGCGCGGTTTGCGCCTCTTTAAATGCAATTCAGGCGAAAGGCGCACAAAGGGACAGCGAACAAGATGCCGAGTTGCTGATTGTGCGAGCAGCGCAGTCAGCGCTGACGTTGGCAGCAAGAGCCGCAAGAGCTTTTGTCGCCGCCACAAACATGGAATATGACAGCCAAAGCAGAGACTAGACAGCGAGAAAGAGAAAGAGCGAGAGAGAGAGAGAGAGAGGGAGAGAGCGGTAGAGGCAGAGAAGGAGCCATGCAAAGCATTGTCAAGTGAACCAAGTTTGCATGGCTCTGCGCGTGTGTGTGTGTGTGTGTGTGTGGGCAGTGAGTGCGACTGCGTCGGCGACGGCGACGGCGACGACGACGGCGACGACGACCCAAAACAATGGCGACAATAAAAATGCGATCGCACAACATGCGACGCAGATAAAAGAACGCAAAGTGACAACGAACAACTTTTAATGGAATTGTCGTCGGCTGCAGCGACCGAGCGACTGAGGCGAGAGCCGGCAAAAATAGATATGCTTTGCCTCGTTGTTGTTTATGGCTGCAAGTCGCGTGCAAGGACGTGCCAAGCAGGATAACATACGCCGCAAGAGATATGAGCAGGAGCAGAGACAAAGGCAGAGAGATAGAGAGAGAGAGAGAGAGTGAGAGAGTGAGTGCAGCAGCGCTAACGCCCACGAGCTGCGCACGTTGAGTTACACTCGACGACGATCATCGCCTTCGGCAGCTACTGTGGCACATGCCGAGGCGGAACTAACCAGTCAACGAACGAACGATCGCACGACCGCCGCTCTCTGGCTCTCGTGCTCCCATTGGAAAACGCTCGAGCGCTCTCTATCTCTGTTGCGCTTCCAATTGGATCAAGCTGCCCGCTCTCGCTCTCTCGCGCGCGCTCTCTCTCTCTCTTTCCCTCGGAGTGGTCTTGCAGGTTTCGCTGCGTTTGTTTTGTTTACGCTGTTCGCTGGAAAGCCAAGCTGAGCACAGCACATCAGTTGCCCAGCAAACTCGCCCCAAGCAAGACGTACGCGCGCGCGCCGCTTGCCTAATCCGTGAGTTTTACGTAAAATACGTTTAACACAAATTCACAAGTGCCGAAAGTAAACAGAAAATTGCATAATTTCTACAAATATATAAAAAAAAAACTAAAATAAATATATAAACTAGAGTGCAGTGTTTATCGTTTATTCGATTCGATCGCACGATCGATGTTCGCGTAGAGGACGCCAGCATATGATGAGCCTGACTGTTGTCTCGCTGCCGCAACGTTACAAACGAATCCTGCAAGCGATGACACTCGCCGTTGCCGTCGTCTATATGACACTGTTGCTCTATCAGAGCGCCTACGGATATCCGGGCCTGCAAGTGAGTTTGCGCCACAGCGCGATCGTTGCGTGGGTGCACACACACACACACACACACACACGCAGGCACACATACGCCCACACACACGCACACACAAAAGGGAGCTCGTAAATTGTTGTCTTTGCCCATAAGTCCCTCTGCATCCACCCCAACTCCGGCTCACATTTGCATGTTTCTTTACCGCCTCTCCTCTCTCCCTCCCCCTCTCCCTCTCTCTCTCTCTCTCTCTCTCTCTCTGTGCCGTTTCGTGCACTTTCATAAATCAACGCCGGCGACGTTTGCAGCTGCGCATGCGTCCCTCTCCCACTTCAAAGCCATCTTCTCCTCCATCCTCGCTTCGCCCTGGTCTTAAACCTTTTTGCGCCCTTGCCAATGTCTTCTGCCTCTTCTGTTTCTTCTTCTTCTTCTTCAGCTGCTGCGTTGCCTTTGCCTTGCATATAAAACAGTTTTTTTTTTCGGTCTTTTATTTGCCGTCGGCAACGCGTCGCCAAAGCTTTCAGTGCATGCCACTCCCCACTCCCCACCGGCCATCCTTCACCTTGCCTCTGCTTGCATTTCTGATTTCTGACTCAGTTTTTTATTGTTGTTTTCTTTTGGTTTTTGTTTTTGCATACATTTCTGTGTAATAAAATATTCTGCGCTAATATTACAAAAGTTCTTCCCTCTGATCCGACTAGAATCGACTTCCACTGGAGTTATCTATTTATAAACACAAATATTTATGTGTATATGTGTGTGTGTGTTGCATTGATAATGTTGTTATTGTTGCCATAAGACACCGAGCTCTTAAGCTGGAAGCACCCAGATATTTGCTATCCATTTACAATTCCTACAATCTAGAGAGCAGGCGAATTTTGTTGTTTCAGGTGCTATTATTATGAAAGAGTGCAATATATAGTAGACAATAACTTTGATCTTCGATTTATAGAGCCTCTGTAGAAGTTGCCCATATTAAGTTTATTATATCATTGCAAAAAATCCGACAAAAGTTAAAAGCAATGCCCAAAACTTACTTTTATTGGTGCATCATATCCCATAATATCTGAAAACACATAAAAAAAGTTTATATATCAATTTACTGGGTTATATATATGAATGAAAATGAAGTAAGAAATTATAAATAAATAAAAATCTAAAAATTTTCATATTTATTCTCAGTTAGCCTATGCTAGTTATCGTACAGATATATATATATATATATATGTATAAATCTATATACAACTCAAAGCTTCTGCGTACTCCATTTTGTTTACTATTTTTTTTAGATTTTTTTCTAGATTTTTTTTAGCTCTTTTTTTAGGCCGGAAGTTTGGCCGCTTTTGCCGCTGACTTCATTAGAAATCGCAGCGTGTGCAAATGCACAGAATTATTTATTATTTATTTCGACGTCAATTTGCCTCTGTTACTTCATCCACTTCTTCTGCTGCTTCCACTTCTCCTTCTTCTACTAAAGTTTTATAGAATTAATTCAATTGCTGCTGCTAAGCCAAGTTTAGCTAGTTTTAACATGAATTTGCGGCCAGAAATAATTAAAAACTTTTTATGAGTTTCTGTTGCTCTTCTTTAGTTGTTGTTGTTGTTGCTGTTGGCCAACCGGAAAAAGGGGCCGGCAATGTGTGGCATGTAGAATACTTGGAATGTGCTTCATATAGAAGACAGTCGTCATACACATAAATATACATACACATGTATGTATATGTTTATATATAAAGAAGAGTTTGCTGAATTGGACTTTATTAAAGTTGTTGTTGTTTTGGGTTGTTTGTGTCGTTGTTGTTGCTGTCTTTCAATTGAAGTCGTTGCTCGTTGAGGTCTCTGACTTGTGTCCAGCTATTGCATTGCTTTGCAAAAATTAATTCTTTTATTTAATTTTTGTGCTTTTTTTTTTTTGGCAAAAGTTGCGCAAGTTTCTTGGAACTTGGGTTGGGCTTTCTGCTCGCCGCTTGCTGCAGTCCAATCAAAAGCTGAGCATTGTCCACTGTGCGGCCAGCGGTTGACCTCCACTCAGCCAAATGTCGCGTGTTGCTAATGCATAAATCATCACGAATATATATATTTAGATAGATATATATATGTATATTTATATTTGTACACATATCCATATTCAATCGATAAATGAATTTGTTTATGCGAATTTGTTTAAAGTGTGCGCCTTGTGGCTTTTGATTGATTCGTGTGGTGCGCTATGAGCATGTCTAACTAAGCAACAACAACTCAAATGAACAACAATTGCAACACGTAACAAACAACTCATGACTGCTTTGCATGCAAATCAACAGGCAGCAAAACACGCAGAAGAAACAAACCCGAAAAATGGCTGAGTGAAGAGTGTTCTTCAACCGGGAGAGAGTGTATGGCTAGCATACACCCTGTAAAGAGCAGCTAGGTGTTGTAGCATATGCTGATCTATATACTGTATATTCGATCATGATCGATGGACTGTATACTACTTGTATAGATAGATGGTGAATTGGTCAACTTGAATTGAACTAGTTCATTCTTAGCTTTAGGGTGTCTAGTTTTTGTAGTCCCTTGTTGTTCTAGACTTGAACTAGTTCAAGTTTGCGAACTAGTATATCTCATTCTCAGTATATCTCATACTCAAGTTTATCTCATTCTTCAGTAGAGTATACCCTCTCCGCCCTACAATTCCTACAGGGTATCTGTATCAAGGCTCTCAATGTTTTTGATTCCTGTTTTGCCAGCGCAGGTGCCGCTGGCTGAGTGCAGCTGCTGCTGCTTCTACTCCAGCTTCTTCTCTGCTGTTCCTGCTTCCTACTTCTTCTCTGCTGCTCCATCTACAGCTCTGCTACGCTCCTTCCTCTCCCAGCCCCCCACTCTTCATAATCAGTTGCTCAGTTTTGTGTTGAGCATCCAAAAAGTTGACGACACTAAGCCGGCGAACAAGCGCCTGATAAAAGTTGCCAGCTGAAATGTATCTGTAAGATGCGCAGATACTTTGTTGTATCTGTGTATCTCGGCATCTCTGTATCTGCAGCTGAGTGGCTGCTGCTGCTGCTGGTCTTTGGTGGTCGGGTCTTAACTTAATTGAGTGAGCTGCGCAGCTCCTTTGTATGGCCTCTCTCTCTCTCTCTCTCTCTCTTTGTCTCTATTCCAGTCTCTCTCTCTCTTTTGCTGTGTGTGCTTCTGGTATCTTATCGTAGATTTGTATCTATCAGTTTAATATGGTTTAAGCAGCATTTTAATGAAGACTTAAACGTTCAACTCGACCTGCCAGCGCACAGTGCTGTTCATTAATCTAGCGCCCCTTGCCAGTTAGTTCTCTCTACCTTTTTTCGGGCCATTGTTATGTGCGTTTTGGCCATTTGTATTATTAATTGACTTGGCAATTGTTTATAAACATATTAATCATGGCCATAATGAAGCATTACACAATCCCCACTCGGCCACGATGTGAGTGGAGTGGAGTGTGTGTATACAATTTTTGGACAATGACAACAAACGCCTACGCGTCGCGCCCTCTCTGATACCCTGTACTTTTTTTGTGGGAATGTGTAGGAGTTACTTGCAGATGAAGATATTTTCTTTATAGATTTTGAAGCGAAATTTGATTGTGATGCCATTTATTTTATATATTATAAGTCCTCTACATAGCTCTACAAACCTTTGCCTTCTTCACTCCTCTTAAGGGGTTAAGGCATTTCCTCTCTAATCTAGTTCTTTGCGTAGCTTATAGCTTAAAGTTTACAGGGTAACTGCTCGCCTCTGCTCGCTGCGCGAAGGTTTGCTGTAAACGCGTGTGTTTCTTTTATATTGTATCTTGTATCTGGTTGTCTTGTGTTTTGTTTTGTTTTGTTATTTCGTGTGTGCGCAGGCGTGCGCGACTGTTGGTCTGTCTGTGTGCTTAGATGTGGACACACGTGTCTTCAAGTTTCTCTCTGCAATTGCATTTGTCGCTGCTCACGTTCGAGTAATTCGCCAGCTGGGCTTGCCTTACCCTGCCCCTGGCTCGTTTTTGCATATATTAACTGAGGCTGTTGTTGTTGTTGTTGTTGTTGTTGCATCAGCATCAGCGGCTGCAACTGGTTCACATTCTAATCTATGCAAGGCCCCTGCCTTGGTTAACTTGTTGTCGACTCAATTGGTTTTAGCCGGATTTGCACTTAACCAGATTTCAGCTTTGTTTCGATTCGCTTCGCTTGCAATTCGCTTTCACTGCTCGGGTCACGACTTTGGCTTGAGATAAATTAATTAATATTTTGAGCTCTCCTTTTTATCAGCTTCGTCTGGCCATTTGCACTTGCCACCTGTCAGCACCTTCTTCTGACGACTGCGGCTCATTAGGCAGTAGCTGAGCTGCCGCCTCATCCACAGCTCTTCTGCTCTATCTGAGACTTTTCCTCCCCACCTACCGCTCTCTCTCGCTCTCTCTCTCTCTTCATCTCTTGCTTTTCGATCGTTGGCCCATTACATTGAACACCGTTTTTCGATCGTGCCGCAATAAAAATGTATGAGCCGAGTCTTTAGCCCTATCAACCAGACAATATCGTGTGAAGCAGCAGCAGCAGCAGCAGCAGCCGCAGTAGCGGCAGTTGCTGAAGACCCGTTTACCCTGTAATAAAATAAGCAAGTGGGGACGGGGAGGGGGCAGCTAGGCGTCGCTGTGGATGAAGGCTTTAAGTAGAGATGTTTCCATTTTCAGTTTCACCAAAGTCAAGCAAATGAGCTTTAACAGAGCTATAACTGTAAGAGCTGATATAAGCCAATGACTGATAGAGCAGAAGATACTCTTTAGAGCCAGATATTGGCTGGAAAATATAAGAAATATAGAGTTTCTATATCGAATTTGTTATCAGATAGGCGCTATCATATCGATATTTATTGATGCGAGTTATGGATCATGTATTGATCTGCATTTTCATACCTTCTTAAGCCTGGACCTCATCTCTAAGCCAATCTCCCTTAGCTTACCCGTTCGCAACTTACAGGGTATTCAGAGCTGTATAACGGAAGTGTCCGCTGCGCCCTGTTGATTTGCATAGCGGAAAAGTTTGACCAAATTAACACTTGCCAAGTGACCCAACCTTCTCCAGCCTCTCCCTCCCTCTCTCTCTATCTACCTCCCCACCCATCCCCTCTCTGCCCGCTCTCTTAGAGCCCACTCATTGCCTGAAATAGCTTTTTATCAGCTCACTTCAATCAAAACTTGATGCCGATTCCAAATTTTCCAATTTTCAAGCGCTTAAAGTCTAGATAAAAGAGAGACAGAGAGAGAGAGAGGTAGAGAGATGAGGAGAGGAGAGACCCAAAGCGAGCTCTGCTTTTAAAAGCAATTGAAGAATTGCCGCACAACAAAAGCAAATGAACCTGTTATCAGTGAAAATTAATCAAAGCAAGAGCTAGAGCTAGCGGCTACAAGAGGTGAGCGGCAGGTGCAAAGGGGAGCCAGCCAAATGAAGCTCAAGCTTCAATCTTGCAGCTGATCTTTGTTTGGCTGCTGCCGCTGCTCCGACTGCTGCTGCTGCTGCTGCCGCCGCTGATATTGTTGTTTGCTCTTACTCAGCATTTATGGCGCTGTGATTGCTGTTGTTGTTGTTGTTGTTGTTTGTTCTGTCTTTCTGGCTGCCCCTCATTTGTTTGCCATTGTTGTTTGCGATTGAAGTTCGCCTTTTGTTTGCCAGGTGAAAATGCCTGTCGGCACTGCCAGCGCTTCATATACATACATATATATAGATAAATACATACATATATATTTGTTCCTCTTCAATTTGAACCCACACTAAAACTTATCTGACTCCCCTCTCTGTTTCTCGCCCCTACAGCTGCCCTCGCAGTCGCAGCTGGATGGCAATGAACCTGCCACAACGACCACACATCAACAGCTGCAGCCGCAGCCCCAGCCACAGTCACAGCCGCAGCAGCTGCCACAGCAACAGCATGCGCTGCCCCACTCGCTGCCACCCACACACTCCGCCTCTTCGCTGGCCACGCCCATTACGCCCTCGCTGATCATACGCAAGGACATACACAGCTTCAACTTCAGCGACATTGAGGTCAGCGAACGACCCACCGCCACGCTGCTCACCGAGCTGGCGCGACGCAGCCGCAATGGCGAGCTGCTGCACGATCTGTCTCAACGTGCGGTAACTGCCACGCCCCAGCCGCCCACCACCGAGCTGGATGACATTTTCATCAGCGTCAAGACGACGAAGAACTATCACGATACGCGACTCGCGCTGATCATCAAGACCTGGTTCCAATTGGCGCGCGATCAGGTGAGTGCAGACTAACACCAAGACTCAGCCTTAGACTCAGCCTTAGATACCCAGCAATTAGCCAGATAAAGCTCAGGTCGATTAGTTCAAGCAATTTGCCAGCCCGGGCGACAATTGGCCAAGTAAAAGGCGCAAGCTAAAGGTTAAGTTTCGATTGAGATCTGCCAAAAACTCGAATGCAAATAAAAGCCCCAGCTAATTTCCTGTCTCTATCTCTCTCTCTCTCTCTCTCTCTCTACCTCTCCCTCCCTCTCTCCCTCCCTCTCTCTCTCTCTCTCTGTCGTTTTATAGCCTCAGTTGGCTGTTTCTTTTTGGGGTTTGGCTTATTTGCATAATGAGTTTTTAAGCTGTTTGAATTGAATTCGTTTGGCGATTTATGATTTTGTGGCCGCCGCTTAATTGGCCATAAAAATGTCTTCATAAGCCAAAATATGCGCACAGCGAAAAAAACTTGCGAATATACGAGCTTAACTAAATAATGCTCATGATTATAATGAGCTTTAATACCCTCTAGTGTGTGCAGGCGGCTGAAGGGAGTCTTATGCAGAAGGCAGCTTGAAGCAGCGAATTCATAGAAGTCGTTTAAAGCTGAAAGGCTCATAACTGCTAGAGGTATATAGAATGATATATGATCTATACCTTTACCTATACCTATACCTATACCTATACCTATACCTATACCTATACCTATACCTATACCTATACCTATACCTATACCTATACCTATACCTATACCTATACCTATACCTATACCTATACCTATACCTATACCTATACCTATACCTATATACACATATATATATCTTTCTATATCCATATGTTTACATGTCTCAGTTTGTCTTTTCTCTTTATTATTGTTGTTGCGTCTCGCCTGTTTTATTTTTTTTTTGCTGAGGCCAACTTATGCAAAATCACGCGTCACAAATGTGTTTTGTTATTGTTTACAGGGAACTGCAGGCAAGCAAAATAAAATAAGGAGAAAACCACATAAATAAATAAGCAACACACACACACACAGGCACACAGGCACACAGGCACATGTGTGTTTCTTTTAACTATTCAAAATTGTTGAAATGCCCGACAGGCACGTTTCAGGCTTTTGGCTGCAACTGCTTGCGGCGTGCAATGCGCTTTATTTTGATTGCAGATGAAGAGGGAGAGGGCGGGCAGAAAGAGCTGAGAGGGGGCTGGCTGGGACTCCTTTTAAGTGCCTAGACAATTGCAGCTGCCATATCGAGTTGTAGTTTTCACACTATTAAAGGAGAGCTGCACCGAACAGGTCAGCAGCAGCAACAGCAGCAGCAGCAACTGCTGCCAGTGTAACAGCAACAACTACAACACTCTAACTGACATGCAACAATTGGCTTGCAAGTTTGATTTGCTTCAAGTGGCAGTGGCAGCGACTGGTGCTGCTGCTGCAGGCAGCCAATTATTTTGATGCGACCAACAGCAATATGGAGCAGGCAACAGCAGCAACAGCAACAGCAACAGCAACAACAGCAGCAACATGTAGAAAATGCGTTCGATTTGATTGGTTTGTGCTGCATTTGAAACTATTTGTGTTGCTGCCCCATGTTGCTGCCTCTGTTGCACATTATAAACGCCTGTTCAATGCGCCTCTCTCCCTCTCTCCTCACTCCACTCCACGCCACTCTCCGGCCATAAAAGGCCAATGGCAACAGCAACAAGTCTTCAATGCAGCTCTTAACTTGACTGCATTGGTCAGCTTTCAGTCTGACAGCAGCGGGTATGCTTGAGTTGTAGAAAAATTGCACAATTACAGGGTAAGCGAAGCTATGCGGTTTGTAAAGATGACAAAGTGAGATGAAAGTTAGCTTATAGTATAATTTTGCATATGTGGAAATTCCTTCGATATCATGTTGATGGATGGAAATCCTTGGACATGATATGAAAGCCTGCTGCGAGATTGATTTGAAAACTTAGCTTAATATTGAGTTTCAATATAATAAATGAAGTATTTATCACTTATTTCAATAATGGGCATGCCTAATTGGCATCCTTATACAGCCTTGCCTCCCCTTGCTCCCACTCCTAGTTCAAAACTTACTTCTAGTCTATATCTAGGCAATCTTTCCTACTTGAGTTCTATCCATGCCTTGGCTCACTTCACTGTGATCAACTATATATACATATATATCAAACTAAATCTTGTTTATGGTCAAATGCAATTTTCATGCTGGCAGCTCTGTTTATTTCGGGCTTGAAAAACTGCTCTCAAGTGGCATTCAAATTATTCATGCAACAAACAAATGAGCATAAATTACTGACAGTTGCTGCCGTGCGGCAGCGATTCGACTTTGATTGAACGATTTTCACCAAATATGCAAAGCCACGAAAATTCGCAAAAGTCTACCGTGTACCGTGTCTCTCTCTCTCTGTCTCTCACTCTCTATGCCTCTCTGTCTCTGTCTGCATGTCTAGCTCTCTCTCGCTTGGCAGTTGTCTGGCAGGTTTGTCAGCCTGTCTGGCAGTTCGCTTAGTTAGCATCTGATTTGCTTTTCGTCCGAGTTGCATGCAACATAACAAACGCATGTCAAATGTCGCTGACTTTATGCAGATAAATCGCAGACACAGTTTGACAGCCAGTTTTGCGAGTGGGTGGGTTTCCACTCTTGCTTTGCCTGCCTGCCTGCCTAGCTGCTTGCTTGGGTTCCTCTTTCTTTGTCTTCTTGGCTATTTAGTTTTTCTTTAATGATGCTCTGTGTGGCACTTATTGAGCGTTTGTCAGTGGCAACAACCACAACAACAACAACAACAACATTTGCTCAAATGTCTTCCCGGAAAAAAACATTTGCTCGCTGTTGTAACAAGTCTTCATTTAGCTGTGTGAGTGTGTCCGAGTGTGTGTGTGTGTGGCGGCTCACATTTTATTTTATTAGCCTCAGCAAGCAACAACTGTCGTTAAATTTTTAACTGGACAAGGGGCTGTGGCGGCTGCTGCTGCGGCTGCTACTCACATGCCCCCAACCAGCGCCTCTTAACTCTGTTTCATAAGTTTGTATAGGGTATATTGGTTTTGATACAGTCTTCGGATATCTATTTCTCTGTTCTTTCTGCCTTTAATGCCTTCAGCCTCTTGCTTCCACAAGTTTGAGAGTCACATGCAAAGCATACGCCACTTTCTGCTAACTCAACTGATCTACATATACACACTATATTCATTCTACAGTTTGACACTCTTTAAATGCCCTTTAGCTCATCTCTTCGCTGCCTTCCAGCGCATCTCCTCAGTCGGCTATGCCCGGTTTGCAAAGTTCTTACACGCTTTTCTTCCACTCGGTCTCGGCCTATTTGCGCTTTGTAGTTGCCATGCGTCACGTTCGGCGCGTTTGGCTGGTCCCATTTCTCATTAACTTGGCTTAGCCGGCTGCTTAGGCCTGGTCAGTTGCGCCTCGCTCTATCCCTCTCTACCTCCCTCCGTCTCGTTTCTTTGTCAGTTGCTGGCTTGTTGACAGGCCCGCAACAGCAACAGTGACTTCTGCTGCAGTTGCAGCTTCTTCTTATTTACTCGACAGCAGCCCAAGTTCTAGTTGAAGCCAAGTCCAGTTGTGCTTAAGCTTTGAGCTGTCAGCGGCTCATAAATATGCGCAGAGCAAATGACACTTGTCATATGTCTCTCGCTCTCTCGCTCGTATCATTCTCTCGCTCTCTCACTCTCTCGCTCTATCTCTTGTACACTTTTTATGGACAGAGGTCGGGCATCCGAGCTTTGCTCTTTTGCTTGCGGCTCACGCGGCGTATGCGCAATGAGCCGCATGGCAATTAAAGCTCAATTGACAGCACGTCCAAAGTGTGCCGCCAACGCACACACACAGAAAGAGAGATACACACACACATCGAGTCTCGCTCTACTGCAGCCCGTGCTGCCGCTTTCGATTGGGGGATTTTTATTTTTGGCGGCCTTTTCAATGCGCTTCAATTTAATTCAATTCGCAATAAATTGAAATATTTTCCATTGTGTTGCTTATGCGACGCAAGCGACACAAATTTGTGCTCTTCTCTCTCGTTTTTTTTCTTTCGCCAAATTATGCCACGCCCCCAACCCTCGGCCCGCATGCAACTTCCTTTTTAATGTGCCCGTTTTAATGTATGCCAATTGCTTGAACAGCGCCCGCAAACAATTAATGCGCCGTATGGAAAAAGAATTGAATTAAATGACGACAGGAAGAGGAAGAGATTAAAGAGGAAGAAGAAGAGGAGGAAGATATGGCTTAATATGTTATAAATATAATATTGCAAGTGCAACAGTATCTTATAGATACATTCCTTATACTCTAGAAGTATCTTAAGTGAGATATAGTTCATATATTCCAAAAGTATCTTATGATAGGTGTATCTTGCAGATACATTCCTTATTATACTTTGTCTCTGGTAAAAAGTATCTTATATCTTTATAGTATATACACAACATACTCTATCTCTTTCTCTGCCATCTTATGTATTTCCATAGGCAACTCCCACTTTCCTGCACTCATTTACCACACTTGCTTGTCCGAGTATCTTTAGGCAAATGTATCTTATAGATGACTTGCCACAAACTCACTCAATCTCAATTTCCCATCAATTTCGCATAAACTAGCATATTCAAATACATCTCTCGTATGCTTTGCAACAGTTGTTTGCCCGCCTAATTGATGCTAAATCTGTTGCCACAGTAAAGTATCTTTCTATCTCAAAGATACACAGCCTATAGCTTCATCTCTGTCTGACAGCAGCCATCGACTGAGCCACCAATCAAATTCACATTCGGCTAATTGATTCATTTTCTGGACTCTTTTCGGGCCGAACGCCTCATTAACCAACAAGAAGCTGAAGAAGAAGAGGAAAATAACTTTTCAACACGCCCCTCTTGTTGTTGCTGCCTCAAGGGGGGATGCGGGTGGCGGCAACAACTGTTGGCAGGTGTGAGGGTCGCGGGGCAGACAGACCTATAATTAAAATGTGAACCTTTTGTGGTTTTGCTCAGCTGGCCAACATCTATAAAGCCGAGCAGAGATTACGCAAATTGGGCCACGCCCTCAATTTGTTTGCCTTGCGGTTGCCCCGATCAAATCCGAATTTCCAATCAAAAGAAACAAGAATTGAGTATTACATCATGTGAATTAAGAAATTAATTATCTCGGCGGGCTTTTTTTGTGGCTCTTTATCAAATTGTAGATCTGAAGTTTCTCAGCTTGTTAATGTCTTAGAAATGCTTTCTATAAAAGTATCTCAACCTTAAGAAAGTTTGAATTCATTTGAGAGTATCGATAAGTCATACCGATAGGGATGGCTTACAACACTCAAACTGTTGCCTAGGCAACTATCGATAGCTTGCAATAGTATATATCGAAAAGTTTCTTTAGCTACTTTAATAAAGTATCTTTAAATAAGCCTTGACCAATTTTATTTTCTCTTGAATCATATATTTGCATACATTGTTCCCTAGTTCCGTAATTTCATTTTGATTGGTTTTCAATTCATAAATTCTTCAATTGGATTCGGTGAACTTTCACTTTGTCTACTTGACTGCAGCTTGGTCAAAATGCACCTATTTTTTGTTTTTGTTTTTTTGTTTTTTTTTTGGGAAAGCATGTCCAGTTGGCTATCGCACGGCGCGGCACACGCCCCCCACAAAATCATGGTTAATAATCATATTATTTGGGCAAAATGCAGACAAAGCCAAAGACAAAGATAGAGGCGAATTCAAGCCACTTGGCAACGGGCTCGAGGCAAAATGGAACTCTGGACGGACCGCACCCCACGTGCTGTTCAAGTGGAACTGCTGCCAGAGGCGCAGCAGCGGCACAGGGGGCGCTGCAGCAGGGTGTGGAGAGCCGCAACAATGGAGCTCCACAAATAGCCAAAATGCTGCAATGCAACGGCCCAAAATGTTGGCTGCTTTTTTTTTTTGTTGTTTTTTATTTTAGCCTAGCCGCCGCCTTTTGCCTGCAGCTGCAGCTGGAGTTGGAGCTGGAGTTGGAGCCATTGAAAATGCATTGTTGTTGCTGTTGCAGCTGCTTGTTGCCGTTGTTGGTCTATGCCGGCGACAGTCAGTTAACTGTTTGACTGCTCTTGGCCAGCTGTGCTGTGCCTGCCTGCCTGTGTGTTAGCCTGTGCTCTCCTCTTTGGGCGCCGAAAACATAACGAATTGTTGTGGCAATCGCTTCGTTCCAATTGAATGCATGCCGCGCCGCAGCCTGGCCGCAAACTTGCTACGTGCAACGTGCAAAAAACACCCAAATCCGAATCAGAATTCAAATCCACAAAACGAACATGCAGCAACAACAACAACAGCCGCGCGACTCCAGCTGCAGCTTTCATGATAAATTTGTTTTGCATTTAATGCTGACCCAAGCGAAATATGTTGGCAAATTTATGGACTCTCTGGAGTCGCCACCTCACTCGCTCGCTCTCTCCCTCTATCTCTCTCTCTATCGCTCTCTCTCTCTCTCGGTCTCTGCCTGTCTATGCAATGCCAGCGATATGCACTTGAGATACTTAAACGCGCCTATATCCTGTAATGCTGTACAAGGCTTAAGCTGTGTATGAGTCGGGTATGCCGATGCAAATGGGAAGCATTGACTGTTGAGTTCATTTTGAGATTGTTTTTCAGGCATTCATATACCCTGTAATTGTATATGAGTGCTTAAGATGTTTATATGACTAGCCTATATGCAGATGGGAATATATATATAACAGATAAAAAGATATATATAAGCTTGGTACCAGTATTTAGCAAGTTTGACATACTTGGATACCCTGTAAATTATGAAATACTTATTATTAGCTTAGCGCTTATATGTTTGATGAAACTGTGCCTATCTTCCATATACTGTACACGCTTTAACATGCTTAAGATACAGGGTATATCCAAACCTATGCCTCTTCTACTGGGTAACCTTCAAGTCAAGCTCTGTTTCTACATTCTTTGCCTTCAATTACAGCGTAACTCGATCAGTTGTTACTGTTTAGCATATCTACATTACAGAGTAACTTCCAGTCAATCACTCGGGCTCGTCTTCTGCCCCTTTGACAATTATGAAGCTTCACTATCTAAGGTAATTTACCTGGAATTTCTATTGCATTACCCTTGCGACTGCTGCTCATTTCGATTTAAATTTACGAGTGGGCGTGGCGTGCGGCCAAGGCGTTGTCACGCCCACGCAGTTAGCAATTAACTGGGCCAATAATAGACTGGCATACAGACAAAAAAAAAGAGAAGAAAATAAAAATCATCCCGAGTCTGGCTGAAGTCTATGCTTAAATTTATGTGGCAGTTGCATCAGAGCGCTCAACTTGCCACATAAATTTGCAACATGTTGTAATGTTGTTTGTCAACAGTTTGAACAGTCACATAAATTAAATGCGAGTCAAGTGCGAGTGCAACTACAGCAGCAGCAGCAGCAGCAACATCCACAGCAGCAACAACAACAACTGCAACAGCAATATCTAGCTGCAACATGGTGTTAACATTTTTTGCCCCGCAGCAGCAGCCGAAAAATGAAAAGTGCCAAAAGATTGAGAGACAGAGAGAGAGAGAGAGAGAGAGAGAGAGAGAGAGAGAGTGAGCACTCAAATAAAATCTCGTGAAAATCCATGAAAATTCAGCAGACGACGACGAAAAGTTTGCAGCAGTTGCTGTTGCTGTTGCTGTTGCTGGTGTGTTATAAAGAACTCGACTCGACTAGACTGCGACAACAGCAACAACAACAACAACAACTACTTCGACAACAACTTGAACGAATGTTGGCAACGTTGACTTTCTAACTCTTAAACACAGTCGAGTTTGGGCCAAAATGCTTGTGCAGCGGGCGTATTGTTGTTGCCGCATGTTGCTGTCGTGGCACTAACAGCAACAACAAGAGCAACAACAACAGCATGTTGCTGTTGTGCGCTTCGTGTTGTTGTCAATGGTTTAAAACGATTTTCGCCTGATTTGACACAGGCGAAGAAATAGTTATTAAAGGCAAAACCAATTGAGTTGTAGACGGCGACAACGCGGCGCGCAGGGAGCAGCACGGCAAGAAGTTGAGCGACAGCATAGGGAAAAAAAAGCTAAGGCAGCAGTAGCAGCAGGGAGTGTGGGAGAGGCAGCTAAGGCAACACAGCAGACAACAGACAGCAGACAGCAGAAAGCAGCAAGCAGAGGGAGAGAAGCAACAAGAGAAGCTCAGGCAGACTTTCAAATAGCCGCAGGAACTTTTTTTTTCGTCTGTCATTTGGGCAATTAGGTTTTTGGATATGACAGTTAGGCAGCGCATGCTTAAAGGGACGGGGGAGACAGCGGGAGCGGGAGCGGGAGGAGCATTCCCAGTGTCTGCTTTGGCATCGAAAAGTACTTAGGGAACACAATTTAAAGTTTCTTAGTGGACTCGTGTGAAGTAAATAGCCCTCGAATGGAAACCCCTAGCAGAGCAGCGATGCATAAAAAAGAAAACCAACAAGAAGCAAGTAAAACAATTACCCGAACTACCTTAACTTATCCCTGGCAAGAAGGAAAAACCCCCAACTAGAACTATATTTCTTAAACTTTTTGTTCTTTTCGTTTCGTTTCGTTCTTTTTGCTTGAGTTATTTCTTTGTCCAGTTTCTGCCCAGTTTCTAGTGCTCGCTGCCCAGTTTCTCTCTTCCAATTGCTTTTGCTCCGATTTCAGCGAGCGTGTGGGAAATTTTCTTATCTGATTGTCGCTTCTTCACTTCTTGTAAGAGGAATGCGGGCCTTACAGCCGACGCTGGCATAATTATATGTAGATTAGTCTTGACACCAAAATAATACGTATATATATGTATGTATATAGATGACTAAATGTAAGGCTGGAAAAAGTAGGTCTATGTTCCCATGACTTGAATTGTGATTAACTTACAATATATGCAAATCATATGCTATTAATATTGCTATAGAGGCTACTTTGGTGTTGGCCATGAAACTCGCGCAGTGCAGTGTTAAGAATGTGATTCAAATTATAGGGTATTTATAGAACTATAACTATTTAAGGATAAAACGACCTTAGAGTCTTAAAGCTAGACTTTTGAAGAACTGTTTAGGTATATAGATAAGTATATCAGATATTCTTTCATCTCTCTCTCTTTCCGATCAACTTCTATCTCTCTCTTACTCTCTCAAAGTCAAAGTCTTATAAGCTTCCCTCTACTTCTTCACCCAGTAGACATAAGCATCCCCCATCTCGTCTTCTTTCCTAGGGTATCTTTATCGTAGATCTTCAAAATATTCTCACATAGATAAACAATCTCAGCTCAACTTGAGTTTCCATTTACAACATTTGATGACATCATTGCCCATATTCAGACTATATTCTAATAAATTTCTCTGCCATCTTTTCAGACCTGGTTCTTCACAGACACCGACGATCACTACTATCAGGAGAAGACAAGTGAGTATATCGCATATAATATATACGAAAAGGAAATGAGAAGATATCAAATTTTTGCAAACAAATTTCGATTACCATTTCGCTTCGATTTTCAATTTCGGAATTGTTTTCGCCTTAATGCATATTTATCAGCGCGGAGTTACCTGTCGACCTCTTACCCTTTCTTCTACTTCTTCTCTTCTTTTTTGTTTTGTTTTTCGGGTACGTTTGGCCGACCTCGTTCTTGGCCTCAATTTGGGTTTCACATCAGCGACGCGGCCACGCCCCATCGAACGCCTAATCTTGGCCACTGTCTGCCCCGAACGAAAACCGATTAAAGTTTAGGCTGCCCGAGCGTCTGTGTATGGAGTGTGTGTGCTTACCTGCTCACCCGCATTTTAATTGAATTGCAGCCTTTTCGTGCTTCGATTTTGCGTGCAGCTGCATAAAGTTTTCAGAGTTTTAATTAAAAAAAAAAACCAAGTTCAAATTTCAATTTAAAAAAAAAATCGAGTGAAGAGGAAGAAGCTGCTGAAGATTGTATTTTATTTTTGCATACCCCTAGCCTTGCTGTCTCTCTCTCTCTCTCTCTCTCTCTCACTCTCTCTCCCTCTCTGCTGCGTGCAGATCTCATGTTTCACAGCCTCTTGAAGCTGGATCCTTTGCTCAGCTCTGCTCTGCCTGGCTGCTGGCATTTTGATTAGAGCCAAAAAGGATTTTCAACTAAGCACGCAGCGAAGCAGATGAAGCAGAAGAAGAAGAGAGTCTGCATTTTTGAGTTATGTGTTGTTCACCGGCCTCTGCCTCTGTCTCTGTCTCTTGCTCTTCTCTATCTGCAACTCGTCCGTTGTGCAAAAGGATATATGTATAGTTTGTCCGTCCTGTTGTCCAGTTTGTTGTGTGTGCTTTAAATATTTCAACAATTTTCATCCAATTAAGGCGCACAACTTTTTGCGCTCGCTTTTTTTTCGCTTTTGCTTTTTATTTGCAAAGTTCTGTCGCCCGCCCGCCGGCCACGCCTCCGGCCTTATCGGCGGCGTCTGTCAAACGAGCAACAAAACGCATCCGCTGGATATGAGCGGCATTCCCCACTAACAAGCTACTGTTCGTTGTTCTTTCTCTCCCTCTCCCTCTCTCTCTTCTTTTTCTCTGATATGAGCTTTGGCTCTTTTCGGTTAATTAACATAGATGCGGCTTCTGGTCTCTCTCTCTCTCTCATCTGTCCCTCTACTCTGCTGCACATCCCCTGTGTATTGCTTGTCTTTCGCTTAATTACCAATCTTTAGCAAATTCTTAGCGCACACTCTAATGCCATCTCTTTCTCGCTTGCAGAGGGACATTTGATCAATACGAAATGCTCGCAGGGCCACTTTCGCAAGGCTCTCTGCTGCAAAATGTCCGCCGAACTGGATATCTTTCTTGAGAGCGGCAAAAAGTAAGTATACAGTAACTAAATATATATAGTAAGATATATAGTATATACATATAATACCCGGGAATATATAAATAGTGTATGCATACATATGATATACCCTGTCGGTTTGCCAGTCTATTTGACCCCTTCATGCCCCTCTTCATACCCCAACTGCTGCCCTTATACGTTTCGCATACAAATTCAATTTCAGCAACATTTTGTGCGCCCTTTTTCGCAGCCACGCCCCACCCAGTTGTCATATTTAGCCCGCTTTATGGGCAGAAATAACAGAAACGGAAAATAAATATGTTGGCAGCGCGTGCATTGACCAGTGCAATGACTCCCATTGCAGCGACTGTTGCTGCTGTAATTGTAGACTTGAATGCTTTTAATAAGCAACCGCAGCAGCAGCAGCAGCCACAGCAACAACAACAACAACAACAATCTATCCAGCAGGCATCCCAGCTGTGGCAAAGCAAACACCCAGTTTGGAACTCGGGTTGCAGCTGCGATGCGTTCTAATTTGCGCAATTAAGACGCAGCAGCAACAGCAACAGCAACAACGCCTGCTCCCGCTGCTGCTGCTGCTGCTCTCCTTCTTGTTGCAGCCACTCAAAACTTGTCCAGCAAAAGCGAAGAAAAAACACAAGACTCGAGCTGCAAAGACACTTCAACTAGCGCCCAAAGGAGATGCCTAGAAATTCTTCAGCTTGTTTGTAATTGCACTGGCAGAAACAACAGCAACAGCAACAACAACAACAACAACAAATTGTTGTATTGCAAGCTGAAAATCTAGAACAACTCGGACATGCCTCAACTTAATATGAAGAGCGGCTGAGTAGGATGTTGCTGTTGTGGTTGCTGTTGTTGCTGTTGCTCCTTTGCTCGGTTAAAAGTCTTGCGACTGCTCCGTTTTGGCTTAGAACTTGAAACTGTCATTATAAAAGCACTGAGCATGCAATCAATGCAGCAGCGGCAGCAACTGCAACAACAACAACAGGCAGCAACAGGCAGCAACAGTTGCTCGCTACAAATTGTTGCTGGCAAACTTCTTGCAGCAGGTTCATAAAAAATAAAACAAAATAAATGGCAAGCAGGCTAAATGTGCAGTTATGATCAAGATGAGGCAGCAGCGGCAGCAACTGTTGCTGTTGCTGTTGTTGTTGTTGTTGTTGCAGCAGCACCACCAACTCCTGCTGCTGCTGCTGCTGCTGGAAATGGTATCAGGTGGCGCAGCCAGTTTCCTGTGCCGCTTGATTGGCAACGCTTAAATTTTTTGCTGTTGTTGTTGTTGTGGCTGTTGCTGGAATAAGTGCAACAGCATCGAGTCCAGCAACAATCGCTGGCAAAATATGGAAAGAGGTTAATTAACGTGCACTGAAACGGGCAATTATGGCGCTCAGTTGGCTGCTGTTGCGCTTTTATGACCCATTGCTACGCACAGCAGCAAAATATATTGCTTTGGCTCGCTGCAGAAATTGACTTGCCGCTGCGGGACGCTGCTGGACGTCCATTCTATTAAATGCAAATCAAGCCAACTGAGCCCCAAATGTGCCTGTTTCGCTTTCAACTCTGTCTTTTAATTACATTCAATGCAATGTTGCCGCAGTGCACCAGCAGCGGCAGCAGCAGCAGCAACAACAACTTGTTGCCGGCAACTCAAGAGAAGCGACGCCTTTTGCTTGCTGCTGACGGGCTAATTGCAGTATGTCTATTATAAACCCGAACAATTAGTGCAATTTAATTAAAAATTACAACAGCAACAACAGCAGCAGCTACAGCAACTGCAGCAATTGTTACATCAGCAACAACAACTGCAAGTCACTAGCAACAGCAATTGACTGACCGCTCGACCTGGCACGTCAATCAGCCTTCATTTAAGACAAGCCGCCGCTGCCTCTACCTCTCTCTCTTTCTCTCTCTTTCTCTCTCTCTCTCTCTCTCTCTCTCTCTGTCTCTCTGAATCGCAGCTTAATGCATGCAGTCGAACAGCTTAAGGCAATCATTAATTATGAGCTGTAGGGAAATCGGCTTAAAGGAATTTCTATAGCACACACACACACACACACACACACACAGCTGCGCAGGCGCCAAGAAGGTGTCGGCGCCGCCTCTGCAGCTGTTGCGACATTCGAGTTTATATAAATTAGATTTCGGCATGCCCTATACCCAGCACAAAATACGAAAAGGGTTTAATGGATCAGAGTAGAAGTAGAAGTAGAAGAAGTAGAGGCAGTAAGAGTAGAAATTGCTCAAGTAGAAGTGGAACATAAGCTCCAAAAACTGTGAACTTCTCTTGAACAGGGTATCTGCCAGTCAGTTACTCCCCAGCCTTTGTTTTTTTGTATAAAGCGCCAATCAAATGCACGCTTTAAATTGTTTGCTCGTTGTTGTTGTCGTTGTTGCCGTTGCTGTTCTCGTTTTTTCCCTGCTTTCAACTTTTTATTTTTCAATTTATTTGTTTCAAGTTCTAATTTATCTCATGCTGAGTGTGTGCGTTGGGTGTGTGTGTGTGTGTGTGTGTGTGTGTGTGTGTGTGTGTGTGTGGTTTGGGTGTGTTTGGTCGTGCCGTATGGCAGCCACACCTAATAAACAAATGTCGCGTTTCGACTAGCCAATATTGTGCGAATGTATCTTGTATCTCTGATTTGCGAAACGGGGCGCATGCCCTTGCCGTGACGCATTGAGATAAAGCCATGTAGCTGTGGCTGTAGCTGTAGCTGTATCTTTGCCTCTGCAGTTGTGTCTTTGCTTGTGCATTAATATCTTTGGCTTAAGCTGTGCAGCTGTAGCTGTGTCTCTAACTGTTAAATAGTATCAATATGTGTGTTGGTTTGTATCTAGAGCTGGGATATTGTATCTTTATTTGAATGTGTAACTATATCAAGGCATTTCTGTGTCTGACTGTGATTATAAATTTACCTCTACATTTATATCTGTATCTGACATGAATGCATTTCTATCTGTATCTGTAACTATGTATCTGCATCTATATACCTCCTATCCTTTCATTTATATGTTCATCTGTATATGTATTTGTATCTGCATCTCTTTGCATGTATCTTTTCCTATGTATTTGTATCTTTTGCTTTATATATACCCTTCACCTGTATTTATATCTACAAATTTGCATCTATCTCTATGCATTCGCATCCCTATCTTTAGCTACACTCATATATTCATACCTCAAGCACCTTTTCCTCTAAGTCTTCATTTGCAGCTGCAACTGTTGCTGCTGCATTATTGTGGCACGTTTCGTAAACAACATTTATTGGCATTATAACGGCATTTCTGGTCTGATATTATTTTGTAAATACTTTTTTGTTGCTCCTCTCTCTGTCTCGACCTGTCCTTCATGTAATTACGACACGTATTATGCGTAATATTCACAGCATCAACTGCCAAAGTGGAGCTCAATGGAAAGTGCCCAAAAAAGAAAGAAAAACAGGATTCACAGCAGCAATTGTTGCTCTTAATGGCGTTATATATAATTTTTTTCCAAGATGAGTTTTTTTTTTGCCTGCAATTATTTTAGGTGGGTGCTGTTGTTGTTGTTGTTGCTTTAGCTGTTGCTGGCGCTGAGAAAGTGCGTGGGAATTCGTTGCACGTCGCTTGCATTGTGGCACATCAATGTTATTTCCCAGGCGTCGACTGCTTCCCCCTTTTTTATTCTCTCTCTCTCTTCACTCAAGCAGTGCCGCAGCCCGCAGCTAATCCCACATCAAAATCATAGTCCAGGGCGGGTTTTGTTTAAACAGAAATAGTTGCGGCAACAGCCGCATTATTATGCACACACAGCACCAATCCATCTAAGGCTTAGCTGCAGCGAGAGCTGCGACAATTTTAATTGCTGTTGTTGTTGTTGCTGTCGCTGCTGGTGCTGTTGCGCTCTATGCATTTTCTTTGTGGCTTGGAAAAACCTCATAAGCATTTGTCGCATATGTGAAAAACCAGATGTTGTTGCTTGTGAGAAAATTTTTTAACCGCGACAACAGCCACTGTTGCCTGGGGTAAAGAGAATGCAGCCCAACGCATCAATTTCATTTATTTGCCACTTGTGGCAGCAACAGCAACAACCACCACACAATTATTCAATTGAGGCAATCAGAAGAGGGGCGCAGCTAGTCGAGCGCTCTGGGGCAGGGGCAGGGGGAGCGGATAGCGGGTCTAAATTTACTTGACATTGTCGCAATCTGAAGTCGAAAATGATGTCTACTTTTCCTGTGCATAACGGAAATGCACAATTGGAGCTGGCTGCATATGCAGATGAAGTTGCAGCACCAGCACCAGCAGCAGCAGCAATAGTAGCATTAGCAACTGTTGCATCCGGCGGAAAGCAAAAATGTTGTTGTTGCTGCTGCTGGCTGCATGGCAAATCGCTTGCTCTACATTTCAATTACGCGTCGCCTACACGACAATTGGCGTCAATTTGCCAGGCTTGTAGCTACAAGATACATTTTTGTATCTTTTGCTGTTATTGCTGACGCCAGCGATATCGTCGCCAGCCGTCGCTGCTGCTGCTGTTGCTGCTGCGGCTGTTGCTGACAAATGCGTTTCAATTGTCGCCGCTGTCTTTTCAATTGTTCAGTGAGCGTGTCAAAGCAGCACGGCGAGAGCAACTCTGTGACTCTGTGAGTCACGCCTGCAACAGCAGCCGAGTGCAGGCAACTGTTGTTGCTGTTGCTAATGAGCTGCACTGTTTGATTTAAGTGCCCGGCTTAATGTATATATCTTGTTTTGGGAGACCCGTGACATGGCACACACCGAAACATTGATTTGTATCAATGCGCAAATATCTGTCTGTGTATATATATATTTTTGTTGTATCTGTAAGATACATTCTCTGACGCTCTGACAGCTGACTTATTGCTAATTGCAAAGCCAGACAACAACCACAACAACAACAGCGAGTAAAGAAAACAAACGAAACGAAATCAGTTCGTCATCCTGGTTTCTTTTCTGTTTGGCGATCGCTTATCTGGCACGATCCGCCTTTGCTCGGCTGCCTGTCAAAATACTTTTAACGCAGACTGTTGCCGTTGTTGTTGGCACACCGACAACGAGTCGGATTTCGAGTGCGACTGCGACTGCGACTCACTCTTAATGCGAAATCTATTAAGACTGCCTGCATTGGCGGCTCGCGAAGTGCCCCGTCAATCATTTTTTATTATGGCTCCAGACATAAACTCATTTCAACTGCAGTCGACCAAAAGGCGATGGCGACTACGCCCCGGCAACAGCTGCTGATGCTGCTGCTGCCCACATCAGCAATATCAACAGCAGCAGCAGCAGCAGCAGCAACAGCAGGAACTCGAGTAATTGGAAAACTGCCATGAAAAATAAACTAAGTTCGAATAAAAGTTTTTGCACTCGTTTTGCGTTTTATACACAGACTCAGACTCCTGCTCAAACTACTGCCGCTGCTGCTGCAATGCGATGCCAGATAAACACAGACCCAAATATCCAAACAAACAAACGCTGCAGCAGCATTTTTAAGCCACCAACGTTGCTGGCCAGCTGCAGCCGTGATCGCTACGCTCCCCCCTGCTCCCTCCATTCATTATCTGTCTGCTAGCGATCGAACCAGCTCGAAATGAAAACATTTTCATTTTCATAAAATGCCAAATAGCAGCCACAAAAAGCGTAGACAAACGCGTTAATTAAATAAAGGCAAACTCATAAAATGCCAGCTAGATTTCAATTTGGTAAACTCAACTGGGAGAAAGGGAGAGAGAGAGAGAGAAAGGGAGCAAGATAGGTGAGGGGAGAGTAGCAAAGGCAGGCAACAGACAGGCAGGCATGGAGTAGCCTACTACAGCTTACACTCAGAAAAAGGAACATAAAACGAGTTAAAATATGAAGTTGGATAACATTTGAAGACATGGAACTAAATTTGTATGTGAATGAGTTTGCTGAGAGGAAATAATTATTTATCTCTTGATTATTTTCTATTTTCAAATGTTTAAAGGCAAGACACAAGTCAAAAATCTAAAAAATGATCTCAGAAGTTCATCTCTCAAGCTTCATTCCACACTCCAACTTGGTCTAAATCGCTTTGCCCTTCAAAACTCGCAGCTTAAATCGACTTAGTTCCGTCTTAGTTACAGCTCATTTCTTCAAGTGTACGCGCTTTAGTGGCACGCATAATTAAGCGAAATTAAAAGCGCATATTTATGCGACACGAAGCGACAAACAGGAAAACAACAACCAGCGACAACAACAACTTGGCTGCCGTTTCGCACAGGTATCGCATGTGGCAGCCACAGCAGCGACAACAACAATAGCAATTTATGAGTGCCACGATTAGCTGGGCTGCCGCAGCGCTTAGAAAAGTGAAGACACAAAACTCTGCCTCTGTCTGCCCCTCGCCACTGCCGCTGCCCCCGCCTTTGCCCAAGTTCCCCTTGCGGCTTATGTAATAAAAAATTATATTAAATTACCCAACAGACGCCAACAAACGCTTCGATTTTATTGAATAGTTATGAACTCCTCATCATGAGGGTGAAAAAGAAAGAGAGAGAGAGAGAGTGAGATGAGAGAAGTTGGCGCTGCTTAGCCACAGGCGTTTGCCTAAAGATATTGCTGAAGATTTTATAGATACTTTTAGGCGGCTTAACGTTGACTACTTGAAAAGGCAAGAAAAACTGAGGACAGTTTAAAGATGTGCTACAATGGGCAAGGAAACTTAGGGAAACCTAAGCTAAAGTAGTTATTAAATATACTTTGAGCCATGCTAAGCTCAAGAGAGGGGGTTTTCGGTCGGTATGGAATATTTTGAAAAGTTCTAAAAGCAGCAGAGATTCGGTGAATACAGATCGATACTTGAAATCGATTCGCTTCCAATGAAAATCGGATAAAAAATACTCAAGTTATAGTTAGTTTTTCAGCTCGACCCAATTTTGACAAAAATGATAATATTTACAAAAACTGCAACATTTCTAAATTTGAACTTTTGAATGCCGATCGATAGTCGATAGTCATAGGATTCTAAAATGGCATAAAACTCTGAAATCGGACAAAAGGTACCCGAGCTAGAGTCACGCAAAGTTCAAGGGGTCCTTTGTCGGAACCAAGCCCATATTATGAAAAGTTCTAAGCCCATAGAAAATCGGTGAATAGACATTGAAATTTGGATTAAATACGCTTCCAATGAGGTATGCCATTTGAAAATCGAATAAAAAATACCCAAGTTATAGTTAGTCAAAGTTGAAAAATCGTTGATTTTCCAGCATGACCCAATTTTGACAAAAATGATAAGGGGTTACATCACATTTTTGTCAAAAATGGCAAAATTTCAGAAATTGAACTTTTGAATGCCGATCGATAGGCGATAGTCATACGATACTAAAATGGCATACAACTCTGAAATCGGACAAAAGGTACCCGAGCTACAGCCATGCAAACTTGCCTGTACCTTTGCTTCTCAATAATGCTTCATTCTTGGCGTATTTCTAAGATTTACCCATTGATCTTAAGTAGATTTTCCTGTTGATCTTAAGTAGATTTTCCTGTCATCTGACTGAGATTTCGACACGAATATGCAAACGCACTTAAAGCCATAAGAAACGAGTATATGCTACTAGGTTTATTGGCTTAGGCTTCCGCATAGTCCCATAGTCTATATCCATATCCATATCACATCAGCTAGTTTATAGCCGCAGTTAACTACGAGACAAGCCTGATCTTCTCGGTTTATAATTAACTCTAGTTCATTTATTTGGAATCACTTGAGTAGATAAGCAACAAGACCCGTTATAAAACTTGAGTTATTAAAGGAAATTTGAATGCTCTTAACCGATTTCTCCATTAGGCTGGCAAACTTTATGGCCCAGCTAAGTTACCTTGTCTCTCTTGCCTCTCTCTCTCGATCACGAGCTCTCTCTCTCTCTCTCTCCGCTTGTGAGTGTGTGTGTGTGGTAGAGAACTCGTTCGATAGCCTCGGCTGCATTTTAATGGCATCATTAGGTGAGCTGCGCGGGCTACCGGATATGGTTGATCGTTTGTCACTCCAGCTAATCCCCCTTTCGCGGCAAACGCAGCTGCAGCGCCCAGAGTTCAGTGAGTCCGAAAGAGTTGGACTACCGGTAATTACCATTTAAATTAGTGCACTTTTTTACGCAACTAAAGAGTGTAGTTGACGTAGTAGTGGAAGAAAACTGGTTGTGAGCTTTACTAAACGATAACGATTTTGGATGAACTTGGAAACAGTCGAATGGGGTTCTCATGGGGTTAGACAGAAAAGTTGGAATAGCGTATGCCGTAGATGGTATCATTGGCCTCTGGCAATTTGCATACTTTTCCTGTACTGGGACGCGTCAGGCGTTGGGCAATCAGATTTAAATCCAAGTTCTGGACGCGCACCATCAGTGTGGGCTCCTTGTCGTGGTTGCGAGAAACGCAGTTCCTTTGGCAGTTCGACACCATCAAGGGGCATTTGCCGTGCCCTGTGGCATCCGGCAGGGGTCCAATGTTAAGTGGACCGACATCGACGCCAATGTGCCTATTGCCGCAGGAGATGCAGGCAATGTCCGTATTGATAAATCCAGCAGCACGCGGGCACGCGTCCTTCTCCTCAATCTTGGTCAAACGTAGATCGATATTATCGAAACGATCGCGTATGTATTTCTTGAGTGCCGGCATATGGACCTTATCCAATTTGCTGTCGAGCATATCCTGCAGCTCCTCCATGGTGCCAATGAATGTTAGATTATACTCCTTAACCAGCCCACGCAAGTTCTCAATCTCGACGACGCACTGCTTGAGCAGTTCCAGTCGCTCGAACAGTTTCTGCGTCTTGTTCAGGAATGTCGACAGCGTTATATAGAACTGATCCAGCTCGGCCTTCACTTTGTCTACCATCTCGAGTACGGGCCCACCAATGCGTCGCAACAGCTTCTTCATGAAGTCCATATTCTGGAGCAGGCTGCAGGCAATCTTGTTGTCCTCATCGCAAACGGTGCACAGATCCTCACAGGGCGACGAGTACTGTTCCCACAACTCTTTCTTATACTTCTTCGAGTTCACCTTGTTGACGATGCGAATTTGCTTGAAATGCGCCTCCAGCTTTGATTCAACTTGCGCCAGACGCTTCTCCATTGCCTCCATCTTGTCCAGCTCTGTGGATATCGGCTCAATGTTGGCCAAATCGAATGGAAGCGGCGAGATTTTCGAGCGTTCCAGCAAACGTTCCATGCACTTGCCCTCAAAGCCGCTAATCGTTACCAGATCCTGATTGCAGTTCAACTTCTTCATTATCGTATCCAACAGACTGTGAAGCACGGCGACGTTCACATGATTCATCTCCGGCACGCCCAGCGCAATGCGCGCCAATTCCTCCAACGTCAACTGCATCTCGGACTAACTGAACCCACAAGAAATGCGTAAAATATTTGAAAAACAGAAATAATGTAGCTAGATATTAATATATATGTATATATGTTAGAAGTGATCTTCCTTTTGTTGAATTTTCTCTGTAATTAACTGATTTGTTATGTTTCCAGATGGTTTTGTCACTTCGACGATGACAACTATGTCAATGTGCCCCGTTTGGTGAAACTGCTGGACGAGTACAGCCCCACGGTGGACTGGTATCTGGGCAAGCCGAGCATATCCTCGCCGCTGGAAATCCATCTCGATAACGTAAGTGCAAATCTATGTTCGCCTTCATGGGATACCCTGGATAGCACATTTTGTCTATCTATGATGTCACTAAGTATATAGCCTATAATTATTCCACTTTTATAAACGTCAATCGATCAATTTTAATATAAACTGCAGCTATAGACATCTGACAGGATAACTATGAGCCGCATATGCTCTATTCCCTGACTGCCTTTGCTATTATTTTGCATTCAGCTTCTTTTTTTTTTTTTGCATATTTTCCAATACCAATAATTACATGACGCTGTGTTTATGGCCATGTCCATAGCTCTGGGTGTATGGCAGCGGCGATCGCCTTTCTCCGGGCTGCATTATTTATGCGCCTGGCTGTGGCCATTTGTCTATGCCGCCATTTGGCTTCCAGCTGCCAGCGCAGGCTATCATTAATAACCGATATGATCTGGCTCAGACAAGCGCGCAAGCGCGGGCTGCGCTGGCTAGCTGGTTGGCTGCCTGCTTGGCTGGCTGCTCTGTCTGACTCTCTCGATCTGTGTTCCCATTTCAATCCATTTGAAATATATGTAGCCGGCTGATCCCGTAATGAATGCTGTTGCATGCAACAAACAGTGTTTTTCTCTGATTGTAGGCTGGGCCGCATGCCACGACGAATCGTTGAATCGACGAATCGAGCCTGATCCCTGCCACAAACTAATTGAAAGCCCACAAAAAAAAAGAAAGAAAAAGAAAAAAAATAAAAACTTAACGCTTCATTAGGTCAGGAGGAGCTGCTGCCGCTGCTGCTGTCAAAAGTCTTCGTATATTCGTTTTAGTTTCGGTTTTGGTTCGGGCTTTTGGCTTTTGGGCTGCGTATTAAGTTTCCTTAACGCACATGTCCCATTTACATGGTCAATTAATCAAGTGGAGATTTCTTTAAACTTCGTTCTTCTTTTTTTTGGTTTCTTAATTTTGAAAAACAACAATTTGCCAAAAATGTGAGTGGAGGAAATGTGAACGACTGCGACATACGCTGTGAAAATGATTAAAAGCAGCTAAAGCAGCCGTTGACTTGATAACTCTAAGAGCTGTAAGACAATAGCTTTCAAACTGTATCTATCAAGGACTGTTTTCTATATAACTAAAAGTCGTATTCTCTTTCTCTCTCTCTCCACTCCCTCTTTAGCCTGATATACCCTCTTTCCACCTCATGGTCACTGCCTGCCAAAAATGTTACTTTTATTTATGTTTATCCTTTGCTCAGCTCATTTATTTAGTTCTTCCGTTAACTTTTGCCTTCGACTTCTTCTCATCTTGCAGAAGAACACGACGACCAACAAGAAGATCACCTTTTGGTTTGCCACAGGCGGCGCTGGCTTCTGCCTGAGTCGAGCTCTGACTCTGAAGATGCTGCCCATAGCAGGTGGCGGCAAATTTATTAGCATCGGCGACAAGATACGCTTTCCGGACGACGTCACAATGGGTTTCATCATAGGTGAGTGAAGCTGCAATGCCATGCCCCATGAGGCGAAATATTAACTGTTTCCATCTTTGTCTCTCTTTCTATCTTTTGCAGAGCATCTGCTGAAGGTGCCGTTGACTGTGGTCGATAATTTCCACTCGCATTTGGAGCCCATGGAGCTTATACGCTCCGATACATTCCAGGATCAGGTGTCCTTCAGCTATGCCCACATGAAGAATCAATGGAATGTGATCAAAGTGGATGGCTTTGATCTGAAGACGGATCCAAAGCGTTTCTATTCGCTGCACTGTCAACTCTTTCCCTACTTCAGCTTCTGCCCGCCCAGATAAAACATAGATTCGATATATATATCGGGTGTCTCCCATTGGCTGTTGCGGACGTTGCGATCGGTTCTGAACCCAAATTTGTGCGGCAAACGTCGAAAGAAGTTTTCGAGAAAGAAGAAGAAGGAAACGAAATCTCATCACTGTGATTTAATATTTAAGTATGCGAATATGAATGATACATCGATAACTATCGATAACAGCTAAAATGGTAAACACATGGTTCTTTGTAAATATATATATATATATAGAATTCAACTCGAAAGTTGTGCTTCCTAGAGATTCATAAGTTAATCAAGAACTTGCCTTCCAAAAACAAAACGCATATAAATATATATCGATAAATAGATTACTCAAGTTGTTTAACTACTATCGTTTAAGTTCTGCAATTCCAGCAATTCAACACTTTCCAAGTGCTTCCTTTTTATCGTAGCATTACGTACACTCTTCCATTGAAGCTAATAGCTTAGTTCAATTAATGGTCTAGTCTATGTTTAAGCTGAGTTAAGAGTTTAGTTCGCAGATATTGGCATATCATTCAATAATAACATCAATCGCGGGTTCTCTGAGCTCTGTTAACTACAGTCCTGAAGATACGTCTTATCTGCTAGTGCGTGTATATAGATATATATAAAACGAATGTATTTGTAATCTGTAGTCTAATCTCTAAGAAATGTTTAAACCATTTTTGTTAATTTTTAGTTTGCTTAAATAAAATCTGATCAAATAACATAAAAAAAGAAAAAACTGTTTCTTATTTAAATGTTAAGTCGCTGTTAAGTCGGCATTGCCATTACCATAACTGTTATTCCGCTGTTAGCATTAACATTCGACACCTTTCGCTGCACTTCTCACTGCTAGACTGCGGGCACACAGGCTCACAGTTATATTCATTTAACTTTTTGGCTTATCGTGTTTGGCCGCTGCCTACAGCCGTTCCCGATGTTGCTGTTGTTGCGGCAGCTTATCAGCTGATTGTCACTTAACATTCTCTGTACTTGTTTGGCTGCTGTTGTTGCATTTTGCATTTCGCAGCAGAAAAAAGCAAACAAAATTCGTTGTTAATTAACGCTAAAAGCCATGTTAAGGCCCGCTAAAGCGTTAACTTTTAACGATATGGATCAGAGAGTTGCCATGGGGCAGGCCATTGCCAGCCAGACAGCCAACCAGACAGACAGAAAGACCGGCAGACAGACAGACATTGACATGTCCACGTCCATGTCCTGTGCAGTCAAAGTCGCACAGGAAGGCGCACAGTGACTGTGAGACAGACAGCGCGACTGGCGAGGAGAGGGTGCCCGATGCTATGCAGCACTGGGGCACGACGCCGTTGCCAATGACATGTTGTTGAATTTTTATAAAAGACTCACTCGACTATACTTCGCCTGCCTCATCTCTTGCTCTGATATGTTAAACAGTTCTGGGCAATTATTTTTTCTCTTTTTTGCTGTTGTCTTCGGCTGTGATTTTTAGTCGCTTATATGCAGATAATCAGTTTTTAGTCCATGTCGAGGCGCGCTTTAATCAATGAACGCTACCTGGTCCTGGACTTAGCCCGGACCCAGGCTGGCTTAGCCAGCAATTTTTGTGTCTTGTTCGTTTTAATTGCAAGTGAAATCCTTGTCAAGAGCCTTGTCCTGCCGACCATCTCTCTGTCTCTGTGCTGGCTGCCTGGCTAGCTGTCTGGCTGTCTCTCTGCCTGTCTGGCTGTCTGCTCACGTCACAGCATCGATAATGAATTAATTATCATATATTAAAAGTTAGCTCTCTCTCTCTCTCTCGCCGTCTCTCTTTGTATCTAGATAATCTCTTTGGCCCTGGCACGCCTTTGCATATTTTATGTATATTTTTACAGAATTTAATGAACTTCGAGCGTCTTTTCGGATTCGGCTCTTGAGGTTTCATTGTGTTTGATTTTCCAGGTTATTCATCAAATTTAATAACCACAAATAGACTTTAAAAACCAGTAGCTCACACACACGCACACACGCACGCATGCACAGTCAGCGTGGACGCCGCCGCCTACACCAAAAAGTATCTCAAGTTTGACTTCTGAAGTCCATTCAAAAATTTTGATTTAATTTGCGGTTGAGCTGCTGCCAGCTGCAACTCAGTCGAGTTATTTATGTAAAATCATAAATTTAATTGAGTTTGAATATTGTTTGAAAGGATTTGCGGCTGCATAAGCTGTTGAAGAGACAAAAGTATCTGCGCCTGTGTAAGCGCCTGGGCAAGATACAAAAGTATCTGCAGCTCATTTCGTATGCAGAGCAGGCAGCAAGGCGCAAATTATACGCCGGGCTGCCTATGGATATAAGCATCTTGTAGATGCACGCTCCAGCAATGCGTGCCCAAAGTATCTTTAAGATACTTATCGCTGGGCCGCCGCTTCGTGCCATCGTTGTCAACCAATTTTGGCGGCCAGCGAAATGCGAGGCCAGCCCAAAATGGCAATCCTGAAGGAAGCAGGCAAATAACTTGGCTCGTCAGTCATTCACTCTGTCAGTCAGTCACTCGCTCATGCAGCAAGCCATAAATTAGTGCAGCAGCAGAGCAGAGCAAAGAATCGGGCAGCATCAGCATCAGGCAGCAGCAACAGCAATTTATGTGGTGCAGCCGAACGATCGACAAGGCGCTGCGCTGCGCTGCCACAGCAGGTGCAGCTGAAAGGAGCAGCGCACAGGGGCAGCAGGTAGCAGGAGCTTTTCGAGAGCGAGAGAGAGAGGAGGGGGGGGGCTTCAGTTGCTTGTCTATAATTGCAAAATGAACTCGCGGCTGGCTGCGCGTCGGGCTCATAACTTAAAGGTTGCTGCTGCAGTTTATGTGGCAACTGCTGCTAAATTATGTTTATGTGCAGCAGCCCCGCAATCTCTGCTTCTGTGTGTGTGAGAGTGAGTGTAAGTGTGTGTGTGTGTGCTGCCTCCTAGTGTTACCAATTTAGCTCGAATCTGGATTTGATATACCCTGCATAAATGGGAAATGCTGAAAGGCGGGGTATATGCGAGTTTTATGTGAGGAGCGATATCTTTACTTAAAGCAGTTCGTAATATGTGATTGAATGATTGATAGATTCAACTCTCACAGATTGATGCTATGTTTGGCTACCCATGGTTTTTCTTGATGACTGTTTAGCTGACTGAACTATTAATAATATATTACAATGAGTTATTGACCAATTCATTGACTGATTGAATGACTGTTTAGCACGTTGACTGACTGATTGATTGCTGATTGACTTCAAATTAGCTGATGAAACGATTAACAGATTGATTGATTGATAGACTGTTCATATGATTGACTGATTGATAATTTGACTGAATGCACAAATGATTGATACTGATTGATTGAGTGAATAATATTTAATGGTTGGCCAATAAAGGAAATGCTTGAAGTGCTGAATGACTGATAGATGGGCGGATCTATTGTTATTGATTGATTGATTGATAAACCATGGGATTGACAACAGTATGTTTAACAATAGTGTGATTGACAATTCAATGATATACCAGCCAATAATATATAGAACTTTTTACTTTTTTTGCTTACCTTATGAGATTCGAAGTTTAGGGAACCATTATTTGCCTGCAATTGAAAAAGACATTAAGTAAAGTTAGCTGTTATACTAAAACGTCTATAACTATTACGATATGCCAAAATTTAACTTTCGCTATATATATTTGCTCACATTTGCAGCTGCAAACGATTAGCTGTAACTTGCTTTAAATCGGTTGCTGCAACGACTTAACTGCTGCTCTACAACTTGATTAGGACGTGCAGCCGCAACAAATTTACGCTGAAATTTGCGCGACGTGTCCCAAAAAAGTACAAAAAAATCAAAGAAAAAATCCAAATAAAAACTAAAAACCGAAGACAAAAGCAGCCGCTAAGCGATGCTTATCAGTGGGTACTTGGCTTGGCTGAGAAAGAGAGAGAGAGTGTGTCGAGGGCAGGGACTGGGGCATTTTGGGGCAGGGGCTGGAGCTGATGGGTCCGCTGATGGTTTGCTTTTATGTTTGTAATTGTTTCTTGAACGTGGCTGCGATGACGGCAACTGCGCTGCGACGTTTCATCAACAACAACACGACAAAAACAACAAAAACAAACAAGAGGAAAACATGCGATAAAGATAAAGAATGTGCCAGGTGTGTGTGTGTGTGTGTGTGTGTGCGGTGAGTGTGGTGTGTATGACCTGGTAAATGTTTGCGCCTGCGCAACAGCCTACACACTCGCACAACAATCACGGAGGCAAACAAAGGCAAATGACGCGCTTATCAGTTGAAATTAATCAGGCGTTGCCTTTGCTCTGCTTCTTCTTCCCGCTGTTTGTGGCACGCACTTGAGCTCCACTCACACACACACGCACACTCTCGCTCACCTTTCAGCGCCAGTTGTGCCGCATTTATTGTTTTCCAACGAATTTGTTTGCGCTTTAGCACAACATTTTACATGATTTTGTCAAGTCTTGAGGCAACGTTCCGTTTCATGTCATTTTCATTGTGTTTTTCATGCATATCTATCCATCCCTATCACCCCGTTGAAGCTCAAGTGTCCGCAGTGCCATTTCATGTTTCACTGGAACAGTTGCTCCGTTTCTTCTACAGCTACTCCAGAAATTGTGAGGTAGCGCGTTTATCTTGAGGTTTGCATCTTTTAGAACCCACTCGGCCACTCGAGCACTCGGCCCGAGTCTTCAAGTGCCACACACTGTGGGCGTTATGCAACCAACACACACTAACTTGGTAAATATGAGCGTGGAACAAATCCCAGTTCTCCAATCCCAATCCCCATCCCAATCCCAGTCCAGAGCCAGCTCTGACGCCCACTTTGGACAGCAGCATTCCAGCGCCTATAATTATATCAACCATAATGGCAAAAGCAGCTAAAAACTGCAAACAGGCAAAAAAAAAACTGTGCAGAAGCTACAGAAAGCAGGGTTCAAGCTTCGCAGCGGCAGCAAAATCCTCTCCAGCTACAATTCTTCAGCTTGAGCGTTCGAGTGTTTAATTGCTGAACGCTGCTGAAAATAGCTTCGAGCTATGTGAAGTTCGCTTTTAAGCTGCCCATGCCCCTGCCCCAGCCCCAGCCTACGGCCCTGCCTCAGCCTCCGCCTCTGCTCCTCCTATATTTCCTACTCCGCTTGCTGCTGCTGCTTCTGTTTGGCCTTCGTTGCTCTACGCGATAATTACAGCATTTTGTTGTATCAATTTGTTAATGAACTCAAGACTTCGCATTTTTCGGAGTTTCAGATGCCGCGTCTTATGGTATTATGGTATACCCTGTAATTTTATGCAATGGGGTAACAACTATTGGAATACGAAGAAGGGGAGGAGAGAGAAAGAACAAAGAAAGGAGGGGAAAGAAGAGAAAAGAGACGATAGTAAATGAAAGGTAAGAGAGAAGATATGAAAACAGAAGAGATGAGAATAAACGAAACAAAAGGGAAGAAATTAAGAGAAAAGAAATGTGATAAAAACCAAGAGACGGAAAGAAAAAAAAGAAGAAGAAGAGAAATGAAGAGCAAGGGCAGAATAGGGCGCAAAAGGGAAGAGATGAAGGTCCAGGTACTATATATTATTTACTCCAATCCCAGCAATTCCCCATCACATCTTTATCCACTACTTTGGCAGAGTATCTTTAAGTCCGTCACATTCAGATTCAACATTTCATATAAAGACCAAATTGATATCTGTTTAATGAGTCCCGCCCATGGCTCATATCGAGCTCCCACACTCCACACTTATGCTTAGTTCATCAAGGGTATCTCTTAGTCTCAACAGGCCAACCATATTACATTTCAAACAAAGTCAAAATTGATGTCTTTTTTATGAGAGACGTCGCGTTTCGTCGCTCCGTCGGGCGGGCCACTTGAATCAGCAGCCGCAGCAGCAACAGCAGCAGATGTTGCTTAGTAGTTCATAAACTTCCATCAGCATCGTTCACACATATTTTTTTTTCTCGTTTGGTGCGTGTTTTGGGGAGGGGGTCCTCGGCGCACATAATCATATACAACAGCATTTTATAACATTTTGGCGCTTGCTATATGGTTATGCTGCTGGGCTGGGCCCAGCTTATGGCTGAAGCTGTTGGTGTCATTATTATGAGCATAAAATATTTCATTTCCTTTCATTTTCAATGCTCAGCTTCCACAGCAGAACGTCTTCTGCGGCTCCATCACTTGTCTCACTCTTTTTGCTGAAATGTTTTATGATTTATTTTTGCGTTCTTTAGTTCAGCCCCATTGTTTGGGGTGCTTTTTTGATCTGCCGCTTGAGTTTTGCATGCGTCATGCCTGTGCCGCAATATTTGGACAGAGCCTGGACAAACAAAAGGCTTCCACTTCCAAGTTCTATCCCTGCTGTCTGTGGCTGAGAGCTGTCGGACGTTTGCCACACTTGCAGCTACTTTTCCTACGGCTGCCCCAGTGTTTACCTGAATGCCAGCCAAATTGTGCTTGCAATATGCAAAATACATTTGATGCCAACTATACAACCCTTTCCCCATTTCGATAACTGGCCAAACAGAAATTGCTGTGCCAAAGCTTAACCAGTCATAAAAAGTTCTCTTCATGCTTTGCTCAAATATTCAAAAATATCTCGAGAGCTGTCCCTCGCAGTCCACAGAGAGTTTCAGCTCTGTCAGCTATCGGCTATCAGCTATCAGCCATCGGCTATCGGCTCGTAGCATTTTTTGTTGTTGTTCTGTTCTGTTCTGTTCTGTTGTTTTTCATGCTTCAATGGATTTACGTGTGCCAATGACAAAAGTCCACTGGGCACAATGCATTTCAAATAGTTGGCAAAGGGGGGACTAAAATGTGTGGCATGTGGCAGAGAAACACAAAAGGCATACAGCAGCATAGCAGCCAGTTGTAAGCGTTGCCCGCTGAACGTTAATTAAAAAATGCGTTGGCAAAATTTAAATGCAATTGCAGCACAATAAAATGCGAGCGAGAGTGAAGTGGATGCTGGGGACAATTGTCACGCGCCATAAAATCAAGCAAAAATAACAACAGCAGCAGAACAACTAACGACAATGCTGAGGGGGCGAGACTGAGCGAGAGCAACGCGTCGTATGCGTAATATTTGTGTCTGGCTGTACAAAAAAGAGGGTTGGCCGTGGGGGTCAGTCAGGGTAGCCCCTGACAAGCAAACGTGCAGCAAGTTTGCAACACAATTTCGTTTGCTAATTGAAATAAATTAAAACAACGAAAAATTTAAATGAAAAAGAATTATGCACGACAAAAAGTGGCAAAAGAGAGAAAACAAGTTCAAGCTAAGGGCGAAAGGGTGCACAGTGGGGCCGCAAGGACCGCAACAAGGTAAAAAGTTGTGACCCAAACCACCCAAAAAGTTGCTAGCCGAAAAAGCTAAATTACGGAACACAAACAGATACCCTGTTTAAGGAATTTTAAGTAGTTTAAACTGACCAAAATGGAATATAAATTCTGTTATATTAAAATGACTAGAGTAGGAAACTTTTATGTTTAGATAGTAGATAGTAGAAGAAGAGATTTGTTAGGCTTCCTTATAACCTGATGGTAATGCCTAAGCAATGGGTATCTTGGCTTAAAAGTGGGTATCTGAGTTTCTTCTTATGCCTAGGAAATGGGTATCTGGTATGAGTAGTATCTCCAATGAATATCTTATCTTCAACTAATAGGCAATCCATGGCTATCTTGGCTTCTAGGATTCTATATCAAACGAGTGGATATCTTAGCTTCTACTACTAGTAATTCAATGGATATTTTGGAGTATACTAAAGCATAGTCTTGGCTTCAACTAATGCCTAATCCATGGCTATTTTTCTTTCTGCAAGCCCGTGCCTATACAATAGGCATCTTAGCTTCTGGTTATTATACTTAGCTCCTACTCATGTCTCATCAATGGGTATCTTTAGCATAACTTTCAGTCTTTTGCTGTCCCTAATATGCGATAAATGGTTTTGCAACTCTGCTGCTGTGGCTCCCCCCTCTACTCTCTCTATTCTCTTCTATTCTCTCTCTCTCTTGTTGTGGTGCTCTGCTGTGCGGCTTTTAACGCTATCTGTAAAACTTTTTCTAGGGTCAGTTAACTAATAAAAGTCATTTGGGATGCTTGTCTGGACATTGGTTGGATGTTAAAAGCCTGAAACGTGACTGTGACCACAATGTACACAACGCACACACACACACACCGACTCATACACACAGACTCCTCTGAGTAGCCAGCTGTTGGCTGTCTCTCTCCCTCTGTGCGTGAGTGGATCTGAATTAATGCAAATATTGACACGAATTCGATGCGTTTGTCTAGGACACAAAATCGAAATCGAAAAGGATGCCATGTCCTGTGAGTCGTGTGTATCCGTTGCTGTATCGTCCACACACGCACGCAGTATACGTGTGTGTGCCCGCTCTGTTTGCCCAACAGGAAGAGTAATCCATTTGCACGACTAATGGTGTTGTGGTTAAGTCTCCCCAACGTCTCGCCCCTTTCTAGTCTACCTCCAGCCTCACTTGTCATGCGGCGAACCAATTCCAATTAGAAATAAAATATGCTCAAGCAGGGTCCGAGCTGGCTAACAGTAAAAACGTTCCTCATAGAAAGTGTGGAAATGAAAAAGCGCGATTTAAATTCCAAACATAAAACGAATCAAAGAACAACAAATGGACTAAGCAAAAGAAGACGGATTTCTCTGCTCGAATATGAAATACTCTTTTGTGTATTTGGGTAGAAGATAAGCTATGATATACATATGTATATAATTGAGTATATACATAGTAAATGGAAACTAGTATCTAGTATCTAGTATCGAGTATCTGGTATCTAGTATCTAGTATCTAAGATCTAAGATCTGGTATCTAGGGAATCTCATTCAGATTTGCTGTCCCTAGAACGGTCTTTCTTTACATTTGATCCATGAAACTGAACTTTCACATCAAGTTTTCTTCACTTTTCTCAAATTTCAATCAAATTTCATTGCCCAAAAGCTTAATTGCTTAAAGACAAGTTAATACAGAGGCTTTAGTGCTCGTTTCCTACAGGCAACAAAGAATATTTAAATATATGTATGTGTTCGACCTCTGCAATCAGAGCTATCTGCTTCAGTGCGTCTCACATTTCGTGACGAAATTAAAGTACCCTATGCTAGGCAACCAGCAACCAGCAAGCAACAAGCAACCAACAAAAGCAACAAATCAAGACAATGAGTGTCTGTTGATTGATGTCAAAACATTAAAAAAAGGCGTCCAATTAAGCCAAATCTATCAGGCGAGAAAACAGAAGAGAGAGAGAGAGACCGAGAGAGAGAGAGAGAGCTAGAGAGCGAAAGGCAAGATTTTTCCGTGCGTTCGTCCAAAATTGATAAATGACACTTTTATGGGCGAAATAAACACGCAAGCCAACTAACAGCTGTCTCGCTCACTCCCAGTCTCTGCATCTCTCTCTCTCTCTCTTTCCCCTTCTCGCTTGCTTTGGCAGCTTAAATGCTCACACTCTGATTAATCAGCCGCAATCATCTGATGTTTTAAGCAGCTTAAAATGCCTTCAAAATGTTTCACTCTTCAGTTCTGCCCTCTCTCTCTCTCTCTCTGTCTCTACGTCTCTCCTTCTCTCCTTTTCTCACTCAGTCTGACAGTTGGCTGTGAAGTGCAAATGAATTTTGATGGGTTTTTCGAGAGGTTTTTTGAATTCTTTGTTTTTGGGGATTTGTTTATTCATTTCGTGGATTTGGAAGTTCATTAAATTGCCATTTAAATTCCCTTAATTTTACTGTGATTTGATTTGCTTTCGTCGTCATTGCGTCATAAACTGACAGAGAGACAGAGAGCGGGAGAGAGAGCGGGCGATAGAGAGTCGCTCGTTAAATAATTTTTATGTAAATTCCAGAAATTACTTTTAACTCGAGTCTTAGGCGCCCCTCACACAGGATCAGAATTCCGTTCATATCTCTATACGCTCTTCTCGGCTGCGCTCTTCTCTTTGCTCTTCGCTCTTCTCTCTTTTTTATATATTTTTTTAATTTAAAATCGAATAAATTTTCAAGAAATTCCAGTTAAAAATGTCAAAAGCTGATTGATAGCTGGCAGACAGACGAGCCAACGACACGAGACGAGACGCGTCGGGAGTTGCTGGCTTGAGCAATCGAGTCTCTCAATTCTCTGGGCCACTTCGTATCCTGTTTCAGGTCTCGTCCTGCCTTTCCTGTTCCCCCTTTTGGTCTACCTACCCATGGCTCAGACTTCGCCCGGCACCTGCAGTCGAGGCATGTGAAAGGTTCGCCCTGGACACACAGTCTACATCTTGCGCTGCCTCTGGGCTATGTCCCTCTACCCATCTCTCCCTCTGCCCTCTCTCCCTCCTTACGCTCTTTCCGTTTTTATCGCTTAAACAATATCAAAAATTAATCACTTTTTGTTGCGTTGCAGTTGCAGCTACGCAGATACGCAGCAAACAGTTGTGAAATGGACCCAAGGCTGAGGCCGTGACTTCAGTCGAGCAGAGAGAGCTGTAACTGAGGACGGACAGTGCTCGGCTCTGAGCGTTGAGCCACTTGGTCGGTAGTTGCTTTGGGGCGTTGTTGGGGGCGTTGCACGGTTTGATGTGAAACTGAAATTGGTTTTTTACAATACCCTGTACTCAATGGAATGGGTTGAGCGGGCATATGGGCTTTTCAAATACCTACTTATCGAAAATCGATAGCTATCGAAGCTCTTCTTAGTCAGGAAGATGATATATGAAATGTGTGCTATGTTTTACTCCTAGTGTTAGCAATATCGATAATTATCGATTTATATTCTGTATAATTGATGCATTTTATATAGTTTTCTGATTTAATATATGCACTTTTTCTTTAAATATTTCTTTTAAAAACTTATTACAGGGTATCTCTGCGTCAAACACCTTTAACTGGAGCACTTAAAGCAGTTTTGCGCTGCTCCTGTTAGAGGTGTGCCAGAGGAAGGCGAAAAGCAGCATAAGTTAAGCTACTTCCGTTGCCAAATCTCGACGGCCTATCAAATGTGTTGATAATTAGTTGCTTGGGAGCTTGCAACAGTTTGGCGGGCGGGGGCGTTAATTGGCCTCGCTGCGCTGACCTTGAGGCAGCGAGTGGCATGCAACACGGGGCAGCACTTTGATTAATGCATGCACAGCTAATGAGCAATTGTGTTGTGCACAACAACAACAACAGCAACAACAACAACAACTGCTGCGGCAAGATCAATAAATTATAAATTAAAGAAATCCATTTCGTCTCGTTTTTATCCCCTTCTCTGGTAGTCGGCGCGCGTTGTTTGTGAGCCAAAAACTTGGCTTAAGAATTTCATGCAGTAGTCATTAAGAGGCAGCCCAAAGAGAGCGAGAGTGAGCGCGAGAGCGAGCGCGAACGCGAGGGGCCAAGGGTTTCGCCTTGCGCCGAACTCATGACTTTTGGAATTTTGATTAGGAGCACAGACATGTTCAAAAGGATTTTTGTTAACGCGCATTGGACTTTGAAAAATGCTCGAGACAGCAGCAGAGCAGAGCAGCAGACAAGAGGAAGATAGCGAAGGGCGGAGAGGGTAGCGGAAACATCTACAGAATTGGCCCATTGTATTGATGTGTCTTTGCTCAATGTTCTTTTTTTTTTTTCGTTGTTTGAAATATGCAAGCAATTTGATGCCAATTAAGCGAGCGATACTCGAGGCGCACAATCGGGAACAGAATGAAAGAAAGAGAGAAAGAGGGATAAGAGCTGGGCAGCATTGTTAGGAAATTACAGACAAGCTGTGCCATACGTTAGAAAGAGGATAGCGCGAGGGCAGGGCGAGGGCTGACAAGTTTGTGTCATACATTAGACGCTGTGAAGTGGGGCGAGTGCAACAAGTGTGCCAAAAAAGAAAGAGCTGAAGCTGGGCAGGCGAGGCAAGGGTAATGCGGAAGGAGACTGGCTAAGCTGGCCGGTTAAGGCTGTTAGGTAGAATATCATGCTGACATTTATAATTATTAATATTAAATAGACTCTTGTGTAAGAAAAAGAAAAGGGGAAGAGAGAAGCTTCCTCGAAGAGCTGAAGATTGACTTTAGAACTATTTTTTACTGTTAGCTATCTCTAGTTCTCTCTCTATCTCTCTCGATCTACTTTCTTATCTTTACATTTCATCTACTTTCTTTACTCTCTCTCCCCCTCCCCCTCTCTCTGCCTTTAGCCATGCCCAAAAGTCAAACATGTCGCGCATTTTTATGGCTCTTTGCAATTAGCCTGGCTGTCAAAGACCGCACAGCGAACTGACAGGGCGGCAGCAGGGGCAGCGCGTAGGGGCAGCGGCAATGTACTCCCAGTGCTGACCATTTTCAACACCTCAATAGGCAAACGCTGCCCACAGCTGGCGGCTTTCGATTCTAAAGTTTTCTTTTTTTTCTTTTTGAGTCCAAGTCCATTTCCGCTATTTAACAACGGGCCACAGGCGGCGACGGCAGAAGCAACTGCGGCTCATAAAACTTTGGCTAGCTGCCGCACTCGCAGTCGCAGTTGCAGTCGCAGTTGCAGTCGCAGTTGCAGTCGCAGTTGCAGTCGCAGTTGCAGTTGCAGTTTGCAGTTGGCAGTTTATTATAGCAGCGCGAAGCAGCTAGAACGAGTTCAAGTTTATGGCCCACAGATGTTGGGGAATGCGAGAATGCGAATGGCCAAATGCGAGTGGTGGCTCAGCTCGGCCCAAATGGCAAAAAGTCGTCAATGTCAATTAGTCACACGTTGCAGTCGTTTCCCCTTTCCCGCCTTAACCCACTTCTTAACACCCTTCTCTCCGTCCCACTTACTCGCAGTGCTTGAGCCCCTTTCTAGAGTGCCAATCGATTTGTGGCAAACAGCAGTAACTTATTCAAGTTCGACTGTAGACAGAGGAAGTCAATGAAAGGGAGGTCTGAATATATATCGATTACTGATCATATTCGATAACTATCGCGTGTTAAACTAGGTATCTGAGAGGTTTGCAACTTGGTTGGCAATAGTATCCTTTAGTATCCTTACATAATCGATAACTGGACCACATCGATAACTATCGATTGCTGCTCTTAAAGTTAATCGGGCTAGATATTCGCTTCAGCATATTCTAAACTTTATATGGACAAGACTTGATAGCAGCTTTGCCTGCTTTTCTTTACAGGGCATCTCGTAGTCTATCTCCGCCCAACTAGAGCACAATTTACTTGCTTCTTAGTCGCCCGTTCTCGTTTGGCTCTTTGGCCAGCTTACAACTCATAATCAAGCATGGGGGCCAGTATACGTACAGCATGCGTGTGGCATGAACGAGTAGCATGCAAACTGTGCAGCGGCTAGAGCCGAGTCGAGTCCAGCTCAGAGTCCAGTGCCATTGTTGGCTGGCTGTGCGACGTGGCGCGCTAATTTGATTTCCTACTGGCAACACTTGCGGTTGCCTACGATTCTGCCATGGAAATGGAGCAGTGAATGGCTGGAGCTGTTAGGGCAGTGCCTTAACCAAGTTGATGCAACGTCTGATGCTGCTGTTGTTGCAGTTGCTTTCGCTCCATTTGCAATTTGCATAATTACCGTTGTTGGACTTGAATGCAGCACCACATCCGACAAATCCAACATTGGCAGCAGCAACTGCTGCACATGTGAGTGGCAAGTGGGCAGGTGGCAGGAGGCAAAGCCAACTTTTTGCATGGCCCGCACAACTTTTCATTACTTTTAATTGGTGGCCAATGAGGAAGCAATTTGTAGGGCCATTCGAATTGGTCTGAAGGCGGGCAGGCGGGCAGGTGGGCAGACGGGCAGCAACAGTTGCCACATTGTGGCGCCGCCTTCACCACCTAACGCCAGTTGCCAGTTGCCAGTTGCCAGGTGTTTGCCCAGCTGCAGCCAATGCGCTGTATTAAATAACCAAACATGATGCATGCAACATTTGTTTATCTTCGACTTTCATAGCCATAGTTAAAAATCTGCTAAAGGTGGCTTTTTGGGTGGTGCTTAAGCAATGCTGCGGCTGTGGCCTGCCCAGCAGCTCAGCAGCTGCAGGGGTTGCGGGTTCATGTTGCTTGTGGCTAGCCATGCCACGAACAGCAAAGGCAACGGCAACAGCTACGGCTACGGCTACGGCTACGGCAACGAGGCAACGGCAACAGAGTCAACGGCAACCGCAGCAAAAAGTTAAACACAAAATGCGATACTTGTGCGAGAATTTAAGAGTGGCAAATGCTTAAAGCAAAAGAGATCTCATATGAAATAGTTAGAGATACATATGAATATCAGATATAGATATAGTATCTCATATAAATATCTATTTTCTATTTCATGGCGACAAAATAGTTTATAATACGAAGTCTCTCATCTATGTCTCCCTCTCTCTTTATCAATCTTTTATTTCATGATGAGAAAATATATTATATATGACCTCTCTTATCGCTTCCTCCCTCTCTCTTTCTATCTTTTAGTTCATGATCACAAAATAGTTGATAATATAAACTCACTCATCTATTTCTCTCCCTCTCTCTCTCTCTACCTTTCCCACACTCTCCAGCATTCATCTGCCCCGCCTCGAGTCCCTATTTCGCTGCTAATTTGTAAAGCTGCCTGGCAAATAAAATGCATATAGATGATTATAATTTGTGAAATGTTTGCGAAAATCATTCCACGAATTCATAAATCTCAAATTTCCGCTAAGAGCGAAAGAGAGAGAGAGAGCCACAGCCGGGGGCAAGGTGTGGGAGTCTTGAGTAAACCTTTTTCTTTCGCTTGAGTAGGGTAAACACATTGAGATGCGCTGCTGCTGTCTATTTGCCAATATTTCATTTGGCTTCTCGCTCGCTTCTCTCTGCGAACAAGTTTTGTTCTGCTCTCGCCTTCTGCCTTTCAGCTCTGCTTAGGTTGACATTGAATGCTTAGTCGCTGGCCGCCTAATGTTCATGTCGCGGTTCACATTTGATTTCATTTTCAATTTATTTTGCTTTTGTTTTGCTTTTTCTTTAGTCAGCTTAGCTTAGGCCGGCGAACAGAGTCGAGCCTAATCGGATTTGTCGCTTAAATGAAGCGCATGAAAAATAAGTTGCAAAGAAATGCGCCGAATATTCGCGCTAATGAAAGCAACTTTTTCAAATACAATTTGCCAGGCGAGTCTCAGGGCCTCTTCTTAGTGGCCTCTGCTTTTGGCGGGGCGTGGCTACGCCTGCCGGTAGCTGTCATGTTCTGATTATTTTAATTTGACACTTTGCGTACCAAAAAGGAAACTTCATTAAAAAATTGTCAAACTGAAAAGTGACAACAACAATGTGTTGTGCGCGATAAGCGCTGCAGCGCGCTCGACGTGCAACCTGCAACATGGCCCACGGACAGCTTGAAGTGCTGGCAGCTGACAGCTTTTTTATATATTTTTGGTTTCCTCTGTTGTTCCGCTGTTGCCGCAGCTTCATGAATATTGAAAAATGTGTCAAAAGGCGCGAAATGTACGAAAATAAATTTATTAATAATAAAACATAAATATATATACATTTAAAAAAATATTTATATATATTTTTTAAAATTAATAAAAACATTTTTCAAAGTGCATATGAAAGCAGCCAGCGCTGGCGCTGGCGCTGGCCTCGGGCACAGTTCACATTCAGCTGACAAATCAAGCGTTAAATTCGTTTATTCATTTTTGCCAGTTCATCTTCAATCTGTATCTATAGCAGCTCTGTATCTATAGCAGCTCTATCAGATAGGCAACTGATGCTGCCGCTGCTACTGCCGCTGCTGCTGCTATTTAAGCTTTCATCCATGTCCAACGTACATAATTAGACGGAGCCTATTGAGCCGTAAAGCTGCTGCATTAAGTTGAGCCATGGCGCCTGGACAGCGTTCGGATGTTCTACTTAGTTGAACTTGATTTGATTTTGGGCTCGACCACATTAACATTTAAATGGGCTTAAGGCGAAAAGCTGAGCTACGCTGCGCTGCCTTGTGCCTTGTGCACTGACAGCAGCTGAAAGTTGAAGCTTAAATGGGGACTCAATGAAGCTAGAAGCTGGTTTTAATGAGCATTTGAATAGGTTTGGGGAGATGAGCTGCCTAGCCGATGCTGCTATGACACTAGCTGTGAATCGAACAAGCATAAGCTTTCGCTTAAAGCAGTTGTAGAGAACTTTCAAAGAGATTTGACTGATAGTTGTAAAGCACGTGAATATGTAACTGAACACAACTTAAAGTCAAGCATAACAGGAGCTTTCTTAGCAAGATAAGAGCTTTTAATGAACTTCACACTTGTATCTGCCGCTCGCGCCTAGCTTTGCTGAGCTTTCGATTGCTTTAAACTAAGTGAGAGCTTTTAATAAGCTTTTCATTACCACTTACTAATATCTAACCAAACATCCGATACCTTTACCTTTACTAATCTCTCTCTCTTTCTTTCTTTTTCTACTTCTCCCCATTTACCTCTCTTCGAGCCAATTAATTTGTGTATTTGTTACACTAAAACTTCCTGTTCGTCTAGTCACCATGGCAATCGCCTTAATGTTGTGCCGGAAAATGTTGGCCAATCATTCAAGTTAACAATTAACCAACAAATGTCAAACAACAAATCAATCAGCGAGGGCATTAACAGCCGCTCGACGCTCATCTATGTATATGATATGGCAAATAAATAACAGTTGCAGACCCATTAATCATCCCAAATACCCTCAAAGAGAGGGAGACAGAGAGAGAGAGAGAGCGAGAGAGAGGGAGGGAGTGGCTGAGAGACGGTGTAACAATTGCAATTAGACGACACTTTGAGGTTAAAGACGGGCCATGGCAGACAGGTAAGCTGAAACCGGAACCTCGCCGACTGTTTATTTGTGTGGCTCGAACTACGTGATTTGCTAAAACCCAGCAGGATTAGGGCGCATAAAAATAGGAAAATACTGTCACCTAATGAAAATAAACGAGGAAATGAGTTGAGTGAATGAGAAGCGCATAGTAGAGCGCATGAAACTAAATAGAGGCTAGAGAGTGTCATTGAAATAAATGAGAAGCGCATAGAAGGGCATTCGATCTTTAACTTAACCCATTGATTAACCCATTGATTGCAGGGGCAGAGCACGCCTTTAAGTTGCGCTCTGGCTCTGCTGTGGGCGAGGCATTAAAATGAGTATGAAAATTTAAATAGCTGCGACCATTAAGCCATATCCTGCTGCAGCAGGACACAAAATTATCCCAAAGGATACGCGAGCAGCGGTCGAGGCTGCATTAGAGCGCCGCCCCAATGCCCCCAAACGCTGCAGGCCCCAGGGGGGCAGGCAACAACAACTGTGTCGCTGCCACTTGGCGGATTTGGCTAATGCGCAGCGAGTCGAGTGCATGTGTGTGTGCGTATGTGTGTGTGTGTGTGTGTGTGTGTGTGTGTTGTCCTGTGCGTCGCTTTATTCAATTAGTTACATCCGATTATTACCTGCGTGAAGGCTTTGCCCCCAGCTTCAACTTTGGCAACCGCTGTTGCGGCTAATGGCATAAAGGAGTTGCACATACCCACACACACACACATACACACATATATATAGATACACAGTGTGTGTGTGAGTTATGGAATGTTGTATGTTGAACAATTTCCAGCTGAGCGCATCGCTTGTAATATTACAAAATAATTTCCAAACCGCATTCACAGCGCACAAAGTTTCACGAGGCGAGGCTGCAGGGGCGTGGCTGAAGGGTCACACAAGGCGTGGCCAGGACATTGACAGCAGCAGCTGGAGCAGCAGCAGCAAATGCTATTAAATACACAAAATGTGCCCGAGTGCAAATTAAATTTTTGTTGCTGTTGAAACGAACCAAAAAAAAAAAAAAAAGAATGGAACTCATTAAAAGTTGATCTGGCAGCATTTTAGTTATAAATAACACAACAATTTATGTTTTTGTTGTCTTTCTCTCTCTTTCTCTCTCTTTCTCTGTCTCTTTCTCTGTGTGTACAACTGTAATTGCGTATTACATTTGCATAAATATTTTTTATTTCGTATTTTTCATTCCCGAAAACTTTTTAAATTAAGTCGCTGCTAAGCGCGTTAACAGTGGGCGTTTAACAGCGCCCTTTGGGTGTTTCTGTTTGTGTTTGGCTTTTAAATTGCGGCATACTTTCGGGCGAAAGATGTAAATTGATAAGTAAGCCACTGGACACAGCGGTGGTAAACTTTGCTAAACGTGATCATAATTAAGCTAGTTGTCACTTTGTATTTAAGTTGTAGCATATTGAGCTGTTCACATATTCAGCAAGATATGTTGGTTGCTGTAGCAGCTAAACTGATCCCATGCAAGCGCTTAATGAAAGTGATCTCAGCTCGGTTGTTGTCACAGCTTACAGAGTAGGGGTTGTTGTCACAGCTTTATAGTCGCCTCAAGACATACATAAAACTGCAGCTTACTTTTCTGCTGCGTACATTAATCATTTCAAGCTCATTAAATAAACATAATTAAACCAATTTTCGCCTCCACTGTGCACCATTTAAGAACAGCATTTAATGCGCTGCATGCCAAAGCGCTTTTCCCTTCAAGGCGAAAACAAATATTTTAATGGAGCTGTTGTTGGTTGTTGTCTGCACTAAGCACCGAGCGGAGTTTAATTAGACAATGCTGCATACTTTTGGGCTGCGCACTTAAATGGCCACTCCAAGAGCTTAAGTTTCCTTTTCGTTTTCCTTTTCAACTTAACTTTAAATCAAAATTGAATTTTTAATAATGAAATTTGTATCTTCATTTGCAATTCAAATTTATTGCTGCCGCCAGCCCGACAACACTTTTTACACGTCTATTTTTGCAATTAAAACGATGCAGGTAATTTATTCATGCAGCCCCAAAAATTGATTTATGCCACAGACAAATGAACGTTGACAACTGCCATATGTTGCATCCACACGCACACACACACGTGCACAACAACAACAACAATACAATTTCCCATCTTCTCTTTAATAAGCAGATAACACAAAATATAAAGGAGACAAAGCCCCAAAAGAAATGAGAAAACTTTTGTAAGCTCTTGCCACAATAACTTGCCCCAGCCTTCGCACACGCCCACAATTAGCTGCGATTTGCGCTGGAATTTCAGTTAATAATTTAAGAAAAATTGATTATTATTTAAGTGCGGAACAGCCGCAGCTTAAGCATTGTTATGCTTCTCACTGTGTGTGTGTGTGTGTGTGTGTGTGAGCTGGGGCCGTAAAAGAGTCCCTCGGGCATATATACGATAGATAAATGCTCAATACAAGCGCCACACGCGCTGCACAATGGACGGGACGGAAGAGAAATCAATTTAAAATAAGTTAAGCTCAGAGGGGACCAGAGCGGGTGTGCATCGTGTGTGTGTGTGTGTGTGGGTGGGTGGGTGTCTAGCGAAAGGTCTCGACCCTGGCAATATTCTGCGTCCGGCGCATAAATATTTATATCACATCTGTCGGCACAGCCGCACAAAGAATTCAATAAAAACATGTCCAATAAATAAACGCGAAAAATGCGGGCAAAACGAGGCGAAAAAAAAATATGTGTGTGGCGAGAGCGAAGCCAAGTGTCAGCATGGCTAGCAGATATCCTGTAATTTTTATTATTTTTAAATATTTAAAAAAAAATATTTTTATTTTTTTGAAATTATTTTTGAGATTATTTAAAAAATAACTAAAAAATATAAATATTTATTTTAAAAATATTTAAACATTTTTTTTTATTTTTAAAATATTTTAAAATATTTGTTTTCTTTTTGTAAATTGTTTTCTTTCAGTTCTTAACTAAGACCTAAAGACAGAGGCAGCTGCTCAGATAAGAGAAAGAGAAAGAGAGAGATAGCATTAGCTCTCACCTAGCGCTTGCCCCTCAGTATACCCCATTGCTACTCTCCCATCAGTTTCTACAGGTCATTCGCAAGGAGAACTTAACGAGATCGTTGTGCAGGACATTTGGCCACAGAGAGAGATAGAGAGAGAGAGAGAGTCTGTGGCAGGCTTTAGCAGGACATTGCACTGTAAATACAGCATGTGGCATGCAGTTGCACATCAAAGGAACTCACACACACACACACACACGTGCAATTGATTGGCGCAGATTGTCGCAGTTGCCAAGCCATAAATAAACAAATGAGCAGCAGCCAAAGCTCGCTCCGTGGCTAGGCGAAAAGTTCTCAACGGCTTTGGCAGCTAACACAATTACAATTAAGTGTTGCATTTATCACACAAAATAATGCACAATGGCCACGCCCACGTCTCTCTCTCTCTCTCTCTCTCTCTCTCTCTCTCTCTCTCTGTTTAAAATTCATGAGGCGTCGCAATGCTTGTAGCTTGTAAATTACATTTATACGCAACTCAAACAGCACTCGAAAGTGTCTGAAAAGGCAGCGAGAGAGAGAGAGAGAGAGAGAGAGACTCGGTAGGGGGCACACACTAGACCATATATTATATATACGTATATATAGTGCGAGCTTGAGCGATATCTTTGCTCTCGTTTGCCGCAGGCGTGCCTTGGCTTTGTTAGCCGTCCGTCGGTCAGCAACTGTTGAAAAATGCATTTGCCGCCATTGCCATTGGCAGCAGCAATAAAAACAACAACAACAAAGCAGCTCACACAATAGGATATGACCATAAGGAGACGGGAGACGAGTATCCTGCAGCAACTGGAGGTGGAGTAGCATAAAAACTGTCTGTTGTCTGTCACACTCTCACACACACACACACACATGCTTAAGCTTTAACTACTTAGCCAACACGCACACAGATACTCTCATACACACACTCGTATATTGAATGCGGGATTTTCTTGGCTGTCCCCAAAAGACGACAACAACTTTTGCGCTCGTTGTTGCCAATGAAATTTGAGACGCGCTTTGATAGCCATTTTTGTTTGATTTGGGCTGACAGTGGAGAGGCCGAAAGAGAGAGAGATAGAGTGAGAGAGGGAGAGAGGGAGAGACCGTGTGTGGTGTGTAGCCAAGGGACAGTTCAAGGCATCAGCGCGATAAAGTCGATTATTTTCGTCTCAAGTGACAGCAAACAGGGCTTAAATTACGGAATAGTTAACTGGCTAGCATGTGGCCAGAGAGACAGAGAGAGAGAGAGAGAGAGAGAGAGAAAGAGATAGATTGAATGAATAAAATGAATGGCTTATCTTTTGTTGACATTCCTTGTCTGTGACAACATTGACCAGTTGTCACACACACACACATACACACACACACATGGGACACACTCGTTAGCGCCGTTGAAAGGCAAAGTTTGGTTGAGCAGAAAGTGGGAAGAACAGCAAAAGAGAGAAAAAAAAAGGAAATCAAGAAAAGAAAAGCAAAGCAAAGGAAAATTTCTACAAGCTGACTCAGCTATAGCAGATTTGTGTGTGTCTGTGTGTGTGCGTGTTTATTGTACAATAAGCTGCCACAGCTACAATCTCTCGCCTCATCCCTCTACTCTCTCCCTCTCTCTCTCTCTCTCTCTGCCTCTGCTTTTCTCCTTTACACTTCGCTTCCTGTGCGTAAATCCGCTTTTAATGAAAAGAAAACTCATTCTCAGTTTTTATGTGTGTGTAGACGCGACTGGTCGCTCGCCTTGCTTGGGGCTAGAGTTCACACACGCACACATGGACACACACACACACACACACACACACACACACAGACACTCACACACACATGCGATACAGCTGAGCTGCTTACAAAGGGCAACAGTTAATGCCGGGCAACTAAATAAATCTTGTTTTATTATGCGCCTGTGTGAGTGTGCGTGTGGTACATAAACAAGCTGGACGCTGAGCCAGCCCCACCCAACCAGCCCTCAACTGCCATCTCCCTCCTAGCTTCCCCCTCTCCGTTTCCTATTTAGCACAGCTGGCTTCCACATGAAAATCACTAAATAATCGAATTGGCTTAGGCACGTCTTTGAGAGCGCGTCACATAAACACGTCAATTTGCTAGTGTTTATTACAACACTTCAACTCGCTCGCTATCTCAGCCTCTTTTCTCTCTCTCTCTCTCTCTCCTTTTTCTTATGTATTATATATTCTACATATGACATTCTCATTCTCATCCCCTGTCTCTCTATATGTATCTGGTCGTCTCTAACTCTGTAAGCACTCTAGGGAGTACCCTTTCCCATATCTCTCTCCCTTTCCCTCTATATCTCTCTCTTATTATCCATATTCTCAAATGCTTTCTCCCTTTGGTTCATTCTCTGTCACTCACTCTTTCTCTATCTCTCTCCCTCTCTTTCTCCCCCTCTCTCTCCCACTCTTTCTCGCCCTCTCTCTCTCTCTCTTTGTGTCTCTCTACTTCTCTCTTTCTCCTCTCTCTCTCTCGATCTCTATATATCACTGACGCTCTCTCTTAGTCTGTCTCTCCTTCTTTGCCTATATTTCTATCTCTCTCACTCCCTTTCTCTCTCTCTCTCTCTCTCTCTCTGACTCTAGTATTACCACATTTAAATCATTTTCACTTTTCACTGCTGAACTTTCGCTTTGATTTATGCCATTTTTGCTCTAGCTTCCGACCCGCCCTCCTTTTCCAGCCTTCTCTGACCCATTTGCATTTGACCCACAAAGCATACCCCACCCCAGTCTGACCAACAATCTGTGGGCTCTTCAATTGTGCAAGTTTTTCTCCGCGCTTCCTCCACAGCTGCATTTCGTATCTCTAACTCTGTTTTTCACGCTTTTCCCGGAGCTGGACCCTCGCTTTATCAGCCGCATTGCAGTTACCAATTTATGACCAGCTGCCACGCCCCCTATGCCACTCTTGCCCCTCCTCCTCTCTCTCTCTCTCTCTCTCTCTCTCTCTCTGTTTGCAGGCCGCGCTTTCAAATGAATTTTGACGTAATTGTAATAAATTGTTGGTCAGCCGAGCTGCTGCTGGGCAAAAGTTTGCTGGCACAGCTCGCTCTTCGTATTTGGCTGCATGCAAATTTCTATATTTACCCAAAAGCTAAAGAAAAAGAGTGAGAGTGCTTTCGAGGGGAGTACATGACTAGCGGATGCCCTAACTGGGCAATTTGTACTATTTAAAATTGAGATAAAGCTAAAGAAGACATGAGGTCAACATGATTCAGAATACAGGGTATCTGCCAGTCGAGCATATAAACACTGTTGCTTAGCTTAGTTCACTTTATGCATGGGCTAACCATGGGTAAGTAAACCCATCTCATGCCATCCTCTGCCTCTACAATTTCCCATTACAGGGTATCTGCCTGGTGCATAACTCCCCTTTATTGCTTTGCCAAACACACAAAATAAACCATAATGAAAATGCTTTAAAGTGAAAATTTATTTGTGTGCAAATCAAATGCGCATGAAATGAATGAAATGCGATAGAAGCAAACTAAGCGAAAGATCAAAACAGGAAGAGAGACAGAGCGTGAGAGAGGATAGAGAGGAAGAAAGAGAGGGGTACATATATAGAGCTCAAATAGGAAAACAACAATAATGAAAAGTAAATAAATTGTTACAGAAATTCAGCAACCGAAAACATCTCATGGAATGTATTTGAAGCAGGGTTAACGTCCGCATCAGAATCAGAGCTTTGCGCTTTTCATGGAAAATTAATTTTGAAAATACAAAAAATGAGCTTTAATTAAATGTTTTTGACCCATGCGAAAAGAGGCTCATTTGTAAGGCGAGAGCCTAAACAAATAGACTGATTAGAAAGTAGACAAAGTGCTGCTAGCCCACATGACACATGCCACATGCCGCATGCCGCATCCCACATGCTTTTTCTCAGCCTGAAAGCAAGCAGCTTCTGCTTATGCCCGAGCCTTCAACTGTTTGCTCACAGCTTACCGCAAATGTGTCGCAGCGCAACAGAGCGAGCGAGAGAGAGAGAGAGAGGGAGCAGAGCGAGAGGAAGGCATTGGTAATTTGCATAAAAAGGTTAGCATAAAATGTTGCTAATTTCCGAGGGAGAGAACGAACGGTAACTGCTCTAAGCTGGCAAAAATGTGCTCGTTAGTTGCGTTTAGGGATAGGAAAACCAGTTGACAAGCTACAAAAGGCGACAGTCAGCTCGAGCTCGAGCTCCTGGTCCAGGTCCAGGTCCACATTCTGTCCATGTGCTTGCCTAGAACGTTTACTCTCATTACTGCTGAATGCTCAACTTTTAAAGGTGGCTGTATCAGCAGAAAGAATATTGAAATACAAAAGCGTGAGCGAAGAAGAGAGAGAGGAGAGACAGAGAGAGAGAGAGGGAGCTACAGTAAGAAACAAAGGAGTATTTAGTTTAGTCTGTCAACGACTGTCAATGTGCTCTACTCTACTCTAGCTCGACTTTTGCCTGCTGAGACTGTAGAACCTTCAGGCCCAGGTAAATCAAATGATCATTAGAGTTCACTTTTAATCAAGGAATCTCAAACTGTAGCTCCAAAACTGTTAGCCAGATAGAGATAGTTAACCTAGCGACAGTACTTCATGTCTTTCCTCAGAGTAGACTAGTCCATAAACCAACTTGGCATCACACAGATTAAAGAGCTTTATTTTATTATTATGAAATTCTAATCCCTGCATCAACTAATATGCCCGCTTCACGTTTCACTGCTCGACTACGGAGCATAGCAACTTTATTTGCTTTTAAATATTTGGCAGTCTTCTCGAGTTAGTTACACAAAAGTTAAATGGCAAAGTTTTCGCTGGCCAAAAACAATTCGCGCGCATTTAACCTGAACGCAGCGCAAAATGTTGTTTATGGAGCGTAAGAGAAAGGGAAAAGGGCGAGTCCAAGGGGAAGGAGAGCTCGAGGTGTTGAAAACTCTCGCTCTTGCTGTTGCGCCCTGAAATGTTTGCAACATTTCAACATTTGAACATTTCTATTTGCGGAATGGCAGTCAGAGCCAGGGTCAAAGTTAGCATCTTGCGGAGTTTGCTTGTCAAATGTGGCATGCCCCATCGCCTCATCGCCCCAGCGCCCACACCCGACGATAATTAGACAGCAGGAGGAGGACACACACAATGTGTTGAATGCCAGGCCAAGACAAAGCTCGCCATAAAAGCCAACGGAGCATGTCTAAAGCAATTTATGTATATGTGGCAAAGGCAACATTCGAGGCGTGCTCCTTGCAACTCCTCAGAGCACAAAGCGCCACCTGACATATGACAAGGCTTCGTAGCGGCAGAGAGAGGAGGAGTGGAGAGACAGAAGGAGTTGTATGTGAAGAGCAAGCAAAAGCTGACTGCACAAATGGCATAATAAGTGTGCAACTGTCTGCGAGGGCAAAGGTCGGAGGGCAGAGCCAGAGGCATGGGCTGGGCCAGCGACAGCAGGCGATGTTTGTCACTTTGACAGCTGCAAATCCAACACGAAACAATGGCTAGCAGCAGAGGGCACGGCACTGTAGGCGACGAGGGGCTGGGCCCAAACAATTTAATTGCAATTCAATGAATGCAACCGCAGTCGGCAACTGAGCAGCGCTCAATGTCCTGTGTATCCTGCGTGTGCACTGCGGAGCTGTGTAAATTTAATTGACAGCTGACTGACTGCTGCCTGCCAGAGGATTAGGCAGAGCCAGAGGCAAACTGGCAAAACTGGGCAAAAACTAACGCCAAAGGCAAGAAATAGAGATACAAAATGATAGAAAGACTGAATTGAGGAATTGAGGGAAATAAAAGGCAGTAGAAATAGGGAAAAAAAATGGGCAATAGATAATGATTGAAAAGAAGCCAGCAAAGAGACTAAGACTAGAAGCAGTAGAAGAAGAATGGCTTACTTAAAGGCAAGCTTCAAAAGAGAAAGAAAAGGAAAGAGTTGGTAGAAGTAAAAAAAAACTCTGGAAGAGCATAAGGTAACAATAAGAAAGTGACAAAGATGGAGACTAAGATTAACCTAGAGATAAAATCTAGAGGCAGTAGCTAAATCGAGGCCCAGAAATCTAAGAGATACAAGCTCTAGAGCACTGAGAGACGAGGAAAGCTAAACCCAACCAGAGATACTATAAAATTCAGGGCTATATCTAAAAATAATATTCATAATAATAACAATATTCCTGAATAATAGCTCTGAATGTTGTTTAAGGCCAGCAACATTCAGTCTCCAAGCTGAATTTATGACCATTTGAATAGGTTAGACTTCTAGTTGTTATCTCTAAGTAAGCACGGCAGAGAATAGAATAATCTTAAAACCTATATAACTGTCTAATTGCTAAATCTTTCTCATTATACTTTCATTTCTCATTCTAGTCATGCCAATTAGGCCCTGCATCTCAATTAGTTCGAGTTAAATCTACCTGATGAAAGGCTCTTCGAAGCCACATCGCATTTGGTTCAATCTTTAAGCATGGGAAAGGCATTTTAATCCCTTAAATAGAACAGCAAAGCAAGCTGAATTCAACATGGCATAAACCACACAGCCACAAGGCACACATACACACACACACACATACCTAAACACACGCATACACGCACTCAGTTGCAAAAGCTGCGGCTCATCTTTAACAGTTCACAGCATAGCTCAAGGTCAGCGCTTGATTGTGTGTGTGTGTGTGTGTGTGCGTAACACAGCTGTTATTCGCAGTGCTGCTGCCACGCCCGCTAACCGCTGCACGCACCACGCCCGCCAGCCTACTGGCCCCTCAAGCAAGGTCTAAAAATAAAAATGAATATAACTAAGCAAAGCAAATCGAAGTCCAAATGCGAAAACATTTGCACACCAGCAGCTGTTGTTGTTGCTGTTCCTGTTGTTGTTGTTGTTGTTGTTGTTGCTCGCCTATGCAGTGCGAGTCTGGCAAAATATTTATTTTGGTTTATCAATCATACGCAGCACGGCCTCAACAGATACTGGGAACAGTTGTAGCAGCAGCAGCAGCAGCAACAGCGCAAACTCCGCGACGAGCTGCTAATGGCACGTGGTTCACTAACAGCACACTTAACAGCGCATCAACAGCCTGTTAACAGCGAGCGGTGCTTTGGGCCAAGGCTAAGGCTGGTCCATGGCTTTGCACGCACACACACACACACACGCAAAACTTTGATGACGACAAGCAAATGCTTTTGGGTAACTTTTTAGTGCACTGGACCCAAAGCGAAAAACTTAACTCTCCCAGAGCTCTGAGCAGTTGGAGGCCAACTGCAGTTGACCTCACCTGCCCACTCGCCCCCTCGCCCCCTCGCCAAACTCCCACGAGTTGTGCTTTACATGCATGCTGAACAGCTACTAAAGTTCAAAGCATGCCACTGCCTGCCGAAGGCTCAAAGCCTATCGAGATTTGTGTCTGGCTGACCCCCCATCACCATCATCATCATCATCATCATCATCAACGCCGTGGCCTTGGCCTTGCCTAACCTTTGAACTGGGCGGCCGTCAGAGCTTAAGTCGGGCAGCGAGCGGGGCGCCGCATACTTTCCAGCCAATTACAAAGAAAGAAAAAGCAAATATATATGTATATTGCAAAGCCAGCTACTGTTGATTTTTATTTTAAAAGTTAAGTATACGCAGCGTGAAGCAAAACGTTGGCGTAGGCGTGGCAAGGCAACAACAGGCAAAGGCGTACGCGTTAATGAAAACAAATTAATCGCATTGTGTTTACATGCAGCTACATTGAGTATGGGGGCGAACGAGAAAGTGTGACTGTCTGTGTGCGAGAGAGAGAGAGAGAGAGAGAGAGAGGGAGAGAGAGGGAGTGGGAGGGTATTTCGTCAGCCTTTGTGCAAACAGATAAAAGCATAAAGTGTTGACATTGTTAAGAGAAGTGCCACAACAATAACAGCAAACGACAACAGTTACAAAGTGCTGACAGCAGATCAGCGACAAGGATACCCTGTGCAAAGTGGGACAAGGGGCGTGTAAGGGGTGAAGCTAAAACTGGGGATATATTATATAGGTATTCAAGTAATTATAATACTATATATAGTATGCAGGCATCGTAGGTCTTGAAGCTAAAGAAAATATAAATCCATACGGACTCAGCTGTTGATACTGATATTATTCATAACACGATATGCTATATATAATATATATTTAAAATGTTAATCACAATCAAATATCTATTTCTTCTCCCCTTTGTTGTTCAGGGTATTTGCTAGCTTGGCATTTATCTGACCTACTCTTAGTAAACTTAACTTTTAACTTCAACTTTGTTTCTTTCTCATATGGCGTTAAACTTTTTTAATCAAAACTTAACGCGCGCTCCTTGCCTTTATCTTTCTCTCAGCATATATTTGTGTATGAACGCCTTGCTCTTTCTCTCTGGCTTCTTCTCTCTATCTCCTTCTCTATCTCTTTCTCTCTCGAAATCTCATTGCCTCTTTCCCTCTCTTTCGTATTCTCTCTATCTTTCTTTGTCTTTGTCTCTCTCCATTTTTCCCTTTCTCTCTTTCTCTCTCTCTCTCTCTCTCTCTCTCTTTGTAGCTTTCTCAACTACTCTCTCTCTCTTTTTGTAGCTTTCTCAAATACTCTCTCTCTTGCTTTACCTTTTTCAATTGCTCTTTCCCCTTCACCCTTCCTCCCTGTCTGCCTTCCTCCGCCTTTATCCCATTAATGCACTTAAAAATAATTGCCAACTGCACTTCTGCATAATAATTCATGCTCGGTCAAATGTTCTGGCTCATTATGGCCAACAACAACAACAACAAAGAAGTTGGCCATCAGCGCAATTATCAACCAGCCAAATATGACAGAAACAGTGAAAGCAACAAAGCGAGACAGCCAAAGAGAGAGAGAGAGAGAGAGAGAGAGCGAGTGCTATGTAGATGTCAGGCCAAATATAGAAGTAAGCCTGATGAATGCCAAACAAGTTGACTGCCAAAGTCAGAGCCAAGTTACAAGGACAAACTTTTTGCCAAGCAACAACAGCAACAACTGCGATAAATAATGCATAATAACAAGACGAAAAGCAAAAATAACAACAACAATGGGCATGACAATGGCAATGACAATAGGAACAACAAATGTCAAATAAATTGTAGACGGCGCGTAATTTTAATTATTATGAACTGGAAAAGCGCGAACTGTGAAAATTAGACATTCATTTCGTAAAGAGGGAAATCCCATGTGGAAAAGCCAATTGCTGCATGGGCCAAACGCGACACAACGAAGACAACGGAGTCAACAAAAGTTGCTGCCATGCTCAAATGAACTTTTGTTGAGTCAGGCGAGGGAAGGAGGGAGGGACAGAGAGAGAGAGAGAGAGAGAGAGAGAGGGACAGAGAGTTGTGAATGAGTCAATGTGTGCGTGTGAGTCACATGTGCGCAGCGTTTATAAATGCTACATTTGCTTTGTTTTTTAAGCATATGAAGAGTATTTTGGCATAGGCAATGACTAAGAGCTGTTATATATGGGATATTTGTTCAATATCAATAATTATCGATAGCCAATATTAGTTTTATCGTGGACAGTGCTGGAAGCAGGACAAGTGCTGGAAGCAGGACAAGTGCAGCCACAGGCAGATCAAGTTGATTTCAAGATTCTTGTATTGTTACAGAAAAGCTTGAGCAATAGAAATTTGGCCATAATCTGACCCAACTATGCTTTGAGCAGCTGTTAGGAAAGCAGAAAAGCCTGTGATCCAGAGATACATCTTCTACAGCAACTCTCATACATGCACAGTGTAACTAACAGTCGTGCATACTCGTTTAACAGCACCCACACTTGTTTGCTGTCACATTTGCAACTGACTGAACTACATAAGGCAAAGACATTTCGCGACATGTTCCCAAGGAAGCGCACAAAAGTAGGCAACAGAAATGCGCGCGCGAAAGTAGGCAACGATAATTACATGCTACAATGGCAGACAAAAGTGCGCCTGTGTGTGTGTGTGTGCGGGTGTATACACATGTATGTATGTTGTGCGCGTCTCATGTCTGCTTGGTGTATTCAATATCAATTCATGTAAATTTAATTACGCATGCCTGCGTCCTGTTTGCATGCCCCAGCCAAACACCCAAACACCCAAACACACACACACATTGTCTGTGTTCGACTGCTGTTTGCGCATATTTGATTACCTAGTGAGCAACAGCAAATGTCTGGCAACTACGCGGCAAACTAATTAAAGTGTTCATTGGCAAGCCAAACAACTTGCAACATGCAGCACAGCATGTGGCTTATTGTTCTCGTTGTTGTTGTTGCTTTGGCGCCTAAGTTTTTCTGGCCTGGCCAAAAGTTTCATTTCGTTTTTGGCACGCATTTAGCCAAAGAGCCCGACGCGCCACTGAGCCGGCATATTATTTCGTTATTAACCGAAGGAAAGTTAAACTTTTAATGCATCGCAAATTGTTTAGCAATTAACAGTTGCGGCAACTTGTACTGTTTGGTTGTCTTAGAAACAGCAGCCAGCCAGCTGGAACAAATTATGCACGCTAACTTAATACCCTGGAATTTAGAGTAAATCTCTTTTACCCGATTCTCGCAGCAACCATTTAGAGTTTTGCTCTCTGCAGGCGCCATAATCAAGCGATAAGTTGTTGCAGCTCAAAAGTTTTGGGTAACAAAAGTGTTGCAAGCTAAACAAACTGCAAGAGCAAAGGCACGCACACCTCTCCCTGTCCTCTCCCCCCGCTCTCTCTTTGCAAAGTTTTTTGATTTGGCTTTGTTTATTGTCAGCTCAAAGTTGAAAATCCGTATCGCAAATTCGCGTAAGAACTTTTCCCAGCGCCCTGCAAATTCAAATTGCAATTCGACATTCGTTGCCAGCAGCTTTAAGGTTGAGGCATTGCAACAGCAACAGCAACAGCAACGGCAACAGCAACAGCTGTCTTCAACTCAACAATACGCATAAACAACAAAAAGAAAAGTTGGCTTTAGCTGCTTCTGTTGTGGCGCAGGCGACGAAAGCCAAAACTCGTTATCATTTAATACCAGCGAAGGCTGCGGCGAGTGGCTGCCAAAGCAACTTGAGCTATTGGCAGTGAGCACTTACACTGAGAGAAGTGAATGGTAAATATGGAATTTATATAAAGATGTGAAACAGACAAACACAAATATGAGAGCAGATATATTTACTATATATTATTGATCTTGGATATAGTCTTTTAACTTTTTGTGTGTTGCCACTGAAGCACTCTAGATACTTTCCCAATATTCAGCTAAATTTCCATTCTATCAATCTGCATATTCATTGCCAATTTCTCTCAGTGCAGCATCGTTTCAACGTCTTTCTCGTCAACACTCTTTACATTCTCTTGCTCTATTTCGCTTTTATCTGTATATTAGGCATTCGCTTGCGCTTTTGTTGCAACATTCATGCACAATATTTGCATAATACAGACTGATTGATGTTTGACTGTTGCAGGAGAGTGTGTTGCCACAGCAAGCGCAGAGGCAGACCCAGAGCCAGAGACAGAGACAGAGCCAGAGCCAGAGACTTTAGCTGGTTGCTGGTTGGTAATGAAAAACGGGCCAAGAGATTGGCAAAGATTGGCAGCCCACATTGGGCTTGAATCGTTCAAGCGGATTACAACCATTCACAACTTGTAAATATGATGCCAGGGCGTTCTACTATTTGCACAGCTACAACAACAACAACAACAAATGTTGTTAACTGGCACAAGGCAACATCAGCTACAACAACAATATCAACAACAACAACCTGGTGAAATCGATGGCCTGCTTGTGCCACACAGCCTCGACTCCATTTGCAGCCGCTGAGTGCAAATAGTTTTTGGTTTTTACTTATTGTTCACTGCCAGCCCATGCCACCCGACTCTACCCTAGATATATACTATATACTCCTTCCCTTCCCGTCGTTTGCTACAAGCAGCTGGCGCTTAGCCAATTCCCAGCATCCACAATGCTCAGCTCAGGCTGTGCTTTTTGTTTACTAACCTTAACAAAGACTTGCCGCATTGCCTCGTATTTTCCTATTTCCTCAAATGTCCAAATAAACTCGCTCTCAAAGCAAAAAGGTGCCGCAAATTCACACCAAGCTCATAAATTATGTAACGATTTATGAAAACTTTCCACCTGAAAGCGAAGCTGTGCATATAAAAACTTTCGCAAATAGTTCCCAATTTGTTAAGGACAAACACTAGGAAAGCGTCTATTGATGGAATGGATTGGTCTACTTCAACTTAAAGATATGTTGTGATATTATTTTAAGCAAAATTTAACTTTGTACAGATTATACTGATCGCAGTGGGCCTTCCGAAATTTTGAACCTGTCTCCGAGCTACACAACATATCCTTCAGTTGCTTTCGACATTTTCAGAAAGTCAACACTACAATTAGCCTCAACATTTTATTATTTTTATATAACATTTTTTCATAAATTTGTTTTGTTTTTTTTTTTTTTTTACATTTTTAAAATCTTTAGTTTTTGATATAACAAGAGAGCGAAGGCCAGCAGCATAATAATGCGCAGGCAATTTTCTGATGAGTCCAAGCTATCGGACGAGGATCTGCAAAGTTCGAGCCATGGATATCAGAGAAGTGCAACTCTGTCTCAAATAGATGCTTGTGATTTTAATCCGGTAAGTCGTAGGTCAAGGTCATATTACGTATAGGCCATATAACCCCATTCCACACCCCTTTAGCATCCGATGTTGCTGTATACCTTCGACGAAAACTATGCCAATGGGAGCAGCGTATGCTGCCAGGAGTGCGCCGAGCCGGGCGCCATAGAGGATGCTTGCAAGAAGCGTCGCAAGAAGCGTCGTTGCCCGAAACCACGCTGCAAGCCGAAGCCCAAGGGCTGCAGGCCCACCAAGCGAAAGAACCGTTGCAAGCCGAAGGCTCGCTGCAAGCCGAGCTGCAAGCCAAAGCCAAAGCCAAGCTGCCGCCGAAGCCGCAAGAAGGCAGCATGCTCCAAACGCAAGCCACGCTGCTGCCCCAAAGCCTGCTAATCCTACTCAAGCCTCTTTGTATGTATCAATGTGCGTGTGTGTGTGTGTTCGTGTGCTTGTGCGGTGTATGAATGTATGCAAATGGGGCAACAAATTTGGAGACGTTTTTAACCATTTTAACTTTTAATACATGTGTGCGTGTTTAATGTAACAAGTGGGTATACAAAATTGCAAAAAAATGTAAAAATTTAACGACGTAAAACTGATTCGAGTTTGATTGGGCAAGGCAAGGGGCAGATCTAGTAAATATATGCCATAAGGGTAGAGATTTCTTTTCACAAAGAATTTCACTTACCAAAATTAGTTATGTCTGGGAATATTCCAGCTTTTGTATCTGAAAGTAAGAAAGAGGATTATATTAGAGATATTATGTGCGCTCAAGGAATTCCCTCATTACTCCAGCTCCCTCAAATAATAGTATTAGCACTAAATCTCTACTAAATTCCCTTCATTTTCCGCGCAACTATTCACACTTTGCCAAAGTGCCACAAATACGTTTTGTCTAATGAGTTGAACTTTCGCCAGCAACAAACTGAACTGAGCTCAGCTCAGCTCAGAGCTGCTGACCCCAGCAGTTGCACCTTTTTGCTCCATAACACATTAACAGCTGCCTGGCTGCTTGTCAAGCGTTTCTCTCCCCCCCTTTCTCTCTCTCTCTCTCTCTTGGTGTGCGTCTCCCCTGGCTGGACTTATTAAATGCACTCGAGCGAAACATCAAAGTTGCCTCGATTTGTAGCTGGCTCATTCGCTTCCGCATTCCCGTTTAGGGAGCGACCTCTCAGCTGCCTCTTCATGTTTATTAAATAGTTTTACGTCGTGTGTCTATGGAGGGGTGGTTGAGGGCGTTTATTTGCATAGGGTAAAGGTTTGCCAACAGGCAGAGCTCGCCTCCTTCCTGGTGCATTGCGTTTGTTGCAATTCGTGGCATATTTCAATTTTTGCTATTGCTATGCCAACAGCTCCAGCTGTGGCTGCTGCTGCCACTGTTTGGCCTCTGCCCTTTCCTAGGCAGCACAAATATTCCTTTTCCTCGTTCTTTCTTTTTTGTTTTTTTGTGCATCTCATCGAGTGCTCTGTGGGGCTGCTTTGCTATGACAGCCTTTGATGCGCTGCTCTCGAAATGAAAACCAAACAAATGTCACGCTGATCCAGGCAGCCTCGGCTCTTGCCACGCCCTTTAAAGCACAAATTGCAAATTGCAAAAATTTTGCGCTTTGTCGTTACACAAATTGCGTATACGTTGCTACGTCAAAGACGTAAGAGCGCGTTACGACAATTTACATTTATTGCCAGCCATTTGAACCGCATAAATGGCACACGGTTCGGGGCCCGAGCCACAAAGTGGGCGTGGCAACGTTCTATTATATTATTAAGCTGACATTGGCCCCGGGCACTTGTTATTGTTGCTGTTATTGCCGCTCTGGCATACACAAACACTCGGCATGAATTATGGCTGCCAGCACAGAACGAAACGGCAGGCAAGGCTGAGCGCAAGGGTAAGAGAGATTGAGAGTGAGCGCAGATAAGCCTATCAACGGGTTGAGAGTTGCCAATTTGTTGCTTCATTGTTTGTTTTTGAGGACATTTCAAATATGTTTGGGTAAGCTTCAAGACTGAAACTTAATGCTCCAGGCGTTTTTGGGCTGTAGGGTATGCTGACGAGCTGATTAAACTGGACAGCAGATGCCAAAATGCGTGTTATATGTGTACGAATATCTTGAAATTCTTGAGAAGGGTTAGGGCGAGGTACATAGAAGAGATATCTTATCCTAATATACGTATGCAGCATCCATAGAAGAGAGAAGCTCAAGAATATCTATTTCTACTAGAACTTTAGCTACAGTCAACAATACCCAACCAGCTGCTCTCATATCTCCACTCTCTGTTCTCTCCTCTAACATAATCATATAACATAGCTAACGCACTATATCAGTTCCTCATCCTAAGAGCATTTCCTAGTCAACTTAGCTTCAGCTTTGCTTTCTGCTCTATGCCTTGTGCCTTGCACCGACCCAACGCTCTCTCTCTCTCCCTCCCCCCTTGAAGACATTAACCCAACTCAGTTTTCGCATAATGAATTTTCAACGAGGCGACGAGACAAAATTTATGAGCTTTACAAATCATTTTAGCCAACGGGCCAAATTTGTGTTGCAATGCGGGCCACACGAAAAGCTGTTAATTATTGTGTAGCCTATTAACAAAGGCAGGATATCAAGGATATCACCAGGCTAATGGCTCAGACTATCTCTCTCTCTCTCTCTCTCTCTTACTGTCACTCTCTCGCTTGCTATGTCCCGCATATGCGTTACAGCTAAGAGACATTTGCACTCGACACTTTGGCGCAACAATTTGCGAACTGTTGCAGCAAAGTTTTGTGGTTCTCTCTCTCACTCTCTCTTTCTTTCTCTAGCTGTAGCTGTAGCTGTTTCTCTTGCTGTTGGCTTTTTAGGCTGGACCGCCTGGCGCCATTTAGAAGGCACATTAATCAATTTAGCCGTCAGCAGCAGCAGTAGAAGCTGCAGCACTAGGAGCTCTAACGGCAGCCAAGCGAAACCGAAAGCTGCCTCCATGTAAATTATAAGTCCGTTTTGCTGTCCGGCTAAAAATTCGCACTCGAGTCTAGAATTCCTGCTGTTCACAACTCACTCTTTCCCTCCCCCTCTCTCTCTCTTTATTTCTATCCTTTTTTGTGCATGCTTGGCGCCAGTTTAAAAACTTAATTAAAAGCACAACAAAGCAAAAGCTGAGCCAAAAAAACTGCAACTTAAACTTGGCGCTCAACCCACAGCATTTTATTGCCTTTTGGGCGCTCAGCTCAGAGCTTTAAAAAACATTTACACACACAAACATGTTTGGCATTTAGATGCAATTAAAGTGAAACATGAAAATGGAAATGAAATTACAAATAAAAAACTTTATATATATAAATGTATGGAGAGTAAAAACTAAACAGTTATTGTTAGCTGTTGGCTCTGGAGCTTGTGTCATTGCAGCTTTTGTGCATTTGAAATTTAATTAACACTCAACACACACACACACACACACAGTGAGCGCTGCCAGTGACAGCGTGGTAAAAAAGAAACTAATAAAAACTCATTTCAAAGAGTTTTTGATGAGGCAAACGTTGCCAGCGCAGTGGACACAGCATCAACAAGCAACAGCAGCTGGCACCGTGGTAGCCGCTTCCGCTGTGCTGCCGGCTCTCTGGCTTTGCTGCTAATTCAGCGCCTGTTGCTATTGTCACTGATGGAGAGAAAAAAAACGGGGATATAGAAGGACATGCAGCTCTGGCTGCAGCAGGACGCAGCCAGCTGGGCTGCCTTTGTCTCAGCTCAGTTTGCACTACACTCTTTAGACTCCCCCCCTCTTGTTGTTGTTGTTGTTCTTCCTCTGCTACAAGTTTTACTCTAATGAATGTCAACTTGGTCCGCCACGCAAAAGTTTCGTGACTCCAGCTCCAGCTGCAGCTGCCGGCATTTTTCGCATTCGAAATTAATCAGGCAAAAGTTGCCGTTTGTTGGTCAAGTTTTATGGCCAATTATGATGGCGATTAAGCTAGTCGCTTTATTTATATGTAAGGAGCGAGAGAGAGGGAGCTCTAATTAAATGACATATTTCGCTTTTATGGACCAAAATAACAGACAAGGAAGGCGAGAGAAAGACAGAGAGAGACAGAGAGAACATCATAAGCCAATTGAAAAGATAAATCTACTCCAATTGATTAAGCGAATATACTCTTTTATCAACCCATAACAGTTATACAATAAAGCCAGCAAACTGTTAAATATATAACAGAATTAAAGGCCATCAAGCAGCTTAGTTGGCTAATGAAAATTGCAAGGCACGTGGAAATTCTAATAAATGAAAATTACCAACTAAGTGCCAAAGCAGTCAAAGCAAAGCTAAGCGAGCGCATTAAAGCACATTCTATTAACATAGTTATGCGAATCAGTCAAAAAGTTCTGCTCTTGCCCCAAAGAATTCGAAACGACGAAAATTTGTCAGCTTGTCGAGTGCCACGCCCCCAGCCGCTGTCCACTCGCCCTGTCGCCCACTCGTACAAGCCGTCAGCTGTTGAAAATTAAATGGACTTTCATTATTTATACGCTGTGATTTTCAAACAGACAGAAAGCAAACTGTCGCTGCCCACAGCCAACGTGCCCCTATCCTGCTCTGTCTCTCTCTCGCGCCCTCTCTCTCTCTCTCTCTCTCTCTCTCTTGCTGCTGTCATGTTGTCTGTTAGCTGATCCAAATATTTGCAGCTCTGAACGTTTTCCATTGGACTTTTATGAACGATTTTTGACGATTTCGATTTTACCGAGTCAATATTTACATATTGCCAGTCAGTGGATCCTGCACCACTCCACTCAAACCACCCGCACCACCCAGCAGTTGTCGTGCTGCCTCATACGTTCTGCTCACAGTTTATTGGATGTGCAGTTAACCAAATATAAATCGCATATCGAATTCTCAATGCTCGCATAGCGCATAAGCCGCTTAGCACGAAAATTACTCATACGCCTAGTTGAAATTTAGATTCCATTTTTTCCACCCACTTTGTGTACCCTGTCGAAAAGGTTTAGAAGGAGGTTTAATTTACCTGTTCATAGCTACTCATGGAATATTACGCAATACATATGCTCGTTTATGCATAGTCTTTATAGGCATTCAAGCTAAATTCTAGTTCGATTATAGGGTATTCTTCCATCTGTCATACGCATCCTCATATAGATCTATAGTTATATGTCTTCTATACATAGTTCCATTCATTCTACAGCGTATCTCACAGTCTGTCATACTTCGCCAGCCTAACTTTCTCTCATATACATTCACATATCATTCACAATATTATTGCCAACTGGCGCTAAGTGCTGAGCCCGTTTGACCCAAATTCCCTATCAACATCTTCAGCTTTAGCTCCTGCTGCAGCTGCAGCTGCAGCTTCTATAAGCCGCTGTTGTTCCCCTTTTTCTGCTTTTTATTATTTGCCAGCGCACTGTCATTTTCAATTTGGCTAATCGACACACTCGTCGCTGCTTGGCCCACATTCGTTGGCTTGGTCCACAATTGTTTTTACAAAATGGCCACGTGATTTGGCCAACTGTCAGCGAGTTGGCCAACAGTGCCGCTGCCTGGGCTGCCTGGGCTGCCTGTGACCCACATCGAAATAACGAAAGCCGCATTCAAAAGTGAGGGTAAGCCAAATAAACACCGCATTCACACATACACTAACCCTAGAAAAAACAAGCAACGGCAGCTGCTCAGCTCTTGCCAAAAACCCAAATTTTGAGGCCAGTTTGCGGTTTGGCTTGATACAAAGGCCGCTCGAATTAATTGAAAAGTGAGAGCCGAGGCCGTAAGCCAAACAAACTGAAAATTGCGCTGCCAATGTAAGCAACAATTTCAGGTTGTTTCTTTTTTTTTATTTGTAGAAAACCATTGAAACATGGCTAAAAAGGGTAGCTTTGGTTTACTGTTTCAGTATGTATTGAGTAGTTGGAAGAGAGACAGAGAGTGAGTTGAAAAAGGAGAGCAGTATTTATGTATTAAGCAGAGCTCGCAAATAACAGTTGAGCATTTTGCGTGGTCTTCGAATAACAGTTTTCACTGAGTATTTGACGAAAATGCTCGCGAGCGAGCGAAAACAAAGGGTCTTCGCTCAGTTCGCTCGCGCTCGGACTACAACCGTTTTTTTCGTTTCTCATTTGTTTCGGTCAGACCGCGAGCGAACGCTTGAGTAAAATTAAGAAAAAGGTCTTTGGGCGACTGACCGACTGAGCGACTGTGTGCGATGCAAACGTACTTTGTGTATGGTATTAATCAAAGTACGCAAAATATTCTTGCGTCGCAAGTTTGTATCTTACATTTACTAAATATTTTAATTTTTTAATGATATCAAGCTTAAACTGCCACATTTAAATGCGCTTGCAGAGGTAGAAACTCATTTTTAGCCCTACATTTCATATTAAATGAACGGCGCAGTTCAATAAGCGCAGACAATTTAAATGTATAATTAGTTATTTAACATAACAATATGCAGTATAAGTTTAGTACTAGTTAAATAACATCTTAATACCAAAAAAAAATCATTTTTTTCCAACAAGGCAAATTATTGTAAGAGTGTCAAAAGACCTTTTTCATTGACTTTTTCGGTCATTTGCTCACTTGCTGAGGCTCAGCTCGCGAACGAAAAATTTTCCGCTCGCGAACAGATGTTCAGCAATAACGATCGACGCAAAAAACCCAAAAAACAACCCTCATGTGAAGACCGATTCAGACAAGAAAAAATCGCTCTTGCTCAGAGCGAGGCGGAATATTTTCTGTTTTTCGCTCCTGCTCTGACTTTTAGCGTGACGAAAAAACGCTCAACTGTTATTTGCAAGCTCTGGTATTAAGACATATATTAGATATAGACCTCGGCGAGCTTTGCTTTTAATGTAGTTTCCATACTGTCTGCCTTTCTAATACCTAAAGACTTTAGCTGTTCTAGAACTTTGTTGCTTGAATTCTTATTCAAAATAAAACCAGAATAGATAAAATATCTCAAACTAAATTCATCTCATATCAATTTCTGTTACTATAACTCTTATTTGGCCAGTCTCTACTACAGACAACGATCTGCCGGGTATCTGCTAGCTGCGCACAGCCCACACGCCCTGCTCTATGACTTCTTCTGCTCTTTTTTCATGCATTCACGAAAGGCTGTCGACTTTCTCTGCTGCAGCTAGCTGGATTATTCAAAAAGAGCCAACGCGCTGCAATTTGTCTATTGCCTATTGCGGCTGACTTAGATAACTACACGTAATTAGATTGGCATGTCTGTGCTAGCGTGGGTGTACTAGTGTGTGTGTGTAACCCAATCGTCCCATTTCAATTGAAAACTAGCACAAGGCTCGCAACATTTCACAACTAATTCGACGCGCAGCCAATTTGAAGCCAATTGCACTAAAAAGAAGAAAAAAGCACGAACTAACTAGAGGAAAGAAAAGTTTTTTGCGAACAACTCGACAACTATGTAAGTGAGTGGCAACAACAGCAACAGCAACAGCAGCAGCAGCAGCAGCAAGAGCAACAATAACTGCAACTGCAACTGCAACAGCAGCAATATTGCTGCCACATTGAAATTGAATTATTTGTTCTTGTTGCTGTTGCTGTTGTTGTCGACTGCGAATTGCGCTGCAAAATGCGCTTATAAAACTGAACAACAACAGCAACAACGAGGACAGCAAACAACACTTCAACAGCTTTTGTTGAGCTGCACACACACACACACCTACACCCACACACACACACATGTGGAAGTCATGGCTTGTTAGAAGGGGCCGTCGCTTCGTGCATATTTCAGAACTAACAATTCCCCATTTGCTGCTGCCGCCGTTGTTGCCTCTCGCTGACGTCGCTTTTGTGCGCCGCTGGTCGAAAAAGCTGTCAAAAAAAGCTAAAAAAAAGTAGCTAAAAACTTTTCTTTTTCTTCTTTTTTTGTGCTCTGTTCGGCCACTGAAATTGATTACCGATAACGCCAAAAAGGATAATGGACTTTTGTTGCAACAGCTGCAAAAAAAGAAGGCAAGAGCTGGATGGAAATTATGGGGCAGGCGGGGCAAAGATCGAACAGAGGCGAAAAATCAAAGAGCCCAGAACAGAATGCAGCCACACAGCGTTAACGCTGCTGCGGCCATATGGAGCGCAAAAGGGAAAGGCGATTATGGTTAGCAGCGGCGACAGTGCATGAGAAGCGCATAGAGAGCTGCAACAGCTGCAGCATTTCTCATAGAAAAAATATATATAAATTTATACTCAACTAGCTACAAATTGAGTTTGCCTTTGCGTGTGGCAGCTGGCAAACAAATTTCGAGAAGTTTCGGAATACCTTGAAAGCCAATTTATGAATACGAAAACTGTCAGATAAACTTAATCCTTAACCTGAAAGCTGAAAGCTGAAAGCAAGTTTTTACAGAGATTCAATTGAGTGAATAACTCCGTGCTACATATATGTTTGTCTTCCTCGCATGAGAAGTGCATAGAGTGGAGTGTTCTCATACAGCTGTCACTAACCGCAAACAAATTTGATTGGAATTTATTCAGAGATGCTTTAAAATACCTTGGAAATCAGTCTATCAGCTAAGCCCTTAAGCTGCAATCTTCTAAAGCCTTTCAATTGGCTGACTGTCTGCTTGCTCAATTCAAAGTACATCTGCTTCGAAAAGCGCAGAGAGAGGCGCCGCAGTTTTGAAAAGAAACTCAAAGTGAGCTAGAGCTGGATACATTTGGAACTTTGCTTAGCTGCGAAACTTTTCAATACCTTTAAAAAGTTGGTCCGGCCAGCCACTGAATGATGGACCGACAGATTGCCTGACTGATCACAGCCATACACAGTCAATTCAAATGGCCAACTCTTTCCAACAGCTCATGTAGGCTTTCTCAAATGCCTATCCAAGCACTTTGCCTGCCTTTTTGCAGCACATCAAATACATTTGGTCAGCTGAAGTGAACAATTTGCTCGAGTTATTTGTGTAAAATGTGTAAATGAGTAAAAAGCACAACGATTTATCGTGTCAAAAGGGAAATGGGGGTTGGGTTACGGAGTTCGGAGCATGTTGGGCCAACATTATTTGCATAGCTCATAATTATGCCCCGCAGCTGACAGGAAGCTCTATAGCACATGTGCGCGAGGGCGAGGGTGAGGGTAAGGGTGAATGCGAGTGCGAGTGAGTGGAGCAACAACATTCGGTGGATGCTTCACTGACCACGGGCCAACGGCCACGGCAAAAGATTTTTCCTGCATTATCTGCCAAAGCAAACACAAAGGGCAGTGGGAGACAGAGTTTTTGGCAATTTGTAACATTTTGCTCATTACACACACAATGGAGCGGCGCATGTGTGTGTGTCGGTGTGTGTATGAGAGCTTCCGTTTGCATAAAAATGGCGCCAGTTAAGGGCGAAAAAAAATAAAGTAAAATAAAGTGGAATAAAAAACAGGAAAGAAAATCTAATAAAACATGTTTAAAAAACGAAGAGTAGACAAGTGAAGTGGCATTAAATAGGAGTCTGTGTGTGTGTGTGTGTGTGTGTGTGTAGGTGTGTGTCTGTTGCTAACTGCAAAAACACACAGAGCGTGTTTAACGAGCCATTTGCCGTTTTTGGCGCTGAACCTGCTAATTGAATTAGAGGCGCTGCAGGATGTAGAATGTGAACAGGAACAGCAGCAGGAGCAGCAGCAGCAGCAGCAGCAGCAGCAGAAGCTGAAACAGTAGCAGTAGCAGAAGCAGCAGCAACTGCGGGCGGCGGTTGCCCACTAAACGCTTTGGCATGCCGCATGCCTTGGGGCTTAGAGTTTTGCCCGCAGGATTCAATTAAGTGTAAGTGCGCCCACACACACACACACACAGAAAGAAACGAGCAGCACATATCAAAGGCGATAATAAATTCAAGTGTGAGTCTTTAGCTGCCACTTGTGCTGCGTTGCGTCTAATGAGCAACTTGGCTAAGATAGCAAAACTTGTCCTCGACGCTAGCAAATAGAGCTAAAGAGCTAAAGCTCGTTGACAGTGACACTTGCAACAACAAGTTGGCAAGAGAAATGTTGTCATAAAACTGCGAACGTGCTGCAAATTGGCCAAGCAAAGCAGACTCAACTGTGGCCCTATAGCGAAATATTGCGACATAAAAGAACTTGATGGGATATCTGGCTGGCATAGCTATGAAGGCGGCAATATGATTATAATTTATTATATGCGGAAATATGGTGAAATAGGTAATCAAAAGTTAATTTGAAGCAAGTAGGGAGTGCCCGACGTGGAGATACCCTGAACACTGAACGCTGTTAGATCTGATGAATAATATATTAACTCTTTATGGGCTGTATAGTCAAGATATTTATAAATTTAATATGCCTACTAAGTTGGAGGCATAACAAAAGCGCCCTAAACAAATATCGATTGGGATTTCAACAAAGTTATGGTCTGACTGACTGTAAAAGACTTTTTGACGTATATTTTTGTGATGAGCGCGGACTACAAGTAGCTGACACACACACACTCCCCCGGCATTGGCTGTCAGCTGCTGACTCAATCGTCATTCATCATTGATAAAAAATCAATGTCACGCGCCTCCCTCTCTCTCCCGCAGGACATATGTTATGCCACGCCCCAGTGTATCAATTGTCGTTTATTTTATTCACAGTTCATTATGTGCCACTGTGCGTGCAGCCAGCCAGAGGCTGCATGGGGTCCAACTGAAATGCAATTGAATTCAATGAAATTATTCGTGCTGCGCTCAACTTTTAATTAGTTATTAGGAATGTTGCCAATCGAATGATTTATTTCAGTTAATGCCAACTGCCAACTGCCAACTGCCAACTGCCAACTCTGCTTTCAATTTCAGTTTCAGTTGCAGCTTTACGAGCGAGAAAAAAAGTTTTTTCATCATCTGTTCGAATGGAATTTATCAACGAAAAAGTCACATAATGGAAAATTGAAAATTGTTTGGCCAAGCAAACTGCTCAACAGGAGCTTGGCCAGAAAATTGAGGCTATTTCATTATTAAATTCCAAAAGTGCTTCAAGGCGACGGCACAGTGACCCGTATCACGAGAGGGGAGCGAAATGGTGGGGCGGGCAAGCTTAGCCAGGGGACGGGCTGCAGAGCGGGGTAAACTGACATTTGGCGATGGCTCGTTGACTTTTTCGTCAAAAGCTGAAAATCAACTACGAGCGAACTTTTACACGCTGTACAGCTGACAGATACGCTGTACTCCTTGAGTTGTTAGAGTAGTAGAAAAGATATAAATATATAATTGATATATTCTAAAATTATTTTAGTTGTAGAGCGAACTCTTTACAGTCTGTCTTTAGTTCTTGCAGTCTTCCATTTTTGAAGACTTTAGCTCTGAGTCTTCAGTTTCGGAAATCTTCAGCTTATCAAGACTTAATCTCTTGAAGTCATTCTATCTTTTGGACTTTAACTCTCAAAGTCTTCCATTCTTGTAGATATTAATTCTTGGAGGCATCAGCTAGTGAAGTTTTTATCTCTTGAACTTCAGTACATAAAGTTTCCTACATCTATATCTAAAGCACTACAACTGTTCAAGTCTTCAGTCTCATTTCCTAACCCCAAAATCTGTACAACCACAGCCCACATGCCCATATACCCCATTTTGGGATCATCTGCCAGCAAGAGTACAAGAAATGTGAGTTGAAACCAATCAGCGTAAAAATTGTTGTCGACCCAACACAGCGACAAAAGGACACACGCAACTCACACGTGTGACGCCCTCCCTCTGTGTATGTGTGTGTGTGTGTGTGTGAGCAAGTGCTATGGTCTGCTTTGTTCAATTTCTGTAAATTGAGTCGTAATTCTGTGCAGTGTCTTGGCTTATGCTTCAGGCTTTTGAATGGGCGACAAATGCAGCGAGAGAGATTTGAGCAAAATAAGGATAGAGATTGTTGTAGATATATATATATATATATATATATATATATATATATATATATATAAATATAAACTGACATGCAAGCTTATATATATATCAATTTTATATTTGAAAAAAGTAGCGAAATTGCATTAATTTTCATGTACAAATTCGCCAAGTTGTAGCTCGCCTAACAACTTGTCGCAGCACGTGGCGTATGCGTAATTTTATTTACACTGCTTAGCACACTCGAGGGTGGCACCAAAACAATGTAAACAAAAACGTGTGCGAGAGGCCGAGGGGCAAGCAACAGCAACAGTGTGACGTGAACTGTGACAGTCCCAATCCCGTGGCTCGAAGGAAAATTGCGCCTGCGCCGCTGTGGAAAACTGTTACCAGTATTTTTGCTGCTGCTGCTGCTGCTGCGACGTAGCAGAGGCCGCTGCTGCTACTGCTGCTGCTGCTGCTGCTGCTGTTGCTGCCACAAGCAGCATGCTGGTCACATGCGATGTGGCAGCGTGGCACGAGTTCAGTTTAGTTTTGGCAGCGAGCGCTGTGCGACGTTAGCGGCCAATTTCAAAAGACGACGCAGCGTGCGTGAGAGAGTGCGTACACGTGTGTGTATGTATGTGTGTGTGTAAGTGTGTTGTGCTTAGATGAAAGTGAAACAAGTTAACAGTGGAAGCTGTTTAAAGCCAAACCAAAAAAGCTCCAACAAAATAGTAACATGTGTGTGTGGCATGCCACACAATGCGCGCTTAAAAAAAATCAATGAAAAAGCGAAAGTGAAAACACGCACAGAGAGACATACAAATATGTATTCATATACATATACAAATACAGATACAGATACAGCGCACAGCTGCTCTAATACGCACGCACAAGCGAGAGAGAGAGAGGGGGAGCAGGAGATGAGGCGAGAGAGAGAGAGCTAATTCAGCTAACATTTTTGACGTCACGAGAGCTGTGTGCGTGTGTGTGTGTCGCTCGCCTATTCACGAAATTAGCTAAACAAATTAACAACAACAGCAACGCAAAGATGAATAATAAAATGTGGCAACAAAAAGGTGTTGCATAACCTGCAGGCGCCGCAAACAACAACAAAAAAAAACAGAAACAGAAACTGAAACAGAAAACCTCGTGACTTACATACACAAATGCAGGCAGCTCTCGCTGCATGTCCTTGAACGTTGTGCATCCCATGTGACTGTCTATCTGTGTGTGTGTGTGTGTGTGTTTGTGTCAGTGTGTGTTAGTGTTACAGTTACAGTTAACCCTAGCTAAACGTGCTATGCCTTGCCCCCTTTCAACAATTGGCATTGGCACATTTTGTAGCGTGTTTATCTTTTTGCTTTGGCTTGTGTGGCATCAACAAGGAATTCACGACACGCCAACTTTGACTAGAGACTCAGCAGCGGTGGCAGTTGTCTAGGTCGCTACAGCATAGACCGTAGACCATAGACCGTAGAGCTCAAGCTGTTTCACATTTTTATGCATGTTGAACACACAGAACAGGAAACAGCGCCACCAAAGGGCATAAAAAGGCAGCTATATATATATATCATATGTAGAAACGAGGTCTGCTCTAGAAGTACAAAAAAGAATACATTTATAGGGCTCTTTAGTTTCAGCCACAAGGCAGGAAGTATGGCTAGAAATTAGATAAAGACTGCTTGCTGCTTAGATTTTGGAAGATGATTGAAGATGAGTCCAAGCTAAATTCTAATTAGCTGAACTTGTCAGCATGAGAAATGGATATGAATTCCATATGAAGACTTTATTATATATAATGTATATTTTTAGATTTCTATATATATTTTATTTTGGCAAAATTTCTCGAGGCAAACTTCAAACTTCATTTAGTTATATTATAGAAACAAATTCAAATTTTAAAAATTTTAATTTCTTTCTATAGTTCATCCCATTCAAGCGCTAAGTGCACATATCTTAAATTATATATATCCATATCATCTCTCTGAGCTCGCTTGGCTTGCACAACGCTCTATCGATTGGCTTTTGAAGCACGCTCGCTTCTAAAGGTTCAAAGGTTGCAGCTGCGTGCGTTTTCAACAACAATTTTTTTTTTTTGCGTAATTGGGTTGCAGCTTGCAACGGCCTTGAACTGTTGTGCAACCAACACACTGACGCACACGCACGCACACACCCATATCCACACCCACACAGCAGCTGCTGCCGCTGCCACACATGTTCTGGCCAGCAGCTTCTATTCTTTTGGGGCAAGAACATCTTAAAGCTTTCTGCCTTGGACACTTGCCTTATTTATGAGCTTTTGCGCCCGACGAAACCCTTTGGGAGAGGGTGGCAGGCAACGAGTTGGCGAAGAGGCGGAGGGCGCGGCACAGGACCATTAAGCAAATTGCCTCGAAATGCTCAAATACTTTAAATTATTGAAATGTGTAACCGCAGCCTTTGCAGCAAAGCGCACAGTTAAAACAAATAATGGGCCTTTAGCAAGAGCAAGAGCAAGAGCAATGCCAATGCCACGCCCCCACCCGGCAGCCCCGCTGCCTTGGCCCTGAGGGTCTCATAAATCTTGCTTAGCGCCTACAATTTTTGCTAGCTGCCCTTTTTATGGTCGCCCTCTCTTGTTGTTCCTCTCTAATATTTGCGGTGGGTCAGAGCTTAGCCCCCTTACACTCACTCTCCTTTCTCTTCCATTTAAAGCCCAAAAGGTTGCCTTGTTTAGAGCAACGTTTCTTATGTGGCATTTTAATTATTTTAAATGTTCCAAATAGAAAACTCAGCAAAACACGATTTCATTTTTTCTGCTTCTTCCTTTCTAATTTGCTTTGTTCGTTCGACCCAACCGAAAAGGTCTTAAAATTGTTTACTGAAACGTGGCCCAATTTTCATCTATTTATATTTTAAAATAAATTGGCCAAAAGATAATTTATGTTTGTATGAATATATATGCTCATTATTAATCACTTTAAATGCAGGCTTTACGCAATTGTTTTTCTCTTCACATCTTTTTGTAATGAATAAATATATACATATAGCAAAAAAAAAACTTAATTAATTGAGTTCATAAAAGTTTAATCAAGCCTAAAGAAAATAATTAAAACTGGGTTGAAAAAAAATGGTCCGATAAAATTGTCAATTTAAATTGTTTGCCTGTGTGAAAACAAGAGTAAAATTAATTATTGAAAAATAAATTTATAAAAATAAAGATTAATTGAATGTTAAATAATAAAGAAATATTTATAAGAAGAGAGAGTAACTGTGTGAGCTATAGAGAAGGTAAAGCTTTGTGCTGGCATGAAAATGTCATTTACATAAATTGCCAATAACACAGCGATTGACTATGATGAGAGAAGAAGATACTAGAAACAAAAGGAAATATATTTAAATTAACAATTTTTCATAACTATATAAGTTGACTTTTGATATATATTTCCTTTTATATTATATTATATGATCATAAATCTTCTCTATAATATTTGCTTGTATTCCTTAAGAAATCCATAAATTTCTTCTATCTGTGTTATTTATATTCTTTTATATAAAATCATTCATTTATTAAATTTTATTGCTCAGAAATAATTTCGTAAATTAGTTTGATAAGCTCACAGTGCCACAGTCTACAGCAATCGCCTGCTCCCTATATATCTGCCACCCACAAATTCGAATATATTCAAATGTTTCAGACTCGACCAATCGCACAGCAAATCAGCCGCAAAAAGTGTTTTAAGCAAGATTATGCCAAAGCAGCTGCCACTTTCATGCCTGTCCTGTCTCCCACTCTTTCGATTGCTGCCCTTATCTCTCGACGACAAACATAAATAATTTGCATAACAACAACGGCCAACAACGACAAAAATAACCGAAAAATGTTTGCACAATATGCATAAATACATTAAAATTGTAAATAAATGAACAAAATTGAATTTGCGGGTGTTTATTGGTATTTTTTTGGTGTGGGCCAGAAAGCAGAATCAAATATGCATATGGTAAAATGGTAAAACTTTGGCCAGCAAACCAAATGCGCAAAGGCTAAATAAATAACGAGTGCAATTACAATAAATACATATATACATCTCTACTAAGCAAATAACTGTATCGATGACTATAACTATATATGTCGATCTGTATATCTGTAGCTGTATCTGCGTCTGTTTTCATAACAAATTTATCAACAATTCGCAGTGAAAATACACAATAAGTAAAGTTATCAATATATATATACACATCATATTCAGCCAGTGAGTGATAAACAACAACTTTTGGTGGCCAGCTTAACCATGCGCCACTAGGCGTATACGTAATTAGTGTTAAGTGCTTCGCATGGCAAAATGAGTAAGTAAATTGTGCTGCATTAAACTCTAATTACAACATATATTGTAGTATGACAGCTTTAAGTAGCTCAGCAGCTTAGCTGCTGCAGTTGAGAGCACTTCTCAAGTGCCCAATTGCAATTGGCTGCTGCTCAATTAATACCTAATTCGATTACGATTATAAATCAATATTGCGTATACGCAATCGTACGCAAAATTGGCATTAGAACATGGCCCAGGCTCAATTGCCCGAGAACAGTTTTTGTCTAAAGTTTACCACAAATATCATTGTAAATCAATTTACTTAAATGCTTCGAGATAGGAAGAGGACTGACCAACTAGCAGTTACCCTGTTTAGCTAGCTGCAGATACCTAAATTGAAACTCTAGGACTCTGACTCCAAGATGTACATTACTCTAATATGCCCCACAAGCCAGCCATCTGCAGTGTGCACAGGGTACCACATGGAGCTACAACTAAGCGCATTAGACTTAAATACTTGACAGGCAACCAGGAACCGGAGTCGTAGCCGTAGCCGGGGCAGCATCGGCAGCAGCAGAACCTGAAGCAGCAGCAACAACTCAAGCAAAACAAAAGTTGAAATGCTGCTCGAAAATGTTGCAAATAGCAAACAGATAGAGTTAGAGCGAGATAGAGCGAGAGAGAGAGAGAGTGAGAGGAGAGAGCTGCCCCTGGGTTGGCAAATAAATGCCTGCTGGCCTGAGCTTTTGCCTGTCATGGCTGTCAGTTGGGCAATATGCAGGGCTTTTCATTGATACGCCTGTCTGACGCTCAATGTTTATTGCATATCAATTAGACAGAAGGCTGAAGGCCTGAGCTTCAAATGGCCCCAATTTGTGGCAGCTGCAGGGCATTCGTGGTGTAGGAGGGTCAGGGATCGAAAAACGTGCACAAAACTTGCCAAAGGATTCAAGGATGTGGTGCGAAAGCGCCTCTCGGCGCGCCGTATGCGTTGTATGTGACCTGTCAAAATCCACTTGAGCGCAACATAATTTCCACGCTAAATGAGTTCAAGCAGCAGCCGCCTCTGGCCAAACACAGCCACACCACGCCCACTGACAGATGCCCTTTTACTAACACTTCTACTTCTACTTCTACTTCTACTCCTGCTTCTGATTCTGATTCTGCTTCTACTTTTTCGTGTTCAGCTCGCACGTGTGCGCAATTAAAAATGCAGCTTGTGGTTGTCGGCCAAAGTTGCCTTTCACACTTCCACACAAAACGACTTGGCTCTGTCTCTGCTCCAGTGACACAAAAAGCCAGCTGGAGATGGAGGCTGTGTGTGGCATGCCTCACACAGAGACACACACACACACACACACACAGCTGTTTTAGCTGCAACTCTGCAAAAGCATTCATTTGGTGCACAAATTTTTGCTGCTTTTGTAATTAAATTAATGCCCGGTCTGGTCTGGCAAATTGCATTGGGCATCACGCGGCGTATACGCAGTTTCTCTTCTCCTTTTATGAAAACTGTAAAAGACAGAAATCAACGACATTGTGCCACAACAAATGGCACAAAGTAGCGGCAGCAGCAACAACAATGAAGAGAAGATGATGGAAACGAAGTTGTTCGACTACTATAAGATACCCTGTAAATAGCCAAAAGTTTCCCTCTTATTGGCAAACTTTGAATATCTTCCAGCTTGCATATCTTATCATATTATCTTCAACTTATACGCCTTTCCATTATAAATACAGGGTATTCATGCATATATATATATTTATATATAGAAACCGACACGCAAGCGGCATCCAAATCCCTGACCTGATTTGGCAGCTTCTTCAGCTGGCAGCTGCTCTGCTTTTCTTTTTTACTTCAGCCGCTTTTCCTCTTTGACGGCCGTTGCCACTGCTGCATTGGCTTTTGCTTTCGTTTCCGTTTTTAGTTACCTTCCTGCTGTTTTTCTTCCTGTTCGCTATTTACTTTTTTTCCCCAGTTTTGTATGCAAACTTTCCATTTTTATTTATATTTCGCCAAAAATGTCGCCTATCTGTCTGGCCTGCTACAAAGGCAAGTGGCTTGCAGCTGCCTCTTCTATCACTCTCATTTCTCCCCTGCCTCTCCCCACTTTCTCTGTCTCTCTCTCACACACACACTTACAAATAGCATTAGGACGTGCCCAACTAACTGGCCGTGTCCTGAAATGCCTGCCTCAAATCTATTTTTAAGTCAAAGCGAGTAGTTATGGGGTCAGCTAGACTATGATATACCCTAACTAAACGCAGAATTGCCTGAAATTTCTTTCCATAGTCAAATTATCATCACATTTTAGGTGTATATTTGTAACAGCTTTGTTACAAATATATTTAATTACAAAAATTTATATATTTCCGACAACAACTCTTTGTTCAGTTATTTCAAATCCAAAGAAGCCCAGCTTTAAGCAAATTTGATTACCATACTTTTATAGCATATTTATAGCACATCATATCGCATGGCCACATGAATGTTATTCATGTTTTTATTTTGGTTATTTTCTGCTTCGCCGAGTGCAAGATCAGCCCAGTTTCAGGGACTGCACCATAAACATAAACTCGCATAATGCTCGACTAAATAAAACAGCAGCCAAATGACACGTACAACTGCTGGCAGTGTATGCCAGTAGAGAAAGAGACAGAGAGAGTGAGAGTGAGGAAGAAGGGAGAAAGAGAGACAGAGGGGTGCTACTACATAGCGTACTTGTGCACATTTTGTGCAATTTACTGCGACTTTTGCTTTTGGCTGTTTTGTTTTATTTCGTTGCCTTTTCAGGGCATCGATTTTGTCGCTGACAATTTTTTTGCTGCTTTGTTTTATTTGTTTGTCTCCTCTCTGCATAAAAGGGAATTGTGTCAATGAAATTGTTGTCAACAGTTTTCTCTTTCGCTATTTTATTCTGTTGTCTTCGAGCTAAAGCCGGCAAATTACTCGAACAATGCAGCAGTGCAAGTGCAGCACTTTAAAGCCATCAAGTTGGCAAATTATCAAAGTTAATGAGTCGTTGTTTTAATTAAAAACGAAGCAAGGAGAAGGTAATTCATAATGGAGGAATGAAAAAAAATACACTAACTTTGAATGACAATAGAGAAATATGCTAAATATTAATAGATAGATAGAGAGATAATAGATAGATAGATAGATAGATAGATAGATAGATAGATAGATAGATACATAGATATACCCATTCTATTGGTAATCTATATCAAATATACAAGATAAGAAAACCATTTAAGTGTTGTTAGACGTTTTTCAACACTGTTTTATCAACATATGAAAAGATATGTCTAATTTCCAACTATTTATCTCAGCAAAAGTGTATCTGACAGTCGTTGCACCACTTACTCGTTGGCACACACGTCGTATGAGTAATAACATGTCTGTCTGTCTGTCTGTCCGTCCGTCTGCCTGTTTGTTTATATGGCTCTCAAATTGTTTACCTACACACACACACACAGACAGCAACTCAGCCACACCCACTCAGCGGGTCACAACTGTTTATGTAAATTTTATGCGTTCGCTGTTGCTCAATAAAATGCAATTGCAAATTTATACAAATATCGTGAAATTATTATTGTGCTTAAATCAACGAGTCCTGCGCTGTGCTGTCAGCCACGTTCTCCATTTAATTGTTGTGTTGTGTGGTGTATGAAATATGACAAGCGTAGGCAAATAACAACCAACTCCAATGCTCCTCCCCCTCTCTCTCTCTCTCTCTCTCTCTATCTCTCTCTCTCTCCCTCATTCTCTTCTTAACTGTTTGTCCTTTCTGGCATTATGTGCTCATTTTTGCTTGTACCTCGGCGTACGTGAGGATTTCATTTCGATTGTGTGCCTGCAACAATGGGACGAACTTAATGGGCAACAATTCTTTGGTATTCTTATTCTTATACGCATATCCTATTATCCTGCCACACACATACATATATGTATATCCTGTAGTTGGCATTCCTTTACTTGGCACGTTTGTAATAAGTTTGTAATAATCAGGCTGGCTGGCTGGCTGCTTGGCTGGCGCACAGCTGCCTTTTGTCTCTCTGCCGCCAGCTACAGCTACAGCTTTATCCTTGTAGAGTCCTTCCTTTGGCGCAGTTGTGCAGCAAATAAACAAGTTTTGTGCCCGCTCTCACGCTCTGCGCTCTTCGGAGCCTCATTGGATTTTATAGCCAAACGCAATTTACTTTTATTTATGGTTACATTCACTTTAACAACAACAACAACAACAACAGAAACAACAAAATGCATTTTCTCTCGCCTTACAACTCTATTTATTTGCCTTTCAAAAAATAAACTGCGCTCTGATTTAAAATTAAAATGGCGCAAATTCCATAAATTAAATGCAAAACAAAATATATAAATTAATAAGAGGAGAAAAAAACGTAAAAAATATCTTTAAAAATTGCATTTAAATTGCGGAAAATGCTGCTCTTGACTTGTCGAGAGAGAGGGTGAGTGCAGAGCGTAGAGTGCAGAGTGCGAGAGCAACAGTCGCTTGTTGAACTCATTTCGAAGTCATAAACTTGGTCACATTCAAATTAAAATTCAACTTTTGCACACGCCTCGAGTGGCAACAGATGCCTCCGGGAGTACTTGCTACTTGACTACTCCAACAGCACCGGCTGCAGCTCTCTCTCTCTCTCTCTCTCTCTCTCTCTCTCTTTCTCTCTCTCTCTGGCCAGCAAGCAGCGTCTGACAAGGCTCGAACCGTTTTTAATGAGATGCTCGAATGAAGTTGAGAAGGTGACACGTTCAAAATTGAGCACGATCTATTCTAAAAAGAGCTTGTATATATTCGGTATGGCAAGCGCAGAGCATCGAAGATATAAGAGAAGATATAAGAGAAGATTGCTTTTTGTATTCCTTCATCTCTACACACACACTCTAATATTCTCTCTCACATACACTCACCACTCTCTACCACTTAAAGTTTTCTGACTTGCCAAAAATTTGTTTGAAATATCGTAAAAACTGAAATGCAACACCTGCCACTGCAGCACCCCAGCTCTCGCCCCAGCTCCAAGCCCTGCCTCTACCAGTTGCAAACTGCAGCTCCACTTCAGAGCTCGGCTGCTTAACAGCTTCTTGCTGTGACTGCTTTTTAGAGTTCTCTCTGGGTTTATTCAACCCACTCGAGCCGCCGTCGCCTCGATTTGGGTCAGCTGCTAGCGAAATGAGCTGGCCTCTCGATGCCGATAATGGCCAATCCAAAATCGATTCAGGCCAAATCGCTTGCACTTTTCCACACACACTCATCTAAGCAGCCTCTTGAAATTGCACTCTGCCACGCCCACTGAAACTGCCTGCTTCTAATGCTGGCTCGCAAAAACGTATGCAAACGCTTATTTTATGGCCACAATTTTGCGTGTGTCGCAGCATGTGTTGTGTTGTTCTCTCACTCCCCATCTGTGTTTGTGTGTGTGTGTTGAATCTGTGTCAACTGCCACGCCTTAGCTACCAGCCCCTGGCCATCTACCAGTTGCATGTTGTTGCGGTGCCTGTTGTTGCATGTTGCGTTGACATTTCCAGCTTTTTTCTACTTTTCTCCTGCCTCTCTGACATTTTACATTTTACAGTAATTCCTCTGCTATGTAACTACCCCCCACCCCTGCCTCTTTATGTCCCTTTAAAATCGGTGCCCTGATTTAATAGCCCGGCATTTTGTTGTTCCCGTAATATGCTGTACAGTTAGTTCCCTATCAGATCAGATCGCCATTTAATGGTTCTTTATGCATAAGTATAGACTGTAATCTGAAGCGTGCATGAGCAACACTTTTTGTGCTTGGCTCAAATGAATTCTTGGAATTCAACTATGTTTTGCTTGCTCACAAATTCCTAGCTGGACATTATATCTAGTGCATTTCCATGTAAAATGTAAATTTAATTTTGGTATTTGACAATTTTGCAACAGCTCAGAAATTGTTTAATAACAAAAGAAAATAACCTGCAAGTAGGAACAAGATCTAGTCGGGTCTGTCCAACTAGACGCTACCTTGACTCCAGCGCAATACTGAAATCCCAATCCCAACTTAAAGCTTCAATAATCCTAAGCCAAGACAATAGCGAAGGCTAAGCTGCAGCAACCTTCACTCTAGCGTATTAATCTCGCTCTCCCCTTTCATAATTTATTCAAAATATTATTATATTTATTTTTTAAATATATCATAAAGTTCACTCCTCTACAACCACATGCTTAGCACTCATTATCATTGCTGTGCAACACTCATGAATAGCTTTGAACTGCGCTGAAATAGTTGTTAAAAAACATGACGCATGTTAAGTGCGCGAACAAAGCGCACCAAAGCAGCTGAAACAAAAGGAAAGCTAAAAGGGGAAATATGGAAAATAGAGAATGTAAAACGTAAAACCGCAATCAACATATGCGAGGTCTAAAGTGGAGCAGAACCGAGAGAAGCGCGAAGCGCGAGGCGCTAGCTTTTTGAGCTTTGCCGGCTGGCTTTAAGGCTCGCCTCAGCGCCCCAAAGGTACGAAATGCCACTTGAGCTCACGGCATTTTGCTGAAACAAAGGCAGAAAGAGAAAAAATTGCATTCAAACGATCTAAAAAGGAAAAGTAAGTGTATTACGCTGCATGTTGCTCGACTAGAAGATACCCTGACTATAGCAATGAGTGGATAAACAATCAATATTTAGAATTTGATTAGAAGGAATGCGAAGCTTCCTTCTTTATCTTTCTCTTTCTCTCTTTTTCTTGTACATACTTCTCATCTCTTCCCTCATCTTGGACAAACTTCCTTCTCTGCTACTTCAGTCTAAATATTGATACATAACAATCGATAGCCAGGATGCAGCTCCAGCCCACCTCCTTTCCAATATACCTCTCTCCACCTACTCGCATGGGGTACACAAGCAGGCGTGGCAAGAGTGCTGCAATACTTGAAGCCCAAAGCATTCAATTGCATTGCAGTGCAGTGCAGTGCAGTGTGTGTGCGTGCGTATGCAGGCAGAAAAAGGATACCAAAGGATGCCAAAGGATGCCAAAGGATGCGAGTTGCAAGTGGAAGCCGCATCACTGACTGGCAAACATATATGCATTTAAAGCGCTGTGCAAAAACTCATTAGAGCCGCTGACAGCCAAACTCAAGCGTCAAGGATACCAAATTGCAAATTTATAATATCCGTTCAGAGGACGAAAGAGAGAGGGAGAGAGAGGGCGTCGAATGAGAAGTGTGCACTTAGCACTTGACTTCAATTGCTTGTTGATGTTTTAGCAAAAGTTATCAACGCATATTCCAGCTGAACAGTCAGCCCACTTGCAGGACATTTAAAGCTGGGCTAACATTTTCATTCTATTAAAAAGTTGCCAAGTGGCTGCAAAAGTGCAATGCCAAGCCCATTAGCTCTGTGCTATCTAGATGTCGGCTGTACGAGTGTGTCTGTGTGTGTGTTCGTTCGTGTCTCGTAAGCAACTTCCTGTGCAGCAGCATTAGCAACACTTAAGGACACTTTTGCCGGCTACTGGCAACAGGAAGCACAGAGCAAGCAAAACTCTTGCCAGCAGCCCGCACAATCTAAGTATACCCCTCTCTACTCTCTCTCTCTCTCAGCCCGCCCCTAGCTGGAATTCTACATTAAGTTAATTTGCAACGTGCACAGCAAGCAAAAACTAAGCAGCAGCTGAAGGAGCAGGCAGGCAGGCAGGCTGGAGGCAGAGGTGGCACAACTCCTGCCAAGGCTATACTCATTGCAGCAGCGGGTGGCTGGGTGCCTCGGTGCCTGCCTTGTGTCATCGATGAGCTAATTTAACGCTGATTTACGATGATTGGCAGTGCAGTCACGGAAGGATAGCCAAAGGATAGACAACACAGGATACGCCCACTGATTGAGCCATCCACACAATGCGAGCCATCCCTGTGCAGTGCACGCGATGACCTTAAAAGTCACTGCAATTGAATTGACACTTTCGTCACTAACCAGCCGAGATGTCCTTTATGTGTCCTATATGGCTATACGGCCATAAAAGGCTTCGTTCATTAGTCCAAAGGCAAGGGTTTCATTTTACACGAGGCTATCCAATTTCTGTGTGTGTGTGTGCGGTTGCCTATAGCAAACCACAGAGAGAGAGGGGGACTGACAGATAGTGGCTGGGCCACATGCCCCAGCTCAAGCAAATTACAATTTAATGACAAATGATTCACAATGTTGCTCAACTCCCAGCAATGCGAATAAGTCCTTGTTTGCGCCTCTGGGGCTCTTTAATGGATCATTTTTGGTTTAATTACTAGTAAAATTACTTTGTAGACAGACTGAGCTTTACTACTGCAACTAGAGCTGACTGACTTTATATATATCAATGTTTAACTCGTGAAGAGATTTTATACAAGGAAACCCAATATAAATGCATTCCACATTCCAGATTCTCATTAAAACTGTATCGCAATTTCTTGTCATTTTTTATGGAGCAACCGCTCTCACTTATAGTTGCGTTTGCTTTTGTTTTATTTGCCGTTCACTCAACCAATCGACCTGGCTTTCAAAATAAACACAATTGTTGTCTTCAACATCCGTAATGACCGCAATCACTTTTTATTATGCGCCACGCCCCCATTTCCAAGCAACCGTCCTCCCCAACTCCCCCTTCGCCCAGCTATTTGTTTGTTTGCTTGGCTCCGCTGTGGCAATTGGGTACGAAACGTGTTCAAATTAGGACACGACAGTGGACAAATGCAGCTGGCGACAGTCACGCAGCTGAAGCAGGTCCTTCGTGATGCGGAAGTGGCAAAAGCAACAACAACAACAACAACTGCAGCAGCAGCTTCAAACAACAACAACAACAAGCCAAGCGAACTAGCCAAGAGCCACTTACTTACATTCATAAGCCACAAGCCCAGCAGTTGGGAATCCCGCACAAAATCCTCGACACGCGCCTTTTGCTATTTACTCAGCGGGCAAAAAGGAGCCAAGCGAGCGGGTTAAAAGCGCCAGGGGAGTGGGCAGGGTGCCGCCTGCATTGGGTAGCCAAATGACAGCCCGCGGGGCAAAACAGCTTCCACTCATCAGCACAGCTCCAGCTCCAGTTACAGCTGCAGCTCCAGCTCCAGCTGCTGCTTCACACTTCCTGCTTGACAGAATGACTCCAGCAGCTAACCAGGCAAAGTCCTTTACCCTTATCCCAAACCCTCTTCCCACCCGCCACTTCGTCCTTATCAAGTGCCATTTTTCATGCAACGACACACCACAAAGTTATACCCCGGCAGCTGCACAGCTGCGCTTGCATTGTCTTCATCCTCTGGGCGTCGCCTTTCACACATGCTGAAGATGCCAAAACAGACAAAAGGCAATGTCTACCCCACGCCAGCCTCGCGACTCTTTATCTTTTATTATATATATCTATGTATGTGTGTGTGGAGCCACGCCTTCCTTTCCCGCCGCCTGTCAATTGCAATTGGCTGCACTGCAGCTGATTCGATTTGCCTAATCCGTGCGTTTAATTGGCAAAGCTTGACGCCAGCCACATATATCAATGCTCTCTGCCTCCTGTGACTACTCTTCTGGAGCAACAGAAACAGCAGCAGCCGGAGCAGCCGGAGCAGCTTATCTGCGCGTCCGTTTAAGCTGGCTTTTTAACCATTGTTACCCAGCCGCAAGCTGACCTCCTTTGACTCTTCTTCTTTTTGAGAAAAAAAAGAGAAGAGTTGCCATTCAGCTGCACCAGCCAACAGGCAACCCACTCGGATGTGCTTCACATGCTCCAATTGCTGCTCCGCCTGCTCCTAAAGCTACACTCAGCGAAAAGCTAATGCAGTTGCACTTCAATTAACTCAGAAATCTAATAACATAATATCAAATCTTATAGAAAGTATTAACAACTTTATTCAAGCTTCTCTCTCTCTCTCTCTCTCTCTTTCTCTCTCTCTGTTATTTATAATCCTCTCAAGAATCCTCTCAATTATTGTCCATTAAACTCTTGAGTACTTCGAGTTTTTTTCACAGTGCATAGCCCCGCCCCCTGCCGCCGCCCGCCGCCTTTTGCCACTTCAACAACTTTTAGCATTAAATATGTGGCCAGCACTGTGACACGCCCCCTTTTGGCCTGCGCGCGTCGAGTTTATGAAAAATATTACATAGAGATTAAAGTTTTTGAGCTGAGTTTTACCTGGCTGCTTGCCCATACAATGTGCAGCGGGAGCAGGGGCCAGGGGGCGTGGCCCATTGTTGTTGTGGTTACGGTGGTTGCTCTTGTTGCTATTGCTGTTGTTGTTGGCAGCTCTGACATAGATATTATTGTCTTGGCTATGCTCCCTGAATCGTGGCGCTTCTTGCTGGACCTCTGGCCTCAAATTTATTATTTTTCCGCCATTTTTTTTCATTCTTGTTGTTTTCGCTTCTAATTTAAGTGCAATGTGTGTGGGTGGGTGTGTATGTGTGTGTGTGTGTGTGTGTAGTGTTCCTATTTACATATCTGCCATATTGTGCTGTGCTAGTTGTTTTTTTGCGAATATTTTTCCATATCTTTTTGCTGTATTTGTGCATTGTAATTATTTAAAGTGGTTTTTGTTGCCATCATGCTTTCCGCCCGCTGCGGCGTGGCAGTGTTGAAAAACGCTGAAAGGTATTAAAGTTAAGGCAATCCCTAGGCGAATCGCCACAGTTGCAGTTGCAGCTTAGTTCAAGCTGCTCTGCTCAGCCAGCAACTCTGAATGCAAAAGTTCAAAAGGGATTATAGCAGTTCCCGAGCAGAGTTGATGAATGGCCACAGAGAGAGAGAGAGAGAGAGAGAGAGAGTTGGACGGGGTGTGAGAGAGAGGGAGATATATGTTAGCTTATCGTTTATTAAATACGCTTGGCATTTATGAAGAGTTTTTAAACCGTTGTTAGCTGTTTATAACATAAATATAAAATTTGAATATACAAATTTCTTTTTTTAATAAATTTAAGTTTTTTTTAGCAACTTTTGATGCTGGAAATAACTACAAAACATTCTCAAACTAAGTTTAAACAGTGCATTTCAAACTTTTCACATCTAAGTTGTTTGCTTCTGTGAAAAGAAATCAGAGAACTATGCAAAGAGAGCGAGCACTTTTTTAACGTAAACAAGAAAACTGTTTGTGTTGCTGTTAGACAAGATTACGATGTGGAATCTGTATACATATTCATATATCTATCCATACATATATACATCCTTTAAAATTGCATGCTTGTAAAGGGTCAAAATGCTGCATTTCAGCTTGCGTTCAGCGACTTTTTGCTGACCGCAAGGATTCAGGCAGCAGCTAGCGTTGACAAAAAGGTTAAGCCAGAGGAAGGGTGGGAGAGGCGTTAGGGGTACCGTTAGTAATGCCCGCTATATGGCAGTTGCCAGTTGGTTGCCATAATTCAAGCCACAAAACTGCAGTTGACTGCAACGACCTCAGGCGGCAAGCTGAGCTATGGCTAAGCTAAACCGAGCTAAAGGTTGGGGGCGTGGCAGAGAGTTTTTCGGGGATGTGGAGGGAGTGACAGCATGCGTGCGTGCGTGCGTGCATCCATAAAGTGCGGGAACTCTTTCGCTCGCTCTCTCCCTCTCTGTGGATTCATTTCCTCTGCCAGTTGCGGCTGCTGCTGCTGCTGTTGCTGATTGATGGCTCCACTTGGGCTAACTAAACGGATTCACATTTGGATTCACACTCGCACGCACACGCAGTTTGGGCAAGTTCTTTAGCATTCTGCTGTTGAAATTTAATTTCCCCAAGCGAAGCTGAGATGTTGAAGCAGCGCACGCCTAATGAGCTGAGTGAGTACTTACACAAAATTAAGTGTTGTCCTACTTCAGGATGGGGGCGGCGCGCTCTACAGCTGACTTGGCAAACATGCCTCAAAGTAGCAGTCAGAGATAAAGCAAGAGACAGAGCTAGAGAGAGAGAGAGAGAGAGCAGCGAGGTAGGAAAAGGAAAAGCGTAGAGCGACACAAAGGAAATGAAAAAGTAGCGCGCACACACAACAACAGAAAAAAAAACACAAATACGAGTCAAGTAAGAAAAAGAAAAATATAAGAAAGAAAAAAACAGAGGAGAAATATGTACGACAAGTGAAGTGGGAAAAACATTCTCATGTTCATTCTCTCACTCCAGCTCGCCCTCTCTCTCTCTCTCTCTCTTCTAGTTCGCTGTGACAAGTTGTTGTTGCTTTGAAATCATCATAAAGTTGAAGATAAGTTTTCTTTTCATTAAAAAAAGAAAGCAAAGCAAAGCAAGGCAAATAAGTGTGCGGCAGGAGTCTAAATAGAGCCGACTGAGCGATGCTCTACAATTGCTTAAACTTTGTCAAACTGGCTTTTCAATGCCCAGTTAGTATTCTAGAAAGAGCTCTAAGTTTTAGTTCTATATGAATCGCAAAGTGCCTCTAAAACTGTATATATAAACTACATCCAGCCTATCAGCATTCAAGGCCACACTCTCAACCAATATACCCCACTTAATATGCTCTACAGCGCATTTAAAGAAAGCACAAAAATGGGCAATGCCCAGGCGGGCAGGCAAACAGACAGATGGACGCACGTACATACGGTACGGTACGGTTTGAGGCCGGACGTAATGCTCCGTCCCCGGAGTCGTTACAGCGTTACGATGTAGGTTCAGACGCGACAGGAAACAGGCTCAAACGACAGCCGAGGACAGGCAGATGCTTGCTTTAGTGTTTCCCCCCAGCTGTGAGTAGGGCAAAACAAGTTGTTTTGTTGTGTTGTTTGGCCGTGTGTTGCGCTGTCAACACGCAACACTGATGCCCGAAATTTAACAACATTTTACAACACTTTACAGCACACTTTTCAGCACTGACTCACACTAATTCAATGAATGCACGTGGTAGCTGCTTGGCTTGGCTCGCTGCCGCCTGCCTCGCTTGGCGGCTGTCCAAAATGAATCTGCTGCAGCCGTAGCACCAGCAGCAGCACACGTAGCGAGAAAAGTTGACATAAATCTGCATAAAATATTCGCATATGCAAAACCATAAAAATAAAACGGAAAAAATAGAGAGAAAAATGAAAAAAAAAACTGAAACTGAGGGAAAAGTGTCGACGCTTAACTGGCATGTTCGCCAACACATGTGCCAGGTGAACTACAGGTGAGAGGGAGACAGAGACAAAGAGAGAGTCCGAGAGGATAGGAATAACTCAGCTGCTTGACTGGAGCAGCAGCCTCAGCAGCATCAGCATCAAGCACTGGATGCACCATCAGCTCAGACAAGCATTGAAAAATCTGTAGAAATTATGCAAATACATTTCAGCAATCACTTAACTGTGGATACCACCAATGGAATGGAGAATACATTGAGGATATATATATATGTAAAGATAGATAGATAGATAGATAGATAGATAGATAGAGAGAGAGAAGAGATACGTTACGTTAAGGTTACGTTCAGCTTAAGCCATACAAGCCGCATTGGCAACGACATGCAGCCAAGCTAAAACAGTCAACAAGATGACTTGAAACTTGATGCAATTTTCAACTTTAAGTGAGAACTGGGTAAAGAGTGCTTGAGACTGGCATCAGAGACTTGCTTGCTAACTTGATGAAGTTCTTAATAGCAGTCTTGCTTAATGATTTTATATGAATTTCATATATATGCCCTAAGGCCTAAATATCTATCTGATCCACTTAGCGCGATTCCACTGTATTGCTACCCGCATAGAATTTTAAATCCATCTTCTCAGCATCTCAAGATGCTTTCATCTGAAACCTCGCCCAACATTCAATTAGGCCCCAGCTAATATTTCCCAGAACTCGTCTTCCTACTCGCCTTCTTCTTCGTTTTTGCCTGCCGCAATTCAACCACGCCCCTTAATTAGGCGTAGATAAACAGCAGCTTGATGCATTGTTGTTATGTCATGCCGCACGCATGTGCCACAAATTGTTCACTGTACATTAAACAACAACAAAGGCGGGCAAAAAGGGTTTGGCGACCCAGCCAAGTTAACATCTTCGTCTTCCTACTCCCACACACGCTGAGCTATAAAGTCAAAGTCGACGCATATGACAGAAAGCCTTGCGCTGAAAGGGTAAACAAATTCAAGGCAAAATTGATGACAGGGCACACACATATCACACACTCACACACACACACACACACGCACACACACACACACTCACTCGTCAGCAGTTGTGACATTGCTGTCATCTTCGTCAACTTTGGCAAAGGTTGAACTAACACTGAAGCAACTGCCAACCACAGCAGCACCCACCCGCAACAGCTCCTAACCCACTTCACAATTTTTTTACAGAATTTGGATTAAGTGGACTTTGCTGTTGACGCAGTTGTCTGGCCCAAGAGAGAGAGCGAGATGGAATATTTGCAGGGGTCGCAGCTCTAAAAAAAAGTTCTTAAGAGTTTCGAGCGCTGCTTTGCATGCCTCACGTGTGTGGGCCCAAAAGGTGGCTAAAGAGCTGGTTGCAAGCTGACACTAGTCGCCACCAGCCACACTCACTGTCTGTGTGCGCAAATATTTGCCAACGTGTCAATAACCCGCCCAGTGATTTATTTCATATTTGGTCTGGCTTATGAGTTTGCCTTGCCACCCACCTCGCCTCGCCTTCAGTTGGCACACGGCTTGCAGCAGCATTACGCAGCTTGGAAATAGTTTTACGTTTAAATGCCAACCATGGGCCGCCTGTCAATGACATTTGATATTCAGAATCGCGGGGGGATGAGGGAAAATACCAGCAGCAGGCTAAGGAGTGTGAAACAGATTTCATAGCATACTTATGCGGGCAGCGACTGATGACATTTGCGCCACGCATTGCAGCACTCTGGCAATTGCAGCCGCAGACGTCGCCTTAAAGCCACATAAATTGTGCTAAGCCGAAGATGAAGTATGACATATTTTCTGTAATCCATATAGCAAACTCTGAATGGCAAAGGTTCTATTGCAACTGAGCTCAGGTTGGTGACAGAGAGAAAGGGTAAGAGAGTAAGGTACGAGAGGTGAAGATAAAGAAAGAGAGAGGATATGCGAAACACAGAGAGAGAGAGAGAGAGAGAGAGAGAAAGGCTATATACCTAAGACAACTTCTTCCTTTATCATATATGGAATACTATATATGGAATAGAATAGTTATTGGGCTAACTCTCCTTTGAGCAGAGTATTAGTTCTTCGTCTTAGCAGCCAACAAATCCTTTTTTCTTTGGCTGCTCAATGAAGCGTGGACGATGCTTTATCGCCGCCATATCCACTTGCTGCCTAGTCATAACCTGCGCTGTCTGATGCCTGTATAAGCCGGCAACTCCAACAATTCCCCTGTTCTCAATACCTCCTCTCTCCCCCTCTCTCTCTCTCTCTCTCTCTCTCTCTCTCTCTACCCCGCTTTCCCGCTCTCACTTGCTGCGCCTACACTTGATTTGATTTAAACGTTTTGCCAGGACTGAGCCTGAGAGGTGGCATTGAGACATGGTTTATTCATGCAGCAGCCGCATTATGCAAATAGCTCTTGAGCTGCTTGCTGCTGCTCTCGCCACGCCCCTTTGCAGCGCCTCCGTGCGCCACTTGAAATTTGATTTTATTCTCTGTGTTTTCATCTGCACGTTTTTTTCCCTTTTTCAATTTCTATTTCGATTTGTTGCAACATTTCAAGGCGGGGGCCACTTCTCGCCGCTTCGCTTGTCGAGTCGGAGTCGAGTACAAGTTGAGTGCCACTTTAGAGGCAGCCACCACGCGGGATGCGGCGGATGCAGTGGCGCACAGGCAAGTGCCAGAGTACGGCTATAGCAAATCAACACCAACAACAAAGCAAAAAGACTAACGCTCTCCCTTTACTTTTTTTTTTTTGTAAATTTTATTTCTTACTTTTTTATGGGGCAATCGAACGAGCAATTCGTCTCAGTTTCTTTGTAATTGCATTATTCAGCGCACAACTTTTTTACTTTGCTGCGATTAAACTGCTACGAATAAACAGAAACAACAATGGCAACAACAGCTAAAGCAAAGCTAAATAATTTCTTAAGAAATTTGCTTTAATTTTGTAAGACTCTTTGCTCAGGGTATTCAAACGTTTACGTTGTTCCAATTTGTACGCTATAAGCATAAATACATTGATACATATATATATGATAGACTAATTCAATTTTATATAAATTGAAAACATTTTATAAGATTTTTTTTAAGTTTCATACATTTTTCTATTACTTCAAATATAAATTCAAATTTATACCTATATCTCCCCTAGCTCTTACACAGACCATCTAGGGTATGCAAACAGCTACACTTTTCCTTTCATGCAACATTTATTTCTTGTTGTATTTTCTTGCTTGCTTCGAATGTGCCTTCAAAAAATTTACATAGGAAACAAATTACTGAGGCAAAAGCAATTTTAGATTTAAATAAAATGAAGCAAAGCAATTCAAAGTGCTATCTCTTTTCCACTCTCTCTCTCTCTCTCTCTCTCTCTCTCTCTCTCTCTCTCTCTCTCTCTCTTTCGTTCAGCGTGTGGAAAATGATTTCCTTGGCATTTGCTTAGCTTAGGCAAATGCAGGATGTGACAAATGTTTTGCAAATATGTCGCGTGTTCCTTGCGCCTGTCAGCCTCACTTGTCCTCAGCTCATTTGAGAGTTTGTATTTCGCACACCCACGCACACACACGCACACCCACGCACACATGCTTGAACATTGTTTAGGCCATGTGTTTGCTTTCATCTAAAGGCTGAAATAATTCAAGCCAAACATTTCTTTCAAATTTCTTGATATTTCGCAAAAGCAAACCCTGTTTATAAGTCGAGGCTGTCTCAACATTCTAAATGGCAACGACAGAATGCGTATCAGCATGAGAAGGATGACGTGCACACACAACGTTGACAGCGACATATTTCGTTTGATGACATTTATATACGCTTAGCTGTAGAGTATATCAACTATGTCACCAAATATGTAACAATGAATAATCACAGCTTTTAATGTGGATTTTCATCTGCTGCTTATCTCAGCTTCTATAGTAATCTAACTATCATGTACTTTCACACGCCAACAACAAACACAATCAACATTTTCAAGCGAAACAGACAGAAAAACAAGATAAATGTGTTTTTGAGATAAGCTACTACTATATAAAGCGCTTCTATTTCAACACAGAAGCAGTACGTGCATATCAGTAGGCAATTTTAGATTATCAATCAATCAAATCAATAAATCCATCCTTATCAAGCTTAGTTATCTAACTCCCTTTATTTGACATCAATCATATCATATCTCCTGCTACAGCTCTCTCAGATGAGTTTTGTTTTTACATCGAAAATCAAGATCAGATTCCAGTTAACTTCGCCTGAAAACGACAGCACCACCTTATAGACGCCATCCATTAGTATTTCCGGTAAATTTCCATTATCCATGTTACACATATCGAGCCTGTACAGTTTCTTGGGCCAATTTATCAATGAGTCTCCTTCCATGCGCGGCAAATTGGAGCAATTCTCTACCATGGGATATACAACTTCATCGTAAAACTGTTTCGTGTCCATATACGGACTTTTGTGGAGCGCAAATGGCATTGGATGGTAGTCGCTTTGACTGCCGGTAAAACTGCGCAGAACTGTCACCTCATACTATCAGAATACACAGGATTAAACCTACCGTCAGGACAGCCTGCACTTATATTGATATTCTACCATCGTTTTATTGGTCACATCGTATTTCCAGTCCAGTATGCCCGAGAAGCCAACGCGATAGCGGCCAATACGTTCGATATGCACATCAAGCTTTAGTTTGTTCTCATCTTCGCTACATCCTTTAATCTCCAACAGTTCGTAAGTCCATTTGCGCTACAGAAGTATCCTGATCAATTTTTTACACTTGAGTTCTACGAGGACATACCTTGCACTCACAACTCCTAAGGAGCGTCAAACCCACCAGCAACAACTGGTAAAACTTCATGTTGCAACTGCACGTTAATATGTTAAATTAGACTTTAATCGGCTTTCCACGCTCTTAGCTTATATAACAATGCTGCTTATCTCAGCTTTTATTGCAATCTATCTAACATGCACTTTCGCACGCCAACAACATGTTAAACACGTATCAAACACAATCGAAACGCAAACATGTTTTTTATATTTTTATTTTAAATAGTAGATAAGCTTAATAGAAAGAAAAAGCCAGCAACTAAAAGTAAGGGTATTCAATGTTTCTCAGCTTTTCAGCCCCCCACTTTTCCCCCACACATAAAAATTAATGATTCGTGTATAATTTTCGAGCACGACGACTGACAACATTTGATAAATTTTTACTTAAATTTCTAACGACTCGCTCTCTCTCTCTCTCTCTCTCTCTCACACACAAATTTCGAGTGTTGATTTTGCTGTTGATTTGTGTTCAGTGACCAATTGAAGCGATTTAATAACGCATCAATCAAAATACCAAATTCTCTGCCGTCAAATTTGGCAATTTGACTATGCACAATTTCAATATTTGCTCGAGCTGAATGCAGTTCGCAAATAAATAACTCAAAATCAAGCTTCTGCTGCGCCAAACGTTGCGTATACGCAATATTTGTTCTATGTGAATTGCACTCAAAGCAAAGGGCAGCAAGAGCAGCAGCGAGTGAAGCCAACATTTTTTCGGTTATTATGAAACATGAATTTTTAATTAAAATCTTTGCAGCACAAATTTGCGCTACAGCGTTAAACGTGCGAAGACTGAAGCTGCTCAGTAATTGAAATTTAAATGAGAAAAATATTTCATTTAAATATTATTTCCTTTTCCCATGTTAAAGTGAGAAAACTTATTTGCAGCTATGACTCAATTGGTTGCTCAATTTATTAGGAAATTATAAATTTAGAGTAAAACTAAATTAAGTGGGAGATGTGGACTGTGTCGGTCTGTGTCGGCAATGGGATTGGAAGCAAACTACTCTTCATTTAGTAAAACATATTTAAAATGTTTTTAATAATCCAGGTCACATAATGAAGTAGTGATTACATTAATGCCAGATTAAAATACACAAATTTCTAGCTAAGCTCATTGGGAAATTTAATGAATTTAGTTATTTTAAGCCAAATTAGAACGTTTTAACTTAACATAAATTTGCTTTAATGTGCTCTAGCGTGAATTTTAGCCTACGTTATATTAGGTTAGTTAATAGTAACTACTAAATCCATATGCATAAACATGAAACTCGTAGCCCGAAACCTCATTTATTCAGTTGGGCGTATGAACTCTATTGACTGGAAATTGAGCTTGTGTTTTTACATTGGCTCTAATTGAAAACTTGTCTGTTTATATACCATTTGTATTTCCAATACTTAGCCAAAGGCAATTTGTTATTTTGATTGAATTGAATGTTCATACAAATCATGAATATACAGAACTCAAATTTCCATTTGCAGTGGACAGTCACTGAAATAACCAAAATATCCTTTAAATCTATTTAGTTTTATTTATTTTCATGCTAAATTTGATATTTTCTTTTCTTTTTTTGATCGACATTAGACAAGGGCCATTAGCATTATTTGCCCATCACAATTCAATCAATCGCATAAATTGTGATTTTACCTCCCAACACTTTACGCTTTACATTTCAAATGAAATTCAAATTCAAATTCCGAAATTCGCTGCCTGCGCCTGTCATATTAATTAGCCAGCTGCAACCCAACTCACTCTTTCGCTCTCTCTCTCTCTCTCTCTCTCTCTCTCTCTCTCTCTCTCTCTCTTTCTCTTACTCTGTCTCTCTGTCCATCGCTGAAAACTAATTAAAATGCCATGTCATCGGACAGGCCGTCACATAATGCCACCGGCCCCATCCACAGCCCCTAAAGAACCGACTACCTAATCGAATAAATGTCATGAATGAACGCGCTACCCTATCTGACAAGCAAAAAAAAAAACACAAGCATTCAACCCACAGTAGCAGAAAGTAGCTGAGAGCTGCGAGTCGAGCAGGGGAAATTGAATTCATATTCATTTGGGCGCCCGTTCGAGTGCCAATTCGTAATGGCGCCCAATGACAGCGAACAATGAAATCAAATTAAAATACACTTTAGAAACGCGAGTGGATTGAATGAATGAGTCAATGAATCAACGACTAAACAATGCAATGCCAGCTCAACGGACAGCCAAGCACACAATGAGATTCACATAGAGAGGCTAAGAGAGAGAGAGAGAGAGAGCGATGACAAGTTGTTGCTGTTCCCGTTGCTGTTGTCAGCGACAGTTAAAAATGCTATAAATTTAAGTAAAATCAAATTAAGTCTCAAGTGTTTTGCCGTACTTTAATTATGGCGTCGGCGCTGGCATTTGTAATGCCCATTAAATTAACTTCATTTACGTGGCAGCATAATGTGTACCCGGGGACTGACGGCAAAATAAACATATTAGGTGTAAATTAAAAACGAAAAACCCACGGGGAATTTTAACGTCTTGAAAATACGAAGCATGCGAAGCACCGGAAACACACTCCATGAGAGTGGGAAGCGAATCATATATGCTGGAAATTAAGAAAGCAATGGAAGGAAGAGCAAGAACTAACTAAGGAAAAGATAATAGAACTTTATATTAATGATATTATAAGACGAGGATACCAAAGAGCAGATCTCACGTCAAGTCAGATGAGAGAAAATATTACAAAGTCAATATAGTCTTTTAACTTTCCACAAGTGCTAAAACCAACAACCAAAATGTTCCTTTAAGTATCAATTCGTGGCCAAAGGAGCATAATAAAGTAGTCAGGGCTTTGTGGGAAAGCCAAAGTGAATAACCGAAATATGTTTAAAATGCGGACAACGCTCAAAATTCATTACCTGCATAAAGCACACACGAAAAAGCTCACACACATGCCGACACACACACGCACACATAAACAACTGGAAGCTGCCGCTGTTGCTGCTGGCACGCACTTTAAGTTCGCTTTAAGCGGCTTAACTTAAGTATTTGCCAAATGTGCAAAAGTGCGAATAAAAAAAGAGCTTGGCTGCAGATGTTATAGACTAAAAGATACCCTGTAAATGTATGACTATAAATTATACTTGTTAAATGGCTGGGCATTATAAGGTGTGCCTAAACTCAACTACCCCGTAGGTATTATATCGACGATCTTTGCCTTCAACAAACACAACCCCACCTCCATCATACCCCGCTTAACCCCATTTGCCATTGGTATAAGGCAAGCAACATAAATCCAAAAATAAAAGCCAAAACTGAAGGAACTCTCTGCATGAACTGTTTCGGTAGCTAGCTAGCTAGCTAGCTAGCTGGCTGGCTGGCTGGCTGGATGCCTTGTCAATGTGGCCAAGTCTTGGCGTTTAAATAACTTTGACGCCCTTTTTGCATGAGAACACACACACAGGAGTGTACTTCATGTGTGCATGTGTGTGTGTGTGTGTGTGTTTGAGTGTGCGGCATTTCCGCTTCTAATGCCATTCACAGCGCGCACGCTAAAATTGAAGTAAAAGAAAAACTTTTTTGACGACTACGTTGACAGGGCCAAGGGAAATTTGCCTTCATTTGCCAGCTAGGGAATAACTACATACACACATGCACACACACACATACACACATGCACACATGCACACGCCAAGCTTTTGTATGTGTTTAAGCGACTTACAATTTCGCCTCATTGCCAAATCTAACAAAATTGCGACTTTGTTGCTTCTGCAATTCGCGTTTGACTGTGCAACACACCCACAATCACCCCCCTCTACTCCCCTGCTTTTCCTGTTTGACTCAATTTTCCTCGTCCATGTCGGAAAAACATATATAGAGCTAGCAATTTGGCTTGACAACTTTTCGTGCCGCTGCGATACAAGCAATTTGTCTCGGGTTAAATTTGCCAAATTGTCGCAATTATCATTTTGCCTTTTGTGCGCATCTTTTTTTTGGCTTTATTCACTTCTCTCCTACTTCTTCTTCTTCTGCTTCTTCTGCTCAGCCCAGCATGCCTTAGCAGTTAGCTAATGAGCCACGACTTTGTCTTGCAATCATACTCATTCGCCTGCAAAAGTATGCAACGAAATTTCACACAAATTTTAAAGCTCATATATGACTTGAGTGAGCATAGCAATGCTTTAACCAGCCTCCCAGGAGAGATGGGGGGAGGGGGGTGCCTTTACAGGGTATGGGCAACGTGGTTTACATAGACGCTACTGCACTTCCCTTTCCGCTGCGGCGCTGCTGAGCAAAGTTTGTTAGCTAGGAAATGGCAAAGGGGCGTGGCGTGGGCTTCAGTCTATTTTATGCTATAAGTCAAGTTCTCTTCCGGCCTGGCAGTTGCTCTCGATAATAATGATGATGACGATGATGCTGATGGTGACGACGATGATGCTGCAGTTGCTTGCGCTGACAATGAAGATGACGAACCAAAGACAACAAGTCGCTAGATAGCAATAGAATGCTAAGCAGAGCGAAATACTCTGTTTCAAAGAAGAAGAATCGAGTAGATGTATGCTAACACGATCGAGTTATAGTTATAGTCATAGTTATATTCAAAGTTATAGCTTCTAGCTTCCAGCTTCTAGCTTCTATATTCAAGCTTCTAGCTTCTGGCTCTAGCTTCTAGCGTCTAGCTTCTAGCCTAGCTCTAGCTTCTAGCTCCAGTTCTAGCTACAACTCTCTAGCTGTAGCTCTTAAGTTCTCAAACCTATATACCCTGCTTTCACTCCATAAACAGAGTATGACAACAACGAAAAAAGAACTGGCAATGCCGCTGGCTACAAACAAGGCGACGTGCACAACATCTTTCAACACTTTTTATACGCAACTATTTTGCATATGCCAAACACGCACACACACTCACACCCACACACACACACACATGCCCTCGCAGTAAGGCGCTTTTTCTGTGGTTTTAATGTCTGCGTCTGTGTGTGGTTGAGGTGGTTGGCATATTGATGTTTGCTGCGCTGACTTAAGCATTGGCGCTCGCACATTTCAACGCTTCGTCGTAACTGATATCGCAAGTACATATATCCTCGCACACAGTGAGAGGGTGTATATATATCTTACACATATCTTTAGCCACACGTTGGGCCGCCATTAAGGTCGTCCATTTCAGTGCAAAAGCTTTGCTTGCTTACTGCTTACTGCTTCTTCTTCTTCTTCTTCTTTTGCTGCCATTTAACCATCATCATCGTCAGCTCTCTACCTCCAACTACTTTGTCGTCTGCTATGATATGAGGGCTATCTAAATGGATGTGTGTGTCTCTCTGCGTGTGTGTGTGTGTGTGCGTGTGTTTTAGTGTTGATAAGACAGCAAACGCTATGATTAAACAAGTTGCTGCTGTTTTTAATACCCCGCAGCCATTGAAAATACTTAAGAAAGGGCATATTACTGCTGCGACGAGATATGTTATATATCTTTAGCATCTACCCAAAGATTTTATAGAATTAAAGTCATATCCTAGTCGAGCATACCCTGCACCTTGTTATTCTTAGCTCCTGTGAGTGTTGTGTTATTGAAACTACCGCAATAGACGACGAGTATCAAGCTGTAGCCGAGGCAGAAGCAGCACAAGTGCAAATTTGAAAGGTTTTTGACATTGCCGCAACGCAATACCCTGCTCCGTTTCCAACGTCTGTCTCCCTCGCCCTCGCCCATTATCTGTTACAGCTTATGCTTTTGTTTTTGAAGTTTACTTTGCTGTTTACTTTGCTGCTCTTAGTTTATGTGAAGCACGTCTGGGCAAGTCTTAAAGCCATTTCACAGTGGACCATAACGAAAATGCATTTTGCACAGATTTTACAAGGCAGAAAGGAAGAAAGGGGCGTAGCAAAAATGACGTTTCGTGGCACGAAAACAAGTGAAGAAAAAAAAAAAAAGAAGTTTGGCATATCAAAAATTATTAGCAATTTAATGCACGACTAGTCAAGGAGCCAAAGGATACAGCAGCCAAGCACCAGCTCACAATGTCCTGTCCAAGCACTTCACTACTGTTCAGTTTGCTTCACCAGCTTCTCGTCTCACAGGAGGCAGCCTGCCGCGTGGCAAGCTCTCGATTTTGTGGCAAGTTTCACTGACGCCAGACGCAATAACAGTTGCATAGCTACACAGAGCTTGACAAGCCAAGGGTGTGCAGCCAATGGTAATGGCAGCCAGAGCTTCTACACACCAGCAGGGATATGTTAAAAACAACATGTTTTCCACTTCCACTCCCTATACACTTTTCTGCAGTTGGGGAAGCTTGGTGTAGCAATGTAGAGGGAACTATAGAGAAAACTATAATGCTGCCTATCTTTAATATATATTTTTGTTTGGTTAAAATAATTTGCATAAAATGATATTTTCTACTTTGCTCTCTACTCCTTCTCCTATACTTCTTAGCTATTGCTACGGCATTGCTTTGGCTAGGGTATTTCCGAGTGCAGCTTGTGGCATTTCGCTTGGCCTCAGCTATTTTCGTGTTGTTTTGCGCTGCAGCAGCACTTTTTTGTTGTTCGCTTGTTACTGTTGTTGCTTGTTGTCGACGTCATCTGCTGCTGTTGCTGTCTGCCACCAAAGTCGTCGCCGTCGCCGTCGCCGTTTTTGTCGTTGTTGTCTGTCCCACATTTGGTTTCATCCGTCGTGGCATCCACGTCTGTTCCATGTCTGTGCATCTAATTTAAAATTATGCAACTATTTTTTTGCTATTTTTATTCCGTTTTATTCTGTTGCTGTTGCTGCTGTGCAAGGCTGGCTTTTTCACTCAGCTCTCATTGACTCTCGAGTTGTTGTTGCTGCTGCTGCTGTTTTGGGGTCACGCGTTGCAAGCCCCAAACAACGGTAATAAATCATCAGCAGCCCGCGAGCCAGCCAATAGAACAGCGCTTTCCACTCTCGCTCTCTCTCTCTCTCTCTCTCTCTCTCTCTCTCTCTCTCTCTCTCTAGCCTCGCTCTCTCTTCCCTCTCTGATTGTTGCGGCTGTTGTTTTTCATTCGCATCGTTATCACTGACTGCTGCAATCGACAGCAGCAATCCCTCTCTCCCCCTTTCTCTCTCTCTCTCCCCCTCTCTCCCTCGCTGCACATACAAAAAAAGACATTAATCAATTCTCGCATAGAACGTCTGTTCTCTACTAGTCGCCGGTCTTTCAGCCAGGCCTCGCATATATTTATCCATTGTGCGCTAAAAAGTACCGTTACACGCTTGGCAGCTTTTCGTTTTTTTCTCTCTCTCTCTGCTCGGGAATTCCCCCTTTTACACATTTTGTGCAACGCGCGTAAAAATTCGTCCTTAGGAAAGCAAGAAAAATACAAAATAAAAAATAAAAAAATACAAAATAAAAACTGTTTATGCTGCAAATATTTATGAGCCAACCGCTGTCGCTGCCAACGTCGACTGCAACCGCGACCGCGACGCTGGCCGAGCGCATTTATTTCAATTTATTTGCCGTGCGATAAATATTTGGCCATAAATTTCGGGGACATAAATCGCAAAACGCAAATCCTTTATACTTTTTATATTCGCTTAATTTTTGGAAAACGAATAAAATTAATTCGTGAATATTCATGGAAACTCCAAGCGAAATTGATTGCAAAATAATGCATAATAAGCATTGAGCTTCAGTTGAAATAAAAATAAAAATTGATTTATTTTCAATTGACAAAAAAGTGAGTAAAAGGTAGACGACTAGCTGATACTCTGTGTGTGTGTGTTATATGTCTATAGAAATTGTTAAAAATATATATTTCTATATATGAATAATATATAATCTTAAAACAAATCATTATAAAACTTAAAAAATATTTAAAAATTAATTAAAATGCTCAATTTATTATTGCATTCATTTGCAGATACAACAGACACAAAAATGACATTGAAATGGCGTCAAAAATACAAAAGCAGAAAAAGGCCAAAGAAACTGAAACAACGAACAACAGCAAACATTGCAACAAACACTGCCGCAACAGCAAAACACTTCAGACTGAGCGTGGGCGTGGATGGGGTCAAAGGGCAGTCAAATGAGCGCCACATAACTGTCACACAAATGTTTCAAATGCCAACAACAACAATTGGAACAGAATGTCATGCAATTAAGGCTTCCAGTCAAAGTCAACGTCAACCTAAACGTCAGCTGCGCAGTCAGCGTCATGCAAATGCAACGTCAACGTCGACGCTGACGCTGCTGCTTGCGCTGGCAGCGATTGGCACAACAACAGCAGCTGCTGCCGCAACAGCCGTTGCAGTTGCTGCTGCATCCACGTCAAACGCTGCCAAACCTGCCAATTTGTCTGGCTATGGTTCCAGCTCCGGTTCCGGTTCCAGTTCCGGAACGGGCTGTTCACTCGCCGAGTTTAGCTGCTCGAATGGACGCTGCGTTCCGCTTAGCAAATTCTGCAACAACAACAACGATTGCGGCGATGGCAGCGATGAGCCGCGCTTCTGCACACGTAAGTAGCGGGGGGCGTGGCCAGCTGACTGGCTGGTGTTGCCAGCAATTATGCAAAGCTGTCATAAGAGATTAGCCGTGGCAGGCAGCAGGAAACTCCGCTGTTTGCTTAATTTACAGTTCACACAGGTGCAAAAAGGTGGGCAGCGCGAGCGAACGAATGAAGCAGGCAATCAACCATTTTTTTATACCCTTACATTCTGCGAAATTAAATCCGAACTACACTGAGAGAAAATTCCATTACTGTTAACCCATTTAACAAAGAGATTAAAAATGAAAGAAAGAATTTAATGAAATGAAAAAAAATACAGTGAATACTCACTAAGGTGAATATTTAATTAATCATTTTTTTAATATTTTTACTTATTTTTTATTTTATATTTTGTCAATTATTTTTTATTTAAGAATTGTGTTATTTATTTTTAATTTTTAAATTTTTGCATTATTTTTGTGCAATTTCTGCAAAATTTTTAATTAAAGTTCTTCTTTATGAGCGTTTACTGTATTTCATTTGTCTTCCAGCAATGCATCACAATGCACAAATAAATAAAACGTTGCTATCTCGCTCCAATTAGTTAGCTAGCAGCGCAACTTTACATTTTTACTCTGTTGATCATGCTTTCTCGCTCACTCAGGCGCACTCTGCCTACGCTAATCCACACTCAGTTAGCTCATGCAGTTTCTTGCAACTCTTTTTCATATTCTCACTCCCCACTCTTTGCCTCTCCCTCACTCAAGCTGTCAATTTTTGCATACAGCCATCTCGCTCGATCTTTAGTTTCGCCTGCCTGCCTATCGACAAGATTCGACTTGCACACAATTCCTTTTCGCCGCAGTGTAGCGAGAGCAGCCATTATTCTCTCACTCTCTTTAACGTGCGGCTGCCATGCAAGCCAGCTAGCATGTGTAAATGTAATTAAGCACGCTCACACACACACACACACACACACACACACACACACACACACGCACACTCGCACTCGAACAGAAAGGCCCTCATAATGGCGGCAAAGTGAACTTCTCACTTTGCCAATTGGCTGCCCATTGGAGCCCAGCCATGAGCGGAGTGGGAGCAAGCTATGGTGGGGGCCATGTCATGTCAAGCGTTGATGAATTTAATTAAGTATTTTCAATGACAATCAATGCCGCGAGTGAGGATCAGAACGGCAAAGCAAAAAATAACGGCATTTAATTGAAAAACGGACACCTATTGATGGCTAAGTGTGCAGTCAAGCCATCCATAGTGCCGCAATATGAATCGAAAGCAAAATGCTAAATGGAAATAACTGTAGTTGTCCAAATGGAATGGCAATATGGCTGCCGATGCAGCTGCACACAGCTCTATGTATATATTTATGTATGTATGCAGGTGCATATGTATGCACATATTTAGGCACTCGCATTAGGAGCATAATTATCTAATTGTGTATTGATAACCGCTCGACTGCCTGTCCAATTTGATTGAATGCAGCAGCCACAGCAGCAACAACAACAACAACAACATCGACTGGTGCTCAGGTGCCACAACAAAATTGAATGGGATTCCGTTTTACTCGATTGTCTACGCAAATCCCATACATTTTTAATAATACTAATTGAAAAGTCTACAATAAGTTGCGACAATTGCCATAACAAATTGAAATTGAAATTCGAATACAAATTGCTTTTGCTTTTAGGCTTTTTCCATCATCAAATTTGCATTCCAATTGGAAACGGTAAATGCATACGAAAAGGAGCTGGTGTAAATGAAAGAAATGAGAAAACTATTGCGTCTTGCACTTACCACACACGTTATGTGCACTTGATGGCTGCTAACTTTAGATAAAACACTCACAAACACTACACAGATATTCATTTTATTGAAAACACTTGAAATAAACACTCACTGAACAAAAAGCACAAAATAAATATCACTTTTCTCAACATTGCATACAATTCTACGAGGCGCGCAGCGCGATCGATCGATAAGAACTGACTTCGATTATTGCTGCGAGCGAAGTTGCCAGAAAGTTGAAGTTGCTAATTATAGCGATCAATTGGTATTTATTGAGAGTATTTAAATACTCTATGTAACTGATGCCGATAAGTGCAGCAATTAGTGATGTTCGACCGTTGAAGTATTTGAAATGTGACTTACTGTAAATATTAACAGCAGCTGCAAATAGTGTTAACAGCTGATGTGATATGCTTGTTCAGCTAAGCCTCTGCTGTTAAGTTGCCATAAAATTGCATTTAAGCTACTGTTAACTTAACAGACAATTAACACTTTGCCTTTGTTAATGGCGCCTAATTTGAAAAGGCGCCTCATAAACACCTATATTGTTAATTAAAGCTGCTCGGATAGCGTACGTCAGACTAAGGGGTTGCCTTGGCAGCAAATAAACAACAAACAACGGCAACAACATAATTGCTCGTTTAAAGCTAATTGCCTTTAACGTCCTTTTTGATGAGCTGCTAACAATTATGATTTCCTCTTTCAACTCATTCTCCCCTCTTTCTCTCTCTACTTCTTGTTCTTACAGGTTGTAATCGCACCTACTACGGCGACATCGGACAGACCTACTCCTTGGAGCTGCACCGACCCAAGCAGGATCGTGTGCCCTTTGTCTGTGTGCTCACGTTCACGGCGGCGGGCGGACAGCACGGCGATGTAGTACAGGTGAGCCCTGCCTTGCCTTGCCTTGTCTTACCTGCCCTTTCACAAGCCATTAAAAAGATAAGCAACACCAGCAACAACAACAACAACAATGCCCGAATATTGATTTCAAAGCCAAGCGAATCCCAATCCCAATCCCAAAAGGCATGCAGCAAACGAAGCGTAACTCCAACTGACAGGCCAGTCCAGCTCCTCTGCCAGCCTCTGCTCCTCTGCCAGCCTCTGCTCCTCCTTGCTCGCTCAGGAAGCTCAGCCTGTTAGTTATTACGCCACTTCACACCTTTTCTTGAGGGGCGTGGCTGAGGTACTTGGCCAACGGCTTTGGCACGCTCGAATGCCTTCTGAGAGCATCCTGCGAGTCAGCTAACCAGTTCACTGATATACTCACAGCCAAACGCAACTGGCCAAAACTTTATTAGGGCAGACAGCTTTCTTTCGGGATACCCTAGAATAGCAGGGTGTAGTATAGGGTATGCTGTAGTCGATGCTGTTGAAGAGAGAGGCAGAAATTGATTATAATTTGTATACTTTAGTACGCACAAATGATCGATACCTTAATATCGTTTATCGATAAACGGTTATCGATAAGTTATCGATAATTAATAATCACTAAAATCAATAACAAACCAGAAAATCTAGCTAAATTCATCAAACTTTGTCAGCTAGTTTATATAAAAATATATTTTAAATAAAACTATTGCTAAATCAATTCATTTATTCAAAAATCGATAAATATCGATTGCTTTACAATTGCACTATGAAACTATTTACGAGGTCTAACGATTAAAACTCACATATTTAGGCTATCTTTTTTCAAAGAATCTCAATTTCCCCAGCCTCTACGCCTACATTCGATATTTATCGATAATTCCGCCACTTTATGCACTCAATTTCTAACCTCAGTCGAGGCCAACAAGTTCATCTAACCAATTTTAATTAATTTCGCTGCATTGCCTTTCCCCCACTCTGCTGCCCGACTACAGGTTACCCTGGACAGCTTTACAATCGGTCGCTTTACCAGCTACGTGCACGAGGGCTGCCCGGATGGCTACATGCAGATAGCAGAGTCCGCGCGTACGCCTATCGGTGGCATGTGGTGCGGCAGCTCGTGGGGACCAGTTTTATTCTACAGCGAGACGCGTTCGCTCATATTCACCATCAAGCTGAACAGGTGAGCTAATCTACCCGTCTTTACCAACTAATGCGTATGTAATTTCTGTTGACTACCCACTCAAGGTTGGCGCGGGATCAGAGCGGCTACAACTTCGATTTTCGTATTAGGTACAAGGTGCTCTCGAAGGATAGCTCGGTGACACGCTACGGCGGCATTAAGCTGGCCGGTAAGTCCTTGCACACAAAAACAGGATTTCCTTAAACTAAACTAGCTTTTCCCTACCTCCCTCTCTCTTCCGCTTCAGAACTCAGTCAGTGGCACAATCGCAGCAGCTTCCTTAATCCCCAGCAGCAACAGGCTCAAGCCTCCGGCTCCGTTCTGGAGGACTTCACCAACTCCAGCGGCGCTCGCTCCGATCGCTACGGCCAGGACTTTAGTCTCTTCAGCGCGTATGCCAACAACAAGACCTTCATGGACTCGCTGGAGAAGCCGCTGCCCAAGGACAACCACAACTACACTGAGCCCAAATACTATCTGGGTAAGCGGAGATTGAGCCTTAATTGGTATAATGTTCTCTTATATCCTAATGCTCATATCCTTGCAGGCGATCTTATACCGGGCACTTACTGCTCGCGCATCTTCAGCGATTGCGACAAGAAGCCCTGCCGCCTGCAGTCGCCCAACTATCCGGGCATCTATCCACGCAATCTCACCTGCTACTATGCAGTGCGACAGGTAGGTCTGATGAAGGAGAGACGGAGGCAATGAGTCCTTGCTCTGCGCCAGAAGGCCAAGCTCTTCCCTTCCTTCCCCTGCTAACTGCCTACCCAAGCATAGCCCAAAGGAACTTCCATGACTTTCTATAACTTCATACCTTACTCTCTTTTTTCTCCTACCTCTCAACACCTTACTTTACTTTTGAGCTCTCTCAGCCTTCTCTAGTCCTACCCACATGCCTTTCTCTTAAGCTTAGTCTTACTCCCTTACCCTGAACCTTTCTCAACACATTTTATAGGTTTCTGCCTTTCAGCATGTCTCTAGCTTGCTCTCAAGACCTTCCACGTATCTTCAAACCCTTCTCCTTTAACAAGGATTTCCCATGATAGCTCATATCGCTCCGCTTCACATAGGACTTTCCCTTATATCTTTGCTTTGCTGACCCATTTCTTCAGCTCTATAACTATAGCTAAATTCTCTTTCACCAAAGTCCTTACTTACTCCAAACTATCCCAAATTTATTTGCATCTTAAGCCCTTTCCCAGGACCTTAACTACTCTCTCTTAGCATATCCGAAAACTCCCACCTGGGAACCTTTCGTCCCACCTTTCAACGCATTAGCACAGCTCCCTCCATATAGCACTCTCGCCTTATCCCTGTTTCGTTTAGCTCATAAAAATGCCAGAAAAAAGAATGCAAATTTTCCGCAAATTTTCTTGGGAATTGACAATGTTAAAAAAGCGGCGAAAGAAGTCGATTTAAAAGCAATTTACATTCCAGCATAGAATGCGTTCTTTGATTATAATTAACTAGGATAAGATTATGGCGCACCGCGAGACTTTACGACTATGGAAAAAGTCGATTGTCCGTGATGCGTGGCTGTGACTAGGGGGGAGGTGGGAGGGGGGGACCTATTTAAATATTTATGTGTGCGAAATGTGGCGACATAAAGACTTAAATGGCATTAGATGGAGTTTTTCGGGAAGGGGGGAGGTGGGAGCTTAAAGAGTGAGAAGGGATACGCAGATCCTTGAACGAATCCTAGAAGCCGAGAGGCTAGAAGCTAGAGGCTAGAGACTAGAGGCTAGAGGCTAGAGAATAAAGAGAATAGAGAATAGAGAGAATAGAGAATAGAGAGAATAGAGAATAGAGAGAATAGAGAATAGAGAGAATAGAGAATAGAGAATAGAGAGAATAGAGAATAGAGAGAATAGAGAATAGAGAGAATAGAGAATAGAGAGAATAGAGAATAGAGAGAATTGAGAATAGAGAGAATAGAGAATAGAGAGAATAGAGAATAGAGAGAATAGAGAATAGAGAGAATAGAAAATAGAGAGATTAGAGAAGAAAGAGAATAGAGAGAATATAGAATACAGAATACAGAATAGAGAATAGGACCTCAAGCCTTCCCGACCCATCCTCACATCAGCAGGCTCTACTCCATAAATCTATTCTTACTCTGCCTTACCTACACCTGCAATAGCATTAACCATCCACTTTACCATTCACTTTACCATTCACTCTGTGCCGCAATTGAATTTATTATAAATGCAGTTCATTAATTTGCCTTTAATTGTAATTTGAAACACCCAAAAACACAAACAGCACGACGTGCCCCATGGCAAACATGCGCTGATACTAGTTAAACAGCCGAAGGGGAATCTCGTTTGGATCTCCACGCAGGAGACATCGGCGGGAAACAAAATGGCGCCGCCGCCGCCGAGTGCCAGCGACAAGGATAAGAAACTGGAGCCGAGGCTGAAAACATGGAATGACTGCGATTACATTCAGGTAATTAAAATGGATGCCCCCAACCCATACACCAACACCCACCCGCCCCACTTCCCCCGTTCTATCCACTCCACTTTCAATGCACTCCATATTGTCTTTTCCACTGCACCCATCTCCACTCCACGCCACTCGGAACATTTTAACGAGCGGCCAATGGCCGAGGCAAACAGAACATGAAAAGGCGACTGCAAAGCGACAAAAATTGAAAATGAACAAAAAAAAAAAGAAAAGAAAATGAAGGGAAAATGAGGAAAAGAAAGAAAAGTCTGGGTGAAAAACTGCGTTGTTTGCAGGACAACGGGCATATCCCTTGCCCAGCGCTGTTTGACTCTGGCCTACATACAATACGACAGGAGGGAGGGACAGCCCTCCGTCCGTCTGTCTGTCCGTAGAAATCTGACATTGCCTTCGAGCTGCGCTTCGATAGGCTCTCAGTGTGGGAAGTGTTAATTTCGTAGCCTCTTTGTTTGTCAATGCGCTAAGAGTGAAACCTTCACAACTCTATATATATATATATATATCTATATATATATATATCTATATCTATATAGAGAGAGAACGCCTTTAAAATGTGTTCCCGGCCTAACTTTCGACTCAGCTCTTAACGAGCTCATACAAGCAAACAAAAGCGCCAAGAACTGAGAGAAAATGGCAAACTGCAAAATCTAATGGGAATTTGATTAGTAAGAAATTCCTGAGCCAGGGCAGGCTTGGCCGGCTCTACGCTAGGCGAAGCTGTTTCGATAGAACAAGCAGAAAAGAGTCTCAACTTAAGGCACATGTTGATGGCGGGCAACAATAGAACTGGAATTGAATAGGGCATAAGCTGAAATCGAGCTTAAATTACGACTAGCTCTAGCTATAGATATATAACATATGATGCAAGTATAAATAAAGATCAAAGTATGATAGAGAAACTATTAGGGAAAAATTTAAAGAAATTTTATAAATTGCTTTCGAAATTTTGTAGAATGTAAGCTAAAAGCTAAGAGCTAAGCTAAGAGAATTCTTGACAGGGCTAAATTGCCGCAGCATAGTTTTTCAGCTTGAAGTACTGAGGTACTGCTCCAGCATAGACACTCTCTCGCTCTCTCTCTCTCTCTGTCTCACTCTGTCTCACTCTGATATACATCAAAATGCAGTTAGCTATAAGCTGCCAATCATAGCCTTGCCACGCTCTCGCCCTACACCCCTCACTCGCTCGCTCGCTGCTTCCCTCTCTCACTCTCTCACTCTCTCTCTGTCTGTCTATCTCTGTCTCTCAACACCTCATTTGGCTCTGCAATGCACGTTAAATCAAATGTGTTATATATATCTGTATATATATGTGTATGTATGTATATTTTCTCCAATAGGAAAATGTTAAAGCCAAGTGGAAATCGACGGTAAACGCTAAGAAAACCCTAAAATTATTGCTATATACATATAAACCTTTTTGTCACACAAAGCGCCTCAAGCAAGCAAAACTTAGTTCTCGTAGATCGTCCACGTCCACGCCCACACACAAAACCACCCACCACCCACCCACCACCCCCTACTGCCTATATATATATGTACTATACGTCTTATCTGTTATCTTTAGCAACAATTGTTTGTCGAGGCGCACAATTAATCACAAAAGGACATTCATTGAGTAGATAATATATTCATTAAAGGACACACGAAGCGCTGTGGGGGCGTGGCTGCCTGGCTCCACAGGAATTCGTCATTTTGGATTTATATAAATGAACACTCGACACGCACATCATAAATCGCAACAAGGGGGCGGGCAGAGGGTCCTGTGGCCAAGGATGTCGCTTGGTCTAGGCTAACTACAAAAGTGCCCGAACGTGCCTCAGCTTATGTAAATTGTGTGTGAATTATAGCCGCAGGATATATTCATCTAATGCACGTCGAGCATTAGCTGCGCTCTCTCCTCTGCTCCTGTCGACTCCTCTCGACCGAGCAGAGCTCTTGAGAGCATCTATAGCTGCGTTTGTCCACTTCTGATGGATTTCCGTGCAGCTTAAGGCTTAAGTGAAGCACTAGAATTCTAGCATATCCTGCCATATCCTGCCAGCCCCCTCTCTCCCTCTCTCTCTCTCTCTCTCCCTCGTGCTATTTGCCTTCGAATTAGCACTGCAAATGCTTTGACGACGCCAACGCGAATCACTGCATTTTGTCGAAATTCCTTTTCCTTTTCCTTTATTTTCTCCTCTTCTTCTTCTTTTTTTGTATTCCGATTTCGTTATCCTTCGTCCGACTAATTCCTGGCCATTAAATGCTCGCTGTTTTTGTTGGCCAAATGGCCTGCAGCAGCAGGCACTGGGACCTGACTTCGTGCCGCCTACAAATTGTCCTTTTCATTTCCTTCTATATATTTTTTTTTTGGTGTCCTTGTTTGTTGTCCTTTTTGCCGCGCCGCTAAGCCGGACAGCGGCCAAAGTGTTGGCCGTTTTTCGGTGCGGCATGTGTGCATAATCGCCGGAAAGACGATCTAAAGCCCGCAGCACGAAACGCCCATCAACTACACACATGCCTACACTGGCCGAAAAAACTAGGTGACTTTAAGTTGTCTAAGGCAGGATGAGCTCGAAATTGGCTTGGCTAAGGATTGAAGATATTGATTAGGCTTTTTTTTGGTTAAGGTGCTATATTTTTATGGGAAAATACGATACACTTTAAGAAAAAATTTTAATTTAATTATAATCGAAGCTAAGATGAGTTTTGAAGCTTCTTTAAGTTAGATTTGAAGCTATGAATTTTTGATCATTTTTGTAGCTTTAAGCTTATATCAGGCTTATGCATTCTTATTGGAATTCATAGGGATATTCATGCGTACACTTAGCGAAAAAACTGCTGCTTAAAGCTTAGTTAGGACTTCAAATGAATTAGAAATGTTTCTTTGCTTAGGCATGAATATCTTCAATTTTTGCTTAGCTTCAAGCACTTACAGCTTAATTGAGCTTTGCGAATTCTTGTTGAAAAATACACTTCCAGAAAAATCTAGTTTAAATATAGCTAAAACTGAAAAGAACTTCAAAGTTTGTTTAAGTTATGAATGAAGTTACTTATTATACAAAATATAGCCTAGCTACGAAAGTTAAAAGTTCTTAGTGAAGTTTATACAGAGAGAGAAAAATCATATATTATAGAGACACTCAAGCATACACTTGAAGAAAAGGCATATTAAGAATATAGTTCTAGCAGAAAATAGTTTTTCATGCATTCTTTCGTTTGACTTGCGCACTTTAGTTACTATAATATTTTTTGAACATTTTTTAAAAATATTTTTAAAATATTTTCACCTTTTCCTAAAGCACTTCCAGAGAGTTAAGCATAGAACTGCTTATTTAAATAAATAGATTTTCACCTTTAACCATTATATCAAGTAAAACTTAGACTTTATTCCGATATCACACTATACTTTACTCAGCAAATTTATAGTATTTAAAACCCACTCCAATTAGGCATAAAATACGCCCCTTTCTCTCAGTGTATTGCACATTTGACTACACATGCTTTCAGCATTCAGCTGCTGCTGCTGCTGCTTCCAGTCATTACGCTCTCAATCGCTGCCACTGCGCCTCGCCGCTTGATAATTTATATAAATGCCACGCTTTCAATAAATTTGCGGTTCTCTATTACCTGATCCTGTTTGTGGTCCGCACTGCTGTCGCTCTCCCTCTCCCTGGTAACCTCACTTAAATTAATGCAAAAGTCGCCAGCCACAAAACTAATTTGTCATGCGTGGCCAAAATGGTTGGCCCACAGGCTAAATTGCCCACCTGGTGGACAGCTGGTGGTGCTCCACCTGCAACCACCTGACCGGGTCGAGGCATTTGCTGAGGGCCAACTCAATTAAAATACATGAAATTATGCAAAAATGCTGTAAACACAAATGCAAATACACACACAGACATGACACAGATTCAGATACAGCTCACATACACACACATCACACACAGATACAGCTCACACACACACACATACTCTGGCATCTCGTTTATGCGCTGCATAAATTCATGAATTCCGGAGCTGAGTGCAAACATGTTTCTGCGCTTTAAAGAGACCTTCTGTGCTTGCATTCTAGCATAAGTTCCGCTAAAAAGAACTGGTTCAGAGTTATTGGTTCGTTTATTAACTAACAGTTGAACCAGCTGAACAAGTGCATAATATGAACAATTTGTGAACTATAAAATTGAGCTTTTAAAATTAAGCTGAAAATGAACTAGTAGTTCACGGACTAGCTCAACAAATTAACAAACTGAATAGTTGTGTTCTACAAAATTTAGTTTTTTTGTGAAAGTGAACTAGTAGTTTTTCAATAAAATAAATTAAAATGAACTAGTAGTTCAGAAACTAGTTCAATAAATGAACTATACTATCCAATAACTGTACTATCCAATAGTAGCTCTCCAATAAAATAGATTAAAATAAACTAGCAGTTCAGGAACTAGTTCATTAAATGAACTATGCTATTTTGGCCTGTTAAATATATTGTTTTACAGTGAACTAATAGTTCTCGAGTTGACAGTCCTAAATTGAACTAGTAGTTCACGAGCTAGCTCAACCAAAAATTCAAATAAATTACTAGTTCACGAACTGGCTCAGCCAAAGTATAAAATTAACAATGCAGACCTATAAAAATAGTTTTCTTGTAAACTAGTAGTTCATCAATTAGCGAACTTCAAATGAATTAGTAGTTCATGAATTATAGAGACTAGTGAATAAAATAAACAAATGTGAATTCTTTTGGGAAAGTGAACTAAAAATGAACTAGAAGTTCAAGAAATAGCTCAACTAATGAATGTAATGAACAACTGTGAACTATGAACTAGGATTCATAAAATGAGCTTTTATCAAAGTGAACTGGAATTGCCAACTATAGCTTATGAACTGTGGAACTAGTAAATATAGAACTGTATAATACTAGTTCAACCCATTTTAAGCCCAGAAACTATGACTTCAATAATGCTTGTGAATATCCACACACATCTTGAGACTATCTATCAGTAATCTGCATATATATATCTATCAATATCCATCAATGAAATCCCAGCTAAATCTAGCTTTATTCAAGCTGTGCAAGAAATAAACCAAAACATTTTAGTGGAAAACTTTTAGTCATTTGGCCATTTAATAGCTATAAAATGCAAATGCGCTAAAAAGCCAACTAACACACACACACACATAGTAAGTAAGTTGATGGCCAAATCAAAATTTGGCTAAAAAATTTGGCGTCCCTTAACGAGCTGGCAAAAATATCACGTATACGCCTAATGGCCTTGAAGTATGCGTAATAAATATGAGCGCTAAAGCCGGGCGGGCAGCAATTGCACAAGTTTAGTTAGCACACCCAGCCACGCCCCCCGTCCCCCTCTCTAATATATATATATATATATAGCAATATGTAGTTAAGGCACATGGAACAACATTTCCATTTTCACATTTGTCGTTCGCAACTTTTTTCTCACTCATTTCGTGCGCTCCTCACACATTCTCGCTCTTTCTCTCTCTCTCTCTCTCGCTCTCTCTCTCTCTCTCTCTCTCTCTCTCTTTGTCTTTCTGTCGCTCTGTCTGTTGTTTCTCTCTTGGCTCGCACCGCAGGACTACGTGACCGTATACGACGGCTACACCACACGTGACCCCATCATTTTGAAGTTTTGCGGCGGCGGCCAGGCGGTGCCCGCAGCCGTATCCAGTGGACCAGAGCTCCTGGTGGAGTTTAGCACCTCGCCGTTTGGCACCTTTACGGGCACCTCGTCGCAGCTGCTGCCGCTCTACGGCTTCCAATTGGAGGTGAGTAATCACCGTTCAGTTCAGAGATCAGCAGATTAAAGCCCATCTCTCGCCTATGTGCAGGTTGAGGTGCAATTCGTGGACATACAGAGCCCCACGTACTCGAAGAACAAAAAGCCGTGCGAGTTCTGGATACGTGGCACGGGCCGTGGCATACTCGAGAATCCCAAGCACTCGCTGGCGCCCAACTCGACCTGCCTCTACCATCTGCAAGGCATGGGCGTCTTCAAGACCTTCGACCATCTGAGCCTCTCGCGCCGCACGAGCAGCCAGTCGGGCATGCATCAGCCACTGTCGCGCTTCAAGGTCTGGATCTCTGTACTGAAATTCAATCTGGATCCCGAATTTGGCCAGATGGACGAGACCTCGGTGGGCGCCATTGGCGTGCTGCAAACCCAGGAGGACTGCAGCGGCATGCTGCGCATCTGGGATGGCACCCTGCGGGATGTGCCCGTCTGCAAGGATCTCAACTGGTGAGGCATCTATGCGAATATATACCCATCACTCCTATCCCTATCTCTATCTCTCTCTGTCTTCTCTCAGCGCTAATGACCAAAGCCCTGGCTACAACTCGCTGGGTCACTACGCCCACAACTCGACCAATGTAATCGCGCGCTTCTGTCGCGGCACCATTCCACGCACCTGCGATCGCTCCAACATAAATGAAACCTTCGCTCGACCCTGCACCATCTCCGAGAGCTATGTCTCGAGCAGCGATGCCATTACCCTGGAGCTGCGCAACACAGAGTCCACGGTACTCAGGTAAACTATTATACTACAGCTCATGAAGATCTTTCCTCACTCTCACTCCTCCTTGCCCCTCTTTCAGGCCACTCGACTTCAAGCTCAAATACGAGTTCATCGATCTGCATCAGGATGGCCTGCCCCAGGGTGGCGGTGAGCTCGACTGCAATCGCAAGTTCGTCAGCAGCCTGATGGATCGCAAGGATCCGGCCATCTTTCGCAGCGTGCGCAATATTTTTCTCTTCGGGCGCGGCGGCACGCGGCATCTGAAGTGCGTCTATCGCTTCGAGGCGCTGCGAGGGGAGCGCGTGCGCATCAAGCTGCGCAAGGTGACGACCTCGAATCGCAATTGCTACTCGCGCCTGGACGAGGACATCAATCGCTCCTTCTGCTATGGCGACACGAATGTGCGCGTGGAGGTGCGTTGAAGCAGGCCATAAAAAAAGTGATTCTCTCTTAGTAACAGATTTCTCCTACAGATCTTTGAGCGTCCGTATGCGGACTCCATTCTGCTGCACCGCGGCTGCGTCTGCAACTCCTCCAATCAGTCCCACCTGCCCGTGGAGTACACCTCGACGGGCCGCGATGTGGAGGTGCACTTCACGGCGCACAATATGACCACACTCGACGATCCGGACACGGCGAACTTCGAGGGCATGTTCGAGTTTGTCAAGGCGCCCACCAGCTGCAAGGATGGCCGACGCAAGTTCGGACCCAGCGGCACCATTGACATGACCTTCGGCGATGTAAGTATGGGGGTAGAGGCGTAGGTTGATGACTCCAGCTTATATCATGAATGTTTCCATTGCAGATCGAGTGCCGGTCGCGACCCTGGCTCATTGAGCCCTCCAATGGCAACAAGTTTCTGTACGTGCGCCTCAAGGCCATCTTCCTGAGCAAACACAATCCGAAGAAGACCCTGAATGCCACACACCTGGAGACGAACAGCTGGCGCTGCGAGACCAAAGCACGCGCAGTGCTAACCACCTCGGAGGGTAGGCCTTAACCTAAGCAAAAAATCCTATCACACAGTTCTATTCTATATCTATGCCAGGTCTGACCATTGTGGCCTGTCCTTTGAGTCCCGACTCGAATGGCTATGAGTTCGTGGAGATCTTCAGCTCTGGCTGGAACGAGCGACCCAACTTTGCGCTGATGAACCGCTCGCGTGCCATCAGCGTGGAGTTCCTGCGGCCAAGCAATGGTGAATATAGCTTCAACTGGATGGAACTGGTGCCCAGGCCCACGCTCAGCATAGCAGGTGAGTGGCAGCGCGAAGTAGCACCTGCTGGAGTCAGTGCTCACATCAGTTGTATGTTCCACAGAGGATTGCCAGTTCAAGTGCGCGGAGCTGGGCGCCTGCGTGAACGCGAGCGTCTGGTGCGACGGCATCGTGCACTGTCCCTCGGGCGACGACGAGGCCTTCCTGCAATGCTCCGCTCTGATGAAACTGCCCGCCGAAATTCTGGCCACGCTCTGCCTGATCTTTGTGCTCTCGTGTTGTGCTTTCGCTGCCTTTGCCTACAAGTGAGTGGAGCCGGACTCATTGAAGCACCAATCTAACCCCTTTCCCTCTCTCTGTCTCTGAACCCATAGGAAAATCAAGAGGAAACTGCGCGGCTCCTCGGTGCTGCAGACGCGGCTGAAGTCGCTCAGCTCGATGGATACGGCTGTGCTGGATGAAAAGGAGGTGATTTGCTGACAAAGCGACAATTCTGTGCGTTACGTGGAGATCGATCGTGTGACCACGGTCTGATCGAACACGACCCAAATAACGTGCAGAATTGTGCCCCGGAACTGAAAACAAAAAAGAATCTAACTGAAATGCGATACGAAACGCGATCGAAAGGCAATAGAAAAATAATGACAAAAAAAAAAACAGAAAAGAAAAGAAAAGGAAAACCAAAAGGAATGAAAAATCAAAATCAAAAAATCAAACGTAATCAAAGTCAAAGTCGTTCACCTGTTTTTAAAATGCATTTAAATCAAAAACCAAAATCAAGAGGAAGAAGAATATGAGAAACGTTTTTATTTCGTATTTAAAACTCGGTTTTATATACACATATATATATACAAAAGATACATATATATATATAGCTCGAATGTGGACTCGTTTTATAAGCAATTTTTCTAGGCCTCAGTTTTGTCGGAATACTTGTTCCACCCACTGTACATAAAGCGAACGTGTCACTTTAGACTTTTAGTTCAGGAAAAATTTCCATTAGGTTTTTTTTATCATTTTGATATATACATATATATGAAGAAACTGCTCATAGACCTATGTAGATACAACTGTTTCCTAATAGACTCTAAGCGAAACCAACAACAACAAAAGAAAGGAAAAATCACTAGCCAAAAGAAACTAAGGAGATGACTTTCTCAGCTAGGGACAAGCGTGGGCTACTATTCGCCCGATATACATATACATATATATAGCAAGTAATCGTAGTATTTTGTTCTTCTGGCCAGACGGGCCACAGCATTTATTATGCGACGCACAAAACAGAAATCAAAAGAGAAAAAGTGACAAGTGACAAGTGACAAGTGAACTATCCAATAGAGTAAGAACTCAAGTCGAACTGTAGTCGAACATTAATCCAAGTAGAAAGTAAGTGAAAATGTTTTACACTTTAAGATTTGCCCAAATTTCAAATAAAGTGCAAGAATCATAGTCGAAAGATCGTTTTGGATCAACGCAACGTAGAGTCGAACGGAAATATATGTCAATATCTCGAGAGGGCTGCAAACATAGCTAATATTTCTCTTTGGTAGTTCAAGGATACGAGATCGGCTTGAGTATGGAATGGTGCAAGTTGGTTGAGGCCATTTAGTAAAGATATATTTACATATATGTTTCATTGGAGTCTTAGAGTTAAGAATTAAACCTCTTAACTATACTTAACAATCTGTTAGGATATCTTTCGCCATAGCTTCTGCTGATGCATCTATGCATCTCTTAAGTCTTTCAGCTTAGACCAAGCTCAACTAAGCTAAACTGTTTTTCAAGACTCAAACTCCGCTTAGTGACCGAGTCTTAAGCTAGGCTTTAAGTACATTTTTAGTACTTTTATGCATTTCTATACTATGCCTTCTGAGTTCTAGTTAAAAGCCTTCTTTCTTTAGCTAAATTTTGCCATAGTTCAAAGGCTCTAATTCAGCTTGAAACTCATATCAAAAGCCTGGCTTAATGCTATATCTGTAATGGTATATCTATAGATATATGCATCTCTATTCACATCTCAAGTTTTTGAGCTTTTAACAAGAGCATTTCATGGCCATTAAATGAGCCTTAAGCCTAAGCTTCAAACTCTTCGTTAGCTTTGTGGTATCCCTTATTTATAAGTCTTTATTTTGTTTTGGCATTTCACTATATACCAAAAGTGCTTCAATATCAACCAAAGTAGTTCAAGTAGCTCAAACACTGCCTTGGTTTCCATGCCTAAGCCTGCTTTTATGCATATATGAATCAAATACTTAATGAATAGATTCATTTCTTAGGCTTTAGGGTGCAAACCAATATACATTTTATAGTTAAATTAAATTTTAATACATGATTTTCATTAAGCTTGGCTTAAAACAGCTATGAGTCTTCTATGAATCATCTATGAATCATCTATGAATCATTTATGAATCATCTATGAATCATCTATGAATCATCTATGAATCATCTATGAATCATCTATGAATCATTTATGAATCATCTATGAATCATCTATGAATCATCTATGAATCATCTGTGAATCAGCTATGAATCATGTAAGAGTCATCTATGAATCATTTTGGAATCATCTATGGTTGACCTATGAATCAACTATGAATCATCTATGAATCATCTATGAATCATCTATGAATCATTTATGAATCATCTATGAATCATCTATGAATCATCTATGAATCATCTATGAATCATGTATGAATCATCTATGAATCATCTATGAATCATCTATGGATTCTCTATGAATCATCTATGAATCAACTATAAATCATCTATGAATCATCTATGAATCATCTATGAATCATTTATGAATCATCTTTAAAGCTTAGCTCTCAGTCTCCAATAGCTCTTCATGGTAAACATAGCTAAGCTAAACTCTAATACAAGCTTCGATTCAAGCTTGAGTTTTAATCAATACTTAATACCCAAGCTCAGCAGCTTTACTTAGTAAAATATCAATAGCAAGCTCAAGGCACATGCACTTCCAGCTAAAACTCTCATTCAAGGCTCAAATCCCCCAAAGCCATGCCCAGCTGAAGCCTCCTTCAATGCCAACTACTTCCACAAGCTGACTCAATCCTATGCCAGACAGAACTCTACGAAACTCCCGTTTGCAGCCCAGATCAAATATATTTATATAGAACTAGAGAAGCCTAGAGTAAATTCGTTAGTTGTTTCATAGACGTAGCCCAATCAACCATATATTACTATAGCATATAATATATAAGTATATATATATATCTCTAGATATGCTGAGATCATGCAGTTAGGATCGTGTCACGCTCATTGTTGAACTCGTTGTTGTTGTTTCGTCTCCCAAAAAACTGTGCACAACTTCGCGCTCATCGCTCACCCAATCACAACTAGAGACTGCCTGAATGCCGCCCCATTCACACACACACACAGCAACCCGCCCCCACTTTATATGCATGGTAATTTTGTTGGCTCTGGGCTCTTGTGGCAGCTAACTAAAAGTAAATTCCATAATTCTCTATTTTATATACTTTTTACTGCTGAATTTATTCGTTTTGCAAGCTGAGAACGAGCAAAGTCGAGGTCGTCGTCGCCGAGACCAAGGCCTAGTAAAACAACAACAACAACAACTGAGAGAGGGAGAGAGAGAGAGAGAGGGAGAGAGACAGAGTGAGGGGAGAGAGATCTTAAATCCAAATAAAACAACTTTAAGTATTGTAAATAAGCAACATAGAAAGCAAATAGAAACTATATATGTAACAATTTTACACTGCGCTGTTTTATTTATCATTACCATAAAAAAAAGAAACATTAACTACATTTAACTATAATTAGAACAAGAACTAAACATGATCCCAAGCAAATCGCAGACAATAAAATTACAAAAAAGCGCAAATTTCATTTCAAAACAACTTTGAGAGCTATAATAAAAAAACACAAAAAAAAACATATATATAGTATATATATACACGATACTCGAAGATTGGTAAACTTAAATTCAATTAAATTAAAACAAATTACATTAAATGCAATCAAATTTATAAAAATTGATTTAGTCAACAACAAAATACAGTTAAAACATATATTCAATTAGGCAAAATACAAAAAAAAACATATATATAGGCATCTATATGTCTGTACTATATGCGCCGATCTCATTAAAATGGACTGAGGCAAAGATATATACTGGATATATTAACCAGGCGTCACTAATTGCGAAGACCACATAAGGTTAGATTTTTAATCTTAGAAACTAGTTTAAAATTATATAAAAAACAAACCTTAAAAAAAATTAAAAATAAATTTTTAAAAAATTCCATAAAGACATAAAACCATAACTAAATAAAAACATAAATCAAAACAAGCTAAAAACAATTTCAAATGTTGTAAAAAAAAAAACAAAAAAACAAAACAAAAACCAAAATCATATCAGATTCTAAAATGATATTAACATTAAATGGAAAACGTAAACTCAATAAATGAACATTTAAATTCAAGTCAAGTTGACTTTTACTTAGGCATGGATTAAATTTTATATAGTATAGGTTTATAGATATCAGACGTCTGCTCTGCTTGGATGAGTCCAGGCTATCTTCTCAGCTCTCTGAGCAGGCAGCTTTCCCAGCTAACAGGCATCTGGTCCAGTCTATCATCTCAGCTTCTGATCTGCTCCTGGTGTGAGAGCTGAGCCTCAGCTCTGCTGCTCTGCAGGCTTTAAACTTCTGCGCTGCTCTGCTCCTGGCTGTGGCGCTGTCGATGCTTGTAGAGCGAGCTGGGATCGCGCGTGGAGAACTTGCAGTTCTCGCACTTCAAGGGCTTCTCGCCCGTGTGCTGACGCATGTGAATCTGTAAAGGAGTAAATGTTATAGAAGATACATATATATAATATTTATTGCTAGATATATATATCTGCCCATCTACATCCGCTTACAATGAGGCTCGCCTTGCGCGCTGTCTTCTTGCCGCAAACGCTGCAAATGAAGGGCTTGATCTTGTTGTGCACGGTCTTCACGTGCTTGGACAGCGTTTTGCCATTCACGAACTTGCGCTTACAAATCTCGCACGTTTTCTCCGCATAATATTTGGTCTTCTTGGCCGTGGCAGTGGCCGGCAGCGACTGTTGTGTGTCGGTGGCTTCGCTCTGCTCCTGCTGCAGTTCCTGTTCCTCCTGCTGCTGCTGCTGCTGTTGTTGCTCCTGCTCCTGATGCTGCTGCTGCTGCTGCTGCTCTTGCTGTTGCTGCTTTTGGGCACGACGACGCAGCAGCTCGCGCCGCATGACTCTGCCGCGCCAGTTTCTGTGGACGCGCATGTGACGCCAGACGAGCGCCGCAATCGGAGATTTGTAGTCGCAGCCAAGCACGGGGCATGCCAGCAGATCCACATCCAAGTGGTGCGCGCGCCACATATGCAGCGAACAACGTCGCCAATTGGCCATGTCCTGGCCGCACTCGCTGCAGCCGAAGCCTGACTCCTTGTGGCATTTGGCGTGCAGCGACAACTTGTGAATGCTCTCAAATTTATAGATGCAGCTGCTGCAGCTGCAATAAATACATACACATATATATAGAGATGTTATATATAATGTTATTTACTCACCTCACTTGCTGCTTGGCACGCAGCACAATGCGAAAGTCCTTGAAGGGCAGCGGCTGCAGCTCCTCAGGCGGCGACGGCGACGACGACTCTCGATCCAGAGACTCTGCTTTCTTGTTCGCAGCCTTGATGGGCTGGCAGTCGTGATATAGCATCATGTGGCCACGCAGATCCTCCAGTAAATCATATTGCCGCAGGCATAAACTGCAAACATATACGATGCGTGCCGGTAGCTCCATTCTCAGCAATGAAATTCTTAAAACTGCAATTTCAGCTTAACGTCAACTGTCAGCTGTTTTCTAAACAGCGCTGGCAGTTAACAGTTTGCTGAAATGCTAATAACAGTTTTATAGCGCTGAAATTTGAATTTAACAGCAGCAATGCTCAAAGGTGCTGTTAAGCGGGATAGACAGGGCTATCTGGACTGACGATAACCAATGTTATATATCAAATTAATAATGAAAATTGAAGTTTATTCAATAACTGTAATCTGCGCAATTGTAAACATTATACTGCCAACTTTCAACTTTCAAATAGACAGCCTAACATACAACTGTCAGCTGTTTAACAGCATTTAATGAGTTGCTGCAATGTTGTTAACAGCTTATAGCGCTGACATTTAAATACAACTTACCGCTGAAATAGTGATTGTCGCCAGTGCTAGTTGAAAGGTTGAGAACTTCAGTTGAAATTTCAAAATATACTAATAATAGCAATACTTTCAATATTAGCACAATATTTCAAAATATACTAATAGTAGCAATACTTTCAATATTAGCACAGCCTAGTGCTTATCAGCCAATTCAAACATTTAAATAAAAGCTCGTTCGCTATCTAACATCTCTGAAAAGAACTTTGAGAAAAGAACGTTGCCACCTTTCAGAATAGTTATCTACAGCGCGCCAGTGTTTTTGGCATACGAGCTCTTGCAGTTTACGGTCACACTGTCAACAGGAAAAACGCGAACGCGTAAAAAATATTTTATTTTATTTAATTTATTAGTTCTTAGCGATAAAAAAGAAGCTTTAGCAAAGCCATAGTCTCGGACTACTCAGACATTTGCATAAACAAAAGCCTAAAATGGGGAGTGCGCTGGAAAACTATGTGAATCAGGTGCGCACGCTAAGTGCAGCGGGTAAGTGCCGGCAGAGAAAGAAATTTCGCACACTCAAAAAAAAAGGAATATGATAATTATATATGTATGTATATATGTGAATGCATTTCCCATATGCAGGCAGTTATCGTGAGCTGGCGGATGAGTTGCCCGAGTCGTTGTCCCTGCTGGTGCGCAACTGGAGCATATTAGACAATGTGCTCGAAACACTCGACATGCAACAGCATACGCTGGGCGTTCTCTACGTGCTGCTCGGCAAGCTACACAGCGCGGCGACCGCCAATCCAGAACCAATGCAGATTATAGAGCTAATGCGCGAATTTGTGCAGCGCAGCAATCTGGACCAACTGCGCTACGCCGTGTGCCCATGTAAGTGTGCCGTTATATACGCTCTTCCTTTCGCTCCTCTCTAATTGGAAACTCTCCTCTCATCTCTCTAGTCTATGAGACTTGCCATTTGTTTACGGACTTTCTGATGCAGCAGAATCTGAGCATTTTGGGCATCAAAGTGCTCGCGCTGGCCATTGAGCAAATACGACAAATGGATACCCAGCTAACGCCCATACACGCCGATCTCTGCCAGCTGAGCCTGAAGGCGAAAAACTTCAATCTAATACTGCCTTATTTGGATACGGATATAACAGACATTTCCACCGTAGCAGCCGAGTGCAAAAACCAACAGCAACAGCAACCGCAGCATACGCTTGTAAATAATGTCTAAACAACTATATATAGAAGATAATTCCGACTCCTATCTGTGCTCTCTCTCTCTCTTAGGACGCCAACAACGATGCAAAGTACTTTTTGTTATACTACTATTACGGCGGCATGATCTATGCGGCCATGAAGAACTATGAGCGTGCCCTCTACTTCTTCGAGGTGTGCATCACAACGCCAGCGATGGCCATGTCGCACATCATGCTGGAGGCATACAAAAAGTTTCTAATGGTTTCATTGATTGTGGAGGGCAAGGTGAGGCTCGCTCAGCTACGCCTTCAGCTATGATCTAATGTTAAGAGTTGCCTTTTCAGATAGCGTATATACCAAAGAACGCACAGGTCATAGGACGTTTCATGAAGCCGCTGGCTAGTCATTACCATGATCTGGTCAATGTGTATGGCAATTCGTCGAGCGAAGAGCTGCGCATCATAATACTCAAATACAGTGAAGCATTTACGCGTGATAATAATATGGGCCTAGCCAAACAGGTGGCGACGTCCCTCTATAAGCGAAATATACAACGTTTGACGAAAACCTTTCTCACCCTATCCCTGAGCGATGTGGCCAGCCGCGTCCAATTGCCCAGTGCGGTGGAAGCTGAGCGCTATATCTTAAATATGGTGCGTGAACTATAACTTTTAGTATGTGCTCTTAATATAGTTCGTCTCTTGCTCTGCCAGATCAAATCGGGCGAGATCTTTGCCAGCATTAATCAAAAGGATGGCATGGTGCTCTTCAAGGACGATCCAGAGCAATACAATTTGCCCGACATGTTTCTCAATGTGCAAACGAATATAACGCAGGTGCTCGATTTGGTTAAACAAATCAACAAAATGGAAGAGGAGATTATACTCAATCCCATGGTAAAAGCTTAAGAATATTCCATATCAATTTATATTTATATATGTATCGTGTAATCTTGCAGTATGTGAAAAAGTCGCTGGGCAGTCAGGATGAGGACTTGGCGTCGCAGCATCCCAAAACCTACTCGGGGTAAGCGAGACACAAAATGAAGCAAATCGAAGAAACAACAATCAATATTGAAATTCCATTGACAGTGATCCCACGGATTGAGGGCATGAGGGCGGCAGCAGTGGGAGCATCAGCAGAAGCAGCAGCAGTATGAGCCACAGCAGCAGCCGCAGGAGCAGCCACTAAAGCAGAGAAACTGCTAACTTATAGATGGAAACATGCTATTTTAAAATAATAATAATAAAAAAAAGAGAATACACTAATGTATAAATCAATGACTAATGCGCATTCCAATCAAAGTCACAAAAAAGTGCCGAAGCAATTATTGATTGCAAGCAGAGATAAGGACGAGTCGATGATAAGGAGCGAACAGGCCACACAGTACGAATTGCTTTGCACTCGGTTAACAGAGAGCTTTGTTTTTATATAGACTTTATTTACAATATCAATGTCGAGGCGTTTAACTATTATTTAAAGCTATGGCTAATTATGTGACTAGACAGATCCGCGTCGTCTCAACTGGAATATAATGTATATAGATATAGATGCTACGCTTACAGCTAGACTAAATAACTATATTTTATGTACAATATGTGTGTGCAGCTAATCCGATCCACAAGCGAGATTCTCGTCTAGCAGCGTTCATCTTGTTGTTGTTCTTGTTGCTTGTGCTGTGTGTTGATTGTGTGATTGCGTTAACCGGTTCTCATGACATCCACCTCCAACACAGCTGTCTTTAGCGAGCCGCTCGACACGCCCCCGTCGTCGACGACGCCCATGCTGCGATAGAGCTTGTGCACCACATTGAACAAGATAAAGCTGACGATCAGCACCAGCAGCGACATGAACGCATAGGCCAGCACCAGCGGCGTGTCCGATATGGGATCCAGCATTATGTTGAAACTCTTTCCAAAACCAAAACACGAAATAACTTTTGTGTTTGTGACGACGAGAGAGCCGGAGACAGAGAGAGAGAGAGAGAGAGCGAGTTGAAGTGAAACGCGTATGCTAATTAAATGTCGCACACACGTCTATATATATATATATACGCCCATTTACACACACACATATATATACATATATATATAAATTTATATTTCTTTTCGATTCAGTTGCTGCTGCTGCTGCCGACTTGCTGTACCGTGTGCATTGACACCTGCGCCTCAACTGGCCCGCGCGTGTGTCGAACTTCGTATAGAACTTTGTCGTTACGTATACGCAGCGTAGAACGCGTTTCTCTCTCGCTCTCTCTGTGGCTGTCTCTTGTTCTCTATTTTGATAAATCTAAACTTGTTTATGGACTGCTCTGAGGCTGAGGCGGGGTGGGGGCGGGGCGGGTGCGCCTCTTACATTAACCAGGGTCAGTTTGAAGTGTCTCGCATCCGAACACCCGGTTTCTATATGACATATATACATATATATATATATGTATATATAAATGAATTTATTTATATATGTTCTCAAAACTAGTTGGAATTAGCTCTAGGCCGGGCGAGTTGCTTGACACTTGGATACTCTACAGCTAAAGGGTACAAAGAGCGCGCGATTTCATTGTTGTAGATATCATTATCATTCGAGTATAATTATAATGGAGACTGCACTCGCTGCTATATGTATGGCTGTATCTATAGCGTGGAGACGCGTGATCTATATATAGCGCTATATACGTATATATCTGGAAATGCGTTGCATCTGATGAGCTTCTCGAGCTTTCATACGAAATCTGCTGCATTCGTTGATCTATATATAGATATAGTTGCTCTCTATATAATTAAGTTGATCTCTGATCTCTGCTCTAAAAATATCTCTAATGAAGTTGATCTCTGATCCCAAGCCGGCTATATAGTAGTTTATTGAAGAGGTTTGACTCACTTCAATTAAGTTTATTCATTAAGATCTCTACAGATATCTATGGTTCTACGAATTTTGGATATAGCTATATAAATTATGGGCTAGACATGTTGAGAGATATAACGCTGAGCAGCCGAAAAATATCTGATTGTCATGCCATAATTAAAAGTCAGCTAAATAGGGGAGATGATCAAAGTTTAAATTCCCTAGGGAAATGATGTAATGGAAGTTTATAGACAAATTGGGGTAGAAATTCCTAAATAGAAGAGATCTCTCAATCCGTGCTAACTTTAGCTTATATAGCATACCTAGACTGCCCATTGTTTATATAGCATCTCTATACTAGCCAAAGTATACATTTACTACCTATGGTATATATAGTATATGTATACTACATTCTCTAATATATATATGTATAAACCTAAGACAGTTCAGATAAACATGCAAGATACACCTACTTATGGGCATTCTTTATAGATTTATTAGATATACCGGACGACCTTTATAGGTGAAGTAAAACTGATTAGATTGTGCTTATCATTTGAAAATTTAAGCATGATGGGTGGGTAATGGCTGCACTTAAGGTCACAAGACCCAAAGACAATTTGATAACTCCAGCAAAAGAACTAAGAGAATTCGAATAGTTATAGTGTAGATATTGATATGGGCTTGTATATGGAGTGGAGCAAACGAGACCAGAGATAAGATATATGATAAGAATCCTAACTATAATTGTATAATATTATGATTCTTACTTTATATATCAAGATTTTACTTAATGGCTGAGTATACCTCTTCAAGTCAACTATAGGGTATACGTGTATATATTCTTTTTATATATCAAACAATTCAATGAATGCCAAAACAAATTCATAGATTCAGCCAATCAAGCAATAAAATCTACAACTCTTATGCATATATAAACAAATATATATACAGACATATATAAATACATATGTATATACATTTATAGATTCTTTAGGTTTATTAAAATGAATCAAGCAAGAGAGAGAGAGAGAGAGAGAGAGAGAGAGAGCGAAATTAATAACTGCCAACTAAAGTTGGAAGCGAATTGGAATCGAATTGCGTAGCCAATTCGAGGGGGGGAACATAAAAAGGCTATTTGACCAGACGTTGTGACTTAGCTGATAAAAAAACGTTTATAGACAGCAATGGCAGATAAGATATCACTAATTTCAGCTTGTTTAAGGCCAAAAACAAAAAGAGCCAAACATACGATTGTCAGGCGGTTTTTTCTTTTCTATTCAGGTCTGGCGGCCGAGCACGTTTGCCACTTGAAAAAGAAGCTACGAGAATAAGTATCGGAGATAGGAAAGCAAAGATAAGTGGGTCTAGGGAATACTTATTAGTTTTTTGTATAAATAATTGCTGAAAATTATAGGAAAAAGTTTAGTACTTGAAAATAAGGTATTATAGCCTTTAAATTTATTTTATTTTAATTTATATTTAATATAAATACTTAAAGAAATATTTTATATATATTTTATTTGATTTTTTTTTAAATATTTTGATATGAAAAGAGTGTTCTAAGTGTTTAATAACTTTTTCAAAATTTAAAAAAATATATATACTCTACCACAAACTGCAAAAGAGTATATGGGTTTGCAGCGTTATTCGTTTGTCTGTAGCTAGACACTTGAAATTTAGAGCATATAGTCGTTGCTACCCTCGTCTTATCAATTCAGCTTATATAAACACTCTGCGCCCACTAGAGGCGTGGCAAGTCAGAGAAAACTGTAATTGGTATAGCAGAAATGCTATAATTTAAGTTAATGGAGACTTGAAATGTGAAAGACAATCAGAATCTATCAATATATGGCTACTATAGGCGTGGCAAAACAGATCTTAACTATTTATTAAGCCTGAATAGGTATTATGCAGTCAGTAGCACCCCCACATGTACAGTTCAACATCGAAAACAGAGAATCAAATTCATTTCACTTTTACTTCAACAAATCTTCATCAATAAAATGAACTGAATAAAAGACAAATTCAAAGTTTACCGTTAATTAAAGCAAGAGCTAAAACCGGTCTGATTACAAATATCATTCGTATATATAGTGTATATGTATATACATATATATGTATCGATAGCCCTTGTACGTTCCATCGACACTCCGCTCTGAAGTCCGTTAAACCGTAGGCATGGCCACTCAGCCACGCCCACTACGCATGTGCATATGTATTTCTTTCGTTTTCCGGTACAAATTAAAAGATACAATACAAAATAATAAAGAGTCAAAACAAGTTCTATCAAAAGAAGAAGAAGAAGAAACAACTAAAAAAGCGCTAATTTAAAATGCGAGCGAGCCCACTGTGGCCCGCTCCCTCGCACCCTCTCGCTCTCTCGCTCTCTCCGTCTCCAGGTCGCTCTTACAAAGAACTTTGGTACGAGCTTTGCTCGTTCAGTTGCTGAGCTGTCGGCAGGCGCCTGAGCAGGCCGCCGCTGCATCGGTGCAGTGCGCCTCCATCACATCCATGATAACGTCGTCGAGCACCAGGCGCATGTTCTTGCGCTCGTTGCAGCGCAGCAGCACCTTGAGGCGTGGCACATGGCCCAGATCATCGTAGTACTTGAGCACGCGCAGGCTGTCCGCCGGCCGAGGAGTGACGGCGGCGCACTTGTGGACGTTCGGCTTGCAGTTGCACATGAAGCTAATGGCACGCTGAGCGGGATTCTTGTAGATGTCTAGCTCGACACTGATTAGATAGCAGGCCTCCAGCGTGAGTATAATACGAACTGCAGGCAGACCAGCTCTCTCACTCACCCTCTCTCTCTCTCTCTGTGTATATATTTGATCAACTTACCCACGGACGATTCATAGATCTGTGAACGACTCTGTATCCAAATGGAGCGTGCGCTCCCCGGCATGGTGCGCGCCGACTGCACGCGATGCGGCAGTATGTCCAGCGAGTAGCGGGATCCGGGCGCCGCCGGCAGTGGCAGGTTGTCGTAGATGGAGATGTAGATCTTGTGGCTGACATAGGCGACAATGAAGAACAGTATGATCAGTATGAGCAGGAACAATATGTAGGTGAATAGTGTGGGTAACCAAATGATGGCGTCCAGCAACATTAGAGCAGTGGGCTGCTTGGATTCCGTCTCTCTCTCTCGCTCGCTCGCTCGCTCTCAATAAATATTTACTTTTTTTCCTATAAAATAATTGTGAATTTTGTAGGCATTTCCGAAAAGTATAAACTAAATTTCTAATGCATAAAATTTGTTTGCTTTTTCTTTTCATTTTTGTTTTTGCAACATCTATGTAAATGTATTTATTTCGGTTTTGTTTTCTTGTTCTTTTTCTTTTTCTTTTTTTTTGTTAGTTTTCTTTGCTCTTTATAGTACATACGATTTTACATTGATAATAATTTTTTAGTTTTAGTTTTAGTTTCATTTAGTTTTTAAATTATATGCGCTGTCCCGCTCGCACTCGCAGTTGCTCTGCACGCATTGTCTGTCATAGCAGTCAGCTTTTTGTTGCGCTCAAAGCTTACGCACTCTCTCGCTCTCGCTCTCTCTTTAGTCTAACCCGCCGGCGGGTTTAGTCGCTCTCGCACGCGCTCTGCGGCGCGGGGGCGTGGCTTGCCTCTCTCTTTCTCTCTCTCTCTCTGCCTGACTCTCAAAACAAACAAATTCCTGCTGCGCCTGCGTGCATGCATGTGTACACACACACACACACATACGCACACAAGCAAGCGCTGTAAGCTTTAAAATTTACTGTTTCTTCTTTCCCTTCTGTTTTTAATTTACAATTTCTTGTATTTTCTTTGAGTTTTAGTTTTTTTTTTTTCTTTTTTTTTTGGTGGCAGTTGTTAGAAAAAAATGCCAGTTGGTTATGCGGCGCATGTATAACAGAGTATAACAGTTTGAAATGTCTATCTGTGTGTGTGTGTGTGTGTGTGTGTGTAACAGAGTTCACATAGGCTAAACAAAACACGAATTTTAATTGAATTAATTAAAAAATTTGTGATTATTAAAGTTTTTTGACTTCATTTTGTTTTTTTCTTTTTCTTTTTCAATATTAAAACAATAATTTACTAATATTATGAACAAATTCGCCCTTTGTGCAACAAATCATAATAAATTATATAGAAAAATAATTTGTTTTTAGATTTTAACTCAGCATGCGGATGTATGTGTGTGTGTGTGTGTGTTAGTTAGAGCTTAATTTTGTATATAATATGTTTATCTTTTATTTATAAATTTATATTTTTTTTTGCTGTAAAAAACATTCAGATCTCCAATGATTATTTTTAAATGAGATTTTTGTTTTTTTTTTTTTTTTTTTTTTTTTTCTGGCAGCATGTTCCGCTATAAAGAAATATATATATATATATATATATATATATATATATATATATATATATATATATATATATATATATATATATATATATATATATATATATATATATATATATATATATATATATCTGTTATACATATACATACATATGTCAACCAGTACTCGTAGAAAAAGTGTTATATGAAATGCATATCTATATATTTTGTTCAGTTTTGTTAAGTTTTGAACAGCTCAGTGCGACGAGTTGTGGAAGGTTTTTGTTTGTTCTTTAGGTTTTTGAGTTGTTGTTGTTGCTGTTGCTGTTGTTGTTGCTGTTGTTGCTGGGGAACATGCCGCAACTTGTGTACACCAAAAAATTAACACACACATTACACAAATACATATGTAACATTTCATTGCACAACATACAGAATTCATATACGTAATTTTTAACATATTTTTTAGCCCCAACTCCCATTCCCCCCTCTGTTTGTTAAACCCCTCTGCTGCAACCCCTACGCCGCCTTCCTCTCTACACAGCTGAGCTCAACTCAATCTGTAGTTCTTCTCTGTTTTTAGTATAGGGCTTTACATGGGTTTTTCCTTTAAACATTTTCAGTTTTAATTTTTTTGTTTTTTTTTTTTTGTTTTTTAATTTAAAATTTTTTGTTTTTGATGCTGAGCGATTTGTTTGTTGTTGTTGTTGTTGTTGTTGTTGGCATGCGAGCTGCGTTGTTGTTGTTGTTGTTGTTGTTGTTGTTGATGATGTGGTGTGCTTGCTGTTGTTGTTGCTGGTGTCGGCCGGCTTAGACGGACAGTGAGACGAAACTGTTATACTGCGTTATGTTGCGCTTGAGGATATCTGCGCAGGGGCCCAAAACGCGTTCAAATCTATAAGGGAAACAAATTTAATATAGAAATATCTGCATATATATAAATATATTTGTATGTATGAGGTACCTCGCTCTGTCCAGCTTGACACATTTGAGCGGGCCGCGAGCGACAACAGTTGCGGCACGTGGCCGATCCAGCAGCAAGGCAATCTCGCCAAAGTAATCGCTGGAGCCCAGGCGACCCACCTCGGCGGGCTCTTCGCCCTGCTGGAATGAAAGACAATGGATTAGTTGATGTTATCAGTTTGTGAGTGGGCTATACCCCCAGGGACACTCACCTCGGAGCGCTGCTGCAGAACAACGGCACAGCCCTCGAGTATAATGTAGAAGTCATCGCCTGCTGCGCCCTGTTTGACAATCGTTTCGCCGTCCTCGAAGGCGCACGTCTCCAGCGAATCGGCGACGGTGAGGCGCTCCCACTTGTCCAGGCTCTCCAGTATGGAGACACGCGACAGGAATTCCTCGTACATTTTACGCTTGCGTATGGTTGAGCCCATCAGGATGCGTCTGTAGCTGTCGCGATCGATGCCCCACAGTTTGACGTCGGTCTTGGCTCGCACCGTGGCGGCACGCGGTGTGCCATAGATGAGAGCCAGCTCGCCGAAGCTGCCGCCCTCGCTGATCGTGGTCACCAACTCAGAGTTCACAAAGACCTGGAAGAGATGCAGAACAGTTAATACGGGAGGAAAGGATTCTCCCATCGCTTGACTACTCACCTCCACCTCGCCCACATCGATGACATAGAAGTTGTCGCCCTCGTCGCCCTGCTGTATGATATTCTCGCCAGCCGTATGATTCACCGGGAACATGGCATCGAATATGTCGGAGCGTTCGCTCTCATCCAAATGGGCGAAGAGCACGTTTTTGGCTATGGCCTTGGACAGGGCATTCATTGTCTTGTAATCCTTGGGTACGACTTTTTTCACATAGTTGGCGGCGTCCTCTTCGGTCACGGGCTCGGCGGAGATGCCGCCGCGCCTGCGCACGGGCGGTGCAGCTGTTTGTGGCATTGGACTGAGATCCTCACAATCGTCTGGGCTGATTACCTGTTTGCTGGCATCCAGTTTGACTTGTTCCTGCAACAAAATTAAATTCATTAGTATAACAGTATTGTATAGCAGTATAACAGCATTGGTGTGTGAGTGTAATAGTTTATATAAAAGAATCACTGCATAACTAGCTGAGGCAGCAGTTTGTAAACAGTATAACTGTGTTTGCCGCAGCAGGTTACATAGTACTAGAGCGTATAACAGTTTATGAAGCAGCTTATCATACATGTTTTGCATAATAAAGCAATTTTATGCATAGGAATATTAAAAATGAGTATTAAAATTCGTTTGTATAACAGTATAACAGTTTATGAAGCAGCTTTTCATATATAGTGTGCATAATAAAACAATGTTATATATAAGAATACTAAAACAAGTAGTAAAGTTCGTATAACAGTTTGTATAACAGTATAACAGTTTCCCCAACAACAACAACTAGTGATGTTCATCTCGGCAGCTTTTAATAACTGCTGACTGCGGGTGACGTCAACCGGGCGCACAGTGTGCAGATTAAGTTGCATTTAAATGCCACGAGAGAGGGAGAAGGACACAGAGAGAGAGAGAGAGACCGTGATGATTGCTCTTTGTTGTGTCAAAGGGCGTATGAACAGTGTATATAACATAAATTGTTATATTGTAGTATAACAATTAAGTGAAGGCATGTATAACACTTGGGTATGTTATTGTTATGCGGGCCATAAGGTTTGTTAGGTAAGTTTATACACTCTCCACGTATAACAAGTTTATATACTTCAGTTAAGTTTAGATTAGCGTATGACAGATATATATAACAGAAGTATAACAGTTTTATAACAGTAGTATAACAGTTGTATAACAGTAGTATAACAGTTGAATTTAAGTTAATTCAAAGCTGTATCGCTAACTGACATAGTATAAGCTATAAGAACTTGCTCAGCATATGTATAACACTTGTATAACAGCATAATTTATAGTAATTAACTACAAATGATTCCTCATTAAGTCATAACCACTAAGTATAGTGGCGCTTTACAGCTAGATAAGACGTTTAGTGTCTCCTCAGTCCCATTACAAGTTGTTTATAACAGTTTATAGTTTTCCGCCAAACAGCCCATCCCAAGCAATCTACTGCAAATAAACAAATCGAGATACGCTGTCAATAAACAACCGGCAAAACAAATACAAAATGGCCAAAATCCATAAACTTTTAATTATCTAAACAAAAACGTTTGAAGAATCACGTTGAAACGAACAACAAAAAATCCGAATCGCATTGATTTGCGGGGTAAACAGAAAACGAAGCACAGCAATTTGTTAGATGATCATGGCATGCCGCTGATAAGGATGTGATTCTAGGCCAATAGTAAAAGGTATTGCATGTGTGAGTATATAGGGTATGCTCTACAGTGCAATACTCTATCTGAGTGCTGATTATCAAACAGTTGAACTGATCTATCGGAGATCTGACACAAATATGTATGCATATGAAATGCCAGAGGCCAAGTTCTCAGACTCTATTCACTTCTATGCTAATAGCCTATAATTGTAAGGCACTTAGCTAACCCTAAGCCAACATATTTTAACACTTCGCATATGTAGATGACAAATGGCAGGCATATGATTAACTGCATATACCCCTTTGGCTCTCAAAGTATGCATATGAGCGAGGCTCTTGGGAAGCTTGCCAGTTGATGTGAGCGGGCGAATAAATCAATCAGCGCAAACGCCGCGCATACAAATGCCACAAAATGAGGCAACATTAACACAGCAGCCGTAAAAGGCGCCGCCCCGGCCGCAAAGCTGACAAGTCAAAGTCGCCTGTTGACTTGAACTCGCCCACTCTCACACCCTCACGCTGTGTGTCTCTCTCTCTCTCTATATATATACATATATATCTCTCTCCTTGGCAAAGTGCAACTTTGTTGATGGCACAGTTGACCCTGACCTTTTGTGCAGCAGCGGAGTCGGCGCCCAGCCAACTAGCCCTGGCCCTGGCCCTGGACCTGGCCTTGGCTCTAAGCTTTGCTGGCCATACACTTTAACTCTCTCACTCACTCACCCTCTCTCTCTCTCTCACTCTCTCTCTCTCTCTCTCTCTCTGTAGCTCCCACTCTCGCTGTTTTTCTACCCCTTCCATGCGGCAACTATCGTCATTTTCTGCAATTTCCATTTGCCAGTTGTCAGCTTTTGGCGACATTTTAAACGGAAATCGATTTCGCATTGCAAATTGACTTACTGACGCAAAACTAAATTACATTTGTATGTGTGTGTGTGTGTGTGTGTGTGAGTGTGCTTCATGGAGTGGGCGTAATCTTGACAAACGTCTCCAGCCCCGAAAACAAATAAAAGTAAAAACATCTTATCAATACGTCGCCGTCTTGTCATTATGAAAACAAACTCACTCAAGGCAACATTTGCCCAGCTGATTAGCTGATTGTAAACTTGCCAGCCAGATTGCAAATTGAAACTCGTTTGACAGCCAATACAGCAGCAGTTACACTGAACAAAAATTAGCATTATAAGAAGCTGAACCTTTGGAGCGACTATGAGTTCAGCTCATTCAGTAATAACTACGAAAGCTATATGACACATGATGTATGATATATGATATATGGTATATAGTATATGACATCATATGTCATATGTCATATGATTGATTAGTTATTTATAATATTTTGAGATATATTTCTCTAGCTGCTTCAGAGCTGTATTTGCTGTTGATAGCAAAAAAGTACAACAAAGTTTAATAATCTCATAATTTTGCGTAATATATTACCTATGAAAGCTATATATGCCATATAAGTAATTATAATAGTGAATTTGCCGATCTTCAACACAAACATAAAGCCCATTTCAGGAAATATATTGTGAAATACCAAATGAATTGCATATATAACTTAAAAATTTCTATGAAATCAATAAAAATCTTTATAAATCTGTTATATCATAATAAATATAGATATTTATAGCTATATATACCACATATCCAAATATGCTCAGGTCTACACATTAGCTCATTTAGATCATTCCAAATCAATTAGAATTGCTCAAATAGCTGCGAATGCCTCATTTAATTTGATTTCTCTATTCAGTTTGCACATGTTAGCACGTTTTTTCTTGCCGTGTACTACATGAATCAGTGCCAATGTGCCATAAGAGTTACATTGCAACGAAACGATAATTACAACAACGACAAAATTTCGTGACTATTTGAGAATTTGTTGAATGAAGGCGAGGAGGAGCAAAAGCAAGCCAAATGCATTCAAAATCATGTGTGTGTGCGTGTGTGTGGGTGTGTGTGTGGATGTGTGTGTGTGTGTGCAACTGTCATGAATGCTTATTCAATAAAAGAAATTACAAGCAGCTGGGCGGGCTTATGCTAAAAAAGAACAGCGAGAGGCAGATTGCAAACCTTTGACATAATTTAGCTGCTATAGAATACTCTCCCTCTCTCTCTCTCTCTCTCTCTCTCTCTCTGGCTCTCTGTGTGTAAGTGTGTGTGTGTGTGCGAGTGTGTGTAATTGCAGCAAAGGCTGTATATGGACACAGACTACAACAATAGCAAACTACATGTAGAAAATAATAATAATAAAAAAAAAACAAACAACAAACAGTTGAAAACGCGACGCGACAAACAAAACAACAAAAATTCCACTTTAGACTTTAATTTTTTGTATATGTGTTATATACACATCTATATAGTATATATCTTTTGTCAGTTTTTGTCTCTGAGCACAATTTTCCTTTTAAGCGTATGTGTGTGTGTGTGTGTGTAATTTTCACGAGTTTTACTTATTTAAACATGGCACAACATAGCGAGAGCTAAAGCAAAATATGAGTAAAATATTACGTATACGTAACGTTTGACAAAAACAAATACAACAACAACAACAACGACTAAACAGCAATGACAAATCCAATGTCAAAGTTTTATAAAAATAAATATACAACAACAAAGCAAACAAACAACAAATATTAATTTGTTCACACGAATATCTCACAAAATATGGAAAACTGATGAAAATTAAACTGAGAGAGAAAACTTTTTGGTCTAATGTGAAATTATTGGAAATTATTCAATTATTGGAAAGCTTAATTAAAGACAAATTTGAGTTGAAAGCAAAAGGAAATATTTTGAAATATTTAAAAATATATAAATAAAACAAAAGAAACAAGTTTGAACTGTAAATTGAGCGAAAAAGTTAAGGAAAAAATGTTTAAGATTTTTTTTAAATTATTTTTGAAATATTAAAATAAAAGACAAATTATACATAACAACACGTATATCAGCTATATATAGAGCAGCAGAAAATATTGAAAAATTTGGAAAAAAAACTTTATTTTTAAGATTTAAAACAACAATTTTCTAGAATTTTGTTTTTTATCAAATTTGTTGCCTTAATTTATTTTTTTTTTAATTTTATAAAACTCTTAAGCATTAAACACGCGATAATAAAAATACATTTATGTATATATTTATATTATATGCGGGCACTCAAGATATATAAAATACATATACATATATATACATATGTATATGCTCTGGTTATTAAAAGAATTTCTCTTAGCAAACGGCCAAAAGCAAATTAATTTGCGAATTATATAAAAAAAAGAGCCAAAAATAAATATATTTAACTATATCTCTACATATATTTATATAGAGCGCAGATTTCTATATTTATTTGAGTGATGCGTCACGCCTTTAACAGCTCGGTTGGTTTTCTTAATTGTAATTCTCATTTAATTTTAGCTTCTCATAATTCTCATCTATTTAATTCAATTTTTCTATCCACTTTATTTTTGATTTCGCTCGTTGTGCCATATTTAATTGTTTAATTAATCCAATTGTCGTCACCGTGTAGGTGTGTGAGTGTATGGTATGTGCGCGTGTATATACCCGCTTTTAATGCCGTAGGAAACTTTCGTCGTCTTTTTCTTTCGCGTTATTTACAAAACGGAGGCGCGACACAAACTGAAAACTGAAAACTAAAAACTGAATTCGAATTCGCTTTCAGCTTTGATGGCAGCGCAGCTGGCGGCGTCGCCGCCGTCGACGTCAGCCGCAACGCCAACATCAGGCTTCGTCGCATGTTGATTACCGTTAAGTACAGTGGGCTGTGTGTGCGAGCGAACGAAAGAAAACCGAAACGGCCGAGCGAAATGTTTGCGGTCTGCGATATCTGCGGGACAACAACAGCAACAACAGAAAGAAAGTGAACGACTGCGAGATACCCTGCACTGGCAGCGTAAAGAGAGAAGTGGACAAAGTGACTGTCAAAGTACGGGAGCTCAGTTGGGCTGTTGATGGCTCTAAAACTGCAGTATCAGTAGCTTTAAGACTGTCACAGCCACAGGAGAGCTCGAGTTTATATTTGATTGGAGCGGAGAGCAGATCTAGTACTATTCCGAAACAAATCTCAGGGCAGTGGCCTTTAAACTGTGAAATGTAATTGAATTGGCAATATGCTTGACCCGTTTCCCATGCGATGAGATGAGATCATAGAGATGAGATAATTAACTCCGTTAGTGACTGTGCAACTGTCAGACTAATGTAATGCTTATGTGGTTCTAAAACTGTAACTACCAAGCAGTAGCTGCCAAACAACATGCCGTGAACTTGACTAGATACACTTGGGTATGTTATAAGTTATATATAGACCCGAGAATATATCACTTCTCAATATGAACACGAGAGGTATACAAAGAGAAACTTAATATATAAAATCAAAAACTAATATACCCTCACCTAGTGTCAAAACAGTGTATAATACAAAATGATTCAGTTCGTGTGCGAGCGACTATATACACTGGAAAAAACAAGCAGCTTCAATAGCTACACAAAATCCACTGTCAACTCTTTGCCCCACAGCGAATCACGATTCACAGCAATTCAAGACAATTAAAAATCGCAGTTCAATAAATTCAATCAATAGATTTCGCGCAGTGTAGCGACAACAACAAACCAATTTTTTTTGCGCCCAGCAAAAATCTAAAAACAAAAATAACACATGCTCAACAACTAAAAATGAGCGAAACATTAATAAAGCAACAGCAACAACAGCAACAACAGAAACAACAACAATTGATGGCCACAAAGTGTAGCCAAGAAATTGTTTGCTGAGGAGCTTCACATGAGAGCAGCCGCGTGGGGCTGCCGCTGGGGTCTTGAGGCTTTGGCCACTTGTCAGTTGTTTTAATGCCCTGTAAACATGGGGGGGAAGTACACAAAGTGGGCATGCTCTATGTAAAGGACAGTATGTAACAGGCAGCAGCAGATAGTGTATATATAGAGAGTAGTCAAAGGAGTATACAGACTAGCTAAGCTTGGAACTAGAGAGGCCTATTAAGTTACATCAAATGTTATATATATATATATATGTAGTAATTGCTAAATTTGTGTGCAGGGTATCTACCAGTCAGTCAACTTCAGTTACAACATACTCATTCGCAAATGGAAAAAGGTAAAACAAATCAATTCGAGAGAAAGAGAGAGAGAGAGAGACAGAGGGCGACCATAGCGGGACGGAGAAAGACAAGGCTAGCCGACCGAGAATCGTGGGCGTTTTACGAGTATTTGCCCAAGCTAAGCCCACATTAAAAATAAATGAGGGAAGCAAGACGACGGAGAGGAAACAAAAGTAACAATCCAATAATAATTACAAACTCAAATACCAACCCGAACCACAATCAAAGTATTGGGCCTGTGCGGAATTTATAATTTCGCATGGCCATACAAATTTTGTTTGCCTAACATATGAAAACATAATACATTATATGTATATCCTATATACATATATGTATGTACATTATATAATTATGATTTATGATAATTGCGCTTTTTTGTGACTTTATGATTTGTTCGTGCACCACGTGACGTATGCGCAATGTAAAAATATTTCTCGAACAGAAGCGACACAAACATGCGATGCGAAGCAAAACAGTTGGCGGCTCGAGATGGGCTAGGCAGCTGGCTGTGGGCGTGGCAGATAAGAATAAAAGTGGAAAACGAACGTGTGCTTAAGTATTCTTATTCTATTCTATTCTGCTCTGTGGCCGCCCCGTTATAGTCCATAGCCATAGAAGACAGAGAGACCTTGCCGCAGGCCGAACGTCAGGTGATAGGCTCAAGCATGGGACAGGTCATGACCAAGTGCGTCATTTGACAAACAAAGAATAAGAGAGAGAGAGAGAGAGAGAGGGGGGGGGAAGGAGAGATTAAGAGAGAGGGAGAGAGAGAAGGTAAAATATGTCACAATATAGAAAAAGTGAAGCGGGGTAAAGCATAATTTATAGCGAGAAATGGATTACTTTATTAGATATTATCATAATATTATTAAAAGAGAGACTGAGAGACAGAGAGAGAGAGAGAGAGAGAGAGAGAGAGAAAGAAAGGAAGAAAGAAAAGCAAACTGAGATGAGGAAGTAGAGAAAGAAGACAGATATGTCTAACACAGGATATGCGTAGAGAGAGAGAGAGAGTGAGAGAGGTGAGTGAGAGAAAAAACTGAATACATCTAGAGAGAGGGAGCGAGTGAGATACAGATAGGAAGGAGAAGACAGAGAGAGAGAGAGAGAGAGAGATAAAGATAGAGATATTACAAAATCATATGTGATAAGTGCCTCCATTGAAGGTTATCATAACATTGAAGAATGATAAAAACGAAAGTATCTACCTCTCCATGCGATTCTCATGTGTATTTATATTAGATATTTCTACTAAAAACCAATTTTAAATCAATTAATATAATTAAGCATATCTAAACGAGTGTCTTTCGCCTGCCTCCCTACCCGATTCTCATATTAATTTTAGCTCTTCTGTGAGCCGAAGCTTAAAAGGCTTCAACTAAGAGATTTTGCTTCCCTTAAAAATAAACTTTGCAACTGTTATTATTGGACGTAACCAAAAGCAAATTACTTACAATAATTACAAATCGAAACATCAAGTTGCTCAACTTTTTTTTAGCTTGACTAAAACTTTTTAAAGACAAAATTAAATAATAATCGCCTGCCCCAGCAGATTGGGCTTAATGTGGGTCACAGGACCACGAAGCAAAAAACTTTTGCCAGCTACCTTTTCGAAGGTTGGGGCCACTCAGAATTGGCCCAAAAGTGCGGAAAAGCTTTTTGTCTGCCTGTATCCTGTGCGAGGCAGAGGCAGAAGCACAAAGTGTGCGAGTATGGGCGTGCGTGTGTATGTGAATGCGTTCTATAATCGAATTAATTAAAATTTTGCACACTGCCTGCTCTGCCATTCCTGCAGCAAGCTCTTTAACGCTGTAAACCGCGCTGATACACTGTGAAAATTTTTGAGCTACTTCTAAGAATTTTCAAAAATTTTATAAAATTTAGAAAATATATATTTTAAAAATTAATTTTGAGAATATTTCATATTTAAATGCATTTTCAATCAATTCCCTTTGGTTTCTCTCAGTGTAAAAATCAAAGCATATTATTTTTACTAATTTATTTATTTATATTTCCATCAGTTCAACTCTGCCTCTTGCTTTTCTTAGCTTCCTTTCTATCTATTTTCAGCTTTTCATACAAGTTCAGCGCTCTAATTTCTCTCAGTGTACAAATTTAGTAAGCTGCCCGCATGCTGCAGTTGCTGCTGTGCCTCGTTTACCGAACAGCTCCTGCTTTGTTAAGCGAAATTTCCAATTCAGTGAACTTTTTGTTACCAGCTGCCTGACAGCCCCGCCTCCCGCTAGTGTTCGCTCCTCTTTTTATTTGAACTGCCCCTCTGCCTCCCTTCCGCCCTCACCCCCACCTGCCTGTCCCCCTTTTTACGCCTGCTAAACAAAAGCTTTTGTTGTAGCCACAAATTTGGGCCACGGCAGAGAAAGACGGACGTATCCATATCAATGCTGGCTGCTTGCCTGCCTGGCTGGCTGCCTGTTGTGGTCAGTCGATGTCCTGCGTAATCGTCACAGTTGTCAGCACCAGCAGCAGGAGCCGGAGCAGGAGTTGACAGCTCTGTTTAACTGTGGCTGAACTGACGTCACGAACATGCCTACTCCAATATAGTCCTTCTAATTATATTTGGCTTAAACTCAAATTCGAATTTAACTTTTTTAATTAACAAGTTGAAATTGCTAGCTTACTTGGATTGTTCACTTTGGAACCAGTTCACGACTTGTTTTTGTGTTTACTAGTTCAAATAGTTCACAAGAGTCTGACAAACTACTTCAATTTGTTTAGTTAGCTAAACTGTATAGTTCACAGTTCATTTAGTTCACTAGTTCATGAGCAAGGTAGACTATATATCATATATACCATGCTGTATACTATATACTACTATATGTACGTATGCTTCGTATGGTTAGTTCTTCAGTTGTTCATTCTCTTATGATCAACAGTAGTTCAATAGAACATATTGTTCATGAACCACTGAACAATTGAATCAAATGAATCATTCCTAAATGACTGCATAACAATGTAAGAAATATTCAACCTAAAGCACTGCGACAGTCCCTAATCACTAATAAAGTTAGACTAATTCAAATGAGCTACTTATACGAACTAGTTCCGACTGCTTTTCAAAAGTTTCCTTTGTCTAACTTTTCCCTAGAGCCGAATTAGCATGCCAGCTTAGCTATACTCTTGGCCCACTGCTCTTTGGGGAGCGTACATTACGTATACGCCGCATTACGTATACGCCGTAGAGTATTGGCAAGCAAAGTTAGCTCTTCATTCCCACTCAACGATGCTTCTATTATTTTAGTATCCCGTGCCTCCTGTGCCTTTGCCTGCGCCTGTTTCTCAGCTGTTGCTTCGCATGGACTACAGCGCGTGCTGCTGTCTTTTATTGCCTAAATAATTCATGAATTTCCGTCCATTTGCTGTTTTGGTTTTGGTTGTTAACGGCGCTTATAAGCCGCTTAATGGATGGCCAAATAAAAGGTCGTCGCATCCGCCGCTTATAGTGATACTTATACAGATTGAACCATAACCTTTAGTCCTATCTCTATCTCTCTCGCTCTCTCTCTCTCTCTAATCTACTATTTACACAAAACTTTTGCAACAAGCTTAATCCATGCTAAATCGAAAGCGAAAACAAATACCTGCCCGGAACCTAACAGAATAAAGCAATATTGAGGAAAGCCCATTTTGTTATGCATGGAAAGCAGCCAAAGAAGAGCAAAGAACGAAAAGAGAGGTGGGAGGAGGGCGATTCGCATAAAATTAACACATTTTAGCAAGACAATTGATGGCATGAAAGAAAATCTCCTTGGAAACCAAAGGGAAGGTCGCTTCAAATGGAAGCAATGCCAAATTATACAGTTACAGTTATAATAGAACATAAATTGAATTGCTTTAAAATCGTGTTAACGGTAAATAACTTAATAAAATTAACAGTTTGAACAACAGTTAACTGTACCCACCATTTTGAGCGGCTTAGGTTGAGTTCGCTCTCTCTCTCTCTCTCTCTCTCTCTCTCTCTCTGTCTCCTTTTATCTTGTGTCAATATAGCGGTCAACAGCTATAACGATGACAATAACAAATTCGGCGAGTTGGCCTTAACTGTTTATTGGCCACACTAATCACGGACCGGCGAATATAAACAAGGCGATGACAGCTGTCGGTAAACTTGTTCTAGTTCTAGATGTTGTTGTTGGCTATAACTGTAACTGTAACTGTAACTGGTACTTTAGCGGCAGTTGGTTTAATGTCGTTCACTGTTCGATTTGATGTGTTGCAAACGCTGAGCCGTGCCATAAACACCAACAACAATCAATCAACGGTACACGCAACGTTGCGACTGTAGCGGTCGGCAGCAGCACAAGCAGTGAGCCCACAATATGCCCAGCCAGAAGTGTAACTGTAACAACAGCGCAGAAGATGGCGGCAGATGGTGTTTGACTAAGAATCAAGCAACGAACGCACGCACGCACTCAGGCACAGTTAACAGCAGCGACAGCCACGACGATTGCAAACTGACTAACAGTAAACAGCAGCGCCGACGACATGATGACCTTCACCAACACGCACAGCCAAAGGAAAGTGGCCAAAAAAAAAAAAAAAAAAACAACAGCCAAGCAAAACGAAAACTTTTCGCACACACACAACAACAACAACAAAGCTGTGACGCAGCTGCGACGCCAACAGTAGCAGCAGCAGCAGCAGCAGCAGCAGCAGCAGCATCAGCAACAGCGAGCTAAAGGGCGCCTGGCAAAAGCTTTGGCAGCGGCTTCGCATTTGATTTCGTTCTGCGCTGCGTGCCGAGAGTTGTTTTTTTTTTCTTCTTTCAAATGCAAAATTGCCATAAACTTGCAAAAAGCTGTTCTCTCACTGCGTCTGTGTGAGAGTGAGTGAGTGAGAGCTCATGTGCGTGTGTGTGTGTGGGTAAGGCTCAGTCGCGCTCAAAGCGTCTGGGGTGTGAGAGTGAGTGAGAGCGCAATGTAAACATTAGGAGACAGGAGTTGCCACCCAGTTGAGCTACTTGAATATATTATGCTCTGCGTACATGCATGTGTGTGTGTGTGTGTGTATATATATATATGTGTGCGTGTATTTTATATGCCTGGCAGGCAAAAGAGTAGCTCGCAAGGCAAACGTGGGTGGGTAGTTCAGTTTTGAGAGCAAATTCGTAAATTACTTAAGTATGTTATATACAGACATACATAAATAGTATATAAATAAAAAACAAATAATACATAAATAATAAATAAATTTTAAACAAATAATATATATAATTATATAAAAATATTTATTTTTAATATAAATAAATTACAACTAAAATTAATATATATTTTCAGTTCTCAGGTTATTCATATAACACTCAAACTTTCTCGAAAAACAAAGGGTATTTCAACTTCGACATTTGACTCTGCCGCCTGCTGCGCTCCATACAGTAGCTGCAAACAAATCAAAGCTTTTGCTCAAGGCATAGCCAGAGAGCGAGAGAGAGAGACCGAGAAAGAGAGAGAGAGAGGAATATAACAAGCAGCACGCAGTACTTAAAAGCTTTTCAGCCATAAAAACAACAACAAGCTGCAGCAAGTGCAGCTCGTGTGGGTTGCTAAGATGCGAGGGCTGCGCTGCACTGGGAAAGCTTCGGGTAACGATCGTATGTATGGGACAGGACTTACGATATCCTCCTCTGGTATGGTGGTGCAGGAGGTGCGTACATGTCGCACGCGATGCATTGCGTCCAGGCTCAAGCGATGCTCATGGTCATCGCGCAGCATGGCATCGAAGACAGCGACGCCCCCGTCAATGCTGCTCTCCCGCAGGATGCGGCCGCCGCGTCCGCTAAAGCTGCCGCTGCCATGCTGCTGGGTAGCCGTATACCTGACGCCCACCTCCGAGAAGGAACGAATGCGCATGGTGCCGTTCTCGTCCGTGGTGAGGGCGACCGATTTGAAGCGATCAATAACCGCATCCTGAAAGCCGTTTACGCTCAGCTGATTGCCCATGGCGGGCGGGACTCGACACCAGCAAACTCGAATTAACACAATAACGGCACAGACAATAGCCTCGACTGGTTGGAGTCGCACACAACAAACGGGCGCTTCTGCACGGCGCCAAGTTGTTTATCAAACTGAAGTCCGGCGCGAGCATTCAACAGGCAACAACCAAGCAGCAGGCAGGCAGGCAGGCAGGTAGACAGGCTGGCATTCGTGGAGAGCGAAACGGGTGGGTGTAGCAGCAGCAGGCAAAGTGAGAGAGGGAGAGAGAGAGAGAGAGCGCGCGTAGGCCACAGGTGTCGTTAGCGCTGCATTACGAGAAGAAGAAAAAAAAACACTGCACTCGCGTCAGACCTTTGCTGACAGGCAGCGGGCAGCCATTTTCAGGAACCATTTGAAAGCTTTTAAGCTTCTACAACGCCCAATGCAATAATGCAAGCCGCAACCTACGCACACACACCCACACACAGCAGTAGTCGTTGTTTATTTATGTATTGAAGCGAAAGCGAAGGTGAGGGCTATACTAGTATATATGTACATATGTATTATATATGATTAACCAATGAAGCATCTCACACGCTATTCCCGTTATTTATTTTTTCCTTTCTACTGTTTTTTTTTTCTCTAAATATGGCCATGTTGTGGTCACTGCTGACCTCAAAATAGACCAATAGGCGATTTATTGATTAACAATGGCGAATTTCAGGGATGAACAATGGCAACCAGCAAGTAACGGTATCATAATTATTGTGAAGCACAGTTATCGTTTATAGGAAGTTAGGATAGGATGGAATATCTTTAATATGAATCATATTAAATCATCTTTAGTAAACCTAGAACGGGACTCTCCCGTCTCCAATCTTCAAAATTCTAGCTCCCTTTATAAATACTTTAATATATTTATCCCCCACTACATAAGATCTTTATCCTTTACATTTCCTTGCAATAGAGAAACTCTTTTATTATGTGTTCCCAAGTGCATAAAATATCTATAGAGGCAATGAAGCGTGAGAGACAGCAGAAAGGACAGTTGGCTATGCTAAGTACAGCTAACGGGGACGATAATTGCTTAGTTGGGGTCGCGTCGGTAGGATTCGCACTGGTCGTGCAGTTCGCCTTGCTTGATGCAACGTCTTGAATTTGTTGATAGTACTCAAAGCGTGTTTTCTTGTCCGTATTTTACGTCTTGTTCGCCTCCTCATCTTGTTGTATTTTTTTGCCAAGGGAGACAACATATCAATGGCTAGACGTGTCCTTAGATAAGATCTCTATGAAACGGAATATAAGGTAGTTGTGCATTAGTTATGTGTAGAAACGACCCGCTGCTCGTCGTCGCTCGTCACCTCTTCGAACATTAAACGTTCGTTTGCATCCAGATTCTGCCAAGCGGCAGCTGCTCTGGCGACCAGTTTCTTGGCCGAAATTCTTTTGGCAGTGCAGCTCAGCCAATATTCGCGAAGGAAATTGTAATAGGGGTTCGATGTCAGCAACACAGGTTGATGAGCCATTGTCAATCGAAAAACGTTAGAGCCAATTATTTATTTTCTATACTCAAAATTGAATATTGTACGTTAAAATTTTTAATATATTTCTCTACTTGTGTAACGATGCTTACCGATTCAGAACTGATTTAAACTCGGCGTAGAAACAGTCTGATAAAATGAACGTCCCTTTGCAAAGCCTACTCTTCAGTTTAACATCCCTTTCCAAGGCCTACTCTTCAATTTGGGTTTATATTTATAATATTCGAGAAGTAGATTCTAATAGACAGATTGTATGTAGTTCTTAAAGTTATAGGAGACGAGCGATTAGACCTATACAACAGGTTTAGCATAGACAAAGGCTGAGCGAGAGAGAGAGAGAGAGAAGAGTAAGAGAAGTTACAGAAAAACTGATGCGACTTATCAAGACTTTGCCTAAACAATATTACTAAGAACATTTTCAATCATTATGGATCTTAGGGCCACACACAGATTAGGGACACCCAATCCATAGTAACCCAGAGACGAAGCTGGACGAACGCAATCCCATCAAAGAAGAACCCAGCAAAGGGGACATCAGAACATAAGCGAAAGGCTCAGTGAAGTAATAAGAAATTCAAATTAGAAATTGATAAGGTATATTTAAATTTATATTGAAAAACTTACCCGTTCCAGTTTTTGAAAATAGTTGCGCAGGAATTGGACAGGATTGTCCGGTCGGCAGACGCAGAGCTGAACGATGCAGTCTTTGAGGACGCGCTGAATGCCATGCGATTGTATATAATGTTCGCATTCGCGCAGGCTTTGCTCCTCCAGAGTTTTGGCCATCATGTAAGACATGTGTTGAGTGTGTGTGTGTGTGTGTGTGTGTGTGCGTGTGTGTGTATGTGTGGGTGTGTGTGAGTTGAAGGTAAAACGTTGAAGCTGAATCGTTGTTGCGGTTTATCTTCTCTCACTCTGCAATACGCAATATGCACAGAGCACACTATATATGCCTGTGTGTGAATGGATGAATGGATGAGTGTGCGTGTGTGTGTGTGTGTGTGAATGTGGGTGTATGTTTGGCTGTGGTTTTTAGCTGCTGTTGCTGCAGCTGTTGAAATTGCAACACACTACAGCAATAATAACAAGTAAATAACTTATTGAACAGGGGCGTCGAGTGCAACGCGAGCACCACTTGTGTATATGTACATATGCATATGTATGTATGAATGTGTAGCCTTTTCTTTTTGCTTTTGCTTTTTGATTTTACGTTTTGCTTTTTTTTGCTTTTGGCACTGTTTTCACTTTTGCAATTCACGTTGTTTAACAGCGCTGCGTTTCGTTGCTGCTGTTTATTGTCTGCCTGCCCGTCTGTTGCACCATTTAGAACAATATCTGTGCGTTTGCGTGCCTGTAAAATACTGTTTTATTGTTTTGTTTTAAAAACTTAACTAATTTTCACGCACGTAAACCACTGCAGTTGTTGTTGTTGTTGTTTTTTTTTTTTGTGATATAGTGATGGGCAGCCAGTGTGAACAGATGATTGTACAAAAATACCGAAACACACATAAGTCGGGCAGAGCTATCGATAACACATACACGGCTTAAGCTTGCAACGGAAACTTGTTAATATATTGTACTATTTATATAGCATTACATTGAATAAGAAAAGTAAATGGAATTTTAAAATATTAGTTTTGTTAAAAACAATATAGTTCATATTCACACTGACTTGATAGTTTAAATTCGATATAAGTTGCAGCTTTAAAAATACTAAAGCTCCTTTATATCGTTTGTAGTTATCGATAACAGTTGAGAATGAAGTGCTTACAACACTCTTATTTGATTTTCCACGAATCGCGCTAACTTAAACGTTCTAATTATTATTGAAAATATTTATACAAGCTAAAAACATTAGCTATGTGGATGATGCAAGTGAACAGCAATTGCTTGTGCCATCAAAAAAAGGTTAGTTGTTGTGAATGAATCAAACAATCGGTGCATATTTAGAATGCGCCGTTATGCTCGTATATTGGTTTATTGATTTTTCTCGCATTTAGCTAAAATGCTGCACGCGGATTCATTGCCCAATCATCAAGGTATCTACACGCCGCTAAGTCAGGCAATGACCGATTCTGAGTCAGATGAAGAAATTGAAATACATAACGCCAATACGCATCGACATCAGCAGCAGCTACATCAGCAACAATTGCAACTGCAACAGCAACACTTGCAGCTACAACAGCAGCAGCAACAATTAGAATTGCAACAGCAGCAACAGCAACAACGCAATCGCATTCGTATACCACCCAATACATTAGCTTTAAAGTCGCACCACACACAGTCGAAGCAACAGCAGCAGCAGCAGCAGCAACATCAACAAAGACAGCAGCAATTCAACAACAGCAGCAGCTACACCACCAACATGCAAAATACATTTCGTTCAGTCATGCTCAGCGATTTGGGCAGCAATGCTGCCAGCAATGTGGGAGTTGAGTTCTCTAATTTTGGTGCCGAATATGATACGAATGCGGATAATGTCGCCATATTGGGCCATCAGTCGGATCAATCCGAATCGAAGCGCTTGCCCATGTCCACAAAGCGACGTTACTGCTTCATAGCCTCGCTGTTCCTCTGCCTGTTCGCTGTGATTGCCTTCGTCTGGATCGTGCCCTGTGGCAACCCGGATGGCACTGGAGCTTGTCCAGCTCCCGTGGATCGTCAAAAGACTCGCAATTGGTTTAAGAACTACACCAAAATCGAGCTGCGAGGAGGAGTGAATGTCGTCGCTGGCTTGCGTGCCTGGGAGAACAATTTGATATTCCTCTATCGTGGCGATGCTTTCTTTCCCGAATATCGTCCCAACAATCACAAACGCAATGGCATAATCTCACTGATTGGCAGCTCTGGCGACGTAGCCTGGTATGATGAGACTGTGGATGAGCCCGTATCCATTGATTGCACCCTACTCGATGTGGACCTCAACGGCAAGCCGGATTGCTTGGTCATCGATGAGTACGGCGAAGTTGGAGCTATTAATTCGGGAAGCGGAGAGTGGCACTGGCGCTTCAAGGATCATGCGGCACAGAAGCTCAATGCCCATGACTTTCCAATCATACTGCCAGACATTGATGGCGATGGCGTGCTGGATATACTGCTGATATCCAGTCTCTCGCTAGAGCAGCGCACCAAGACGCTCGTCCAGCAGCAACAGGAAAAGCAGCAGCAGTCACAGCTCGAGGCACGCAACGTGCTGCGCCTGGTATCGGGTCGTCGCGGTCGGCCCATTGGCGAGGGCTTTCGCATACATGACTGCCAGAAGGTCAGCCGGCTGCAGCTGAACGTCAACAACAACATCAGCTACACCTGCACCAATGCAGATCAGCAACCGCAACAGCGTGTCAAGAGCCTCGCGGAGCTCTATGCGCTCATCACCAACAAATCGCTGTTGGGTCGACGTCTGTTGCCCGCCTCTAAGATTGCGCAGCATCGCAGGCGCATAGATGTACAGCGCAATGTTTTTCTGCTCAGTGGCCGGGAGTTGATACTGGAGAATAGTGGCAAATGCCCCGATTGCAATGTCTCGTTGCAGCTGAGCGAAATGCGCAATGGTCGCCGGCATATGCTGTACAACTTGACGGAGAACGCCATGTACGGCATGATGCCAGCTCAGTGGCACTTCAAGAACACCAAGTCCAAGATGTCCGGCTTTGTCATCAAGTTCTGGAAGTGGAGCAACATGGGCAAGGCAAAGCAAGCGCCAGCGAGCAACAGCGTGGACAAGATGAACAACTATACCAACAGCAGCAGCAACAGCAGCAGCTCCAAAAATCTGAATAGCATAAAGGAAAAGGATAAGAGCAAGGATAAGATATACTCAAAGAATCAACAGCAACAACAACAGCAGCAACAACAGCAGCAGCAGCAAAAGAAGCAGCAGCAGCAACCGCAGCAACGGCTTAAACGAGATTCACTCTCCCATCAATTCCCCGCCGAGCATGAGGAGTTCGATCTGTTTCATCCGATACAGAAACGTGAGACGTATCGGAATCAGAGCAAGTCAATTGCCGGCATGATGAAGAACTATAAAATGCAAATGATAACGGAAACAGTTATATTGGTACTGTTCATAGGCGCCGATACGCGCATCGAGAACACCTCGCAGAGCAACATCATCCAGTTTTGTCGCAGCGAACGCAACGAAATGATATGCCAGCCAGACTTGCTCAATCAGGAGAATTCCATGCTGATTGCAGATCTCGATACTGATGGCTCGCAGGAGTTGGTCTCCTATATGTCGACGTTCGTGAAGCCCAACGAATATCCGTACACTGACTACAAGCTGATCAGCTATGTGCGATTGCTACGCATCCAATCCGAGCTGCCTGCCTACTACGAGCAGGAAAAACTTAACTAGGAGAAGGACGAACAGGAGTAGGAGCTGGAGCTGGAGCAGATGTGCATTTAAAAGCCACTACATTACTCTACAACAGATTCAGTACTTAGTAGTTAAATAGCTAGTTGCATTGACAACAACATTTACAATTAACAATTGTACTATACTATAATAATAACAATAACATAAAATAGTAAAACTTTTCTAGTCTCAAATAAAGCACTCGATGGCAAATCAAATTTTTAAATGGGGAACTGAATAGATCTAAGATACGCAGAATAGTAAGAAAATATAGAATAGAGTTTTATAGATCTAGTGCATGTTAAATAAAGTCAAAATGAAAGCTCTTCTATACATAGTATAATCAAAATATATCATGATATGAGACAGATATAGTATAATATGTATCTGTATCTATATCTGCATCGATGCACATCAAAATCTTTTAAAATGAAAATATATATATGTAAAAGTCTGCAAATCAGAATATATTATAAAATATATATGCCAAATAGTAGATTCGCTTCATAAAAATAAAATGAAAGAAGGAAGTATAAGTATATTCAAATTACTTATGGATCAAAGTAAATAAAATAAATTTCAAATATAAACAAAGAGAAATTATAATATAAAACTTATTATTTTTATAGGTATAGACAATTATTGATTCATTTACAATAAAGATATTTGTATTCAGTTGTTACACTCGTCGTAACCTTATTAGAAAAGAGAGTTATGTTGCAACTAAATTTAACTAGTTGCGAAATTTCGCAATTTTTTATTGTTCATTTTTGTTTTTGTTTTTCTTTTCTTTTTATCTAAAAGAACTTACTACCTTTGGGTAGGTAGGTTGATAGGTCCTTAATAACAATCTTAGAATTCCACATCATTAACATAACGTTTGTAGTTGGCCTGAAAATTGGCCGATAACCATTGCTCAGTTATGATCTTGAACTCAGCTTCGAGGCGCTGCAGAGATGCCGTATTGGCCGTTTGGTTTAGCTTCTTGAGTGAACGATAGTGCTGCAATAGTAAACGAGAAATATTAAAATATATATTGATAGCGATTACAACTGTTTTCACCCACCTCAGCAGTGGTAGTGGAAATGAGTTTAGCAACCGCCAGAGCCTCCTCGTTTACGTTGCGCGATTTGCAGACTTTGTCAATAAAGCTGCGCGATGAATCAATCACGTCCGATGTGTGCAAACGCTCGCCCAGCAAAAATAAACGCGTTTGCTAGCAACAGAAAATACAATTAATAAGAGAAATTCAATATCAATAATAATACACATATAATTTATACTTACAACTTGTGTTGATATCTTTTGGTGTTTGTGCCAGAAGGCGTAGCCTTCCGGCAGTTGTCCAAGCTTAGCATAATTCGTCTCAAAGCAACAGTCATCAGCTGCCAACACGTAGTCGAACAGGGGCAACTGCATGACACCCAAATTCTTAAGGTTACCGACAATGCCAGCGATCAGAGGCTTAGGGAATGTAGCCAAAGTGCGCAGATATGTTCTATTGGAAGATAAAACAGATATTAGAATACGATCCACCAGTCAGACTCATATGCCAACTCACTTTAAAACCAATGCCAATTGTGTGGCATTATTTTTACGTTTTTCCACTGTGGCAGCCAGCAGCTCCTGGCAATCGACGCCCTGGCAGAATTGCTGGCCCTGCACGCACAGCAGCACTGTATTGCAATCATTGCTTTTGGCCAGTTTGTTTAGCATTTCGTTGAGCTTCTGCAGCAATTGCACTTTGTAGGTATGGCCCGTTTTGCTCAGCTGCGTATTGATCACCAATTGGGTAACCTTCTCCAGTTTGTGAAGCGTCACCAGCTCCACTTTGGCTGTCTTTAACTCCTTCGCCTGCAATGCTCCTTTTTTCATATCATTGGCCAGCGTCTGAGGCGCTGCAGCGCCTTCGCTTCTTTGGTTCGCTTTATTCTCTGGCTTCAGGAATATAAACGATGGATCTGTTATTGCTGCATCGGACGCGTCATCCGACAAATTGGCACCTGCGCCCGGCTTATTATCCAACGATGAGCGATTCGCAGAGGCATTGCTGGAGTACGAGCTATTGGAGCGTCGGCGCATTATCATGGACTCCTCGCTGGCGCGCTGCTTGTACACATAATCCCAGGAATCGGAAGGGCGTTGCTTTGTTGCCTTGGTGAAGACAGCTTCGACGGCAGCTGAGTTGTTGCCCGCTTCTTTTCGCTTTCCGGCTTTAGGTGGGGTTTCCTTTTTAGTGGACGTGGAAGTGCTGGTAGGTTCGGCTGCTGCTGCAGCTGCTGCCTTTTGGAGCTGCAAAGGAATACTTGAAATTACTGAATATACTTGTATAAAGTTTCTTTAGCCTTACTCTGCCGGTCAGTGTCAGTGCTCGCTTGCGCATCAGTGGCTTGTTGGCCGACTCGCCACCGCTCAGCTCCCGCTGTTCACGCTCCACAGCCTGCATCATGTTGGCGGCGCCCTCATCGCCCATCAGTCGATCGATTTCGCTTACTTTTTTCTTCTTGGCCTGGCTACCAGCTCCATTGGGCACATTCGGTGTTTGGGAGCGACGCTTGGGCGGCGAAGCGGCATTCGTTTCGGCCAATTTGGCGGGTGTTACGGAACGTTTAGCAGCCGCCTTCTGCGGCTCTTTTGGTGTCAAGGGTCGCGCCTTCTTTGACACGGCTTCAATATTGCTTGCTTTAGCAGTTGCTGATGTTGTTGCTGGACTCGAAATTGTTACGGGTGATATTGTTGTTTGTACATTTGTTGTTGCATTTGTATTGGCCTTCGGACTCGCATACTGCGCAAAGGACTTTTGCGTCTCAGGCGCATCTGGATCCCATATAATTTTACGTTTGATTACACGCGTACGCTTGAAGCCTAAAAGAATTATTAAATTTAAATGTCCATTAACTTTATATATAAATAATGGTTACCTGTGGTTTCTGTATTGTTGGGGGGCTGCTCTGCAGGTGGTGTCGGCTTTTCCACGGTTTTTGGATTCATGGATTTCAACATCACCTTCACGCTGCCCAGCATATGAGGCACTTCTATTGTGGATTTGGACTTCTTGACCAGCGGCTTCTTTGTGGCAGGCATTTCGTTTGCATTCGTGTTTGCATTGGAGTTGGACGTTGTATCGCTGCTGCTGTCATACTCATTCCAGTCATCATTCAGCGAACTGATTATATCTTGAGGCTTTTGCTGTGATTGCTCTTTTTGCTTGTTGTTCGCCAACTCTTTGCGTCGCATTTTACTAGCCTTTAGGTCGGCCATTTGCTCGAGGGCCACGGCTCTCGCTTGCTCCGGAGACAGTTTGGTCTTACCCACAGCAAACTTGGAGCCAATTTTCAAGGCACTTGCACTGCTCTTTGCAGTTGACAACAACTCGGGACTAGGTCCACTGATATTGTCGCCATCATCAATTTCCATGATCTCGTATTGTCCCTCGCCCTCGATAGTGACACCGACGTTGTCCAGTTCAGCTAAAGCCAGCTCGATGCTGTTCTTTTGTGGCTCATCAGCTTGCTCCTGCTCCTGATCGGTGCCCTTTAGTAGAGCAATCAGATCCACTTCCTCCAATGTTGTCGCTGGCTCTGGCTCCTCCTTGACATGTGTTTTATTGACAGGAGTGCAACGTTTTGGCTTCACCAGATCATCCTTCAGTTGTCCCTCTGCGTTGCTCCCGCTGCCATTTTCTGATTTAATGCCCGCTTCAGCGTGCACTTCTGCCGCCTTCTCCTCGTCCTCCTCTTCATCTTGGCCCGACTCCGCGCAATGCTGTATATTGTGCATTTTGGCTATTTCCTGCTCCAATGAGCTCAACTCATCGAGCTTTTCGGCCTTTGCTTCAACATCGTCGCTCAAAATTTTCTTTTCTTCGTGTTTGGATTCGGATGCGACCGCTTTTTCTGCTTCTTCTTCCTTAATAATGCTGTTTGTTTCTGATGCTGCTGCCACTTGGTGCTTTTGCTGGACATCTAAATCCGCGTCACTAACTTCGGCCATATCCCAAGAGCTGTTATTTGTCTGTTACTGTATTTACGTTTTTAAATTCCTATACACTTCGCTAAGTTTTTGATATTCTCTATTTTTCATGCACTTGCTGCAATAGCGGCCATTTTATAGTGATGAATTTACCATTAACAAATATTCGATACACATGAAATGTTTTCGAAAATTTGGTCACCTCACGTTTAAATACTGGCAATGAAACACACATATCGATAGTTGACGTCGATAATTTTGACAGCTCTAACAGCTACCCCCCAGACCACTCCGATGAATACTTTATAGAAAAAAAATCTCATCTGCAGCCAGGATAAACGCTGATTGATAAGAGGGGTAAATTTGTTTATTTTCTCGCGTTGTTAAAATAAGAAAATAAACCCAGACAATATCAACTGTGCAGCAATTGCTTAAACACTAGCGACAAACGCTGCTAACCGCTCGATCGTGGCGGCGACAACAGCAACAACAACAACTTCAGCAGCCAAAAGCTAAACGGCAAAATATACAAAAATTGTGTCCCAAATTTTTGGTGGCAAGACGGACGAAAGGATGTGGGACTCCTCAATGTTCTTGAGCACATTGACGCCAAAGTTCTATGTGGCACTAACTGGCACCTCGAGCCTAATATCAGGCCTAATACTTATTTTCGAATGGTGGTATTTTCGCAAATACGGCACCTCGTTCATAGGTAAGTTGTTTTTTGTCTCCCTCTGTTGAATTTGTGCAAATTTCGCAAATTGGAAAATCTGTTGTCTTGCAGAGCAAGTATCGATCAATCACATTAGCCCGTGGATTAACGGCAACGATGCCCAATCGGATAATGGCAGCAGCAGCAGCAGCAGTGGATCCAGCAGTAGCAGCAATGGTGGTTGCGGTGGTTCCAACGGGACAGGTGGTGGGGGGGCCAATTCGGGCAACAGCTCGGGCACCCCCGAGTGCAAAGTGTGGCGCAATCCATTGAATCTCTTCCGTGGCGCTGAGTACCAACGTTTCTTTTGGGCCACCAGCAAGGAGCCATTGACCTACTATGATATGAATCTGAGCGCACAGGATCACCAGACGTTCTTCACCTGCGAAGGCGATGCTGGCAAAGAGGAGTATGAGATAATGCAAACAGCGTGGCGCGAACGCAATCCCATGCAACGCATCAAGTCGGCCCACAATGCGCTCGAAATCAATGCGGATTGTGCACCGGCCTACATACTCCTAGCCGAGGAGGAGGCTATGACCATATTGGAGGCGGAGAAAATACTCAAGACAGCACTCAAAGTGGCCGAGATTAATTACAGGAAGTCGCAGGCGACTCAGCACCAGGGCTCCATAGCGGATGGTGTGCATCGTAGGGACACGAACGTGCTGATCTATATCAAGCGTCGCCTGGCCATGTGCGCCCGGAAGCTGGGCAAACTGAAGGAGGCGGCCAAGATGTTTCGAGACCTAACCAAGGAGATACCCTCGATCATGAGTGTCCTGAACATCCATGAGAATCTGATTGAGACTCTGCTCGAGATGCAGGCATACGCCGATTGCCAGACGATCTTGGCCAAATACGATGACATTTCGCTGCCCAAGTCGGCGACAATTTGTTATACGGCCGCATTGCTTAAGGCACGGGCCGTCGCTGATAAATTCTCACCGGACATTGCATCGAAGCGTGGCTTGAGTCCGGCTGAGATGAGCGCCGTCGAGGCCATTCATCGTGCGGTCGAATTCAATCCGCATGTGCCCAAATATTTGCTGGAGACAAAGCCATTGATACTGCCGCCGGAGCACATACTGAAGCGTGGCGACTCGGAGGCCTTGGCGTATGCGTTCTTCCATTTGAAGCACTGGAAACAGGTGGAGGGGGCATTGAATCTGTTGCATTGCACCTGGGAGGGCACATTCCGTATGCTGCCGCATCCATTGGAGCGCGGACATCTCTTCTATCCATATCCGACGTGCACCGAGTGCGCTGATCGTGAACTGCTGCCGGCCTTCCATGAGGTCTCCGTCTATCCCAAAAAGGAATTACCCTTCTTTATCCTATTCACGGCTGGTCTCTGCTCATTCACGGCTCTCTTAGCCCTGCTCACGCACCAGTATCCGGAGCCAATGGGCCTGCTGGCACAGACCGTACTTACCTGGATATTGTATCCGATACAGTTGCTCAAGGAGCGCATCGAGGCATTCTGGCCCTGCAATTTGCTCCAGCAATTGTCGCGTGTTTAATTTAGCTAAAACTGCAAAACGAAAGCCAACGCACACCCACACACACACACACACACACACGCTCTCTTAACACACACACACACACACATTTCCCACTCAAAGTAAAATCAGGCATAGCAAGGATTTCACATCCCCAAAAACAAATTAACTCACAAACTACAACAAAAACAAAAACATGCATATACATACTTATAAATATATATATACATATATATCTATATATGTATATTTATATATATAGACATATATTTTGGATCTTTGTCTGTGTTTCGTGCAAAATAATAAAACAAACAAACAAGTATGAATGAATGCTCAGTTCTCTTTAGTTCCTAAAGCTATATAGAATATAAACAGATAAAACAGATATCTCTATCAGGGATCAACTCAACATATTCGACAGCAATCCAGTTATATTTGTTGATAATATATCCCCATCTATTAGCTGATGTGCTGTGTGTGCTTTGTACTTTTCTCTTTTTAAGTTTTTATTTTATACAATTAGTTTTACATTTTACAAAATACAAAATTGATTATTTGAATATTTATTTACAAAATTAATTTGTGTTCTTTTACTTTGAGCTAAGCTCTTTGTGTTAAGTTTTGTGCACCAGTTTACAGATCACATATGCTATAGTAGCCCGGACAGGCGTCGCATTTCTTTCTTTGCTGATATTGATTCGGATTTAATGATAGAAAGTAATCCCGAACAGCTGCCAATATTTCCGAAAAATATTCATGTAGTTCCGTAACCGAATATTCCCCGTAATTATCCAGAACGTGTACTCCAATGCGATATAGCACCGTTTCACTGGCCAGATAGAAATGCAGCACATTATATAGCTCTTGCCAAATATCTTGCATGAATATTTCCGTCATATTGAGTACATATTTCATAACATCCTCATTCAGAACGTCCGCCAAGGAGAGCAGAGCGGTTTCAAAGCTCTCCGCATTCACAATATGCTCGAATAGCGATGGTCCATAGTTGCGAAGGGCAATCATGACGCCGTTGCACATCAAGCTGCTGAGCCTCAATATATCAATGCCTTCGCCATATCTGCTCTGCGATGGATCCAATTGAGTGGTGAGCGTTGGATTCGGTGCCGTTAGCCAGGCGTCGCCTTTGAGAGCAGCGGCTGGCGTAGATCTCTGGCCATTCACTGTGTGGCTCTCTGGGATCGGCTGAGTCACCTTGCCGAGCACATCGGGTCCTTTATTGTGCTGCAAGTTCGCTCGCAACTCGGCCCCAGTTGTCTTCACCTCGTTGTTCAACAGCAAACCCTTGCCATCCGCATCGAAGGTGGGTCGAATGCCATTCCGGTTCAACTCCTTGTTGATCTTGTAGAGATCATTAAACTCCTTGCGTGATGGCATCTCGTTCACATTGCGAATGATGTCCAGCTTGCCTCTGGCCGCGCCTCGAGTGCGTATCGTCTCCTTTGACAATTTGTCGAACATACGCCTGCAATGGTGAGATGTGATTGTAAATTTTTCAAAATTTCAGAAAAAACGGGAAGTATTTTTTAATAGTGCATGAATTATGAATTTATAAATAAGATTGATTAGATTACCATACAGGAAACCATTTTAATGCACTATTAGTGCCAAACTTTAAAACCCAAAAGAAAGATAAGAGGGCACAGAAGTAGTTTAGATAGTGTACCTCTGTCGATTACTGAGGGTCTCGCGATAAGCGCCTATCCTATTATTGGTCGTCTCGCTGATAATGGTCGAGGCGAGCTTGAAATTGTAGACACTGTGAGTGAACAGCACCAGCGAGGCGGACAACTGCAAGGCATCCATGGGAGAGATATCGTCGCCATCGTTGTATTTCTGCAGAGAAAATTAAAGACGTTATATACTGCAGATATGAGCGCGTTGAAATGAATGACTAACCAAGACCAGATCGACTATGCCGTTGGCCAGGCCCGTTCCAGACAGCATAATGCTGGAGATGTTCATGCTATTGACCGTCAGCTGGGTGATCTGTGAAACAAGGCAGTTAGTCAACTGTTGAGCTGGCCTATATTATAATGATACTTACAGCGCCCACTTCTCGGCCCGCATTGGTTGCGGCAGTCAACAAGGTTGTCGCGCCCGCTGCACCCAGTGCCACAGTACCACCACCAACGCCCAGCCAATGATTGCGGGCCGTGCGATCGGTTATGCTAATCGATTGCTCGTGGGTGCTGCGATCGGCCAATTGGGAGGCAGACCGACCCAGCCCATAGCCGCCACAGACTAGAGCCGCGAACCCGGCCGCAGCAATCACGGGACCAGCGATGGGCACAGCTAGAAGACCCAATAAAGGCACACTGGCTGCTGCCAGGCCAGTGACAGCTGTCGTCGTATCCACTGCATTCAGCACCTTTCGCTTGGTCGTTGCAGCGGGCGTTAGCCATGGCTCCAGTTGAACCACGTTGTTGATTAGATTGTAAACACCACGTCGTGGCGCAACCATAATGCCCTTAGGCAACTCATTGTTCTCCACATAGGCGCTCCAGTTCTGATACACCCGTCCCTGATCGTCCACAAAGATCATACAGCAATCAGAACTATTGGCGCTATCTTCGCTGATGGCTACAATTAGGGGAAGATATCGATAAGGCAACAATCAGTAACTATATATGCTATCGGCGAGGATATATTCATGAGCATCGGACAACGTAGGTCTTCTATAGCTCATAGTGAGAGTCTTCCTCATTTCATACTTACAAATGCAGCGTCGCACGCGAACCACAGGATGACAGGACCACTTTGTAGCACTTTCTGCTGCGCTGTGATCCGTTTCATCGGTGGCAACCATCACGTAGAAGATTGACGTAAGCGATTGCTTGTTGCTGTATTTACCTGTAATTATATACTGATATATCACCGAAACACAATCTCTATCGAGAAATTAACACATACGCTGCGTCCAAATGGCATTGAAAAAGTTTTCGCGTATATTTTCATTAGCAGCTTTTTGCTTCTCGGCCTTTGCTTCCGCTTTCTTTCGTTCCTTCTCATCCAGTCCGGAGGGTACTTCGGGGTCCTGTATCAAGTTCTTGATTTTAACCTTCAAAATGTCTGCTTGGTTGATTGATAAGCTTTTTAAATCGCAAAATAAAAATTAGTCATAGTGGTGTACAACTACATATACATATACAATGCAGTAAAAAGTAAACTGCGCATTACTTACAGATCCCAAATGATTTCAGTTGCATAGCCAAGCGACTCGGCAAAGGTTTGCTGCACCTCACGGATAGTGCGTGGTGTGGCATGACTTACAGCAACTGCTGCTACTTCTCCAATTCCTGCTACTTCTGCTACTTCCGCCATTGTTCTACTTCGACACGACTGTTCCTTGCAAGTGTTGAACTTAAAATGACCCAGGCTCCGGGAAATACATGCTTTTATTTTGCCGATCGCGTCATTCTGCTTGTAAATCAATCGCTAGCGATGGCAATCGTGTCGAATTTGTGATCAATACGCAGCGTTGCGATTTGTCAGTAATCGATGTTTGCTTAGGAGAACCAAAATTTATGTGACTTATCGAATAAATTGAATTGAAACTGCCGTTATGGCGAAGCCCTTATCTATGTAAAAAAAATTGAGCAGCAAATAAACAAATCAGCTATATTTGGCATTTATATGAAAGGCATGTATATTTCAGCAAATTATACCAGTTAATATACAATGTGTATATGTGTGCAAGTGCGCAACATACTTTTAAGAGCGGAGTGATGAATATACAATCATAAAATTTCCAGACCGGTTTTTGACGTATCCCAAAATAACCCAAACTGTGTTCTTTTCGGACTGGCTTTCTTTGATTCTGTGACGTTGAACTTGGCATTCTTTTCTTTTGGCAGCGACACTGACGGCTGGTCGCCCCCCTGCATGACTCAGTCTATATTCATTTTACCCGTGACATTTCCCGAATTTCTATTTCCCCTGAATTTTCTATCTCCTACTAAAATCTATAACTGCACGCAAACAGCTTTCATTAATGCACCTATTTACACACTTTACTCGGAAATCGTTTATATAATATATATTTTCATTATAAAAGTTAGCATTGCCCCTTGGGCGGGGGCCGACATGCATTTAGCATGCTAGGCTGCGAGAGAGCTTTCTCTCCTAGCCAAGCGAATCGAGAGAGAACTACAGCTAAAAATGCAAAGAGCGAGAGAGAGAGAGAGTGAGTTAAGCATTTAATGCCGCACAACTGGACATTAAGCAGACAATGCTCCACGAGCGAGTGGGAGAGAGAGAGAGAGAGATGAAGTTAGTGAGCGAATCAATCGTGTAATGCAGCGAATTCGCCTCGCTTCGAGATGTGGTTCTGTGTCTGCGTCTGTGTCTCTGCCCGAACAGTTGTTTAGCCAATAGCGTCCGAGGCGGTTGTAAAGTGCTCACGAATTTTCGCTCAAAGAGATTTTTATCATTTGTATTCGCGAACAGCATAAAACGGATAAAACAAACAAAGAAAAACGTTCATTCATCATTAAAATTCTTGGCGATCTCGACTGAAGACGTTCATTAATTGAAAAAAAATGAGCTTGCAGCACATAACGCTTGAGATGGATCAAGTAGGCAGTCAGAAAACACCAGCTAAAAATCAAGTAAGATATTATCCGGCATTCACATTTGCATACCAACAAAAAAAAACACGGTTAACAATAACAAAGCGCGGGAAAAAATCGTAAAAAAAAGAATTGTTTACATTTTATTCGACTTGGCAACCGTGCGTATATTAGATGAGGGACTAGGAACTGTATATATATTGATATATATATATATATTGTCTAGCGAAAGCTAGTTGATAATTAAAGTGCACACATTGCTAGGGAAAATAAGTATATTCGCGTAGGAGAAGTGGAGGAAAAAAACCCCAGATTAGTCACTTTCTGGACCAAATCATGAATCGCCAGCAATGGGAAATACATAATCATATATGTATGTGCATATGTATATGTATCACATGCATAACTGATTTTATCAGGCTTTAAAACGGAAGCTGCGGGCATAATAAATATATATACTAAATATATATAGGGTGTCCCAGAAGTCACGCAAGAAGTCATTTTGCTAGAAAATACAGGCTCATAATAAAAAACTTTTTTTGTTGTTTGGATTTATATAGTATGAACTGAACTGCCTGGCACATATGGCGCAAAATTCAAATCTTGCGTGATTTTTGGGACACCCTATATAAATTTATTTGCATTTGATTAGATTGGTAAACAGTACGTAAAGCCCTTAAGTTATGGCTTTCATATACAAAGCTAATTAAGATTATTTGCACTATTTTCGTCTCCACTTGCAGGTCAATCACAATGATGGCTTGGACGATATAGACGGGCGTAAAGTGCGCATACCCAGAGCAGGTTTGTATTTCGCATCATTTATGCAGAGCTAAAGCTAACTCAACTATAACTTGATCATTCATTAATGAAATGCTTTCTCTCACCATTTTATTCATTTTCAACATTGCGAACGTAACAAATAATTGTGTAAGGCGCTTCTATATCTGTACAATCCTATACTTCGTTATACTTACTGGCATATCTCTGAACTGCAGTTCCCGAAATCGACGATGAAAACGATGAACGTCCTTCGGCGAACGGCTTCAATGCGGGCGTGGACGATGGCCTGCTAGGCGGCAGCGGTGAGGATAACGGCGGCCGTCAATTACCCCAGCCGAACGGTGGACGTCGTCCGAGCTTTGCCTTTCCGGGCTACGATGGTCCCGGCTTTGTGACCATCAACGGCGTGGATACACCCATACCGGACGTGAATGCCTATCAGCATAAGAAGACGCTCGCCCAGGGCATGATGGACCTGGCGCTGCTCTCGGCCAATGCGAACCAGCTGCGCTATGTGCTGGAAACGAATCGGCAGCATCCGTACTTTTACCCCAGCCTAATTTTCATATCGTTAAGCATTATATTTCAGGTACATACACATATATACATATACATATTGCCAAATTTGCTGTGCAGTTATTTATTGACGCTTTGTTTACGTTCCCAGATTGCAGTCGGCGTCGGCCTTATATGGAACGGCAGATACAATATTAAGGACGAGCGTGAGATATGTCGCGCGAACAAAATTAATAATTACACAGTCATCGGCATATTCATTGTGACCGTTGTCAACGTATTAATTTCTGCCTTTGCTGTGGCAGACGTCACGCCCCCAACGACAACGTAGCGTGATAAGTGACCATTAGATTTTCTTTTCTTGACAAATTGTATGTTTAGGCCAATACTCGCAATATATTTAAAATTCATATTTCTCATTTGTATAGATATTAGTGCTATTGTGATAATAAAAAAAAAGAATTAAAATTAACAAGTTGTTTTACTTTTGAATGTTTGAAACTCAGCGCCAAAGATATCGTATTTTCAATCGATAGGTTTTCAGAGCAACAATGGGATCTTAATTGTCTAACAGCCCTGCCTATACTGCAGCGCAATTTTGTTGTAGCCCTGGCTGTTGACTTCTCGTCAAAATATTTTGCTATTTTGTTTTAGCTGAATATTAAGCAATTATAGCTTAATTTGTATAAATAACATGGCGAAAATATTGAAAGCGGTAAATATTTAATGAGTTCAAGCTGCTGGCAACTTTATGGCAATTGTATTAAGTGCAGTCGGTGCACTTGTTATGGTTATGTCATCGAGTGCCTACGGATATTTTTTAATGCTAAAACTGAATCCTTGTCCTTTACAGTCCACTGGCTTAACCGGCTTGGCCGTGGCCACCAACCCGCACCACACACTGTCCGCCCTGTACGGCAAGATACTGCGCGCTGTGAGCAAAATGCCACAGGAATCGGCCTATCGCAAATACACCGAGCAGCTGGTCAAGCAGCGCGCCGATGCTGTGGCAAAGGTAAGCTCAGCTAGCATATGCCTGGCAAGGATTACTGATTGTTGTTGATTGGTTTATTATAGAACAAGGATATTAATGCACTGGAGAAGTCGGTGAACTGCGGCCAGGTGGAGGAGCTGATTGTGCAGGCCGAGAACGAGCTGATTCTGGCACGCAAAATGCTCGGCTGGAAGCCATGGGAGAAACTGGTCCAAGCAGCGCCTGCCAAGCAATGGGACTGGCCACCAGCGCAGATTCTCGAGCCCAAAGTCTAGTTAAACTCACACGCACTTATATGAATTGTATGCAATAAAAGCTAAGGTCGAAAACTAGCTTTAGACTGTTTTGAATACCCTGTAAATGGCTCGCTTGGAGAGTGGTTGGATGAGGTATACGTATGCTTGTAGAGGCTGCTAGGCTGAGTGGCAGCTAGCCAGTTTCGTCTGTTGCTCTGTCTAGAAAGAGAGTATCTGCTAGTCGAGCTACCATTAAATGTTTCCTCTCTCATTGCGATAAGCTGAGTGATTAGCCTGAATCCATCAGAGTCAGTCAATCAGTTTGCTCTCAACATGCGCGCTTTTCACATCTGTCTGCTGCTGTTCCTCATCTTGGGCATTGGCTGTGCAGCCGCTGCTCCAGCGCCTGGCCTTCGGCAGCGCCGACAAATCGACCTGACGCTCTCCGCCGAGCACGACGACAAGGACGACGAAACGGAACTGGCCCTCGAGGCTATCGCCGGCCTGTGGAGCAGTGCGGACAGTCGCACCAAGATCGATGGCTCCGCTCGCGTGGTGCATCGCGCCAATGGTATGGACACGGGTAAAACCAGCTATCAAGCACGCGTCCATCTACATCATGATTATCGAACCAATCCGTATCACAATTAAACTAAAGGTGCCGAGCAGGACTGGCGACTCGGCGTGCGTGTGGTGTTCAGCTGAGGCAGGATGGGAGACCTCATGACTAATGGACGGATTCCTAATGGCATATTTACAGATTGCGTGTTCACTTTTTTCATTTCCAGTGATAATTGATAACATTTTGACCTTTCGCTACGAGCTCATCAACTCAATTGTAACTGCAAAAAGCCGCGGGGACTTGTTTGCTTTATTGTTTACGCGTTTCTGCTTAAGATTAACAACAACAACAAGAACAACATTGCACAATAAATATGTATATGTATAGTCGAATAAGTATAAATGCCTGAAGCTTACAATATATATCTAGCGCCTAGTTGAAGCGCACGCCCAATGCCTCCTGCTTCTTGAGCTCCTCGACGACAAAGTCACGGAACTCCTCGTAGGCCACATCAATGTCCCGATTGTGTATGATCTTGTGGAAATTGCCAGGCGTCAGGCCGTACTCGATCTCCACCTGGGCCGCATTGAGGCGCTTGCTCAGCGTCTCCTCCGTCTCGGTGTTGCGTTTACGCAGTCGCCGCTCCAGCTCGGCGATGGTCGGTGGGTTGTTGAAGATCAAAATGGGATTCAGATCGGTTTTCTTGATCTGCTCGACGCCCTTCTGCTCGATGTCCAGGATGCAGACGCGTCCCTGGCTCTGGATGTCGCGCACCGCCTCCTTGCTGGTGCCGTACATGTTGCCCGTGAACTCCGCCGTCTCGATGAACTCATCGTTGGCGATGGCCTTCTCCATGCTGGGCCGATCCACGAAATAGTAGTGGACGCCATGCTCCTCGCCTTCGCGTGGCCGGCGCGTCGTGTGCGACACACTGAAGCCAAACTTATCCGGAAATTCGGCAAATAAACGCTTCAGCAATGTGCTTTTGCCCGACCCGGAGGGGCCGCAGAGCACGAGCGGACGTGGGCCAGTTGCTGTTTGCGCCATTAGTGTGCTGCTGGCACTGCTGAACGCTCGATTAACAATGAACAGAAAGCTTATCATGATGCGGCCGAAAGCTAACTAGTTTGGCTAAATTAACCCGTCGATGGACAACGTTGCTAAGTGGCTTTGTTGGGCTCTCAATTAGGGATGGGAGCGTGCGCGCGTGGGCTGGGATATGTTATATTGTGGCGGCGTGCGATAAGTGTCTGCAAGCGATGACTGCGATAGTGACTATCGAGCAGCTGCTGTTATCGAGCGCGAAATGAAATACAGGTTGTTTGGTTTAAAAACTGTTTATATGCATATTCTTATATTTTGTTGATTTTTCTTTTATGTTTAGCATAGAATTTCAAACACATACACATTGAAACTAACGCTGTTGCTGTTGCTGTTGCTGCTGCGGTTTGTTTTTGTTTTTCTTAGTTTTTGCTTATCGTTATCGGCTGTTATTAATTTGAATTCGAATTACAATGCATGTTTTAAACTTAGTTAGCTAAAAATAATTATGGATTTGTTTCACTTGTTTCTTGTTTACGTTTTATAATTTGATCACAATTTGATTTCGCATGCCCAAAAATGAATTTTGGTTTGTGTGTTCCGAATGATTCGCCTAAATGTAACTTCTGTTTCTCTTTCTCTTTCTGTTCCTGTTCCCATTTCCATCCGTTTCCGTTTCCGTCCGTTCCCATTCCATATATATATAGAGATGTATATATTAAGCCTATTTTTTGTTCGAAAATGTGACCAATTTCGATCGTGTCCTTTGAGATACTACAAAATATGCTAAATTTCAGTCAATATTACGTGCTTTCTATTTTTCCATCTTATTTTTTCTCAATTGTTCGAAAGGCATTGAAAACTTTGGATAACCTGCGTTCTGCTTGTCATGTTAGCTTGTGTATAATATATATATATATATATTTTGGATATTTTATGTACAATATTATATTATTTTCGATGCATATGTGAGTTTTGTGGGGTTTTCTTCTTGTAACGAGTTAAGATCAACTAAATAACAGTACTATCGTCTTTGAAGTGGGATCGTAAATTGAGTCTAGTAAATTATTAAATTGTATAATATATGTATGTATGTATGTATGTATGTGTATATATATATATTTATGAAATGGTTTATTTACTGGCAAAGAACTAAAATTATTGTGCAATTCTTGCTGCAATTTATTAGAGCCCTAAAAATTTGTTTACAACTAAAAACTAAAATGCGTATGTTAAAAATTGATTACAAAATATTTGCAATACATAAATATATATATGTATAGAAAACTAAACTTGTACAGCCCCTAAGAACTGAGTTTCAGGGGCGTAGCTTGGGCGAGGGGGGTCGTCGGGCCCCTTCAAAAATGGGGCTATCTGCTTACAGACTATCAATCAATGAGTTATTCATATATGTTATATATATCTATATATCCAATTACTATAGGAGCTTAAAAATGTTTGTTTTTTTTTCTTTTCTTTTTTTTTGTGAATTTCTATTGCTAACTGTAATCGTCGTAATTGTTGCTTGGAAAATGAGAGCGAAACACGACAAGTAATAACAGAAAAGGAAAACTACTAACAATTACGTTCAAGATGCAGTTGTTGTTGTTGTTATTGTTGTTGTTGTTTTTCTTTTCATTTTTTCTTGTGTTTTTGTATAATTATGTATAATTAATTATGTAATAATTATTGTTTACAAATAGTATAATCATTGTATTTACGTGTACATTATGCTTGCTTGCGTAAATTATAAAATTACCTAATCAAGAATAAAATTATAAAGTTAGTTAGTTAGTTAGTTGTTGTTGTTGTTGTTGTTTTTGCTGTTCATTTTGAGCCTCGTTCTCTGTTTAGGCCTTCCAGTTGTTCTGGCGACTGCCGCTGGGTCCACTCGGCTGCTGTGGCGGTATCATCTCGAGCAGATACTGACGCTGCAGCTCCGCGGCCCGCTGTATGTCCGCCAAGCTCGTAGCATTGCTTGAGTTCTTCGACGAGCTTGAAGCAGAGCTGCTCTTCTTGTTGTTGTTGTTGAAAGCTGTGTGTAGAAAGAACAACATATTAATTAGATTCAATTTGAACAAACAAACTAAGCTAATAGCCTAACATTTTAAAGCTGTTTGCTGTTAACTTAACATGTCAATGTTATGTGAGACATTTACTTTAAGTCATCAGTGTTAACTTAACAGAACTCGCTGTTAGAGAACGAATAGCTGTTAACCTAACTCTGGCTGTTAAGCTAACAGCAACTAGCACTGCTTAACAGCTTCACTAACATTAACCTGTTAACTTTACATTATTTCTCAAACACTTGCTGCTGTTAACTCACCTGCCACTTGTGCCGCCTGCGCCATGGCCATTTGGTAGGTGTACAGCAGTGGCGCAAATTGCATCATATGCTGCGGATTGCCGCCCAGGCCCTGACCAAGTGCTGTAAGTAAATCAAATTACATTAATCACATACATCGATATACAGTAAACTCTGTCAGTAGACGCACCTCTGAATAGCTGCTGCTGGAAGGCTTGCATGGCCGCTGCTGGCGAGGCGTTGCCCAAAGCTGCAGCTGGGTTGTTGGCTGCCGTCGAGGCGTTGTTAAAGTTGCCCAATCCACCAAGCGCGGCCAGATTGCCCAACTGATTGAGATTACCCAAGCTGGCCAGATTATTGATATTCAGACCGCCCATGCCGCCCAGCGCGCTGAGATGTGCCGCTGCCGCCAGCGTGGCAGCTGAATATTTGTCATAGTTCTGCGCCTGCTGCTGCTGCTCGCGCTGCTGCTGTTGTTGCTGCTGTTGCTGCTGCTGCTGCTGCTGCTGATGGTGATGCTGGTGATGATCGCGGTCGCCGCGCGTTGAGTTGCGACCCGTTGACGATGAGGAGCCGTCGTGATGATGCGCCCCTCCAGCACCAGCTGGACCGGGACTAAGTATGCCCGCCTGCTGTGCCGCAATGGCAGCTGCTGCAGCTGTGGCTGCCGCCCGCGAGGAGCGTGGAGTGCTGCCCGACTGATTCAGCGGCGGTGGCGGCGTTGGCTGACTTTGTGCGCTCGGCGGCGGTGGCGTCGGCCGCGGAGCTGGCGTAGGTGTCTGGCATTTAGTAGGTATAACAGTAACCGAAGGTGGCAAATTAACCAGAGCAGCCGCTGCCGAGGCATGCGATGCTTGCAGCTGCTCACGCTGCTCCCTCAGCGCCTGCTGGTGAAGCTGCTGCTGATGCTGCTGTTGTTGCTGTTGTTGCTGCTGCTGTTGCTGCTGTTGCTGATGCTGCTGCTGCTGCTGTTGCTGCTGCTGATGGGCGGAGACGACGCTGTTGGCATTGTTGCTGGAGGCGTGCGCTTCAACGGGCGAGGGACTGCTCTGGCTGCTGGCCAGGCGCTGCTCGATCTCCTGCTCCTGCTGCAGCGCCTTCACAAACGCCTGCTTCAGTCGATTCGTGTGCTCCGCCTTCAGAGCCTTCTTCACATTCGATGTCACGCACTGCTCGCAAATGACCTTCGCCTCCTTGTTGGCTGTTGTGCAACAAGAGAAAACATATATATTAGACTATATATTCAGTTAAGATCGAGGCATTACTCTGCTTACTCTGCTTCTCCCACTTCCAAACGGGCGTAAAGTCTATTTTGCACTGGGCACAACGGAAAGGCGCGGCCACAGCGTTTGCCTTCTTGTTCACGGTCAGATAGTCCACGACCGTCTCCAGCCCAAGCAGATAAACAAAGTCCGTATTGCTGGGATTCGGTATGAAGTGCATCTCTGGCGGTGGTGGCTTCGGTGGCGGTATCTAGAAGGAATGTGAATTAATATATACATATAATAATTACATCCAAATGTTAAACAGAAAGGTGAAAGGTGATGACAAGAGGTCTCTTGGAGCAGCTCACAGATGTCTTCTATAAGTTAACAATTTCTCCATATATTTGGAGCATAAAGCTAACATATATAATAAATAGTCTATATAACAGTCTCTAGTTGCAGCTTCAACTCCAGTAGACATAGCCTTAACTACTCCTCATCCTTCTGCTTCCTCCTCTATCTCTCTCTCTCTCTCTCTCTCCCTCTCCTCACCTGTAGCAAAGTCTTTTCGAGCTGTTTGCGCAGCGCCATCTTAGCCGCTGCCTGGCGCTGAGCAGGCGTCTGCGCCTCCTCGCGCTGTGCGTTGCGATCATTCTAAAGAGAACAAAAAATATATTAGATATATGCATATATATACATATAGACGACTTACCTTCAAGTCATTGAGCTGATTCTGATGTTGCGATTGTAGTGGGGGCGCCGGCGTTATGGATACGGAATTGCTAATGGTCCCAGGTACCTTCGAATTATCCGAAATATTAGGCTGCATGTTTTGGCAATTGTTTTTGATTTTTATATAATTTTTTAGTTTTTTTTTTTTAGTAGTAGTAAAAATGTAGAACAGAAATTAGGCTGGGTGGTTTTTATGGAATGGTTTTACTCTAGATACTTTCTTTCTCTCTCTCTCTCACTCTCACTCTGTCTCTTTCTTTTGTTTTCGTAAATTTGGTTTATGCAAAATGGTTGAGAAAAGAAAAGTTAGCTGCCAATGGGCCCATGGGGCGCAGCCTACTCGGACTCCGAACTCCTTTTAATAATATTCTAATGGAAATTTGTTAATATTTTCAAAATAATTTTCTTGCTTTTCTTCTTCTTCGTCTTCTCTTTTGATAGCGAGCAGGCTGCGCAACACGTTCCAAGGCAGCAGCTCAAGATGACAGTTAAGTGTTTTTTCTTCTTCTAGTGTTGCAAAACGAATTATAGCAACTTTCGATTGTTCGATAGTTTGGGTTAATCGATTGTTCGATAATTCGTTTGCTTAAGTGTTAAGTGTTGGTAAGCGTGAGTTTTGTGCATTAATTTGGACTAGTGTTGTTAAACAACACTCAATACAACGCCAATCGAAACGTGTTTTCTTGTTTTTGTGTGTGTGTGCTTGGTGGCATATGGAATATATCTCTATATATACATATATTGGATAAATCAGTTCTATAAAACTCGGCGCTTACGGCAACGATGACATTACAATAACTCACATTGCGTGCTTTCAGGCTGGATGGCGGCGCCGACGTCGGCGTTATGGTCACCGACGGCGTAATCGTGAGATTCGGCAGATTCGTGCGCGGCGGCAGGACGTTCGAGCGGTGCGAACTGTTCGTGGCTGGCGTGATGGTGGTGCCCGCGGCCAGTGTCGCGCCCGCCGCTGCGGCCAGCGAGGATCTAGGTGGCGGGAGTATCGAGTGGCTGTTGCCGCTGCCCATCAGATTGCTGCTGCCGCCGCGCTGCGAGCCGGACGACAGCGCGGCTGCGGCGGCGGCCACCGCGGCGGCTGTGGCTGCTGAGGAGCTTATGTTGCGGCTGTTGCTGGCGCTGTGAGAGAGGAAAAGCATTCAAAGTTTAATGAGATCTATCGATTAATTATCGATAACACGGACTGTCTTACCTTATGCTAACAGCAGCTGCTCCGCCGCCCAAGCTGCTCCGCCCCTTGCTGTGGGCGGGCATTGGCAACGCCGACGTGGGCGTCACGCTGAGCGAGCCCTTCGCCGTGAGGGCGCTGGGTATCGCCGCCAGTGGATTGTTGGGCGAGACACTGGTGGGCGTCACCACGAGGTTCTCCTTCATGACCTGCTGGGACTGCTTCAGCTTCTTGAGCAGCATCAGCTTGGTCTCCTCGTTGCGCAGATCCTGCCGCAGCTTGCGCAAGCTCTTCTCGCGCTCCTTCAGCTCCGCGTGCGTCAGCTCCTTGATGGGCACATACGGCGGCATCTCCTCGTCGTCCGTCTCCGAATCAATGTTCCCATTCTGCTGCCGGCCATTCGTGCGCGCCGGCAGCAGCACAATGTCCGGTGCCTCGGCATAGGATTTGGGCTCGGTGCGTGGACGCAGCACGCGACGCTGAACTTTATTCTCATCCTGGGCACCGCTGCTGCCGCTGCCCGCCGTAGCGCCTTCGCTGCTGCTGTTGTTGTTGTTGTTGTTACTGTTGCTGTTGTTGTTGGCGTTGGCATTGTCGCTGCCATTGCCTGTGGCGGCTGTGGGTCCCGGCGCTGGCGTTATGGTCAATCCGGTGTTGTTGGCCGTCAACGCGCGCAAATCCCGATTGCTGATCGTCGCTGGCGTTGAGGCGGGCGTCGTGGCCGGCGTTATGGTCAGCGCCGGATCACGCCCAGAACTCAGGCTCAAGTCGACGACATCGTCGACCTCCATTTTGGCCATTTTCGCGCGTCGCGTCGTCGTGGTGACGTCGTATCTTGACCTGGCTGGAGAGATAAGAGATCAGATTTAGATAAGTTAAAGGTGTCCCAAAAATCACGCAAGAAGCAATTTTGCTAGAAATTACGGGTTTATAATTAGAATTTTTAAATTTTTTATTGACTTATATAGTATATAGCATAGGGTAATGTATGGAATAGCAAAGTGTATGGCATATATATATATCTATATATCTGTTTTTGTTTGTTTAACAATACTTTACCTCACAAATGGTGCAAAATTCAAATCTTGCGTTACTTTTGGGACACCCTATGCAATGTCTTATGGATGGGTTCACTTTAGCGAGTCTCTGCTGCACTTGAGCACAGTCTGCCCTTTGCTAAGGGTTGCTATCCACCTTTATTTTTATACATTTCTCTTCTTTTTTTGTCACTTTTCAAGCGGAAATCAGAAGAAGAAGTAGAATTTAACCCTTAACAGCTACGCTTGAGTATATAATAAAGATATCCTGCTTTATCCTGATTTCATATCATTTAAGCGACGACCTTGTTAAATCAAGTTGCTGCCTCGAGACTCGAATGGCTTTTGGCTTGTGGCTAAGCAAATGGAAAGCTGCACTAAATCACAGAAGATACACACACACACACACATACACATTCTCATCTATATATGTACATATGTATGTGTTTGCAGCATTCGCTTCGATTTGGAACTGGCGTTTGCTTCCACAAGCAAGTCACGTTTTTCGTTTTATCAAATTTTCGCATACAAAGCGCAGCGAAAATTTACATGAAAACAAAGCGGAAGAGGAGAGGGGGGGAGACAGCGTTAAGTTGGACTTACAAGTAAAGCCCAAGAGCGTAAGAGCGAGAGCAAATGCAAATTGGTAAATGTTTAGTGGCAACGCTGTGTAGAACTAGCAAAGGCACATATACTTATACACGCTCACACACATGCACAAGCCAAAGACACGTGAGAGAGCGCGCGAGGTGAATAAACTTTGCCACAACAATTGCACCTGCCCCCTGTCAAAGCCAATAAACAGCAAATTCATACAAACAATAAACAGTCCAATTAAAATGAAATAAATGCAGCGCACAAACACACACACACACACACACACGCACACATCAGCAACAACAACGAAGACAGCTTTGCGACGGGTGGCAACGCTTGTTGAGCTAAGGCTAAGCTTAGAGATAGTCGCGCGCGCGGACGACCTCAACAAAATGTAGCGCAAGAAAGAAAATCGAATCAAACATAATATAATAAACATGACGAGAATGCGAGCAAAACACTACATATATGTGTGTATGAGTGTGTGTGTGTGCGCGTGTGCATGTGTCTGTCTGTTTTTGTTTGGCCAACAATGTCCCCAACGTGCTATAAATTAACTCGCTTTGAAAGTTAGCAGCCACACAGCAATACAGACATACACTCACACTCACTCACACACACATAGCGCATGCATGTGTATAGCTGGCTCGCTCACTCGCTCGTTTCGTTTCGTTTCGCCCCGCCAAAGCAGCTGTCGGCTATGTCTCGTTACTTTCCACACTTGTGTCGTCATCAGATTGCCGTTTGAGAGCGAACAGCCGCAACGGCACAGTGGTGCGATGTAGTGTGAACAGTGCGACAAACATGCAACAGGCATTTGGATACAATTTAATTATATAATATTATAATTTGCATAATTATTCATTTATTATATTTGCAATAAATTTAAGTATTTCCAATTTCATTAAGCAGCCCACACTGTTTATATGCATGCGAATTCACATTTAACGACGGCTTCGTTAAGTTTCTTATTTTCACGCGCGCTGTCCCACTGTGCCGCGACTGTTGAGCGTGAGAATAACAGCACATACATATATATGTATTGGTGTTTAATGATTATTCGCTTTTTGTGTCATATTAAAAAACAGAAGAAGAAAAAAAGCAAAAACAAATTCCAAACATTTGAATTATTTTTATATGTATATGTATACACTTTAATATTGTTTGTATTAATATAATACCGGCACTTTTTATATGGCTGACATTGAGTGCATAGAAAAACGTCGCATATCGATTTGTTGGCTTTGCCGTTTGTTGGCATTTATAATTGTGTTTAATAGCGCGCTAAATGTGTTTCAATTAGCGCTTAAAGCTAAGCTCTGCGCGCGTCAGTGTGCACACGACTGTATGTGTGTCAATAGGGTACACATGTATGCGCATATGTGTGTGAGTGTGTGTCGGTGAGTGAGTGTGCGTGTGTGCAGTAAAAGTTTTACTAACGGACAGCTGACGACCCCTTTTATAGCTGACGAAATATTTATAACAGTTCAGAAACGTTCTATTTATGTATTAGTTATTAATTAATAATTAAAATACTTTATTATTATATATTTTATTATTATTATTAATAATTTTATATATTTTTTTATTTTTTTTGTATTTATCACTCTCGTGTGTTCGCCCTATTGAGCTTTCACTGTACATCGCTAACAAGTTCAAGTTGAAAGCTAACGGTCGTTGGCACTTGCTCAACGCTAACGGTTATTAGACTAAGCAGCGTAGATAACTACTGAACTGACCGCCGATAAGCGCCAGCATTCCAGGAGAACAGCCTTGACTTCCAGTCGTGGGAAGTCAACTAGAGTGGAGTGGGGCGCGTCAGTCAAGTAGTACTCTTAGAGTCATCTCTTACGATAACAACAACAACAACAGCTAGGCCACAACTAACGAGCAATAACAACAGCGCGCGACACACACACACACAAAGCAAAAAAAAAAGCAAAGAAATAAGGTTAAATCAAAAGTACAGTTGTGTACATAGCGCAGCGAGCAGCAGCACCAACAACAACAACAACACAAACAAAAGCGAAGAGCAACCAACAAGCAAAATGTGTTTGAGTGCGGCTGCGGTGAGCAGCAGCAGCAGCAGCAGCCGACGTTGAGAGAGCGAGAGAGAGAGAAAGAGAGAGCGCGCGTCGCACACACACGCGAGCCCAAAGCCAAAGCGAAATGAGAGTGGCGGGCAGACGGCGGCAGTTGGCGACCGAATTGGGAGTAGAGTAGAGTAGAGTAGAGAGTGCTGGGGGCAGCGCGGCCCTGAGGGGGTGGCCTGCACTGAAAACTGTCTGGCCACCCCATGCACACCACACCACACCACACACAGATATATACATACATATATACACCCACGGGTACACCTTAACTACGCCCAGACCTATCGATTTGCATACAAGTCAAGCTGACCCCTTCCTCATCCCCAATCACCATCTCCCGGGTTAGCTAATACAGCCATGTCCCTTACTCCAATTGCAATCGCCTTTAAATTTTTGCGATATGCGCAAAATAATTCAATTCATTTCAATAAAAGGAATTAAATAAAAAATTATCAAAACAAGTCGCAGCAGCTTTGCACACAAACGGACGAATAAATAAACAAACAAATATACATAAGTAGGTGCTGCATACATACATACATACAAACAAATATCTCTATATACATAGTCGTATAAGAAATGCGCATATCTTATGGCCTGCCATTGTATATACACACACACATACATACATACATAAGCAACGGCAAACGGAAGAGAGGAGCAAAGCGGTGGGCTGCTGCTGCTGCTGCTGCTATTGATGTCGCGCTGAGAGCGCGTGCGAGCGAGCGAGAGAGAGAGCGGCCGACTTGTTGTACATGGCACTGTACATATGTATTAACTCACCATCAACCATCATCGTCCCCACGGTGTGGTGGGGTGTGCAGGCGGCAGCCAGCCAGTCAGCCAGCCAGCCTGCAAAATGCACTGGCGCATAAATCTAAGCTGCGCCTCGCCTTGCGAGATGTTCAAATTTATTAGTGACGTCAAGTCAACGACTCTCGACTATTAACAGCTGCTTAACAGCACACATTTCAACGCGGTGGCAACTCCACGCGACTAATTTACAAAACAAGAATTAAGAGTCATAATTAACAAAGAGCTCATTTACATACGCACACACGTACATACATATGTATATGTGTATGTTAGAACTTAGATACAACTTTAAAGTGTTAAGTCATTATAATCTATTAATACAGTAAACTTTACATAAGTATTGCAATCTGAGCAAATATAAATCTCACCACATGCATAGTTATGTATGTACACACATACATATGCACAACTACAAATGTATATGTATGTATATAATTACGTGTCTCTCTTGTTTATTTATAGCGCCGATAAGGATAAGCTTTGGGAAATTGCAACACAACAAATATAATATGTATGAATAAATTTCTAGAAAATGGGTTACCTACTACAACAACAACAACAAAAACTTAACACAAATTAATTGCGCGCACTACAAACGAAAAATCGTCGCACTGCCTCTGTCGCTGCCGCCGTCGCTGTCAGTAGTCGTTGGCCTCTGCCAGCGTCGCGTCAACTGCGCTGCGACGCCAACTATAAATGTGTGTGCGTGCATGTACATATACATATATACAAATATTGCTTTTGTAGTGTGCGGATTTGCTGCTTATCGCTGGACACACACATATTTGCACTGTCTTTTATGGCAACGCGTTGAGTAATTGGCAAGTGGCTAACGGCAGGGGGTGGGTATGGAATGGAATGGAATGGAATTGGGTCTGGGCCTACCAACTTTACAGCTGTTTTGGCAGATGGTTCCGTTAGGTATCTGACCAACTAAATAAGTGCATAACTTTGTACATAGTAGAGGTAGATAGATATACATAGTACATACGTATATACATTGCTTAAGTACATACATACATAGGCAACAACATAGCGTACTTTAAACTGGTTTTAATTGCTGTTGCTGTTTTTGTTGTTTCTTTTTTAATTTATTTCATATAGAGAGAAGCTAAGCGATGCTGCTGATAAAACTGCAAAAAAAGTAGCAACAAACAGTTATGCTAGAAGTTGCCAGACTGTCTGCATATACATACATATGTATATATCGATAGCTTAGCACATAAGTTTATGCAAAATACATCTTAGATCAGCTGCATCCTATTTCTATGATGGCCGAATTTCACAATTTTGCAATAACAATTTGCATATTTGCTTAATACACACACACACACATACATACATACATACGCAAAATCGCAGCTCAGCTGCTTGTAAAGCTCTTCTCTTCTTCTCCTCTTTATCTTGTTGTTGTTATTATTATTACTGTTGTTGTACATAAGCCAGTGGCGTATGGTTATGCATGTGTATGTATATACAGACTCATACTCGCTCTCTCTCACTCACACACACAAACACACAGACACATGGGTTCGACTTTAGTACATAAGCAGAGTGCGCGCTGCGCTCGTCTCGTCGTTGCTTTTGTCTATCCAACCGTGCTTCTTTGCGGGTATGTGCGTGCGTGTGTGTGTGTGTGTGTCTGTATGTATTGCTGCTGACTGCTGCCTCACTCTCTCGCTCTCTCCTACACTAGCAACAACAAGATTCAGCGAAAAAGTAAAAACACATAAAAAGGCAATAGCAAACATAAAATCGACAATCTATACATACATATGCACATATATCTATATACATACATACATATGTATGGGTGATTGCAATTGATATAGTTTTCTTTTATATTTTTGGCTCAATTGTGTTAACGGCTTTTCAATGACTGCATTATGTACTATGTATGGAAAAATTCCACTTAATCAAGCAAATTACCAACGCGTCGCAGTCGACGTCGACAACAGCGCCGTTGCTATGCTTTGGCTATTTTTAGGCTTTGCGCTTTACCTTTCGTTTTTGCTGTTGGCAAAACATCAAAAAAAAACAAAAAAAAAAAACAACAAAAAGAAATAAGAACGAAAAAAAAGAAACACATGAAAATGAGACGATCTGCTCGCTCCTCGCTTGCGCTGCCGCTGCGCTGTCTACTGCTTGTTAAGAATAACCCCAAAAAGTAACACGTAAAAGGTAAGCAGCGCAGTCGGCGTCGCTTGCCCTGCCGCAGCAGAGGCGGCGGCGGCGGCCCAACAAAAAAGCAAAGGAATAACAAAACCAGTTAGCCGATACACACACACACTTACAGAGAGATATTCTTATATACACATATATACACACACATACTTATGACATTTATAAAAATGCGACACGTTAAGTGCCAAAAAGGTAAGAAAATAGTGAAAACCGAAATTCATTCAATTCTCAGCGTACAAGATTTGATTTCAATTTCATTTGCAATTAAAGTGGCCTTCAGTGCTTGTTAAACTATGCGAGTATTTGTACTATATACAAATGTATCTGTGTATGTGTGTGTGCATTAGGTGCTACTCAAACTGTTGTGCACAGTTTTGAAGCCAGCACCATAAATTCTGTCATTTTTAGCCTTGAACTAAAGAAACCTAACGAAACACACATACATATATATTACTATTCATATATGTATGCAAGCTTAAGTATGTATGTGTACATCTGTAATAGTAGCTTGCACGCGTTTTTCACAGCTAACTTGACTTTAAGCATTAGCACACACACACACACACACACACGCACACTTGCATGCCTATATACATATCTACGTACATACATATGTATGTATACGCATAGCATATACAAAATGACAACGAAAAGAGAAAACATTTTTTCTAGCGCTTTTGCTGATAAGCGAACTCTATTTACAAATACATATGTATGTGTAAGTATGTATACATATGTATGTATGTATGTATATTTATATATGCAATTGTTCACACAGCTGCTTTAAAGAGACATCGTTGCTGCTGCTGCTTCTTGCCCAAATGAATCACTGAAGATTAGCGACTGTTCATTAGTTCAATTTCATGTATGTACATACATATAGACATACATACATACACTTGCATGCACATACACATACATTTACATAGACTTAGCAATTTTAACAACTAATGGTAACTACAGCATACACACACACACATACACACACACACACAGTGGCAGCGCTTTCTTTCTACTACTCAACGAAAGAAAAGACAACAAAGAGAAAGAAGAAGCAAAAACTACTACATACTTCGTTTTTTTATGCGCTGTTCTTATTTTGCACGTAATGACGTGTAACCAGCGCGCGCGTGTTTACATTTGTGTGCGTTTCTATGCATGTGTGTGTGCGCGCATACTTATATACTGGCCAGTTGTGGTGCTGTGTGTACGAGCGAGATGCAAGAGCAAACAGGTAAAAAAAGGTGAGCCGAAAAAAGAAAACAACAACCAAAAAGCAGCTTTGCCACTTTTTTTGCATGAATTTGCCCGAAGAAGAGGAAGATTGAGTATTGAGTAAATTGACATTGCTGTTGTTATTGTTGTTGTTGCTGTGATAATCATAATTAGCCAACGTCAGCGCAGCGCAGCGACCATGAAAACTTAACGAAGAACAGATCAATGCAAAAAGAATGTAAAGCGCTGAATTTGCTTGATTTTCAGTTTTCGCTTATGCACATACATACATACAATAGGCATGTTTGTGTGTGTGAGTTTGTTTAAAAAAGGCCACACACATGCACAATCAAAACCATACATACACACGTTTGCATGTGTGTGTGTGTGTGATGGGTCTCTGTCTGTCTTCTTGCGCATTCTTTGCCTGGCGAACGAACCGCGACGCAGTTACATAAGCGCGCACAAACACACACACACACAACAGTATATACACGTATACAAGCATGCATACATAGACATGTATATACAAAGTTGAGAATGACAGAAACAAGGAAGTAACAAGAGCAACAACAACAGCAGCGGCAGCGGCACCAACTGCATGGCAATTCCACTTGAAACTTGTCTACGCTGAAAATAAAGTGGCAACACTAGCTCAGCGCACTAAGGTAAAGGGTTTCGTTTAGCTTTATAGTGAGATGAACGGTATATAACAACAACAAAATAAAAGTAAAACCAAATAAGAAAATATTTCAACAGCATCTAAAACAGCAACAGGAACAACAACGGCGGCGGCGGCGACTCATTTAAACGGTCAATTGCCTCAAGCAAAAAAGGCAAACGAATAGAAGAGAAAGAGAGAGAGCACGAGATGAAGGCAGCGACCGTGAGAGCGAGCGTAAAATGAGAGAATACAAAAAATAAACTAAATGAAAAAAATTGAGATATGAAACTGTCTTCCACATTGACTTTGACTACTAGGCGGGTGCAGCCAAAAAAAAAAAAGCTGTAAAATGAGAGCAACACACGCATAAACGCACACACATGCACTCACACACAAGCATGTAAAATAAAATAATATTGAATTGAGTATAAAATGGGAAATCAAAAAACTTTTGCACAGACACCAAAAACCGAACAACGTGCATAAATTAGCAGACACACTGAAGCGTATGAGGGAGAGTGAGAAAGAGAGAGAGAGTGAGTGAGCGCTGGCGGGAGAGCGACACAAGAATAAGTGCCAAGTGAGAGTGTGAGTAGTAAAGGCATATTGGTTTTTGTGCGTGCGTGTGTGCATTTGCGCGGCTCTGTGTGTGTGTGCGTATGTGTGTGGCAATTAAAGCAACTCAAAATATAACTACATAAACAACAATAAAATAACATAAGCAAAATGCAGTGCGAGTAGAAATACTGAAATGAGCAGCCAAAGTGGCAACGCCGTGTTCGCTGCTGCTACTGATGTAGGTGTATGTATGTGTGTGTGTGTAGATTTTTGCGCCTCCTTCACGTCAACCACTGAACGAAAGCTTCGACAAGTTTACTTCAAAGTAAACGCAGCCCAAAAACTTTTGTTGTAAGCAGATACATAAGTCTATATGTACAGCTATTTATATATACGTAGCTATGTAATACATAAGCATACAGCGAAAACTTTAAAGTCGCCTCTTAAAGCTAACGGTGTTTGCTTGCCTTTTTGTCTGGCTGCGGCCACCCAACTCTACATCCCATCCACCCATGCGCCAGCTCAACACACACACACACACACACACGCGCTGGCAAACGTTTGCAGTTGGTCGTTGTCGGTTAACGGTTTTTGTGCTCTGTTCTTTTTCATGCCCTGCACTGCTTGACGAAATTTTAAAAAAAAAATGGGGCATATTGAATTTGAGCAGAGGTTTGCAGCAGTTTATTAAACTATATTATTTATATACTATATATGTACATATATACTTGAACTTGATAAGAGTTTATAACTTTTGATAATGATGTATGTATATAATATTAACATTTACATACATACTTTATGTGCAATTCTGCATGCTATGTGATTTACAGGGTATCCAATCGTCGATATATATGATATTTCAAAACTAGTTAGATATTTATGTGTTATGTTTGGATTTTTTCAGCAATTTTTCTACAACTCTCTTTAGAGGTAATCTGCGAGTCGAGCATAGCTCGTCTTTTTTTTTAAGCCCTAACAAAAATGTGTATCTAGAAATACAGTTATGCAGCAGGGGGCAAGGAAGAAACAGGGGCATGTCAATAGCAGGGGTCGCCTCGCTGCCTCGAGTGGGTGTGTGTGTGTGTATGTGTGTGAGGGGCGCTACCTGCATGCGTGTGTATATATATAAATGTATACAAATACATATACACACACATATATATTCATTTATATATATATAATAGGCGGTGTCAAGACACATGTCCACATAATTGCCAAACGCGCAAAATCGAAGCCAAGTCCCAAACACACACGCACACAGCTACACTCGCCTACACACACACACATACGCACGCAGTCATGCAAAACCATCAGCGCTCTCGTCGCCTAGTCACAGCTAACCCCTACATGCCCGACAACCAACCAACCAACCAGCCCAGCCCAGCCCTGCCGCACCTACGCCCAACCACCACCCACCCATCCACCCCCACCCCTTTCACACAGGCCAAAGCACACACACACACACACACACACAGCTGCAGGTACAGTTGCGTTTGCAATTCATAGTCGCAGGAGTAGTTTAGTAGACGTAGCTACAAATACAAACAAACAAATGCACATACATACATATATACATATATAGTATATATCATAATTAATCTGTCGAATATATTCGAGTGCCACGCCCACCTGCAGTTTACCAGCCACCCCACAACAGCAGCGCTAATTGCAGTTGGTGTGGCATTTGCATTAGCATTAAAATTTGGTAATATTAATGGCCAACTAGGCGCCGGAAATGTGGCTAAAACTAATTTCCTGTAAATGTGTGCAAGGGGAATTGCCTTAGGCAAAGGCGAAGCAAGCAGGTGATTGCAGCAGGTGTTAAACTCATATATATATTGATATATAGATGAGAGATGGCCTTTAAATGTGGCTAAGATATATAATTGGCGAAGATTTGAGATTATGGCAGAGATATACTATATAATATAGCTATATAAATTTCTACATAGTACATACCATTCATATCGTTTCTGAGTATAAAATATCTATGCAAATTTCCTATATTGTCTGGCATACTTGGCAGACTATATCAGTGCTTCAGAGAGTTTAGACATACATATAACATATGTTAATAACATAGCTGTTCTATGTTAAGTTTTACTTAGCTTATGCATATATATTTTTGTATAAAAGTCGTTTAACTAATCACAGTTAGCTGAAGTTGGCTAGACTTGTCTCTACCTTCATTAGATCTGTTTAATATCGACTGCAATTAGTTAATTGCATTAAGTACACAGTTATATAGTCAATAATTGCTGCCTACATAGGTAGGCGTGTGCTTCAAATGGTTTTAACTTTGATATATAGAAACTTAAAGCAAAGCTCATATTTCATATAAATGCATTTACTTTCTCTTTGGATCTATTAAAGTAGATCTATAGATATAGATATATAGATACAACTTTAAAGATATCTATTTACATAGATCTCAGTTATAGATCTGTAGATACAGATACAACTTTAAAGATATCTGTATATACAGATATAACTTTATAGCTATCCATTTGCATATATTTATAGATCTTAAGATAATACGGAGTTATGTGGAGAAACTCGCAAATTACAACTTTTGATGATGCAAAGTAAAACATAATATGAAAGCAATAAAATTTTATTTCATATTTCCTAAAGTTTTTTTTTGTTTAATTTGAAAGTTAGCTTTCAAAGCTAAGCTAAAGCTTGAAAGCTGTAAAACTATAAGTATTACATAAATCTATAATAGATATAGAGTAAAGAAAAGCAAAGATGTAGATAAGGATAGAGCTATAGATAAGGGCAAAGATATATGTAGATGTAGATATGTAGAAATGTATAGAGATCTACATCATAGATAGGGGGAAAGATACATCTATAGCTGTAGATATGGTCTATAGCTATAGCTATATCAGCATCTATATCTATACTAAATATCTACTTATAGAAATCCATTTCAAATTGATTTTATAAGCTTTAAAGCATTTAAAGCTAGTTTATGCGTTTTATAATATATTTATATCTAGTCAATATATACCTATATACTGAGAAATAAAGAGAGATAACATATATATCTATATATAGTCTTGGCAGTATATATAGTATACATATATAAGTCATATTAAATCATTTATATGCAATATATAGATATGCACGATTCATCTAGAATCATTTATATGCATAGGTAAATACATACATACAGATATATATAGGGATATATACATACATATATGGTACCTATTCCTCCTACATATGCTCAACTATAACAAAAACTGCCTGCTATTTCGGATTTCGGTGCATTACAATTCCAAATTTGCATTTGCTGTGTGGATTTTGTTGTTGTTGTTGTTCTTGTTGCCTTTGTTGCATGTTGCAGTTGTTGTTGTCAGTTGTTGTTGCAGCTGTTTCTAAGCCAACCATAGAGCCAGGCGGCAGGCACTGCACCCACCAATACAAACAAACTAACTATCTCTACAGCCCATCTATATCCCTCTCTCTGTCTCTCTCTCCCTCTCTCTCTCTATGGAGTGGAGCCCTGGCCCTGATCTGTGCTTTATGCAATCGCCAGCGGGTCCTAGTTCAAGCACACACGGAACTACAATAGGGCCCAAATGCGAGCGCAGTGGCATATCATCGCATAGATTACGCAACTATTGCACAACAACAACAACAACAACAACAACAGGAGCCACCCACAGAGCGTGTGGCCTGTGACCCGCACCGCCCTGAGCCCCCCTCTCTCTCGCTCTCTCTTGACTCACTCGCGACACATTTGTCGTACTCCAAAAAGCAAAAAGGGACAACGACCAGCGCCCACGCAACCAGCCAACATGCCACACACTCTTCTCCACTCAACCACCCAGCCAAACCCATTCAAGCTGAGCCACACCACACCACACCACGCCACGCACCCACCCACCGAGCCCAGCCCAGCTGCAATGCTGTTCGCGTCGCATTTGCCGTAGGCCTTTGTCGGATGCTGTTAAACCAAACCAAAAACCACCCGCACCACCTACACCACCCACTCTCACCCACCCAAATACCGTTTGGTGCTGCAAGCTGCTTCGTTTTCGGCACCGACCGAAGTCCCGAGTCCCGGATATTATATGCATACTTGAACTATGCGAGCAGCCAGCCAGGAAGCGAGTCAGTTGCCGCCCAACTACTGCCACGCCCACACGACCACACGCCTTGTTTTGTATATGTGTATCTGTAGCTGTATCTCTAGCTGTATCCGTTTTTGCATGCGACTGTATACATTTATATATATAAAGATATATATATATATATATATGTATATGTATATGTATATGTATATGTATGTTTATATGTGTGCTTTATGTACACACGTACACAGCTGTACCCGGCCATAGCCTCCATCTGTGTGTGTGTTGTCCGTGTTTTGGGCCACTTTACAGCCACAGAGCCACCCACTAAACAACAATGCAAAAACGTCTGCATTTCAACTAACACACAAACAACAACAACAACAACAAGGACAACCCTTAGGGCGCTCTTCCAACACCCCCACCTCCACCCTCAACCCCCCGGGCATAGTTTGCTGCCGAAAAATTTTGATACATAAGGCTGCTGCTGCTGCTGCTGCACCCTGAGCTCAACTTGCTTAGAAAAATCAATAATAAAATTTTATAAGAATTTTTTCCTTTTTTTTTTATTATATATAAATAAAATTAAAGCTTTTTTATATACATACCCATACATACATATATATGTTGCGCATAATATAAATTCTATTCATGTCTTTTAATCGATTTTTTTTGCCAAACACGCGACAGCAGCCAAAAGTAAAGCGGCTTCCAACACCCCCCTAAAAACCCATGCCCATGGCCAGTCCGCATGCCGACTCCCTTCACACACACATATATACATATATACACATAGCAGCGCTCGCGCTCTTTTACTCTTTCGTAGTTAAGTGAAGCGACACAAAAAGAAAAAAGCCATAAAAAAGACAAGAAAAAAGTTGAGCCTTGGCAGCGCCATTCGCTGACCCTTTGCTGCTGCCCTTTGCTCTAACCTGATCGTGACTGAACCAGTGTTGACACTTGTTATCGATAAAAAAAAAACTCAACGAAACACAAACGATTGGCGTGCAATTAAGTTCAAGTTGGCACCAAGCGTGAGGAACTCTTAGTAATCACGCACACACACACATAGCGAGAAAGAGCGAGAGAGTAGGACGGAAAGAGAGTGACCACTAAATCTCTGTTGCTGCCCGGGAGCTATCTGTTATAAACTCACGCTCGCTCACACTCACTCGCTCTCTCGCTCGCTCTAACGCTAGCGCAACGTAATCATTAAATGGGATCGCAATGATTTTGTGTTGTTGCTGTTTCTCCCGTTTTGTGCTTTTGTTTTAGTTGTCAACAATGTTTGGCGCTTAGGCTTAGCCACACACACACAATATATATTTGTATGTGTGCGTATGTTTGTATATACAACTCAACGAAGCATCGCTGCATGCAACTATTGAAGCATGAGCATGCAATTTATGTACTCACATACACACACATACATATACATATATAAAACTATGAAATACAACATCACTAAGCGACTGTACTTTTGATATAAAATCCACTCAACTCACATAGAAATGCAAACACACACACTAGTGCATGCTGCGGCATATGCTCTAAAATACCATTTCTAACCCAACCCCACACCACATTCAACGCCCACAGGCACTACTACTCTGCGTTTAGTTTTAGTTGCGCTTTAAACTGCATTTGCTGCTTCTTCCTCTTGTTGTTGTAAGCCTCTGCATATAGAGAGCTTGCGTATGTACGTGTATATGTGCATGTGTGTGTGCCTATGTGAGTTATCGTATGTTTCTCTCTCTCCGTGTGTGTGTGTGTGTGTGTTATTTCAACAATTCGTTTGCATTTGCAGCTAACGAAATAGAAAATAAGTAAAACAACAGATACAGACAACCAACCAATACTCTACCCAAGATATAATTTAAAAATAAAAATTGTTATACATATAATAAGTAAATTATAAATTTCATTTATTTATTTTTTAAACTTTAACTGTCAAGCTTAACGAAAAGTGTATGGCAAGTACTCTACATATGCTCCCGTAACGGTAATGCAAATTACAAATAGTTGGGTCACATCACAGGAAAAGAAAATCCATCATAACCCAAATAGCAAAATCATTGCATTGAGTCTGCCTTTCTCACATCTATGTGTGTGTGTGTGAAGAGGGTGGGTAAACAGGTGCCGTTTCACTTGCACACAAACTGAACGATGAAAATTTCGGCTGCTAGCGCCTCGCTCCCAAACATTCAATACTAACTCTCATGCACACAAACAACGCACGATACTGATACCAATACACACACACATTCAGTGCTCAACGCAGCAGCGACTAGAAAATGCGGGTCTGGGTCGTCATCGAGACGAGACGGCGAGAATGCAAGCACATAAAGAACGCCAAAAATAAGTTTAAAACTAACGACAGTCTGGTGCGTGCGTGTGTGAGCACAGCCAGCATAACAAGCACCAAGTGTGAGTGAGCGAGCAAGTAGAATTCGCCTGTGTGTGTATGTGTGTGTGCGTATTTTGGAGCATGCAACTTTTCGTGCTATTGCCAAATGCGTTCGTTGGCACAAGAGTGGGAAAGAGATACAGTGTGGTGAGAGAGAGCGAGCGAGCGAACGAGAGTGAGCATGCGAGTGGAAGGGGCCAAGGTAGTAGTAGAGTAGTAGTGCGAGAGAGTGAGTGAGGCTGGACGAACAAGTGCATGCGTGCGTATTTAAATGTGTGCGAGAAGGAAGGGTCACTTAACGAAACTTGCTAGTGTACAAAAGCCAATGCAATCAACTGATTAACGGTGTTTCTTTTGTGTTGTTTGCGCAAATGAAAGTTCATTAACACAATATGCAAAGCTCATTCATAATGACGCCAATACACGCCACTAAAGTATCCTACACAAAAGGAACCAACCAAACACACACACACACACGCCCACATTAGCCTGAGGTATGGCAACCACAAATGTGTATATAGATAACGGCGCAACCCCGTTGCCTAAGCATAAAAACGTAGCCAAGCGACAAACTGAAAATATAAGAAACAAAACGAAGAAGAAAAAAAAACAGCAGCAGCAGATAATAAAAGCGAGCGCCTAAGTATGGCGTCACTGAGACGGCCACACGCCTACCCTACCGGAAAAAAAACACGGTAAAAGCTGTAAAAATTGTCAATATAGAAAAAAGAGACGAAAAAAAGTTAACGCTAACAACAGCTTGCAAAATAATGTGCGCGAGTGTCGAAGAAGCCGCTGACATCGCGTTAGCGTCAACGTCAACAGCGACGACGACGTCAGCTGCGCTAGCGACTGAGGGTTTTTTTTAACGAGCGTATTGACAGCGCACACACACTGGTACGAAAACTCAACCAACACACACACACACTTACATATAACGACATGCACACGCGACGCAGACGCCGGCCGCAGCAGCAGCAGACCGGTTGAGGTTAAATTGGATAGGGGAAGCAGCTGCGATGGATAAGACGCAGGGCGGGGGGAACTCTGGCTGGCAAGGCATACATATTGAATTTTTCTTCGACGTAATGAAAATTTTAGCGTGTTCTTGGCTTGATTATGCTTTGGAAACTTACCGCGGAAAGAGCAAAAAAGAGTAGAAAATCCGTTAAGATGGTGCTGCTTGTTGTTGTTGTTGGAGACAGCGCTGCTGCGGCGACGTTGGCGTCCAGCCTCTTGGAATTTATCCTACACGCACACACACATACACAAGCACTGATGAAGTGCACGTAAAATTTTATTCAATTTTCTGCCTTGAGAAATTTCACTTTTTGCTTGTTTGGTAATTTTGGCTTATTTACTTGTGCATATATAATCTAGATATATATATATATATGTATATACGCTTGCTTATTTACACACACACATATGTACGTATATATGTATGTATGTATGCGCCTTTAACACTAATACACTTGCAGAACGCGCTGCTGTCGTCGCTGCTGCTGCGTTGTCGCTGGTTGTCGTTCTGCTTCTTGGCTGCCTACTACGGCTTTCCAAAAATTTGATTTTTTCTTCACTTTTTTTTTACACGCACACAAATCGCGCACTAGTAAATTTGTTGTTAAATATTGCACTTTTGTTTATTTGCTTATTCAATTTATAATTACTATTTGATTTGTTTACTACGCTTTCTCTCTCTCTCTCTCACTCACTAAATAAACACATGCATATTTGATTATATACATACACACACGAAGCAGTGGAGGAGGGGCCGGGGCGAAACCTTTGTGATAAATTTTACACCTGTAACACAATCGCGAGTAGCATACTTTTTTTCTCGTTATCAGCTTTGTTTGTAAACAAATAACAAAGTCGTAACTGTAAAATAATTAAACGGTGCCTTTATCCGCTAACGTTTCAGCGCGTCCTACCCGCTTGACGTTGTTTTTGTAAATGTTGCTTATACATTTAAAGTAAACGCAGTAGTGTGACCGCGAACGTCCGATACGAAATATACCAAACTTTCGATAAGTGCGAAGGCGGCATGCGTTTACAGTAGTATCGATACATTATGTTAGCTAATGTCAATGTTAACTGTGGAGTAGCTGGCGCTGTTAAGTTGACAAGTTTTATTTCTGTTACGCTAATTATTACTTGAACTATTTTATTTAGATTTTAATAAAGTCAGATTTTTAGTAATAATGTAATAAAGCTAGCATTTTATTTTGTATTGTGTGTAATAATCATATGTTAATAACAGTTTAATTTAAATTATCAGTTCAGCACAATGTTAAACTACATTATGCTAAAACATATGTTTTCGGCGAGAGAGTAGTTCATTCGTTGGAACTAGAACTGTATTAGTTTGTTGACATTTTTGGATGATTATAAAACAAATATTTATTTTAATGCTTGTCAAGCCATAACAAAGTTATTTATATAGGTAAATATATTAAGCTTTGCTCAATTGCACCAATTGCTCTAAATATGCCTTGCGGCAGTCCATGTTATCAGCTGGCCGATTGTGCGGGAGCCAAACTGGTTCGCCCACAAAGTATCGACGCGCCTTAATATAGTTCTGTGGATAAGCAAAGGTGAGAGGTTCTCCTGATAAGAGATTTGTTAGCTATGCGTACCTTGCTGTCCAGCGTAAAACGGTGATAAATGCCAGCAGGTATTATAATTAAATCTCCCTTGATTACTTCTATGCGCAGCCAGTTGTCTTCGCCGCTGAAAAATAAGTTTATTAGTTTTGCGCAATGTAGCCGATTTAGCCTATTGTTTAGCCTTTTCTCTTAGCCACTTTCCGGCTAGTAGTGGCAACACTGCGTGTTTACTTACTCGCGCACATCAAAGTAGCCGGAACCATCGAGAACCAGTCGAATCTCCTCATCCGTGTGCAGATGTTCCGTGTAGAAGGCCTTCAGCTTGTTCAGATAATCCGGCAGGCATTGCTCGGAGCAGGTGATCTGCGGACAGAAGAAACATATTAGTCAACAAGTCTTTGTATTAATGACACTGCAAACCTGATCCTCATACGTGTAGCCACGTTTCTGGCGCAGCTCTTGCAGCACCTCATCCTGCTCATAGTTGTCCGCATCGATCTATAAGAAGTGAGCGTGGGAAAGAGCGAGATAAGCGCGACTTTGTCAAGGTCGTGGCGAGGCCTTACCTTAAAGTACTCCACGCCCGTTGTCTTGTAGAGCGTCTCCAAGTCTAGGTAGGTGGCCGGCTCACGCTTGTGCTCCAGTCGCTGGTCGCTGTCAACGCTGTCCATAAACCACACCTGCACCATTTCTTAATTGTTTCTGTGGAAGCTCGAATTCTATGGTAGCAGTTGTTCAAGTGAACTAGGCCGACTCGCTGTTCGATAGTTCGATAGCTCGCTGCAGCTTCGCTCACAAGTGAACTAGACAAGCTATCGTTAAAGTATCGTGATCACATAAAAATATATATAAATATTAAATGAACTAGACATTTTTAAGTTTATATATTGACATTAAAAATAATTTAAATTTATTTTATTATTTATTTTTAAATTTTGATATATTTGCCTTTCGTGCAGTTCCGTTTAATTATCACTGAGCTAGTTCTTTTGTTACGATAGTTCCAGCTATCGATAAGTGTATTATTTTCAAAATTATTTTCTTGTCTGTTAAGTGCGCGCTGCATGTTAATATTTGTCAATTATTTAAATAATTATGAATAGAAGTGACTATAAATCGCATCTAGTTGCCTCAGGATCTGCTTGGCGTTGCCTTAGCTGTCATAAAGCAATAGGCTCATTCTTTTTTTTTTTGGTCAGAGTCTAACAAAATTAATATTATTTCAGTTTTTAGATTTTTGGATTTTTTTGATTTATCGGAAATTGGAAGTTTTTTGTCCGCGCATTGAGATGAATTCGATTCGCTTGTTCCGCGCCCTTACCAAAGGCAACTCCGTGCGCTCGTACAGCCTGGCGCCGTGCGAGATCCTGGAGCTGCTCGAGGCGGGCTACCAGAAGCTGGCCGAGTCCGATTCGGAGTCGCTGCTGAAGAAGCACTTGACCAAGGAGGTGTTCGACAAGCTGAAGACCAAGGTGACGCCCTCGTACTGTTCGACGCTGCTGGACTGCATACAGTCCGGTTTGGTCAATCACGATTCCGGCGTGGGCATCTACGCGCCCGATCCGGAGGCCTACAAAACGTTTGCTGACATCTTCGATCCCATCATCAATGACTACCACAAGGGATTCGGCAAGGCCGCCAAGCATCCGGGCACCTGTTTCGGCTACGGTTCGGATTTCCCCGATCTCGATCCGGATCAGAAGTTCATAGTGTCCTCGCGCGTTCGCTGCGGCCGCTCCATCAAGGATTACCCCTTCAATCCGTGCCTGAGCGAGGCCGACTACACCAAGCTGGAGTGCATGATCAAGAAGGTGCTGGGCACTCTGTGCTACGAGCACGCCGGGAAGTACATGCCGCTGAAGGGCATGGACAAGGACTTGCAGCAGAAGTTGGTCGACCAGCACTTTCTGTTCAAGGAGGGCGACAAGTTCCTGCAGGCGGCGAACGCCTCCAGGTTCTGGCCGACGGGGCGTGGCATCTTCATCAATCGGGCCCGCAACTTCATGGTGTGGGTGAACGAGGAGGATCACATACGCGTCATCTCGATGGAGAGGGGCGGCAATCTGGGCCGCGCCTACGAGCGCATGATCATCGGCGTCGAGTCCCTGTCCCACACGCTCAAGTTCAACCAGGACAGGCGGCTGGGCAACCTCACCTTCTGCCCCACCAATCTGGGCAACACGATACGCGCCTCGGTGCACATCAAGCTGCCGCACCTGGGCAAGGACCGGGCCAAGCTGGAGGAGATGGCCGACAAGCACCATCTCCAGGTGCGCGGCACCAGCGGCGAGCACTCGGAGGCCAAGGGCGGCGTCTACGACATCTCCAACCGGCGGCGCATTGGACTCACCGAATACCAGGCTGTCTCCGAGCTGCACAAGGGCATCTCCTCCCTGATCGAATCCGAGTGCCGCGAGGACTCCAAAAAGGACTGAGAACCACGCCCTGCTCCATTCCACGTTCTCGGCGTGCCATCGGTCGATCGATAACTGTATTTAGCTGACGCAGCTCGCAGGAGCTAAATAATGTTCGATCTAAGCGTAAATATCAAAGAAGGTAAACCCAGACTGGAATAAAACGTAACTTATTTGAGTTTATATATTTATTTTGTAAATCGAATTTCAATACAGATTCATTTCATCCTAAACCCATCTATAAATCGAATATGTTCTGTATGGCTTACACTCTTCTCCCTGAGGCAGATCAATCTTCCTCCTCCTGGCTAGCGGCTAGAGAGTCTCTCGCTTCTTCTTCCTTCTCTTCTCCTCCTCTTTACCTTCTCCTTATAGCTGTGCTTCATGCCTTTCCTCTCTCCTGCTTCCTCATTCGTCTTCTCTTTCCACCTCTTGCTAGTCTTTCTGCTTTCATATTGCTTCTATTCTATTTTGTCTCTTATTCTAGTTTCCTTCTTCTAGTCTTTAACCCTTTCTCGCTTTCTCATCTCATTTTCATCTTCTCATTCTTATCTCTTCCTTCTCACCTTCTTCCAGTCTTCTAGCCTCCCAATCTTCTGTTTTCCTTTTCTCGTCTTTATCGACTCCCATTCCCCTCCTTCGTCGAGTCCTCTTTATCTTCTAGTCTTCTCCTTCAATTACTTAGTACCTCCTTCTCTTCTTCTTCGCTTCGCATCCTAATGCTCGCCTTCTTCTAGCCTCCCAATCTTCTGCTTCTCTTCCACCTTTTCTTCTCTTCTTCAACTCCCATCCTTCTCCTTCTTCGAGCTGTCTTTTCTAGTCTGCCTCAATTTTCATCTACATTCTGGCCTTCCCCTTCCTCTTTATCCTCTCCTTCTTATAGTCTTCTTTTAGTCCTCTTCTATGTTTGTTAGTCTTTAAAGCTCTGTAAGCTCCCTTGAATCCATGAGAATCACATAGTAGAGCAGTAAAAGGAACAGCATTTCAGTTATCTTCATTATCTATCATCTATCTCTAATGTCTCACTTATCTATTATCCAACTTTATTCCAAACAAAATTTCGTTTCTTTTATTTTTTTTTATTATGTTTTTTTTTTTATAATTTTAATTCTTTTATAAACTTAAGACTTAAAATAAAAGTATTTAAAGTTTTTTATGTTGTTGTTTTTTTGCTTGACACAAATGCCAAAATGTTTTACATTCTTTTTCCTTTAGATTTTCCATTAAGCAAATATTTAGTTGTCCATTGTTGTTGTTGTTGTTGTTGTGTGGGGTTGTTGGTGTTGTTGTTGTTGTTGGTTTTTGATTGTGGTTGGTGGTGGTTGGGCGGGCATGCGGCGGCCGCTTATAGCCGCGACTCTCAAAGTAGACGAACGAAATGCCGAGTGCCGCAGGCAAACGAACGACCGGGCATACCCGCTCCACAAATACCCTACGCAAATTCTACGACAAAACTAAAGCAAACGCAGCAGCTGGCAAGATGAGATTTTCCACGAAGGGAAATCCCACGCCAGGCGGCGGATAAACAACAAATGAACTCCATTCAGCTGGTAAGTAAACTGGGAGAGTGCACGGCTCTCCCAGATGGGGTTCAATTGGTTATTGTTTTAGGGATTAGAGAGTTAGCTGCTTACAAGCTCTTCTCGAGCTTGATCAGCTCGGTGATGCCATCGTACATCTCCTTGACGGCCTGGTATTCGGTGAGACCCATGCGACGCTTGTTGGAGATGTCATAGACACCGCCCTCGGCCTCGGTGTGCTCGCCGCGGGTGCCGCGCACCTGGAGATTGTATTTGGCGGCGACCTCCTCGAGCTTGGCCTTGTTGGAGGCCAGCTTGGGCACCTTGATGTGCACGGAGGCACGGATGGTGGTGCCCAAGTTGGTGGGGCAGAAGGTCAAGAAGCCAAGACGATCGTCGTGGCTGAAGGGCACACGCTTCTCGATCTCGGTGACGGCGGTCACCAGACGGCGGTAGATCTCGCCGAGATCGCCACCCTGCTGCATGGAGATGATGCGCAAATGATCCTCCTCATTGCACCAGACCAGGAAACGCTTGTTGTCGTTGTGGTAGATGCCACGGCCCGAGGGCCAGAAGCGGCAGGCGTTGGCTGCCTGGAGGAAACGATCGCCCTCCTTGAACAGGAAGTGATCATCGATCAGCTGCTGCTGGACGGCCTTCTCCATGCCAGTCAATGGGTAGAACTTGCCCTTCAGCTCACCCTCCAGGCCGGACAGGGTGCTGCTGACCTTGGCCTCCATCTCCTTGTACTGGGCCTCGGTCAAGCAAGGGTTGAAGGGATAGCCCTGCATCGAGCGACCGCAACGGACACGAGTCGAGATCACATACTCGTTGGTGGGATCGACATTGCCGAAGCTGGACACATCGCCGAAGTCCGAAGCGGGATGCTTGTCGGTCTTCTTGAAGCCACCATGGTAGTCCTCAATGATGGGATCGAACAGATCGGCGAACACTGTGTAGGCCTCAGCGTCGGGGGCATAGATGCCAACGCCGGAGTCGTGGTTCTCCAAACCGGACTGGATCACATCCAGCAGGGTCGACTTGAAGGTGGGGGTCACCTTGTTCTTCAGGTTGTCGAACACCTCCTTGGTCAGGTATTTCTTCAACAGCGACTTCGAGTCAGAGGCGGCCAACTTGGCATAACCCTCCTCCAGTTTAGCGAGAACAGCAGCGTCAACCATGGTGTCTTGTTTGCTAAACGAATGAGAAGAGTTTAAAAAACATATTATTAGTCGGGAATAGACTAAAGATCTGTTAAGTAGCTATAGCTATATCTAGTTCTATCTATATATACTTTTAGTTGACTAGAGCTTAGCCTAAAGTTAGCCTAGGTATAGTATTCATAGATATTATAATACATATATCAATTTATATATCTATCTAGAGCTTAGCCTAAAGTTGGCTTAAATTTTAGTGCCCATAGACATACTTTATTATATTATCTATGCTTAAACAAAATTTGCAGACCTTGCTCATCTATGTACCCATCCATCTCGATCTACCAATCCATCAATCAATAAACCTAATTGCTCAGCATTTCATCATTCTTGTGAGTTCATTTCGTCAATTTCTGGCGCCCAAAAGTCGGCAATGTTTTCTCGCCCATTTAGTTAGGAATCTCTAGAGACACGCGACAGCGCAATTTCAAATAGAGTCCATTAAAAAAACAGAAGTGAACTGCCTCAAATATTTCGGGGTTGCTACGCCAAATCGTCGCTGAGTGAGGGCTGTTGTTGCCGCCGCCGCTGCTGCTGCTGCTGCTGCTGCTGAGCTTCAGTTAAGTGAATGAGTGAAATGTTTTTGCCGGCTGTCGCTGAATACGCACAGCAGCGAGTGTAGATAGAGATAGGAGAGACTGTGTACATAGCCGTATGTACTATATAAGCGTGTGCTGCCCCGCCCTGCCCCCGTTGCGTGCGGCACATGCGCGCCTCTTGTCTGCCCGGTCCCGGGTATCCTGGCCTGGGCCCCGGTCAAAACACACACACACAAAAACGGACCAGGGCAATAATATTTTTATGCCCACTTTAGTATTCTTTCTACTTGTTTTTTTTTTTTGGACAGCCTGACGTCAGCAGCAGCGCCAAAGCGACACGCACTTAGAGGACCTATGACAAGCCCCAAACAGCGGCGCACACACTATTGCCTATTATATACTAAGTACATATTATCTATACGTGAAAAGAGGTGGGTCTGAGTAGTTTGTGAAATACAGAAAATATTTTAAAATATTTTTTAAATTAGGTTTTTAATACTCTAGTAATATTTATATTTAATTTTAATAAATATACCATTTATAACAATTTTTCAGACCACCCTCGCTTATATATAAAATAATTGCAATATTAATAAAAAATTATTTATATATAAAAAAAATATTTTTATAAATTTTTAATTAAAACTTTAAAAGTTTTCAGACTGCCCTCGTGTATAACACTTATAAAATATATATGTATAAATATATAATTTATAACAAATCATTTTTGCCAGTTTTCAAGCTTTTTTTTTTCCATTTTTCCCCGTTTCTTTTAACTTTAAAACTGTTGTAACCACCCTCGCATATCACATATGTCTCTTATGGCAGAGAGCATCAATTGCCATATGCCCAAAGTTATATTTTAACTTTAAAATTGTTCTATCTCTGCCAGCTTCTTCTGCGGCCAACTTTTTGTGCCACCCTCGCACACATATATACTCAGATTTAGATATATGTATATATGTACACACCCATCTTGGCCAGCGGCTGGCGTTGTGGCCGAGCCATTGGGCTCGCCTCCATTGGCCGTGGTGCCGGCATCGCCTTCGATCACCTTTTCCTTTTTATCCTTCGAAGCGCACAAACCCATTTTTTTTTTAGTTTTTAGTTTTTAGTTTTTAGTTTTAAGTTTGTAAGTTTTAAGTTGTAGTAAAAGTGTTTCTTAAGAGTTTCGTTGATTTTTTGTAAAGTTTGGTTTTCGTGGTAAAAAATTTGGCCTTGGTCGAAAAGTTATCTTTAGCTTTGTTGGTGTGTGTAAAAAGTTTTGTTTTTTGTGGGACTTTTGCAGGTAAAATGAAATCACAATGCAGCTGCTTCAACACACATATACATATATAAAGATATATATATATATATAAAACAGACACACACATATACACACACACACACAGACACACACTCTCGCTTAATTTGTATTGCTTTTTGGTTTGATTAGAAGTATTTTTGGTGGTTCGCTCGTCTTGGAGATGCTGCTGAAAAGTTGTCGAAAAATTCAGCTTTGGATCCTTTTTTTTTTTTTGGTTGGTTGGTTGTTTGGTTGCCGCGCCCAAAGGTATACTACAAAAAGGCTACTACACAAGAGTCTAGGCTACACACTAGGGAGCAAAAAAGGACGCGCGCGCGTGTGCTACACAAAGGTGCTAAGGAGCAAACTGCCAGCTGCTGACTAAAGGACGCGCCGAACAGCGAGCCAACAAAATCGAGCTCGATGATGCGGGCTTCGGCTGCGGCTTCAGCTTCGGCTTTAGACTCGCTCGTTCGCTCTCTCTCCCTCTCTCTCTCTCTCTATCACACTCTCTCTGGGCAATTCGCAACTAGCTAAACGGACGCGCCCACCCGGGACCAACTCGCAATTCAGCAAGAGAGAGCGAGAGAGAGAGAGAGAGAGAGAGAGCAGCGAGCGCGAGGGTTGCCCGGCGAGGGTTGAAAAAGTCTGCAGAAAGCATTGCCTAGCCGCAGGCGCCGGCGGCGTGCAAATATATATGTGAGGGTGCGCTGCAGTTGGCAGTGCCTGACTAGCAAATACCCTGCCTTTCAGCTTGGTTCTCTATGTATGATGCATAGTGGAGTAGAAGTAGTAGAACAGTAGCAGTATCTGTAGGATAGTAGTAGTCGAACAGTTGTAATAGTAGAACAGTAGTAGTAGAACAGTAATAGTACTAGTAGTACAGTAGTATGACAGTCGAAGTAGCCCAGTAGTAGGACATTATACAGTACTATAAATAGTAGTAGGACAGTAGTAGGACATTATACAGTAGTACAAATAGTAGTAGAACAGTAGTAGTAGTACAGTTGTAGTAGCACAGTAGTAGTAGGACAGTCGAAGTAGCCCAGTAGTAGAACATTATACAGTACTATAAATAGTAGTAGGACAGTCGTAGTAGCACAGTGGTAGGACAATATTAGCAGTAGTACAGTCGTAGCACAGCTAGTAAATAGTACAGTCGTGGTACAGTAGTATTAGTACTTCAAATACTGCCTATAGTAACTATTATAGAAATATTTTAGTATTCATCTATCTTAAGATAGTTTCCTTCTGACTAGATAAACTCAGTAGTTCAACATCTCAAACAACTATTCATAGAGATATACCCTATATATCTATGCCTAGCCAGCATACCCTGTGTCACGCACGCATATTTGGACTGGGGGTATCAAAACTGTTGCCGGATGAGAGCGCAACATAATGCGGAAGGATATATTTATTTGATGCAGCAGCAACCACCACCAGCTGCAGCAGAGGCGTGTGGCAAGCAGGGCGCAAATCGATAAAATTTGTGACACGCGGCAGCTGAAAATTGTTGCGCCTAAAAAGCACAAAGGGGGTGGGGCACACAGAGAGACAGAGTGAGAGAGGAAGGGGGGGAGGGGTGAGTGGCGGTCAAGTCAAGTTGAAGTGACGGCTCGAGTGTGAAATGAGGGCTGCTAATGGCAGCATGAGAGTGCCGCTGCTTGTGCGGCATGCGGCATAGAAATCACGGCCAAGCAGAGGCAGCGCACGTGCATTCGGCTCTAGCTGAAGCTGAAGCTGAAGGAGTTGTTGCAAGCTTTTTGAGTTACTTTTCACGCCTGTGCAGTGGCGTGTAAAGAGCGGGGGGCGTGGCAGCGGCTGAGGCATGTTGCATGCTGCTGCATCATGTCTGTGCCATATTATTCGAATTTCGTTTTGTTTTCATTTGTATTCATTTTTTTTTTTTGCGAAATATGAAGTTTGTTTTGCTCATTCGCCTCCAGTTTCATTAGTCAGCTATAATGATGCTCCCTCTCGCTCTCTAGTGACTAATTGCATTTCCCACTCCCACTCCCACTCCCACTCCCTCTCTCTCTCTCCCTCTCTCTCCAGCTCAGTCTTCAATGAGTAATGCGCAAAGCTGCACCCATTGATGCCAATTCGAAAACAATTTAAGTTGACTATATACCTATGCATATATGACTAAGATCTTTTATAGTATACAGATCTGCTCTATTAGCTAGAGCAATCTACAGATTATATAAGACTTGCTCTAGCTCATATACAACTTATCTTTAAGTGAGCAAAAACTGGCCACACTTCACATAGCAGGCGTTATCTGTCGAATTCTAGGCATTAGCTTGTCAGCTAGCTAATGGAAACTTGCTAAGCAGATTATCTTAAAAGTTATGCACGTGCAGTGCTCACTCGCTAAGTAGAATCAGAGAGAGGAGTTTGAAATGCTAGTATAGAAGACTAAGATAACTATCAAGCTTGTTGTGTATATATAATAGGTATTATATCTACTCATGAGTCTCGATACTCTCTTATCTTCATCTCTTCATATAACAAATTGATGGATTCTAGGTAAAGTTCTCTTCTATTTTAAGCTTTTATTATATATTCTCTAGAAATCTCTCTCTCTCTCTCTCTCTTGTCCTTATATATATAATACCTTTTCTATACATATAAGAAACATTCTCTGCATTCTCTTTCTACTACATAATCTCTCAGACTTGGCTATCTTTTATCTGTATAATCTATATCTTTCTTATATAACTGTTCAAATTTCACTCTTTTGCTTATCTCTATATACACTTTCCTTCTACACTTTCTCATATAGATCATATAGATTATCACAGTTTCTGCTAAACGCTATGAGCAAGATACAGATATATCTTATATAGATATATCCATATGTCCATACTATATCTCATATAGATACATTTTATCCTACATATATCTATTCTTTAGCTTTATAGCATAGATATATAGATACACTTTATCCTATATAAGACATATCTATATCTTCCTCATATATAATCTCCTAATTTTCTCCATACCTAGTTTATTCTTTATATTCTTCAACTATTATAGATCTTTTCACTTTCTTCACTCTTCTAACTTTGATCAATATCATATTATATCATATCCGACTTGTTACTAATTCTATTGCTTCGTTTGTCACTCTAATTGGGAATTTTTTTAGGCTTTGGCTATCTCTGAGGAGTTATATGAGAGGTGTTTCATGTTCAAAGTGCCCCATAAAGATAAGCTGATTTATTTAACAGTTATATTTTGCACTAGTTTCCAGATTGTGGGCGTTTCACAGTACTTGACGAGTGCACTTGCCGCACATAGAGCTGATATAGACCCTAAAGGTAAACCCCTCTCTCTCTCTCTCTCAGTCGGTCTGTCTGCTGCCAAGCCAACTAATCAATTAACTCGAGTGTGCACAACATTTATGTCACTCACACACACATCCATAGAGTTGAGAGCCTTGCCTTGCCTAGTCCTCGCCTTCTCATGGCCCTGACAACAAAATGCGGCACTTAAGAGCAACAGCAAATCGAATTAAGCCCCAACAATTGAAAACTGATTTCATTAGCCATCATTCTGCCCCCCACTCAAGCCACAACCCTGAGAGTGCGCGCAACGTGACAACCCTGACAATAGCGTAAAAAATAAAAGGAACGCCAACAGGATGCAGCTTTAAATTCAATTTTGAAGCACAGCAAACCAGTTTTTTTTATACACAGTGAGCACTCGCTTGATGAACTCAGTTTCTAGTTTAGTTATAGGGATATGACCAAGTTTTGGGAATAATCATAGCTAAGGCAATCTATTAGATTGAGAAATTTTATATTTTTTGGTATTTGTTATTTTAACGATTAAAAAGTTTTTTTTTTTAAATTTAATATTAATTTTTTTTGAAATTTAAAAAAAAAATATTTTTCCAAATTTTTTTAGTTTATTTATATAAAATTTTTAAACTTTAATTTACATGTTTTAAATATTTTTAAAAGTGATTTTTTATTAATTTTTGTATTATAAATTTTTTATATTATTTTTTTTTAAATTTTTTTTTATTATATATTTTATTATTAAATTATATATTATTTTATTAAATTGGTTTTTATACATTTACTATTTTTTCTATTTATATAATATATATATTTTTAATAAAATTTAATATTTGTTCTTTATAAACAATCTAAATCTAAAGGATTTCGTCTCTGTCAAGCGAGTTTTCACTGCATATATATCAAGTTATGTGTGATCTGTTAGTTTTATGGCTTGGGCTCTACTTTATAACCCGCTATTACGAATGACGCGAACGAGAGCGCGCTGAGTTAACGCGAATTGAAATTGGCAACTGTTAACGGTTAACTGTGATACGCGAATGTTGAATGAAGTTAGCGAATGCCGCAGCAAGCGCAGACAGAGGAAAACTGAGAGAAAGACAGTCACGAAGCGACAGAGAGAGAGAGAGAGAGAGCGAGAGAGAGAGAGAGAGAGGGAGAGTGTGTGTGCGAGTGAGAGTTGGCCAAGTCAGCTGATAAGCCAGCAGAGATTGCCGACTGCAGTTGCCGGCGTCGCAGCTCGAAAGCGAATCGAAGCGAAAAGTTGATCTCGCAAACAGCTGACGAAGCGGATAAGATAGTCCACTTTAGGCCAACTCAGCTCTATTGGCTAGAGGCTAGACAGGCGACAATCAGCGCAGCGAGAGCGTGAACGGCTAGCACATACACTGTAAACAACCAACCAGCTTAATTCAAAGTGTAACTTAAGAAAAAGTCGGTATTTTTAGAGCTATAAGGGGAATTTAACATAGTGCTGAATATAAATGGGAAATAGTCGCAGAGAGAGAGAGAGTTAGCAGAGAAGGTACTAGATTAACTTGTTACTTTTTGGGGAAATTTATAAATACGGGGAAATATGTAATATTAAGACAAATTTGGCTGGTCTAACTACCCTCTAAGCCACTCTCCATAAATAGAGGGTACTACGAAAGCGAAAGCCTGGCCAAGAATCGCCTTTGACTGGCAGCCAAAATGCAATCGCTTGTTGCAATTTCCCAGTTTATGGCCAAGTCGCATGGGTTATTGAACTAAAAACAGTCGAAACTCGACGGGCATAGCTCTCTGTCCCCCCCGTCTCTCTCTAAGAGTCCATGTGTGTGACTTAATTGCAAAATGGGGAACCATGCTGCGCTTGACGCGATTGCACAAAGAAATTGGCAGCCGCCGATGCAGACAAGTGTATTTGGCCAACGACATTGACGTGGCCCAAAGCAAAACGTGAGCGAATGCAACGGGAAATTGCGATTGCAATTTCAATTGGAAAACAAGTCGAAAATCGAAACAGTTAAGCGACAGAGCTATGGCTTAATACGATTGGGAAATATTGCAAATGTTGCGCTGTTTTATTCATGGACAAATTAATATCAATAAATAATGGGAACAAAAAGTTGATAGATATACAGGTAACTAAACTAAGAAGTTCTCGTCTGTATATACAGTTGGGAATTGCGGCAAATGTTGAGGTATTTTATTCGTAGAAACGTTATAAATAAATAATGGGAAATTATAGGCCTGCATCTATATTTATTGGGAATGAAGGCAAATGTTGATGTATTATATTTATAGACAAAGTTTTTCTTAAATAAATAATGGGAATAAGTTTATAAATACAGGAAATTAGAGAAAGTTTTCCCAGCCTAATGTAAAAATATTCCCTGAAGCGTCAAAAAAGTAGCTACTTAATTAGCTCTGAAAATGTTAAGTGATCACAGCCCTCATGCCTCATCAGACACTTAAGTCAACCCTCTATAAAGTATTTAGTAACCACCCCGAAAAGATTAAGGCTCAGCCGGCAACAGCCAATAAATGCCCTTTGGACATGAGAGGGGGATAAGTAGAGAGGGCTGCCGCATGCCCGCATCAAGTTGAAAATATAAATTAATATATATATTTCATGTATTTCTTTGCTAATTTAATTAAAATTCTTTTGGCAACTGCTCAATGAGGCAGAGCAAAAGAGCGGGTTATAGGCTATATGCTTATGTTTCAGCTTGTGTCATAAATTTCGCTAGAATTTTTGTTCGCTTATTGCCCGGATGTCGTTGATTTATAAAAAGTCTGCGAAGACAATCAGCGACAGACGCGACAGTCATTTAGCTGCAGCAGACAGTGGACACGTTGCTGCGGCTGTTACTGTAGCAGCTTATGTTATATAACTGCAGCTTATATGCTACTGCAACTGTTAATAACATAGCTGCAGCCACTAGTGTTAACTGCTCAAGTTGCTGCTGTCACTGCTCTGTTAGTTAACAGCCGCTGTTAAAAGCCAGTTATAGCTTTGCTGCGAGCGAAAGCTAAAAAGTCCTGTGCGCGCGCGATAAAAGCTTGCACAGCAGCTTTGCTGCTACAGTGGCTGTCGAAAATATTGTGCCCGCTGCTCAGTGATTTGTTTACACATTGTGACTGAAATTTCAAAAGTTTGTTTATTTGCTTTGAGGTTCGCTGCCAAAGCAACACCCGCAGACACACACACATATATACATGCGTGTGTGTGTATGTATGCATACCGTCTAGCTCGATGTTTTACTTGGTGCGAGTGAGAGGCAACTAGTCGTGCAATTTAATTTCCTGTCTAGCCAAACCCAACCCCTGTTATGCAACTCTTGACAGTTAGTTAGCAACTGGAGCGGACCTTTGTTTACGCTTTAATAGAGAAAAGCGTGAAAATTGCCAGCAGAGTTTTTCCCAATGCAAACGTTGTTTAAGCTCTGCCTATTCTATCTCCCTCTCTCTCTCTCTCTCTCTCTCTCTCTCTCTCTGGCTTTAATAGATTTCAATTGAATAATTAACGGCGGTTGGCTCTGGCTCAGCAATTTGTATAACAAATTTGCGCGATTCGTTGTTGGAGCAAAAAAAAAAAAAAAATGAAATAAATAAATAAACAAGAAAACAACTGAACAACTCGGCATTTTCCCTAAGCAATTTTCGATTCTATTTTTTGTTGGTTTTTTACTGGATAGTATACCGCGGCTATAAATATATGCGCAGGTATTGATTCATATATAGAACCTGTAGATATATGTATATATATATATATAAGATATACATATATGTTCTAGCTCTGGCTGCTTTGATTTTGTTTATTTGCTTTGGTTCCGCCGTATTTTTAGCCGCAACTCGACTTTTAGCTGCTTACTAAATTTAGCCAAAGGGGCTGAAGGGGCGTCAGTAATTCGCACTGCTTGTCAAACTGTAGCAGCGCAGCGCAGCGCTTATATAACGCTCAACTGGATGCTAGATTAGACAGCTAAAGGCATGGCTAATGTGCAGCTGTTAGCAATAGCTTGGGCCACCAGTGTAGGTGTGGGTGTCGATAAGTGATTATGCAATGTGCCTTGGCAATGACCGCGAAATACCTATATTGCCGTTTAGTTTGCAACCGTAACAAGTTCAAGGCACAGTTAGGGCTGGCAACGAAGACCGACAAGTGCCGCTAAAGCTGATTGCACACATTTTTTTGACTATTTACTTTTTGGCAACAACTATTGCCAGAGCTCTTATCGTTTGTCACCAGTCGTAATTAAGGTGTTTTCTTTTTCGTTTTTCATTCTTTTTTTTTTGTTATCGTTTATAGATAATGGCATTTGATTTTGTTTTTGTTTTACTTTACGTACAGTAACGAAAATTGCAAGCGCGCTCAACAGTTGCACAGCTGCTAAGGGCAAAAACCAGTTTTATTTTTCGCCTCTCGAGCCGAGAATATAATGAATATGGGCACACAGCCATAAAGCGCTGCATCTATATTGAGAAATAAACAGTTTTTTTTTTGTTATTTTCTTGATGCCGGTAACCGGTTTCGTTGCGCTTTTGGCACATGCAAAAAAAGCTGGCAAACTGCACTTTCGACTGACCCCAAAAAGGTAATTGAGCGTTGGGTGACACATCCTGACTGTTGCATAAGCTCACATCACTTGACTTAATTTATATTGGATATATTATAATCATTATATATTAACTATATATGTATATCTATAATAATATCACTGGTTTGTCTTTATGGTATTAGTTTATTATATTTTCTTTGGAGAACGGCTCACCTTTGCAACCGTAGAATTCAACGTCCAACGTTACAATGATCAGAAAATTTTGTTCTTTGGCTCAGCTGCAGTCGACTGACAGTCTGACCGCGACGCCGGCAGCAGCAGCAGCACCAGTGGCAGCGACAGCGGCAACGGCACCCTTCCTCTTTCTTTCACTTTCAAACTATTCAACTCACACACACACACACACAGCTGCGAGCGCAGGCAGCGCGAAAGAGAGACGAGCTAAAAAGCTTTGCTTTGGTATTTCAATTGTGCTCATGTGCGTGCGTGTGTGTGTGTGTGTGTGTGTGCGTGAGGCCTGCCTCCTGCTATGCTGTCTGCCTGAGTTGCCTGCTGCTGCTGCTGCCACTGTGTGTGTGCGCCTAGCAATTGACGTAGGACGTGACGTATGACAAAAAAAAAAACGAAAAAGAGCTTTGCGTTTTATTCATAAGAGAGAAGCGAAATGGCTAGAAAGCTTCGGCTGGCAGCAAGTGTAAGCAGTGCGGCCAATCGCGCTACCTTGTTGTGCAGTGTAAGTGTGTGCGAAAAAGGAAAGTGTTTGCAACAATGCAGCTGTATGCGAGTGGGTGCGGATGTGTGTGAGAGAGAGAGAGAGAGAGGGAGAGAGAGGGAGAGAGAGAGATAAATGCTGCGCCTTGCACATGCAAACATTATGTACAGCGCCGGATTATATGGCGAGCCTATATGGGGGCGTGCTGCTGGCGCTGCCGACGCTGCTGGTATTGCTGACTGAGCACAGTTAACGGTGCCTGCCTCACATGACACACACACACACACGCACACCCATTCATTGCTTAATTATTGAGGAACACTAATACCCATGCAGCAACGTATTTAATTTATAACGACGACACTCAAGTAGTTGTTATAAGCGGCGGGCCGGGCCGGGCCGGGCCCGTGACGAGCCTGACGAAAGTAATCAAAGTTAATCGAAATTTATTGTTCCCAGGGCGTAACTAAAGCCCACACGAGTACATTTATTTATATTTGCGCTGCTTTAGCTTTACTTTTTCTTCAGTTTAGTGTAAATATTTGCACTATTAAAAAAAAAACAGCTGAGCTGCGAGCAAATACACAACCATATGTATATATGCGGGAAGCAAGTGGGAACGCTGAGCAAAGAGGGAACAGTTCTAAGAACTATGAACAGTTCGTCTGCGAGCTGCAGACGTGCCAGCTAACTCGCATTCTACATTTATAATAGAATTATGAACACATTCAAATATTTCCCTCTATTTTTATTTATTTTTTTTGGCACTATCATAGAGAAAATATAATGAATTATATTTATGCATATAATATAAAAATGATATAATAAAAGACAAACAGGAAACGAGCCAGCTAAAAACTATTTTATATAGAGGAATTTCGATATGTAAGGGCTAGCTAAGATATACTATATAGCATCGGCAAGGTAAGTCGTAACACATGTTTTTCATTTAGTTTCTATACTATCTCTAAGCATACTAACATAAATCAAATATATATATATATATATTTAGTTATAGCTAAGTCTCTAAAATTCTTGAACTTGATTTTGAAATGTTCATAAAAATTTGTCTTTGCATATACTATTTATTTATGTATATAGCTATATCGGATGCTTTATATACAAAGTAAAGGCAACCTGCTCGATCGTAAACATCGCAACAGACTCTGCTAAAATATTGTATCGAACATATACATATATATACATATACATATACACATACATATTTGAACAGATGCCAAATGAATTTTATGCAACAAAAAACACCTAGATATATGTATATATATCGAGCATTATATTTTCAAAATTAAATTAAATTCTATAAAATTCTGGCAGATTGAAATCTTAGATATCTTTCGCTGACATTTGCCATACAGCACAATGTCAACTGGCAGCAGGAGGCAGGATGATACCTCGATGCCTGCTTACATAACCTCACACAGCTTAAACGCCTCTCTTTGGCATTCTCAACTTGTTTTTTCTTCTTTCGTTCTTTGTATTTGTTTTGCTTTCATTTCAATTGCTGCTCCCAAGTGGCGCTGAGATTACGTAAATCCCAGCAGCTTTCAACGACAATAGATATTATACAAAACAAATATATATATATATATATATATGTATATATAAGAGAGTATATGTGTATATAGCACTTTCGCAGGGGGTTGGCAGCAACCTTGAAAATGCTGACAAACAATGTTTTCGATTGCTTTAGCTGGCAGCCAGGCAGGCAGCTAGCTTTGACATGTAGTTAAGAAAGCATTTAGCATAGTATAGAAAACTTGAACCCAAAAGTAATTATATACAACAAAATACAATAAGAAAACTTGCTGAAATTTAAATCACGATTTTCTCAATATATATTATATACATTATATGTGCAAAGACGCTGACTATAGAGCTGTTAAGTTTTTTTTATGACTCAAAGTAAATTTAATGGCTGATAAAAGGGCAGCTATAGAGCTGTAAAGCTAGAGCTATAAAATCTGAGGACCAATGGGGCGTATGGGTGCTATATACAGTAGTATCAGGTATGAGGTATGAGGAAATTTGATACAGAGAACGAAATTGAAGATTGCCATACTATATATAAAATACTATCAATAATAAATATTATATTTTAAATATAGGAATGTTTAGTCTAACTTAAGCTAGCTCCACTGTAAGCCCTAACACTATTTGTGCAATCATATACAGTTTACTAGGTATCCATAGCACTCTTTCAGTGGTTAGTCAGCGCATTTGGCATGTGCGCAAGTACTGCTGGGTTGCCCTGGGCGTGCCATGAACTTGAAATATGAATTGCATAAGAATCGGCATTTGTTTGCACAATTCGAACATAAAGTGAGAGGAAAATACAACAGACCAGGCAATTGGCAAGTGAATATCGTACACAAACAAACACACACACACACACACACACACACACACACACACACATACATATTTTCAACAAATTAAATGAAAATTTAGTAAATCATTTGTGGCAATGTGTTATTAATTAGCTCAATTTGCGTGCAGTCAGGCACGAGTTCAATTAATGCACTCGCTTTCCAGGCAATTAGCCAAAAAAAAAAAAAAAATACAAAATCTATTCCATGCAATAGATATGATACAGATATACATATATCAGAGATATATATATGCTAGTTTTTTTGTCAGCTATACAAACTGCTAAAAGCTCTGTCATACGATTTTTACTTTTGCCTTTTGTTTGTTTGCTAAACAATATTTTGGCAGCACTTCAAAAGCGACGCTTGCCAAAATCAATTTGCGTACGCGTGAGCCAAAAAGATATAGTATATATATATATACTTATATATAATGAATGTACATAACTATATCTAATTATATAGACATATATATTGTTGTCTTGCTGTCTCTACCTTGTGCCTTTGTCAAACACAGTCCAAATGACGAACGCTGTCCATCACCTGAACTCTGGCAGTTGGACATGAGACGTGACGCCAAATGCACTAAAATCACATAATCTCCATATAGTACAGATATTATATATACTATATGCAAATGTACATGCATTAGTCTAAATTTAAGCTACTGCTGCTGCAGCAGGCAACAAACGGCTGCAACGTTGCACAGCCAATTTGCCGCACACAGACCGAAAGACAAAATTTTAAAACACACAAAGAAATCAAAATGATCAAAAAAATCTAAAAAAAACAATGAACTAATTTATAAGAGCAACGACTTTTAAATACCCTAGATATGTATCTAGAAAGTATGTAGAAAATATATTTATAATTTTTGTATACCAATTGAGAAGGGGATTTGAAGCTATAAACTTTATGGGAAAACTTCAGAAGGGGAGAAGCCGAATACATGCTATAAATTTTATGTAAATGCCTGATTCAGGACAAGCAGCTGACAGCTATATCTCTCTGCCCGTCTGTGTGCATACAACGATCTTGCAAGCCCTAGAAGCTTGCTCTGCACAAAGGTCAGGGTGTATCACAGTCGATCACGCCCAACCGGCGCACTGAGCAGAACTGTGATGCACTGGCAAACATTATATACATAAGTAGTTCTAAAACTCTTCCTTATATACCATATGATTTCTCATAACTAAAAAGATTATGCTTATATATATTAAGTTGAATCGTATGAGGATGTCAGCAATAAGCCGCTTATCTGTAATAATCCTGGATAGCTTAAGATCAATCGAACCAATAGAGTATATTGACTAGCTAAACAAGCATAGAACAAAGAGACAGAGTTTGCTTCCATGGCAGCTACCAGAGTTTTCCTATAGTATGGCGCCCATAGATATCAAAAAATACTTTTTTATAGAAACAGACTCCCGATCAGTTAGGTATATTTATAGCACATACTTTTCCATGCGCTTAAAGAACTCTCAATAAATGCGTTCCGCATTTACCAACAATTTGTTAACAATCCTCCCCCCCTCAGCTAGGGTATACTCAAAGCCATATATATATTCATAAATCTTGAAGTAAATCTTTTGCCCGGCGACAAACGTTGCGTTTCCAAAAGATGCCACGTTTAAATATAAACTTGGCATGGGGGAGCTCATGTGACCCGGACGGACGGATGGCAGGCGGCAAAAACTGGCGTCGCACCGCTGCACCACTCGAGTCGAGTCGAGTCGATATGCATGGGTTTTTGGTTTTTAGTTTTGCTGATTTTTGGCGCACTGCCAAAAGGTGTTTGTACTCTCGGCCGCTTTGGGCCACATCCTTGAGCCAGCTGGCTGAAGTGCAAGGCTCGCGTGCAAGGTTTACACCATTAATATTAATGGAAAATCAATTTGGCTTCTTTCGGTGGGTCCACAGCCAGCTGCGAGCGCTTATGAATTGTCTATATAGGGCTAACTAGATGGTCGGGCTTGCTGCAAGGCCTTTGGAGTAGAACTGAGGCTAGTTAATGGATTTCTTGATGGTATATATAGACGTAAATCAATAATTTATGAAGCTAGAAAACAAATATAAAGTCTTGTAGACTCTATGAAACTAAGGGAATATACAGAAGAGTTTGGGAGAGATCTTAGGCAGAGATAGAGAGTATATAAATGAATCTTTACTGCTCATAGAAGTTGCTAATCGGTTGTTAGCATCTCTGTATTATAGAGAGAGAGAGAGAGAGAGAGAGAGAGGAAGAGCGCGAAAGAAATTGAAAGTAATCTACTGACAACTGCATACACATATGCCTCTCTGCCCATCACATATAGGGTATATAAATAAGTGAGAGAAAAAAAAAGTGCAAACCGCAGCGCCAGCGGCAGGCAGTTGATGCCCGTTGCCAAGAGCTGTCCGCCCAAGCACAGAACATGAAACTAAAATAAACAACGTCATCGTCATCGTCACCAACAACAACAACATCATCATCATCATCATCATCATGTCATTCATGATGAAGCATGGTGCATTATTACAGTCGCATATTTTTGTTGTTGTTGTTGTTGTGGCTGGTGCAACGTTGTCCGCCCGTCGGCTGCTGCCACATGGCAACTATTTTAGCGACAAGAAGTCAGCAGAGTTCGTTGAACCCGTTCGCTCGCTGGCTCTCGCTCTGGCTGCGGCTGCCATGCGGAAGTTTTTTGCTAGCGCGAAAACTAATTAAAAAAAATAAGAACTTAAAATAAGCGACTAAAAATTGTAAAAATGTAAGAAGTACAAAAAATGTGGTGCGTGGGTGTTTTTGTGGCTTACCGCACGCCCGCCTGCTGCGCCTCCTTGATGGACTGCACAAAGGCATTGGCCTCGCCCTGTATGAAGTCCTTGCTGGCATCCTTAAGCTCTTCCTTGTCCACTTTGGGGATTTTGCTGGCCGGCAGCTGGGCATCGAACAGCTTCTTGTCCAAATCGTTGTCGTTGACGGCGCCATTGCCATTCGTGGTGTTCTCATTGCCATTGGTATTGGCCTCGGTCAAGGACTTTGGCAAGGGAATCGGCATCTTGGCGGATTCAGCTGCTTTGGGTGGTGAACTGGGCGCTGGAGTGCTTGGAGCAGGAGGTGAACTGGGCGCTGCTGGTGCTGGCTTGGGTGCAACTGTAGGAGCTGGAGCTGGTGCAGGCGTTGGCTGAACAACAGCGGGCTTTGGCGGAGTAACTGGCTTTGGTGGCTCGACGACGGGCGCTGCTACAGGCTTGGCTGAGGGCGCAGGTTGACTAGGCTTAGCTGGAGCAGGCTTTACAGTTGGTGCGGGGGCAGGTGCGGGTGCAGCTGGCTTATTGTCTAACGCTTTCTGGGCAGCTGGCTTATTGGAACTAAAAAGCCAGCGCAGACGTTTGCTAAAAACAAATTTTAAAAATACAAAAACAAAAACAAATTAAAAGAGAATCAAACAAAAATTACAAACTAATCAAAAGAAATTATACATTAAGGGAAATATTAAAGAAAAAACTGGCAAAATGTGTCCCGTTGCTGTGTCTTCTTCTTCCTAAATTTCCAGAAATTTCTGCTGCTTGCTTTTGAAGTAATTTCAGCATTTTCTGGATTTTTCTATACAATTCAACTCACCCTCAATGAATTTAAATAGCTTAACACAATTATTTATTAAATAAACAAATTGAAATAGTTTAAATTGGTTAATTTATGTTTGCCACAAGAATTTTGCGAGCTGAGCTTCACTTGGAACACGCGCGAAAAGAAAGGAAAAGACAGAGGAGTGTTACCCTATTAAAAACTGGAAAAATAGCTGGATGGCAACGCCTAGCGAACAGGGTAAGCATATTACTGGAGCATAATAAATAAAATTATTAAATTAAATAAATAAATAAAATATATAACATTGATTTACTGCATTTTAATTGTAAAATTGTTTATCTTTACATTAGTGGATTTTTAATTACAGTATTAGTTAAGTGGCAGCCTGACAGAAGTTGCTATAAAAAAGGAGCTGCCAGAGCTTCAAAGTGTGCCAAAATGAGCAGATCACACAAACAAATACTTGCGAAGAGAAGGAGCAAGGAGAAAAAGAGTTGGGCAAAAGACGAGATGGCAGCACCATCAGACACATTAAGTAGAGTAGGAAAATAAATAAAATAAGTAAAATTTATGTTCAACTGCATAAAAAAATCTATAAAGCAGTGCTGGCAGCAACGGCACTGCCAGCAGCAGAAAAACTTATGCAATTGTTGCCAGCGCATGATGATCTGCCCAGCAACCCAGTATTTTTTGTTGCTCGCAATAAAAAAGTAGGCAATAACTGACAGACGCATTCAAAATGTTTGTACGTCAGCAGCAGGTGCAATAAAGACAACAAAGTAACAAATACGCTTAACTAAACAAATCTAACGCAAACTAGAATTGTGCAATAGCAAACCGCAGCTAAACAATGTCGAGCTTAGCAGCTTTACTAGACAAAAACTGCATTAACAGGAAATGGCTTAACGCTCGGCTGAGCAAATGCCTGGGAAATTTTACATTTTTTTTTAAATAAAAAAAAATGTATCTAGAAGCGTCTTTTTGACTTGGTCAAAAAACTCTCTCTCTCGGAGCTTTCCCATTGTCACGTACGCCAGAAAAAAACGACGTAAACTCGTGTACGGCAAAAAGATAAGCAAACAAACACAGGCGCTAAGTACCCCAGCGATATTACGTATACGCCCTCGAGTTTGGACTGGATACCGAAATGCTGCCAAACTTCAATTATCACATTATTATTTTTTGCTAATTAAACAATGGCACAGAGCTTAGATAACAGCCAGAGAAGAAGCTATCAAAAACGAATTTTGTTTTGATTTTGGCAAATTTGCAAATTTCCCTGTGTGTGTGTGTGTGTGTGTGTGTGTGTGTGTGTGAGTGTGTGTGAGTGTGTGTTTCCGTTGCTAATTGCAGTTATCATTATGAGCGCTACAACCGGCGAGCGAAAGCCAAGCCAAAAGCCGGTTGCTTGAGATTGTGTGCAGATTGTCGTTTATTGATATCTCTGTGTTGTTGTTGTTGTTGTTGTGTTATAGGAACTTCAAATCGGGTAATATTATCATGTGACATTGACAAATGCAATAATATTGCTATATACATATATATTTAGCACTTTTTGTGACTCACAAATCCAACAGAAAAGCTGTTTGATTGCCCTCTGCTGTAATACAGGGAAATTACCCAATTGTAATAAGGGGAAGTCTTAACTTAAGCTATAAAATTACCCTTTATTAGCTATGAAATTAGCTGTCTTAAGTGTGACCATATAACAGCTAATTTAAATACTGGGATATTAAGTTAACACTTACACACATCCATTAAGTTTTTACAACTAAGAAATTAGCAGCTGAAGCTTGACCATATTTCAGCTAACAGCAATAATGGGTTTATTATAGCTAACAGATTGTTATATAAATATTCAGCTGATATGCAATATTTATATATATGTACAACGCTTTCTTAATGGATAAGATAAGAAATGGAAGAAAGTTTTTAGCTGTGACCATATTAGGGCTTACTCTAGCTATCAGTCTGACAATAATTTTTGGTGTGACTAACAACTAATTCAGTAAATCAGTAAATCAGCTAAAAGTCTAGACTTTTCCCTTCTGATAAGATATTTTCTATCTTTTGCAGGTTTGAATGTGACTTGAACCGTTAAGTATGTTAAGTACATGTTAAATGTTGAGTAAACATAGACTGCTCAACAAAGTCCCTATTTACCAATATATGAATTAATTTAATATTCAGCCCAAAAGTATGCAACACAACGCAGCCCACTATTTCCAGCAATGACTCTAAAACTGTCTAGAACTTACCGTATTTCGTCAACGGCGAACGTCAGATACCACAAGGCAAACATCGTTTATTGTTGTTGCTTTCTGTAAATAAAGTGAATTAAAAAAAAAAGCTGGTTAATTATAGCATGACTAAAGCAACAAAAGTCTAGAATAAAACTCGATCAACTATTTCGCTGACTAAAAGCAGCGCATAAATGCATAAATAAATAAATAAGTTCAATAAGCCGTTTAGAAACGCAATTGAAATTGAGTCAAAACATTTGCCGGCATAAATTTTGCTTCGATTGTTGTGCACAGTTTATTTATAAACAACTGATTGCCAAGTCTGTGTGTGTGTGTGGAGTGACTCGCCTGCCAATTAAAAAGACCAAAATGCATGCATACACACACACACACACACACACGCGTCGCGTCGCGCCGCATTTTTTGGGCTATTGGCTGCCAATTGATTTTGCATAGATGGGGCAACACTGGCTGGCGCCAAGGAAGTGAGCGCGAGTGGGAGAGGGAAAGGGACAGGCAGAGCTGGCTTGCTTTATTATTATTTAAGCGCCTTAGCAGTGAGAGAGTGCAAATGAGCAGGCGAAGAGGAAGAGGCAGAGAGTGAGCCTGCTTTATTATTGAAATATATGCCAGAAGAGAGTTGGGCTTCGGTGTGACTTGAGCTACGGCTGCTGTTGTTTGTTGTTGTTGTTATTGCCTAGCGTAGCGGCGTATGAGCAATATTTAAGATATTTTTACACACGCACACCAACGCAGTTACGTCACAGCAAGCGGGAGTGAGAGCGAGGGAGAGAGAGAGAGAGAGAGAGAGCGCGTAAATTTGAACTAGTCATTAATATGGATGACACAGACAGCGCGTTGCATGCAACACGCTGCCTTGCACTCACCTTTGGTAGCAAGTTAAGAATGCAGCTAGTCTACTACGGTTTTAGTTCACGTTGGGTTTCGGTTAATTAATTCGTTTAGAGCTTTTCGATTCGTTTGTTGTTCGGGGGAGTAAAATGTTTCAAAAATTGATTTTTTAAATGCTATTTTTGTTTGTTGTTAAAGTTTACGAAAAATAAAACGTTGTACAAAAAACACACGCGTCTGAAATGTTGTTTTTAAAAATTTTCAAGCAACGTTTGTTGATTTTTTTCTCAGCTTTTTTTCGTCTTTCACTTCACTTGCTGCGCTTCTTTCGTGCTGCTAACAAATTTTCGACTGTGCGAAAATCAACGGGCAACTGCGGCCCATACGGCCGGAGCGCGAGAGAGAGCGAGAGCGCAAGCTGCTGAGAGAGAGAGCGTGCGCCGATGCCGCAGCTGTCATCCCTCTCGCTCACACACACACACACACTCGCTCTCTTAACGTAGCGGCTGCTGCAGCTGCGAAGCTTTCCTTTAGCAACCTCTCTGTGCGTGTGTGTGTGAGTGTGTGTGTGTCTGTGCATATACTCTATAAAAGTTATACTCTTTGCTTAGATATCGGTCTGGCTTGTTACTCATGCATCGCCATTACGCTATGCCTCAAATATTCGACATATCAATCATGCCTAGAGCGTTAAATGCAGCCAAAAGGCGAGCGAAGGCTGTGCGAATCAATATAAATAAATTAAGTTTGAATTGGTGGAGGAAGGCTGACTTGCGCTGCTTGCACGTACCTCAGCTACAAGGCGTATATTCTACCAAAAGTAGCACCTGGGAATCACATGTATATCATATTTCTATTACGTGAATCGCTGACGACTTTCTAGGCAAACATCCGCTTCGCAGCTCCCCGGCTCGTTCGCCTGGCCAACAGCTAGATAAGTCTTTCAGCCCACTCATGCGGCCAACTCACGTTATCTGCGCATTTAGCTGCTTTGCTTTATCAGGCAGTCAGGCAGTCAGTTGGGCAGGCACTGGGAGCGTGTTGCATAATGCAGCTGCCGCTTATATAACGGCAGTTGCTCTGCTCGAAACAAGGTCAAAAGTTCAAGGACTTTTGCTTGCACAGCGGAAAAGCTCAAGCGCTGCCTTTGCCTTTGCCTTTGCATAACTCTTGCGCGCGCTCTCTCTCTCTCTCTCTCTCTCTCGCTCTCTCCCACTCGGATTGGCTTGCGCATGTGTGTGTGTGTGTGGACTTCCGTTTGTATGTATGTGAATGGGTGACTCTGTGTGTGTGTGTGTTTGTGACTTTTGTTGATGTTTTGATTGTGTAACAGCTGCTGCGAGCGCCCTGAGGTAGGCAACAATAATAATAGCATATACTGGATATTGCTTGCTGAAAGAGAGAGGGGCGGTGGGCGTGTCTTGCCTTTCATATTTATTATCTTAGCCAGGGCATAATATTTACAACCACAAAGCTGCCCACAGGGCCATATTAAGGCTATTATCCAGTTTTGTTTATTGTTTTTAATACCTTCGTAGAGGTGTGTGTGTGTGTGTGTGAAAGAGCCTGTGTGTGTGCGTGTATCAGCAATGGTGCTGTGTGTTTATCTTTTTATTACATATTTATAGCAGCGCGTATCTCAGGCGAACTGAACGGTAATTTAAAGCGCTTCCTTGGGTCTTACCTTAATCAAATATTGCTAAGGGAGCTATGGGCAAAGAGATAGTAAAAGCTGAATAAAGCTAGATAAGAAATAGATAAACAAAAAATGAAATTGTCTAGCTATATGAGTATCTAGTATATATGTATACTATATGTTAGCTTGATTAAGTGCTCTACTCTGGCGCTGCTGTTATATGCACAGACTTGACTACACTTGAAAGACCACAACTATATAGAGAAGTCAATAAGTTGCTATTTCAAAATTCAAAAAAATCTTATGGGTGTTTACGTAAATTGAATATTATGTTATTAGTTGAGCCGACAAATGTCGTAATGTCATCTCAACAATATTGATATTTCTTTTTACGGGCCAAAAGCATTGGAAATTAAGCACTCTTACGTAATCATTTTCTTACGTAATTGTGTTCTTATGTAGCTGAGCTCCATTAAGATACATCGCTCATACGCTGGTGGGCTTTTACGCTGCTGGGCTCTTACGTTCCAAGGCTCTTACGCTCCAAGGCCCATACGTTCCTGGGCTCTTACGTTACTGATCTCTAATACGCTCCAACGCTCTTGCGCAATTGCGCTCTTGCGTAACTGAGTTCTATTACGATACAACTCTCATGCGCTCCTAAGCTCGTACGCTCTAACGGTCATTACGCTCTTACATTAATCGCTCTTACGTAACTGATGCTCAGCTCTTACGTTGCTGAGCTCTTACGTTACTCAGCTCTCTTACGATCCAACGCTCATACGCTGGGATGGGCTCTTCCGCTTCTAGGCTCTTATTACGCTCAACGCTCCTGGACTCGTATGCTCCGATGCTCCAACGTTCTTACGTAACGGAGTTTTATTACGATCCAACTCTCATACGATCCTGGGCTCGTACGCTCTTACGTTATTCGCTCTTACGTAACTGATACCTACTACGATCCAACGCTTCAAGGTTAATGCGCTCGAAGGCTGTTACGCTGTTCCGCTCCTGGGCTCTTACGCTCATACACTCCAACGCTCTCAACAACAATTAATATTAAGAATTATTATTGATAATATTAAATAAAAACAATTGCTTAAAACAGTGCTTATAACTATTACCATAGTCTTCTTAATACTATTAACTAATTTGCTTAATATTATTAACTCAAACACTTACCACACTTCGAAGAAGAGGAGGTCCACGGCTCGACTGTCCACCAGGCGATCAGGCAAACGACTGATGTGGCACTGCTGCAGGCTCGCCTTAATATAGGGTGAGCCAACCACTCGAACTCGAACTCGAACTCTGCTCGCCGAACTGTTGAGACTCTCAACTTGAGAGTTATTTTGCAGGCTCGATCGGTTCGATCAGGTATGAGCAGCAGCTGCCGCTTGGCGCCTGCTGGGGTGATAATGTTGCACGCAAAGAGGCGTTCTTTGGGCGCTCTTTTTCAGCTCTTGAAGTAGAGAAAACTAGAGAAGTGCAACATTAAATAAAATAAACAGACAGAAGCAGAAATATATATAGTTGAATTAATATTCTCATGAATATACATCCTCCTTTGACTCTGCTCCTGGCTCTATCTGTGGCTCTGCTTCTAGCTCAGCTCTGAGTCAACTGTAGCTTTACTCCTTTACTTCCCCACACACACTAACAAAAATCGTCAAAATATTAATTTGTTTTAAATTTTGAAACGTAGTTTATTGATTTTTATTTAGATTTTTCTTTAATACATTTTCATTGCTACTGTCAAATATTTGTTTTTACTTTTTAATGGTATATATATATTTTGTTGTTTGTTTGTTGTAACTTTGCTTAAACTTATGATATTGCATATGCCACAAAAAATTGCTGTTGTTCTTTTTGTTGCTTTCTCTAAATATTTTCTTTAATTGGCTTTTCATAGAAGCTTATAAATTTGCTTTGTTTTTTTTTTATTAGAATTTTCACAACTCAAAAAGCTCGCAAATAAAAATATAAATTTGAAAATAAGTTTTCATTTTCGTTTAGCTTTTGACATAAAATTAAGCATAGATAATTTGTTTTTGTTTTTTTTTCTTCTCTCTTCTCATTTTCATTTTATGTGCACATTTTCTTCAGTTGTTGTTGTTGTTGCTTAAACACTTCATTTTCTGTTGTTTGTGCTCTTTTCGCTATTTTATTTTCGGTTTTATACTTTCGCTAGGCTAACATACTACGCATATTTTCAACATAAACTCCAAACGAGCAACTGTTTTTGACCATTTGTCTCCTCTTTCTACTTGTGTTCTTGAACGTTTTCGATTACTCTTCTTCCACTTCTTCAATTTTTGTTTGTTTATTTTGTTGTTAACCTTTGGTTGGTCGCATATGTTTCGCATTGGCTTTTGTGTATTCTATAACCCCTCCTCTTCTTACTCCTCATCCTCCTTTCCTTACTCTGTTGTTGTTGTTTGTGTGTGTTTGTGTTGTTGGATTTGTTTTTGTTGTTTTGTTTTTATCACAGCTTTCTTCTATACACTTTTGCGCTTATGTTATTTGTTTTTAGATTATTTAAGCATAACTTGCATATATATAAATTTGTTGTTGTTGTTTGTTGTTCATAATGCACTGGCTGTTGCTTGTTGTTTGTCTTAGTGCTCCCCTTTACATTTGCTCTAATACATACGTTAGCTTAGTGTTGTGTGTGTTCATGTGTGTGTGTGCGTGCGTGTGAGTGGAATGATTTACAAAAAGTTGTTGTTGTTGTTGCTTTAAATACAATAAATGGCATATAAAATATATATAGACTTATTTCGTGATTTTCTTCATATCGAGTGTTCGTTTTTTGTATAGAAAAAGAAACATTACTCATACGCAGCGATTTTTGGAAGTGTTTTTTGCTTTTTGAATGAATATCGTAATACTTTTGCATTGGATTGTTAAAACAATAAGGTCGGAGCTACAATTATTCAGTTTTGTTAAAGATCATATATAGGTAGATTTATATATATAGTATATATAGTTATATATGTGTGTATATATATATATATATATTCGTGTGTTTATCTTTGGTGCACTTCTGGCTGTTGTTTGTTGTTGTTGGAAGCAGCATGACACGCTTATCACATTTAGTTGTTGTTGTTGTTGTCGTTTGTTGTTGGTATGTACTAGGCTTAACTAAATTACATTGTGTTTGTTGTACATACACATAGACACATATACACATACACATACACGTACACGCACACACACATAGACGATTGCTTAATTTTCGGTTCACATTACAAATTAATATTCGCTATTGATAACAAAAATACATGCATAGTTTGTTTTTAGTTCTATATACACCTGGTTGGATAGTGTAAAAGTGTTTGTTTGTTTTTCATTCTTTGAGATCGCATTTTGTTGTTGTTGCTGTTGCTGCTGCTGCCTGTTTGCCGTTTGCTTAACTGATCGAACCGAACAATTGCCACAGAGCCAAGTCGAGTCGAGCTGAGCTGAGCCTTTGTTCAGTCTTTCGTTTAATGAATTCTTATGTTTTTGTTTATATTAAATTTGAGCAAAGTTCTTTGTGAGTTGTTCGCTTAAATGCTCAAGTGATCTTCAGGTACCATTTACATATATATGTATGTACGTATTTACATACATATGTATACATATATATACATTTTTTGCCTAGCTGCTCAGCTGCTGTGCACCTGTTGGGCAATTGTCTTAGCAAACAGCTTAACTAACATTTCTTTTTTTGTTTGGATTTTTGTTTGTTTGTTTTGTGCAAACATAAGTAAACTATATATAGTAGTTGTTGAATTGTATAAATGAATGCCTGTTGCTACGAAAATACAAAATACTCAAGTGTTGCGATTGATTGCATTTTGGGTTTTACACGATTCCAATTCAATTCTGGCTAACGCATGTCTCTAGTTTAACAAGTTTTCCTTACAGCACACGCCACGCCTGGACAACTGGACTTTTGCTATATAGACATATATCTTAATATATAGACACACATATATATATACATATATTTGTTGCTGGCGTGTGTTGTTTACAATATGCTTCACATAAGCTGCTAATATCACTTTTTGATAACTACACAAATGGCTCATCTGCTTGTTGTTGTTACAATTGTTGTTGCTGTTGTTGTTGTTGTTGTCTTATCACAATGGAGCGCCAAACTTTTTACATTACATATTCTCTTCATACATTACAAAAGTTAACAATTATTTTGTTTTGTTTTTGTTGTCTCGCCAATTGATTGAGCTAATAATTTGACATTGGTCAGTTTTTCATTTTTGGTTTACAAACATTTTCAACACATTTTTGTTTTGTTTTCTTTCTTTTTTTTTTTTTTATATATTTTACTTAGCTAACTAGACAATTTGCTTAACAATTGGTTGTTGTTGCTGCTGTTGCTGTAACTGGCTTCGCTTTTGCTTGCTTGCTTGCAGTTTGTTTTTATATTTTGTTTATTAAATCACAGTTGTTGTTGCTTATAAAATGATGTTCTCTATATATCATCCATTCATTCCTCACATTTTGTCGTCTGCCCTAACTATCTTACGTGTGTCGCTGTTTGTTGTTGTTCTGCTAACTCTCTAGTATTATCATGTTAACAACAAACTGCCCGTTAATGTGTGTTCGCTTGCTTGTTTGTCTACAATTCGTTTTACATTTTGCATTGTCGAAGTGCTCAAGTCTTTTATATGCCCGTTAACATATTCTTTCATAGTTCTTTAACTGTCTGTGTATGTGTTGGCCGAACAAAATTAATTAATTTGAAATTTTTCAGATTCACTTAGATTAGCGTACAAAAGACAGAAGTAAAAAATCAAATTTGTTAGTTGTATAAAGGCTTGCCAATTATCAAAGTGTTACGTTATGTATCAAAAATCGTTTGCTCTCATCTTCGTCATTTTTTTTTTTAGCTTAACCGAAAAGTTAAGGGGTTTTCTCATTTTTTTTAAGTTTTTTGTTTTTCTTTCTTTTGTTTTTTAGTTGCCTACGTAAAAGTTTTACTAAACGCTACAAATTTCTATGCGCTCGATTTGATCACGTGTCATGTTATTCTGCTGTTGTTTGTTGTTGTTGTTGCTGCTGCGGCATGACGTTGCTTTATTCGATTTTTGGTTGCATTTGCTTTCGAGTTGTGCTTTAGTGGCTCAGATCCTGGCGCATCAATTCATAAACATATTTATCCCTCACGTCGTAATCCACTGGTCCAAACGCCTCGCTGGGCAGCTGCTCGGGATCAACCCGCGTCCATTGCTGACCCAACAACGAGCGCATTTCCTGCAAGGCAAATAAATCACAAATGAACACGGAAAACTTAATCAACTATAGCCAGCTACTCACCTCGTTGAAGAGAGGTTGCGCTGAGTTGTTGGATTGCCAATCGATTTGAGAGACTTCGAGTCGGCGCAACTGGCGACCGCGCAAGCGAGCAATGCCCAGCAAGTTGTGCGGATCCATGGTATATCCGTGGACGACAATCTCTTCCAGCTGTTTGCAGCGCCAGGATAGCATGACAAAGGGATCCTGACGCCTGGAGTGAGCCATATTGGAATGCTTGCTCAACGAATCAATGTAGTAGATGCTGCGCAGCGTATCGCTATTGTGCACCGACATCCAATCAAGTGCCTCGTGATTCATAAACTCACAAAAGAGCATCCGAATGTGAGTGACAGGCATGTGACGGCGTAGGATGCGCAATTGCAATTGCTCCACAGCCTCGTAGGCATAGACGAGCGTTAGCACCAGCTCAATGCCCGTGAAATGTGTTGAGAAATTCGACCAAGCTGCCTCGGAGACATCCGCATACTCCTCCTGATCGAGGCCATGCACAACGATGAGTAGCTTGCGCAACGGCAACACCTGTATGGTGTGCAGCAGCTCATCGTTGAGCGTATCATAGTCCAGGGAGAGCACTTGCAAGGCGGCACATTTTTGAAGCAATGTGGCATCCAGCCCGAGTATGGGATAGTGACTAGGATCGTATTTGATGCTGGCCAGCGTTAGCTGCAGCAGTTCCTGTGGCTTCCCCATGGTCTTCAGAAAGTCCTGGCCATAGTAGGTAAGCGCTTCGATGGCACCCAGATCCAAGATCTGACACGCTTGATGTTTGCGGCTCAAAATCAATTTCAAGGGCTCCACGAAGCATCTGCAAAGGAGGAAGCCATTAGTCAGGTGTGAGGCAGATCATACAGCTGATATCTTACTGTTCGATGGCAACCAGATGTTCGCTATGCATGTTGCCAGCAGCCACAAGGCCCACATTGTTGGTTTGGAAACGCAAGGCTCGAATGTTATCACAGCGGGCTGCCCTAAAACAGATGCAATAAAGATAGCATTAGTTGGGTATAAATAGAGAGTCGTAGAGTCGGAGTTGGTCACTTACTTGTAGAGCAGCCGACGCATTTTCTGTATGTGAAAGGCATTGTGGAAATCGAAGACTATGACCAGCTCCTGGACCAAATTGGCCATGCTCCGATGGAAGAACGACAATTGCTCATCCTTAGCCACGTCAATGTGAAATCGAAAGTTTCTAAAGTAGCTGTAAACGTGGCGAAAGTCCAACGTAAATTAAGTCAAATAAAACTGTTAACAAAATTACGGTTTCAGCTTGGTAAACCGAGCACGAAAAGTAAGCCAACAGCTAGAATTATGTCAAATAAATAAATTAACTATTCACAGAAAATCGTTTCAGCTCTACAGTGAGCCAGCTAAAGTATGCGTACAGCTGATACTATTGGCAAAACTAGTTTTTATTTAATTTTGTTATTTAGTACCATAACTTTTCTCGCTCGCTGTAGCTGGTTATCAATTGTAATAATAATTTGCTATTGGCATTGAATTAGAGCCAAAAAAAATATTATTTTAACATTTACTTAAAACGCTGTGCGATAACTTTTATCGCTCGCTTTGACAGCGACGGCAACATCAGCTGTGTGTTTGGCTACATATGTATATGGATGTGTGCAAGTGTGCACACTTGTGCGTGTGTGTTTGTATTGGTGTAGCAACATTTTCATTGTGCAGCTGTGTGTGTGCGTGTGTGGGGGGCATCGCTTTGTTTTGTTATTACACGTATTAATAAATGCTTTGTTGTCTTTCAAGGCTTGCCAGAAGCGAGAAAAAAGAAAAACAAAATAGAAAAACACACAGCCCCGCCCACTTGCCCCTTGTTTGGCATCTGGGCAAAACAGCTGTGCGTCACCGTCACAGAGAAGAAACCAATTTGTTTGTTTGAGACGCAAAAGCGAAAATGCCCACAAACACACACACACACATACGCGAGCGTTTATGCTTATATGTATATAAGTAAATACACATACATATATATTTATATGTAGATATGAATACAGTTAGGGACTCACCGTCTTTGAAAAAAATGTTGCCTCCATGCCCAACAACAATTGGCCGCAGCTCTGCGGTCTCGAGTATCGAGATAGTCGAATATTTGATTTAGTGCCACCGCCGGTATTGTATGCCATTGGGGTATACTCATAACTATAACTATATAAGCCCAAATAAATCCGTTTTCCTTACTTTTGATTGAAACTTATTAATTTTACTTTTTGTGCGACCGAACAGTGCGACGCAACATCGACCAATTAAGATACAGAGCACTGTTACTTATCTCAACACTTAACAGGGCGCATTCGCTGTTAGCTAACAGAGCTGTGGTATTTGGTATTTGACGTTTGTTTATGTAGTATTTCGAGCTCTGCACGCATACGGTCACACTGCGCAGAATGTGGTAATAAGTTGATATTTTGTTTTGAATAATGTCATTGCTGTTGGGCGCCTGCCGACGTTTCAAATATGGTTACATACATGCCAGATATGCGTCCACTGAAGTGGCAGCAGCAGCTACAGCTGCCACACAGCTGTCAAATGCCAGCGGCATGGTTGGCTTCTGGCAGACTCTGTCGAACAGCACGCCGGTGGCCTATATGCAGGATGCCCTGATCCAAATACATGATTACAGCGGTTTGCCCTGGTGGTCTTCTATCGTGCTGTCCACATTTCTGTTTCGCAGCGTTGTGACACTGCCTCTGACCATTTACCAGCATAGGATAACAGCGCGCATAGAGGGAATCGCGCTGGAAATGCCGGCCATAGTCGAGGAGCTGAAGAGGGAGGCGGCGATGGCCAAGCAGAAATTCAAGTGGAGCGACAAGCAAACGGCGGTTGTCTATAGGCGTTCGGTTTGTAATTGAATTGGAAGCAAGATCCAGTTATAATCCCATCTACTTGCAGATCAAGAAACAATGGCAAAAGTTAATTATACGCGATAACTGCCATCCCATGAAGACAATCATTGTGTTGTGGGGCCAAATACCTTTGTGGATCTGCCAATCGGTGGCCCTGCGCAATTTGGTTTATATGCTGCCCGATCCGACGACGCTGCAGGCACAAATCGTAGCCACGGAGCTAACCCTTGGCGGCTTCGGCTGGATTCCCAATCTGACCGTAGTGGACGGCTCTTATATACTGCCCGTTGCACTGGGCCTCATCAATTTGGCCATCATCGAGGTGCAGACGATGACGCGAGCGCGTCCACAAACCCGCCTGCAGAGCATAGCCAATAACGCCTTCAGAGGCTTGAGTGTGCTAATGGTGCCCATTGCGTGCACTGTGCCCTCGGCTCTCTGCGTCTATTGGGTGGCGTCCAGTTCCTTTGGCTTGGTGCAAAATTTGCTGCTGCTGGCGCCGGAAGTAAGGAGAGCTGTGGGCATACCCAAGACGCCAACGGAGCTCGAGGAGCCATACGAACAGCTCTGGCTGAAGATACAGCAGCGCGCGAGGCTCCTAGAGGAGGCGCCTAAAAGTGAGCGCCACTAGTCATATATAGTTTATATAGTATATATATATATATTCATGCTGTTAAGTTTGCCCAGTTCGTTTATTTGTCATGTAAATATAGGGAGCCACGCCACGCGACTGCATCATTGTAAATCATAGGCTCAGCCATGCAGACTCATTCAGTTTTCTAGAAATAAATTCTGTGAAATACCCACAAAAAAAGAAGAAAAAGAACATAGTAAAGTGTAAACAATTAGGCGTGATCTAGTTAGGCGAGCATGACTAATAGATACCCTGTAAGCGTGACTAGCAGCTACCACTTGATATGACTATGTGAGAGACTTTGCTGAGGCAACTCAGACACTTTAATGGAATTGTTGATGCTCTATAAAGTGCAGTTGCTAATAAGAGAGAGACATTAATTTATATTTAATTTTTATACATTTATACTTAGCTAGCAGATCAGCTGTGCCCAGCTACCAGCTGCCGTCTGTTTGCAGGGTAGCCGGAGTGACAGCAAAACAAACGATAAGCGACTATCAAAAGGTCTAGATGATTGCCAGCAGAGATAAGACGGCATTCAATTGGCTGCAGCAGCAGCAGCAGAGCCAGCAGCCGCATCCCAATTGGAAGATTGAGCATATTTTCAGCCTGAGTCTCAGTCGAGCTTCGAAGCTCAGCGTAAGAGCAGCTAATATATAAATCCGTGAATTCGTATCACTTTTCGGGCGAAGCGCTATCAGTGAATAAAAAAAAAAACATATTTAAAATACATATTATAAATATATATATATCAACTATATATATAGGAAATAAATTGAGACAATGATTGGGCGAGCTTGGAGCCTGGCTCTGGCTCTGGCGCTGCTCGCTTTGAACGTAAGCGTTTATGAATACTTCCTAATTGATATGAATTGCTTTGGCCTGGTGGATCGCACGTCTGCTCCACTGATCTGTTGTATCTATAATTTCTAGAATTCCCCGCCAATAAAACTTTTTAATTGCGTCTTTCCAGCTAGCTGAAACGTACGCTTATCATCAGCCCGGCGGCTATGGCGATGGCCAGTCCGGGTTATCAGCGACGACTCAAGCTCAAGACCAGGTGGCATGTCCGCCCCATTTTCGAGGCTTGAAGCCGTACGAGCACGACTGCCATCGTTTCATCAACTGCGCTGACGGTCGTCCTGTCATACAAACCTGTGGCCCGGGCACGGCCTTTAATGCAGCCGTACAAACTTGTGATCATCAGACGCAGGTGTCCTGCGAGGGCCGTTCGGCTCGACTGCTCGAGCGTCCTCTGCAGCCTCGCTGTGAGCCGGGCTTCAGTGGCTTGCAGCCGCATCCCAGCGACTGCACAAAGTATCTCAACTGCGCCAATGGACAGACTTTTATTCAGGACTGTGGCCCTGGCACCGCCTTCAGCCCATCCCAGCTGGTCTGCGACTACAAGCACAAAGTGAACTGTGGTGCGGCCCCAGCTCAAGGTAAGCTTGACTTTTATATCCTTAAAACAGTTTCCCAACTAACACACGCCCAGCTGAAGTGGTAGATACTTCGGCTGGTCTGCAATGTCCGCCAGGTGCTCGCGGCCCAGTTCCCTATCCCCACGACCACTCGAAGTATATCGTCTGCGAAGCTGGAGTGCGTCCGCGTTTGGAGCAATGCCTCTCAGGCTGGCTATTCAATGCCCATAGCTTGTCCTGTTCCTTTAGTGGCGGCTCCTCAGTCTCAGCTGATTACTCCTGTAAGTCCAACTCCCGTTTATGCCTTGCTCTGCTTAGTCCATACGCATCTCATTTGGGTTTCTGATCTCATCCTCTGCTCTTCATGCGCTTCCAGCTGCCTGTTTGCTTGTTTAGCTTGTAATCCTAACGAATCCTCTCAGCTGCCGCCCACCTGACCACTCTCCTCTGTCCGGGTGGTGTCGACGGGCTGTTTGCTCATCCCTTTGATCAGACAAAGTACCTCAACTGCAAGGCAGGCAAGGTAGCTGTCCAGACTTGCTCTCCTCTCCACGTCTTTAGCATATCCAAGGGATATTGCCAACTGAAGACCCAGCTGGTATACACAGACTATGTGGCTTACATTGTCTCCCAGATAAGCAACGAATATTGTAAGTGCTCTCTCACTCTCCTCCCAAGCTCCTCATATCTTCATCTTCAGAGTCTTGTGCCTCCTCTGCAGCTCTGATGCTCACTAGCTGTCCAGCGGGCACGGATGGCCTCCATCTCTATCCCTACGATGCGGGCAAATACATTCGCTGCACAGCAGGAGCGCTCTCAATTCAAAGCTGTGGAGAAGACTTGGCTTATAGCTTCGTTCAACGTGCTTGCCGTCCTCGCAGACAGCTGACTCGCACCGAAAGGGTTCTGTTCTTTTCAGAGCTCAGCTTTCAGGGAGGCAGCTATAGCTACACAGACAGTCAAGCATTCCAATCCGCATTGAAATCGTGTCCCGTTAACCTGCGTGGCAACTATGCCTATCCATTCCATGCGGGCCATTATGTGCTCTGCCAGAACGGAATACTCCAAGTGGAGTCTTGCCCAGCGGGCTTTGTTTATAGTCTATCTACAAGGAGGTGCGCAGCTCGCCAGCAGCTCTCCTCCCACGATTATCTGGACTATGCTTACTTGAACATTCAACTCTCTAGTAAGATCTTGAAGACAGCGTGTCCTTGCTCCCGACATTACTATCAATCCTTTCCCCCTAGCCAACTTTATGCAAGACCTCACAACTGTCACCTGTCCCGCCAATGCTCAGGGCTATTATCTTCATCCTTTTGACTGTACCAAGTATCTGAGCTGCCGGGATGAGCAGACCTCCATTGAGAGCTGTGAAAGGGGCGAGGTGTTCAGCATCTCTCGCAGACTTTGTGTGGCCAGGGATCAGCTGGTGGCTGCCTACGATCGCGTGGAGTATTCAACGGAGACGCAGCACGAGTTCTATCAGGAGAATCAAGCTCATCAGGGTCGAGAGCTACAGACTAATGTCCAGTCAGCCAATGCTAATGGCGAAGTGATCTGTCCTCCTGGCGCTAGTGGAGTTCAGCCGCATCCCTACGACTGCACCAAGTTCCTGAACTGCGCCAATGGACAGACTTTCATTCAGGACTGTGGGCCTGGCACTGCCTTCAGTCCATCGCTGCTGGTCTGTGACTTCAAGGATAAGGTGGATTGCGGGCAAGGTTACTTGGCTGCAGGTCACGGCAGCACGACTTACGGTGGCTCATCAGGCCACGTCACGGACTCATTTGCAGGACATCAAGGTGGCTCAGCAGCCGGACCAACTTGCCCAGCAGGATCTCGGGGCAATATTTTCTATCCCAACGATGCCTCAAAGTACGTCATATGTGGCATTGGCGTAAAGCCACGCTTGGAGCAGTGCCCACATGGCCAGATATTCGATAGGCAGAGTTTTATCTGCACTCCCACTGGAAGTTCTGCTGTTCACACAGATTTCACTTGTAAGTTCAACTTGATTCCATCCTTGCCTTGCTTTGCTTAGTTCATACGCTTCTCATTTGGGGTCTCTGGTCTCATCTCTTGCTCCTCATGCGCTTCCAATTGCCTGTTTCGCTTGTTATCGTCACGAATTTTCTTAGCTGCCACCCGAGTCAGAGATCTCCTCTGTCCAGGAGGTGTCGAGGGTTTGTTTGCTCATCCGTTTGATCAGACGAAGTACCTCGAGTGCAAGGCGGGCAAGATAGCTGTCCAGGGCTGTATTTCCGGCTACGTCTTCAGCATATCGAAAGGATATTGCCATCCGAAGACCCAGCTACTATACACAGACTATGTGGCTTTCTTTGTCTCTCAGATAAGCAACGAATATTGTAAGTGGCTCTCCATGCTTAGCCCCCTATAGCTTCAGAGTATTACTTCCTTCAGCTCTGATGCTCACCCACTGTCCGCCGGGCACGGAAGGACATCATCTCTATCCCTACGATGCGGGCAAATATGTTCGCTGTGCTGCAGGAGGAGAGCTTTCCATCATGAATTGTGGCGAAGGCTCAGCTTATAGCTTCGTTCAACGTGCCTGCCTCCCAAGTAGACAAGTGACTCGAGCCGAGAGAGTGAACTTATTCGGAGAACTAAGTTCACAGGAAGGCAGCTATAGCTACACAGACAGTCAGGCATTCCAATCCGCATTGAGAGCTTGTCCGGTCAACCTGCGTGGCAACTACGCCTATCCCTTCCATGCGGGCCATTATGTGCTCTGCCAGAACGGAATACTCCAAGTGGAGTCCTGCCCAGCGGGCACTGTCTATAGTCTATCTACAAGGAGGTGTTCGGCTCGTCAGCAGCTCACCGCCCATGATTATCTGGACTATGCATACATAAATAGTCAGCTGTCCAGTAAGATTCCTAAATTAATTTGTTCTCCTCAGCGCAATCCTTATCGGTTCTCACTTCTCAGCCAACTTTATGCAAGATCTGACAACTGTCACCTGTCCCGCAAATGCTCAGGGTTACTATTTCCACCCCTTTGACTGCACTAAGTACTTGAGCTGCCGGAATCAACAGACCTCCATTGAGATCTGTGGAAGGGGCGAGGTGTTCAGCATCTCTCGCAGACTTTGTGTGGCCAGGGATCAGCTGGTGGCTGCCTACGATCGAGTGGAGTACCTGACAGAGACGCAGCACGAGTTCTATCAGGAGAATCAAGCTCATCAGGGTCGAGAGCTGCAGACTAATTTCCAGTCAGGCTACGCCCAAGGAAATGTGATCTGTCCACCTGGCGCTAGTGGAGTTCAGCCGCATCCGTACGACTGCACAAAGTTCCTGAACTGCGCCAATGGACAGACTTTTATACAGAGCTGTGAGCCTGGGAAAGCGTTCAATGCAGCAAAGGGAATTTGCGATTTCGCCGATCAAGTGGATTGCCTGGGCAGGACTAAGGACACGGCTCCTCCAGCTAATCTCATTTACATTCCAAATAGCAGTTCTGGCCATGTGGGCTCATATCGCCTGCTCTGCCCTGATCAGGTCTACGGCCTTTACGCACATCCCTTCGACGCTCGCGGCTATCTGTACTGCTCCGAGGGACACACAACGATCAGGCAGTGCCCAGCTGGCGAGCTGTTCAGTCTCTCGCGCAGCTACTGCCTGCAAGGAGAACTTGTGCCGGTGACGGATCGCGTGGCCTTTAGCTATGCAGAGGAGCATGCGGCATGTGAGTTGGCTGTTTGGAAATGAGGCTAAGAGGACTCCTCCTGATCATCTTCCACTTGCAGTTGTTGGCTGTCCGCGTGGCGCTGTGGGCAACTACGCCTATCCCTTCGACTGCACCCAGTATCTGAGCTGCGGCGAGGGCGTGACCCGCTTGCAGAGCTGTCCCAGTGGCTTGCATTTCAGCCTCTCGCTGCGTCGCTGCCAGCCACCGGGGCAGGTGCAGCGCTCTGATCGGGTTTACCTGCTGAGCGAGCTGCGCATATTCTACGAGTGGTGGCAGCAGATGCACCGCCTGGGCTCCAGCTCCACGATAGTTTGTCCCTTTGGCTTGACCGGCAACTACCAGCATCCCACGGTGGCCAGCAAATACATCAACTGCGCCGCTCAGAGTGCAGAGGCGCTGATATATGACTGCCCGGTGGGTCAGGTGTTTAGCGTGTCGCACCGCTTGTGTGTGCCAGATAGTCAGGTGCCCGAGTACGATCGCTGCAGCTACCATCAAGACTCCTACGGCTGGATAGATCTGCGCTATGGTTACTAATCCGTTACAATCCTGTTCCCCTTCCATTCTTAGATTCCATTTGTATAATCATAAACCTTAACTCTTGCAGACAATCGCGAGTCGAAGGCCTATGTGCAGCCCGGCTATGGCAGCGCCGATCAGTTTGGCAGTGGCTCGGGCATCAAGACAACTGTCACGACCAGTGGCAATCGCTGGAGCAATATGAACATGGATCGTCCAGCGGGCATAGGCTATGGCCAGCCCCCATCCAATGGCTGGTCGGGCCAGGGCAGCTTCTATCAGCAGCAGGCGCCTGCACAGAGCGTGCTCTATGTGGAGGGTTCACTGCAGCCGAATCGTAATTATCCACCAACCACTCCAAATGCCATCTACAAAGCACCGCTGGCGCCCATGTCGCCCAATGGGGAGGCAGCTCTTCCAGCGCCACGACAGAGCTTCAGTCGCTCGCAGCGGCCACAAAGACCCCACAGTTCTACTGGACTACCTGGACAGCGACCTCTAGATCTTGGCTACGAACCGGAGCCGTACGGCGAAAGGCCGCAGGATCAGCTGCCCGGTGAAACGCGTCGCGAGTATTTCCGTCCTCCACAACCCACTGTACCCACCAATCACAGTCCCACTCCTCCTGGTCATGATCGTTTCCCTGGCTCTACCTCAATTCATTCACAATCAAATCCCGGTCAGCGACCCTTAGACCTTGACTATGAACCGGATGAGCGGCATAGAGAGCCTGATAGACCCTCCCTACCCTCAAATCATAATCCTTCTTCCCTTGGCCCGCCTTATCCAGCGGCTGACGAGTCCAATTTATTTGGTGGCCTGCAACCGCCCACACCTTCACCCAATGCCCATGGCTTTACGCCCATTTATTCACGACCCAATGCCTTGCCAGGCCAGCGAGCCTTGGATCCCGATTATAGTCCAACTGCTGGCTTTAACCCAAGTCACAAACATCCCATTTCGTCCTTGCCAGGACAACGACCACTAGACCTGGGCTATAGTCCTGATTCTGATTCGGATACGGCCACAACTGTGGCTCAGCCGCAGCCCACCTATCGTCAAGCTCAGCCTGCAGCCAACCACAGTCCCACTTACCGTGGCCAGCCGCCGCCCGTGGCTGATGAATCGAATCTGTATGGCGGCTTGCAGCCACCGGCGCGACCCACTGCAGCTGAGTCCACAACGATTCCCACCACCAGCACCACTCGTTCGAGTTTGCGCACCTTCGCCATTTACCCACCTGTGCTCAATGCCACAGCACCACTTCACCCACACTATAGTCCGCCCTATGCGGGCGTGGCGCACTCCCACAATACCTCCTGGCAGAAGGTGCCTCAGCCCGATCTGTTCAATGATGAGGATGAGTATGATGAGGCAGATTTCGGTGATCTAGCGACGAGCAGCACCACTGAGCGGAGCGCGCTAAGGCCACCCCCTTTCGACCACAATTTCTACAATCCCGTGCAGAGCGCTGCGACCGCGCCCGCCGCCCGGGATGCGCTGAACGAAGCGCTGCGGCTGATGCTGCGTCCCTATTTCAATCACAGTGGCAACGCTAGAGAATCTTCGGCTGAGTTCGCTGAGTCGGCCATTGTGTCAGCCATAAGCAAGCCACCGACTAGCACCACCACCAGCACCACCACGACGACCCAACGAACGACGCCGGACGATGACGTTGAACTGATTGTGGCTGGCGAGCAGGCGAGCCTGGACATTGACCCTGACGCTGACTCTGTTGTTCCAGATGCTGGCGAGACGGCGCGCACCGAACAGACCCTAAATCCAACCACTTACGCATCCGGCTATGACACCACTGACTTTCAGCGCGGCACACGACGAGTGGAGCTGGACAGCAGCACGAATGCAAATTTAGATCCGCAATCGAATGCGAACAATTGGCACAGTCGCGAGTTCCATCGCCGTCATCCAAATATGCCCGATCCTTTCGAGAAACCACAGCACCATCATCACCCAGAGCACCCACACCACCACCCACACCACCTGCATCACGGTCCGCATCAGCACAGTCCTGCCTACCATGCCAGACATCCCAACCTACCCAATCCCTTTAACCCCAACAATGCGGAGCAGCCGAAGGAGGAACCAAAGCCACAGCCAAAAGCTGTGCCTGCGCCTGCACCTCAGCCGGAGCTTGAGCCAGAGCCTAATCAGGATATAGATCCTGACACGGAGTTTGAGGAAGGAGACTTTCTGCCCAATCCGAATGCAGAAGCCACCACACCACGTACACCCGAAATCCTTTACCGCAACGGATTCGATGTGCCCTGCGAGTTTGACTGCGGCGGTGGCAAGTGTGTGAAAAAATCCCAGATCTGCGATGGCGTCAATAACTGCGGCAATCGAATGGACGAGAGCCAGTGCGATCATCTAGGCTATGAGGTGCGCTTGAAAGGTGGCGAGAGCCCACACATGGGACGCATAGAAGTCAAAGGTGAGTGGGTTTGAAACTTAGCTTAAGCTACAATGTTTATCCTTAAGGCATTTCCCCAAGTCTAGCAGAGTAAACAACCACAAGGTATTTCTGAACATTTAGTTTTAGTTTGCCACCATGAGATATTTCTCACAATTTAGCTAAGTAGCAAACCCCAACGGATATGCTTAAGGCAAGCCAAGTATTCAACCACAAAAGTGATCCCAGTTTATAGCCAAGTATTAAACCTCAAGCTTACTCATAACTCTAGCCAAGTTTTGAGCCCCTCGATTTATCCACATGACTAGCCCAGTATTCAACCAATTTTCCCCTCTTATTAGTAAATGGTCAATGGGGCTACGTTTGCGATGACAAATTCGGGCTGCCCGATGCGGATGTGGTTTGCCGTGAGGTGGGCTACAAGATGGGCGCCCTGGAGGTGCGTGGCAATTCGTACTACGAGCCCGCCGAGCGCAACTTCAACTATGTGATGGATAAGCTCGAGTGCCGGGGCAATGAGACGCGGCTGAAGGATTGCGATTTCATGGGCTGGGGCGTGCACAACTGTGCCGTCGACGAGGTGGTGGGCGTGGTCTGCAAAGTGCCCGTGCTAAAGTGCCCCAATAACTCGTGGCTCTGCCAGGCCTCCAAGGAGTGCATACCCCCCGCCTTCGTCTGCGACAACACGGTGGACTGTGCGGACAAGTCGGACGAGAGCGACGCCGTTTGCAAGGTGAGTCGAACTCACATAACTCTCATAGTTTGGCTCTGACTCGGAAGCTTTCTGCAGGCGCCCATTGAGTACCGCTTGGAGGGCGGACGCAGCCCGCTCGAAGGTCGCCTGGAGGTCAAGTACCACGGCGTCTGGGGCAGCGTGTGCGATGACGATTTCAATCTGAAGACAGCGCAGGTGGCCTGCAACAGCCTGGGCTACTATGGAGCCGCTGTAAGTGGGAGGCAACTCCATCTTCCCCATCGCCGCCCTTAGCTAACTTCCTTGCGCTTCTGCTAGAAAATCGAGAAGAACATCTTCGGGCCGGGCAGCGGGCCCATCTGGCTGGATCAGGTCATGTGCCAGGGCAACGAGACGAGCATCGACTTGTGCCGCCACTGGAACTGGGGCGAGCACAACTGCAATCACACGGAGGACGTGAGTCTGCGCTGTACGGCGGGACCTCCGCCGAGGCAGGCGCGCCAGCGCACCCGGCTGCTGGCCTTGAACAAGGACAAGCCCGCCGGACAGGCCCACAACATTAGCCTGTCCGACATTGGACTCTGGGAGAGATCGAGCAAGGCGCTGCGCACGCCACGGCGCTGTGGCATCTTCAAGGACGACCTGTATGACGAGTTCCTGCATCCCGAGCAGCGCGTGGTCCAGGGCAATGTGGCGCGTCGCGGCCGCCATCCGTGGCAGGCGACGATACGGACACGCGGCCGTGGCGGCATCTCCAGCCACTGGTGTGGCGCCGTGGTCATCTCGAAGCGTCATCTGCTCACAGCCGCCCACTGCGTCTACGGGCATCCGAAGGGCGCGTACTTTGTGCGCGTGGGCGATCACTACGCGAACATAGCGGAGCACTCGGAGGTGGACTCGTTCATAGAGACCTGGTACACGCACGAGGAGTTCCGCAAACCCACCCACATGAACAACGACATTGCCGTGGTGGTGCTCAAGACACCGCTCAAGTTCAACGACTACGTGCAGCCCATCTGCCTGCCGGAGCTGGGCGCGCCGCTGCTCGAGAATCGCACCTGCACCATCTCCGGCTGGGGCTCCATCAAGTCAGGCGTGTCCAGTGAGTAGCCCCCGAATTCTCTCTCTTTCCCTTTGTTAGGGTATTAAACGGGCATATTCGCTTGCAGCTCCTTCACAAGAACTGAGAGCGGCGCAGCTGCCCATCCTGGCGGATACGACGTGCAAGCAAATGAATGTCTACGGCGAGGCGATGACTGACGGTGAGTTAATGAGAGACTGATTAGATTGGCCGACTGATCTCTTGCTGAATATATGTATTTACCTAGGCATGTTCTGCGCCGGCTCCATGGATGCAAGCGTCGATGCCTGCGAGGGCGACTCTGGCGGCCCGCTGGTCTGCTCCGATGAGGGTAAGTCCATAGCTCAGCTGCTATTGGAGTAAACTAAAAAAAAATCCTTTGCTGCTTGCAGATGGCGAAACTCTGTATGGCATCATATCCTGGGGACAGCACTGTGGCTATCAGAATCGTCCGGGTGTCTATGTGCGCGTTTGTCACTATGTCGATTGGATCTACGAGAAGATCAATCAGAGCTTGCGCCGCTTCAATTAACACGTCGAATGAAATTTACTCCAGCACCTAAAAGTAGGCAATGGAAATTGTCTTGCAAAGCGGTCGGGGTCGGGGTCGGCAAGGGCACGCACGTAGGCTAAGCACACATAATCAATGCTAATAAAACGCACAACAACAACAACAACAACAATAATAATGCTCAGCAAATTTAATTCACATGTTTTTGACTCATGCCCAACACTTTCCGGCTCCCTTCCGCTCATGGCCAGCCTCAAGCTTCTCTTTTCATACATTTTACTCGGCTTTTGTGGCTCAGCCAATTGAATGATCACACACACACACACGCACACATATGTGCGCGCTCAATTTGAAAAGGGGTTCCAGGGGCTTGGTTCATTCACATTGTGCGGGTGCGAGTGATGCGAGTTAAAAGCTCAACAATTAACTTAATTAACTAACGATCAGCGCGAGCTACGCAGCAAACTGAACGAAAGAGTGCAATTACGCCTCTGCCTGTCTGTGTGTGTGTGTGTGTGTGTGCATCTCACTCACTCCCTCACACTTTCTTCCGGCACTCGCCTTGCACTTGTTCTACACTCAGTCTCAGCTCTCGCTCACACTCGCTCACTCTTCTTCGTCCACTTCCAGGCAGACTCTCTTCGCAGCTGCGTCTAGGCTTTGCGCTCAACTCAGCTGGCAGTCGTCAGTGGCTTTTCACTAAGTGCAGTCGTCGTTTGCTCTTTGCTCTTTAACGCTTCCAGCCTTACGCACACAGAGTGAGAGTCTGCGCGATGTTATTGAAATTATTTGCATTCTTTGTGATATTCGGCATTTGCTGCTCGCACGGCGCTGCCAACAATTTGGATCATTATGTTTATGGCTCAATGGATGGCAGCACCAGCACCGAGCGCATCAATGCGGCCGTGCGCTGCGTCAATGTCAAGCCGCAAAGCTCAGTGGATCTGCAACAGGTGAGCGGCCAGCGGAGGGCGAGTGAGTGAGTGAGACAAATAAATACGAAATTCGAGATTTGCATTCATTACATTCTGCATGAGCCAATTAAAATGGACACTGGCTCAGCTCAGGGCTGGACTGAATCAGAGGCTTGCGCCGTGAACCTGAAACTGACGTCCTATTGAGCTAGCTCATGCTACTTAAATGAATATGCAAACAGGTTCCATTATGAAATTTTGATTAGGGATAGTTAGCAAAGTTATTCGAATATGGGGAACAAAATTAAATCTAATTTTAAAATTAATATAATAATTTTCGAAAATATAAAGTTAAAAAAAAAAAAAAAAATTTTTTTGGAAAAAATATAAATAAATAAAATAAAATTAGTCAAGTTAATTGAGCTATTTAATTTTTTTGTTAATTGACCTGAGAAGTATTTTGCTTATAGAGGGGTATATTTATATATATGCAAAATATATATATGATATATTAAGAAATTGATATAATTAAACCAAAATAAAGCTGCTTAAAACTCAGTTCATATATGAGCAGTATTAAAAAAAAACGTATATATAAAAATTAAAATATTTATAATATAATATTGCATAATATAAAATAATATAAAAATAAAACAAAAATAATTTAATATAAATTATATAAAAATATTAAAAATAAATAAAAATAATACAAAAAATTATTAAAAAAAATTACAAAAAAATTAATTATTAATTAATTAATTATTATTAATATTAATCATATATATTCTTAAAGCATTTATATTCATTTTTCATATTTTTTTTGCGCTATAAATTCTAAAAAAAAAAATACTTTAAAAATATTCCAGTGCATAAAAAATAATTTGCATAATTAATCTAATTAGATTTGAATTCCACAAAATTCTTACATAATTAATAATTAGTTATTTGCCGTAAAGAAACAACAGTTTGTGGAGCAACTCGTTTGAGCGCTTTTGGTTGTTTTAGTAATGCAATTAGGGCTGATTTGTGCTAATTAACCCTTTTGACTATATGGGGCATAAGTCAACATCGAATGCCGAGTGCCCAGACAGACGGCCAGACGACGGTGGGTGAGTCGCTTAGTCAGCGTCTCAGCCCAACTATCCAACCCACCCGCTGTCCCCCTGTGCCCCTGTCCGAGTGTCCGCATGCGGGCTGCTAATTGACAAGACTCGCATATGTGTGTGTGTGTGTGTGTGTGTTCGTGTGTGACATAGTTTATTGATTAAAATTGAATTATTGTAAAATTTGTTGACACACACGAATTAAAGTGTCAACAGCCAGTGTGAAGCGGGGCGACAAAAAATCAAGTTAAAAAGTGAAAAAGTGAAAAAGTGAAAAATGCAATCAGAATTTGCATTAAATGTGCCATTGAGGGGGAATGTTATTAATACCGTTTATGGTAATTGCAGTTACGTACTGAATATTAAAACTTATATGTATGTATATATATTCAAATATTTATGAATGCGAATTGCAGTTAATTGAATGGATTACGAGGAAGAGTTGAGAACAAAAGCGAGTTGAGGCGGGCGAAGAATGGAATTTTATATTGAAATCTTTCTATGGACGGAGAACGACTATATAGGTATATATAGTTGAGTATGAGCAGTAGTTGACAGAGCTATGTAGAGCTTATGCAAGGTATATATATACCCTTTTTTATACAGATGCTTATTGGAATCAATTCAAACTCAATTTGGTATTTTTTAGTATTTATTATAAATATTTCCTATACACAATAACTAATACGTATATACTGCTTACATCACCTCGATTCCATGGCAGATAATGGGTCTCTGGTACGGCAGCGAGATCATCATGCACAGCCAAGACTTTCCGGGCGTATACGAGTACGATTCGTGCGTCATTATACACCTAACGGATGTCACCGATCAGGTGAGCTCGACTTCGTGCCATAACACCACAACATTTTGCTTTACAGATTTCGCCTACAGGTGCAAAACAGTTACAACAATAATAATTATGGCTACAATGGCTACTACAACAATCGGCAGCAATATGGAACCAATCAGAACCAGAATCAGAACAACTATCGCACCCTGTCGAGCACGCCCCAGTATCAGGAGCACGACAACGAATACGGCCGCCGCTCGCAGCAGGAGAAGATGCGGTATCTGCGACTCGTCTGGAGCGAGCGGGACAACAATCTGGAGTACACCTTCAACTATACGGCAAACGCTCCGAACGTCTGGTCGAACATTGGCGATCAGCGCGGCAGTCTGGTCACACTGAACTCCTACACACAGTTCACGGGCACCGTGCAGGTGGGCAAGGCGGTCAACGATCACCTGGTGCTGACCTTCTGCGGCAACGACGTGAAGAGCTCCATCTACACCGTGGTGCTCACACGCAATCGACTGGGTCTGAGCAACGAGGTGAGTCATCGTATAGACTTATAGACTACTATTTGTTAACTATCTCTCCCTCTCCCTCTCTCTCTGTGTCTCTGCAGGAGCTGCGCAGCATTCACAACATGCTCTCGCGGCGCGGCCTCAACACGGAGACCATACGCAAGGTCTGCAGCGGTTCGGCTCGGCTGATCGTTGGGCTGCCCGCGCTGTTGTTGTTGCTGCTGTTGCCGCTGCTCGCCGGCAGAGGGCGTTGCCATTGAGTGAGGCCGTCGGCCGCACAGGAACCGCATTCCAGCCATATTCTATGTTAATTTATGCCTAATCGCCTTACTTAAGCCACACGGAATACGCTCACAGCTCGATTAACCAATTCTCTCTAGTTTCGATGCCTTAATTGCTCTCGTCTTGTTCCAATTAAACTCAATTAGTTAGCTAACTAACCGCCTTGCCTGCCCACGCTCTCTCTCTCTCTCTCTCTCACTAGCTGCGTGTGGGCGTTTAATGCGCTCTTAATTCAATTATCAAATCGTTACAAACATCGTTTTCTAACTTTTCATTCCCACGCCACGGCCAAAAAGTAGGCAACGCAAAACAAGCTTTGCTCTTGCTTTATAGATAAGAATTTGCTGCGAGATAGGGTATCTATAAGTCGCATATGCCTGTGCTAGCTCTGTCGCTCAGCTGATAAGCTGAAGCAGCGCTGGCTGTACGTCTCGTATACCCATTAGAACTTGTTGAAATTGCAAATGGGGCAGAGCGAAGCAGTTAAGTATGTATACGAGGGCAGTCTCAAAAGTTTATCATGTATGTATGTATTTTATATAATAAATAAATAAACTTTTATTTTTCTGCTAGTTTTTTATATATGTTTGTTCGATCATATCATGTCATACACCATATACTGTCATATTACATGTCAGACTTCTCAATAGAACAGAGTATCTTGTAGTCTATCCTTACCTAGCATATTCCTGATATCTTGAGATATGTAGAGGCTCTGCTACTAGTTCTTTAAGCCTAATCTTATCGATAAACTCATCAACTGTGCCCTAGTAACAAGCTTTCGCCGCAAGCTCTTATCAGAGATGGAAACATTTGTCGACTGTGATAGAAATCTTTCATGCTAGACATATATATATATACACTATATCTTATCGTTGGGCTACACGCGATTGTATGCTGTAGTCTGGCGAGTTTTATACTTGTTTTCGTTTGCAATTTTTTCCGAAATTATTTTCTTTTTTTTGCTTTTTTTGGGGGGGTTTCTTATCGCCCCATTATTGGAAGGTTTATTTTCGGCCAACGATTCGTAAACAAGCGGCTGCTTTCCATATGGAAAGTTTTCGATCGGATTCATCGGCCCTTCGGGTAGCCGGAGACAACGTGTCGACGCTTATCAGCCACCTACGAATCGAACCCCCTTAGACTCAAGGGGTTTCCACCCTTGAACTTCAGGTGCTTCGCCATTATTATTGTTGTTCACTATAAATTATTACATTCTTTATTATTATTATTGTTGGCATTAAGCGCACGCTTTTTCTAGCTTTTTACGACTGCATTTTTTTTCCAGGTCTTCTTTTTCCTTTTTACAAATTGACTAAGCAGCTCACTTGAGCCCCGACGCGCTTACTGCATTGATAAGGCGAACAAACAAAAACAAAGACAACGTCACACGTAGCCAGCTCATGCACAATAATTATACATGATGTCAACATAGATATACCTAAGTTCTGAACACGCTGCGAACAGCTGTTCGAACTTGGTTGGGGCGGATGTGGTGAGGAGCTGTGGGAGGGAAGGTCTGCGAGGGTAAGTGCTGATAGGGTTAAACGGTTGAGGTCTGGAGATCTAGAGAGTCTAAGGCTAAGATCAGCACAGGTTAGAGCTAGAAGAGACAAACTTGTTGAGCAGAAGGTCCTGGTACAAAAGTCTTAAGACAAGGCGTCTGTGGAGGAATCCTAGTACAAAGCTCATACGACGAAGCCCACAAAGGTCTTCAAAGGTCTTTGGACAAAGGTATTCAGTTGAAGATCGTAAGATAAAGATTAATAGATAAAGTTGTTGAGTAAAGTTCTTGATTAGATAGTGCAGGAGAGCCAGCCAGTCTGCTAGACATTGAAGAGCTGTGAGTATCTGCTTAAGGAAATTAATTAAATGAAGCTATAGGAAAACTTAGCTGTTCTCCACTTATAGAGACTGTTGCTTGATAGAGAGTCTTTGAAGTGACTATTGCAGGCCTTTCGAGTCAAGCCTTGATATGCCTTAAAGGCTAGACCACCCATAGACTACTAGATCATTAGTATATATAGATCGACTGTGCTTATTATATATATTATATTATTATGCATGCCTGATAGATCTGCTGCTGATTTGAGTTGATTTATACGTCAGAATGTAGATCGAACTCACGATCATTTGGCATGTTCAGAAGCTTGTTCTAATTGGGTCGGAATATACTTAAGATTAATAACTGAAATTTAGATGTATCAGATGATAGGCAGCTGTACTATATAGTTATGCAATAGAGTAGGTCTGTGGGCTCAATTGATAAGCTGATTAACACCTGGCAAAGGGGTTAAATGAGAGTGATAGAGCTAGAGAAGGTAGCTGAAGATGAACTGTTAAATATATATACATATTTATGTATTGATATAAATTGTATATAAACATATCTGAGTAAAGTTCTTGATAGCTTGGCAGCTCCCTTGACTTTGGGCAGTTGCATAGAATCGATACAGTTGAAATGCAATTGATAATATGCCAAGGATAGACAGACACATATGTATATATATATATATATATGCTGAGACGACCTATGGCAGACTAACTGCAACAGCATCGTCTCTCGCGAATTCTCATGTCATTCACATCTCCGGGATCTTTGAGTCGGCCTTTGTCAATCGCGTGAATTGTCGCTCGGCGTAAATTGTGTCAATTCACAGAGCTTTGCGTCAGCACACACACACATATATATATAGTATATACTAAATATATTAATATATAGTATTTGGTCGATGACGACTTTGCACTTTGAGCTGCGCACATGGAAGCAAGCGAGCCACAGCCTCGGTCACCTGTGCATTCTGAGCTGGGCGGAGCAGAATGTGAACAGAACAGAACTGTGTCGCAGTTGCAGCGACTGGCTGCACTTACGCATCATAAACTAATCAATTAATAAAGCACACATCAAAGAAAAGGAAAACACAATAAACGTACGCAAAGGCGAGCGATAAGCGAGAACTAGACAAAAAAAGAAGCATTTGATAAGCAGCTGAGCTATAAAAGCAGCGGCGGCTGCTACGGAGCTCAACAGAAACGCTTTGCCAGTCGAACGCAACGAAACAATATTTGAAAAAATACCAAAAAGGAACTACATTTGTATATACCAAAGATGTCTACTGCAAATAAAGTGAACTACTTGGTCGGTGCTACGTCGCGCTACATTGCCGGACGGCATGCCGTCCAGACGGTCTACTGGCGCACCTCCTCCGGCCCCGACTCCCGCATGCTGAAGACGAAGAAGACGTGCGAGTTCGACCGCAGCCAGAAGGCGCCCCAAAGTGTGCGAATGCAACGCTACAATCAGAGCTTCATCAGCAAGGAGTAGCTGCGCACCCGCCACGACCCCAACTCCAATAGTTCCTATAATGTATATATGTATTTCGACTAAGGTATATTTATTGAACAACAAAAAACACACACAAAAATAAAATAAACTTACATTTAAGCTGAAAAAAGTAAATAGTCATGCGCTTATTCGCTTATTCGAGCAGTGCTGATAGGATTTGCTATATGCGTCATCAATGCGAGGCTTTGAGCATGGGTTCAGAGCATGTCGAGTGATCGGCACGATTGGGGGCTATAGCAATGGCTCTGACACAGTTAGATAGCGTGTGAGTGGGGCAGAGCACAACTGTACCTTTTAGAGTTGCGGGTAAGGTGAGATATGCTCAACTGAGTCGGTTGAATGAGACTTAGCTTTGACCAGCCATAGCTGAGAGTATCTCAAAACAGTAGAGTAGATATTGTATATAGAGCTTATAGATCTAAAAGCATGTCGAGTATATAGAGATATTTCTATAGAGGAGACATAGATACTACTGCAATAGAGGTTTGGGAAACGAATAATATCACAAGTTTAGGTCTACTTTCGCATGTTGTCAGAGTCTCTTTAGCGCAGTTATCTCTTACTCTTACTCTAGTTATTCTATACCTATATGCGAGAGGATGCACTCTCTTCAGTCTTCTCCTGCTCTGGTTGTTGGCCAGATGCTTCCACTCTGTCCGCATATCTTGAGCTGTGTCGCCCTGCAACTGTGGGGACTTCTAAGTCCTGAATTTCTCACAAGCCTTCGTCAAGCTTTGTCTTGTGGAATTCGTATCTTGCTGGCCGTGGCTCCATACTAAAATTCCATACAGACTCTCGCATAAATTTAGTTCTTTTCCCATAGTTAAAACAAATTGTTCACTTTCTCTTTAATTTATGTATTTTTATTTAGTTTTTATATTTATTACATACATTGAGTTCTTTCATATATATACGTATATATATCTATATATATATATAGATACACATATACATATATATACCATTTATTTATTTGTTTATTTCTGTTGCTGGTTGCTGTCGTATGAGTGTGTATATATATACATATATACATATATATACGTATATACATATATATCTGTATTTTGTATTTTTGTGTGTTTTTTTTCTTTACTTTATATTTAGTTTTATAATTTCGTTTTAGATATCGATCGTACTTAATTTGTATAGTATATTTAGCATTTAGTTAATATAATTCTTCTTCTTCTTCTTCTTCGTCTTTTGTCGTGGTTGAAATGTTTTTTACGTTTTGTTTACTTATTCATTTTTGCTTCTCCTTCTTCTTCTTCTTCTTCTTCTTGCTTTGAAGTATTTTTAATTTAATTGTTTACTTAAAATTACAGCCTTTATAAATAATTATTTCTTCTTGCCTTGCCTTAATTAGCCTCTGCCTTTTCACTGCTGCTTCTACTTCTGCAGCTTCTTCTCCTCCTTCTTCTTCTTAATTTTTTTTTTTAATATGCGTTTGCTTTATACTTCATATTTCGCTTGACATTGTACTACGTATCCACTTTTTTTTACTTTTTAATCTTTCTATATATATATAGATTTTTTTTTCGATTTTTGAATAATTTGCACACATGTATATAATATATATATCTATAGAGATATATATACACATATATATATATATAATAGTTATCTAAATATATATTCATATAGATTTTTCGACAATTTCAGTTGGGCTTTCTTTATTTTTTAAATATTTTTGTTGTTGTGTAGTGTAGTGTAGTTGCTTGAATACCCGCTCACAAAGTGAATATGGCGTATATTGGTTTTTTTTGTTTCTTTATTTATTTATATATTTTTTGCACACGGAAGTTTTTGTAGTTGTACACATTAAAAACCACGAAAAAGTTGTTTCTTTTTTGTTTTTATTTAATTTGTTTTCTTTGGTTTTTGATGCTTGGAATATGTTTTTAATTTGTTTTTATTTTTAATTAATATTTTTTTGTATTTATTTTTATTTCTTTTTTTTTTTTACCTAACTCAATTCACACATTGAAAACAGTATTTTTTTTTGTTTATCTCAAAAGAGAAAAATATATATTAATTATTATCTTTAATATTTCTTTTTGTTTTTTGATTAAAAAATATTGCAGCTCCAAATTGTAATACTTCGTTTATCGTAATTATTATTATTAATATCCTTTATGTATTTTGTTGTTGTTTTTGTTTGAAGCCAGCATAGAACACTGAAGATCTCGATCTATAGGCCACTCTATAAACAGCTGTCTATGCCCCCCAATGCACAACTAAACCAATTCCGTTCTATGCCAGTTGATAGGATATACATATATATATCGATATATATATATCCGGATATATTCAGTTTGTTAAAACCTGAATCTTGATCTGTGTTTTCTTTTATTGTTGTATTTTGTAAGTGTGTTCTGGGTTTATGTATTTCTCATATGTATTACGTATTGAATGTATTTATATATACATATATATGCTATATATATATGTATGTGTATATATCTTATGTATTTTGTAGCTGTATCTCTTGTATATATATATATATATATATATAGACTCTTATCGTGTGGTAAATTTTTAGCTAGCGCTTGTTTTCGTCATACGGAAGAATTTGGATACATTTCAATATTATGTTTTTTTTTTTTGTATTTTCTGTATTTTTTTTCGTATTTTCTTTTAAACTGTGTTTTTAGCTAAAAGTTATAATTTGTCTAGAAGTTTTTGCTTGCAGTTTTGTTTTTGCTAATCTTTGCTATTTTCTCGTTTATTCATAGTTTTAACTGGGCATATGTGTGTGCGTGTGTGAGTGTGTGTGTGTGTGTGTCTATCTTCAGCTAATTTTCTAATTTAATTTTTATCATTTTGCAAATTTGCTTCAGCATTTGTTTAAGTTTGTTAACAACAAAAATATTCGCTTTGATAGATGAGAAAACTAAGTTTGTTGGGCAAATAAATTAGTTTAATTTTAATTTGAATTTTAAATTAAATTTTTAAATATTTTTTTATTTGTCAGCAGAAGGCAAAAGGCGATCGAAATATATTTTTTTAATTTTAAAAATTAAATTTAAGTATTTTTTGTATTTGTCAGCAGAAGGCAAAAACTTATTAAACAACTGAAGCAGAATTGCCTGGAAAAGTATACAAATTAATTTGATAACCAGTGTTGTAAAATACATTAAATTCTTGTTTTTTTTTGTATATTCGACTAAAAATACTCAACAACAATCTTTTTTGTTTATTTTTTTTTTCGTTTACTTGAAACCATTTTAGCTACAATTTATATATATATATATATATATGCAGATGCACTATCATTTTTCATTATGTATATATATGTATACACATATATATATATACTTATACAACACTCAAATTTGTCAGTTGTTTTTCACCGTTTGCCATATATGTTTGTTGTAGTTGTTGTTTCTGTGTTGCTGAACCCGGAGCTTGCCTCAAAACTTTGCTACGATATTTTCAAAATTCTCTTGTATATATATATATATGTATGTATGTATGTATATGTATGTGTATATAAGAAGAAAATTCTCAAAAATGCGCTTTGCTGACAATAATAATCCAAAAACAGTTTTCCACAAAAAAATGAAACGTTCTGGGGTTTATTTGAATAGAGCCTTTCTCTCTTTCTGTCTCTGTCTCTTTGATCTTGAAGATATCTTTCTTTCTTGTTTACTCTCAGCTTTCTACTTTCTACTTTATCATTTATCTGTCAGAGGAACATCTCTCTCTCTCTCTCTCTCTCTCTCTCTCTCTGTGTCTCCTTATTTCTCGTTTGTCTTTAACTGCTCTTTGTCTTATCTTTTAGATATTTGAAGCCTAACCTTGGCCTGTGCTACCTCTCTTTTCCTTCTCTTTCTTCCCACACTTTCTCTCTTTCTCTGTTCTATCTTTTCAGAAAATGTAGCCTCTGCTGCAATATTTCAACTAAAAACTAAATATTTAATGCGAATATAGAAGCATTTGCTATCTCTTTCTAACGCTTGTTTGGGTTATTTTATTATTTTCTTTAGCTACTCTTTGATCTATACTCGAAAATATTTTTGTTTGTAGAGTTCGTTGCACGTTTATTGTATTTCGTGGGGGCCCTAGAAGACTCTATAGAATCTCTGCTACGCCCTAACCTCAATTTTGTTATACTGAACTGTGTGTGTGTGTGTGTGCTTGGGTATATATGTGTGTGTGTGTGTATGGGTGTAATTTAATCACATTTTCTTCTGTGTATGCGTGTTTTTTACTATCATATAATATTGCTCTATATATTATTTATTATTTATTATATTCGATATTTTTTCCCATTTTTTTTTTGGTATTTTTTATGCTGCCCAGTTTTTTTATAATTATTTTTTAAACATTTTTTTTTATTCTGCTGTTTGACTAATAAGTACAATATCATAAAAATAACACTGTATATTTTTTGTTGTAAATATAAATATAATATATATATATATATATACATATATATATATATATATATATATATCAGGTTTTCCATTTATTAAATATAAATATATATAGATACATATATATATATATATATATATAACCATATATAAAACGCGCACAATAAACTGAATTTTTAAATGAAGATTTACTCAATTCTCGTACCACTAAACCAACTGCACCTATTCAGCTGCCCAGTGGTGTGTCTGTGTGTTTTGCCTTTGCTTTTTGCCTGTGTGCGTGCGGCATTTGGGGAAAATTCGTAAACACTTTTCTTGTATTTTTTTATTTTTTTGTTTTGTTTTTAAATTTCGTTTTGTTTTAGTTAATTTTTTGTTAAGCGTCAGTCTTGTGTAAATTAAATTTTACTTCAAAAACGTTTTAATGCACACACACACACACGCACACACACAGGCATAGGCAAAGGTGTGGGCGTGGCTAGGCGGAGGTTTCTTTCAGCTAGCCAAACGTTTTGCACGCGTATAAAAAAATGCTGCCGCTCGACATAGACATAGACATATACATATATATATATATATATATATATATATATATATATATATATATATATATATATATATATATATTCATAAAATGTATATACATATCGCATATATATATATAAGGTTTATATTCAATTCACACGTAGACGTTTTTCTTTAAAAATGCATTTTCTTATGTCAAAAACGATTTTTCGAATTACTTTTAATATAAATATTATTTGTTTTTTTTTTTTAGACGCCATCGAGATATTGTTCTTGTACATTCATATATATATATATATATATATATATATTTATCTAAATATATGTGTGTGTATTTTAAGTACTTATTTAGTTACCGAGATATATTATCTGTATATTTTTTTGTTGGCCCGCAGGCCGCACGGGAAGAGTTTTTCTAGAGACGAAAGTGTTTTAGAGGCAAATCAAATTGAATTGAACTACATTTAGATTATATAGAGGCTGATTTTCATATATAAATATATATGTGTGTGTGTATATGTATATATTGAAGGCGCCCGACTGCATTGATATACCCCTGAAGAGAATTTGATATGATACCTATGTTCATATAGCCATATATGTTCTCTGTGAACTCAGCTGGGGTTGATGGGATCCTGCTGAAAATTGCTGTGGCATTAGTTGATATATAGTTACTGTAACATATATCGATATCAACCATATAAGTCGTATATAACCATACATGTTCTATGTGATCTGAGCTTTGGCTGATGGGAACTAGCTGAAAGTTACTGTGGCATCAGTTCTTATATAGAGCTGAAAGATTTTACCTGTATTAGCTATCCATACCACCATATGTTCTATGCGAACTGAAAGATTTTACCTGTATAAACCAAATTAGCTATCCATACCCCCATATGTTCCATGCGAACTCAGCTTTGGATGATGTGATCTAGCTCATCTTTGGCATAGTATCAATATTATCAATCCAGCTCACTTTCCGCAGAATCAGCTGATATTATATAGCTAGTATTATGTAACTAGTTCACCTATAGGCAACATCTTTCCCGGGGTACTCAAGCTTCGGCAGCCCGAAGTTTAATCATATTTTAGAGCTAATTTGACACAACCGTTTATATAATTCAACTATTCGTATATGATTCACTCGAATCCATACCATGTATATATATTGCCCACTCTCAAATAAAAATCAAAATAGATTCGTTGCACGTTTGCTTTTGCTTTTGCTTTTGCTTTCATAGAACTTCACATCGCAGCAACCCGAAAGTATGCTACGAAAAATCTACTTGCTATTGCGATGCAGCATATGGCGTATACGCCGAGTGTTCTTGGTGTGTGTGAAAATCATATGGTATATGAATGAAATTAGAATGAATTAGAATGAATTAGAATAAATAAAACATATTGAAGTTGGTTTTTTTTTTTTAGTTTCGGGCTCGTTCATTTATTTGCTTTGACAATTGGAAATTGTGGGCTAACTTTCAAAATTTAGAAAAAACTTCATACACATATCACATACAATATTATATATACACGGAAATGGCAACGAATTTTGTACACAAGCTAAGCCAAAACAATTGGAATGGTAAAAATCGACTTGGCAATATTATAGACAGATTGAAATGTTGAAGTAACGTGGAAAATTTTGCAAACTGCTTGAGGCGTGGCCAAAGATTTAAAAAGCAATAAAAGTGATAAGACTTTCATTTAGAATCTTTCATTATTTATAGAAGAACTACGAAATCGGAACGCCAAATTATGGAACCCGAAACCAGTTAGATTTGACATACATATATATATATCCATTTCCCTCTATACAGGAACTAACTCGGATGTACGAGTGCTTTCGCTAGGGGGTTGGGCTACAGTTGAAGCAATGGGCACAAGAGTAATGGAGGGGGCAGAGTCTAGGAAGATTTAAGAAGAGATTCGAGGCTAAGAAGAGATTCGGTCTTGTTATGTGATTATGGATGGGATTCGTGTTTTCTTGAAGATTCCTGAAGAAGTTTGGATATGCTTTCATCTCTCTCTCTTTCTCTTCACTCTCGTTATGTCCCCTCATACTCCTGCCCGTCGACTCTATGAGGCTTTGCATTCCCTTTCTCTCTCCCACTCTCTACCTCTACCTCTCTCTTTCTCTATGCGGGAAACGACGTTGTGACTTGCTGCTGCTGCTGCTGCTCTGCCTATTCGTGGTCTTAATGCTCCTAGTGTTGTTGTTGTTATTATTGATGTAGCTTGAAGTTCTGCTTGGTATTTAAAGTTGTTACTGTTGCAACGTAACTGCAGCCCATTTGAAACTCTGGATTAGAAACGAAAATAACTGAACAACAGTAACGAAAATGCACGGAAACAATGAAACAATTTGAACTCGGAAACAAATTAACGAAAAAACTATAAAACTAATTTGCATGTGGCTGTGTGTGTGTGTCTGTGTCTGTCTGAGCACCACCAATGCTGCATATAAATGATTCTCTCTTCGTATTGGTTGTTCTTGCTGTCGTAGTTGCTGCTGTCCCTCTCTCTTCTCATAGCTTTGCCAGTCTCGCTTGCGCGCATGCGCACTCTGGCTCTCTCTTGACGTGATCTTTTACAGTTACTCCTCAACTACAACAGCGTCATCGTGTGCGTTTCTTATTGTATTTGCATTTGCTTTTGCGTCTTCATTTTGTTTACGGCACGTTGCTTATGCTCTCTTTAGTTCGTCCATTTTCTTTCTCATTCTTCCAGTTGCCGCGCTGCTGGTGCTTGTGGCTTGTGCTGATGCCGTGTTGTTGTTGTTGTTGGTGTGCGTCTGTTGTAGCGCCTATGTGTGTGATTTCAGTTTGTTTTGGTTTCTTCGGTTAGACTAGAGGGTGACCCGCATCGACTACATGGACATGCGCCAGTTGGTCACGGAGATGTTGCTTTTGCTGTTGTTGCGGTTGTTGTTGTTGGTGCCATCGTCAAACTCCCAAGCGCCATGCGGCGGTGCATGGTGCTGCATCGGTGGCTGAGTTTCTAACGGAAAATTAAAATGGATCTTTGGAATCGGGAAGAAATCAGATTTAGGCGGGCAAACGCAATATGCAAAAGCAAATGGCGACAAACGAAACCAATTTTACAACTAAAAGCAACAACAAATAACTAAACTAAAATAAATCAACAAAAAGTTTTGTTTTAGTGTGTTTTTTATGCATCGTATATATTTCTTTTTTTTGCTAAAATTATTTAAGTAGCTGTTGCTTTATTGTTTTTTCCTTTTTGCCTTTTTATTCGTTCGATACCCTGAACTCGAGTGTGGAAGATGCCTTAGAACAGGAAGATAGAACTCGAGAACTATAAGAGCTAACTCTATGAAATGTTGTATACGCATGACTGGAGAGTATATATCTTTGATTTTATAATATTTAAAAATATATGAAAAACAATCGGACCAATTTGTTGCATGCCTAATTTTGATGAAAATTATAAGAATTAAATTTTCGAAATGTTTTTTTTGTGCATAACTCGAGAAATATTGGAGCTAGAACTCTTAAATTTGCTATATATATGTGGATATTATATAGATAGCTGCTGCATAAATCATTCTCTGCATACCTTTCATACACACCGTCGAGTAGCATGATATCTTCCACGTTTTCAGGGTATCTGCTATTCGGACACTGCCGATTAGAGCACTCTTAGTTCTCTTTTTAGCTGTATTTGATGTGTGTGTGTGTGTGTGTGTGTTTGTCTTATATATGTTATATAATTGTGATGATCATATATGTATATATGTATGTATATATATTTATATATGTATAATTATTACAGTTTTTCCATTTAATTGCTGTACTTTATTTAGGTAGGTTGTTACTTACGATACTAAAAAAACGTTGCTCCTAACTTGAGCCGCACTTTAATCAGTTGATTTTTGCTTTAAAATATATGTATATATATATAATATTTGTTTTAATATTCTTTCTTGTTTTTACTTAATTGTACAGTTTATGCCTTTTGCTATGATATATATATATATATATATATATATATTTTTCTGTTCAGTTTTGACTAATTTGTTTTTTTTTTTAGTTTTTTTATAGTACATATATATATATATATATATATGTATATATATATATATATTTAATATGCTTTGTATGTATGTTATAAATATTCACATATATATATATGCATGTATAAACTTAATAGATTTTCTCTTTTGTTTTTGTTTTTCTTTTTGACGATGGGACACAATCTGCTTTACTGCTCTTCGAAAACTTAAGAACCTCTCCGAGCCCACAATCGAGCGAGAGTCAGACAATAAAAATTGAGTTACAAACAGTTACTTTTTTCTTTTGTATGTCAGCAAAAATGTTCAAATATATATAATTGTATATATATATATTTATTCTTTTCCTTCATTTTTTTGTTTGTTTGTTTTTTAAACCTAAACAATTTATTTATGAATTTTTGCTTTTTTTTTTTTTTTTTTTTTTTCAAAATATCACGTATATATCTTAAGTTATGCCTTGGATTTATTAGTTGCTGTGTGGGTGTGAGTGTCTGTGTAAGTGTGTGTGTGTGTGTGTGTGTGTTGGGCATTTTGCTGGCCATGTAGACTGTACCTCAATTTCATAACCTAAAAAAAACGAAACGTTTGACTTGGGCTTAAGTACGCTGATGTCTTATGTGTGTGAGTGTGTGTGTGGGTGTATGTGGGGCTTATATATTGGTGGTTGTAGTTTTCAACTAGAGCATATCAATTATTCAATTATTGCTTTTATTTTCGTATGTTTTTTTTTGTGTTTTTTTTTTCTCTTCTAATTATTGTTACGATTCGATTTTTAAAAATTTGTCAATAAGTTTTTTTTTTATTATTTAACTATGCAACAATTGAGTTTCTTTTTTTTTATTTTAAATATTATTTTTAAACGTTACAAATTTGTCAACAAGTGAAGTGCGGCGCAGAGGCGCAGGCGGCGGATAAAATATAGGGGGGAGGAGAGGGGCGTGGCTAACTGCTTGCATTTGCAGGTCATTTTTGTGAAACCTTTTGGTTCGATCTTTAAATTTGATACATATATATATGTATAGAATATACATATTTTATAGTGGGCAAATAAATATTTTCTGGTATTCTCTTTTCAGCTAAATTTTGCACCAATTGTTGAATTTTTGATCGCCGCCTTTGCCTTGTGCCTTTTGCCATTTTCTTTCATTTTTTTTTTTTAACTCAGTTTTTCAGGCCAAGTTTTAACAATAAGAGTTACGTGTAACAAAAAAGGGTTTTTCGCGTCGTACAAATGAAAAACATGAGCGCATCATGAGGAAGAGGAGGAGAAGGCTAGCCTCCTCCCTGCTCTGACCACATTTTCCCGCTTAGGTATTTTTTTCAGTATTTTTGTTTTGCTTATTCATTTATTTATGCATGGTATTTCTATAGCACACATTTATTTGAGTGTCTATGTATTGCTTTAGGTATTATTTATATGTATATATATATATATATATTTATTTTTTGAATAGTCTCACTATGTACTAGGCATTTATATATATATACATATATATATATATATATATATATGTATATATATATATATATATATATACACATATATATTGAATATCTTTATTGTATAGGTTTATCTTTCATTTACTTAAGTTCTAGTATTTTTGCCATCTGTTTGTTTTTTAGTATTTTTAATTCGTTTTAACTTCAGTTTTCTGTTTTTGCTTTCGTTAAGACTACAATTTCGTTCAGTTTACCGTACTTTTTGCTTGGCTTACAAATATACTATTTAACTTAGGCTTTGTATGTGTGTATGTATGTTTTTTTTAATATATATATATATGTATATTAGTATGTGTGTGTGTGTGTGTGGGTTAGCTTGCGCGCATGCTTTGTGCGGCAGTTTTTTTTTTGTTTTTTGCTTAGTTTTGTTTTGTTTTTGCTTGCTGTATATAACAGTTACATTTATGCTTTCATATATATACGTATGTGTGTGTGTGCGTGTGTGTATTTTATATAAATTAATATTTATGCATAATTTATGTCTTTAACTTTCGTTTTACTGCTGCTGCTGCTGCAGCTCGCCGCGCCCGCTGCTATTCGCTCTCTCACTCTGACACGTATTGCCTTGCTTCAAATAAATAATATACTAGCTGACTTGACTTGCTTCTCTCGTGTATGCGTGCGTGTGTGTGTGTGTACGTGTGTGTTTCATTTGTGCTAAATAAGCCAAAAATTATATTTCTACATATATCAAAATTATTACTTCGCTTCACGTCTGTCTTTCATTTGCCAGCTGCTGCAGCCTTGCGTTTCCCCTCAAAGAACCAACCAGAGCCCCCCGCACCTGCTGTCGTCTCTTTCCCACTCCCGCTAATTGCACAAATGTTTGCCGACTGCAGTACAGTCTCAAAGCTTCTCGCTCTCGCCTCTCGCCACTGCTGCGCGCGCCCTCTGTTGCCAGTGAGCAACAACTGAAAACATAAGCTGCTTATGTTCTGTGTGTGTGTGTGTGTGATTTCCAACTATATGCGTATGTATATACATATATATAGTTGTAGTTATATATATGTTATGTATTTGTTTTTATGTATCTATAGAAAATGTTGGCTACAAATTGATTAATATTATTTTGTAAGCAGCTGCTGCAGAGCTTATATAAATTCTATTAATGCTTTCTTGTTGTTGTTGTTGTTGTTGTAGTTGTTGTTGCTATTGTTGTTTGTAGTAAGTAGTAGCATCAGTAATTGTTGTTGTTGTAGTTGGTTGTTATTGTTGTTGTTGTTGTTGTTGCTGCATCCTCGAAAAGTTAACAGGGATAAATGCCTACAAGAAAACAGTCGAAGAAACATTTTGTTGTTTGTTTGTTTGTTTGTTTTTTTGTTGCATACAATTCCAAACTACAGAGGCTGAGTATGTGTATGTGTGTGTGTGTGCTCTCACTACTACATGTTTACGCTATATACGCTACGCAGATGCACAGGCAATACGTAAGAAAAAATAGAATAGAAAACAAAATGGCGTTGAAATTAATTCTTCTAGATATTTGTTGCTGTTGTTGTTGTTGTTGCTTGCACCAGCTGTGGGTGGGCGTGCCATTTTAACTAATAATTGACGCCTAGAGCGTGTGTGTGTGTGTGTGTGTGTGTATTAAATTATAATATATAAACTAAATTAATTTAGCAATTAAAATTAAAACTAAATTTTTTTATATTCTTGTTGTTGTGCGGCTGCGGTGGGGGTGGTTGGGGGAGAGTAGCTGCTGTGGATGTTGTTGTTGTTGTTGTTGTAGTTGTAGTTGTAGTTGTTGTTGTTGTAGTTGTTGCATCTGCTGTTGGTTGTTGTAGTTGTTGTTGCTCGGGCAGCGACTACGAGAATTTGTTTGCTGTTGTTGTTGTAGTTGTTCTAGTTGTTGTTCTGGTTGTTGTTCTGGTTGTTGTTGTTGTAGTATGATTTAACCTTTTAACGTTCGTTGAATGGTTGGTGGTGCAGCAAGAACCGAAAGCAAGAAAGAAAGAAAAAACAAAAATAAAGCGTATACAAAGAGAAAGAGAGAGAGAGAGAGAGAAAGAGAGAAAGAAAGTGGTGTGTGGTATTAAAAAAAAACTACAGCAAAATTTACGATATATTTATATAGATATATATGTATATATATTTATACAGATATATAGAGAGCAAGCAGATTGTGTTGGGAGCGAGAGAAAGATATAGTGTGTGTGATAGAGGCGACTAAACGAAAGCCAGAGAGTGATAGATATAGATGGAGAGAAAGAGAGAGAGAGCGAGCGCTAGCACTGCGCTTTATTTACCTTGATAATTCTGAGGCCAAATGGTGGGTACATTCTGCAAAGAGCGAGAGAGAAAGAGAGATATTAGTAAAGGTAAGTTATAAAGTAAGGTAAGTACTATAGCTATGCAGCGCCATCTGTTGAGCGTAGGAGGTACTAAGCTGTAGACACTACTAATATAAATACTATATACTTGCTTAGATTATAAGCTAGTAATTTACATGGTACTTGAGAGAGGAGCTTTACTGTGTCGCCATCTATCGCTAGGTGGCGCCTCTAATAGATGATCGCTGTGACTGATGCTTGACAGCTGAGATAGACGGATACATACATACGGACAGATGGACGGACTAAAGTGGGCTGAAACGACTCGACTTGTCTCCCTGATCAAGAATATATATACTTTATGGGGTCTGCCACGCCTCTTTCTGCCTGTTACATACACTTCAATATAACCAATATACCCTGCTTTCCCATTTTCAATGGGTTCAGTAAGTTCTATAAGCCGCATAGTATAGATCAACATAACACCAATCCCCACTTATCGATAGTAATGAACAATATATCGATAGGCATTAGCAATTTGTTATGCTCAATCGATAAATATCATAAGCTTGTAATTGATGGCTTCTCTTAAAGATCTGATTACGAAGTCTTAGCTTTTGCTCAGAAGAACTGAAATTCTTTTTCAAATCTTACTATGTCTTATATATAGATATATAAATAGATCTTTGTTGTTGTTTTACTTACCATTGGCACGCTGTAGTACTGATAGAATGGCTGATATTGCATGGCTGAAGGTGGGTAGATGGCTGGCACGCCAGCGGCTGTAAAGTCAGTAACTAGTTTTGGTTAATTTGTCCAGCATAGATTGTTGTTATGTATTGTTGTTGTAGTTGGTAGTTGTTGTAGTTGGTTGTTGTAGTTGTTGGTTGTTGTAGAGAAGAGAAGAGTACAATTGGAATACACAAAAAAAAAAAAGAAAGATAATATTTCAACCAAAGTACACGGAATGATGTTCAACGTAAGCCACACACAACGGACTCCATCTCGATGCTAGAATTTGGAATTGACGTGTGAAACTCACCTGGCGGATAGACGGCAGCTGCAAACTGATCCATGGGTATATTGCTAATCGGTGCCGGCGGCGTGGTGGTGTAGTAAACGGCTCCATTGGTGGCCACGATCGACTGCAGCGGATTCGGCTGGAGATGGGAGTTTCAAGTCAATTATATTATGCAAATCTCATGGTAAGATATGGACAGTGGCGGCCGAAATAAGTGGTACTATGATAGTTGCCTAAGATATAGTATGAACCCTTCATGAGGGTTTGAGTTTGCCAATTTTTTTATTTTTACAGGGTATCTGCTAGTCGTGTATATGCGCTCTAGCAGCCTGAGCAACTCTTTTCGTATTATTCATACAAAAATATATAGTTTTGCTAGTCAAATCTCTGTAAGAGGCCATGCCTTGCACTGGCACTGTTATTTTGACCGCCACTGTACGTTAGTTAAGTTCAAAACTCACCTGCTTCTTGATGGCCGGCGCGATGTTCAGCTTGCGATCGCGCAGCACCACACACTCGCCCTGATTCGTGCGAGTGAGAGTGAGTGTGTGAGCGGGAGAGAGAGAGAGAGAAAAAGCCAGCGAATGGAAGAGAGACAAAGAGAGACAAAAAGCAAATGTAGTAAAATGCATTAGAAAATATTTTAATCAAAATTCTTTTCGATTGTGGCAAGAACTTGTTGTGTTTTGTTGTCTGTGTGTGTGTATCTGTGTGAGTGGCATTATCAACAGACAAGCCAAAAACGAAATTCAAATTGAAAATTTCAAATTCAAATTCAAATTCAAGTCGAACGCAGCAGCAGCAAGAAAAATGTAAGAAAATTTTCAAGTTGTTGGCAGCGGCAGAGCCCAAAAAATGTGGCCACAAGATTTGCAGAAAAACACGTGCCAAGCCACAAGCCAAAAAGAATGGATTATCAAAAGTATATATACGATATATGTATATCTGGCTCAGATAGCATATATTGCACAAAATGTCATGTACTGCAATTCGAATTGGAATTTGCTTGAAATGAAAGATGTTTCTTTGTTCGTAAAACACACAACGTAAAAAACAAACTAAAAATACACAAATCTATATATACATATATATAAATATATCAACTATATTTATATACATACATATATACTATGTATATAAAGCGTTTCGATTCAAGCTTTCAGTTTTTGTTTTCGTCTCAATTGGCAACACCCGCAACATTCAATTCAATTCAAATCAAATTATTATAGCTTTTATCGTAAATGGTTCTTAAGATTAGGAACGCCAACACCAAAAGTAAAACTCTTAAAACGAATGTACAGTTAAAACAAAAGTTACTTCCAAAGAAACTAACCTCAAAATATGACAAATGGGGTGGATGGGTTAGTCAAAAAGGTTTTTGTACACTTGCAACACAACAAAGATGAAACGAAGTTGGTAAAGCTAAGAAATCGAGTTGCCACCTGGTTGAAAGTGATGTTAACTATACCACCAGCTATAGGGATCAGCTGTTGTAGAGTTGCCACCTGGCTTAAAGTGATGTTAACTATACCACCAGCTATAGGTATCAGCTGTTGTAGAGTTGCCACCTGGCTTAAAGTGATGCTAACTATACCACCAGCTATAGGTGTCAGCATGGAGATGATTGTCTACATGAGAGAAATCCTAAGAAGCTAACAGAGTTGCCACCCAAGCTTAATATATTGAGAATAGCGCCTTTGTGGCGTTGCCACCCAGTTATATTGCTTACTAAAAAGACAAATAAAAGTTCCTTCTGTAAATTAATGTTTATAGGGTTGCCACTTGTTTGACAGCGGACAATTATGATAATAGGGTTGCCACCTAGTGACAACAAAGGATTTTTCTCCATGAAAAGACAAATTCATGGAAAGCAATGACATTCTTTAGCTGTGGAGCTACTTTTTGGCTATCTAGAAAGAGCAAGAGAGAGAAAGAGAGAGAGAGATTCATCACAAAGAAGTTCCCCAAAAAGGCATAATCTGAAGTCTCTTTCATCTGCCATCATAATCACGCGCTCCGCTGTACTTGTTTCTTTGATATTCCATTAAATTGCATGCGCCAGCCATTGATAAGCTGTCTGTCACGATAATGGGCCTCCACTGTACCTGTCTGCTGCCGGCTGTCAGTTGCGGTTGGTTACATGGGTCAGGTTTATCTTTAATTGCCAATTAGGCGCTGATAGCCGCAGCAATTTGCACTTGAAATGCATGAAAGGCCATCATAATGGGCGCACGCACTTCAAGCGCAGCACCACACCGAGTGGGTGGGTGGCGCGGCCAGACGCGCATTGTGGGTGGGTGGCGCGGCCAGGGCCCAGCAGATCCTAAGCAAATGTTTGTTCCCTTCTTAAAGCTCTCAAATTTTTTATTCATTTGTGCGCTTCGAGTCTCGAGACGAGAGTCTGCCGTAGCCTTCTTTGACCGCCGCTGGGCAAACACACAGTGAGAGAGTGGGGAGGGGAGGGGAGGGGAGAGTGTAGGGGGTGGCTGGGAGAGAGAGCGAGCAGCGACGTCTTTTCATTTGAGCACCATCATAAAGGACGTCAGCAAGGATAAGCGCTACGCAACACAAAAGGCCGACCCACACACACACACACACACAAACACAGCTGAATAATAAAAATGAGAAAAGGCTAAGGCAAAGAAGGCAAAAGAGTTGGCCGCCCGAGCAGAAGCAGCCGCAGCAGCAGCAGCCGCAACAGGACGACCCACTTTTGTCTTGGACGAATTTAATTAAGAACCCTCAAAACGAGCCTCGAATGCGGGGGCGGCTGCTCCTTTGTTGCCAACACACACACACACACACAAAAAGGACAACAGCAGACGTTAAACTGGTCCATTTATAAAGTGTGGCAAATTGGAGCCCCAGCTACTACCTCTATGATCGGCCATATAAATATATATTAATATAATCCTATTTACATTAACAGCAAAAAAAGGAGGCTCCTATCAAAAAGTTACAATTCAATTTTTCATTTGCCTTTTGAAGTGGGGCAAGGTCCTTGAAAAGGTCCAAGTGTGTGCACTTCAGAGTGTGTGTGTGTTTGATGTGTGTGTGTATGTGTGTCAAGTACGTTTATGCTTGTAGAGTTTATATTAATTATTGGAATTATTGCTTCAATTTGCCACTCAAAATAAAGTTGGGATTACTACCAATTAGCCACATCCCAGCATGAGGGAATCGGGAGCTCCCTGAATTTTTGTGCTCTTTGATGACGATCTTTTCTAGTTTCAGTTTAGACTGAAGATTGATTCTCGATAGGAATTTGGTTTAATTTGGAAATATTTTCTAGATTTTAATTGTCAAGGTATATATAATATATTCCGAATCTGTTTATCCCAAAGGGGCCTTTAGAAGAACTAAAGATTGCGTTTCGCTGATATCTACAGTTTATTCAATGAAAGCCTATAGTTTTTTCTATATAAATATATAGTTTTTTTCCCATATATATATCTACAGTATTCTATCTACAGTTTTTCCTATATATACATATGTCTCTCTTTAGTTTTTCCTATATACATCTATAGTGTTTCCTATACATACCTATAGTTTTTCCTATCTATCTATGGTTTTTCCTCTATAAAAGTCCTACAAGTCTTTCAGCAGATGTTGAGTAGCACAAAGCTACTACTTCAGATATATATCAACAGATCACAACTATAGTTCGATAAGCATAGCTATATATGGCTATATAGCTTGCAAACTCCTGTCTACGCTTCCGTTGCGATTCAGTTCTTAATAATTTTATGTAATTTTTACGCCTTTGTTCTAGGTTCTTCACAAATTAATGTATTTACTGCGCTATCAAAATCATTTAGTAAATGTCAAGAGACCAATAAGGTGTGTGTGTGTGTGTGTGTTAGTGTAAGTGTGAAAGAGTGTGTTTATAATGTTAGCTGTTGGGTATATGTATATATAGCCAGGAGACTAAGGCTAAACTCTATTTGGGGCGCTATGGGCTAGACGACGTCCAACAGAATATTTTGGTTAAACGAAATTTAATTAGTGCAAAATGAAAGCGTGTGAGCGTGAGTGTGTGTAGAATGCATGTATATAATACATACATGTAGATGTAAGTGTGCGTGTGAATGTGAGTGTATGTGAGAGTGGTTTGCTTGGCTGGTTGGTTGGTTGGTTGGTGTTGTTTCGCATTAAAACCTCGTTAAACGTTGCCACGGCTGGCTGGCTGGTTGGCTGGTTGGCAGGGCTCCATTGTTATTTAGCCTAAGGAGATGGGCATGGCTCACACATAAGTAGACAAGGACACACACACACACACACACAGACACACAAGCTGTGTGTGTGTGTGTGTTTGTGTTACACTGAAAATGTGCAAAGCGCCAGCAGCGCAATAACAATGCACATTTAATGACAAGTGGAAAACTTTTTCACTTAATGTATGCCACACAGAGAGAAGGAGGGAGAGAGAATACAAAAGAAGACACAAAAGGGAAGAAAAGGGGGGTAGGTGCTGTAGCTGCTGGCAGCTGAGATTGTTATGCAACGCTCTCTAATCAAAATGCAATACGATTTCTAATAAGGCCTTCGCGCTGAGAAAAGAAGCTTAACTTTATTTAGGAACTAGACTTGAACGGCAAGAGGGAGAGGGTAGAAGGGGGAGAGAGAGAGAGAGAGAGAGAGAGAGAGAGAGAGAGATAAAAGCAGCTAATAACTGAGAAGAGCTCTACTTTGCCTCTCTATACTTCCCTATGAATATTTAGGAACTAGACTTGAGAGGTAGGGAAGAATGGTTAGGGAGGAGAGGGTGGGTGCAGAAGGAAGGTACGCAAAGGGTTGAGGAAGGGGTAACAGAGGTTTTTCGTGTGGCTTTATTAAGTAATTTGTTGGGCTTTCTATGTGGGCGCCCTCTCTCGGTTGCTGTCTATGACAAGAGACTTGGCAAAGGAGGTAAGGTAAGAGCGACGAGCTGGGGGTACGGTAAGAAGGGAGGATGTTACCTAATAGGCTCTCCTTCTCGCTCAATATATATTTATGAAGCAGATCAGAGCAAACATAAGCTTGACTATATTTAGAAACTAGCCTCGAGGAGAAGGAAGAGGCGGGGAAAAGGGAAAAATAGGAAAAAGCGAAAGTAAGAGTGAAGATTCAAGGGGGTGAGAGGTGCGTTATGGGGGGATGTCTAGAACTAGAGCGGGTAAGAGGGGAGAGAGAGAGAGATGTGTAATGGCAGAATGCGTGGGTTGCTCAGTGTCTGCTCAGTGAAGCTGAGAGAAGACTTGACTTTGTTGGGGAACTAAGCAATGAGGGAGCTTAGGTAGAGAGGGTGTGGGAAGAAGGGGGTAAAAGGGCATTAGAGAGGTGTAGCTGTTTACTAGGTAAGTTCTCTGCCAATAGATATCTCTCTGCCCCTCTGAATCTGATCAAATATATAGGCACGGGAGAGGTTAGCCAACAACTATAGGGTTCCCACGCCGCAAATGGTGGCAGGCTAACGCTTATGGTGACAAACTGCTTGCCACGCCCCTGCGCTCAGCCCACACAATGATAATTAGTAAAGCAAAATATAGCAAAATCGAAAAACAAAAATAAAAGTTTCGTATCAAATGTACAGCAGAAAGAATTAGGTAATGCACTAGGGACTAGAGCTCCATATACAATATATATAGAAATAGATCTAGATATATATATATATATATGTATGAGGTCTACGCTATATACGTATTTACACTATATAAACAAGACCGAGGCGTGGGCAATTAGCTAATTTGATTAATTTGCGCATAGTAAAAGTTAACAGAGAGAATACAATAAAATGATAAAATAAAAATAAGAGTTAAAGAAATTAGAACATGTGCACAACGCAACGCCAAACGCAACTTGATATTGTTATCGATAGCACAGGTATCGATAGCAAATAAATATCAACGGGACAGCCGTCGAGCTAACGAGCCAACAAATGCAATTCGATTCACTAAAACTATGTTAAGTGTACAGGTGTACAGGTGTGTGTAGGTATGTGTGTGGATTGGCTGTGTGTATTGGCTGTGTGTGTGTGTTTGTGATGAATTCGTAATATAATGTAATGTAACGTAACGTAACGTAACGCAACGGAAACGTAACTCGTAAACGTAACTCAACAAAAACGCAATTAGAAGAAAAATACAAGTAAAATACATAAGAGAATTACAAGTGCCGTTACTCGTACCGTCGATCGATACACATCGATTCGATAAATCGAATAAACGATAAATATTCGTTCACACGCTGGTTGCGACGTCGCTGTCTGTGGGTCAGCTAATGCCCTAAAAGATTCGGAGGCACATTATAACTTTGTTTTTTTTTTTTTTTGCAGCTGTTCGAGTGAGCGAGTTTAATATATATAGAGAGAGAGAGAGAGTGTGTGAGAGAGTGTGTATGTATGGTAGGTATGTAGGGGTGTGTGTGTGTGTGAGTGCGTGTGGGTATTTCTCGATTAAATCATAAATCGATAAACACAAGCGACATTAGCAAAAGTGCATAGAAGAGTGCAGTAGTTAAGTTTCATTTGCGACTTACATCCGCTTGCAGTCTCTGCGCCTCCTGCTCCGTCTCGAATGTGACGAAGCCGTAGCCCTTGCTGACTCCGGCGCGATCCACGATGATCTTTGTGCTCTTCACGGTGCCGTAGGCGCTGAAGACGCGCGTCAGATCAGCCTCGGTAGTGTCGCCACTGCAAGCAAAGGAGGGTATTAGTTGAGTTTGGTATATTTTTGGTATTTTGTTTGCTTACCTTATGCCGCCCACAAAGATGCGATTGGGTATGAGTGTGCCGTATTTGGGCGCTGCCAGCGGTGCCTCCAATGCCCCAGCTGGCGCTGTGGCCGCAGCCGGTGCGGCTGTTATCTTGTGCATCTCGGCTGGTGTCGTCTCCAGACGAAAATTGGCACCGAAGGGCAGAATCTTGAAGCTGTTATCGATTAACTCCGGGGGGGCAAAGTAGTATATCTAATATATATATATATATATCTTATATATATATATATTTATTTCTTTATGTAGAGCAGTTGTTGGCTGTTGTAGGTTCTGCTTGATTCCTTCTGTAGAATTTAGGCTCTGCTTGTGCGTCGTCTGCTGCTGCTTTGTTGCTGTTCTAGTCTAACGCGCATTAATATATCGATATTCAGATATATTATATATATGTGTGTGTATATTTTTGTATATATAGATATTTATCGACCGTGTCACGGCACGTCACATCCAATTCACGCTGGCTTCCAGTTTCCTTTCCTTTTCTTTTCGCTTTGCTTTGCTTTGCTTTGCTGTGTGTGCGTTCTTCTTTCTCAAAAATGCTAGTTCTGCAAGAGAGAGAGAGAGTGGGAGAGAGAGAATGAGAATTAGTTTTGCTTGAGTGAAAGAGCGCGTTGCTAGCAGCAGACCTAGAGACAGCCTCTTAGCTGTCGCTGCCGCTGCCTCTGGCTGCTGGCTGCTGCTGTTGATCTTCGTCGTCTGTAAAACAGAAACAAAAAAAAAATTGCCCCCTACATTTCGAAATGCATCTATTTTTGGCACACAGCGACGACACATGTCACAAGTGAGAGCGAGAGAGACTGAGAGAGCGAGGGAGAGCCACAGACGCTGCTGAGGTAGCGCGGAGACAATCGAGCGACACATGTGTGCGCCATAAATTCACCTTCAGCCAGCAAATAGCGCAGAGAGTTTAAATTTAACAGCAGCAGCAGCAGCAGACGATGAACACAAAGTTGACAACAGCATTTACAGCAGCCACAATGAAATGGCCAAAATAATGTGTCTAGCAATTGCACAGCTACAGCATCAGCTACTAACACAAATGCAGTTACGTAGCCACAGTGGACACTCGCCAGGTAGAAACTGAGCATATATACATTCTCTGATCGAAATGAGAAGCCTATATCTAGTATATTATGTCTATAGCTGTCATAATTCTCGAGTTCTGGATTGGCTTTTACTGGGGAAATATATAATCTAGAGAGCTTTATATATATTCAGGATTTATGCATATTATATTTATATTTTTTGTATATTTTACTCATTGTTCTTCATATATTTCCTTTGACAGCCCAGATTTCCCCTAATTTGTAGCGTATATTTGAGCGGCTTCGAACCTTATTTTACATTCCAAGAACAAGCCTCATTAAAGTATTCCATATTGAAACATTTATGCGTTTTCTATTGCCAGAATTTTATGTTTGCCTTGTTTATGGCCCTATTTCAGATGTGACAAATTGCTTTCAATTTGCCAAGTTAATTTAACACTTTGCAGTTGTTGATATAGCTACCTGGGGGTTCTCGATAGTTCTTGAGAGTTGAAAGACTAGAAATATGCAATATGGGAAAGAAAGTATATAGGGACATTAAGAGCAAAGCATATATCCATAATAGAGCAGCATGTAGACTCAATTCCAGAGATATGGAGCTATTGATTTTAATAAGATATAGATAGTCCATTGAAATATTTTGAGAGAATAGATATTAAAAGCATAACTGGATATTTAGATATGATCTGGAGCTATATGAACTATGGTACTATAGTGAATCCCTCGAGAAATTGATATACTGTATGGGGTCAAAGCTAGATATTCGATACTGGGTTTCTGAACTGTCCATTAAAATAGTAATCTTATATATACTATAAAATCTGTAATTATATATATATTCCATTATTATATTATATGTATATATCAAAAAGTATTTCCAAAATGCCTTTATCAGGCTTAAGATCTAGTCCCATATCTGATACGTGCTGCGCCTGTTCTATGTCTATTGCCATTATTATTGTTTATAGCCCTCTCTCTCTCTCTCTCTCTCTGCCTTCTGTGGAGTGTTCACTGTAGATAGCTAATTGGAGCCCGCCTTTAATATGTTTGCTTGAGGCGGCAATTTTCGTGTCTAAATGCTGCTTAAATCGAACTGCAATGCGTTACACCGACCCCTAGCCACGCCCCCTCAAAGCAAATACAGTGCTTATCGCCCAACAACAACTACAGCGAACAGCGAACAACGAACAACGAACAACGAACAACGAACAATCGAAATATATGAAAAACAATAATTATAATTTCATTAACAATCAATAAGTCCTAATTGATGGCGCTTTGCCGATAAAGTTATGCGTGTAGAGGTGAGCGTGTCTGTGTGTGGAGGTGTATGTGTGTGTGTGTGTGTGGGTGGATGTCGTGTGTGTGTGTGTGTGTGTGTGTTTGCCAGCCAACGTTTGTATCTACACGTGATTATTGCTCACTTCTGTGTTTGGTTCCAACTCTCTAGGCCATAAATCACAAGCAATAAATAACCATAACATAGATATACATATATATAATTAAAAGAAAAACTAATTATAAAGATGAACGTGAATACAGATATAGATATAAATATATACTCTATACACACATACATGCATATATATATATATATATATATGCTCTCATTAAATCGCGTCACATTTCCAAAACAAGAAACACCAAAAATGAATTTTCTACTCAAAATTTATTTTTAAACAAAATTAAAAAATAACATTTGGAAAAGCTGAAGTATATGAAACGAGGGTGGCTCAAGAAATTAGGCCAATATATATATATATATATACCAGAATATATAGATATATACTAGAAATTTATAGAGAAGGGAGGAATAATAAATAAAAATAAATATATTTCTATTAAAAACAAAATAAATATTTACTTTTGAAGCCACCCTCGTATATACATATATCTCGGATAAGTAATATCCGCCAAAAGTTTCTTCTTCTTGGAGATCTAGGAAAACTGAAAAGCTTTTTCCACTAAGTGCCTGTCCCGCAGATGAGCACGAATTTTTCAACAGCTTAATTTATTTACATTATGAAATGCGTGGGCGCTGACGCTGGGCGTGGCAGCCAGTCGTTAAAGTGTAAGAGCAATTGCATTATTAAAATGCCCATCAAAAATGATGGGCCCTGAAAATTGGCAAAGTCAGCGGAGCCATCGCCGTCGCCGTCGCCGTCGACGTCGTCGTCGAAGCATTCGAAGTTGTAGAGGTCAACCGGAAAAATCACGGGCCAAAACAACATGACAACATGGAACGCCAATCAGCGGAATTTAATCAACAGCAGCCACTGCGCCGCCCCGCCCAGCCCACCAGCCCGCTGGGCTCTCGACCGCAGCTCACCTGCTGCTCGACATTATATTGCGAAATTCCACGTGCGAAAATTGCACGCGTAATGCCAATGAAAACGAACCACCAAAGAATTTAATAATAAAACACACCAAATTGCAAAGAGAGAGAGAGAGAGAGAGAGAGAGAGAGAGGGAGAGAGAGAGCGAGTGCAGCAGCAGCTGGGAAAGTTCAGTTTATGAACTGTGGGAAATGCTCTATTAAAGCAATCAATAGAGGCATTTAAGATAAATATTTATATGAGAAAATATATTAAAAGTACTCGATTATTATTAACCATTTATGACTTGTGTATTGATTTATCGATATGTGCTACTATAAACTCAATTATATATACCATATGCTCATTTGAAGATGTTATCGATAAGATGTGATATATGGCCCATAACTGTAGAGCAGCATTGTGGAATATACATTGACTTATCGATAACCAACTATACCATTTATAAATTTATATATCATATTAGATATATATCGATTAATCTATCCTTACAGCTAGTCCATTTTCATTTATTTTATTATATATAGATCTATAAATGGAATAGTATGTTATCGATATCATATGTTAGCTATATATCGATTAATCTATCTTTACAGCTAGTCCATTCCATTTATAGTCTCGCTATTCATACAACTATCTCAGCTGCAACTGCTCACACAATCACAATCCGCTCACATTTCAAATATATTTTCGATAATTCATTTTCCCGCAAATCGATAATTGAATAGTTCGCCTAGAGTGGAGCTTCTCTCCGTCGCCGAACATTTTTGCAAATGCAATTTGGGTTATTCTCCATGTTGGCCAAGAGCTAATCCTAAAATCCTGTTGTGCTGATGTGCGCTCATTAAAAATGTATTTCACAAAACTGCAAATGGACTTCAGTTAGCATCACTCACACACACACACACACTCACATACATACATGAGTTATGTACACACACCCACACAGATACAGATACAGAGAGCATATTCATGTTGTTAGCCTTCATGCAAGGCATTTTGATTGGCTGCAGGGCACAAGCAACTGAAACAGAAATCAGATTCAGCCATGCAACAATTCAACAATTCCGGAGAGATTTTGCTGCTGCTGCACCCCACTCCCCCCAAAAAAAAATATATATATACAACATTCAGGCATTCCGTTTAACGTTTAACTGAAGCGCCAACATGGTATGCTCTAGCAATGTGTTTACAGTGAGGGTGGCTTGGGCTTACGGCAGAGAAAATGACAAAAATAACAATATCGATAAATATCGATAGGTTTCAATTTTGTCACAGTAGCGAAAGTGAGTCGCTAACTTGAACATAATTCTAATATACTATAAGTACTATCAATATGTCGTTATATATTTTATATAGCCTTAACTCTGCAGCTATCGATAAAAATCGATTTAGAAATTTAGTCTTTTGACCATAGCTCGAAGACTATAAGAGCTATAGATGTCGAACTTATGCATGTGGAGGCTCGTAAGGTACGGCTCACAGTTCAAATAAGTTTAATGGATATCTACCAGTCGACTACTTTCTATAGCTCCTCGCTTTTTTTTAGCATTCCCTTTCTTCAATATTAGTTTTTTTTTTTTTTGGCACAATTCAAGCGCAACTTGGGCAATTAGGGCAATGCAATTAGTAAGTGCCAAACTATTGAAAAACCAGACGAGAGTCGAAAGCAAAAAAGAGCGAAAAAAGGAGAGAGAAAGAGAAAGAGGGTAGAAAAAGTGGCAGAGGGAGTCGTGTGCAACGTTTGACCTATAAAAATGGGGCAAAATGTGTGGCGCTTGAGTTGGCACAGATAGCAAAGCAAAAGTTAAGGCAACAACCGAGCCCCAGTGAATGCAGCTAACCTCGAAGGTGAAAGGAAGAGGAGAGCGCTGAGACGAGGGCAGCAGCTAAGCGTAACTGCCCACATGAGACGCAAATTGTTGATAAAAATAGTGCAGAAGTGCGCACCTGAGCGCCAACGGCAATGTCCTTGCCGAAAAAATAAAAGGCAACAGAGAAGAGGGAGAGAGATAGGCAAAGGGAGGCAGAGAGGGATGTGCAAACAAAGCACAAGATAGTCAAAGAGCTGATAAAAACGGAAGGAACAGAGGAAAGGCAGCAACGCCTCGGCTGACACAACAGGAAGCCAGAGGCAAAGCCAGCAGGAAACTGGGGCGTGGCAGTTAGCAAGGGGACGTGAAATTTGTCTGATAAGCGTATGTAAGTCACATAAGGACAATTAGCCAAAGGCTCAAGTGGCTTTAAGCCTTTGCTAAGGCTATTTGCTGCTGCTTCTTTATTGTTTTTCTTTTTTTTTTTTGTTGTTGTTTGGTAGTCGAGCAAACAAAGGCAAAAGGCAAAAAGCTGAGCTGCAAATTCGCATTCGCAGCTGGACGCGTGCTGCCGCATAAGTTGGCCAAAATGCTTATAAGCCAGGCCAAGAGTGGCAGGAGGTGGCCTGGCGACCTGCACTCAGTCAAAGGTCAATTGAAGTTGCGGCCAAGCAGACAGCCAGCGACAGCAGCCAAGTCAAGTGTAATGCGAGAAAGCGCAAAAATGGCACACCAATGCACACACACACACACACACACACACATACAGAGCTGCTGCTGACTGACAGGCTTGGCGGAAGTGGCTGCCATTTCAGCTCACACCAAAAACAACAAAAAAGCAGGACCAGAAACATGTTACACAATCCTTGAGTGTGTGTGTGTGTGTGTGAAGGGGGGGCGTGTGTAGGCGTGCCGAGGACATTGCTGCTTGCTTTGGGTGTCAGTCAAGTGAAAGGAAATTGTAGCTAACACACACAGAATAGAAGAAAGCAAAGGAGGTAGAGAGACGGAGAGAGAGAGAGAGAGGGAGAGAGAGAGAGAGTGTAGATAGGCAAGCAGACATACCAACAGACAAACATCATCATGATGCGGCTGGCTGAGTGGCAGGGGAACGGCGGCGCTGAGACGTGCCGGGAAATTGATGGCCTGCCAGGCTGCCAAACCTCTGCGAATGCCAGTGTAGAAGTGTGCGCGTGTGTGTGTGTGTGTGTGTCACACACACAAAAATCCATAATCCTCGAAGCGGCAGCGACCAGAGCGCGACAGCAAAAGGGAAACGACAAACTACAAAGCGCGAGTCAGAACGAGCTCAACGAACATACTATAAAATATGTTTCAAAAGGCAAAAAGGCATATGTACGACTAAGAGATATGCTGCAAGTTATAAGGAAAGCATTGAATTGATTGGAATTGCATAGATTTAGAGCTCCGTTAAGCAGAGAATGGGCTAAAGGAGATTGAGTTGATAGATACAAGTTGCTTCCTATCATCCAAGATGTAGTACTAAAATGAATCAAATTGATTAAGAATATATACCTATATATGCTTTGAGCTTGAAGAAATAGTTTTCCATGTTCGATTCATACTTTGCATATCGATAATTATCGATTTTATGGCAGACGAAAGTAGGCTAGAGCCTAGTCTATAATCATCTAACCTTACATCAGCCCAGCTGCTTACAACCTTCACTAAGGCTCTACAAACATTTACAGGGTATTCAAGGATGTGTATGTGTGTGTGTCCGTGTGAAAAGCCAAGGCAAACTTTTTGCGAAACAATGAAACTTTGGCAGCAGCAGCGTTAAATTGTTTGATGTGTGTGTGTAACCCACACCCAAAAGCACACACACAGAGTCACACTCACTCACTCACACACACACGGAGAAAAACGTGTGTCCAACTGTTTCATATTTGTATTTGGCTCTCAATATTTGCGCAGCATCGCAACTTTAAGCAAGGCGACCAAAAACTTGCGTTCGAATCAATTTTAACTCCCCTCGGCGAAGCCCCCGCTCCTGGCCTCACCTCTCCTCCTCCCGAATAAATATGTACACAAAACTGTCAACCAGGCCGTGCCCCCCGCCCACAGCATTCTCCCAGGGCTGCCCAGGCGGCCGCCCCGCCCGCTTTGCGGTTGGGCCAAAGTTTGCCAAGCATTTTGCAAATGATTTATTGCCACATCAGAGACAATGCGGCGTATGAGCGATGGCTGTGTAGCTGTAGCCACACCACCCGGCCCACCCCCACCGCTACCCCTACCCCTTACGAACAGCTTCAAAACGGCATTTGATATACCCAGGGACTTTTAGGATAAAAGATCTATTAAATGTGCAGCCAAATTAAGTCATTAAAAAGCAATTTTAATTTCCAAGCCGAAGCTCTTATGTATCTATCAAACGTGGCGTATGCGTAATATGCAAATTCTAAGGGTTGAGTGGGGTGGGGGTTCGTAGCAGAAAAAAAAACGAATTGCAATCAGGAAAAACCAACGTAAAAGGCGCATGTAAAGTGCAAAGAAATGGCCTAAAAGTGAGACGTGGCGGAGGAGGAGCAACAGCAGATGATGGAGGGCGCATATAAGGGTGTCTGTGTGTGTGTGTGGTTGTGTGTGTGTGGGTGTGTGTGTGTGTGTGTGGGACTGACTGTGCTGCCAACTATTTTTGTAGACGCAGCTGCCTTTCATTCCTTTAGCCAAGGCATAAAATTAAAATGCAAAAAAAAAAACTAGAAAAAAACTGAAAAAAATTATTCAGACAATGTGGCGAGAGAGCGAAAGAGATAGCTAGCTGTGCCTGTGTGTATGTGGGCTGCGTGAGCGCTCGCGTGTGTATGTGTGTGTGTGTGTGTGTAAAAGTGAAAAAAGCGCAGCTGAGCACGTCATCAGAAGCGTCTCTAGCTGCTGCTGCTGCTGCTGCTTCTGCCTGCTCTTCTCTATTTGCATCTGCCTCTGTCTTCTGCTGTTGCCTCTTCCTCTTTCTCTCTATCTCTGCTTTTGTCTCTGCTGCTTTGTCGCTTTTCCGACTGCACTGCGCCGCCTTCTAACTGCATCTGTGCGACTGCATTTGCATCTCGTTGGCAAACGCGTTGATATATAGACACGTCTCTAGCATAGCTCGACTACACGCGCAGAAAAAGTCTAGCTACTTATAGTTCGAGTATGTCGGCGTTAGCTAACTGAATTGAGCAAGTGTTTATCTATATGAATGAACAGTTTTTCTTTCAATATCATATACTTTTATATATTATATGTTATATATATTATATAATATATTTAGATTATATATCTGTCAATTTGTCTATCTAATATCAATTCCTATGCGGAGACACTGGCCTAGACCTGGGGTTGGACTCTTGAATTGCCCTAAAATTTAAGTAAATTTTGAAATACAAAGTCTGAGAGCTGTCTGACAGATAGGAAACTGAGGATACCGCTAGGAAATAGGCTGCGGCGTTCATATGGTTGTTTGTGGAAAGATCTCTGTCGATTCTTGTTGCTAGGCCTCAGCTGAACCTCAGATAGAACCTGATTAAGAGAGCGAGAGAGCGAGTATACTATGACTACTATATATCTCTTACTATATACTATTATCTCTCTCATATACATTATTAGATTTGAAGTAAGTAACCCTATAACTAATCAGACTTTACATGCCAGAGGAAACATCTCTCAGCAAACTTATGCCGACGACTTTTCAATACTCGGAACATGCCGAACTTGTGGCCTGCGCATTGCCAAGATTTCATTCTATTTAGCATTCAAGTGCTTCGGCCTGCTTGAAATGCAAAACTTTGCGCTCACTTTTGTTTTCTTCGAGTGCAGTGCTGCTGGCTGCCTGCAACTACCCAGCCTCCCGCCGCCCCTCAGCTCGTTGAGCTAGTAGAAAATTCACCTGCAGCGCGAAACGTCATTTAGAAGCAGCCAACGAAATTTCGCTTTTGTTTCAAAAGACGACGAAGCAGCAGCAGCAGATGGAATATGGCTCGTTACAAATTTGGCAAAGTTATTTGTCTGCTCGTCAGGGTAAATGCGGCCAACAACAAAAACTCGGAAAATTTCTCACACTTGGCCCAAAAAAAAATCAAAATACAATCGCTTTAATATCTAGTTGTAAAATAAAGTTATGCAAATTAGTTGCGGGTCACTAAATGCAGCTTAAGATACTTTATAAACCACACACAACACACACACTCATACACACACACCCTCATCTGTGTGTGGTGTGTGGCACACACTGGAGACCCACACAAAACTTTACAATCAGCCAATGCAAAAAGTTAGACAAAAGTTTGGCCATCAAAGTGACATAAAATAAAGAGAATTATTTATATGCATACGTTATATAACTCTATATATATATATATGTTAATACATACTGAGAAAGCCTTTAGAATATTAAATGATTCTTGAATTGAGTTTGTTTAAATAGGCCAAGTGTGTGTGGCTTAAAGCGAGATGAGCCCAAAGCCAAGCGCAGCTGTTTTAGGGTTTGTTTAATTCAGTTGCCTAACCAAAAAACTTACATTTAAGCCATAAATCATATGAAAATAGTTTCGTACATAAGCCCTAACATGAATAGAACAGGTTTCGTGATAGTTTTGAATAGTTTTGAATGTGAAGGCAATTGAAAATGTGAGTTTGGGAGAGGAAGTTCTTTTCTGAGAGGATTTCAGAGGCAGGCTTGACAGAAGCTATAAGCAGATCATCGATGAGTTGAGAAGTCAAGTGTATGTGTCTGTCCATCCGCCTTTTAAGTCTGCGCATGTATCTGTCTGTCTGTTCGTCCATCCGTCCGCCTGTATTTCCCTCCGTCCGTCCATCTGTCTGTCTAGGCTAAAGAGACTACAGACTTCATTTTAAATGCATATTTCCCTTCACATAATCATAAGCATTAGAAGCTGTTAATATTTATCGAGCATAACAAATTTCTATTGTCTATCGATATATTCTTCATTACTATCGATAAGTGGGGATTGGTGTTATATTGATCTATACTATGCGCTTTACAGAACTTCAAGCTTAGTTCTAATCAGTTTCTTGTTAAGTTAGCCTTAGTTCATTAGTACTCTAAAGTAAAGACCGCTTTATGTTTTCCCCAAGTGTATATACATATATATCTACTTGATCAAGGCAAGGCGACAGACAAGCTAACAGCAACAAAAAAAAAACGAAACTCAAATAAGCAACTTTGTTGTTGGCAAAAATATTGAAATTGAGTTTAATTATACGAGCAATTTTCAATGGATTTCATAATAGATCGCATTGGGAAGATCAATGGATAGCATTAGCACAGCTGTTTAATATCGGGTAAAAAAAAAAGAGAGAAGAGAATAATGAAAATAAGGCCAGCAACTGAATAAGTCAATTATTATGAATCAACTAACCGGAAACAGCGAGTGAGAAGGCGGCAAATAGCGAGAGAATACCCATACTAATTATAATTTATTTATATATATATATATATATATATATATATATATATATATATATATATATATATATTTATATAAAAACACTTTGTATACATATATCGAATATATATGCCGAATATGCGTTGCGTTCCTAATAATCAGATCAGAAAACAATTTTCGTATCATATGCAAATGAGCGATTGGCGCGGAAATGGGCATTTTACGCGATGTTTGTCGATGTTTGGGTGTTGAAAATCTCAATTGAGTATCAAGATGTTGCCATATATAAATATAATTTATAATTGTGAAAGCTAACATGTGATATTATTTATGGCCTTGCTCATGTTGCCCTATAAGGCGCAGGGGTTTTTTTTAAGTCCTTATATTGGTATCTCGTTCTATTGCTATTATAAGTCCCACTCTCTCCCCTTCTTTCTTTTCTATATTATATTATCCATCTTTGTTTCCATATCTACCCAACTAGCAATCTATCCACCTATTTATCCATCTATTCACCTATTTAGCCACATATTTATCCTTCCATCTTTCACCCTTCCATCTATCTTTCTCTACATCTATCTTTCCGTCCATTTATACATCTAGTTATCCTCCTACTTATCCTTTGATCTATTTATCTATCTAACTATCTATCCATCTATGTATCTATCCATCTATCCACCTATTTATCCTATTTATCTTTCACCCTTCTTTCTATCTATCTTAATCTATCCTACCTTCTATCTATCTATCTATCTATCTATCTATCTATCTATCTATCCTTCCATCCATTTATACATCTAGTTATCCTCCTACTTATTCTTCCATCTATCTATCCATCTATCCATCTATCCATCCATCTATCCATCCATCTATCCATCCATCTATCTATCCATCTATCTATCCATCTATCCACCAATTTATCCTTCCATCTTTCACCCTTCCATCTATCTATCTTAATCTATCCTACCTGCTATCCTTCCATCTATCAATCCTTCCATCCATTTATCCATATATCCACCTATTTATTCCCCTGCTTATCCTACCATCTATCCAAGCTCTCAAACATCAACCATAACCATCTTTCAATCTGTATCTTTCATATTTGTATTATACATAAATCTCTTCCACTCTACCTATATCTTACTTAGCTTCTATACGAGCCATCGTTCCATTATATACAACTTCTGGTTTTTCTTAGTCATTCTATCTATGATTTTCTGTTGCTAAAATAAACATGACAACTATTAAATAATTGGGTTAGTAGTAATACGGGGTTTTCTCCCCCAGGTCTTATTAATAGATATTAAGTAACGCCTCTATATAATCGTAATACTTTCCCAGAAAATTGCTTTTGCATATTCAAGAAACCAGTTCTGAAAAACGTTTGCTGGAAACACAGTCGAGCGATATACAAAAATGAATCGCTGTGTGATGCAGCGCTATAAAGGTTTTCACTATCTAGAAAACGTATGTACATATATATGGCTACTATATCTCTGTCGTGTGTGCATTCTCTCTCTAAGCTAATCTAATAATCACATTCATATAGAGCCATACGCTGTGCTAATCCCATTGAATATGGCTCTGAAGCATTGTTGAATATTTTCGTCAGGTGGCACTTGCCACAGTTCTCAAACATAGATAGATATATACATATATAACTAGATAACTGTGCATGTGTGTGTGTGCATATCCGCCAGTGGGCAGCGCGATTCGAAACCGTGAAAATATGCAGATAACTAATATTAACTTTTTGTTTGAATGCATGAATGAAGCGTGGCTATAGGTCTCTCTCTCTCTGTGTGTCTAAAGTGGAGCTTCGTTGAATGAATTGAATGGAAAACTCAATGTGTGCCTGTGTGCCTGTTAGCCAGAGAGCAATAATTGGGCCTACAGCTATGCATCTGGCCATAATAAAAGGCCCGCAGTTGGCAGCGGGGGCCAAAATAAAAAGTGGCATCAAAAAAGTTTCGACTGCCCGTGGTCAAAATGCGATCCATAAAAGCCGCACGCACAGTCCCCCCCCGGCTAGAAATATGCTACTCTATATATATACACACAGATATACTATATATATTTCTAAAGTTTTATATATATTGGCAGTCTAAGCCAGGTAGGCGGGCCACGGTCGAGTGGAAATGTAGGGAAAATGACTGAAAATTGAAGTCGGGTCAGTTGGTCGAATCTCTTGGCCAACTTTGCATATGTGGGCAGCGCTGAACGAGTGAAGTTCAGGCGTTTTTTTTTTTTTTTTTTGGCCAGCGACGACTGGGCCAATCCGATTGGAACAGGGCCAACAAGCAGCAAACAGCTGAAAGTCAAAGCTGTGCGAGATTATAGTTTTAAGATACCCTATGGACGTGGTTGGTAAGGTGAGCTGTGACTGGACTAGACTAGGGCATATATATAGAAACCATATGATATAGGTGTGCTATATGCCATACGTAGCGGGAATATCTATAGATCTGAGCTCCGTTTACTCTATACAGATTCTATATGACCCTATATGTTCTATCTTCTATCCTCTATCCTATACCATATACCACATACCATATACCATATCATAATATATCATATATCTTATACCATATATCATAGACCATACACCATATATCACATACCATATCATAATATATCATATATCATAATATATAATGAATATAACTAATATCCTATATCCCATATCCCATCATATCTAATATCACATCATATCCCATTTCCTATTTTCCATATCACATATATCCCATATCCCATTTCCTACATCCCATAGTCTACATCCTAAGTCCTTTATCCTACATCCTTCATCCTCCTCTCCTCCATTTTCCTCGCTCTACAGAGTATCTCTCGGCTGTTCAGGCTCACCAGTGCATAGCACTTGCTTGTTTTTCTTTTCTACGGTATTTTCCATTTTCTGTTCTTTTCTTTTTTTTGGCTTTTGCTTTTGGTTTTTGCTTTTGGCTTTTGCCTTGGGGCCCGCGCCGTCCACAGATTTTCTTTATATGCCATGCATAAGTTTTATGCCATTTTGCGTAGCAGTGCACGACGACTATAACCGAAAACCGTTCCGATAACAGCTCGAAGGCATTTTATTTTTATGGCCAGCAGCAGCAGCATTATCCACCCCCAGCCCCAGCCCCTCCAATAAAGCAACGAACAGCTGGCGACAAAAACTCTTGCGCGTCTCTAACGACAAACGACTTATTTTTTGGCACGAAGCGCAAAGACAACAAAAAAATGTATCTTTTTGGCTCAAAATTAAATGAAAACATATATGCTAAACACACACATATAGCTAGAGCACTTGGTTGTTTGTCTTCTAAAAGAAAAATCTCCTAAAGTAACACAGATTTTGGCGACCAAAGATGCACAAGGCGGGGGCCGAGAGCGGCGCGGAGAGGAACGAAACGGAACGGCATGGGATTGGTATGAAGACAACCGCAGAGCGAAGCGCATTTAATTTTAGATTTATAATGTTACAGGGTGTCGACGCGTCGACGGCAGGTGGCAAAGCCAAAGCCAAAGACAACACAGAAGCAGATTTAAATAAACTTAAGCCTAGCCAAGGAAGGAAGGCAACAGCAGCCCAACGCCCTCCTCTTCACCTGTATTATTTAGGGACTTTGCTAGCCTTGAGTGGCTACACTGGCAGAAAACTGGGTTAGCTTTTAGTGCAGGAGACTAGGATCTATATATTAGAGATCGAAGACCTATATTCTATATATATTATGTACTTCTAAGGTACTGCGAGTTATACAAGCTTAAGCTTAAGGGTAAATTCTGTATGATTTAATCTAAACTGTTCTATAAATCTAGCTAAATTCAGCATCTTGTGGCACATAATGGGGGTTAGCTGTAATTTATATAGTTTTAACTAACTAGTTCCCATAGCATTTTGCTATAATTATCTAGACATTATAGAGAGCTAAGAGCTATACACTATATATGTCCCTGATTTGTAGGGTATTAGCTCAAGCTCAAGCTAAGGCTAAGTTCTGTTAGTTATATAAATCTAGAAAATTCTGAGTCTGAGTAGTACCAACTTTTGACCCAATTTGGCGTATTACGAGGGACCTCAATGTCGATAAAGTTTTACTATCTTACACAGGTAATTTTATCAAAGCTGCTGAACTGTCAAAATTGAATACCTTTTGATTGATTTTGCATATGAAATGGGGAATTTTCTGATTTGAGGTATGACAATGGATATATAGGAACTATAGAGAGCTATATCTCTAAGGGCAGAACTGAAAGGGCTTTGTTGAGGCGTCACAAATGTCAGATATTGAAACGATTTCCTAATGGACTAATGGATTTTAGATTAAAGATAATTGGCTAAGCAAGAGCTGAAGAGATTACTATATATAAGAAAAAATCTTAGATTCTATTAGAAATCTATACTAGAAGTTTACTAAATCCATACGAAAATCTTAAATCAATAGCTGATATTTACTAAATTTATACGAAAATCTTAAACTCTACCAGAAATTTACTAAATGTAAGCACAAATCGAAGCCAAACATGTGGCTGCGCTCTATCTTGATTGTGACATGATTTACCAACTAATTTTCCTATTTTCCATATGCCCAGCCCTGTAATTTCCTAAGAATAGTGACGAGAGGGAACACCCCTTATGTGAGACAGCAGCAATGGCTGTGCCTCTGTCTCCGTCTCTGGCGACATGTTTCCTAGTCAACAAGATTTTCGAATTTCTGTGTTTCTCCACCTCTCCCCCTTCCTCTGCTCCTGCTCTTTAACTTCTGCTTCTTATACTTTCTTTGTCTCTAGGCAATTCTTAACGATTGCTCTCGGCGCGCTCTCGACCATCGCGTGGGTTATTTCACACTTTATGCGACATTTTTGAAATGCAACTAAAAATAAATATATTTTTAGAGCGCATTTTTACCTCAATCTAACGCCGCGGCGACCGCTGCTGCTGCTCCGGCTGCTCCTGCTGCTGCTGCTGCTGTTGTTTGCCTTGATGAAGACTTTTGCTGAAGCCACAAAATTGCTTTAATTTGAAATATGTATATATTTTAGCACCTTTTTCTTATTTTTAACGATTTTTTTCCGTTTGTTTTTCTCTGTTGTAGCGCAACGAAATGAAATAGAAATTTTTAAATTTTTTCTTTAGTTTTAACACAGTTTCAACGAAAACTTTTATGCCAGTAGTGCGTGCGTGCGTGTGCGTGTGTGTGTGTGTTTTGGAGGGCGCTTTGCGTAGGTGGGACCCGAGAGCTCCTAATCTGGCTCGTTTATCAACTCATCAAAGGGCAGTCAAAATGCCAACATGAAAATAAACTCAATTTCTATGCGCGCTGGCTGCATGCGAGCAGCCAGCAGAGAGAGAGTGAGAGAGAGAGAGAGAGAGAGAGAGAGAGAGAGAGAGAGAGCGTGGGTGTAGGAGTCGAGCGTAAAGGACGCAGCTCTTCCAAGCGTAAGGGCCCTAATGTACACCAGCTTGTCTATGTGTGTGTGTGTGTCTGGCGTACAGTGAAATCGCTTTAAAGCGAATGTCGATTGAAGATTACGAGATTAAAGATTGCAGATTTGTCACGAGCAGAGGAAATTGTACGCGTGAAAATCAAAATTTGTTACCCAGCGACCTTGACTAGATTTTAATTTCGCTGGCAAATAATAAATAGTCCCCAAGGATGCGCGCCAGCCCTAATCGGCGAGGAGCCTGCACTGCGTTGTTGTTTATGGGGGAGGACAACAACTACGTTACGTATACGCAACGTGTGCAAATGGCATACACAAGGGACGTACGTGATGAGAGAGAGAGAGAGAGGGAGAGGGAGAGGGAGTGAGTGAGGGGTAGACACAGTGTGTACAGAGAGTTGGTGGAGTAGGAAGAGCAGCGAAGAGAGCGCAACGTCGATGACTATTTGCAGTGTCCAAAGGGGGTGAGGGGTGAGAGGGGGCTGGCTGCTGGCCCTTAGCTGGGTATACACAAAAATTGTTTCAATTCTGTGCGACAGCCACAGCAACAACAACAACAACAACACGAAATTTTTGTGTGTCACGCATTAAAATACGCTCCTGTTGGCCACGCCACTGGCCACAGCTACATAGTTGTTGTTGTTGTTGTTGTTGTTGTTGCTGTTGTGGTGCCGTAATTTTATTTTATTCCGCTGAAAAATCGCCAACAGCCGCAACTGCAACAACAACAACAACAACAACCAACAGCAAAGCTAGAGAACCAAATTCAAGTAGGTTCACACACAACTCGCTAGCACTGTATGCGTGTGTGTGAGTGTATGTGTGTATGTGTATGTGTTAGCTCTGCCCGTTGATTTCTGTTTTTGTCGCTCGCCTGGGCCGAAATAGTAATTTTTTTTTATTTTTATTTAGTATGCTTGTTCTTATGGCTGTTGTTGTTGCTGTTGTTGTTGCTGTCGTTGACTTTTCGTCTGGCCTGTGCCTGGGGTCTGTGTGGCTAATGCTTTAACAAAAAAAAATTATTTTTTATGGCTTTTTTGGCGAAAAAAACGCAGTTTATATTTTTAAACACGACGCTGGTGTGGTAACTGTTGTTGCAGCACAGAACGCACGAAAACTGGCACAAACACACACACACACACACATATACATTCACGCATACACACACACACACAAGCATGCACGCTAAAATGTCGTCTAACGTACGAGCTGCTGCTGCTGCTGCTGCTGCGGCGACTGCGACGCTGACGTACGCGTAGTAGTTTAGCTCGCTTTTCGTATAGTTGGAACAAATCAAAATAACGTGAAAAACGTTGCGACTGCGAGACTTGGCGACGGCTAAATGACGACGGCGATAGTGTGTGCGCGCGTGTGTGTGTGTGGCAGAAGCAGAAGTGTTGCAATCACGACGGTAGAACAACGACTCAGCCAGCACACGAGCGCAGCTAAGCAAACGACCAACTGGGCCCCCACAAAGCAGCAGCGGCAGCGGCAGCGGCGTCAGCTGCGACAGCGACAGCGACGCCAGCAGCGATGTACGTTCGTTTAGCATTCGGCTGGCATTCGGCTGGATTGGCTGTCATGCTCGTTTGTTGTTCGCCTTTTGTGCGCTCTTGCGCTCTCTTTCCTTTTGGCGCTCTTTCTTTTTAGTCTTTTTTGTTTTCTAACGTAACGAGGGATGCACTGCACGTGCATGTGCGTGTCTGTGTGTGTTTGTGTGTGTGTGTGAAAAAGATTACAATAAACACATTTTAGCGATATTACATATTTGGCCTATTTATTAAGCAGCAGCAGCGGCAGCAACAACAAACGCTCGCTGCCCCCACACTCTTGCGCTCACTCTCTCTCTCTCTTTAGTCGCATGCGATTAGAGTTGTTGTTGACGCGGGCTGCGACGCTGACGTACGTGCGCGCCATGGCTGGCCAAGCAAACACAGTTATGTTTGCCGCTGCTGCGTGCGTTCAGTTTTTTCAGTTTTTTGATTCTTTGCTTATTGTGCAATGAGCCATGGCGACTTAATTGCTTTTCGTTTGGGCTTTTGGCTTCTACAACAGCAGCAACAACAACAACAAATGTCAGTTTTATTTTCTCTTTGCGCTACGCTGCACTTCAAATGCTTATTGTATTTGTTGCTGCTGCTGCTACCGTCTCTGCCGCCGCCGCCGCTGCTGCTGCTGTCGTTCTATCTGTCATGGCGGAGGCGCATAAATAACGGCGCTGATAAAAACTGGGCGAAGGGCGTGCACACACAAACGTATGCACGTAATTATGGCCAGCGCGCTTTTATCAACTTTACGTAGTTTTTTTTCTGTAAAGCTGCTGATTACATAAGCACTGAAAATCTGCTTGGGAACGGCAGCTGAGCTGAATGGAGGTGAGTGTGCACGTGTGTGTGTGTGTGTGTGTGTGAAGTTGGAAAATTTGAATGTTTCAGCATACACAGAGAGAGCGAGAAAAACAATCATGATAATTAAATTGAGTTCACTGATGCGTATACTTAACATTAAACTCAAAAGCAGCGTCAACAGCAGCAGCAGCAGCAGAGCGCGCAACAAAAGCTTCCTGCTGCTGCTGCTGCTGCTGCCTTAAAAAAACAGTTTTTAAATTATAAAAAGAACCTTCAAACTGACAGAGCGAAGGCATCGCTATTTGCGTGGGGGCTGCCTGGGTGGGTGGGCGCTCTTTCATTGGCAACAACAAAAATTATATAGGTTAACATTTTGCTTGTATCCCGCAAGAGCGGCAGAGAGCGACATGCAAATGTGTCGGCTGCACACACACACACACACACACACATGTATATACCCCCTCTCTCTCTCACTCACAAGCCATTTGTAATCACAAAAAAAATCAAAGCCACTTTGCGCTCTTAAGTGCAAAAATCAGCCAACCCCAAAGCGGCAGCGGCGGCAGCAGTGCGCTCTTCGGCTCGCTCTCTTCAGCCGAAGAGCGAGAGAGAGCGGCAAGCATTGCCATGTGCGTGGGCGAAACACACACACACACAGGAAACAGTTCCTAGTTGAACTAGTAAACCAGCAACCTTAAATAGAGCAAACGTCGTCGTGCGTGCATGTGTATGTTTGTACGCGTGTGTGTGTGTGTGTGTTGTTATATGCCTCTCTCCCTTGCTCTAGCTCCCTCTTTTGCCTGCCAGCACGAGCACACTAGCCTGTTCACTCTTCCTGGTTGTTTATTATTGGGCAAGAAGGGTATCGTGTAGGTATGTGTGTGTGTGTGTGAGTAACAGTGGGAACTAAGTGAAATGTATTTAATCAACTTGAGTAAGAGAAAGAAAGCAAATAAAATATGTTTGTTAAGGTAAATTCTAGAAGTTCTAGAAAAAGTGAAATAAAATATATACCAATAATTTAAATTAGATGAAAATAATATTAGAATAATTAATAATATATATATTATTATAATAATATGTGAATAAATATTTAAATATATATTTTTCACATTGTAGAGCATCTCTTAGTCGCCTAGTCTTTCATTTTGAATTTCGCCTAGTCGACAAAAAAAAAAACAAATTCAGTTCTAAAGAATAAATCACAAATCAGAGCGACGAGCCTAACCTAGACGAAATCCCAAACGGGCCACGCCTCCCCTGCCGCTGCTGTCGCTCTCTAGCGGCGAGCACTGTTAAATGGACCGCGAAATGTAAGCGGCGCGTATCATGTGAAAGACGTTTTAATGGGTCAGCAGCCAAGAGCAGCGGCGGCAGCAGAGTCTAGTCTGGGCAGAGCCGACCTTAAAACGCATTAGCAACAGTCGGATAAATTGTAATAATTTTATTAGCAAACATGAAAAGCGGACACCGGGCGCCTGCCTAACTGGCCAGTTAGTTAAGTGTTTCGAAAGGTGCTCGCCGCGGCAGCCAGCAGTTTAGAAGTTCACGAAGTCCATTAAGAGTGGGAGAGTGAGCGAGAGAGAGAGACGTGACAAGTGCAGGCGCGCTCAAGGTAAATGCGTCGCAGCCTCAGTCGGCGTCGACGCGTCCGCTACAATGCAAGATCAACCGAGCCGACTGGCCGAAAAAAACGAGCGAGTTAACGAAGAGCGAAGAGAGAGGGACCGGGTGAGGGAGAGAGCGCAAGAGCAAAGCAGAGCGCGAGCGAGAGCGCAAGCAAAATGTCAAGCATAAGAAAAACCACGCGCGAATGACAATCAGACAGCAGCACACAGGCACACACACATGCACAGAAATACCAACACAGATGCTGTTGGATGGTCTAACGTCAAGTGTTGACTAATACCCGTTTTAGCCAGCAGAGTCTTGGAGCCAAAGCTAAAGAACCTTTCCCACTCTCCCATACATACTGACACACTGACCCAATTCCCGGTTTCGATTTTCTGGTTTTTCTTACAAATACACGTTTTCCGCTGCATGCACACACACATACATACATACATACGTATACAGTGTGCGTGCTGGAAAAACGAGTTGCATGCATAGAATTTTCGCCAAAACAACCAATTGCATTATTCCCAAAAAAAAAAAAAAAAAAAAAAAAATGGTAAAAAAAAATAAAATAAGAAAGCAAAATGATTGCTTGCTCTTTCCCCCTTTCTTTGGTGAGCCCACACTTACCGTTACGTTACGTCTTGTTGCTTGAAGCGAGATTCTTGTTGCCGTTGCATTCGCACGCACACAAACGCTATGCCAGAGGGAGGACGCGTCTTTTGCTACGTAGAGTTTGGGTACGTTTAGATTCTCTCTCTCTCTCCTTTTGGGTTTCTACTTCTTTTTAATTTTTTTTTTCGCGTAAGAAAACGATTTCGAACTTTGACGGATGCGCGACGATGGTTAACGGTTAACGTTGTATTGTTGTTGTTGTAGTAGTAGTAATAGCAATAGTGGCTGTTGTTGTTGACGATGATGTTAATTGGTGGTTTTCGAGCGTGTTTGTTGTTGTTGTTTTGTCTTATGTTGCGTTCCGATTTGAAGTTGAAATTACACTATTTTATTTTTATTTTTATACTACTAGAGATCTTACTTCCTACGAATCACAATTACAAGTGAATATGAGAGCAGCTCAAAAAATAACGAAAGCATTTCACATCCAAATGAAGTTCTAAGCACCGACTACTGTATGTCCTCCAACAGCAACAATAATAATAACAAAACACCTAACAACACACACTAGTCTAAGCGCGCCTCAAAACATACATACGTACATACGTATTTCACATATACAGTATGCTTGTGTGTGTATGTGTTTTCTAGTTGCAGCAGCACATGCACCGCGCGTCGCCTATAAAAAAACGTTACAGTTATCAATGCAACGCACACATGCAAGCACTTTTCCGCACCGAAATTTTCATGTGACGTAACAAATTTGTTGGCTTATCTTCAATCGAATTGAATTTGACTAATTCCTCGAACTGGCCAACGGGTTGGCTTCGCTGCTGTCTAACGGTGATTTTCAATTCAAAAATTCTGCCTAAAAATACGAATACGCAGCCGACACACACGACACGGCACAGCACGGAATTATTTTTAACGTAAATAATGATTTGGTTGCTAGTGTTGTGGGTTGTACAGCGGTCTGCGCGAGTGTTGGTCAACAGTAACAGATGTTGATGCGCGCTGTTAGAGCGCTTAGCAGAGAGAGATTGCACGTTTACAGCATGTGCATTTAATGTGAGGGAATGCCAGCTTAAATTAGTCTAAATAAATTCTTTATATTGTAAATTTAATTTTGTATATTTAAATAATATTTTAAGACGTTTTATTTACTGTCTGCCATACATAATTGAAGCATATTCGCGCCTGCACAATTGGGATGTTAAATAAGAGCGGGCAAACAGCTGACAGCTGTTGCTTTGCTTGTTTTCTGTTAACATGCAGGTCTGTGCTGCTGCGCTTTTAGCAGTAAAACAGCTAGCTCTGGCAGCAGGTTAGCGTGAGTTATCTGATAGAAATATTTATTAGATTAGAAATAAAATCTGACAATAATCTATATATATATATAAATATATTTGTTATGACTTGTTAAAACTATAGGGAAATCAATATAAAATAAAAATATATAACCATTCAACTCGCTATTTATTTAGCCGCAAGCTAGCCAAACTGTCAACGCTGTTGCAGTTCTGGCAGTTATGCAACTGTTAAAGCGCGCACTGCATATCTTTGTGATCAGCTCAAACTTATGAATTACGAATAAAAATTTCATGCAATAAATATGTATATATATATATATAGTTTTTTTTGTCGACAAATGCTTTTCATATATTTTTTGAAAACATTTTTTTCGAACCTATTTTCTTTAATTGTGCAAATGCAAAATCAAATGTAAAATGTTAAGTAACAGCAGCGCTGTTAACCGAACAGCTGTTTGCGAGCCGCCACAAAGCCAGCAACAGAAGAAGAAAGAAAACAACGCAATTGGCAAAAGTTTAAGAGAACGCTTACAAATGCTTTAACTGTGCGCGATAAAGATTTCCAATAAATATGTCGCTGGTGGATCATGACTCATGGTATGCGTGTGAAGTACTTGATTTATATATATATGTACATTTGTTATTTGTATATCGGTGGCCCACGCAGGGACATCGAGTATGAGGGCTGCGAACGCTTGCGACATCAGCTGCTTGGCCTGCTGCATAAGCGCAGGCAGCTGGGCGACTCCGCCGCTACGCCGGAATATGCAAAGCTAACGAACAGCATCGATGCGAGTCGCGAGCAGCTGGTCAAGGATGTAAAACATCTGAAGGTCGTGCTGGATAATGCCATCACCTGGGAATCGTGTCCGGAGCATGAGCTGCAGCAGCGTCGTATCAGCTACGACAAGCTCAATTCGGACTTGCGCAGCATCGATGCCACAATCAACAGCAACAGCGCCCGGCCCTCGACCAGCTCGACCTCAGTCTGGCAGCAAATGGGCACAACGGCCGCCATTGCGCCGCCCACAGATGTGGCCAGTCTGCAGCTGACGCAGGCGGCGATCCTCGAGGAGCAGGACCGGGGCTTGGAGGTCTTGTCGGCAACCATTTCCCGACAGCGCCAGCTGGCCACCCGGGTCTACGACGAGGTAGACGACCAGCACAACATACTGGACAATCTGGCGAACACAATGGACCGTGTGGAGGCGGGCGTGCAGCGTGAGACACGCACCATTGGCCAGGTGTCCCGCAAGGACAGCACCTGGGGCTATTGGCTGGTCATCATATCGCTCTTCGTGGCCATTCTCATTGTGGTGTTTATCTAGGAAGCAGGCTATATCTATGTATATCAGATATATCTATATATCGAATATATCTGAAATCCATTTTGTATGCCTATAAAGCATTTGCTAAGATGTTTGTGGGATGCGTGCATATATATATGCTATATATACTATATGTATATTAAATATTGTTCAAATGCCTTTGCAGCGTGCATTATATATATTGTATTATTCATATATATTTGTATATATATAAATTATTTAAGTTTATATCAATCATGTTTAGCTTTCAAGTCAATTTTTTGTTGAATCTGTAAGGCATATACATATATTATATATATTGCTGATCTGTAACTGCATTATAGTTTATAGTCCGTCTGCTCGTTAGACTAAACACTTAAAGCTTTGCCTACATATCAAAGTTAGTCAAGTTTTATGGTAATCTAATTAGTCAAAAATGTTATTTTTTTTTTTCTAAATTTTGTATTTTTGAGTATCTTAATAATTTAACTGTTGCTTCCATTCCAAAGCTATATCAAGTGCCTAAAATATATATATATTTATATTTATATATATCAGATCTTATATAAATTTTGATATTTTTCAAAAATATCTTTCCGAATTGCAATCTCAATATCAAATTAAACTCAAATAAAAACATCAGCCAATATATATCAAATGTCTGATAAAGCAGAACTATTTTAGAGAAAGATTGTTCTAATATATAGGCATAAATCAATTTTTTGAATGAGCTCTAGAAAATATATATTAATATTGGATTTTGTTTTCCTTAAAAGTCGAACTATATATATATGTAAAATATAGAAACATATAATATATATAATCATACAATTTCCATAGCTGCTGCAAAGGCATTTTTGAATTCGGAAAATTCCGAATTTAGAAAAATTTTAACTATGTTTATATATAACAAATAAAATATATTATGAAAAGTTATTTAATAAATATAAAAAACAGAAACTTTAATAATATAGGATATATTTATATATATATTTATTCAATTTATATATTTTAATTATATATGGAAATGATCCACATACTTCAGCATAGCTAGATGATATAGGAAATATATATATTATGTAGTATAATATATATGCGTGACATATGATATATCCATATATATAAACCACACTTAAAACAAACTCAACTTTTCGATATCGTGAATGACAACACAGTTTTATTTCGTTATATGTCTCTGCGGGCAGGTTAGATTTTAAATTACATTTCTTTAGGTTTTTTTTTTAGAAGATAAACTACTTAAGCCAAGTCGGAAGCGTAGGGCACGTTGGCCAGGTTGCCGATGGCACCGACCGAGAGCTTGGAGCCCGCCACCTTTTTGGCCGCCGCCTGCACCTGCTGCACTGAGACGCCATCGATGGCAGCCACCAGAGCGTCAGCCTCGAGAACAGCACGGGTCGTGGCTGCCTGGCGAGCGATTTGCTTGATCAGTTCACCGTCGGACGAGTAGTTGGCGAGGGCGCGTGCCTTCAGCAACGCCTTGCCGCGTGCGACATCCTTGTCGGACACCGAGCCGGATTTCAGGGCGCGCACCAGGAACTCAACAGCTTTGCCAATATTTTTGCTGTCGGAGGAGACGACGAAGCCAAAGAGGCCAGCATCCAAATAGTTCTTGTTGATGGCCTGCACTGAGGCGACCACATCTGCGCTGCTGACAGCCTCGCCAAAGGCGCCGGCAGACTTGCCGTACTTGGTGGCGGCACCGCCGCCCAATGCCTGCCTCAGGATGGCAAAGGCCAGGAACTCATTCTGGTTGCTGGCCACACCGCCCTCGCCGACAACAGCGACCACAGCGCTATTTCCGGCCGTGTCCTTGCGCGCATCGCCGCCGTAGTAGCTGTTGCTGCTCTTCGAGGCGCCGCCGCCGCTGGGGAAATGCAAGTTCTGGGCAAAGCCAGAGAGCAGATTGTTCTCCACACCGACGCCGACAACGGCAGCAGAGCTGGGATCGTAGTTGCTGGCCACAAAGTGGAGCAAGCTCTCGCTCGAGATGTTGCCCAGCTGGAAACGTGGGATGTAAATGGAGTTGCCCAAGCCGCTGCGGAAGGCGGCCTTGTGTGCCAGCTCAATGGCGCGCTCCTGCAAGAGAGGGGTTATCAGAAAATGGATGACATACACAGTTATATCTAAATACCGTCTTTGAGACCGAGTCCAGTTGGTCGCGCAAGGTCTTGGCGTTGTCCTTAATCTCCCAGGGCTTGAAAGCGGGCTGCAGCAGATCCTGCAGGTAGCACAGGCCGGTCTCAATGTTGTCGGCAGTGGTCTCCACGGTGTAGCCGATGAATTCACGATCGCCCCAGCTGGTCAAGCTGCCGCCCACCTGCTGGATGTTTCGTGTGATGGCAAAGGCTGAGGATCTCTCGGTGCTCAAGTTGCCAGCCAGACGGAGCATGTGCGAGGCGCCCAGCGTATCGTACGACTCGTAGCGTGAGCCGGCACTGTGAATTACGTTTATTTACCATAACATACTCTCAGCCTTCTTTGTGGTAGGCGTGGCACTTACCGCAGCACGATGGAGACACGAGAGACGGGCACAGAGGCCTCAGCTGTGGCCACCACCAGCTTGTTCTCCAGCACGTTGACGCTGACGGGCGAGGCGTCGCCGACGAGCCGTGGGCAGGCCGCATAACCGCGTTTCTACCATAAACAATACTAAATTATAAACTTTTCGATTTACGTAACACGAAAGGCAAAAGCAGAATTTTGCATCGATTGCGATTTGTTGGTTAAGTGCAACGGCTCACATAATGCATACAACTTACGACAATTGAGCGCAACAAAGGCGTCTTGCTAGCGTTGCAGGCCATTGCTATGTTTTCTTTTTAGACTTATTTAACAAATTTCAATAACAATAAATCGCAGCGAGCGAGCGACTATTTTTTTCCACCCGTTCGTTCCCACAAGTTAGTGATGTGCGGCACCTGAAGGCTATCGATTTTTTACTTGACACATTGCAACGATGACTATCGATTAATTTATGGGCAACGATAGTTAGAGATGGTCACATTTATATTAAAGGAATTTTGTTTTATTTTCGTTATTTTAATTACAAAATTTTCGGGGCACTTAAACTATCATTTCCAAGTCGCGCGCATAGCTGAGCACCTGCTCGGCCAGCTCCTCCGAGGGCAGCAGTTCCTTGGGCTTAATGCTGCGATCGGTAAAACTGTAATTTCCATTGCTTTCCAATTTCCATTGACGTTTCTCGCCGAACGCTTTAATCTCATCCGGCACGCGTAGATTCAGGCGCTTGGCAGCATCCTTGGCCGAGATCTTCTCGTAGGACATCTCAATGCAGGCGCCAATCTCGTCGCGCACCGTCTCCACCAACAAATCCATGAAATAGTTGTAGACCTCGGCAGGCATCGAGGACTTCGCCTGGAAGATCTTATTGTAGCGTCCTTCCATGATATATTGCTCCAGTGCCAGAATGGGACGTATGTACTGATTGTGCTGTATAATGTCCACAGACAGCAATTCCAGCTCGGTATGGAAGTCGGACACCCGATTACCGGACAGCAGGTAGAGCAGGTTCAGTCCCAGCAATTTGTATTTGCTGTCGGATTCGCCAATGATTTTGGCATAATCGTAATAGTAGCACTTCAGCTGTGACATGTAGCGCTCGAAGGCGAGCAGATCCTTGCTCAGCACACTATTCTCCACGGCGATCTCCAGCACGGAGCGTGCCAGGAGGAGCTGCTTCTTAGAGTTCTGGGCATCGCCGCCGTCTGTGGGCAGAAATTGCATTTTGACCAAAGCCACTTTGAGCTGCTCCAGCAGCTGGAGGCATCGTGGTGTATTTGGTGGTCGCTTGGTCCATTCACCGCACAGTTCCTTGTACAACGACTCCACTGTAGCCATTTTTCTTGATTATTTTTGTATAATTATTCGAAACAAAACACGGAATTGCGAGCTGAGAATGATTTTCGCTTTTGCTCTGCTTCTTCAGCTTTATTGCCATTCACAGGGAGAGCAGTTGCGATATGGCAGCTCGGCCATCATATCGATATGTACCACGATATATCGATTAAGTTAATCGCTTCCATTTCGAATTTTCACAGTAAATTCAATTAAAACTCCGTACAACAATTGATTTAAAGATGTCCGACGAGCAAGTTATTTGGGAGGATAGCCTCCTGATCAAAGCTTACGATGACTCCATCAACTTGGCACGTGAAACGCTGGCACGCCGCATTGCCGATTCGACGAACACGCGTGAGCCAAATGGAGCCGAGAAAAACGAAGCTTCGACTTCAGATCTCGATATGGAGCCCCAGGAAGATGGGGAGGAGCAGGAGCAGGTATTCAAAGTTGGAGACTTTGCACGTGCCACATTCACTGATGGACTGGACTACGAGGGCACAGTGATGTCCATCAATGAGGCTTCGGGCACCTGCGTGCTGCGCTATGTGGGCTATGAAAACGAGCAGGAGGTGCTCCTGGCTGATCTGTTGCCCAGCTGGGGCAGCAAGGCGCGTCGCGAACAAATACTCGAGGCCAAGCGAGCAGAGGTCGAGGAGGCTCAGCCCTCGCAGCGCGCCAAGACGGCCAAGAAGTCGAGCTCGAAGAACAAGCCCTTGACGAGTGGCCGCCTGGCTGGGCCTTCACCTGGCCTGGTGATGCCGCCAATGCCACTTGTGCCGCCCATGTTTACGCCCGCTGGCGCTACGGACGGTGAGCCAGAGCAGGACTTTGTGGCCATGTTGACGGCTTGGTACATGTCTGGCTACTATACAGGGCTCTATCAGGGCAGGAAGGAGACCAGCACAAAGAAGAAAACTCCCAAGAAGTAATTACATATATAAACTGAAAGACTCTGTTAGTAGGCAATAAGAATAAATATATTGAATTAAGTAAAAATTGCGAAATTTCAATCAACTTGCATTTATCGATCTTTTATCGTAGCGTGGCTGCCACCTTACCAAATTGTTATGTACCAGGAAGTGCGCGAAAATGTACCAAATAAATCGAATTGGTACAAGTGTGCCATGAACACAAGGAAAACTTAAAAGAATGTTATTTTTAGAATATCTCCATTATTAATATGGTTGACATTTAATAATTCCACTATTTAGAATTTAAGTATTTGCTTAAATTTGAACTTAACAGCAACACCTAAATATTGTACCAATTGTGGTACATTTGTACATCGTGCTGTCAGTCTCAGCATCCTTGATTTGGGGCAACCAGAGCTTGTGCTGTCGATAACTTATCGCTTTCAATAGTTCACTTCATCGCTGGCAGTCAAACAAGCAAGATGAGTGCTCGTCGTCTGCGTAAGATTTTCAAAATTATTTTAGAAATAGAAAAAATAAAATAGAAATAATGTGATTTTTGCAGCAAGTGATCGGCTAGTGTACTGCGGCCAAGGCTATCAGCCAATTGCGGTGCAGTACAGTGCTGCGCGCAGGTATTACAAGACCAAAAACTATGAAAGCAGCCCCGGCTTGAACTGGATTGAAATTTGGGTGCATCACGAAAACGTGCTCAATTTCACCACAAGTGCCAAGGAGGTGATATTGAACGGACTCTTCGAAGCTGTCGAGGGTGAACAATTCTTTCCCGTTAGCTATGAGGTGAGCTGAAATTTTTTTTTTTTTTTTTTTTTTGAAATCTTTTGCTGATTCAGCTCTGGGGCTTTGCAGGTTGGGACCACTGTGGACAGCTTTTTGGTGCGCGCCTGTAAGCCGGCTCTGGACAAGCTCTTTAAGCGCAACTTGACCATTCGCGTCTCCACGGGCACAGTGCTGCCACTGACCGCGTGGTTCAACGTGGCCGAACATAACAGGAATCAAATTTCGCCACCTTTCGTCATATCTCAGGTGAAATATATATAGTAAATATATATATATGGATTATAGTAAATATATATATATTGCTGCAGGTGACCGATCGTCTCTTGGATCAGCTGGTATCGCACAATGGCGTGGAGCACGTCTTGAATCTCAGCAACTTTAGGGCTAATCCCTATTTCAAGTATTTCGAGGTGCGCCTGACCAACTCGGGCACCTTCCACCTGGTCTGCTCGACCATAAGCAACAACGACGACCGTCGCCGTGCCATAAAAGGCTTCAACTTGGCCAACAATCAGCTCACCGATCTGGCGCCCATGCGCATCTTTGGCGATGTGGACTACGAATTGCTGGATATAACAGGAAATCAAGTGGGTCGCCAGATATATATACGTGTAAGATATATATATGTAATTTTGGTCAATTGCAGCTGGGTTCCGCTAAGCGCCTTTGCAGCGATCTGCAGCGCTTCAGAGCTAAGCAGATCTGGTTGGGCAATAATCCTTTGACAAAGTCGCCCAAATATCCCGATAGCCTAAAGCCTTTGGTTGAAAATTTTAATAGCGTGGTAAGATCTTGATATATACAATATATATATATATATATATATACATATACTACTCAATCTATTCCTAGGACGGCGTGCCCTTCGATAAGCTGTACAAGCTCTATACGCCACTCAACTATGAGATTGACGTGGACTGCGATGGGATGTTGATCGATTGGACCAATAAGTCCAAGCTGGCGCAGTTCAAGGGCAGCCAGGATTGGCATGCATTCTTGGTGGGATATATGAGAGATATACTAGAAAACTGAATTATACTAAACCATATGCCCATAGATACCCGATTTGAAGCATGAGTTCAACCAGGAGGATCTATTCAACTATTTCTTTATTATGGTTTCGCCGGAGTTGAGTGAATTTTATCCTTGCTACTACAAGGTGGGCTCTCTAAGCATATCGTAGATATCTTAAGCTATACCTATCCTATATATATATTCCATCCTCTCCACTCTTTCAGTTTGAGTCCGGCGAGCATCGTTTTCTCGTGCGCGACTGCTTCGATCAGATTGAGCACATGGTCAACGATTGCAAGCTGCAAATGAAGATTCCTCAACTCGTGGCAGGTCACGAGCAGCAGCAGGAGTTCAGCTATCAACGCTCCATATCCTTTTATCTGCGCATGAACGTGAGCAGCGTTAAGGAGGGGCATGTGGACCCGAAGCAGTGCATTGAGCAGGCCTTGCAGCAGCGCTTCAATCCCATCAATCGTGTCCTGAATCTGGAGCAATTCCAGAAAGCGGAACCCCTGGAGAAGGTGATCGTTGCCCTCTGCTCGCCGCGCATCCTCAGCAGCATTCTGCGCATGGCCTCGCGGAAATTTGTGGGAAACTGCATCGAGTTGCGCTTGTGCAACAACAAGATTTTGGGGCTCAACAACTTGCGCACGTTGTCCTTGATGAACGGGCTGCAGGCCTTGGATCTGGACCAGAATTGGATCTACGAGCTGTCGCAGTTGGGCACTCTAAGCGAGATTCCTTTGAAATCCTTGCGCTTGCACGGCAATCCGCTGTGCAAGAAATACAGCCTGCCCGGCGAGTATGTGCGCGCCGTGAAGGAGATATGTCCGGGTCTAGTGCGACTGGACGATATAGATCTGAGCACAAAGCCCGGACTGACTCCCCAGAAGGACTTCCTCTGCAATCCGGCTGCCTATGAGCTGGTGAGCGAACTCTTCTTGACTCCCTTTTTGCGTGAATTCGAGAAGTCCGACAAGCGCATCGATCTCACGCGCTTCTACTCAAGCGAATCCGTCTTCACGCTGACCTGCAGCTACGACGTGCGTCGCGCTCATCACTTTAAGCCGACGCAGGAGCTCGCCAAGCGGATCAACAAATACAATTACTTTAGCCGTAATTTGCTCAAGAACTCGCAGGACACTTGCCGCGTCCACGTGGGTGAGCACGACATAATGATGGTGCTGATGCAGCTGCCGGACGTGAAGCACGACATGATCTCGCTCCAAACGGACGTGATGCACTACGACGAGCGCTTGGCCGTCATCTATGTGAACGGCGTGCTGCGCGACGAGCCAGACCTGCTGCTGGCCTTCAGCAGGCAGTTCGTGCTCAAGGTGGAGGAGACTGGATTGGTGAGTGATGGGCATAGATTGCTGCAAGAGTCACCTAACTCTCTTTCTCCTTTTGCAGGGTGTGGGCAAGGGCGCCAAGCGCATGCGCATCGTCAACGAACGCTTCAACATTATGAATCCTTCGGCCAAGCAGCTGCGTGATGCCTTCAAGTTTATGGAGCCGTCCACTGTACAGCCATGGACCAAAGTTAAAGCAGAGAAAGACTCTGTGGTTATCAAGGAGCATAAGCTGCACATATTCCAGGAGGTGACCGGACTGCGTCCCAAGTGGTGTACACGCATCCTGCAGGAGGAGGCCAACTGGAGCTTCCAAAAGGCACTCGAGCGATTCCTCCAAATGGACACCAACAACGAGCTGCCTGACGAGGCGTTCGCTTAAAAGATTGAAAATCTTAATTCAATAACAAATTTTTATCAGCATTTGTGACGCAGGCGGACGAACCTCGAGTGGCTCGATTAACTTGAAATTACCAGAAACCGTGACAAAATCAACAATTACGCAGGCCAACCAAACGGCTTCTTTTGTCGCACTCGAGTGCTTGCAAATCAAATACCTGTTGCCAAAAATAATCTCTGTGATTAATTGTAAGACCTTTAAACACTGCTAATGCCTTAGCTTATCAGCTTTATAACATATATATATATAGTATTTTTCCTTTAATTTGTTGTATATTATCATTATCAGTGTCATTATGTCAATCAAGGATCTAGACAAGCTATGATATGTCTCCCTTATCGGTTTACCTGCACTCGCTCTGATTCTGCTGCTCGCGCTCTTTGCGCTGCTGCTCTCACTCTCTTTGCTGCTACTTGAAGCTTGCAGCGCTGCTTACGCTCTGCAGGGGTGCTCTAGTGATGTTTATGCTCTGCTGCTGCTGCTCTACTGCTTGCTCTCCTATTGGTATTCATGCTCTGCTCAATTGATGCTGCTGCTACTGCTCTAGTGCAGTTTTTGCTGTGCTGCATGGTTTGCTCTTGATGCTGCTACCTGCTCTGCTGCCCTAGTGCAGTTTGTGCTCTCTGCACTGCATCGCTGCTCTGCTGCTGCTGCTGCATATTGAACTGTCGCTGCTGCCCAGCTCTGCTCTGAGCTGCGTCGCTGCTTGCTGCGCTCTAGCTACTCACTGACTTCTCTGCCGCCACCTGCAGCGCTCTCACGCGTCGCGTCGCTATAAACGCTCGTGCTTTGCGCTCTTTCGTTTCAGTTTCATTTGAGACGCGTTCGTGTGCGGTTCAGTTGCGTTACGTTACGTTGCGCTGTGCCCGTTTGACTGTTTACCCGTTTTGTGTGAAACGGTTGATAAATTCATTGCGCGCTGCCTCCGAGTGCATTTCAAATATTCATATAGGTCTGTCACACTTAATGAATTTATTAATTAATAATAACAAAATATAATTGCTGAATGCACAAGTGTCTCAAAACGAAAAGAGCCGAAACCAAAGTCAAATATCATTTGTTTATGTGCTAGAAAACCTGTTTCTGCCGTCTATTATTAATAATCGTCTAATATTAGTTATATAAAAATCTCGATACGCCTTAGAGTCTCTCGCATTGACACGACATTTCATTTGACTAACAACAGCAACAACAACAACAATGAAAACATTATAATTTTTGTTGTTTTTTTGTTCTCTCTTTTTTGATGAGCTCAACAGAATGCTTAGCCGAATTCCCGGCTAATTTTCTCGTGAGCCACCTTTTTGCATATGAATGAAAAATCGCTGAAATTTGATTTAGGAGGCGGGCTTGAGGGGGAGGCGAGGGGAGTGGGGCTGGGCTACATTAATCAAGTTTTTGGGAACATTTTGTTTTGGTTTCTTGTGTTTTTCTTCGGGTTTCTACAGCCACGCAGCGTGTGACTTTTTACCCTAGCCGAAAGTATTTCAACTATGCCGTAAAATATGTAAAATATTTGGAAGTTTTTTGAGAGTTTGTAATTATATATATTTGGCAGCTGATGGTAAACTAGGTTGAGTTGAACTAGTTCTATTACTAATTCTAATGTAGTCAAAGTGATTAAGTAGAGAGTTAGAGGAGAAAGTAAAGCTTTAAAAAATATTTAAAAATATTTAAAAATTTATATTAAACTTATTTGAAATCTTTTATGGAATGAAGGCTTTTAGAGGTTTTTTATTTATATAAAAATATAATTTATATTATTTTATTAGACAATATATTTCAAATGATTTCAAAGAATGAAGGCTCATAGAGCTTTTATTTATTCAATTTTTATTTAATATATTTTTTAATATATTTTTTACTATATATACTAGAGTTGCGATCGGGAGGGAAATTGCTGCCCGTCCCGAAATCAAATTTGCTTTTCCCCTCCCGATTATTCCGACAATTTTTCAAAATATTTGAAATATTTCTTAATTTTAAACACAATATTCGCATATTTTCTATATGATATTCTATTATTATTTTAAACTTAACTTAAACTTAGATTTAACTCCTATATCATACAGCGCAGAGCAGCTATATCTCTTATAGAGAAACCATGCCTACTTGAAAGTAATATATGTACATCGTATAGTTTCCCAAATTACAAGCTTTCTTTGTCTGTCTCTACCTTCGCTCTCTCTCTCTCTCTATCATCAAGTCTTCGCCTCATGTTTTTAGCCAATTATAAACTCTTTGCTGGCTTAAACGCTTACCGCTGGAAAGTTTTTGTCTTCTGGTTGTTGGATTAGGTTTACTGAACTCTCTTCCGAGGCAGTCGAAATTCTGGGGCTTGGTTGAACAGTTGGCAGCTGTCTGTGGTAATACCCAGCCCACTGGCTCACCCCTTCCGCCCCTCGCTGAGTCAGTCCCGAATAATCGCATGCAAATCGCACGCGTTCTAAAACGCGCGCAATCAAAATAATTAACTGGCACTCAAATGAATTAGCAAATTCACAGAGAAAATAGAATAGAACAAAAGTTGAGGCAACAGTGAATATAATGCTCGTGCATGATATAATGCGGAGCAATTAAAAAGTTTTCGTACACGGCCCGAGATAAGTTAGACAAATCGCTTGAGCCTGCTGGACAAACAGTGGACATGTCACGCCCATTTGCCCACACGACACGCCCACACACCATACCAGGCATACAGATTCATGACTTGCCACGCAGCAGCGCAGCACGCGACTTCCCAAGCAGCTGAAGATCGAGATATTATAATGGGCCGCTTGGAACTAATTAAACACGCTCAGTTCCCCCAGTTACTTCTCTTTTATTTTTATACCCTGAACCCATTGAAAATGGGAAATCAGGGTATAATGTTTTTGTTGAAATGTATGTAACAGGCAGAAGGAGGCGTGGCAGACCCCATAAAGTATATATATTCTTGATCAGGATGACAAGCCGAGTTGATATAGCCATGTCCGTCTGTCCGTCTGTCCGTCTGTCCGTATGTATGAACGCGTCGTTCTCAGAACCTACAAGAGCTAGAGACTTGAAATTTTTTATGTAGGTTCCTGTATAGCACGAAAAGATCGAGTTTGTTTCAGAAATTCGATAACTGTTATCGTTTTATTGTTATCGATTAAAAACGAAAATCTAAATTAAGCTATAAAATTCTATCTAAATCATCATGATTACGCCCAACAAGTTTGATCAAAATCGTTCGTCTAGAAAAAAAGTTATTAAACATTTAATTTCCCATAGCATTGCCATGCAAACAGCAGCCAAAGAACAGCTGACGCACCGACTTACGCTTGTGTATGCGTGCGCCTGTGTATGTGTGTGTGTATGTTTTGCTTGTAATGAACGTACATATGCATGTGTATATAAAAGAAATGAAGAATGCTTGGAATAGCGGATCTTCGCAGGGTTCAGGGTATACCCTAGTCGAGCGGTCTCGACTAGAGTTTTCTTACTTGTTATTTTTTCTTTGTGGCTCATTAAACCTTGAACAAGCTGCTAAAAACTGGAGATAAATAGATGACAAGTCAGACAACATGTTGAGTGTGGGGCATGAGCGACGAGCCACTGTGCTGTAGTTGGCGAAACTGGGCTGAAGGTGGCTCTCAAACTGTTGGTTAGATGGGAATCATAGGGCCCACATATAGTGAATATATAGTGAATACTATATATGGGCGTGGCTGTTATACTTCGAGCACATTCCTTAGAGCAGGTACATCAAATTTCGAAATTCCAGGCAATGATCTCAGCTTATAGAATGCAATATATACTTTTATGGTCAGGTACGTTGGGCATATAGATAGATATATGAAATATATATTTAAATAAGTCTTAAGTGCAAGTTAACAGTTATGTTATGTAGGTATAATTATACATCTACAGATTCCCATATATAGATTTCGTATAGCATATACTTTGTGTATAGTTTATAAGATTTTTTGCAAACTCTAAACCTTATATGATCAACTTTTGTGGGTTCTGCTTGACATATTCACAAAAGCTTATATTATACACATATATATACTCAAAAAGTAAACACATGCCAGATCCTAGCTCTCTAGCTGCTATAGTTTTCGAGATATGCCCAAAAAACAAAGTTATCAAATGGAATTTGAAGAGTTTTAATGAAGTTCGAAGTTATTAAAGCACATCAAACTAATATACCCCGTTTCAGGCATTTACATAGGGCAGCTAAGCAAACTGTACAACACATTTGCTTGCTAGGCTAGGTGTGTGTGTGTGTGTACTGTACGTGTGTGTGTGTGTGTTAAGCCTTAGTTATTTGTTTTGTTTGTTGTTAACGCTTCAAGTGTTTGGCTACCTGATCGCAGCTCGACTTTTGGGCCAACATGTCGACGGTTGGGAAAACCGGTTTTTCCATTTTCCTTTTCTTTCGTTTTTATCACACCCTCGCACACGACGACGAGCTGTGAACAGTTTCCATAGTTTTCACATTTGTCGCTTTTCATTTATCATTCGAGCCAAAAGATTGGATCTAAAATTGAATAAATTTTGCAAAATTTGTCAAGAAGAAATAGTTTTGCGTTTGGACTCTTTGAGTCTAGATATAATTATTTTTGGCCGCGTTGCCAAACAGATTTTTGGCATTAGACGTTTAGTGGCAGTATCTGCACTTAACCTTAACCAAAAACAGACAGAGAGAGAGAGAGAGCGAGAGAGAGAGAGAGAGAGAGAGAGGGAGAGAATGAAAAACAAACAGTTTTTCCCGCTTTCGCTGTGCTGAAAATAGCGTTTGATGTCAAATTTAGCTCTGCTTTCGGATCTTTTTCTTTAATGGGTATTACTTAATATTTGATTTGAAAATGTTTTCAATTTCAATTTGCTACATAAAACACAAGACTCGACGCTGCTAAGTATTTTTTTGTATTTTTATTTTTAAATTTATTTTTAAGTTTTTACGAGACGCTTGCCTTTTGTTTTTTGCCAAATAGTTCTTGGTCGATTTCGGAATCCGAGAAAACAGCCGAAAAGTCTTACAAAATTCCAAGAGTCAAAACAAAATTTGTGTGTGGAAATTTTTGTTTGTGACCCTGCGCAACCTCAGCGCTTCCCCCTACATATCAATAGCTAACTATACCCTTAAGGTCAGCACTTTAAATAAAGAATACGAAAGAGGGAGATCATCAATATGTATATAGAGATAGAGAGAGAGCGAGAAGTGATAAATTAAAATGTCTTTTTGCCCACAGAGCGAAGATCAAGCAAGCGCTTCATTGGGGAAATGTCTGACATTTATGCTCGCAGCTCTGTCTAATTTCAAATGCGCCACAGACATGTCTCCCAAACTTGATTACAATTGGATGTATATAGACAGACATATATATGTATATATATATATATATATATATATACTTATCCCAAAGGGTTTGCCCATGTCTCTTGCATACTAACGAGCTGCAGATCATCGAATTCTGATTGTTCAGGTCTAGACATTTTTATTTTTTTTTTCCATTTTATTTACATTCCAGATATTATTAAAACGAATTTAAGTTTGTTCCGGCTGAAGTGTTGTGCAGCATATTTGATTATATAATTCCGGTATATATACATATGTAGATAAACTATATATATTCCTATCAAGTGCTTACATTCGATTTGTATCTCATGCTAATTGAACGCTTTAAAATCTCTGTTGATATACACAACTGCTTGCATATTTTTGCTAATTAATACACTGAGAGAAAAGTTGACTGAAAATAAGATATAGTATATATCTATATATAAAGATGCCTAAAAAATAGCTATCTGCTTAGTCAAAGCTATTTTTTGTACTTAAATTTTCTATAAAATTTTATTATTATTTTTTTTTTTTTTAAATATTTTTTTTGAAGTCTTACAATAATTTTAATATATAAAACAAACTTCAAATATGCTCAATAATATATTTTCTGCGTTCAATATTCATTATAATATTTTTATCTGAAATTTTTAGACCTTATTTAGCTTCATTAGAAGAAAAGTTTCTTTGATATATTTACTCTATTTTCTCTCAGTGCATGCATGGCCAAAGATTGCACAGAGTAGCCCCTAGCTGCGCTAACGACAGCTTTTCTTAACTAGCTGTCAAATTTGACAGATACTTGCAAATTAAGCAGCGATTATTTAGCGCTGCGCGTTTAAAAACGCGCCGAAAACGCGAGAAAAACGCCTGGCACTTGCGTGTTTATCAATCAGCTAGAAATACTTGCAGCACATAGCTTACAATGTTGCGTAATCTCTAATAAATTGCAGAGCCTAAGTTCAATGATCTAAAGAGAGAACGAGAGAGAGAGAGAGGCAGATCTCTCTCTCTCTCTCTTTGTTTTGGGAGCTGTGGCAATCTGTGTGCCTCCATAACAAATCAATTAAATTATGATTGGAACTCTTTTTTTTATCCGGGCAGTTTTTTGTTTTTTGTTATTTTGGTCAGTTTCATTTTGAACCATGTGAATTCTGTGGCAGCTGGCAGCGTAAATATTAGAACTGTATGTATATGTTTGTGTCGGCACGAGGAAAACTTTTTTGCATTTCCATTTTTCAACTTAAAAATTAAGCAAAAATTAGTAAATGTCACGTACGTCTGAATGAAAACATAAATAAATTAATAAATCAAGCAGGGCATGGTGGAAACAAATGGGAAATAGCACGAATTAAATCGTATTTATAACGATGAAATATGAACAAGTTGAGTATATATAAATTGGCAATCATATAAATATATATATCTATATATATCTATATATATATATTTATGAATTTATATATACTTTTTCACATTAAAAAAATGATTTAATGCAGTGCTTAAGTTTTGGCATAGTTCAAAAGCTAAAATATATATTTAAAAAATAATTAAAAAATAATGTAGTCTAAAAAACTATTTTTCTAATTTTTAGTATTTTTAAGAAATTTTTAAACTTGAAACAAAATAAATAAAAATTAAAAAAAAGGTTTATTAATAGATTTTTTAGTAGTTTTTTAAAGTCTTCAATCAACTAATTTTTATTAAAAGTCTCTTAAATACATTTATTAAAAATCAGTTAGCTGGCTTTATAAATTAAATTTGAGTTATAAATTCCACAGCTGTAGACATATATAACATATGTATGACATACATATTCATACCAGCTGTGAACGACTCTTTACTGATAGAATGGCAAAAGCTGGAATGCTTTTATCTAGTAAATAATATGTCAACTTATTTACGTAACTGTTTATAATTTATATTGACTGATTAACATACATATTGTAGAAGATTTCATTAGCCTGTTTCGTAGTGTAAAAATACTTATAATACTCGTTCAAGAAGTGAAGAGAGCATATTGGTTTTGTGTGTCATTTCGTCTGTTTGTACTGATGTTGCAGATATTAATATGGAATATATAGTCTTGGGTAGATTTATATAGCTCTCCTACTACAACATAATTTTTTTTGTTTTTTAGTAATTTTATTTATATTAATTTTTATAATTTCCATTACTATAAAAACTCTATAATCTCTTCAAGCGATGCAGCCTTTGTTTTGACACTCTGAAGCACTGTCTACTTGAGATAGAACCCACTCAGTCTTATCAGGAATATATATGCTTGACTGACTATATGTACGCTCTTGCCGATTTCAAAGTTGCCTGTCACAATGCCTTATACATATCATAGTACCCCCACAAGGCAAGGGTATATATAAGGAATACAATAAAGCGATTTCAATGGCTATTTTAAAACACATAAACGCGATTTATAGGCGGCCGTAGACTAGCGGGGCTATACAGTTTAGATTGTTAACAGTAGCTATACAGATATAGACATAATAATAATACACACATATATATGTATATAGACTATATGTGCACCGTACAGATAGTGCTCTCGCAGTGATCTAAGCAGATGCGCGCCGTTCAAATTGGAATTTTAATTTCGCATTGAGAAAACAAAGGCGACGCATTCAATTGCACGAATCAAACGGGCCTCGAGAGAGAGAGAGAGTGGGTGGGAATATTACATTGGCAATTAGAGGGTAGCCGCAGCTACATACAGATATACCCCACCCCAAGCCCCAAACCTCCAGCGCCATTCAATGTGCAATTAATCGCTAAGACGGTCTTGAAATTGTAAAAAGTTAAGTAGAAATATTGCAGTCGGGCATGATCGACTGCATAATACCTACACCGATTGGGCTTAGATATAGATACTATATGTTTTTGGTATTGAATTGCCTACAGTAGTATATATATCTACCTAGCTAGCACTCTCTTGCTCATACAGTCAAAACCAATATACCCGCTTGCACTTCATGAGTATCAATTCTGTTTTGCTTTGCATCTCAGTTTCCATTCCGATCTTCGATCTTCTATCTGGCCTTCGGAAATAGTTTTCTGTTTTAGGCTCGCGTTGTTTGTCTAATTGAAATCGGAAAATTGCGACTGGCAGCACTTAGTTCAACTTCAGTTGTGGCCTACCTCCTCCATTTGCCTGCCACTCCCCCTGCTCCCCCCTCCAGCTGACGTCATGAATGTGACGCGAGATGTTGCACAATTGCATTAGGGCAGCGCCTGCCCCAAATGCTGTTGTAAACAATGAGCGCAGATGTGCGCTCATCTCGCAGATACCCTGTAAAAGGAGGCATGGGGTGGCTTCAAAGAGAGTGGAAGTCAGTAATATATAGAAGCAGACTTTAAGCAGTTCAGAAAATGATGGAAGATAGGAGAAGGCACAGCTTTATGCCTTATATACCCTCTAATTAGTTTGATATCCCAACTTAAGATACTCTGTAATTGTACCTATGCACGGGATAGCTAGAGATAGTTATATGAGAGAATGATATGAACGCGATAAGCAGACTTGAGTGCTTGAAGCTGATAATTCTCTACGCTGTTGTCTCAAGACAGTTCAGACTTCATACGACTTTTATGGCAGCAAGTTTGAGGTATTATGATTATAGCTCATATGATGGTGCCTGATCTGCTCTAGATGCATTCGACTCAGCTTGCAGCAAGTCATTTCCATGTCAACCATTTTTCTCTTGAACTTCAGACTCATTTTTATTGGCTTATTTATAGTAAGATTATGGTTTGTATATATTTTATAGCTCCCATGGGAATTTAGTCTTGGGGCTGTTAAAATTTTGTAAGAAATTTTGTAAGAATTTCGATAAGCAATTGGGGCAACCCAAGGTTCACTTAAAAAAACAAAATTAAAAAAAAAAAGAAAAAAAATTTGAAATAAATTTTAAAAATATTTAAAAAAAATTTTAAGCAAATTAAAAAAAATATAAAAAATTGTTATCAGTTATTCACATTTTGACGCAATTATATATGTATGCATATGTATATATTCTATATGAAATACCCTATAGTAAAATTAAAAATATAACAAAAATTTCAATAAAAGTGGAATTTAATGTATTTAAAATTTTTTTATAAAGAGATTGATTGAAGTATAAAAAAATTTTTCTGTAAATATATATATTTATATTAATATATATTTAAATTTATATTTTTATTTTATATATATATATTTTTTTTTAATTTTTAAAGTATTGTATATCTCAGATTACTTAATGAATTAATGTATATATTTATATATACGTATATTTAATTAATTAATTAAAATAACTATAACCTTTCTAGTAGCCATAAGCACAGAGGGTATCTATCAATTATATTCCATATTTCAGCCACTTCTCTTCGATCTATTTTTGGGCTTTTAAAAACCAAAAGTTTATTGTTGTCTTTCCGATTTAATAGTTTTCGTTTCACAGTTTTGATTTTTGTGTGTTTATTTTGATTGGCATCAATTTATTTACTTTTGCATTGTGGCAACACAAGCACGAAATGCATACACCCCATAGTCACACTAATATATATATCTATATCTATATATGTATATAACTTTCCAATTCGACTGTTTATTGAACTAAGCGAAAGACCTTCATCTGAATATGTTGGGTTTTTCATAACAAGAAATCATAAGAAATAAATAGTCCAACTGCAGCATCATTTACAGGGTATTCACATCATTCCTTAGGTGGGTCCTTGGGGTATTTGGTATTGTAGAGCGGTATATAGTTGGTGATAAGACGCCAGTCGGTAAAGTAGATGACGGCCAGGCCAGCAGCCGCGCCAAAGGTGGCAGCAGACGGCACGCTGTGGGCGTGGCCAGAGCTATAGACATGAATCGACAAATAATACTTAGACTCTACTTACAAGGCCGTGAGCATCGTCTGCTGTGTCTTGGTGGGCTTGAGCTTCTCTAACAACTTCTTGATACTCATTTTGCTGACTTTTCGCAGTAAATTGAGAGTGCGTTAAATAAATTTGAAAGGAGTTCTTACGGAACAATCAGATAGTTATAGAGCAAAGCCTACTACGGCTGACTAGGTAGGTGATTAGAGAGGTGTATGAAGAGGGCTGTGATGGAAGTGTACAGGGAAATCTAGAGAGGTTCAGGGAGGGGAGTCCGGAGGGGTGTCTAGAGGAGAGTCTGGAGGGAAATCTTGAACAGAGTCTAGAGGGGAGTTTAGAGGCAAGTCTGGAGAGAAGTCTCGAGGGGAGTATATAGAGTAGTTATAGACAAATTGTTTTTGTAGAATCTCAGTTAAGGGTATAAGAAGGGTCTTAAAAAAGATTCATGGAAGGGATATGGAAAGCGTCTAGGGGCCAAAAAAGGTGTAAGAAGTGAGGTAGAAAAAGTAAGCTAGGAAGAGAAAGGCGGGTCCAGAGAGAAGCCTGAGCTGGGCTCTTGATAGAAAGAGGTGCTGGGAAGAGTCTTGAAAGAGTACGATAGGTAAATATAGTCCTTTCCTAGGATCTAGTAAAAAAACATAAATTGGCTCCATATAGAGTACAGTGGAAGAGACTTGAGAAAACTCTAACATCTATGCTTTCAAGACCTTCTGCAGTTGATTAAAACAGCAAATAAAATGTGTATTAATTATGCTGACATTGTGTCATCATTAAAGAGGGCGCTTGGAAGGGGAGCTGAGAGCGTACCAGAGTGACAAGCTTAGGGAGGGGCTTAAAGAGTGAAGAGTAACAGAGCATGTGGGAAATGCCTGTGGAGGGAGTCCAAAAGAAGGACGGGAGGTGGAAATGTTATAGATGGGCGCAGAAAAGGGTATAGAGAGAGGGACTTATGCAGAGGGATAGAGAGAGTGAGAGAGAGAGAGAGGGAGGGGGAGAAAGGGAGAAAGAGAGAGGTATCTCATATATCGAGCCTATGCAATTGTATAAAATATCTCATATAAAGAGGAAAATGTCTATGGAGGCAGTCTAAGCAAGGGCGGGGCGATGGAATGTAATGGATGGGTGCAAAAAAGGGTCTATAGAGAGGGGGAGAACGAGCGAGAGAGAGAGAGAGGGAGGGAGAGGTATTCCTCTGCAACTGCATAAAATATCGAATATAAATTGTGTTAATCAAGTTTAGATTGTTTAGTCATTAAAGAGCGAATCGAGGAAGGAGGGCAAGGCGAATAGCTCGAGGCGTGAGTCTGCCTCATCGATGGTAAATCAATTTAGATGCGGGTAACGCTCCATGTAAACAGCCTGAGCAACAAATTGAAACATTACATGGCTTCATTTTTATGGCACAAACAACTTCGCAGACAGAGAGAGAGGGAGACAAAGAGAGAGAGAGTGAGAGAGAGAGAGAGGGCGAATCAAAAGGGGACGTTAGTTGGGTTTTATGATGACTAAGGTTAGCTCGAGCTGCGAAAAACTGCAGCAATTTGTCAGTCGCAAAATCATTAGCCTAATTTTCCAGGTATATGAGAGAGACTCTGTGTGTGTGAGTGTGTGTATATGCGTGTGTGCCAGCATTTTCTTGTGGCTGGAAAAAAAAGGAAATTTCGTATTGGGGCCCTGCCCTTTATTGTCTTGACTCAACTCAAGTCAACTCCTTGGCAGAGCAAAGCAATTTAAATGCCACACCTTGTGGCCGCCTTGCACCTCTACACACACACACACAGACACACATACACACACCTGTTCAGCTGTCTCTGTCCGCACATATGACATCTGGACGACAGTTCAAGGATATTCGACACAAATCCTGCTGGGCTGGGCCCACTTAAATTTCATTTACATTTTTACACCAACCATTTTCAACAATTTTAACAATTTCCATGATTTTCTACCAACGATTTCCCACAATTTCAATATTTTCAACAATTTTCAACAGTTTCCACAACTTTCCACACTTTCAACAATTTCCACAATTTTTCACATATTCAACAATTTTCAACAATTTCCACAATTTTCAACAATTTTCAAAAATTTTCCTCAATTTCCACAGTTTTCAACAATTTTCGCAATTTTCCACATATTCAACAATTTTCAACAATTTCCACAATTTTCAACAATTTCCACAATTTTTCACATATTCAACAATTTTCAACAATTTCCACAATTTTCAACAATTTTCACAATTTTTCACATATTCAACAATTTTCAACAATTTCCACAATTTTTAACAATTTCCACAATTTTCAAAAATTTTCCTTAATATCCACAATTTTCAACAATTTTTCACATATTCAACAATTTTCAACAATTTCCACAATTTTCAACAATTTCCACAATTTTTCACATATTCAACAATTTTCAACAATTTCCACAATTTTCAACAATTTTCAAAAATTTTCCTCAATTTCCACAGTATTCAACAATTTTCGCAATTTTCCACATATTCAACAATTTTCAACAATTTTCAACAGTTTTCAACAATTTTCAACAATTTTCAACAATTTCCACAACTTTCCACAATCTCCGTTTCCACACTTTCAACAATTTCCACCATTTCCACAATTTCAATTTCATTTTCAACAATTTCCACAATTTCCTCAATCTCATTGCAGTCATGCGTCTGCTTTTGTTCCTGGCGATGGCCTGCGTGGCCTATGCGCAGCAGGACTATTGTTTCGGCAAGGACACGGAGCGGCCACAGACGCGCCAGTTCAGCTCGAAGACGGCCTACCAGATTGTCAAGGGCACCAACATGGACAAGCAGTACCAGGTGCCCGGCTGCGAGCCCAAGAAAATGTGGATCTTCCACAGGCACGGCACGCGTCTGCCCACGCCCAACACCATCAAGGAGGCGCCCAGGCTGGAGGAGGTGAGTCCGTAGCCCTAACCTCTCTGAACACCTCTCTGATCTTTAGTTATCTCCGTTTTAGATACGCGATAATATTATCAAGAACTATCGCGTGCTGCGCACCAAGCCCGATGAGAACGCTTTGTGCCTCATCGATCTCACTGCCATCCAGATGTGGAAGTGGAACGCGAGCATCACGGTCGACATTGAGGAGCATCTGACCAGCCAGGGCTACGAGGACCTGCGCGGCACAGCCAAGACCTACCAGCGCTACTATCCCACGGTGCTGCCCAACAAGTACAATGATAGCTACTATCTGGTAAGATCTGGAGAAGAACTTGAGATAAGGAGTAGAGATATATGATCTTGAGATATATGATCTCTAAGGACTAGAGATCCCAAATGATATGCCTGGATCAGCTGCCTCCCTTGAGACTCATTTTCCTAGTTTCCCTTTAAGTTCTCAATAAGATATAGTTTAGAGCATATAGAGATAGTATTAAGGTCCTTCAATGCTCTCCCATTTCACCCACTCATCATCCCTGCCTCGCCCTCTCACAGTTCCGTCACACGGACACGCAGCGCACCACGGAGAGCTTCAAGGGCTTTGCCGAGGGTCTCTTTGGCGATGCGACTGTGGCCAGCGCTGCGGACATACCCGAAAAGGACTTGCTGCTGCGTCCCTACGACTACTGCTCGGACTTCAAGGACAAGAACTACAAGGGCGAGGGCTCCGAGTATCAGAAGTATCGCAACAGCGCCATTTGGAATCGCACCATGGCGGACATTACCAAGCGACTGGGGTGAGTGTTGGGAAATCCTTAGCCCACTCTGATTGCTAATGTCCTTTTTCCCTTTCTCCTCCCCCCGCACAGCTTCACTTTCCTCGCCGAGGACGACATCAAGCTGATGTACGACATGTGCCGCTATGAGCAGGCCTGGCAGGTGGATCGCACGAGCGTCTGGTGCGGCGCCTTCCTGCCGGAGCAGGTCACCGTGCTGGAGTACGCCGAGGATCTGAAGTACTACTACGGCTCGGGCTACGGCTTCGAGGAGAACAAGCGCTTCAACTGCCGTGCCGTCCAGGACATGGTCGCCCGCCTGAGCAGTCCTGTGTCGCCGCATGTCGTGGCCTACTTCGCCCACTCGACGGGCCTGCAGACGCTGCTCACGGCGCTGGGCGTCAACAAGGACGACATCATGCTGCGGGCGGACAACTACGACTCGATGGCCAGCCGCCGCTGGAAGGTCAGCCAGCTGGGCCCCTTCGCGGGCAACTTCGTGGGCGTCAAGTACAACTGCCCCGCCGAGCTGGAGAAGGAGAAGGTCGTCTTCTTCCTCAACCAGAACGCCGTCCAGCTGGACTGGTGCAAGGTGGGCCTCTGCAACTGGTCGGACGTCCTCGAGCAGTACAAAACCATCCTGGAGGCCAACTGTGATGAGTATTATTGCCGATCCGCTGCGTCGGTGGGACGCGCCTCGATGCTGGTCACCGGATTGATCGCTGCCATTGTCTACTTAATGCATTAGAAGCTGGCAAGGATCGGGAGGAGTCGGAGATGGGTTGGATTGGGATGAGATCTGGTGTGTCCGATCTAGAATCGATCAAGGATCCCAAGTCAAGGATGTCAAGGATCTGGCTAAGATCAGTTGAGTATCCATGCCGATTCTCGGGCTATATTTTGTTTCAGTTCAGATCTGGCAACTCTCTTAACCAGTTTTCTCATAGATCTGGCAACTCCCAACACAGATCCTTCAACGATCCATCTTAGTTTAGTTTCTAATATGTAATGTACAAAATTCGTACCAAAAATCACGAAAAACAAAAAAAAAAGAGAGCGAAGAAAAAACATCGCATGGTGCGCTGCAGGCATTCAAAGTATTTTTTCAATTAATGTAAATTTTCTACTTTTAACGAAACACACAATTTACACAGCAATTAGACACACACAGACACACACACACATAAATAGCTTTTTTAAATTAATTATTAAACTCTGCTTGTGACAACTAAATACAAATGTTAACGATTAAATAGCTTTATAAAATATGTAATAAAACGATTTTAAGAGAACATGTATGATTATTTTTGCCAGCACTGTTAAGATTGCCAGCCAAAGAGAACAGAGCAATTCCAATGGCTGCTGCCTTTGCTTGGATTGGGCGCAGGGCTTTAAGTACCGTTGTCTTAGAAGCATTTGCTTATTGTGTGAGAGCGCTCGCTCGTGGCTCTCTTTGCTGTCATTGTATTAGTGCATTTGCCGGCTTAGCTCGCGCGCTCACCTAGTGGAGCCATTTAGTGTGTGCCCTTCGCTCCTGTTGATCGGTCGTGTTTTTCGTTTGCTTTCCGCGCGCAAATAATTTTTTTTAGTTAAAATAGGGCTGGTGAAATTAAATGGTGTTAAATGCATTCAGTTAATGCCTTCTATCTTTTTGTTAAGTGTTGAATATCTAATGCTGCATTCAGCTGGTGTGCATTAATGCAGATTAATATAATCCATTGGCAAATTTATAATTTTTTCTTCAATTTGCGCATTTTGCAATGCAGCGAAATACGCAGCTAGTGCTAAAGCGAGTTCATCTAAAAGTGAGAGTGGGAGTGAGACAGATTCTGTGCAGAACTTAGAGAAAGAGTACGGAAGAAGGAGAGAGTATTATGGAGGCGTAAGCTGTAAGCGGGTAAGCGTGCCTTTACATACATACATAAATATTACAGTTATATATTTGATTGAGTACGCAGCAAACTGTAGCTCTCTTTGAAGTTCTTCTCTCGCTCAGTTCGCTATACCGTTTACTTTTTCAAATTGATATTCTTTGCCGCTTACCTATCGATAGTTGACTATCGCATGCACGAGTTCCCTGTGAGTGGCGCATTATACAGCGGAAAGTATGGCAGCGCTGCGCGTTGGGTGGCAGCGCTGTTGCTTGGCGCGTTTTTTTAAAACTTAACGCAAAGGGAAAGAAAAATTTGTTTGCTTAATTTAACTAAAAGTTTAATAAATATTAAAAAAATATAAAAAAATAATTTAAATGAAAAATATATAAATAAATGCTATATTCTATTCAAATGAATTAATATTTTGATTTATATTAAATTAATTTTAATTTATATAATTTTTATTTGCTCATTTAACATTTTTCTGCACATTTCTTGTGCCTCAAAAATTAAATCACGAACACAAAAAAATCACAAGTTAAAAGCTCACCTGAAAAATCCTTTTTTTTTGGTTTGGGGCGTCTCGCAAACTGCGCCGCCTCCACTTTGAGCCGTCACGTGCTTCCTGTTAAATGTTCTAATGATGCGTATTAGACCAGACTAAAAGCCACTCATAAGTGGGAGCACACGCACCTGACTGGCAGCCAGGTATTGCGATTTTGGCAATTGGACTTGGGCCAATTTTGAGCAATATGCGTTTTTTATTTCACATCTTAGCTGACTAGTGTAGGCAGTCGTCCAGGGCAACCAGCCCAGTGTCCACCCAGTGGGGCTCTTTAACAAAGGTTCACATGCCCTAAGCCCAGCTCCACGTGAGAGGCAGTCTAACGGCCCCAACAATGTCTGTGTGTGTGTGTGTGTGTGTTGGGGCAATCCAAAGTGCTTTATAGTTACTTAGACGTGATGTAGAGTGTATGTGGAAGTGGGGCTGGTGTGGGGCCATGGGCGTGGCTGGGCCTCTGTTTATGTGGCCAAAAAACAAGGCAAGTTTATCTTTGGTCCCATTTTTCGGCACAGTTTTCATTAGCCCAGCTAGAGTTGAAGCGAGTGTATATAAATCAGACGATGTTTGGATGTGGGCGTGGCGGGGGGAGGAGGAGTGGGAAAGGAGCTTCAGACAGAGGCATGCCGCGTAAATATTTAGAAACTTTACAATGCCCAAGTGTATAAACTGTTGAAATGGGCAAATAGAGAGAGAGAGAGAGTCTGTGGGGGGATATGGATATGGAATATGTGTATATATAATCTTAGATATATATATACTCATAATTTGATTGTGTTAACAGCCAGCTCATTTGGGCCAGCTTTAGTCAAATATTTTGGCCCAGCTGCAAATGAAGCTGCATAACTTCAGGCTAAAACCTTTAGAGCAGCGCCAATTTGTGCCAGCTTAGGCCAAGGTGGGCCCAAAAAGGTGGGAGCTAGAGTTGAGCTCAAAAGGCTGCAAGACTCAGGCTGCCATTGCTGTGTCTTCCTCTGCTACCCTTTTATCCCTCTTCTGTGTTTGCAGGACTTTCTTCTCATTCTCTCCTCTTCTACCCTTTCACATCGCCTCTTCCTTCGACCCTTGCTCCTCTCTTCTAACCTCTTCTGCCCTCTTCTACCCTCTTCTACCCTCTTCTACCCTCTTCTGCCCTCTTCTCTCCCTGCTAATTGGTTAATTATTGCCCCAGCTACGTTGGCCAGGTCAACTCTATGGCCAATGTCCATTGTTAACCATTTTATGAGCTGCACAAATGTGAATTGCATTCTGCTGCTGCTGCTAGTTAACTAACATAAATTGCGGTAAAATTTTGATTTTCTACCTGTGCAAAGGTGATTTTTCATGGTAATTTTTGGCAGGCTTTTCATTTGCTGCCTCAGCTATTGAGCTTTGCATTTCAATTTAGCATTTTTTCATTATGTGGCCAAGAGTGAGCACGAATCATATTTTTCATTCACTCTCTCTCTCTCTCTCTCTCTCTCTCTCGCACACAAACCATTTATCATTTAGCTAGAGTTTTGGCCATGAGAAAGTGAGAGGGAGTGAGAGAGGGAGAGATGTTTGTAGAGTTTTTCCCTGGCCACAAAATTGTGTAATTCAGGTTGGATTTAGGCTATGTACAACATGGCCAGGCTGGTGCTAGTTGGCCAATTTGTAAGCCCGTTTTTGTTGATATTTTTCTATATATATATTTTTTTTGTTTTAATTTTCTTGCTCTTGTTTCTCTTTTTAATTAAGTTAACACATTTTGTTCATATTCAGCAGCCAACAATAACATATTTGCCATGTTATAGTTGGCCTTGGGCTGAGGACTGAGGGCGGAGAGCTAAGCCTGAGTTGGCAGTTTATAAAGGACATTTTGATGGTGATGAGGCAAGCTTTAATTGAGAATAGAAAAATTGAAAACTGAAGTATGGAAAATATATTTATATATGAAATATGCGTTGTTTGAAGACATGTTGAGATGGTAGAAGAGAGTTCTTTTAGAATATTGCAAGTGGGCAGCGGTTGGGCTGCGGAAGGGAAATTTTGAAGATGATAAAATATTTTAAAGAATATAGTAAAAATCGAATATAATATAAATATAATATAAACAATGTACTTCAAGGCAAAATAGAAATAGTAATTCAGGTTTTTTCTATTTGATTCTCCCTCTCTTATCGCTCTTCCTCTCTAGCTTTAGACAAAAACTGATCTTTGCACTCAGAATGCGACAATTTAAGGCGCTTAATGTTGACATTTCATGCAGCAGAATGAAAAGCAAACAAAGATGCTCAACGAAAAACCACAAAAATAAAGCGAAATACGAATGTTTATGGGGCAGAAGCAGGAGCAGGGCAGGAGCAGGGGCTGAGACTGGGCATGGGCTGTGCCTGGGTTTGCTGCTATTTTTAGCGCTCAATTAGCAGGCTGTCATTGGAGAAAGTCAGGGGGTGGGAGTGAGGTGAGAGGAGCTGGGGCATTTCCTGTTTCGAGCGTGGCAAAGGACTCGCTTGCATTGCCACTGATTAAAGGAGAAGCCATCAAAAGGCGACGCTCAAGTGTCTCTCGTAAACGCATTTTAAAGCACAAACCTTGTTCAGGGCGTCATTTATGTATGGCTTATAGAGCTCTAAAGCGACCTCATATGCCAGCACATAAAGTGAAGCACGAAAAAAAAAACAGAGGAAGCAGAAGAAGAAGGAGAAGAGGAGAGGAGAGGAAGGGAGCAGGAGAGGTGTTGCATGAAAATTGATATACACTTTGGGTATGAATACTTAACTATAAGTTTTATAAGTTAATATGCATATGTGAATGTCTATCAAGATGTTGATTGACAGGAAACTAGTAGGGCAACTACTACTAGTAGCTAAAGTTGGTAGGTGGGAGGTAACCAACTGGTGGCAGAGGTAAATTACAAGAGGCAGCCTGCAGTAACTTAGCTATCAAATTTAACAGTATTCCTAAGTTATATATAAGTTATATCTATATAGTTATATATATGTTATATATATATGTTATATATATCTAGCTTTAGTAGGGCGAAAGATTTTGCTTTCATAGGAACAGGCGAATGAACATGACACAAAACCAATATACTCTTTTTTATTTTGTGAATAAGTATAAGTAGTTAAAGCGCATATACAAGCGTAGTAATATGATCAATCTCTGATTTCTAGAGAAAATGTAAGGCCAATCTAGCTCATACTTAATATATGAGTTATTTACAGCTTAAGTCCATGCTATACCAATTTTCATAGTAAACGCAGCTAAGTTACCCGAGTTCATGTAGAACAGCTACTGCTAGAGCTGCCTACCTATCCATAAATCTGTCTACAAATTGTTGAAGCTTCATGTTAGGGTATACAAATATGAATTGAAGCATGTGGGGAATAACGAGCACTTGCATATACACGCACACACACACACACACACATATATATACATCCTCAGACACACACACACACACAGGCACACAGATTGCCTGCAGTAATTTTTGCTCATTTCAAAGGCTGCATAAGCATCTGCTCGTATGCGTGCTGCTCGTATATGTGACATGCGGTGGCTGTAATGCAGAAATTAAATTCATAAATATGCACAAGTTTAATAACATTTCGGATGGAAGCTGTCAAAGACAAAGGCAAAGCGCTTGAGCGTTCCACAGAACAGTTTTGCAAGAGCTCTCAAAGGATTTCAACCGAAGATGAGCTTAATGCGAACTTAATTCTGTTGGCAATTTACTGTCAAATTTGAAGCTTTCCCAATTTAAAGTTGAAATTCATTTGTGGAACGAGCTGAAACGTGTCTTTTGAGTCAAATATTTTATTAAATTTGATTTCACTTTTATTTTTTGTTATATGTCAGGCACTTAAAAAAATACATTCCATGCACACACACACACACACGCATACATATATACAAACTGACTGTTGTCCTTTTTCTCAATGTCCTTCCGGCTAGTTTGTTGTTGCTTGTTGCTTTGATTTCTGCCGTTGTCTGACATTATGCGTAACACGCAATTTAATATGCAATAAGCGGGCTGTCAGAGACACTCTTTCAACCGCATTCCATCTCGTTCACTCCCACTCTCTCTCTCTGTCTCTCTCTTTTTATCTCTTTATGCTGTTGTTCAGCACAAGTTTGAGTTAATGCGTCATATCGAAAAGAATCACTGAACCACTTATAGATTGATTCAAATGAGCTGCAGGATGGAGGAGCTCATGAATAATACTGCTTGCTGAGTTATTCACTTATTCAGATTCATGTTCATTTGTTCAATTAAGCATGGTTGATTGAACCAGTGATTGGTGAATCAATACGAATGAAAAGGGACTATTGGGTATAAACTTAAACTGAAGACTTTTAAATGAACTATTGAACTAGTTCAGCAAATGGAACCAGTATTTCGAGTTGTGCTTCAGTGAAAACCTTCTCTACATAACTTACTTACGATTTCCTTTGGCATCTTTCAATCAATTTATAACGCATCGTTTTTGAACTACAGAACTATTGGAAATTGAACTTGTTCATTAAATTGAACCAGAGTTTTCACAAATATAGTTTTCGTAAGAGGCTTTGCCTCTCTCTCTCTCTCTCTCTCTCTCTCTCTCTCTCTCTCTCTCTCTCTCTCTCTCTCTCTCTCGTTCTCTCTCTCTCTCTCTCTCTCTCTCTCTCTCTCTCTCTCTCTCTCTCTTTCTCTCTCTCTCTCTCTTCTTTCTCTGTCTGTCTGTTCTCCCTCTCCCTCTCTCTTTCTCTCACTATCTCTCTCTCTCCCTCTCCCCTCCCTCTCTCTCTCTCTCTATCTCTATCTCTATCTTTTCTCTCTCTCTCTCTCTATATATATATATATATATATATATCTCTCTCTATCTCTATCTCTCTCTGACTCTCTCTCTCTCTCTTTCTCTGTCTCTCTCTCTGTCTGTCTCTCTCTCTCTCTCTCTCTGTCTGTTCTCCCTCTCTCTTTCTCTCTCTATCTCTCTCTCCCTCTCTCTCTCTTCCTCTCTCTGACTCTCTCTCTCTCTCTTTCTCTGTCTCTCTCTCTGTCTGTCTCTCTCTCTCTCTCTCATTCCGAATTCCTCTCTCAATCAAAATGGAATTCGGAACTGGCTCTCAAATGAATACTCGAGCAATACGCTTTCAAATTTCCTTTTTGTTAGCCTTTTTTTCCCCGCCCCGCATAATTCAACTGCAATTTGTTGCCCTAATTGAGTTGTTCGCTTTGATACGATTCGATTTTAATTTAATTTGCATGCAATTGATTTCATAATGAAAAAAAGTGGGCGTGGCAATAAAGTGGGCGAAAATCAATGAAGGGGGGGGGGGGGGGGGGGCAATGTTAAGCCAGCTCCATTAGCTGCAATTGCTGTGCAGGCAACGAAGAGGATAAGAGGGAGTGGCAGATGGAGAGGGAATATGCAATGGCAACAAGCTAAGATAATTTATCTTGAGTGCGCACTTAATGTTTCATGTTGCTGTGGTTGTTGTTGTTGTTGTTGTTGTCAGATTAACGCCCAAGTGCATTAATTAAACCCTAAAGGCAGCCAAGGCAACGCATGTTTATGCTTAGATATAAACATACATATATATATATAGAGAAGAGAGAGAGATATACATACATATATATATACCCTTGCCATGATTTTCATATCGAATTTCTGCAGGGTTTTTCTCCATTTTCCTTTCTTCCTTTTCCTCTTTTATTTTTCCTTTACCCTAACATAACTTTTTGCGCTAATTGGTGCTCCAATAAAGAGCCTTTTTATCGACACTAATTTCAGCGGCAATAACTGGTTAACCGCAGCTAAACTAACCAACAAGTGGGCGTTAGCTCTGGCATAGAGAGCACATTGCGTATACGCAGCGTAAAAGGGTAAAGATATAAAGCGCAGAGCAGAGCAGAGCGGCGCACGCTTTGTACGCCGTGTGAATCGTTAATAGAGAAAGGCAAGATAATCAAATTTGCTGCGGATGGAAATTGCAAAAGCGGCTTTGATGGCAGATTTATGCATGTATGTGTATATGTATTATATGAGCTATGGGCATATGTATTGATAGGCAAAGTGAAGCAGTTAAGTCGAGTTAAGTGGCTAACTTCCTTAGACTTAACTGGGCCAAAACTTAAACAAAACTTCTTTACGTTTGCTGCTTTAGCTTGAGTCTGCCTTTTGTTAAAACTGATGAAAATGTAGGACAGCTTTTAGTCCCTCTAGATATTTACTTTAAGATCTAGCAATTGAAAATAGAAGCTCAGGGTATAATGGCCTTGAGAAGATATATATAATAGGCAGAAGGAGGTAGGAGGTGGGACTTCAACAAAGCCAAGACCTTCTGCCTATCTATTTGAGAGAAAAACTTCATGTGGTTGTCTTGAAAGCTCAGCTCAGAGTCAGGTCAAGGTATACCTCAGTTAGGCACTCCCGACAAAAGTATTCTTAGTTGCTTGCCTTATATTCCAAATCTTATCTTCATAGTATTTTCCTATTATGAATAAAAACTTTTGAACTGCAATCAAAGATTCACTTTATTCAAAAGACAAAAAACATAAACAAAAACTCCCAAACACACAAAAATTGATTGTTAAATTCACAAATAAAAAACGAAAATGCAAATTTAAAGAGCGCATCTAGAATCGGTAACGACGAATGGCGCGGTATTGATAGCCATCCTTGGTGAGGACAGCGCTCTCGCCATCGGGTGGGCCCTCGACAACAACGGCATCGTCGAGCGGCGGCAAGTACTCCTTGGCCGCTTCCTTCAGCTCAGCGGGCATCTCCTCGGGCTGCTTGTAGTGATAGCCATCGTCACGCAGCTCAGCTGTGGGCACATCGACCACGATTTGATCCTCAACCTCGGGCTGTGCCTCGGGTGCTGGCTCCTCCGTCTCCACAGCGGGCGCCTCAGTGCTGGCTGGCAGCTCCTCGACGGCTGGCGGCAGATATTCGTTGGCCACCTTGGGCAAAGCAGCGGAGACAACCTCCTCGGTGTCATCAGCTGGAGGTGCAGGCGCGGCTGTTGGCAACACAGCAGGAGGCAGATACCTGTTGCTCGGAGGCGGCAGATACTGCTGGCCAGGCAGATGGGAAACGTCGCGGCGATTGCGATGGCGCAGCTTGAGGCGACGCACCGTGCGGTATTCATAGCCTTCCTCGCCGCGCACGGCACTCGGCTCCTCGGTGGCAGCAGCGGGCAGATACTCCGTTGCCGGTGGCACGTACTCCATGGCTGCAGCATCCACCAGCTCGGAGACATCGCGGCGTAGACGACCCGCGCCCTGAGGGGCAGCCAAGGCAGCGCTGGCCACGGCGGAGAGGGTGAGCACGGATCCAAGCGAAAAGAATTTCTGCAAGCAACAAAAAATAGCAAAGGTTGAAGTTATCCTCTGAGAGTATATGCTGTATTCCTTGTTTTTACCATTTTCTTGTCTTTACGGTTTTTTTTTTGGGGGGGGTTAACGGCGTCTGGCAATTAAAAGTTGCTTGGGCTGTTTGATGGCTTGGCTCTAGTCGACCGTCGCATTTATAGCAAAAAAGTTTCGAGGCAATTCAGCCTCAGCTTCAGCTTCAGTCTCAGCCTTCGCCTTAGTCTTGGTCTCAGCTCCAGTTCCAGCTAGAGTTCCAGTTCCAGCCAGCCTCCAGCTCCAGTTCAGCTGAGTTCGCTTCGCTTCAACTTAATTAAAAATCTTCAAAAAAATCGTTTTTGGTTGTCGTCTCTTTTGCTGTGCTCATTATTGTTGCCTTTGGCTTGAAGTGCGCCACTTGAGTCTCTCTTCAGTTTCAGTTTCAGCTTCAACATCGTCTTGGGTCGTCTCAGCTCTCAGCGCTTCAATATCTGCCATTTGCGTGCGGCCTTTGCCTTGCTTTAGTTTAGTTTTTTTTCTTCCCCCAATTGCCTGCAATGTCAAGTGGTGGACGTCAGTGTGCTTGACCTTTCTAGCTGGGCATGCGCTGGTAGTTTTTGGGTGTACAGGGTATGTTGGACTATAAAGGTGTATATATATATAAATGGCCTAAATTAGACAGTCATTTTTTTGTATTGTCTATAAACAGAGTTTCATGTTTACAGGGTATATTACAGTCGTTATAATATATGCTGCAATAAATTCTATATTTTTAAACAGATTTATATAGGGTATATTCGAAAGCTGTCAAATGTGTGGACTATATACTGATGTTATATGAATAATAAAGGGTATCTCATAGTCGGTTTACTTTGAGCTTGCATAATATATAGAGAAAGAAAATTCTTTTAGATATTAGTCTAAAATCATATTTGCTATTGTTCAAATAGGGTATCTGTCAGTGATTAATACAGGGTATCTCATAGTCGGTTTAGATATTAGTCTAAAATCATATTTGCTATTGTTTAAATAGGGTATCTGTCAGTAGCTCTCTCTCTCTCTCTTTCCTATTCTGCTCCAACTAAAAGTCTTAACATGAATTTCCAAGCTTTTCTTTGCCTAAACAGAGTAACTCTTAGTCTATCATATGTCTTGAACTTTTCAGCTTTTTTTTCGGCTACACACCTTAAGTAGTTCAGCTTTTTTTTTGTTGAGGTGTTAATTTGCTGGGTGCTCAAGCACTGCGGAAGTGCTACGTTTATTTATAGGCCTCGCAGCTGGGAGCCATTGAAGAGCTTCACAAAAAACAGTTGAAGTGGGCGCTTGGCTGGGCTTCGGCTCCTCTCACTGTGTGTCTGTGTGTGTGTGTGTCGCTGTCAACAAATGTCTCATTTGTAATTGAAATAAATGAAAAAGAATATATATTTTAAATATGCATTGGCAGCGCGTGGCCTGTCGACTCGCGTCGAGTCCTGCCGATCAAAATGCAATCAGAGACTTGTTGCGGAAATTATTTATTGATTAAAATTCATTGTGACGCAAAAAAGGCTGTCGGTAGGCGGCTGTTGTCCAAAATCTGAATTTAAATACCGAGTAAAAACTCATTAAATAATCATAAGCATAATTAAAAAAATAACACACACACACACACACACACACACACACACACACACATACGCACACTCATGTTATTTTACAAATTGCAAATTGAACTGGAAACGTTTGTAAAATTAAATCGAACAATCTACATATTTTCTCTGCTTTTTTATGGCATTGTTAATGAACTGCTATTGGATGTGTGTGGGCGTTGGGTGTTGGGCGTGGCCAGCTGGCACGTGTCATTAACATTTATGGCTCTCACGCATGCAAATGAGCTGCCAGAGTAGTGTGAGAAGAGACTCCACATAATCCAGCTAGAACAAATGCCGAGATCCATAAGCGCCTTAACTTCTTGTGTATTTCGCAGCCTAGATAAGCCGGGGAATCTGCTTAGCTGGCAAAGTAAATCATTTCCGTGGCTGTTTGTCTGCCTAAAAGGCGGCAACAACTTTTCATTCGATACGCGCAGTTGGGCCTGAAAATCGGCTATGGGGAATATATGGCTGGGATTAGCCCCGACTTGTTGCTAGCTAGAGCTTCTTTTTTTTTGCTTCTTCTTGGCTAAAAGCCACTCATGTGCAATATTTTATGTGCCTAGGCTGGACGAGTGGGTGGGTGTATGTCCTAGGTGTGTGTAGAGCATAATTTATGGCACTAGTTACTAGGAAAAAACAAGCTGAAGTGCTTGAAAGTTAAGTATATGACTGAGAAATACTCTGTAAAGTGAACTTGGCTTTGCCTAAGGGTATTTCTTTCCCTTTTAACTTCTGTTACTCTCCCTTGTCTACCTCTCTCTTTATAGGGTATCAAATAAAGAGCAGCATGAAGCGTACAAGTTGTGCTATAAATTGTGTTTGCCTCATTGATTTTCGTGCTGCTCTCGACTTGTGATTTTATTTAAAATACGATTTTTATGTCTATTTTTCTTGGCATTTTGCTGCCTACTTGTGTGTCAGTTGAGGTTCAATTTACATGTGCCACAGACTGCGGCGTACAACTGCCTGCCTTTGTACTGCTGGTGTTGCTGTTTGTTGTTGTAGCGATAAAAGGCAACAGCTTATAGGAGCTCCCAGCGGCTCATCGACCATTAGCCGGCTCTAAAGTTAACCTGAGCTGCCGCTGTTGCTGCTCCTGGCGAACTCTTTAACAAACTCGAGCTGGAGCTGGAGCCAGAGCCTGGCCGCGGGCGGATAATGTTGGAAAAGGGCAGCTTTGGCAAACAAGGCAAACAAAAATCCGGGGCCAAGGCACGGTTTATGCAAATGTCGATGCCTCTGTGTGTGTATTCGTTTGTGTGTGTGTTGGGTGTGTTTGTGTGTGTTCAGCACTTGTCCAACTTGTAGATAGCGACCGCAGGCGCCAGTCGACTTGATGCCGCATTTATTAACTTAAAATATTTATATATTTTAAATAGGCAAACGAGGAAAAAAGGAGCAGCAGCAGCAGCAGCAGCAGCAGCAGCAGGAGTAGGAGTAGGCCGCAAAAAGGGTCCTTCGGCGTATCGATTTGGCAAATCTATTTACGAAATTTAAATTGCTTCTTTACAGCTGCTGGCAGGACATGAGAATCCTTTTTTCGGAGCTTAACAAATTGCTGCGACAAGGACACGAATTTGCCATCAATCAATTTATTGCGCATACGCAGCGTCGCGTCGTCCTCCTTCACTTAATTGGACGATAAATTTTGGACTTGACAGTCACATTTAAATGCGCTGATCCAAGCTTAAAATCACATAGGCAGCGAGCAGAATACGTTAGCTCCGTGTGGCGCCTAATTAAGCCATGGCTTGTTAACACGGGAGCCCTCAAGCAGCTGACAGCCAATGCAAGCAGCACTCACTTAAGCCTGACAGAGCTATTGAAAATTTGATGAGCTCCCGGCATGAGCAATGATAATGTAGATTGACATCATAACACATAAATTCCTGAGCATTCAGAACGGGCGCCTTGAGTGGCTGTCAGCCAAGATATATGTGCGAACAAAATGTGATTGGGAAAGTAAAAATGTCATTGAACCAGAAACGTTTCCGGCTGTCTCTCTCTCTCTCTCTCTCTCTCTCTGTGTCTATTTTCTTTTTGTGTATGAAGGATTCGCTGGGAAGATTTATGTAAATTGTCATAGCTTTTGATTTTGTATCTGCTGAAATAACACGCAATCAGTTCAGTGAAGGGCTTTCCGATAATATAGATTTGTTGAAGCAGTATAAACTTAGGGAAAGTTTGATTCAAGCTAAAGATAGATATTTTATAGCACGCAGCTAAACTAGAGACTTGACCTGAAATCGTGCACTCTCTTTATCTAGCTCGTATTTTCGCCTAAATTTATTTGGGTAACATTTTTACTATCTCTCGCTCGTCCTAAGTTCTTTCCTTTTTTACGGCATTTATGTATATTTATCATCCGTTTGCCTGATAAATGGCCAAGCAGCAATACGTGTGAGTTTCAACTTGGCTAACATAAAACTTTTGCTTTAAATTTGGCCAAGTTCAGCTTTAGGAAACCTTAAGTTACGTGCATATTTTGCCAATCACAATCGTCATTTGTAACATTTTCAGGTCAACTGCAACATTTATAATGCAGTTATAGCTCACTCCCTTCCCCCTTCCTTAATCTTCCCCTCTCAGCTCTCTTCGAGCTGCCAAAAATATGAGCATAAATATTTATAAACTTTAAAGAGCCGCAACGAGTCGAAGAGCCATAAAAAATCGATGCCGCTGCTTAGGTGGCTTTTGTGTTTGTGTGTGAGCCGCTGCCACGCCCACCTGCTAGGCCTCAGCGCCTCACCTGTCGCCCGAGTGTGGCGAACTGTGCTCTATGCATATTTAAAATTCAATTTAAATGCACGCAGCCGGAAAATGCGTGTTAAATAAACAAACAAACAAACAAAAAAGCAAAGAAAATAAGGAAAACGAAAACGAAAACGAAAACAAACGAAATATCGAATGATAGCAATAATAATGGCCAAAGGACACGCAGCGATTCAAATATTCTGTCCCATAATTAACTGTAATCTCTCACAATATCTGCGATACATTATATAGCTATTTATAGAGAGAGTTCTTAGAAAAGCGATGAGAGAGCAAAAATCACAAAGGATTTCTGTGTGCGTGTGCCTACGGCTGGAGGTTATATCCTTTTTACCTTTTGAGCATTAGTCCAATTAGCTGCGCACTCAGTTGTAATAATTAACTCGGATGTCTGGCTTCAAGCTGCTCAGCGTGGCGTATGCGCAATATTCGAATTGCGGTTGACTTTGATGGCCGGCCACGTCTCAAACAAAGTCATATTTCATTAAAGATCAACAAGTATGCAGGATGTAAAAGGATGTAGGACGTAGTGGAGAGGTGAGGGGGAGCAGTCTTTGGGTCTCTCACCTGAGGCTCACTTAATTTCCCCAGACACCTTGCACTGCGTTGTTTTTTCGTTCAGGCTGCAACTTCCTTGGCAAGCAGAAATGAAAATGAAAATAAATAAATTTATAAAAACCCGAGTCGGGGCATCAAAGCCGGTCGCAGGACAACGAGGGTCAACAACGAGGAGCAACACGCAACAACAATAACAATTTGATTTCTGTTTGCTTGGCCGTTTGTTGTTTGCTTGTCTGTTTATTTGTTTGTTTGTTTGTTTGTTTGCTCTGTGTGTCCCGTGTCCCTTATCCCGTGTCCTGTGTGAGCTGCTCGGCCCAGGCTAAGCGCGAGTGTAAACTCAGCTGTGGCTATTTAATTTACATTGAAATTTTCATTGCTTGCGCTGCAAGTGCAGCAAAAAGTTGTATTTGCCCCGTTGCGGGTTCATTGAACAGCGCACAGACAGGATAATGACTCCATTTTCAATTAGAACAACTGCTGAGCGGCTAAACAAGCTGAGCTGAGCCAGCTGAACTGACGCGATTCGCTTTGGGGAATTCGTACGATTTATGCTTTTTAATTAGGTTTTCATTTCGTGAAATCGGCGTCGAATTCATCTCGAGTTTCACTTTTATTTCATCTTCAATTACTTTTAATTATTCGCCATTTGTTTTCATTCTGATGCCCTGTGTCCATAAAGCGCTTAATGGGCATGCTGAGGGGGGAGGCAGGTAATAAGCGGAGCGCTTGGAGCCCAAAAGGTATATTTGTCAGGCTGAGTATGAGAGGTAGAACCGAGCGAGGTCGTCGTGACCCGATTACTAAGTCCATTTTGATAAAAAAGATTATCGATAAATTGATTATTTTCGATATGTTTTTCTAGTTGCTGCAATTGCTTTTTCTGCTTTATCGAGTTTATTTTGATTCTTCTTTTATTCAAAAATCCATAAAAATCGTATTTAAATTGAACTTCAGCTGATGAAGCATATCGACTATCTACCAAAATTGATAAAAATCGATTATTATATTAAAAATGAGGCAAAATTATAGTAGAGCGCACGAATGGGTTTATCTGTCTCATTTCTGTGCATATATACGACCAGAGTGTAGCTCTGCTTACAGGACATTCGTCAGATATTGTTGAGCTTCAGCTGATGAAGCATGTCGACTATCTACTAAAATCGATAAATATCGTTTCATATTGAAAATGAATGGGTTTATCTGTATCATTGGTGTGCATAGATATATATACTCCCACAGTGTAGCTCTGCTTACAGGGTATTCGCCAGTCAATCATATTTGAAGAATGTCGACTATCTACTAAAATCGATAAATATCGCTTCATATTGAAAATGAATGGGTTTATCTGTCTCATTGGTGTGCATAGATATATATACTACCACAGTGTAGCTCTGCTTACAGGGTATTCGCCAGTTCATCATGTTTTTCTTCATTATAAATTTCGTGCAGCAACTTTTTAATGCATAATTTGAAATAATTGTTCCACTACAGAGCCAACAACAATTGTCGTGTCGCTTAAATGAGTTTCGTACGGTGTTGACTCGAATTCAATTTGTGTGCCCAGCAGACAGAAGGACATCGAAGACACTTACACACACACACACACATAGACAGAGTAGGATATTTGGCGAGTGCTCTCGAGAGGAGCTCGAGAGGAGCGCGACTCTGTTTATTTGTTTGTCTGTCGCTCTTGTTGTAGTTGTTGGATGCCAAATGGCTTTCAATTAAAATTGTATCCTAGCAGCAGTTGTCGATTTAATTAGTTTGCAAACTGACGTATGCTTATAAATGGCCGCCCACAGGGTGTGTGTGATTGCTGGCGGAGCACAGGGCGTGTGGCAGTTGGACAAAAGTGCTATTGGGAATCGACTTTAAAGTAATGCTTTAAGGCAAGCAGTAGGCTGAGGGTGTTGATTGGCCACAGGGTGTAGTTGGCAGCCACAGGGTGGCATATGGTTATACACTTATACGATAAACTGCACAGGGTGCACTAGCTAAACTAGTTAATACTGATTTATCCATGACTTCTCCTGCCATTTGTATTGGATTTCAGCATGTGAGTAGCTTTAGCCACAATCACAGGGCGATCCCCTGCGCATTTCACTCTCTACAACTATTCAGAACAATATCTCTAGCATTTTAGCAAGGGAGTATCATTTGTGTAGGCACACGGTGTTTCAGTTTAACTTTAACATCGCCCAGCTGCGCGCCTCTTGGCCTTCGGTTATAGTTGTGTCCTATTTCGGGCAGTGTAATTAACTTTTACCGCACACAAACACAGAGAGAGAGAGCGAAAACAATATAATAAATACTTATATACTATAGATAAATGGCATTGGCATTGGCAATGGAAACGGCAATTGCTAGCACTCCTCATGGCTGTTCCTTGTTGTCCTCCTGTGTTATGTCCTGTTTTGTAGTCTGCCTGAACAGCGCGTCCAGTTTCCAGTTGCCGTTCATTGTGCTTACAGTTGTTCGCCTTGCCGGGCATTAAATTGAGCTTAATTGGAAATTACAATCCAAGTGCCATTCTTGTTATTATGTTGTAACATTACACACACAAACACACACAGACTGAGGTAGCCCACACACGTTGAGCGCACTTACATATGCATTACGTAAACTGATTCGGTTGAGCTGGCATTGCCTCTCAAGTTAATATAATTAGTTTCGGTGTAAAATTATAAACGTCAACCGCTGGCATAAGCACAGAGAGAGAGAGAGAGAGAAAGAGAGAGGGAGAGAGAGACACATACATACCACACCTGACCCTGGCCGTAGCTTTAGCAGCTTAAAGGCGCAAAATGAGCAAATTCTGTGGCCAACTGCTATACGCATACTTCACATACACTTCAGCCAAGCATATATATGTATATATACTCTCATTCCTCCCACATCAATATCCCTCCAACTGGCATTAAAGTTTTAGGCTTTGCCATCGCATCGCATAGCATCAGCCATCGCATCGCATAGCATCAGCCCACGCGGTTTTTGGTCACGAATCATCATCCCCTTTGCAGCCATCAAATCGGGTAGTCAACGCCGCAGGCTATATCCGTTTAATATTTGTACAATTTCCTCGTATTTGCACATCAAAATATGTTGTTGACTGACCAGCCATGCCAGATCCTTCAGCCTGCTTTCCCCCACTCTCTCCCACTCTCTCTCTCGCTCTCTCGTTAAAATTTACATGCGCTGCTCAATTTTTGGGGGTTTCAGCGCGCAATTTTCCCCTTTTATTTTTCTGATTATCTAGCGTTGGCAAAATTATGCGCAAATAAGTGTAAAATTATCAAAATGACAGGGCGTAGAGTGTGGGTAAATGTTTGTGTAGTTGCGCGCGTGTGGTTGTGTTTGTCTGTTGCTTTTTAATTATTTTACAGGCAAATTACGTATACGTCACGTGTCACAGCAGCCAGGAGCTCAAATGTTGCCCTGTGCACAGGGTGTCACATGGCTATTAGTAATTTAAATTCTATATGAGAACATGTCGCCCTGTGCACAGGGTGCTGTAGCAACTAAGTAATACTCTACTATCTGTCTGCCAGGCCACCCTGTGCCAAGGGCAGCTAATGCCATAAGTTCATAAGACTCTATCCATGTCTCCACATAAACTGTTCTCTATTATAATAGCCACGCCCACAGTGTGCCCGCCCACCTTGAGTGTGCTTAGCGCAACACCTGCGCAATTTCACGCCAAACATTTCAGCACAAAAAGTGCATTCAACTGTGCGTGAAAATGTGCTCGACGGCAAAAACAAAGCACGAACTTGAGATTTGGGCAGCAGGGGGGGTCTTTGAGGGTGTTTTGGCGCGCACAACAATAGCCTGGGCCCAAAGAGTTGCGGCAAACTTTTGAAGTTGCCACAAAATTGCGTTAACTTTTTAGTAAGTCACTTGATTATTAAGTCGCAGCCGCGGTAGCTGCCCGGAATGCCACAATGAAGACGACGACGATGACGACGACAGTCGAGACCCTGGGAGAACAGACCCACTCTCAGTCCTCTCTCAGTCCCCAGTCCCATTTGTCTTCGGCGTTGACCTTGGCTTGATTTGGGTTGCGCGGGTTCCTGGCCGGGTTCACGGCTCGGAGTTGTCGACAGCGTTTAGCGCTTAATTGAGACAATTAAATTGACTTTGACAATGGACGAAGGCTTCCAGAAAGCAAAAACGCAGCAAATCAGCAGCAACTGAAATATAATAAATAATCCGAGGAGCTAGCATAGATGTGAGGCCCTTTTCACATGCACTGTCGGTGGGGTTATGCAGGGCATATTAGCTTGGGATTGAGCTGTGATTACCAGGAATATATACTACATACTCTGTTCATAAGTTAATAACGGGCATATGTGTTATGCATACATACTTAGAGCAGTTGTTGTTGTTGTCTGAACTTTCAGTTTGCTTTGAGCTTCAGTCAGCTTGACATTTTCTAATCAAGAAACTGTAATGATGATATAAGCTTGAATATGTAACAGCCACAGAGTTAGATAAGGAAGAAGGGTATATTGGCTTGATATATATTTCATAAATGAACTAAGCTCCTATTAGAAAAGGAATTTACTTGCATATATGTATAGCTATTCCATATGCTACCTCTAGACCAAATCAAGATATGCCCAGACTATGCTGAGAGAGCTTCTGATCTACAGGCAGTTGCTACTATACACAGATAGATATAATATGAAGATATGCTATTTGTGCTCTTACTTTGTCTTAGTTCTCTATAAACAGGGTATTTGCTTAGTCATATACACCCGTCTGTATAGCTCTCTGCTCATATTTAGGGAATTTGGAAAGCCTTCAAGTTGTAATTAAATTTTCGCAGCGCGCTTTGCCTTTGACTTTTTGCCATTGCAAATTGCTTTGCATAAGCCCAACACTCACGCAGAGGAGTGTGTATGCTTGGCAGCTGGTGCCGCATGTTGCAAGTTGCCTGTTGCCTGTTGCCTGTTGCATAAGTGAACACAAGTGCTTGCTGCTGTTTAGTATGCATTGCATTTGCAGTTGCTTTGTGGCAGCTTAAGGCGGAGCCAGGCGACAAGCTGCGACTGATTTTATTATGCAGAAAGCAAAGCACACACACTCACACACACACACACACACACTCACACACACACACACACACACACAGTCACTCCACTCACATGCCACGCCTATAACAAACTGGCTGGCCCCAGCTTGCCACGCGCGTAATTGGAGCGTAATGTGTTAAAGTTGGAGTCACGTGAGCTGCCTCTAATTTGCTGCCTGTTTGTTTGCTGCTGCCCCACGTTTGCGCCCCACAACTGTTGCATATTTTATGAAGTGATTACATTTCTCACCCTCTCACTCGGTCTCTCTATGGACACAGACTACCTAAGGATATGCTATCTGTGCAGCTGCGCACGGGCCGCGCATGCAAATCAAGCGACAACTCTTTCGAGAGACCAAGTAAATTGTGCCCAAAATGTAATAATAAATTGTTGCTGAATCTCTTACGAGGCTCTTCAAAAATGCGAAGCCTTTCACACATTTCTTAAATTTAATATATACCTGTGAATTGCAGGCGAGCAGAAGTCTAGACACTGATTCAGGCGAGGAGAATTGCAAAGGAAATTGTATTTGAGCTGGCAAAATGCTTGAACAACTTGAGAATTAAGTGAGGCAGACGTTTATTTATGAAATTCAAAAGGTATTTTAATGTAGATATGTGCATATACAGCCTTTTTATAATGTCTGATATCTGGCAGAAGATTCAGACTTGAGACTCGTTGCATAATTGAAGAGTTTCCCATGATAAACCAAATTGCTCTGCTTACTCAACTTTAGTATTTTTTACTAGTCTTAAATTTGTTCTACTCCAGATTTGGTATATTTTCACTTGCAAATTGTTTCAGTTCACTTTAAAAAAATTGAATCGGCTTACAGGTAAACATTTTGATGCCTTGATTGGCTTACAGCTTGTTACGCTTTATGGCAAAGCACTCTTGACTACAGGTGCACGCAGCTAGTATATTGCCAAGCGATGACTACAGATATATACACATGTTTATATATAGTTGAACATGCAGATCATATATGCATATATATTTGTATATGTTGTTTTTTTGCTGTCTAGTGACTCGCATGCTTGTCCTTTGTAGTGCAGGCATTTCACATGTCAGCGTTGGCAGCACTGCACACGCTTTCAATCTGCATCTATATATGCATGAATCAGAAATACATATATATATGAATACATTTTTGATTTATCTTTGCTGCTGTTCGCGTGGTCACAGATTCAATTGAGCAAACAGTTTTTGCCTTTGATTTTTTTCGGGCCGTGGAATTTATTTTCAATTTGGCAGCGAAAGTTTTCACTGACGAATCAGGCTGTGGCACAGGACGACCTGTGCTGCCTGTTATTGAGTTTAAATATTTTAACTATACATATATATATGTGTATATATATATATACCTTTTCTATTAAGCACACTCGAGCGGCAGGTGAGCCAGCTGGCAGGACTCGGCGTTGCTAACGTTTTCAATTTCTGCTAATCCTGCAACAACAAGCACAACTCTCACTCACACACAAAATAGTAGAAAAAGAAGAAAGAAATTACATTGAATTTGAGTATGCGTTGAGCTGGGAGCAGCACACTGCAAAAAAAAAGTTGCTTTTGATTTCATTTTTGGGTTTTTTTTTACAATTTTTTGCCTGAATTTTTTCTGCTTTGTTTGTCTGCCACGCGCTGAAAATTGCGGAAATCGGAGAAAGATAAAGGCGTTTTATATATGTATATATGTATGAGTGGGTGAGTGTGTATATGTGTGTGTGTGTGTGTGTGCTTAGTTGATATAGAAATAATATTTTTTGATGGATTTTGTGACAGCTTAGCTTGGTTTAATGCATTTGATTGAAATTGTGTGCATTGTCTGTGCGCCAACTGGCTGGCCCTAGCAGCAAACCCACTCCTCTCCTCTCCTCTCCTTTCTTATGCTTTGACTTTTCAGTTGGTTATTTTTTCTATGTCTATAAGCCGCTTATAGCTCGACGTCAACGTGCCGCACAAGTGTGATAAATTTCCTAATTGCCGCGTCATGATGCAACTGATATAGCAGCAGAAGATCGTGACAGTTCTCTGACCCACAGACGGCGCAAAGTGCTGCATCATCTTGAACTTGTAATTAGAGGGCCTTGCGCAGGTAGAAAACAAAAAAGTCTTACATTTGACATTGAATTCGTTTTGTTTGCGGGACATTGAAATTATTTATAAGCATTTCAGTTTCGGTTTCAGTTTCGGCTACGCTTCTCCAAACTGATGTTTGTAGAATGTGGGCTAAGAGAAACAAAACGATTGAAAATATTGACAGATTTTTAAATTGAGTGCGAAATATTCTTCGGCAAACAAGCGCCGCTTAACTCAAATAGATAAACAGTTGTTGGCAACACTTAAGAAGTGATCGCTGGTTCAAAAAACTAATGCCAATGACCATGCCATCGTTGACCATGTCAAGTCGAACGTCAAACAAACCGATCGGCTCGATCGAACAGGTTCGAAGTTGGCGCCTAGACCATGGAGGAACTGTGTTGGCTGTAGAAGAAGTTGAGACGGAGAGAGAGAAAGAGAGAGAGAAAGAGAGAGAGAGAGAGAGAGAGAGAGAGAGAGGGAGAGAGAGAGAGAGGGAGAGTGAGCTAGGAATGGCTAAATTGATAATCCAATTAAATTAAAGCTAAATGGAATTTAGCTAAACAAAATCATAATAAACTAGAAATTATGCTAAAAATTTAAAGAGCTAGCTAATAATGGATTAAGCTAGCCATAAATGGTCTATAAATTAAGAAAAGCAGCCAAAATTAATAGCTAAATGTAAAATATAACAAATGCTAGCCAAAAATAGCTATTTGTAAAAAGGCCTACAGATGGGCATAAATAAATATTCAATTTATCAGTAAAAAGAAGAAACTAAAATTGCTTTGATGATAAAAAAGCTAAATGCCATTAAAGTTTAGCCACAAATTGATATGATAGATAAATAGTTAAAGCTAAAGTGACAAAAATGATTAGGAAAATAAAAGGTGATTGGAAAAAAGGCTAAAAATGCTAAGTTGATTAAAGAGTTCAATGAAAACTGAAATTAAAGCTTAGATATATTTTATTTATGTAAATTATATTATATTATAATCAAATAATAATTTTGTATTATATATTCCTATTATTTAGGTTTAATATAATGACAAATTTAGCTTTTTTATGGCTACCTTTCTTGATTATCAAATAGGCCGAGTTTTTCTACCCTATAATATATATATTTGTACTTAATACTCTAAAGTCTATAGCTCTATAGCTATTCCAAAGAGCTGTTCTAAAAGTAGCTTCTAGCTGGCTAGTTTTCCTCTACTAAAACTTCCTGACTTTCTATTAGATTCTGCAGCTAATATCAATCAGACAGAGTCAAAGATTGTTTAACTTGACATACACACATATATATATATTAATATCTTATACTAAATGATTCATATTTTGATTTCAAATTTTAGATCCCTTTTGAGCCTCTTTCCAATGCAACTAGCTTCTTTTTGCTCTTTTCTACTGCCCATAATTATAAGCCATAAACAAGCTAAACCCACAGTTTGGCTTGCGGAAGGTGTCTTCGCGGCGGCGCTAAATGTTGTTTTTGATGCAATCAAACTCAGCAACAACAACAACAATTGAAACGCATGTTTAATTAAGATTCCGGTTCGATAGCTCGTGTTCGCTCTGCGCTCTTTGCTCTTCTTACTTCGCTCTTCTCTTCGCTCTGTTTGCTCTGTTCGGTTCGAACGCGTCGAGTCTTTGGCAAACCCTTGCTAATTTTTCATATAAATAGCCAAAGTGATTTCGGAAAGACACAGCATAACGCAACATCCCAAGCAGCCACACGCACACACCCAACCCAGACCTATTGTATATATATATAGTGAGTATGGTAAGTGTTAGATTCGGATATAAGTGGAGCTTGCAGCTAGATCAAGGTTAAATTTTACAGTTGAAGATGAAGCAAAGTGTGAACCTGCTGCTCTTGCTAGCGGTGCTGGTGTCGGTGTCGGCTAAGGCCTTGCGGCCGCGTCGCGATGTTTCACATTTGCCTTTGGAGTATTTGCCGCCTGTGGTGTTGCCACCGCTGCCCAGTCGCAATTATTTGCCACCCGTTGAACAGCATGCGGCTAGCTTGTCGCATGTCTTGACGCCGCCGCGTGATTACTTGCCGCCCACCAACGAGTACTTGCCGCCAGCTGAAACAACAAGCGAACCAGCAGCAGCAGCACCAACGACAACAATAAGCGAGTTGCCCACAACGGAGGCAGCTGCCATCACGACCACAGAGCTGCCAGCTGTGGAGGAAACGGAGGCGCCAACCCATGAGGATATTATTGAGGATATTGTGGAGCCAGCGGGCTTGCTGCAGGCCGATGGCTACCACTATGCCACGCCCGACATCATACCCGATCTGACGCCCACCGTCGAAGCCTATCTGCCGCCGCTCGAGGACAATGCGGTGGCCGTCGAGCCGGTGCCACAGAGTGGCGACGAGTCCGCGGCGCTGCTGGATGATGGCTATCATTATCGTGCGATCAGACGACTCAGGCTCTAAGGATATATACATATATATATACATATATATATGTATATTAACCAGCAATTGTTATATGTTATATACGAATACGGTTTACTTGCAATAAAAGGAATTGTCTATAAATACGCGACATTCGCACACAACTCAATTAGATGTGTCGGCGCAGGCGGCGCGCGGTGGCGCAAGGATATTTGATGTGTGCGCCATAACATTTCATTTGATATTGATGACAGGAAATTAGAAAAATGTTTTCATTCGGTTTGCCACAGCTGACTGTAGCTCACTCCACACAGCTCAGTGCCCACTCCTCACTCCCCACTCCTCATCATCATCAAGCATATCAAGCTCATCATCGTCATCAGCTTTCGCTTTAGTCTTCCCCGCATCGTGTCTCATCATTTCCGTTGTCCTTTTTCTCTCGTGTGGCTTCACAATTGATTTGTTGTCGCTTCACAATCCTTGCGCTGTCACAGGATGTGTGTCGGGCTGTGTGTTGGGCTGTGTGCCATGTCCCAGTCCCTTTTTGTTTTCTTTACTCACCCCACTCTCTCCCACATACTTTGATTAGGCAAGTTTAAAGTTTTCCCGCTCTCTCTCTCTCTCTGTTCTTGTCTCTTTCTCTTTCCTTCTCTCAATAATTCAGCAATTTTCCAATTGTTTGATTAAGTCTTCAGCTGTTTTTAAGTGTTGTCGTTGGCTGTTTGAATGAGTTTCAGCGGGTAGATTGATTTTGCTGTGCAGTTTGACATGATTAGCTTGGTTTGGTTCTATGTGAACTGCAGCTAGATTGTTATAGACTCAGCTTAAGGAAAGTCTAGCAAACTCTAGACTCTAGTTCATTCAGAAAGTAAGCAGTTCGGTCTGCTTACTTCAAGTTTTCCCAGACAAATATTCCAATTTAGCCTCGTCTAAGCTCAGCTGAACTCCACCTAGACACTTAAAGATCTCTGATTATTTATAGGGTATTCAACCGACGCATAAATTTTGCGCTTGAGAGAGAGAAAAACATAAACATGAGCATAAATCTAAATGGATATTTCGTGCTTTGCCTTGTTGAATTATTAATAAATTGTGGCCAAGCATCGGGAATCAAAGTTTGTAAATTGGCTGACAAATTTGTCAGCGTGCAACAAGTGGCGCACAGTTGTTGCCTGCAACAGGCCAGCAACAAAATGTTGCGGTTAGCGAAGCGTAGCCCTCCCCCAAAAAAAGAGGAGGAAAAGTGAAAAACTGTGCCGAAAATTTAAAGAGCAAAAAACAGCTTTCACGACACTTGGCCCAAAGGAGTTTCTATTCGTTGGTCTTTGTTCGGGACAGGCCAAAACAAACACCTGTAAACAGTAGCCAGTGGCGGCGCGATTGAATGGAAATTGAATGTGGAAAAGCTTTAGACGAAAAAGCTTCGTTGTGTTCGCTTCAACACTGAACGAAGCCGACAGGAAAAGCGCATAAAAGGCAGGCACATCGGAAAATTCAACTCAGTTGCGGTTTCAACGTGCCCGAAAGCGAATGCGAGCTGCCAAACCAGCCAAAACGTACGGAAAAGTCGCTGTGAAAAGTGAGACAGACGTTGGCGTTTCGAAAGCAGCTAGCCAAGCCAAAGAAAGTCCCCAAGAAAATCATTCAACTGGCAATAGCTACAAACAAACAGGGTAGCCAAAGTGCGGCTATAAAATGACAAAATTAATAGCAAAATATAATAATCAAAATATATTTAATAAACAATTGATGTGAATTTAAAGTTTGCTGAAAATGTTTCAGATTTTTCAACGTTTTTTAAATTTGAATGTGAAATAAAAGTGAGAAACCTATATATTTGACAGCTGAAAGAGAGACTAAGTAAATATTTTAATTTACTATTTTAAATAAAGGTAAAATAAACTAGAAAATAAATGCAAACAAAAAATATTTATTTAAAATTTAAAAAAGATTTAACAATGAAAAGTTTCAACTTTACCAGAAACAAGGCAAAACAAAAATCTTGTTTAAAATAAGCTAAGAAATAAATATAAAAATTAAAAATATAATTAAAAACTGATTAAGTTAACTTTTGCCATGAAATATCAAAATCTGGGGAACAACAAAATTTGGGTACACAAACTGAGCTGAAACTATAATTTAGTTCAAAATATAATTGAGAAAATAAATATTCAAAAAAAATAAAATAATTATAATAATATGACAAAAATCGTTGTTATGAGTGGCAGAGTATATTTACATTGAAATAAATTTCAGTCTTCCACAGTCAACTTGATTTGAGCCTTTTGTATATGTTTATGGCTAATGACACGCCTACTAATGCCTGTTATATGCATTTAAACAGAACCGATGGGCGATCAAAAATGAATGCTTTCCTATTACCCAGGTAACAATTAGTTGTATCTGTAGGTATAGATAAACAAAGAGCAGACTGCAAATCTAGCTGATCGTAGCTTATGTATAGTTTAAAGGTGTATAATTCTATATGAGTATAGACATAAAATTTCTAATGATTAAGTCACATTTAAATATTTTCTATTGAGCTTATAGAAAATATATTAAAAGTCGTTTAGGCAGGCTCCCTTCGGGCTGCCATTCGAGTCTATGTCTCAACTCTTTGATCTGTTGAAAATTCCCTAGTTACAGCCAAAATCACCTTCCACAAAGCCAATACACCATTTTCACCTAGTTGGCAGTGTATAAATATGGAAGGCAAAATAAATTGCAAAACAAATTATATTAGAAATAAAACACAAGCTGAATAAAAAGAAACAATTTTTACTGTGCCACTCAAAGTTTGTGCAAAAGAACAAAATAAATACATAAATGTATAAATAAACAATAAACAAAATAAAGAAAAGTGCAGACGAAAAACCCAAATAAAAAACATGAAACAAAAACAAAAACGCCCAAAGAGATTTTTAATTAAATGCATAAAAAGAAACGAAATAAAAAAAAAAAAAAAAAAAAAAAAAATCCAAGCAAACGGCATAAAGCGCTGTCATAATTAGATTAAAATGTAACATAACTGTAATATAATTGAATTAAAAATATATAAATATATGATGAATATAAATCGATTTTGAAAGACGCAAGCAAAAAAAGCAGAAACTAAAAATAATTTAACGCTCAATTAAATCGAGCTTTCACAACATTTGCAATTAAAATGCAATTAAATTGTGCACAAATCAAATTAAATCTTATATTAAACACACACCTCGATATATACCTATATATATATGTATATATTTATATATATATATATTTACAGTTAGTTATTTTGGCTCAATGACAAGAGCAGTAAATAAACAAATTGATGGCTCAGAAATTGAATATAGTTTTCGCATTTTGTTTATTATACAAACTGCATTTACCTGTGGCTCGTCGCTGTTGTTGTTGCTGTTGCTGTTGCTGTTGTATTGTTACACACAGAGGCTGGTTTATTAATAAACGTTTGGCATACAAAGCCACAGCCACATAGAACAGATAATGAAAATCACGCATACGCGCCGTTGCCCGCGGCTGCCACCGTGTTTATGTGTGTGTGTGTGTGCTTAGGTGTGTGTGTGTGTGTGTGTATTTATATTTATTAATAACAAAGTAATCAGACATTGTAATCTCCTCGCAAAGCGTATTACAGCAGTCATAACAATGCCAGCTCAAGCAAGTGCTCCTCCCTTCCCACTCTCTCCTTCTCTCTCTCTCTCGCTCTCCCTCGCTATCAATGCCTTTTGGTTTATCCGGCTGCTGCTGTTGCTGCTGCATCCTTAGTCAGCTCCTGCGGCTTTTGTTGTTAGCTGCGGCGCACTTCCGCCTCAAGTGGCAGCAACAACAACAACAACAACAACAGCAGCAAAATTGTTTCATAATATTTATCAATTTTTGTTGCTGTTGTTTTCTCTGTTTCGTTTTCAATTTTCTTTTGCATTATTTTCTAATTTGGCGCTTCATTTGAACCTCCTGATTCTCTCCCTCTCATTCTCTTTGGTTTTTGATTTCGATTTTTGCATTTTTAATTTTTTTTTCTGACTTCAATTTGCGTTGATTTGAGTTTGGCGCCTGATTGCCTATTGGCCTATTGGTCGGCGCGCGGGGTTGTGGCTGTGTGGGCGTGGCCTCATATTGATGGGTTTATGGCGTGTTTATGAGCCAACACAACAATCATTTACTTGCGCCGTCCGTCCGCCCGACTGTCTCTCTGTCTGTCTTTATGTTATTGCATGAAACATTTCGCATGCAAATTGCAGTAAATGTTTTTCTTTTTGTGCTCAGTGTCTGGGGCACGCCCCCAGCCCCAGCGCAGACGCCCCTAATTGCAACTGAACAGTGGGTCAAACTAATAAGCAACAAATTAATTTGATTTGCATAATTGTGATGCCTTTTAAGAGACAAAGCAGAGGAAGAGCGAAAGGGAGAGACTGAAGCAGGGACCTCGCGGCGTATGATTAATATGCAAAAAACCTTGACTGAAAACGGCTTGCAGTCGCATTTAAATAAGTGTTAACTGTTGTTTCGTTTCATTTCTCTCCCTCTCTCTCTTTTTTTTTGCAGCTGTCATTTGTAATTTAAAATGCAAAAAAAACGGGAGAGTAAGAGCCAACCACAAAAAGGCAGAAAAAAAGCTGTCAAGCAGCAGCAGCAGCAGCAGCAGTAAAAATTGAAGCGACAACAGCAACAAATCAGTTTAATTTAAATTTTCCCTTTTTTTTCAAACAAACACAAAAAGTGTGAGAGGGTGCGTGTGTATGTGTGTGTGAAAAGGGAAGTTATATATATATATTTTTTCTCTGCTAAGACAAGACCTTCTTTTGCGTCGACCCAAAACAAACAGCAAAGAAACGAAATAAGGCGAACAAAAAACACTCGACAGCCAACGACGGAGGCGCGGCTAAAAAAGTATTTATTATAATTATTTGGGATATTTTTCATTTAAACGCGCATTTCATTTGCGGCCACCAAAAGCTGAGAAACAACAAATGTTCTAAAATGTAAAAATAAATTATCAAAAAAAAAAAAAGCAAAAACAAAAAGAAGAAGGGGAACGTGAACGTGAAACGTGAACAGTAGCAGTCACGAGCAGCGACACAGCAGATAACGCTGCATACTTAGTGGCATCAGACGTGCCGGCACCTGCCGCAACAACAGGCCCATTAGACAGGTATGCAAAAGCCACACATTAATTCTCATTCTCTGATAATGCCCTGTAAACATCAACGGAGAATGTCCGAGTGGGGTATATGCCTGGGAATATGAGTAGAACTGATAGAGAAGGCGAAGTCTATATTATTATGATTCTCTTATATATTATTATTCTATTAATTGTTTTTATATATAAGTATATTTGTGCTGATGTACCGATAATACCCTATAAGTGCCCACATGGAGTGAGATATTGTTGAATATGACAGTATAGAGCAACTCCTATCTATTCGATTGTTTGCTTATCTATCTGTCTATCAAAGCTCAATCAGTTATATCATCATCAGTAGTTATCTATATCTGTCTATTGGTCTCCTACCCCTACGCTTGTCCTCTCTCTATCTCTCTCTCTCTCTCTCTCTCTCTCTCTTCTCTGTCTCTCTCTAAGATACTCTAATATCCTCTAAGATACTCTCAGATACTCTGAGCTACTCTGAGATACTTTGAGATACTCTCAGATACTCTATTTCTCAGATTTTCCTGATACTCTAAGGTACTATAGTTCAATCCCTATTCAGAGGAGCCACACGCTATATCTATATAGACTTTCTTGCCTCTGCGAATATGTCTTTATACCTATTTCTCAGTGCTGTCATCTGCCTATAAATCTATTCTGCCTGGCTGCTCTTCCATATTCATATGCCCTTAAATATCTTTGTATCTGTATATCTTCTCTCCCCAATCTTCGCCATCCGTCTGTCTGCCATGCTATTTATGTGTCTGACTGTTCCTTACAGCATTCCTTTGTTGCTCCACAGACTATATATATCTTAGTCCATCACATTCCATTTCCATAATCTTACTTAATTTGAGCAGCGGGTCAGCTGCTCGGCTTTCGGCGCTCTGGCCTCGGCCATAGCTTGGCTTTGGCTTTGTCTTTTTGTATTGTGCTCGGACTTAGTTAATTCATGTGCTGCAGCTTCTGCTTTCGCAGCAAAGCGTTTAATTATTTAATTTTGTTGCATGCTGCATACGCCTCATTTGCCACCAGTTGCCGCACATGAGCGACGCCTCCCCCCGCCACACATTTGACTGGCTTTTACGCGGATTTTAGTCAGTTTTTTCTTTCGGCGGTTGCTGTTGCGGTTCACTGTCTGCCATTGTTCATGTCAGCTGTGGTACGGATACGTGTGTGTGTGTGTGTGTTTGTGCTTTGAACTATGTTTCAGTGTTGCGGCTAGCTTTGCGTATACCTAATATGCAATCTATAAATTATTAAGTATACGTAATGAGCTACTAAATTAGTTGGGGAACTTTTACAAAAATGCAAAACAGAAACTATAATCAACAAGTCGAAGATTGAATACCCTGGAATGGAGATAATGGAGATAGCCACATAATAGCTTTGGTATATATTAAACCGATCAGGCAGATGCAGAGATTATGCGATAATATCTCTAAAATAAGATCTTATTTTTCGGTAACTAATCAAGTGCTTATATAGTCCTCACACACCTAACATACACTCTCACCGAGCATATGAGCGAACATAAAAATGCATTCGCACAAGTTTCGCTTTCAGCTGCGGCTTAGCAGCACGGACAGGTGCCATGAGCAGGAGCTCAGTTGAGGATTTCCAGGTAGCAACTCGGCGGTCTGCAGCAGCAATTAGTTAAGCACAAAGTTTATGTTGCTGACTGGGGCACACAGGTTTATGCGATTTGTGTGTCGACCATGTGAATTCTGACTGTTGCCCTTGTGGCAAGTAGCGCCCAAAGTTGCGCCAAACTTAATTTACATCAATGCGGCTGCGAGTTGGCAAAGCTCTTGATATTAACATGCTGTAGGAATTGGTAACAAAGCATTTACCTGAACAATATATAAAAAAAGAAACAAAAGGAAATGAAGGCAAAGGCAACTTTTTATACCCTGTAAAAGTGAGCAGTTGATCAAATGAAGGGTAGCCAAGAAGAGACCAGTTTGAGTCAAATTGTTTATATATAGTCGTGTTTAGCTTAAAGTAGGGTATCTTTTGGTATATAATTGCATACGTGACCTAGCATATAACATAAAATGAGCGACTATATAAAGCCAATTAAATTATTGAAAGCTAGGGTATCTTTTAGTTCATCAACTGGTAAGCTATTAGGCTTTAGATAAGCAAAGCTATAATAAACATTCAAGAAAGCACTCTTGGTTATCAGCTGATGTTTATCGTAATCTAGGGTATCTTTCAGTCAATCACTTGTCCACACATTCAAATTATTATCAGTTCAACAGTTGCTCGAAACACATTGCTGACTTATCTGCCTAAACTAGATAACAATTGAAATGTTATGTCAGTCAAATCGTGTTTAGCACAATCTAGGGTATCTATCAGTCCAGCATATGCTGTCATAAATCATATCAGCGCTCAATCTAGTAGAACAGAGTCGAACTACTGCATCACATCTTGTAGCTGTCTTTTCTGACAACTTAGACTCAACATAGGGTATCTCATCGTCCATCAGCTGCTTAATTATTCAATTCAATATTAAACCCCAAACTAAACAAAGCCACATTGAATTTAATCTGTGGCTAATTGGAGAGAACACGCCGCTAATTAGTAGGCTGCTTCTGCTGCTGCTCTTGCGGCATGTTGTTCTCTGTGGCAGCTACAGTAATTACTCATTGATAAAGGTTAGACAATTCATTTTTGCCATTCATTTCTATAATTAATAATTGAATAATGTTGTATTCCATGTGCGTTTAAAGGCGCTTCCCCCCCACAAAGAAAAACCCAATCGAGCGCTGAGTGCGTTAATTTATTCATTAGATTTTCCTGCAGATCTCGATTCAGGCTAAATTAGAGAGGGAGAAAGAGAGGCCGAGGGAGCGCGAGGGGAATCCGAGCAGAGTGTAGTGCTGTGCAGTGTAGTGTAGTTTGTTACGCAGGACACGCACAAATGTGAAAGACACTTGCTGCTAAATACATTTATGCTTTGCTTGGCCAATATGCTTATACTCGTTCAAGAGTGAGATGAGTATATTACGTGGGAGTATTGTGGGAGATATAGGATATAGGATATAGGATATAGGATATAGGATATAGGATATAGGATATAGGATATAGGATATAGGATATAGGATATAGGATATAGGATATAGGATATAGGATATAGGATATAGGATATAGGATATAGGATATAGGATATAGGATATAGGATATAGGATATAGGATATAGGATATAGGATATAGGATATAGGATATAGGATATAGGATATAGGATATAGGATATAGGATATAGGATATAGGATATAGGATATAGGATATAGGATATAGGATATAGGATATAGGATATAGGATATAGGATATAATATATAGGATATAGGATACAGGATACAGGATATATGATATGGGGTGTAGGATATAAGATATAGGATATATAATATATGATATAAGGTATAGGATATAGGATATAGGATATAGGATATAGGATATAGGATATAGGATATAGGATATAGGATATAGGATATAGGATATAGGATATAGGATATAGGATATAGGATATAGGATATAGGATATAGGATATAGGATATAGGATATAGGATATAGGATATAGGATATAGGATATAATATATAGGATATAGGATATAGGATATAGGATATAGGATATAGGATATAGGATATAGGATATAGCATATAGGATATAGGATATTGGATATAGGATATGGGATATAGGATATAGGATGTAGGATAAAGGATATAGCATATAGGATATGGGATATAGGATATAGGACATAGGATATAGGATATAGGATATTGGATATGGGATATTGGGTAAAGGATATAGGATATAGGATATAGGATATAGGATATAGGATATAGTATATAGGATATAGGATATAGGATATAGGATATAGGATATAGGATATAGGATATAGGATATAGGATATAGGATATAGGATATAGGATATAGGATATAGGATATAGGATATAGGATATAGGATATAGGATATAGGATATAGGATATAGGATATAATATATAGGATATAGGATACATGATACAGGATATATGATATGGGGTGTAGGATATAAGATATAGGATATATAATATATGATATAAGGTATAGGATATAGGATATAGGATATAGGATATAGGATATAGGATATAGGATATAGGATATAGGATATAGGATATAGGATATAGGATATAGGATATAGGATATAGGATATAGGATATAGGATATAGGATATAGGATATAGGATATAGGATATAGGATATAGGATATAGGATACAGGATACAGGATATAGGATACAGGATATAGGATATAGGATATAGGATATAGGATATAGGATATAGGATATAGGATATAGGATATAGGATATAGGATATAGGATATAGGATATAGGATATAGGATATAGGATATAGGATATAGGATATAGGATATAGGATATAGGATATAGGATATAGGATATAGGATATAGGATATAGGATATAGGATATAGGATATAGGATATAGGATATAGGATATAGGATATAGGATATAGGATATAGTATATAGGATATAGGATATAGGATATAGGATATAGGATATAGGATATAGGATATAGGATATAGGATATAGGATATAGGATATAGGATATAGGATATAGGATATAGGATAAAGGATACAGCATATAGGATATGGGATATAGGATGTAGCATACAGAAACAGAGATAAATGCAGATACAGATACAGTTCGATTCTAATAGACCCTCTGCTGTCTAGCGAGCATGTTTCAGCCGACTTCACCTGACTGCATCAGTTCTTATAGGTTTTTGGCATTCCTTGAGATAATCCCAGCTACAGTCTTAATTCCCCTTTCATGTCTTTGACATTGCCGCCACGTGCAGCAGCCCCACGGTCAAATGTCCTTGAACTTTTCAACGTACGTGATGTGCTTTAATTTAGACACACACAGCTACACACACACACGTCTGCAGCTAAGTAAATGCAAAATGCATTGGCCACAGTCTGTGGCAACTGCAGCAGTTCATAAAACCCGCACGAAATTAAACAAACAGCCGCAAAAATTAACCGAAAATAATTTCGCTGTTTGTTTACTTTGGAAAATTTTTGGCATGCATACAAATAAGCGGCAGGCAGACGGCAATTGAAACTGTTCCGGATTGCCTGTCAGTCAGTGGATCAGTGGTTCGGTTTGGTTTGGTGGCTCAGTTGACCAGCGAGACGTTGATTGAGAATGCAATGCAATGCGAAAATAGGCAAAATTGTGTGAGAGGCAAGGCACAAGGTAAAGAGAAATAAATCAAGTGCAAGAGAGAGTAGTAAAGATAATGGAATACCCTATAATATATGATAAATATAGTTTATCCTACTATACATATAGACTGGAAAAGGTTAGACAGTTCTAGGTTGACTCTATATGAGTTCTATGAGCTCCTATGAGTTCTCAGTTTAAGGAGAATATTGAGTAAAGATCTATCAAGAAAGTAAATCTTGGTTCCATCAAGAAAATATATACTTCCCTCTATGATAATCCCTCTAGTCATTACTCATAAACACACTGTAAGACACTCTCTCACTCTCGGACTTATCTTTAAGGCATAAGTAAAAACTGTCGACATTTACACAAATCAATGACGAGGCAGCTGCCTTCAACTTGGAACTGGCGCCTGTGCTGGCTGACTGCCAAATCGGGCACTTAACGGGGCCAGAGGCGCAGGCTCAGGCCTCGGACCGCAGACCTTGCTCTCGGGCATAAGGCACAAGGCATCAGCCACCAGGCACCAGGCATAGTCATTGACAGACGCCGTGTGTGCACTTAAGTGCATTGCATTGTGGGGTGGCCTGTAGGCCAGCCTAAGGACCTCTACCTAATTTTAATTAAATGCTGCAGTTGTTGTAGCAACATAAACGTTCTCTGCTTCTTAGCTGGCTCACTTACAGCTCGAGCGACTCGAGAACTTAAACTTAAACCAGAGTCATATGCAAATTGCCGTCAGGCAATAGGACTGGACAGAAAAAAAAACAACAGCAGCTCCTGGTCCTTCTCGCATATGGCACATATGAAGGATAATGGACTTCGGGGCGAGGCTCTAACAATGCGAAAGCAGAAACCGATGCAACCGAAGTAGGAAAACAATGAATAGAGCCGAAACCAGGGCCCGGAGCGCAGCAACAGCCACAACAAACAGCCAGAGCCGAAAAGGATGCAACTGCAGCACTGAGAAATACCTCGTAAAGAGTTTTTATGATTTTTAAAAATACAAATATTTCTGGGAAGTCATGGAAGTAGGAGAAGGGTTGAGGTTGAAAGGGAACAAAGTAGAAAGTAGAATATCAAATTAAAGAAAATTATAAAAGGCGAGAGTGAACTCTAGCTAAATACCCTGTAATAAATGTAAAATTGTGAGCAATCATATCATACACTTCACCAATCAAATTCGTTTAGTTTCTGAGTTCTGAGTGCAATATTCAACAAGTTATTCTAACTAACTCATAAAGGAAAGTTTGCCAACATCTTAGCCTTATAGTCATGTCTACCCCCTGCCATCTCTGCTTAGTGTACACGGCATCTAAAAGAAAGAAATGCTGTTGTGTTTGTTTTAGCTGTTTTTTTTGCTGTTTTTTGCACAATGCATTCATAAGTACAACAATGCCAGCGCTGTCAGAGCCAGGTGAGGTTAAGTTCTGCCCAAGGGCCAGGACTATGCAGAGAGAGAGAGAGAGAGAGAGAGAGAGAGAGAGAGAAAAGAGCTGTTGTCGCCGCTGCTGCTGTTGCTGCAGCTATTGATGCATCTCTATACAAGCAGCTGCTTGGTTAAACATCTCCGGGTCTGTATGCTCCGCTCGTTTGTCATTTGCTTTGATTAGCTTGATCATATCAGAAATTAGTAAGTCAAAGCAGCAGCTGCTCTCTCGCTCCCCTGCCCACCTGCCACCTCCCCTGCCAAGCTGCCTTTAAGCTGCTTAGCTCTGGCTTCCTGCTCGTTGCCTGCTGCTCGCTTGTGCTGCTGCTGTTTGTTTGGCTTTTATTAGACTCATAAATGTGTGTTTGGCTGTCGAATATGTTTACCTTTTTTTATTGCTCTCATATCTCATGTGTGTGTGCGTATATACATATATATATATATATAAATATATTCGCTTTATCTCTTGGCTTGATTTCATTGTAGCCAAAATTTAAACAAGCATTTCTCGCTGTTGCTGCAATTAATTATGAATGTTTTTACTTCTGGTTTTCTCTCTTGGCTAACCCAAGCAAAACTGTTTTTGTTTACGATTTCCATTTAATTTAATCAATCAATGAGTAATGTGTGTGTGTGTGTGTGTGTGTGTGTGAGGGGATGTGTGTGTGGTGTGTGAGTTGTATTATGACTTCCGCTACTGTTGCGTAACTTAACCTTTATTCCCTGCCCAATGTGATTCATTTGTTTGTAAATTTGAGCTTTTATTGAAGTAATTTGAAGATTTTTCGTAGAAGGAAATTGGATAAGGCAAAGGCAAAGGTAAATCAGAAATATTCCTAACGAATTAGGCCTTGGGGAACTGAAAAGGAGCAGCTGGGAAGGAAGAGGTGAGCCAGCAGAGAAGGCCAGCGATTAGTCAAAAGGTATTTTCTTACTATCATTAATATAAGCTGGAAGAAAGGCAAGTAAGAGCGTTTCTCAAGGGGAGTGCCTGACTGGCATATACCTCGAGCCATCCTGTTACGCTCTTAATTCGATTATCAAACTACTTGTGAGTACCAATCGCTCAGAGATTGAATAGCCAATAGCTCAGATTGAGTAAAGTTTTCAGCTAAAGCAATGCAAGTTCGATGCAAAACAAATTAAAAGCTTTGCTCGTCGAGGCCAAGTTAACTAACAATTCAATCAATCAGGCTCAAAGTCTTGAAGTGCATTTGTTTATGTGGAAACGAAATGCTTCAGACACAACATAGACCTCTCTCTCCCTCTTTCACTAGCATGCACTCAAATAAACATAAATATTTATAGTTAACGTGCAACCTGTAAACATGGCATATTATTTGCCAGCTGCTGTGCGATCTGGCGTATGAGTAATATGACTTATGTGAGTTATATACTGTAGTGGTCTTGGCGTTGCGCTTCGCTGCTTAAAGCTTTTAGCTAGAGCAATCCACTAGGTCCCCCAGCCCCGCGCATAACCCTACTCAAAGCATAGTTTTTAGTATATTACGCATACGGCCCGTGGGACAAAGCATACTTAATGATAGATGGCGTCGGCACAGCCACTGTCAAGGGCTTTACGCGCTCAGCATATGAATTAATTTCCAATGCAAATTTATGTTTCGGTGTCCGGGCAAACACCTCTGCGTCAATGAAATGCAAACAAACAGCGAAAACCAAATAGCGAAAAGCGTCGAAAACCCAAACAGAAAGATGACGACGCGTAAACACGACCAAACACACATGGCAGCATAAATAGCATAAAAGCAACAACTGTTACAAATATAGAAACTATATCTATATATATATAGAGAGGGAGAGAGACTGACGGAGAGATATGAAGAGTGTCTGTGTGTGGGCGTGACTCCGTCTGTGTGAGTGTCTGCCAAATGCCAACAGCTGCTCTTGCCCAGTTAATGATTGAATATGCATGAGATCTGTATTCGCTGCCTGTTAGTGGGGTTGGGGGTTTGAGTTGTCTGTTAGGGGTTTGCAAATGAGGGCTGATACTGGCAACAGTAGCTAGAGCTACTCCAGTTACAGCTACCGCTGCTGGCCTCATTAATTTCTGCCGCTTATCAAATTTGTTTTGCTATTTTATTAATTTTCTTTCCTCTTCTTCTTCTGCTCTTTGTTGCTGTTGCTGTGTGCGAAAGTTTTTTGTTTTTTGCTTTTGCTTTTGCGTTTGTAAATGTTGTTACAGCCACAATATTTACCAGGCCATTAGCGCCATTATTCTAATGAATTGCTATTGAACTCTAATGCCCAAGAATGTTTTCAATACCTTGCCTTTTTCAATGTGCGCTGCGCGCCTGACATTGATTAACAAGCTGGAAGTTGGGCCTGTATAACCTGCCATTTGTCTGGCTAAGCCTTTAATGCGCCCCAAAGCCATACCCTGTAACTTTAAAGTGCCTAGAAAGTTTCCCAGTCAACAGAGATGGGCTGAGGTGAGCTGCTCCTGAGGCGGGAGAGAGTTTGCAATGCCAAAAATAGCATAAAGCAAGGAAATAATATAACAATAATAACAATATGAATATTATTGATGATAATTTAAAATGCAAGAGTTGAAACTGGAGATTATTTGTAGCAACATTCAGAGCCAGGATCTGGCATAGATTAAGTACTTATCTTAGCTTAAGAGGCAATCAGATTCAACAATGTTGCATGAAGGCCTGTTGGGGTTGGCGCAGTTCCAGTGTTGAACAAGAAGCTATATCCACTCGACATCTATCCTATATACTGAGCCTCTAGAATACTATATCTATCAGCCAAGGTACATGGTCAATGAAGATTTATTTGTGTAGATCATTATCTAAACTAGTCTTATGAAAGAGCTAATAATGCTAAAGGTATTGATAATGCTAATGCTAATGCTAATGCTAATGAATTAATACTAATGCTAATACATTATCATAGCAATAACTAATTATATCATATAGGATATCTGCTAGTCTAATACTTAAAGCACTTCAATTCCTCGTTAATTCCGGCCTTTTCTTGGCTAATTAAATCAGTTGCCTGATTTCGTGATTGTTGGCGCTTCTTGGAGGCTTATGCTGCGATTATGCTAAAAAGCTCACAAGAGTTTTGTTTCTTGAACTGCAGATGACAATGCTGATGCCTAGCAACTGGTAACTGGCAACAGGCAACAGGCAGCAGACAAATCTTACTACTGCCAACTGGCAACTGGCAACTGGCAACTACAACAAGCCATAAAAGATATGTTCAAAAAGCAGTTGCTGCCAATTTAGCATACGCTAAAGAACTGAAAATCTTTGACTGAGCTCCATGCACACTTGAAAAGTTCTGCCTTTGCCCCTCTCTTTCACCTTCTCTCTCACTCGTAAAAATAACGTGGCTCAAAAGGTGCTGCTGCAAAGTCGAGCATTCAAGCTTCAACTTTTGCATATTTCATATGACAGAATTTAATATTTATGTCGAGTGTTAGCTTTTTTTGTGATTTTCATATTCATCTGACTTGTCGACAGTTTGAAAGGGTATACTTTTGAATAACCTATTTAATATGGAGACTTAAAGCGTGAGCTTGCAATGGAAGCAGCTTAAGATATGAAAACTTTGAGCTCTTGGATGTGGCATGATAAATGCTCTATGTAAACCTAAAGATCTATTAATTCTGAGAAAACTGGAATACGAATATCATATGCAACAATCAACAATCAAAGAGACTCTAGGAAATAGAAAATATATCGATGTAAATAATATTTGATTGAGTTTCCCATTTTCAAGTCGAAAATCAACAAACAGAGTGTGCCTTAGTCGTCTCCATCCACTCAGCATACTTTTGCTTGCCTTTCGCTCAGCTCTTGGCATATTTTAATTGAAAGTTTTCTTTTGTATTTGTTAAATTGTTTCATGAAATAAATACATATATACGTATATTTATATATGTATGTATGCAGCGTTGTTAGATTTAATTGCGTATCTATGAACTTTGACCTTGGCGTATGAATATTCTTTTGGCCAAGGCAAGTATATTTTCCATTGAACCCAAGTCTATCCGTTTGTGTATTGGGCGCATTTTTGGGGCACTTTCAATTTTAATTACATAAATATATATTTGGGGCTGGTGGTTGAGGTGTGGTAGGCTGGGGAGGCATGGAAACTGGCGCAGTGGGTGGCATGAGTTATTCCACAATGGGAAAATACTTTGAATGGCATTCCAATTGGTCGAGCAGCGAAAGTGTTGCAAAGCGCTACGTTCAGTGACTAATCTTGAGTTTCCACGAAATGTCGACGGAAAATGAGGAAAATTGTGCCAGAGCTCGTAATATAATAGCTACTAGGCTGCCTGTTTTTGGTTTACAATACTCGTTTAGTAAGCAATAAAGAGTATATTAGCTTCTGGATGTGTAATGGGTGGATATATAAAGAAAATTAATAGTTTGTATAAGTATAGAGAGAGAGAGAGAGATAGAGAGAGAGAGAGAGAGAGAGAGAGAGAGAGAGAGATAATGCAATATATATTTAGACCTATAAATATTATTTCCCATTCATCGATTTATCTTCACAATTTCGTCCAATATTGGCTCATGAGCGAGCATTATGCAGTCAATCACACGCCTATTAACTTATCTGCTCTTTTTTTTGCTTTTTCGTTTTTTCGATTTTCTCATTCAATTTGCACTTGTTTTTCTCGCTTTTTGGCAACAAAACAATTTGTTTATAGCGCGTTGTTTTTGACATATTTATGCCGGCGGCCGGCACTTGAGCATACACGAAGCCCCCACTTACTGCCAATATATATATATATATATATACTATATACCTTTATATATGTATCTGTGTAGAGTAGCTAAAAACAAAAGGTAAGCGAACTGTGCTGAGACTTCAAACTCTGCCCCAAAATTGCGGCCGAAAAGTAAAAGAAAATGGAAAAAAGGAGGAAAAACTTGTGCTTCTTTGCCTTTGCATTGTTTGTTTGTTGTGGGTTGTTGTTGCTGTTGTTGTCTGTGGCACAGTTTACTGTTATGCGCTTCAAGAAAGTCGTTATGGAAAAGTGCTCAGACTTAGGCGTCCATAAAACGCGAGAGAGAGAGTCGCGGCTTAAGGCTTATAAATGTGCATGGGCATATGTTGAGCACGGCGGCAAATCTCAATTTAGCGACTTTAATTGCTGTCTATAGCGTCTAGGTGAAGTAAATTAACTGAAATAGGAGGGAGTCAGGCTTGGAGCTTTAGTTCATTGAAGTCTAAGGTGCACTTGAGTTCATTACTTAGGATAATATTTCGCTTTCAAATAGTTTCTAATTAGGAAACTTAATTGGGTAACTAAATAAATTGGATTTAGATGAGAGCTAGAGACTGAGCCAGCAGCAGTGGTTAGATAAAAATAGGGGTGCGGGTAGCTGCTAGTCAAGCTGCTCCTTAGATTCCTTCAACTATATTGTCCTTACCTTGAGCTATAGCCATATTTATTGCGCTTATTAGCTGCTTCTATTAAATTTACATATTAAAGTTCTCAAGCTTAATTTTCATCTTTATGTTTATGGCTGCTTCAGCTCTGCTTTTTATAGGTTATACGAAATTTCACTTAGCCGACGTTGTTATATTTGTGTGCCTTTGTTGTTGGCCTCTTAAAGCCCTAGCTGAAAAACTGTAAACTGAAAGCTGAACGCCCTCGACAGGTTGAGTTTTTCCATTGAGCTGAGCTCCTCTAAGCCCCTGCCCCCACCCTCCACTCTCTCTTCGTTTTCCGTGAAAACCCAATCAAACAGTTCTACTTCCCGGGCGCCGTGCGCTCGCCTCCTCAATATCTTGTGCCTCGCGTGTTCGGCGCGCATTTCGTGAAGTCTTAAGTGGGCCGGCCTCAAATGTAGATACGTTACGTTACGTTACGCTTACGTTATGTTAGTTGACGTTACGTGACGTTAGAGTGCGTTGCGATATATTGTGTCGGACGTGGGCGTTGGTTGTTGCTGTTGCCTGCTTTACTTCTTGTCACTTTTGGGCCAAAATCGAATTTATTGTTTTAATGCCGTTTCAGTAGCTGCTGCGAAACCCACATAAAAAATATAAAAAAAATTGGCAATTTGCTTGGAAATTAGCGCGCTTCTTTAGCATGTAAAATGAAAATCAATTTCCCATAAAAAACGAAGCTCTATACACTTGGCAAAAATACAAGAGAGAGAGAGAGAGGAAGCATGAAGATTATCAATTTATAATAGATTAATGAAGCTATAAAGATTTGGAATTTTTTGTATAATTAAAGAGAAGTATAATAGAATGGAAATGGCATTCAGTTCTTCTTCTTTCAGTTCCACACTTATCCTGTTTAGTAAATACTCGAAAATTTTCTTAAGTGTACCCGCTCTATATCATTTTCTCTATATACGCTTGCAGCATGAGCGCCAGTGGCAATGGCCCCGGCACCGGCAGCACCATCAATACCACCGCCACCAGCAGCAGTGGCACCACAACAACTGGCACCACCGCCACCGCCACCACCAATCCAGCATCCACGCACATTTTTCGCTCGCTGTCATCGGAGAGCCAGAAGCGGGAATGGTCGAAGCGTCTCTCATTGCGTGGCATGCGACATGGCGCTGGGGCAGGCGCTGGCAGCCTGGCCTCCAGCAAGGAGGTAAGCAAGTGGAGAGCCACGCAAACCACAATCTAATGCCGCCAGCTATTCCAATTGCAGGAAACGGCCGGAGCGGGTGGGACCATCGGTGGTGCGGGCAAACATCGCAAGTTCTTTAGTCGCTCCGCATCGCTGAAGCAGGCGGGCAGCAGCGGCGGCAGCACGCAAGCCTCGATGGAATTGCATGTACCTGGGCACTCGTCCGCAGCTGGCTCACCATCTGGACTGGCGCATCCGCTGACACAGCCATCGACGCCAAAGAAATCCAATTGGGAGGTGATCGAACATTTCAATACCAGCGCCAAGGGAGGCAAAGCAATGGTTAGCAGCAGCCTGATTGCGGTAAGCAGATTGGATTGAGAAAGTGGCTGGCAAGGAGAGGGGGAGAGCGGGGAGCAAGGAGAGTATGTTTCTTACTGGCTTTGGCATCAATTAATTTGCCCGCCTAATGGACAGGCAAGACCCAACTGACTGTACGATTTAAATATTTAATTCGATTTGGCCAGAAGACAAATTAAAATACAATTTCATTGGCATAGGGGCGAGAGCTAAATGAGCCAGGGAGAGTGAAGGAGTGAGCCAGTGGCCCATGGAGGAGTTAAAGAGCTGGGTCTGTAAATGTCGGCTAGGGATTTGTATTGAGTCGCAACATTTATGCTAAAAGTTTATGCTTTGTTAAAGGCAGCTTTGAAGCTGCTTCTGTTGTTGTCCTGCTTAACAACACTTGAGAAAAAGTTAACACCTTTGGCTGAGGCTAACAAGGCTGCACACACCCACACACACACGCACACATCAAAACTCACATAGAAAGTGGAATATTGTCTGCATGCACAAGGGCCCACTTTACAATATTGAGCATGTGTGGCGGTGTCTACAGTGGAGAGTACTTCAGACGAACGAGGGTATCTATCAGAGAGAAAATATAAAAAATCTTGAGGTAAAGGTATAAGTTAGTCGGGTATTCCTGCAGGAACTACCAAATGATGTATAGTAGATAGTTAGTAGATATATATATATATATATATAAGATAGATAGTACATAGATAGTAGATAAAAAGATAGATAAATAGTTACATAGATGGTAGATATATGTATAGTAGATAACAGAAGTTGATAGATAGACAGATAGTTCAGAGATAGTAGATAGATATATAGGTAGTAGATAGATAGATAGATGGATAGGTGATAGATAGGTTGCTCGATAGGCAGATAGATAGATAGATAGATAGATAGATAGATACATAGATAGATAGATATATAGATAGATAGATATATAGAAAGATAGATAGATAGTATTACCGGAAATTTTCGAGCAGTCAACGATAGAGCTGTATCGAGCTCTCACTGTACTTGCACTGTTCGCCAGCGCTGTCGAGAGTCAATTGAAAATGTTTATGGCGCAAAGCAGCGTAAAGCGACAGCAATTGAGAGAGTGTTTTGCGTGGGCGTGGCATGCCAAAATGGGCGGCAATTTGCTTAAAGACGCCGCGTGGAATAAACGTTAAGGAAAAACGCAGCGAAGCGGCTTAGCTGCAGCTGAAGCTTAAATGGAATGCATGGGGCGTATACTTAATATTTGTTATACACGCAGTTAGCTCTATATATATATATATATATATATCTATATATATATGTAATGTATATATTACTCTTTTTATGGCCATAACTATCTTTTATATATATGTCTCTCTTACAGGCTGGCATCACGCGCTGCAACATTGACGAGTCGATTGATTCAACCAATTCGAGCTCCACCTGCCACAGCCCGATGATCTATCAACGGGACGAGGCGCAGCTGCTGCAGCAACAATGTGAGTAGCTCTAGAATAAGAAAACGTCGCTTGCGCTAAGCATGTAATGGGATGCCCTGGACATGGCTAATCAAAATGCCAACGCATATGCGGGCGTTGCCTGATCGAATAGCTGACTCGAATCTCACAACTTGATTGTCATTGTCGTCGTATTGAATTTGACGAGACAGCTTCTCAGCTTCAGTTATCCAATATTTAGACAGCCTGCCCTTCTGCAAGCTACTTGGATGCTGGGTTCCTTGGCTGCTTGGTAGGTGGCCTTGTCAGCCAGTTTTATATGTCTTAGTCTCTTCCTCGTTTACTCTATTATAATGGCTCATAAAGTAAAACGGGTATATGGGCTTTGGACAGTAGTTTTTCTTTGAGTATAGCTATAAATACATTCATCTAGTTTAGTTAGTATAACCCACACATGGACTTCACTCTATACTTCCTGGATTTCTAGAGTGACCAAATTTTAACTAAATAAGACTTTGAACTGATATGTTTAGCTCTGAAGTTTTATATGTTGAGTGCATAGGCAATTGAACAGCTTTTAGGCTGTATGCATATGAATAAGACATGCTGGGATATATGCTATATATGGTAAGCTATATAGGGTGACCATATTTGATTAATATCAAGTAAGTTCTATAGAAGTTTTGCCTAAAATATTTAGTTACTCTGACTAAAATGGCAAGTTCTTCCCACTTTTACTCTGCTGAGAGCACGTATTCTACGGTCGTTTACACCCGTTCGCAGTCAGATTCTCATTTATTTTCTATGAAGCGGCCACAGTGGCATATTGAATAGGGCGAAGAACGTGGCTCATGTTTTTGATATGGTAAACTCGTGTATATATATATATGTATATATGTCTGTATATATATAGAGATTTCTATAGAAATTTACATAATCACGTTTGGCATTTATTTATTGATGCATGAGAATGTACATACAACAACAAAACATATAAGAAAGTATACGCATTGTTGTGCGTGCGTGCGTGTGTGTGTGTGTGTAAGTGTGTGTGTGTGTGTGTGTTCGGTTTTATGGGGGTCAGTTGAAATGATTTTACAACATTTTATGGCATTGTGCAATGCATTCGGAACGAGAGCAACAACAATGTGCAAAGGCAAAAGGACGATAAGCGAATCCATTTTGCCAGCGCATATCAGGATCAAAGTATTGTGTTGCAGCCACAAGTTGCAAGTTGCCAGCTGTAATAACCATACACCAAAACTCATATTTATATATGCCAAACGCAGCTATCGTTCAGCTGTAAAATATTATTAACTGTGAATGTGGCGAAATCGAGAATCTCATCAGAATGCAATACGGAAATTTTCAATTTGTAGTCCGAATTGCAGTCAGGTCACAAGTCAGGCAATAAAACCTTTGTGAAAACAAATCTATATATATAAGTATGAATATATATGTATGTATTTATTGCTGCTTTGTCTGCTTTATCAGGTTAACTCGTTATCCTTCTGTTTGTTAGCCAAAATAGAAATTGCAAATATTTCCTTTCGATTTTGCATTTCATGAATATTTAACACATGACTGCAGCCCTAATGCGTATTATTCTTGAGAATTAATGCTATTAGCAGCAAATACTGTATGAAGTTTAATGTTAACTTGGCTTAAAATAGCTGTGAAAATATGGCTTTGGCTTTGATTTGCAATTGTGTGGAAAATCATTTAAGTGGCTTAGAATGCATTTAAATTATGCAAAGAGAATGTGGCTAAAGTCTGCATTATAAATATTGAAGTTTGGTAAAAAAAATATTAAATAAAAAATTTAAAAATTTTTTAAAAAATTAAAAAAATTTAAAAAAAATTAAATTAAAAATTTTGTAGTTCAAAAAAAATTAAAAACAAAATTTAACATATTTTTAATGATAAAAAAATTCAGAAAAATAAAATAACTTTTTTTAAAATAAAAAAAATTAAGAATTTTTTATATTCTTGATAATAATTGGATAAAAATTGAACTAGTGCTAAATTTGAGCGAATTTCTCATAACTCTCAAATTATCTGCTTAAGCTGTTGTTCATCAAATTGGACCAGGTTTCCTAGGAGCAACATCTTAAAGAACTAGTGAGCTAGTAAAAGATGAGCGATTAGTTGAGAACTCTAAACTCTAACTGATAAGAACCGGAATGAAGTCCTTGAGTTCATTGAAAATGCCAACTGTAAACTTATCTATATATCTCTATTAAATGAAACAAGAATTCTCAATTGTTCACTTGAACCACTTGCGACAACTTCTAGATAATAGAGAACACTTCTCAACACTGGTTCACTTGAACCACTTGCAACAGCTCAGACTCTTAATAACCAACACTTTCCATCTCTCTCCCTTTCTCTCCCTCTCATTATCTCCATTTCCCTCAGCCGATGCAGCCGATGGCCGCAGCAATGTGGAGGCGAACAATCCAAGCACTACTGGCATTCAGGCGGGCAGCCCAAGCATCTCGTTCTGGTATCGTTTGAATCGCATCATTCTGCGTCTCTGCTCGACGCATCAGTTCAAGAATCTGCAGGTAAGCAGCTTACTTGCCCAATATATATATTTGACCGAGCTATCAAATGGAAATTGGCAACTCGATTGCGAACCGAAGCGAAGCGAAGCTCGCCCAATTTACATTTGCGCTGGAAGAAGCTTAAATTCCGTTTGTTCGTCTGTTCGGCAGGTGGAAATGCTTTATCAGCGTTATTTTCTGCGAATGAATCAGAGTAATACGACGCACGTTTTGGGCCTGTTGCTAACGCTGATTTTGGCATTATCCTGCACCCAGCTGGTCTACACTACGTTGCAGCTGCGTCGCGGCCACGCCCCCAGCCACCCGGCCACTGGGCTTACGTCCGCAACGATTCGATTGGCGGCTCAGTCGCTCGACGCGAATGCCACGGCAGGCGAAAATGTTACGCACTTGATGACGACCACAGCAACAGCTGCACCACCACCAACGCCACCAGCACCGCAACGTGCAAAGCAAATGAGCCATCATCAGCATTTGGTTGCCATCGACAGTCTGGCAACGCTGCACACTGCTCGAATTCCAAATGGCATTCGCCGCAACGCTAATGCCGCACAACGGAGCGCAGTTGCCGGCAAGCGGAGCCAGCAGTGGCTGGGGCGTCGGCAGAAGCGTAAGCACTATCGACGCCTACACAAGCATCGCTACAAGCAGCATCAGCATCGTGCCAGGTGAGTCGGCAGCAGAGTTGCCACCCTGTTAATTTGTAATCAGATTTGGCAGGTTTATGAGTAAGAGGAAGTGTGCTTAGGAGTATAGGCCTCTAGAGCTCTTAAGAGGGTCAACTTTTGATGAATGTGATTGTGAGACAGTAGGACAGTAGAGTTGCCACCCTGTTAAAGGAAATTGGCAATCAGATTTGGCAGGTTTATTAGTGAGCGGCATGGTACTAAGCGTAGAGCATCTAGAGTCCCTAAGAGGGTCAACTATCTATGATTGTGATAATGAGAAATAGGACAGTAGAGTTGCCACATTGTTAAAGAAAATTGCTATTCAGACTCAGCGCAGTCTTCAGTTTGTATACAAATATGTTTCCACCAGTTTCTATCAATTTGTTTACTTAAAAACTTATCGAACGTTAGCCAACACCGGCTACCGTCAATTGCAGGATGCCTCGCAGCTGGCTAACTGGCAAGTGGCAACAGGAAGTGCCGCGGCGCTTTACTCAGTTAGCGGTTGGCTTTGGCATTTTGACAGGCGCGTTATGCAAACAACTGCCAACTGCCAGCTGCCAATTGCCTGCAGCAGCTGCTCGGAGGCAGGCAGGTAGGCCTCTGGTTACCTGTCGAGACGCGCATTACGCATACGCCTCTGTGACCTGACAGGCCGCCAAATTCAATCTGCGCCCAGAAAAGTGTGCTACGCTCGCTCCACTCTTTACGCCTTTCTCTCTCTGTGATGTTAAATTTAGAATCAGACCAATTTGCAATAACAAATCGCAGCCGAGACAAGAAATTGCCAACAATAAAGCAAACAGCAAACAGCAAACAACAAACAAAGCGAACAAACAACCAACAACAAAAGCCACGCAAAAAATATTTGTAAAGCAATAAACACAGTCAACAAATACATCAATAAAAATGCGCGTAACTTGGACCACACGAGCTGAGGAATTTCCATTTCGATTTCGTTATTCGATTTGTATTTGTATATATATATGTATATATATTTATTGATGCCATCAAGATGGATAGTGTTTGCCTGAGTTGGGCCAGGCTAATGCCAGACTTATTGATATGCGTAGAGAAATTGTTTTGTATGCGTGTGAAAGTGGACTTTGTTTGTTTGTTTGCCAGAGTGAAAGTTAAAGACTTATTTTGATGGTATATATGCTCAGATATAGCTGATGAGGAAAGAATAGAAGAGGGTCTTTTTGGGGTAAGGTGAGCTTTATGCTACCCTGACTTGCTATGCTAAACACTTTTTGTTCTCTTAATGCTCTGAAGAACTTCTGTATAGATCATGTGAAGAATTTATATATAATATATATATATATATATATATATATATATATATATATATATAGCATATATATGTAGTACTATAACTGCCCTGATGAGCTTTATCCTTTCATAGACTCCTCAAATTTGAAGCATTTTTAACTTAGTTAACTCTAAGCGAGTATTGGGCAGTTGAACATACTCTACTTTTAATACATATGCCTTTTATTCCTATAACACCCATGCCACGCCCACACACTACGCCTACCTTTCAGATACAAACGAGGCGTGCAGCGGCAACAAAAACTGATTGACCAAGCGAATGGAGCAAGTGCTTCAGCTAACACCAAAGCTGCTGCTGCTGCTGCCGTTGATGATGATGATGATGATGATGTTGTCGCTGATGATAATGATGATGGCATTAAGCGCTTTATGAGGCCGCGCGACAACAATGATAACAAACGTCAGCATTCGTCCTTCGGCAGCCGCCAGGCACGTGCTGAAGTGTTTAAATCGACGCCGCTTGAGGATGGCGCGAATGCCACGCAGAAGGAGGTGGACGAACTGGAACCGATGGGAACTGAAATATTTGGCTTAACTGATAATTTGGAGAGTTCATTGGATTTCACGCATGTCTTCTACTCGATGTTCGTGCAAATCGATGAGTCTGTGCTCGTCTTTCTCATTGTCATGCTAATCTGTGCCATCGTCTATGCATGTGAGTGTTTTCTTCTCCCACAAATTGTACTCAATTGAAAATTAATTGTTGCGCTCTCCCTCTCTCTCTCTCTCTCTCTCTCTCTCTCTGTTTCTTTGCTTTAGTTCTGCTCTGCATCTTGTCAAAGCCGGCAATGAATGAAATATTTCTGGTGCTCGTCTCCTATGTCATATTGGGCACGTTTCTGGCCATTGAAGTCGCCGTCAGCTATGTCCTGCGGCCAAGGTTGGTAACGAGTGAGCTGGCCAGCTCACAGCTGCTGCCATGGGCAGGCCAAGTATTAATCATCAGCTGCGACACGCTAATTGCGTTCCGTAGCGCCTACGAAAATTAGATGAGAACAAAGCCAAACATCAGGCTGTCAGCCCAGGCAGCAGCAGCAGCAGCTAATACATTAGGCAAACAATAAGTTGAAACATTTAGCAAGGACAAAGCGCCGATGCGGCTGGTGTATATACTATATATAGAGAGAAAGAGCTGTGCATATATGACAGATTGTTGCTATATTTATATATTTATGAGTTGTTTAAGTGACGGCAGTTTGGCAAGCAATTAAGATATATTAGTTAGAGTTAGGAGAGCTTTCAATGAGTTGTAGAAGCTGAGGTCTGCTTCGATCTAGACTATGCAAGAATATAGGTATAAAGGAAAAGGGAACAGTTGAGATTGGAATTATTGATTGAAAATATAATTGGAATAGAAAAAGGCTTTAAATGTAATCAAAGCAAGTTCTGTTTTATAGCTAGCTATAGTTCACTACAGATCTCTCTGTGTTGCAGGAGCTTAGCAATCTAGATCTAGACGAGGCAAGCTTGGTACATAGGGTAAGGATATCCTTGAGAATGGAATAATAGATTGAAAATCTGTTAGCTCCGTTAGTTAGAGTTAAGAGAGCTTTTGATGAGTTGTAGGAGGTGGGGAATACTTGAGATTGGAATTACAGATATATCCGTCGACAAACTGAACAATCTCAAGAGTATATAGCCAAGTTCTGCTTTCTAGCCCTAGATCTAGATCAAGTGCTTGGCCACTCATTGTGAAAGGCTTTTCTCTTTGCTTGAGTGAAATTGCCTTTTAGCCATGCTTAAAACTCTCTCTCTCAATTTGAAGCAGCTTTCAGTCTAGTCAACAATATCAAACAATCAGCCAAAGCAGTCTAAGCGAAACCAAACAAATGTCCATTTGCATCAGAGTCTCTCTGCTTTTAGCCACATTTATGACTCTTGCCCAATTTGAAGCAGCTTTGAGTCTAGTCGGCAATAGCAAAGAGTTAAGCGAAATTCTTTACTCAAATTCCTTCTGCCAGTCCATGGCCATCCGAGTTATTTGCTTTGCCTTTTAGCCAAATGAAAAGTTCTGTTGCGGAAATCTCTTGCAGCAAATCGTTTAATGGCAGCGCCTGTTGCATTGTGCTCATCTACATGACATATACGATGTTGCCGCTGCGGTTGCGTGAGTCGCTCATCGGTGGCGTGCTGCTCAGTGGCACGCATCTGTACACCTGTCTGCGTACACAATACACGATGGATAAGCAGCAGCAGCAGTCGATGGAGCTGGAGCTGGAGCTGGAGCTGGAACTGGAGGTGGAGCAGCGGGAGCAAATGGAAAAGCATCTGTCCTGGCAGGAGGTAAATCGCAGCCGCGCTGTTGCAACTGTTTGTGGCTGCCGCAAATCAAATGGCCAGGCATATCCATCAACGGCACAGCGACGACAGAAAGCCGCAAACGCATGTGGGCGGCAGGTGGCTCTCCCTCTCTCTCTCTCTCTCTCTCTCTCTCTCTGTGTGTGTGTGTGTGGGCGTGACAATGGTCTGTAAAGCGTTGTTAAAGCGAGCGCTTTAATGGCCTGAAAAGTCAGGCGTGCGTAGCTATGGCAGCGCACGTGACAATAAATTCGCATAAAATGCACGCGCCATTTATAACACACACAGAGAGAGACAGACAGAGAGAGAGAGGGGTAGAGAGAGGAGAGAGGGAGAGAGAGTGAGAAAGTACAGGTGAAAAAACACAAATAAATGAAATTAAATTGCCGCAAAATTGAATAAAATTGCGTAGCGCGCTATCTCTTTCTCTCTCACTCTCTCTCTGTCTCTCTCTCTCTCTCTCTTGTGTGCCTTGTTCCGTAACTGGGCTTTTATTGTGCTTGTTCACTGGCAATGAAATGGATACTAATGCCTTTAGTGCCATTACACAAGTTACTTCCTCCCTCTCTTTCACTCTACCCCTCTCTCTTCCATCTCTCTCTAGCTGCTGTGCACCTGCATTGCCCTGCTGCTGGCGAATCTGACAGGTATTTACACGCACTGGCCCAAGGAGAAGGCGCAGCGCAAGGCGTTCATAGAGACGCGTCAGTGCATCGAGGCGCGTTTGCGTACGCAGCGCGAAAATCAGCAGCAGGTGAGTTACACCTGGCCAACACACACACACACACACATGTATAGAGGTGACGTATGTGGTGGGCACTGGGGCGTGGCAAGAACTTGTTGCCTGATTGCGTACGCCCAGCTGCCTAAGCAGCAGCAGCAGCATTTGGCATAACCTTTTGACTGTTTAACCCCAACATCACTCTCTCCCTCTCCCTCTCTCTCTCTCTCTCTGTCTCTCCCTCTCCCACAGGAGCGCTTGCTGCTTTCGGTGCTGCCGCGACATGTTGCCATGGAGATGAAGGACGATATTGCGGGCCAGCCACGTGACACACAATTTCATAAGATTTACATACAGCGACATGAGAATGTCAGGTGAGTGCGTAGCTCTGGCTAGTGCGTATCTCTCCCTCCCCCCCTCTCTCTCTCTCTCTCTCTCTCTCTCTCTAGAGCGAGTGTCTCTTACGCTTCGTATATAAATTTATTTGCATGCAAAGTCAATAAATATGCTTAAGGCTCGCATGTGTGTGTGCGCGTGTGTGACTGTGTGTGGGTGTGTGAGAATTTGTGCATAACCCTAAACATTGAGTTTGTATGTACAGTGAATTCTAGCTAAAAAGGCAACAAGTTGTTGACTTGACAAAAGTAAACAAAAAAGTTGGAAAACAAATTTGAAACTTTTTAATTAATTAAATAAATTATTTATTTTAGCTAAATTTGTTTATATTTTGTTATTTTTAATTGAAAATTCTTTATAAAAAAAAACATGATACATACTTATTATTTATTAATAAATTGCTATTATTTATTTAAGCAATATTTCTTAATATAATTTTATATTTCACTTAAAAACTTTATTTTTGTAATATACATTTTATCAATATAATTCATTATTTATATAATTTTATTAAATTAAATATTTTGTATTATTTTATAAACAATTATTTATTATTTTTATCATTTTTTTTTAAATTAAATTATTTATCTTATTTTTTTTTAATTTTATATTTTTTTTAATATTTAATAATCTTTTATTTATAAGCTCCCAACAAGCTGTTCACCATCTCAAGTCTTTACTGTACACTTATCATGTAGCAACTGCACATTACCAACTGTCACACACACACACACTCAATTACACATGCACACACGCATACACACGCAGTTACACTCAGCATACTTCAGGGCGCACCTGTTTGCTTTTATTCCGCATTTCGCTGTATTAAATTACGCGCTGAGCCGGCTAAGAAGCTCGCACAGAACTCGGCGAAAGGATTTGCCAAACAAATTTGCCATAAAAGTCTAACTTGACTGGGCTTTAAATGGACACTAGTTGGCATATATTAAAGAATTCCTCAGGCGCAACACACACACACAAACACAGCTATAAACTCAGCTTGACTCCAACAAGAACTATAATATTTGCACTTTATATGAACTCTGGGCACTCTTTTTTACTTTCCTTCTGGTATTTCTCTTTTTTGTTCTAGCATCCTGTTTGCAGACATTTGCGGTTTCACCAGCCTGTCGGATCAGTGCACTGCCGAGGAGCTGGTGCGCCTGCTGAACGAGCTATTTGCACGGTGAGTCCTTAGTCCACAGCCCAAGTCCATGGCCAGCCAGTTCGTAGGCATAGTTAATGACGTGACCGACCTGTGTGTGTGTCTGTGTGTTTGTACGAACTTTTATTTTTTTCTCCCTCTCTCTCTCTCTCTCTCTTGATGTTGCCTTTGGCCTGGAGCCATGTCAAACAGTGTAACAAATGGTGATACTGGTTGAAACAGAGGCACAAATTAATTGCACATTCGAGTGCCTAGCCAACAGCAGCAGCAGCAGCATCAGCAGCTTGGGCTACCAAATTTTGGCACCGTTGTTTGTTAGGCACTTTATTGATTCGTATCGTGTGATACGAGCGGGCCATTCAATTGAGTAGCTGCTCGAAAAAGTGTTATTTAATACCAAAAGAAAATATCGATAAATCCGTTTAAGCTAAGCTGCTGCACTCGTCGGCAGCAGTTTCTAGCAGCAATTTATTAACACTTGAATGCACAAAGGTATAGTAAATTTTATTACTATACTAATTATAAGTTTCAGCTGCTGGGGAAACTTTTGATGCTGCGTACTTAGCTTTTGTAAAGTTTTTAATTGCATAATTTAAAGGTGCAGTGCTGAGAAGTGCTCACGCTATGCGACTGCCTGTGTGTATGGCTGTTTAGTATTTTAATTAATAAACTTGGGTTATTCTTCCCTCGACGTCAACTGGCCACACTGAAACGCTGAAATGGCTGCGCAACAAGTTTAAGCCCGGGACTTAAGTGATTTAAAGTATAATTTAATACTCTTAACTAGTTTTTACCAACTAATCTCTATCTTGGACTCTTGTTACATCCTTTGTGCAGCTTTGATCGATTGGCCGCAGAGCATCATTGTCTCCGCATAAAGCTGCTGGGCGACTGTTATTACTGCGTCTCCGGTTTGCCAGAGCCGAGGCCGGATCATGCCCACTGCGCTGTTGAAATGGGACTCGATATGATAGACGCCATAGCGTGAGTATAGCAGCAGAATGCTTTGTGTGTGTGTGTGTCTGTGTGTGTTGTAAACTGTATACTCTTCTTTGCATTCCCTCTCTTTGTGTCTCTCTCCCCTTTCGGACAGCCTGGTGCGCGAGGTAATGGCCGTGAATGTGAACATGCGTGTGGGCATTCACACGGGACGCGTGCACTGCGGCGTTTTGGGCCTGGTCAAATGGCAATTTGATGTTTGGTCCAACGACGTGACTCTGGCCAATCACATGGAGAGCGGCGGCATACCTGGGTAAGCAAACAAGTTAAGCTAAGCGCTGCTAACCAACTGGAAAATATGCTGAATAATTGGTTCGATTTGAGCTGATATATTGAGCTATTAAATCTAAACTAAAAGAGCTATCGACCAAATTTAAATGCCAGTTGGCAGTCGAATATGTTAACTTATTAAATATTAGCTCTTTTATTTTTTAAATATTTTAAAAATATTTTTTATTAATTAAAAAGTAAAAAATCAAGTGAGGATCGTTGGTGCTCCGTCCTCCTTAAGTCTATGGAATATGTACGTCCATATAACTTGTGTGATCTCCATATGGATACCAGATATATGTGACTGTAGCTGCTAGCCACGCCTACTACTGTCAGCTATATGCACTCTCACAGCCCATACTCTTCTCAGGATTATGACCGCATAATCAACTAATTCACACTCTACTCCCATATATAGTCTGTTAATTACTTAGTGGACAATAGGGCCTGGTCTGGCCACTTCAAAGCTCTGGTCTTTGCCCTTTGAGTCGCCATTAAATCCATGTCTTGGCTTTTGTCTTTTGGCCCAAACACACTCACACACACATTTCGTTTGATTATTTTCTTTTAGCCACGTCAAGGAGTGAAATCCCAAGCCCTGGTCACTGCTCACTGCTCGCTGCTTGTTGTTCGATGGTTTTTGTGGTCGCTGTGTGCTCCACTTTACGACAGCTGAGAATTATGTTTTTGACCCGCTTTGATATGTTTGCGCGCCGACAAGTATGCAATGAAAAGCAGTTCGAGTCCTTATCGTGTGGTTATACGCCCACAATCCATCCGCAATCCATTGCCTGGGCCAAAACCAACTTTAACTTGCAAGCAGCCAGCAACCAGCTAACCGCAAAAGCCGCTGACAAGTTTGTCTCATTTCCGTTTTGACAGACCCCAGCCAGTCGCCTCCCTCAGCCTCGCCCAACTTTCGAGCTCTATGTGAGTGTCGTGCAATTAAAGCCAACTTTTGGGCCACAGACTTTTCTTTTTTGCAACTCGTCAGCTTTAAGCAGGAGCGGAGTTCGGTTTGAAGCGGCTCTGTTTACTTTGGGGCGTAATTGGTAATGCATTTGTGATTGTTTTTCAAGCAATTATTTAAATTCAGTATAAATTTAACCAGGAGCGCAGTCTATGGAGGGTCTGTTCACTTGAGCTGTAATCGGCTTAATTGGAATTGCATATCCCATTCATGATTGACATTAGTTTAACCACTGAGTTAGTTTGCTATCTTGAAACAGGAGCGGACTTGGTCTTGGGCGGGTCTGTTCAGAAAATAAATTTATGTAGATCATAAATTTATGTAGATAAATTTACGCTGAATGATTCCGCTCCTGTGTTTTTATGTATAAAATGAATATAGCCATATATAATAGCTATAATTAGCTATAAACAGATGCCCCTCTGCTTCTTGAATACACTCCTATTGCTCACATCTTTTATCTCAATCATAAGCTTAGCTATAAACTGAAATTTCTACTATACTCAGTGCTTCTCTTAGTTTCCTTAAGCTACCCTCGCCTAGCTGACTCCGCTCCTGTTTTGCAAGCAACCGTTTCGACTCTCAACACTTGGCCAAGTGTCGCTGCCGTTGAAGCGATTGCAATGTGTGGCTGTAATGGCTGTAATAGCTGTAATTTTTGTTGTACTCGTATCGAGTACGTTCTACAAATTTGCATACTCAGCCGCAATGTGTATGCTGAGTGTTACTGTGTGTGCGTGTGTGTGTGTGCCTTGTGGGTGTGTTGTGTGGCTTGTGCGGGTGCCAAGTTATTGGCAAGTCAAGTGACTCGAACTTCGGCCTCACACGTGCGAGAGCCAATCGGCGAATCGATTATGCAGTTGTTGCATGCCACGCCCCCTGCCCCCCCAACACGTTAACTGGCCAGCACTTAATGCCTTTGTTGCTGCTGTTGATTCAGTTGCTTCACTTTCAACAACACTTGAGCAATTTGTTTCGGCACGACTTTACCTTCAATGTGGGTCAGCTGCGACGGCGGCAGCGGTAGCGGCAGCGACGGCAGCTCATTTGTTAGTCCTGTCTTGAGCGAAATTAAAAGCAAATAGCTGCAGTTGGCCGCGAGGCAGGTTGTATGCGAATTCCCTCAGCCCTGATAAGCGGCAATTTGACTGCAGCTGCAGCAGCAGCAGCTAAAGGAAAAGGAAAAGAAGTAGGGGAAGCAGGAGAGGCAGCTGCGGTCATCCATAACAAAAGCGCCATGTAATTATCAATAGAGTCAACAACGGGGCTGTAGTTGGCTTCTATTGTGGTCACGATGCTTCTCTTTACGTTATGCCCCGCGGCGCACATGCAACGTACCCACATGCCGCATGCCGCAGGCACTGCATAACGATAATATAATAAAGCTGCTCAGCTGAGAGCGCCCCACTGCGGCGGCTATAAAAATACATTAAAAAGTATTTACTGAACAGCATCAACTGGGTTGGGTTGGGTTGGGCTGAGGAGGCGTGGCAGCTGCAACATGTAATGCCACATGCCACGTAATGGCTGCGACAGACCCAATCGCTGTGGTTATGGCAACCAAAAAACAGAGCCACATGTTGACAATGTTGCTCTTGGCCCTGCCCTCCGCCCCTTTACACTACACAAATCATGCATCGTGTCAGCTCTCTCTCCCTCTCCCTTTCTCCTTGTATATATCTCTGTCTCTCTCTCTCTCTGCTTTTAGTCGCGTGCACATCACCAAGGAAACTCTCAAGTGTTTGGATGGCGATTACGAGGTGGAAGAGGGCAAGGGCGCTGACAGGAACTCCTATCTCAAGGATCATCAGATTGAAACATATCTCATAGTGCCAGGCGATATCTATAGGCCGGTAAGTGTTGGGACACTATATATATACTATATACTCTATGCTCTCAACTCTGCTTTGTTTGCGCAGCACAAGAAATCGCGCAATCGCCTGCAGGTTAATGGCAACATATCCAAGGAGCTGCGCATGATGGGCCATGGCACGGCACAGAAGCACACATCCAAGTAAGTTGTGGTGCAGGGCAAGCAAAGGAGTAAGAGTGACTGAAGGAGAGCGCACACTGAGCTTGAGGCAGCTTTGGCTAAGCAGGATGTAATAGAGTTTGAAAGAGGAATTTGCTGCAAGGCATCTGGAGATTGTGAAGAACGCTGCAGTTTGCTTCATATACCCTACAGAGAACTGTCTGCCTTCCTTTAGTTATGCAGATTGCTAGACACATGCCCGGCTAAACCTTAAGCTTCGGCTTAGTTTCTTTACTTCCTCTGTCATCAAGTATGCTTGCAGTTATAGGAAATGCTGAGATAGATCTTGAAGCAGACATGACTAAGCAACTATTGGAGCAGGCTAAAGCCTTGTAAACAGACTGGCTTGCCTTTCATATAGTTATGATACCACATCTCTTCATTTCCTCCTCAGATTTGGTTTCGGCGACAGCTCCGAGAGTCACAAGGATCCCGAGGACGAGGTCAATGAGTATTTGATGCGCGCCATCGATGCACGCAGCATCGATCATCTGCGCGCCGAGCATTGCCAGTCCCTGTTGCTGTGCTTCAAGAACGACACGCTGGAGCGTAAGGTAAGTGCTTAATATTCAGTTATAAACTTCAACTTGGCGTTAATCCTGTCTTTATGCCACACGCAACTCTAGTATGCCAGCGAGCCGGATCGCATGCTCTGCGTCTACTTCTATTGCAGTCTGCTGGTGCTGCTGGGCACCACGTTTATGCGCTTTGTGGTTTTTGACACGTGAGTGCTTTATGATTTATATATAGAAATATATATATAAATAGCTATAGATATAAATATGTAAATACCTGTCCATTTATTTATGGCTATTTCATCTGCTTCTCCAGCTCCCCGCTCGGCTTCCTGCTGTCCATGCTGGCTCTGCTGTTGCTGCTCGTGCTGGTCTTCCTGGTGGCCTGTCATGAAATCAATGTGAAGGTTAGTCGCCTAGCAGCTGCCCTACATTGCATAAGCAGACTAAGATTGCTTCACTCATAGCTAATCCCATCAGTGTTGATATTTTTATATTTCTATTATAAATTTACATTTTGTTTTCATTTCGTGCTGCAGCTTCCGCTGTTGATGAAGCGCTTCTCGCTGCGCATTCACAGTAATCGCACCTTGTCGCAGTTCTTTGCGTTCGCCACCGTCTCGCTGATTGTTTTGACCACCTTGCTGGCCATGGTAAGTAACGAATTGAAGCACTTAAGTTGCGCTTTTTACTTCTAATAACATAAACAATGTCCAAATCCCACAAATGGCAAATACTTTGGGTTTCCTTTCGTTCCATTTCGTTTCGTTGTTGTTTTTTATGCATAATTTGTGCGCGCTACAAATTGCGTGCAGATCTGTGAGAGATGTTGTTGTTCTCGTTGTTGCTCTCTTTGGACATTTAAGTGAACTTCAAAATAATAAAAATGAAATTTACGAATTTTTGAGGGCGTTTGCACTGCAAGCTCCCCAAGCTGTTGTTGTTGTTGTTTTTGTTGTTGCTGTCTCTGGGACGCGACAAAACAAAAGTTTTTCCATTAAAGTTGTGCAGACAACACGACAGCCAACAATGGGCGGGGGGAGGGGTGCGTGGCAGCATAGGTTAACAAAAAATGCCAGCCACGTTTCATACATGAAGTCTGATCTGTGTGTGTGTGTGTGTGTGGGGCCATTTATGTGCTACTTGTTACCTGCCACAAGGCCCCCAGGCGGAGGCAACTCCAACTTGTGTCTGGGTTCAAAGCCAGCCGCCAGCATTTTGACATTTAGTTGTCAACCTCTGCCACTCCCCATCTCTCCCACTTTCTTTCTGCTGGCCACGTTTAATGGCACTTTGGAGCCGCATTCGCTATTCATTTAGCCACGTTTTTATTTTTATTGCCATTGGCTGAGAGTGCGTGTTAGGCGCCTCGTTAAACTGAAGCAGCACTTGTTATAGCTGCTCTCGCTGCTAATTAGCTTTCAATTGTAAACGTTTTTCTGTTGTCGTCGTTGTTGTTGTTTCAGTTGCAGGAATCAATGCGTCAATTGGAGCTGCTGCACAACGAATGGATCTTTCTGAACTCGAACCACAGCAGCAGCCTTGTGGAGCAAATGGAATTGGAGCTGGAGCAGGAGCTGCAGCTGCTGCCTAGGGGAAAGTGTGACTTCTATTTCGCGTATAATGTAAGTGCAGAAGACACTGTGAATGGGGTGTCAAGTGATTGAGCGTAAAGTTGCCGAAGAGCAGATGAAGTAGGCAATGATAGTTGGGTAGATATTAGAGGAAAGCTAAATGAAAGTGGACTGTGGAGTAAACTGTTAAGATGTGAGGTATATAAATAGTACGAGGAAAAGGTTAGGGAACGACTGGAACTAAAGGAATTTGAGTAGCTAAACAGTAGAAAATCAGGGGCATGGATAAATGATAGATGATAATATATGATGATATGATATGATATGATATGATATGATGTGATATGGTATGATAGGATCTGATATGATGTGATATGATATGATATGATATGATATGATCTGATATGATATGATATGATATGATATGATATGATGTGATATGATATGATCTGATATGATATGATATGATATGATATACACTATAGACAAAACAAATAATTATAGGTAAAGGCAGATAAATGATGTAACTAAAGGATAAATATATATAGATAAAGACAGGGAAGACTAGAGAGACTATAAGGACAGGAAGAATATATTACAATAGGATATATGTAGGTATAGCTATATATGATGTTGATCAACCAAATAAATATATGAAGATTAGTGAAAGGAATGACTTTTACTGAAGAATACAGTTGCTTCGACAGATCATAGACTATCTAGTAATCGAATTCAATGTAACTTAGTAACCAATGTAACCAAGTCTTCATTTTGCCTAGGAGAGTTAAACAGAAACTTTGTTTAAGGATTTACCTATATTGGTTCTATATTCAGGCCCAGTATAATATCATGATATATATGCATATTCGTGGCAAATAGCTAGTCAAAGACATTTCTTAAGATATCAGCAGGCGCAAGTTGCACCCCCATCCACACAGCTTTTCCCTTGCTTAACTGACTTTTGTTCGAACCTCTTTTTTGACAGACATTCCTGCTGCTAACGCTGCTCTCGATGATGTGCTGTGCCACGTACCAAGTGCTGCGCATAGTGTTGAAGCTGCTGCTGCTGCTCCTGGCCACTGGCAGCTACATGGCCTGCTCCTCGTATTTATATGTGAGCAGCAGGCAAATCAGCGCTGACTTGGCGTAAGTATGCCCTTCCTCCTTCGCTCTCATTCTCTTTAGCCCGCTCTTTTCTGTTGCGCTAAAAACGAATTATGCTGTAATGCAATTTGGTGCAAAGTTGGCTCTTGGCCCCTGCTGCAATGTGGGCATGCAAGTGCATCGTTGCAGCAGCCGCAAACTGCATTAAAATTGTATTTAGCACTTGGCTTCATTTATCAGGGCAACCGAATGCCAGCTGCTGCCACTTGGCATTCGCAACTACATTAACAACATTCTCTCTTTCTTATTTCCCTTTTTCGTCGGCTTCGTCTTGGCATTACGCTTTAATGGACTGGAATAACTTGGTCTACTGCTGCTGACTGCTGTCGGCCGTCTGCCGTCGGCCGCCTGCCTTCTGCAATTGTATAAATGAACAGCAATGAGGAAGCCATGCTGCGCTATATAATTGACTCAATCTTCCTATTTGCATTTATGCTCGCCCTGATCTTCCACAGCCATCAGACGGAGGCCACCTATCGCTTGGACTTTATCTGGAAGCTGCAGGCAACGGGTGAGCTAGAGAGTCCTTTAGTGTGATAGATTGGAATAGATAGATATAAAATACTTGAGGGAATTAGAGCCTAAGTCAACTTAGTCAAGTGATGTCTGATCTATAAAAAGTATAGTATAAAGGATATATACTATTGTTTGATATTAGATTGTGAAGGGTTTAAAGGCCTTGTAGTCTTACTGATAATCTGATAATCTGCCATAATCCTGAAAGTAGAGTACCTTAGATTCTCTTTCCTTCTCACCTTTAAATCCCTTGCATTAAATGATTATTCAAATTTGATTCCAATTTTTTTGAGCTTTAAATATTTGTGCATAACTCATTAGAGCTTCGCCACTTATTTGCAACGAATTAGCAAATGAGTATGCCAAGATATATATCTATCAAATACGACTCACTGACTGACGAACTGTCCGACCTTCTGTCTGTCTGTCTGTCTGTCTGTCTGACAGCAGCTCTGTCCCTGGCCCGCACAACAATTCTCGATGAGATTCGCTGATGCCAACGCTTTGCTGCTCATCTTTTGCGTTTCCATTTGCGCTGTTGTTCAACAAGCTTTTCATTAGTATTAGAGCACACACACACACACACACACACACACACACACACAGGCACACACACACACACATACACAGGAGCACCCACACACGCAGCCTAATACACTTGAACAATCACACTCGTGTTTGACTGACGCCGGAGCTTATGCAGCGCTTTTTTACGCTTTTCGTTTTGCTGCTCTGTTTGTTAAATATATGAGGGAAATGGGGCATATTCGGCTAGGCAGCTGATATGTGGGAGACGTTATATAACTGTGCCTAGAGATGGACAAATTAGGAATACTAGGGATATATAACTTACTTTAGAGAATTCGTATACGGATTACCCGAAGAATTTCCTGGCTTAAAGTGAAGTAGATGGAGTAGAGAAAGTTAGTAAAAGAGATATATTGTTATGGTATATCTTTCAGATATTTTTCGTATGATATTATAATAGAGTTTATAGAATAGCTCTTGGTTCCCCTCTATAAATCGCACATATCTTAGTTTAATAGTATCTGAGATCTCCCCAAGTTTAGTTTCTCTCTCTTGACAACTCCTTGTCTACTATAGGTTAGGGTATTTGCTAGTCGCGCCCAGCCGACTGCTCGTAGCATTTATTTTTTTCTCATTTCTTAGCTGTTCGCTTTACGCTTCGGTTAACTGATAAACTGATATTTCAATTTCACGCTCCTGTTTTTTTCTGCTCTTCTCCGGTTCCCGTTTTGCCGCTTTCTTATTTCTCTTTATGTTTTTTGTTTGTTTGTTTTTTTCCCTCATTCTTGTTTTTTTTTTTTTTTTTTGTTCATTTGAGGAACGCAGAGGAGAAAGAGGACATGGAGCATTTGCAGGCTTATAATCGGAAACTGCTCGAAAATATTTTGCCCGTGCATGTCGCCGAGCACTTTCTGAGCCGCGAGAAGCATCTCGATGTGAGTATTAAAACATATAGTATATATATATATATATGAGAATTCTTTGTGTTACTGTAAATATAAAAGTGGTGTGTGTGAGCTTCATGTGTGTGTGTTTGGTTGCTGGCAATTTGCAACGTATTTAAAAAGCTTGAAAACTTTTGTGCCTAGTAACAAGAGGGCAACAGCAGAGCAGAGCAGAGCAGAGCTCAGAGCCGAGGCAGGTGGACGTTTGTTAAGCATGCCAGCATCCAGCTCTGCCTCAATCGCCTTGCTTATCTGCACCTTCTCCTGCCACATATGCCCGCTGGCCGCGTCGCATATATCGTATATATATATATATATATATTATATATAAATGTTGCGGCTTGCAACGCTTCAATGCGTAACGGGCACACGCAGGCATTGGACCTACTTGCCACATTAAGTGTGCAATCAACAACTTTTAACCAAATCACATGAGCAGCCACACATTTTGGAACCGCCGACGTGTGGTCTACAGCTTCTGGCTTTCTCTCTCTGTGTGTGTGAGCTCTGGACCAAAATTGACCGCGTTTCGTGCTTTCTTTCACATACGCCGCCTCAAGGCTGGCACACAGGCTCAACGCCTACGCTTTAAGAATACTTCAATGCGAATTTATACAGAAATTAGGGCAATTATGCGCTGTGACTTAAAAGAGCAATAGAAAAGGGCAAAAAAAAAATATATATATATAAATAAAATATATTGAAAAAATCAAATCAAATCTTGAATGCCAGCGTAATGCCTGCCTCAGTCGTAAAGCCAAGCTCAACCTCTATTGATCCATTGGAATATAAGCAAACGATAGCTGATATCTGATATCTATCTGCTGCAAGATGAGAAGCTGATAGAAAGGCGATGTGACCAGTGTTGCCTATGAATAAATATACAAATTTGTATGAAAATAATACTGCAACAAAGCTTTAAGCAACAAAATGTAGAGCAAACACTCGTAGCAGACTTACGTCAATTTAATATGAATATCGCTCTTCTCACTTCCTGTGCGCAGGATTTGTACCACGAGCAATGCGATTCGGTGTGCATACTCTTTGCCAGCATACCGAATTTCTCCGAGTTCTACGTGGAGCTGGAGGGCAACAACGAGGGCGTCGAGTGTCTGCGTCTGCTGAACGAAATAATTGCGGACTTTGATGAGCTGCTGAGCGAGGAGCGTTTCCGGTGAGTGAAAGGCAAATGAAAGGCATCAAACGCAGGCTGCCGTTGTGGACGAGCAAAGCAACTAACATGGTTTGTCGCTTTGCAGTTGCATAGAGAAAATCAAGAGCACTGGGGCCACCTACATGGCCGCCTCTGGGCTGACGGCCAACACCTGCGACCAGGTGAACTTCAGCCATGTCACCGCAATGGCCGACTACGCGCTGCAGCTCTTCGACAAGATTGAGGAGGTCAACATGCACTCGTTCAACAACTTTCGCATGCGCATAGGTGAGCCAGAGACACGCATTCACGGGAATGGCTACAACTTTATCTGCTTTAATTTCTCCGTCTTTATCGCAGGCATTAACATTGGACCCGTGGTGGCTGGCGTGATTGGCGCCTGCAAGCCGCAATACGACATTTGGGGCAACGCCGTGAACGTGGCCTCCCGCATGGACTCGACGGGTCTGGTCGATCACATACAGGTGAGTTGAACGAACCACCTTTTTTTTTTGTTGTCAGTTTAGAGCCAGACAAATGTCACTTAAAATAAATGAGCACGAGCCACAGACGAGACGAGACTGGAGACTGGAGTAGACCCTGCAGATGCTTAACTATATGGCAATGATAACTTCTTATTATCCCAATTGTTAAAAGTTGTCAACTGCTTGCAGTTAGCATCTCAATACTTAAATTTACCGTGTTTAATGTGGGGTGATTGAGTGGCTCACATACCATTGTGTGGGTTGAACTAACGAAAGGTCATCCCTCACCTGAAGTGGCTTTTCGCTTTATCAGATTTCTGGACATTTCAAATGTCACTTAAAGGAAAGAAGATGACCTGTAAAGGACTTTAACATTTAATTCTCAAAAAACTCAAGTAAACATTAAAATTTCTGTGTTTACCTAAACTCAAGTTAATATCTCTTATTTTGCTTGTGTTATGGCTGTCAGGAGTCGTGAGTCTGGGGCTGCTTTAAGGCCATTCGGCCATCTTTCATTGCTGCTTTTGGCTTTTTTTGTGGCGAGTTTCTTAGCCAGCCAAATGTCACTTTAAATAAATGAGCCCAGCACTGTGTCTAGACTGATCAGCTAAAAGAATACCCTGAAATTTGCTGGTAACTTAAGATTATGGTGAGAGGAGAGGGAGAGAGAGAGACTTAGATAAGTTCATTGTGTGAATTAGACAGCCTCGAGTTGACAAAGTCTTGCAAATGATCTATTACCTATTCTTAATGAGTTGATAGACTTTAAGGTATACCTTAGTCTCTTGCTGTATCCACTCAATTGTAGTCTCGTTAGCTACCAAAGGCATAGGGTATACGGAGCAGAGCTTGTCAATGGCGGCTTTAGTGCTGGGTAGGCGCTGCCAGACCGCTCCAATCAATAGCTAACAGTTTGCCAAAATGGGCAACAGGCTGCTCCACACACATACACACACACACACACACTAGCACACCCTCACGCACACATTGCGTATACGCCATGTGCGGCTCATACAATTTTCATGGGAATTAGAAAGTGCCCACGCACTGAAACTTAAACACACTCACACACACACACTAGCCTAAGTAAATATATACACACACACACACAGGTACAGTCACTCACACACCCACGCACAGCAGCCGTATTTGATTTTATTTGCCGTGCGTCGTCGATAAAAGCGAAGCGCACGAAAATTTGCAAAGAGAAATAAATTATTAAGCGGGACAAGGGATAAGATAAGATGCTAGGAGATGGACAGACAAGGGGCAGAGGGCGCACGGTTATCTGAGTGTTAGCATGAAATATTGAGCTCAGGTTGCGCCACTGATTGTGTGTGTTTGTGTGTGTGTGTGTGTCGGTGTGGGTGAGAGAATGAAGCAAATGCTGAGCTGCTGCTGCTGCTGCTGCTGCACGCTTTGCCAATGAACTTGTCACTTGGAATTCATTTTATTATCTCTTTTCAACACTCCCCCTCTCTCTCTCTCTCTCTCTTTTCTTTTATTTGCCGCTGCACGTCTGGACTCCCAAATGAAATCAACACCTGCGCCCAGGTGACCCAGGAGATGCAGCAGCTGCTGGAGTGCCGCGGCTACGAGCTCACCTGCCGCGGCAGCGTCAACGTCAAGGGCAAGGGCTCCATGATAACCTATTTCCTGAAAGGCAAAGCGCAGCAGCCCACGCCCACGCCCACGCCCGCCCTGGAGCCCGTGGAGAACATGGCGTTGGCAGGCGACCAGAAGCTGCCAGCGGCGGAAGCAGAGAAGACGCCAGCAGTTGAGGGCATTGCGACGGCCACAGTCGAGCCGCCCGACGAGGCGGATGTGGACGAGGATGACGAGGAGGACGACATCGACCTGAATTCCAACATGCACAGCTTGACGGCGCAGCGGCGCAAGAGTCTGTGCCGGCAGCACAACATCTCCTCCTCGTTCGGCACCAACGTCAGCTCCACGGGCATCACGCCCAGCATCTCGAACAGCTCCAGCGTGGTGACCATTGGCGCCTTGCCTGTGCTGCTGCGCAATGCGAATCAGGCGAATGCCGACAGCTGTGCCACGCCCACAGCGCCTAGAACTTTGGTGGCTGACCTCAAGGAGGAGATCACGCGGGACGAGAAGAGCGCACTGAAGGACTCCATTGAGAACCTCGAGATATTGCTGAAGAACAACATCAGTTTGTCAGATCTGAGCAATAAGCAGCAGCAGAATCTGCGCAGCGAGGGCAGCTGCTGCAGCTCGGCGACGACCACGCTGCGCAAGCGAGACACCATCGTTAGCTTCCACGTGACCGAGACGCTGACCACGACTGCGTCGTACATGCAGCAGCAGCAGCAGCAGCGCAAGCGCCGCTCGGTGAGCACCATGGCCGCCAGCTGCACCACCAGCTGCAGCAGCACCATCACCACGCGGCTGCTGTCCAATGAGAGCCAGAGCTCGGCCCACACAGCGCCAGGCACGCTGGAGAGCGGCGAAGCAGCCGGAGCTGGAGCAGATGCAGATGCAGGCCAAGGCCAGTCGCTCGACTGGCAGCCGCGCACAGCGACCCTCGAGCCCAATCGCAGTCCTATCAAGACATCCCAGTCGATGAGTCCCATTGGCCTGGCCACCGAGGTGTTTGTGCTGCCCAACAGCCGCAGCATGATCCTCATCAGCAGCAACAGCACTGGCAGCAGTCCAGGAGCAGGCGTCGGAGGACTAGCGGCCGCAGGAGGCAGCAGTCCGCGCCCAGGGCTGCTGCAGCAGGTTAGCACGTAAACAGCGGATGTGGTGGTGGTCAAACTGAATGTAAATATGTATAAAAGGCAGTCGAGCAGAGAGAGAGAGAGAGAGGGAGAGGGAGAGGCAGCGTTGCCAGATCGTTGAGCTGCTAGAAGAGGGAAGAGTTGAGAGATCTGAAAGGATACTCATCAGGCCTATGCAACTAGGCAGACAGTCGACAGGCAGCTAAAACAGTTAGCAAGCAGATTACATAGTTAAGATATTAAGAGCTAATCCATGCTCGAGCACCCTAACTAGACTAAACGGCGTTACCAGATAGTCAGGCTTATAGTTGTGTATGAGTGTTGAACCCCCGCGCGTCCCCAATAACTTCTATTGATCTCGCATTTGTTGTTTGTTCCTTTGAGCAGCCGACTAGGCTGGCTACCCTGCATATCACAGCAAAATAAAACGAATTTCGAACCGGAGAAAGCTGTTGCCATAGGCTAGAGTTATTATGTATAGTTGACTAAGGGGAGCACTATGACCAGGTTCCTAAATATAGATATATATATATGTATACTATTTGTAGTTGTTGGTAGAGCAGCTGTACTCAATTTACAGGGTATACAAATGCAGCAATTTCTAAGCTTTGTTGCCATCAAATGTATCGAAACTTTGTGACTCGAGTCAATTTGAAAAGGAGAAAAGGGAGCAGTGGAAGATATATATATAGAAATCAGAAAGTGTGTTTCATGGTAGGATTAGAGGGTATATGAGAAGGAAATGTTATTTGCAAATAGAACTTATTTAAACAGCAACAAAAAGAAACTATATACTAACCAAAGCTCAAATTGTTAAAGCGCTTTATGTGTACGTTAGACTTATATGTGTATATGTGTGTGTGTGTGAGAGAGAGTGTGTGTGTGTGTGTGTGTGAGTGTGTGTGCGTCTCAATGTTGCTGAAAGAACAACACTAAATTTAAATATATAAAACTTAACTCTGTGTATTATATGAACGAATACCTAAAACTAAAACTAAACTAAACCAAAGATCAGATATACCAGATAAAACGGAGATAAAAACAAAAAATCAATTCTCGCTGTGATTTCTATTATAAATGTATAGATTATTTTATAGACTTGTGTTACATAGTTTTAGCTTTAAAAAACGAGTTCGAAATTGTAATTTGAGATAAAGATTTTTCCTCGACTTGAAACTATAATTTGACTAAGTTTTTCTACAAAGCTGTTCTACTATATAGTATATACATACCAAAGAGAGATATATATACATACGATTAAGCAACATATATCAAAGTACAATTCGTGTCAATTTAAGTGGAAATGTTCAATGTTTAAAGTGTGTGTAGTTCGCAGTTTGATTCATTCTCAATTCAAACTCAAGCGCAAATCCAAGATTCAAATTCAAATTCAAATTCAAATTCAATGTTAATTACTGTCAATGTGTGTCGCAATAAAATTGTTGTTAATAAACAAATTATCATTTAACATTTATTATGCAAATTCCAAAATATATATATATATATATTTACAGCGAGAATAAGAAACTTCTGCCTAGATCTTGCGCGCGCGTCGCCAGAGGAAGTAGCAGCCCAGCACGTGGAAGCCAATGTAGATGGCGACGATGGCCAGGAGATTGCGATAGAGATTCGCTTCAATGAAGCTGTACTTGTCCAGCACATCCTGGCCGGTGTGGAAGCAGGGCAAGTCGGCGCTCTCGCCAAAGCAGGCTAGAAGAGAGAGGGAGAGAGAGTGGGTTAGCTTAGCTGTGATCGGATGAAGGTGCTCCCTCCGCACTCACTTATGTTCTGCACGCCTGACCATTGGGCAATTGTCATGGCCTCGTTCGCGTAGAGCATCCAGGATAGAAACTGCGTCCAATAGAATGCCACAGGAAGCGAACTGTGAAAGAGTAAAAGTAAGCTGTGAGTAAGACTGACCGGAATATACCCGGTAATACTACCAAGGGAACTTGGAATACATATGAGACTGTTTGATAGAGGTAGAGCACGCCACAGCCACTTATTAAGTATACGCCTCGTAGCTGACGGACGTACAGAAAACAGACAAACGTGACTTCGTATCCAAGCAGGACTTCGCTTCATTAGGCACATGTATAAACACCCAATTATATGGAAGCCACTTCCCTCATTACACTCGCCAACAAAACATGATACCCTTGCCCACAAAAAGGCTTGCAAAAAGGTCTTACCTAATTTTGATGAAGATGCCCGACGTAATCATGATAATGTAATCAAGTGGCACCAGATACGCCATCGCCAGCGGCACCGAGTTGAAGGCCGTGGAGAAGAAGCAGCCGCAGGCGGTGGCCACATTCATCACCAGGACAACGCAAATGGCCGTAATGCCGAAGGCGTAGAACGTGGCACGCAAACCTGTTAGCCAGTAGCAGATGACGACGAACAGCAGCGGCTCGATAATCATCCCAGGCAACTGCAAACAAAGCGGAAGCGGATGAGACGATGATGATGGCTTAGTGACGACTACTACTCACCATGGCCAAAATGTTGGCGACGTAGTACTGAACCGTGGAGTATAGGCCGGAGCGCGTTTCACGCATGAAGAGCGGAAAGCCCTGCGGGAAAATGTTCAGCACGGAGTACATGGGATGGTAAGTGTTCTCCGATATCATGATGAAGATGGTGCCCTGCAAGTGGAGAGTAAGTGCAACTGAAAGGGGAGGAGATTGAGACCCACCTGCACCGCCTGCACGCCCAGCTGTGTGAGCTCCGTGGTGCCCGCAAAGCAGGCGCCTATGATGAAGGCCATGGCCATCTTTTGCAGAAAGCGCATCCATTGTATGGTCGGGTCGCGCAGCAGCGTCAACGTGGCGCGCAGCCAGACCACATGGAAGCGCTTGTACCAGCCGACGCCCCTGAAGGAGTCCAGTTCCGTATCGTAGGGAAAGTTGCCGGACTGCGCCATGTGAATCTCCAGGTTGACCAACATATCCCGCTGCTTGGCCGCCGAGCTGACGGCGAACTGGTCGCAGAGATGCTGCGCGGAGCGCTGGGAGGCCTGCTCATAGCCGGGATCTGTGGCCAGAATGCCAATCAGGAAATCCGCCGGATTGTAGGCCTCCGGGCAGTAGTAGCCATGATCTGCGAAGAAGCTCAGCGCATGCTGCGGCGATCCTGTGAAGGCGACGCGGCCATCCGCCAGCAGCATCACATTATTGAAGTTATCAAAGAGCTGAGAGCTCGGCTACAATGGAAATGGGCATGGGAGTCAGAGATGAGAGAGAGAGAGAGAGACAGAGAGAGAGAGAGAGTGGAGCAGGCAACTGATCTGACCTGATGGATGGTGCATAGGATGGTGGTGCCCTTTTGTGCCAGCTCATGCAGCGTAGCCACCAGCTGTTGAGCACTGTACGAATCGAGTCCCGTGGTGGGCTCATCGCAGAAGAGAATGACCGGATTATTGAGCAGCTCCACGGCAAAGGCCAGACGCTTGCGCTCGCCGCCGGACAACACTTTCTCATCATCGCCGCTGCCAATGCGCGTGTGCGAGGCGGAGAGCAGACCGGTGCGCTCCAGCAGCTCTTTGATGATGAGGCGACGCTCCTCGCTGGAGACGCGACGATCCAAGCGCAGGTGGGCCTGCGGTTAGGAGAAGAGAAGTTATGAATGGATCAAAGGTATTCCAAAAGATAAAGATATCAACCATAAAGTTGAGGTGCTCCAGCACTGTGAGCGCGCCTATAAAGAGATCATCCTGATAGACATAGCCGCTGATGCGGTGCATGAAGGGACCGACGCGCCGTCCATTGATTAGTATATCACCTTGAACCACGGTGCCAGCTGAAGGGAAATAGTTCAAGTAGCGAGATTTGAGGAGCCCTTATCTTATCTGCGTAGATAACTCACCTGGCTGCCTGTAGCCCAGTGTTGACATTAGCGTCGTCTTGCCCGAGCCACTGTGAATGAGAGTCGAGAGATGGGATGAGGCGAGATGAGTTGAGTTGAGTTGGGATGTCATTAAATGTGGCGCGAAAATAAAACTATCTTGTGGCCGCTAAGCCCCGCGCTTATCAGTCAAAGATTAAGCAGCTAGCCATAACCCAGTTAGAGGAATTTTTGCTGTCTCTACTCTGCTCAACGCTGCGCTACCGCAACTTGCGTATATCGATTACTGTTAGGTGCGCCGAAGCGTAGCTTTAACTCGTCTCACCTGGCGCCCATCAGAGCCATCAGCGAGCCGGGCTGCACCGCGCCCGTTGAGTTGTTGATTATGCGCTTCATGCCACGCCCCGAGCCCACGTTCGTGTAAACGCACAAATCCCGCCAGACGAGCGTCGCCCCTTGCTCCACGGGCGACCATTTGCTGTAGCTGCGCAGCGGCAGGCTGCGCTCTGAGCTGTTGCGCTTGGACAGCTTCGGCGTGGTGTCCAGACTGGGATTATCGCTGGAGCTGGCATTGCCTGGCCCAATGCGCACCACCTGCAGCTCGTGCTGCTCCTGTTGCCTGCTGTCCGTATCTGACATCTTTTATCTCGTTTTTCTCTTATTCTTAACAGCGTCCGCAGCCCACGAGGTGAATCGTTCGACAGCTGCTTCTCAACTAAACTCAACTAGCCAGAGCGAATGGTCTAGCAGTTGCGCCTACAGTCTGCACTCGTTAGTGTGGCTAGCCGCATTTGATCTTTGTCAGGGTTAGGGCGGTTGGGCGGTTGAGCGGTTAGGCGTGGCACTGGCAACAACAAAATAAGCTCCAGCTCAGGTTACCTCCAGGCCTTGGGAAGCCCAACAAGCCGCCATCCAGACAAGCGCTCAACCAGCAAAGGGAAGAGAAGAAACCACGCAAAGCAAATGCAGCGAAAATTGCAGAAAAATTAAAGAAAATTTCAATAAATTGTTTTACTGTACACTGAGAAAAATCAACTATTTAATTGTGTTTCCATTCCAAAATATTTGAATTTTTTAGCTGCATCAATTGCAAAGTACAAATTTGCTGAACGCATCCAGAAAACTTACCTTTTTAGGGCACACCAATTATGCACTTTTTGGGCACAACCTAAAATTCAAGAAATTTCAACTCACTGCAATGTTGTCTGCTGAACGCATCCACAAAATGAAACTTTCAATTTTTACCAAATGACCAATTTTTGGTGTTCACCCCTAAAATCGCAAAATTTTATCTTACTAAATCACCCTCTGCTGAACGCATCCATAAAAACTGCATTTTTAAGCTACGCTAATTGTGCACTTTTTGGGTCCAGCCTAAAATCCGAAAAATGGCATCTCACTAATTTTCTGTTTATGCCTATAAGTATGTTGTATAAATTATTGTACGCAGTACATTTTCAACTACCGCACAAAAGTATGCCACACTAAAATAGTGCAAATTATTGATAACTGCAGCAGCCCAAAACTATGCTGCAGAATTTAATAGCCTCTAATTTCCGTTCGACGCACAAAACTATGCTGCACAATTAAATCAAATACAAAACGAAAATGAACGCAATTGAGCGATTTTTGCAGAGGCCAGCTTTAAGAGCTATCAAAAAGCATTTATTTATTTAATTTTACTACAAACTTAACTAGAAAAATATATATGCTTTATATTGTTAAATTTTGTGCCAGGAATGATAACTGTTGTAGTACCACGGGCAACTGGCAATTATCTTGACGTCTTTGTGCTGCTGCTGCTGCTTCTGGAAGAAAAAGAGTAATTAAATTGATTAATTTCGAACTTAAACAATGTTAGCCTAATATAATGATTTATGGCTTTGTATGCGCTTTAGTACTGCTGCTTTCAGTCGTTATCTGCGTTGCTTTTCTCTCTCGCTAACAGCGCAGCCGCAGCCGACCTTCAGCTCTGTTAAGTATTTATCTGCCCACTGTTAAGATTGAACTCTGCTAAGTTTAAAGCTCAAGTTACGTTTTGCAGAGTTGCAGTTGCCATAGGCTTCATTCTGTTTTCTGTTAATCATAAATCCCTTTTACATCTTGCATGTATGTTTGTATGTATGTTATCTGTCCCGTGTATTTGCTCACAACAAACAAGCCCAATCTTAACAAGCTCTGAATTATGAATAAACAATATAAATGTTCGTATACTATATATATATATTGTTCGTGTTCTATATTTATATTTAATGGAATCAGCGTGATTTGACTAATTAAATTAAGTTAAGTTTCGACTATAAATACTCTTCCATTGCAACTGCTGAAACTTAAACCTCAAAAATTTCAATATTTCTCGACAAATGCGCTCTGTTTACACAGGCACAGACAGAGACATAAATACATATATATGTTTGTATTTCGTTAATATGATTAGTGCATTCAACTCGCTCTATCAACTGATAAGTAGAGTATATTGAGTATAAGACGCATACTCTAGCTTCGCGCACTTTCAGTTGTTTGAGAGCGTTTTAGTCGCGCGGTGCGTTCCCGTCCGTCCACCGGCAAGTCTGGCCCCCAGGGCCTGCTCGGAATGTATAAGCAACACATGAAATGCAATATCACGAAATCTGTGCGGCAAATTAATCAACTGATTCGATTACTTAGGGCAAGCCGAAGATTAAATACCCTGGACTCAGGTTCACAGTTGCACTAACTGCGATATGACCTATCCAACTTGAGTTCTTTGTCCTATTGCATAATCCGACCGTAATCTAGATTACCTCAGATCTAATCAGTGCTTGGTATGGGTATTTCAAGTTAATATGCCTCTGGCAGGTGCAACGGCTTAACATGACGTGTTTCGATTGTAATTTATATACATATGTTTTCGAATTGTACTCGAATTCACCTTAAAAGTGTCCGATTAAAAGGCTAAGGTGTCATAGCAGAAATCTCAGCTAAAGCTAAAGGAAACCTTTATCGTTATCATAAAGATACTGTTAGACTTTGTGGTATCCTAAATGTTGGTGGGTTTTTCAATGCTTTAGCTTCTTGGCTTATCGTCTAGACGACCGACCGAACTGCAGAAAAGGAAAAGATAAGCAAATTATGGCTTAGATAAGCAGATTATGGCCGAGTCGATTAGCCGAGCAATAAACGTTAATAAAGCAACGGGTAAACGCACGTTAAACGAAATTAGTTTGCTCTTAACCAGCTTTCAGCAACGTGCATAGTTAATTAGTACACATAATTAGTTAATTAATACACATACTAAAAATGCACAGCAGTAATCGCGCTCTGTTGACTTAGCGCGCGACAATTCAAACTGCTAACGGCTCGAAAAGCTTTGCGTACGCCGTGCGAGCAAAAGCTTTTATGCTTAAGCATTGACCTTGCCCACAGGAACAAAAAAAAAACACGAACAGGCGAAGAGAAAGACAAGAAAGAGAAAAAAACAACAACAACAACAACAACAACAGCAACGTAGCCCATCGCGCAAACTAACAACAACAAGCGGCACGCGGCTGAGAGCTCGCAGAGCAGTAAACGTCGCTCAGCCGAAATGAGCGCCGCGGAGGTGAGTTCCGTTGTTGAGCGGTATTTTGTTGTTTGTTTTTGCACGTGTTTTTGTTTTTGTTTCTGTTTTTGTTGTATTGCTAAACTGAAGCAAACAAATTTAAGTGCTAAAGTGAATACAAATCCAAGCCGAATCGCGTATCGAACCTAACCGCTGGCAACTACGCGTGTACAGTTATGTGATTACGTGTGCTGAGCCCTCTCTCGCAACATCTGCTTCTGCTGCTGCTGCTGCTGCTGCTGCGTGCAGCATTTGCTCGAAACTAAACGAACAGTAAAGAGCACTCGCATGTGTGTGTGTGTGTGTAAACTATTGAAATGTTTGCGCGTGTGTGTGTTCTGTGTGAATTGATAAATTCATGCGAAATTAAAGCCGCAATCACGACTAATAAACTTGTGAGCTTTGCTTTCGTAAGGAATAATATTGTTGCGAGGGCTGCCATAAATATTGTGAAACTACGAATAACAATTATTAAATATTAATAAAAAAAAATATATTTTTGTTTATTTATAATTAATTATTAATTTAATTTTTAATAATTAATTTAACTAAAAAAAATATGAATTAACTATATAAAAATAGTCGAAAAATATTTATGAACTATATAATAAATAGTAAAAAAAATACGGATTAACTATATAAAAAAAAGTCTAAAAATATGAATTAACTATATGAAAAATAGTCAAAAAATATTAAATAACTATATAAAGCCAAAAAGTGCAATTTACATGCCTACACACACATGTAGTATGCATTTCTTAAGCATGTACATAATGTATTTTCCTTCTCAAAAGATGGAAATAATCATTATTCGTTAGACACCCCGTTGGCAATTCCTGCAAGCTGAAGGGCAGCTCTCGCAGCTCAGCAATGCGGGTTCAATTTGCATGCTAACAGCTCAATTTGCTAGTCTAGCACTGAGAGCGCTGCCCTCGCGTGCTCAGTAAAAGCTCTCTCTCTCTCTCTCTCAATCGGTTAAGCACACAACAGGCGCGCGCGCGCTTTCTCTCTCTCTCTCTCTCTCTGCCTCTGCCTCATTCCCTTGTTAACTGTTGCCTACTTTTAGGGCTACTCAGAAAATGCTCGCCGCCAAAGCATTGCGAGCAGCTCTGGGAGCAGCGGCGTCAGCAATGCCATCGCCGTTGCGCCGCAGCGACGCACCCTCTGCCAGTGGCTGATGAACGTAATCAAAAACATTTCGGTGGAGCCAACCATGTTCCTATACATGTTCGCCTTCATGATCACCTCCGTGGTGGAGCAGGACTTCTTTCTGCAGAAGGCGTGCCGCGTCAACAACGGGCTGAGCGACGAGGTCTGCTCGAACATCAACAAGAAGGAGAACGAGGAGTACAAGAAGCAGGTGCTGGACACCACCGCCTGGTTCCACCAGTGGGAGAACATCTCTGGCCATGTTTTTCCCATTATTTTAGCCCTATTTCTGGGCTCGTTCTCGGATCGTCGCGGCCGCAAGCTGCCGCTGCTGATGGGTCTGGTGGGCAAGTTCATCTACTCCGCGATGATTGTGGTCAATGCCAAGATGACCACGTGGCCGGTGGAAAATATAATCTATACGGCGATCTTGCCATCGGCCATCACCGGCGCCGATGTGGCCATATTCGCCTCCTGCTTTGCCTACATATCGGACATAACGACGCTGCAGCAGCGCACCATCAGGGTGACCATACTGGACGTGGTCTATCTGACTGCGATGCCCACCGGCGTGGCCCTCGGCTCGTATCTCTTCTACGACGTGTTCAACGAGTCCTATGCGGACATGTTCGCCGTGAACACCTCGCTGCTGCTGCTGGCCATCGTCTACACGCTGTTGGCTCTGAAGGTGAGTTCTCTAGCTGATCCCAGCGAAGTTCCCACTGCAACTCTTCTCACCTGCAGTGGCAAACGACCTCCAATCAGCGCTCGCTGCGCGAACTGGGCTGCTGTGGCTTCTGGTGCGACTTCTTTGACCAGCAGCACGTGAAGGACTCCTTTGCGGTGCTCATCAAGCCGAGGCGTGGCCACAGGCGCTGCTTCCTCTACATCCTGCTCATCAGCATGGCGCTGTACACCTTCCAGCGCGACGAGGGTCCCTACCTCTACACGTACACGCTCGACAAGTTCAGCTGGCAGGTCAGCTCCTACAGCACCTTCAAGACCTTCAAGTCCTCGGCCTTTGTCATCGCCATGCTGCTGGCCGTGCCGCTGATGAACAAGCTCCTCGGCTGCCGCGATACGGTGGGTGCCGCTCTGTCTCTCTATCTCTCTCTCTCTCTCTCGCTCTCTCTCCTCTCAACTTCCCACTCTACTGACTCCCTCTTCAGACCATCATCTTCATCGGCACCTGGGCGCACGCCATCGGCCGTCTGTTCTTCTACTTCGCACCGAGTCCAACGCTGCTGTATGTCGGCGCCGTCGTCTGCAGCCTGGGCCCCATAGTGGGCCCAATGATACGCTCGATGACGTCCAAGATAGTGCCCCAGTCGGAGCGCGGCAAGATCTTTGCCCTGCTCTCCGTCTGCGACAACGCTGTGCCCCTGATCAGCGGCGTCTGCTACTCCCAGATCTACCGGGCGACACTCAAAGTGAACCACGGCGGCGTCGTCTTCATCCTGACCATTGCCACGCAGCTGCTGGTCTTCGCGCTTGTGCTGTAAGTCTAACCCATCAACTGACTAATCGAGCTCTACTAAAGCTTTGCCTTCGCAGCTGCATTCACATTGTGCTGGGCAGGAGCTCACTGGCCGTGCCCGAGGTGCCCGAGAAGGAGAGCGGACTGATCAGCAATGAGACTGTGCAGGCGCCCAGCAACAATGCGGAGCAGCAGACTCACTGAGCGACGAGACAACGAAACTATCTTCTAAACCAATAAAAGACATACTTATTTTTACATTTTCAAACATGGCTTTGACTTGGGTTGAACCATGACTCTGAGGTGAGTTGGTTGCAGCTCAAAGGATCTGTCGAAAAAACTCAGACACTAACTTTGTAAGAGTATATACATATCTATTCTCCTATATACATATCTATTCTCCTAGATATATCTACTCTCCTTTATATATCTATTCTGATATTCCTCTAGTTTCTGGTTTGCTGATAGCTAGGTCCTCCACAGGATTACATGTTAAGACTAATCCCGATTGAGTTCAACTACTCAAGTTAAAAGTTAATTAAAGAAATACAAACTTACCTTCGGGCTTTCCATTTCCTTTACTTATTCTTGGAGAGCGTGCGCTGTTTCTCGGCGTGCTCCACCACCTGTTCGTCCACGAAGAGTCCCTTGCGCCGGCGGACGCTGTCCATGTAGAGCTTGGCTCGATTGGCCGAGTCGGCCTTCTCGCCAAAGTGCATTAGTTCCTCCTCGGTTGTGGGCAGCCAGAAGGGATCAATATCAATCACCTGCCAAGAAGTGGAAGAAGCAGAAGCAGAAGACACACTGAGATCTGTTTTGAGTAAGTTTTCCAGGAATTCATTTGGGCACAAAACGGAATCGAAGGCGGGCCACTTGAGCGAGGACAATAGGGTAAATGCGACGGCGTCGCTGGGTCTATGCGCCTGCGCCTGCGTCTGCTTTACGTGATGTTTTATGAGTGTGCGTGTGTGTGTGTGTGCGTGCGTGCGTGCGTGTGTGTGTGTGCTGGCAATCAGGGAAAGCGTGCATTTTCACATCTTCATTGTTGCGCTCGAGTGCCTCGAGTGTCCCGTCTGGAAAGACATTCAAATGGCTGTTGCGCATCCTTAATGACTTTTTCAATACCAAGTGGGACAGAAAGGACACAAAGGCGTCCATTGCGTGATAAGGCACGCCAGGATACGCAGAATTTTAGTGAATGGCGTGAAGTATTTGCCAGTGATTGATGATTGCCAACCAGCAACCGGCAACGAGCAACGGGCAACCAGCAACCATCAACCAGCAACCAGCCTGGTTCTGTTTTTGTTGAGCACAGCAGGCGGGTGTCGAGCCTTGTTGTTTGCTGCTTGTTGTTTGTGTTGTTTGTGTTGCTTCTGCGGAAAGGCTGGCCCCTAACGAAAAGCCAGCTCAATGCCAGGAACTTTGCTTGTGTGAATAGCTTGCGAGTGAAGAGTTGCAACAGGATTTGGTTTCAGTTCGTGCGCAAAGAAACTTTTGTTAGCCATGCCCTGCATAGCCCGACTGACTCAAAGGGGGTATATTGGCTGGCAGCAGAAGTAAGCGACAGCGGGAAGGTAGCTTTAATGTACTCTAACTTTTTGCCTAGATCTTTGCTTCGCTGATCTTTATCTCTATCCATTCATCCAGATCTTCTCCAGCTTGTATCCTTTACAGGATATTTAATAGTCGAGCATACTCGAATTGGAGCACTTTTACTTGTTCTCCTTTGGCAGCATCTGTTCGCACTACGCTAAACTGTGCTCCCAGAGCCCCAAATGTAGATGATTATCGGGCACAACGTTTCGCTTGTTTAACAACAGCGAACAAGGCCAAGGCAGGGGCCAAGGCAGCGGCCGAAGCTGAGGCTGCAGCAGTAGCCAACATAAGCTGCAAAGACGACACGCGGTCCAGGCCAAGACACGGGCAATCCCCAGCTACAGCTTAAGCTCTCGCTGTGTGTGTGTGTGTGTGTAAGTGTGTTTGCTATCCTTTTGCACATGCGCACAAGAGTCGTGGAGAGGAACGAGCTGGGCTGCTTTCCCCAACGACGCACAACGGTTCGTCAAGTTGAACAACACAAAACAATTCGAGCCCTTTGGCAGCTGAAGTACTCCAAAAGTGCGCAAAGCTTGCGTCTGAGCCGGTCCAGACAAATGAGCAGCGAAACGGCGGCATGCCCTGAGAGAAATTAAGTGAAGGAGAAGCTGAATGGGGTGCGAAGAGAGCTAGAGAGAGGATTAGTTCTAGAATGGGAATAATGGGAATACAAAATCTATAAAATAATGGGAATAAAAAATCTAAAGAATATATATATTTTAAATATATGATGAGAAGCACTGTATATGGTCATAGAAATTCGCTCAGTGTCTTAGCTTGACTATGTGAAGTAACAGCCCATAGGAGAGACTCAAAGTTCCTTAAGCAGCAGCAGCAAAGATCGAGATAGAGAAGAGTTCTTCAAGTGATGAAACGAAGAATATGGGAAAATATTGGGAAAACATAGTAAGCTGGGAATACTATGCCCAAGAGGAGAGATCTTAGAGTTTCCCCAACTTAAAGTGAAGATAAAAGAGTTTAGAAAGAGTGAAAAGTTCAAAAATTGTTCAAAAAAGAAAATATATTTATCAGAAATCTTATACATAATAAATATATATGGAATATATATTAAAATGTTATGATATTTATCGGAAATCTTATGCACAAGAGAACTCCCTCAGTCTGTCTCCAACAACTAAGTTTAGCTATGCCCCGGTGCATTATATCTGCCTGCTACGATATAGAACATATGCTATTCCATATTTATTAGTTTCTAATACTAAGAACAGTTTGTATTATAATACAGAAATCGTATATATATATATATATATATATATATATATATATGTACATGTATCATATGTGACTTGATACTTCTCTTGAAAGACGAAACACGCGAGAGACGCGTGAGTCGGATACTCTCGACTGATTGTTTGTATAAGCGTATGTACGTACGTGTGTGTGTGTGTGTGTGTGAGTGTATGTTTGTGTGTGTGCGAGTGTGTTTACCTGTCCACATGCAGGTAATTTACGCGGCAGCTACCGAAATACGCGCAGCTCTAAACAGAATTGGGAACGAGGTAGAGCGGCAGAGGAAGGGGCAACAGAGTTTTAAAAAAAATGTATATATATATAGAAGTATATATATATATATATAAGCAAAGCGCGGCCAGCAGTTGAGATTATTATCGCGCGCCAGAAACAGAGTTACAGAGACCGAGGCAGCAGCGGCAGCCAGAGTGCGAGCTGTGACCACGAGCAGCAGCAGCAGCAGCACAAATGGAACGTCCGTTGCGCATGCGCTGCAAAGTCGAGCTCGAGCCTCGAGGCTCGACGAGCGTCATTTTGACAGCGCGCACAATGCAAACCACGTTCCACTTAAGCGCAACAACAACAACCACAACAACAACAACTGCCTAAAGGATTGCCACAGCCACTTGGATAAGCACTTGCCGGCTCGGACCGCAACTTGAACATATACATAAATACAGGTGTGCGTGTGTGTGTGCCATATGCAGCGCAGACTTTAGGGCACTGCCACGGCCTCAACCTCAACCTCAACCTCAAGTCTCGGCACTGGGCAACAACATATTCCATATTCCTCGCCTCCATTGAAGACTTTCCCTTTGGAGCTGGGGCGATAGAGTCTCGCTAGCTGGAGGCTGGGGGTCTCGGCTGCCTCTTGCAGGTACAAAACGAGTTATCAGATTATTTGTTATTTGTCTGGGCCCTCAGCTCAGCTCAGCTCTGCTCTGCTCTGCTCTGCCTCTGCTATGTTCTTTTGGGCTCACTCTGCGCTGCGCTGCTCTGTTTTATTTTTTTTTCACTTCAAGTAGTTTTCGAGTTATGCAAAGCACAACAACAGCAACAGCAACAACAATAATAATAACAATCATATGCGACGCGTTAATGATAAACACTCCAAACAAGAACAACAACAACAACAACAAGCTGAACAAATGAAAGGCACAAGCGAGCAGCGAGCTGCCCCTCATCCTCCCCCTGCCGCCACTGGCCGCTGCTCATTTGGAACTCCAATAAGAATCCAAGTAAGACCAGTAGCCAAAGCCAAAGCCGCGCTGAAAGGGAATTTTAGGAGGGGATTTTATTTACTTTTCTTTGCTCTCTCTCTCTCTCTCTCTCTCTCTCTCTCTCTCTCTCTTTCTCTCTTCTCTCTTCTAATTTGGACTGGGGCAGAGAAGGCCTTGAGCGTTCAGCTAAGAAAATCGTGTACTGATTGCGTAATAATGGGAGAAATTATGAGAGGAAGAGAATACTTAAGAGACGTTTCGTATGCGATACGGGGAATGTACAATGTTATATATAGAATGATATATAGAAAGATATAGAACTGAGCTAAGTAAACTAGATTTCATTGAAGACACTCTTAAGTCACAATTTAAGTAACTATATTTGACTAAACATAGCTTACATTAGGGCTATTCCCTATATTAACTATAGGAGATTGCAAGATGTCAGCTAGAGGCTTATCCAAAGAACATCGAGTACAGTTTTAGCTGCACTGACAAGCTCAGTCGAATACATATACTCTTCGTTATCAAACTGCGTATAGAGTATATTAGCTATCACCTTTAAGCCCAACTTTGACTTGACTGAATGAAGCCTTTAGCTTATGCAGCGGCCAGAATCTTAGCTAACTTAACTTAAGACTTGAGTATACTCTACGGCTGTCATGCTCTGTACAGGGTATACGCTCTGCTCTTTGTGCAGGGTATTGCAAATTCAAATAATAACAAAAATGAGTAAGACAGCAGCAGCAACAAGTAGAGTCTTGATACGATGTATATATATGCTAGATATATACTATATATACACATATATATATATGCTTCTTCTGCTTGAGACTTTAATGCGTTACGTGAGTAAAAAGTATGTAGACTTTTATGAGAACTGAAAATTAGTTTTCGTTGCTGTTGCTGTTGAGACGCGAGTAGAAAGGTCGACAAGAGGGGTCAGTGTGATAGAGGGAGAGAAAGGGAGAGAGAGAGAGAGAGAGAGAGAGAGAGATAGAGACGAAAAGAGACAGAGAGAGGGAAAGAGAGATGCAGTGGCTTAGCTGTCAATGCAAGAGCTCAAATGTTGTCGTTGTTGTTGTAGCTCTGTTGCTGTTGTTGTTGTTGCTGCTGCTGTTATTGTTGCCTTTGCCGTTGCTGTTGCTGTTGTTAACAAATGCTTTGTAGGCCGCATCATTGTGGCAACAGCATTCAAATGCGCTGCCAGCTCCGCCCACCGCTCGTTATTACGGGCACGTGACAACTGCGCCCACAAAGCACGCCCAAGCCCACGCCCACGCCCTCGCGGTCAGTCTTGGACATACCTGAGTAGATGGAGGTGGGCGTGTGCGTGGGCGTAACTGCCTTTAATTGTGTTAAAATGTCAGCAAGCTTTTTTCGTGTTGATATGAAGCGAAAAAACTCAATCGCCAGGTGACACACATCACGGCGATTGTTGTCGTTGTCGCTGTCGTTGTTGTTGTCGCATTCTAATTGATGGCAGCAAACGACAACAACAACAACAACAAGCTTACGTCGCTGGTGCTTTTTAGCTTTCCCATTGTCTTAATAATAATGCACTTATTTGTGCTGCTGGCCAAACTAGTTTCCGTTTAGATTTCTACACGACGCGACGCCACGGAAAGTTACAAATGTGCTGCTGCTGCTGCTGCTGCGTCCCTCCCTTTACGGACGGACGCTGGAAATGCGTATGAAATTATACGAAAGCAGCAAAAAGACAGCAACAACAACAACAAAAGCAACGTAGACAACGTTGCCGGCAAAACTTCAGCTGAGAAATAGAAAATCACCGGAAGTCATTATACAAAAACTTGTTGTTATCGATTGGTTGGGCGATATACAACAAACACACACATACACATACATACCTAGATGTATGTACCTATATATACATATCTAAAGACATATAGCTAATACCTCTCTCTATACAAGCGTTTCTACTCGGAGTTTGCTGCACAGCCGACAAGTGAAACGGCTAAGCAGATACTCAGACAGACGAAGGGACGAACAGATGTGGCCATGGCCATGGGTATATCGACGCAGCTCAGATCGGTAGATCAGGCACATATATACTTTATGGTACTGCTACTTATAAAGAAATTGAACATATACTCAGATGCACAACTCATATGATGCTGAACACCATTCACCACGAGTACAGGGTATCTATAGGCACATCACTTGCTAGTCAACACCTGTGCTGAAAACGTAATTGACGCCTTTGTGTGGTGTGCACGTGTGCTGCTGCTGCTTCTGCTGCTGCTGCGTCGCCTCTCCGTATATATTAATCATTTTTTGAGCGAGCCCATCCGCTGTTTGGGCCCAGCCGCCATCCGCCATCCGCCATCCGCTCGGCCAAGTGGGCATTGAGATCAACTTTGGGCACTGCACAAGGTCAGGGGAAAGGCCGAGCACTTGGCATTGCTGCAGCAACTGGCAACTGCCAGCAATAAAATATTGCACACAGCTGCAACAGCAGCTCAAATGGACCATATAACTTTCAGAGCAACAGTTGCTGCTGTCGCTGCTGCTGTTGCTGCTGTGGTTTAGCTTATAAGACTTCAGCAGAAGGCAACAGCAGCAGCAACAGCAGCGGCAGCGGCGAAGGTAAACTGAGATTTTAGCTGACCAAAGACAGACCGCAAGAGCAAAAAGCACGCACAGATGCCATATGTTTTTTTTTTTTTGTTTTTTTCAGAGGGGGAACTTTTGTGACTTGCGCCCAAAAAATAAGAGGCGACTGCAAGGGCAGCAACAGCTGCTCTGATTGCGCACTTACCTCCCAGTGGCTAAACATTAGCTGCGGACAGGCCAGGCCAGATGTCTGTTTGCGCATCTCCTGCGCAAAGTTGAACGATTCGATCACCGGCAGCAGGCAGGTCACCGAGAAGTTGCCGCTGCCCTGGGTCAGGTCGCCCGATAGGATTTTGCCATGGCGTCTGCCAATCACGGCGTACATCTTACCTGCAAGCAATAACATATGGCAATAGAAGACTTCAATTTAGAAAATGTATAAAAAATATATGCAAAAATATAGAATTTTATGGTATTTTATGGCGAGTCATAAAAGTCGGGCAATAAAAGAAACTCACAAGCTAATATAATAAATAAATAACTAAATAAATAAATATTTGGTATGAGCTATTGATAAGATATCTAAATCTAAAGTTTGGCCTTGCCTGTGGCTTAAGCTAAGATTTTGATTAGGAATCATAACTATTTGCCCAAGTTTTGCTTTAGCCTTTTCGACTTGGCCTTGCCTGCTCAAGCTGAGCTGGGCCTGAGTGGAAATGCTAACTGAAATGAAATCTTATCGCTAGAACCATAAAAAATTGGCGGGCTTTCAGCAGAAGCGCGCGCTTTTCGCTTGAACTGTGTGCGTGTGTGTGTGTTGGCCACTTAAGCTGAAGATGTGGCTGCTGCTGAAGCTGGCTTATTTTTTGGCATGCGCGCGAAACTGCGGCAGCAGCAGCTAAAAAACCCACAACAACAACAGCAACACGCAGACAGACAATGTCGCTGGGCAGGAATTAGTTTCCGGTCGTAGTAAAAATGACAAAAACAAAGCACAGAAGAAGAAAAAAACACACACACGGCAAATGAAAATAAATATAAATAAAATCAACAAGCAGCAAAAACGGTCGAAAGGATGCAGCCAAAACGTCCAGTCGAACAAGCGGCAAGCGCGCAGCACGCGAGCCGGCTGCAGGCACATAGATACAAACACACACACAGACAGAGAGAATGAGAGAGAGAGTGAGAGAGAGAGAGAGTGTGTGAGAGAGAGAGAGGGACATGCAAGCAATACACACACACACACTTGGGCAAGGGATGCTGCGCTGCCCAGCCGCATTCATTCATTCATGGCGTCGCAGTCACCGCTGCTGCCAGGGTGTGTGTGTGTGTGTGTGCGTTCATTCAAGTCTTGGCCACACAGATACACACTCTCACACTCACACATACACACACTCACTGATTCGCTCACTCGCTCTCGGGCTACGCTCAGCGGCAGTTGAAGTTGCTGTCGCTCGCTTGGCTGTTTGATCAGTTCGAATTGTGAGTTTGCGACGAGCAGACGCGACCGCGTGCCACAGTAACAACACGTTCCAAAGTTCGAGAGTTTCGAAGCGCGTGTTCTCTACTTGAATACATCACAAATAATCTATAATATACATACATATATACATATATATATCAATAGTGCCTGTAAATTGTTAGCTGTGTTGTGTCATGTTGCCAGCCCGTGAGCCAGGCAGTTGTTGCCGCCGCCGCTGCTGCTGCAACTGTTGCTGCTGCTGACCAAGGCTAATTCGAAACTAGCAAAGCCAATTGCAACCGTAGCCAAAGCACAAACAGATACAGCCAATACATATCTATATCTATATACATATAGAAAAACAATCAACGTTTCGATTTGCCAACAACAACAACAACAACGACAGCAACTATTGCTGTTGCCCACAAAAAAAAAGTGTCAATTACAAGCAACCGCAGCAACACACCCAAACACACACACACACACACACACACATATAGCAATGGCCAGCATACGCGCCCAGTCGCTGCTGTTGCTGCTGCGGCTTATGTTGCTGCCGTCGCTGCTGCTGCCAGTGCTGTTGCTGCTGCTGTCAGGCGGCGGCGCACAGGGCACGCGACTGCCGCTCGAGGTTTACGAGCTGACGCCAACGGCCAGCAGCGCCGAGAGCGCGGCTAAGCATAAGAGCCTGGAATATACAATCTACGATGCCAAAGACACAACAGCAACTGCCACAGCAACAGCAACTGCAACAGCAACAACAACGGCAGGTGCCAAGGCAGCAGCAACAACAACTACGGCGAGGCCAAGCAGCGAAAAGCCGCTAACTGTAGATGTGGTCAGCATCTCGGCGGAGCAGCAGCAGCCCAAGCTGGAGCCAGCTATGGGTAGACGCGCGCGCCAAATGCTCCAGCAGCAACGTCGAGCCACCACCAGCAGCAGCAGCAGTAGCAGCAGCAATAAGCATGCGCACAGCGTCAAGGATCTGCGCATACTCTATCAAGTTGGGGTAAGTAGAAGGCGAACAAGAGATAAAGATACAGAGAGTGAGCGAGAGAGAGAGAGAGGGAGAGCTAGCTAATTGCACATCAGCAACAGTTGCTGCTGCGCCTTTTGCATAGCGATTGCATAATGCAGTCACAGCGGCAGCAGCAACACCTGCTTTAGCCAGTTGCCCATGTTGTTATTGCCATTTGTAACTGGCTGCGCTTAGCCCACGCGAGCAACCGCTGCAAGCAGAAGCATTAGAAACGCCGCCAACAGCAGCAGGTTTCGTGGCCATAACTGGCTCTGGGCTGCTGTCTATATTTAGCTGCCGCCCTATAGAGATTGACGTTCTTTAAAAGCCATTACACTTGACACCCACCAAAACGGGGCACACACTTAATTGCAGCTGCAGCAGCAACATCTACAGCAGCAACATCGCTTTATATGAAAAATGAAAGTTGTTTGTTGCTTCGCTTATTGTTGCTGCTGCTGGTGTTGCTGCTGCTGTTGTCGTCACATTTGATCAATTAAACTCAGCTCAGTTGAGCAATTGCGATACCTTATAGACCAATTAGCGCGGCGGGTCAAGAGTTCAATATGAGGCACGAATGACTATGACTAAGCCAAGTTGCGCCCCAAGCCGCAGCTCAGATACGAATCTTTCCAGCGAAACATGCAACGACAACGACAACGACAACAGCACAGCGACAATTGTTTCACTGCGGATACTTAGATCATATGGCCAATCCATTGAGAAATATTGTACAAAACACTCCCTAGTTGTCATGAGGCGTGAAATATCAACAGCAATCGGCACGATAATATTGACACTATAAAAAAGCCAAAGAGGGAGACAGAGATATATAGATAGATAGAGAGAGACTTGCAATGCACTGAGCGAAAAGATGGGCATAATAATGAATAAGCTCTTCCATTCCTACCTTCTTCTATCTAAAATATGATATGGAATATGTCAACTATCTATACTATCTGTCTATTTATACAATATCTAAATATCACTGAGCAAAAAAGGGTATATCTTATAATATAGCTCATCTGACATGATAAATGCCAAAATTAGGCTCAAAGTAAGATTTCTTGAAGTTTCTTCTATAGTTCCAAAATATGATTCTTAGCGTTCTCTCTTAGCTACAAAGAAACCATCAACAGATGGGACTTATGTAATGTATATAATATATACCTGAGGTATATACAAATCTCATCTCAGGAGTTTAGAGTCCTCTACTTAGAGAGGTCGTAAACCCAATCGAACTCCAAGATCGATCATAACTCTCTGGTTGCCCTGACACACATCTCACAGACTTTCAGCCAGACCGCAACACCTAAAAAAGCAGCAACAACAACAGCAACACGCACAGCTCCCGCTACGGCTGTCCCATAAATTTCCAAATCCGTATGTCTGCAATAAATTTGAACGGGCATAAAAAAAACAACACACATACAACAACAACAACAACAACAACAACAAAATAACCCAAAGCAAAGGCATAAGAACAACACCTAAAATAGAAAAAAAGCCAAAAAAAAATTCCTGTTCGAAGAACAAAAACACAAGCGCTGGGAGGGAGGGAGAGAGACAGCAAGCTAAAGTTGTTGTTGTTGTTTCTTTTTCACTCAATGCAGAAGAAAACAAAAAGTTCCCATGCTTAAAAGCGCTAAACATTCAGTTCCGGTATTTAAAAATGATTTCAACAATAACAACAACAAGAGCCAGAGCCAGAGCCAGAAGAACAGACAGGAATGAGAAGCGCAGCAGCAGCAGCAGCAAGCAGCAACAGGGAGATGCTAGTGTGTGTGTGTGTGTGTGTGTGTGTGCGTGGCGAGAGGTTGTGGTGCTGTGGAGAGGGGCGACGAGCAAAGCTGAATGAAAGAAAATTCATGAATGAAATACGACGACGAAGCGGGCAAATGGAATGAGCGAGAACTGCGACGCTCCAGCGCAATGGGAGTGAGCAGGAGCGAGCGACGGGGTGGAGACGTATGAATGAAAACGTAAAATGACGGCAACGGCAACGGCAACGGCAATGGCGACGCCAAAGCTGACTGCGACGCCGACGACGACGCTGACAGTGACTGCGTTTCGCTTCGCTGAGCAAGTCAATCTATGAATGAATGCCAAAGCGACAGAGCGTCCAAATGTTTGAATGGACAACGGCAACAGCAACAACACAACTGATTTGTTGGCCATATACAAGCAGATCAGCTACGCATATTTGGCTTAAACAACTGACAGAGTCTCGTCGCAGTGCGCGTGGCATGGCTAAAAGCGTCTGGCTGCCGCTGCTGCTGCTGCTGCTGCTGCCAACATCAATGACAAGCTGTTAAATTCTTGGCCAAGCGATAGCAAAAGTCTTCAAAGAATTTCAATTGACTGAGAAATGCATAAACAAATCAAGCATAAACATGGCTCAACTGACAGACAGAGCGAGGGAGAGGGAGATGGAGATAGACAGAGAGTCAGACAGACAGACAGACAGATAGAGCGACAGCTAGACGGCCACGTGGGTGCTTTTATTGTTACTGTTGTTAGGGCCAGCCAGGTGTGAAAACGGCATTTCTTATGTCGCGCCGGCCTGTGGTACTGTGCGTATGCGCAATGCGTGATCCACGGTTGTTTACCGAACAGCGCGCCACGCCCTACATTTGAGAACAACAATAGCCACAACTGTCATCTGTACAGTGAACATATTTTAGATTTAAATTTCATTGACAATAAAACTGAATTTATGACAGCCATAGGCAGGGCCCGCTGGGTGTGTTGTTGTTTAGGCCCGGCTGAAGGTCGTCGTACGATATTTGATTTGCGGCCAAATCATCTTCGATGTGGAAGTCACGTTGGGCCATAATCACGACGCGATCACGATTTTCATCACGACTTACAGCGCATGCCTAGCTCCAAGCATTAGCGTTAGCTCTCGTATTACGACTTCAACTTTTTTTTTGCATTCTTTCATAATTTTTCTTATTAGTTTCTCTCTCTCTCTCTCTCTCTCTCTCTCTCTTCGCCTTTCACGTCGGGGAATGTTTTTTATGCTAAATTTAGAAATTATTCAATGTGATTCAAAGCGAAAACAAGAAAATAATAAAAAGAAAAAAAATTTATGAATGAATGAATGAAGAGAGTAGACAATAATAACAACAACAACAGCAGCAGCAGCAGCGATTGTGGTTGGCATAAATCATACACTGAGCGAAAAATTAGCATGAGAAAGCAGATTTCATATCTGACATGAGATAAATTAAGTTTATAAAGAAGAGTGAAGAGATATTTGGATATTTTGGCATAATCACAGAAATCTAAGCGAAAACTTTAAGATCTCATATATACACTGAGCGAAAATATTTTAAATAAATATTTATGTATATAAAAGAGTAGCTAAAGCTTAATTTTAAAAATAAATTAAATTTTTCTATAATTTAAAAATATTTTTAAAATTAAAATAAAATTAACTGCCTGGGCTATGTCATACACTGAGCAAAATGGGTTTAAAAAATATGACAAAAAAATCTGTACAACAAATTAGAGCTTTAACAGTCTTGACTACCTTTGCTTCATAGTATACACTGTGCGAAAATGCTTAAAAAAAGATATATATTTTTTTTTAATAAAGCAATTGTCAATTTTCTCGCAGTGTACTTATGAGCAAACATATTTTTAATAATGCCCAACGCATTAGCATAAAACGCACAACAGCAACATCAATGACAACAACAACAGCAACGGCTACAACATAGCACAATTATTCACGTAAAACAACAACAACAACAACTTACAGAAAATTCCAGCTCACAATTTTTACAGTGGAGCTCCATTCAGAAAAAATAAAATGCTTAAAAGTCAGAGCTGCTACAACCTGAGCCAACGGATGCTTGGATACCATAAAACTAGTTTGCCCACTTTTGTATATGTTGTTGTTGCACCTATTGCTGTTGCTGTTGTTGTTGTTGTTGTTGTTGCTGTCGTGTTTCTCGAGGCAATCAGCTCAAGTTTTGGAACTGGCGCGCGCGCCAAGTCAACTTTTTTTTTTTTGTTTTTTTTTTTATACTTGTAACAATTTTTGATAAAGCAAAAGAAGAAAAACGTAAATACATATGCGTATGCGATTGCTATTGGGACATGTTGCTGCCAGCACCAGCAGCAGCAGCAGTAGCAACGGCAACGGCAGCAATATATATTGGAAAAGAGCTAGCGGAAATGTGGCTGCTGCTGCAGTAGCACAGTTTCCGTTTCAGTCAAGATCTTGTTACAGTTATTGACGGACACGTTCCAATTTGGCTGCTGTTGTTGCTGTTGCTGTTGTTGCTGTTGCTGCTATCTGTAAGTGTGCTAATTACGTGCCAAAGGCGCATTGTTTACAGCGTCTGGCGACGGCAGCAAAAATAAATAACTATAAATACGCAAACGGAGCGCGTATTGCTGCTGCCGTTGTTGTTGATTCATTCATTCATAAAAACCGCGTGCGCGCAGCAGCAGCAACAACAACAACAACAGCAACGGCAACTGCGCATGTGTTCATTAAACAAAACAACAATCGTGTTTGAGGCAGCAGCAACTGCAACTCGATCGTAATTAACAGACGATCCACAAAAAAACAACAACAACTAAAGGCTACGAGCAATTGTTGCTGCTAGAGCTGTTGCTGCTGCTGCTGCTGCTGCTTGGTAGCTGTCATTCATTAAAAATTGTGCAAAGCAGCAACAACAACAGCAACAAGCAGCAGCAGTAATACGCACACACAGCAACAACAACAACAACAACCAGCAGCAACAACTTTTCATTCATAAAAATGCTGCAAGCAGCAACAACAATGAAGCCAAGATTGATTTATTTAGCTAAGCGTAAAAGGAGACAACGGGCAACAGGCAACAGCAGCAGCCACAGCAGCAACAGCTACCGTCAGCAACATGTTTACAGGCCAACAGCAACAGCAGCAGCAGCAACATTTTGTGGTTTGGCCAAAGCAACAATTACAAAGGCAACAACTATGCCACGTTGCTGCTGCTTCTCTTGTTGTTGTTGTTGTCTCCCCATTTTTTGAATGAATGAATGAATTGCTTTTTTCCGTTGCTGCAGCTGAGGATGTGCAACTGAATGTGGCTCTGGCTGCGGCTGCGGCTGCGGCTGTGGATGTGGTTTGCTGTGGATGTCCGTGTGCGTAGACGTTCGCTCGTCGTTCGTTCGTTCGTTCGTTCATTAATTGTGACGATCAACAAGCTACGCAAAATCCACAGCAACACAGCAGCCAGCAATAACAATGGACAGCAGCAACATGTCCCAGGCCCACTTCAGCTGCAATTGGCCCGTCGAAACGGGCAAACCAGTTCCTTAGCGTTCCTAACCAATCCATAAACCGAAATCCCCCTGCGCTCAACCAAAGCCAAAGCAGCAACCCCTTCGCACTGTGAGCTGAACTGAAAGACAACAAAGTCCAGTAACCGTTTTCTTCTTCTTCTTGTTGTTGTTGTTGTTGTTGCGGTTGCTTCCTTTTGGCATTTTTGCGCTTTTATGAATGAAATTTTTGTTGCCCATTCCCTATAGCAATGGTTGGGCGAAGGGTATGATGTGTGAAGGAGAGATTGATTGGGCAGAGGCTTACAAGCAATATATTTATATATATGGTCTAATTTCTAGTCTATAAATCGATAAATATCGATAGGCAGATCTTTGTCTGATGGGCACATCTGCTGACAAATTGGTAATGCATTCTATACTAGTATCTAGTATAGCATATCTAGTATTCATTTTCTATATAGCTACATGCAGTCAACGAAACCCGATAAATATATCGAGCTCCAGCTTTGATTGGTTGATCTTAGCTCGTTGTCAAGAATTTCTGATATATTTAAGCATCCCTATGTACCATATAGCATACTTCAATATTTTGTTTACTTTTCGATAACTTACTGAATTCATAATGAATCGATATATATCGGTATATGAAAACATCCTTGATTTCCTCATTACTCTAGCCATGCACGCCTCAGCTTACAGCGCATCCGCTGGTCGTTCAAGCCCATCTCTAGCACTCTTACTTGTTTTGCCGTTGAGGTTGGCATGTTTCCGTTAAGGCGCGCCAAAGTGGCACGGCCAGTTCCCAGTAAGCAAAACCTCCTCATCTGCTGCCGCCGTCTCTGCTGTGCCTCAGATTTAAGCTGGAAGTCAAAGCAAGACCAGATTCGAGACGCGGCCCAAGTCTTTGGGCTATGCAAAATATGTTAAGAACCAAAGACGAGAGTTGAGAATCAGTTTACTTCCGGCTCGGCCCACCGTCCAGCCCAGTCCAGCGCGTCGTTTTAGTGTTTTTCATTGGAATTTCTGAGCGAGACAACAAAGAGTGGCAGAGATGAGCTGCAGATTAAGTGGAAGCTTGTGTCTGGAAGCTGGGGCCAAACGACTTCCGTGTGACTTCCGTTAGAAGAAGCTTCTTCGGTCACTTCCGCTCGCTCCCAAGAAACAATTTCCAATTTTAATTGAATTTTCGTGTAAACAGCGTGAGCTGACCAAACACCACTTCCTCTGCGCCTCATTCTCTCTCTCTCACTCTCTCTCTCTCCGTCCCTCTGCAGCCACATGTGCTGCCAGATTGCATAATTCTTGCGCATAAGGGGAAAATGTGGAAATACAACAACAAAGCGTCTAAGCAAAAGGAAATGTATAGAAAAATCATTAACGCACAGACAAAAGATAACAGCGAACGCCTGTTGCATGGGCCAAACTACCTGCAACAGCAGCAGCAGCAGCGGCGGCGGCAGCGGCAGCCGCCTGGCACAAGTGTCTAACGGCTATGCGGCAAGGCGCATGTGCAGCAGCCGGCGTTCGTCCGTCCTCAGTCCGTTCGTCCCACGTCATCCGCTCTCGCCGTCAACGCCCTCATGGGAACCAAACACCGATCCCTGCCCAGCCGTTGCATTTCTTTGGGCAGAGCTCTTCCGGCATTCGAGAAATTTATGTCACTGATTGGCAATACACACACACACACACACACACACACTGGCACACACACACATGTGGCAGGTCGATCCTTTTGTGGCAAGTCCTTTTGTTGGCATTTTGCGCGCGTCATGTCAAGCCGTTTGGGTTATTGATAGCAGCAGGTGCAGCCAGCGCTCAGCGCTACGTCTACAGTGCACACTGCCTAACAGCGCCACAGGCAGTCAGCCAGTCAGCCAGTCAGTCACTCAGCCAGTCAGTTAGCTCTGCAAGCTCAAATTACGCTGTCGCCGCTAAGCGACAATCAAAGGCTTCCCCCCCAGTAATGAGTGAGCAGTCAAGCAAAGGGACAGCGGGGCAGGGCGGCAGGGGGCTTAGGGTCTGGCCCAGAGTCTGCTGGCAGCTAAAGACAAAAGCTAAAGCGATGCATTGGCATGCCAGTTATGCAGCTGACTAAATTACGTTTGCACCGCACACTCCTCCTCACTTGCAGCAGCAGCGGCCAATGGAATGTGAGTTAGATGATCTGTTGGGAGATACCCTGTATAAGTTGACTTTGCTTATGCTTTTGGTAAGAAGTATCTCAGATATGACAGAGATTGCATATGTCTATGATTATGTATGACAGATGTATATGACTAGAAATATCTCAGATATAACATAGATTGGACTAGAACTATCTCGGATATAACAGAGTTTGGACTAGTTTCTGTCTACCCATCGATGCCAGCCTTTTAGCACTCTCCCCATTCTTACAGGGTATACAAAATATTGTAAGAGTCATTGTCATCTTTGTGGCAGCGGCAGCTTCCGGTGCTCAGCTCTTGTGGCGCAGAATTCCAAGCATGCCCCCAGCCACATGAGCCATGACAAGCAGCAGTCGCTGCCCCAGCCCCAGCCCCAGCTGCTGTTTGCTGCTTCATCTTGGGTCTTCGGTGGGGTTGTGCGGGTTAATTTGATTCAATTAAACGAGCGTGCGTAAAACCCTTTGACAGCTCTTAAAGCAGCTAGCCGAAAACACCATCGGCTGTCGAAGCTCAGCTTAGCTGCCGGACAGCAGCCAGGGGCCTTCAAAAGTTGCACAGCGCTTGCCGCATCACGTTGCATGGTTGCCTTTCATTTGTCATCACTCACTCTCTCTCTCTCTCTCTCGACTTCCGCTGCGCCCTTTGCCGTTTGGCTTTTGCCCACTCCACCTCCTGCCCCACCTACTCCGCCTCCTTCTCCTCTTGCCCTTTGACACACATGAAGCTAATTGTTTGTGGAGCGCGCGCGCGCGTGCTGCTGCTGCGAGCAAATTATAAAGTGTCGTCGAGTCGAGGCAGAGTGGAGCTCGAGCTGGCACGTTACCTGCTCCACCACGTGTGCTGGGCCCACCCTTTTTTCAGTTTTTTTTTTTGCTCGCCTTGAACCGGATATCCGCTTGAAGTTTTGTTTTCTATCTTCTTTTTTTTTGGCTTTGCTTTTCGCAGCAGCGTAAACTTTCTTGTCGAGTCGGCAGCTTGTTTATCTCTGGCGCTGATTTCGGTTAGACGATGAGACAAGGGAAAGATACGACATGTTTGCTTTATATTGAAGGAAACACACACACACACACACACACACACACACACACACATACATACTCACACTCGCCTATTTGCTTATCAATATGTTTGAACGGGTGTACATAACGGTTTCTGCGAAGAGCCACTTGGAACTACCCTCAGCTGAAGCTGAAGAAGTCTGGCGAGAGGGGGCCATCGATATACATGCTCGAATTTCAAAGAATTTCCCACGCTGCTTACAGCAGACAGACAGCTCCTTACATAATGCATATACACATATATATATAGAGAGATTTATATATACACATATCCTGTCAGATAGCACGACAAAGGTTTCCCTCGAGTGCTCAGGAGTCTTGCTTACGTGAGACAAAGCTTTGGGCATATGAAGAAAATGTTTGAAAAATTTGTCAACAGCAAAAGGGTTAAGGGGCAGCAACTGGCAGTGGCGGTGGCAGTGGCAGTGGCAGTGGCTGCAGCTGGCAGGCGGGGCCAGGTGACGCCTACCGAATGTAGGTCAAAAACGCGTGGGAAACGCGCGCGATTTGCCTGTTTCGGAATTTATTGAAGCAAATGCGGAAGTAAATTGTGAGCGGAAGTAAATAAAACTAATAAACCAAGGCAGAAGGACAACTTCCGCAACAGAGAGAGAGAGAGAGAGAGAGAGAAAGAGATAGGGAACGAGAGTTGGGCTCCGGCAAACCCATAGAGGTAAAGGTAAAAGGTCAGATAGGCAACCTGTTTGGCTTTGGCTTTGCTCTGCTTCCGGTGCCAGTGCTAATCCCTTTTTAAAGAACACACACACACACACACGTGTGTATTGCTGAGCGAGTGCCTGTGTGCCTGAGTGTGCGTGTGTTTGCTGCACTTACATATTTATTTACTTCCGCCAGGCGGTCGCCTGCACTAAATCACTTCCGGACTTCCGGTTCGTCACGGACGCGCTAAGTAGTAGAGCCAAAGTCAGAGCGAGAGAGTGAGAGGGAGAGGGAGACAGAGCGACAGCAGGACGCTCAGGTAGCTGTACCTCAGGGGCAGGTGCAACTCACTCTCTCAACAATCGTCGCCTGCAGACAGCCTATTGATTTCATTATAAAAATAATTTGAATACAAATCAGAAAGAAACGATAGAGAGAGAGAGAGAGAGGGGCCAGGCGAAGCTATGCACACACACAACACACGGAAAATCAAATTGAAATCGAAACCAAACAAAAGATCAAAACAACAAAATGAAGCAAATTAAGGTGGTGTAGAAGCAGGAAGGCTGGACTATGGAATACCCTAGAAGTCGTTGGGATTGTGTAGGAAAATTGAAAGTATAAACTGAACTTGAAGCTCTATATATATAGATAGATAAAGTCATATTGATTGAGAGAGATATATATAGTCTCTGTATAGATAGTGCTAAGGAGCTATCCTATTCTTTCTTTCCCTGGACAGTTAGTGTTAAGGAGTTATCCTTGCCTTTCACTCAGATCTCCACACTGCCAAGGCAGCCAGTCTAAAGGACTTCTCCATTCTCTCCATTCTGTACTAGCCTACAGGGTATCGAACAGTGCCCAGCCTAAAAAGGACCCAAAAACGGCGACAACAACACCATCATCAACAGAGAGAGAGAGAGAGAGAGGGAGAGAGAGAGGGAGAGAGAGATGTCAAAAAGGTACCAGTTGAAAGAAGTTCCACTTAAAAAATTGATTGCTTTCGATAATTTCATTGGAAACGTGTTGTTGTTGTTGTTGTCGCCACTCTGGCCGTTGTTGTAGCTCATATGAGTGCGTTGTTGTGTGTCGCCAGAGGGCCGTACAATAAAATCAAATGAGCGGGATAAATGACAGTCGAGTCGCTGAAGCAGGGGCAGGGGCGCAGCTCATAAAAAGCGAGCGAAACGAAAACAAAAACAAAAACAAAAACTAAAAGTCCGCAGTTGCTAGTTGGATTTTATGTTTATAGCGCAGAGCTGGCCAAGGACACAGCATAAGCTTTTATGTGAACCAAGAGAGCAAGGAGTGAAACTAGGATTAAGTAAACAAGGTGCAAGGACAACGGACAACAATATGAGAAGCGTTAGGAATTCAATTAAACGAAAAGTATCTGCTTAGGATGTTTACCGAATGGACTCCACGGAGTCCCAAACAAACATATAGATAGACAGAGGCAGGGCATTAGACATCGTTGGGACAGACACATATGTATGTTAATCAAGCAGCTGTTTACCCTAAAGAACTTGGGGCCTTGTCTTGCGACACGCTGTTGCCACAAGGCGAAATTGAGTAGATGTGGGCTAAAGGTTAGCTAGACTGGAGTGGGGGCATAGTTGGAAGGGTTGCTAAGACGAAGACAGAACTAGACTGGGATAGATTAAATAGTCTTTTAGAACTGATTAAATGCTAGATGGTAATAGCTTCTGGAGTAGCCTTATCTACAGATCAAGTGTCGAGGAAATCCTAAGAATCTTAAGCATTCCGAGGGATCCCTAAGCCAACGAATATTTATTCCGAGAGATCCCTTATGCATTTCATCGTATTTCTGTAGGATCCTCATAATATATTCTATGATTTCCTTGGAGATCTCTTATCTATTTTAAGTTATATGCCTTTTATATATCCCATCATCTCTTAACCTATCTAGTTTATCTATCTATCTCCCACCTATACCCTTTCAGACCGGTTTCAGTCCCGGTTCCTCAAGAGTATCCCACAACCAATAACTGCCCTTTTGCTCCCCCCTCTTCCCCTCTTCTCTCTCCCTCTCAATTGGCGCCCTTCGTCCTAACTGCCATTTCCTTGAATGGCCTATAAAGGGTCTCTTCAAACTTAAAGCAAACTCAATGCTCACCTCTCGGGCTCGCCCACTTCAGCCAGTCGTTGGCAATTCAATGAATGAAATTATTCTAAAGGCTCGTTCAGATTCGAGGACGTGCTAGCCACTTGGCTATGCAAATGTGGCACAAGCGGGGGGCATCATCAATGAAACTCAAATCAAATAGTCACAAAACTAAGTTTTCTCGTTTCCTTTTCTACCTTTGCTTGCAGGACTCCGAGGCCGATTTGCCGGTGTGCGCTCCGAATGCGGTCTGCTCCAAGATCGACCTGTACGAGACGCCCTGGATAGAGCGACAATGCCGCTGCCCCGAGTCGAATCGCATGCCCAACAATGTGATCGTGCACCATCACGAGCACAGCCACGGCCTGCCAGAGGGCCAGAAGAATCGCAACTACTACGAGAAGGAGAAGATGCTGCAGCACAAGCGTTTGCTTTTAGGCGAAGGACTCTACCCCGACAAGCGGTACGAGAGCTTGCATTTGAAGAAGCTGATGCAAAAGCTAGGCTCTGTCTACGAGGACGAGCTACAGCTGCAGTCGAGCGACTATGTGGAGCGCTCGCCGGACTACAACGAAGCGCTGCCACCGAGCTACGAGCAGGTGGCGGACAATGAGCTGCCACATCTACGCGCTCGTGGCGGCACACACATGCGCCACTCGGGCCATCGTGGCCAAAAGGAGGCGACCAGCTTCATAGGCGGCTGTCCGAGCAGCCTGGGCGTAGAGGACGGCCACACCATAGCGGACAAGACCAGGCACTACAAGCTATGCCAGCCCGTGCACAAGCTGCCCGTTTGCAAGTGAGTTGAGCGGGAATCGAATTGAAAGACTACGACTAACTCTTATTTACTTTGCAGACACTTCCATGACTACACCTGGACGCTGACCACGGCCTTGGAGCTGAATGTCACTGAGCAAATAGTGCATTGCCGCTGCCCCAAGAACTCGGTCACTTATCTAACCAAACGTGAGCCGGCGCCCGATAGTCCAACAGCCTATCGCTATCTGTTCGCCTGCTCGCCGCTGACAGTGAGTAATACAGCCTAATCCTTGCCAACCTAGCTCTAACTCTCTTCCTCTCTCGCCTTCTTCCCTTAGCGTCTGCGCTGTCAACGCAAGCAGCCGTGCAAGCTGTTCACAGTGCGCAAGCGTCAGGAGTTTCTGGATGAGGTCAATATCAATTCGTTGTGCCAATGCCCCAAGGGTCATCGCTGTCCCAGCCATCACACGCAGTCGGGCGTTATAGCGGGCGAAAGCTTTCTCGAGGATAATATACAAACCTATTCCGGCTACTGCATGGCCAACGATTGAATCTAGATATGGCTATCTGTATCTACGTGGGTTTATAGGTTTAGCTAGCACTATGCATATAAGTCGACTGAGCCAATTGAGTCTCGCCAAGTTAACAATTAAACTGAACAAGAAAACTATACAAACTACAACTAATATATATGTGTGTGAGTGTATGTGTGTGTGTGTCTGTGTGTGTGTTGTGTGTGTAAAGGTTTTTTGTTGTTCGCATATAAACAATAATATCGATATGCATACGAATATTTAATTAGTTCTAAGACGCAGTTTTGTTATACAAATCATTTGTAATGAATATTTATAAAGAGCGTTATCCTAACTCTATATAACCCACTCCAACTCCAACACCCTCTCTAACTCTAATATTAACTGTATATATTTGTACGAAATTTGTATTTTACTTTAAATAGAAATAATTGCGCTTAACACTTCAATTCCAACTTCGTATAAATCCCTTGAGTGCCAAATTAGCAGCAGATGAAGAGGACTAAGACGAAGACGAAGAACAAGAAGAAGAAATACAAATATTCAAAAACAGTTTGAAACTGCAGAAGAAAACGTCAATATGTTTGCTTTAATATTTTTACGAAAATATTTATATATAACTACAAAATCGATTTATATATAAATACTTTACTATACAAATTAAATTCTTCCAAAAATTGTAAAATTCGCCTCAAAAAATCAAATTCCCATTGAATATATATATATTTCTATTCAAGTATTTTGGCTATTTAAGTATTAGGCATTCTTTAAAATATTATTTTATAATAAATATATAAATATATATTTCTTTTGTATAAAGACCAAAACGAGCAAAAATAAAATAAAATAAAATTAATTATGTATATGGAAGATGAAATATATGCTGAATTGTTTTCATTGCTGTTGGGAATATGGGAATACATATATATCATAGAATATATATAATATTTTTAATAAAATCTCAAGAATTTTATAAACTTTTGTTAAGGGCAGCTAAGTTTTCTTCTAATACAAAGAGTGCTGACATTTTTATATATTTTTTAATATGGCATTATACAATGTTCAAAAATATTACAAAATATAAATATCATAATTAAGAAAAGCAAAGCAAAACTCAACTCAAGCCAAGTATTTTTCACGCGCCGCCCCAAAGTATGCAATACATTTTATTCAATCCAAACTGTTTTGGTTTGAAACTTGGCTAACTAGCGAATGCAGCAATCGAAAAGAATTTGCATGGAATTACGCTAAAAATTATAAAAATCAAATAGAATAAATCAAGCAAACAAGAGCAATGCAATGTTTATTCAAGCAAAAACTTGACTTCCTGGTCAACAACAAAAAAAAAAAAGTAGTCAAGTTAAAAAGAAAGACAATTAAGTTTATGGAAGTATAAAGAGTCAACAGCTGAAAAATGCAAATGATTAGTGTAAAACCCACTGAAGAAGAGAAGGTAAATAGCTGGCTAGAAAGCCAACTGAAGCAGATAAACCGAGTGGCGGACGGAGTCAGTGAGCGGCAACATAATTAAATAAATAGCACAGCAAATAGACTGGACGCGCGGCTGGATCTGGCAACGGGATTGGAGATTGGGGCGTGGCATCTGGGCAGCTGGGCAGGCGCTTGGCCATGCCGCAAATTCAATTAACGCGCGACGATGCCCAGAAATGAAAACATAAAAAAAAGCTAAGCAACTGAGAGTGAAAGAGTGGCGAGAGGCAAAAATTATCAAGAAACAAGCATATAAAAAAGTTTCGAGTGTAAAAAACGAGGTGTAAAAACAGCGTGGCGAAAACTCACAAAAAAAAAAAAAAAAAAAAACACAAAACAAAACACAGGAGGAGAAAAAAAGTATATCGTAAAAGCCAAGCAACAACAAGTGCTAACATAGCCATAGAAGAAAGAGGAGCAGTTTTTTCATTTCAGTTTTGTTTTTTGGTTGTTGCTTTTTTTATGACGCCAACCGGAAGCTGAGCGCGTTAAAAACTTGGCTCGAAGCAACTGCAGCAGAGCAAGCGCAAATAGGAGTGTTAGAGATGGGTGTCATGCACTTTAAGATACCCTATAAAGCATGGCTCTAATATATATTTAAATTCTTTGGCAATGTTGAAAGGCGGTCTCCAAAATATCTGCAGTTTCTAGGGTATATCTTGAGTTAACCAAAGAGAGGACTCGGAGTAGCTTGTCAAGCCATTGCAGAAATCTTATACCAAATTTATTGGCTCTAACTTTTATGGTCTTTGACTTATGTTCCAGACAGGAAAATCAATTTTTTACATACTACAAAAATCATGAATGGTTATCAATCAAGAAACAGTTCTGCAGTTCTGATAGATGAGAAAGTATATATCAAATCTGAACCATGCCCACTTTATAGTCTAAGGAATCAATTCAATTCATGGCCACAAGCTTAAAGCATATACTGGGCACTCCACTACTGCCCCATTCCCAGGGTATTCCAAGCCAACACGCCCCGACACTCGAAGATCTGAGAGATTTGAACCCGGGCTCGACTGCAATTACAGTGGGCATATATGGTCTTAGAAGTGCATAAAACGCGAAATTATTAATAATAATAAAATCACACACACACACACAAATACAAATATATATATTCATATATATATATGTATATCCACATTTAATGACCCATTAAAGTGCGTCTAATTGGGCGACGTGAGCTGTGGAAATACCGTAAAAGATTTTTACTTCAGGCCCAGCGCCGAAATGAGCTCCACCTACTGCGCCGCTGCTCAGGTTCTCAGGCAGGCAGACAGAATGGGCACAGCGCTAAGACAGCTCGCGGCATTTCGCTGGGCCACCAGCCACAATCTCTCTCACTCCCTCCATAAGCCAGCCAAGTGGGGGGACACTGCAGATGAGGCGTTAATTAGAGTTTAAGCCTCAACGAGCAACAGTTTTTTTGTTTTTATTATTATTTTATATATACGCTGAACCCACTGCAATTGGTTAAGCTGGGCATAATGGCTGTGTGAAAATGTTTGCAGCAGGAGACTAGCTGAAAATTATAGAGGATTAATTAGAGAGTTGAACTAGCGCTCGTCTTCTAATCATATTTTATAAGCGAAAATTATATATATATATAGATATGGAAACTAACTGTAGCTATCATTGCACTAATAACTGATCTTCAAAGAATTTAAGACCTTTTCGAATAGGCATAAGTTGAGATTCGTAACCGAAATATCAATGCCAGACATGCCTCAAGTCAAGTTAAAAGTCTAGAAAAGAAACGAGCTGAACTCTGAAAAAGCCAAAGCAGCATCGCTAATATATAAACTAACTCTAAAATTTATACAAAATATTTATAAAATTATCACACTTTCCGCTCAGCAACAACGATCTTCCATTCTTTAACTGCTGACAATTGATTAGTTCCTGATCGGCACCTATTTGCCAACTTTTCAATTTTCATCAGAGTGAACTCCCTTGGACTTCGGCTGCAATTTCCCACCCGCTGTTGGGCTGTCAATACACTCCATTCATTATTTATTTGTTGTGGCGAAAGTTTTTCATTTTTCGCCAAATCATGCCTTGTCTTAGCAGCTTCTGTTGCACATTTTGTTCAACAACAGCAAATTTCGTTGGCTAATTATTTATCGCATGTTGAGGTGTCTACGTTCACATGTAAATATATACATATATTTATGACTGCAGCAACTCCAGTTGACTCTTTGACTCTCGCCCCCTCTAACCCGATGTGGCTGGCTATTAGCTACTGTGCTCGGCCAGCACATTGATTGATTAGCCAGCTCCATGGCCTCTGGCTGAGATTTGCATTGGCCAGAGTGAGGCAGCCACAGCGAGAGTTTCGAATTTCGAAGCGGAATTTTCTAATTTGAATTCAACAGAATTTCTGATAGAGCGCTGACAATAGATCCACTCGACAGAGTTTTGGGTGGTGCGCAGGCTGTCATTAGAAAATACAGCTCATAACTTTCTTTCACATCATTAAAAATGACCAAAGACAAAGACAACAACAACAAATTAGACAACAACATGACAAAAGTCCAGCTAATAGTATCCGCTTTATAGAATCGACTGATGAGCGCCAAACCAGCCAAAGCTAGCATTGCATGTCTGCTTCTTAATGCCCGCTTTATGATGGTCAAATGGGAGTATATTAGGTTTGCTGTACATATTCTGCGTGGCATTTGAAGAACTGAATGTATTTCTATATAGCCTTTTCCGGGGAGGTAAAGGCCACTCTATACTCTCCAATCTTCACTGTCTACTCTCCACTCTCAACTCTACACCCTACACTATCCACTCTACGCTCCACTCTATACTCTACTCTCTACTCTACACTTTTCACTCTCCACTATCCCCTTTTTACTCACTACTCTACACTCTACACTCTACACTCTCCATTCTACACTCTTCTCTCTACACTCTACTTTTTACACTCTACAGTCTACACTCTACACTCTCCGTTCTCCATTCTCTACTCTCTACTCTCTACTCTCTACTCTCTACTCTCTACACTCTACACCCTACACTCTCCTCTCTCAACTCTCCACTCTCCACTCTTATTACTCTCTTCTTCCCACCTCCATCTCCACTTTGAGCGAGCATCGCGCAGTCAACTTCCCTGCACTTTTCGCTCTTTTCTACGTAAATTTCTTCATTTCTTCTCGTTGGCCAGCTTTTACTCCACTAATTAGCCACGTTTTGTGGCGCTGACATGCAAGCTACATCCAAAATAAAAACAAATTAGGGTGCCCCACAGGTTGAGGCGCTTATGAATTTAATTGCAGAACATTACGTCGAGGCCTTATCAATTTTCCCTGGCATAATTATTCTTAATACATTTCTTTTGCTGCAAGCTCTCGGTCTCTCAAGATGTTTTCCTCTTCTGGCGGCGCCTCTTCCTCAGCGACGCTGACACAGGAAGCTGGGAGAAAGATTTCACCTGCCAACTCTTTTTTTATGGGTTTGTTTTTGCCTTAGAAAGTGAAATTTTAACGGCGTTTGTAATTTGCCACCACGCCTTCCGCCCCCCCGACCCGGCCCGGCGCAACGGCAGTGGCAGTGGGAACCCTCTCGGATGCTGGGCAGCTGATCAGCAATTAATCAATGAATGCTTTTAGAGGGCCTCGACTAAATTGTGATTCATTTCGTTATTGATTCAAATTGATAATCAAACTGCGCGAATACTTGCCGCAATCGGCTGCCAGCCTAATGGCTTTTTAATGCCAACCAAATGGGGCAAGGGCGAGCGAGCGACCGAGAGTGAAAGTGTAATCGAACGAGACTGTTAAGAGTATCATATGCGAAAATCGGCATATATATATATATATCTATCTATCTATCTATATATCGGTAAACATAAAAAATTTAATGGATTTCTTAGCGTGCAACAGCGATAACGAATCTGTTGATTGCTCACTGGCAATAAATTGCAATAATAAAGCAATAACAATAACAATAATAATAATGCAGGAAGCCAAAAAATGAGGGCAGACAGCTGAGATACCCTGTAATAGATTAGATTTTATATATAGGCAGTCATAGATATTTGATCTATCTTAATGTATTATCTAGCTGCAACAATAAGAAAAGGCTATATCAAATTTCAGTCATTTAGCTTTAAAGGCAAATCAGTTTAGTTAGGTCACTCAGCTAGATGGATAGACTAACATAGCTAAGCTGACTCAGCTGGCAATGCAGTCGAAGATATTCAAGCACTGACAGCCATATGGAGCTATCAACGCATACAAATGACTTTGAATGTCTACTAACGAGTCGCTAGCACGCCCCATCTACGCACACTGCTGATTACAGGGTAGCGTAATCATAGTCATCTTATAGTGCAGTGCCGAGTCATCAGCGCTGCGCAAAGAAAGCGACAGACTTACAAATCATGCATAACAAAACAACCACAAAATAAAAAAAAGAGCCAACAAAGCTCTCCAGATGCGTTTGCATGCATTCATCTAACCCCGGCTGCGGCTGCGCACATGCAGATGAAATTGAAAGTAAGATTGCGCCGCGAACTGCGCCGACTGCGCTGAGTCGCCTGCCACTTCACCAACGCATTGCAGTCGATTATTTTCTAATTACAAAAGGCAATGCTCGTAGCACTCCAAAGCACTCCTCGACTCTGCGGCCCAACTCAGTTCAATCTGTCGCTGGCTCAAGTGAAGAAAAGTCTGAGTTTTTTTTTTTTGTTTATCCCGAAATTCGAAGACGAGACAAGCTGCAGACGAAAGGTGTTAAGTATGCAAATGACAGGGCAAACAACACAGCAACAACACCATCTGGTTACAATGGTAATAACAATCGTTATAGCAACAACAAATACAGTTATGTTGTAATATTTACTAGACAACATCTTCGGATACTCGTAGGCGGGCCACAGATGCCGATCGAAAGCGAGCGGTAAAAGCGCGCGATTTGACCTCAAAGAAAACTGAAGTCGTATCCACAATCCACATCCAAAAAGCCAAAGCTGAAGCTAAAGGCAAAGGCGAAGATTCGCATCTTTTTTCAGCTTTTTTTTTTGGCTTTTTTTTTTTTTTTGGTAACTTTTACATGTGCGCCGCGTGTACTTTCTCTACTTAGAGTTTAGCTGGTAAACGCGGTTTTTCCACTCGCCGTTTTCTGCTTCTTATTACAATTTAAGTTTTCAATACCCTAACCAGTGGGGATAATATTGAATGGGGATGAATTATGTGAAGAGAGGGAAGTATATTGGAGTTGTAGATAGATGTATGGAAAGGAAGATAGTTGTGTTTGGGGTAAGAGTTTCGATACTAAGAAATTTATAAATATATACACAGATCTAAAATAGATATATGGATAGATGAATGGATATATATAGAACTTTTTATAGATTTATCAATACAGATTGATTAGATTGATATTAAACTCTCAAATACCAGATACTCTTGATCTTAAGTTCCTCATACTCTCTACCTCTGTTCTATAAGATCAAAAGTATCTGTTATTTAGAGATACTAGACTCTATATGTAGACTGATCTATAGTTAATCTCTGAAATACCACATTCTAGAGCATCTCAAGTTCGTCATACTGCCAACCCCCGTTCTATGTCGTCTTCGTGCTTATTTGCATTAGTTGGCTTGCCTTTGTGGTCGCGCCTAATCGAAACTTGTGCCCAATCTGGCCAGAAGAATTACCTCGCAGATACGCCTCAGATATGCCCGTATATACTCACAGAGAGAGATAGACAGAGAGAGAGAGAGAGAGAGAGAGAGAGAGAGATCATGGCTTTGATGCTGTAATTAACTCTCATTAGAGGCAGCCCCCATCCCAGTTAGATTCGAGTTTCACTTTCGCTACAACAATATCAACAAACTGTTTAACTGTGCTATATTTAAGTATTTACTTGGCCAACAGCGAGACAGGCGAACAAAGCAAAAGCTAAAAGCCAAATAAACTTTAAATCTCGCACGAATTCTCTCTTTGTTGTCGCTGCCGAGCGAATTCGCATTTAAAGGCGCGTTGATTGTTTTTCTACTCTTCTTCCTCGTCTGGCCAAAGAAATGATACCAAACCGGGGTTTGGCTAGACAAACGATCATGGGAAAACAAACGGCGATGACCAACGGCGATGACCAAGTCCATTGCCAATTTCGAGTTCAGTTAGCCAAAGAAAGTAAAGCTTGGCTTAGCCCAACATCCCGCGGCGGCTCCCAGCCCCAACTTGGACCGGGATTAGGGTCCGATCAAAATCCGCGTGCTCAAGTGACCCGCTGAGTAATTAATGACAAGCTACGCATCAAATTAAAGTCCATCCTGTTCGAAATACCTGAGAGCTAGAGATGGCCAATGGGGCACACATCACTAGATGAAGATCACTAAATATGTCTGGTATGATATGTGTCTGAAGTAGCTCTGAAACTCATCTCTTCTTTAATTGATATATATTGCTGCCTTACTCAACTCTATCTTATTGCTTTAGCTTCTCATCTCATCACTAGAGCTGATCTCTGGCCCATCTCTCACTGATTAAACTTCTGAGCTCATCTCTTACTAATATGTATTCCTACTTAGATCATCTCTAGCTAACTGCTTCGTCGTCTCAGCTCCTCTCTAATCTTAGCTCAATTTACTTTGCTCTCCCATCTCTAGCTAATTGTTTTGCTCTCTCTCTCTTTCTTGCTCAGCCCATCACTAGCTCTATGCTCATCTCTAGCTAATCTATTCGGCTTCTTTACATTTTTTGTGTGTGGCTCGTTAAAACTTTCGGGCAAACTTTCGTCGCTTATTAGCTAAATAAACAGAAAAACAGCAAAGCGCAACAATTTGTGAGCCAAATGTGTTCATATCCTGTTCATAATAATTGTTTAGCCAATGCGAGTAAATACAAATTTGCTAAACACCTTCCACACACACACACACACACAGAGACAACTTTCCATTTCAGGTGAACTCAAGCGCAGCTCGACTCTGACGCTGGCAGGCGCGAGAAAAAAAAAAACAACGAAATAAAAATAAAAAGATGGCAAAAATCTAATTTAGGTGCAGAGAAAATCAAGCGCATCCTCTACAAGGTATTTTCGGCTTTTTGTTTCTTCTTTTCATTTTTTTTTTTAAATTTTTTTTTGCAACTTAACGAACTGACAGAAATGATGATGATATATGCGCCTTGGCAGCCCATCAACTTTGAAGTTGGAAACTTAAAACCTGCGAGCTGGAAGCTGGACGAGCCAGTCGCCATGACATTATCAACAGCTTGGATGCCCAAGTTGGGTGGGGCGTATGCCCGTTGAGTGGGAGGGTTGGCCTGAAGCCAGCCAAGATTAATTTAAGCGAGAGTGAACAGCTAGCAGATACCCTAACCATGGCAAGTTTACTGTCTGTTATCCTATATCATCCTCTCCCCTACCCGTCCCATTTCAAACCATTTTCAATCAAGGCATAACAAAAGCAGCTCAGAGCGAGAGGGGGAGCTGCGGCGCTGCTGCAGGAAGATAGAGTAGTGGGCGTTAGATTGCTGGCTCTGCTGCAAGCTGTGCTACGCTTTTAGCTGTTAACAATGCAGCATCAGTTGCCAGGCAACTTAATGCGCTGTCTATAACAGAGATACATCAGCGGCACCTGAGAGCCAACACTTCAGGAATAATATACAAATTTGAAATGCATTTATAATGAAGTCATACGAAATGATAAAAAATACATGGCAGCCGAGCAGGTGGCATGTGCAGCAGCTGCCAATTGCACGTGAGCTTAGCTATATATTGTATTGCCTTGGGCGCCCGCCTTTGGCTGCAGGTCCACCCTAATCAACATTAATGCCGCACAATTAATTAGCTTCCACTTAACTGTAATTGATTTGGGCAATTTATGCAAATAGCTTCTTAAATGCTCCAAAATTAAATCAACAACAACTCGACTGGACTGCCTGTCTTTAAATATGCATAAATTCGAGCTCATGAATTGCTCGAGCTATTTTTGTTGGTTATTTAAATGGCAAAGCAAAGCAAACACGAGTAAAAAACACGCTAAAAATGGCGAGACAAAAAGTCTCGAAGGGGTTGACGGAGTCGACTTGAGAGATGTTCTGTAATGAGTCACTGAAGGCTTAAGCTAAGAATTTGGGTTGCAAATAGATGATAAGATATATGAAGATATATGTCTAACCACTGGAATACCTAGAGAATTCTATTATCAAAGAGATAGAGCTTTGGCCTGTGGCTCCAGTCAAGCTGTCAGTTCTGGCTGCTTGATTGAATAGCTAGAATTTAGACTCTAACTAGTGAGTCAGTTTGCCAAACAAATATCTGTTCCATTCAAATGTTTTGTGGTATACAAATCAGAACAGTTAAGATAGACTAAGAAACATACTCAACTTTGCTACATACTTATCAGGACTTTCAGAAAACCCTTGATTAAAACGTATTTAAAATATATTTAAAAAAAAACTTAATAAAAGCAAATTGCATTGCTTTACGCCTAGTACAGATCTAGCAGGGTATAATTGGCACAGCAGCTCAGGCAGCTCTGCCCCCAAGAGGATGCCACTCGCTGTGGGTAATTAAGAGCGTGGGATGACGAAAGACCGCGTCGAGCCGCACTTCGAGAAATATGCGCAGAAAATGCAAAAATCTTGTAGGAGAAAAAAGAAAAAAAGGAAAAACAAAAAAAAAAACGAAACAAGTAGGAAAAGTAAAATCATGAAATATGTGAAACATGCCTCAAGCTCAACCGATTTCAATGGCAACGGCGACTCAACAGACACACGGCCTTAGAATTGGGGTCAGAAAAACACTTTCATCCAGCCGGAGACCAAACAGAGGAATCCATAAAGTAATTTACGTTTTAGCATAAGAATGCAGGCTGAACTGAAATCGAGCAATATGACAAGACAGATTGAGATTGAATATTATATGATTTAATTAGCATATAAACGAGACAGGCAGACAGAGAAACAGAGAGAGAGAGGGAGAGGGAGAGTGTAGGAGCTTGAAGTCTAAGCACAGTTACGAAAAATGCAAATGCGTTTGCTGAACAACAGAGATTAGACTAGACCAGACAAAAGGCACAGTTGTCAGCTATTGTTGTTGTTGTTTTTGTTGCTGCTGCTGTTGTCCATGGTTAGCTGTAGGTCATAGTCAGAGTGTTTGTTTGACACCCTTTCGTAGCTGTATACATAACTGTCCAACACACAGAACTGACCCACAAATGGTAAAGAAAAAGAGTCTATAGCACTGCATTGACTCACTATATATATATATATATAACTTTACATAATCAAATAATACGATTAGTGTGCGTTCTACTTGCCTGTCAGCTGGTGTCATTTGCCTGAGAACATTATTTTACCTGTGCGCTTTATATGCAGCTGTCTTATGGGCTAACTGTGCGTATGTGTAATGCAGCAAAAATCATGGCACAATTGCAGCCATATGAGGCAAAGCATGCGAAGCGAATGCACTGAGAGAAACCATGTAGAAAAACTTGAAAAGAACTTGAAGTAGAACTAGAAGTAGAAGATCTACCTACTATGTATCTGCTATCTGCTATCTACTATCTAGTATCTAATATCTACTATCTACTATCTACTCTCTACTATCTACTATCTATGCTCTATCTCTCAGCTTCCATCTCCCATCCTCTGCTTTTCTCTCAGTGTATTAGGTTTGTCTAGATAGTAACTGATAACAGCAATTGGCATTGCAACACCCGCTAACAACTTTATTGTGCTGCAGCTGAGATGTCAAGAGGATGTGTAAAAGAGAGAGAGAGAGAGAAGGTAAGAGGCAGAGAGAGAGAGAGAGACAGAGAGAGAGTCACTGAGACAATGCGTGTAATCTGGTTGTTGTGGTCGTACGAGTGCCCAAAATAAGCAGTAGAAAAATAAGTTGACTGCATTCGCTGCTTTGACACATTCGCTTGTGGGCTGTGGGTGATAACTTTCAACGGTTTCACGTTGGAAATTGGCTGCGACCCAGAGGCGGGCTGCAGCAGCAGCAGCCTGTGGGAAATTAATGAATTAAGAGAGAGAGAGAGAGACTCACTCTGGCCTGGCGGTAAGAAGAAAAACAAAAATAAAACGAAGAGAAAAAAATGGAAATAAGTAATGCTCACATTACATTAGCGGCAGCCGTTGCCGTTGCCGTTGCTGTTGCTGTTGTTGCCGTTGCTGTTGCTGTTGTTGCTGTTGCCGCCAAGTGGCAGGCAACTGCTTTAACTCATTTCCACGACACTCAAATGAGCAAAATTATTGCGGTTAAGTACGCGAACGAAAAGATTTTTCCGACTGCAGCTAAAAATCGGAAAGTAAGCAAAAGAAAAGTCCCCTTGTTAGAAGAAGAAGAAGACGAGTTGTTGCAGCGCCGTTGCAGTTGCCATTGCAATTGGCAAGCGTCGAGGGAATTTTCGTAGCTGCCTTTTGTTCCGACTCAATTCAACTCAACTCAACGCAGCTCAACTCGACGCGACGCGACGCGACTCGACTCGACTCGACTTGATGGCAGATCGTGAATTAAATTTAAACAGCAGAAATACAAAATAAATAAATGGGACAAGTGAGCGCATCGCCATCAGAAAGGAATGGTGTGGAAATTATAGGGCTCTAGAAGCAATAGCCAGCTGCTAGAGATGGCAGCGTGAGTAAAGGCAGTCAAGGCAGCTATTCATTCAGATTCATATTATTCATTTAGTCATATTTCAGTATTATGTAGCCTCTGTTTGTGTATACTCACTATGTTCAGCTCTAACCCAAACGTGCTCAACTCGTCTCAGTCTGATCTTTTTTGATACTAACAACCTTCATACCACATCCTATGTACATAGCCATGTCTTAAGTCTCGTAAGAACTCTCTGCCCAGTCTTAAGTCTCGTAAGAACTCTCTGCCCAGTCTACACACTTTAGAAGCTTGCCTAGTTTCACCCAGTCGCACTCATGCCAGTTTCTATCGCATTCAACGCGGACACGCATATCGAGCTAACTCGTGTCACGCTGTGTGAAGCACGAAGCGCGTTCAACTCGAAGCCAGAGTCAAAGCCAAAGAGGCAAAAGTCAATGTTGGTGGCACGGAGTGGGTGGGGGGATCCAACGTCTCTTGTTGCCTTGTCATTGATAGGCCGCAAGAAAAGTGCACGAAAGAAAGAAATCAACATGATCAAGCATTGAGCTAACGATACGCCAGCCAAGGCGGTAGATGCGACCAAATTGGCACATTAGACAAATTGTTGCAGCAGCAAAAAAAAAACATAAAAAAAGAGGCAACAACTCAATAACGCAATGCCGAATGCTAAATGCAATGCTGAAACTGAGCTGCAGTTCATAAATTGAATATGGCTAAAGCCAGCGTGGGGCTGTCAGCAACCGCAAGGCAAAGCAAAGATATATATAGCTTCATATATATATATGTATATAGCCCATCAGTCAATCGTCACAGAATTGGAGTTGAAGTCAGAGGTGCGATCAGATGTCAGGGCCTGAGACCTTTTCAGACCGCTAACCAGAGACCGCGTGCACCATTTAACAAAGCCGCACAATTTAAGCCATCATTGACCCATTTACGAGCGCACACAGCCAGCCACTGGGGATTGATGATGATGCTGATGCCGATGCTGTTCTTTGCGCCTCAGCCTCATCATCTGGCATAAAGTGTCGCCATTTAATTGGCCTGGAAGGCGGCAACACGACCGTCGCCGTACGTTTCTTGCCAAATATGTCGCGCTCTCGCTCGCGCACTTCACATGACTTTGACACTTTGGGCCGTGTCCAAAATGCTGCGTGAGTTTTTAAGTCATCTTTGGTCTGTATACACTGTTCAAACTACTTTTTGGTGGAGTATATTAGCTTGGAGTATAGTCGATTATTAATATTGAATTTCAGAATTGTTTTTTTTTTAGATAAGTCTAAGAAATAGTTAAGTCTATTGCTGCCCACCATACAGGGCTTTAGATAAAGATATAATATTATGAAAAATCAATTTCTTGATTCTTTTTTTTTTTTGCTATCTATATCTACGCCTATGTATTTCATTGCAGATCAAGCCACATTGACTTTAAGTTCTTCATCATCACATCAAATGAGCTAGTCAATATCGCCTTTCTTTGCAATTCTCATGATTGTTATTCCCATTCCATGCTCTACTCCCTCTCATTCGCACCTACTACGCTCTCAATGATCGCCAACAGTGTATCTTGCCATCGTTAACTCTTTGGATGTTCAAAGTTCTGGTTCTTTGGTGACTTTGCAGTTGCTGCCGCTTGCTGATGCTGCCGCTTGCTGATGCTGCTGCTGCTGCTGCTGCTGTTGCGGCTATTGTTGTTGCTGCTGCTGTTGATTTAAACAGCAAGAATTTTTGCGTCATGCGCTTTAATTAAATTTTTGTTTTGGCTTGATTTTTGTGTAGTGTCATGCTAGCCATGTCTAAGACGTTGGACGGACAGACAGACAGAGATAATTCGAAGTGTATTGTGGCAGCCAGAGTGAGCTCGCATGTGATGTCACTCACATGACCAAAACCGGCTAGTTTGCCATTTGAAGTTCATGGCGCACACATAATTACAAATTCATTTGGCACAATTATGCGGCACAGTTGCCGTCGAGCGTTGGCTGCAGCACGCCACGCAGCGCCAGCGACACACATTTAATTGCATTTGCCAAACGAGCAGCAGAGCTGAGGCAGAGGCAGAGGCAGCGGCAGCAGCAGCGGCACAGCAAGTGCCTCTGATGCAGCAGCTTTAAAAATAAAAAAGAAATAAAAGAGCAGCAACACGCGAATTCCAATTCTGCGAGACAATTGCCAACGCATGAAAATTGCTGCCTAGGCACTAAATTAAATGCTTAATGCAACCAGCCTCCAGAGCTCCAGATCTCTCGCTGCTCTAGCTGCTCTAGAGCCCATTCATTGGTGTCTTGTGAAATGTTTATTCTGCAAACACTTTGGCACGATTTTAATTTGCTTTTAGTGCTGTAATTCATTTGGCTTGCCCCAGCTCTGATAAATGGAAATGAGCACAATTAGTCGTGGGGGGTGTGCCGCAATCGTTCTTTTCCTTTAACTCCCGACTGGCTGCTTGCCTACCTGTTGGTGCATCTGCTTGGCCGGCTGGCAACTGGTTTTATCTGGCGGCTATCTATTTAAAAATTTATCAAGATAAACCGGCCAGCAGAGCGCATCGTACATATAATAAATAAAACAAATATGAAAATCGTAACGATTGAATCCCAGATATTTTCACTCGAGATTTCTGCAATGGCAACCAATTAGTAAATGTTGCTAAGCCATAAATTATTATTTAGGTTTCTCGTTAGCCGCATGTTAAGCTGAGTATGTTAATGCTCGTTAGCCGCATGTTAAGCTGAGTATGTTAATGCTCGAATCATGTTCAAGTTTTAATGGTTATGTTAGTTAGCCTATAGTTTAAGCAGAAGAGTTTGAGTGTTAGACTTTGCTTGTATATTTTATGTTAAGTCAATGTTAAGCTGAGTATGTTAATGTTAGGTGGCATGTTAAGGTCATTTAAGTTAACGAAAATCAATAAAAGATTGCCACGACCAACCACAGCTAAAGTTCTTTTCAACTCTTAGTCTTTGGCTTCAAGTTTGCCATGGCATTCATAACTAATTTACATAATGCTGTTATTCAAAACGCTGTCATATAACAAGCTTAATTCTCTTTGTGGCACTGGCAAGCCTGGGCTATAAACTTGCAGCTGAGGCAAATGAACTTGTAGCCTCTTTAAACTCCAAGAACTCCCGAAAAAAAAGAAGAAAAAAAAAGAAGAAAAAAACAAGGCAGAAAAATTGCCAGTTAGACTTAACATAAATTCAATTTGCAGTCTGGGCAATTACGAAGTCAGCGACTTGATCCGTTTGTCTGCGCGAAGCATTATGCAATGAGCTAGGCTCATCAAACGGCCACTGGTTGGACCTGATTGTTTCAACACCAACTGTTCGGCCAACTGGTGGCCGAGTCAACGAACCTCCGCAGCTGACAGCTGGGCGCAAAATGCTGTCCATCATTTAGGCGGGGGGCCGAGGCGCACCGCCAAAAGTTGCGAAGCCGCCGCTGCCGCCTGCAACGGTACCAAAGTATATAAAACCCAAGCGGACAAATGGAGCAGGCGAAAGAACTTCACATGTTACAAAAGAGGCCCAAAAAAAAATAACAGAATTGTATGAAATGAGTTGATACGACTGCGAGATACTCGCCCAGGGCTCAAAGGAAATGATGTGGGAGAAGAACAGAAGAGAAGCGACAAAGGACAGAATATTGAAGAGAGAAGACAGAAGATAGAAGAGAAGAAAGGAAAGGGGAGGAAAAGAGAAGAGACAAAAGACAGAAGACTAAAGAGAGAAACAGAAGAGATAAGCCAAAAGGCAAAAGAGAGAAGACGGAAGAAGAAGTAATAAAAGAATAGAACAGGAATATAATAGAGCTTAGGAGAGGAGCGAAGACTAGAATAGATCACATAACATGTAAGGAGAAGAAGCGTAAGTAGAAGAGAAGCAGAGCCACAAGGCACTGAAAGCTCATATGCCCGCATTCAGGGCGTGGGCGAGCATTAAGTAAAAAACATGGACTAAATGTGGTCAAGAAAGCACCGTGAGGCAGTAGCGGCAACTGCCACGGGAGTATTTAATAACAGCAAGAGCAACACTAACAACAACAACTGTTGCAACTTGGGGGCGCCGCTAATGAGTGGAGCAACTGGACTCGCGCCCCCTGAGGGGTGCACCGTGTGGCAGACATCATAAACAGCTAATAGACGCGTGCAGCGACAACTTGATTAATTGAAACTAAATGGCCCAGCGGCAGAACTGAAGCGAACTGGCGAGCAGATGCTGTGCAACAGCAACAGCAACCAGCAACAGCGAGCAGCAGCAGCAGCAGCAACATCATTGGCAGCTGCGTGCCTTGCAACAATTACAAAACGGCATTTAGTTGTTGCAGGAAATGCAACAAGCACTTGGTCACAATTAAGCAAATGACAAATGACATTAAATTGCATGCAAGATGCAGAATGCAGACGAAGCTGAAGGTGGAGAAAAGAAAAAACAAAACAATTGCTGAGAATCGACTATCGAACAGCGTGTGTTGCCGGCGCAAGCGCAAGGCCAAGTGTTGCACGGTCAATGAACGGCAGCAGCAGCAGCGACAGCATCATCGGTAGTAGCAAGCAGCAACATTCCAAGTCGCTGCCCGTTAGAAGCTGCGCAGTTTTAATAAATTTAAATGTGGCCAACAATGCAATCATTTAAACGGCAACAACAATTGGTAATTGAAGCAGGCACAAGTTATGCAGCAGCAATTGTTGCTGTTGCTGTTGCCGTTGCCGTTGCTGTTGCTGTTGCAGCGCCAACTGCTTTGGCTTATCACTGAAATTTGTTGCAGCTCTTACTGTGCCGCATTCGCCGCGGATAAGAGCAGCGTCTGGCAAATCTTGCATAATGCACGACAGCAACATCTGCGCCCTAACTGTACCTGGGCAAGCGCTATCGGACGCCGCATTACACAAATAACATCTAATAATAGTAATAATTCAAATTAATTTCGCACCCAGCTCCGAAGTAGCAACTATTTGAAATCATTATGTGTTAAAGAGAAGGCGCAAGGCGCAAGGCACAAGGCACAAGGCGGCGAACGGCAGCAACAGCAAGATGTTGCCGTCGTGCATTTTATCGCCAGCTAAAAAATCAGCAGCAATTTGCAAAAGAGCGGAATCATTTGCACTATTAAAATAAAAATGAAGACAAAACTTGCAGATAAAGCGAAAATAGAAATAAGAATTGCAATGCAAAAGGCAGGCACAGTAAAGAATAGCAACAACAGCAGCAACAGCAGCAGCAGCAGCAACAGCAGCAACTGAAAGCCAATAGAGCGTTTGCAGCAGCAACAATTGCTAAGGAAAAGGCGCAGACGCCGCTGTGGCAACAAAAATTACCGCCAAAGACCAAAAGATCAAACTGCAGGGAAATAAACAACAACAGCAACAACAACAGCAACAACAGCAACAACAGCAACAACAGCAACAACAACAGCAACAACAGCAGCAACAGCAGCAACACAAGAAAAAGCAGTTGCTTTTGCAACAACAACTTACGCCAACAGCAGCAACAGCAACAAGAACCACAACAACAACAAGTAAGAGTACCTTAATATAAGCCTGCCCAGCAAGCAGATACCCTGCAGAAAAACTTAAAGTTTTACCAATGTGTCTATCGATAACTATCGATTAATTATTATTCATTAATTTAACTTTCACAAATGGTTATATCAGACCATATGTTATTGCCATGATCAGCTTCTTATATATACAAGCAAATTGTATAGAATAATTCTATACCTTTTACATAAGACTACTCCACATATAGCTCAACTTCATTATACCCCTCAGCCTGCATTTGCACTGGGTATTTAATATAAAAAGCAGATTGCCATTGGCACTTGAGCTGCAGCAGCAGCAGCGGCAACATCGTGCAGCATCTCTTTCGCTCGCTCTCTAACACTCCCTCAGCCTTTCGCTCTCACACAGTTTCCCGCTCTCTCTCTCTCTCTCTCTCTCTCTCTCTCTCTCTCTCTCTCTCTTTGTCTATGCTCTTGGCTGCAAATGCTAAACAGTCGCTGGCTAAAAGGGCCACAGCCGAGCTTTTCATTGCTGGTAAAGTTCAAGAGTTGCAGTTGCCAATGCCAATGTTGCTGCTGCCGCTGCTGTGGCAGATGATCGCGCCACGTCGCGTCGCTCGCATATTTTATGCCGTCTTGCCACAAAAGAATGCAGACGCCGCCATTGCGTTGCATATGCATAAAGATAAGCCGAAGAAAGTTGCCCGGTTGCAACTATTTTTCGTTTTTCTTCTCCTTTTTTTTCTCTCGACAGCAGCAACAGTTGCAGTTAGCCACGCAGCGGCAGCACCCACTCACAACGGCAACTGGCACCCACGATTTGCATGTGTGTCAATGCGATCAGAACGTGTCTTCCATTTGCCTAATGAACAACCGCCTAAGGACTTGTCAAACGCATGCCAAAACAGGGGCGTGCCACAATTAGGGCCGCAAAACTTTGGGCCCCGTAAATTATGGACAACTTTTGCAGTCCGAGGCAAGCCGCAGGCAACAGCAACAACTGCTGCAGCTGGCTCATCTATCAGGTGCATTGATCTATGGCCATTTTTTTAATTAACGCTCGGTTTCTTTTATTGGACATGGACCCAGTGGGAGCCCACCGCCAGGCAGACAACGGAGAGCAGCCAACGACCTGGGTGCCATTTGTTATTGTTTTATGGCGTTCCCATGCTGGAAATTTTCAATGGCAAACACTCGACTATATCTAGTCTATGGATAGTCTATAGGCGTCCATACACATATGTATATTTATGGGAAAGGCCGCCAGAAATGGAAATCCATGAAGATCATTAGCAGCCACAACACGTACGATCCGCAGGGCCGCCTTGTGTTTGATCAAAGTGAGAAGCGCATAGAGAGGGCCGCGAGGGAGGCGGAGACTTCAATTAACTTGGAGTGAGAGCACACGCGACAAATTATACGTATTATAAATGTTGTCATTTAAGCTAAATTGAAACCGAGTCAGCTGGAGCAGGCGAGCGCCCGACTAGGGTGTCTCTGGGCGTCAGGTTTGACCAGTTGAGAGTTGCCTAGGCGCAGGGTATATAGAATTTGTTGCTGTGTTTGTTTAGAATATATAATACTATATATATATCTATATATATATATATATATATATACATATATATATATAGGTAGTCAGAACCACAATCACTTTCTTATCAGACATTCCTATAGCCACTCATCTCGATCAGCCTGCGCTCAATCTGCACAACATAAAAGTAAAATTGGTTAAGTCTCAAGCCGTAAACATACATAAGCCAATCCAGGCAAGAGTATTACGTGATCGTCATACAAAAGTGCTCAACATTTTCTATCATTTTATGGAGCACATCGATGACAGGCTAAACGATGCGGCGTTGACATTGAAGCGAAAGCCAAGAACCAGGCCAAAATGCAAAGAATCTAGTCGAACAGCAGCTCAATTCACTGCGTGGAATGACTAATTGAATGGAGCGAGCCCCCCTATGGAGCGGGAGCCCTGCCTAAACCATCGACAACAACTTGATCAGCTGTCAAACGAACTCAACATATTGCACATTAACTCGAAAGCGAAGACCCCGAAATTGTGGCAGTTCAACAACGTTTCAACGTTTCAACAATGCAACATGTTTGAAGCCTAACAGCGCAGCTAACAGCGACTGTTAAGTTAACAGCTGAGCTAGAAAATGGGTCTACAGCGCCATCTGTGGACTCAAAGAAGGCTGCAAAAATAAATATTTATCTAACATTAAGAAATTAATAAATAATTAAATAATAAATTTCGAAAAATGTTAAAAATTCAACAATATTTAAGTAGAACTTCTGCAGGCCTGGCCACTGTTAGATATTTGTATCTTTCTACAGCGAGTCAAACCGGTTCGCAAAAGCTGGGAGAAAAGTCTGCTGCGAGACAGCAAACGGCGACGGCGACGTCGCCGCCAACGCCGACGCCGACGCCGACTGCAGCGGCGGCAGCGTTTTCCGGTTGAAAATTTTTAAAAGACGCTGCCGCAACGCGGCCAGAAACATTTGTACCAAGACGTTAGAAGGCAACGCAACTGCGATCGGAGCGCGAAGGCAAACAAAAAGAAGAAGTTTAATAAATAATAAAAAAGATATAGATATATATATATAGTATATATATATATATATATACATGTATGTATATGTGTGGAGAGACAAGTGCTTCTGCTGACTCCTGACCAGCTTGGACTTGAATCCACCACAAAGTCGTGTGCCGTGCAGCCAGTTACAGTTAGTTGACACTAATACGAGTTGAACAAAAACTAAAAAATATATATATATATGAAAATAAATTCTACATAAAAACTGGATATCAAATAAAAGTAAAAGACATAGCGCGAGTTCCACTTTTTTGGCCTTAGCCCACCCAAAAGTGCGTGAGTGTGTGTGTGTGTGTGTGTGTGAGTGTTAATAGCAGCTGAGCCACCTGCACCACCTTTCCCCCGTTCTGTTCGTAGAGAGATGGCGCTCAGTGCAGCCTGGAGCTGCGCCTTGGCGCTGCTCGCAACACTTTGCGCTCTGCCCGCCGCCACGCAGGCGGAATATCCAGGTGTCATCGAGCTGGTGGGTTATAGCAATAGGCGTGCGCGCACCCACTTCATGGAGAGTCCCAGCTACCCCACCTTAACGCCGCCCGCCTCGAAGACACGCGCCGACATCGAAACCGTTAAGCGCAACATGAAGAAATACGATCGTCTGCTGGAGTTGGATACGAAGAATCTGCCAGAGCCGCAGAAGGATATGCTGGCCAGGATTGTGGAGCGTGTGGCCAGGCTCAAGGAAACGCTGGACATTGAGGAGCAGCAGCTGATCCAACAGGAAGCCACCTCGGCGAGGAGCAACAGTGGCAGCAGCAACAGCAACAGCAGCAGCAGCAGCTCCCAGCAGCTGTCCACAGAGGAGGCCGAGGTTAGCACGTTGCCAACCACCGGCTACACCGAGGCCGAGACGGATCCCACACTGCTGCTGGACGAGACGACGTTGCTGGAGCTGCAGCATACGATGAACGAGCAGGCAGCGCTGCAGGCCGAGGTCACGGCCCAGACAATGCTCATGAAGGAGCTGCCCACGACGACCGATGTGAGCGAGACGACGGCCACCACTTTGGGTGGCAGCGGCGAGGAAACCCAATCCACCGAGCAACTGGAACAGCAAGAGGAACTGGAGCAGTCGACGACGAGCGACGATGCCCTGACCGATGCCACCGATCCGGATGATCAGTTTGTGGCCGCTCGCTCGAATAACAATATCGCGGCGATTACAGCCGCCGATCCGGAGCCGAACACGAGCACCACCTCGAGTGCGGGCAATCAACGCACGCTGAGCACCATGGGCAAGCACAAGCTGCGACCCACCAAGCGACCCTTTGGCCACAAGGTGACGGCGGCACTGAAACGCGGCCCACAGCAGCGACCCAGCAGCGTGAGTGCAGCGGCCGCCAATGCCGCCGCCCAGTCAAAGCCCCCAAATAAGCAGAAGTTGGGCGGCAGCACCAACAGCTATCAGAAGCTATCGACCAAGCCGCAACAGCAGCAGCAGCAGCAGAAGGTAACGCCCGCTGGCTCCACCAATCCGGCCACATTGACAACTGCCAACTCACCTGCGCCTGCGCTGCCCATCGAGCAGCTGTACACGCGCACGCCACAAGCTAATATACCGCTTGCGGCCGCCAGCTCCTCCTCAGCAGCAGCAGCAGCAGCGGCAGCGGCAGCGGCAGCTGCAGCCTCTTCTGCATCCTCCTCCTCTTCAGCTGATGCCATGGTCTATGATGCGCATGTGAATGCCTCCGCATTGATAGACAGTCTCAATACGCATGCGCGCGAGGAATACTATCAGCAAAAGCTCAACAGCAACAACAACAACAACAACAAGGATAATAAGGTAAGTCAGCCACTTTAATGAGCCAACCAAATTTGGTAAAAGCCAGCCATAAAGCAATTGCCTTTGACGTTTTCCGCTTAATTAGCTTGGAGTTTGGCCAAAAAGACAATGCAGCTATATATAAATATATATTAGAGGCCGCTGAGGGGGCGGGCGGGGCGAGCTTAAGAAACCGTTTTTCGCCGAAAATGGCACAGAAACCAAAAAAAAAACAAAACAAAAAAAACAAAACAAAAAAACAGCAGAAGAAGTTGAATGTCAAATGCAGAATTATTGGTACAATTTGACTTTGAAAGCTGCAACATGGGGCAGCAACCAGCAAGCAGCAACCAGCGACAAGCGACCAGCAGCAGCAGCAGAGAGTAAGCAGCTACAACAACAACTGCTGACAGCGACAACAGCAAACGACGACAACTGCAACAACTGCAACAGAGCAATAGGAACAACAATGACAAGGCTAGCCGTAAGGCTATGCCAAGGTTCAAATACTCTAGCTGACCTAGTGTGAGAGCAGTCGATACAGAAATGGGCAAATATTTGGTTTAGATCTATTAGCTTTTATATATAGGTTAGGTTTAGTGTAGGATATATAATATGGATATTTTTATAGGATGTATTACCCATATATATAATATGTATCTATGTCTATCATCTTTCACTTATAAGCTCAATCATGCCATAGACATAAATACTAAGTTCCATTGATCTAGTACCTATAAGATCTTATCTATAAGAAAAGCCAAAGATGTGATAATTCGACTTGAAAGAAGATGTGTGAAGAGAATCTTTTCTAGACCAACTATGACTCAAAGCAGTCTATATGCCAAATTTCAGCAAGATAACTTCAATTACAACAGAGTTCACATAGACCAATTAGAAAGTTGGATAGGTAAAGTTAGCTATAAATAGAGAAATAGTGCAAATTTGAAAACAGACCATACAAATAAATATCTTAAAAAGTTTAGGCCTAGGCAACCATACAACTACATCAATTTTCAGCATGATATCTTCAGGCATAGCCAGGCTACTTAGATAGATATCTAAATCTGACATAGTTATTTATATAAGCAAAAAGTATCTTTAAAACTCTATAAAGCAAGCAAACAAAAGCAAAAAACAAAACTTCATCCTGCTCTACTCGCTCCAGCATATTTGCCTACACATCCCATATACCCCCATCCCATATAAGGGTATTTGAAAAGAAGCAAACTCAAGATTGGAGCGTATAAAGTTATCCATGGCTAGAGTAGAGGCTGGCCTGGCACTCAATGTGGCCACTTGTTATAAATGGAGCGCCTTCAGGCAATGGCTTTCCATTGCAAATCGATTGTCATAATGTTGGCAACGACGACAACAACAACAACAACCGACAGCAACAGTTGCTGCGGCACAGTGCCTGGGACAATCGATGAAAACTTCCTTTTGCTGCTGAGTGGGTCAGTTTTGGCAGCAGCAGAAAAAAAAACAGCCGAAAAAAAAAACATAGACAAAAGACAAGCTGTCATTGTGGATGAGGCAGGTAGGGGCGCGCTGGGGAAGACACAATTCAATGCACATGTCCAGATCACGGTCATGTCTGAGGGCAGCTTCTCACATTCCATCATCCATACACAGCCCACACACACCAAAAAAACAAAATCGGAAAAGCTTGGCAATTTGTTGCCACCACTGACCTATAAATTTTTGATGTGCGCCTAGGCTTACATATATGTAAGACGACGACGATGATGATGATCATACGGAGGCGACTTTTCGAGTCTCCAACTCCAGCTACAACAACGACATAATTTATGGCTTCGATTGGCCATTGCCAATTGGCAATTCGCAAGATGCTCGTAGATGGGAATTGGCGTTCCGTAGTTGATGATGGAGACGACACACATTGGGCCGCTAGCCGGGGCCAATTGGCGTTGCATATATATGTATATATATATATATATATCTGGCCGACTATCGACAGGTTGAGCGAGTTGCACGTACCGCGTTGCACGCTCGACGTGACACACAAACACATAATCCACATATTCCACACTAAAGCAGCAACAGGTTGCATCAAGACAAAAATGCGTTACCTTGCAGCCAGCTGGCTGCATTCAATTTGGGCTTAGGTCTGCGCAGTACCTTCACCAGTCTAATTATCCACTAGAGATGACCGCGTGTGGCATTTCCTTTAAGCTAAGCTGATTAGCCATAAAAACCAGTGACATAGTTAGACATTGGTTGTTGAGGGCACTGTCTGTGCTCTAAAAGAATAGAGAACCAGCTTTATACCCAATATAATCGATATTTATCGATTTTGTGAAAGGAAAACTTCATCTGCCTTTAGCAAAGACATCATATGTTGCATCTCTTCTCCAAGCTAGAAGACTCGAGCTGACAGATCGCTCAAGCTCGTCTCTTATGAAAGAGAATGCTAGGAACCGATAATTATCGATTACAGATCAATGGAAAGAAATCTCTACTGCGTATGCTAAATACTACAAAAACTATAGCTGTAACGATATATTACTAAAATATATTCCCAAACTATAATAAAGCTGAGCTCAATCGAGTAATCGATAAGAAAGGATTGTGCATAAAATGCTGTTTCGATTCAGAGACGAAGCAGATTCGTTTCGTATTAAGCACGATACGGGAAGCTTCAGCAACATCTCTATAAAATGCACAGTGCATCCCATGGCTGTGCCTAATTGAATTGATAGTCGCATAGATAGAAAGGTATCCGCAACTAAATAGGCTACCAGCTGTGGCCTAATGAAGTCGCTTAATTGTTCTCCGCCGATAATCGAAACGATGCAATGCGCGCGCTTGGCCGTTTACAGCCTTTGAAATGTGCTAAATGTCTCGAATCTTGGATTTATGGACAGGAGAGAATTACGAGACTTACGCGACTTACGCCAATTCGATTGGCAGCTTCGGCATTTTGATTGCCACAAAGCCAAGCGGGATTGGGTGCCAATCATAGTGGATGCGCTGCCAGAGCCAGAGCCTTTCTCCTTAATATGACAGGAAAATTGCACATCAAATAAGCAGGGTTATTAAGGATATTAAAATAAAACAGAGGAGCCAGGTTAACAGTGAGTAAGACTTGGGAAATGTTCAAGAAATGTTAGTTATAAATGATATTAACAGACTTTAGCTAGAACTGACAAAGAGTCGATAACTCAAAGAGTCTAGTAGTTCCCTCTTCAGTTCTTGGTATTTAAGCAATCCAGCATTCCGCCTTTCCATATTCCAATTTTCATTATAATCACATAAGCAACTGCTCAGTTGCTGAAATGAGACTTGAATGCTAAGCCGCTGTGCATATATTCAATTAAATTTATAGCTAGACTCAAGTGTTCAAGTCAAATGAATGCCGAATTTATTGCAACTCCCAAACAATAAATATGCACATTAAGCCAACTTTATGAGCTACCCGTGAGAGGCCGAGAGCTTCTTCCAGTTCTTGCTGCCGCGGCTGATGATCAGCGAAGCATTAAGCCGAAAGACGAAGCCAAGAATCAGCATTCAGGCTGATTGCTTCATGTCGTTTACCGCTACGAATATCATAAATTAACGATTAAGCACAGATTTGTTCCTACGGTTTGTTTCTCTATTCTTGTGTAATTAACACATTGTTAAAATATATTTCTGTGAGCAAGAGCAGAGAAGAGAAATATTTTCTGGTGCGCATATCAACAGACACTCATTATTGTCTCGCGGATTGCGACACAAAAATTAAGAGCTCTTCAGCTAATTTGCATGGAAATAATAATAACAAAAGAAATGGAAACAGAAACAGAGTTTTTGGGAGAAGAAACAAAAATCAACTTTCGCTGGCACTTAATTTACACGCTTTCTAAGTCTTCCCCCCTCAAAAATCAGAAGAAGAAAAAGAAAGAAAAAAAAAAAAACAATAAATAAATAGAGAGAATTTAGAACCCAAGTTTAAATCGAAAGGTGCTAATGGGACACAAATCAAGACCAAATGCCAAATAAATTTTCAATTTATACTGAAAGAGCACATAATGGATACGTTTTATATAAACGTGCTGTGGTCTTAATGATGAAGCTAATGCACCGTTAGTTAGCATTTCAATACCACATGCCACATGCCACATGCCAGCACAATGCCTAGGTCATGGCGCTGCTGCTGCTGCTACTGTTGATGCCATGAGTTGCAGTTAGCTTCGTCTTCATCTTCGAATGATGCAACATGCGACTTTTTCACGCTCTCAACTCATTTAATTAGTGGGCAGCGCAAGGCAACAAAATGCATGTTAAAAGTTGCTAGACAGACAACAGAGTGACTAGAAGATACCGTAGAGGCAGTGTTGCACTGAGAGTTTCTAGCTATAGTTACAGTTGCTATAGATCAAGCTACCACAGCGAACGATTCAATTGCCTTTTAGTTCTTTTATAGTATTACATGCCAGCCTCAGCTGTCTATCAGCTCACTTTACTCACTTTACAGGGTATTCCAGCTGCCCACTGGCGCAGCAGTGGCTTGTGCCTGACGCCAAAGCTCAGATCAGCTCAGCTGAGTGCCTCAATGACCACGCCCTCGCCCGTTGTTCGTAGCTGGCAATTAATTATAGTTTTTCCATTTGCATTATTACGTTGAAAAGGCTCCGACTAAGAAGTTTCACTGAGTAGATATGCCGCCCTAGCCGAACCTCAGCTCTCCGCAAACTCGACTTGGCCGCGTGCCTCATAACAATGACACCAACAATTTTACAACGCATAGAGCAGATAATCATAGGGTTGCGACCGACCGGCAGGCAAGAGAAAAGTGAATTGCAGTTAAGTTCATCAAAAAATCAACAAAAACAAGGAAAACCATATTTGAATTGGCCTTAGAAACCGGAACCTTGCCATGAAAGTGTGAAATATTTGCAGCTGCCAATTTCGTATAGACTGAGACTGAGATCGACAGAGGTTGATGGAAAGTTCAGCGAAATGAAGCATGGAATTGCCTACAAATCGTCTGACCATGAAATGGTTGTCATGACTTCATAGACCAAAAAAAAAAACGAAGAACCGATCCAGGTCTTATCAGACAGAGGCTTTTTAACAAAAAGCAGCAGCAGAGATAGAGATAGAGAGAGAGAGAGAGAGAGCCCCCGTTAGAGCCGAAAACTTATGCTAATCAAAGAGAGCCCACCGAAAGCAATTACCTAGCGGGGCTCGAGCACTTGGCGGAAGCTGCTAAGCTAAATGCAAATGAAAGCATTCAAGCAGAAAGCCCGAGGCGGACAAGAGCTCAAGGGAAAGAGCCTAACATTATTCATATGATTAGGAAAAATCGAACAATGCGCCGCCGAAGAAAGCTGAGAAAAGCGCAGCGATCTCTCTCTCTCTCTCTCTCTCTCTCTCTCCCTGGCTCCCTCGATCTCTCACTCTTTTATCTATCTCCATCTTAGTCTGGCTGTGAGCTCTTGAACTAGGTCTAGCTAGCTTGGCTTTCTAACTATTTCTTTTTGTTTTGGGGAAAGGGTTTTGCATTACCATCTTGCAGCTTCTTGATTTATTAAGACTTCCAACTTTTACTTGCAATTAAAGAATAACTAATTACAATAATTTATAAATAAAACTGGCGCTCATTAGCGATAAAAATAGCGCAACTTACGCGAAATGTAGTAAAAGTGAAACTTCAATTATAATGCCGACCCTTTTAAGTGGCTGCCAGACTACAGAGACTCCAGACTCTCTTTGATTTTGGCTTCATTTGCGGCCATGACTTGGCTACTACCGACCTACGATTTGACCGAATGCGTGGGCCGAAAATAGGTTTGTGGCTGTGCCAATCGTGCCGCGCAGATCTTTCGACTTTGATGCTCTAATGAGAGCCTTGGGCGCCGGACGAGGCACTTTCCATTAAGTGAGAGTTGCGGCCACACTAAAACAAACTACGTCAAAAGCTGCCAGACAGTGCCCAACAGGCTCCCCTCCTGTCCCGCTCTATCTGGGTAGACGCCTCACGAGTCCACGACCAAATTAAGATCTCACAGCATTTGCCAACTAATTGTAAATGTCTTCCCACTATTTGCATTAGCATGCCTTCTATGACCCCTCCACGGATCCCCTCTCTAGACGCTGCTATAGACCACTCTATAGTCCTCTCCAGACCCCTCTCTAGACTCTCTAGACCTCCCCTCTCTACTCTATTCTCTGGCCTCCTCTCTAGACCCTATCTGCTGCCTCCCCTTGATTGACCTCTCAACTCAAGCCTCTTTTGACCATTCAGCCACCCGCTCTTCAGCCCACTCTCATCCTTTGCATTTTTGCTTTAAGTTTGTCTTTGACTTTGGCTTTTGGCTTTCTTCTTGTAACTTTCTGCTGCTTTGGCTTTCTAGGTCGTGTAATTGTGCATAGAGCACACTCACACACACACACACACACACACACACACACTCAAATAGAAAAACAAAAACCAATTGCATTTAAATCACAATTCGTTTTGTTGTTGCCAATCTCAGCTTTGGCTGGCATTGTCTATGGCTAATTCAATTGCTGCACAAAGAATAGAAATAAAATCTGGCAAGCGAAAAAAAAAAAGAAATATTTCTAAAATTGATAAATTATTTATAAGGCGGCCAGAACTGTGCGAGTGCCGCTATTCCGACTTTTTATGGTCTATAAATTTATTGTACTTTCTAAAGCAAAAAACAAACGAAGAAGCAGAAAAAAAAACGACGAAATAAATAATCAACAAATTATTAAAAATAATAAAGAAGCGTTAGGGTTTCAAGTGGTGAAAAAAATAAGTACCCTAACGGAGAAGCGAGCGAGATAACTATGCTATAATTTGATAAGTAGCTTTATAATAGAAGAAGTGTGTCTATGAGATGAGAGTATAGCTTCGAATCGCTCTACAAGCTAGATTGAATAGAATGCTTGAGCAATAGATAGACTATGAACAGACCTGAATTCAAATTGTGCAAAAACTGAAATATTCTCACGCTCAAATTGTGCAAAAACTGAAATATTCTCACGCTCTCTTGGCTCGCGAAGAGCTCATGTACCAAGCCTTAAGTCAGTAACTCTGGAACTTCTCGAGCTATGCTAAATTCAGTCGGTCAATCTGTGTCCCCTCTTCGAGCTCCTCTTTCATTACAGTCTCTATGACAAATTCAATGAGTGTTTGCGGTAAATCCCACAAAATGTAACAAAGTAAATTCGCAAAGGTTATATCGACACAGATCACAATGCAGATCGACTACCATGAGTTGTGGCTGCTCTTTTGGCCAGCCTGAACCATTGGCTTTTTGGCCCCGGGGGCAGGTTTAATACAGCAATTTCTATGGCTCAGCTGCAATTAACGTGGCCATTGAAAAGATATGCATCTATCAAACTTTCCACCAAATCGTTGTGGCCACAGAGAGAGAGAGAGAGTGAGTGAGAGACAGAGAGACGTCGCAGAGACATGCAATATTTAACCCAGAGACAAATACACACGACACACAACTCACATCAGGTGAATGCAATCAACGTACAAAAATAATGCTTCAAACTGCATTTATTTTTGTTTTCGCAATTGCAAAAAACTTAAATGTAAAACATTTATTATGTTTTCGACAATGTTCGCCCGTGAGGAGGTGAAAGGAGTTTATTAGTTTTGTAGTTACTAGAGGCGGGAAATGCAGTTTGAGATTTTATAAGATAAGATATATGATGTCTCTATACTCTATACTCTAATCTCTCAGATCATTGCTCTATAGCTCGCACTCTGCTTTACGAATAGCCAACTTTATAGCTCCATTATAACTTGACCTGAGCGAGTATTGCCCAGTCGTTTGCTTTTATAGTCGGCTTCATTATTTGTGGCGCTACAACTTTTACTGTGCTTGTGGCAAGTGTGGCATTGAGAGCAACAGGCGGCGGCGACGGCACCCATTCGCACTAATAAAGGCGTCATCAAATTTATGTCTAATGCAAAAGAAAGTGCCAGCCAGTGGGCGTGGCACATTTGACACAATTCTCTGCAGCAAGTTGTGGCAACTGTTGCTGCCACTGCAACTGCCGCTGCTGGCAAAGCCGCTCGACTGCAATTGCCAATTGCACAGCTCACATATTTTCTATATGTTTATTGTTTGTTGTCGGAAATTTAAATTGCTAATTTGTCGTTGCTCGTTTCAACGCGATTCGTTCTTGCCCTGCCCTGCATCAGGAAACATTGTAAACTCCACCTGGAGCCCAGCGTCCAGTTGCCCATTTAAAATGCACAAAACTTCTCTGAAACTTGGGCGAGGCGCATAATTTGTTGTACTAGCTGAGATGTACGTCAGATACAGATAGATAGAGAGAGGCAAAGACTCACAGCCTACATAAATGCATAGAGATATACAAGTTTTCTGCCTTTATGAGCGGACATTAAAATGCATAAGTCAAAGTCTGAGAGACTTCTGCTGCTGCTGCTGCGGAAGTTGAAGTTGCGGGCAAGACAATCTGAGCTGAGAGTTGCTATTAAGTTGACTTTTATAGCTCAAGTCATGGCTGATCGTTTTTCAATTAACTACTATGATTTAGCTGCCATCGGTGCAGGCTTTATGCATTTATCGATTATATTAATAGTATATATTTATCGTCTATCGATATTTGTTGTGCACTTAGATTACTAATTCATTACTGTTTGCTTTGTTTTCCATTATATTAAAGATAGTCATGCAGCTCAAAGGCGGCTTTAAGCAAACCTATCGATGTATCGATAACTATTATCTAGTATTTATAACCATTAGTCTATCGATAAACTCTTAAAGTCAATATGCCAATATCAATACCAGATAGATATCCATATCTGGATTGCGTTATCCGTCGATAATTCATAGTCCACCATTTATCGATAACACTTCAAGGTGCACAAAACCTGCTCAACTTGTACTCTTATCAATATCTGCTTCCTAAACATTTCTAATAAATACTTATAATATGCGATAAGCCACAGTTAGTTGGCTTAGACGACTTCCATTCGTAGTCATATCTAAATTGCAATTCCTCTTTCACTCAACCTGTTTGTCACTGAGTATAATAACTCTTCATTAAAACCCAATTTTCACTAGATTTTCGACTCGTCGTGTGCCTGATTCGTTTTCAATTTCAATTGCTGTGCCACATGTATCGATTGCATAGCTGTCTTCATCAACTCACATTGAAGCAAGTGTGGTCAGTTTTTAGGCCAAACAACTGACACACTGACAGATGATTGCTGGCGCTGCCGTTGATGTTGCTGTTGCCGGTGCCGTTGACAACTTGACACAATTTTTCGCCAAGTGTCGATAGACATGGAGGCAGGCCGAGCAAAAGTGTCAATTTCCATGCCGGCCAGACAAATAGAAGGCCTTCAGCTGACTTCCAGCCCTAGCTATAATATTTGAAAAACGAAATCGTTTGCCGTATTCCACGGATATTACAAGCAGTTAAATGCAGCCAGCGTCTAATGGCATGGGCAAATATTGATGTAGCATTGTGAAGAGCCAGACGAGTGAGGCTGGAGTGTGGTCAGACGCTTATATATCGATGATTACAATGCCAAGTCCAAAGACGAACTTCACTTCAAGAGCCGTTGAGTATGGCCATAATAATGTTTGCCGGCACCACAAATACCCACATTGTTGTTGCCTAGCTGTCTGTCTGCGTGTCTGTTGTCCGTTGTCGTTAGTTGTTGCTGATGTTGTCAACTACTGTGCTGAACGTCACCAGCAATTTGTAAGCCATTGCTCTTTGTTGTTATACCCTATGCCCGCAGCACGCAGTCTTCGCATGTGAAGTCGATCATAAAGTCGTGCTAAGTTGACTTTAACGATTGCAGTGGCTTAAGAGTTAATGAAGTAGAGTTAAGAGGCTTAGCTGTAACCATACACCACACACCACATACTCGTGCATCACACTTTAAACAAGTTTAATTTGCTGAGGAACACCTTTTATTTATCTTCAATCGATAATTAATCGTCTAGCAGGGGGGAGTAAATAATCGACTTCAAAACCTTAGGGAAAATATATAAAATATGCAAATCTAATTCCCATTAATTATATCATAGGAAAGAGCACTTTCTCCATTTGCTTTGACTCATTAATCAGACAGACTTAAGGAGCTTAGCAGCTAAACAGTAAAACACTAAGTGTCGTTTACAAATCACCAACTTTCTATTATGTAAAAGCTTTTCTGGAAATCGATAATTATCGTTCACAAAAGTCATTTTTAGCATATTTTAGGTAATTGAGTTATGCCTGGCAGATTTATAACAATTTTACAGACTATCGATAATTATCGTTTACTGATAATTACAGCCTATCGTTGGCTAAGTATGTTATTATATCATCTTATCTCTGCAAGATCATTTGTAGGTACTCTATTATGCCTAATTATGTTTTATAGATGATATAACACGAACACATCGATAATTATCGACTGACAGACAATCAATAACTATCGGTTGGAAGTAAACTAGTTGGTTTATCGATGACTGTCTTTGTGCTTTTCTTCAAAGAATAGCTTTAGAGACTACCTTTAATTTGAAGACCCATAAAATATAAAGCTTTTTGTTTCTCGATCTTAGCCCAATAATATATTATAGTTTTATATGGGTATATGATCCTCAACTGTTTATTAAAAGAGAGCTTTGTCAGCCATTCATAATTTACATTGTAAACATAGTATAGACAAAAGTTATAAAGGAAAGTAACAGAGGAAAAGCTGGAAAAAGCAAGTCGAAATTGACTGGAATGCTTAGAATGTGCTTGCCTCTGGACATGTGTGAGATATATGTGTGTGTATATGAGTGAATGTATGTGTATAGTCACAAATATGCCTTCAAGCTATACATAGCTGTCTACAGGGCATCTCATAGTCCGGCACTCTTGAGCTTAAGCACTCTTGCTAGTTCTTATTGTTGTGAGTGTTGTTGCTGTTCCTATTGTCTGGCCATTTGTCAGATTCATTTAAGTGTGTGTGTTGTGCATGTTGTGTATGTGTGTGTCTGTGGGTATTGTCAGAGAGGCGTGTAAACACTTTAACATTTGACTTGGCGTCGACTCGTTGAGCTGCATTTGAATGCAATGCGACTTTCTCGCCAAGCCCCAAAACAGAAGTCAGCAATAGCCACAGCAGCAGCAACAACAACAACAACAACAACACCCGCACAATTATGTGCGGGGTAGTAGCGGAGGAGTCCAAGATGGAGCTCAGCTTTGGGAAGATTCCATTGAAATCATTAAAATAACAAATTGCGCACGAAACGCAGCGCCCAAAACAAAAATGGACAAAGCCACAAATGCAGCGAGGAGCTGACGATGCCAGCCACTAGCTAACTTGCCGTGCAACCCACCACAAAATGGTGCAAAAAGGGTACAGCAACAACAGCAACGGGCAATTATGGCCACAACTGGCCAAAAAGTGAGCAAGAAATGCGCTTTCTAACTGCATAGAGAGCAGAAGAAGCCGCAGAAGAGCTTGCGAAATATCTATAAAGTCATCGAAGTTTATCAGCACGCGCATCATAAAAGCAAAAGTTTTTCTTTTGGGCCAAAAGCGTGTGCAATGGGCGTGGCCACACCCACAGCTAGAAATGAAAATCTGTGTCATTTGACAGCAGAGACAGAGAGAGAGAGAAAAGAGTTCAACTCTAATTGGGTTCAAGAGGATCACATATGGTAAAAAGAAGAAGAAAAAAAATGGAAATGGAAAAGGAAAGCTCGAGGCTAGATTAAAGGGACCCAGACAATTGCCTGCCTGCCGGCCCAGATTAATCATCAGTAGTGGCTGTAGAAGCTGTGTGTAAGCTGGCTTTAGTTTAGTTTAGTTACATAGTTGATGTGGTTCCCATGCATCCATAACACGACCGCATCTTCAATCAATGTCAGTGGAGGAACGCGAAAATTAATGAGCGAATTTTACACTGGACACAGATAAATACAAACACACAAGCACACACACACACACACACACACACACACATGCATACATATATATATGTATTTAGATATACAAATACATGTGCACAGTTTGATGGGCAGGCGGAACAAAATCCAGATAGAAGTAGCAAAAAGAGTCCAAGCAGGTTTACACGCTGTGGATTAATTGGTTTAAGCAAGCAGCGAAACTCTTTACAAGATTAGCAAAAAGCATAACAAATCAATTTGATTTGTGATTATCTGCTTATCATGATATGAAAATATAGTTCATGATATAAAACTAGATTTGAATAATCAATATATATTAGCAAACAGCATATCAAATCAATTTGAGAATGGGAAGAGAAGTTTGATAGGTAGAAAAGGGCTACTGTACTTATCCTGATATGAAAAAAAGATTTATATAGTTGACAAACAGACATATGTATATATTAAAAAATAAATCCACAAACTACAGCATAATTAAGATCTATAAGAACTGAACTGACTTATTATTTCTTAGACTTATCATGATATAAAGTTTGATCTTGATATACAAACTGTGCTCAGCTAAAACTGATATCTTCCCAATTTTATATATTCCCATCTTCCATACAGTAAAAGTTAAATTAATAACCCATTCGAAATCTTACTTTTTCTTGGGCTACAAATGCATGATAAGCGCACACTGCATAAACCGCATTTGCCATTACTCATTTTACAGGCTGCTATCTCACTCTCACTCTAACTCGCTCCCTCTCACTCTCACGCCGCACTAACAAGCTGCAGCTAAAGTTACCTATGCAGCGCAAGCAGAAAAAAAAATGCCAGAGATTTGAAATGTTGTTGGGTTTTGGCATCCCAGCAACGTAATTTGATAGGCGACAACCAGAGGCCAACTGTTGGCTGTTGCTGGCAGAATGTAGCTCGCAGCGTGTGCGTATCTTTTACACAACAGCAACAGCAACAGCAACAGCAACAGCAATTGCAAGTGCGACTAATAAATTAATGTGGCAGCGTCTGAGCTTGTGGCAGCAACAGCAGCTCATAGCTGGCTGTCACCTGGTCTAAAATGAAAGCTACGCCTGGGAGCTGACTGGCTTTGCTTAGCGTGCTAAATTTGCCAGCCAGTTGCCAGCATGTCAATGCTAGCTGGCAACAACAGCAACCACAGCACACAATTCGCACTCGCATCTGTATTTGTAGCTCAGAGTGAGTTTTCTTTGGGTTTGCATACGAGATGAGGTCGAGACAATGAGAGAAGAAGCTGCCGCTGCTCTTGTGCCTGGGAGTTATGCTAAGCTGCATAACGGTGCTGTGGCTAGAGTTGGCGCAGCATTTCGATTCGCTCGAGCTGCGGCTCTTTATCATTACCTCTAATAATACGGCCGAGCAGCCGATAGAAAGAGAGAGAGAGAGAGAGGGAGAGAGAACAAAGGCTCGAGTCAAGTCCGTCTATAATGCTGACCATTTTGATTATCATTCACTTAATTATGATTGATAGCTGTAAATGCTGATGATGTATATCTTGGCCAATGGCTCAGCCAGTCAGTGTGTGTGTCTCTGTGTCTATTAGATACGTTCTGCTGCCAATTGATTTACTGTTAACCCAACTCCAACTCTGCATGCGTCTTATATAGCAATCAAAACAGCCAAACGGCAATCACAAATACCCAATACCAATACCAAATTTGTTTTGGCCATATTTGTCGCTGGCTTCAAATGCAAATTGAGGTTACAAACTATCGACAAAATGCCCACAAATGGTCGAAGACTTCACTGTTGCTGTTGCTGTTGCTGCTGCCAAGTGAAATTTTTTGTTGTTACACAGAATTTGTCGCAAATTGCAGTTTGGTGCAGCGGCTGGCCCCTGCGCCAAATGAGAGAAGCAGAAACAAGACCATCATCATTCGCCACAGTCGGCGGTCACGACTGAGACAAAGGACTGTGACGAAATCGTTGAACTACAGTTTCGATGTTTTCTAGACGACGACGACGACGACGCCGACAAACTACACTGGCAGAAACAAACTAAAAGGATATGCTCGAAGAGAGCACTTGCAAGTCCAAGTCTATATAGCATTCTATATTGTTGGAAATTGATATGGCCCTAGTCAAATCTTGCCAGATACTTAAACCTTGATACAAACGTCAATTGCTCTTTAGCAACTCTTCTTATCTGGAAATTATAGCTATGTTTTAGCTCTACTCAGTCTGCACTTCTCCATTCTTTCTTCAGGCTTTGCACATCAATTTTTGTTCAGTGTAGTTGGCTGGTAAACTAGGCGGCTAACATAGCTTTCGAGGTCGGCATTTTATAAAGTCAACTTTTTATTTTTACTTCAGTTTTTTTTTTTAGTTTTTTCTTTAGTATTTCTTTTTAGTTGTGGGCACTCTCTTTAATAGGGTGCGCAGCCAATGATATAGACATTAGCACCGCAGGCTCTCCCATAATTAACGCACTGCATAATGTTGGAATTTTGCAGCGACTTTCAGCCGCTGCTGCCACTGCCTCTGCCTCGGCTTCTTCTTCATCTTCGGCTTGGTCTTTGGTTAGGAAAAGCCATGCGAAAAACAGTGAAGCGCAACAGAAAAAAACAGAAAAACAAAAGAAGTCGGCAAGCAAATGCCACAGGCGCTACACTCAGCAAAGCTGTAAAAGAAGATAAATCTAAAGAAAGTCCAATAAAGAAAGTGTTGGCCCCGAAGGCCCCCTTGAACAGAAGAACTACATATTATAATGCCAGGCATAGCTCAGTAGATGCCAAAAAGACAAAAGACAAAAGCCAACCGACAACTGCAATAATTAGGCGCAACAAATTAAAGGCAGCGACGCGACGCTGCTGCAGTCGAGCTTAATTGAATTCCGCGGCGGCTTCTGCCGCAGATCAGATGGATTCATGCAACATGTAGAAAGTTTTGATGGCTTATTTAAATGCGAATTGGCAGTTGTATTAACTGATTTTTCGTTCGCTGGAATTTCTTGCTATTATTATTATTATTATTTACCATTTTCTTGCCCCCCGCCCCCTCCACAAACTTCTGGCCAAACTAATTTCGCTTTCTTTTACATTTGCAGGTAAGACACGCCCACAGCGCATCCATTGACCGCAAGCGCCGTACGTGAGTAGACATTTCAAAAGATTTCTAACAAATCTTTACAAATCTCAACTGGGCCCCGGCCACGCAATGTTTGTTGTGCGTATTAGCGTCGAGGAACAACACAAAATGTAAACATTTTGACCAGCTGCGCTTAGGCGGCGTCGGGGGGTGGGTTGGTGCGGTCACAACTGTTTGTGCTCTGAGGTAAACGACCAGGTAAGCGAACAGTTAGCCCAGCATAGCCAGCACTTAAGTGAATTTTGTCTTTCAAATTATGAGTTGTTTGATTGCGAAACAAGAGCTGGTTTCCAGCCAAAAGGGAAATAAACAAAAAACTTTCAATCGAGAAGCCACAAGAACTCGAAAGTAATTTCGAAATGGAAGAGTTTGTGTGCGGTTCACTTTAAGTAAGTTGAATAGACGATAAATTTAAAAGAGTTCACAACAGTTGGGACTATCGATTAATCGATAGTCTATCATCGATAATCCAAGCAAAGCAGCTTCTTCTCTTATCTGTCTCAATAAAATATGTAGCAGCAAGAGGTAGTCAAGAAATAGGCAATAACTTCAGTGTTATCGATAATATATCGACCACAGATAATAGAGCGATAGACTTTAGTAGCTGACAGCTGTCGGAAATATTAATTATGTATAGAGCTAAGCGAGTGTCCAGCAAAAATAAGTCGTAGGCTTTCACAGATGTGATAGTACTATCTATCGATAACATATCGATAACACATAATACAGAATTACACTTTCTTAAGCATTGCCACTAATATATAACTAGATAATGAAAGAAGTCAACGGCTTAACTCAACAATCAATTCGATAACATGATTTATCGATCAATTAAGCTGCTATACCATTCGATAACTAACGAGCTAGTACGCTTAAGAGCGCCAGATAATCAATAGCAGCAAGAGCTCTAAAAAATGCAATCAATTATCCTTAACACCTTTCCATTACTACATATCAGCGATTGCAGCATAAATCATTGCAATGGAACTGCAATTAGTTGGTAAATGAAGTGAAAGATAACAGATTCCTTACAATTAATTGTGGAGCTAATAGAATGAATGTCTTAATTGTGAAAAGTAAACAAAACAGCATTGATTGCAATCGATTTGTGCTCTCGAACTCTCAACTGAACTGCCTCCAGCTAAAATAATTAAGCTGCTCATTAAAAGGCGCATCCGTTCCAGGGGCCAGCTGCTGGCCTTAGATCTGTCTTCGAAAAGTTGACCCAGCAAGCAAATGCATTGCTCGTTAAAAATCATATAATGCGCGCCCATATAAACTCATTAAAAGTTCAACAAACTCAGCTGAGCAGCCGAAACAACTGTTAATAGAGCCCAAGGCCGGGAGGGGCAGCGGGCGAGAGCAGAGGAAATGGGAGGTCTAAACTAGAACAATAAACTCGGCCAGCGGCAACAGCAATAGCACCAACAACAGCAATAAGTAATAAGTACTAAGCATAAAGAAAAATATTACGGCACTGCGCATTAAACACAAAAGCAGCTCGGACAACAGCAATAACAACAGCAACAAGAGCCATAGCAATAGCAGCATCAGCAACAACAGCTACAACAATTATGAGCTTATGACAAGTCACAAAAATAGCTCTGAGAGACAGGCATTAGAAACAAATTAGAACAAATTAGTATAGAATGCTGCCGCTGCTGCTGCAGCAGAAGCAACAGTTGCTAGCAACATTGCAACAAGAGCAGCAGCAACATTTATGACAAGTATCCAAAATAGCTCTGAGAGAGTGGAATTAGTATACAATTAAAGCCAATTTGGATACTTAGGCGCAACAGCTGCTGCTGACTAAGACAGCAGCAGCAACAAGAGCAGCAGAGAGAGCAGCAGCGAGAGCAACAGCTTATGAACGACAAGCATTAGCAAATTATAGGCATTCAATGTTGCCAAATGTAGCAGCAACTGATTGCAGTTGGACAAGCAACAGCTGCTGTAACAACAACAGCAGCAGCAGCAGCAACATGTATGAAAGGCCAACAACATAACTCTGGCAGACCAGCATTGGCAACAAATTGGAACATATTAGAATTGCTGAGTTGCTAATGCAACAGTAGCAACATGCAGGAGCAATGTAACAGCAGCAACATATAGCAGCAGCAGCAGCAACATACAGCCACAGCAACATTTAAGAAAACTAGCCGAAAGGAGCTCTGAAAGGCAGGCTTCACCAATATAATGTAGTCAAATACCCCAACAACAGTTGCTCTCACACCAGCAACTTCTCAACAACAGCAGCAATAGTGGTAGCAACGGCAGCCATAACAACAGCAACAACACTAACATTTCAGACACGAGCATTAGAAACAAATTAGAGTGAATAAAGCAACAGCAACAGTAACAGCCCACAGCCCACACCAGCAACATTACCAACACAGCAACAATAGCAGCAGCAACATCAAGCATATCAGCAGCGACAGCAACAGCATTTCAGAGACGAACATTAGAAACAAATTAGAGTGAGTAAATGTGGTGCACAGCAACAGCAACAGCTTCTCTAGCAACAATTGCAGCAGCAGCAGCAGCAACAGCAACATGTTGCACTCGCATTTGACACATTAAACGCTTGCCAAGTTTCTTCCTCTTATTTTGGCCTGCAACAATTATGAACACGAGTTGCATGGAATGTTGCTGTAGTTGCTGCTGCCACATGTGGGATTATTCAATTTTAGTTGCCAACGCCGCCTGTAAAATAATGTAATTGCTGTGCATGTGCCCCACCCCCCGAGCCCGCCTCCCCCCCCCTCCTTTTACACCTGTGCGCGCCAGCAACTGCAACGCTTTGATGCAATCTACGACGCTTACGAAGCAAACATTGGGCGAGTTTTTTTTATGAGACGCGTTACACTTATATCATAGAAAATTGTTGCTGCCGTTGCGGCAGCAACATGGCCAGGATGGCGAGTTGACTTGGCCATGGCCTCTCGCCGGTGCGTCGGCCCATCCGGCTTTGTTTGTTGTTTGACAAGTTATGCGCAGCACAAAAAATCGTTATATATAGTTATGGAGAAAATGTAACGCCGCCCAAGATGGATATCAGTTACGCATGCGCAAAGACAGCGGCCGCGACAGCTACAGCGCCTGCTGCAACTAAAGATGGCTGTGTTGCATGAGCGGCGCAGACACACTCGCTGCTGTCCCTGATGACGCTGATGTCGTGTTCTCTATTTTTTATAAGCCACTCTGTTGCCAATGGGCATAAATGGAGCATATGGGCTGAGCCTTTAAAGCCGAAGCCAACAAGCAAGGCAGAGAGCCAAGAATTCAGCTGAATCAGCCAAGGCTGGTATAGAGGAAGTGCAGATATATCTGCTATATATACTAGAAGATGGTGTAAAGACTTGATAGAGCCGAATATCCTTAACTCTGAGCAGCAGCTGCTACTGCGCGGTATCTTTGAGTCGTGAGAGTCTCTCTAGCCCAGCTACAGCTTTCAACTCTGAACTTTATGGTATTGTAACGGATGCAACAAATGCTGGCCATCAGCTGGCAAATTTATTGAACCTTCTTTGTAATTACGCCCCGCGGGCAAAAGCAATTTTTTCGAGTTTCGAGCGGAGTTCAAGAAAAAATACTTTTTTGTTGTTGTTCATAAGCCAAGCGCTATGGATGCTGTTTGATGCTGGCTCCGCTGGCAGATGGCTATCAATGGCCAGCAAACCGGAAAAAGCGTTCAGCAAACAACGGCAGCAGCCTCAGCAGCAGCAACATCAGCAGCAGCAACAACATTGAAGGCAAATAAACAAACAAATGAATTGCGTGGATTTGCATGAGAAACTACAGTTAACAACATAACAGCCAAGCAACAACTGCAAGCTCAAGTGAAATGTTTGTGTTTAACAACAACAACAGCAACTGACAGTAGTCAAATCTTCAGATTTTCGGTAGCTTTTGGCCCAACAACAATAGCCGGCGGCAACATCGTGAGCCGACAATCCACTTGAAATTTCACGCTCTTTAAATAACAACAACAATAAGCTGACAAGAACCTGCAAGCAGCAATTAAATAAAGCATCCACAACATACACACACACACACACACAAACACACACTCGCTCTCTCACACACTATTAACAAACAAAATTTCATTTTCACTTAACGCATCAAATTAAATAACAAATAAAAAGCCCTCGAAAGCGAAGCAAAGAAAAAAGTATACATTATAAGTAAGAGTGCTCTAGGCGGGCAGGCACGACTAGCAAATACCCTAACTGAAAAAAAACATATAAAATTCATTTTGAATTTTCCAAATTTCTATTTTATTTTCTATTCTTACTTAAGCTCAACCAGTTATTAGGCTCGTCTAGCATTGAGTGAACTTCTGCGTAAATTTTTGTATTATGGATTATTAAATAGAAACATTTATAGAGTTCTCTTGTAAATTAGATACAATAGACTCATATTTATTAAGCAACTTCTGCCAGTCTCTACTACCTCTTGCTGATATTCCCACAAAAAAAATAATACCCTTCCAGCTTCTACTCCACATCTCAGTTTAGGGTATAAGAGATGACACAACAACACAAACACACACACAGTCTCTCTCTCTCTCTCTCTCTCTCTCTCTCACTCTCTCTTTCACACACACATAATGGCAACTAATTTTCTGTTCTTTTACACCATAAACAACCCACACAGCAGGGGGGCAGACGGGAAGTGGAGAGCGGATGTTGGGTGGGCGTCTGCCTGAGTTGTAAGCGCCTGTGACTTTCACGTAATTAAATCAAATCTCAAATGAAAATGAAATGAAAATTATTTATTAATTGCGCGCCAGCTACACAGAAAGTCACTTCAGTTACGGCCAAGTGGGCCAGTGGGCGTGGCAGAGCAGCGACTCCACAACTATATAGCATTTGCGTTCGAATCCGAACAGCTTTTGGCTTTCAGGGCGCATTTGAATAATAGCAAGTGATTTGCATCTGAGAGCAGATACAAAGATACTTTCCCTCTCGCCCCCTAGCCCTAGCCCTGCCCATTGCGAAAAACCCTAAGATATTGTAGCTACAAGCTGTCAGCTACATGGGCTTAGCATAAGCTCAAGCACCACCAGCACCATCACCACCACCACACACCAACTGCTGTCGCTCATTAAAAGTAAATTTCCTGCTGCTGGCATAAATCAAGTAGAAAATAAAAGAAAATCTTAAGGAAAGTGGAAAATATGCGCTAGGCTGACGTTTAGGACTTGGACTTGGGGCATAAATTTATCAGCAATTGACTAAGTGCATTAGCTTTTAAGCTAATGAATTAGGGAGAAATATCGATAGATTTGGTATCGAAAATAATTATGATCCTAGCTGGAAAGCAATTTCTATTTATAAAGATGTCTTGTATGATATTTGACTAGTTACTATAGTTGCGAAAGTATTGCTAATAGTGAATAGTCGATATTTCGAAATTTATCGATATTTTTATTATCGAAAGGCGCAGATTAGCTCTGAGTACAGTTTATGAGCACCTGTGGCTACCACATTTGTAGACGAGAGTAGAAATGGAAGGCCTTAGAAGAAAATCCCAGGGCTATCGATATTTTCTTATCGATTACAATAAAGTAGAGTTAAAACTTTAGAATGAGCAGTTCACGTATGATACTGAATATATATGATCAATATATGTATATGCAAACGCTACAAAGCAAGAAACGAACAAATATATGTAAAACATATATCATAGTCGAACAACTATCGATTAATCGATAGCAAATTGAGCATAAGTCTTGCCTACAGCCACTGCAGTTGCAGTTGCTTTTATAAACAACAAAAACAGCACACATAGAGCTTAGTTCAATCAGTAATTAAAGAACTTTCGCTGCTGCTATTTGCACGCTGCAAATATCTGATATCACACATACGCCGCGTTGCACCCAGTCGATAAATTAGCTGTCAAAGTTTAGTTTTGGCAAACAGTTTCGGCGCTCAATTGACGACTGCAGCAAAAACTAGGCAAACATTGACCAAAAAGAGAAACAAAAACAGAAACGGTTAAAGGTTGCAGCCGAGCAGGCACCTGTGACACCTGTAACCCGCCGCCAGCTGCCCCCCAGTTGGTCCACTCTGTGCGGCAGAAAAGTAAAATCAACAGCAGCAAAAGAAATCAGCGGAAATGTCACTTTCTTTTCAATCAAAACGCAATTCATGCCACTCGAAATGCATCAACGGCGAAAATGCTACAAAAGGTCGTGCCACTTCATGAGGCGCGAGCGCGCAGCACTCGACGCGAGGCAGGAAAACAAAAACGAAACACGATTTTCAAGAGAATGGGAAGGGAGGGGAGTGTATGCGGGTGTTTTTGGTACACTCTGAACTTTAACCCGTGTGCAAATAAAAATTAAACTACAACCAGAAAAAAAATAAAAACAAAACAACACAAGCCAAGCGACGCTTTAATTTGCATTTCGTGGAAAATTCTTTAGCTGAAAGAGGCTCCGCAATCCCCACCTGTTGCCAGCTGCCTGCCCAGTTGCCAGTTGCTTGTCCAAAACAACATGGTAAATATTTAAAAATGTACTTAGGCCAAAGTGAAAGAGACAGGCAGGCAGGCAGCCAACGAGACAGGCAACAAGCCAGAGTTAGAGCCAGAGCCAGAGCCAGGGCCCTGCAACAACAATGAGGCAAGCGAGCGAGCGAGCGTTGAGGCGACAGATGTGACAAACAGCTGACTGCAGTAACATCAACAACAACAACAACAACAGCAGCAGCAACTGCAAGACTCAATAATGCTTAGCCAGTTAGCCGGCGCGAAGGAAAGAAAGGTTTCGAGGCTTTAGGCCAAATGCAAATGATTGGCATGGGAAGCGCAATTTGAAGAGAGCTAAAGAGGCGACTAAGCTAAAAAGAAGTTAAGCTCAATTATGTGCTAAGTAGCAAGGAGCCAGCAACAACAACAACTGCAACAGCAACTACAAGTTGCAATTAGTTAGGAAAATTGCTAACAAACTCCGAGTGAGAGTTGAGCTTCGACTTGTAAAGCAATCTCGAATGACAATGACAGCCAACATGGCGTATGAGTCATGCGAGCCGCGCTGAGCACAGCTTGATTTGTTTAACAAGCGCTTGTCGGAGGAAGATGCTACAAAGAAAGTTAATGAAGGCATGCAGATTGAAGCAATAATTAAGTCATTTTTAGCAATATTTTCTCTAATAAAGGCATAATTTTTTGCCTTTTTGAGCTGTCTATCTGTCAGGAATTGGAACTGTGGATGCATTGGTCATCAATCGGTCAATCAAGCACGAAATATAGATACATACGAGTATATATTAATATGCAGAATGATAAAAGAAACTGGGGCAAAGAAAATCAGATAGTCTGCCAGCTGCCAACACTTTGCAGCTTTGCAGTTAAGCCATCAATCAGTCAATCAATCAATCAGACAAATAATGACATCTAATACATTTTAGCTTTAGGAAGTTTGCTTTAAACTTGCTTCGCGAATGCAGCTGTCTAGCTGTCAGGCTTCGCGCTTACCTTTAATGATCAATCATCAATCAGTCAATCACAATATGCTAATATTTACAAATATGGTTTTAGGAATGAAAAAGAAGCACCATTTGTAGAACTAAGCTTTCTAGTTACCAAAATTTAAGCTTACAGATCTTAGAGAACAAACCTTAAACAGTCAATCAATCAATCTAGCATTCCGTAAACTCTTTTATACAGTCAATCAATCAATCTAGCATTCCGAAAAACTTGATTCACGTTTACTTTGCTGTAGTTCGCTTTACTTTCTGTAACTTCTATAGCGAAACTTTTTCGCTGGAACTTCATTAAATAATTTCTTGGCCATCCGTAGGAAGTGAATCTTTTTACTTTTCTACATCGCGGCTAGACCTTGCTGCAATCAAGCCACAATTCAACAAGAATTCAGCTCAACATTCTACCAGGCATAATTATTGTATTTAGTTAGTGTTTAAACAGAAAGGGAAAACATATATGAAGAGGGGAGTCATTCGATGCTGAACTTGACGCAGAAATTGTGCTAAAACAATATGCGAAAGTAGTTCGGAAAAAGCATTTGAATGGCCAAACAAAAGTCATATGGAAATGAAATGAAATGTCCCCTCCCCCAACTCTTATGCGAGGAGAATATATATGAATATATATATATGTGTATATATATGTATATATATTTAGAAAGTTTTCAACATGGAAAAGTTGGCACAGGGAAATGGCTGGCATTTATGGAAAGGAAGTGACGGGGCTTGAACTCAAAGCAGCAGCTCTCAGCGCTCAGCTCCCAGTTCTCAGTTCTCCGCTCTCAGTTCTGAGTTCTTAGTTCTTAGTTCTGAGCACAAATTACCAAGTAAATACGAAGCCGAGGTGCGTTTTGCAGTTACCAAGGGCAGCGCGTACCTATTTTCCCCCGTCGACTGCATCAATTTCTTAATAACTTTTCATTTTTTTTCTCGCTGCTTCCGCTTGGCAGTTGCTGAGGCAAGGGGTGGCGAGGGGGGGCAGCGCCCCATGTTGAACTCAAGCAATTTGTGGCATTATGTGAGGGTCTCGTTTGCCATTAACCCGCTGTGGTGCAGCTATTTTATATGCAGAAGTGCCACACAGTCCGACTACGACTACGAGTCCGAGTCCGAGTCCAGTTGAAGATTGGCATTGCATCTTGAGTTGCTTATTTTCTACTTCTTGTTCTTCTTCTTCTTCTTCTTTATTTAACCGTTTTCAATTTAAGCTTGGACCTTGTCTGCTGTTATTAAAAAACTGTTTGCGTCAATTTCACACAAACTCACACAAACACACACTTGGCTTGGTGTTGGCTCATGGCAATTCAACGAGCCAAACAAGCTGCAACCCAAGCAAATATTTGCAGCTGACAAGCAGAGTGAAACGCAGACAAGCCCACGCTCGCATCTTGAATCTCTAACTAATCGTATTGCAACTGCGGTTTAATTAGTTAGTCTTTTGGCCACAACAGATTATCCGTTTGTACACAAAAGAGTGACTGACTATATATGACAGACGGACTGATTGACTGACTGCTTGATGGGTAAAAGCATAAAGCAGCTGTGTATTGTGCTCAAGTCTGTGTGAATTTTGCTTAAGAAGCAATAGGAAGTCGAATAAGCTTATGTTTAGCTAGAATATTGTTGCATCATGCATTACAGTATTGTTAAACATTTATTGATTAACATTTAACATTCTGTTAACTGCAATGAATATATAATCTTAGGCATCCTTAGCCACCTACGCACGAAGTTCAAGGTTCGAACCTCAGTCAAGTCAAGCGAAAAATTTACTATTTTCTTTAAAAATTATTTTTTAAATTATTTTATTCTGCTTATAGTGAAAGAAAACAGGCAAAACTACTAAACGCCAGCTAACACGAATCTCTCTAACAATTTTACTATGCCCTACAGCCCTACAGCTGCCCAGCTCAACGCCTTTTCATTTATTTCCTTTCTAACTCTATTTGCAGAAGACAGCGACAGCGAAGCCCACCAAATATCATTATTATCCACACAATCAACACATCTATCTGCTGCCCGAATGCGCCATCCAGCAGGTCTGCAATGCGGTCTACGTCCGTCTCAACTACACCCAGCCGCTCTGCGCCTGTCCATCAAGGTAAGCGAACTACAGAGAAGCCCAACCCATGGCTAACCAACCGTAATGCCCCCCCAAGCTAGCTCAGCTGGCGTTCGAGTTCGAGTTGCTATTGGGAACTTGGGGCATTGCTAGACAGACAGCTGCTAAACACTAAGCCCAATCTGTCTTTTTGCCTGCCTGCTTTTTTTTTTGTAGATATCGTGATCCCTGCTCGGCCAGCCTCAACGAAGATGATCAGCACACCACCAAATTGGTCGGTGATAATAAGAAGAAGGTAAGTTTTTGGGGGAGTGAGCCAAGCTGGCTAAATACACTGGGCGAAAAGTGAACTTGGAAACACTTGAAAATTGAGAGAATTGAAGTTTATAGAAGCAAATTGAGCTGAGTGATAGATACTTCAAGAGAAATCTGTAATCTAGCAAAATTAAATTTGAAAGTCCTTTATTAAGTTCAAGTCGTCTAATTCCCAAAGCAAATCCCTAGCAATTTCTCTAATCTGCATCATTTCCTTAATGATCCCAGCTCTGCTTTATCTCATCATCTGCATTCTTAGCTAATTTTTTATGGCTTTTTAAGTTCTCAGAGTCAGAGTTCAAATATTAGCTTTAGCCAACTTCTCGGCCATAATTATATTAGCTTTTCATATCGCCAGATCAGCGATTATTTCGCTCAGTGCATGGCAATTCGCATAAGTAATTGGTATCAATGATAGATCATGTGGCTGGGCACGACTGGCACTGCTTCTATAGATTGTTGTTTGGAGATTTCCTGGAAGGATCTGTGATTTGGTTAACAAGTTGCCAGTTTCCCACACGCCAGCCACCACCCGCTGTATGTATGTGTGTGTGTGTGTGGTGCAGCGGTGCATAATTGAGTTATAAATGCTGCTCTTGCCGCTGTGAATTGCCACAATAAATTTGCCATAAATGTAATAATAGTAAAAAGTTTTTAATAGTTTAATGAGCGGGATCGCCGATGTGGGCTGCGGTCGGCGCTAATTGTGTGCGGCCGAGTACCGTTAAATGCCACACTTGCTGCGGTGCATGCCTTGCCGGAACTGTACCACCAGCAAAATTATGAAAATGCGTTTAAAAAGCTGACAGCGGACAGCGGAGAGCGACCAGGCAGAAGCTTAGCTAGAAAAACTGGCACAACTGGCGGCCAGTTACTGGCAGGCCACATTAACCTGAATGGCAGCCAATTGGCAGCCAATGGAGCGGGCGAAAGGAAATGCCAACCAGCCAGCCAGCCAGCCAGCAGCATGCAAAGAGCGCCGCAAGTCAATCAAATTATTGACAGCAAACAGCTAGTAAGAGTGATCTAGCAAGCAGTGCCTGAACAAAAGATACCCTGACCAGGACTTGGAAGTGGGTGTATAGGTGAAAGGAACTAGCTTGATGTAGCAGGTCATCACTATAATCTAGCCAGGCATTATAGGAAGTCACATACCAAATTTGATAGCTTTAGCTGCTATAGTTCTCGAGTTATGCCTCGACTCATTTTGGTGAGAGAGCAGGCAGTGCCTGACCAAAAGATATCCTGAGTAGGATATTGTAGTGGGTTTATAAGTGAAAGCAGCAGCTTATAGATTTGCGAATGATATTGACAGATTGATGTAGCAGGTATTAAGAAAAGGTTTGAACTATAATCTATCCAGGCATTATAGGAAGCCTCAAACCAAATTTTTTTAGCTCTGGCTGCTATACTGCTTATGCCAAACTGAAAGCCAAAGGCCGACCAACATATGTTCTCTTCAATCTTTAACAATCAGTAAACCAATATACCCCATACTCCACCAATTTCTAATGGGTATCCGAACACTAACAACAAGCACAGCAGCAGCCCTCTTGTAACACGGAAAATCTGTTAAAAGGACAATCATGGCCATGGCAATGGGAGTTCGAAGCATTGCATGAGAGATCAACTTCCAAAGCAATTGGCTTTTGCAATTTTGGACAAGCTTTGTAGCTAATGTGGCGCAAGCAGCAACAGCTGGGATACCCCACCACCAGACAACGCCCTGGGCTCAGCAACGGTGGCTGTTTGGGCCGGAGATACAGTTTTGCACTTGGCGCAGAGGCAGCCTTTGGGTTGCATGTTAACTTTCAATTTGAGCCACGATCAGTGAATATCAATAGGGAGCGGTTCGAGCCGCTTGCACAGCAACTTTCTTCGGCCAGCCCTGTGGGCCAGCCAATCTAAGACAGACGCCGCCAAGTGAATGTCTAATTGCAGCACTCATGCCCAGAGACTCCTTTTAGCCAGCTATTAGCCATGTCTAGACAGACTGCCAACGGTATTCATTGCACTAATCAAAACCTCTCTTCCTCTCTCTGTCTCCCTCTTTCTCTCTCTCTCTCTCTCCCTTTCTCTCTCAGGCTATTACGCTGGCCAAAACGTGCGAGGCAACCACTGAGATGCGCGAATGCCGCTCACCCAAGGATTGGTCCCTGCTGGCGCTGCAAAACACACGCACTGGCAAATCGCACTATCTTGTCATATGCCGCTGCCCCGATCACTTCAAAATGGGTGAGTAACAACAGCGAGCAGACGCTGACTAGAGACTTGTCTAGTACAAGCAATTAAGCGTTTAGTCTACAGCGAACACGATTGCCTAGAGCCAAGGCTTAGCCAGGCTCAAAGCTAAGGCTTACAAAAGAGCAAGCTTAGGTCGAGTTCTAACTAAGGAATTCCTTTCTAAGGACTACATCCCTAGTCAACTAAGGATTTCCTTCATAAAGACTTCATCCTTAGCTGAGGATTTCCTTGCTCAGGACTACATCCTTTAGCTTAGTCTAAGCTTCCTTTAACTCCTTCCCAAGCTTTGATAACAAACTCCCTATCTCCACACTCCACAGAGGGACCCATGGCTCATGATCAGCCCACCTATGCGAGCGTGCCCGGAATCCGTGTCTTTGGCATGATGTGCGTGAAGCCGGGCTACTCCGTGCGCAAGCCCAGCGCACAGCCGCCCAAACGCTATCAGCTGCAGAAGCCCTTCTATCGTCCAGGCACAGGCGGCGGCGGCGGCGGCGTCAGCAACAGTGGGGTACAAAAGGACAGCTATGGCAGGCCCATCTATGGTGGTCTATCCGGCGGACAGGTGGGCAGCTCGGCCATCAGCGCCAACTACCAGCCACAGGATCAAAGCTTCCAGAATGGCGGCAGCAGCTCGTATCAGTATCTGAATCGACCCGAGAGCACACAGCACACGCACAGCAGCTCGCCCAACTTCCGGCCCGATCAATTCTCGCTCAACGGTTTCCCGGGCAGCAATTACGGACGCAACAATGAGCGACGTGGCGAGGCGCCGCCCATCGAGGCAGCGGCCGAGGAACGCGACCAAATGCCGAGCGGCAGCAGCAGCACGCAGTCGAGCGACGAGGCGGAGGCACGGACCACGCTCCAAGCGGAGCAGAGCGAAGCAACTACGGCGGAATTGACGACACAGGCGGAGCCGACGAGCCGTGCCAAGCGATCGCTCGATACACTGGATGACTTCGAGCCCGAGTTTCCCTGGGATCGCGTGCTCGAGTTCCAACAGACCATCGTCTGGGACTAGAGGCAATATCTAAGCTGAAGCTTAAGTAGTAAAACAATTTCAAAATGGAGCTTTTTCCGGAATACTCTGCAACCTACTGTGACTGAAGCTAAACGAGGATCGCGATCAACTTGATTGTTCCCAGAGATAGATAGAGCGAGATAGAGCGAGCGAGAGAGATGGGTTCAACGACTACGTGACAGAGAGGCGGTTTTACGTAACGTAACACGTAACGTAACGTAACGTAACGTATTTACAATTAGATGTTAAGCACTTAACTTTAAGCATTTGAAATGGCATTTTTTCGATCTTAAGCTGATCGCCTAGCAAACCTTCCTTAATTTATAACAAATACTCGTATTCTGTATTTATTTAAATGAGAGACACAAAAACAATTACGAATTAATTAAACAATTACGCGCCCACGCCCACGCCCGAACTAATTGTTTAATTAATTTGTTTTGCATATCGAAAAACCCAAAATATGGCATCAATTCCATTTTTTAAATAACTTATTTAACATATTTAAACATATATATACATATCTTAATGAAATCATTTAAATCGTAAAGAAACGAAAAAGAGAAAAATACATTTAGTTGCCTATTTATGTTAGATCTAAGCTGCATTTACTAGTAGTTAAATTAAAAGACGACAATTAAAATTATCTATGTAAACGATTTTGAATGAATTTGCATATGTAATAAATTATTTATACATTTTAGTTAAAAAAATAAAAGAAAACGCATTTAATTGAGGGACGGGAGCTAAGCAAAGTCAAAGCAAGGGCATAACAGCATATGGCAGTGTTATTAACAGTTGCCATGCTTGATAACAGAGCAAGCGAAGTCTACTTTAACATAGCTACTCAGTAAATATGTTAAGTACAACAGAGCACTGTTATAGGCTAAAGCTGCTAAACAGCAACAGAGCACTGTTATCAGCAGCTGCTAAAACAGCATAGCTTAACAGCTTGCAGTTCATTTAACATTTCAATGTTAAACAGCCGCGCATGTTAATGCAAAGCTGCTGCTAGCAGACAAACGCACAAAAAATCTCCATAAATTTCAAATAATATATAAGAATCGCTAGACTCACCCAACATTTCAGCATTGACGACAATATTACAGCTGTACATTGGCGTCACCAGACGCTGTGGTTGATTCTGAAAGGCCTGGCGACAAACCTCCTTGGCAGCTGTTAACACTTGACCTGTTGACAGTTAACAGAGGCATGTTAAACAAAGCTCATGTAAATGCACAGTAACAGAGACTCACCCGAGAAGGGCCCAAAGCCGCGCGCATTCAGATCCTCTCCCGCTGCCTGCACGGACCACTCGAGCACCGCAAAGCAAACGCCTTGCATGGGCTCCTCGCACAGCGGACCCGCGCCCGTCGTCAACTGGAAGCCGTTCACCAAGGAGCTATTGAAATCTCGCCGTGAATCGGTGAGGTCTGCATCGCTCTTGGACTGTGTGTTCCAGAAGTCGGGCTGCTCGTAGTCGCTGAGATTAAGCAGAATATTCGAGCCGCAATTGCGCGGGCCCAGCGACCAGATGCGCTGCACCAGCTCCGCCGGCGACAACGAGCTGAGGCCGTGCAGCTGCAGCTCCGAGAAGGCGGCGATTAGTTGACTCCTGATGGAGGCCAGGAGGGCTGAGAACTTCTCCGAGAGCAGCGCATTGCGTGGCGTGGCAGCCAGCTCCTGGAAGAGGAAGAGGCATTAGCACTGAGTTGGGATTAGGTTGAGGAACCTTGAACCCACCTTGAAGGCATTGCTGTGCTGCTCCAGCAGCTGGACAGCAGCGGCGGGCAGCGGCACTGCTATGACCCTGAGCGTGCCCAGCTTGTTCAGGGTCTGCTGCGTGGCGATCTTTCTGCTGATGTCCTTGTCGTCCGCCGTCTTCACTATGGCCTCGTTGACCATGTCCACGGTGGCATCGGGCACAATCGTTTCACGGAAGGAAACTATTGGCTTGGAGACATTGACCTTGATCTTGGCATAGCTCTGCTCCAGATCGTGCACGCACTTCTCCACGTGCACCTCGCCCAGGGTGGTGATCACGTGCTCCCCCGTAGGCGCCACAGAGACCTGGACACAGGCATCGGCTTGGTTGAGCAGCTTCAGTCCTTTCACCAGCTTCGGCATGTCCTGCGGCTGCACTGGCTCAATGGCCACCCGCAGTATGGGCGTGGCCATGATGCTCAGCTCGCTGAACGAGGTGCAGTCCAGGGTGCTGCTGAGAGTGGCCGTCTTGACTATGTGCGCCTCCAGGCCACCGATGCCCACTATGTTGCCCGCCGGCACCTCCTCGAGCAGCTGCAGCTCGCCGCCCATGAACATGTAGAGATCTCCGACTGTCACCTGCGTGGCATAGGGCGCCTGGTCGGGATCACGATGTGCTGCCTGCCTTGGGTCATGCTTGGGCGTTAGGTTGTAGAGCTGCATGCCACGCCTCAAGGTGCCGCTGAAGACCCGCGCGAAGGCCACAAACTCAAAGGCCTTGCGCTCCGGCTCCTCCTCTTCCACATCCTCTGCAGCAGCTGGCTGCGTGTTCAGCTGCTCCACGCCCGCCGTGAGCTGCTCCAGCTGTGTCTGTTCGCTCAACTGCTTGCGCTCCTCGATGCGCCGACGCACCTCATCCCGGCGCTGCTGCAGCTCCTGATCTGTCAGGCGCTTGGGTCGATTCTGCGGCAGCTGCGCCACCGGCACGGGCATCATCTTGGACACAAAGGCAATCACATTCGCGCTCTGCGCATCGCAGCTCCTGAAGCTCTCTTTGAGGGCCAGCGTCTGGGCGGGCAGCGAGCTCAGCTCCACATTGGCCGGGTAGAGCAACCGCTGGGCCCGCTCCTCGCTGATGCAGTGCGGCGCGGGCACATGGCGCACCACCATCTGGAGCACGCTCCGATCTATGGGCAGCCACTGGCCCAGCACCGTTTTGATCTGCAGCTTGGCGTCGGTCAGGCGCAGATCCCGCGCCGCCAGCTTCAGGCCCAGCTTCTCTGCTATCAGCGGGAGCTTCTCCTTGTCCTTGCGCACGGCTATGATCTCGTACAGACTCCAGATGTTCTCCAGCACGAACTGCACGAACATCGGCTTCTTGGCCTTCTCCTGTGCGCCGGCCAGCACGCACTTCCTCTTGCTATTGTAGTAGAAGTCGCCCCAGAGCTTCTCCTCCAGCTCCGCACGTGGCACTTCCAGCCTATCCGCATAGGTGACTGCAAAGTCGGAGACGGCAAAGGCCCAGCCATCGTAGGCGGAGCAGAAGACCACATTGCCCGCCGCCGGCGAGAAATACAACTCGGAGTCATCCACATTCTCCAGCGCCGATTCGTAGTTGTCCTTATCCGTCATGTCCTCCTTGGCCAGCACGTCGGAAGCGAAGATGCTGCCTAGCACAGCGTTCACCTGCTCCAGCACCTGAGTCAGATGGAAGTACGCATCGAGTGGCGTCATTTGCTTCTCCAGGATCAGACGATCCAGCTTATTGAGCAGCAGAACGGGCTTCAGCTGCTCCTCGTAGATCTGCTTAAGGCACGCGCGTGTCTGTGGTCCGACGCCCTCGACCACATCCACCACGACTATGGCGCCATCGCACAGACGCACAGCTGTGGACACCTCGCTGGAGAAGTCAACATGGCCAGGTGAATCGATAAGATTTATCAAATAATCCTTGTTGCTGTTATCCTGATAATACAGGGAGATGCTGCTGCTCTTCATGGTGATGCCACGCTCCTGCTCATCCTGCCGACTGTCCATATAACGCAATTTGCCTACGATTCAAAATTTCACATGAAATTGAAATACAAAGCGAACAGCAACAACAATAACAACAACAAACAAACCGGCCATGCGTTGTGAAATGATGCCATTGCTGGCCACGAGGGAATCCGCCAGCGTAGTCTTGCCATGGTCCACGTGCGCCAATATGCATATGTTGCGCACCTGTTGCTGTTGTTTCTGGAGCAGCACAAGCTCTTGGGTGTCCACCACAGGCATTTTCGCGTCCAAATAAGATTTACCTGTTGCCGAACTACGTTTTTAAAACAACTTCGCTTGCAATATCGATAACAGCGATAGGCGAACGAGTACATTGGCGCGGCTGTAAAAGCTCTAACAGCTGTTTGGCCAATTGGCATCGTGTGGCGCCTCAAAAGTACTCATAATTATATTCAAATTGGATGTTGATGACTAACATAAATTAATTATATACTTAATTGGATAAATTGATTAAATAAGTATGTCTATCCTTTGGCATTTTTATTGTTTGCTATTTGCCAAATTGCTTTCTGTTGTGAAATACTTAATTCATCGCTTTTGTTATCGATATCAAGACTGAGTACTTGTCTGCAGCTGAACAAATGTTATCAGCTGTTCTTGCATTGGCGCCAAGTAGAAAGTTTGAACCATTTACTTTGCCAAAATTTTATTTAAGCATTATATATTTAAAAACTCAATACAAGCGGATTACAAAATGCATTTCGATAGTGTTCGTGTGTAAATTGTCGGCTTAGTTATGTGTATTTAACAGTATTACACGGCTCAGGTAAGCTGGATGATGGGTTCACTTGATGGCGCAATTGGCCAATTTGCTGGTCAGCTGCTCGCCTTCGGTCGTCAGCAGGAAATTGTCCTTCCAGACGGCAACGCCTTCGGCATTGGTCTTGAAGTCAACAGAGAGCTTCTCCCAAATCTTTTTCTTCGGATTCAGCTGCTCGTCGGGCGTACCGCTGTAGCCCTCAAAGGAGAGTCGACTGCCGGGCTTAGCCCCCGCTGGCAGGACAATGGGCTCCACGACTGTGTGATCGGCGCTGTAATAAAAGAGTTTAGAGTGGATCACTGGAGAGGATATTCAGTTTCGCTCACTTGGATGTGCAGAGCACCATGCCCTCGGACAGAATGCCACGCATTTTGGAGGGCTTCAGATTACATAGGACCGCCACCAGTCGCTGATCCAGCTCCTCCACAGTCACAAACTTAACCAGGCCGCTGATGATGGTGCGCGGCTGTGCTTCCGCCAGGTCTATTTTGAGCACATAGAGTGTGTCTGCATCGGGATGACGCGCCACCTCAATGACTTTGCCGACGCGTATGTCCAGACGATGCGGCGCATCTTCATCCCCGCCAGCAGCTGCAGCCGGAGCATTGGCCTTCACCTTGGCAGGCGGCGGATAAGCGGCAGCGGTTAGTTTTCTATAAGATATAAACATGAGAAACTATCTTCTAGACCGATCTCCAGTGATTCACCCACTTGAGCTCTGGCTCCTCAAAGGTCTTGCGTATGGGATCCAGCAAGCGATTGATGTACTTCTCCACGGAGGCCTTCAGATCGCCCGGATGCAGCTTGTTGTCCGCATAGTATTGCTCCAGCTCCGCATACTGATGGAAGGTAATATCGCCGCCGTTGTCCGCGGCGCGATTGATCTCGAATCCCTCCCCCGCCTTGAAGAGCGAGAAGAGCACGTGCTTGACAAAGGAGAGCAGTCCGTTGTCCGCAATGTTGCCCGGCTCGCAGAAAGCCTTCTTCAGCTTCTTCTTGACGTTGGCGGGAGAGTCGAGCAGATCTATCTTCGAGTCCTCCTCGGAGGATGACATCTTGCCACCAGCCAGGCCGGGTACTGTAAAGATCACTTGAATTAGTCAGAGATTCCTCTATGAATGATTCCTCCTCCGCCGGCTCACCCATGGGATTCATAAAGTGTATCCGCTTCTCGTAGCCCAGCTGTGGCAAATACTTTTCGGAGAATGTGAATATCTTGCGCTGATCCACGCCGCCGAACTGTGCGTCCACCTTTAGATACTCCTCGTCCAGGCCCTGCAGACCCGGATACAAGAGGCAAGAGAGCAGCGGGAACTCGACCTGTTTGACGACCTCGGCGCCGGCTTTCTTGGCGTCGTGAATGGTGACCAGAGAGCTTAGCTTGTACACGTCGAGGGTGTACTCCTTGGACAGCTGGTAGTCGCTGCCCTTCACAAACTTCAGCTTGTCCAGCGGCACATCGATGGAGCGCAGCATCGCCTTAATCACCTGCTCGTAGTATTTGGTGCGCAGCTCGAGCAGTGGCCACGGCGCCTTCATGTTGTCCAGGTAGGCGTGCAGGTCGGCGAACAGTATGGTCACCTCACAGCCGGCCTTTAGGAAGTCCGCAATCTTGGACATGGGCACGAAGTAGGCGACATGTGGCTTCCCCGTCGTCGCTGTGCCCCAGTAGATCTTGAGATCGCGCTCCTGCAGTATTTTCGTGAGCTTATCATCGCCGAGCGTCTCCTGCAGATTGCGCGTTATGAGCTGTTTCTTCTCGTCCGCACTTAGTGTGGTTCCAACCATTTTAATTTAATTAATTTATTAGCCTTTTGTTGCACACTTTGCGAAATATCCGCGGAAAAGAAGAAGAGAAATGCATGCGTGGTCACTGCTGGCGATGTGGCAACGCTGTCAGCTGTTTTGAGTGCTCAAAACTCAAATTGGCATAGGTAAACAAACTGTTACACCTATTTCTTGGCAATGCACGATATCTGGCAGCGCTAGCAGCTGTTGATCGTAAATGTAATCAAGCGATTGCTGCAAATTTGTAACAGAAGTAATATAAATACTATTCAGAATTATTGTTGTTTTTTATACTAAAACTCTAGCTAACACTCTTCAGAGGTAGTGAACTCAATTCGTGTTTCGCCCATGCATGTAAATTTTATCTCACGCTACGCTCCCATCTCTAATTTTGCACTAATCCCCACATCTGGCAGCTCGATCAGCTGTTTAGCCGCTTAAAATATAAACAAACGTTTACTGCACTTTTAGTTTTTGCTTCTTTTAAATGAAAATGTTTAGTTTACGCAGTGTAAACATGCTGAGGCACTGCCTCCGCACAACACACAGATTCTCTCACAGCGAGGTGCGCGTGCGCTTCGCGCCAAGTCCCACGGGCTACCTGCATCTGGGCGGCCTGCGCACGGCGCTTTACAATTATTTATTTGCGCGGCATTCCGGGGGAAAATTCCTGCTGCGCATCGAGGATACGGATCAGACGAGGCTGGTGCCGGGCGCCACTGAAAGGCTAATAGAAGATCTGCTATGGGCAGGCATAGAAATAGACGAGGGACCTGGATTTGAAGGCGCACATGGACCTTATATACAGAGCCAACGGCGGGAGCTGTACAGGTGGGAGACCCTTATAGATATATAGATATTATATGATGACTATACTTCTCTACGTAGCCAAGCTGTGGATCGCCTGCTGGCGAATGGCAGCGCGTATCGCTGCTTCTGCACGGAGCGCCGCTTGGATCTGTTACGTAAGGACGCGCTGCGCACCCGCCAGGTGCCGCGCTACGACAACAAGTGCCGCCACCTAACGCCGGAGCAGCTGCAGCAGCACCTGGACAAGGGCACAGCCTATTGCATACGCTTCAAGCTGACGTCGCATGAGGAACCCCTGCAAGATCTCATCTACGGCAGTGTGCAGCACAACGTAAGCGAGACGGAAGGGGATCCGGTGATCATGAAGAGCGATCTCTATCCCACGTACCATTTGGCCAACGTGGTGGATGATCATCTAATGGGCATAACGCACGTGCTGCGCGGCGTCGAATGGCAAATCTCAACGACGAAGCATCTGCTGCTCTACAAGTAAGCTTCGATCCATGGATGACTCGTGTGTCCCTACTGAAGTTTTCCCTTTTCCTCAGGGCCTTCGACTGGCAGCCACCGCGGTTCGGTCATCTGCCGCTGCTGGTCAACGCCGATGGGAGCAAGCTGAGCAAGCGCCAGGGCGACATTGGTATTAAGCAGTTCCGGGATCGCGGCTACTTTCCCACTGCGCTGCTCAACTACATCACCTCAGCGGGCGGCGGCTTCGAGCATAGAGGCCACAGCAGGCCGCAGGTCTACACCATGGACAGCCTGGCCCAGCAGTTCCAGCTGGAGCGCGTCAATGCGCATCCAAGTCGCCTGAACGCCGACCTGCTCAATGACTACAATCAGCTGGAGCTGCAGGCGCAGCTAGCTGATCCCCAGAAGAGATCCAAGCTAGTGGCGCACGTGCAGCAGCTCGTGCGACAGGCCTATCCAGACCAGTGAGTGAGAAACTCCATGAAATGCCATTCCTGATTCAATCCTGCTCATCTCTATAGCGCCCACTTGGACCTCGCTGAGTCCCACATAGAAGCAGTGCTTCGCTGGTCGGCGCAGAGATTGACGCTGCTGCAGGACCTGACCAGCAGCAAGCTGAGTTTCCTTTGGGTTAAGCCCAGTCAGGTTGTGCCCAAGGATTTGAGTCCAGCACAATGGGCGCTGCTGCTGCAGCAGCTGCAAGCCGAGTCCAACTTCCACAAGGATCAGCTGAATGTCCTGCTCAAAGGCCATGCCAAAGCAGCGTCCATCAAATTTCCGGTTCTCATGAAAACACTGCGCGGCGCTTTGAGTGGCCTGCAGGAAGGTCCTGGCGTTGCGGAAATGATGGAGATTCTAGGCAAGGATGTGGTACTGCAGCGACTGCAAGAGAGCCTGCAGCAATAGACAACAACAGCAATAGCCTTTGACTAGTTACTTGTAATTGTTATATTTGAGGATTAAGATTTAATGAGTAATCGTAGCATTTAAACCCAACTGCTTAAGCACCGCTCCGCTTTGGCATTATCCAGACTTCGTAATAGACCACGCCTATATAATGTGTGTATATATATAGTATAGATATATAGATATGGGTAATACTGTTTAGCTGAAGTCGCGATTGGAGAGCACAATGGGTGCGACGAGACTCCAGCCGTAGATGAGCACGCCCAGCCAGCTGGAGATGATCTTGACCCACATGGAGGCCTCGTTGCCGTTGATCAGCTCGATGTCCGAGTTGGGCTTATACCAGTTGGTCAGGGTCATCATGACGTAGAGGGAAGCTGTGAGGGTATATACATCGAGAGATATATTACAGATTCTATATAGAAATATTATTCCTGAACACTTACCACACACGAGCACTGTGTGGAAGGCCGACCAGCTGTAGCTGACGGACTCCGTCTCGTTGTCCGTGGCTGGCTTCTCGCCACCGGAGCCGGTCTCTGTGTCTGATAGAGCTTCTGTTAAAACTATATTAGTTATTGAGGTTGTCGCGGCATATGGTGCACAGTTTCGTAACCAAAAGGCCCAAAATCAACGTTGGTTAGTGGAGTGTTTTATATATATATATATATATATCGAGAGGGAGATATATATTTGTATGTACAGGAAAATAAGTGTTTCAATAAAAATAATCGAAAATAGAGAGAAAAATAATGTGTTAGTCAAAATCGTTAGCCAGCAATAGATGTGGTATTGAGAAATGGTGAATGAAGCTGTAGATCGGGCGCGAGATTAATGATTAACTGAAGGACAGGAGCGACTGTGAAACTGTGCCATGTGCGAGACAGAGAAGGAAACACTTAAACTACGGCCGGAGCCGAAGTTGCGTATGCCCTTGCAGGCGGATAAACAGTGGATATGAGTTGGATAATACAGATATAAGTGATATGACTAAGATTATATATATATGTATGACATATAGGTATAAGTGATCTGGTTTACACTATGGATATATGATATCAGTATGCATGATAAGTCCTGCCCTATATGATAATATAACGATACAGATAATCTGTTATCAACAGACAAGTTAACAAATGATTAGGGCATCTCTTGGATAATACGCAGACAGACAGATCTGAACAATTTCAGTTAGTACACAGTTTATATATACTATATATCAACTGTCATATCCTGCGCAAGGGCACAATAGCTGCTGAGCACGTACCACGTTTCTCGCTGTTGTCATTGTTGATGTTGGAGACCTTCACGGCCGAGCTGAAGCAATTGTAGAGGATGCAGAGCAGCCAAACGACTAAGCCAATGATATTGGTGGTATCGAAGGTGACCTTCGAGTTGTGGTTGGAAGGGGCCACAGTGGTGGTTATGTTGGGCAAATCCTCCATCAGGCCAAACATGCCCGGATTGCAGGCCTTCTCTGTAAGCAGAGGCAAGAAGTTAAACAGCTGAAGAGGGAACTGCTTTAAGCATTGGACAAACCCGGATTGTTGGCCACAGCGGACCAGGTCAAGTAGATGGTGTAGAGGCTAACCAAGGAGCTCTGCAGCAAGCCCGAATGCGGCAAGCGTTCCTGCACGGCCGGCAGCACGGACAAAATGCTGACGACCAAGCAGAGTATGAGGTTGATGGAGATGAAGAACTTGTTGATGCCGCAGCCAGTTGACTACAAGAAATAGAGGAGATATTATAGTATATATAGGGAGAGTATTGGTAGCATAAACATACAGTGGTAAAGTAGATGTAGAGCAGCGTAATGCCTGTCAGCGAAGCAATGTAGCCGAGCAGAGTGACGCCTGCCAATGCGTAGTAATAGCCGCGATTGTTCTCTGCGTTCTCTGTGAATGGAGAGACAGAGATTAGTCAGGGTGTATGGACATGATTCCCACCATTAATCACTCAGAGTGGTCCACTCACCAATCCAGTTCTCGGCCACGCTGTGGGCAAAGTCCACGATGATGACCAGCTGGACGAGTATGAAGGCCAAGCCGCCGATCAGGCCCACCCACATCATGGCCGGGCCGAAGGATCCGTCCGGTATAAAGATGGCCGCAATCGAGGCGCCGAAGCAGATCAGAAATTTCAAGGGCCAAAACTCATTTTGGATGTGGGAGCGCGGATCCCGGGAGCTCTTCACGCCCAGCATAATGACGGCCATCAGAGTGAAGAAGCAAGCGAGCCCGAAGCAGAGACGATAGACGGCCATATAGCCCAGCGCATATTCACAGTCCAATTGCAGAGATCCGCCCGATAGGGCGCCTATAGTCTTGGAGCTGATGGTCGAGGTGGAGTTGACGCAAAAGGGTAGCTTCTTCAGCGTGTCCTGCAGGCCCGGCGAGAGTGCAATGGCGCCCAGAATCGTGCCCACGAGCAGCATGAAGGCGTACATGAAACGGGAAGACGAGGAGTTCTTGCAGGTGGGGCAGGCTGAGCAGCACATGCTGGCGGCCGTGCCCGTGCAGCAGAGCGCACACTGTAAAGAGATGCAAAATAAAGCCCATTAGCCATTTTTAGCCTTTTCACCAACTAAACTGCCAGCACTATGCATCGATTTTTCTATTTTTAGCATATTGCTTATTCACTTTCAGCTTTCGCTATTTCTAGCCGAAAAACCGCAGCAGCTGCCAACACTGACAATCGATTTTGTTGCAGTTGTTTGGCATATGCGCAATTTGTTTTCACAGGCCAAGCACTTATCCTATTTCTTGGTAAATACGCACCTGTGCCGCTGAACAAAGGCCCAATGCAGCACCCATTGTCGAAAGCTCCGATTAGTTAGTGTTAACTGATTTAATTATAAATTTAAGTCGAGAACAGTCGCACTTGACGCGCTTTGTTTGTGAAAACTGTGAACAAGTGTCGGAAAGTGTGTGTGGAGTCTGTGCTGTTAATAACAGCGCTAGCTGAGCTAACAGCAGCAAGTCGATTATTGTGTCGCAGCAACACTGCATAGAAATGTTACCATGGCTGGAAAATATTGAAATGGAAATTTACCGTTCAGTTTTGTTTTGTGAGCGGTTGCGTCTGGTTGGTGCGGTACCTTTTAATTGTGCGCAAATTGTGTGGTGCATTTTTTGAAAAAAAAAAAGAAAAAACTGTCTGTAGTGGTGGTTTGACTCTGCGACTGCGACTGTGACTTCGTCTCTCTCTTTCTGTCTCTCCTGTGGTGTGCTGTGTGCTCGTGCCCCGTATCCGTGAATGTGTATGTGTGTGCGTGCATTTGAACAAGGAAAAGTGTGAAGATTTTTGAAAGAAAGCGCAACTTGAAATTAAAGATTAAATAAAAAGAAAGAAAGAAAGAAAGAAAAATGGCAACCGAAGTAGCCCAAATACCCGCTGAGGAAACGCCTGCAGTTGCCGCCGCCGCAGTAGCAACAACAGAGAACGCTTCTGGCGAGCAGGCGGAAAAACCTGCTGCCGAGCCTGTGGCCGCTGCCGTCGCTGAGAACGCTGCTGCCGCTAACGCCCAAGACAACAACAAAGAGGATGCAAAGGCGTCGCCAGCCGCCGCTGCCGATGGAGCCGCCGCTGCCGATGGAGCCGCCGCTGCCGATGCTAAGAAAGATGGTGGCGATGCTGCCGCCGTCGCTGCCCCAGCCAAATCCGAAGCGCCAGCACAGAAGTTCAATGTGCACAAGACCAACTTCGAGAAGGACATCATCTATCTGTATCAATTTTCACGCACGCCCCTGCTGCCCTCTCTCTCGCCCTACTGCCTAAAAGTGGAGACTTGGCTGCGTCTGGTGGCGCTCAAGTACGAGGTAAGTTGTTCGCTTTCCCATATTCCCATGATTCCAGCATCATTTCTATATATAATATATATATATACATGATATACGTATGCTAACAGATTTTAAATTTTACATGATTTTCCCATTTCCCTGGCGGGTTTTTCATCAACTTCTTTTTTTCACATATGTATTTTTGCGGTAGAGATTTTTTCCACACACACACATACACACAGAGAGAGAGAGAGAGAGAGAGAGAGAGAGAGGAGAGATATGCAGGCACACGCACACTCATACATAAAAACCGCCATGATTGTGTGCTAAGCCTGTGACCTGCCCGCGCACCGCGCCCTATAGGCCAGCATACGCTGAAAAGGGATACATTTAGCATTGCCTTTTCTTTCTATCCCGGCGAGCAGCACACATACAGTCAGACTTCCAATGCGTGCTTGTATTCGTGTGTATGTGTGTGTGTGCTCATATTTGAACCTGTAGCGAGCCAGGCGTTATGTTGTTGCTGCTGCTGCTGCTGGATTTTATTCCTGTCTGTTCATGTGTATGTGTGTGTGTGTGTGCGTCTACATAAAACAGCGTATACATAAAATTTGTGTGTGCGCCGACGCCGCTGCGCTGCGCTGTGCCTGGTCTGGCCCGGCCTGGCCTGGCCTGGCCTCTGCCTAGCTGCCGTTTCATTGTCAACGTCTCTCTCTCTCATAAGTTGTGCTTTATACTCCACTCACACACACACATGCGGAGACACTGCTCACTCCCTCACCCTGCCCTAATGCGAAGTTGTGCTTCAAATTTTGCACTTGGCACTCGAGCTCATTCGCTCGCTCTCACTTTTGCTCTCTCTCTCTGCTTGCTCTCCCATTTTAATGCTCTGGTCTTTGTCTTTGTTGCTTTGCTGACTGCAGCTGCAGCGCCGCTTTGCTTCATTTAGTTTTTTCTTTCGGTTTCTGTCTTTGCCTTGCACACAAATTCCAAGCCCCGTTTTGTGCCCGTTTTGTAATTGCTTTTAATAAAAAAAAAATATTGTGCCCCCCTCCCCCCTTCCACTGCTATTACTGCGCACATAAATGTGCCCACTGTCCAGCGTCCATGCTGTCCGTCTGTCTGCCTGTCTGTTCCACTGTCCATTAACAGCGCTCGCCGCGACGCTCCAAAAGTTTCAAAGCTTTAGGCGCGCGCGCGATGCGTTTTGCATATATTTTCCTTTAAAAAGAAAAAAAAAAACAAAAAATGGGTGCGGCCCTAGCGTCGACGGCGCAATTGTTGACTTTTTTTCATTTTTTAATCTTATTAATTACATGGCTTAATGAGTGAGCGGGCGCTGCATGCATGTGTGTGTGTGTGTGTGAGCTGTAAGAATGTTAATTGATGCTCAAGTGAGATGAAATTCCCTTAACATAAGCTGTTAATGCGCCAGCAGCTTTTGCCATATGCTGCTGCCGCTACTGCTGCCGGGGCTCGGCTCATTGAATTGATTTATCGCCAGAGAGGAGGAAAGCAGCTGCCGTCGCATAGGCAATTATGATTGACAGTGCGTCATACATACATGTGTGTATGGGTGCATGCGTGTATGTGTGTTTGTGTGCGTGCGTGCAATGTGTACGCAGTCGCAGCTCACTTTCCATTTTGTTCCGCTTTGTGATAAGCGCTTAAGTGTAGAGTTCAACAAACTGAAATGGAATGAAACTTGGACCTTTGACATTTTCGGTTGAAAAAGGGCCGCAGAGCACACAGGCAGACCCACACCCCCCATCCACTATTGTTGTTGCTGTTGTTGTAAACGCATTGCTGCATTTTTGTATACATTCAAGAGGCGCAGGCCTTGCCCAAAAATAAACAAATGCAGCAGCAGCAGCAGCAGCAGGAGACGCGTGATAAACCAAACGCATATTTTTTCACACCACAAGCGTGTCGAAATCATTAACAACGAAAGCTAAAACAACAACAACAACAACAGCAAGACGAAGTAGGCGCGGCTGGCCGCCCGCATAGCAGCGCGCATTCCATTGGCATTCCAATGTGACCGCCATTTATGCATGTATATTGTGCAATTAATTCACTTTTTCACTATATATGCATTACAAATAAAAGTCAGCCAGCCGGCGTGCATAAATTTCCATTTTCAATTCAATTGCGCCGCAAAGAGCCGCAACGCAACACATCCGTTTTTTTTCTTTCTTTCTATTTTCAATTCAAATGTTCGCGCGCTCGCTTGCCATATTGCCAGCACAAAGTGTTGACGCATCGGCACGGTCTGGCAACTCTGCGTGCACAAACTGTACGTGCGACTGTGTGTGTGTGTGTGTGTGTGTGTGTGTGTGTGTGTGTGTGTGCGGGGAAGTGAAGTTTTGCATTTGCTGCTGTCGTTGTTGTTGTATTTCTTTTATACAGCGACAAATGCAGTCAAACGTTACTCGCTGTTGTTATTGTTGTTCTTGTTTTATATTTTAATTAATAGCCGCATATTTGCGTTAAAACAAAGAGCGCGCATACATATGCAATAACTGCAACGGGCTGCGGCGGCGACAGTCACTGCCTTTTGTTGTTGCTCACTCGCTTGCACTCGCACGCTCTCTCACTCTCTCTCTCTCTCTCTCTCTCTGGCTGTTAAAACTTCGCTCTTTGTGTGCTTTAAGCAGGGTGTGGATTTCCAACTTACTCACTCACACACACACACACACACACACATACAGGCACACGCACACACTGCATAATTGCATGGCGTGTTGGTCGCCTGTTGTTGTTGCTGCTGCTGCTCTGTTCTTGTTCTTGTTCACTTTTGTCGTGTTTCTTTAGCATGCATCCAATTGCTGTTACTGTTGTTGTTGCTGTTGTTGTTGTTGGCAGTGCAAAAACTCTACACTGCGCCAAAATTGAGCTCTGTCGCCGCTTAATTGGCATAATGATTTAATAAAAAATAAACATTTGCATTGTGTGGCGACAATGCGTCGCCGGCAACAACAGTTATACTGTTGGCAGGTTGTGGTGGGGTGGGGTGGGGTGGAGGGCAGCTGCTTCCATAGCCTTTTTGTGGATCATTGGAATTACTTGGACTCCACCCTTTTCAGCCTGGGCAGCAGCGACGATGCTGCTGCTGCTGCTGCTGGAAAGTATAATCTCTTTTTGCGTGCGCTCTCTCTCTCTCTCTCTCTTACTGTATGTATGTGTGTGTGTGTGCAACCACACCCTGGCCCTCCGCGCCAAAGCATGAAATATGCTACGCCCCGTTATGAATTGTTCGCTTTTGTTGTGGACAATTTCTAATTAGAAATTATATGCACACATACACAGCATACAGTGCCGGACATAACTGTCACTTTTTGTGTAACGGTTAACGGCGCATGCATATATTGTACGTGTACATGCTGGAAGGCGGCAGCAGCGACGCCAGCGTCGGCGGCCGCACTGGAATATGCCAAATTCAAAAAGCGGCAATTGGAAATTTTCCAACTCCGTGTGCGTTCGTCTGTGTGTAATTTGACAGTGTGTGTGTGTGTGTGTGAGTGTGCGTGTGAGTGCGCGCACAGTGGGGGTAGTTGGGTGTTGGTTCAATTTTCGGTACAGCTTTTTCTAGTGGTTGTTTCGGCAGGCAGAGCAGCAGCAGCAGCAGCATCTCTCGCTTTGGCATACATACATAAGTGTATGTATGTCATGAGCGCCATCTAGCGGCCGGAACGCTGAAACAAGGCTGTGCCGGGTCGCGTGGGAGCAAGAGATTGAACTACATTACAAGCACATTAGTCATGCTCCACACACACACACATATATATATATATATATATATATATACTTAAGTATATATATACTTGATGAATCGGCATGCGAGATATGCAGAGACTTATTTTGAATGAAAAACATATATGTATATCAATCAGCAACAACAGGCAGGGCTTACTCATAGTGCAATTTATTTCCGTATATAAATATATCGTTTTGCTTTATTTTTACTTCCCAGAATGTCGACCATAAGATGCGCTTCCGTTCCAAGAAGGGTCAGTTGCCTTTCATTGAGTTGAATGGCGAGGAAATTGCTGATTCGGCCATCATTATCAAGGAGCTGTCGGCTAAATACGATAAGAACTTGGATGCCGGCCTGACTGCCGAGCAGCGTAACGTATCGTATGCCACAATTGCCATGTTGGAGAACCACTTGATCTGGATCATCTTCTACTGGCGCGCCAAGTATCCCGACAACGTCCTCAAGGGCTACAAAGTGAACTTGCAGCACGCGCTCGGCCTGCGCTTGCCCAACTCGATTTTGAACTTCTTCTTCAAGATCACGTTCGGTCGCAAGGTAATTTTGCCCTACAGAAACTTAGGCTAGAAACTGGCAAATCCTCAATATAGAAATTGTAGTTTGTAGCTTGCAACCAAAATTAGTTCAAAAATTAATAGAAACTTCAAATCAAATTAGAAAATTACAAAATTTTGCGCAAAAAACTTGTTAATTTCCTAAAATATTCCTTTGAATTTGAGGCGCACTTAGATTGCATCGAACAACAGTTTTGTGTTCACATAACTTTTGGCATAATGTTTATTTGGGAATTCGAGTCGGGTTTTCCGGCTGGTTCTGGCATTTTCTGCGTCCTCCCTCACACCCTCTCTCTGCCACGCTAGTGTAAATAAACAGAAGTCGGGAATCGCTCGACGTATTATGTTGCACCTCCAACTAACAAAACCCAAAACACATTGAGCCCAGAGCCAGACTCAGATAGGCGGAATTAGAAGCCACGATCGCTACAAATATTTTGTTTATAATAGTATATATATATATATACATATATATGTATAGATCTCTTTCAATATCATGAACAATATCATGCGCTCCTTTTTTGTTTATGTTCAGCGTAGCCTCTCATATAACCCAATTAAACAAAAATATACAAATGCCACGATTGACAATAACAAAAAGAAATACTTCACTTGTCGTCTATAGTTCTGTTCGGCTGGCCGAATGTCTAATACCCTTGCAGCTGTTGTATATATATTTATAGTAATTTTTGTAGTTGATATATTTGTTATTAAATCAAGGAATTTCTGGGAAAGACTATAGTATAGAGTACAGAGCTCGTAGCATGTTGATAAAGCAATTCCAAGAAGTTATATGATATAGTATATATTTGCTTATCAGCTATATTAGTCAGTAGCCAGCTATATAGTATAGTATTTCAATCTCAGGAAAGCTGTATATGTATATGCTCGAGTTTTTATGGTTTATGTATATTATATATAAATTGCTATAATACAGATCAATTAAAAAGCTATATATATATGTATCAATAGGAAATATATGTATATATTTTAATAATTGATTCATAATATTGTACCAATTTATATATAAGCTCTATATATAGTGAGTAAATGAAATATATAAGTGAATATAGTACAGAGTTACATGAACTAATATGATGAGTAATCATAGTAATCATAGGATTTTTAGAGGAACTATATAACACTCTGATAACATGTTATAGTTACTCTAGCAACTTGAACTCTTTCTTGCTATATATTCATAATTCTCAGAACTCTTTTGATACAATATAATAATATGCATATTATAATAGATTATATAGGCTGTATAGATGGATAAACAGATCCTAAGTTAAAATGGATAGGCAGACAAAGGCAGAAAATAAGTCCAAAATCCAAAATTTATCGTAAAGAAGTAAACACTTTGAGGTATAGGTATATTATATAGATGTATGCACAATAGATTCCTAGATATATGATGTAGTTCATATGGATAGACAGAGAGATTAACTCAAGAACTATATACTCTATAGTTGAATAGATGCTGCAATCGTACCATATCATAATGAAATACAATTAAATCAGATCTTCAACTTAGTTATTATCGAAATTCCATTTCATTCATTATCACTAACTCTTGCATGGTGTTTTTTCTCTTTTTTTCGTTTCTTTTATTATATATTTTGATATGTTGATTTGTTCGATGGTTGGTTTACCCTCTACTACTACCACTACTACTACTACTACTACTACTACCACTACCGCTAACATCTCTATGTGTGTGTGTGCGTTATACATATATACCAACCTAAATGTATATGTATAACATATATGTGTAACTACCCTTAACAAAAAACCTCCCGTTGTTGTGCATCCAATTTGCATTTTGCATTTATATCTAAACACACAAAAACAAAAAACAAAACTATGAATCGAATACCGAATATTCAACACAACAAGTGGTTCCAGGGCACGAAAAAGCTAAAGGCACATGGCATTGGTGTCCATAGCGCCGAGGAGATCGAAGAGTTCGGCAAGAACGATCTTAAAGTGCTCAGCGAGATGCTCGACTGCAAGCCCTTCTTCTTCGGCGATGAGCCAACCACATTGGATGTGGTTGCCTTCGCTGTGCTGTCGCAGTTGCATTATCTATCCAAGGATATTACGTATCCGTTGCGCGACTATATGACCGAGAAGTGTCCCAATTTGATTGGACATGTTTCGCGCATGAAGGACAAGTGCTTCCCCGACTGGGATGAGATTTGTACAAAGCTGGATCTCAATGCGCACATTCCCAAGCCAGAGTGAGTAGAACACATGAATATATATCTATAGAACTGATAAATCTAATCTGTGTTTCCAATTCTCCCTTTAGGCCCGAGACCAAGGAGGGCAAGGAAGGCGGCGAGCAGGAGAAATCGAATGAGCAGGAAGGCACCGAGGGCGATAAGATCGAGAAGGAGTTGGAGAAGGACAAGGTAAAGTCCAAATAAATTTTTATTATATATACAAAACTAATGTATGCCTCATCACTCTCTTTCTCTCTAGTCGAACGAGAAGGAATCGACCGAGGAGAACAAAGAGAAGGAGGAAACAAAGTAAACATCCACATATATATCTCTCCATATATATATATAAATATACATGATGATTAAGCGAAAGGACGGAAGGCAAACAAAACAAAACAAAACACACCCCCACATATATACATAGTACGATACTATTACTATATCTATATAGTATATATATATATATATTTATATATATATGTGTATGGTAAACGCGCTGATTAGCGCACTGCGCTCATATATAAACATTCAAAAAAACAAAAAGAAAATCATTTAAAGCATAGGACAACTGTAAAGCAAAACAGGCAGAAAAAAAAACAAGTTAAGAAAAAAGATCCACTCTAAAAAAACTAAAAAAAGAAAGAAAAAACGTATATACAATAACGTAACTTAAACGTAAAAAAAACTTTGGACATCTTTTTTTATATATATACAAAGTAAAAAGAAGAAGAAAAAATCACAAAAAAAAAAGAGAGAAAGAAAAGTAAAGCGGTAAAAACATTTAGTATAAAATTATAAAAGTTTATACGTATAAGATGATAATGAAAAACAAATTAGTTAAAGAAACTCGAATGAAAAGTAAATCAAAGTGAAGTGAAGGAAGAGGGAAGAGAGTAGAGTAGAGGATAGAGGAGAGAGTTTTGGGTGAGAGGAGGTGTAGAACCGCATAAAATACGCATTAACCATTAGTTTTCATTCAAGCGATCTATATAATACACCCCATATAAACTACACACACTCGCCTCGACACTCGCACACTCACACACCTACACCTACACCCACACCCACACACACAGTCAGACATAATGCATAATGCAGCAACAATTGCAACTCGATGGTATTGTTTACTCTTCCAAAATTTATTAAGCTTAAAGTATGAAATGAAAGGAATATATGGCGGCGGATATATATATATATATATATATATATATATATATATATATATAATATATATATATATGATATAATATGATATGACATGATATATGTAGTATGGTGTTGCTTAGGATTGTGACCAGGTGACGACAGGAGAATGAGGGACCGCTGCTGATAATTAAGTTTATTTTTTATATAAATATGATTGCAAATAGTAATTTTTTATTCATGTGTGCAAATAATTAAATAAAACAAAAATATTGAAAATTTATTACTTATAATTATATATATACATATATATATATACATACATTATATACGCCCCCCGCCCCTATCATAAAGATGTGTATAAAATAACAAAAAGCTAAAAAATAACAAAAAAAAAAAAAGAAAACATAAAAATTGTATGTTAAACTCTTTGTTTAATTATTGTTTCTTATGATTTTCCGGAGGGGGCCGCACGTGAGCCCCGCCCTTAGACCTTGCTTTATATGTTTTCTAAAACGAATTCGAACCAAAAATCAAAGAAAAGAAATACTCGGAAAAAAACGAATAAACTAAATCAAATTTGTAGTCAAAAATTATTTTTTTGTTGTCTAAATTTTCGATTTTGTATGTCGCGTCCCAACCTTTTTTATATATACATATGTTTTATACAATAAATATTTAATTTTAATTACGCAAATATATATATATATATATATATATATATATATATATATATATATATGTATACAAAATATATATAAACATAATTTCTATTGTAATTAACGCTGCAAAAACAAAAACAAAAACAAAACGAAACTCATAAAACATAGTAGCAAAATCTTGTGAAACAAATCATATAAACGAAAAACTGAACACGAAAAACTCATGTCAACATTTTCAACGCTAGATGGCGCCAGTCGATGAGAAGTTCTTTTGTTTCTTATTCTTTCGTTTGCCGTCCCATCCAAAATGCACTCAGTTCTACGTTCTACCCAACTACACCCGCCTACGCCGCGAGCTAAGATACAAAATAAAAATAAAGAAAAAAATAAACAAACAAAAAAATGAGTGAAAACAAACGAGCGGAAAACGTGGCATAGAAGAAATCAACAAAACAAAGAGAATGAAAGAGAAAAGAAACAAATTTTTAATAGGGTAACAAACGGAAAACTAAAAGAAAAACCAACCGAAAAGAAAACGCAATGAGGCGTAAAGAAGAAATGAAAATAAAATGTAAAACATGAGAACAAATTGTGAGATGAAAGAGAGATAGATCGAATGAGCAGCAGAAGAACGGCTCCAGAGTGGAAGAAGAGCAGGAGGAGGCGGAGGAGGATGGACGAAGTGGAAGTGGAAGAACAGGGCATCTCCGATAAAACGATACGATTTGTAGACTATGCAAGTATTTTTATGTATTAAAGGTTATGTTGTAAGTTTTTATCACAATATTTGTATTGTAGCTGCTCAGTGTTTTATATGATTATATAAAATGAATATATAAAAAACAAAAAACAAAAGAAAAAACCCGAAAAAAAAAAACAAATTACAACCAACAACCGGACAGACAACAACAAAAATTATTGTATTACATACATCTTATATATAATAAATATGCTTCTTAATAAAAACAAAAAAAAAAAACAAAAGTGAAATAAATAAAATTAATTTATGACGGCGGATTTTAGGAAGACACGCAGAACTAAGCCGGGGTGGCTTACAAAAAAATAAAATACATGGAAAACACAAGTAAGAGCCTTGCCAGTGGCTGTAACTGACTGCACGATGCACGCTCAGCAAAGTTCGCTAATTTCAGCATAGTTCTAGCTGTGGTGCATGATTGTAGGATCAGTCAGGAGAAGACAGGACAGAGAGCTGGAAGACAGGAGAAGAGAGCTTGAAGATAATGATTTATATGATTATATATAGATGATAAATAACTAGATCTAATATCGTACTCGACTATCAACACCTGTATATAGATGACATATATACATATAAGGGAAGTCGCTTCATTAATTTAAGATAAAGGTGTTCCCCAGTACACGTAGCTATATACCCTTCAGCTGATATAGATCTGTCTTTAGTATTTCCGTCGAACCATAAACCTGCCACGCCTCTATTTTGGATACTCCCCTGGAAATATCTGAAGTCGTATCACAGGAGCTTATGCAATATCTGACTGCAAGTCACAAGACGTGCATGGCTCCAAAGCCAAATAAGCCCACTTCAGTCAGTTGGACGAGCATTAAAAAAAGTGAACTGAAGAAATTAATTATGATACTCGAGTTATCTTTGACGTATACCTTCTGATAACCTGCGAAAAGTTGCTGCAGGTTTTCTAATGCTTAGAATAATTAAATTATCTCTACTTTCGATAGCAGGCCACGCCGGGGGCGACAGCTCAAGTTCAGGTGCCAAAACAGACTTTTTATAGAGCTGTACTATAAGTGTCGACATAAACCATACAGACACACTTACTGCTAGTAGTCGTATATATAACGGTAAACAGTATATTCATTATTTGTTTGTGTTCTGCAAAAAACCCCAGAAATAAACTCGGATCGAGCCTAGATATGAGAATCATAAAATACTTTTTGTTTTATCACGCCCATGACCATTGTCCAAATTGACGTCCAGATTAGTCACAACTTAGATTCGTCACTCGATTGGCCTATAAACTAGATCAAAAGGGGGGGATATAGTAAGTGTGTGTGGGGTAGACGAATACTGGATGCTCTAATGGAGGGCAGATATAGAGTAGAGGAGTTTAGTATACTATATACTTGACAGATCTGTTGAGAGTAGATATATATGTACTATGAATAGTGAAATATATATATATATACCAGGCGTTACTAGCATATTAAATAGTCTAGGGAAGTAAGCCAGACTCTCTAGGTGGATGTCCCAAAAGTCACGCAAGAAGTAATTTATATAGAAAACAAATCTTTATAATTGAAAATTGTAAGTTTTTGGCTGATTTATATAGTATACGTTGTTCCTCTGTATAACGCCTAATTTTTAATAGTTCTGAATACTTTTCTGCACAAATGGCGCAAAATTCAAATCTTGCGTGATTTTTGGGACACCTTATCATATGGACTGCTAATCTCATTAGCCTCTCATTGTTATATAGACTCGTGCAGGCAGTAAAAGTTTTCTACTGCACCACTGGCTTAACTTTTATAATATGTATATCCATTTATATATTTATTTATTTCTATAACTAGACATTTGCCTGCAACAGCTTGTGACCCAGAAATGCCAATCAAATTGACATTCAATTCGCATCTGACCCCATCATAGGCACAGGCGGGCGATAATCGATATTTGACCTAGGCCAATATAGAAATGACTGACTATCGCAACAAATTCCAAAGACAACCCCCCCACCCCCTCACCCCCTCGTCGATAATCGACGACTAATTTGATGGCTGGCTAAATGCCTGAGGGGCGGCGTCTAGTTGCCTTAGTCTAATCAATGCAAACACGTTGCAAGAATTACCATTGGCTGGCACACCCACACTCCCTCAACAGCACCAGCACCACCAGCCCCACCCCCACTTCGGTTGTCAACGGGCGTTGGATTGTGACATTTGGCAATTTATTGAAGACGATTTCCAATCAGAGCAAATCATGCGAACCGATTCTAATATGGCAAGCGGAATTTTTATGGCTGCGTGCCGGGCGCATAAAAAACTAAAAGGTAAGTGTGATATCGGCCAGATCCGTCAAAGGCTACACCACCCCCGCCCCCGCCGCCGCTCCCTGTCTAGAACTCCACTTCCTTTTCAGCTCTGACTTAAATATGGAAGAAAAAACCTAACGTAACCAACTCTGACGAACGCTTTGTCCTTTGTGGTGAGCAGCATAGCGTGCACAGTGCATGTCCCATGGTAACTAATACACTGAGCAAAAATTATGGATAATTAGTGTAAGGTATACGGACTGACAGAGTGAAATGAAGCCAGCAAGTAGCTGCAACTATGGTCTATAAATATTTATGAAAATACTTAGACGGAAATACCCAATAAATTTTCTGAATTTTATTTTTAAAATAGGTTAAAAAATAAAATGAAATTTTAAATATTTAAAATAATACAAATATTGAATATTTTACATATTAAAAAAATATATTTTATGCTAATATTTATAATTAATTTAATAAAAATGTAAAAAAAAAATTAATAAAAAAAAAGAATATTAAAAAAATATATAAAAAAATTTGAAATAAAATAATATATTTTTTTATTAAGTTTTCAATGTCACAATTTTTTTTATTTGTTTATTTTTATTTATTTATTTTCATTTAAAATATAAAAATAATTATTTAATTTTCCTAATATTATTATTATTATCAATTAACTTTTCTGCTTGGAAAATATGTTTCAAAAACTGGTAACACGACGTTCAGCATATCTCACGAAGTCATGCTAAATTTCTCCGAGTGTGGGGCAGCGCGGGGAGGGAAAGTACAGCGAGATAGATAAGTATTGCATGGAGCTGGCAGTCGTTGTCGATTCGCTCACAGCATTGAATTGGTGTTAAGCACGAACCGAGCGAATTGGCAATATGGAAATGGAAAAGGAAATGGAAAATGGTAAATGGAAATCAGGCAGAGTTGTCCCCAGGCCGAGCGGGGGCCACTGGAGCATGCAGCATGGCGCTTGCCGCAGCAGTTGCTGCCATTCGCTGCAAGCGTGCGGAACATGTCGAATCAATTGTTTTTTCTCAGCCTCGCGGATATATTCTCGATATATCCGGCCATCTTCAAGGAGCGCAGCAAGCAGCTGCGCAGGACCAAGCAAATTTATCTGCCCAGCGATGAGGAGTGGCAGGACAAGATGTACTTCATGCTGCTCGAGATCCAGCGCCAGGTGAACGAATCCTGCGACGCCAACATCTCGCTCAAGGACATCGACAAGCGCGACAAGCCCGCCTTCGATCCGGACCGCATCACTAAGATCGTCTCGCCCGTCGTCAGTCCGAACGGCCGTCGCAGTCGCGTGCTCAAGTACTGCCATGCGACCACAGTGAAGATTCGCCTGAAGTCCAGCGCGCGCTGGAACCTGAAGACCATTGCGAATGCAGCGAAGCTGCTCCGGAAGCCCGCGCTGCCCGTTGTCTTCGAGAATGAGCACGAGATGCGCCTGGCTTACTCCCTGATCTACGATGTGTTTCGCTGTGCGTGCAGATTATAACCTCAAATTTAGCACGGATATAACCTCACTTTTTTTTTTTGAGATTTTAGATAAATCAGTGTTGTGTAACGCCCTGACGGACATCAGCTTCTTCGAGCAGGAGCGCTATAAGAAGGTGAGTGATGGAGCTGAGAGAACTTATGATTGACTGAGTGATTGACTGGTTGATTGACTGACTGACTCCCCCTTCCCTCAGTACATCAACGATGAGCAGCGCATTTGGCTGATGCTCTTCGAGCTCTACGATCGCCACTTCAGGAATCGCAACTCGGAGTACCAAGTCGAGCAGCTGGAGCTCTACAAAGAGGCGGATGTAACAGGTGAGTGGGAATCTCCACTCTTGCCCCTTCCTTCTAGTACCCCCTCCTCTCTCTCTCTCTCTATCTAGAAATTGCTGCTGTGCTCTGGCAGCATCGGGTGCGCCTGGACGCCTCCATTTCGCGCATGCGCATCGGCGTTGGCGCTCTGCGTCTCTCCCAGCTGCTGCCCATTCACCTGCAGAACGAAAAGGTGGCCATAGCAGCGGCCAATCCCGTAGTGACCGGCTGGATCAATCCCTTTCTGCTGCGGTAAGTCTGACAGCAGCCGCTCAGAGTTAACTCTGAAGTTATTTCCCCTTAACCCAGCAACAAGACGGAGGCCAACAAGATACTAAAAGAGATGGGCTTCACGGTCCACGGCCCGGACGACGAGCAGCCACTGCGCGAGCAGCACTGCAAATGGGACAACATCTGCCCGCTGGTCATCTCCATTATACCCAAGAACCGCAGCGAGTTTACCAAGTCCAAGCTGATGACCAACCATTACTTTATCATGCAGGTGACCTGGGGTCTATGGCTAAGCTAAGGATAAAGATTTTCCTAATATTTTTCCCTTTTATCCGTAGGATAAAAACTTTTCCTATGGCCCGGCTATAATGTCCAAGCTGATGGACTACTTTGAGCTATATGGTAAGTGAGCGTATAGGCTGGAGTGATCTGTAGATGAACTATATATGTTCCTATTCCAGGTGATATTCTGCAAACCCATGTGGATTCCCCTCGTGCCACAGCTTACCTGGCTGCGCTCTTTTACTCCGTGAATCGCGTGAATAATTTTTATGTCTACGGAGCGGGCGCAAATCTGAAGGATTATCGTCGCTATATGGAAACTCTAGGCGTAAGTTCTATATATCAATACACCTTCCATATCAGTTCTAATTCAGTTTTCTTCTAGGTCAATAACATACGCCTCTTTGGCGACGCCTTCACCTCCTTTCCCATGGAATCGAATCGCTTTCGCAACGTTGTGGGCGTCTTTGCCACGCCTCCGAACTCTTTCAGCGCCATCTCCGATCCCATCGACTTGATTTGCTCGCGTGGCGGAGATCTGAGCATGTTGGAAGTGCTCACCGAGTCGGAGGTCAGCGATGAGGGCAAAACGCGAGTCGGCTGCATCCTGGAGGAGCAGCTGCTCACCCTGACCATGTCCATGTCGCGTCCCCAAGTGCAGTTCGTGCTCTATCAGACGCACTCGATAGTCGCCACCGAGAATGAGGACATGGTGAAGCACGTGCTCAAGGTGATCAATAAACTGGCTCTGGAGAAACACCGACAGGCCTACAAGGAGATGAAGCGACTGGAAGCACTCGCCGAGGCGGAGGCAGCCAATATACCCGCTGCGGCAATGCCCAAGGAGTCGCCACGCAAAAAGGAGAAACTCAGCGCCGAGGATAAACGCAAATCACAGCCAGAGCTGGCCGCCAAGCCGGGCGAGCCAGCGGCACCGGCTGTGCAGCTGCCGCGCGTGGACAGCATCGATTTGATTGTCACGCCGGACATCGATGAGTTCGTGCAGGACATCGTGCCCGATATCTGCATCAACCAGGACAACTGCATCGAGCAGCAGACGACGGGCAGCTACCTCGCACTCATACGCCGCAAGTCCTTGACCCAATTGAATGAAAAGTATCTCATACGCATGGCCGAGCGGCGCGGACTCTTCGGCAAGCAGGAAAAGGATAAGACCAGGACGCGCGGTGTCAAGCTGCAGGAAGTCAACGAGCCAACGTCACCAGATGCCCACTACGATAGCTGCTCGGCGGGCTCACGCAGCGGCCAACAGCATGCGGTGAGTGATGGGAGAGATAGATATATATATGTATTAGGAATATTTATAATATCGGTATATAATATTCGAAATCTTTGGGGTTTCAGCTAAAGGATTTGAGTCAGTTTCTGCCTTGATTTTTCGTAGAAATTCTCTCTCTCTCGCACTCTCTCTCTCTCTCTTTCTCTCTCTCCTCTCTGAATGGTTCCATATCAGAACTTTAGGTATATAGATAGACTTAAGAAAATATATGATATAGTCTATAAAGAAGGTTCGGCTGGGTTCAGTACTGTTATGCCTAAAGTTTTCATTCATAATCATAAATAGATTAAAATTCCTTCCAGGCGAACTGCCTTTGAGGTGCGGGGACAAACCCATTATTTTCCCATTTTTGGGCTATAAACTTTGAGAGCTGTCATAAATCCACACTTAAGTTTGCTTATCGCAAATGGCAATGCTTTTGCGGTTAATCACGCTTTCGCGTATTTATAGATCATACTAATAGAGTTCAATTAGTAATTGAGTCACTCAAGTCGACTGAGCTCATCTTAATGTAGACAAATCAGAAATCACTTAAAGCTTATGTCAGATAAGATATGTGATATAGATCGCATGGTTGCCATGGCTATTGGGTTTGTATATACATATGCGTATCTATCACGTCTAGACCATATATCTTCCAGACGTTATAAGATAGGGATCGTATTGTCTTTGGAAAGTTTAGTTGTCGTAAATAATTATATTCAGAATTCGTTCGGATATTGATAGCTTACATAGAGATATGCGAGAGCAAGCAAAACCCATTTGATTTATAGCACACATTTTGGGCAGCGAGAGATAAGATATAAGATATGTATCGTATAACTCTTGTTGGCCTTAGTCATGCCCATATAATATATGAAATATGAATCTTAAAGTTTCTCATATACGATATTCGCTAGCCTAGCTATACTTATAGTCGGCACAAGCTAAACATAGTATTTGAGGTTTGTAGGTTTATATACGATATACGATATGTGGCATTGCTTATCATATACCTTGTACGTCTTAAGACTTACGATATACAAGTAACAATATATAGTATATACGATATTCAACATATTTTACATAATATGTATATGGTTTACGATGTTCGATATACGGTATACGATATAAGACTTACGATATACGAATAATTATATGCAATACACAATAATATATCCTATATATAATTTACGATATACGATATTCGATTTACGGTATACGACAGGATATAAAACATATAAATCGTACTTGGAATTCCCCTTCTGCTAATCAAATCAAAAATATTTGAGATAAAAAGTCCCATAAAATTGACTCTAGACTGGGATCAGATATAAAGCTATAAACAGCCAATGGAAACCAATTGAGAGATATAGGAGATAAGATACGACATATGGATATGTGTACGCCAGTATCCTGAGACGACATAAGATATGGATCGTAGAGTTCTCGAAAATAGACAAATCGAAATATTAAATTAAAATTCAAAGAGTTTCAGATCCAGAATATTGATAGCCGGACCTAGTAGAGCCCATTGAGATGTGGGATATGAGTGATAAGATATGTGAATTATGCTATACCTTGAACTGTCCATATAGACCGGATTCATGGGGTGTTAGACTTTACACTTTATTGTAAACAACGACATTTGAGAGGAGGGGGACTTGAGATAGGGGGAGTGGGAGGGGGAGAGTAGATATGGGTCTTTATATATATATATATACACATTTGAGACTTATGATCTAATAATTAACGTGCGCCATCAACAGAATCATCAGCGACATCGCAGCATCCACCTGGTCGGGGAGGGGGCTATTTGGGAGGGGCGGGGGGATCGTAATTAGCATGAGGCATGCAATTGCAATTGCTCCCAGGGCTTAGTCACAGCGACTACATCGACAACAACACCAACAACAACACCAACAACAACAACAATGATGAGATAGAGAGTGGGTTAAGAGATTAGGTCATGCCATTGGCTTAGCTCATTGGCCCATGACTAAATCCAATCTTCGAATCGTTGACTATTTGCGCCAGCTGCTGCCACTGTTGGCCTTCACATTGCCAGTCTTGCCCTGCTGGTAGCCCTTGGCATCCTTGGGCTTGCCGCTGGACCAGCCGCCCATGCTGGGGCTGCTGCTGCCGTTGTAGCTGAAGCTGGACTTGAAGGAGGGATTGCCGTTGCTCTTGAACATGGGACTCGTCTTGCCGGCGCCCACCAGCGGCGCCGACTGATTGTAGTAGCTCTTGTTGCTGCTCTGCTGGTTGTAGCCCTGCGCCGACCCCGCCACACTCTTCTCCGACAGCTGGCGGTTGTAGGAGAACCCGGTGCTGGCCAGCCCCACTGAGGCGATGCCCAGGCCCATGCCCACGCCGGAGCCCACGGTGCTTGCACCTATGCCAACGCCACCTCCGCCAAACGTCTGCTTGTGGCTGGTGCTGAAGGTGGCGCCCAGCTCGCCGCCCAGCGGTCCGCTCTGTGTGTAGAACTGTTGCTGCACCTCCACTATATAGCGATAGGCCTCCTCCATGCTCTTCGGGTTGCGCCGCAGGATCATCGAATGCGTCGGCTCCGGCAGGTGATCGCGGAACACCTGCAGCGTTATGCGCTCGATGTCCTCCAGCGAGTACAGCGTGTCGTTGTGTGTGAGCTTGCGGTTGAGCAGCCGTTGCTTGAGCTTGGCCATCTTCTGGTAGTACAGCTCGATGTTCGAGTCCAGCACAGCGCTGCGGATCTTGTGTATCAGTGAGTAGCTGGACTCGCGCTCCGCGAAGCTGTGCAGCAAGTTCTCCTTCAGCTTGTGCCAGGACTCCGCCTTGACGGCGCCATTCGCATGGCCATTCCCGCTGGCCGCCGGCGCGCTCAGCTGGCGACTGAAGACCGCATCCCGCGCCCGGTCCGTGCACTTGTTCTTGATGTGACCCACCAGCTGCGCCTTGTAGTACTCGTCGAAGGTGTTGATCGAGGGCATCAGCGCCTCGATCTTCTGCAGGAACTGCGGCAATTTGCCCGCATCGCTGCCGTCGAAGTTCTCCACGAGCTTCAACCGACTCAGCACTTGATTGTATTTATTCACGAAATCGGGATCCATGGCACTCGGAGGCGACAACCCATGCACGACTCTATCTATCTTCGTTGTTCGAATCTCGTTTCAAGACTCAGATTTTCGACTCTTACGAAATGCTTAAATTAACATTGATTAACATGAACGGTTAGCTACGCAGATCCACGGGAAAAAGAGAAAGAAATCTCGCCGCAATAACAATGACATCAAATCAAATCAAATCGAATCGAATCGAATCAAATGAACTGAAATCAGAATCAAAAAAAAGGTTTTGCTTTTCCAGCTCCCAACCGAACCGTACGAATGCGAAATTCGAATTGATATGGCAAACGGGAACGGAATAGATCGGTTGCCTAGTTCGCTCGGGCTTTTGGATCGTATCGCCGCGACTCGGCTTGTCATTCGTGCTGAACTCAAATGCTCAAATGCCACTCATTGTGGTGCTGGTGGTGGTGGTGGCTTCGCTTTTGGTATTGGCGCTAAAACTGATGGTGGTGGTGGTGCTGGTGGTGTTGGTTTGGTTGTGGGAGTTGTTTTGTGTACCGACTGGCTGATTCATATATGCACAAATCAAACAACAACAATAGCAATAAACCCAAAGTGTTAGAACAGATAGTGAACGACTAGAGCATGCCCTATAAGCAGATACGATCTACTGGCAATCCCTATCTATCAGTGGAGAACTTGGAGCACAGCATGAAACATCTGGAAATTCTCATTAATTTGCTTAATCTATCCCTTCACTTTAGATTCCCTAATGACAATTTTGCTTAAATTATATAGACCCCTACCAAAACCTATATCTTTTCTTGTCCATCTACAATATTCCAGGCTGTATACCAAATTTGATAGCTCTAGCTCTTATAGTCTTCGAGATATGAGCAATTAGAGCAGAAGAAATTATGACTAGAAAAGTCAGCTTAGCGCAATTGAAAGGATTAACACATTTGACAAACTTAGCTTAGCTTTGCTTTTTGAAAAAAGAGATCTATGGAAATCTGTAGGAAGCTATAAAAAATGCAGCTATTCTCTATGATAAGCCAAACTCTAGAAGCAGCATTTTTAGAGAAATTGTTCAGCTAAAGCTAAATCGAATCTCAACACAAAACTAGCTTAAAATCTTATGCAAGCTTCTACAGTCTCTGGAATCAGCTCATGCACTCAGCCTTGTGGCTTCCACTATAATTAATGTCTTAGATACGGCTCATTCGCTTGTCTATGCCTCTCCCTATCCGTTACATGCCTCCACACGGTGGCAATATACTCTAATTTGAGCGCATGCCCATCTAGGGTATAATAGCGGCGGGCACGACGATCGCACATACATATACATGCATACATATGTATATATTCATATAGGCAAAGCAATGACAGATAGAGATAGTAACAACCCAGCAAACACACAAGCTAAACACACATGGGAGCAGAGGCACGCACATAGATCAACATTAAGCATATTAACGAAAAAGCGCACACAAATCGCTCGGAATCGAAGCGTAGCGTCATAAGCATATATAGTATAGCCATATATATATATATATATATACATGCATATATGTATGTATATTGACAGATTCTTGGTTAAGATATAAAATTGGAAGATTTCTTAATTTATAGCAATTTCCAGATACGCCCGAATGTCTCTATATCTTTTCAAGGATTGCTAAAAGTCACTTTCAAGAGTCGAGAAAGTTTCTAGGTGCGTGTGGAGCGTTCGGGCGGGATACTGCGCGGGTCAATTGAAGTCTATCAGTCAATTTACAATGTGGAATAATAAAATCAGTTAGAAAGTCTTCACATCAAATTCAATTGCTATTTAATTTGCACAGTTCTGTTTTGCTTTGTTTTGTTTTGTTTTTGAAACTCTTCTCAAATCTAAATTAAATAAATCATGATTTTTTGTTGACGCTCGTATGGGTTATTTACATTGATCTATTAACAATATGCTGTTAACTGTGAGCATTCGAATGTGTAAATAACATAATTTCAAGAGCATTTATTGTACTGAAGGCGCAGTCATTTAACAGTTAAAGACTTTGTTCTCCCAGCATACAGACAGAGAGAGAGAGAGAGAGAGACGGAGATACAGATATATGTGCAACGGTTTTTTCTGAAAGGAAATAACAATGGAGAGGTTTACTCATAATTACTGTTATAATACGTAAGAAACATCGGAAAGTTTTCGAGTGAAGCTTTCAAGACTATTTCAGTTACAATATTTAACCAGAGCTAGCAATGACCTTGCTCCAACTTTTCTGGCAGCATATGGCTGTTGGTTTCTTAAGCGATTCTTTCAGCTTTAAGTTTTTTACATTTTATGTTAAGTTTCTAGCCAGCAATGTTTTTAGATCTAACATATGTTAAATACATTAGGTATGCTAGCATTTATTTCTAGGAAATTATTTCTCCCTCTCTGTGTATATATATATTATACACACATATATCTCTCTCTACTTCTGTCCCTCGTTTACCTGTCTCTATCTCTCCATCTCAATTTTTGCCTATCCATCTTGCTCTCTCCTTCTCGGTGTTTATCCATCTCTCTTTCCAGCTCATTGTGTTTCTATCTATCTTGTTTCCTCTCTCTCTCTCTCTCTCTCTCTCTCTCTCTCCCTCTCTACGGCACACTGACTTTCTCTTTTTCTCTACGGCACTCTTTTTCTCTCTGATACTCTCGATCTCTCTATGTCTCTTACTCTCTGATACACTCCTCTCTCTCTCTCTCTCTCTTTATGATACACTCTTTCTCTCTCATTCACTCTCTCTCTCTTTCTCATACACACACACTCTCTCTCTCTCTCTCTCATACACTCTCTCTCTCTCTCTCTCATACACTCTCTCTCTCTCTCTCTCTCTCTCTCTCTCTCTCTCTCTCTCTGATACACACAGTTTCTCTCTCTTTCTCTCTCTCTATCTAACACTCTCTCTATGATACACTCGCGCTCTCTCTCATTGTCCGCCTCTTATGCCCTTTAGAAGCTTCTCTTAAGTTCCTTTAGCAATCTAACAGTCTGCCAAGTTTCCATTCCAAACGTATATCCACACTTGCTTACATTTCTAAAAACTAGAAGTCTCAAAACGAATACATATTTCCTAAGAAATTTCCGCTCCAAGACTCTGGGCTTCTAAATGCTTACTCAAATATCATTAAACTAATTTCGGCTAATTATTTATTATTAAGCTAATTTCTGCAGCTGTCACTAAGTTCAGTTGAGTTTGTTGTTGTTTAATTCTGCCAGTTTTCCAGTTGCGCTTCTCTCGCCCATCGTCTAACGTCTATCATCTAACGCCTATCATATCTCTATATATCATATAAATCATATCGCTCAACCCGTTTCCGATAGCCTTTGCATGACACACAAATGACTTTTGACGACGCTCCAAATCTATATATACATATATATGAAATTATATTGGACGGCAGAAAATAACGCGCACTTGGTACCTAGCCACGCCCAGCACTTGGGGGGCGGCTTATCGTGGGCGCTTTTAAGGTCTGGTGCGCCGGCGTGCGCGTTTTCGACTAATTAGCAGCAATTTTCGAACGTTAGCGGCTTGTAAAAACGGTTTACCAATACAGCCAGAGTCAGAGCTAAAGCTAACAGCCGAGCCCAGATTGAGAAACCCGCCGCAACGGCCGACCAATCGGAGGGGGCAGCGCGTTCTAATTGGAGCCACGGCTTTTCTGATAAGCGCATTTAATTGCTCTCGACTGCAGCGGCGACTTGTCAGTTCGCATTTGTTTAACTGCAGCGATTTTACAACTGTAATTTTTTACAGTAATTATGTAAACAACAACAACAAACAACAATAGTTAATCATTGCTGCCTTGATAAGCAAGTTCAGGGCCAAGGCCGCGCGGGTTCACGCCTCGACTCGAGTCGGAGTCGGAGTCGGAGTCAGAGTCAGAGTCAGAGAGTTAGAGACCGCAACCGAAGCGAGCCGAACCGAACCCGCATTCAATCATAATCCAACACCATCTCAATGGAGTCCCACTTATCAAGCGGCTGTAAACATTCGCGCATTTCGCCTTTGAATCATTTGCAATCCAAATTTAGCAGCACCAACAACAACAACAGCAGCAGAAATTCTTTCAAGTCTGAAATAACTGAGCAAACATTGAGCTAAAGCTGGGACAGAAGCTGAAGATTAGATGCACTTACAGAGGGAGTGGGAGAGATAAGGTCTCTAGATAGAAGATGTTATATACTTATGTTATTATGATCTATTTATGACTGATCTCTTATATATTAAACATTTGCCTAGCTTGAGCTCTCAGAGACATCATCCAGGTATTCCAACTGAACATCATTTTCCATTGGATGAGTATTTTTCAAGTATTTGACTTGAGATTCATAGTAGTACAGACAAAGCTCGAATGGAGCAAAGCTCACATTGTTTACTGTCAATATGAATGATACAGTCATAGTTATTATAGTAGACTTTACAATGATATACTATCTCTAGTCGTAAAATAGTTTGTTTTATATGGTCTGGCTTTTCCAATTGATAAATATTTCCTACTTGCTGACTACCTTCGAATAGGTAGGTACTTTTCTTATATACAAATTTTCCTGAATATGGTATATTTCTCGTATACTGATATACTTTGGTGGTCAGGCGATATTTCTTTAACAGACCTCGCATAGCAGAAGTTTTCCTATGTTTCTATGACTTATATACTACTTTTTGATATACTACGTTTTCTATTATATACTACGAACTGTTTGCCGTCTTGTAGAGTTTGTCTACTACTATTTGACTGCTACTGTTTCTACTTGTTCTGATATATTACTCTTTATACTACTTCTTTCCGGCATACTACCTTTTACTTTCATACTACTTTTTCCTGGCATACTCTATACTACATTTCCTGATATACTAATTTTTCTGCTATACTACTTTTTCTGATATACTACCTTATCTGGTATACTATTCTACCTTGTCTATTTATTTTGATATACTACTTTTTCGGATATACTACGTTTTCTAATGTACTACTTGTGATATACTACTTTTTCTGAGCTACTACATCTTTCTGGCAAACTACCTATTCTCGTATACTACTCTTTCTAATATACTACCCTTTCTGATATACTCCCTTTTCTATTTATTCTGATATACTACCTTTCTAGCACTTACTACCTTTTCGGGTACTGCTTCCATTTCTCAGCTACAAACTGCACTCCCACTTGATACACTACCCATACTTGGTACTCGTTGTACACTACCTTTCCTTATCTACAACTTCTATATATACGATCTCAGCTACTAATGCGACTTCTTGCATAAATAAGCATATATCTGCCATTAATGCGCCGCACAGAACAATGTGCGCGTAGAACAATAAAATCTAATTAAGCTCTCATCACATTCAGTTACATTTCCATCAGCCGAACAATAGTACCCTCTGTGAGGGTATTTCAAATATTTTAGCTAGAAAATATGTTCAATTGTTTGAACAAAAAAAATATATATATATATATGTATATATAAAAAGGTAGAAAATGAATTAATTAGCTGCGCGTACCTGTGCGCGCCTGTCTCGTTTCCCATTTTGTAATTCCATAACCAAACCGATTTGGCTAACCAAACGCACAACAACAACAACAACAACGACAACAACTACAATAGGGCCGACTGCAACATCAGCGCGCGACCCACTCGAGCGCCATACGTTCGCACCTGACAAAGGTGTCGGCCACGCAGCGGCATCCGATCGCATTCAACTTTAGGAGGCGCGAGTGCCAGCGCTTCTACGTCTTGCCCGTCTATATGGTAAGTGCTCGTAAAGCCAAAAGCGAATATCAATTATTAAGCCAATATAACAGCCTAATGAAACTGTTTTTCTCTCTTTCTGTTTGTTGCCCTCGATTCGCAGCACAGCGCCAAGCAGAATTGCCGCCTCTGGTGGCAGTATGCCTTCAAGTGTGTCACCCGGCGTGGCAGCGACAGCATCTGGAGTCCCAATTTGAAGTTTAAGCTCCATTGCAAGCGGCAGCTGCGCATCCGGAAGCTGCGACGCATGCGCTGGTCGAACAGGCAGCCGCTACACCTGCACATTGCCGACATTCAGCTCGTGTGCCAGCTGCGCGGCTACAGCAAGTAGGAGCGGCTGGAAGGCCTATAAGGTGAATTGTCTGCCAAGGCTATGTTGGGGTATATCTATGTTAGCCATACGCCTTATGGGCTGCCTCAAGGTTAGCCAACACCTGTGGAAATCTATCTACTATGGCAGGTACCAAGGCTGGGCAACACCTGTGCTGAACGATTTTTGGACATATATGTGTCTATGTGAGCTTATAGTATATATGGTTTATAGGGTCTATAATTGATAGATCTACATAGGATAGGATTTTTGGATACATAGTTCTAACTATAAGCTTCATGAATACAACTTCCCTTTATCCATAAAACTTATGTATAGATCTATGGGCCTTACGATAGATACATCTATAGCTGACAGAGATGATAAATAGATGGCTGATAGATAGTGATGATATATACATAGATAGATCTGTGAATGATAGAGATTATATATATATCTATGGCTGATAGATCTGTGAATGATAGATAGAGACGATATATAGATCTATGGCTGATAGATATAGCTATCCATGGCTAAAACTTGTCCTAAGTCGTAATAGGGAAATCAATGCTCAAGAGCTATATACCATATATACTATATACTATATAGTATACCAAGATATCATATACACATCTATCCATAAGCTCTTGATTATGATAACTACTTATTTCGTCTAGCAATAGACAAACCATATACAGTTTAATTACATCAATTATTTTATTATATTTAATATTCATATTTTTAAAATACAACCATCTATATTTTTTGTAGTATACTTTTGTAGGTCAACGTCTACAGTGTTCGCTCGCTAATTGGAATTAGCTGCAGCTCTACTGGTTATGCCAATTGGCGTATATGTTCTAATTTTAGTGTTCTCCCGAACAGAAAGAAAAAGAAAAAAGTAAATAAATAAATAAAAATGTTTTTATTTTTAAATTAATAATATCTATAGAGAAACTCTTTTCAAGTCCTTGGAAATCAAATATTAAACTGATAAGTACAGTAGTAATCTTTAGTGTGCTGAAAATTCGTCAGATTTATCATAAACTTTAAAGCTAATCCACAAATCCAAAGGTTTTCATGGAAGATCTAAAATGTTGCACATGAGTGAAATAAACAAAATAATGGAAACTTAAAAACAAAATAGATTTGATACCAGAAACACAATTGCTGTTCGGATTGTTGCTATCTTAGTTAAGTATATGATATAGTCATAGACATCTATATAGTATATATTGAAAGTGCTGGAAAATATGCAATACAAAATGAAAGTTAATTTGAGCAAGAGTTGAGAATTTCCGTGAAATTTTCAGTTATTATAAAAGCCTCGAGATAACAAAGATTTTTAATGGGCCAGCAATTTGTAACAAATTATAAAATTAATTGAAGTGAATTGCTAGCGAGTGCAAGGTAGACGGATGCATATATATAGACAGCTGATCGGCGGTCGGGTCATATCAACTGAAGTCAATCAAGAGACAGGCAAGTGCAGTTAGAGCTGCCAGATTTGAAGTACATCTATATAAATAACTAATTTAACACTGAGTATAGCATGTTTATGTGTGTATATATTTTGTAATTTTTTAATGGTGTTTACGAATATTGAGCTATTGCAATTAACCGATACTTGAATCTGAATGGTATATGTATGTGTATGCGTGTGTGTGTGTGTTATGTCTGCGTGTGTTTGTAAAGTAATTACATGTAGGTTTTTTAGTTTTAATGAATTGCAATTATTAATTCCGATAGCGAAACTTTACGATTGTGAACGGGTATATGATATATATGTATGTATGTAATAAAGGGGGGTTTCGATTTAGGTGTTTACTATGCATATATATGTAGGTTTATATATGCGTATGTATGTATTTAATTGTAGTAGTAATGCTGATACAGCGAGTATATCCTAATTGATGCACGCCTCCCAATGTGTATCCCACGCGCGCACCTGCAAGCAATTGAAGTTGTTAACTATATGTATATTGGATATGCTAAAGACATTTCGAACTCACCTGACACTCACGACTGCAGTACCATTGGTTCTGGCAGCTGGCGCACATGTAGGTGGCCTTGTAGCGCTCGCAGTATTGACAGCGACGGTCCACCTCCATTTCCGGCCCATTCGTGGCAACGCTCATGTGTTTGCCACGATTGCTAAGGTTATTGCGATTGGTTTGGTTGGCAGCACGATCCAGCAAATCGAGACCCTGCAGCTGATCCGAGCGATACATGGAATGTAGATCGTTTAGCTAAACGAAACATACGATATTTTAAAGAGCTTGGCATTGGATTGGTCTGCAGTGCACCCACTTGTGTATTAGCATCGCTGTTCCTGCGCTGCTGGCTGGCAACCAGTGGACTGCTATTGAACAAGGGCTTAAGCGGCACCTCTTTATCGAAATAATGGTTGTCCAGCGTGTGCGATTGGCTGCGTTGTTGCGAGTCCATTGCTTGCTGTTGGCGATATGAAGAGGTGCCAGCGAGATCGGACGTAGAACCAGTCAGCTTTTTCGACTCATTGATCAGCTGCTGATAACTGGAAAGGGAAGGAGTTTAGGAAATTTCTATACATTTAGGATTCATATTCAGACTCTACCGAGATAGCGGTTTATTGCGCTTGCTTAGCTCCTCGACCTGTTCGCGCCTTTCATCGTCACGCGTGCTAGCTGGTCGTACATAAGTCTGTGAGCGATTAGCCTGCTGGGACGAACGCATAGTGGGCATTGAGTCACGCCTACGCTGCGAGGGAGTTTCGTAGTGCTGTGGTGGCGGTGGCGGCATGGCCAACTCAGCGCGTGAAGGAGCCTTGCTCTGCAGACCCAAGGCACTATGGGAGAGAAGATCTATATAATCAACAAGCAATAATCAGTAGAGAACATTTGTATATACCCGCGCAATATCTTGATGTCATCCAGTCCATGCTCCACTCTATTAATGATCTGCTCCATGGCGCTGGCGCCGTGTCTGGACGGCATTGGCGCATTGTGTTCGTTTAGCAGCAGCGAATGCATTTCGTACAGCTCGGAAGTGCTGCAGTTCTTATTTAGTATGGAAGGCAGAATCTCCTTCATGATAAGTATGCGCTCCTTGCGCTCGATGCGCGCCAACAGCTCCTCCTTGATGCTGCGCAAATGCAGCAAACGATTGTGCTCCTCCTCCTTCTGGCTTATGAGACTGTCCAACGTCTTGAGATCCGCTTCGATGCGCATTTTCTCCTCGCCATAGGACTTGAGCTCTGGCTTCACGGCGCGCACCTTGTCCGACATAATTTCGTCCAGCTCAGTGTAGAGATCCTTGACACGCTGATGAAACACCGCATCGCTGTTGCTGTTGTTCAGATCAACTGAGGACTTATTGCGAGTGCTTGAAGCTGGATGAGTTTGCGTTTGCTTGGACTCAGCCACGCGCGGCTTGGGACGTCCTGATGCTGGCTGTTGCTGTGGGGGCTGCATCTGTTGCTGCTGCTGTGACTGTGGCTGCTGTAGCAACTGTTGTTGCAGCTGTGAAGGTAGCTGCTGAGCCTGCGGAGGCAATTGCTGAGACTGTGTTGGCTGCTGCTGTACAGCGTAGGGCGCGACAAAGGTGTTCAAGTCAATCACAGGCTGCTGCTGCTGCTGTTGTTGTTGTTGTTGTACAACGGTTTGAGCTAGAGCTGCCACGTTTGTCTTTACGTTCTGCACATCCGGCTGCTTCTGATTAGGATAGACTATTTCCATGGGCTCGGTGGACGGCGAAGGCGTCTCCAGGCTAAACGATGTAGAGGCCAAGTTCTCTGGCTGCGTCTGCGCCAAATGCTGCTGGCAGAGCGCCTTCTTTTGAGCATAGTACTCCATGCCACTAGACGCAGACAGCGAATAGGGCGAGCCCACCTTAAATGCGTTGAGTGGCTCAGTGTTGGCTCTGATGACTGGCTTATGCAGCGGAGTTGTCGGTGGTGGCATACTTTGTTGTAGACTCAAAGGAGTTGGAGTTGGTGTGGGCCGCTTCATAGGCTCTGCATAGGGAGTAAACTCTATGACTTCATCGTCCAAGTCTTCGGTTGGCAACGCTTTGGTGCGCTTCTGTGCCTCCACAGTGGGTGGTGTAGGCGAACGACGGCGTTTGAGTGTGGCCTCCTCCACAGCCATATCCAGTCCAGCGTCAGGCTTCAGTGCGGGCACCAACTTCACCAACTCCTGCAGCTCTTGCAGCTGTTGCTGTTGATTGTCATTACAGCCTGCTGCCTGCTCGATGACAGGCTCTGCTGCAATGGCTGGCTTCATGGTCAGGAACTCATCCAGCACGGAGCCATTTTCACCAGGGATAGCCACTGCCACCGATTGGATTTCTAGCTGCAAGGCAAACGGCGGCGGCGGCGTCTTCGAAGTCATTTTCTGCTGCTGCTGCTGCTGAGGCAAGTTGCCTGCTGCTGTCTCGTTGGGTTTCTCTGGTGAGTCCTCATTCTCGGTATCATCGAGGCAGATCAGCTCTGGGCTAGCCGTGTGACTGCGAGTATGACTACGGCTGCGACTGCGACTAGGAGTGCATTGTCTGAACTGCTGCTCCTGCTGCTGCTGCTGGAGTACCTGCTGCAGCTTCTGCCTCTGCTCCAATTGGCGCGCCTGCTGCTCCACCTCAATGACTCGCTTGGCTTTGCGGTACTCAGCCATGCGCTTCGCCTGGGCCTGGTGCTTGGGCAACGCACGCTGCAGCTGACTCATGTAGTCGGTCTTATTGCTAAGACGTTGATTTAGCCTGTTCATGGAAAATGATAAGAAATCTATAAACATGAATAAGGAATATGGACATATACTTGAGAAATATTAAGGACTTCTCACTTGTGAATATTTGAGATGTTTAATTGAAATGTCGGAGAAGAAAAATTGATTGCTGATGACCAACCGATCGAACCGTCTAGAGAGCATTGACAGCTGCCCAGGAAATTGACAGATTTGAAGAGTGTTGCTATGCAACACTGGGGTTTAGTCAAGTGGAATATTGGAATTAAACATGACTTGATGGAAATTTGAAGTGTGAAAGATGGATGCCGAGGAAATTGACAGATTTTTAGCGTTGCTATACAACACTGAAGCTTTACTTAAGCATTGTGCAACACTGGAATTAAACATGACTAGGATACAAATTTGAGGAGTGAAAGATGGAGTAGAGTTGAGCAGATTAGTGCCATCAGCTTAGGTGACACTTGGAACTTTAAACTTCTAGAGTTCATAGAACTGCTCAACAGAGATGAGAGGTTCAGGGTTGACAGATGCAATATAGTAAAGCTAAGTAGACTAAAGCACAGAGCAGCAGCTTAAGCAATGACAGATGACTTTTGATATTTAAAGAGTGAAAGTTGCAATACAGAGATGTATATCATTTTCTCAAGAGTTCAGTAAGTGTCTCCAGCAAAAAATCTTGAGTTTACTTAAGATCTAAAGTATTCGCCTGATAAGTCCAAACGAATTTATATATAAATATACAGTGCATAGTTATAGCTAAACGATTCTGCATACCATTTGATGCTGCGCCGCTTGAAATACAAATTGGCTCCATTGTCGCGCTGCATCTGCTTGATCTGCCGCTGCGTATGCTCTCGAGTAGCTGGCGGTTTTCTGGCGCTGGCACTGGCACTGGCGCTGGCACTGGCACTGGCACTGGCACTGGCACTGGCAATGGCATCCAGATCATCGGACAGTTTGCGTGGCGTGGTGGAAGCGGTGCTGTCCGACTTGGTCGGTGAGGTGTCGCTCGACTTGCTGGCCGACTTGGCGGGTGTCGTCTGCTGTTTGCTAACAGCCATGTCCATTAGCCCATCGTCGTCCTCGTCGTGGCTGTATTCATCGCTGCTCAATTGCGAATTGGAGGAATCGTAAATTTCCACGTTCGACATGGCTCAAAACCGCTTAGCACACTCGCACAATTAACTGTAATCTGTAATACATGTAGCCTGATCAAGTAATTATGCATGTTAGACATACTTACACGCTGCACAATTTTTTTTTTGCTCTTGCAGGAGAAAAGCGTCTGCGTCTGCCGGCAGATATTCTGTGTCCGTTGTTGTCGTTGTCAAATGTTAACTTTTCGCTTGTTCTATGGGTAAAATTCGGTCTCTTAGACTGCACACACTACCTTTTGGCAATTGGAATAGTACTTTTCTTTTCTTTAATTATTTTATTGCATTGCAAAAAATTCGCGGCGACGACGGCTTTCGTTCGTGTCTGGATAGTGGAGGATGGCAATAAAAGAAGAAGAAATGTTTTTGCTGTTGACAACAGTGGGCTTAACAGACACGAAGCTATTAACAGCTGTTGTGTATGTTAAATAACAGCCAACTCTAATGTTACTCGCTGAGAGAGAATTATTTAAAATAGTTGCATGACCAATTTTAATGATCAAACCAACACAAATATAATCTTGGAAAAAAAGTAAAAAACGCAGCAGCTGTTAACAGTTGCATATTTATTTAACAGTCAAATTTAAAATTTCTGTTGGGTTGGTGAGGAGCAGTTTTTTAACATGGATTAGCAAGCTATCGATTATGTTAACTTATCGACATTGCATGAGGCTTTCAACATAACGATAGGCATATGTTATCAAAGCTCTAGTATTTAAATAACAATTTACGCATGTTGCCTTAAAAGCATGTTCAATACAATTATTTATAGAAACGATGGGCAGGCAAAAAACAAAACAAAAGTTAGACTATATCATAAATATGTCCGATTTGTTTAATAGATGCATAATGCTCATTAACATTTTAATTAGATTTTGAACCAATAATTTGTCGCAGAACGAACAATATAGAGAATGCACACACACCCACAGAAGCAAACAAGTGACTGCAGGTGGTTATGCGTGTGTGTGTGTGTGTGTGTGATACCGATATTAATAGCGTGTAATGAGCAGAATTCGTTCGAATGAACTATGGCCACCTTGCCGGGTCATAAAAATATTTGCACACACACGCGCACACATATATACATATGTATATATGCATACGTATAAATATGTGGGCGTGCACGTTTCATTTCCTCTATCTTGGCTACACAACCCATCGAACGACAACGGCGACAGCGACGACATTTGTTCGCTCTCTTTCCATTGATAACGGTAAAGGGCGATTAGTTTCTTAATCACCAATATCAGCGCACAGTCAATGGAATTACAACTGGAAGAAACAGTTAAACACATTTCGGCATTTAGTTGAGCACGGCAGCTGGCTGTGTACATAAGTAAGGAAGTCGCTCGTCTCCAGATAGCTAACAATTTAGCGCTTAGCTCGGGTGAGTTGTGTCATTAGTTAATGATAATTGAAATGATGATCTTGCATATCGGAAAACCAGTTTAAAGGCGCTCATTATCTTGATCGAAATATCATTATATATATGATATATGCTATAACTGTTTAGTCAGTGTAGTTATATATGCATGTTCAGTTACGTAAAGGTCGTCAAGGTTAGGCGATAATGTTATTTGAATATAGGCGCAGTCCTGCTTGGAGCTGTTCTCTAGGTGAACTAGTGAACTACATGAGCAAAGGATTTGGCTTGTGAATCAGTTCTGGAACTTAGATGCGCATAATTTGAAATGAACTAAGTCTTTAGACCAATTGGAGTATGTGAATAAGCAGCAGCCAAATTGGATAGGAATTGGTATAATTAATTGTCAAGTAAACTAGTATTTTTTTGTCACACGCAAGATCAGCAGACGATAAGCTCTACGGAAGCTTGAAATCGTCTATTAATTACTAATCTATACTAATACAAATATATATATATATATTTTATAATCTACTAAATTTATATAATTTTCCCACATCTCTTATCTGTAGCTTGCGACATGGCGATAAGGGATCTGAAAAAAACCATGCTATCCCATCTGGTGATTGCGATCACATTCTTCTCCTGCGGCTTTGGCTGCAATATCGCGCAATGTTTGCTGATGGTATTTGTGAAGCCCTTCAGTCCGGCTCTGTTCAGGAAGCTCACGTACTATCCACTGTACGCCTTCTACTCACGTGAGTAACGGTATATATAAAATGGTATAATTTGTTTTATTATTATGCCTTTTCCAGAGATGGTCTGTCTGGCGGAGTGGTATGGCGGCGGCAGACTGCGCATCTTCATGGACAGCGAGGATCTGAAGCTCGCTGGCAAGGAGAATGGTGTTATCCTCATGAATCACACCTATGAGGTGGATTGGCTGGTGCTCTGGATGCTCCTCGATAAGCTGGGGATCCTGGGCACCTCGAAAGCCTTCGCCAAGAAGCCCATCAGGTACTTGCCCGTGCTGGGCTGGGCCTGGTGGATGGCGGAGTTTGTGTTCCTCAATCGCGACTTCGAGAAGGATAAGCAGATCATTGCCAAGCAGCTGAAGATCATCTACTCCTATCCGGATCCCGTTTGCCTGCTGCTCACGGCGGAGGGCACGCGCTTCACGCCCGCCAAGCACGAGGTCGCCCTGAAGTTCGCCAAGGAGAAGGGCATGACGCCACTCAAGCACCACTTGATCCCGCGCACAAGAGGATTCACGACCAGCCTGCCCACACTGCGAGGCATCTGCCCGGCCATCTACGACATGAACTTGGCCTTCAAGCGGGACACGGACGTGCCCATAAATCTAAACTCCGTGCTGAATGGTGAAAAACTGGATCCGTATATCTTGGTGCGTCGCTTCCCCGTGGAGTCGATCCCGACGGACGAGAAGGAGGCCGCGGCCTGGTTGCAGAATCTCTACGTGGAGAAGGATCGCATCATCGACAGCTTCCACGAGACGGGCAGCTTCTTCAAGAACTCGGGCATCAAGGAGGTGCCCAGCGTGCTCTTCGAGCCACGCCTCGTCAGCCTGATCTCCTTCAGCGCCATTGCCATCTCCTCCATCGGCTCCTTGATCTACTATCTGATCGTGTCCTTGCTGACTGCCAACTGGGGTGGAGTCATCATTGTCGCCTCTATTTTCGCGCTGTGTAAGCTTATTGAGTTTTTTTTTTAATTTTATAAAAATTTATTTGAATATCCTTGAATCCTTCTAGTTTCGGCGCTGCTGAGGAGAGCGAACAACGTAACGCAGATCAGCAAAGGATCCAGCTACGGCGTCAGCGCCGATGCCAAGGCGAAAGCGAATTAAGCTTTAAACTTGTTTCTTTTAAACGGGGATTTAGGCCTTATATACATGCATTTAAATGTATATTATTTTGTTAACGATTTTTTACAAACAATTTGATAATAAATTAATGAAAAGTAAAGTATATCTTAGTATATATCACTTTCTGAACTTTGGCACGGAGTTCTTATCGAGTTGTTAGTTTATTAAATACCTGCAGTCGATGAGTCAAGCTGATTAGATAAAATTTATAAATGTTTATAAATATTCGAAGGCAACGAAAAAAGGCATAATGTACATAGTTAGGTAGCATTTAGGGCGATAATGTTGTTACCAGTACCACATTTATCAGTTACCAATAAATATTTGCCGCCTTGAAGAGCTTTTGCAACAACAACAAATAAATAACAACAGTTAAAGCTAATCAGAAATAAACATTTAGCTGTCTCGTTTTTTCAATTTTGGCGCCAATGGTCACAACAGCTGTTATTCAAAATAGGCATAAGCGAGGGCGGCACTAACAGCTGCGAGTAATCGATAGTTGCAGCCATGCACCCGTCCGATAGTTACATCGATTGCCGTTCAGCGCTAAGCACACGAAAACAACTATAGCTAAATAAATAAATAGAAAATCAACAAACGCACAAGAAACGTTGCCAAAAGGTAAAGTGCGCGCTTCATACATACGCAAGCCGTGTACAAATACATGCATAATTTGATGGTGCATAAAAAGTCAATTGGTGTCAAACAACCTATAGATTGGTCAATTGATTGTGAATCGTATATGTGTATATAGTATATATTTATATAGGCTACGTCAACAGCTTAATATATATGAATAATGTATCAATTACACGAGATCATTGAACTGAATAGTCAACAAAAGTGTTACTAATAGTAATTGGAGCATGAAATTCTCACGTTGGCAAAAACAAACACACTCATACGCAGTCAATACGCACACACACACACATATATATGCATGTGTATGTGCAGTGTGTATATAAATATATGCATACGTATATATATCGATATACATAAGCGCGCGCGCGCTCGCATTTTGTTTGCCACAAGGGGAAAAAAGTATCTTTCATACGTAATATATGTAAATCGGTTGGAATATACAAAATACGTACAAAGCTTCACTTATGACTTAACTTAGCGAGAATTAAAGGCCGCACGGACTTTGTTCAGTAATAACAATCATAATCTATACGAATTGCATTCGCTGTCGGCCTTATCTGACCACCCGCCCGCCCACTGCGCCTTCAGCCCTATCAGTCCTCTGAATTGTTCAGATAAAGGCACTTCTTGATTATATGGTGCACATATCTATGGACGACACAATATATTTGTTAAGCTAGCTACTGCTTATAGCCAGCAGCTGGCTAATTGATTGGAACTTTGCTCAGATTCGTAGAGCAGTTCAAAGTGAGCGGGTCATAAAATACAGAAAATACAGAGAAAAAAGGTGGCTAACTATGTATAGAGCGCGAGCTTCGCGCATACATACATATTACGTAAAATTTATCTAGTTGCTAGTCGAACCAGAGATATACATATCTATATCTAAATCTATATATATTAACTTGCGATTTCTGTATTATCTATTTATAGCGCGTAACCATGATTACGTTAGAGGAGCTAAAAAAGTTGAGACTGATCCATCTATGCATTGCTATAACCTTCTTCACCAGCGGTCTGACCGTCAACTTGCTCCAGCTCCTGCTCCACATCTGCCTGAAGCCCTTCAACAAACATCTCTTCCGTAAATTAATGTACTATCTATGCTACTCCTTCTACTGCCGTAAGTAATCAGATCCCTCTATATATATGGATGTAATATATTTCCGTATGATTCACAGAGCTTGTTTTTGTGGCCGACTGGTATGCGGGCTGCAAGATGCGCGTGTATATGGACGCCGAGGATGAGAAGAAGTATGCTGGGAAGGAGCATGTGCTGCTCTTGATGAATCACAAATACGAAATCGACTGGCTGGCTGGCTGGATGATCTGCGAAAAGGTCGGAGTCCTGGGCAACTGCAAGGCGTACGCGAAAAAGGCCATTCGGTATGTGCCCTGCATGGGCTGGGCCTGGTGGCTAGCCGAGTTCGTCTTTCTGAATCGTGACTACGACAAGGACAAGGAGATTATTGCCAAGCAGCTGAAGGTTGTCTTCTCCTACCCGGATCCCACGTGGCTGCTCTTGAATGCGGAGGGCACGCGCTTCACGCCGGGCAAGCACGAAGCTTCTGTGAAGTTCGCCCAGGAGCGGGGAATGACCCCACTGAAGCACCATTTAATACCACGCACAAAAGGCTTCACTGCCAGTCTGCCCACGTTGCGTGGCATCTGTCCGGTCATCTATGACATCAACCTGGCCTTTAGAAGCGACGAGAAGGTGAGTCACTGAGTCCCGCCCACTCTGCGCTGCTCTCTTCACTCAGTTGTTCTTCTTCGTCAGGTACCGCCCACCATGCTCTCCCTGCTGAATGGCAAAGGCGTCGAGCCCTATATGCTCATGCGTCGCATTCCACTCGAGCAGGTGCCGGAGGGCGAGAAGGAGGCAGCGGATTGGCTGCAGAAGCTGTACGTGGAGAAGGATCGCATCATTGACAGCTTCCATGAGACGGGCAGTTTCTTCGAGAAGTCCGGCGTTAAGGAGGTGCCATTCAAAATCTACGGACCACGCCTCAGCAGCCTACTCAACTTTGCTGGCTGGGCCACCTACTCGTTATCCTTCATCTTCTACTACCTCATCTCGTCCCTGTTGGCAGCGAACTGGACTGGTCTGATTACGGCGCTCTCTTTGCTGGGCATCTGTAAGCATTGGAGTGATTCATATATATATAATGAAGTTATTGATATGTCATTCTCTCTTCTCGTTACAGTCTATTGGCTAATGGGCGTGGTCATTAATAAAACGCAAATTAGCAAAGCCTCCAGTTACGGTGCACAGAACAAAAAAGCGAGCGCACATTAATTTGTATGAATGCAAATCAATTAAATTGTTTCGTTGTTTGTTAACGAGCGTGTTTAGTCAATGAGCCAAGCTGATAATCTCACAATTATATATCTCTATACACAAATAACTTTTAATCGTGGATTCTTGCTTGATAAGTTTTATCGGCAGTCCTTATCTCTCCATTTATGTTTTTTTCTTGGCTATAAGTGAGTTCAGAGCTATCAGTTTGGATATAAATTTAATGAATTAATACATGGATAAGGTGTCGCACACTAGACATACAAAACGTTGAAAATGATGCAATAAAATTAAATAAATAAATTCAACAAGTTTATAATTATTATTTTTTTTTTTAAATAGATAAAAACGAATTTGACACCAACAGCTGATTTGGTATCGATGGGAGGGAAATATCGATAGTTGAGTAGGCGCTGCTACCGCAACCTCTAGAAAAATGCATCGAATATCATAAATATCGATAGTTTTCCAGTTCTACTCCCCATTTTTATAAAACGCCAAATGAAAATTAAAAAAAACTTCGTACCTTTAACTTAATGCAATAATATGTGCAATTTGAAGGTGAGTTAACGATCACAAACCAATGTAGTGCAAAATATAAGAAAAAAACAAATGAAAAGTCGCGTGAAAAGTGAAACGTAACACGGCCTCCAGCTTGCAGTTTGTCATTTGTCATCCATTTATAAAAAGGGGGGCTCGGGCACATTCCTATTGGTAGGCTCAAGGACCGTCTGTTATATATGTATATAGAGTTATATATCTATATATGTATATACGGAACACTTGCTGTATCACAGGACTGTTGATGGGGGCCTTGCAGGTGACAAAAAAAGTGTCTTTGTTTGAAGGAAAAAGAAAGCAGACGGTGAGCTGATGACGTTGAACAACGTACAAATTTCTCCTCAGTTACATATACGAGGTGATAAATATATAAACGACTTGTGCATATATAAAAATACATACAAATGTGTGAGTGAGTTTTTTTTTATAAAAAGAAATTAAATGACCATAAAATGTTAAGGAAGTGCTCGGGTATCCAAATTCTTGCATATACCACATAGGTATGTGGCAAGCACACATACACACACGCACACAGATGCATAGGCATATTGTATAAATACCAGCATACATGCAAATGTGTACAGCTATATATATATACACTGCGTGCGTGTGTGTGCTGCTGAACGACAGCTGACGTTGTTGGGGGTATCGAAACGGTATCGGTGTGGTGTATCGGTAATCGTAAAACAAGTTAAAAAGCGCAACGTACTTCCTATGTACATATACATATACATAAATAGATAGATATATTGACATAATAGATGGGTTTATAGATGTGTGAGTGAATCGAATGTTTTCTTTTGGTTTTATAGCATGCCGATTCAGGCGCCCTCATGGACAGACTTTCTCAACTGTCCCATCTGCTGCAATGAGTTCGAAGCCAGCCAACGTGTGCCGATCAGCCTCGGCTGCGGCCACACCATATGCAAGCCCTGTCTGACAAAACTCAACAATCGGCAATGCCCCTATGATCAGGTAAGACTTATAGACAAATTAAAAATTTGTTTAATAAATTATTATTTATATAATTTAGACACTAATTGTAACGGACATCGATAGTTTGCCCTTTAACTATGCGCTGCTGCAACTGGTGGGTAATGGAAACGGAAATAGCAATGGCAATGGGAGTGGGAGTGGAAGTGGAGCTGCTGTTAGCAAAGGCGTGTCCAACAAGGAGGCGGAGCAGGCAGACTTGGCGCCAAGTGTGCTTAAGCTGCAGCCGGAACAGCTCAATTGCTATAAGCTGGGCAAGAAATGCATCGAAGACCTGGCGCTACATTTAAAATCCTTCTCAAATGTGAACAGCAGCAATTTACTGACCCGGCCCATGCAGCGCAAGCTGGTTACGCTTGTCAACTGCCAGCTGATGGAGGAGGAAGGTCGTGTGCGTGCTTTGCGTGCTGCTCGCTCCTTGGGCGAACGTACTGTAACAGAGCTAATACTTCAGCACCAGAATCCACAGCAGCTCAGCTCGAATTTGTGGGCGGCGGTGCGCACACGGGGTTGCCAGTTCCTTGGTCCTGCTATGCAAGAGGAGGTACTGAAGCTGGTGCTGCTCGCCCTGGAAGAGGGCTCAGCGCTCTCACGCAAGGTGTTGGTCATGTTTGTGGTGCAGCGATTGGAGCCGCACTTTCCGCAAGCCTCGAAGACAAGCATTGGGCATGTGGTGCAGCTGCTCTATCGTGCCAGCTGCTTCAAGGTATCCAAACGCGAGGCAGACTCTTCGCTGATGCAGCTCAAGGAGGAATTTCGCACGTACGACGCACTGAGACGCGAACACGATGCACAGATTGTACAAATAGCGACAGAGGCTGGCCTACGCATTGCGCCCGAGCAATGGTCGTCGCTGCTGTATGGCGACATAGCACACAAATCCCACATGCAGAGCATCATTGACAAGCTGCAAACGCCCTCAGCCTTTGGACAGTCCGTGCAGGAGCTGGTGATTGCGCTGCAGCGCACCAGCGACCCGGCCAAGCTGGCTCTCTTGCACACTCATCTGCAATATTTGGCTAGCATTGATCCGTGCGTAGAGGTCGCGCCCTGGGAGGATGTATCGAAAGCCTTGGACGCTGTACGGAACGCTGTAATGGGGCTAGTTTACTACTTGCAGCACCATGGCATACGTAAGCAACAGGACAGTAATCTGGCCGGTGGATCAGCGAACAACAACAACACCAAGTACAAAATCAGTCTGTGCCGCGATCTCAATCATCGACGCGTTTGTCCACGCGGAACCAGCTGCACGTTTGCCCATTCGCAGGAGGAAGTGGAACGCTATCGAGCACGCAATCGGGGAAAGCATATTAAGTCACCCATGAATATGGCAATGCCTAATATGCCACCGGGCGCCAAGAAGCCGTTGCCATTGGGCAGCGAAGTGCCCACTGGTGCCATGCTGCCGATATCGCCCATACGCTATATGCAGCCACCGCCACCAGCACCGAATAGTCGTGGCTTTCTCGATCCCAATTGCAATATGCCGCCAGCGGCACACAATCTATCGCCTGGTGGCGTACATCCACATCCACAGATGCTAAATGCGCACCACAGTCCCATTGGACGGCAGCAACCACATGCGACGCTCAACGGATTGCTGGTGCCACCAGCACCACCTCCAATTCGATACGACCAACGCTTTAACTTTGCACCACCGCAACGCAATGCAGCGCGTATTAACCCACCGAACTACAACAGCAACGCCAACACCAACAACAGCAGCAATAACAACCACAACAACAACAACAACAATAACCTACATAATCACAATAAAAGCTTCTGCAGTATGCTTCCAGCGGATGTTTATCATGCGCCCTACTTTGGCAGCGATGCCAAAGGCAACGTCGAGATGTCACAAAAACTAGGCGGCAACAATCCATGGGAGCATGCATATATGTCGACGCTAGTGCCGCCGCCGCCGCCGTCCAGCAAAAATCCCAGTCGAGTCCTGTCGACAATTTCGCACTCAACAGCTGATACCTCATTTTATGAAAAGAAACCGCCGAGTAATGTTAACATTGAGCCGTTGGGCGAGAGTGCAGCGAACACCGACTCCATGCCATTGTTTAGACCCAGCAACACCAACAACAATAGCAGCAACAGCAGCCACAACAACAACTCATTGATATTCTGGAATAACAGCAACAAGGACTTTGTGCGTTCCGATTCCATATTAGATGACGATGCGTCCACGTTTGATGTGCCCACCGGCTCGTCGATAAACAGTCGCTACGGTCCCATCTGTCCTAAACGCAACGCGACTAACAATTGGAACAATTGGCTCGTGGAGAATGAGACGAAAAACAATAACGAGTTCCTCAGCGAGAAGGGTACAAGCTATGCAGGATTCGAGTCCAAGCCAGGCTATAAACCAGAGCACAATGACAACACCAATGCCAATAAGGTAAAGTCTTCTTAGCATACTCTCTAGATAAGTGTCCCAGTTAATCGATTCCGTTCACAGAACGTCGCTGGACGTGATAGCGTGTACATTTGGAACAGCGAACTGAATGCGAATGCCAGCAGCCCGTCCAGCAATTATTGGAGTAGCAGCACAAGCAACGAGCCAGCGGAAAGACTGAAGCAGCACGACAGGAAGCCAATGCTAATGTCCGAGGATAGCATGGAGGGCGGCATCGACAGCTGCATGATGAGCGAGCTGGAAAAGAATCTAGTGGACATTGTGGAGGTCGGGTCAAATGCAGATGACAGCGGCATAAAGCTGGACTAAGCCAAGGATATATATATATATAGTTATATATATTATATATATGTATAACAAAACGTCGTTCGTTCGTTCGTTTGTTCGAGCGAGTGGAAACATAATGCAATCATTTTACAAAATGTCATTTAGGGGACATTTCGACAGGTTTGTATACCGCACAGCTTAAAGAATTCTAGAATTTTTCAAACACTAACTAACTCTAGCAAATAGTTAAAGGTTGATCATTATTCGATCGGTCCATGAGGAAACATAAGACGAAACAAAAAACAAAATACATACAAAAAAAAAAAAAAACAAATTTGGGTAGGGGAAATTAGAATTTTAAAGTGTAATTATGTAATTGTCTATTTAAATGTGTTGTCAAGCTCTATGTATGTTATATTTATCTGATGTTCGGATTGATCGAACTGTAGTCCGTATTATTGTTAATTTGGGTTCAAAAGTTGATTCACATAGTGCTTAGGAGAATACTTGATGTCTACAACTAGCCACGATCTTTTAGCACAACAATAATATATAGCTCTAGTTTATAAATATATTCAAATTGTTATCAAATTAAGGATTCGTCATTTCCATTGGTGGTTGGATAGTTGCTACCCCAATATAGAAACACAATTGAAGAAAGAAAGCCAATCTAGCTGCAGGAAACATTATTCGCAACGTCCGTTTTAAAAGAAAATGTGTTGAGTCCCGCTATAAGAGCTCTAGATCTAGATCTATGAGAGAATGCGACCTCAAGTCTATTATCCTTTGCACTAGAGTCGCATGCCAAAGTGCTAAAGCCAACCTACATAATCCCTAATATGATGTGTGTAGCTCCGAGGTCGGCTCGTGATTTTTTTATATGGGCATCATATATAGGTGTGACTGTTCCATTTAAAGCGAATAGAAAAACAAAATGTTTAGTTTGTTTTTATTTAATTTTTTTTAGAGTTTATTAAATTGTCTCTTAAATTATTAACTATGTGAAATCGAAACACTATTTTTATATACACTGAAAGCAAAATGGATTTAAAAATATATGTATGTATATCTATATATATACATATATATATTTGTGTACTAGAGAGTTGGGATTAGATTGTGGGTAGGGGAAGGGGGGGATTGACCCACATACGTTTGATAATTTATATAAGTATGCGTGGATAAATGTTTATATTTCTTAAAGAAATTTTAATAACGCTATTGTGCGATGTTGTTAACTATTGTACTATATTATTAAATTTATTGAAAATAAATTAAAATCATGTCCCTTTTACGTTGTACTCGTTGAACTGTATACTTGCAGCCCTATTAAAATAACTACAAAATACTATATATAATTGAAATATATATATATAAACTATAATTAACTACGTGTGTAATACATGCGTTAATATTTTTAATTGATATATTAATATTATATATTAATATCAGAACGATAAACAAATATTAGTTTTTTTTGTTCGCTTAAAGACTTTCGATTCTAAATGCTAAACTAAAATGGATTTTTATATATATATATATATAGAAATATGAAGTATATTTTAAGCAAAAGTCAAGAACCTATCATACCTACCTATCATAATATATGGCAGAGATCGAACGATACTAAATGATGCAAATACTGATCCTGATTTGATCTACATTAGAAATGAATTTGTTGTTAAAATTATATATATATATATATATATTTAAAAAGAAGGCAAAGCGATCCTATGTATATTTAATTTTCTCAGTTGTTAATGCGAAAACAGAGTTTTGTTCTGTTTGGTTGATGCAAGCAATACAATACAATATATTTATTTATATGTTTTTTTATTGAAAAATGATATTGTATGTATATGCAGCCGTTGATGATAACGAAGAAGAAGAATGTGTACCTATGTATGTATTTGCTATATGTTCATTTGGATAATGTATACTGTAATAAGCAAAGAAATGATTTAATGCGATCGATATATATATATATGAAAACGAATGAGATTTGTAATTTGTTTGCAAAATCAATTTGGTCTCGAGTTCCGTACTTTTTTTGTTAAGTGTTGTAAAACGATTGACGAACCAACCCACACATCCGAAACCTTAAACCTTTTGTGTACTTAAAAGACACCGCTCGCAAATTGTAAAATTGGTAGTAAAGAAAAATCGTGGTGCAGTTTAAGTCTAAACCCAATGGGTTCATAACTGTCATTGTTGAAGTTTTGTAATCTTATAAAGAATATGATCTATATACACTTACATCTATCTGCTTGGAAGAATTTTAAGCTTCAGTTCCAAGTGCAAGTCGTCAAAAGAAGAAACTATTTTCTATATGCTATACATTATGATATGTATTATATTTAATACACGTATTTTTTGTATTATTACTAAATATTATTTTAAGCCAATTTCGATTTCTGTTAACCCTCCCAAAAAAACAAAAAAAAAATGATTTTTATTTATTTTATTTTGCCAATAAATTTTTTCAATTGAATTTCAGTTTTTGCTTTTGATTTTAGTTTTAAGTTCATATAAGATATAAGTCAGATAAATATATATGTGTTATAGAACATGTGTGTGTGTGTGCAACATATCAGAGCCGATTATACATTTAGCTAATTGAAAACTTAGAAACTTAAACGATACCACCACCCACTAAGAAAAAACGAAATACCACCCGAAGTTAACTAAGATTAAGAGTAAACAGTAAACTAGTTATGGACAATCGATTCAAAGTTCTGAGACGTTATTCTCAACTTAAGTTATATATGTATATATATAGTTATATATACTAACACTTATTATGTATGTATATGGATATATATACATATATACATATATGTATTTGCCTATTTGATATAGACGCTTCTGTTCCTCGTGTGATTAGGGTTAGTGAAGTTCAACAAACATAAATTAACTGAATACAAAACTTTGCAATCTGAGTGTCATAGAATATATATACATATACATATACAGTTTATATAGTATATAGAAAGCTGATCTACGCTCTACTCAAGTGCTTCTCACCACAAAAAAGTAGCTGCTAAAACCGTGCGCTTCTTTTCAATTGGCCAAGTGACTTACAATAGTTTATCTATCCATATATAGTATATATACGCTTCCAACCCGATGCATCAAATGTGTTGGGCCACGGACAATACCAAAATACCGAAAATACCAACAAAAGAAAATACCAACAATAGTTCATGCTATACGCCAACATTTTGCCAGCTCTCTCAACAAACACAAGCCCCAAGAAATGTCCACACTTTGAATATATGTACAAAAAAATAAATAAATAAAATAATAATACTAATATTGATATATGGAATATTCAGCGATGAGGCATAGATTTGTGTTATTATAGTTGGAGATTCTTAAATTGTGATGATGTGAAATTTACAGTTAACATATGAACTACTCCCAGTTTAATGGGAGAACAAACAAATGTCTTTATATTTCCATAGATATGTACTAATTATTATTATAATAATAATCTTAAACTAACTAACTAATTGTAACAACATAACATAACCGATCTTAGCTACAAGTAATATATATAGATATACATATATATATGTATCTATTATTTGACATCTACAAGATATTGTATCTGACAGATACTTTTGTCCTGTTTTTGTAATTGTTCCGGCGTTGATCTCAAAAATCAACTCAATTAATTATATATATATATTTGTGTGTAATTTTTTGGTGTGCTGAATTTTCTTCAAAACTCAAAAATATATAAATGTATTAGAAATTGAACAAAAATTAACGAACTAATGTGTGTGCGAGAATTCTCAATAAAAGTTATTAAATAATAATGAAAGAAGTGACTAAACTGGGTTTGTATATGAAGGGGGGTAGAAAGAGATAGTTGGGTATACATATATATAGGAGAAGTCAGCATTTAAGGCAAGATTATAAAGATAGTGTAAGCACCGATTACTGATAAGATGCAAAAGTTGGAGTAGATTTTAAATATATTTTTGACTATGAGAAAATATTTTAGAAGGGAAAGAAATTTGACTATAAAGATAGTTTTTTTATGATCTCAATAAATGTTTTGAGTATTGCTTTTGTTTGTTTTGAGTATTGCTTAAAAGTAGAACACATAGAATTTATTGAAAATTATTATTTATTATTTTTTTTAACAACTTTAATAAAATACTATTTTTATATGAATTATTTTTCATTTCAGCTAATGTCATCCGAGCATTGTCTTACGTTCGATTCTTGTGGTTTAGATTTTGTTGCATATAGAAATTTTTGTGGTTGATTATGAGTGAGATTTCCGATTGATGGGGAGAGTTTAGCACAATTAGCAAGTATTGAAAATTTCGTTGTGATGACTATGCATGACTGGGCTCATTCCTGCAGCGTTGGCCTCCACATGACGGGCATGTCGAGCTCTTTCATTTCGCCCAGCTCCAGCAGCCAGACGCTACCATTTTTGGCCTGTTCAATGACCTTGACTATATTCGAGGCACAGATCTCGGCTGATTGGACCTTGTGTGTGGCGATGGCTGTGGGAGGCTTGAAAGTCATCTTGTTCACCATGTCGAAGAGCAGAGGCGTATTCGTAAAGCCTGGACACACGGTGATGAAGCCAACGCCATTTTTGTCATAGTAGCGTGCATCCTGCCGGAGGAAGAGAGGGAGAGAGAGGGAGAATGAGTCTTAGTTGCAGGTAAAGTCTCTTTAGACGTACCCCCATTCCACGTGTGAAAGCTGTCACACCATGCTTGGCTGCCGAGTAGACGGCCATGAGTGAAGTTGGCTCGATTCCAGCCACTGACGAGATATTGATCACGAGTCCACCGCGGCCGCCCTTGGTCTTATCCATACACTCCAGGGCCATGAACGAGCTTTGGATCAAGCCCAGCTGAAAAGTTAAGCTGTTTATTAGCTGGAATACTCGATAGGAGATCTAAGTTGTCCCACCAAGTTGATCTGAATGGTCAGCTCCACGAACTTGTCGTTCATCAGGCCCATGCCATTGACAACCACATCGATGTACTCGAAGCGTGCAGCCACCACTTTGTAGGCCTCCTCGATCTCCGCCTTCTTAGTGATGTCCACTTTTTGAAAGAACGTATATACCTTTGGGTATTTCGTGTGCCATTCGTCCAGGAGTTGCTCATTCGGCGTCTGATCGAATATGGCCAACGCCTAAAAGCCACAAAAAGAGTTGAGTTGCATCGCAAAACTTGTCTCAGTCGCTGGCAGAACCCACCTTGATTCCGCGTTCGAGCAGCTGGGCGCACACTTTTTGGCCAATACCCCCAAAGCCGCCGAGGTAAACCACATATTTAAGATCCAAATTCATTCTCAATTAACACTCTTAATTTGTATATATAATATATATTGCTTGGCTGCTTAGCTTGCGTTCGGCTCGACGTTTGCCTCTCAACTGATCGCCGTTAGCTTTAGTTCGTTAGAAGTAGAACGGAGACTTTGGCCGTTGACGTTTATCAATTTGAGTTCGAGTTCAGATACCCTCCACTCGCAAGAGTAATGCATTTATGTTGCAAATATATTTATTTATATATATTTATTATTGATAAGGATTATACAGTGCAGCGTTTTATCAGGCTTTGTTTGAACAGCGGCACCTGGGCCATAAAGCTTTTTTTGGAATCGGCTTATTAGTGAGCAGAATATATGTAAAAACCAGAAATTTGGGTTATATACATATATTATTAGACTCATTGATGAACTGAAACGAGTTTTTAAGTTTTATGCAATGTCTCAAATCAATTGAAACTAGAAGCTGGAATTTTAAGAGTTTCGGGCCAGTCTCAGTCAGTCTCTCTCTTTGTTGACATCTGAATGTGTTTATATCGCAGAACTTTGCTCTACATCACATATTATCTCTCAGCTATAAAAGCATGAACCTATTTTGAAAGTCATAAACTACTTTGTGTGAGATAAAGCACAAAAAATGATTCTTATTGCAGGAGTAATCCAAAACAAGATATATATGCAAATTAGGTTAGTTGTGATAAAGCAGTTAAAGTATAGCACTCGTTAGGCAAATGACTGATAGCTAACACTATCACTTTTAACTCTGAGTGGGGTCTACATTATGATATAATTACCTTATATACATACATACATACATACATGTGTAGCTCATTAGAATTTTGCTAGATAATCTTTAATGTTAATTAAATATTTTATTAGGTTTCATTTGGCATCTGTTTGATATAGATATAAATATGTTTAGAGAGGATATTTATATCTATTTCTATATATCTATCTCTAAATCTCTCTCTATCTCAATTTTTCTCGCTTTCTCTCTCTCTCTCTCTCTCTCTCTGCGGCTTGCTGTCTATCCGCTCTCCCTCTCCTTCTGTACTTTTATTTTTCTCTGCATCTCACTGTTGATCTTCTATCTATCTCTCTCTCTTTCTCTCTCTCTCTCTCTCTCTTGCTATTTCTCTCTCCATCTATATCTATATTCCTCTCTCTCTCTCTCTCGCTCTATCTCATTCTTTCCTTCTCCCTATCACACGCACTCTATCTCTCTCCCTCTCTCTCTCTGTATTTCTTCTTCTCCCTCCATCTCTATATTTTCCCCTCTCTCTCTCTGTCTCTATCACTTTCTGCAGAATTCTTTCTGTATTTCTCTTTCTATCTAAATCACTCTCTTTTTGCCTTTCCATCTACTTCTCTTCTTCTCTTACTGTCTCCCTTACTATCCCTCTCACTCACTCCCTCGCTCTCTCACTCATTCACACACTCCCTCACTCACCCTCTCTCCCACTCTGCTTCCTCAGCTGATTTGCTGCTCACCGGAACTTAAGTGCCTACAAATCGCGAAGCCCTATGATGCCGTTTGCAAGTGCGTGGGCCAATTGCGCAATCGGTGAGCTGCTCCGATCGGGTGTATCCGTATCCCCATGTGCGAGCAATCTCAATATTAAGTTCACTATTACAACATCGAAGCTGGCGGTTTGTAAGCCGATCGCTTGGAGGTGCCATTTGGGAAGGTCATTGCGCAGACAATGTGGGGGGCTTGGGTTACCAGCGTGGTGGTGCAAGTGGTGCAAATGGTGCTTAGGTATAAATAGCCACAACGTTAGTCAATGCAGCATCAGTTCGGAACCAATCAGCTACTCGATTAGATCGACAGGATGCAGCGCTTCATTTGCTTACTGGCCACAGTCTTCGCCGCTCTGTGGAGCATTGGTGGTGCAACGGGCGCCACCGCTCGACCCATCATCACGATCTCGCGCACTGCTGCGCCGTCCATTCAGCGTGGCTACCAGGAGCAGGACACAGCTCGTGCCTTCTACTCCTACGGCTACAGCGATGAGAATGCAGCCAGAGCGGAGTACAGCGCGCTGGACGGCACCTCTCGTGGCTTCTACTCATATGTGGATGCCAATGGAGAGCTGCAGACGGTCAAGTACGCGGCGGGCGGCCGGGACGGCTTCAAGGCGGAGGCCAGCAATCTGCCCAAGGCACCCGTTGATGACAAGAAGCCGCCGTTGCCAGTGAGCGACACGGCCGAGGTTCAGCAGGCGCGTGAGGCGCATCTCAGCGCCATACGCGAGGCACAGCAGAAGGCAGCGGAGAGGCAGCAGCAACAGCAGCAGCAGCAGAACGAGGAGCAGCCACTGAGTGATGAGGATGCAGATATACTGGAACGAGTGCGTGCGGAGCTGACTTCCATGCTGGCGGAGCGACAGCGCGGCGAGGCGCAGCTGGAGAGCCAAAAGGAGGAGGCAACAGCTGCTAATGGGGATGACAACCAGCAGGAGCAGGAGGAAGAGGAAGCAGACACGCAGCGGGAAAGGGAGCTGGAGCGAGAGCGGGAGCGCCAGAGGGAGCTGGAGCGTGAGCGGGAGAGGAAGCAGGAGCGTGAGCGAAAGATACAACAGGAACTGGAACGCACACAGACCCAAGCGCTGCCACGCACACGTGAGCAGCGCCTGCGCACCGTCTATAGCCTGGCGGACATCAGCTCCAGCAGCTACCTGAAGCTGAGCGATCTCGAGGATCGCCAGGATCTGCGTGTGCCAGTGAGCGCTTACTACTCCTACGTCTCGCCCGATGCCAAGTACAGCGTGACCACGCCCACCGAGCTGAGAACCCTGCGACCCGTGGCCCTGAGTCGCAGCCTGGTCTTGAGCAAACGGAACTAGGATGAGAGTGTGTGAGGACCTGTTGTGACCCTGGTGGAACTTGGAATTTAGTTAAAGTTAGTCTTAAGAATAAATGCATTCTGTGCACCATAGTGCCCCACATATGATTGTTGTGGATGGTGGATGGGGAGTCTTAGGAGGAATGGGAAGTGGGGCTGCTCTGTGATGGGATGGAGGATTGGGATATCCTTGCTGTAGAGTCATTGTGAATCTTATATCAAAATAGGTAAGATCTGATTGCTTGATAATCCAAAGGAGATATCTCTAAGTACTTCCTTAGCTACTCCTTGTTCGGAATTCGGCCTGGGAATTCTTCCTCAAAATACCCAAAGTCAATCTCAAATTTGGCAATATTTGAATATTTATTAACAGAAACCAAAACAAAAGAGCTTAAAGGATGACAAATAGCTGCAGCTTAAGCCACCGGCAGATATTCACGTGAGATTGGTGCCGCCTTCAGCAGGGAATTGTACTTGTAAACGTAGCCACTGGCTGGTCGATAGACGTACAGAGGCTGGGATACGATGTTGTAGCTGGGCTGTAGAGCTGCTTTAGGCAGTGGCTTGGCTAGCTGGTTGCGCAGCTTCTCCGCCTCGAAGCGCTTGAAGAAGGCCACCTTGGCCGCCGCCACCTCGGGTGTATCCTGCACGGGTGACAGACTTGAGCCGCCAGCCAGACGCAGCTTGGCTTCTGCGTGGGCAGCCAGATGCTGGGCGCGCAGCTGGGCCACCTCTGGCGTCTCCTTGTTCGGCTGCTGTTGCAGGCTGCTCGAGGTGATGCGGAAGCCGGCCGCATCTGCTGTATAGTCCACTGTCTGCTGCTCACCTCGGGCATCCACGTAGCTGTATGAGCCGTGAGTGACGCCATCAGCGGTGCGGGACTCGTGCTTGGAGTAGAGTGGTGCCGTATAGCCATAGGCATACTGTCCGTGCTCGTCCTGGCTGTGGTACTGGGTGATGGTGCCCGCTGGCGGTGGAGCGCCATACTCCAGCGGCGAGCCACCCAGAGCAGCGTGCAGTGGTGCAAGCAGCAGGCACAGATAAAAGCTCAGGTTCAGTGGTTGCATCTTCCTTTATTCTGGTTTGCTGTCCTTAATGATTTTTTGGGTGGGTTTGTGCAGAGGCGCTGCTAGTGTCGTGGACTAGTACTCGCTCTAGAGAACTCTGTGCGGGTCAGTGGTGCAGTGGTTGCTTTTTATAGGCGCCTTACACTTACCAAAAAAACACAGCCAAAAAGAAGCTAACTTTGCCAATTCGTGCGTTCTTCGGGAAGGTCGTCCAGTTTACTTTCATATTCCCTGTTTTGTTTTTTTTTTTCGGGGGCCTCATTGTTGTTGTGGGTCTTCCTCTTGCTCTTCCTCTTCCACTGTTTGTACATAAATATTTAGTCGATTTCAACAAGTTGAGCATAAATTTGTACACAAAAGCCGCAATTTGTTTTCATCTGCCAGGCCGAGGCACCACAAGCGAACCCAAGAACTTAATCAGGCCAGCTTTTGCGCGTCCCTAAGGTCAAGGAACCAACAGCTACCTTTTGATATATGTTGTTTATGCCGCTATTAAATTTAATTGAAATCAAAATATGCAACACGAATACGCATGAAATGTTGTCCGATCAGCTGCAGGCTGCAGCTGAAAAAGTGAATGAGGCAAGCCCAAGCGGAATTCCTGCTTCGATCGATTCAATTCGACTCGATTCCATCATTGACTGATGCGTTCGGTTGACATTGCTGGAAGTGGATCGCAAAGCTTGTATATAGCTTATGATTTTAATTTTTATGACATTTTTGATATCAAGAGTTAAGATGCCGAGGATTGTCTGTCAGTTCATTGATAGGGTAACAGATGCTCAAAGGCAGAGGCAGAGTCAGAGGTAGAGGCTGAGGCAGAGCTCTCGAAAAAGATTTTAGCTTAGGTGATAGGAGGGGAAAAGGAAGCGCTCATAATACTATATATAGATATAAATATTAGTCTTCAGCTATGATCCCAAGCTCTAGAGAGCTCTCTGCTTAGTCAATTTAATCATATTCTCCTCATCTCTACTCATCTCAACTCCCAAATCAAACTCCACTCAACATAGTCTTTAAATCTCTTTATTATCTCATTTCAGGAGCATGACAAATTCTCTGGTTAGTAATAGAATCCAGAGCTATAGTAGCGTGGAATGCTGTAGACAGACTGCACGGGCAGAATGACGTGGGAGCTGGTGCGTGCCACGGAGCGAGCGCCGATCAGCTCGTTGCGTAGAGTCTCGGAGGCGACGCGCTTCAGGTGAATCGACTTGGCGGCGGCTACCTCGGCTGTGTCGGCGACGGGAAGAGGCAAGTCCACATTTGATTGAGCGACTGGTTGGGCTCCGGCTGGCTGTTGAGCCTGCGCCAGATGCAGTCGAGCCGTCTCATGAGCCGCCAAATGGCGCGCAGTGGCGGCGGCAACCTCGACGGTGTCAGCACGATTGTTGGCAGCGGCTGCGGCAGTTGCAGCGGAAACATCAGCTCCTGGCGTGCCGATCGTGCGAAACTGCTGCGGCAGATTCGTGGCAGCCACATGGAAGCCCTGGTCATCGGCCCTGTAGTCCACGGTCTGCAGCTTGCCGGTTGCATCGCGATAGCTGTAGCTGCCGCGTGTGATCCCATCCAGACTGCGGAACTCCTGTTTGCTGGAGTGTGGCTCAGCATAGCCATAGGCATATTGACCTAGGACATCCTGCGTCTGATACTGCTGCTGGGTTGGAGTCACCACAGCATTGCCCTGAGCCGTGTACAGCAATGGGTAGGTGGAGTAGACAGCCAGACCCTGGGCCAACGCCAAGCTGGAGGCCAGCACGGAAAGCAACACGAATTGCATGCTGAAATGGTAGTTGAAGCTGCGTCTAGAACTCTGAAGTTCTTACTGCATTAGGCTAGCTGCAGGCACATCCTTTTATACCGAAAACTGTTCGGCTTTACAGGTTCTGGTTCTAGTTCTCGCTTGGGTTCTAGCCGCCACCTTTCGCCCTCTGGGCTGAGTCTTGCTGTAACGAGCTGGCTGTCCACTTGCATCGCTGTCATCGTTAACGGCAACTGCCCCGACAGAGGCGTCAATTTGGCTTAATTGTGGCAAGGCTCAGGCTGCAGCTTTACAGAGCTAAGCCAAGCAGTTTCTTATCACACGCTGGCCGCAGCAGCCAAGAGGCCGTTGCGAGAGGCAGCGAGATCAAGGCCACGACCACGAGCTGGAGAGCAGCAACTGTGCAGAGCAGAGGCTATGTAAACGATATTCAATTGTAATACCCTGTGGATGTAGGCAGAGAGCTAAAGGGGGCATGATGTGGGGGAAAAGAATCGCTTATAATACTATATATAGATATAAGTATTAATGTATTTTATAGAGATTTATACAAAAATAAAATATATAAAAAATTCTTAGGGTATTTGTAAGTCTGCTAAATGAAAATATCTTAAGCTTGCAAGCTCTAGTACACCATAAAGACAAAAATACAAATATTTAAAGTATAAATACTTTTTATAATATTAAAAAAAAAAAAAATAATTTAAAAAAATTATATTTATTTAAATTTTATAAATTATTTATTATTAAATTAAATTAAATTAAATTAAATTAAATTATTTATTATTATTATTAAATTATCTATGTGCATTATATATATTTTAAAAAATATTTTATTTTATAATAAATATTTCATATTTGTATATACATCTTATAGTCTTTACCACCTTGGGTATCTGCTAGTCTGGCACTCCTTCACTAAATTACATTTGCTGCTGTTGCTGCTCATTCAAGACAACCGCCTTTAACTGCAACTGCAACTGCAACTGCAACTGGACTGGCTGTAACTGATTTAAGATGCGCCACGCATCTTCTTGCCTCTTTCCAATTGGATGGCTCCCAACGGCATTTCAAGGTGAGCGAAGGCCAAGGGCCACATTTGTCCAGAGCCATGGACCGACCGACCAAGGTCTTGGCAAGCGCAATTCCAACATTGCATTTGGTTTATTTTTAGCATATCTCTGGCCGCGCATCGCCAAGCAGCAAGCTCTCAGGCTCTGATTAGGATTGATAGTTTGTTGGTCAAATATACCTATCTCCCTCTCACTCACTCTCTTTCTTGGCCGCTTTGATAAGTGGATTTTAATGTTTAGTGCAGTCTAGTTCTATGGCCGTGCTTAGCCCCTGTCCGCTTTCGCACTTGCTCTTAATCAGCGCCACATCCAATTCAATAATTTGCCAGAATGTTGTCAGCATCTTAATGATCTTGTTAGCCCGAGTTGCAGCGCTTTTGCTGGGACGTCTTTATGGCCTTTGTCCAAATCACTTTAAATTCCAGTTCAGCTGTTGTTTGCTTAGCAAATTCCACTCAACAACTGAGGCTCGCCTGGCGACTGTCGTCCTGATTTGTGCATCATTAGGCGAAGTGAAATCCGGAGCTAATTACTTATTGGCTGGAACACACCTTCGACAAGCCGGTTTTTCTTTGATTAACTCAACTTGAGGTTTCCTTTGCTCAACTTTAAGTTTGCTTTACTTTGTTTTTTTTTCGATATACTTCAACTGGGGTCTTATAGTTTAGTCATGGTATATGGCTTATATAGTTGGCTGAGGGAAGTTGTTTGCTTATTAATATTCTCCAACTGACAGCTTAAGTGGATATATTATTACTCATTAGGCTGATCAAAAATGGTTTTTATTTTTTTAAAATGCCCAAAGTGTTTTATCTTAAGCTAACCTATGTTCTAAGTATAGATCATACAGATAAGCAGAGGGAAAAAACTTACTTAAGCCTTTGTGAACACATGAACTGCTTGAGGTTATCTCTACGAGTCTTTATTCCAGCTGCAAGATATTTATAAAAAGTATTTATAAAGTAAATCACTAATGTGAAGGAAGAAACTGTTGACTGTTATATAACATTTATACTTAATATAGATAGTATAAATTCCATTTAAAGAAAGAAATCATGTCTTCGGTGTACTTTTCCACAGTTGTCTTTTAATATCTGCTTTCATGATAAGATATAATTGACTAGCCACACAAATAAATAAACTTTGACAAAACTGTATTTGTAGCCTGAGGCTATATCTATTATAATTGTTATAGAATATTTGTGCATATGGAAGTGATGTCCCATAAACAGATAAGTATTAAATTTATTTTTTTCATTTTCTCATCTTTTCCAAATGACTAAAAGGTCATAAATAGCTCAGGCAACCCTCGCATATACCTAATAAATATTAACAGCTGAGCTAATATCCGAAATTCAATTCTCTATTGTCTTACACGCTTATAAGTAGACGTTAAGCAATTGCACTAGATCATACAGCTTTCATGGGTTATCTGTTTATATATCTCAGCACAACTTTGTTTGCTTTTCAAGCAATCTTAGCCAAACCCCCAAATTACATGCTTTACAATGCTACGTAAACCTAAACAGAAGCTCATCAATATCAGTCCACCATGTACCGAGTTCAATGGGAACAATTTGACAAACATTTGAATGAAAACATTCTGTAAGAGCATCTGAGTTGTGACACGCCTTGGCCAACTATTTGTTCTGCTGTCTCGCATTCTCTTGTCTAACAGCCTTTGTGCTTGACTCTGTATGACGCCATCCGAGGCATTTGACCAAAAAAAAAAAAGAACTGGTCGAAAATGTGAATGACAGGTCGCATAAATCATGGCCAGCAGGGATTGGGCTAGGTTTGTAATAAATTAGCTAAACAAAATGCTGTGTTGGTAAACACGCTTTAGGTGTTTGATTAACTTTTCCTGCTTGTTTTTTTCTGAGTTGGCCCAACTTAAAGCTAGGCAATTTCCGATCAGGCAAGTTCAAAGAACTCGCTCGGAACTATTTTTGGGCTGTTGTAATCATTGGATCTCACACGATGTCATTTGCATATGAAAATACATACAATTAGCCACTGTCGAATGAATAGCTAATCTTTCCACAAGTCATGAGCTCATACTATTTAGTCAGGCACTTGTAGAGACTGTCTCCCTCTCTCTCTTCCTCCCTCCCTCTCCCTCTCTCTCTCTCGCGCGCTCTTTCATTTGTTATTCTGTTTTTGTTGGTTGTCAAATTTCACGCATCGTTTTCTAATTTCACGACTCGCACAACAAATTGACCCGCTCAATAGCGACAAAAGCTCACGCTTCTCTCAGCTCTCGATTTCTCACTCAAAACAAAAGGCAAATTGAGTGGAATTTCGTTGGCGTTGATAAGGCAACTGGCGTCACTTTTTGATAAATGATTTTCAGTCTCTTCACGCTCTACTCTTTGGCATTTATAAATTCTGTTTGCTTTTAGTGAAATGAAGTCATCGCATTAAAATATACAAATTATATTTATGTTTGTATGACTTATAATACGTATACGCCCAGTGTTGCCTGTGGGCTGGAACTTTGTTTTGGCTGGGAAAAGCTGGCTCTGTGCTGGCCATGATTTATGCGCCAAATGCTAGCTGACAAATTCAACAGTTTTGCTTCAAGTTCTTGCGAGGAAAAAGCTCACTCAATTCACTCAAAATATCACTCATACGCCGCTTGGCCCCCTTCGTGGCGCTGGCTGCGCAATTTGACCAAACAGTTGAGTCTCGACAGCGACGGCAAACGCGCGCGCAGCTACGCAAAGCAAACTATAAACAAATTCCAAAACAAATTTCAAAAAATTTGCAAATTTTTATAAATTTTTTAAAACAAAAATAAAGTAAGTTGGAAAGGATATGCAAATTGTGTCTATAGAATATTTCTATTGAAAGTTCTTGAGTGCGTAGTAAAGTGCAAGTGTTATGTGTACACAGAGACATAAATATATATATACATATACACAAATATAGTTATATACATATATCTGTACATGAGTACACACAGCATCAGCTTTGTAATCTCTTTCAATGACAACATTTCCCTTTGTTGAAATTTTCAAGTGCTGCATGACCCATATTTCTCTGCTCCAAAATAGAAATTTTTGCTGCTGCTGCTGCTGCAGCTGAAGCTCTTTTTTTTTTTTTTAATATACACAACAATGCGTAGCATCGTTTTAGGCGCCTTTTTCCGCTCTCTCTCTCCTACCCCTCTCGTATGCTTCCGTTTGTGTGTATGCGGCGCTTGCGCGTTCCTGTGCTCCTGCTCCAGAAGGGACTCGCGCTGTGGGCAGGTGGTGATGTCATATAGAAGCTGCTGCTGCGATGGAGGCAGAGGCAGAGTCACAAGCAGCGCTCCAAGGGCTGCTCAGACATGCAAGCATATATACATATATACATATAATATGCCTATGCCTAGGCCTAGGTCTATGACTCTGCTTCTGCCTAGGCCGCTGCCTCTGCTACTGTCGCTGCTGCTACCTCTGCTTTTGCACTGCCTCTGCCTCTGCCTCTACTTCCACTTATGCTACGCCATAGCTGACCCCCAGCTCAATGTTTTTCGTATTGTATTGTGTATGACACCCTTGACACCTACCCCAACCCTCTACCTTCTCTCCTCCCTCCGCTGCCATATCATGTATTGCGTTTCCTGCTTAAATGCGTTGCGTTTCACATGCTTTCCATAACTATGCAACGGAGTGCCCAATAATTCATATACTTATCGTATTCAAAAATTGGGCCAGTCGTTCGCATTGTAAACCATATCGGCAGACCTATAAAATCTCGCAGTTTTTATAGCTTGTAATAAAGAGAGCGCATAATATTGTGAAAGTCTACTTTAAGAGATTTTCAACTAAATCTTTATCAATATGAAGTCATTCTCTTTTTAGTATATAGTATTAGTAAATATGTTTTGTATGGATTGTAGCTAGAAAAATAGGGTAAACTATTATTTGAACTGAGCTAAATAGCTTCCATTCACGTGATCTTTATTTCCTGAAAACGTTGAAATGTTCGGTATTATCATTTTATACTTTGCTGTAAATATAAATATTTACAGGGTATCCTCTAGCAGACCTTTCTTCTTCAAAGCTCATATAAGTTATAATTTTTCCTTTCTTAACAAATTTTCTGTGTATAGGGTATCTTCTTGTCAAAATTTCACATTACACGACACTACTCCAATCTGTATAGAGTTTTAAGCTAGTTTAATTAAACGGACACAAGTAATGCTATTAAAATAACTATTTACAGGGTATCTGCTAGTCGAAATCGTCATAGTTCACTCTTAAGAGTTTTAAGAAACAGAAGAAGTAAACGAGGTTCATATTATGCCCGACCATTGCTAGTCACTGTCTACAGGGTATCTTCCAGTCAGTCTGCCTCGACTATCGCTTAGTTATTACGTCGGCTTGCCTTATGTGCCGGACACACATCAATTGGCATTCATATTGTTCTCCAATTTTGGCTAAACCTAATTAATATATTGGGATAGCCACGCGCTCGCTGCCAGCGCGAGATGCGGATGTTGATGCGAGATGAACCAAATCGTTTATATAGTCATGTATATATAGCTTTATATATGTGTATATAGCCCTCTATATGCATTGCCTCTCTCTATATATATTAATGGTCTTGCCAGCCAAAGCGGATTATGAAGTATCTTTTTCTCGATTGTATCTTGGCCACGTTTTCTTGCCCATTTGCCGGGCTGGTTCGGAATCGCCTTTTGTCATGTTTTGCGCGTCTGTTGTTGTTTTCCTTAAGTATTTATGGGTTTCCAATTACCGGCACACAAAAGGGCTACGAAACAAATCATATTAATGGGCGTGGCAGACACGCAGCGCTGTAATTAGTTTTTACACTTGACATTTGTGGAGCTGAGCAAGTCGCATACGTGTGTTAGGTGGGCAAACTGAACAGAAAAATGGAGCGCAAGACTTGGGCATACAGTGAGTGCCCGCTAAAGTGTCTATGACAGCTGCATGCATGTCTATAAGTAATCAGGGACGATGGGAACTAGTCAAAACATTTTGTGCTCAAAATAAACTTTGATGTTTGCTGTCAAAATTTCATAGCTTAAGCTGTGCGAGGGGCAAGATTTATGATTGATGAATTGTATTTATATAAAAAATATAAAAAAAATATAAATTTGTATAATGTATATAAATATTTGTCTATTTTAATACAAGATTTTAATCAACAATAATTTAGGAATTATATTCAGTTGAATATAAGTTGGGCCTTGGAAGATAGCCAACCTTGAGCAGCTGCTTATCAAGTCTTCACTGTAGCTAGCTTATCATCTCAGCTTGCTAATCATTTCTATGATTTGACAATTGCATCTCTATAGACACAAATACATATACCAATATATATAAACATATGTATGTACATTTACTAATTTGCCTCACCCAAAAAGCGACGTAATTGCGGCGCGTAATGTCGATGACATAAGCCATGCGACTTAGACAAAGTTTCCCCCCTTACACCCAATTAAATGTGCACTTGCGAGGTATATGCCAGCTGTATATAGTTTTTATATATATATATATAGCTTATATAGCTGTCGATGCAAAAGTCAACATTTGTTACGCTCCACGGATCCGCGCTGTAACCTTGACCCAGGCAATCTTATCGCCAGCTCATCGCATTCAATTATCTGGATATGGAATCTGGTTATGGTTCAGTCTCCACCTCTCTCTTAACTGGTTGCCTTCCGGGACGCTATCTTCATTTAAATTATGTAGGCTGAGCGTGCATATAGCTACCATATAGCTGCACATTCCCGAATAATAAATGCGCGCTGCTCACGTTTTACTTACTGTTTATTGTTCGATTTGTGCGGGCCCTTTAACATCCATGTTAAACATGACGACAATTTATGCTTCAGCTCTGAAAATATCTAAACGATTTATGCGCGCTTAAGTCTATACTAGAGGCCTGGGGGCCCAGCGCGAAACGGTATGTGTTACTGTGGGTTAAATTAATTGATTGCCCAGCGAATATCTATAGCGGAGGCAGCGTTGCCGTTATCTACGGGCTGTACACTGGGAGAAACTTCAAGGTGGATTGTGGATAGCAAATGGTGAAATGATCATAAGATGTGAAATGAGGAAAATGACAGAAGGAGATTAGTTTATATATGATGAATGGTAGATAGTTATAGGAATTGGATTAAAAACATATTTGAATCTAGCTAAGAACTATTAAAGCTGGCTTCCTAGTGTATCTTACATGTATAAATAATATATACATATCTATAGTTTACCTTGGAATTCTAAGTGCTGGTCTACATGTAGAGCAAAGAGCTCCAAGATTAACAATGAATACTCGATACAATGAGTAATAGTACATAAAGTTTGCCTAGCCCGAAACTAGTAAAGAACTTTTAAATTGATATTTTAACAAATGTTTCGTTTGATCTTCCAATTAGAATTCAAATGGTCGCTAATGAGCAAATGTGTTTGAGCTGCGAGAGCGGCTCTTGGCCAAGCGATGCGAGCAACCTTCCGCAGTTCATTAGCGGGCAGCAGTTGCGAAAGCTCACGCAGCGCTATTGTACGCTCGAATGATATCATCGGAATAAAGAACAATATATATATATATATACGAACAATAACAGCGTAGTTTGATAAGCTATCTCTATATCAAGCAGTGAGAGAGATATATTTATATATGAGCATGTCACATCGGATTTTGATTTGTATAAAGCTATAGTCCGATATAGAGAGCAAAATGTTAATAAGCGTCGTAGCTCACAGGTGATCAACTGCGCAGCAACAACAATATACTATAACCTATATCCGTATAATCTGCAAGATCTGTAAACTGAAACCGAATCTTAACTTTTGCAGAGCCAACAGCATGAGTGAGGAGACAGCTAATGGCAGCAGCGCGGCGCCCGTTGAGGAGCTCGGCCAGCTGGCGCTGGAGGAGACCGCACCGAAGGTCACCTTTTCGGATCAGTTCAAGGCGTTCTCCAAGTTCGGCGATACCAAATCCGATGGCAGGCAGATAACGCTCTCGCAGAGCGACAAATGGATGAAGCAGGCGAAGGTGTTCGACAAGCAGATCACGACCACCGATACGGGCATACACTTCAAGAAATTCAAGGCCATGAAAATAACGCTGCCGGACTACATTAAATTCCTCGAGGACTTGGCCAAGACGAAAAAGGTGGAGCTGGCGACGATCAAGCAAAAGATGGCCAGCTGTGGCGCACCAGGTGTGCTCCAAGTGTCCGTAAGTACCTCTCTTGAATCTATAACTAAATAGATATTATATATGCATATTTGTTTGGTATATCTCGTAGGCTGGCAAGGCAGCAGCTGCTGTGGATCGCTTGACGGATCCCAGCAAGTATACGGGCTCGCACAAGGAGCGCTTCGATGCCACCGGCAAGGGCAAGGGCATTGCCGGCCGACGCAATCTGGTCGATGACTCCGGCTATGTCAGCGGCTATCAGCACAAGGACACCTACGACGGCGCCCATTAAATAATAATCCTTCGAGCTTTTCCACTTCTACTCATTCACTCACACTCTTAACTGATCTTTTGTCTAATTTATTATTTTGTGTTTCTACTGATGGCACTGAGTTCTCTCCCCCTCCTTTTCTACTTTCTCTAAAATATAAGTTGTGTTTTAAGTCAATTTTAAATTTTTAAATAAATTTATGAACATTTTTGTATAATTTACAATTTTTATTTGTTTTATTTTTGTTTTTTGAATATTTTTACATATGCAACGGCCCAAAAGTTCAAAATCGAATCAAATAAAACCTTTACACATCCAAATCAAGTTTATATCTCATACGAATAGATTTATGAAATTGACATTTTTGCAAGCGTAGCACAAAAACTTTTAATAATACACTTTACAAAGTTTAATAATAATAATAATATGTACTTGTAGCATATTTATACATATATATATATACCAAAGATATACCAGGAGACACGCAGACTTACACCTGTGTGGCTGAGATTGTGTATGCTTTACTTTTAATTCGAATAAAGTGAAATACATAGAAAGTCCTTGCAACTATGGAGTTTTATTCAAATTTTTAAATATTTAATTTTTATATATTTTTATTAAAATTTATTAAAGTGAAAGAGGGCAATAAAATTCAATCTGCTGCATATTTATATAGTATGAAATATTATTTAAATTTTGTATGTAAATTATATAGTATATGGAATGAAGTAGAAGCTCCAGTCAAAGCATAGAAAGCAAAGAAAAATTTAAAGTCCACGTAGAATTCTGATTGAAAAAAAATTAAATTTATCAATTTTTTTAAAGCATATATTGTTGATATGAGATTAAAGAGTTTTTTATGAATTTTTATATATTTATTATATTTAAAAAAAAAATATTTTGTATTATGTTATTTTAATATAAGGCAAAAATGCCGTAGTAATCAGAATCCAATATAAACGCAGAATTCATGTAGATGTCCCACCATGAATCAAAGTATAAATCTGATCAGTTTTCTTAGGCTGTTTGTCATATATATAAAGTATAGCTACTACAACGGGAGCGGGATGAGCAGAAAGAGAGACGAACGACAACAGTAGCGACCTCGCTGCGAAAAAACCAGAGCACTGTGAAGCTGTATCAAACGCTAGACTAAGCCAGTGTGTAAATCGGAAATCGGATAGGTTTTTGCATAATAAATGCAGCCAGCGATCAATTGCAGTCGGCAGCCAGTCGAACGGTGCTAATCACAGATCGGATATAAGACGAGATATCATATAGCCCAGCTATACTATTATAACACTAGGCCAATGGGGCTATAAAAGAGGCGCGGTTAGCCCTGGAGGCAGCAGAGCAGCAACGGCAGCCGCAGAGATTGGATTGTAGAGGTTTCCCAATCAGAGCAGAGTAAACACAAGGAGTCATGGCGTTCCGAGGCAAAAATGCGGTGGTTACGGGTGGAGCCGGAGGCATAGGTCTACAGGTGGCCAGGCAGCTGCTGGTGGCAGGAGTCGGAGTAAGTTTAGGCTGTTAGTTAACCAATGCAACTATAGCTATATCTGTCCGTCTTTGTAGAAATTAGCCATCATTGATATACAGGACAATTTGGAAGAGTTTGTCAAGCTGCGTGCGGCGCATCCCACGCAGAGCGTCATGATCATCAAAATGGATGTGGCGAACAAGAAGGGCGTGGAGGCCACCTACGAGGAGATCAAGAAGACCTTTGGCAACATTGATATTGTGGTCAATGTGGCGGGCATATTCAATGACAAGGATGTCCAGCGCACGCTGCTGGTCAATCTGGTGAGCAGAAGAGCAGCTTCAGGCATAAGAAGATAGTATAACCAATCTCTCACTCTCTCTCTCTCTCCCCAGGGCGGCATCATCAACTCTACTCTGAGCGCTTTGCACTACATGAGCAAGGAGAACGGCGGCAATGGCGGGCTTGTGCTTAACATGAGCTCAGTGGTAGGCCTCGATCCGATGTTTATCATACCTGTTTACGGTGCCACCAAGGCGGGCATCATCAACTTTACTCGCTGTCTGGGCGTAAGTAGCCAAACTAAACTCCTCTGATCCACATTTAATGCCAATCCTCCGCACAGAACGAGAAGTTTTATCTACGCTCTGGCATTAAGTTTGCCACGGTCTGCCCGGGCGCCACCATGACGGATATGTTTACCAACTTTACGGAGAAAATCATTTTCCCGGAGACCAGCGATGAGACGTATAAGATCTTGGATCGTCTGAGCAAACAGAGTGCCACGGACGTTGCCCGCTGCATGCTCAATGTACTGGAGAAGGAGAAGAACGGCGCTGTCTATGTGATTGAGGGCAAGCGCATCATACCCCTGGACTTGAAGCCACTCTGGACGGGCAAGGAGCCAGCGCTCTAAGGGAACACGCACATAGCTAAAAGAACAGACACATGATTATTAATCGCTCTGTACAAGTCAATTGTCGCGGGTAGTTTTTAATAAACAAGCAAGTAAAATGTATTTCGGTTAATCATTCCGCCAGTTAACCAGCACCTCATCCGTGCGATAGCGTTGCGTGACGAAGGCATCTTCCAGTGGCATTTGTGCGCCAGCCCTAAACATTTCAGCACCAGCATGGGCTATCATCAAGCCATTGTCAATGCAGTAGCGCTCGTCGATGGCGAAGACTTTGCCACTGCGTTCCTCGCACATAATACCCATCATCTGCTGCAGACGCTCATTGCAGCCAACGCCGCCGACTATGAGCACCTGTGGATAAAATAGTTATATATATATCTAAAAAGATATCTATCAGTCAATGGCTTACTTCATTAGATTCGCAGTGGGCCATGGCTCGCTCTGTTATCTCTACCAGCATAGCGAAGATAGTTTCCTGCAGCGAGTAGCACAGATCTGCTTGACTATACTCGGGATCCGGCTCATCCTGTTGCTTTTTACGTTTGTTACGTCTTTTAATAATAATAATAATATGTACTTGTAGCATATTTATACATATATATATATATATATACCAAAGATATACCAGGAGACACGCAGACTTACACCTGTGTCGCTGAGATTGTGTATGCTTTACTTTTAATTCGAATAAAGTGAAATACATAGAAAGTCCTTGCAACTATGGAGTTTTATTCAAATTTTTAAATATTTAATTTTTTATGTATTTTTAATCAAATTTATTAAAGTGAAAGAGGGCAATAAAATTCAATCTGCTGCATATTTATATAGTATGAAATATTATTTAAATTTTGTATGTAAATTATATAGCATATGGAATGAAGTAGAAGCTCCAGTCAAAGCATAGAAAGCAAAGAAAAATTTAAAGTCCACGTAGAATTCTGATGGAAAAAAAATTAAATTTATCCATTTTTTAAAAGCATTTTATTAGTTAGAATAAAAAAAGGTTGATATGAGATTAAAGAGTTGTTTTTTATGAATTTTTATATATTTATTATATTTAAAAAAAAATATTTTGTATTATGTTATTTTAATATAAGGCAAAAATGCCGTAGTAATCAGAATCCAATATAAACGCAGAATTCATGTAGATGTCCCACCATGAATCAAAGTATAAATCTGATCAGTTTTCTTAGGCTGTTTGTCATATATATAAAGTATAGCTACTACAACGGGAGCGGGATGAGCAGAAAGAGAGACGAACGACAACAGTAGCGACCTCGCTGCGAAAAAACCAGAGCACTGTGAAGCTGTATCAAACGCTAGACTAAGCCAGTGTGTAAATCGGAAATCGGATAGGTTTTTGCATAATAAATGCAGCCAGCGATCAATTGCAGTCGGCAGCCAGTCGAACGGTGCTAATCACAGATCGGATATAAGACGAGATATCATATAGCCCAGCTATACTATTATAACACTAGGCCAATGGGGCTATAAAAGAGGCGCGGTTAGCCCTGGAGGCAGCAGAGCAGCAACGGCAGCCGCAGAGATTGGATTGTAGAGGTTTCCCAATCAGAGCAGAGTAAACACAAGGAGTCATGGCGTTCCGAGGCAAAAATGCGGTGGTTACGGGTGGAGCCGGAGGCATAGGTCTACAGGTGGCCAGGCAGCTGCTGGTGGCAGGAGTCGGAGTAAGTTTAGGCTGTTAGTTAACCAATGCAACTATAGCTATATCTGTCCGTCTTTGTAGAAATTAGCCATCATTGATATACAGGACAATTTGGAAGAGTTTGTCAAGCTGCGTGCGGCGCATCCCACGCAGAGCGTCATGATCATCAAAATGGATGTGGCGAACAAGAAGGGCGTGGAGGCCACCTACGAGGAGATCAAGAAGACCTTTGGCAACATTGATATTGTGGTCAATGTGGCGGGCATATTCAATGACAAGGATGTCCAGCGCACGCTGCTGGTCAATCTGGTGAGCAGAAGAGCAGCTTCAGGCATAAGAAGATAGTATAACCAATCTCTCACTCTCTCTCTCTCTCCCCAGGGCGGCATCATCAACTCTACTCTGAGCGCTTTGCACTACATGAGCAAGGAGAACGGCGGCAATGGCGGGCTTGTGCTTAACATGAGCTCAGTGGTAGGCCTCGATCCGATGTTTATCATACCTGTTTACGGTGCCACCAAGGCGGGCATCATCAACTTTACTCGCTGTCTGGGCGTAAGTAGCCAAACTAAACTCCTCTGATCCACATTTAATGCCAATCCTCCGCACAGAACGAGAAGTTTTATCTACGCTCTGGCATTAAGTTTGCCACGGTCTGCCCGGGCGCCACCATGACGGATATGTTTACCAACTTTACGGAGAAAATCATTTTCCCGGAGACCAGCGATGAGACGTATAAGATCTTGGATCGTCTGAGCAAACAGAGTGCCACGGACGTTGCCCGCTGCATGCTCAATGTACTGGAGAAGGAGAAGAACGGCGCTGTCTATGTGATTGAGGGCAAGCGCATCATACCCCTGGACTTGAAGCCACTCTGGACGGGCAAGGAGCCAGCGCTCTAAGGGAACACGCACATAGCTAAAAGAACAGACACATGATTATTAATCGCTCTGTACAAGTCAATTGTCGCGGGTAGTTTTTAATAAACAAGCAAGTAAAATGTATTTCGGTTAATCATTCCGCCAGTTAACCAGCACCTCATCCGTGCGATAGCGTTGCGTGACGAAGGCATCTTCCAGTGGCATTTGTGCGCCAGCCCTAAACATTTCAGCACCAGCATGGGCTATCATCAAGCCATTGTCAATGCAGTAGCGCTCGTCGATGGCGAAGACTTTGCCACTGCGTTCCTCGCACATAATACCCATCATCTGCTGCAGACGCTCATTGCAGCCAACGCCGCCGACTATGAGCACCTGGATGAAATAGTTATATATATATCTAAAAAGATATCTATCAGTTAATATCTTACTTCATTTGATTCGCAGTGAGCCATGGCTCGCTCTGTTATCTCCACCAGCATAGCAAAGATAGTTTCCTGCAGCGAGTAGCACAGATCTGCTTGACTATACTCGGGATCCGGCTCATCCTGTTGCTTTTTACGTTTGTTACGTCTTTTGCCGGGATCTGCCAACTCTTCGATGTGTGACAGAATGCCAGAGAAGCTGACGTCCATTCCCTTTACCACATAAGGCAGTTTGATATACTGTTTGCCCTGCTTCGCCAGCTGCTCTATGTTATAGCCAGGACTTGGATCGTTAGAGAGTTTTATAATGCGCGCAAATCGATCCAAGCAGTTGCCCACGGCAATGTCTATGGTTTCACCAAAGATGCGATAGCGTTTATTGGAATAGGCAATCACTTGGGTGTTGCCGCCACTCACGTATAGCACTATTGGATTCTGAGCACCTGTTATCAGGCGACCCATTTCGATGTGGCCGATGCAGTGATTCACGCCCAGCAAAGGTTTTTCCCAGAGCAGGGACAACGTGCGTGCCACAATGGCGCCAACGAGAAGTGGAGGCGCCATGCCGGGGCCTTTTGTATAGCAGATGACATCCAAATCAGAAGGCTTCAATTGTGCCTCCTTCAAACTGGCTTGCACAAGTGCCAAAATCGCCTCGCGGTGATGCTTGGCCGTTTCCTTAGGCAGAAAACCTGTTGCATATTAGAAACGATTAAGTATCTGCAGTTAACTGAATATATTTCACATACCTTCGCCGGGCGGTGTTATGTAGGTGCGTCGCACATTTGCCAAGACTTTGCCATTGTTTATAATGCCAATGCCAATTTTATTGGCGCTGCCCTCGATGCCCAGCGCGCAAACCATCGTTGTTTACTTTTGTATTAGAGATGAGCAAAGTTGAAATGCACGAGACTAAATTCGCGTAACTGACTTTGAGCGGGACATACAGCAGTTGTTACTGAGTAACAACTACAAAGTCAAGATTAAAATTTAAGTACTATGTAAAGTTTTAGTCTGTTATAGCTCCTCTTCAATAAAGAACAATTATTTACATTTTTGTGGCATGATCATGTTGCCTATTGGCGTGACTGCATAGACGGATTTCTGCTCATCTCTATTCATAAACAGCTGTTCGATAGCCCATTGCCTATCGATAATAACATTCTGTTTCGCTGTGAATGGTATTTTTCAGTTGAAGAGAAAATGTAAAAACAAATAAGTTTGTTTTTTATTTTCATATTTAGTATATGTTTACAAAGTACTTAAAGATGGAGACGGCTATAGAGCCAAAAAATGAGTGCAGCAATTTAAATGTTGAAAACAACATTGAGTCAACAAACGATGAGGCTGTAACACAATTAGCAAATGACGCCGACGTGGATGCAGAAATTGGTCTAGAAGATAAACAGCAGCTGGAATGCGAAAATAGAGTACAAAGCAAAGAAAGCCCAATTAAAACTACAGCTGCAGATAAAAGCGAACAAGATAATAACGAATCGGCTATAGTTAAGGAAATTCATGCAGCTGTTGTCGAGCAAGGGGTTAAAGAGAAGGAGAGGGACGAGCACGAGCCAGCCACAGGAATTAGCTATGCAGAACTCAAAGCGCAAGAGGAACAGGAAAGCAAGGAGAACAAGGATAGCCGGGATATACTCTCACATGTACATTGCCTTGCGCAGCTGGAAGAACAACGTCGCAGCTATGAACGCCAACTGGAACAGCTGCGCACCTCAAACATGCAAAAGGATAATATGATGACACTGTTGCAGCGGGAGAATGCGATTTTGGACAAGGAGAAGCTGGCATTTCGCAATGAAATGGATCTGGCCAACAAGGAGAAAGAGACAACAGTGATTAAGTTCGCGATGAAGGAGAAGCTACTCATCGATGCCAAAAAAGAAAAAGAGACTGTGGAGAAGCAGCTGGCGGATGCCAAGAAGGAGGTGAAAAACGTTTCCATACGCTTCCAGGCAGTCCACGAGGAAAAGTCACGAATGACCTATATCATAGATGAGAAGGTGAGGCTGTAGAGGTCTATAGAGAATCATATTTCATTATCGTTTTCTTTTGCAGTGCAACGAAGTTCGCAAATATCAAAGGGAATGCGAGAAGCTGAAAACTGAAATGGGACACTTGGAGTCCAAGCTGAAGTATCATGCCAATAAGCTAAACATTGAAGTGGAAGCCAAGGCAGTAAGTTGCTTGTAAAACATACTATATATGATATATATATATATTTACTCATGTCTTATAGAGCCTGGAGCGCAAGCTGGAGGAGGAACGCAATGCGCCAAATAAGCTAGAGGAGAAAGCCAATGGTTGGTTATACAGAGTTTACTTTAGAATATGTGAATAACTTATTTATGTCTCTCACAGAGAAGCTGAAGATGGAGTTTGAAGCCAACACAATACTGCTGAAACATGAGATCAAGAGCAAGACTGATGCACTGGACAAGCTAAGCAAAGAGCACCAAAAGCAATGCGAAGCGAATAAGGAATTGCAGCAGCAGCTGCAGCAGCTAAAAGAAGCGGTAAAGTGGAGAGAGGAGGGTAGTCTGATAAAGAGTATAGCCTAACGTATAGATAAAATATCTGTTTTATTGAATTAATTATTATATGCAATTTCTCAGACTATGCATCTTTATTAATATTATTAATTATTAACAATTTCCCTTGCTCTGCAGCATGACCAGCTTACAGAGGAGTTCAAGGAGCTGCAGGCGCAGCACAGCTTCATAGATGCCGCCTACAGCGACGAGCTGTTAAATGCAGCCAAGTTGCATAGCCAATTGGCTGAGCTGCAGCTGCTGCGCACACAGAATACAATGTAAGAAGCTTTAGTTAATAAATATCTTATTCCAATTAACTTAATTAACTTCTCTTATTCACCACACAAACAGCAACGAGCAGAAGTTGGTTGAGGCGCAGTCACGGATAGAAGAATTGGAATCCCTGGCGAAGGACAACGAAGTAGACTTAACACAGCTGCAGGCGAACAAACAGGAATTGCTGAGTATTAACAAAGAGATGTCAGAGCTAATAGTCAAATTACAGAATGATATTTACCTGGCCGAAGTCAAGGTGAGTTTCTGATAAGATTATAATATAAATTGAAAAAAATTGGCTGCCCCGGGTGAGGCTCGAACTCACGACCTTAAGATTATGAGACTTACGCGCTGCCTACTGCGCCACCGAGGCCTTGTGACGGGAGCGTCTCTAATAATAAAATTCTTTTTTTCTATTTATAACCAGTCGCTGGGCTTCGAGTCTGAGAATAAACTGGTAAAGCAGGAGCTGCTCGCCTACGATGCTAAGTACTTGGAGCTGGAGGAGCAGCTGCATGTGGAGGGCATGGAGAAGATTGAGGAGCGTGTGCTGCTGGCCAAGCATCTGTCCGAGAAGACAAAGATGTACGAGGTGGTCAATGCCAAGCTGGAGGAGCTGCAGAATCACTTTGAGGCGACGAATCACAAGCATGCGACGCAGGTGAAGGAGCTCCAGCGGGAGCTGCAAAAGTACAAAAAGGGCATTGTCGATGCCAAGCCAGCGGGCTACTGTCGCAACTGCCAGCAGGCGATGAATGAACTCAGCCAGGAGCAGCTGCAGCAGCAGCAGCAACTGGTCGTCACACACAGTCGCAGCAGCAGTCAGGGCAGCCGGGCCAGCGAGTCATCAGAATCTGAGACTGTAGCCAGCAGCTTGACGACCGTGCCACACGCCCAGCCCGCAGCAGCTACACCAGTACCAGAACTACAAGCAGTACCTTCCAAGAAAGTCTTAGTAGAGCGCATCCTGCGCCTGCAACAGGCTTCGGCACGACAAACAGAGCGCATTGAGTTCCTGGAGAATCATACGGCCATGCTTGTCTCCGAGGTCCAGAAGAAGTCCAAGGTTGTGCAGCATTACATGCTGCGGGATCAGACAGCCGGCGCGCTCAGCTCCAGCAAAAGTGACCAGAGCAAGAGCGAGCTGGTCAAGTATGGCAATGGAGTGATGGCTGCCATCTATGGAGGTGTCAAGGGAACCGAGAGCAAGGGCATGTCCTTGGAGCTCTCGCTGGAGATCAATAAGAAGCTGCAGACTGTCCTGGAGGACACGCTGCTCAAGAATATAACGCTCAAGGAGAATCTCGACGTGCTGGGCCTCGAGGTGGACAATCTGACGCGCAAGCTGCGCTCGCAGGAGCTGAACAACAGCTAGGCCTAGTGCCTGGCCACGAAACCATTCCATAGATATTTAAATTCCATTGTGATTAAGTTTAAATTAAAGATTTAATAATGCAACAAGAGTGGAGTTGAGGCACTGCATCCATCCGCTAGATCAAGCCATCGTAGAGCTTGGCGCTGACCTTTGCTGGCTTGCCCACATCCATGGACAGCTGCAGTGTTGCCTGCTCGCCCTCCTTGGCCAGATGCGCCTGCTTGTTGTGCGTCTTCTTGAAGTGCACGTTGATCAAAGGATTTTGCTCGCCAGTTTCGTCTCTGATATATTCCCGTAGCAGCGGCGGCATCTCAATCTTTGTGGGCAGCACCACGGCAGCTACTTTATTCTTATTCTCTAGATATTTGTGCTCCTGGTCAACGGGCACCAGCTCGTAGTCGGCCTTGTAGCTGGTGCTGTAGATCTCCACCGGCTTGGGCTGGGTGATGCCGCGCCAGGTTTTCTCCACAGTGACGCGCACCTTGCGTTCGCTATCGGCCTGCAAAGGGGAGATGATGAATATTAGTTGTATTTTTAAGTGTCTTCCCGTACTCACCTGCTCGTCCACCGCCTGCACTTTCAGTATGCGCATGTAGCAGGGCTCCGGGTAGCGCTGAAACATGTTACGTATGACCATGCGACCGATGCCCCAGTCGGGCAGATTGCCTACGATTTCCCATAAGGTGCTGCCGCGAAAGTCTGTTTTGCGTCCTATGTATTGTATAACTTTTTGACTCATTTTAGTTGGCCTTTAATTAATAAAAATTACGTAAAGTGAATTTTATTTTATTATTATTCCGGTGTGCGCTGTTTCTTCTTCGCGTCGAAATGCCATTCACTTGTTATGCAAACAGCTGGGCAGCTGACAGCGTTGCCACTTGTTGTTTACTAGAAGCGCGCGTTAACTTGAAGTGGTTGGCAACGCGAGCAGTATTAAAATTTTCTTTGCTCTCCCAAATCAATTTAAAAGTTAATTTAGTTAAATAAATGAAATATATTAAATCAAATATGTATTAAAGTGTTTAAAGTATGTCTGCTGAGTTGCTTTTTGGCTTGTTTCGCTTATAAATTGTATAAATATTGATATTAACTAGAAATTTAATACTCTATTGGATTAAAGCTCGACTAGCCCGAGTGCGAATGCTCTTCAGCGGCGTCGCTCGCTGTGTGACCCACTCCACTGGTATCCAGATGCTCGTCATACGACTCCACTTCCTCCTCGTGGTGCTGCTCCTGCTGATTGACGCTCTCATGGAGTCCGATCGTCGCATGGGCCGCCGCCTTGGAGGCGTTGACCTGAGCAGCAGCTGCAGAGGATGCCGCCTTCAGAGCCGATTCCTTGGTGGCTGCAAAGTCGACGCGCGCCTGCTGCAGCTGCTCCTCCACCTGCTCCAGCCGATTCTTGGCCTGACCCACCATGGTGGCCTGCGAGGCCAGCTGATTGGCCACCTCGCTGGCCGTCTGCTCCGCCTGCTCGGCCACGGATTTGGCATTGTTGATGGCCGCCGTCAGCACGGAGATGTGATTGTGTGCCGCCTGCGCCGTTTGCTGCGCCAGCTTCGCGGACATCTTGGCCGCCTTCAGCTGCTCCAGTTCGCGCGAGAGCGCGCGCTGGGCCTCGGCTGCCTGCTGCTCCAGCTCCTGGAGTATCACCTGCTTCCCAGCGAGCGCTGCCTGCGCTGTGGCCGCTGCCTGTGACGCAGCCTGTGCCAAGGTGTTCTTGGCTATGAAAGCCGCCTGCTTGGCGGCGGCATGCTGATTGGAGACGGCCGTGTAGGCCTGATCTGCAGAGCCCTGAGCTATGGAGCGCAGCCCGCTGCCTATGCTATAGCCAGCCTTGCCGCCATCGCCGGGGTGGCCCTTGGAGTGGTGCTGCGGGTGCTGCTGCTGCTGTGGATTATGATGCTGCTCCACTTCCTCCTCGTGTCCGGTCAGCGTGGGCTCATAGTAGCCCCCGCCACCCCCACTGCCATGCTGATGCAGCGACTGCGGCTGCTGCCTGTAGTAGTAGCCGCCATGTCGCTTGTGCAGCCGCCCCAAGACCTGAGCGCAGAGCAGCGCTGATGGATTGAGTGTGATTAGTCCCTGGGAGCTACGCTGAGTAATCCTGGCAACTTACCTAGCAGCAGGCAATGGAAGCACTTGTTATACATCTCGTTGCTAAAATTGTATTAAGCTTCAGCTGCAGCGGCTCCAGTGGGTTTTATACACCTGCGACTCAGGCAGCGGTGCAGAAATTTTGTATTTTTCGTCTTTTTAGTAGTGCGGAAAGTCTGTTGCGGCTTTTGAGTTTAACGGGCACTCAACATGTGAGACGTTATGATATTTGAATACCACACACACACACACACACTAGCATACACTCACTCACACACACACCTGCAGTCACCCTTACACACACACACACTCACACACTCACTCACCCGCTCGAGGAAGTTCATAGCTTTGCCCGCTTTGGTGGCGTCTCTCTTAATGTTTTCTTAGCACGGTGGTTCGCTTTATGCTCATGGGTGGTGCCAAACTGTCGAAAACAAAAACTTATAATTTGCATTTTAATGGGTTGCACCCAATTGTAATTGATCCTAAGCTGCTTATTATAGTATTTCAGTTGCAGCGCAACTTTTTTAAGTGCATTTTTTATGATTTCAAACGCTTCTCTTTCTTTTAAATTTTAATTTAAAAAAATATATATTTTTTTTATATATTTAATGTGAGAAAAGTGGGGAAAATGTGTGTGGAGTTACATAAAAATATGTTTGCTGCATGCATATATATGTATATAATATTTAACTATATTATATTAACTATCTCTCATAGCATATCTAGAAAGCTAGTTAAATATTATATACATATATATATATGCAGCAAACTTGCTGGGTTAGTAAATTATACATATCTTTTTATTTCTATATATATAGTATATAAGAAGGGTACTTCATAGAGAGAGCTAGTCTAGACAGGCATTGCTAGCATGGCCTCAGGCAATGATAGCCTATAGTAGCCTTGCTTACAGCTCTCCAGAGGCAGTCTTCGCAACTGCTGCTACTCCGATGCTATTCTTCAGACTCTTCTTTGCCTCTATTAGTTTTCTGTTTGCTTCTGACTTTCATTATGTCTCTTTGCTACAACTATGCGCCATGGGAAACTAGGGCAATATACATCATTTGTCACTTATAAGAGTTTTCAAGGAAAGGCGTCTTTACTCTTCGGGTCGACTATCAGTTCAGCATTAGTCGCTGTAGCTCACTCATCTGAGCGCAACATAGATCGCTGCTCTCGCTCAGCCAATGAGCCTTTGCTCTCCTGCTGTGGGTCCAGTATTTGTCAGTATTTGCCATCTGCTCGTACTACAAGCATATATTATGTATATTGCTATGACCCATGTCAAATTGGTTCCATAAGGCTTAACATTTTTAAAAACCTTTTACATATCTTATGCTGCTTATATATATTTTTAGCTAAGGCATATCTAACATAAATCCCTTGCTCTCGACTAATATTTTAGTATTCAACTAAATTTCATTTATTTTTTATTACATTTCTCAACACTCTCATATTTTTATTAACTTCATTCATTCAGCTTCTTCCCTTACTCATTAAATTTTAATAATCAAAAATCTCGGATTTCTTTTATAAATTAATTTATTTAAATAGTTTTTTAATTTATTACAAGTATAAAAAATAAATTAATTAATATAAACACAACTATTATACACGCTGCACGAATCGGAGCTTCAAAGTGGAGAGCGATTCGAGTCGAGTCGAGTCGAGTAGAGTAGAGGCTTGACTCGACTAACTCGGCCCGCGCTAACATTATTTTTCAACAATCGAGTCTGAGTGGGGTGACAAAGAGTGTTTCAACAACAAGTAAACATAAAGTGGAAAAAAGCATAATAATAATAACAAGGTAATAAGGAAAAGGCCTAAACACGGCGGTAACAGCGACGGCAGCCACTCGCGTGGGCCAACAAAGAGTGCGTTGCGTAATGGAAATGGCTGCTCAAAAGTGAAATACGAACTGATCGGCGGAGGTGGCGTCATCGCTGGTGACGGCGGCACCCGCTCGGGGCACTGTCTCCGTCTCCATCAATCATTTGTAGCTCTGCGTGATCTGCTGGATCCAGGGCAGGTAGGCGGAGACCTTCACGTAGACGCCGGGCACGTTCACCTGGCCGCAGCCGATGCCCCAGGACACGACGCCGACCACGTTCCAGACGCCGTTGCGCTCGCACACCAAGGGACCGCCGCCGTCGCCCTTGCAGGCGTCCTTGCCCTCCTCGCCGCCGGCGCAGATGAAGCCCGGATTCAGTTTGTAGCTGTAGCCGAGGCGCGTGTTGCGCAGCTGCGACTCGCACTGGTGGTGCGACAGGATGGGCACATCGACCTCCTTGAGGATGTTCTGGTACTTGCCGTGCTCGCCGAAGGCGTCCTTGCCCCAGCCGGTGGTCCAGCAGCGCGCATTGGTGAAGTCGGAGTACTGATCGGGCAGGCAGGCGGGGCTGATGTGTGGGTTCTTGGTGAAGTCGACGGGATGGTCCAGCTTCAGTATGGCCAAATCATTGTCCAGAGTGCCGGCATAGTACTCGGGATGGATGTGGACGGAGACAACGTCGCGCTCAATGTAGGGGAAGAACTCGACGTCGTGGTTGACGTCCCATTCGCCCAGGCGCACGCGCAGATCGAAACCATTTTGACTGCGGATGGAAAAGGATATTCAGTCTACAACTTCAGGTGGAGTTAATCCTTTTCCGACTTACGATTTAATGCAATGGGCCGCTGAGATGATGTGCTGGGCGTCGATGAGGGTGCCGCCGCAGGCATAGATCGACTCCTTGGGGTCCTTCTTGAGGATGGCCACGTGCCAGGGATACTCGCCGAACTCGCTGTCGCCATCGACATAGACGGGATTCTTGATGCGACCAGTGATGCCGGCAGCGTTCCTCACGCCACAGCGTCCCAGCTGCTGCTGGGGCGGCGCCTGGGGACGCAGCGGACGACGGCAGCAGACCTCGTTGATGCGGCAGGTCTTCTCCACGGGACGGTTGCCATAGTAAGCGCGCTGCAGGAGAAGAGAATGGAAGGGATTAGCTACTGTTTAAGACTGGTTGCTCTTAGATCTAAATGTGTCCTGGTTCGTTTTGCTGTCCGCACTGGTTACCTGCTCCGCTCTCAACTCAAACTCTTGAACGCTTCGCCGCCTGCGATCATGGGGAAAGGTGACATGATCACTGCCCGCCGCAGCGCCCGGCGCTTGGGCGGGTATGTTGTGGACTTGCCCCAAGCTCAGCTGCTTGCCCCGACGACTGGGCGCCGTCCAGTCCGGGTCAGTGGCATTGACGCTGCGCTCGTAGTGCTGGGAGTAGTCCCCATAGCTACCATAGCCCGAGGAGCCAAAGTCCCCAGGAGATGTGTCGGGATAAATGGAATTGTAGGAGTGCTCAAAGGGAGCCTCCGAGTGGTGACCACCATAGTGCTCGCTGTGGTGCTCAGCGTGGTGCTCAGCGTGATGATAATGCTGGCTCGGCACATGCAGCGAGGGTCCACTGTGGTACTCGAAGATGGGCGAGCTGTGCACCATCTCCACGTCAAAGTGTGGCCCCGAACTCTCGAACGAGTGATGGTGGTGCGATGGCGGTGGCTCACTGTAGTGGTGCGGATGATGCTCGTGCTCGTAGCCACTGAAGTGATCGTGGTGGTGGTAGTGCGTGCTGTAAGCCTCGCTCGGGGTCTTCTTGAAGAAGTCGCCAACTTTCTGAATGATATTCGCGTTGGGTGTGACGTGGAGATTGACCAGAGGCTTCACCACCTTCTCGCCGTAGTCCGTCTTGCTCACTTGCAGCGAGACGAGGGGATTGACATTGACCAGGCCCAGATTGAGGCCGTTGGGACCCAGCGAACCGAAGTTGGGATTCTGTGCGGGATAGAAGTCGCCCAGGACATTGGCCGGATAGCCGCCTGGATAGCCAGCCGAGGGATAGGGCAGCCCGAAGCTAACGCCATACGTGGGCAGCACCTTGCGCTGTATGAGCTGAATGGCTTGCAAGGCGGGCAATGCCAGCGGAGATGGGCCCAGTGCGCCTAGACGCTGCTGGAAGAAGGACACACCTGGTCAAAGAGCTGTTGGACGTGGACGTGCCACCCAGTTGGAACCCGTGCGTGGTTAGCTTGGTTGGTTGTTTTTTTAGTTGCAGTTGGATTAGTGACGAATCCGAGTATTCCACGCGGCAAGACGACGTCGAGGCAGGGGTTATTTGGTTCACCTTTGGCTGAGTTTGAGTTGAGCGTGGAGCGTTGATCAATGCGTGCAGTTGAGTGGTGTTTATGTATGTATGCGTGTGTGTGTGTTTCAGTGTGTGTTTCAGTGTGTGTGTGTGTGTGTGGGAAACTAGATCTCAATTAGTCTCAACTAGGGGGAGCATTATACTAAGTGTCAAAGGCATTAGTCGGGCACTAACAAGGACGTCAAGACATTGCTGGCACTTACCCCTTGGGCATCCAGTGAGAGATCGCCCGTGTCGTTCTCCTTGTTGTCAGTGTCGGCCTGGCGGCGAGTGCGCTTCTTCTCCTCCTCGTCCTTCTTGTCCTCTTTGGTGTCAGCCTTGGCTGTGGCCGTGGCATTGCTGCTCGGTGCAGCATCATCGCTGAGCGCTTCGATCTCCTTGCCCAGATTTCTCGGATCGATGGCCAGAATCAGATCGTCCTTGCGTCCGATACGATCGGCGGCCGGGCACTGGTTGATGGGCACGCACTGGCAGTCGACGATTTGTTGGCGGGATGTGTCGTAGCCACCGCCGGCGCCCTGGTAGAGACCACCCTGGCCTTGTCCATTGTAGCCCGAGGCGACGCCGTTGTAGCTGCTGGAGGCACCACCCTGCAGCTCCTTCTTGTAGTAGTCGGGATTCTGGCTGTGGTAGCTGCCGCTGGGTGAGCCGCTGAAGCCGTTCTGCCCGAAGCTGGAGCCGGAGCTGCTGCCGAAGCTGCCCAGGCCGGATGAGGGCTTATACGAGTCTCCGTTGGGCTTCTGTGCGGGATAGCCCTGGGAGAGCAGACCGCCCTGGGAGGCGCCATTGAAGCCAGCCGTGAAGGCATTCGACTGCGAGAAGCCTGAGCTGCTCGCCTGAGCCTGGGGCGTGTACGTGGCAGAGGATTGGGCCAGGGCGCTGAAGTCGGTGTTGATGGTCTGGCCACTGCCGATGGGAATGGGCACAGTTGGAATGTTGGCACCCTCGCCGCCATCCACGTGATGGAAGTGATGGTGGACGTGCTGCTGGAGGCCCGCATCGATGGGAGCGCCCACGACCACCTTGGTGCTGGAGGAGGTGGCTGCCGACGATGAGGACGAGGACTGCTGGGAATAGAAGCCGTTCAGCGAGGAGCTGGCGCCCTGAATCTTCTCGGGATTCTCAAAGTTGTACGGAGGTCCGCCGCTCGAGGGTCCGTTGTAGACGGGGCCGGGTCCGTTGGGCGAGCCAGTGTAGAGTGGGCCAGGTGGCTTGCTGTCATAGATGAGGGCGCCGGGTGGGGGCTTGGTGTAGGTGATGCCATCGGAGCCATCGATGCCGGATGGAGGCTGCTCCAGGTAGGGACCGCCAAACTGGCCACCGGGTCTGTACAGGCTGTTCATCGGCGGCTTGTAGGAGCCCTCATAGCCCACTTTGCGTGGTGGTCCGAAGGAGTTGATCGAGTTCGAAGGCGGGCCCATGGGCGGACGGCCGCTGAAGTAGCTTGGGGGTGGCATGGGCTTGGCTGGGCCGTAGGGGCCGCCGCCAAAGCCGGATGGCGGCGGTGGTCCCTGGGCGTAGATGGTCGAGTAGAAGGGACGCTTCTCCTCCACGTCGCAGCTCATCAGGCCCAGGCCGCAGAGCTTGTCGCGGATGAGGTTGCGCGCCTGCAGATCGTTGCCCTCCTGCAGGGCCTGGTCGATGTTGCCATCGGCATAGACGGCATCGTATTCGCCCAGATTGCGGCCCTCGCGACGCGAGTTGATTAGCTGATCGATGACGGTGTCAATCTCCGTGGCATTGCTCTGCGTGCTCTCGTGCACGGCGTAGTTGCGGCCCTGGGCATCGGCGGCGGGCTGCGCGTCCGCCGAGCGCCTGCTCAGCATGGAATCGGGCGAGTCCATGGGCGCCCACTCATTACCCCAGTTGGAGTCGGCGGCCACCAGAGCGGAGCTGGCGGCCAGCACCAGCAAACAGGCCAAACTGTGTCGCATTCTCATTCTCATCGTGCGCGTGTCTGTGTGAGCTGAAAGGCAATAAATGGAGTCAGTTGCATAATCTCTCTCTCTCTCTCTCTCTCTCTCTCTCTCTCTCTCTCTCTCTCTCTCTGTGTGACACCAATAACCCAGAGTACGTTAAAAGCAACTGGTCATTGTCCCAATTTACACGCTCTGCCCCGCGCTCTTTCACGGGCATCGCGCTGTGGCAATCGTCTGCGGCGTAAACCGGTCTTTTCTTTCTCAAATCTTCGCGCTGACTCACACGATAAAAAGACTTTTACTTTCGTTCGAGGTCGCAGACCGTGCACGATTGCTTCCCCCCCCCTTTCCCCTCTCGCTTCAGCTGAGTGAGGTAATTTTAGCTGGCTCGAGATTTGGCAAGCCCCAAAGAAAACGAAAAAAAAAAAAACTGATCGCTCAGCTTGATCTCTGCCTTGACAGCAGCGTCCGTTCGGCATTTTCGTAACTCCCGACTATTTACCTGGCTCTGCCTTTACCTGCCTTTACCTGCCTTGTTGCGTGTTATGTCATTTACGCTTTTTAATGTGTTTTTCTTTCTGGAGCGTGGGCTGCTGCTGAGATCTTTCGGGGTTACATAAAGCGCACTCTGTGTGCTTCGCCCCCATCGAACGGAAGTCGTGTGCATCGTTGCATTGCAAATTGATCTCGACTTTACTTTGTTTTGCCTGGGCAATAAAGTTAATTTATATCTATATCTATCTGCCTGCCTGTCTGTGTGTGCAACTGGGAGCTTGTCTTCAGATTTGCAGTGAAAGTTTTTTGATATAGGGTTTGGGTCGTTGACTTTAAAACATAATATATATATATATATATATATATATATATATATATATCAATCGAATATTGGCTGCTCACTGATGGGCATAGTGGGAGTGGCGAGCGTTTAGAGAAGATTACTATTATAGTGGGTAAGCTAAGGCGTTTACAAGTGCAGCTGACTAGCTGAAGAGAGGTGTTGGGCAGGTATTAGCTTGGCATATGAATAGATTAGGGTTTGCTTGGTATTGGCTGTGTAAGACTCAGTCATGATGTAGTAGACTAGCTTAGACGAAGCCTAAACGTTTACTGGCTATTATGACTCGATATGAAGTTTTTAGGCTTAGAGGTTGGCATATGGGCTTTAGGTTTGTCTTGGAGACAATCTTTCTTTACAGCACTCTCATAACATTTTCATTTGTTTAGGAACTCTCACTCAAAGCGTATCTAAGAGGCTCTATCACTGCTACAACAATGTCGATTGCTGCTCAGATAAACTCAGAACATATATACATATATACATATATATATATATATATAAATTTATATAACTTCTTTTACACAACTGGACTATTGTCTTGTTTTTCATATTTTTCATATATTCACTTATATCCAACTTAAGATCTCTATCTGCATCCTCTTCTATTTCACTGTTTTCAACACTTTGCACTTCAAGTCTTGCTGGTTCACTCTTACCTTTCGCTTTTTGTGGTATAAATATTCCAATGTGTCGCTTGTAATCCTTATGTAAGTGGCTTATCCTATCACTGCACCACTGCACCACTCTGTGTGTCTGTCTCGTTTGTTAACGTTTGCTTTACTGATTTCGCTTTCGACTGCGCCTTGCGTTTTATACAAAAGTTGCGCATGCGCAAAGTCGACGTCGCAGTCGCTGCCGCTGGCGCTGCTGCTGCTGTTGGCTTTGCGAATTGTTGGCTCAAAACAAAACGGAGAGCTCACAGTTTCTGGCTATGACGTCAAAGGTTTTATTTTTGGGTTTTTTCATTTTTTTCCATTCGGCTCAACTGCATTCTGCGTATCTGCGAAGGTTAAGATGGACTCTAGGCGGAAACCTCAGCCACAAATGAGGTTTTGTTGCAATCGCGTCAACTGAAAGAGGGCACATTAAAAAAGGTAAGCAGCAGCAGCAGCAGCTGAAAATAAAAGTGTATGTTGAAAACTCTTACGTCCCAAATTAGCGCTTTATGTTTTTGTATTTTTTTTTTTTTTTGATGTGGGCTGCAACGCGATGTGGCGAGATGTTTATGTAGAAATTTTCACCACAGTTTCCGCATAAGGCGGGCGCTTATGAAATTTGCAATTATTAATTGGGTCAGCAGCGAACAAAAGCTGACCCGAAGATCAGGCCGCTGACTAAGCAGCCACGAAGACGAGCCTCAAAGGGCAACGCCACAGAAAACCGGATCTGGCCCCAAAATAAACTAACACAGCAACTCGGCAACTGTTCGTATTTACCCCAGGGCCGGCCAGGGCAAACAAACGCACGCTCAGTCGCTCAATCGCTCAATCGTTCAGTCATTCAATCAAAAAATCAATTGCTGCTGAGCGGTTTTACCCGAAGTTCATAAAAATTAAATATATTTATAGGCAGCTCTGGCAGTGAGTCGTGCGCGTGCCAAACGCTGTTGTGTGTGGTCAGGGAGCAGTGATCAGCCATCAGTGATCCGTATTCAGACTCTTTTAATCACTTGCAGTCACAGTCAGTCAGTCAATCAATCAGTCAGTCAGCCGGCGTGTGTGATTGACCTTGCAGCGTTTAACTGCCATGCGAAGTTAACAATTCCAAGAAAGCTGTTAATATGTGTAAGCAGGCCGCTGCTCCGCGTTAATTATGCTAATCAGCATAAGCATTTCACTCTGTCTAGATACCCTGTAAGTGATGTGATGAAATGGGCATATCTGGTATACATTTCATACGCCTACTCAATCAAGTCTAATGCAGAGGCTGCCAGCGCTGAAAGACTTTTAGCAATCCATTCTTTATCTCTCTCTCTCTCTTTCTCTCTCTCTCTCTTTCTCTCTCTCTCTGGTTATTATATCATACTTCTAAACATTTTCAAATATTTTGTATTATTTAGTTCCTTTTATAAAGAGAAGGCAACTTCTCTCACCAACTTAGTTTTGCCTAACTCTAGGCTAGAGTCTCTGGTCCTCATCATGTAGTTCTTTGCTTGCCTAGCCATTTACAGGGTATTACCTCGTCTGTCACCCTACTTACTTCAGCCTGCATTGCATTAAGTGTTTGCCAAACACCAGTCACCAGTTCAACAGTTCGTGTAGTTTTTATCAATCGCTAAGCTTTGGCCATCGGGTTTTTTCGCCTGAGTCAGGCAAAAGTTTTTTGATTTTCGGTTTTCGGTTTTTGGGGGCATGTTTGAAGCCGTCTCACTTCCGATCGAAGTTTTTGGAAATTAGTTTCAATATTTGCCAAGTAAATTCCCAGTAGCCGCGGCTTGAACTTGACCTTGCACCTAGCGCCCCGCTGCTGCTGCTGCTGCTGCTGCTGCTCTGTAATCGGGTTCAGGGCTTCGATTGATCTTTTAATTGCAAATCTCTAATCGAACAGCTCTCAAGTTGATATATGTCAAATACAGTGCGCTTGACATTCAATTCGAATGATTTTATGGGCAGTTAAGAAAGGTAAAAATATATTAAACAAAATCTTTTGTAGAGCTCACTTTTATATGAGGTGAATATTTGGAGTTGTGTTTGGGTAGCTCGGGTTAAAAATGGATTTATATAAAGGTTAATTATGTACATGTATGCTAGACATTGATAGATTGCTAGACTCCTATCTATGTGCAGGTTAGGCCTTATGTTTGCCTAGCAAACATGAAGGTAAGATGGCAGAAGACCTCAAGCTATGTTTTATTCCATCCCCTGGGTTTAGCTCAGAGAAAACTAATAAAAGGCAGTTATAGCTGTTGCTAAAGATCTCTGAGTCTTATTATGGGAGCATGTATATTCAACTCTTTTAAATATAGCTTGACTTGTGAGGGTGTAAAACTGGTGAGAAGTGCACAACTAGGAGATACCCTGAAAACCTACAGACATGCATTTTTAAACATAGTCTGTACCTTTCATATATGCATAGATGTAAAAGGCATATATGTATATACTTGAGCATAAACAATTCCAAATTCTAAACAATTTTCTACAGAAACCAAAAACTAACTCCGATTAACAATTGGTTCAGGCTATGAAGGAAAGGCGATAACGACTTTTGTATCAGTCATATATGAAAGCTATAAGTCTCTGCTTATTGATTAATAATAGCCATCGTTAATTGATTACATAGATTAGCTGAATTTAATACTTTGATGACTATGAAAGTCTGTGAATTGTGCTGAGCTCAAGACTATAGCCAGTAAAGCTCTATCAGTTTTTGTAGATTAAGCTTAGGGTATTCCTTAAGGTATTATACTAAAAAGAGATTTATATTCATCTACAAAGATAGTAATTGTAACTAGATTTTGCTCTGGAATTGAAGCCATTGAAGACTTGCTGAAAGAGAGGCAGAAGTAAGAGCGAGAGCGAGACAGAGCATAGCAGCTTGAAGCAGGTAAGTAGTAAACTCAGCTATAATATTTGACTATATATTCTACTATACCATAAAATTCTTCCATTTGAGCTAAGTCCCATCAATCTTGTAGGCCTGTGTTATTAATCCCCATACCATCTCTAGCTTACACACAATTTATGACAGCTTTTGTAGCCTATACAAAATTTCGTTAATCTGCTTTTATTTGCACAGCCCGCTTTAGTTTCTTTGCTTAACTCAGCCTCTCTTTCTCCCTCTCTCCCTCTCTCTCGCTCATTCACCCATCTTTTACTCTAGCCGAAGGTCACATCTTTGTCGTCTGTCTGTTAATTGCTTCATAAGCAATAGCCAAACAACTCCCACACACAGCTCTCATCGTTTTGGCATTTCTTCATGCAAAGCCGACGCCAAAATTGAGCTCTGATTATGGGGGAAGCTCGTTTGCAGCTGCAACTGCAAATTGCAGCCGCATTCAGTTCACTATATTGCAACTGTGCCACGGATTTGCCCAAAAAATCTTGGAAAATCCCGGCACAGAGGCAATTGCAGGCGACGCCAAGCTTCAGTTAGCAATTGGCCTAGCCAATTCTCATTGCTCCGAGCCGGTCGTTAAGTCTTGGCCAGGCCTTGGGGAAAGCCCAGCTCAGGTTTTGTGGCAAGCTAAAGCACACTGTTGTTTCGTCTCTCTCTCTCTCTCTCAGCCTCTGTTTGGGTTTTGGCTTTTTGCTGTTTTCATGTTTTTGTTGTTGTTGTTGTTTTCTGTTTGGCTTTGGCTTACATAATCCCAGCGCCGAATGCAGTCAGAGCCGGCACGCGATGCATTCGAGCTGAGCGAATTGTTCGCTCCGTGATTCATACGATTCACTAAATGTGTTTGAGCATACACTGAAGGCGGGCATTTTAGCTGAGTGTTGATATATAAAATTTATATATATTATATATTCAGTTATGATATAGGCAAAGGTCGGAGCTAATGTAGCTTTGCCTTGCATTCTTCTAGATGAACTCGCTTCACAGCGCAGCTTCAGCTGTGTGCTCTAGCAGCCATATACATAGGTATCCTAGATGTATATCACATATATATGTTACAGTTATGAAAGGTATAATCTATAGAAGAATGACTTTCCTTGACAAAAGCATTAAGATTGCTTTCATCAAGTGAAGAGTCGTGATAAGGACTACCCACAATATATATAGGTTGATTTAGGATTGTAAACTATAGTCAACTACTATATCTTACTATATCTTATACAACTAGAGTCGACTACTATATATTACTATATCTTATACCAAATTTAGTCATAAATATAGCTGTATATATCTATGATACTATTGAAAATTCTATTGAAAACCTTTTTTTATACTCTTACAAATCTGACCCCATTTCCAGCATATCTTTATGTCTATCAGCCTCTACTGAAGAGCATTTACTATTCATCTATTCGTTTCTTATTGAGTTTCCATTGTTTTTGATTGAGTTTTGTTTTGATTCGTTTTGCGCTTTTGGGATTTGTGTTTTGTGCTCTGCGCACGCAGCTGGAATTTAAATAAAGTTTCGACTTTTTTTTGGTTTTTGTTTCGTTTTTTGCGGCGTTTGTTTTGCTTTTGCGAAACTGCATGTAATAAATGTTGATAGGTTTATTATCGTTGCTGCTGTATTGATTAGTTGGTTAATCCTCAAGGTCATTCACCCACATTGTGTGAGCGGCATAATTATCAGCCTAAGCCCCGCTAGGGTTTGCCTACGGCTGACTCATGCAGGGCTGGCTCTCAGGTTGCCAAACTCTTGGCTCGGCTCTTTCGCAATGGTGAATTGTAACGCCCGCATGGTCTATTAATTTGTTAACCCTTTCACCGGGAATGGTGTGTGGCATAAGGAAACAAGCAGCGGAGCAACAAGTTGCAAGAGCAACACTTTTGTGCCCCAACTCAGCTGGCGCAACTGCCTCAACTTCCGGCGTCAAGAAAAATTTGCTTTTCTTGCCTTTGTTTTTGTTTTTACGCAGTGAAAGCCCGGCTGCAGCTTCACAGCTGTTAATCATTTCAGGCCAGAGCCACAGTTGGCTGAGATTACGTAAATTATTTGAAGTTTTCATGTCTTTTATCTATTTGAGTATATTAAAGTCGTATCTATCTGCCCTAGCTCACCTCTGCACCCACTCTTTGTGGTCGACTGTAACGAAATTGCTCAGTTCTGGTCGTAACTTATTAGCCTTTTGGCCACTTAGGCTAAGTGCTTTGGCCCTCTGATTGGCCTGGCCAATAGTTTGTTTAGCCCGTAAGTAAGTTCTGCCTTCTCTCCGCACAGTTTTCTGCTCTGGTTAACTTGTTAGGTTCTGTTTTCCTTTGTGCGCTGCCGTTGCCGCTGTGCTTTGTATGGGAGACCACCCATGGCCGTGGCCATGACCATTGCCGTTGGCATCCTTAACACTCTGCCGGCCCAGACCCAGACCCAAACCGAGAACCGGAGCTGAGCCGAGTCGCAGTCTCGGTCTCTGCGATGACAGCATAACGACGCATTCAAATTCCGCTCTATTGATAAACAAACAAACCGATTACGCAGCGGTGAGCTGACAACGATCCCAGCACCGCCCCTGCACCGCCCAGCACCACCCACCAGCTGCCCGTTGTGATAATTGTGTGTGTGTAATCAGCACAGCAGTGGGCTTTGCTCTAGCTACGCCGTCGAAATCGTAGTAAATGCAATGAACTCGGCTCTCTCGGCTTTAAGCAGCTTTCCCATTGCAGCCTTTTGGCCGCTCGCTTTAAACTGTGCGCCATCTAGCGGCCGGTGGCGGCAAATACAGCTGAATACGCTGGCATACTTTTGTGTTGAGCGCCCGAGAGAATTGCATCATTGCATCGGAGACCTGCAAACGACAGCTATAGATATTGGTTTGTGCGCGGTGGGTTGCGGTTGGGTGGTTGGGTGGCTGGCGGTGCAGACAATGGCGAAATACTCAATCGATAAACACCAATAATTGTCTTTCTAATGCTGTGACCTTTGTCTACGCCGGAATGCTTTGTGCCCCGAAGGCGCTTTCAATTTTACATAATATCAGAGCTACGACTGGGACGACTAGGACTAGGACGACGACTAGGACTGCAGGAATTGATCCCAATCACCATATAAGCGGCAGTTGTCACTGGCAGACACGGCGCATGGTTTTCCTGTTGTTTGCAGTTTCCAAATGCTGCAAATGCGTCACTTTGAAATGCCATAAAATATTGATTTGCCGGCAGCAGTTATGTAGCAGACAAAAGGGCCGATATATCGGTATATAGATATAAGAATGATCAGCTGTCGGTATATCGTATGCATATAGATATAGCTATGCATCAACTCAGCTAACTAGTCTAGTCTCTCAGCCTAGCCTAGTCTCTCAGCCTCGCTCTAAGTCTGCTCTTCCTCATCCGAGTATGGCAGCCTGTGCTATACCTGGACCCACCCAAGCAGCCCTACTCTATTGCTGCACCTTAAGTCATTCTAGTTCATGTAATTCGTGCACTTTAACAGCTTGGGTCAATTGCATAATATGACCCAATATGACCAGCGCTGCGGTCAACTGCTTGGTCAAATGTTGCCAACCTGTTAACCTCTCTCACATGAGCATCGATATCATTCGAGCAGAGTTCAAGGTTTACAATTTCATAAATTTGCACTGCCATTGTGTGTGTTTCGCTTCGTACTTCTCACTTTTCAGCCATCGAGACGAATCCCAATCGAAACTCCAAGCGCTGGCGGGCCAAACACCTGGCGGCTGCATGGCTTCTTGCGCTTGTTATTGACAACTGTGCGTCGGCCTACAGATATTACCTATTGTCTGTCCTACCTACACTCGACAGTTGGGTGAAGGTGAAGGCACTGTCTGCGGGCTCGAGAATGTGATGCGAGACAAAGGTTCATCAGCATCTCAGATTAATGCTGGTGACGTCACCTCGACACCTAAATCACTGTGAAATGTAGCGCAAAATTTAATTGGCATTTGCATTGATTTTAAGCAGAATTAATCCTGCAGCCTGTCAGGCATATGGAAGCTAACAATCCCCCCTCCCAAAATAAAAGGCAGACATTGCAGGGGATTTCAAAGCGTGGGCTGGTTTATTCGCATGTCAAATCAGTGGGCATAGAGCGTGGACAGGCGAGTATGTGGATAGAGATAGCTCCAGGCCAGCGGCTCAACATAGGCAGCGGCTGGGCTCAGCGGGGCCACAACAAAGCTGGTGCGTGGCACCGTGTGTTGCACCACAGTGGTGGTCTGATGGGAAACAGCGCTGGGCACACGCTGCACGAGCTCAGCCCACTTAACCAGTCCAGCTGGTGCCAAGTGCAGCTCAGCCCGAGTCAGGCTCCACAGACTCAAGAGAAAAGTAAAAATCTGAAAGGCAACGAGCAGAAGAGTTAACAGCTTTCGTCCTTCTTGGCCAACTGCCACTTACCAATGGTAGCTGCATCTTCGACTGCTCCAGTTGAGTGCGATTCCTGGACTGTTAACGCTTTAAAGAGGATTTGAACCTTTTATAGCAAAGTCCAGCCAGCAGGCGGCACCTTAAACACGAGACGACGCCAACCAGGCTGCTAAGGCGTGTGCTCCTATGTCTGCAGTGGTTCTAGTGCAGATCTGTTAGCACTGATTGCATTATTTATTGAGCATACACTGTACTTGGAGTGGAAAGGGGTATATTGGTTATCTGTATTCTTAATAGTATACTTAAGAGTAGCTGCAGATTAAGTGATACTTAAGAGTAGCTGCAGATTAAGTGATGTAATGACTCTTTAGATCTAGAAGAGAGATTTTATGGATACAGAAATCTTAGGGTATTTTTTCTATAATATTTCCGTTAGGTAATACAACTTAGATGTGAATATATATACTCAAATTCAGCACAAGATACTGTTAAGTCAAAGAAAAATTCTGGTAGATTCCATAGATTCATATCATCGATAAATCTATGAGATAGACATATTATCGATATCGATTTAAGATTTCAGATGCATAAAACCTCCATCTAAAAGGCTTTCAAATGTAGGTTCAATTTCAGATGCATAAAACCTTCATTCAAAAGGCTTTCAAACGTAGGCTCAACTTTTGCATCGGCATTGCCACATAATCGATAAGTATCGATAATAGACCTGCTGCTGTTAGCGCATTGTACATATGTTTCTTTTGCATCTATACAATGTTTTTCTGCGAACAGGGAGTTCTCAAGTCGTTTCCATTTCCATGCATAACCCGCCTCGCTCGCTCATTAGAGGTCTGCCTGGACAACAATGGTGGCTGCCGTCTGTTGATGTTTATTGAATGGCTGTGGGCAGGAGGCAGAGCTATCAAAGGCACAAGCTCAACAGATTGCAAATGCGAATTCTTTATTCCAAACAAATAGTAAATAGATGTAAAAGTAAAGAGACAGACAGATAGAAAGAACATTGAAAATGGCAGGTAAAGTGTCAAAGGCAGAGAATATAGATAGAAAGAGATAGATAGATAGATAGATATATAGATAGAGAAGTTGTTAGCTAGAAGAAGTTGAATTTTGTCAACGTTTTTTTCTCTTTGGTTTCATCTTGTTGTCCGTTTTGCTTGCCGGTTTGTATCGATCTAGTGCCGGAGCAGCACCACACGAGGATCGGCGGAGAGGGTCCAGATCAGGGGCTGTTGCTGGCGGACCAGCTGGGTGGTGCGCACAGCGGGTCCCACAATGGGCGTGACGAGGCGGCGATGATCGTGCACCACGGTCTGACTCTGATGCGAGACCGCTGTGGGCACATGCTCCACCAGCTCGCCCAGCTTGGCCAGCGTGGGCTCTTGGATGGTCAAGACGCTGCGCAGGCCCGAGCGAGCGGCTACGATGAGTGGCAGTGGCACGGAGACGGGCACCGCCGAGACCAGACGACCATCGGCAGCTTCGGCTATGGCATTGTCTGCCGACGACTCAGCGAGCACCTGCTCCAGCTCTGGCTCGGCAGAGGAGGCGCTGCTCTCGTTGACCAGCTCGCCGGACTCCTCGCTGGCGGGCAGCGGCACAGGCTGCGACGAGGATTTGCTGGTGCTCAGAGCCACCAGATTGGCTGGCCACTCCAGCGTAGCAGCTCCAGCTGCAGTCAGGCAGATGACCGCAAAGGCGAAAAGGCTCAGGCGCTGCAAGGTGGCTGTAGTAGAGGTGCTTGCGTGGGTCAGAGGCAGTGGAGCAACTCACCAGCTTGAACATGATCTGAGAATCTGTAGTGGAAACTAGACGAAGGCAGCTGATTGACTGATGCTGCAGCCAGAACGTAAGCCAGCTTTTATATAGCAGACGTTGCGACTCAGTGAAGCACAGAGAATATCAAGTTATGAAAGGCATTACTGGGTATATACGAATCGGATATACCCTGCCAAGCAGTTGTGAGCTTTGTTTCAGTTGCCTCTCAGCATAGGCTTTAAATTTTCAGGAATTTTTCCTATAGATCCTTCCACTCCTGTATTCCTTTAGACCCAAGCCATATTTTGAACCAGAATCCTTTATTTGTTAACATTTTGAAATTTGAGTTGAGAGAGAGAATAAGTGTGCTTAGTGTGCAGTGTGTATACTCCGGCAATCTAGAGCAGGTTCTGCGGCATGGGTATGTCGCACTTGTGCTTCTCCTCCAGCCAGAACTTCTCTAGGTAGGTGATGGGATCCCTGGGCTGCTCACGGGCCAGCGACACCATGCCCTCCATCAGGATGGGCACTATATCGCGCTTCAGAAATGCGCGCTGCTCTTCGGCGGACCGATAGAAGGAGGGCTTCTCGCACGCTGGTTTCTCGGCGACTTTCGGTGGCTTCGGTGGCTTCGGTGGTTTCACTATCGGTTCGCATTCAACGGTTACTGATGGCGGTTGCACTGGCTTGGGCTTCGGCGGCGGCGGCATGTCCTTCTTGCAACACATGACCCAATTCTTCCTGGATTTTCTTTTCGGCTTTGCGACGACATCATCACAGTTTTCCTGCGCCTCCGCCATTTTGTGAGAAATTAGAATTATTTTTCGAATAATCGGAAATAGAATTGGAGCGAAATTTGTAGTTGAGTTCACTGAGTTGTTTATATAACTGTGCTCTCCAATGCCTGTGCTCAAGCCAGAGCTAAAGGTGGCGCCAATAGCACAGCCTACTTGAGAGGCTACTGAGAGGCTTCCCTTGGGGAATTCAACTGAAAGTTTGTCCACTTGTTGCTTTTGTTGTTATATATTAGATATGTTAAACCCAGCTAGATCGGCATACTATAACCTATAGTTATGAAGTAACTCAAAGCTCTTCAACAGACCCTCGCAGAAGTCATCAAATGTGAAGGTCTTTACGCAGGATTCTCTTACGTAACATTTCGAAAGATAAAATACAGAAAAAAACAAACCTAATTAAAATTTTGTATTTTTGTATTGAAACACAATTCTCGCTGTTTTGTTACAAACAATCCGAACGTACACACACACACACACACATATAGGCATCTGGGGGTGCTCAGCAGGGAAACCCGTTCGATACACCCGCCATGGCTGCTCGCTGGCTTTTAAGCCGCTTAGCGCTAGATGGCGCCACGTGTGGCAGCTTATGTAACCGGAGCCGTTGCTGGGGCTACGCAAATGAAGCGCAGCATCCGCCAAGTGAATGCGCATCGTTCCCCATCATATGCCATATGTATCATATATCAGATATATGATGCATATGATCCATATGCCAATGCAGGCTCAATCAAGCTTTGAAAACGATTTGCGCGGTGGCAGCGCAAGTTTTCGTTTGAAAAACTTGTTCAAGTCCGCACTGAGGCCGCCGAAGAGGGCGTAGCACAAGCGATTCTCCCACTGCCAGATCACGTGGTCCACGCGATAGAATACGTCAAGCAACCGGAAGATGGTCAGGGCGAGCAGCACGTACAGCCGCAGCTGGCACTGCCGCAGGCCGAGCAGCCAGCGGCTGCTGTTCAGCTGGAGCAGGTAGAGCCAGGTAACGATCAGCGCCAGCTTGGAGTTGCTGTGTTGAGTAGTTGGTCGTCAATGGGTTCGGTTCAAGCGGGCTCAGACTCACGTGCTCAGCTTCACATGGGCGGCGTGCTGCAGCTGGCATCGGTTGATGAGCAGCGCCACGACGGGTTTCAGGAACTCGGCTCCGCTGCCGATCACAGTGCCAACTACGAGTATGGGCAGCGAGGCATTGCGTCCATAGACCTTGGTCGCCAGCTCCACGCCTCGCTCGATGTGCAGCACCTGGTTGATCGCCGCAATAGGGGCGACCAGGCTGCGGCAGGTCTGGGTGCGGGCCACGGCGTAGGCCACGTCGAACGGGCTGTAGAAGATGATGTACCAGGCGGCTGAGCACATGGCCACATCCTGGGCATTGCTGAGTGGCTCCAGTGGCAAGATGCCCAGCAGCAGGTTGACCAGGATGTCGCCCGCGTAGCTCAGCAGTATGTGGGTGAGCCAGACCGAGAAGGGCTGCATCCTCTGGCTGCTGCGGCCGGCCGAGGTCTTCTGCAGCTCGTCGCGCAGCTGGACGGCAATGAATGCGTAGTGCAGGCTGCGGAAGACGATGTGGCTGGACAGTTGCTTGAGTAGCTGCTGCATGCCACGTGGATCCTGCGCCCACCTCCTCTTCCTTCAGTGTTCGCGACGTTCGTTCGGATCGCAGTCGCAGTAAAAAGTTTGAAAGCTCACTTGAATTTCGAGACGTTTCTCAAATTGTTTACTTAAATAAAAAATATTTCTCTCCAACTAAACAAACTTAAGCTGCGTGTATGGGGGGAGTGTGTGTGCCAGTGTGTGTGTGACGGGGTGGGGCTGAGCTCTCAGCGAGGCGAAGCTGATGTTGCGCACGGGCTTAATGCGGGGCAGCATCTGATGCACCACCGGATGGGCGGCATAGGTGAGGTGAGCAGGTGTGTTGTGGTGCACTTCATGCACCTTCAAGCCGCTGTTGACCTTTGCATTGACAATGCGCACGGTGGGCGTGGCCAGGATTTGCTGCTGCTGCTGCGGTGGTGTCGACAGCCGCACAAAGCTCTGGTGGGAGATGGCGCTGCCTGCCGGATGGCCAGCCTTTGACGTATGCACGATGGTGGCCGCTCCGCTGGACTCGAACATCATCGCAACGATGAGGATTAGCAACAGCTGGAAGCGCTGACCCACTGCGGCGTTGTGCATGCTGAATAGCTCTTGTCCGCACAGCAAATAAAGCCAAACGACCTGCGCCCCGAGCGTTTTTATAGCTAATCGGCTTGAAAGACTCTTGAACTGCTGCTGCCGTTGCCGGAGCTAAGGTCGACAGCAGGCAGTCCGCAGCCGAACCCTTCTGCAAGCTTAATTAATTAATCAAAGTAGTCAAAGAGCAAGAGCACAAATCAAATCAAAAAAGTGTTTCAATTGAAACGCACTTAAAGCTTCAATTACGCGCCTCGGGCTAATCGCTGAAGCTGGCTAATAGAAGAGGTGGAAGCAGAGGGGAAGTTGACAGAGAAAGAGACAGAGAGAGAGAGAGAGAGAGAGGGAGAGCAACTGCTTATAAAGCAAAGAAAGAAAACTTACAAATTTGATTTGATGTGTGTAGGCCTGTCAAATACCCTGTAATTAGCTGCAGTCAAAGCAGGCGAGCCTGAAGATAAAAGAAGGCAATTTTCAAATTATTATATATTTAAGTTAAGTATCAGGCTAGTGGCTATGCTGCCTATAAAGTTGAATTCTAAATTATAGTACATAACGCCACATGAATCCAGCTACCCCACTCAGTCGCCCACTCCGTTTACAGGGCATCTACAAGCAATAGATTTCAGCTGGCTGAGCGGGGGGCGACCAACCTTCAGCGGGTTGCGCATGCGTTGCCTTAGCGAGCTTAGCTGACTCGCGCCACTCGCACCACCGACACCACTCATTGTTGCTGTTGTTGTTAGTAATTGTTGTTATTGTTATTACTACAATATTTGCGGCATTCGCTCGTATTTATTTATACAATTCTGCTCTGTGTTTTTTTTCGTTTTTCGTTTTTATTGCTTTACGTAAAACGTCCAAGTTGAGACACTCCCACAATTGCAAGAGAAACCAACTCGGAGCCAGAGGCGTCGCCTCTATGCCTACACCCTCGATGGCCCCCCTTCCACTACGAGCCACTAAGCCACTGTTTCGGGCCAGCAGTTGCTCGACTGTGATTTCATGGCACAGCAATTCACACTGCCATTCAGTTTAGCTTAGCCACTCGCTACGTTTTCGTGTTTATTGAGGCTGCCGAGAAGCGGACAGAAATAACCAGAGAGCCGCCGCCCCCAACGCTCAGAGAAAGATAATGCGGCTCTTGGTGAGTTTACGATACGGGAACTATATAGAATATCAAGATATATGGATACTTTCAATTCTTTTGCAGTTGCTGCTGGGACTGTTGGCGCTGGCAGTGGCTAGGCCGCAGCAGATGCTGCTGATCGACTCGGCTCCCTCGGTCGTCTCCTACCAGGGCTCCTCGCAGACGCACACGCGCTTCGTCATCGCGCCCATGGGTCGTGCCCTGGGCTATGTGGAGCCGACCAATGTGAATCGCACCTTCCACACGAGCGACCCCTTAGCCGGCCACGAACTGCTCCAGATACGGCCCGTCTACGTGCCCTAAGAGCACTTGCTATCGAATGTCATTCATTGAGTTAGGCTGTGTATTATACGTAATCGTATACAGATATTGTAGGGGGCTCGAACACACTCAGAAATATACCGAAGTAACCAAAATTTTACATAGCTTATTCATAAAACAAAAGCTTTTGCAATTTCCACTAAAAAAACAACACCCCACAAGAAAGGAGTAGGAGATCATGTCGCTGGCTCGTCGTTATGCTCGACTGCCGGCGCCTGGGGCGATGCTGAAGCTGGTGCAGGCCTCGGAGGCGGCGCTCGAGGAGTCCGCTCTGGACTTCTATGAAAAGAGCAATCTGACGTGGCGCTCGCAGTACACGAACCCGTCGCTGGCCCGGCTCGGCATCGGCACCGAGTTCCTGCCCGTCAAGAGCAACAAGCGGCAGAAATCATCGACGAACGGCGATACCGAATCGGAGAATCAACAGAACGGTAATAGAACCTATAGCGTCTACAATGCTTCTTCTGACTTCGTCGACTATTTGCCGGAAATCGATTCGGACTATGAGAATTTCGTGCCGATCTCCACGCCTTTCACGCCAAATTCGAATTTCTGACTTGTACAGTAATCCTTAAATCGAGTCTCGAATCTGATCTCTCTCTCTCTCTCTCTCTTTCTCTCTCTTTCTCTCTCTCTTCTTCTTATTCCTCAATCGCAGGATGGTCGTGTCTGGTCAATCGCTGTCGCATCTGATAGGCCGTCGGCCAGCGACTGATCCGCCCCAGTGGACTCCGCCGCACTTTTATATTTGTAATCTCCTCTGACGCGTGCTCGCTGTGTCTCCTGTCTTTTTCACTCCCACTGACTGATTTCTTTGTGAAATAAATGTGCATTTCATCTTATACTCACAGTCTGTGCGGCCTTCGCTCAGCGGCCCCTTAGCCCTACACTTAGCTGCCTCTGAGCCTTCGCGAAGGTTGATCGCTCTGTGTGTCAAGCGGAGCTTTGACTGCTTGAAGTAGGCTTTGGCTCTTGTGCTCGAATGATTGATATCGCGTGACACGAACACGCACGAAAGGCGGTTCTCTAATTCAAATTCGTCTCAAAAGCCAAGCCTCTAGAGCTTTAGCATATTTATGTTCAACTGACGTGGGCGGCAAAGCCCAAGAGCTGCGCTAGGCTGCTCGAGCGACTGCAGTAGCTCAAATGATTGATGAAGTGACTCGAGATCGATGTAAAAATCTTAGAGAAACTTAAATGTTAATTGGCTAAGTATATAAGGCCTTAGCGCATGTTGAAAGAAAGCTTAAGAGCAGTTACAGTTGAGGCAATGCTTGAAAGATTGAGAGACTCTTGGCACAAGGTTTGGCTGATTGAAGTAGGCTTTAGTGATGAAACTGCTATGATTGAATGTAAGCAACCTTTGGCATAAGTTTTGATTGATTTAAGTTGGTTTGGGTGATAAAAACGCTTTGATTGATGAACGATTGATGAGAAAATGTGTTTAAGTCTGCTTCTTATTTATATATTCTTTCCAAATTTCGTTTCTCTACAGTTTTTGCCTTTATTTCTGTGATTGATTGATTGACTGACTGTTGGAGAACGTAAAGCTTTAAAAGCAGAAGCATAGCAAAGCTCAGATTTCATATAGTCACATATTTAAGTAGTCCAAACTATAAATATCTTTGGCTGGGGATTGAGTATGACTTCAATATCTACTAATCATAGTTCGCACTCAAGACTATTTGAAGAATATATTTAAAATATATAACTTATTATATACATTGTTCTCTCAGTTAAGGAAATGATCTATGATCGCCATTCCCACATCAATCACTGACAGGCCTACAAAGCGTAACTTCAGCATTGTTTGCTGAGGAGAGATCCCTCCCCGTCCGCTTATGCAATGCCCCAGTTCAAGTTCAATGCTGACCCAGCGAAAAATATGAAACAATAAACAATTTTAGCTGGTAACAAGTTTGCGAATTTGCTTTGCGTTTGCTTTTGTGTTTGACTCGGGTTTGTTTGCGTTTGCTTGAAGGACACTTGGGCAAACATTTTCGACTGTATAAAAGCCCGGAGCAGGTGCTTCAACAGCATCAGTCACTCGTCCGCTGCAATCCAATCAAAAACCCAACTCTATAAAAATGTTCCGTTTCGTAAGTAGCTGAAGTAGCTGGAGGTCCTGGACTATCCTGGCTAATCCTGCTTCAACTCTTTAGATCGCTATCTGTGCCCTGGCCACCATTGCCGCAGCAGCACCCGGCTTCGTCGAGCAGCATCATGTGGTGGCTGCACCCGTCGTTGCCAAGGTGGGCGCAGTGGTGCACAGCGCACCAGTTGCCACCTCCCACCAGAGCTTCACGCAGTTCCACAACCAGGCCGTCATCACGCCCGTGATCAAGCATGTGGCTCCAGTGGTGCCCGTTGTCAAGCATGTGGCTCCCGTTGTGCCTGTGGTTAGCCATGTCGCTCCAGTGGTGCCCGTTGTCAAGCATGTGGCTCCCGTTGTCCAACACCAGACCTACGTGGCGCCCGTCTCCGTTGTGAAGACTCTGCCTCATGCTGTCTCCCACCAGAGCCACACCCAGATCCACCAGAAGTCCATCATCACCCCCGTGGTTGCTCCCGTGCTGAAGACCATCGCCACTCCAGTGGTGCCAGTGGTTAAGCATGTTGCCGTCCATGCGCCCGTCGCCCACGTCTACCATCACTAAGAACATTTTCCCTTTGCTTTGTTGATTATTTCAAATAAATTACGAACTTCTGTTAAACGAATCTAAAAAGTTTTTTACCTGCTTAAATAATTAGAAAATTTATAATGAATTTTTTTTCTATATTTAGTGAGTCTTAAAATTGATCATATTTACTATATTTACTATATATTAAATATATATTTACTAAACCTATAAAAAAACTTTTACAAGTTCAACTCTTGATGGGTGTTGTTATCTAACATACATATATCGCTGATCTATATATAGGTATAGATTGAATGAGCTTTTCATAGATATACACAATTTATCCATATACTTATTTATTTATTTTATTTATATATACATACTAACTACCTTTGCTACTGTTGGTTATGCTTATTTCTCTATATTTTCCCTTTGTTTTATTTTTATATAATATATAAAAATTTATTTCCTGCATGTTGAAATCTTTAGAATTTATTGTTTCATATTCTATGCCATTGAAATTTATTCCCAAGACAAATATTTTAGTTTATTTTCGTCTCATGCAAATCGATTGGTTTTCTATACTCGAATTTGCCCAGACTCCAAGCCAATTGGAAGAAAGGTCTTGCCTTTGTTTAGCATTTCTTGTCGGATGAGTCTTACAAAGAAAGTTCGAATATTAAGATAAAGATAATCTCTCTTCTTTCCTCCCTTTTTACACCCAGAAGAATTGAAAAAGTTTGATAAGTTTTAATTTTTTTAAAATTTCATTTTATTTCTTCGGATATGGCGGAGCTGTTCATATTCAAGTGAAGTCAGAACTGTTTACTTGTGCAGGGCGGTGTAGGCGACTGGCGCGCTGACCAGAGTCTTGACCAGAGGCGCTGAGTGCACGACGGGCACGGAGTGCAGCAGGGGGGCGGCGTGCACAACTGGAGCAGCGGCATAGGTGCTGACAACGGGTGCGGCATGGACGACGGGCACGGAGTGGACCAAGGGAGCGGCATGGACGACTGGAGCGGCATGATAGGTCTGGACAACGGGCACCTTGCGCACCAGGTTCACATTGCTCTGGTGGGTGATGGCCGAGGAGGCGCTGGTGTCCACGTAGGCGGTCTTGGTCAGCACGGCGGGCTGGACAATGGAGTGGGTGGCGGCCAGCAGACCAGGAGCAGCCGAAGCCACAGCGACGCAGGCAAACAAGGCGATCTGCAAAGAGAAGAAGAGGACTTAGCCAAAGCAGTTGACAAGCTGAACTCAGCTGGGAAACTTACGAGCTTGAACATTTTGGAGTTTGGTTGGGTTTGGTTTGGTTGGAGTTGTGAGTCGACTGCAACTGCTGATGGTTTGGGCATGGAACGAGTGCTTTTATACGAAGCTGGACTGTAGTTGTTTTTTTTCTTCTCTTTACTTTTTTTGGTAATTTCAATTCTGGTTGGGCTTGAACTTGAATCGCCAACCGGTTTGGCTGAGAGCGCAGCTTCTAAGCTTCGACAAATGTCCAATTGGAAGTTCATTAACTGACCTAGGTTGGCCATTGTAAACCGCTTTAGCTCTGTGTGTGTGTGTGTGCGTGGGTGTTTGCCTGTATGTTCGTGTGTGTGTGTGTGTAATAGGAAGCTAAGTACTTACTTATTGTGCCATAAGTCTCGCTGCTACTGCTGACAATTGAATCAGCTTCAATGGGACCTCTAATTGGCTTTGGCTTTGCGCTGCGCTTACGCAAATTGTTAAGATGTGTGTGGGTGGGTGTGGCTTATCCTGCGGCTGACTTCATCTTAAGTGCATCTGCTGGCATTTCGCTTTTATCTTTAGCATCAATGCCATCTCCATTGGCATTTGCGACGACCTAATTGAGTTGCAATCTTTCTCTTACGCACTGACAACTTGCAATTCATTCCATCATGTGTGTGGGCGTGTATCTTGTCTAACTCTTGTGTGTGGTTCCATCAATTGAGTTATGTGGCTCGCCTGTGACGTTACGTCTGCTAATCAATACGAATTGCAACTGCCTGAAGTCGCGTCTCTTGCGAAAGCAACTTAATGAATGAGAGACGTCACAAGGAGGATTGAAAGAATTTGAGAGGCTTGTTTCATAACGAACCACGTCCATAGGTGCGCAACACAACAGGACAAGCCTCTTATGAGGGCTACGCAATAGCAAGTCATCCCAACTGAGTTTATGTGAGAAAACATCAAAAATGTCACAAGAGGAACGAAGTGATGAAAGACGAGCTCTGTGGCAAGTGTATACAAAAATTTATATAACTGAAAAGAATCTGTTCTAATACGTTAAAGTAGGACAGATAATAAAAACTGTTATACAACAATTAAGAAAATGGATACAGTAATAAGTATCAGCATTCTATAGCTTCTCAATTAGCGAATCTTCTAAGATTTTTATTTCCCCACATATCTCCCATATGGTCGAAACCACAACAAAAGTAGCTAACGCCTGGCCGACCTTTATCAATTTGTCTGATTGATAGAATCATTAAGGCAACCAAACAGTATATTTCCGGCTTCGAGTGCGCAGTTTAAATGGCATCGCAGAAGGTCAATCATATTTCTATAGGCTTCTAATCAATTATGTTTATGGGAAATGTCATTTACCTTTAGGAAGTTTCTGAAACGTGCGAAACTTCCTTAGGGTTCGATAAACATTTAATTGATTACAAACAAATATGTCAAGGTCAAGATAATTGTGAGCTTTTCGGGAACTGTTATACAGTAGTTAGCGTATATCTGCTTTAATGATTTCTGCTTATAGTTGCCGCCTACTACTGAAAGCTAGAGCTGGGTGTTATAGTATAATAATTTTTTTGTATAACAGTTTTTGGTAACTGTTATACTGTTATACAGTACTAAAGTAAGCATTTTTTGTGTAATTGTTCAAGATCTGAACTTAACTGTATTATGATTTCAAAGTATAACACTTTTTAATAACTGTTATACAACACCCGAAATTTATATATGATTTCTAGTTATACTAATTTGTAAATTTAACAATGCTATTTAAGTATAACAGTTTTTGCTAGCTATTATACACTATTAAAGCGAACGTCTATCTCTTTTTGATTACTGTCGTAAACTAAGCTTAAGATCCTCGCTTGATATAATTATGATTTCTAAGTATAACATATTTCTTCAATACCATTTCTGTTTGTCACGCACATTAGCCTCGCTTCTGTTTTCAAATCTTGAGCTTGACTCAACTTTGTTGCTGACCCAGTTTCAGAGTTGATATCCAGAACTCGACTGCAAGCCCTGCCTTGCCCTTATTCATTCATTCCGAGTTGTGAGAAGGGGCCATGGGCATGGGAGTCGTGTGCAGAGTCAGCGGAGAGACAATACGAAATAAATTATACACATTGCAATTGGAGCTGCAACATTCAAATTAAATCAAAATTGCAACATCGACAGACGCGTAAACGTGGTCAACGCACAGATCCAGTTGATGTTGATTGTTGTCTCTGTGATTCATGGCCAAAAGCCAGACCCACATACGCGCCGGCTGCTGCTGCTGCTGCTGTTGTTGTTGTTGCTGATAGCCATAAAAATACTGCCAAGTGCAGCTGCCGCTCTTAAGTGCCCACTTAAGGGGCTCCGTCTCAGGCCCTATGTCAAGGTTAAACCACGGACGACAAGCCCCACGCGTACTTAACCCACAATTTTTTCAGTTTCTGACAAGATCTTTGAAGATTTTTTATTTAATTTTAATTTTATACATATTTTTTTTATGTTATTGTAATGTCGCGCCGCGCGCCGTGACAGTTACACGTACTTAAGATAAATATCTTCAAAATTCATTTACGAAAATGAAATACGCAGCCAAATTTACAAGAGTCGGCGCGCTTCACTCTTCACTCTCTGTGCCTTTGGCTCTGCTTGGTCAGCTGCAGTTGAGGTAGGTTAGAGTTGAGTGTGAATGAATGGAATGATTCAATTAAGTTGGAGTGCTGAGTGGGTCAGGGAGGGCTAGAGGAGGTCTGCTGTGGGTAGGTTTGTCTGAGTCCTGGTTATCATCTCTATAAGAGTATTTCTGAGTTCATTGAGACAGATGAGCTAGACTGAGCTTCTAAACTTCTCAATCAATCACCAGAGCAGAACCAAAATCCTTTGCTTGTGAAACATTTGGCCAAGTCTTTGAAGTCTTTAATACTGTGTTAACTTTAGCTAGTTCAACCATACATCCAAATCAATCAATCTCTATGCCAAGCCCAACTGCTTCTCTCTCTCTCTCTCTCTTTAAGCCATATTGATTGTGCGAATCTGCCTAATTGACATTAGATAGCGAACCAGTTAGACCATTCAATCGCCTAACTGTTGTCTTTAGGCCTTCAGTTAATCCAGCGCAACGAATCGGCAATTGTCAACTTTTGTCATATTTTGATATTATTTGGGTCAAAACAAATTTGTCGCAATTTTCGGTATATAAACGCCTCTTAGGCCTCGCTGCTGCATGAGTTCTTACTGGAGTTCGGTGCTAGCCAATTCAAATTAAGACTAAATCCAATTCAACAGACAGAAGCAACATGAACAGAGCGGTAAGCGAGGAGGTGAAAACTCTATTTGAATTATATTTAAATATTCTTTCCATTTCGACAGCTGCTTTACTCTTTGGCATTTGCTGCCTGCTTGGCCTTTGTTGCTGGAGAAGCTGGGTGGTTTCCTGGAGCAGCTGAGCTTGACCAGGCCAATATTCAGAGTTGTCTACATAATGAAGATCTTAACTGGAATTTGGATACATCACAGACTTCATCTGCTCTCCATTGGAGCCACGCCGGCAGCTGCCGAGTTAGCCTAAGCTAAGAGTATTTGCTATTGCTCTGTATTTGTTGTTGATATTTTATTTATTTTTAATTTTAATAAAAGAAAATGTTGAATGTTAAATGAGAATTCAGGAATTTTATGGAAAATGGAGTCCATAGTCTATAAAACAAAAGAAAAATCTTTAAAAATTAATAGAAAACTAAACTGTGTTAAGTCCTCTACACTTTTTTCTATAACAGAAATATTTTAAATATTTTTCTATAATATTTTCTCATATAAAATAAAAGTCAATTTATAATATTTCATGTTTCAATAATACTTTTCAATATCTAATTTATTTTTCATATTTTTTTATGAGCATAACACAACAATTTCCTAATGATGCAGAGAGTAGGCCAGAGGAGCTGTGTGCAGCACAGACTTGACCAGAGGAGCGGAGTGAACAACGGGCACGACAGCGGGAGCAGCGTGCAGCAGAGGAGCGGAGTGAACAGTGTGCACCACTGGAGCAGCATGGACGGCGTGCACGGCATGGACAGCTGGAGCGGCATGGATAGTGGTCTTCAGGACGGGAGCAACCACGTGCTGGATGACGGGCTTGCTGTGGACCTGAGTGATGCTCTGGTGGGAGACGGCCGAAGGAGCGCTGTGGACAACGGTGCCCACCTTGGCCAGAACGGGCTCATGGAGCACATGGTGGGTCTCAATGAGACCAGCGCTGGCGGAAGCAATCAGCATAGCAACAATGGCGACCTAGGAAAGGCAAAGGATATGCTTTATAACAACTCAGTTCCCTCTTTATATATAATATTTAAACTTACGTATTTGAACATGATGAGTTTGGCTTTTTTCTGGACTGTTTGTTGTCTTGCGCTGAAGATGACGGGGTTAACTGATGCTGTTGGGTTCTGTGTGAAACGCTTTTATAGCTAAGGGCTTGGCTATCAGCCAGCGAAGTCGTTCACCTTGATGCTGATAACACAGTAGTTGTAGTTCAGGCTGTGGTTCGAGTCGTGCCTGCATTTGCTTCGTGCGCTGCAGTTGTCGGAAATAAACTCAAACAAGTTGAGTTCGGCTTTGGCCTGGGGACTCGGCTTTGGCTTGTGCTTATTGCTGAGTCGCTGTGAAGGCCGCAGCAACGCTTGGCTATTGCTCTGTGTGTTTCGTGTGCTCCTCGTTCTATATAAACACGACTGCCGACTCCCAAATTATCATCAGTCACAATTCAAAGCTACTCGAGTTAAAGTTCAATCAAGCTCAACACACACAAAATGTTCAAATACGTAAGTTCACGCTTTGCATTGAGTTGAGTTCATATTAAATCTATTTCTATCTCCTTCCACAGGTCGCCATTGTTGCCCTCTTGGTTGCCTCCGCCAGCGCTGGTCTGATCGAGACTCACCATGTGCTCGCCAAGGTGGGCACCGTTGTCCACAGCGCTCCTTCGGCCGTCTCCCATCAGAGCATCACTCAGGTCCACAGCAAGCCCGTCATCCAGCACGTCGTTGCTCCCGTCCTGAAGACCACCATCCATGCTGCTCCAGCTGTCCATGCCGTCCATGCTGCTCCGGTGGTGCACACCGTTCACTCCGCTCCTCTGCTGCACGCTGCTCCCGCTGTCGTGCCCGTTGTTCACTCCGCTCCTCTGGTCAAGTCTGTGCTGCACACAGCTCCTCTGGCCTACTCTCTGCATCATTAGATTGCCAACTTGTGTCAGCGTTTGATTGTGATACGAATTTTATGATTTTTTTTGTTTTTGAATAAAGTTTTTTGTTTCATTTAAAGATATTGTATTGGCTGTCTTATACCCGTCTTATACAGCATCAGTCTTGGACAAGCTTAAAAAATTAATTGCCTACTTTTAGGCATTTCGTTAAAATCAAAAGACTTGAACTTCGCTCGCTATAGGAATTCTTTATGTCGGGGCATTTTATTGCATACAAATAGAAACTAAAACATTTTTTTTTTGTGATTTTTCGTTGTTGCTTAAACAGGGCACGTGAAATTTCAGTGGGTGAAACAATATCCGGACGGGGGTACAATGTCAGTATGCCAGTGTGCGTGTGTGTGTGTTTGGCTGTGTCTGTGTGAGTCGGAGTCTGTCTATTTGTCTGTCTGTATGGCTATTGGCAGCTCTCTTTCTGGCTTTTACCAGATGCTCTTGACCACAATCGGCGAAGGATGCAGCTGGCTGACCGAGACGTGGGACACGGCGCCGGGCACCACCTGAACGATGCGTGGTCCCAGAACTGGACCAGCAACCACGGGGCCAGCCACGACTGGTGGTGCGACGACAGGTCCCCAGATGCTAGGTCCCACCACAGCGGGTCCCCACAGGCTGGGCGAGGGTGCAGGCGCCGGCACAGGCGCAGGAGCGGGCGCAGCGGCCGCCAGGCTCAGCAGAGCAACGAAAACGCACTGCGAGACGGTGAGTCAAGGATTAGAACTGGAACAGAATCTTTCGCTGTGGTGCTACTTACCAGCTTGAACATTCTATTGGGTTGATAGTTGGCAACGATTTGACATGCCATTGCACCGATCGCTGGCCTATTTATAGTGCATCAGTCGAGTGCACACTGTACGTGTGTGTGTGTCCCACGCCTCTACAGTCCCCATTTGGCCTGGCAACAAACAGCAGAGCCAAACGACATGCGACACTTGATGCAGCGCGCAAACCCTTCCGGGGGCAGGTTCTCAATGCTCGCAATGTTCTCGATGTCTTGCTTGACTAGGCGCAACAGGTTATGGACATGGCGTTGCCCACTCGCGCGCTCATGCAACGCGGCGTATGCTTGATATCGTCGTACATACTCAAAGAAAGGCCGCCGCAGCTTACCTGAGTGTGTGTGTATGTGTGTGTGTGTGTGTGTTTGCTGGCCTGCTCTTTGCACTTTTGGCTTGCATAAATTAAGCCATAGACTTCAGCCGCTGGCAACTGTTGATTAATGCGCTCACTTTGCTAGACAATTGTCGCTCAGATTGTCTTGTGTAATAACCAAACAGTTGCACATCATGCACCTAGCTCAGCTCTGTCAGCTGTGCCCAGGCAATAAAGCAATCAAATTGGCGACAAGCCAACGTTTTTAGCCCAACCTGTGACTGGAAGGGGTCACTACTTAGCATTAAATTCAGATAAATTATAGTTTCTCATGATATTTGCTATACACATATGAAATTTGCCTGCTCGAGCTGTGATAGTTCTTGAGTTTGAGGAGATTAGATTGACTCTTATCACAATAATAATAATAATATTTGATTAATAATATTTAATAGTCATTTTGGCCTAATGAAAGATGTTTCCTATAGCATTAAGTTGCCCAAAAGGTAGCAGAATTTTATACAATAAATAGTTCTAAAGACTCTTAGCTCCCTTGCTTAGCTGATCAACTATCAATAATATAATATTCAGTTCAATTATGAAGACTCATTTTAGTCTAGCCTAAGTCCAGCACTTATCTAACAACCCACTCTGAGCCTGCTTCAACCACTTTTTCGCAGTGTCAAGTTCATCGCTGCCCTGATTTGGTTATAATTGACTGCGCCCAGAGCTGTTCGCTTAAGTCTTAAGCCGTTGCCCGCTTTGTCCACGCTAATTAGCTCAATTTAGCTAAACGCTCGATGATTTGCCTGCACTTATGGGGCGGAGAGCTTTGGCAGCTGAGTGAATAACTCGATATCTGTGACTTGGACTTGATTCATGGCTGCTCCCATTTAATTGGCATACGTTTGGGCAACGTGCTGCCCGAGCTTATGCAAACAGCGCTGCGAACTTGAGCAGAACTGAAAGAGGTCAGTGTTTCGTCATACAGCTGGCTGCTCTTTGAACTGCATCGCCTATCTCGAGCGTCGTTACATATCTCTCTATCCATCTATCTTTAGCACCATTTGCGGCACTCTAATGCACTCATTTGCATAACACAGAAACTGCATTTGATGCCGCGCGCGCGCTCACACATGCCGCCGGGCAACGTGTCAGCTCGCATAAGCTTGGGAAGCAGCTCCGCAGCGATTCACGCTGTCTGCCACTGGTGTCATATGATAACTCGCTGATTACATGCTAATTATGTCACCTAGCCGTCGCACGGCTTTCGGCCATTATTCAGGCGCACACAATGGGCCGGGAGACGAGCGCGTGAGGCGCTTGAATCCCATCTTTAGGGAGAGTTTCTATTAATTTGTTTTCATAGGGCAGATGAATGTTTCGCTTTTATATATTAATCTATCTGCTATAAAATGATAGTATCAGTCAAATATATATACACATATATAACCATATCTTTTAAATAAATAAATATATTTCTTAAGCACTTACTAAAAATTTTATGTCTTTATATCTTATCTTGCCATAGTAAAAATTTTATAAGTTTCGGGCTTGTAAATTTTCATTTTATATCATTTTTCTTTATATTTGATCAATCAAGTCATTAAGTTCGTGTCACAATCGTGTCACGCGCCCATCTCTAGGGCCAACCACATGCGTTGGCTTCCCGTGCAGGCCTAAAGAGATGCGATGAGATGAGATGAGATGAGTTACGTTCCGGCCAAATGGAAACCAGTTCAATTGTCTAAAGAGCTGCCGCGACGCGGGGCAATTAGATGCTATAAGCTATCCACCCACATGGCTAATACAGATAATAATCAGTTATGGCGTTTTCTTTCTTGACGTCACGCATATCAATTACGCGGCGTATACGCAATCAAATGCGACGCAAGCCACAAGCTGACACAGCATATCAACTGAAACCATAACAAATATTTAGAAAATAACAAAAATACCATATTTTTTATATATTTTTTTTATCAATTTTATTTAAAATTTCTCTAATTCATAATTACATCGAGTTGTAGCTGTTGAACAATTTGCACACACATAAACATAGACAGCTGGTCAGCAGCGGGCAAGCGGGCGAGTGGTGAAGGTGGGTGGTGGTTGGTGGTTGATCAGCCAGTCAGAGTTTAGTGCAGATGATAATCGTGAAAGTCGTGATGATGATGGAAGTGATAGGGATCGTAGGGATAGGCCTTGATGATGGGCGCTGGATGATAGGTCTTGATGATGGGTGGGTGCACCACAGTTTTCACCACAGTCGGCAGCACCACGGGCTTGATTATGTGATGCGGCACACTGTGCACCACCGTGGAGCTCTGATGCGATACGGCCGCAGGCACATGCACTATTTTGGCCACATGCAGCGGCTCGATGTGGTGGTGGGCGGGATACAGCGGATACTCCGGATAATGGTGGTGGTGGCCATGCAGGTAGCCAGGACGAGCAGCGGCCAAGGCGCACAGCGCGAGCAGCGAAAGCAGCTGAAAAGGATAAACAAAAGTGAGACTCCTTGGAGATGCGACAATCCTGTGCCTTATCCCTCACCAATTTGAGCATGTTGTGGGTGCGTGTTATCCTCGTTTGTATCTGTGAGTGGGGTGCTCGGTGGCTTGCAGCGTGCAACTGATGCCACCATGACACCACGCGCTGGCTTTTATACACTTGGCATCTTGCATCAGTTGCCAGTGGCTGCAGCGCCAGCAGCAGCAGCAGCTGCCACCGCTCGACAGCCTCAACAGCTGCAGATGCTCTCATTGTTTGTCGCGATTTTCAATGCAACGTTTCCGCAGCACCACCTCCCCCACTAAACAGCAGCCAGCAGTAGCAGTGGCAGCCCCACCACCACCGGCAGCAGCCACTTTGCTATATCCGCGCTGCCGGCTGCCACTTGCATCCGCAGTTGCAGTTGCAGTTGCTGTTGCAGCTACCTTTGCCGCTGGCTCTTGCTGCAGACGCTGTAATTGCTTCGCTTTTTGCTCGCGGCTTTGATAACACTGGCCTACAAGTGATTGGTTTTTATGTGCTATTCATGATGAGTTAGTGATGGGGATGGGAATTTAAGATATATAAGATATTTCTATCTGTTCCCGTATCTATTTCCATAACTGTTACCATGACTGTACCCATATCTATTGCTCATATCTGTTCCCATATCTGATCCCATATCTGTATCTGTATCTGTATCTGCATCTGTTGCCATATATGTTGCCATAACTGTTCCCATAACTGTTCCCATATCTATTTCTCAAATCTGTTTCCATATCTGTATCTGTTCCCCTATCTGTTCCCATATCTGCTGCCATAACTGTTCCCATATCTATTGCTTATATCTGTTCCCATATCTGTATCTGTATCTGTTCCCATATATGTTGCCATAATTGTTCCCATAACTGTTCCCATAACTGTTCCCATATCTATTTCTCAAATCTGTTTCCATATCTGTATCTGTTCCCCTATCTGTTCCCATATCTGCTGCCATAACTTTTCCCATAACTGTTCGCATAACTGTTCCCATGTCTGTTGCTCATATCTGTTCCCATATCTGTATCCATATATGTTCCCATATCTGTATCCATATCTGTTTCAATATCTGTTCCCATATCTGTTCCCATATCTATATCTGTATTTGTTTCCATATCTGTTCCCATATTGTCTTCATACCTATTCCCACATCTGTTCTCATATCTTTTCCCATATCTGTTCCCATGGCCTTTCCCATATTTTCTTCTGTCCGTTTTCATATCAGTGTCCATATCTGTTCCCATATCTGTATCATCTCTTGCAATTTCTTCTCTTGTGTAGGCTAGTGTAGTAGTTTTTTCCACTTCTGTTTAGCTTTGATCTAACGATTCTTCCATTGAACTCTTCGAGCTAAACTTTCAGATCACAGAGTCTGATCTATCCTAACTCATGTTTATCCTGAGCTGCCTTTATTTTTGTTTTTGCCCAGTATCTTCAATCACAGCTCAGCATGTTGAACACCCAGACTACAGCTCAATCAAGCGTGACTGAAGACGATTGTTGTTGCTTGGCTGTTGTTGTTGGCTACATCTATTGGCAGTCGTAATTGCCAAAGCATTTGCCTAGCTATGCATAGTTTGTACCTTTGCTTTTGCTCATGTCGCGCCACAAATTGTGCCTTTGGTTTATCGCAGATACCGTTACTAATGTCTGTTGCTGTTGTTGTTGTTGCTGAATTGGCTTGCAACACTTGGCAGCGGCTGCTGCTGCTGCAAGCATAATTTATGCCAGTGTTACATTTGCCTGCAACGACCTTGACCAGCCAGCCAAATTGTTGATATTTTTTTTGCTGAAATCTTTTATTTTATTTTTTATTTTTTGTTTCTTTTGGCGCTTTGGCACTTGCAACGGAAATTCACACTCGCTTATTTAATTGTGCAGTTTTTTTGTTATCCGTGGAAATAAGTTGCAATTCTTGTTATCTTAATAGATATACTATATATTATGTCTGAGAATTTTGTCTCACTGGCAGCACCAGCTGAAAAACCAGCTGAACTTTTGTTAACAAGATGAGAAGAACTTGACTGAAGTTTGGCTGAAGACTGAATACGCTGCGAATGAACTGGGGCCGTTAGAGGCAGGCAACTGGAGAGATATTTTATGGCAACTAAAGATATTATGGGGAATTTTTAGAAATCATATATGTAAGGCAAAAGTTAAGTTGCCATATGAAGTAGATGTGCTTAAGCCTGAATATGGTATTGACTCTGGTGTTATTCGTATTCCTAATCTGCAATGCTGTTGCCTTGAAGGGAACTGCGGCAGAGCACAGAGCTATTGACCACCAACCTTATATATATAGCTATTGAGTAGAGAGTTATAGGAAATAAAAAGACTCTAAGCAGGCAGGAGATCATCAGCTAAGCCGAAGACCAACTATGATCAACCAATGCCAATCGTTGGGTTAGTGGCTATAAATTAGAGCTAAAAGATAAGAAGTAGTAAGTAGTTATAAATTAGAGATAAAAGATGAATAGCCGTATCTTTTATCTATTTATCTATAATATTTAGCACTCTATTATCATATCTTTGGTATTGCCTGTAGCCCTGCAGCTCAGTTGAGCTGCCATTATATGGAACAAATTGCATCAAGATTGTTAACAAACTGAGAGTGAGAGAGACAACCATGTGAACATAGACTGCCAATTGTTGCTGCTAATTAGGTATATATACACTAGCTATACCTATTGCAGAGCAGCCTTTAGCCACATTAACAAACTCTCAGCTGGTGTGCATAAAAATTTGTGACACTCGAGGCCCGCTGTTAGGATTGACTAAGCAGCGATGGCTGCATTTGGCTGTGATATTTAGCTTGGCAAACTGGAGCTGCTGCACTGACTGCAAAAAGTTCACGAACGCGACATTCAAGGTGCACCGGTCGTTGGATGGAGGGGGGGTAGTTAGGGGAGGCTCATTAGAATGCCGCTGCAATTGACAGGCAACAAGCGACAAGTGCGATTCGAGTGGGCAAATGTCAAATGGAGGCAGCTCCCCCCAGTCCCCGCCCCCTACAGCTCACACTCTGTCTTTAACTTTAAGATTAATCTGGCTGCAATTGAATATGAAAATATTTGCACAACAATTTACAATTTACTTAAGCCTAAAAGGCTTTCGGCCCGGTCAACTCGCTTGACCCACAGCGAACACACCCGAAACTCATTTTATCGCAACCAGGAAATATTGCATCTTTTGCGCTCTAACTGTGCAACGAAACAGGCTTTGGCCGCATGCTGCAATCTGGCTGCCGGCGGGCCCATTCGCTTTCGTTTCAGTGGGTTAGTGGTGCAGTACTCAGCCGAAATGTTAAATATAAAATTAAATAATTTCAATGTTATTGCTACGAAAACAATTTGCACACATCCGCTGGCCAGCGAAAAATGTCGTCGTTGATGGACACAGCTGACCTTAGCTTGCCGGCTGGCAGCACGAACAAGAGTTTGCCCACCTGTTGCTGCCATTGCTTTATTAAGCATACGCTGTGGTGTCCGAGACAGAGTGCTGCGTGTCAATGCAATTACGTATCGAATGAAACGAAACGACTCGAAATTGCAAATACTTCCAAATGCACTTTTCATATTATCTCTAAGCGAGCAATTCACTAAGCAACTGCAGCTGCTGGCCCCAAAAATATAACGAAGTAACAGTGCTGTGGGTGGGCATGTGCAACTATATGATACCCTATATATAGAAAACTGAAAAAAGGAAATAGTTCACGTACTTTTGTGCCTTATCAGCAGCTGTATATAAAACTTGATGAATAGTATAGAGTAGTTGGAGTTATGCTCAAATGGCCAAGACCCCAAATTGATTCTTATTGATATTATAATGAGATAGTCTAAGCTCAAATTTATATACCCTTTTATTATATATTCATGTTGCTTACAGCTTACTCTAATCCCTAGCCTATATACCCCTCCTTAACTTTTGCATTAGGTATAGCGCAGAAACACATTTCACATTGCAGTTTTTTAGCCTTTTTTTTGCGCAATCTCCCAAAACTCTTTGGCCAACTTTTGTCTGCCTGAGAGTGCCCAAATAACTAACTAACTGACTATCTGTACGACTGACTGAGTGACTGTTTGACTGTTTGACTCTCGGTCTGACTGACACCTGAGCGAACTGTTCGAGTTGCCTGTCAGGACAGCTCCCATTTGTATTGTTGTGGTGGGGCGGCGGTTTTCATGTTTGGCCACCGCCTGAATAGCGCTTACAAATTTAGTCAAGCCGCATGTTCGAACAATGTGTACACTTGTATATATGACACTAAGATTGATAGTCAGTTAAGCAGATATGTGTATTCATTATTTTCAGCTGGCATGTGCAATAAGTAAGTCGAAATGGCTGGTGCTTTAGGCGAGGCGATGCTGGAGCTCGAGAGTTGTTGATTGATTGGTGTTGCATGGGCATATACCCTTTATATTAGATAAGGAACTTAGAGATATTCCTGAAGGCATTCGTATCTACTGTAGTCTACAGATTTGAGATATCTAAAGGAATAATTTATTAGACTAAAGCCTCAACATCTAACTCAAGTCGCATCGATATAGTTCAGCTCCTTCGTCTGCTTATCTGTAGACAACATTAACTATCATATAAGTGCCTTCAAATATCAAATATATCTATTTTACTTATATCTCTCTGTCTTTATTCTGTCTATGTTTATCTGTCTAAGAAATAGTCTTGATGGCCAATAGATATTTATAGCACTCTATCATTATCTCTATCTCTTAGCCAATTACTATAAGCTCTAAGTAAATTTTGGACTACTCGAAGCTCAGGTACACAGCACCACTTCCAACACACTCCACCTGAGCCACCGCTCTAATTGCATAATAATTTCAATATACAGATTCGAATTAAATTCCAATTAGCAGTTTTTATAGGTATTTATAGACAGGATGACTTCCACATGCTTCGATTATTTCGTTATCTCGCCGAGCCGATTTCCGTATTTTGTCGGCGTTTATTATTTTGTTGTGAGAATTACTAGATAATTCTCGACCTTCGGGGCAATTAGCCCCAGCGAAATGACAAACAAAGAGTAAAACGTTGACCAATTCGCATGCGAGTTAAATACGAAATGCTCGCAAAGGTGACGTCGAGCGGTAATTGCTCCAGTTGGCTTTAATTAAAAGCCAACTTAAGTTAAAGAAAAATAAATGGAAACAGGCAGCAACTGGTTGGTGTAACACACAGATCAAGCGATCTATATAGATATGTATATCTGTGTGGTCATTGTTATGCAAGCCAGGTGAGCGCGCTAACCAGAATTGTCGCAAGACTGTCGCCTGGAACGCGAGCCGAGATCGCTTGTGTGGGTTGGCCATAAGGCGTACATTACCCCCAGTAGAGCCCGGATATATCAGAGCCAAAGGAATTCCATTGGGGCAAACCTGAACAGCGATTGTCGTGAGTGTCTGGCTCCAAAATAGAAATCGACAACAAAGAAAATCTATTAAAAAGCACTTTTGGCATGGCTCAAGAATATTATTTGTAAACAAAATATGACAGAGACAGGCAGAGAGAGAGAGAGAGAAACTGGAATTATATGTCGCCAGCTTGCAATGGTTATTCATTAATCACAAAATAGCTGACAAATGGTCATAACGGCGACAGCCCGCTGTTGGTAGAATGTTGGTGTTGTATGCGGCAAACAGTTCGCAATGATTATTACAAAAGCGGAACTCAGCCAGAGATAGACAGACAGAGCGAGACAGAGCGAGACAGAGAGAGAGAGACAGAGAGAGAGAGAGAGACAGAGCTATAGAGAGTGAGAGCAGCGCAAAAGATCAGTTCAGCGCATTGTCTATGTGGGCAGACTCTGGCCTGGCTCGCTGTGCTCTGCAGATTAACATAACAGGAAATTACACTAATGCTCACTTTTAAAGCGAAATGTACTTGGCTTTATTATTTTTTAAATACCCTAGAGACATGCTGAATTGCTCTTTACATGCAATTCATGCAATAAAGCGGGATATAGCTAACTGCTGTGCTGTGGGCATTTAGAGCTCAGTGTTCTCCGAACTGTTCTATGTGAACTCTGCTGTCTCAGCTGGTATCTTTGTGAAATTTGATACAGCTGCTTATCTTTGTGGCAGCTTATATATAAATGAATACTGCCTGGATAGGTTTAGTATTTCTTATAGCTGCCATAGAAAATACTTCAGTTTTTCAGGATTTTTGATATAGAATCTCCTGAAATACGTGTTTTAGAATGTTTTATGCTTTAAAATTAACTTATAACTGCAGCAAGTTTTTAAGTTATGTGACTTACTCTCACTTTTCTCAAGCTGTTCTATGTGAACTCAGCGGCTTTGCTTAATTTCTTTGTGAAATTTGGTAAATCTGCTTCTTTTAGCAGCAGTTTGTATACGTATAAATGAAATTTGAGTAGAATGTTATACTATTAAACAGAAAAAGTCAGTTTTTGATTGATTTATTAAGACTATACCTCAAAGAGCTCCAAAATCCAGCTGCCTTGAGACTTTCAATTATTGATATTGTTGTTCTTCGATCATCTACTCAGCATATTTCTCCTCACTCTACGTGCTTAGCAAGCTAGCACCGAAGCAAATTCTATGCCAATTACCTTTCTTTATGCTTCGAACACTTCAAATTCCGATTCTCTGTTTCTTCTCCGCATCGAGCGACAACAAGTCATAAAAAAAAACAGCTTTGGCAATTTGGCACTGACCATCGCCACGCACTGAACTTGGGCCACTTGTTGTAACTGCTGCGTGTTGCGTGGCAGTGACAATTGCGTAGTGGTTGGCTGGTGGTGCGTGCCGCCAGACAGACAAGCCGACAAACATGAACCACGAACAATTTTCACGGTCAACTTGGCTGGAAGGAAAAACTCACAGCCAAAGCAAAGACTGCAAATGTTGTAGTTGCTGTTGCTGTTGCTGTAGTTGGGTGTGTTGCAAGTAGCAGACGGTGGGTAAATGGCCAACCCACTGGCCAAGTGCCCAACTGGCCAACTGCGGCGACAGCTGACGTCGCGCCAGCGATTCGCTTTTGACTGGTTTTTTAATGGGCTGAACGGAAAAACTGTAAACGAAAGCAGTGTGGTTGTTGTTGCTGTGGTTGTTGTTGTTGTTGTTGTTTGTCTGGCTGTTGAATCAGCTGCAGCAGCCCGTCAACCCGCCTGCAACACTCGGACATTCGGGTGGGTCGCCGACGGCAGGCTTTTCTTAACGATGCAAAAAAAATTATTATTATTGTATTTTCTGCACTTTTGGAGTTTTGAATTTGGATCTAGCATAGCTAAGAGTATGTGTGCGCGTGTGTGTGTGTGTGTGTTTGTGACGGTTTTTGTGTATAAAAGCTGTAGCGGATTTACAGCTAGCAACAGTAACCAGCGACGCTTCAACACAGACCCACAGTTCATTCCTTAAGCCAAGCAACTAACTCCCAGGATTAGCTAAAATGTTCAAGTTGGTAAGTTGTGTCTAAGCCAAGATGGGGATGGTCGTAATCTGTTAACTCCTTCACTGCTCGCTTTCAGGTGGTGTTGTCTGCTCTGCTCGCTGTGGCCGCTGCTCGTCCTGGCTATTTGGAGGCAGGTCCTCTGCTGCACAGCTATGCCGCGCCAGCGATCATCCACGAGCCCGCCCTGGCCAGCGTTGGCCACATCGTCAAGTCCATACCGACCGCCGTTTCGCACCAGAGCATCAGCCAGGTGCACAGCTCGGCGCACATTGTCCAGCCGATTGTGACGCCCATTGTGAAGACCTATGCCGCGCCCATCATCAAGACCTACGCCGCTCCAGCTCTGCACACCAGCATCCTGTCGCCTTCCTGGGCCTCTCACGGCTGGGCCTCGTCCTGGTAGACAGCTCCCAAATCGGCTCTGATCGGAGTGCTGCTTCAGCAGAGGAGGCAACTCTTGGCTGCAGTCACTCGACAATTTCCATCTTATCTACTCTACTTAGTGTTTCCCCATCCCCTCTTTCGACTGATGTAAATAAAAGTTCATAATTTCATTAACGAATCTGTTGCTATTTCTGTGAACTGTGCGGGCGGAGTGAATTTCCAGAGGTCTTTTTTCATTCCCAATCGAATATTATGAAAAGTTCCCACAACATGGAAATCTGTGGATACAGATCGAAAGATAGAATCCATACGCTTCGAAAGAGGTGTGTTTCGCAAATATCGGATAAGAAATACGCATGTTGTAGTCCGTCAAAGTCGAGAAATAGTCCACTTTTTCTACTCGACCCGATTTTCACAAAAATGATAAGGGGTTACATCACATTTTTTTTAAAAATGGCAAAATTTTACGTATTAAAAATTTGAATGCCAATCGATAGTCATGCTTCAAACGAGTCGAAAATGATATTCCACTCTGACATCGGGCCAAAAATACCGGAGCTAGAGTCATGCGAAATTCTAGAGGGGTTTTTTTTTATTCCAGAGGTATTTTTTCATTCCCAATCGAATATTATGAAAAGTTCCCACAACATGGAAATCTGTGGATACAGATCGAAAGATAGAATCCATACGCTTCGAAAGAGGTATGCCATACATAAATCGGATAAGAAATACGCATGTTGTAGTCCGTCAAAGTCGAGAAATAGTCCACTTTTTCTACTCGACCCGATTTTCACAAAAATTTTATTATTTTTAAAAAATGGCAAAATTTTACGTATTAAAAATTTGAATGCCAATCGATAGTCATGCTTCAAACGAGTCGAAAATGATATTCCACTCTGACATCGGGCCAAAAATACCGGAGCTAGAGTCATGCGAAATTCTAGAGGGGTTTTTTTTTATTCCAGAGGTATTTTTTCATTCGCAATCGAATATTATGAAAAGTTCCCAAAACATGTAAAAATCAGTGGATACAGATCGAAAGATAGAATCCATGCGCTTCGAAAGAGGTATGCCATACATAAATCGGATAAGAAATACGCAAGTTGTAGTCCGTCAAAGTCGAGAAATAGTCAATTTTTTCGACTGGATCCGATTTTCACAAATATTAGCACCATCACTGCAGCTTTTCCTCACTAGATAGTAGCTATTCTCAGACTGTAGCCTGGCAACAGCTATTCCGAGTCTCAAGTTTTAACATCTGCACCTCAATAAAGTACGTTAACTATAATAACAGAAATATAATAGCATATTACCCTTTACAATTTGACAGTTTATGGCTGCGCTAGCTGAACGTCTCGCTGCGCACGTAGCCGAAAGCCAAATGGAAACTGTAATTGAAATTGAAATTGTAGTCCAAACCTTGCGCCGGTGACCCTGAAAGAACTGAGACGCACTTAAAGTGCAAGTAATGCAACTGAGGGCAGGAGCTAATGAAGGGCCAGTGGAGCTGGTGGTGGTGTGGCGTTGGCCAATGCCCGAAAAAACTGGTTGGCTAGCTTTGCCAATTGTTGTGGTTGTGCGACTGTGGCTGAGCAGCGCTGAGCCGTCCACCGACGCTAATTGCTTATTGAATGTCTGTGAGAATTGAATCTGATATGGTTTGCTTTTAATGCTCGGTGGCTCTGTGCGTGTGTATGAAGGCCGTGCGTGGAGCAGCCCAACAGCTGCTGCTATATAAACGCGGCCTGCAGTTGGCATACCACAAACAGTTCTCGCTAGAAACTCAAGCCCAACAGTCAATACAGACCACACTTAAACCCAAAAAATAACTTCAATCATGTTCAAGTTGGTGGTATTGTCTGCTCTGCTCGCCGTAGCTGCTGCCCGTCCCGGTCATCTGTATGAGTCGCCGTTGGTCTACGCCGCACCCGCCGCCACCGTCGTCCAGGAGTCCGTCCTGGCCAAGGTCGGCGCCGTCGTGAAGAGTGTGCCCACATCTGTCTCCCACCAGAGCCAGTCGGTGGTGCACAGCTCCGCTCATGTGGTTGAGGATGTCGTTGCGCCCGTTGTCAAGTCAACGCCTGTGGTCAGCTACGCCGCCGCTGCCCCAGTGGTGCACACCTCGTATGCCGCTGCTGCTCCGGTGGTGCACAGCACCTATGCTGCTGCTGCTCCAGTGGTGCACACCTCGTATGCCGCTGCTGCTCCGCTGGTGCACCAAACATATGCCGCTGCACCAGTTGCCCACATTGCTGCTTCATCGCCGCTGACCTACACCGCCACCGGAGTGTGGTAAGGAAGCACCACTGCACCACTCAAACACCGATAGTGGGACGCGCATTTTGTTGGACGGTTTTGTGATACGAATTTGAATAAATAAATACATGTTTTTGCTTTGAATATCGATTGAGTCTTATTTACTATTCTATCGCCCTTAAGGGTGTCCTTGCTGCAGTTCCTTGGCCTTTGGCTCTTTACTTTATCCTGCACTTCCTAGCAATGAGTAATGAGGCGTATACGTAACGCAAGCTGTAAACAAGTCTCGATAAATAGTTGTTGCTGACCCAACTAGGAAATACTTGTACTCAACTTTCTATTAAAGTTGCTGCGTTTTATTGAATTAACTCAAATTCTTAGAAACTGATTACAGCTTTTATTTCTAGCAAATCAGCATTTATATTGATATATATTTTTCAGTTTTGCTGATTATTAATATATCTAGTTTTAGTTTTCAATACATTTCATATGAATTTCTTTTTCATTTAATCTAGCTCAATTGCTATTGGTCTGTTCAGCCACAGCGAAGCTCTTCCTCTGCCATTGTCACTTACAGTTTCCTAATTCTGCTCGACTTTGTTCTGATTGGCTCTACCTATTGCACTGGTGTGAGTGAGAGGCTCGAAATATGCTAAAAATGTAATTCGCTTGAGTTTGCGTTTTAGTTGCACGAGGGGGAGAGAGAGAAAGAGACAAAGATAGTTGTTGCAAAATATGCTGCCCGGAGTTACTGTGTGAGAGCGAGATGGCAATATAGGCACTACGCTATGATTTGACTGGAGGATGAGAGATGCAACTAGAGATGGAAATTTTGAAAAAGCAGCTTTAAAATTATTGAATTAGAATGGAAGGCGTGCGAAAATAGTTGTTATATGTATATATAACATTTTTTGACTTAATTTAAAAACTTATGCATATTGATTTAGTATTTCATATTTATTTAAATCTTATTCACTTCTTCTGCTCTTTACATTTTTACGCTAGTCTTATCTAAGAAAACTACTCTCCACTTTCATTACAACTCCAGCTAGTATATACCAGCCAATATATTCAACTCAACGAAATACCTCGAATGCACTTCTAGCTGTCATATCACATTCTCTAGCTAGCTGATGCCCTTCAGCTAGTAGAACTAGAGTGACTACAGAAAGAAGCCTGCTCTATATATAGTTTTTCATTTGCTGCCGGGTATATACATTGTGATAGTTGTATCCTGTCACAGCTGGGGTTCAAGGCCCATTCGCCGCTGGCCAATGAACCTGTAATGCGAGCACAAATTGTAAAACAGAAAGTGCAGCGCATGCTGTAGCTACGTAGCTATCCCAAGTGACAGCTATCAACAGCAGTGGCTACACTGTAAAAAATAGAGGGTACGTTGTATGTTTAAGCATTGCATCAAGCGCAGATCTTGATCTTGAAAAAGAACTGTTTGAGCACCAGCCATGAAGATATATTTTCAGCACATTTGTAGAATTTATATTTACAGTGAATGTAAACTTCTCAATGTTTTTTTGATATATTAAGATCTACTAAGCCAAAGGTCACGTAGTTGACAGGCTTATTCAGATAGTGGGAGTTATCCTCCACGAACGTCTTCGCCGGCTTGGGTATAATGCCGAGCACCTTGTTCCAAACGCCCTGTATAAACTCATTATCAGCTGCACCACCCATTGGCAGCAGCAGCACAAGGCTTACGAGCTGTGTATAGAGGGAATATCATTTTTAATGAAACTTTACTGTTATTTTGGATATATTGCTCACCAGGCTGGCCAGAAGAGTCCTCATGCTTGCGACTCACTCAATATCCAACTGCAGCCGAACGAAAGCATTTCACTCGCCTTTTATAGCCACCGAGCCGCACTCAGGGGGCTGGCCAGCTGCATTAGCTGGAAAATCTCAGTTGCACCTGCCACGGAATACCAAGGAAAAGCCGCGCAGCTCCGTTTACAGAGTCAACAAACGCCAAATACTTTGCCGGGGCCAAATAGTTTGACTAATGAGCCACGCTTTGTAAATGAAAATAAGAGTGGGTTGGGTCGCTCCACTCGGAGACAGAGACTGAGACGGAGACGGAGACTGAGCTGACTACCTGAGTGCGGTGCGTAGCTGAAATTGGCCGCGAATTATAATCTGGTTTATGCGAGACAAGAATCCGTTCAGGCACGTACAGATCACTACTTATTGTGTATTCACTATATGCGTGTGTGTGTGTGTTTCTCTCTCTGTCTGTGTGTGCGTGCGCCTTGAAAGTGAAGTTCAAGTATAAAAGCCAGCGACAATTCATCAGCGGGCACAGTCCAACTTACGACACAAGTCAAAGAACTTCGCATAACCACAGCTATCCAAAATGTTCAAATTGGTAAGCATGGCGCCGGGTGGTTCGCTCAGTGGTGCAAAACTCAATTATCTTTCCTTACTCGCAACTCTCAACAGTTCGTTCTCGCCGCTCTGCTCGCCGTCGCCGCCGCTCGCCCTGGTCATCTGGCTGGCGCACCACTGGTCTACAGCGCACCCACCGCCATCATCCAGGAGCCCGCCCTGGCCAAGATTGGCGCTGTCGTGAAGAGTGTGCCCACCGCCGTCTCCCACCAGAGCGTGACCCAGGTGCACAGCACTCCAGTGGTTGAGGATGTGGTTGCACCCGTTGTGAAGACCACGCTGCATGCTGCCCCCGTCACCACCTACGCCGCCGCTGCTCCAGTTGCCACCTATGCCGCCAGCTACCCAGCGGTTGCCCCAGTGTCCACCTACTCGGCCCTGCCCACCACCTATGCCGCTGCCCACGGACCGTACCTGAAGAGCGTGTCGCCACTGGCCTACTCTGCACCACTGGCCTACTCGGCACCTTTGGGCTACTCGGCACCACTGCTGCACCACGCACCACTCACCTACGCAGCCAGCGCCTGGTAAGAGCGAGAGAACGAAAGAGTTTGACAGAAGTTGTTGACTTGTGATCCACCGAGAGAAGATTAAATACAAAACTCAAATCCGAATCCGAATCCGAACCGACTTATTTATTACAGGGTATTAAAGGGGCTGCACAGGGTGTATATACCCTCTACTTGAGGTAGATGCTGGGGTAGCTGAGCGCGCCAGAGCTCCAGCCGGGATTGTACCACTCGCTGCCGTAGCTGAGCGGGCTGCTGGCATAGGTCGTATAAGTGGTTGGGTGGTGCTCGTAGATGGGTCGCAAGTACGGACGCTTCTCGTGCACCACCGTCGAGCTCTGATGCGAGATGGCGGCAGGCAGCGCGTAATGCTCGTAGCCCAGCACAGTGGGCGCATACTCGATCGTCTCGTAGCTGGGCAGGTAGCTGGGCCGAGCCTGGCCGAGAGCCACGCAAGCCACGCACAACACGAACAGCTGCAAGAGAATTCGTTAATTAGTTAGTCCGAACTGAAGAAGAGGGTATCCATAGAGTCTCACAGTCTTGAACATCTTTCTTGGGCTTTGTGATCACTGGGAGGCGCAACTTGTTGAACTGTGGCTAAAACTGAAGAAGCGCCACAATTTTATAGCCGAAAAGCGTCGGTGGTTTCTTTACGTTAGAATTGGCACAGACAATCGAGCCATCAGCCAGATTTTCCCAAGCTCGACGGCTCATTAGTGACCCATTTGGGCGTAACTGAGCCACTAAGTGGTTCGCTCAAGGCAACCCTTGACGAATTCGCTCTAAACTACAGATTGTTGAATTTACTTTTTGGCTTGGCTCCTGCTGCCAGTGGCCAGTTGAGCCAAGCGCCAAGCTATGCCCCAATTCCAAGCATAAATCAGCTGCAACAGCAGCAGCCTAGCCTGGCTACTGGCTACTGGCTGGCTCCACAATTGGCCGTACAAGGAGCCACTGCAGCACGCTCCACTTACCGCTTCCACGTTCCACAATGAAGTCGGCACCACTCGCATTAGCATATAATGCCAACTCTTTGTGTTGTCGTATTTCCCTCTTCTAATATTCCATGGCACAATAACTTTTCCTGGCTGCCACCACTCGCTGCCACCACCAACGCAAATTATGACCACAGCGCTGTGCTTAACTGCTTGCTAGAGATGTGACGTGAGCGAGCCCGGGTTAGAGTTGTGGCTTGGGCGAAAATTTTACTCTCGTTTTCATTTGGTTTCTAGAGATGGCATTTGATGCTTGACTCGGTTTTGATTTATATATTTTAGATTATATATATATAGTTTAGATCATATATAACATATAGTTTAGATCATATATAGCTTCTAGGCGTCGCTTAGCTTTTTTTTCCTCTGTCTAAGCCCCTCTTGATACGCCTCACGCACTCCTCTCTACTCTCTGACCCACAAGCCGTGCCTTAGCTTTTCTTTCCTCTGTCTAAGCACCTCGTGACACGACTCACGCACTCCTCCCTACTCTCTGTCCACATATGTCGCCTGCTTTAGCCGGTTTTTGCTTTGCAGCCGAGTTCCCAGCCAATTCAGCGCGACCTTTAGGTCCAATTCAATTAGACACACGCAAATGCCGAAAGCAAGACCAAGTCATAGCCAAAAAATAAAGACGCGCTGACGGCCAATTAAATTCATAATTAGTGCAGCAGTTGTGGCCAGCTTCAGTTGGATTACGCTCGCACTTGGCCAGACAATGGCCAGCAGGCGTCGCTGTGGGTGCACCGCCACTTGCTCGGCGGGCGTCATTTAATTGGACTCGGCCATTGACTATGATACGAAGTTTCTGCTTGACCCACTTGCATTGTGCTTAAGACGATTTTGTAACTTTTGCATTATGAGTTTTCATTTAATGGCAGCCACAAATGCTGCCTACCTTTAGGCTTTGGCCATAAAAGTCGCTCGATTGAAAGCTTTTGCGAGCTCAGCTTAAGCTTTGTCTGCCAACTTAACCCTCGCTGAGTTGCGGGGTTAAAAAGTGCCCGCTGTTGGTTACTAATTAAATTGCATTTGTTGAAAGAAGTAATTAACTATTTTTAGCTGCGTAGTTAGTCCCCTAAATGGCTATTACTGTTTAAGCCACGAAACGTCAGGGGAAATAATTGAACTGATATTCGAAGCATTTTGCTTTGCTTCGAACTCTTTTGCCTGGTTTTAGTGAGAGAATTTTGCAGATAATCTGTTTCTTAGTAGAAAAAAATAATAATAACTATAAGAAAATGTTAAATATAAATAAAGTCAATTTTATTTAAAATTTGCAAATTATATTTAAAATTTTACTAAAATTTGATAAAAGAAAAATAAAAAAAAAATAATTGTAATATAATTTAACAAACAAATAAAAATAAAAATGATATTAAAATTTGCATATAATTATAATAAATAAAAATAAAAAATGATATTTGAAATTTTTATATAATTATAATATATTTTAAATATAAATAAAAAAAAAAAATTATATTCAAAATTTTATTATATATTTATTTTTTTTATTTCCCTTTCAGCAAAGTCTATCAACAGTTTTCGCTTTATCATTATACAATCTACGATATTCAAGTTCAATAGAAATTTACGATATTCGAGCTGAACATGACTGTTGATAGCTGCAAAGCCTAGATCGCTCTCAATTTCAAATTGTTTAGTTTAGGGCGCACCTGCTCTATAAATGCCTAAACTTCAAGTTATTTGTACGCATTGCATTGAGCGCAATTTAGGCTCTGGCGACAGCATCAAGACTCAGCTGATAAGTTGGGGGCAATGCGTATCGCACTGATGGACAGACAGACAGACAGACAGAAGTGCGCGTATACTAAATAGTTTAATTAATAGAAATTGGCAACAAGCAGCCGCCCGCTGGGACTTGCAAGCATCAGCAAGCAGCAAGTAGCAACGGCAGCTGGCGGACGGCGGATGGCGGATGGTGGGGCAGTTTAAGTCAATGCAACAAGCGGCTTAATTAGCTTTGGTAATAGCCATGTTTTTGGGTTGCGAGCAATGCGATATGTTGGCTGTCGTGCTAAGCCGTTGTTGGCCGCAAAATGTGATTATATTTAGCGGACATGTCTATCTGTCTATTAGCCGGTCTTAGCCATATAGATATACACATATATGCATTACTCATACGCCGCGTAATAAGGTCTCAGCGTTTATTTAATAACCACCTGCAATGCTAAATGTAAATGGATTTGACTCGGTTTTTTTTTCGGTCAATTCTGGAACTGTTCGATTGCTGCGATGGGCGTCACATCGATTGTCTGATTGATTTTAATGGCCGAATTACACGAAATACTGGGAACTGGCTCTGGCTCCGACTCCGGCTCTGGCTCTGGCCTGTCGCTTGCCAAACATAAACGGCAGCTGAAACATGAAATAAAAACTTTGTTGGCCATGTTTTTGTCTCAGCCACTTCCTTGATTACAGAACTTTCGGTGCCGCAAACCGGATCCGGCGATTTCTGTGCCTCAACTGACTCGATCAGCGTACCAAACAAATTTAATGTGTAGTTTAGCCGAAGCTATCATTAAGTCTAATTGACTTTTTATAGCCGTTTGTGTTCTTATTTCATGTTTTTTTTTTTTTTTTGCATTTATTTTGTTTGCTCGGCAGTTATTACAAACACTACACTGAGCGAAAGAAGTGCATGCCGCTTAACAGCTTATGAATCATCGGAGGGAGAATAGAGGGAAAAGGTCGCATGCTCATATCTTAGAGTTCGCGCTAAACAATGTAAGATTGATTTTTTTAAATTTAAAAATAATACTCGGAAATATTATTGCAAAAATATAATGGGAAGTTTATTGCAAAAAATAACGGGAATTTTATTTTTAAATTTTTATTTTAATTTTTACTCTCCTATTTTATTTTTGATAACTGAAAATTTGTATAATATAATGAAAATAATACAGGGAAATGGTAAAAAGTAGGGAAATAAAAATGTTAGCTAGCTTGCAAATAAATTACTAATAAATAAAGCAGAAAATAAAATAATGGGAAATTCAGAATATAATAATGGTATTTTTTTAAAAATATATATAACTATTCAATTGGCAAATATATCAAACTCTACAATATTTCCCTTTAATAATATGTATTCAACTCAATATGAAGTCCCTTAGGTTTCTCCCAGTGTATGCACAGACTAATTTTAGCCGTAATTGTCGGCTTTAGAGCTGTGGAAATCAGCAGCTTGTACACATCATATTTATGGTACGTCATGTGAAGTTGGCTGCGGGCAGGTCTTAAAGGTGTGCGCATTAGACAATAATGAGCAGGTTCACAGAGAGCAGCAGCAAAAGTGGCGTTTCAAGTTCAGGGTGAGTAATGCGGAGAGTCACTGAGTCGCTCGATCGATGTCGATCGCAATTAGAAGATAGCAACAAAAAGTGAAAGTAGCTGAGGGAGGGTAGGTAGCAGCAGCAGGTGGGGGGAGGTGTGGCGCCCACTCGCGCAAGTTAACGAATTCGATTCAATTAAAAGGCAATAATCGCAGACTCTGAAACTTAGGACGTGTGGGACTTGCGCATAAATCACACGAGGCGATGTGTGCATGAAAAATGCGCTGAAAACAATTTGCATACAATTTGGTTGACAGACAACGACAACAACAGCAGCAGCAACAACAGCAACAGCAACAGCAACTATTGCCGCTGGGGTGTTTGCGAATTTAATTTACGAGCATAACTAAAGGGGCGTGGCTGCGGCCTGTGTGCGTGCGCTCAGGTAAACTACTTAATTATGAAGCCAATTCTGCAATTTGCATTGAAACAAGCAGGCGGAGCTCATTGAAGCTGTCACAGAGACTCAGACTCAAAAGTTAACATGTCCAACAACAACAACAGCAACAACAGCAACAAAACTAGAACAGTAGTAGCAACAACAACAGCAACTTAGTCTACGTGCTTTGTTGTCAGTGCGCGGGCAAATTGCGCAATGTCCTCCAATGACAAGTTGGCCTAAAGAACTTTAATTGGCCAAAAGCGAGGCAAAAGCCAGGCGTCAGCCCAGCAGCTTGGGATAAACCGAAGGCAGCTTCAACAGCAGCAGCGGCCCAATCAAATTGGCGGCCGCTTTTAATTTCATTAACGAAAAGGCATTATATATAAGGTATATGCATGATTATACCCTAGCAGAGGGTCTATTGGCATTTTTGCCAGGTGGGAATGCGTGAAACGATATCTACTACTAAACTGGGCCTTCAGTAGTTATATTCTGTTTAGACTTGCTTGTGAAACTACAAATACAAAGATTACTCGCATTGCGAAAAACTCCTAATAGTACTTTACCTTTTTGACTACTTTCTTCTATAACTTCTCCTGCTGCTACTACTTATGTATATTGTTTCGTCGACTACTTATCTCTACTAATATTTCTCGTTACTACTATTATTACTACCACTACTACTACTACTACTACCACTACTACTACTACTACCACTACTACTACTACTACTACGGTTTCTTTATTCTGCTACAACTTCTTTTACTACTACTATTTCTGATTACTTCTAACACTCATATTTCTCTAACTACTACTAGTACTACTACTAATACTACTACTTCTTTTTCTGTATACAACTATTACTGCTGTTACTACTATTTCTTTATACTACTACTACTACCAATTCTACTGCTACTACTTCTAATACTACTACTACTACTACGTATGTTTACTACTACTACTACCTTTCTTTGCTACTATAGCTATTTACTACTAGCTACATATTATTACTGCTAATACTACTACTACTTCTACTACTACTACTACTACCACTACTACTACTACTACCACTACTACTACTACTACTACTACTACTACTATTACTACTACTACTACTACTACTACTACTATTCTATTACTTCTCTCTCTCTCTCTCCATCTATCCCTCTCTCTCTACCTTCATCTCTCACTCTCTCCCTCTCTCTCTCTCTCTCTCTCTCTCTCTCTCTCTCTCTCTGTATCTTTATCTGTATCTCTCTCTCCTCTCTCTCTCTCTATCTCTCTCTTCATCTCACTCCCTCTATCCCTCTCTCTCTCCCTCTCTCTCCCTCTCTCTCCCTCTCTCTCCCTCTCTCTCCCTCTCTCTCTCCCTCTCTCTCTCTCTCTCTCTCTCTCTCTTTCCCTCCATCTCTCTCTCTCTCCATCTCTCTCCATCTCTCTCTTAATCTCTCTCTCTCTACCTCCCTCCCTCCCTCTGTTAGAGTATTCACACTTCGTCACTCACTCGCGTTTGCCTTTGATTCGGTTTCTTGTTTTATGTGCTCATCGCAGTCGCTGTGAACTGAAGGCATTCTAGCAATGTTACTGTTTTTTTTTTGTTCGCTCGTTTTCAATTGTGTTGCCATTGTTACAGTTTTCAGTTGCTGTTATTATAATTATTATTAGTTGCTGTAGTCGCTGTAATGTGCACGACATTGCGGCAGCTCGACCTTGACCGCGTCCACCGTGTGGTATACTTAATTGGCGCGTTGCTCTGCCCCTCGTCACCAGACATCGTACATACATATACATATATGCAAAAACTCAGCGCTAATTAAACAATAATTTGAAATATATTTGACGTGCACTTGTGAAATTTCGATTGCATTTCCAGTCATAAATCACCAGCTATAAAATTGACGTCGATTAATTTGAAGTTTGTGTTTGATTTGCGCTCCGTGGCCAAGCGCTTGCCCAATGCAACAAACGAACGAATCCAACAGCAGCAGCCGCAAAAGCCATTAAAATGCAATTTGAGCTGCAGCCACATGCGAGTGGGTGGCTGGGTGGCTGGGTGGCTTGGTGGCTCAGTGGTTTGCTGGCCACGCACGCACGCCAATCGCGTCCTGTTTTATTGCCCCAATCAATCGATCGACTCAATCACTCGATCATTCGACTGCTCGTTTGCATAGCGATAAAGTCAACGGCGACACAGCTCGAGGTGTCCGGTGAAGGGTTGAGCTGCCGTCAATATGCAGATTTGCTGAACCGCCAAAAGAATTGTCCACCTCTTGTTTGTTTCTCGGATTGATTTATGCGCCATAAAGCTTAAGCGCGCTTTGTGCGGACAGAATCAAAACTCTCAGCAGCTGCCAGTCAAGGCCCGCGCGCACAACATCAACACGAGGCCTACGCCCGATTGTATAATCGCCTTTTATCTGAACGCCAACAACAACTGAGCGAGCACCAACAATCAGCAGACAAATCCAACAAATCGAGAAACATACAAAGTCTTTGCATTTGCATTGATTATGCTGCGCGGTCGCAGCTACCCGAATTGCCCAGATCTATAGCCCAGATAATGATGAGGCGTGCCCGGAAAGTAGTGGAGTGGGGTGGTGCTGGGGCGGGGCGGGGCCAACTACAGGATTGCAAGATATTAAGAATGGCTATTAAGAAATCTGGCAGGCCATTAAAGCGAGTGCTAAAATATGATTCGAGCATGGATTGCATTTGATTTTTCAAAAATACCCTCTAATGCGCAAAATGGGGTATATTCAAGCTGTGAGAGGCTGGGGAGGATAGTGAGAGGTGCAGAGACTGAAGAGAGATGATTGTGAGTGGGTTAAGGAAACGAAGTGGAAGTAGAGGAGGGATATAGGAGATATTAAGTATACGCAGGGTAAGCTGCATACTACAGAGATACTGGATAATGCGTGAAAAGAGAAAAGAGAAGGCGATAGAAGCAATAACAACTACTCCAGAGACTGTCTACTGCACGCTCAGACTAACATGAGAGAATATTAAGTATACGCCGCATAAGCTCAGGCTAGAGTATCCCTTTGAGATACTTCTTGAAGCAGATACATATATAGGACATGAATTATATACACTATATGCCGTAAAAAGCCAGACAAGAGGCGGATAATATAGACTTAAAGTTATATTAAGTATACGTCATATAGAAAGAAGAATATTGCAGAATATTAAGTATACGCCACTTAGAGCCTGTCAACATGCATATGTGAGAATTGATCATAGAAAATACTACATATTAGTTATAAATCTCATCATTTCCAGGGTATTTCGCAGTCATTACCCTCATGTACCTACCCGCAAGTTGTTTATTTTGTGTAATTTATTTGCATTTGCGATGCGAATTGATTTTGCAGTTAGTTGCGAGTTACGCATACGGCGCGTACGCCCAGCCGCTGCCGATAAGAAATCAGTTTACAAAAAATTAATGTACAATCGTACAACAGCAACAACAACAACAACAACAACAGCAACAACAAATGCAACAACTGTGGCCAGCTGCTCTGGCCATTCGCAATTTGTTGTCAGCTATTAGCGAGTGCGATTTTTCATACGCTGATCAGAGAGCGGAGCTCGTTTAGTGCATTTGCATTCGGGTGGTGGGAGGGGGTGGTGCAGTCAGTGGAGCTGTGAATGGTTTTTCCTACACCTACGGCGAGATCTTTCGCGTTGACTGTCAATCAGCCCAAGCGGCTGATTGATAATCACGTGCGTGCGCAGATTTAGAAAGGAATCCGTGGGAGCTGCGAACTGAGAGCTGGGAACTACGCACCAATTGCATAATGCACCACATATGAGAGCTAATTGCCAGCAAATGGCCGTAAGTAAGACAATTAAGTGAAAACCACAAGAACTGCAACCGCAGAGACAATGGCTGCAAAAGGTTTCCGGACACCAACTGAGCTGAAGCCGCCAACAAATTGATTTCGCTCGGAGTTTTCTAGTCTATGGTGGGGCAACAACTTGTTGTTGTTGTTGTTCGTGGTGGTGGTGGTGGTGGCGCGTGACTGATTTCTGTGGCACTGCATCAAGTTCGAATCGAGATCGTATCTCACACTGGCCAAGTCTCTGCATGCGATTCTCAAGCAGCCGACTCGCAAGCCGAAGCCGCCACGAAGCCGCCGAGTGGACAGGGCAGGGCGTTCACGCTTTTGATTCGCTGTTCACGCTCGTTGATTGTTGCTGTTGTAGTTGTCGCATTGTCTATGTGGTTTTCAGAATATTTCTCAAGTTTTTGATTCGGTATAAATATGCCCAGTCGCTGCGCTGTTTAAGCATAACACACTCAACTCTTCAGTCAAGTACAACCAAGCAAACCCAAGCAAACCAAACCGAGCAACATGTTCAAGCTGGTAAGGATACGAGCTGGGGTACAACTCGGAACGACTTCAGACTCTAATCTCTCTTATCCTGCAGATCGCTGTACTCTCTGCCCTGTGCGCCGTCGCCAATGCTGGCGTCATCTCGCCCTATAGCCACGGCTATGGCCTCGGCTACGGCTCCGCTCTGGCGCCCGCCTACGCTCCGGCCGTCATCTCGCACGCCCCGATCATCAAGAGCTACGCCGCGCCGATTGTCCACGCTCCGATTGTGAAGACCATCCACCCACTGGCCACGTCGTATGCCAACACCTATAAGGTGGCCACCAAGGCCTACCCCGTGGTGCATGCCGCGCCCATCTACCACGCCGCGCCCGCCGTGGTGGCTGCACCTGCTCTGCACACCACCTCCACCTACCACGGCCATGGCGGCTACGGCAGCTATGGCGGCTATGGCAGCTACGGCCTGGGCTATGCTGGCTATGGACACGGCTATCTGCACTAAGACTCGACTCTGGCCCCACTCACTCAAGGACGACGCACAGGACCACAAAAGCAACATCCACGCAACATCCACACAACATTCGCAACATCTGATCGGCTCAGCCCGTGAGATTCTGTGAGAGTTCACTCAGTACAATGTTCGAGCCTTTGCCGCTGTCAAAGCCAAGAACAAACATCATTTTCCACACCCATGTGAGAGACAGAGACAGAGACACAGACAGAGAGAGAGAGCGAGAAGGAGAGATCAAGTTATTATGCTGTAAATAAGTTTTTTTTTGTTATTGTGCAATGCTCGTGGTTTCGACTTTTAAGTAAATAAAAACGATTCAAAACTCTTAAACAATAGATCACTTTTCACTGCATACACTGCGCGAAAAAGGGGAGTGGGCCAGCATGACTTATATTTATGGGAGGCGAACAAAGCTGCGAAAGCTTTTGTTGTTAAGTGCAAGAGGCTAAGAACACTTTGTAGCCATGTGAGTTGGCTTTTGGGTGTAAAGTACACTGAGAAAATTACGGTAGTAATTGGAATTTGATTTGAATTGCTTTGAAAGAATGGGCACTGCAAGAAAGGCAAACAAAGCTGGGAAATTCGTTAGGAATGTTCTGATAATTGGAGTTCGTTAGCTGTAAAATACACTGTGAGAAATGGGCAACGACTGAAGTTTGGGAAAATGCGGGAAAAACATTTATTTGATAGAAAAAAATAAGAAGAAGAAGGAAAGAAAAGATTTTTTAGATAAAATTTGTAAATTATTTATATCGAAAAAAATTAAATTTATAAAAAAAATTTAGAAATATATAAAAGAATTTATATCTTAAGATACATCCAAAAATTATTTAAAATTTACATAGAATTGGAAGAATAAAGTTTATAACTGAGATATAGGTATATGTGTATACTGTATATTGTATTGAAACTCTGATATATTTCAGATATTTTATAAAAAATTTAGAAACAAATTTAAAGTCTCTACTTCATTCGCATTTAATATCTCAATTTGATGCTCTTTTTTCTCAGTATAGCTTGCAAAATTACCTAATTCTCACTGCATTGCAAGTCTTTATAATATTATGTATGTATACTTCTCAAATTTTTCGCTCAGTGTAGTTCGCAATGTGTTGAAATTTGGTTGGCAAAAACGCATTACAAATGCCAACGCCTCGCAATTATGCCGACTGCCTGTTGATAAATAGCAAAAAGGGGGCGCCAAGAAGGTGGCCAGGAGTCGGCAGGCGGCAGGCGGTAGGCGGGGTCGATGTGGCAAGTGGCTGCAATGAAAGTGCGTTGCAAGTGGAGCAATTGAAATAATTATTTATTTCATAGCCCGTTCAAACGTTCATGTGCCCAGTTTTTTTTGAGTTGCTTTCGCAATGGCGAAAGAGTCGAGCAAACGCAAAATATGTCACATAATTTGTGTTGGCCAAGTTAGTGAGTTGGCTTATTAAACTTTAATGGAGCCAGCCAAAGGCGAAACAAGTCGAGCTAGAAGCGACTCAAGACTAAAGCCAAACTAAAAGCATTAACAATATGATTATTGTCTGCACTCGGCCACAATGCCAAGCATTGTGGTGGTGCTGCTGCTGTTGTGTGGTGCTCAAAGGCCAGCCTTTGCCTCAAATGCACAATAATTGCAGATTTTCAGATATACAATGCGCATTATCGGCATAAATTATGCCCGAGCGATCGTAAACTATAATTTTATTACTGATGTTGAGACGAAACGAAACGAGACGAAACGAGACGAATCGAAACGCTGACACCCGTCGATTCCGTCGATCAGTTGGATCAGTTGGCCAGTCGAGCGTTGAGCGTTCCGCCGCTAAGGCCGGCGCACCACAATTTGGCAACGACCTTCAGAGAGCAAGCTGGTGGTGCAGTTGCTGCCGCTGCTCGTGGGTCGCTTCCTACTTGCGCTTTTGCGCATTGAATATTCAGCCAAGCGCAACAATTTTGTCTCTGCGGCAAATGCACTTTAAGCCGCCGGCCAGGGGGCAAGGGGCGTGGTCGACGGTTGTGCTCTCATGGCACAGTTAACTCCCGTTGCTATTTCCCACACTGCGAGGCCACAGCGAGACACCTGTTCGCAGCTTTTGAGTGCAACTCGGTATCTCTCTCTGTCTCGCTCTCTCTCTCTCTCTCTCTCTCGCTCGCTGTTTGAGTGGCTTTTCCGCTGCTCGAGTTAAGTTCGCCAGCTTAAAAGTATTCCACATTCAATTCACTTATTCATGCTGATGCCCCAACTACGTGCTCTGCATGGCATGCGGCCAGTGGCCGCAGTGCAAGGACCTTCGACCACAAGACAAACAGGACAAGGCTTTGCGACTGCGTCACATATGCAATTAAAAGCGCATTCAATTGCAGCAGCTGCAGCTTACGTGAGACATGCCACATGACAAGCTGTGAGCTTAATTACTCGCAGTTGTTGCATCGGTCACTCAACCAATGTTGTGGTGCTGGTGGTGCTGCTGGTGCTGATGCCCAACTGATCCTGGCCCTAGGAAATGCAAACAAACACGCGTCACCCACGCACTCTGTGCCTCGTTCTCTCCCTCTCCTACTCTCCCTTACTGTTAGCACTCCCCTCTGCAGTGACCTTGAACCGTACGTTGACTTTGCTAGAGATACCCTGGAGTCTACTTCAAAAGGGGCATAATGTTGGGCCTGAATGTTGAGCTATGTTTAGATAACTAGATACCTAGATAACTAGCTAGATCTCAGATATTAATTGCTCACTGTTGTTGCCTATACCCTGTAGGCAATGGCCTAAGGGGTGTTTTGAAGAGACTCTACCAGCTCAAACAGCTATAAGTTAGAGCTTCGATAATATCTATCTCTCACACACTAAGAGAAAGTTCTCTAATATTATAAAAGTTATAATATTTATTGAATATCCCTTCACATCTGTTATCTGGGAATTACTATATGTATAACTATATATACACTTCTCTCATATTCAACTTATTCGATATCAACTTCCATATAGTCAAAGACATTGAACTTGAGCGCTTTTCTATGATGTTTACACAAGTGGAAAATCTCTGACTCAAGCACGCCCATTTGGCACACGCTTGAATGTTTTTATTGCTTGTACCCTGCATGGGTTTGGCCTAAGGGGTGTGTTGAGTGTGCTGCAACTGGTTCGCACTTGCTATTTATAGAGCTGCCTGATGAAGTGCGCCTAAGTGCAGCACACTAAGACGTAGATTGAGTTAAAGCTCTGGGATGTGCTGCACGTTAAGCTGCAACACGCGATGTGGCAAGTGTGCTCAGGCGGGTTCAATGCCAGCGTGGCATTGGGCAACACTTGCCAGGCACACTCACCCACATGGATGCTGTGCACTGGGGGGCAATTGCCAAACTTCAAAAGGCAAAACAATATGCGTGTGTGTGTGTGTGTGATGGAATTTTACGCTGCGTGAACAACGTGCAACGCGTGCCGCAAGATGCCAAAACAGGTAGAGCGCACAGCGCGAGTGCCACACACACACACACACACACCACACACCGCACCACACGTGCGCTCAATTTAAAGCGCTTTGCCACTGTTGGCAACTGCGGAGCCAAAGGCACTTCAGGGCGACGGCATGTGCGCCACTCAAAGGAGAACGACAAAGAAAGTGGGTGAGCGAGAGGGCGGAGAGTGCAGAAAGAGAGGTGGAAGTAAAGCACTGCTCCACTTGGAATACATTAAACATATTGATTTCTGATTGCGAATCGCTTCGTTATGCTAATTTCTGTTGACAATTTTTCTGCTGGGCTCTGCCACGTGTTGCGCATTTGGCAGCCGTTTAATTGGCCACTTTTACGAGCTGTATTCATTGCATACTTTCGAGTGGCACGCTTAACGTCTTTCGGCGTAAACTGCTTCGCGGCGCTGGGCTTAAAAGCGGCAACTAAACGATGTATGGGAAGATAGTGAAGTGGGGTATGATAGAAGTATAAGTATAAGTATAAGTATAAGTATAAGTATAAGTATAAGTATAAGTATAAGTATAAGTATAAGTATAAGTATAAGTATAAGTATAAGTATAAGTATAAGTATAAGTATAAGTATAAGTATAAGTATAAGTATAAGTATAAGTATAAGTATAAGTATAAGTATAAGTATAAGTATAAGTATAAGTATAAGTATAAGTATAAGTATAAGTATAAGTATAAGTATAAGTATAAGTATAAGTATAAGTATAAGTATAAGTATAAGTATAAGTATAAGTATAAGTATAAGTATAAGTATAAGTATAAGTTTAAGTATAAAGGGAACAAAAAGCCAAGGTGTCTATCTATTTCTTACGACTTTTCCAATCGCAGTATCTTCTAGTCGTGCACTCCCGTCTTTGCCCGTACTTACTTATAGTGGTTTGTTGATATTTTGGCATTTATGAGCAGACGCGACCATCAATCACAGTCGATATGGCATGAGCCGCGAAACGTGCCTGCAATTCCCTTCGGAACTGGAACTGGAATTGGAACTGAGAGCCACCCAACCTAAGTCAACTTCTAAAACCAATTTTATTGCTCGCTCTCCGCCTGCCGCTGTCTCTCTGTCTCTCGCTGGACCCCCTCGCAGGGGCCAGTGCAATGGGATTGCGAAACGTGTCGCGTGCATTTCGCATCACGATTTGCTTGTCGATGGGACGTGGGCCTTGGCTGCGTGAAATGCTCCCGTAATGGAGTTTCTGTCACACACTGCGTAATCGCTAGAGTAAGAGTATAAAAACCTGTGATGTTTAACCAAAACAATTCATTTGATGTGAAAGTCTTTGATTGTCCAAACGTACCAATCAACGCGTCTACAAACCCTCAACAGTCGTGCTTCGAAATGTGGAAGATTGTGAGTATTTTTGGGTGTTTAAGTATTGCATAACTATCACAGCGAAAGTGGGGAGCATCTTGGATCTAAGAAGTCTATGGAGCTGAAAGGCAGTGTGTTCTATTCAACTCTTACCACTGTTCCTTACCACTGTTCCTTTCCTTTTGTTATACTATTCAACTACTACATCTCAATATTTCATTTCACTGTTTCATGCCATCATTTCATTTCAATGTTCCATTCCACTTTCTCCTCACTCCAACTCTCCTTTTCTCTTTCAGTTCATTCCGCTCCTCCTCATCTGTCTCTCCCCACACACCCACGCCAGCTTCTCTCATGGCCCACCTGCACCAGTCGCAGTGCCTGCCGTTTACAGCGCACCACCTACGCTAACCTATGCTGCTGCACCACCTGCACACATAACTTATTCTGCACCACCGCCGCCACAACACGTTACATACTCCGCACCACCTCCATCTTTCTTTAAATACGCCACACCACACATTAGCGCCTACTCAGCGCCAGCTCCAGTCATCAAGTATTCGCTGGGTCCACCAGTAACCACTACAACCACCACCTACTCTGGATTTGCTGCTGCTGCACCGCCGCCACAGCCTGTGCTCCATGTTGCACAAGCATCACCGCCCGTTGTACACTATGCAGCACCACCTCCACCGCCACCACCACCGGCAGTTGTAGTAGCCCGTTATGCACCCCCACCACCACCACCGCCAGCTGTCGTAGTAGCCCGTTATGCACCCCCACCACCACCACCGCCGCCAATCACATACCACGCACATCCCACCTATACCCGCGTGGCGGTGCATGCCCCACCGCCTGTGGTCACCTACGAGGCGCACGCTCCAGTTCCGGCTGAGCTACCGTGCGACACCACCGCCTGGTGAGGTAGCTCCACCACAGAAATACCACACCATATAGCCATAATCATGTTAATTTCAATGCTAATCGAGCGGCAATTAATTAAGCGAGAATTTATAAGTCTACGATAAATATTCGATGATAAGAAACATCTTCCGCGGAATTTTTACGGCTTCGTCGAGAACGCCAGCGTGTCTAATTATGCGGCGGATGGTGCTTAAGATAGCGCCACCACCACCGAAATATGTGTGAGCAACCCAGCCAACCAACCACCCGCTGTGAGAGGTACCGTAAATAAATAAAAATATTATTAACGTAGCCAACTGACGTTCGATTGACCCACCTCAATGCGAAATTCATTGAAGCTGTCAGCGAAAAGCAAATCGAAATCCATCAAATGGGTCAACCATAGATATGTATATATATGTATATAGATATATATGCATGCGATCCGTGCATAAACATAGACAACGATTTTATTAGCACAAATTATAACTGAATACATTTCGGAGGAGGTCAGCCACTCCACGAATCTCTTTTGTATGCTCGCTCAGCCGAAGGATAGAGGGTATTTTGGTTTGCAGAAACTGCAATATATATAATAGTGGGTACTAAAGTTAGATAAAACTATTAAGATTTCGATTTGTCAACGATGAATGTTTCATTCCACTATTCCATTTCACTATTTCAGTGTCATTCATCTGCTTAACCTGTTCCTATTCATCTGCTCTATTCCATTGTTTCGCCTTAATGTTCCATTCCAGTGTTTGGTTCTACTGTTTATTCCATCGTTCCATTACACTATTCCATTCGACAGTGGCAGCCTACTGTTCCATTCTACTGTTCCATTCTTCTGTTCCATTCTACTGTTCCATTCTACTGTTCCATTCTACTGTTCCATTCTACTGTTCCATTCTACTGTTCCATTCTACTGTTTCATTCTACTGTTCCATTCTACTGTTCCCTAGCACTACTTCAGTCTACAGCTCCATTCCACTACTCCATTCCCCTTCAATTTATGTATTTTTCCACCTCGAACAAGTATCGCGCAGTCGTTAACATCCATTCTGCTACATTCCCAAGTTTTCGGCTATTTGCTTTTGGCTTTTTGAGCTCGAGATTGAGCTTGGGTCTTCGGTTTCGGCGTGCTGCCATCAATTTGTTGTTCGGGGTTGCCGTCTTAATTAAGTTCCCAAACAGCATTAACTAAAGACCTATTAGCCAGTCAACTAGCTGCTCGCCGACGCCGTCTCAGCCGGCGTCACAGTCGCAGTCGCAGTCGACGCCGCTGCCGTGTTGCTAGCCAATTGGCTGACCGTCCCATGTAGCTGATGTCACATGACTGTCGCTTTGTGTTTAATAAGCCCAAATCCTCCACTGTCCAAATGCTCAACATGCTGGCAAGGTGTCGAAACTGTTGTAGTTATTTCATTTGTTTGGCACTAAACGCTGCCCAGGTGCGCGCCTGCAGAGGGGGCCAAGAAATGTATCTTAAATTTTATATCTTATTTATGACTTGCTTGAAGACAATTTAAGAGATAATTAATGTGTTTATAGAGCTTTGTAAATTAAGATAAAATAATCTGGGATTTACCCTGACTTAAATATAGATTTTTATTTATTTCTATACATTTTTAATCTGATTTCTTAATTTCCTTCAATTCCAAGCACACTTCCAGTAGCTTGGGGAGTTAATTAACGTCAGGTCTCTCTGGCTGGAATATTAAGCAATCGATTAACAGCTACTCGACATTAGCAGCTAGTTAATAACCCCCTTGGCGACGACCCTGACTGACTGACTGCGGCCTGTTGCATAGTTCGGATGCCAATCGAAGTGACCAACATTGATTTATATGCAAGGCAAACCAAATATTATCAATAGACGCTGCTCAACGGCCAGCGTAGCAGCTGCGCGGCTGGCAGAGGCTGAGGCAGCAACAAATGGCAAAGCAGCGCATACAAAATGCGAACAACTTAGCACAGAAAATATAAACAGAGCCAAAAGATAGCAACAAAAACAACGGCAACAGCAAAAGCAACAACAAGAACAACAGTAAATGCCAGTGACTGCGGCTGCAGTGGAACGATGCCAGCAAACTAAACCGAACTACAAAAGCAAGAGAGCGAGAGCCAAGCGGCGAGCGACAGAGCGAGACAACAACAACAACAAACGGTTAAACAGAAGCAGAATAAATAAGTTGAGCCAGCAGCGGAGAGCGAGTCGCTGTCGCTGCGGCCGCCGTCGCTGTCGCTGAGCTAAGCTTGTAGTCAAAATATTTTGTGCCGCCAGCAGCGACGTCGACAGCGACAGCGCAGAGGCAGCAGGTAGCGGCAGAAGCACAAACGCATGTTGATCTCTGTTTGCATGCCCAGTGAGCAAAATGGCGGAAACAGGTATGCTAGAGTTGAGTTAAGCTTGTGGAAAAAGGGAGAATTTATTTACTTATGAATAGTTGATCAAATTAAATTAGTTTTTTCATATTTTATAAAGCTTATGGAGGTAAAAAATTAGTGTATTAATAATATAAGTTAATAAAATATATAAAAACATATATTTTTTTTAAAATTATTTATACATAAATTTAAAATTTTAATATTAAATTTAAGTTTTGGTGTTTTTTTATTTTAATCAATTTTTTAATTAGGATTTCTTGCACCTGATAATAATACCTAGTCCTGTTTCATAGTCAAGACAACATAGTCTAGCATAATAGGGTACTTGATAGTCTATACTCCCTCGGTTACCCATTTCAGCCTCTTCTTCCAATCAGCCTACTCTTCCCCGCATTACAGGGTATCTTTTAGTCGACACTCTACTCAGCTCTCGCTTGTTTGGCTATGAGCGCTGGCTCTTGGACTGGTCGAGTCGTCATCGCGAATGTTTGACTGGTCGCCGCGTTCGTCTGCCCACCTGTCCTCAGGCAGAACTCAGCTGAGGCTCAGCTGTGGCTCGCCGCTTCTCACTATCCGAGCTATAAAAAGCATCTTCAGCTCGCGCACAAATTTTAATCAGCTCGAAAAGCTGCGCTCGTCCACAACAGAAACCGCAAACGAAACGCATTCAGCCAATTTATTGAATACTCGTGTTCCAGTGAAACATCAAACTAACGGCAACGAAAAATGTCTCACAAAGTGAGTGTGTGTGTGTGTGTGTGATTGGGGGTGGGTGGGTGTGTTGACTCTGCCTGGCTTCTGGACTAATCTCTAACGGTTTCTTTCAGAACTCTGTGGTTCTGCTGCTTCTCTTCGGCCTGGCGCTGCAGCTGTCGAGTGTGGTGCGCGCGGATGTCTCGCACTTGGACTACTCCTTCACACCCAGCACCCAGCTGGGCGCCTACCACTATCCTGCACCACTGCGCGCCCAGCAGCAAGTGGCGCGCCAGTTTGTGGAGCCAGCGCTGGAGCATGCGGCATTCACTCAGGTGCTGACCAGCCGAGGCTACGTTTTCGGTGGTAACGCAGCCGCTGTCGCTGCCCCACTGACAGCAGCGGCATCCGCTGGCACGGGTCGTGCCATAGCCACCAATGCGGACAGCAATTCCCTGAATCTGAAGCTGCCCGTGCCCTTCGGCCTGATGCCGCTGAATGTGGCGAACTTGCCGCTGCAGGCGGGCGCCTCCTATGCCACAGTGCCGCACACCACCGGCCTGACCTCCTACGGCACCGCGCAAATACAAAGGCGCTGACCACCACGCAACAACAGCAACCACAACAATTTATAGATATCTATAAAGTAGATTTCATAAGCGTCGATTTTAGTTGATTTAACTTTGCATCACAGAGCCAACTGACTGTTTTACTACCTCTGTGACTGATGGAGAGTGTGTATGTGTGAATGTGTGTGTGTGAGTGTGTGTGAGTTAACCTAGTGTTAGATATATATATAGATATGCTATTAAATAAAGTAAAAGCTACTTGCCATTTAAAGCTCTCTTAAATCGAAAGATCGCTTTTTTATGGCAGGTTCATGACCATCGGACGAAGCGTCGAACCACTGCAAAACGCTTCGGCTCGCGGTGGTGCACATTTGCATATCAAGAGTCGAAGGTCGCTAAGAAAAAGAAGAAGCTGAAGATGAAGACGTCTTCATCAGACCGTCGATCGCACCTTTCACCTGCGAGCTGCTGCTTATCAAAAGATCAATGTTTGTTTACGCCGTGGTGGTGCGGTGGCTCATATTATACACACATGTGATGAGCACCTCATTAGCATACAAGCGCTTAAAGTGCTATTTCAGAGCTCGAGGAGCTCGAGCGCGTAAGGCCTTAAACTTGGCATTGATTTACTAGCCGCAAGCCTTACGCCCGCCCCCTCGCCCACTGCCCACCGGAGAAGCGGATATGCGATTAATCAACAAACGGAACTCTGTGGTCTGGATTCCAGACTTTGAGAAACCAACATAACTGGAATAACAGCAACACAAAAATTTGAAAACAATCGAAACAAACGGTACTCGAATCTTATATATAGTCTACATAAATGGCCATAAACGAGAGCGACTGGGCGTCGAGGAAGTGAGCGGAAGATCTCGAGTTTCCGAATTTCCGTATACCCATCACATGACTGACTAACCCGATGCAGAACTCGTGATCCGAGCTCGATGTCAAGAATCGACTCTTACAAGTGAGAGGTCGGCTCGAGTTGCTCAAGAGTTTTGTGTGGCGGCAACAATGCCGAACACCGAATACCCTTGCTTTCAATTGCGACAATATGCTAATATGCCGCTATTATTCAGTAAAAACAAGCTATAGAAAATCTTGAAATTGAATTCAATGCGAAACCATTGAAGTTAAGCCTAAACAGTCTTACTATATATATTATATTATCATAGATTCTATAGGCAATTTGTATGGGGGGCATATGATATAGTAATGCGATTTGCTTGATTTTGATTTATATGTTATTTGAGGGGAGAACAAGGAAGTGTAATGAGTTTCACAAGTGAAATTTGAAGGGGAGTCGAGTTCACATAGGTTGCACAGGCTTACAGCAGGAACTATAGTCTTTAAGATGGATTCTACGTACTGTCAGATAAGCTCGCTTAACATTCCTATGCCGAGAGTATTTATAATGTGAACACAGTTACATACATACATACATACCCCACGTAGCATCGACCACTGGCCCCTGGTCACTTGAGCAGATCATCTCATCTAGCAAGGCCTTGAGTTCAGCTCGAATAACAATGCGAAACCCAGAAAGAGATGAAAAGAGAGCGAGAGATATAGAGAGAGAGAGGGAGAGGGAGAGGGAGTGAGAGTGAGACCATGCCGGAGCAGAGGAGGCGAGTCAGTTGATGACGACGTCGCTGCCAGCACGTGACCAGCCGAGATCCAAGCGTATTGCTCATTAAGTCCGCAAGCCGGTTTCAGCAGCGTAAACAGAAGAAGAAGAAGAAGAAGAAGAAGAAGAGATGAGCGAAGAGCAGCAGCGGCTGTGGGGCTTAAACTGTTTTGTGATTTGACCACATCGCATCCTGTTGTTGGCCCTGTTGAGTTAGGCTCAAGGTCGACCCAGGATGCGACGGCGAAGCGGCTCGACTGAAACTTTATGGCCGATCATTAAATGCGGCACTAATGTGACACGCGTTTTTATAGCCAACTTAGTTTGAAATTGAAAATTGAGGCTAAAAGAGCCGCTGAAACCGCCAATTGGTAATCGGTAATTGGCAACCACACAATTGACCCACTCGACGCCGCCGTCTGCATACAAATGCGAGCGCTTTTTGCGAAATTTGTCAATGCGTCGGCGATTGCGACTGCGATTTGGACTTCCTACTGTTGGTGGTTGTTGGTTGTTGGCTGGTGGTGGCTGTTGGTGGTGTCACTATCAGAGGCCAGGCACGTGCCACCCCACACAAAGAAGCGACCAAAATATGCACGAATATCGAGCAGAATGCTGCAGTGGCTATATAAAGCGCAGTTAGTGCCTTTAGCAGACATTATCAGTCCAGTGCTCTAACCACCTGACAACCACCGCCAACATGTTCAAATTCGTAAGCCGCCGCAGCGACTCCTTCGCTTGAACCACTTTTAAACCACTTCAATTTCGACAGGTCATCATCGCCGCCCTCGTTGCCTGCGCCGTGGCCAAGCCAGGCGTTGTGGCACCACTCGCTGCACCAGTCGCTGCACCACTGGCTGCCGCTGCTGTCGCCTATGCGAATGCACCACTCTATGCCGCTGGCGGCAGCAGCCAGGTGGATGTGCGCAACAACTACGATGGCACCCAGTCCTCCTACACCACCGCACCCTTCGAGCTGACACCACCCTACTCCAGCCGCTATGTCTCGGGCATTCCAGCTGCCTATGCTGCCGCACCTTTGGCTGCTCCACTGGCAGCCTCTCCCTACGCTGCACCACTGGCTGCCCCACTGGCTGCCTCTCCCTACGCTGCACCACTGGCTGCCCCACTGGCTGCCTCTCCCTATGCTGCTCCTCTGGCTGCTCCTTATGCCTCGCCCTACAGCCTGGGCTCACCCTACGCCGCGCCCTATGCCGCGCCCTACGCCGCGCCCTACAGCTTCGCCGCCCCCGCTCCAGTTGTGGTTTAGACGTGTCCTACAGAACGAAAATGTTTATCTAGCGAATTTTCAATAAATAAAATCGAGTTTTTTAATTAAAAACAATTATAGAAATTTCAATTGAAAGAGCACGACTCTCAGATACCCTATATTAATCTACAGCTAAAAAGTTTCTTGAATTCTATTCAGTAAAATTCCTCAACTGCTTGTCTGCTATGCATTCGATAATGTCTTTCTTCATAAACTCTACAATAATATGTCATTAATTCGATTTCTCAACAGCCCCATATACCCGGTCTATACCCTCTCAATGAGCAGCTCATAAATTGCTCTGTTCACGTTCAACTTTCAATCGTTGCGATCGTCTGTCTAAGCTCGGCAATATTTTATACAAAATGTCATAATCGTTTTCCATTTAGAGGTTGCCCACAAATAACCCTCCACTTATATAATATCGAGCGGTGCAAGAAGTTATTGGCCCCCTTGCAGCCAGCACCACCAACAGAAACAAAACGGAGCGACAACTAAGGCGCCTTCTAAACAAATGTTAAAGCGATGACAACAAAGTCACGATTCGCGGTTACCAAATCGTTTGACCATAAAGCGGCGGTGGGGTGTGGTGCATTGTGTGGTGGCTCAGCCGAAAGTGAAGAAGTGCACGTGCAATTTGGCCACTGGCCAATTGATTTGGCCAGGCTTAAACGATTTGAGCGCTATAAATTAATTGAGCTGATCCATTGTCAAGCATTGATAGCTGCGTCTTCGACTCGAGCGGTCAACAGCAACTGGGTACAAGGACAGCACCACCCGCACCACTCACTAAAAACACAAGCAAGATGTGGCAGCTGAAATTGGTAGGACTATACTGAACCACAGTGGCTCCAAGCACCACCTTCACTAACTCTTTTCCTTCTCTTGCAGTCTTTCATTTTGGCCTTAGCTTTGGTCTGCATTGAGGCCAAACCGTCGCACCACTTTGATCATTTTGACCATCATTTGAGCCACCTCAATCATTTCGATCACCTTGCACCACTGCACGAGCATGTGGTGCCGGAACATGTGGATTATGCAGCACCACTGCAGCTGCAGAAAACTTATCTACCAGCTCCGGTGCCTGCCCCACTCGCACCAGCTCCACTAGCTCCTGCACCACTCTGGCCAGCACCCGTACCTGCACCCGCACCAGCTCCAGTCTGGTCTGCTCCAGCTCCACTGGCCCCCGCACCAGTTTGGCCCGCTCCTGCTCCATTGGCGCCAGCACCACTCTGGTCTGCACCACTTGCACCCGCTCCCGCACCTGTTTGGCCCGTTCCCGCACCTGCACCACTGCTGCCCGCACCTGCACCACTACTGCCTGCACCTGCACCCGCACCACTTCTGCCTCACGCACATCTGCTGCCAACCGCTGAGCTGCACCTGCCCACTGTCACCCAGGTGCTGCCCCCAGTGCTTGAGGCGGTGCCTTTCACCCACAGCCACAGCTATCGCGCGATTCCTGGACCCAAGAAGACGACCCACCGCGTCTCCATTGGCTACGCATTTCCCAAGCTCATCGCTGCACCACACGCCCATCTGCGCGCTCTGCCCCTCAAGCTGGCCCATCATCATCACCATCATTCGCTTTTTTAAATGGGACTGGGAATCGAAGTTCTATATAGATATTAATCGTAATAATCGAACGAAACCAAAGAAGCTTTGAGTCGTTTAGAAAATTATCAAAAAAATATTATAAATTATGTATTTAATAAATGTATATAAATCTTATATAGAGAAACGAAAATTTAAGATTTAATTCTGATTTTGTTGTGGTGAAAAAGCTGCTGAAAATGTAATGCATAAAGGAAGGGAAAAGGGGTTGAAGAGAGAGGAAAATTTGTTAAAAAAGTATATGGAATTTTTCATATTATATATTTTTATCTTCCCTCTAACTGATTATACATATATATATTATATATATTTCCCTTCCTTTGTATCTGCTTCAATTTAAAGTAAATTTTCTTGTTGGACAGTGTAAAATGCAGACAAAAAGTTGCAGGCAAGCCAAATCAGGAATTCAAAACACAGAAAGTGACAGTGAGCGGAGCTGAAGGCGAGGCAGAGAGGAAGTCGATGGCAAGGCCTATAGAAGTGGCATGAGCAAGAGGGCTACCTGGAGGGGCTCGGTGGTGCAGTGGGGAAAAAACATTTTGTACACGCGACAATTGCAGTGAAGAAATTGAATATTAATCAAAAGACCAAGCACAAGCAAGAGAGAGAGAGAGAGAGAGAGTGGGCAAGAGAGTGGTTGACACCACATTAGGTGTCACGTACGATAAATGTGGCTCATTAGTAGGTGAATATCGATGCCACCAAAAATATATATAAAAAAAAAAACAAAATAAAACGAAAACTTGCTCAACCGAATGTCGGCCAGTGGGCTAGCCAGTGGCGCTGGTGGTGCGCGTTCAATTATGAAAGTGGGCGTCGATAATACGTAACAGCTGGCCAATTGATTATTAAGTACAGTAAACGCCCTTCGCACCACGGCCTTATGTAGAAAGTCTTGCAATTTGGGTTTTGGTATGCCCCACCACAACCACCCACAACTATCAATGCTGACTGACTGGCAGAATTATAAAAACGCCCAACATTTGACAATTGAACATCAAAGCTTAGCTAGCACTCAAGCAAACCACCCAACCACAATCCAAGCAAAATGTTCGCCAAAATTATGGTAAGTCAACCACGCATTTCCTGCTTGAAGGACTCGGATTACAATTCTGCTCCACTCAACAGCTCGTTGCCCTCTGCGTGGCTGGCGCCCAGGCGGGTCTGCTGCCCTTTGCCGCTGCACCTGCACCACTCGCTGCCGCCGGCGTCGTGGCGCCCTATGCCTCCAGCTTCAACGCCCATCGGATTAACCACGCCGTCGCCTTCCCTGTAGCACCACCAGTTGCGCCAGTGGCTCTGGCTGCTCCAGTGCCAGCTCCAGTGGCTTTCGCTGCACCACCCAAGGTAGCGTTTGCCGCTCCAGCTCTGGCTCCGGCGCCTGCTTTCGCAGCACCCGCCTTTGCTGCACCTGCCTTTGCGCCTGCTCCTCTAGCCGCTCCTCTGGCTGCTCCTCTGGGCGCTCCTCTGGGCGCTCCTCTGGCCACGCCCTTTGGCTTTGCGGCGCCCGCTCGCTTTGGACTGCCCGCTCCCTTCGCTGCGCCCGTGCCTGCACCACTTGCTGTGGCACCCCGCTTCCCAGCACCCGCTCCCTACTTCTTCTAGATAAGACCCACCCATCCCGACACAGTTCCATCCTAGCTTAGACTTAGCCCCCTTAGACCAAAACACACACACACTAGTAAGCATAATGCTTGGCGAATAAATATTTGTATATCAATATATTTCAAGAGTTGTTAAACTAAATCCGCAAATCCTCGAGCCGCATGTTCTTCACGTGGCCGATGCGCTGGAAGAGCGGCACGTGCTCGAAGGGCGTGTGCGAGATGGGCACCGAGTCGTAGGTGACATGAGCGATCTTCGTGAGTGGTGCGACAATGGTGTAGCCCGGATGCTGCTGCACCTCGCCAGTGGCCGGATGATGATAAATCACGGCCGTGGGCTGGTGGTAAACGAGTGTGGCTGCTCGAGCCTCCTGCACCGCCAAGAGGAGCAGAATCGTGTAGAAGACGCTGGCACGCATTGCGAAGAGCTCTCTGATGTGTTCCAGTTTCAGACTGCAGTTCGACTAAGCTGGGTGCTGACTCAACCACTCGCTGCTTGGGGCCTGCCTCCATGTACAGTTAGAAGTCTTGCTGGAGGCTTCTTCCGAACAGGTTTCTGGCTGCAGTTTTAGATCTCAGATCGGGAACCAGTTGCAACACCACAGCCACAGCCACTGCTGCTGCTGCTGCTGCCACAGTTAACAATCTCCACTCACACGAATTCCCAAAACTCGTTTTCAAGTTCAAGTTTAAACACGTCGCTGATCGCTCGTTGTTGTTGTTGTTGTTGTTGTGGTTTATCCAAGTGTCAGTGACTCTTTTGTAGAGCTTATGAATGTAATTTAAGTTTTGCTTTTTATTTTATTTTATTTTATTTTATGATATACCCTAAAAATCAAGAAACTAGCCTACGAGCGGGCATCATAGTCGTAAAGTTGACTCACCGTCAGCGCATATGGACAGATAAAAGCATAATCGACCCTATAAAGCGGCGCTATCTATATACAGAAGTGTTTCGGGTTGACACACTGAAGAAGTTTTAAGTGTTTATTTAACTGATTCGCAGAAACCACTGGCAGAGGTGGAACATAAGTGAGAATACATTTTGTGGAGCAGTTAAGAAAGAAAGATAATGCGGTAGGAGCAAACTAGAAAAACTACTTTAAAAATATTTAAACTAAAAACAGAAAAAATAAAAAAAAAAAAAACAAATAAAAATTTATAACAATTTTAAATAAGAAAAAAATTAAAAAAAAAAATTTTAAATTAAAAAAAATTAAATAATGCGGTAGGAGCAGACTAGAACAACTACTTTAAAAATATTTAAACTAAAAACAGAATAAATAAAAAAAAAAAAAAAATACTAAAAATTTTAAACAAAACAATAAATAAAAAACAAATAAAAATTTAAAAAAATTTTAAATAAGAAAAAAATTTTAAAAAAAAAAAAAAAACAAATAAAAAATAAATATTAAAAAAAAATTATATAAGAAAAAAATTAAAATAAATAAATAAACAAATATAAAATAAATAAAAAATATATATGTATAATAAAAAATTAAAACATTACAAATAAATTTTTTTTTTTAATTTTAAATAAGTAAAATAATAAAATAAAAAAAAATAAATAAATAAAAACCAAAAATAAATAACTTAAAAAACATATTTCAAAATAAAAAAATATACAAAAATAAAAAATTAAATAAATGTATTATGAAAATATTAAAAATTAATATTATTGTAAGTTTAAGCAGCAACTTCATTTAGTATTTTATTATAGCTCACTTGGTATATAGTGTGACTATTATATATTTACACATTATTTAGTATTTTAGTTTACTATTTCATTATAGCTCCTTTGGTATTTTCTATATTTTTTTTTAGCACATTATACATTTATACTTCATGCAGAATTTAATTATGTCTCTTTTGGTATTTTTGTATATTTTTTATATATGTTTTTCAATATATGTATACAAAATACCCATGCAATTTAGAGCGCATCTCACAGTCGCCCACTGGAATCAAGCTAAAATCTTCTTCGGCTTTAGTTAGTCTCAGCTGCTCATTTAGCTGCTTTTTAGTTAGCCATTGTCTAGTTTGGGGGTTCATTGTCTTTGATGTGTTGCTGGTTGCCCAATCCGTTTACGATCGAGACTTCGGGCCATAGAGAATTGATTACAGATCTCTTTGTTGATCTGCTCTTTATACATAAATTATTGCGTCACACTTGGCTCACAAAGATACGGATACATATATACAAATATCGCGAGCACATTGACCTTATTTCGAACTGGGTTTTGGTATTTGTTTTTAAGACGAGATCAAGCGATTCTAGGCAGCAGGAAAACGTTGCTCGTTATGCGATTGCAGTCACGCCCAAAACTTTGTCGCCTGCTGGCATGTTGCAAATTAAACACTTACCCAACGCATGCCGGACCACATTGCGTATGAGCAACGCGCGAAACGAGTGAAATGTCTTTGACCAAAACCACAAAAAAAAGGCAAACGTAGACCGACCAAGTGGATTAACTGTAGCAGTGGCCAAATGCAGCCCCCATTAGATCATCGACAGCCCAATTTGGGTGGCAGCCGCGCCGAGTCGCCGGTTCCTGCAACATATAAAAGACCCACGCAGCGAGCAGCTGCAGCGGCACACGCACCACACAGCTATTGGAGTAGATCACGTGGCACCTTTAACCAGCTAATCACAAAATGTACAAAGGAGTAAGTAGAAGCCTCCACAAGCAGAGTCAGAGCTAAGTCCTAATCCCAATCCTCGGCAGCTTCTACTGCTGGCAGCGCTTTGCTTGAGCTGCTGCCTGGCTGCACCGGCGCCAGAACCAGCTCCAGCTCCGGAGCCCGCACCGGCACCAGCTCCAGGGCCCAGCTTTGGGCACGACTATCATCTGGGTTATGGCGGCCTGGGCCTGGGCCTGGGCCTAGGCGGACACTATGGCGGACACTACGGGCTGGGTCTGGGCCTGGGCTACCATGCGCCCATCATCAAGACCATTGCGGCGCCCATCGTCACGAAGACCATCATCGGCAAGAGCTATCTGGGCGGCTATGGCTATGGCCTGGGCCACGGCTATCTGGGCGGCTACGGACATGGCCTCTACGGACACGGCCTGGGCCTGGGCCTGGGTCTGGGCTATGGCTACGGCCACGGCTATGGCTGGTGAGCACAGGCGGAGCGTGTGAGAGTCTCCAATATCTTAACAGTTATAATCCAATCAGAGTCCAATAAAGCAGTTCGAGTTAATCTTGATCAATACGAAACGTTGTTTAATTCAAAACTCAAATTCACTTTCTCTCAGAAATTTAGTGTGCAAACGAAAGGAAAAGCAGTGAGGATTATCGATATCGATTTCCATGCGGCGATCTCTACCAGCCATGGCCCAGGCTCAGGGCAGGACCAGCGGCGTACGACCTGTAGCCCAGACCGAGTGGCGAAGCCAGGCCAAGCGGAGCGGCAGCCAGGCCGACTGGAGCATGGGCAATTGCTGGCGAAGCATAGCTGATCCTGGGACCCAAGCCGTAGGCGGACAGGGCGGGACCATGAGCCAGAGCGGGCGCAGCATAGCTAATCCTGGGACCCAATCCGTACGAGGCAATCGAGGGTGCGGCCAGGGCGTGGCCATACGAGATGGCCGGCGCAGCGCCCAGCGACAGATGCGGAGCTGCGGCCAAGCCACCCAAATAGCCAGGAGCGGCAGCAACGCTGGCCAAGCAGCAGCAGAAGGCGACCAGGAGCTGGAAGATGTTTCAGACTTAGACTCCGATTTAGAGTCAGCTACAGTGGGCACACTTACATATTTGAACATGTTGCAGAGTTGGAGTTTTAGACGAGGCGAGAACACAACGTTTAATAATGCCTGCTAACTGGGCTCAAATGCTTTTATAGCCGAATTCGCGTCGCGTCGGGCCCAAAAACCAAATTCAAATCTTAATAACGAGAACTGAACTTTTACTTTTGTTGGAGGCTGCGAGACTTCGTGTGCGCATGCAAAGTGCAACTCGTGGCTGCAGCACGATAGTGAAGGTGGTGCAAGTGGTGCAGGCGGCGGCGGCGGCGGCCGCTGCTAGAGACCCGCCCTGGCCAATGCGGATGTTTGGCATAGCCAACTTAGTCGCAATTTATATATATATATATATATATAGTTTATCGAGAGATCTGTGAGAACGAGTTTCGGAAAAGAAAAACATTTAAGAACTGGTCGCCGGTGGTGCGTGTTGCGCTTGATATTTTCCGATACTTATCATTGGGAGCGAGTGGTTCGCGTAATGCGTAAATTGGTCATTTAGCAGGATTTCAAAGATTAAGTCTTAATTACAACGTTTGGCCACAGCCAAATTGATCAGCCACAGCCCCAACTTGAGTCACAAATTAATTGAATGTGGATAACAGAGCTGCAGAATGTGAGAGAACTCTAGAACAGTTACGGCATACACTTGAGGGAGAAGATATTGAAAAGTGACTTAAAAAATACTGAAAAATTAGAAATAGAATTTTAAATAGACTTAAATCACTTGCAATGGGATGTGAGTGAGGAAAATGAGTTGAAAACTGATTGAGAATTGGCCAGGAATCGTTTCAGTGTAACTTAAATGGGAGTAGAGCTAGGAGAAGAATCTTATATGATAGCCATATATATATCTTGATTCATAACTCTGAAAAGTTACTTTGAAAGCTATCAAAGCATATTATTTAAGTCTTCAGGCATTATTTGATAACTGAAAGTGTATCAAAAGCCTAACCCAGGTATAGAGCTTGATTTTATTCTCTAATACTTAGAGCGTAGTTCCTGCATATCATATCTGTATGAAAAGTATATTATACATACATATATCAATATCAAAAGGAGTATAATATGAGCTGAGATGACCCTATTCTCTCTTTTTCTCCCTCTCTCTATCTCTCTCGCTTTTTCTTTCTCTCTCTTTCTCTCTCTCTCTCTCTCACTCTTTCTCTCACTCTTTCTCTCGCTCCTTCTGTTTCTTTATTTCTCTCTCTTCAACTTTCTCTCACTCTTTTTCTCTCTCTTTCTCCCTTTCTCTCTCTCTCTCTCTCTCTCTCTCTCTCTCTCTCTCTCTCTCTCTCTCTCTCTCTCTCTCTCTCCCTCTCTCTCTCTCTCTCTCTCTCTCTCTCTCTCTCTCTCTCTCTCCCTCTCTCTCTCTCGCGCTCTCTCTCTGTTTCTGTATATCTGTCTCTTTCTCTCTGTTTGTCTATTCCTCTCATTGTCTCTCTCTCTCTCTCCTTCTCCCTTTTCCTTTCATTCTCTCTCTGTCTCTCTCTCTCTCTCCCCCTCTCTTGCCCCTCTCTTCCCTTCTCTCTTTCACCCTTTCTCTCTATCTTTCCCTTCTCCATCTCCCTCTCTCCAACTCTCAAGTCTTCGATCAGCAATCACTTCAGTCCTCGAACTTTCTTTCAACTCTTCACCTTCTCACTTCTCCATCAAATCTCCAATTTCGCAACTCCAACTCTCGCACATTTCGCTCAGTGTACGCGTGTCATAATGCGCGTTGTTCTGTTGATTGCTTGAGCCGGACTTCTAGATCAACTTTATCTAGGGCAATTGTCGATAGCTGATGATTGCTGCAAGCCTGGCGGCGGCAGCAGCTATCAGCGGCGTCGCAAGGTCGTCCGGGAGGGGGGGCTTAGCCCCAAAGCCCCCGCCAACTGAGCCGCTGCTCGCAAAGAAACTTCAAATGCAATCATAAATTCATAGCCATCAACTGCGAGCACAATGCAAATTGTTGTTGTAATAATTCTAATATGCATATTTATTGTGGTTGTCGTTGTTGTCGTTGTTGTTGTTGTCGCTGTTGCAGCTGACAGCTAATTGCAGCGAACCTCGCCGCCCCACACGCATAAATCAGCTGCGACTTTACGTAAAACTTAAAAGGCCAACTTTTTAAAGTGCCTCAGCCTCAGCCTGGGCCTAAGCCGCTGTCCGTGTGCCTGCTGGCTACCTGTGCCACCTGCACCACCGTGTGGCGGCCACTCGCCGCAACGCCCTGCGCTGCAATGCGAAATTGACTGCGTAAATCTTAGCGCCCCCTCGGCAAATGGAAAGGCAACTGCCCGCCTGACAATGGCCAGAGCAGACCAGACCAGGCCACGCCAGGCCAGCCTCTGGGCAACTGCGGCGGGCTGTGATTGTGCGTAACTTACGCCCAGGCAAAATATTTGCATACAAATGCGTTTGCGAAGTGGGCGACACATTTATGTGCACGCCTACCCAGTCTGTGGTGTGAGCTGTGATGGGGTATATTGGCTAGGGGATATAGTATGTAACAGAGGGAGAGAGCGAGGTGAGGTATGCCATGCCCAGCCCATCTCAGGCATCTCTAGTGCCTAGACTCGAGACTCTAGCAGCCTACTGCTCTACTCCCAGCTCAACCTCATCTCTAGGGTACTTCCCTCGACTCTAACATCCTCTACCACCCAGTGAACTCCCAGCTCAACCTCATTTCTTGGGTATTTGCCTAGATTCTAGCTACCTCTACTACCCAATCTGTCATGCCCAGCCCATCTCAGGCATCTCTAGTGCCTAGACTCGAGACATTCCACAGTGAACTCCCAGCTCACCATCCTCTCTAGGGTATTTTCCTATACTCTATCACCCAGTGAACTCCCAGCTCAACCTCATCTCTAGGGTACTTCCCCAGACTTAACACCCTCTTGCACCCTCTACCATCCAGTGAACTCCCAGCCCAACCTCGTCTCTAGCAGCCTCTGCCGCCCAATCTGCCATCTCTAGACTCAAGACTCTGGACTCTAGCGCATTCCACAGTGAACTCCCAGCTCACCATTCTCTCTAGGGTGTTTTCCTATACTCTATCACCCAGTGAACTCCCAGCCCAACGTTATCTCGAGGATATTTCCCTGGACTCTAGCTATCTCTACTCCCTAGTCAACTTCTTCTTCAACCTGTTCTCTAGGGTATCTTCCAGTCTGTCACACACAACTATCCACTCAATCGTTTTGTTTTTTGGCCACTTGAGTAGACTCTCAGTAGAGCAGGCTCTTCTAGGCAGTCACTGTGGCCGGTTGGCGGCCTCATACAGTGAGCGCTAAAAAAATGCAATTCAATTAAAACTTTGTCACTCTGCTCGAGCGCGCCGATTAAGATCGACCTTTATTGATGTCGGCACAAATGAAGTGTGTCAGCTGGCTGGGCAGTTGCCTAATTGCTGGCACTGTGTGCGCCAACTGACAGTGAGCACTGTGCGCCTAATGCAGCTAACAGCAGCAGGGGAGCTGATTAAAATGGCAAACGAGTTGCCTGGGAAACACTCGATTAGTTGCTCCACGAGCATTTGGCCAAGCCAATTATGAAGGCGTTGCACGGGGGGCGTGGCGCTTCACCCGGTTCGTAGGCAAAAAAGAACCAATTTGTAGGCGTCAAAACTCATGCAAAGAACTCGCCAAAAAGCCCCGATCGCATTTGATTTCATTTGCAATCCGTTCGACATTTAAACATTTTAATGAAATGCATTTCGTTGGAGGAGGGGGGGGGAGGGGGGCAAGAACGTTGTCGGCACCACGCGGCGTAAGATTAATGCACTTGCCACAAGGAGTGGCCGGGCCCATTCAACTGATGCTTGAGATTCGAGAGTCGCGTCCGTTTCCCCCCCACGTGGCGCCTTTTAATTAAAGCGCCAACTAGATGCGGCAAGCTCTGCAAATGCTGGCAGCAGCGGCAGCAGCTGTTGCTGCAACACGCAACAAACGGGGCACGTTTCAATTAAAAATGAGTCAAGAATAAAGCAGACATTGATATACCCTAGGTGGAGAATCTATGACGAGTGGCATACCCGAGTTGGTTGAGATCGTTGTCTATCTTTGGGTGGGCTGAAGTAACGCTTAACAGACTGGAACCGAATGGAACGTAGATGGGTATATAATCTATATATTAATCTTCTATTGCCTATAGCTCATCAATATCAAGTAGTTCAGCAAGCTATCTTTGCATTATCCACTGACTTCGCCCACCATTCAACTCCACTCCACTTTTACAGGGTATACACTAGAGCCATTGCTGACAGCTCACAAATAGTAAACAGCGAAAAGGGCGCAACGCTTGAGGATTATGCAATGCTTCAAAGTCAACATCGATGCCAATGAACCCTAGGCTCTGGCCCAGTCACAGAGTTAGGGTTCAGGGTTTTCAGGGCTCCGGGATGTTGTTTACTCTGTGCTCTGTGCGGCACGTGTGGCATGCAGTAGTAATTGCCGCTTAAGCTTAAGCTGCTCATGATTGTGACGAATAGCCTCAGTCTCGGGCTCCACCTGCACTGAATAATTGAAATATTAGCAAACCAGGGCCAAATGCCCACTTTGGTGGGGCTTTACGGCCAAAGCTAAAACACGCACTACACAAGGCCAGCAAATCCTAACCAGACTACACGATAATCCACATTCCTAGCCCAAGAGCTTAGTCACTTCCGTCTCGAGCTGGCGTCAGCAGCAGCAGCAGCAGCAGCACCAGCTGCCTTCTGTGGATGCGATTATCATAATTTAACGCTTACCAATCCTCTGATCGGCCACAACTGTTGACTACGTACTGTTTACGTGCCCGTCATTTTAACGTAACCCAGTTGCAAGTACACATATTCCATCAGCCACTGTGCGGACTGCGCATTTTAATTGTAATTCAAATTAAAAATAGAAAACGACTCAGCGAAGGGTTGCCAAACAGCTGGGCGCCCAAGGTGAAGCTAAACAGACACTAGCGAGTGTCCTTGCAGAGGTCAACGGGGATCTGAAAGTGGGGCCAAAGCTAGGGGGACACAAGAGAACGAAAAAATATGGAAGCAACAAGAAATTCTAGAATCTTAGAAATATATTAAATCTTAAGCATAGATTATGAGTAGAGAGTGAAATTGCTCAAGAGAAGGCAAGCTGCTTAGAGACGAAAGATTTCCTCTTGCAAGCGAAACTTGCTGTGAAAAAGAGAACTTCTAGAATGAAGGCAGACCTCAAAGAGTAGAGAAGTGGAAAGAAAACTTTCTGGAAGAAAGAGAACTTTATTGCTAAAGAAACATTGCTGAACGTGGGAAAACTTGCTGGAGAAATGCAAATTTTACAGAGCAAGAAAAGCTGCCTCGAGGTAGCATGATTTTCTAGGAAAAGGAAAGCTTGAAGACATCCCCATATATAGGATAAATTCTTCTGATAATCAGAAACTTCTATCGAAATCCAACTTTAACAGCAGAATGAACTTCTTAGAGAAAGGAGGACTTCGCAGAGGATGCTGATGGTTGCCTGTAGAAAATCTATACAAAATAAAATTTCAAAGAATCACGGATAGGTTTACGTTTTACGCAAAATGCATTTATTCCAACCATAATATTTCCACTCTAACCATCCTTAAATAATACTAAAAGCTCAGAGCAAAGGGAAAAACCAAAAAGATGAAACAAAAACCGGGTAGAAGAAGAGTCTAAGGCTTGCTGGAGGAAATATCAATTGTGTGTGCCGAGGTTGCAGATCAGGTGGTCAAGTCGTTATCCTTGCTTAGCGGTAGTAGGCGGCATAAGGATAAGCGGAGTAGGCAGCAGCATAGGGATAAGCGGAGTAGGGATAGGCAGCGGCAGCGGTGTAGGCGGCGGTGTAGGGCGAGCTATAGGCGACTGGAGCGGCAGCGGTGTAGGCGCTGTAGGCCAGTGGTGCAGCCACAATGGCGGGCTTGGCGGCGACGCAGGCGACAACGGCGAGCAGGCACAGAGCGAACTATAAAGGATTTGGTTAATGAGAAGGACAGTGGGATCCTGGAGTATTTGAGACTTACGAATTTGAACATTTTGAGTTTGGTTTGATTTGATTTGATTTGATTGAAGCGAGCTGCTTGTTCTGAAGAACTTGACTGATGCCTACTGCAGCGTTCGCTCGAACTTATATACCCGAAATGCACAAAAGATTTGAGGCCCCAAAAAGACAAAACAACACAAAGAAACATATGAAAAAAAAAACAACGAAGCTAATCAAATTATTAATTATTATGCACGGCGCGGCGTCTGGGATGCTCTTGCCTGCCAATTCAGTCGTCGGCTTGTCGTATCGATTCACGCCAAGGAGAATCTCGTCGACCAAATTTGCACTTTACTTTTAGTTTCATTAGCGTATGGGGCTATGGGGCTGTGGGGCTGTGGGGCTGTGGGCAGCGGGCGTGGGTGAGGTGCGAGGGGGGCGGGGTCGCTGGCCAGCCAGACGCAATAAGTATTTATAAACGTGACGCAAAAAGTAAAGAAATATATATATAAAACGTCGATCAGCAGCAAATCGAACTGAAACGTCGAGTGGCACGTGGTGGGCATGCAAAGCATGCGCTTGGGTTTGTGACCCACTCGCACCACCGTCGCATCAAACATCCATAAATGAATTTATAAAGCCAAGCGACTGCCCCACATGCTGTTTCATTTGATCAGTGGAAAGCGCTTAGAACACAATCATGTATAAGAAACTACTAAGCTTCAAACGCAACCCGGATAAAGCGCAAATTGTCAGCGATGCGGAGGAGTCCAAAAGCCAACGAGTTGTGGTGGTGCCAGCTGAAGAAAGGAACTTCGACACCACTTGTTGCTGCTGCTGCTGCTGCTGTAAGTCGAGTGAGAATAGCTCTAGGCTCTGCCAGCTCTGCACCGCCACGCTCGTGCTGCCCAGCTGCGTGGGCGCCATACGCGCGCTGCAATCCAACATTCTGCAGCAAGCTGCAACAGCAGCCACGCAGAGACAACACAAGCAGCCAACAGGCAAACACAGCTGCCGCCAAACGGGCAGCCAGTGGCTGCCAGCCCCGGAGTCCTTAGCCAGGCACAGATTGCAGATCGTTGCCAAAACGCGTTGTTGTTGTTAATATTATGTAAGCTTAGCGAAATTTTATATAAATATAATTTACAAGCATTAAAAAATATATAATATAAAGTATAGAAATAAATTTAGAAAAATCATGAAATATAAATATTTAATATATATATACATATATATATACTATTTATAAAATATTTAATTTTAAACTCAATGTGTCTTGGATATAGTAAAGCTAAGAGCTCTTCCTCTGCCATTGCTCTTAACAGTTGCCCAATTCTGTTTAATTCTGTTGTAATTGGCTCTAGCAGTCGGCTTGCTCTAGCAGTCGGCTTGCATTAGTATTAGTGAGAGTGAGAGGCAGAGACTAGCATAGAGTTCTTATTGGAATATTATCCAATTGCGTTTGCGTATTAGTTGTGCGTTGCCCACTACTGAGAAAGAGAGAGCGAGACAACGATAGCTGTTGCAGAACAACGATGGCTGAACGTAGCTGCGCTAGAGCGAGATGGCTACTGAGATCCTGCGAGCATGGCCGTTGTGCTTTCAATGGATAAAGAGAATGGGCCTCTAAATAGAGAGTCTGCACGAACAAATGGCGAAAGGCAGCGCAATGCGGAAGTTACTTCTGGGAGATAGCTATAAAATCAGAGTTAGTAGTGTTATAAATTACAGCTGAAAGGAGATTTAATTAAAATATATTTTTATTTACATATGTATCTCATATACATATCTAATTTGCTTCGTTATGAGCTACAAATTTGATAGCAGCAATTGCATTTTATGGCTTTCGGTGACAAATTCTAGAAGTGCACTGTGTGGCTCATACCCGGAACTTAGCTGATCATTGTCTTCAATCTAAAGTATTTTATAGAATAGCCTGTCTACCCCTGACTAGCACAGCTGTTATTCTATAAAGCAACAGAAGCATAACTTTCAAATTTAAAGCTTGCAGCAAAACATGTAGTGTTAAAATAGGATACTAAAGCTTGTATAAGCCATCTACACATAACAAACAAAATCTCTCATGTAAACAACTCTTTCAATCTCCCCCCAGTCTATGCCCCACTCCGACTATCCCAAAAATAAGTTCAAATACCAAGTATTTCCTTTGAGCAATTGTTTTTTATTCCAAAAAAAAGGGAGGGCGTGTCGAACCGCAGGTTGCATCATTTACAGGTACGTGGTGTAGGCAGCGGTGTAGGGATAGCTGTAGGGATAGGCGAGGGGCGCGGTGTAGGCGGCGCTGGCAATGGGAGCAGTGTAGGCAGCAGCAACTGGAGCGGCGGCGGCGGCGGCGACAATGGGCGCGGCAGCGATGCCATTGAAATTGCGTGCCACATACTGCGAGCTGGTGGCGGTGACAACCGCAGGAGCCGCATCCACGAGCACCGCAGGCTTCGCCTCGACCAGGCTGCAGGCAGCCATGGCGCAGAGCACGAAAAGGGCAGCAGACTGCAAAACGAAAACCAATTAGAATTCAGCGAAAACCAAAAATATCAGCTAAAGAACGCACCAGTTTGAACATGTTGAAGCTAACGAGGTAGACTATGCCGGAGAGTAGTACGATTGCAGTTTTATAGCCGGATTCTACGCAAAGCGAACGAAATTAGAAGCAGCGCAAAATATAATACGTGCCCAGCCAACGGCGGCTGAAAAGGCCTTTTGCTTTGGGTATGTCGAGCACGTCCCCAAAATGTGAGACCATAAAAAATGTTGAAGGCGAACAATTGTTGGACATCTATATACATCTATATACATATATATACGAAACAGTAGCTGTTCCGATTAAAATTTATGCGTTCGGTTAACTGACCTGCCCTTGTGGCAGACCAAAGAGCATTTGGCTGACTTTGCGGCCTGCGGCCTGCGGGCTGTGGCTTGGGGCTTGGGGCATGTGGGCTTAATCGGATTGCATTTATTTCAAGGTCAGGCGCTGACTGTGCAATTTGCTTATGCAATCGACTTCAGTCAATACACTTTTAATCCATGTTGCAGCACTGATGATGACTGCAGTCAGCGCATTGCAACATGAGCCTGCAACGCGACGCGACGTGGGCGTTAAGCCCATTACAACTCTTCATTCTTGGCACATAACACTCTCACTTTCGTAATCGCGCAAAAGAATGAAAACAAAAAGAAAACAAAGCCCAGGCCGACATTTCTTATCACATAAGCGCTGACCGAAGTAACTCAAACTGAATATCAGTGCAGCTGACTGAGTGGGCGAGGCTATGCGATGCCCTGTGGGTTAGACTTTGGTATAGACTGAAAATATTATATATAAACTTAGAGAGGAATTTTGAATGGGCTTAAGTTAGCTTAATAACTAAGCTTACGCTATGAAGAGTTCTTAAGATATATAATTTATATAAATTTATTTGAGTCTGGAAGTTGTCGAATTGGAGTTTTGATGCAGAAGCTGTGTGGGTTAAGGAAAAACTTCTATGAAAGTGCTGGCTTCACTCTTATTAGAGAAGAATCTCGCATTGAGAGCACTCGCTTTAAGCTTTCACTGAGGGGAGATGTGTCAAAGAATCTATTATTTTTCGAGTCAACAGCGACGAGGGAAGTAGGAATACGAAGCTAAGACAAAAGATCAGGTTTTCTTAAGAAAATACTATAAAAACTAGCTGTAGATGTCTGTCTCTAAGAGTAATTAGGCAGGTAGCTTATTTCAACTGCTTATGGTTTAATAATAATGTAAAGTATTTAGATGGTTACGCCTTAAGCAGCTGAAGTAAACAAAAGGAATTCGAAGACATGAGCTGTCCCAGAAGTCACGCAAGAAGTCATTTTGATAGAAAACATAGGTTTATAGTTAAAAATTGTAAATTTTTCATTGATTTATATAGTGTACGTTGTTCTTTTGTGTAGCGATTCATTTTTGATAAGCCTGAACTATCAGCTCTCTTGTTTTCTATCAAAATTACTTCTTGCATGCATTTTGGGACACCTGTGCATATTAAGCTACATACATAGAAAGTCTGCAGTAAATTACTAAAATACCTAAAGAGATCCTTTAGCTGGGGAAAGATAAAGATAGATAAATGTAGGATATAGATTTTTATATATAAATATGCAAATATGCATAATCCTAAGGCAACTCTTTAGGCAGTATGATCAAACCCCGTTCTCAACTCCTCAACAGAGCATTAAAAACAACTACAATCTCTCTCTGTATATAAGATATATATATATATATATATAGTATATATACATATGCGAATCGGCTGGCGTGCCACAAATTCCGCTGCATATGCATTTCTGTAATAACTCGCAGTCCGCAGCTTCCCTTGCAGTTTGCGGAAAGAGTTCGCTGCGCGCGGTTCACTGCACAATGCACATTGGCAACGTTTGTCTGCTCCTGCTGTTCGTCCTGGCAAACAGTGATCCTGCTCGGTCGGGCGATGTCTACATGAGCTGCGATGAGTTCGAACAGCACATGTACATGGACGCCAGCGATGCGTTCTGCACCGTCACCGGGTTCGTGGTGACCCACAGTCAGAACATCGTGGTGAAGAACTTTCTGCCCGGAAATATGGTGAAGTTCATGAAGTTCTACGACTCGACGCTGCTCTCGGTGCCCTTCCACCTGTTCGAGACGTTCACCCACCTGAAGACGCTGGACGTGTCCTACACGAGCATCCTGGAGCTCACACGCAACACTTTCAGCGCCGCCAGCAATCTCTCGTATCTGAATCTGAGCTACAACAACTTGACTTCCGTGCAGACGTCTGTGTTCATCGGAGCCAACGCTCTGATGCGGCTCGACTTGTCGTACAACCGCATTGCGCAGCTGAGCGAGAATGCGTTTTGCGGGCTGCACAATCTGAATAAGCTGCAGCTGACGGGCAATCGCTTGACCGATCTGCACAAGGACATCTTCAAGGACAACGAGTATCTGGAGTCGGTGTCCTTTGAGAGCAATTTGCTGACCTTCATCCAGCCGGAGGTCTTCAGTCGCATGCGCCGCATCAAGGAGGTGAATCTGTCCAACAACAAGCTCCTTCGCATCCACCCGGACACGTTCACGGAGGCCGCCAGCCTGGAGAGCCTGCTGCTGGCCACCAACTCGCTGCAGGCATTCCAGCTGACCAACAAGAACATCGTCCACCAACTGCACCTGGACTACAACCAGCTGACCAATCTCACCATCAATGCGACGCGCTTCGTGCGCGCCAACTACAACAACATCAGCTCGATCCACATGCACCAGGCGCTGCAGCTGGAGACGTTGGAGCTGCGCGGCAATCGACTGGCCAGCATAGCGAATATAACGAATCTAACTGCTCTGCTCCACCTGGATCTCTCCTACAATCCCATTGGCTCGCTGAGCGTGAGCACCTTTGATCAGCTGAAGCGATTGAGGAATCTCTACCTGCGCTCCACTGGCGTGCGGGAGCTGCAGTTCGGCATGTTCTCCAAGCAGAAGTTCCTCGAGATACTCGATCTGTCGTTCAACAACCTGACCCACCTCAATCTGGACCTGTTCGTGCCCTATCTGACGAACCTCAAGCAGTTCTTTGTCGACGGCAATTTACTCAGCGAGGTGCAGGGCAATCGCAGCTTCGCCCAGGCCTTCCCCTTGCTCCAGAAACTGGGCATCTCGCGGAATCGCTTTAACTGCTCCTACCTGCACCACCTGCTGATACCGCCCTACCTCGCCGAGACCGTGGCCCTGCACATCGAGCCGGACAACAGCACCGACGAGACGCCTCACATACGCGATGTCTCCTGCATCAGTGTCTCGTCGATGGGGCCCGCCTCCAAGCAGGGCGCCATCCAGGAGGAGCCCGTGCAGGTACTGCACAAGCAGCTGAAACTGCTCCAGGCCCATTCACAGAACCTGGAGCTCCACCTGCAGTACATGCGGTTCTTCTTCCAGGCGGTGGGTGCTCTCATCCTGGCCGCCTTGGTGGCTCTGATAGTGCTGCGCTGGCGCAAGGTTCAGCGCTCGGGTCGCTACAGCCGCAGCAGCATTGTCTTCCACTCGAACGGCACGATGGACGCCTAGCATATACCCAAAATCCAAATTAAGCTTACAGTTTACATATACAAAAATATATATCCCTATATACTATGTGTGTGCATATGATAAGACTTCAACCAGGAAATCTTTCAGAGCAAGATAAAAGGCCTCGACACAAACTTCCTGCTGGCAGTGGCGATAAGCGCCAGGCAAAGACCTTGAGCAAAGCCCCGACTTCTGTCTATATATATACATATATATTGTATATACAAGATAAAATGAGTAAAAACAATTTGTTTCCGAGTTTCAGTTTGGTTTATTCGTATTCAGTTTTTGCAGATTTGTGAGTCGTCTTTATCTACTTCCTGAGCAGCAGAGGAGCTGCGCTGTAGGCGGCAGCGTAGGGCGATGCAACGTATGGGGATGCCACATAGGGGGATGCCACATAGGGAGATGCCACGTATGATGATGCCACATAGGGCGAAGCCACATAGGGCGATGCCACGTAGGGCGCTGCCACATAGGGTGCGGAGTAGGCGATGCCTGGCTTGGCCGCAGCGCAGGCAATCAGAGCGAAGACGGCGAGGATGATTGACTTGAACATCTTGAGCTGGTTGGTTTGTCGGTTGAACGGAACTGATGATGACAGCTGCTTCAGCTATGGCTTTTATACACCAGCCAGCGAGCAGCTAGCAGGTAGAGCCTTGGCGCAGACTGCGTGCTGGCCCAGCTAATGAGCCAAGCGGAGCTCAACTTACAAATTGTTTAAGCCACTTACCCGTATAACTAACTGCCAATTGGGCTGGCTACGTGCGAGGCCTGCGCAATTGGCCAAGAGAATACACCGTGCACGTTGGCCAAGGTCGCAACGAAATGCTCGAGTCCAATTTGCGTATATAAGCCATGGCTAGCCACCTGTTCGAGCATCAGTTACATTTGTTTCATCAACAACAAAACTACTCAACATGTTCAAGTTCATCGCTATTGTGGTCCTCGCTCTGGTCGCCTGTGTTGCCGCCAAGCCCGGTCTAGCTCACGCAGTGGTGGCTGCCGCGCCCGCCGCCGCCGTCTACAGCACCGAATACCATGGCAAGTTCGCGGCGCCCTATGTGGCAGCGCCCTATGTGGCATCCCCATATGTGGCATCGCCCTATGTGGCATCTCCATATGTGGCGTCGCCATACGTCGCCTCTCCGTACGTGGCTTCGCCCTACGCTGCCGCCTACAGCGCAGCCCCTTTGCTCCTGAAGAAGTAGACGCACCGCTCACTCACCCACTGGAACTGAAAACTTGATCATAATTTAAGGCACGAATAAAATGTTGAAAACACAACTTGAATATTTGCATTTATATTTAACAGCTGCCTAAAAGTTAGCTACACTCTTTACGTAAAGCTTAACCCTTAGGCAGCACAATTTTTAATATCAGTATTTTTAACACGCAGTAGTCCAGATAAAGAATATTCGTGAATGTAATAATCAGCTCCCATTTTCAGCTAACTCCAATAAGCTACTTACACCAGCAGGGTGAAAGCGATTTAAAGCATTTGAACTGCTTGCATCTCTTTCTCTCACATCATATCCCACGCGAAATGCAGACGATCAGAACTTGTCATTGGTTATTAATGACCACCATTTATTTCTACACATAAAGAGCTTATGTCCACTTGAGAGCGAAGAGATCAGCTAGTCGCCATGTGTGTGCCTTTCTTTTTTGCATGCGTGCATGCCTTAGCTCGCACAACAGACGATCAAAGCAGAGCACGAAAAAGTTCCGTTAGAATTGCACAGTCGCTGCAGCTGCTCTGCTATTGATTTGTTATGGCAGTGAGAGAGAGAGAGAGAGAGAGACAGAGAGAGTGAGTAATAATATTGTTTTAGTTCTTGTCTTCTTCTTTCTTGCCTGCTCTTCATTTGTTGTTGCTGTCAATAAGAAATTGGGCTTGAGTTTTTCCATAAGCACAGCTGCATTGTCTGTTTCGGTCTACTCCATGGTGAGTGCTATGAAGCGGAGTTTATTCAGTACTCTTATCTATGCTTAATATTGTAAAGAGCAACCATTTTCTTCACTTTATTAGTATACATTAATTCATATTTAATATTTAAGCTACTTTTGCACTCAATTACCAAAACCAATGCTGTTGGTGTTCATAAAATTAAATGTAAATGCAAGATTAAGCGTAAGATTACCAAATGCCAATCGATCCAACAAAGGCTTGTAGCTGAATGGAAAGGGAAACTGTGGCCTCTTTTTTTTCTTGGTGGTATTATTATTTGACTGCAGTAGCTGATGGAAGCTGTTCATCAGCTGCTGCACATCCTGCAATAAATCCCTGCCCTGCACCACTCTCAGCTGCAGCTCTCGCTCAGCTGCAGGTGAGAGGGGCAAGAAGTGGAGTTGATTTCCCGTGGGTTGAGCCATGCGCAGCGTAGGCGTGAGCACATACAGATGTAGAGGCACAGCGTATTGCAGTTGCAGCATCACAGTCACACAGATCCAGAGCATCCGCATCCGCATCCGCAGCAACTGCGCCAAAGATGAAGCTACAGATGTGTGTCCAGAATAAAAGACGCCTACTTACTGACCAGGCCATATCGCCTGGATGGCTCTAAGCTAACTGCAGCAGCTGGCAGCTACTGCCGAGACTTTTATAGCCCCCCAGAGTCCCCAAAAAGAAGAAGCATTTAGCAGAGTTTCCAATCAAGCTCAAGGAATTTATTTATTTCATTTCAGGCCTTTCGCCTTAGACGAGCGCTGGTCATTTAAAGCCAGTTATAACCATGGCCGTAGCCATGGCCAATGGGCCGCACAATGCTGTGTGTGGGCCAAATGGGCCGCACCACCTGCACCGTCTGCAGCGTCTGTCCCGGCCAGCCATGGTACGAAGCGCTGCCCAGAATCGGCGTGGCATGCAGCAGTCCAGGTGCCGCCCAGGCAATGGCCACGCACAGCGACAGCAAAACCAACTGCCAAATGCAAATGCAAATTAAAAATGAAATAAACCAAACTGACCCAACGGCTACCCACCAGCTTGTACATGTTGAGGGCGTGTGGTTGGTGATCAGAACTCAGAACAGAAACTTGTTGCGTGGCTGTCAGAAGACTTGTTGATTAGCTGCACAGACTGCAGCATTTATATAACAAGTGCCAGCAGCAGCAGCAGCTGAGGGCGATGGGCTTTAGACTAGCTGCAACCCAATGCGCGACCTTCGTGCTCTGATATCTTAGCCAGCTTTGTTTGGCTTTTGGCTGCAGCTCGCATTTCATAAGTGAATGACTCGAGTTCACTCGACTCGGGTTACACACTATTTAACCGCCAGGCCAAAACTTGCCACAAACTCAGCAGTGGGCAGAATTTTGTGTGCCATGGGCGTTGAATGGAGCAGATGATTGCAGCGAAGAGAACAATTGAGCAATTGAGGTTATTGAACAAGTGATTAATTGTCGATGGTTGGGTTGAAAGTCTATGGAATGCAGGATATACTTCCATTTACATTAGAGCCTTTAAATTTGTTTTCCATGAAACTCTGTGCTATTCTTCATAAAATAAAAGAAGATTGAGCTCTCTATCATTTCAGGAAATATTTTTAAAAAAATTTTCAAAAAAAGTTTACCAAAAACGGTTGGCAAAGTCGCGTCATCAGGATGACGCAATAGTTCTACTTCAATAGTTAATATCTTGCTCAATTTGGCCAGCACAGTTACCAAATTTTTTATGTAGATCACAGAGTTGATTTTCTTTAGGAAAAATATTACCTAAACAAAATATACAGTTTAATCTTTGGAGGAAAAATCAAAGATTGAAGTTTACTTTGATTCTCGACTATACACGGTGTCCCAAAATTCACGCAAGAAGTAATTTTGATGGAAAACACAGGCCTATAATAAAAAATTTTAAATTTTCCATTGATTCATAAAGTATACAGTATAGGGTTATATATGCAGTAGCATATCGGGTAAATGGGTTCCATGACTTTGCTGGCACTCTTTTATTGAAATTTTACTTTTTGTACTCCTTTAATGATTTCGTTTGAAAAGACAACACCCACTGTTGCTACCAATAATAACCCTGAACTATCAGCTATCACGCTGTACTTTATGTTTATTGGTTGATAACACTTTACCGATCAAATGGTGCAATTCAAATCTTGCGTGAATTTTGGGACACCTATTACCAGCTCATAGGCCAACGAAGCTGCGCATTTGCTCTCAATCAACAGCAACAACAACTGACCGGAACTGACCAAAACAGCAAATACTGCGCCAAAATATATTGAAGAATAAGCACGGTATATAATGGCCATTAATTGAGTTATGCGTGGGCGTTTGTTTTCGGATCTACCTTTGATTTGGGGCCTGCTGAAGGCGGGCAGGAACCGCAATTGGGAAAACAAAGCGCTGCGCACTTGGCAAACTTCGCACAATTTGCGTACAATTTCAAGGGCAGATGTTCAAATACGCCCACCGAGGCGGAAGCTGTAGCTGACCTTGAAATTCATCATCAATGCGCAGCAACACGCCCACTTGCACCTTACTACACCTTATTTGTTGATGAAGCAAAACAAACGAAAAACATTGTAAACAGCCCAGAGCAGAAAATATTTACCAATTGCCATGTGAAGCAACTGACCAGGAATGGAAAGGAAAATGGAAATGGAATCAAACCGAACCGAACCGAAGGCTCTGGCTCTGATTGAGGAAGCGAAAAAGTAGTTGAATGCGACGGCATTGCAATGGCAAGTTCTTAAAACCTTTATCTGGTTGGGAGCGCACGACGATCAGCGCTCAATCGGAATGGGCAGACGGACAACAAGCTCAACTCCTTATGCCCTGTAAGTATGAGCGTAAAGAGAAGGGGTGTGCGAGGCTAGGGAGTCGATGGTGAGGTGTAAGCTGAGTGCATACTTAGAACTCTAAAATGTCGGCAGTAGAGATAGTTTCTCAACTTTACAGTACTCTAGGGTATTTAACTGCCTGCCCTACACTTCCCATGCAGCCTAGCTCCTCTTGAGTCAGCTTTGTCTCCTCTGGACTGCAGTCAATCGATCTGTGAAGTACATTTGCAATTGCAGCTCCATTCAAAGTGAGTTAAGGGCTTCTTTCAGAGCTGCCGCCGCAAATGCCTTTGACCTTGGCGCGGGCACGCAGCCTGCAGCCTATAAAAGGCAGCTAAGCGTTGCAGCGAGCATTCAGTTTGTCTGCAGAAGAAGACCATGAAGCTGGTAAGTGAAGCGTGGACAAGTGAAGTGAAGCAAAAGGCTAGGCGAGGCTAGACTGGGATAGGCTAGGCTAGGCGAGTGAAGCTAGGAAGAGCTAGACTTTAGTTAAAGTGAAGTTTGTTAGATTTAAAAAAAGCATAGAGCTGAAGTTCTAATAGTGGTTAGTGAAAGTGAAGAGAGAGAGAGAGAGAGAGAGAGGGAAGCTAGCCTTAAGTCTAGCTAGCCATAATTATCAGTGTAAATAAATCAGTTTAGAGTATTATAAACAGAAAAATCTAAACAAAAGCTCTCACATATTTTATAGGCATATCAGTATTATCAAGTAATGCATAGCAAAGTCTGTCCTGATTGGCTCTAGCAGTTCGTCTGCAGTTGTATTAGTGAGAAGTTTCGTTGAGTTTGCACAGAGATCCAATTGTGTATGCTCTTTACTTGTGAGAAAGACAGAGACAACTATAGCTAAGACTGGCCGTAGCACCTGATGTTGCTCAAAAAGAAAGAGAGAGAGAGTGAGACAGCTACTTAGGCCTCTCGGACAGGGTCGTTATGCAAATGGTGAGGCAAGAATTCTTATTTGAAAGAATTCAGTTATGAAATAATCAAATTAGAATGAAAGGCACAAATGCAAATGGTACCAACTCTTGCATATTCAATTATAATATTTATATATAGTAGCAACACAACATGTATTATCTTTCAGCTAATTATGTTTGCTTGCCTGCTGGGCCTCGCACTGGGCCATGAGCTGCTCTACACTCCCAGCTATAGCTACTACAGCGCACCTGGACTGGCCTACGCCCTGCCCCTGGCCTACACCCGACGCCTAATCTCGCCGGCTCTGCAGTCGCAGGTGTACCACAGCGTGGAGACAGACAACTCCTATCAGCAGCAGTATCGCGCCGACTACAAGCCACTGACCTATGAATATCTCTTCTGAAAAAGGGGGAAATAATTAAGCGTGAAATTTGAATAAAGTTTATCAGCCCGAAGTACTCTTCTTTTTGTTTTGCTTTTTTTTTTGTTTTTTTTTTTTTGTGCGTGCTAAATTGTATTCACATTGTCTGAGGCCAATGCGTCAAAACAATTTCCCTACCTAGAGTGTCTGCCCTCTGGTCTATTGAACTTTCAGTTATTGGCCTCGACACAAGCGTCAACAATTCATGCCCAGCCATCAGGACAATAGCTACGTAGTTTTGGCCATATCATGTTAACCCGTCACACCTTGAGCCCCGCCCCCTTCGAGGTGACGTTTAAAATAAATCATCGCTGATCCCATAGGAAGCATCCAGAGCGTCCAGAGCACGTCAGAGCCCTACAGCAGCAGCCGCAGCAGCAGCAGCAGCAGCCGCCGCACTGCACATGGAAGCCGTACCAATTGCAGTGCAATAAATCCGGAGTAAAGCTAAAACACGCTCGTTTGATTTTGCGTTTTTGCTTGGAAAACTTTTGCCGTTTTGCTTTCAGCACGTCCAAAAACGTGACCAGTCGCTGGTCACATGGATATGTGGGTGTCCGGCGCGCAATACGCACGCAAATACCGTACGGCAAAACCCAACCCGAACCCGGACAAAATAATCGCATAAATTAATTAATGTTTGATTGCTTTTCATACACTAACGAAAGTAATCAATGGACGAAAGGGCATGAAAGAGTGCTGCAAGCATTTGGAGACAGGCTGAGACGGAATGCGATGAGGATATATATATATATAGATATATATGAGATATTTTGTATATATAAAGTATTCTCTATTCTATATACATATTGTATATAATATATACCAATATTCTGTTATATATTTATATATATACAAGCTAAGAGCTTGCTGTTAAGAGTATTGAGAGAGAGAGAGAGAGACAGAGACAGAGAGAGAGTGACAGAAGAAGAAAAAGAGATGGAGAGAGAGAGTACAGCGTAGTTCCAGACATGCTTAAGATCAATAAATATCTATATATTCCGATCTTTGGCCAACATATCTAATTTCTATACAAAATTTCCATCTCTAGTCTCTGGCTCCACGGAGAGACAGGCAGCTGAAGAGACGTACAGCACTTCGCTTCACAAGTGTACTAAGTTAGGGCATCAGCAAGTCGTCTGATTTCTAAAATTTGATATGCCAATCACAATGTTTGCTTATGCAAGCAGACTCCGGTGTCCAGACACAAGCCTTATGCAAAGCAATGGGAAATTGTTAATTCCATTTGTTAGTTGATATCAGTTTCTGCTGCCAGCCAAACAAGTTTCACAGAAAAGATGATAAAGAGAGAGAGAGAGAGAGAGAGAGAGGGGGGGGGGGGGCGGCAGATGAGTTGGAGAACTTCCAGTGAACCACAAGGCGGCCCAAGGTGAGATAGGCTCTCAAAGGCAGCTGCAATCAAGATTTCCACAGAAATCAAAGCCAGGAAACTGCGCAATTATCTGCGGCCTAATGGGGGGCATTGCGCACAGCTTGAGCAAGCATCTGGAGCCCAGAACTATTTCCCAGTAGCGAATTAGATAGCTGGCCCCAAGGCAAGAGCCAGCCTAAGTAGCTTTGCCAAGGCTGTCGAGTTTCTCCAAATCCAAGCGATGCGAAGCTGCACACGAAATTTCAATTGCTGCCAGGTGACAACAGGTGACCAAAGCGCTGCTACGTGACATTGTCTTATATACATATATACATATATATATATATTTGTCTCCCAGGACGCGAACGGCCTTGACAGAATGCAGCACTAAGGGATATTTCAACAATGCCCTGAAACGGGGAACTGAGGACACACTGTGGACTTAGGTAAGCAGCACGCACTGAAATTTAGTCAAGTAGCAAACTGATTACATCGAGTGCATCCTATTTATAGGAGCTCTGGTATTCTATTCCCATCGGAAGCAACGGCAGCACGAGAGCCCACAGCCCTGGCAAGTGCTGCATGCATAACCGCGATGCGTGCCAGCAACGTGCGAGTCGCCACTGGAGCCAGCGCGCCAAGTCAAGCAAATAGCAGGCAGACAGACAGACACACACACACAGCTGGCTAATAGAGCCTTTATGTAAAGCCAATTGTGCAGCGGCATATGATCAACTAATTTGACTTGATTAAGCGGACGTTAACTAACGCGTGGGCGGAGCACCAAAAGGTAGAACTACTTTAATGAGGCAGCGGCAATTGGATAGCCAGGTGGGTGGAGTGCAGGGCAGAGATGGAAAGGAATTGTGTAAGTATACATATGTAGTTGTATATAGATATGTAGATGCATAGCTACTGGCTAGAATATGTGTGCATCGGCATACATATCTATCTATCTGGATATGTATCTTTATGAGTATTGGCCTTAAACAGAAAGTGTTTAAGTAAAGAAGATTTCGTAGCTGTCAGTTAAAGAACTTAACTGATAGCTGCATAAGTTCACAAAGCTTAAAGTTATTAAGGCAACGGTTTGCTTTTTGGGGGAAGAGCTGGAGAATAAGAGGAGAATACTAAGTTTACTATGTAAACTAAATAAGCGAAAAGGTGGTTTAGCTGTGTGAATGCATTCAGTTTTGTACTGAGTCTCTATACCCTGACTCATGCATAATTCATAGCTTAAAATTATCTTATCTATGTAGTTGGTCTCTGTATGTTGCACTATCTTCTAGGCGTCAGAGTCATCTTTTAATGGCAACCAATTGAAGTGGCAGACCTTAACAGCTTTTTAAGCTGAAATCTCTTTATGCCAGCCTTTTTTTGGCCTGTGCAGCTAGCTATCTTTGTGGCCTGTCAACACTGGAGAGCTTAGAGAGAAAGAGCTCATTTAAGCAAAAAAGTTAATTTATATAGAAATTTAGATATATTATTGGAAATTAAAATAAAACTATATAAACATGATATAATGATATATAAATTATATATATATATACATATATAAAATATAAAATACACGCCATACATATATGTAGATAGTAAATATCCTTGCCCTACCAGTGACTGGCAGTAGTTGTAAGACTCCCATGTTTGATATATAAGTCTAAGTTAAAGTGAATAAAACAATTAAAATCATAAATTTAGAAAATGTGCCGATTTTTTTCTTGAACTGTCTAACAAATATATTAAATTATAGAATATTAAATATTATTAATAAAGAAAACATACATGCCACAAAAAATAAGACAAGAATTACATTTCTGAAGCTAATTCATAATTATAACTATGCCAACTAACTGCAAATTCTGCGAATTCCAACTGACAATGAAGAAATTAGTCGCCTCAGCTGTTCGCCTCTAAAATATGGGCATAAGGCTTAATGTAGATATAATTATAGCTGTCATTATACCAACAAAGATATTCAATTGCAAAGAAATTCGGAGAATTCTGAGACAACACAGAAAATGCTAACAAAAGAGTTAAGGCTAATTTGAACTGCGAAAGACATCTGCTTGGCTTAAATATATATATAGCAAATATTTTAAAAATATATTTTTGGCATATATCAATGTGAGATATCAAATGGATTCTAGATAAGTCCAAGGGATGACCCAGTTCTAGGAATATTTTAAGGCATGTTTCAGGTGCTCCCCTTGCAGGTGCGCAGAGCGCGAGAGCTGGCGACTTTTGGGGCTTCCTACACGCTTTGAATCAGAGCCCAGCCTAGCTGCAGGCAGGTGTGCTTCACGTGCAAGTCGGCGTCAGGCAACGTCAGTTAAAAGTTAGAAATTGTTAATGGCTGAAGGTGTTCGAGCCGTGGCTCGCGTATGACGCGCAAGGGTCACGTTCTTCATCACGCAGTCAATCAAAGGCCAAAAGCTCAAAAGTGCAAAAACGTTTGAGCAACAATGGAGGGCGAAAGGCAACAGCAGGCAACAGGCAGGCGGCCAGCAACAATCACGTTGACGGCAGGAAGCAGGAAATCCAAAAAGGCAACAGGTAGCTCGAACCACGCGTAAAAATATCCCCGAGTGGAGCAAGAAAAGAAATGCGGCTGCTGCTGCTGCTCACGTTGTGGCTGCCACGACAGCTGCTGGGTGACTGCTGGCTCGGCGCTGGGCGACGGCGACGTGCCAGCGCACGAAGTGTCCTCGTCCTGCGGCCAGCATATGCGAGCGGCCGTATGAGGGGCGGTGCACGGCTCACGAAGGTTAAACGCGAAGCTTTTCCAGCAGCCGTCGACATTGAGTGCAGCTATAAAAGCGACAGCAGCAACGCCTGCCCCAGCAGTCGATGCCAGCAATCGTCGCGAAACGCATTCCCAGTGAAAGTGAAAAGCATTAAAAAGAAACTCTAAAGTAAAAGTTTGAGAGAAAAGAAAAGAACTCCTTGGAAAACTGAGAAACGTGAGATGGATACGCTAACTACCAGTAACGGCTCCAAGTCGAGCTCCAAGTCCAGTTCGAACTCCAACTCGTCGATGGATCTGGGCGAGAAGCAGCCGAAGCAGCAGAAGCGCGGCTCGCGCGGCCAGAAGCTGTCGCGATCCCGGAGCCTGCTGCAGCTGCTCAGCAGGCACCTGGGCAGGCACTTCCAGCACCATCACCATCATCAGCAGAACGACACGGTGTACAGCAGCCAGGACGACATACGCAGCTCCTCAACGGACTCGTTCAGCTTGAGCGGCTCGCGCAACGAGTGCCTCGAGGTGCTCAACGGCGGCTCCAGCCTCGACCTGGAGAACACCTCACGCACATCCTCAGCCTCGTATTCGCCCGGCATGGAGTTCTACGAGAACAACGCGCACATCTACGTGGAGACTGTCTATCGGCCCGGCAGCGCCATGGAGCAACTGCATCCCCATCACTACGACGACAGCAGCAGCAGCGAGCACGAACATGAAGACGAACTGGAGCACGAGCATGAGCACCAGCAGGAGCAGCAGCAGCAGCAGCAACAGCAGCATGATGAGAATGAGAATTTGGATCAGCTGAAGGCACAGCCACGTTCCGCATCATCGGCATCGAGTGGCGGCAACAACAAGGCTGGGCTGCATCTGAGTCGCATCTCGATCTCCTCGTCGGTCAGCCGCATGCTGCAGCACTTTTCCACATCGGCGGCCACAACGGCCACGGCGTCGCTGCGCTCCGTGTCCTGCAGCAGCACGCCGCTGCGGCAGCGCGACGTCTCCTCGCTGATGCGGGCCAAGAAGCTGCTGACGCCGCACAACAGCAACAACAGCCACAGCAGCAGCTGCTGCAGCAGCAACAGCAGCAGCAGCAACAGCAGCAGCAGCAGCAGCTCAGCCAAAAAGTCAGCCAAAAAGGACAAGAAACAGCAGAGCATCCTGCGACCTCCAGTGCAGTATGTCTACATGAAGGGCATGTCCGGGCTGTACTCCCGCGTGCCCAGCTACGCCGCCTGCTGCCCCTACACGCTCCATCACATGTATTAGACAGAGCAGAGCAGAGCTGAGCAGAGCTGAGCAGAGCGGCGAAAACGTCATCGCGCCGAGGACATTGCCCAGCGCTGTTTCCGGGTGAAGGCCACGCGCAGCGAAAGTGGCGTCTGGGTGGGTAGTTCATAGTGAAGAGTTAAACGTGATGTAGTGCCTATTGGAGATGCAGCAGCGCAGCATATTTTATAAATATGTCAAACGATCAAAAAATATCTAGCAGAAATATGCAAGAAACCATATAACAAAAAGAAAGAAAGAGAAACATATGTATGTGTGCAAAGCTATTCGATATTTAGAGACTTTTAGTTTACACAGTAGCGAAAATTTAGTTAATAATACATATATAAGTATATACCCTACCCAAACACACACACACACACACACACACACACACACACACACACACACACACACACACATACTCACACACATATCTTCCCAAGTAGTTTTTAAACTCAACTTTTCGGAGCTAGGCTCAACATGAAAACAAAAAAACAAAAAAAATAAAAGCGAAAAATCTTTGAAAAAAACGTTTGTTATTTCCAATATACTTTGCACTTATTTCAATGGGCACTTGACTAGACAAAATTACGAATTTATCTAAGATATTCCAAAATTGTACAAAAAACAAAAAAAAAAACAAAGCTTAGAGAAATTTCAATATTATTATTTATTTAATTATAATAAATTCCAAAAATACTTCCACTTACACTTTATTCTTTTCCAAACTAAACACAGAAAACTGAGAAGAACAAAAATACTAAAAACGTAAAAGTTTAGCGCATAAGTAAAAATACCCTATATTTTTAGAGCATATAACCCTAAGCATAAGTCTAGCTGTCAATAAATAAAAAACAATCTAAAACAACAAAAAATAAAACTCTAAAATCTTTTATTTCTTATTAATATTTCGAATTGCTAACGGTTATTTGGCTAGAGCTTTTGGCAAAAGCTCTTGTGTGCGCCTGCGCCTTGACTAGACTGGGAACAGTGGCCTGGGTACAGTTTTGTTTTTGGTGTCGCCTTGCGCTGGCTGATGTAGGTAAAGTCCTCAATTTTCAAGTGGCCGAAGGACTCGACCTTATAGTTTTGACATACGATATCATGTCGTCTACACATTCAAGCTCGATGGATGACGTTAATCGGCTGCTACTGTTGCATGCATTGCAAATGCTCGCTAAGCCGCCTGCCTGCATTATTATTAATTTGAAGGCAACTTAACGCCCAGCTCCATTGTCACTTTGAGACTTAATGAACAGCTGCAGCTACTTGGCTTAGTTGGCTGGGGCTAATATGCAAAGGGAGCTTTGCTGATGTCTCCAATTAAATCTCATTTATAAATATTAAAGGTGTCCCAAAATCCACGCAAGAAGTAATTTTGATAGAAAACATGACAGCTGACAGTTCAGGCTTGTAAATATAAAACGCTACACAAAGAAACAGCGTATACTATATAAATCAATCAAACATTTACAATTTTTAATTATAAGCCTGTATTTTCTATCGAAATTACTTCTTGCGTGAGTTTTGGGACACCTTTCATATACAGAATTGCGCAATTGGCGCTCTCACTCAGTCTTAGAGTTTCCTAATCATATTCAATTTTGTTATGATTGGCTGCAGTCGTTGGCTTACATTAGTGTTAGTGTGAAGTTGAGTTCTTAATAGAATTGTATCCAATTAAGTTTGCGTTTTAGTTGAGTGGGAGAGAGTGAGACAACGATAGCTGTTGCTGAACGTAAGGCCCGTTGTTGTTGAGAGTGAGCGAGATGGCAGAGGAGTTATGATTTCGTTTGACAATGGGAGCGCGCCTAGAAATGGAGAGAGTGAATAGGCAAATGGCGGAAGACAGCCAGAAGAGGAATTCGTTGTTAGGCACAGGCGATCAAACTGACTCAACTTCGACATATATTAGTATGTTTCTTTGAGTGAATTATAATGAACTTGCATCAAATATTTCTATCGATGAGTGAGGGACACGCTTCAATTATTAATCATTTTTTATGCTCACGCTTGAACAAATTGAGAGCTTTGTAAGTATTTCAGCCAACAAATATTGGCGTGCATATTCTATGCTGAACATCTAGCCTGCGCAGCCTGGGCGTGACCATGAGTTACAGTGAGAGTGGCTTCTAGAAGCTTCGTGCCGTATTCTGTATATGTATTGACATACCAATGATCACTGAAATGGTGGCATGTTGTTCCTCTTTGCATGTTCTTCCCCTATGCATGCTTACTTCAATCAAAAGCAACTATGCATCAAAGCTGGAGAATGTAGTCTATAAATATATACTCTCTGATATGTAGACAAGCTTATGCAGCTAGGCCAGTTGGAGGCGTGGTAAGACAAACGCCTTTCAGGACTAGCTTGACCTATTCCAGTTTTATACTTTACTTGCTTCACAGCAAAGGCTAGGAGAATAATTTAAAAATAGTAAAGAGAACAACTTATGGCTATACGAAAATAGCCAAAAAATAAATAAAGAACAAGCAATTGACACTTACCAACTTTATATATTTATATATACAGCATACGTCCCACAAGCCTGCAAACAGAAAAGAGTTTAATGAAAATGCTGTCAGCAAGAGTTGATGATTTGGTGCGTGGGTGGGTGGTTGTCCACTGCCATTCAGTATTTAAATTGATAGTTAACAAATATTTGCAATTGGCTGGATGTCAATTATATTTAGAGCTTAGCTCCGGCCAGCGAGTGAACAAAAGGCAGTTAATGGGATTGACGTCAGGGGCGCAAGAATTACGCCTTTTAATTAGAAGATAAACAACAGCAGAACACGACAGGAACAATTATCGCAGTCTCCCCCGCACGCAGAGCATACCCACACACACACACACACACACACACACACACAATGCTATTAAAACAACGGATTTCATTAAATCGCCATAGACAAATATCCAGCAATGGCCCTACGCTCTACGCCACGCGCCCCCTCACAGTCTCAAGCCCAACCGCAACGAGGCGTAAAATTGGCAGTCCGTTGTATTTATAGAGCATTAAAATCAATTTTGTGCGTAATTAAATAATAATAAAAAATAAAAAAAAACAACGATGAGGACAACGTGAGGACAATAGCTGTAATCTATTTTTGACGGCCTTAATTGCGGCTTATGAATTTTCCTGGCGACGACATCTTCGCGCAGATAAAAGCTAAAAGCTAAGAGCAGCCAACACCTGCAGCCCAGCCACCCACGAGATCTGTGCGGCAATTAAAAGTTTCTAAATAAACCGCAGCGAGTTTATTTTTAAAGGCAGCGACAAATCGATGCGTAAACATTTTGCAATTGCGCTGCAAAAAGCAATTAAAGTGCAGGCGAGCCACGGGCCACGGGCCACGGGTCACGGGCGACAAGGCAAATATGTGGCAAGTGCCACCACCTGGCGGCACGCAGAGCAAACAAACAACAAAACACAAACAATGGGTAAACAAATGCCACACAATTCAAATGCTGCCAGTGCTAGCCCGCATTATGTATTAGGCAACAGCAGCAGCCACAGCCAAATAATCATAATAATGCACAACGCAGTTAAGCTTAGGCAGGGGCAGACAGACACAGAGAGAGAGAGAGAGAGATGGAGAGAGCGAGAGAGCGCGCGCTCTCTAGCGGCTGTTTGCAGCGACCGCAGTCTGCACACCGGGCGAGGCTATAAAAGCGAGCGGCAAACGATTTGCCGACTCAAACGCGAAAGGACAACGTCTGTGTGTACACACGAAGAGCTCCACGCCAACAAAACACCGACAAAGTAAACACAGTGTATATGTGTGTGTGGGTGTGAGAGAGAGAGTGTGTGTATATATGTGTGTGTGTGACCGGCAATAACAAAGACATAGACAAAGCGTAAGCGGAAGTGCAGCCGCAACAAAGGAAAGCCAAAGCGGAAGTGCAGCTGAAGCTACAGTCGACACTCGCTAATGAGGCTCTAGCCGGGAAGTACAGTTTCTAGATGCACTTCAAACTGCATAGACTACAGTAGGTATTCGCTATTGGAGACTACAGTAAGCACTCGCTGATAGAGACTACAGTAAGCACTCGCTATTGGAGACTACAGTAAGCACTCGCTATTGGAGACTACAGTAAGCACTCGTTACTGAAGACTACAGTAAGCACTCGCAGAGAGGCCACAGCAAAGTCTGTCACCACAAGACTACAGTAAACTCTAGCCGCAGCCTTTTCTTTATACAACTTTTCTACTGCCCTCTGAGACTACAGTGAACACTCGCTGCAATGGGCACGCCACACGTCTGCTTTGCGGACGAACTGCAGCAGCAGCAGCAGCAGCAGGGGCAGGTGCAGGGGCAGCAGCCTCAGCACAACAACAACAACAACAATAACAACAACAATGGCAAAAACTGGCTGGAACTGGAGCTGCAGGCGCCGCAGCACTCGCCCAGCCTCTCGCCGACGCCTCGGTACGAGCGGAACATGGGCTTCTTTCAGCTGCTGAGCCGACGCTTCGGGCTGAGGTCAAGCGTTGACCTAGTTGATGCAGCTGCACAGGAAGAGGATGCGCACAGTTCATCGACCGACTCGTACTCGTCGGCTAGCCGTGGCTTGGCTGCAGCACGTCTCGAGCTGATGTCCTGCGCCTCCAGCGAGACGAGCAGCACCATAGACATCGAGGAGCAGGAGCAGCAGTCGCACCACCAGCAGCAGCAGGATAAGCGCAAATCGTTGACTCGCACGAGCTTCTCACGAATGCAACGCCGGTCCACCTCGTCGCTGCGACGCGCCTTTGAGAGTCTCTCGCTCACATCGCGCTCGATGTCGTGCAGCGGCCCCTCGCCGCCCCCACAGCCACACCCACAGCAGCAGCAACAGCAGCAGCAGCCGCCGCAGCCACTGCCATTGAAGTCAGCACTGAAATCGGCTTCGAATGTGGAGCTGCATCAGCGTCAGCACAGAGTGGCCACCAAGTCGGCGAGCAGCTCCAGCACGAGCTCCGCGAAGCAAGGCAGCAAGGCGAAGCCGCCGCCGCAGCGCATCCTGCGCCAGCCCGTCTCCTACACATATCTAAAGGGCATGTCCGGGCTGCCGACACAGCGCGTGCCGCGCAGCTCCGTCTGCTGCCAGTATGCGAGGCGCTAAAGACTCGCAAATAGTTAGTTCATTGTCTATCGTTCAATAGTTGAAAGTAGTTCACGCAGCTCACATAGTGCCAACAGCCACGCCCATTCATTTCGATAAACTGTGATACAATATTAACTTTTCATATCCGCAGCAGTTCACCCGGCTCATTTCACAGATTTTCCAAGACTTTAGCAAATTGAAAGCGCAAATTTTCCACGCGGCAGCAGACCGAACAAAAGACTGTCCCAGGGGAAAGTTTTCTATGGTTCAAAGAAAATTGCTTAAACCTAAAATTTAATGAAAATTTAATTGAAATACAAAAATATTTAATATTAAAATTATAATACATTTATTGTACATTCGTGCCTTTAAAACAAAATTACAAAAAAAAAAAACTAAAAACTAAATTTAATTTTAATTTAATTTATTTAGAATTAGAATTATAATTATATTATTCTAGTTATTCGTCTCATTTAGTTGCTGTAATGGGATCAAAATTTTCTCAGTTTAATATATATATCTAGCCTAACTTAGAATATTTAAGTTTTCTTATATATATATCTATATATTAGTCTATATATAATTCATTCGATAGTTAAGATTTTGCTCGTAAATTAATGGATTTTTTGTCTCGCACGCTTCACAACTAGTTAAACAAGCATTCAAAACTGATTATATAGACAAGATATATACATATATATACCGTAACATTACTTATAATGAACAAACAATCTAAGAACTCAACTATATATGATATAAACAGAGATAATGGCATAAGCAATACAGTTATACATACATATACATACAGCCGATTATAACGATATATATATACATACATATACACATTTACTTAATCATAAGTTAACTATTTACCAACAACAACAACAACAACAACAACAGCATATAGCAGCAGCAGCTACAAATGAATATTTCATTCACACAGCAAATTCAATAAAAAGAGCGAAAATAATTTACACAAAAAAAGAAAAAAAAAGAAAAATCTTTTTATCTGCTTTCTTTTGTCGCTTAGGCATAGATTTTTATTGGCCAACTTTGGCCATATCTGCGATGAGTTGACCCAGTTGGGCTTGCCAAAAATAACAATTACAATGAATCAAGGCTAATTACAGCCTCGCCGAGAAGCCCTTTTCGTGCCTGATTACATTTATGCCCACTCGACCGGGCCGGGCCGGGCCTAGCGACTAGCGCCAAAGTAGGTCAGCGATTGGTAAGGCAACATCATCAATATTTTCACACACAGAGAAAGTACTTATTACACTGATGGATATCGTTGCCAGGCAAGCGCCATAAAATGTTTATGGAAATTTATGTGTGCGAAATGCGTGTCCCTTGCCTGAATTTACAACAAGTCAAGCCTGACATAGACAGTCTGAGACCGAGACTGAGTCTGAGCCGGAGCCATTTGATTAACATTATTCCAACTGAATTGGCAAACGAACTGGCATGGAAATAATTACCTAATAAATATGACAAACTCGGAGTCAGGACTTTAAACCATTTTTTATGATTCTATGAGATTTGAGCTGATTTTATATAAGCTATATATGATGAATTGCATGGAAATTGCTGAGAAATCATAATGAATTTGTTATAGAATAAGTTTTATGGCATAGTTAACTAATATGCGTACTTAAAGTCATGTCCCAGCCAACAGCCTAGCCTTGCCTTTTAATGCACCCAAATCTATCATAAATAATAACTTCAATAAGTTGATCTCATTATTTTTAATAGTCTGTTTAGTCATCATGTCAAGTGATTCACTAGAAATGTGCCCATACAAGCCATATAACGTATACGACCCATATGCCGCCATCAGGCCATCCGCCCAGAGCGCTACTCAGGCATTCAATACTCTCTCAAGGCAACAAATTAGCGTGTCAGACAGGCAATCAAAACAGTTTCTTTTGCTCTCTCTCTCTCTCGGGCAAGTCATAAATTGTGCCCTGAAGACGAAGGCGATTCCTGGCCATGCCCTGTGGGCGCGTCATATGTGTATTTGATAATGGAATTGCCTAAAAATACGTATTCAGTGACCTAATTTCCTGCTGATAGACGACGGCAAATGCTTAGCATTCGCAATGACAAGTTTCCCATTCGAGCAGTGATTGTTATGGCCATTGGCCCACTGAAATAGAAAATAACAATCGAGTGTGTGTCTGAGTGTGTGTGTGTGTGTGTGTGTGTGTAGCTAGTCCCATTGCTAGAGGCAACTGAAGTCACGTAGGCCCAGCATCAAGGCTGCTTGTTGCCTTTTAAGTTCCCTCGCTTCGACTTCGTCCATATTTAATTAAGTTTGCGTTTTCTATTTTCTTCCTTTCATTCAGTTATTTTTGGCCATTCGCTATTTTTGTTTTCACCCTTCCCTTATTAATACACTCGCCTAATTTTCGGGCAACTTTTGCATTTTTTGCTGCCACATTATGCTTTTAGCTAATGGCAGCAAATGGGCTGAGGACAGGACAGGCAGGCAGCTCCCTCCTACCAGCGAAAAGGATTTTTATGATGGGACGCGTTAATTTGTCCCACGCGTTCGGCAATCGCTGGTGTGAGTGGGTGAGGGAGGCAGGAGAAGAGAGTGGGAGGGAGGCTGGTAGTGTGGCGTGTGGGTGGGCTTTCTGCCCAACAAAACAGCAGCATAATTAATCTTCTTTGGCTCATAACCACGCCCCAAAAAACACACACAAGCCAAAAGGCAAACAGCGTGAACCAAAAAAACAATTAGAGCCAGCCAGCTGTTGCTGCCTGCCGAATGGAAAAATACCTTAACTAAAAGGGCCCAGTCACCACTGACAGCTGAGGAAGGTTAAGGTTTGTCTCTTTGCATTTTTGACATACCCCTCTTCTGCTAGAGAGAGAGCTGAGCTTATAAGAGGGGTTTTCCTTGAACATGAGAAACTTATTTGTATTCCATTTTGTTAGAGCCTTTGAGTCTTAAAAGTATTTCTAGCGTTTGTAAAGTTCATCGACTGCTGCTTGAGAGATTCAGAAAGAGAGAGGGAGAAAGAAAGAGAGGGGGAGAGAGAGGGAGAGAAAGAGAGATGGACAGAGAGGCTCCTTCTTCTTCTTCTAACGCTTCAGATTTATATTTCTTAAATATATCCTTCAAATATTATAGATGAAATATGAATGCCTGTTTACTAACTAGCTGCCCCGAGTGAGGATCGAACTCACGACCTTAAGATTATGAGACTTACGCGCTACCTACTGCGCTACCAATGCGTTGTTTAAGCATTGATTTAATACTCAAATAGACACATGGAGCTTAGGCCTTGTGTTTGATCTAGTTCACATTGCTTTATGGAAATGCTTATGAACGATAGAACTTGAAAATAAAATTTCTGCCGAAGCTAATCGCACAAACAGCGTAAAATTCAAATCTTCCGTGAATTTTGGGACACCCTATATAAAGAGTTTGATTTCTGCAGCAGAAAGTGCAGCTGCTCGCAACTAGCTTTTATTCAATAGATCAAAGTAAGCGCACCAAGTGCAATGGCCATAAGAATAGCGACCATAAGGAGAGTAAGCACAGGTAGAGCGATAAGTTATCATCCCACTCTCACAAAAAAAAAACCTACATATTACTATATAGTTGAACGAATTAACCATTATGTTAGGTATGGAATCATGAGAATCTATGTAGGCAGTGGAATCTATGTATTCAGTGTAATCTTCGAAAACTGTGGAGTCTTTCTGTCCCTGCAAAATTTCTAAGTCTTTCCGAATATGAGGCCAACAAGAGCAGAGAATGCATTGAACACTTATCTTGCACGTATTATATATAGCTTTACACATTATATATATATTTACAAATGATATAAAAACACTATATATATATATCCACGCATAAAAACCAAACCATTTACCGTTTACACTTGCACATAAATTAGTGCTTGCAGCAAGCCAAAGTCCGGCTAATGGCAGCAGCGCATGCCGTCGACCCATTAGCGAAACAGGCCATAACTTTACTTCTGCTCCTGATGCTAACCGAACTAAGGCAGTTACAACTACAAATGTTATTTTGGGCACGCGTGTGCTTGGCGTAGCGAGCCACCGCAGCTAAATACTCAGCTCAGGGTATTAGGAGATTGTGTGAAATTCTTGTTGCGTTCTCTCCGATGACTTCTCGCTGAGCATAATTCCATTTGCGGCATTTGCCGGCACATGTCTTTATATGTGTCTCGCCACCCCACCCTCTGCCCCACTTTCTTTCAATATTTACCTTAAAATTGTTTACCTTTATCATCTTACGCCGCGCTGCTTCTGCTGCCTCTGTTTCTTTCTTTTTTTTTTTGTTTTTCTTCTGTGCGCGAGGCATATTTTTTTATGAGGCCTTCTCCCGCTTGTTATCTTAACGGCAGTTTCCGTTGCCTTTTAATGGCACTCGGTTGTAATTTCATTTTGAAAATATTGCTGCATACTTTGAGGCGCTGCGAGTCAAACATTTAATGAATATTTCAACTGCGGCTGCCAGTCTCCCGTCTCCTGTCTCCCGTCTCCTGTTGGTTGTTGTTGTCCTTTGTGCCTTTAGCTATTTTTAGCATCAAATCTTCGCTCATTGAGGACACTTCACACGCCAACGCGTCATAGACAGATAGCCATATATTGGCTAAACGTTTGCGTTACGTATACGCCTTGTTAGCCGGATAAAGACAAGCAAAGCAACAACCTGCATGCTAATTCGCACTTTGACCCAAATACCAGACAATGGCGCCCTCCTCAAGATGCCTGTGCTCTGCGCCTGATAGGGACGAGCCCACTCAGGACCTCAGTCAAGAGAGCGTGTGACACGAACTAAGTAAATAATAAATTATTCCAGCTAGCAGCGAACTGCGCCACGCATCTTCCGTTCGCTTCCTTTTCGCCGCAGCTCATAAAATATGCACGATGTGTTGGTAATTGAACTCAATGCGTAAACAAAATGTCTACATTTCGGGCCCGCCGCCAATATCGTCGCATTTGCGAAACCCAAGCAAATATTCACCGTGAATGGCCAAAGCTCGTGGGAGAGCAAATGAAGGCGCCAAAAGCCGATTGTTTTCAATATATCAATCCAGCGAGTCTCAATTCTGATTGCCAGTTTGGCTCTGGCTCTGGCTCTGCCTCGCACTTCGCTTCGCTCTGTCTTTGCTTACAGCAAATTGCTTTCAATCAGATAAATTTATAATGCGGCTGATATACCACATTTTTGCATACAATAACGAGCCGAAGAAGAAGAATATTGAATTAATTTTTGATTTTAAATGAAGAAGCAATCGAAATTCCTGAAGAATTTTCCCCTGAACAACAATTTTTTTTTTGTGGAAAATGGAATTTTTGTATAGCATGAAAATAAAAAAAAGTAAATTTAAATTTAATTTTTTATATTAAAATATATATACATTTATTTTAATATACAAACTTAAGATTTGGCGCATTTCTCTTATGAAATTTGAATCTTTCTTTTAGTTTGTTAGAGAAAAGAAAACTTTTGTGGAAGATTCTATAATATGAAACGAGATACTAACTTCATAAATGAATTGTTAAATATTATAATTATATATATTTATAAATATATGAAACGATTTTGAGAACATCCATCCATTGGAATAAAAATGCATCTATTCAAAAACGCAAGATTCTGTCTATCCATCAACCTCATTATACCCAGCTGCATTAAAACATTTCTAGGTCCTTCAGTCAATATACTGCTAAAATCTGTATATATTGGCAAGTTACGTTGTTTGGTTGTTTAAGTGAGAGTGTTAGCTATATTTCATTTAATCTTAACAGCTGAATTGCCTTGCCTTATTAAGTATATGACTTAGAATTACCAGATCAGCAATATGTATAATCTCTCCTTACAATCTCTCCTTATAAGCACCATTGATCGCTATAACTCAAGCCTGTGAGTGCAGCATAGATCACAGCAGCTCTTTGAGCATATAGCTATATCTATCTAACCATTCATACGTATTTCTGCATATAAATTGGCCTATCTAGTAGTCTTTTAGTATATATATCTATCTATTCATCCGAGTCTCTCTCTCTCTCTCTCTCTCTCTTTCTTCAATATTCATTGCTGCACATCTTGTAGTCTAGTGGCACTCCGCAACCTTGACTTCATCTAGTCCACAATTAAACAATATTTAAGCACAAGTACATCTGCATCTATGCCACCAGCAACCATCCGCCTCTTTCTCTGCGCTACTCTCCACACCCATCCAGCGATTCATATTAATATTTAAGGCAATCAATGGAGCCCCGTCGTAGCTACTCTCCTCCGCATATGGGCGCCAGGGTATTTCGTATTCAGCTAAGCGAAGCGAAAACGTTCTTATGCCTGTCTCATCTCGCATGCATGAGTTGGCATTTATTAAGCATCTCGTACTGACCAGAGCTGCGAGCACAGCGAACGCATTAGCTGACATTGCGTTTAATGAGTTGCGGAGCTACGTGACTTCAAGTGAGAGGCGAAAGGGCGCGGGCAGAGGGTGCGAAAGTGGGCCATAAAGATGGCAAGTGACACGTGCAGCATATAAGCCACAATTACACGATTAGGCCATATAAACTGGGCTGGCCTCTAATTAATTATAGCCAGTCGTGGTCGTGGCAGGCGCAACTCTGCTTAACCCGCTCAGCCTCACCCGCTTTTCATTCATGAAAGTGAAGAGCCAGCGAAATGCAGCCGGGCGAAGGTTAACGCTTGCCCTGGAGGACAACTCGATGACGTACCAGGAGCTGCGGCGCATCCTTGATCGGGCCATACGTCAGACTAGCGATTGTTTGGCCTTCGCCGCATACCGGGCGCGCGAAAGGATTTCATTCATAATTGGCCGGAAGCCAAAGCCGAAGCCACAACGACCTCGTCCCCATTCAGCAGGCATCCCGCGGGAAGCCAACACCAAAGAGGCTGTGCTATAACTCGATTGAGTGCTGCTCCAGCTCCAGCTGCCACCCAGACAAGGTCAGCGCTGTGGGGCGACATATGCCGCCAACTGGTCGGTCGCCCGGGCATTGGACTAGGTCAGACTTGGCCAAGGCTCGCATTTGCGGTATTTCAAAAGATTCGCGCTGAACTTCCAAAGAAATCACTCACACAGCTCTAAACTTTGAATAGGCCTCATTATAATTGACTGAAGTGGGCGTGGCCACGTCAGCCCGTTTGAGTGCTCTCCTACTAAGATGGGCTTTTTGATCTCTTCTCAAGGCTAGTTGTTATCGCAAATTTGTCTGGCTATCAAATATCCTAGGTATGCGCAGACGACAGTCCTTGAGCCTGAGAGCAGAGGGCGCGTGGCGGACAGCTTTCGGCATGAATATGAAGACAAATAAATATAAATATATATATTTTTTATTAATATTTAGACACATGGAAACACACTTGTGGAAATAATACACAAAATTGCCTGCTTAAGTATATATATTTATATATGCTCATCAGATACCCTGTACTTAAGAACGAGTGTAGAAACTATCGCCATAGTAAGGTAGTGTTGAGAAGAGTCTATGTTGCTAATTGTCAATGTGAGAGAGAGAGAGACGGGACTTAGTCCCGTGGGTCGTTGAGTGCACGCGACAGAGTTGCAATGAAGTCGATTAACGACTAGAAACAGAGTCTCTGGCAGAAGAGGACTAAGATTAAGGGCAATCAGTGCCTGAGTGTGAAAGAGAGACTCCGTAGAACGGGAATTCGTTAATGCGCACATCGAAATCTTAATCAATTATGGATCAAGGCAAGGCTTTTTGGATGTCGTATTCAGCTGTTCAGTTGTATCTCACCATTGTCTTTTCACAGGCTGCTTCAGTCAAAAATTTGGCTTACATTTTGGCTTAGGCAAACCTTGAGAGCCGTAACACAAGCCAGAAGTATCAAAAGCTCTACCTACGCTCAGCTCTCTACTCTGCATAGCGAAACTCAGCTACAATCTCAGCCTCTCACCGACTGCACACAGGGTATCTTTAAGCTAAGATTAGACAAAACAAAACAAAAAACCACTCAAAATATCATTCAGCCTCAAGAGCTATGTTCTAATACAATCTCTCAGCTAGTCAGGCCCAAAAAATACATTTCATTTTTTATGCCATGCCTCAGTGAACTTCCTTGAAAAGAGCCCGAAGCTCAGCCCAGCCCAGCCCAGCCCAGCCCAGCCCAGCGCAGCTCAGACAGCCATGCAAAGCAGGACATTGAACCCGGCGAGGGAGCTACGAAATGCCGCTGACGCACGCTTTCAATTAGATAAAGTGCAAGGATATGCCGACGGGCTGCAGCATAAATTGAATTTGCTCGATAAGGCGATAAGGGGCATTTATTGCGTATACGCAATGTGTTACGTGCGACAGATAGCAGCTGGACGTGTGGCGAGATTTTTATAGCCGGTTTTCGGGCTCTGCAGGCTCGACCACAGGTTGACCACATTGACGAAGGCTCCCAACGTGACGTCGTTCTATGGCATCATGAATGTGTCTATGTGTGTGTGTGTTGTCGGCGGAAGCAAACGAGAGGCTGCTAACTGGGTCAGGGCTGTCCGCTACATCGTCGTTGTCGGCTTCGTTGACGTACTGCAATGCTGCACCACCGCACCACCGCACCACCGCAGCACCGCAGCGCCACACAATCGCAATGCACTTGCTGCCACGTCACAAGACAGGTTAAACAAATTTCAAATTAAAAAACTAAATATATATTTGTATATATGTATATGTACATATATCCAGATTGCGCATACGTCACGTTGGCCCCATCCATAATTGATCGGGCGGGCGCTGTTGATTGATTTATTTATATATGCATTAGTTGCACATCCTTTGGCACCTGCCTGTGGCCAATTTATTAATAAACTCGCCGAAAACAAAAGGCGACGCTGGGACGCGGTCGCGACCATCGCGTGGCATGCATAATGCGGCTTCACACGCTTCACCCCCGCGCTCAAGTGGCTGCTGCTGCTGCGGGTGGTGCTTATAAATAGCGCATGCAACTAATTTGAATGTGAAATCGCGAGGGGTTCGCAACCTTGTCCCATAGGACACGAAACAATTGCAACAAAAGTGAGGCCAAAGGATGCGACAACAACAACAACAACAAAGGTCAAACAGCCAGCTCAAGCCACAACACACACTTGACCCAAAACACCAACAATAAAGACAACAACAACAGCAACGAGAATGAGCACGAGCACCAGCACGACTCGAACACTCAGAGCGCTGATTAATGCGCCTTCTTCTATCAGCGGCACCTACTAAGCCCGCCACAGATTTCCGCTCGAGAGTTGGGCTTAACCTAAATATGTTGCCAGCAAATCACAGCAGCTTTTGCCACCGTGTGTCGTACGGATTGACCTTCTACCGGTCTCTGGCTCTGGCTCTGGCTCTGGCTCGGCATACACCAATGACGTCACACACACACACAGAGTCATGGCGAAATGTCAGTTTAACTGTAACCCCGCGTTGCCTGGCGTGTCACCAAAAGCGTAGCCATAAAATCAAGTAAAGAGCACGCTAATAGCCCTTGCCTGACTGGAGGCTAACCAAGTGCGCCTCAAATTCCCGCTATCCTCTTAAAATTAAGGCAGAGCCACCAGCCGACAGCCAGGTAGCTAATCCGGAACTTTCAACTTACGTAACTCGTTGGAAATTGAATCACTTTTAAAGCTCAGCAGCTCAGCAGATTTCTGCATCGAATCGCAGTTGAATGTGAAGTAAAAATAATTTCCTTATTCTCAAAATTATAATTGTTTCTCACTATTTTTGTTCATTTTTATATAAAATATATGATATACCACATAGTATTCCCCCATCTCTCCTATTCACATGTATAAATATCAATTATCTGCATCGAAATTTCGAGTCGAATTTCAATGTGTCCACGTTGGGCTCCACATATTGTGTCAGCCTTGAAGGGAAAGGCGTAAACGGCTAGATGATAGCCAGCAGTAGCCGGGCATCCTTCAACTGCAGTTAAATGCCAAATGCGACAATAAGGCGCAATTGCAGACGGCTGTGGTGGGGGTGGGTGGAGGGTGGCCAAAGAGGCTGCAACAATTTTATTGTCGTAGCAGAAATGGGCTAAAGTGTCAAGCAAGCGTGTGTATGTGCCGGCGGATGTGTGTGTGTATGTATAAGTGTGTGTGACTGCAATGTCCTTGCAGGCAGGCAGGCAGTTCATTGCCCGTTGCAGCTGCAGCCTGCAAATGCCGCAAGGAGCACGGCAGCTGCGCACAGCCAGCCGCATGTGAGTGAGAGAGAGCAAGGGAGAGAGAGAGAGAGAGAGACTAAGAGAGAGTGAGACAGCAGACGGTTCAATGCACGCCAACTAGGTTTAAAGGGCAGCTGGGCAACGATGGAATCGAAGCGAAGCGAGCCAAGCAGCCCCCAAAATTTTTGCAGCGAGCGCCTATGACGTCATTAAAAAAGGAGGTTTGGCCTCCGCTGAGACTCTCCGTGTGTGTGCGTGTGTGTGTGAGTGTATTTAAAAAGTTTATAAATGTAAGTGTTAGCAGTAACTTTTGTCAGCCTGCGTATGTGTGTGCAAAATGAGCACAAGGGCGTTTAAGCCGGCCGTTGGGCTGACTATAAGTAGACGGGTTAAATGAAGAGTGCCTAATACACACACACACACGTCACACACACACACGCTACACACACACGAACACACAGCAACAGACCGCAGCAAATGAAGCGTCAAATGCTAAGGCCAACAAAAAATGATGATGTATATATGAGGAATTACTATAGCCTACTTATTGGGCATATGCTGGAAGCTTCCATGGAGCATAAAAAAGTAAATTAAATTAAATAAATATTTAACAAACTTTATTATTGCTTTAATGTATATAAAAATTATTGTTATTATTTTCTTTCATTTTTATTTATTTAAAAAAATTATATTTAGTTTATTATTTTAATAACATTTTTTCCATAATAATTTAATTTAATAAACCTTAATTTTTTTAATATATAAAAATAATTATAAAAATATAATAAATTATTTTTTTATTTTTTTTATTTCAATTATAATTTGTAAAATAATTATTTAATTTTTGTTCTACCATAAAGTTTTTTTTTTTTAATAAAAAAACTGTCAATTAAATATTTTTAAAATTAATTTTAAGTTTTGTTTTCTACAATTTTATTTTTTTAATGTTTTTATATATAAAAAAAATTATAGAAAAAAAATTAAATAATTTTTTTTTAATGTTTAAAATATTAATTTTATAATTCGTTTGTAAACAAAATGTTTTAATAAATAAATAAATTTTAAATATTTTTCACATGTTTACATAAATTATGTTGATGTTTCCATAATGGAAAACCACCAAAAATATTCCGTCTACGTAAAAGGGGTTCCCGTGGTCGCACGTGGCGCATGAGTAATTTCTCATGTCTTCTCGCTAGATGGCGCTAGCGCGCGAAGCGAGACAGCACTTAGGTGCAGGCATATACAAAAAGAAAACGGAGTCGTAGAGGCAGAAGCACCACGTCCATGTGCGGACAACAATGCCGTCTCCGGCAAACAATGAGGCAGAGAGCAATAACAATAACATGTTGCCACAGACGAGCCACAATTATTTTAATGCTGTCCGTCAATTTGAACCTTAACCCCACCAGGTGGTTGCGGCTGGCAGGGCCTGGCGGTGGCCAGTGCACGAAAACACGCGCCAGACAAATGCGCACAAACCCGCAGGGAAGACGGACAAAGGACGAGGAACCTAAACACACCACCCCAAAAAAAAAAACAAAACAAAAACGGGGCTAATTAGAAAGACAAATACACATCATGGTCAACTAGAGACTGGAGTGGTTGGTGCGTCCCTAGACACGTGCTAAAAAAAAAGGTCAAATGGAAAAGTACACGAAATTTGCATGTGCGAACCGGAACAGACACCTTGCCTAGACTGGGTAATCTAACTACTAGATCTATACAATGAGCAGAACTATTGTGCTTAGCATATAAGATTTCGTATGTCTAGCGCTTATAGTTCTCGAGATATGGCAGACTTAACTGAGGTAGCTATGGTAGTCTTCTATACATAGTAAGAGCTCACATGCCAAGTTGAGTGTATAAAGCTCTTGTACTCCCCGAGATATTCTAGCAGGAAAACAACTCAGTTGGAATACAATTTGAATACTTTAATATCAAATTTAATACATATATGGCACTGGCTAAATTTATTTATATTTCATTTCATATTTGCTTCCGTTCAGCACACGTTTCCGCCGCCTTCATATAGTCCACGTCCTTGGTAAAGAGATAGACCTGCAGCCAGTCGGCATCTTTGTGCTGGCCAGTGAATTCCGGCTTCCAGTTGTAGATCAGATGGCGCGACAGCTGCTCCGGGCTCTCGAAACGATTCGAGCACTGACGACAGGCATCCACAAAGAAGTTGGCAAAGTGTTGGTTGAGCTGAATGCCCAGTTTAGTGTGGGACTTGAGGCAGGTGTCTTTGCGTCCGACGAGCTGCCCGTAGGCGGCACGCTCGGGGTGAAACTGACTGCCATAGAAGGGATACTGTGCATGCTCGATGAGCGTGATGAAGTTAACGCCGTTGGCCGCCGTCCGAGTGGCCAGCACATGCCAATCGCTGGCCACCGCGCCCAGGCTCTCCTCCGTGATGCAGTATCTGTGGTGATGGCAGGCAAATGGTTCGGTCGTCAAGTACTTATGCAACTCCGGACTGAGGTCCCGGAACATCCTGGATTCGCCGTAATGCTCAGTTGGCTGAATCGGAAGCGCATCGAAGATTTTGCCACAGCCCGTTCGCTTCATTGGCACCGCCGCGTTCTTCATCATCAGCTGGAAGCCCAGACAGGTGCCCCAGATGGGAAAGTATTCGTTCGCTCGATTGCGCTCCAGCGCCAGTTCGTAGATAAACCTAATCGACTGCACACAGTCGTTGGTCAGTCGCTCATCCACTGTCTCCGGGCTGTCCTCATCGTCGAGATAGACAGCGCCACCCGGCAGCAGCACACCATTGACCCGCTGTAGCATTCGCTCATAATAACACCGATCGCGTGCGATCCTACAATAAATTCTCAAATAATTGCACTGCAAATGCATAAACAAACGAAATGCGATGGGCATGCTGCCAGCAACCTTGAGCGTGAGAGTAAAAAGTGTGCGAAATGGATAAGAGCGAATGAAGGAATGAAAAGAAAAACAAATCCAATCGAGAACATCACAATTCACACGATTTGCAGTGAGTGAGTCAATAAGCTGCATGCATATGACTCTCCCCTCTCTCTCTCTCTCTCTCTCTCTCTCTCTCTCTCTCTCTCTCTCTCTCTCTCTTGCAAATTTGATTGTGAGCTGAGTGGGCGGAGGTATTCAAAAAGTGTCTAGGCAAAAGAGCTCATGCTATGCTCATCTAAACAACAAAATACAGTTAGATCAAGCTCTTCCGCACAGTGGGACAACTGTCAGCAAAATGTGCCAAAATTCGAGGGATTGCAAAAATGAATTTATAGAAAATTCATTAGGAAATCAAAATTTAAAAAAAAATTTAAATAAAAATAAAAAAAAAAAATAAATAAAAAAAAATTGAAAAAATAAAGCAAAAACTCTAAATAAAAATTTAATTAAAAATATATAAAAAAAAAATCTAAAAAAAAAGTAATTCTTTTTCCCACTGAATTGCAAAGTTTTGCTCTTTCGAGTAATGCAAACTTTGTAACTTTTGAACCCATAAGCATAGCAACCAGTGCATAGCTTCTCTTTACTATGTCAAATAGAAAAAAACCTACAAAAGTTTGCCATCAAAAATGCGTAAAGGCCCCACTGTGCTAGTCTTTGGCGTACTCACCAAATGGGTATGATCAGGGCGCCCGATGCCTCCAAGTGCTTAACATACGAAGCGGACAAATAACTATGCCAACTATGCCCCGCGCTGCAAGTGGCGTCCAGCGACTGGGCCAGGTCCATGCACACGATGCCAATGCAAGCTGGACGCTGACCCAACGCCGTCACGCCCTGCCCCTGGCCCTGCCCCTGCCCCTGCTCCAGCCCCAGCCCCTCTTCCAGTTTCTGCTGCATGCTGTTGCTGCGATACTGCGAGGACTCGTAATATTTTGTAGCCGACTGAACGTGCGCTATGCCAAAAATTTTGTACTTTAAATAACTGACAGCCATAACTGAGTCATAGAAAAGATTTCGAACAAAATAGAAAAAAAGAGTGTCAAAGATCGCCAAGGCGTGAACTCACCAAATGGGCACGACATGCCCACCTGCCGCTTCCAGGTGCTTCACATACGAGGCGTCTATATAGCTGGCCGGCAAGTGGCCCTCCCGGTCATAGTGTCCGCACAATGATCGGGCTATGTCTATGCAGAGGATACCCACGCAAGGCTGCAAAATTCCATCCACGTCGTTTGCCATCGCCTGCACCACTGGCGGCTGCCATTACCCGACGCAACTGCACACAAAATATCGCAAAATGCAAACAAAAATAGGAGAAAAAACACACGTAGAACAAAGCAAACGAGTTGTTTACAAAGGCAGTCGTGATTCAGTGAGTCAAATGCATGAGCAACTCAGAGAAAAACAAGTATATATAGTCCTTAGATATGGACAAGAAAGAACGTAATTTGATTTTTTATAGCGAGAAGCGAGCAAAGATTGTGGATATGTTGAGTGAGAGATATGAAGAGAGAAAGGTATTGGCAAATAATAAGAAGTAAGATAGAGAGAGAGAGAGAGAGAGAGGGAGAGAGTGAAAGAGCTAAAGAGAGTGAGTTAAGGTGGGGGAGGGCGCTTTGGCAGATTAATAAAGAGTTGTGTGTGAGGTCTGCCACAGAGAGAGGCAGAGAAAGCGACGAGATAGGCGGGGGGGGGTATTCTAGAGGGAGAGAGAGAGAGAGAAATAACTATATAATACACATAATCTATACAGATATTGTGGAATTGCATGTTGCAGGCACGTGTGCGAAATCCAGTGAATTCAAGCATTTTAACAAAAATCAAAGCATACTTTTAGGCTGCTGCAAAAAAGGTTTTTAAAAATGGCAAAATCTATGGATTTAAAGGAAACTGGAAAGTTAAAAAATATATAGCATAACATTTAAATCCAAACTATTATTTGGTTTTCAGATCAAATAATATATCAAAAATTTCAATAAATTTAAATAATATCTAACTAAAAGAAATTAAAACTTAAATCAATAATTAAAATAAAGAGTAAAGAAATTGAAATTCAGTTAAGAAATTGACAGAAATTTGAAAAAAAAATATTGGAAACTTAAATATATATTTAATATATATTTTTTTATATTATATATATAGCCTTTAATTTTCTAATATTTTTTTTTTTTTAGTTTTCTATCAATTACTTATCTGAGAAGTAAAAGGATGCCTAGGCTCTGCAGATAAGAATAGACAAAAAATTGTTTTAAAATTTTAAACATTAAAAATTATAGGAAATTATGCATAAAATGCATAAAAAGTTAAGACATTCTTTTGCTTTTCATGTATATATATTTATTTATTATTGCTACGCAACTTTCTTAAGCCAGCATTAGCCGCTGCTTTATACAATTTGCTAAACTTAAATAGAAAATCTACCGCCAAAGCAGGCAGCAGAACTAGACGCACACACACACACACACTCAATAGCTAGACAATAATTAGTAGTTCTCCTAAAGATTCTGCATGAAAGCTGCCAAAACAGTCAAACTAAATGCAAAGATTAAATGAAATCCTTTAAAAATGATGGCTGCAGCATTGCGACCATCTCGTACTATGTCCGGCTCCTCGAATATATATTGCTGCACATAGCTCGAGCCCACGAGCGAAGTATACTCCGGTTTGTAGTTGTAGATCAGCGAGAGCGCCTGCTCCGTGGCATTGGCAAAGCTGTGCGGATTGCGACGCGCCTCGTTGATGAAGAAGTCGGCGAAGTATTGTGAGGCATGCACCGCTGAGGTGGAGTGCGGCACATCCTTGCTGACGAACTCGTAGAGCGCCTTCTCCGGATGGAATTGTACGCCGTAGAAGGGATACGTCAGGTGCTCGATGCTCGAGACGAACTCAAAGCCATTCACATCGTGATTCAGGGACATGATGCGCCACGAGTTGTTCAGCTCGGGCACCGTGAAACTCTGCTCCGTGAAGCAATAGCGATGATAATTGTAGGTAATATTCTCGCGGCTCAGCTGCTCGATGAGCTGCTCGCTGGCGCCGGCAAACAAACGGCTCTGGCTGTAGTCTGAAAGGGATTGGAAGTGGGTGTTGATATGGAAGCCAACTTGGTTTGGTTCTCTCCTCAGTGTTTACCCTGCTTCATCTCCAGTGGCAGAGCCTGGCTCACCGACTGGCAGTTGCTGCGCGTTTCCGTATTGTTCGCCATCTTGAAGACGAGCAGCTCCATGCCCAGACACGTGCCCCAGACCGGAAAGTGGGTGCCATTGTCGTTCAGCTCCCTGGCAATGGCTATCAAGTGCTCGCCCGCATCGCCGTAGCCGTTGCTCTCATTGAAGTAAGTCGCGCCGCCAGGCAGCAGCACACTAAAGCCACACGTAAGTTAATATATGGCAGAAGCTCAGTTATTTCAACTTTTAACGTACCCATTGATCTTCTTGAGCAGCTGCTCATAGTAGCTGCGATTGTGTCCAATGCTTGAAGGATTAATAAGAGGCCATAAATTAGGTTTAAGCCAGATTATTTATATATACAAATGTTCGGCTGTCATCCCAGTCTGTCACAACTGTAAACATGCCTTATCTGATCTTGACCATGATAAGGCTTGTCTCCGTCAGCACTCACCCAATGGGCATCACGCGTCCGCCCGCGCCCTCCACATACTTCACATAGGAGGCGGCTATGTAGCTAGTGCCATTGAAGTGCTTGGCCGTGAGGCTATACGGATAGAGCTCCTGGGCGAGCACGCCTATGATGGGCGAGACAGTGCCATTGACATCGCCTAAGGCTGAAGGCAGGCAGCCGAGCAGCAGCCCGAGCCAGAGCAAGCTAAGCGTCCGCAACATGTCGTCGTTCTTCGTCGATCTCCTCCAGACGGTGTGCTAAGCTGCACTGGCATTGCGAAACAAGAAGCATTTTCAATTTAAATTCAATTTCTACGACAAATATTTGCCAAATATATGTGTGTGTGTGTGTGTGCATGGGCAGGTGTGAGCGATACGGCGAGCGAGTGCACTTGTCGCAGGGCTCGCTGATTATATTATTATCACCGCGCAGTGATTTGTCACGGGGAACTTTTATCTGGTTTTTGGGCCAAAAGTTAATAATTAAAGCTAACTCAAGCACCGGCCACGCCTACAGATCGCGCATGGCAGCAGCAAGAGAAATATAGTAAAATAAAGAAGAAGAAAAACTAGTTGATCCGCTTATACAATTACCTCACAACTGCAAGTCATTAGCAGCTGTCTCTCTCGTTTTTCTCATTACATTCTCCGCTTTAATCGATCGTTGGTTACAACAAAAACAAAGCAACAACAATTTTACGTATAAGTCTTTTGCCGGTGCTGCCAGCTGTTTTTGGTTCTCTTCTGCTGCTGCTGCTTCTCCTTCTTCTTCTTCCGCCACATTTCGGCTATCGATGTCCACGCGATCAAGTTATCGATTGGCACACGCTCATCCTCAGTCGGCCATCAGCTGTTGCTGCTTCTTTTTGATGCTGCTCTGTATGCTGTGCAAATACTTCATCTCTACCAGCGTCTGCTTCACCGACGCCAAATCGTTCGCCTCGAACTGTGCCGTTAGCTTGAGCGTCTTATCAGCCAATTCCTCAACTAACTGTTTATACAGATCCTCCAGCGCATTGCTATCGTTCGCCTCCTCCACCTCCTCGTTGCGCTCCATCATGGCCATCAGAAATTCCTTGTTCAGTGCGCTGTTATCCTGCGGCATCTGCTCACCCTCCAGCCGCAGCATGTATTGCCCGCGCTCCACGGGCGCCGACAGCGTTTTGTACGCCTTGTTGATCAGGGAGCTCCAGTCCGCCGAATTGGTTTGCTCACGGCTTGTTCTGCAGGCCATAGATTAGAGATGATACTAGTTTGATAGTGATGAGAACTCACTTGTTGCTGTATTTGTCGGGATGCACGCGCGCCTGCAGCTGCCGGAAGCGCTGCGTCAGCTCCGCTGCCGGCACTGTGAACCTGGTGGGAAAGCTAAGCAGCTCAAAGTAGTTCTGTTGGTGGGAAGCACCCCAGCACTCAATTAGTTATGCATTCCACTTGTATATTCCATGCCAATTACTTGCCGTATTATTGTCCACATCCTGGAGACTGCCGCAGCCGGCGCAAATCATGTTTTTGCCCGGCTTCTGGCAATGCCAGCACACCGATGACGCATGCCGCGCCGCCAGTCCATTTACTCCACTAACACCAGTTCTTAAATATGCAAACGTCCGGCGCATTTTGCAATAAATGTGAAAAAAACGAAGCTCTTATCAATTACACAAGCGAGCGAGCAGCACACGAAAACAAAAAACAGCTGATTTGACAGCTCTCGACAGTCTGGCAACGCTGCGCAGCTCGCTTTCTCTGCTAGCAGGAAGCGAGATATAAAATTCTTATTTAATGCAAGCGCAATACAGTAATTACCCAATAAAAAGAATAGTTAGATACAACATAGCCTTATATTATATATATTTTTATGTATTATAAAAATTTAAAAAAAAGTATGCAACACTACAATTTGTGTTTGCTGCTCCAGGTGAGGCTCGAACTCACAACCCCGGCATTGCTCATACACAGTTACTGATTATAAGTACCGTGCGCTAACCAATTGCGCCACTGGAGCCTTCGGAAATTTTTTTGCCAAATGCCTGCTTTGAAATCAGAATATAAATTTCACTCGCTCCCCGCAACCCCTTTCACTTAAAATCTAACTTAAATCAAGGCTTTCACAGTGGAACGAAACAGGAAAATATCAGAAATGAAAATCAAATGAATGCACGAAAATTACGACAGGATATATGTATTTATGTATGTATATATATTTAGTGCTTTTGGGCTTACAAAACTATTGTATGATTTAGATGGAGTCTTTCCTGTAAGCTCTGTAGTTGTTCATCTCGGTGGGAAATGTCTTGTACAATTCCAGCAGCAGATTCGCCTTGAACTTCTTCAAGCTCTCAATCTTGCCCTTCACCTCCTCGTTCTTGGCCAGCGCCTTTTCCACGCAGTCCTTGGTGTAGAGTTGTGGGTTCTTATCCTGGTCGATGTAATCAAAGAACACCTCGAAGGGCACATAGACATCCTGCACCTGGGGCCGCAATTTGTCAATTTCCTGCAGTCCGGTGACTAAACTGTTGCTGCATGGGCCAAGAAATAAATTAGAGTTGTTTAAGCTTGGTTTATGAAGACATCCAAGGTATTTCTCTTACATTTTCTGGTTGAGAACGTTTTGGCCCTGCGGCTGAAAGTCGCTTACGATTATACGTATTTGCCGCACATTCTCGATGAACATTTCCAGTTGCGTTTCCAAGTTCTCCAGTGGCGAAGTCATTTTCAGCAATATTTACGCACTTTTTAGAGAATTTGCACACTTTTGTTTGATTTCTTTGTTACCGATTGTTTTCTGCACAGCTGTTTGTTTATGTCTCTCTCTAGCTGCTTCTTCCATCTCTGGCCATTGCACGCACTATATATCGATTAGCACTTGTGGCGATGTGCGCGCCTATCGATAGTTGACTCACACGCTGATGCGTGCCAGTATCGATACACTGCCTGCCGCAGCAAACAGCGAATGATTTTTTATACATTTTAATAAATATTAAAAACTAAACAAATTAAATTTGAACAGCTATCATGTCGGACAGCGATTTAGATGCAATTCGTGCGCAGCGCATGGCGCAATTGGTAAGTAAAGGCGAAACCATGTGCTCAACAAATGTCAGCGGCTTATTGCCAAAATGCCAAAAATAGCAGCAAAAATACAAAATAAAAATAAAAAATATATAAAATATGTACATATATAATAAAATGCATTAGATATTATGCTTTGCGAGTTATGCTTGTTGCCTTGCATGACTCATGACTTCTGCTTCTGTTATTGGCTGGCTGGCTGGTGGCACACCTGTGTGAGAAAGGGTATGCCCTAACTGATATACCCGTTCAATGCTTGTTTAGAGTGGCGGCGGCGGCAACAATGCTGAGAAACAACAGGCGCAACAGGAGCAAATGCGCGCCCAGGAGGAAATGAAGCACTCAATACTCTCCCAGGTGCTCGACCAACAGGCGCGCGCACGTCGTAAGTGAAACCAGCTGAAGGAGCCACAGTGAGGCCTAGCTAATGCAAACCATTAACCCATTTCCAAATTACAGTCAACACACTGAAAGTGAGCAAACCGGACAAAGCACAGATGTTCGAGAACATGGTCATACGCATGGCCCAGATGGGCCAAGTGCGCGGCAAACTGGACGACGCACAGTTCGTCAGCATCCTGGAGAGCGTCAACGCCCAAATGCCCCAGAGCAAGTCCACAGTGAAGTACGACAGACGCCGCGCGGCCATAGACAGCGACGACGACGAGGACTATGGCTGCTGACTTTCAACTCAAATTGGCATCGAACTGCTGCAGTTTTTCACCTGTATCCGAACACAATTCGAAGTCGAAGTCGAACTGGAAGTCGAAATCGAATTTGCAAACAGATGTGCTTTAGAGAAATCGCTAATTTTATCTACTATGTTTATTAAATGAAAAAATGAGAGAGAGAGAGAGAGAGAGAGAGAGTACTGTGGGCCTTGGCTTGTCGCTGATTTATATATATAGTTTATATGTGCTATAGCTTGTGGTAGAACAGATCTTTGTGGATCTGCTTTGTGGCTATTTGTTGAAAGGTTTTCCTTATTAGAGGTAGTTGCCAGGCGTACCTCCTAAAGGAACTCTCCAGATATTCCTCTAAGGTGTCCTTTCTCATGGAATTCCTAGATATCCCTCCTCAGTAACCTCTCAGATTGTCCTTTCTCAAGGAGCTGCGCCTCTTCACGCACATCCCAGGCATCCCTGCTGTTCCTTCTACTATAACCTTAGGCAACATCTGCCCTTTTCTCTTACACATACAACATCCTTTAGTTAATCAACAAATCCTTCGGTTCTATTAGCAAAACGTAGTTTATGTCGTTTAAAATAAGACTAGATTTTGGCTTAATGCAAGTACATTGTGAATTGTGAGAATTGCACTAACAATGGGATGACTTAATCAACTTGGGAGTAGATCCATCCGCTGCTGTCTCCAGTGATCCTCCAGCTTCTGTACTCCTTATAGTTATCCTTCTGCTACTTCTATGTAATCGAATAGGAGATATAGACTTCTCTCGTTCTACTCCTTTTGTTTGCTCTACTTCATCTTCATCTTGTCATGCTCCTGCTGACTTCGTCCTTGTGTTGTTCCACATTCTGCTCCTGATCATTCGCTCTATTCTATTCCTGCTCCTCATATTGCTCTTTGCTATATTCCATTTCTTCATTCTTCTTCCTGCTCTATTCCTCCTTCAACTTGTAGTCCTCCATACAACTCTACTCCTTCTTCTCGTGATCCTCCTCCTGCTCCTCCTCTGTGACCAGACAATCGCCACAGAATATGGAGTACATGATGAGCGAGAGGAAACCCAGTGGCAGCCCAAAGATGACCGTCATCAACACCGGATTGCCACGCCACATTTCGCGCAGCGAGCGCTTCAGTTCAAAGAGCGCGCGATTCACGCGCACGAAGTAGGTGTCTCCGCCGTAGGCCGTGGCGCTCTCGTTGCTGATTGATTCGAGGAACAGATGCAGCGCCTGTGGCGTCATCTGCAGCGGATCGTCGTCGGGTATATAATGATGCTGAGTCGTCGAGTTCAAGGCTATCAGATGAGGCGTGGGCAATTGGTCCAGTATAATGGAATGTGCTATGGACGGATCCCCGATCTGAAAGAGGCAGAGCATTAAGAGCCGAAAATTGAATGAAATTTAGCCACCAGCTCACCCATCCAAATTGGAATTTGTCATGGTAGCGCGGGCGATGCTTGCGTATGACGCCCTCCACCATGTCCCGGAACTCCAGCTCGTGCGTCGCTATCTGGCTTAGCTTGTCCTCCTGCACCACGGCCAGCACCAAGAACTTTTTGGTCTTCAGCAGCTGATGGATGTTGAAGCGCGTGACCTTCGGGAAGAGCGTGAAGCGCTCCACGTTCACCCACTGGAAGATGGTCTCATTGACATCGTTTGGCTCCATCTCGTGCGCCACATGTCCATGGGGATAGAAATGATGTTGCTCCTCCTTGTAGACAATCACAGCCGGCAACTTCTCAAAGTCGAAGTGCTGTGCGGCAATCTCCTCGCTCGTCGCATAGAAGAATCCGTGCTCCTGGTAGCCCTCGGCGGCGGCGTAGTACGTATCCCAGACCACGCCCTGCTGTGCGCCCACGAACATGAAGAAGATCGTGTGGGAGCCCTTCAGCATGTCCACGCTGTCCGTGCGGGTAACCAGCTGCACAGGTGGCCCCGACATCCTGAGAGCGTAGTCCACCAGCTCGTCCTTGCTGCGATCCCCATTGTAGTTGAACTCCATGTTGCCCTTGATGAACATTATTGTGGGATAGCCACGCACCTTGAACTCCCTGGCCGCAGCAGGATATTTGGTGCAGTCCAAGCGTCCCACTCGCACATTCGTCGCATGGAGCGCCTGGGCGACGAGCGCGAAGATCGGCTCCGTCTTCTTGCAGTAGCCGCACCACGGGGCGTAGAACATCACCAGCCACTGGCCTTCGTGGCGCACGTCGATGAAGCGGTCGCTCAGCTCCAGGACACGCGACGAGATGGCCGGCGTGCCGAGGATCAACAGAAACATCAACGGCAGACACCAGCCCCATATTGATTGCTGCATCTTGCTGGCTGCTGCACTTGAAACTCGCTGAATGCTAGCTCTCTCCTGTTATTGCATAATTAGCTACGTTCCAGGCGCGTTCTTTGTTGCTTTTCTTGTACTGTTACACTGTCATCAATAATTAAATTAGCAAACAATGATAATTTTTCTAAAAACAGAAAAAAATTCCACCCCCATACTTAGTTGTTTAGAGCTATTGTGAATCAGCTTTGTTGCACTGTGAATTGCCGCACCAAACATCGATATGCCAAACTATCGCATGGCAGCGCTGTGAGTGGCAACGCTTTTAGCAATATATATGAAATGGATAAAAACCTGTTTTATTTGCTTTCTACTATTTATTTAAATTATTTTCTGAGTTTAATTTAGGTTAAATTAATTTGATCATGCACAACTTTCATTTACAATTTCATTACATTTTTATTATCTGCCATCACACTGTACATATCGATAGTTTTGGTAATCGTTTGCCCGCCACTGCGAATGGCATTGTTTACATCGTGTTTTCTGTAGTCTGGCAACGCCAAAGTCAAACGCGCTCGACACACGTGCGAATTTGTTTTCTTTTAGGTAAAACTCAATTTTAAGCTAGTTTTACAATGAAAGCAGACGCGCCCAGCAAATCGAACGACACCGCCCAGGTGCACAATGTGCGTTTCTACACAATAAAGCCACGCGCGATTGGGTGTATGGCCTACAGCAAGGCGCTCAAATCCCTGGCGGTTGGCCGGTGAGTAGATAATTTACATAAAATATTGAAATAATTAAGTTAAATGTGTTATGCAGTGACGATGGCGCCATAGAGCTGTGGGACATGAGCTACGCGCCCTATGTGGAGAAAGTTATACAACTAACGCCCGAAACGCAAGTGGAGAACCTGGCCTGGGCTGGCAAGCGCCTCTTCTCGGTGGATCTGACGGGACAGCTTATTGAATGGGATTTGAACAAACTGCAGCCACGGAACGTGCAATCCCCGACGGGCAATGCGCTGTGGTGCCTCGATGTGAACAGCGCTGAGACCGAGCTGGCCGTGGGCTCCGAGGAGGGACACATCAACCTGATGAACATCGAGCAGGACGAGATCAACTACAAATTGTTGTTCCGCAAGCAAAACGGACGCGTTCTCTGCTGTAAGTTCGACAAGACAGGGCAGCGCCTCGTCACCGGCTCAATGGGCGCTGTGCGCATCTGGAACGTGGCCAACGGCCACACGCTGCACACCATGACCCTCTCGGCCAAGGAGGTGATTGTCTACTCGCTGCACGTGCTCAAGGACAACACAATTGTGGCTGGCGACTCGGCCGGCTATGTGACCGTCTGGAATGCCGCCAATGCCACCCAGCTGGAGTCCACCAAAGTGCTGGAGAAGAATATCTTTGCTCTGGCCATCAACGAGGACGAGGATCGCCTGGTCTGCAGCGGCATGCGGCCGCCCCTGCTGCGTGTCCTGTGCAAAACCCAAATCAAGCGCGAAGATTCCGTTTACGATCGCTGGATAAAGTTCCTGCAGCGCGAGGTGCACAATCACTACGTCAAGGCGATGGTTGTGATTGGGGATAAGATTGTCTCAGGCGGCCAGGATGGCCTGCTCTGCATCTCGTCCAGCACCCGGACGCGCGCCTATACCGCCAAATATGCACCCTATCTGACTGGAAAGAGCGCCAGCCTGGCACCGAGCGACAATTTGCTGCTGCTGCGCTATGCCGACCGCTTGGACCTGTGGCGCTTGGGCGTGCCGCGTGCTGAGGAGGCGGAGGACAAGCCAGCGAAGCGTCTACTCGTGGGCAACTGCGAGCAGCTCCAGCTGAAGCAGGCGCCCAAGAAGCTACTCCAGCTCGTCGTGAACCCCCACAAGTTCATCCAAGCCTCCGCCATTTCGCCCGACAGCAAATGGATTTGCTACTCGACGCTGGAGGAGCTGCGCCTGAGTCGCCTGCAGCTCGAGCCGCTCGGCGTGCAGCGTCTGACGACGGACCTGCCCGCCGAACTGGAGCCGGCCAAGTTCATATTCTTCGCCAACGACATGCTGTGGCTGCTCCACGCGCCCACGTGCCAAATGCGTTGCTTCAGCCTGGGGGAGCAACAGGTGGAGTTCGCCCACAGCATCGACCTGAGCCAGCAGATCAAGGCGCCGATTAGCCTCGTGGAGCTGTCGACCTGTGGCAAGTACATGATCGTAGCCAGCACGAATCACATGGTTGCCATCTGGCAGCTGCGCGGCAAGAAGTCCCGCCACTTGCTCAACCTGCCGCGCTACAAGGCGGGCACCACAGCGCTGGCCATGCACGAGGCCCGCCCGAACCTGGTGGTGGCCTATGCTGACGGACGCATTGTGGAGTACGATGTGCTCGAGCGTCGATTCGTCTGCGAGACGGACCAGCACTTTGTGCCCAATGCGCAGCTGCATAGCATTCGAGGCCTGATGCTCGACGCCAAAAATCCGAGCATCGTCATCGTCTACGACGAGGTGCAGCTCTACGTGCTCAAGAGCTACGAGGAGAAACCGAAGCAGGAGCAGCCAGCGAAGACCAAGAGGCTGAGCAAATCCCTGGAGGCAACAAAACTAAAGAGCTATGTGCTCAAGATGCAGCTGAATCGACAGGTGATTTCTATATACAGATTCGATTTATATATATATATATTGAAATCTCCCTTTGCCCTTTTAGCACCTGCTGCAGGTCTGCAGACTCAGCGAGCAGGAGCTGGTCACGATTGGCGTGCAGACGAAGAACTATTTGGATGAGCTGCCGCCGCCTTATCAGCGCAAGAAGTTCGGCGCTTCGTAGATAAGGATTTCACTGTGCCTTACAGTAGTAACTAGTTAAGTTGTATAAAGCAAAAAGTAAAGAAAATTTGTTGAACGTAAGCCATGTATTTCTTGCTACGGTAGACACTCGCTAAGTATGACTAAATGTGTAATGAGAATTGTAGCCGTACAGTAGTTACTAGTTATGTTGGTCAAGTTTTATAGGAGAGATGTGAAAGCCTAAGCCTTGTACAGTAGGCACTCGCTAAGGCAGCGAAGACTTGCTATGCGAGTCGATACGTTTACCACTGTAGCTCTACAGTAGTCACTAGTTAAGCTGGCCAAGTTATGCGAGCATAACTGAGAGCCTTTAGGTTGTCCAGGCATAAGTGTTGTGGCTTGGGTCGTACAGTAGACACTCGCTAAGCAAGCCACGTTTACCACTGTACCTCTACAGTAATACTTCATCAGGTTATCAATATAGAAACTGAATTCCTTTTGCTTGTCAAGGCTCAAGTCCACGCAGCTACGCATACAGTAGACACTCGCTAAGCAGGCCACAGCATTACCTCTACTACAGTAATACCTCAACGAGAGGAGCTCAGCAAAACTGTATATCTTTTCCTTAACTCTCGACCTACAGTACACGCCCGCTAAGCCTACCTTTGCTTCTACAGTATTACCTCAACCAGCGAACACTTGTCCATTGGCTTCCACCAAAAATATGTTCAGAAATTTGTCGACTGTCAGGAGAGACAGAGAGAGAGGAAAATTTGTGGTACGGTGCACACTGGCTACACATGCCAATTGTGCTATGCAATTCGTTTCGTTTTGTTGTTCTGTTATTTTGCTTTATTTTCTTTTTCATTTTTATTTTTTTGGTTTTGGTTTTACACTGTCTAGCCAACGTCTAGACAAGTGCATACCACACAGACAGTCGAAAACGAACACACGCAGCTCAAGAGTGAGACGGAGACAGAGAGAGAGCGAGCGAGAGAGAGGGAGATGCCAAGCGAGTCTGTTTGTTGCACAATTCAACTTTTAGCTCAAAAACTCATTGCCCAGCTAGGCCCTATCAAAACCGCTCTAACCACCCGCACCACACGCCCACCGCCCGCCCGCTGTCTGTGGCTAAAAGTATCCTCCAGCCATATTCCAATGCACTGGCATTGCCTGTGCTCGTTCTCGCTTGGGTCCTCTGGGCTTCTCCTCCATTTGCATACAAATTTTTCTAGTTTTTTGTTTGCTTCTTTCTTTTTTTCTTTTTTTTTTCGTTTTTGGCATCCGCTTGCCTGCTGCGGTTGTGGGCGTGCCTGTTGGGCATTTGTCGGCCGCATTTCCATTTGCATGCAGCGCCAAATGGACATAAATAATCACTGATGGAAATTGTTTAGCTTTTCACAATCGACGTCAAGCATTTAAGCCTAAGCTGCACTGACATTTGCCCAGAGGCAAATTGAGCTTTAGAGAACATCCATTGAAAGCTTTATAAGAATATGAAGAGTTTATAGTTAATGGCGGGAGCTTCTGGTCACATTTAAGCTGCTAGTAAAAGTTGGGCAAGCTTTTGGGACCTTTAAGTATAGAGAGAGCTTTGAGATTAAGATCAAGGAATGAGAGCTTGCACATAAGTTGCTTGGTAGTTTAATATTACTTTCAGTAAAAAGCTTTTTTAGTTTTAAGGAACTTCTAAATTAAGTTAGGCAGCTTTAAGTTGCTTGAAAAGCTTCTTATATATGCTTAAGCCTCTCCTGCAAATTTACTTTATATAGTATTTTCCTTGAAAGCTTTTATGTGCTTTCAAGCTTCTTGTTTGTAGCAGCTTAATATTTTGCTGGAGATGTATTAGCAGAAGTATTTTTAGTATTTTAAAGTATTTTTAATAAAGTATTTAAGTATTTTTAACAAAAAGCTTTCGACTTGCTTTCAACTGGCTTCACATCAGTGAAAGTGTCTCAAAAGCTGCTGATAAAGCTTTGCCTGAAAATCCAATAGCAAATCCCTTAAAAAACTTAAAAACTGAATGCTTTAGCCAATGACTTAATCGAGGCTCAGCCAAAGCAGTTGCTGTTGATTCCACAGTCTCGACATCTTTCTCAATTATTACGCATTCGCCACGTGTGACGGCCAAAAGAGCTCTGCGCGGCCACAAATTAGTCGAATGCAGAGCGTCTGAATTGAATTGAATCACGCCCTTTGCCCACATTGAGGCATTAAAATGCACTTAAGCAACGGCTCAGGCCGCAAGCCTCAAGCCTCAACGACAGCTGCATAGGTGGCCAAAGGGAGCGTGGCTGTCGAGGCAGCGCTAAACTTATGCAAACTACGCGACCAAATACAACTAAAGTTGAGTCGAAGTCGCAGTTGAAGTCGAAGTCGGAGTCGAAGTCGAAGTGTACAAAGGAGTCGACTGAAGTCGCGTCTAGACAGCCAGTAAAAACTTTGGGCGCTGGGCAAACTTTGCAGCTGCCAGCAACAACAGCAGCAGCAAATAGAAAAGAGCGAGGGATGGAAGCATAGACTAAGAGATACCCTGTAGAAATGGAAGTGGCAATGGAACTAGAGTTATTCACAAGGTTTTAATTGTTATCAAGTGTAGAAATGGCATGAGAGAGTGATATGCTGAACATCGATATATATCGATTGTATCGATAAATATTAAATTTGTGTTTTAAAGCTTATGAACTTTATAAGTATATGGCTTAGTATTAATAGATAAATATGTGGTAAAACGGAGATGTTATCGATATCCATATTGACATTTATCGAAACGATATCTATATCGATCAGCTCTCCGCTTTACTTTAAATATATAGTAAAACTGACAGATTATGGATATCTGTATCGATACTTATCGAGAGTCTGCTTTACTATTTATTTTACTGTATATGATGGCGATATTGATATCTATTGATCCGATATCGATATTGATACTTATCGAATCGCTAAGTTCAGTTAATTATCCATATGAAAGCTTTCACATACTCTGCCGTCACATACTCTGCCGTCAACTCCTTCAACATACCCTCACTGCAGCTACTCACTTTACAGGGTATTCGCACAACAATGCATCTGAGGCGGCGACAACACATTTTGCGCCTTTCGCTAGTGAATTGCAAGTCTGGCTCAGGCTCGGGCTGAGCGTCTGGGTCTGGGCAAAAGTTGAACGCGCTGACACGGCAGACATTGTGACGACGTCGGCGAACGGCGAACAATGCCTCAAATTGACATTTAATTGGTTTGCAAATTAGCCCGCTGCCAGGAAGTGAGCACGCCTTCGGTCGAAGTTGGGAGTCGAGGCTGAGAGTTGGCGCAGCTAGCAGACGCCTTGGAATGCAGCCACAAATGATGCACTGCATCAGCGCACTCTCTCGCTCGCTCTCCCCCTCTCTCTCTCTCTCTCTCTGGCAGGGTAATTGCCACAGTCTAAGTCAAAGGGGGCTGGAGGCGTGTCAGTTTGTTAATGCTTAACCCCACCGTCGCATAAACAAGGGCGCGCAAATTGGCCGCTAATGAACGAAACGAGATAAAGCTTAATTTGCATTTAATAATATTAACGCGTCGCTTGTGGCACATAAAAGTGGCGCTCGAAGGGGGGGAGGGAGGGGGGGATAAGCGAGACAGAGAGGGCAATAGCATAAATCGCATGCGGTTGTCATGACGCTGCATGCGACCCCTGCAGCGGTCTAGACAGCGAGACAAGGACTGCCGCTGCTGCGCCGGCTGCTCCTGCTGCTCCTGCTGCCAGAGGACAAGCTAAGGACAAACGTGTCTGTCTGCTAGCAGAGGGAGGCGAGCGAGTGCGCCAGCTCGTAACTTTTGAATGCAGCTGAAGCTGATTGAATTTTATGCTCAACAAAAAAGCAAATCAACTTAAGTTTCAACGTGATAGCAGCTACTCCTAGAGAGAGGAGAGGAGAGGAGAGAGTTGGGAAAGCAAGTCCACCTCTAACTAACTCCGCTGCACAAAGAAAACTCCAGCTAAAGCGCCTGCCACAGCGGGACACTCTAAGGTCATTTGTGGGTGGAGCCAGTGTTGGGGCATGGCTGCAATTCCAGTTGGCTTTTCCTGGGATTTGGCCAAGTCTTCGCGTCAGCAACTTTTGCGCACAATTCGGCTGCAATTGCATTTTGTCCTTCGAAAGGACAAATGCACAATAAACAAGGAAGTAACCGACCGTCAGGGGTGGGGCGGGTGCAGCTGCCAGCATTCGCATGCACGCAGCATCATATGTATATGGTTATGCTTCCTGTTAGCGCAGTCAAAGTGCCAACTGCGCTTTTTACGAACCCCTCAATGTACACTGGCCGAAAATAATGAAGGCTTTGGGAATGAGACGAGTAGAAATATATATATATAAAGTCTGCGCTTAACAGACTTCCCTCAAACATTTCTTTCAGTGTAAGCCCGCTTATCAAACTCACTTTAAGCCAAGCAAAACTTTGAGCTGTCAATTTGAAATTTGATTGCCAATGAAGATGAGCGCTGATGGCAAAAAAAAAATGTGAGAAATAAGTGCTAGTAGGGGTATTCCCGCAGCTAGTTAAGCCACCAATTTATTTAGTGGTGCGTGCAGAATTGCGGTTATAATTTTAATGTTATTGCTAGCCACGACACAAACACACACACACACACACACACACACACACACACAGACACTCTTTTTAACCACTTTTCCCACAACAGCAACAACAATAAAGTGTATGAAAAGAAGGGAATTAACAAGTGAAACGTAACGTGCAACAGTCGCCGTTGTTGCATTGTTGCATTGTTGCAATGCGTTGTGTGATTTTGTGTACGCGCTTCGTTTGCAAGTGGAAACCGCAATTTAATTAAGCCAACAAAGCCAGCGACCAAGGCAAAGGCACACGGTGCAAGCGGTAGTTAGCCCGGCCAACATCATTATGAGCCAGGGCAACAGCAGCAGCAGCGGCGGCAACTGATAGACACATGCGTCGCTGGCCAGGGAAGTGGCGGCAGGCAGCACATAGACATGGCCACTGCTGCTGACCGCAAAAAGCGTGCACTGAGAGAAAAATTGGAGATTGATTTTAAAATTGAGATAAGTTTGAGCTTAGAAGGGTTCTGGAAGATATTATAAAAAAGTTCTGTTGCTGCTAAAAATATTTTTACATGAAGAGAATGCTGTGGCAGGATTTGCCTGACTATTAGATAACCTTAAAGCCCAAGTACATGCACTCCTTAGTCCGTCTTAAAGCAGTCATCAAGAATGTGGGGTATTTATTATTTATGTACGCTTTAGAAGAGCTTGCATACAAATTTTCATGACTCTAACTCTTATAGTTCTCGAGTTATGCTAAAATAACCCAAGTATCGAGTTCGAACCCTTTCTGTAAAACTGATTCAGCAGAACTTGCTTACCACTTTTTATGACTTTAAGTCCTAAAGTTCTCGAGTTATACAGAAAAAACTATTTAATTGCTTTTAGACAAGTTTCCCAATTAAACTTGAAACTATTTTTAAGCTTAAAAAATATTCACTTCATAGAAATTTCTTTTATAGTCAAACAAAATCGAAGCTTGCTTTATATATTTCATATTCCAGCTACTTTCGCTCAGTGTATTCATTCTGGCCTTTTGACTTGCTGTCGTCAGCTCTTATGTGCCGCTGTGGTCGCCATTGACGTTGTCATTCTGCTCCAGCTCCACTTGCTCCACACGCTTGGACTGCAGTCTATGCCCACACAGCTGGCTTCACATCTCCCTCCACCTGCTTTCTAGCCGCCCCTTGCAACATTGTTATTGCAATAATTTGATTAAATTGAACGCTTTAAGTGATTTGCATTTAAAATTTCAATCAATATGTTGCCACGGCTGCTGCTGCACCACCTGTAGCCGCACACAAAAAGGAAGTCGTCTGGCGCCACCAAGCTGCGCCTCTACCCCCTCTCTCTCTCTCTCTCCCATTCTCTTTCGCTTGTGTGTCCGACGGTCTAATCATGCAGAAAGCAACCAATGTCTGGTTCGTCTGACGACGAAAATTGCTCACTTTGCTGGCGGAAACCATAAACCGTTGCAAGTGGTCAAGCCAAGCTGCAGTCTGGAGTGCAGCACCCAAACCACAGCAACCACTCCTACCGCCGCCAGTGCACCGTTCAAGTTGTCGGAAGGATGTGTTGCCGGTCAACGCCCACTGTTCCAATTGCATTAACTACTACATTATTTTGTCGCCTCCATTCGCACACAGTCTCGCGCTGTCCAATTGGAAACGGTTGCGGCTTGTCTATGAAATGGGTTTCTGATAAGGGAGTTTTCTTTGCCAGAGCTCTTACTGTTATTTAGACATATTGTTATTCGAAGAACAATTTTATATCATATTTCTGCATTTCTTATATACTTTATTATATTCACTATTATATACTCTCATCAGTAAGTGGTATACCATTTGGTTTCTGATTCTCTAGGCATAAATTCATGCCAAGTGTATGAGCTAACAAGGTATAGTGTTCTCATGGGATGTGCTCGGCTAGAGAACACCCTGCAAGCCCAGTCGCCAATATTGCGGCTTCCAGCAAGACTGAGATTCACCTAGCAAACATAAGTTAGCTTAGCTTATGTAGTATTCTAGGATATCCTTAAGCTTAATAGTGCTTTTGTGGGCTATGCATGACTAATTAATACTCTGCAAGTCATAGTAGCTTTATATTTTATAAAATATATGTTTTGCCTATCAATTCATTGGCCCAACAGGGTATCTACCATTCGCATTCTGGTCAAAATTTCAAATTTCTCTTGTTTTTAGTTTCTTGCTGATTGCATTTCTAGTTTTTGTTGTTGCATAAAGTGCAGCCTTTTCTTCCAGTAATTATTGTAAGTTCTCATACCCAACTTCAGTTGCAGCTACAACTCCATCATCATCATCATCATCATCACCAACTTCACGTTTGCATTGTTCTTAGCTCAACAGCAACAACAACGTCATCATCGTCGCGTCTCTGGCTCCTTCCGGCGTCAGTTTTGCAGTGGAAACTTCCTGATTTTGGCTTAGGCGCCGTCTGCTGTTTAAATGTGTGTGTTTGTGAGTGAGTGTGTTATTTTGGCCAAAAAGCCCTGTCTAAGGACTTTTGTCTGAGTGGATTTTGCCCTGCAGTTGATGTGTGTTGTTGTTGTTGTTGTTGCTGCTGCTGCTTCAGCATTAATTCATGCAATTTCGCATGCAATTTTCACGTGACTTCATTTTCGCATTTCAAGTTTTATTTTCCTCCACGTTGCAGTACGCAAATAGCTCATGGAATTCAACCAACTCCCTACACTACTCTCTCTCTCTCTCTCTATATATATATATATATATATATGTATATTAATCTGGCCCGATCTTAGCTACAAAATTATGTTCTGTTGTCTTCTGAGTCCGTTTTCTTTTTTCTGTTATTTTTGGATTGCGAAAAGAGCGTGAGAGCGAGAATAGAGAGAGGGAGAGTGAGTCTCAGAGAGAGAGAGAGAGTGTAGCCCTTATCCCGAATTAGTTGAGGCTGGGCCTTTGGTAGGCGGAGCTGTAGCACGCTTCACGCTTGATTTTCATGCGCCTGTTGTTGTTTGGCCACAGAGAGAAAACACACACACACACGCACACTTAGAGCGACACAAAAACAGATGAGGAAAATGCTTTTCAATTTATTTTTAAGTACGAAAATAATTTTGTTGTTTCTTTTTTTTTTTTTTGTTCACGCAAAATAGATGCAAAAACAACAAGCGGTAAAAATAAGGCACGACACACGCCCGTCTCGCTGTCGTCGGCTAAGATCCTACACCCCCCCTCTTCCTCCTGATCGTATGCTATATATATATATATATACACATATATATGCTGCTCTGCTGTCGTGTGAAATATATTGGAGACAAACGGGCACTTTTTATATGTTAGCTGCAAAAATTAAGTTTCAGTACGGCGCAGGTTTGCGTAAAGATCGCAGCGCAGCGAAGTGCACACAGTGCAAATTGTTTTCTTTAGTGGCCTTAACTAACGGTCGACGTGTACGAGACGCGCCCACACACACATATATATATCTCTAAATAATATATATGTATATATATGCTCATTCATAATCAGTTTTCGATTTAGAACTGTGAACTTTTTGCAAATTGTCGCGTTGCCTTCGCCTCTTTGTGTGTGTGTGTCTTAAGTGGATTTCAGGTGTGCGCGCCTGTCTGTCTGTGTGCCTGTGTATGTGTGTGTATGTGTTTGTGCATAGTTCCAGTTGATATCTGCCAATTGGCATTCCAACTAGACGACCGGCGCATTCTTTGCTGTCATGTGCGAAATTCTTTCACTTGATTAGACCCGGCGACCCGGTTCGATACGTCTCGGTTCGTTGCGGTTCGGTTCGGTTCGGTTCGCATCGTTTTGCTCCTCCTCTCGGCTCTCCACTTTTTTTTTGTTGTTGTGTCTTTTTGGGTTCGGTCCTTTTTTGCGGTCTCGTGGTCTTTCATCGATTTACGCAGGAATTCGCTGAATTTACGTTTGCTCAATGTCAAATTGGCGTTCGACTCTGGTATGCGATACACAAAATACACTACAAATGCAGCTCTAGAGCACAAGGAATCTCTTGTGCTTCTCTCTTCGGCCAGCCGAAGTGTGAATGAGCTACAAACAAAATGTGCCAGAGAGAGAGAGAGAGAGAGAGAGAGAGAGAGAGAGCGTTTCAGTCTTATTGTTAACTTTCAATTGGAAAAATGAAGTGAGATATTAGAGATCTTGTTTAAAAAAACTAAAAATATCTTTTGAAAAAAGAAGTTTCTAAAAAAAATAAATAGATTATGTTAAAAAAAAATATAATAAAAATCACGTATTTAAAAAAAAAAATTATAAAAAATATCTTAAATTTATAATAAAGAAAGAATTTATTTTAAATATTAAAAAAAAAAGTTTTTAAATGAGATTAATAAGAAATAGTTTTAAATAATAATTATATTTTTTAAAATTAATACAAAATATAAAAAATTAATATACAAACAAAATCCAAAAATATAAAAAAGCTAATATACTTTGACTGTCTAGTATATCCTGCTGCCTCTCAACTATTTCTCGCTTCGACTAGTTCCCAAAACAGATATACCCCAAGGTAGAGCACTTCAACTGGCATTATCATTCGCCTAAATGCAACCAATAAATGCCACCGGCTGTTATCGATAACATTCTGTTATCGTTGCACATTGCTACAAGTTTTTCCCGCTCGCTTTTCTTGCCTTTGGCTACCCTTTATTGTAGCTGCCTCTCACTCGCACTCGGCCAAATTCCTGTGCTTGTGTCTGTTTCACTTTTTGCTACCGAAATAAATTCAAGAATTTAGCGACTTGTTTAAAAATAAACTGGAATGTTTTTTTTTTCTGTTTAATAGTTGTTTTTTTTTTTAATGTGATTTTCCTTTTTTTTGTGAATTAGCTGAAAACGCCTATGGCCGTTGAGTTGAACAGGGCGAAATATGGTATTTCCGGTCAAGTAGTGGGATTTGTTTGGGCCAACGGATGCAAATTGCTTTTGACACACTGTGCAGCTAAGAGCAGCACTTGTCAGCACTTTTTCAGCTTCTTCTTCTGCTGCTGCTGCTGGTGCTGGTGCTTTGGTCGAAAGGGGTTTATACACTTATTAATTATGGGTCTGAGCGAGTTTTTATGATCGCGCATAAATTGCAACTGAACGTTGATCCCAGAACCCAAAACCAGAAGCAGAAGCAGGAGTCCGTGACGTGATAAAAACAAAAACAACAGACAGACAGACAGAGAGACTGGCGGAGACTGCAGCGGGCGCAAATGAAGAGGCAATCAAATAAATTGCAAGAACAACAAACACAAAAAGGAGATCAGCACAAAAATATATGTATATCTGCTGAGAAACAGTAGCCGCGTCTGAGTTGATGTGAAGTGCTGTGAGAGCGGACTGGGGGAGTGTGCACACAGGAGACAATAACATTTGTAGCCGCTGATTATAATGATGATGCTGATGACGATGAGGCTGCCTGAGTGCTGCTGTTTCATACCACTGGAATTTCAATAAGAAAACAACAATAACAAAAGAGCAGCAAAATTGAGTCTTTGACAAAGTGGAAATACTCTACAGAAATGGGATTAAAAATATAATAGAGCAGAATATAAAATAATTAAATAAAATTATATATAAAATATATTAAATATAAAAAGAATATATATATAAAAATATTAAAAAATAATTTTAAAAAATAAATAAATAATATATTAAAAAATAAAATTTAAAAAAAAATATATTTATATACATAATTAATAATTATTTAAATTTATTTAAAATAATTTTATTTAATTATTAATTAATAACATAACATTATATATTTAATAATATAATAAAGCATAAAAAAATATAAAAAATAATAAAGTAATTATAAAATTATTAATACAATGCATATAAAATAATATTATAAAAGTCGTAATATTAAGTAGAGAGAAAAGTAAGCAAAGAAGGCTTCCTTCAGCTTAGGAAAAAGACCTTTGATAATAAAGAACAGCAAAAAGTTAACCTAAATTGTATAAAACTCACTTTGCACATCATCGGATCAGAAATATCTATATATAAACCTAACTATACATATAACACATTCCCTCAACCCAAGCCTTATTCATATACCCCTTTGGCAGTGCATTTCAAAAACTACTTAAAGTCCGATCATAAAGTCCGAGTTGAATATGGAAATGAAATTGAGTTTTTTTGGAGACGGCGCGACTTTTGGCTTTGTTTTGCTGTCGATCAAATTGACGTGGCCCCCAGCCCCAAGCTCAACTGTTTGTTTGTGCAGCAATCTGTGTCTGCGACATTCAGTCATATCAAAGTGAAATGCCAGCGATCTGGCTACATATGAAACGAAGCAGCCAACTAGTCAAAATGTCTATCCAACTGTCTTCCACTCAGTCTCTCCCTCTGTCTGTCCGCCTGTCTGCCTGTGACTCCAATGACAATTAGTGAGCCAAACAGCAGCTAAAGTCTGAGAGTTGTTGTCTCTATATCGCAATCGTGCATCATGAATATAAAATGCGAGGCAAAAGTCATTCCACCTCTTTGCCCAGGCAGAGGGACAGGACAGGACAGACAGCAGCGAAACAGCAAAACAGCAACTATGCCATTAATTTAGCTACTTTAATTTTAGCCTATTTTTGTTGTCGCTTGTAATCTTTCGTCATATAACAGCAACAGCAACAGCAAGAGCAACAGCAACAACAATGCAACAGGCGTGACTGGCCGAGTGGATAGACATAAGCACAAAACCTAAGCATAAGCCATCAGTGGGGGACAATGCTGTTGTCTATGTGCGTGTTGTTGTTTCTTATATGTATATTTAGCAAACAAGTAAGAATGTTGCTGCAAGCGGCTATGACCAGCCACCTAATACCCGACCAAGCAGTGGAAATGCTTTATAGCTAAGGTATTAGCTCTTATAGGCAGTAAGTAGACTGTCATATAAGCACATTTTGGGTGTATATCAAGTCAAAAACACATTTAGAAAACTTGAACCTGATGCCTATATGCTCTCTTTGCACCACACGAACGGGCATAACGTGGCTGATAATAAAAGTGAAGTCTACGCGAAGTGCAACATAAATTTCTGCAAAATATTGCGCATACGCACCGTTTGCCGTGCGCTTGTTTGCTGTGTGTCTTGGCAAAGAGTGCCGACATAGACACACACACACATACACTCGCACACATGTTGCGTTATTTATGCCCGCGTCTGTGGCTGATCAACGGCCACATACCCTTCGCTCAGGCCCACCCCGTGCGCGGCTCGCTCTAAGTGCCCGGCTGCGGGCAAAGTTCTGGGCGGGAGATGTTGGGAAATCATGTTGCGACAGAAACATTGTAACAGGGACAGACGAACGACAACAACGAAGACGAAAACAAAAACAAAGGAAGCACTCGAAGAGCACAACAAAAAAATAGAATAAAACAGCAAAATAACAACTCAAAAGTGGGCGACCACACAACAGCGTGCACTGAGCGAAAAAGGCGAGTAAGTTGTAGACTATCGTGACAGATAATTTACAAATGAACACAGTGATACATAGCATATTGAGCTTTAAGCAGTTAACTTCAAGTTGGGCTGATCCCAAGTATATAAATTAATTATTACGTATCACACTTTTATCATAAGATCAAATGAGATCTCAGAGTGTTATGAACGTCAGTTAATATATATATCTTCCTTGCCCAACTCTCCCTTATATCTTTCTCACTCAATTCTCTCTCCCTCTCTTTCACTCACCCCTTCATTTCTGAACTCTTTCGACCTGTTCATTTCACCTCTTTTAGCATCTTTCTTCATTTGGTTTTCTTCTTCAACTTTTGCAGTCGGCGCACAGCATTGGGTCAGCTTTGTTGGGGCTTCAATTGATGTTGCACTGCGGCCGCCTTTGTCGAGTGCAGTGAACTATCAATTCGCATAGAGTTGACGCTGTGGCCCCCACGCATTCAGCCAGAGGCGCCGCGGGGGCCCGCTGTACAGGCACATTGTTAGCGTTCAATTTCACGCTACTGGCAACAATCATATTGTGGTCGGCGCAGGCCCTCGCGGTGCCCATGCACAGACGCGCCAACAGTCCAGACTATGCCCAGAGGCCGAGTATTGCATACTTGCGGGCGCAGCAGGACAACAACAACAACCAGAGCAACAACCAGAACAACAACAACTTGAACAAAATCTGTCGGACATGCGAGCAGAGCAAGAGCAGCCGACTGTCAATGCTAGCATATCGCAAACGTATTGGAAACGTCGCAAGTGGAAACGTCGCTGTGCGTGAAAGTGTATATAGTGGTGCATACGATACGCTCAGCGTTTCGCACAGTGTATATAGTGCAAATAATAAGTTAGATTTAATTATAAACGGCAGCCAGAGCAAAGTGTCGCCCAAACATAATTCGCTGCCAGCCACAAATTTACCTAATAAATTACCAACAACAGCAACAACGGCAACAGCAACAACGGCAACTGTTGCCACACGCGCCCATTTCTCGGTGCCCGTTTTCGCCTTTGCCACGCCTCTTGAGCGTCGCGTCGCGTCGCACTCGACTGCCATTGGGCCCTCGGCACTCGGTTCGCCCGCGTCCATGTTGCTGCCATATCAAATTAATCAACGTGCTACATTGTTGCAAGCAACGCAAACGCCAACAACAATTGCAACGGCAACGGCTGCGCCTCATGTGCCAAGAGCAACAACAACAACAGCAACAACAAAAGCAACAACACGCAACACTCTGCATGCTGCGCATCGAATTTTTAATCGTGATACAGTCCGAACAGCGACCAACGCATCACCTTTGACACCACAACAACAACAGCAACAACAATCTACAACAACTCCAACAACAACAACAACCACAGCACGAGTCGAATTCATACTCTATACAGAGCTATACGAGCAGAATTTTGACATCGCTACAAATTCAGGGAACAAGCAAAGCTTTTGGCACAAATACGGTGAGTAGGTAATACTATAATAGATATGTATGTATAAAGGACTTAAGGTTATATTATGCAAATATGTATTTATATAGATTATATAATTATATAAAATATATATAGATTTGTCTGCAATTGACTTTATAAGAAAAAGCAAAGAAGTATTTTATAAAGTATTTATTGTATATCGAACTGATCGATCATGCATAGAAGCTCTGGGCATAATTTTAATTGATAAAATTCATATAGAGCCTCAGTGCTTTATTCTGAATGAATTTTAGCAAATCGTTGGCATTTTTAAAATATATTTTTTTAATTTTTAAAAAGATGAAAACAAATTTTGAACATTATTAAAAACTTTTCTAATTAAAAAAAAATTGTTAAACACTAATAAAAAATTTTTAATGACAAAAATTTATTTACAAATAATTTTTGCTTTGAGTATTTGTTTTGTTCCATGTTTTGTGTGTTAATACAAAAATGTTTATTGAAAAAAATATTATTTTAAATGGAGCTATACATTATCTATAATATAAATCAATATAAGGTGAACTCAGAATTTTGATTTTAATTTGAAAAGCCTTTAGAAACCCAAAGGTCAGTCAAAGCAGAAGCCATTTACATGATGAGCCGCAAGATTACCATGAGTCTTACTCTAATTTGATTGTTTTAGCTAAAACTTGTTCAAATTTGATAAGAAAAGATTTCAATTCAAATTTATTTAGTCAGATATCAGAAAAGGTTCATTTGAATTTTGTTCAGTTTCTTAAAGATCTCGACCTTCATACTCTATCTACACATTTTAAAGATGCCTTGAACTACAGCCAAAACAGTTCTCACTTCCTTCAAGTCACTTGCCAACAATATCAATTACTGATCAACTCAAATGTTATATCAGATCATAGTCGACTGCTCAGCTATATAGCTGATGTTTGTTGACTTGTTATGAAGATGTAGATGTGGGTTTGCTCGAGCACAGCTGCCGCTGGTTAACATAATTTTCGTGGGCATTTTTGCAACTCATTTTTGACTGCGAGCTAAAAAGAACAACAACAACAACAACAACCACAACAGACGGCCAGCAAAAAAAAACATAAAAATAAAAGAGAGCGCAAAAAAAAGCTGAATACAACTTTTTCCAACGAATAAATTTCGAGTTTTCGATAGTCTCGGTCTGCCACAGACTGTGTCGTTGTCGACGTTGCTGTTGCTGGTCGTCCAGACAGACGGAGACCTGGCCGGCAACAACAACAATAACAACTTGCAGTCTGAGTAGCTGCGCTCTACGTGGGCTCCAACAGCGTCAGACTGTCTGGTATGCCACGCTCTCACTCTTGCCACAGTATATATATATATATGTGTGTGTGTGTGTGTAACGGCACTACGTTTCGTGATTGCCACATGTGGCTCCTGCTCTATCTGTATGTATGTGTGTGTGTGTGTGTGTGTGCAGTTGTCGCTGCGTTGTCTGACTGTGTCTGGCCTCTGTCTCTGCCCCGCTCGCAGTCTGTCCTGCCGTCTATCCATTTGTCTCTCTGTCTGTCCGTCTGCATCGTCTGACTGTGTAGGCGTCAGCCCCTCGTCATCATCATCATCATCACGAGCTGGCGCTCGCATTGGCCAATGCATAAAATTATACAGAGACATGACATGGTTTTGAATAATTAAGCGGAACGCCAAATGGCCTCCGCTGCCACGCCCCCCTCTTTTGACCATCCCTCTCGCAAAGGTCTGGCGACTTTTTAGAGAGCCAAAACGTGTGCATTGCAGTGCCGGGATTGCTCCACACACACACACACACACATACGCTTATCCCCTACATAGTTGCCTCTTTTTACAACTCAATTTCGAAAGGATTAGAACTTTTGCCGCCTGAGTCCAAGGACTTAACTTTGCAGCTTTGGGGCAAATGCATTTTGCAAACATTTTGGCGTCGGAGATAAAACCTAGTTAGTCATGTGAGTTTCCCATCAGAGATAGGCGTGACTATCGTGCGTGAATCCTTGATAATAAATATATTTCTATATATATTCTATACCTACTTATCTTAGTAGATATATAAGCATAAATATCGTTTGCTTAGCTTCGAGTTATCTTAGACTTGTTAAGTCTCCTTTGCCTAGCTTCGACTTTCTTATATAATCTTTATCTATTTATCAAAGTAGATATCTAATCTGAAATCTCCTTTGCTTAGCTTCGACTTTCTCTACATTCGTGTCACGCTGCTTGGTCTCACTCGTCACGCTGTCATCGCTAGCTTTTGGAAAGCATTGTACAAAACAATGACAGACACTATTGACAGCTGAGAATTGTTGGCTCATTTGAGACACGCTGGACACAGGTAAAATGTTTGTCGTCGTCGTTGTTGTTGTTGCTGCTGCTGCTGCTTCTGTTGCCACTGTTGCAGTTGCTTAGCTCTGCTCTGCTCTGCTTCGAGCTGTCACAGTTGTCTGCTGTCTGCTGTTTCCTGTTGCTGCGCGGCAGCCGCGACAGACAACGTCTGTAGTCTAGACATAAGAGCAAGCCAAGCCAAGGGGCCAGCCGAGCAGGGCCAAAAGGAGGTAGCCAGCTCGAAGCTCAGGTGAAACCCCGGGCGCGCACATCAACCGTCTGTTTTGTCGTCTATAAAAGTTATGGCCTAAAGAGTTGTCGTTGTCGTTGTCGCTGCCGTTGCCGTTGCCCGCTTTGGCGGTTCGCTGGTTACGCTGCTGCGGTGGTGCGGCAGTTGACAGCCTTAGATCAGAAGTGCAGTTGGCAGTTGATTTATGGCGGCGTTGAGTGCCTTTATGCGCACCTCAAATATGACAGAAGGCGTTGCAAACGCGAGCAACAACACACAAAACGAATGAATACAACAACAACAACAACAACAGCTACTACTACAACAAATAATAATAATAATACATAAAACCTGCCACAGAGCCGGCTCCTGCTAGTTGCCCTCTTGCCCCTGCCACCTGCCACCTGCTCCTGCCAATGCTCGGGGGCAAAACATTGACGGAAGTTGTCGTCCTTTTGCACCCTTCGTTCTGTTGTCCATTCACGCAACGAGCAAATTGTGGCAATTACCTGGTGCCTGGTATCGCCCCCTCTCCCCCCGTGCTGGCACTGGCCAGTGCCTGTGTCGCATATTTGCTTGCTCCACATTGCTGTCGTTCTTGTCGCACCATTGCCGCTGTCAAAGTTGCCGGCGTTGCATGCTCAGCGATGCGTGTCGACAGCATATCAAACATATCCACATCCATCTGTCTGTCCACAACGCACACACACACACACACTCTGTGTGTGTGTTGACCAGCCAAGCGCCTAACTGACCAGCGTCCATTATTGAGCCGAATGTCCCTTCGGCAACCCTTCCGCCTATATAAAGCTTTGTTTGGCAATAAATGCAATTACGTTTAACAATTGTGAAGAGAGGGAGAGAGAGAGAGAGAGAGAGAGAGGGAGAGAGAGAGAGGAGAGAGAGAGGAGAAAGAAGAGAGAGAAGAGAGAGAAAAGAGAGAGAGAGAGAGAGATAGAGGGGAGAATCCGCAGGAGGCGAAGACGATGAAAGGAGGAGGGGAGGCTGCTAAAGCGAGAAAGAGACAGATAGGCGGAGAGCGAGAGAATAAGGTAGAGGGAGGGAGAGAGAGAGATTAAGAGAGAGAGAGAGAGTGAGAGAGAGATTGAGAGAGAGTGAGTGAGAGAGTGAGAGAGAGATTAAGACAAGTATATTGATAGATCTCAAGAGAGTAAAGGCATCAGCAGAAGAGTGCAAGAGGGAGAGAGTGAAAGGGAAAGATTGATAAAAAAAATGTTTAGGTTTTCTTATATATAATATTATTGATATATAGAATATAATTGGCATTCAATAATGTTTTCTTATCTTTAAAATATATATCGAAGACTAAAGCTCTTATACATAGTTTTCGAGTTATGATCAAACACATTAGCTTTAGACCAGAATATTGCCAGTTTCCTTCAGTTTACATCTTGTAAAGAAACTTAAAAGATCAGCCTCAATAGTTAGTCAATATATGTATATAGGGATATCTCGATGCGATCGGGAACGTAATCTGACCAAGTAAACGAAAAACAAGAAGAGAGACAGAAACAAGTCGCAGAGCGATAAAAGCTGCAATCGTAATGTGCAGCAGATGAAACCGAATGATGCGAATGACGTCCATCGTCGAGTCGAGAGCCAAACCAACTCGGAGCGTGGAGCTAGAGGAGTCACGGGGTGCAGGGGGAGTGCCCGGCGCAGGCACAGGCCCAGGCACAGAAATTGCAACCGATAATAATTATTTTTATGGAGTCTAGTCTGTGTCTAGACGATTTTTTTTTTCGTTCAGTTACTTCACTTGCCATTTGGCGAGCAGCAGGTCGGGTTCAGCAGCTCTCGCTCTCGCTCTCGCTCCGACTGTGGTCTGGTCTGCTGGGGTATCTGGAGGCGTGGCGCGGGAAGGCGAGAGGGGTGTCTGCTACTGTGTCATTGTTTTCGCTTTGATTCCGATTTAACTGGTAAACTGGCATTTAACTGTTTCTCTTTGACAAACAAGACAGACGGGCCAGCGGCTGGGCGGCGAGTGGAAATGGCCAGACAGACTGAAAACTCTGCACCAAATAGAGCTGGGAGACAACTAAGAGTGTTAAGAGTGTTTAGGTGTGCACGACGAGAAGATATCCTTTAGTGGAACAATTTAATTGACATTCATACAATGGGGAGCATAAAATAAAGAACGTTTTGACTTAGCTCAACGCGTCCTTCCAGCTGTAGCAAACAGCTTCATAAAACCAGTAAGCATCCGGCTCAATTGCATCAAGTGCAGGGTATAAACAAACAAACCGACTTCGACGAAACGGTAAGACAATCAGATATACACACAGAGAGAGAGAAAGAGATATGGAGAGTTTAAGCAAGCAGAAAAGTCAAGCCGCGCTTGCTGCTCTGCCTTCAGCTTTCAGCTTCCGCTTGGAGTTGCCCACTTCAGTCCAGTTTGGCCATGAGAAAATATCCAGCGGCTGTCTCATCGTCATTGGCATCTTCAGACTGACCGCTTTTTCTATATGTAATTATATCGATGTATAAACACTTGCCTATTCTATTTGGGTTTCTTCGATGAGTCCGAGGCGTCGGGCGGCAAATATCCAAAGCGCAATCGCGCCTGCTCGTACAGCATAAACGTGATTATCGTATTCGGGCCGACGCGCAAGAAAGCCGGTACGAAGCCCTTGTAGAAAGCATGTGGACCCTGTGACATTATGTGAAGCGCAACAGCGCCCAGGCCACTAAATTCCCCCGGTGAGGCATTCATATACGTCGTCTTCACCACATCTATGGGCTGGGTCAGTAGCGTGCCAATAAAGCCGGCTAGTGTTGATGTTAGCAAATGCAGTGGAAGTCCCTCCCTCAAGCCAATTTCGCGCACCATGACCTGCTTAATCTGGTCATAGGCGCCATTGGTGCCAATTGTTAGGAGTACGGCCCGCGTCACAGCCGGCACTGCGCCACGGAAAAGACTGTGCACTCCCTCCTCCTTCGTGATCCGATAGAGACCATCGAAAATGTGCTTATAGCTGGGGGAGTGACAGACGATCATAAGCAATCAAATGATAACATAACTAGACTCTTCTACAACATAATAACTGATGCAAGAACTGAGAAGGGTTCTCTGCCTCTCATCTCCCACCAGCCGATCAGGCGACTGCATTGCTCACCCTCGACGCTCTCCCGGTGGCAGCTTGGAATCATTCTGTAGCCTCACCGTCACCACATCGCCCGGCACGCCCAGAATTCCACCAAAGAAGCCCGCAAACGTGGCCAATTGGAATACTGCTGTCATATTGCTAGCGTCCACAAAGTTCTTGCCATATTCGTACAGCCCGAATCGGGCCGTGGTGTAGGTGAGCTGACGGAACCAAGCCGCCGAAATACCTCTATAAAATCCTCTTATTCCTAAAGCGAATCCATTTGGTATTTCATTGGCTTTGTTGCCGTATCAATCACGACGCTCACCCGCATCCTTATATACGTTTGCCATCAGGTGCCTAACGGGCACCTTTCGCTCCTGCGTCTGCAATTGAACCTTTATCAAATCCAGCGGATGTGTCGTCGTCACAGCCAACGCGGAGCAAACCCCACCAGACCACCAGCGTGGCAGGCGCCTAGAATCTAAGTCACTCATTACCCAACGTTCAAATTTCGATTGATTTCTATAGCGACTAAGAGCCCAAATCTCATGTCTTACAAAAATTTTGATCAAGCTAACCAATTGATATATTAATGATAACTTCAAGCTCTATAAATATATTGTGAATTTGGAAAAACCAAAGCTGATTATTGATACAAAACTCGTCCATTTATTAAACAGTTTTCCCCAGGCTATATTTGTATTATTTTTCTATCATTTATATATTATTATCTAGGACTTACGATGACACTAGCTTCAGTAGTGGAGATAGGCCATCAGACGGAGGGATGGACAGACGGACGGATGGATGGTCAGACATAGAGTCGGATGGACAGACGGACGGATGGTCAGACAAGGGTTGGACAGGGCAGTTGGACGAATGGACTATAGTAGAACGGAAGTACGGACGGGCTGACAGTCGGATAGGTGGACAGTCGAATAGGCTGACAGATAGACGAACGAACACAAAGACAGTCATTGCACAAATCCCATATACTCCTTTCCTTACACGACAAAGTATCCTTGCCTACATTTTGTCCATGATATCAAATTGATATAGAATTGCCTCGCATTTTCTTCGAGTGTCCCAACACGATGCTTGCGCCGTGTCAGGGGCATTTGTTGCGACAATAAACGACACCTTTTACTTTGCTTGCAGTTGGTCTTCTGGTATTTCGCATTGCTGCCGCTCTCGACTGCTGCGATATTATGTTATTATGGCAATTATAGTTACGACACGATTCGCGCTCTTTCATGTGGCGGCATCTATGGCATTTTTTGAATGTGCACAGATTTGCTCGCAGCGATAAGAGAGCGATGCGAAAACTGATGCCGAGCTGATGCGAAGATGATGCCGCATTGCAATTACAAACATTTTAATGCAATTAACACACACGCACACCTGGCCATATATCTCTCTCCCTCTCTTTGTATGTGTGTGTTGGTAGGGGAAACGCTTCGCTGCTCATTTGCCTGGCCGATTGCAATTCGAAACGCGGCGGCATCGCCAAAAGCCAAGCTCAAACTTCACAAAAAAAACAAAAACAAAAACAACTTCAAAGCGATTGCGACATCTGTGCGTGTGTCAGTGTCGATTTCAACCCACTATGCAGCAGCAGCACCACCACCACCACCATCAAGGTTTGCCTCTGTGAGGTTTGCCGCCCTGGTCTGCTATCAGTGTACCAGATACGTCCTCCTCGATGTCGTCGTCGTCGTCTTTGTCGTCCTCGTCTTCGTTCATCGTCTTCTTTGTAGTTGCCGCATTGCACTTCTTTGCAATGTCTCCCTCTCCCTCGCCCTCTCCCTCTCTCTGCTTGTGTGTGCTGGCCAAGTCTAACGAGCCAGTTGGCCAAGCTGGTAATAAGGGCCAGTTGGACATGCCACAGGCCGCAATATGGTTACAACATGTCAGCGTTCACATTCATGTCCGCCTCCTCCTTATGGCCGGCCGCTGCCAATGGCAAATGCAATCAGTTTGCGCTTCATTTCACCCAAAGGGCTCTTCACTTGGCATATTGTCTTAATTATGGCTAACGCGAGCGCGCGCGCCTGAGTGTTTATGTGTGTGTGTGTGTGTGTGCACAGCAAGGGGTCAATGGGTTAAAGGGTGTGTTGTGTATTCACAGTTGAAATGGAAAAATTGCAATTAGCTTCAATGGAAATGTTACGATCCCTAGAGAAGTGATAAGTTAAGCGTTTCTTAGCTGTTTGTTAATGAACATTAGGGCAGAAAATTACAGGGTATATGTGGGTGTATAGGTAAGTTAGGCAAATAGAAGTGGAAGTGTTAGAGTGGCAAGTGATTGACTATTAAATAGTTGCCCCAAAAATACTAAATCTCTAAGGGCAGCCTGCAGTTGCCTAACTCCCAAAGTCTCTTGACTCTAGTTAAGGTTTTCAATCAATATTAAGAAGGGCCTACTCAGAAGCGTAACCAAGACTCGAACACTGCTTTAGATACAGTTTTAGCTAATTTATCACGCCACCAATTAGCATATATGTACATATATAACAATGCGAAAATACATTCAAAGGTTTATATACCAGCTAATGAAGTCTTTTTCGTTTCATCAGAATAGCTTTCTCCCACATATTCATATTCATATTCGATTGCGATGATGACCAAGCTGTAATTGAAGTCATTAAATGAGTTATTGATGCGTATACGTTATTTTTGACTAACTGTAACTTAAATCTGTATCGTTAATGAAATTTCACGCTTTTTGGCTTGATTTAAATGAGAAGCAAATAGCCAAGTTGGCGGGTAGCTCGGCTAGCAGAACTTTTTTTCGGTAAACATAAATTGGCTACCTGAGCAAAAGCTCTGACTGCCGCAGCTGGCATAATCCGACAGGCTAAAGAGCAAAGCCACAAAGTCGGCCAGCTTCGTTACGCAATCCACCTGGCAGACACAGAGAGAAAGAGCGCGGGCAGCTCGTCAGAGTAAACTATTTACCCAAGCGATTAGCTGTCGCCTCAACTGACTCGACTGCCTGAGCTGACTCTGGGGATGTGCCACGCGCAAAGTGAAAACAATTTCGCATTCAGTGTCATTAGAGAAAACAAATTCAAAGTACACTTAATTTTATTAAAAATATAAAAGGTTAAGTCGATATATTCAGACAGATATTTTGCAAATATTTCATATATATATATATATATATATATATATAAATATCTCAAACTCTCTCAAGTGACTTTCACATAAAGCTGAACCTTAGACGTCTCCGCATTGTAGATAAAGAACGTGACTATGATGGAATATTCGCCAAGGGGTATGGGCAAATATCGCGTGAACTCCAGCTCGTGATTGCCCGTAAAGAGCTTGTCGACAACAATATCGTGCTAAGCGATAGATATCAGAGATATTAGTAGTATGGAAAAGATTTGATATTGTAACTCTACTCACATCATAGGGACACGTGTGATTGAGATTGGAGATATCTTTGATGGTATTATAGAGCGAGATCAACATGGGATTTTTCGGTTTCTTCAGAAACTTGCAGCCATCAAATGTGATGTTCATGAAGAAGGGCTTATAGCCATTCGTATTGCGCAGGGCCCTAATGTTGACCTGTTTTTGTTGTTGACAGAAGTTGATATGTTTAGCAAAGATCTTCACTCACATTTATCCCGCGCTTACCGTTACATTATCTAAGGATTTCGAAAATATTTTCGAATAGATGCTGATATACTTGTGCGTACGATTCACGGCCTTAATCTGGCAATTCTGAAACTCTCCAATGCTCTTGTCCGTGAAGCTGCATTTCAGATTCGTAAATGCCACATGCGCCGCGCACTGCAAAGCGATTTGTAGTTTCAAATTCCCAAATATTTTCGTAGATCTCGCTTACCATTAGCAAACTCGCGGTTGAGCACAAAACGAACCATTTGAACATGCTGTGAAATCGCCTATGAGGCGAAGCTGTACACTCGCTCTATAAGCCACACTCAATATGTGCGCAATTAATACGAACTTCATTGTTCGATTACCATTGCACGGTACTTAAACGCCATAACAACAGAATGATCAGAAATCAAGAGATTATTATTGAAAATTGCTTTCGCGCAGATAATATTAATGTTTTACTAAACTCGGCGAGAGTTTCAAGCGGATGCAATTAATATACGGAGCGGAGGGCCAAAGTCGAAGACAAAGGTAAGACAAAGAGAGAGAGAGAGGGGGGAGAGAGAGCGAGAGAGAAAGAGAGAGAGAGAGAGAGCGAGAGAGAGAGAGCTCGAAACGAGTCCAGACTAAAAGAATTTTATTGGCCTTCACTTAACGCTCATAAATTTGTCTGCCGCGAAAGCGGCTGCGGCTGCGAGACGAAAATAACAACGAAATGTGGGCAAGGAGAGACAAAGGCAAAGGCAAAGGCAAAGGCAAAGGCAAAGGCAACGGCAAAGCCAAAAGGCAAAGATGCAAGACAAAATGCGGTTGATATGCGACGTTTCCGCACGGTGTGAACTGGTTCCCAAATGGACTTGGAGACAACATGCCAGCTGTGCGTGTGTCCCAGTGTGTGTGCGAGTGGGTGTGTGTAAAAAAGTGCTATTAAATTGGCATGTAACATGGCTATGCAAGCCACCTGCAGCAGAGTATGCGAGCCATCCTTTTCGTGTTACGACCTCGGGTTAAACTTCACTTTACGCATAAATCTGATCGAAAGCGAAGCAGGAGAACGAGCTGCAGAAGAAGCAGCAGTTGCAGCCAGCCAGCCAGCCAGCCAGCAACAACAATGTTTGTCTGGGCCAATTGCAGTCAACAGCCAGAGCAGCAGCTGGTCTAAAAATAGCCATGGAGTCAAGTTGGTCAAGTTTGCAGCCTCGACTGCCATTCGCTGTGGTAACGTTAGTCTGGCTTTCAGCTCTGATCGCGTTTCGTGCGTCATTGCATGCACACACACACACACACACTCTCTCTCTCATACACACACACACACGTGTCTCACAAGGCGTTGCACCTTTGCACAAAGGTGCATTGATCGCTCGCCTTGTCTGCGGCTGCAGCCAGATTCGCGCTTCGCCATTCGGTCGTTGCCTCAGCGTCAGCTCTCAAAAATTATTGTTGTATTTAAGGTATTTATGTGCATATCTGCGGCCCAGCCATAAAAAGAAAATAAGACAAACCACAAAGAAAGGAGAGAAAAGTGCGAAACTTGAAATGGCCGAAGAGCCAAATACCCTTCAGAGTAACCGAATTATGAATATATAATATATTTCATATTGTACAATGAGTGAAGAAGAAGAAGAAGCAGGAGAAGTAGAGGGGGAAAGTGTAAGGCGTGTATCGTAAGTCAAGTCAATTCAAGTCAAGAATTTCTGATGATTTCGCTTATCAGCTTAGGTTGCCATTGATGTGATTTGGGAGCTCTACGTTCAGATCTCTGCTGATTAGTTGATTAAGAGCATTTAAGAGCCTAATGGTTAACTAGTATCAAGTTAAACTGCTGCATGATAAACATATTATTCTTTGATCTAAGATCTCATTTCCAACTCCCACTTTATATCATCTACCACTCCATACCCACAAAAATATATATACATATATATATATATATCAACTATACAAACTCCAACCCACATTCTGACCTACAAAATGCATATACCGCGCCGTAGAGTATAAGCAACAGAGTCAACAAAATGAAACTGAAAAGTGCGTTCAATGAACGCGCATCGAAAGCTCAACGCGCGTGCGTTTTGGGGCAACGATCGAAGACGATAAGACGACGCGGCCAAAGCGGACAACGCCAATTGGAGATTGGCTTCAGGGTTCAGGTTTGACTGTGGGCTGGGCTATGGCGTCGGCTATGGCCCCTATGTGCGCCAAGTGCAGTTGCAATTGACTTTGGACTATGGTCGAAGCCATTCAAATGGGCCAAGACACGCGCCATGGCCAGCTGCCGGCTTGATGAATGGGACACGTGCGCAATAGCTGGCATGCACAGAGCAGGCCATGCCGAGCCATGCCAGAGCAGAGCAAGCCAAAGCAGACAGACCAACACACACACACACACACACACACACACACATGCAGCAACTGCAATCAGAAATCCATTGGGGCCGGCGCAGTTCATCGGCCAGCGAATCGATTGAGTAACTGACTGACGACTGACTGCATAACTGAGCGTGCAAACTGACTCAGCTGGGCGCAATAAAACGCAGACGCACACACACACTCTTGCACTCTCTTTCTCTCTCGTTGATTAGCCAAAGCTAATTGCAGCGTTGCAGCTGAGACTCGTGTGCATGTGTACATGCGCCATTCACTGATTGCTTAAGGCTTAAGCATGTCGCGACAGTTGATTTAACTCACTTTCAATGGACCCCGAACGACCCGAGCGTAAAGACCCAACCAAACACAACCAGCCAGCCAGCCCATTGATAATGAATAATAAAAAATGCATAATAAAACAATAAAAAAAGACCCAAACAAAAAAAAGTAACAAATACAAATTGTAATTATTGCATACAAACCTGACCCTGTCTGGCTGTCAGACTGTCTATCAGTCTGCCAGATTGTTTATCTAACTATTCTCAATGTCTGCCGTGGGTTTATTTAAGCCATATAAATAGCATTATTAATTATATTACATATGAACATTAAATATAATATTAGGCAATCAATAACGACGGCCTTGAAGGCGCGCAGCCATATTCCCAACTAAAGGCAGGAGTTGTTCTGTCTGAGTAATGGGCAAAGTTTGATGAATTGCTAATGGTTTTTATGGTTAAGGTAGAGCATAATTTAAATGAAATAAATCGATTTTCGTTTCTAATGTTGAGGTAAAGCAGCTGAAACTCTCTGAAAGCAAACTTAAGCTGAGTCAGAAGACGTAAGCTAAGGCAAAGAGTTAGAAGATAGGATTTTCAACATATATTTGTAGGAAAAACTTTCATATTTGAAGTAAGGTAGGTTCTCTAAGCAAGTTAAAACTATTTCTAATTATAAATAAATGTAGTATGCCTACTATATCTATAATAGCAATGCTCGGTTTTTACTTTTTAAGTATCTTTAAAACTTCCTATAACAAAACGAAATTTTCTCTCATTAGCGGACTCCAGTTCAGCTTATAGTTTCACAACTTAGAATGCAATAAGTTGCAGGAGAAAACTTGTTAAAAGTTGCAAATGAAAAGCAGCGGAAATGGAAGCAAAAGCAAGCGAAGCCTACACAAAGTTTCGAGTTTTATATAGCTTGAACTTACATATATATATCAGCATAACAAAAAAGAAATGTAAATTATTGGTAAAAGAAAACAGTTAAGAGAGAGAAGAGAATGAATATATAAAATTTAAAAAAAAATACTCTGAAATTGATGGGAAAAGAAAATAATCTGAACAGACAGGCAAGAATTGAATATTTAAAAGTCTAGCAAAGTGAAAAGGGAAACGAAAAAAACTTAAAGAAAACAAGCAACAAGAGATCAGGACAGCGCAGCCATAAATCTCATTTGTTTTTGCTTATGAAACGGAGTTCAATAGCGAAATAATGTGAGACTGAAGCTCGATTGATATAAAAAATATTCCAAATTAATGGAGAACTTGAAAGGTGAAGACTTATATGAGTTGAAAGATCTATAGCCACGAACAAAAAGGTATATCAGCTTGATATATCTTTAGCTAGATATCTATCTCAGTTTTGTAATAAACTCAACTTCCTTCACATCCCCTTCCCAGCCACTCCCCGTCTTTAATCTCTCCCAGTTTCTACTTTCCATCCCACCTAGTCACGGTCTCTAATTTCCTTCGCCACCTCATCTTAATTACTTTTAATATCAACCCACAAAATTGTCTCGCCGACAAACGTTCAAGATAACAATACAAAAATGTTTGCATAAATAAAAGCCGCAGACATCATGCAGATTCATTTAATTTATGTTTCAATCGTTTAAAGTCCACTTACCAAAATACATGCGTCAGCTTAAGGCCATAATTTATACGGCAACGCAAGCTGCTAATGTTTATATTAGCCAGGCCTTAAAAAATGAAATCGCACAATCTTCAATCAGCTTAACTGCGCATAAATGTCTAAGCTGTCGTCACATACATTTACTGTCATATTTGTATATTAAATAAATAGAAGTTCTACAGAGAGAGAGAGAGAGAGAGGCACACACACCCACACACACACACAGACAATGTTTACATAGCATAATGTGAGGTGCGCACAAAAATTGTTGTCTCTACTTCCTTTCGGTCGCCTACTTCCGACGCCTACGTCGAGCGGCTGGCAGCGCGGCGTATGCTTTATTTTGCCGGCATTACGTATACGCCGCATAGCACACAACTTAATGCGAATGCTTATGTATGCGTAAATATGCGTAGGCAGCACATTCTTTTTTCCCTGCTTTTTTTTTTGTTCGTTTTCCTTTCTTTCATTTTTTTTTTTGCTTGTTTGATTTGGCTCGTGTCCTTGAGCTCGCATTACGTCGTGCATGTTTGCATGTGCGTATACGTAACGTGCCACAGACAGCGCTCAGGGGTCCCGCTACCCTTTGCAGCCTTGCCCAGCCTTGGCAGCCAGCTTTAAATGCTACTGCTTTTTTCATTCCTTTTTGCTATACCCTGTAGCCTGCCAAAGTGGTTCAAGAGGGTTTTAGAATTGAGCTCGGTTGACCCTAAGGCAGCTCATTATTTGCTCGCAGCCCGTGAGAGCTAGTAAAACAAATTTGAAACGAATCAAGTTGGATTTAAGTGATTTTTGCCCTTAAAGGCTAACAAACAGAGCTAGGAATTTAAGTCCTTGATAGACTTCTGTGGTTGCCTCTTCAATTGCAAGAAATATCCAGATAGCCAACTTAGCTTTACATTTCTTACAGATTCCTTACTCAACTTCCGTCTCATGCATATTCCTCGCTCTAACTTCATTACTAACTGTATCCAGGATATCCCTTAGTCAAACGAGCTCCTCATCGTAGCCCACTTTTCGCTAATCCTGCTCAGCTAACAGCCATGCGGTTTCTGCAACGCATATCCTTCGTTCTCGCTTATGCGTTGTTAGTCATCTGCTCGCTCTGCCTTGTGGCCTGAGCTTTTATTTGCTGGTAGCCTGTTCAGGGCCAACCGACCCGTCCCGTCCCGTCCCTCATCACGCCAGACAGAACACGCACGTAACGTAATTTTGTGGAAGTACCACGGCAAATGAGGCAGACTACACTGCGCTACACGGTTGGCCATTTTGGGCCCCGAGTCCTCTGTCTGGCCAGCTGCTGTGGGGTATTAGAAAAGTCAGCTAAGCTGCATGAGGCAAATGTTTGTCGCTCGGCTTGCCGTTGGCATATTTAGTCTGTGGATCTTGAAGGTTAAATATATGTAAACACACCTTGAAGGCCAACCCCTGTTCACCTCACTCCCAGGCGACACCAGTGTCTCGCCTGCCAGCTTGTCTGGCAGTTTTTGACTTGTTTGCCAAATGGCGTACAAGATATTTATGCATATTAAAACAATTTGCTTATTATGCCTGAATAATTGAGTGAGCGACGGGAATAGCTTCAAGTCTCAAGTCTGTCTCTCAAATGGCAAAACGGTGCGGCTACGTAATATTAGACAAAAAAAGAGTAAGAAGAAGAGTCGAGTATGTAGACATAGCAAACCATGTCGCCCTGTCGGCGACATCGAAGCGCAAACTTCAACAAAGCGTTAATTAATACTTGCAAATGTTTGCGCACTGTCTGGCAATGAAAAAGTTAAGCGAAACAACGGCACAAACGAGTGAGGCGAACAGCGAGCGAGCGAGCAACAGCCAACCCACACACAGTACAGCGCGGGGAAAAAAAACAACAGCTCTCGTCATAAGTCAAATAAAAAGCACAGTAAAAAAAATTCCAGTGAATAGGCCCTCGTTTTCCCATGGCAAATAATTGTGGGCCAGATAAGCAACCAGCCAGACGGTTAACCAATGAGAATATTAGCCAAACACTCGGCTACACTGTTTGAGAGCTGCAATTTCAATGGAACCGAGAGCTCAGTTGATATATAGATATACATATATATATATGCACTGTAACAAATTAGCGCGAGTGACGAAAGCGAATCAGTCGAACCGACAAAGCTGATGTAATAAATCTAAATCTAAAGCTTTGTTTACGGAAAGTCTGGAAAAAAGTGACTAAAGCTGAGTCTGGCTACAGGTATTTACCTTTTCAATAGCATTGCCAAGTGCGGGCACGTGATGCAAGCTAAGTTTTTGAGTAATAGATAGGGCTCAGGTTGTATTTGAGTTAGGAAATATAAAAGGCATATGACTATAAGTATATATAGAATTTATTCCAGTTTTTATTCCAATACTCATACTCTTCCAATACTTCTACTCTACAGAGCTATCTCTTAGAGTGGTCATAGCTAACTATTCTTGTATTCAAGCTAAAAATAGGTCAAAGCACGCTTTCCCATTCCTTGCTAATAACTTAAGCTATCCTCAAATAGCCATAGACATCTTTGCAAACAGAATTTTCTCCAGCCAGCCTAATCAGCAGCTCAAATAGAGAACATTTTAGTTTACTTACAAACTTTTCTACTCTCATGACTCATCTAAGCTGTAGATTTGATTTTCTGATACAAAATTTAAATAAATAAAGTTTTTTATATTAATAAGCCCATTGAATATTCAAAGTTTTGCCTTTATATGTATTTTACGTTGATTTTACTCCACGCCATAAGCCAAAACTAGCAACAAAAGCAATCTGTAAGATCATAAACAGTCTAGACTGCTTAGTTGAGAGACTAATTTAGTGAACTTCAAATAATGCTAAAAACAAAAGCCCAACGAAAAACAACAAATGTTGCTGATCAGATGGTATCAGAGGCGGGCGACTGTGCCGACTTTTGCGTATTGTTGGGCATTCAAATGACTGGACGAAGGCATTCGAAATCGAAAGCATACAATTCCCAGCTAATTTTATTGGCGGCATCAATCAGTCTGGGGCTTGGTTGGCTGTTGTTGTCCACGACTCTCCACTCTCAACGCTCGACTCTCGACTGTCGTCTGTCGTTGATTGCAGCCCGCAACCGACCCCAAAGTGCATGGCGAGCGCAGACGCAGTCATTTTAATGTCCATGGCCATCAGCAGCTGAGGCGAGTTGAGCGGAGAGGAGAGCGGTATTGCTTCATCAGATGATGCACAGACGGGCAGCGACGCGACAACGGCGACGACGGCGGCGGCGGCAATCATCAATTTCTCAGTGTCGCATTAGTTTTCATTAATTTGAGCGGCGTCGGCGACGTCGACCAAATGAAGCGGCACAGATGGACCCCGGGCCAGACAATTGCAGCTACAACAACAACAAGCAGCAAGAACGTTGCACTCGGGTGTCAACTAACAGCGCAATACTCGCTCATGTTTCGAAAGGGAATTCCATTTTAAAAGTGGTTTTCTGAGTAGGAAGGGCTTGAAAGGTTCAAGCTCTGCCCTAGGGAAGATCTTTAGCTAGAGAAATATATATATATACATATATATCATACACTACATATATCACATTTCCATCATTCGAACTTTAAGAGCTATACTCTCATCCGATTAGTCAGGCTTTCAGTGGACGTTGTTGCATAACTGCTTAACAGCTCATCAGACATGTACATCCAGCTCTCGTGCACCGGCCAGCCCATATATACTCCTTTCGACTTTAAACAACGAGCATAACAGGCAGAATAATAAGAAGAAGAAGGAAAAGTTGATGCGCTGTAGCATTATTGATGCATTCGCCAAGCAACGGCGACAGCCAGACATTGCTTTGACGTGGGGCCCGGACCCGAACGTGTGGACTCATTGAGAGACGTTTGCGAATGTCTTGAGACGGCAGACAGATAGACGGACGGACGGACGGACGGACGGACGGAAGGACGGACAGAGAGACAGATGGATGGACAGACAAGACAAAACTCATAAATAAACCGCGTGCTGGGCACCTTTTACACAAGTCAACCTTTCACATTTCCGCACAAGCTGTATATATACATACATATAGACATAAATATATATCCAACTCCTGCGCGGCTATTGCGGACGCGCTTTCAAGGACAACAAAAAGTGTTTGTAATTCATTTTAACTTTGGACTTGAAGCCTGCCAGCCAGCCAGCCATCCAGCCAGCCAGCCAGCCAGCCAGCCTGCCAGCCTGCCATATCCTGTGCATTTGCTATAATAAAAATGTGGGCGAAAACCCTTTTCTCGCAGACAACTCTCTTTGGGGCCTAGGGCTGGACTGGCCTCTGAGTTTTTAGGGTGGCACTTACGCAAAAGCCTCCAACCTAAAAAGCAAAACAAAAAAGTTATTCAATTCAAGCGCCTCGCTGTATCTTTTTTGGCACTCCTGCTGCCAGTTTCTTCTACTCTGAGCCGCTTCTTCTAAAATTTTAGTACACAATAACAAGAGGAAGCGAGTGCAATAGGCTGTATCTGACTGTGAGATACTCTGTTTATGGTTGAGACTAGCTGAAGCTGAAGCTGAGGGCCATGAGTAGCTTTCAGACTGTGAGCATAGTCAGGCTTTAATGAGTCTTGTGGCTAGGTCAGGTTCTCAAGATTAAGATGATCTTTTAGTTACATTGCAAAGGATCTATGTATATATAAATATATAATAAACATAGTTCAGTTTCCAAATTGAAACTGTATGACCAATATGCCCCTCTGCTCTACAAACCCTGGGTATTAAAACAGGCGGCGAATATTTCGTAAAATTCATTTTACGACGAGGACGAAAAATCATTGCCGGCTTCGCCGCCAGTCAACTGTCAGTCGGCCGTAGAGGGGGTGCAGCAGTGTCGACTGCGACTGCGACTGCGGCTGCGGCTGGACTTGTTCGTTTTTCAAGGTTAAGCAGCACACACACACACACACACACATACAGACACACACATAGAGAGAGCCATGCGGCAAGTGCCAGACATTGAGCCAGACGGAGTGCGTCGGGCGCACGGCGGGCGGACGAAGAAATTCGCTGCGGCGGGCTGACGACGAGTGGGAGTGCATTTCAGCTTACGCTTCACTTAATTTTCGTGCTATAAATGTGTGTATTTTAGTATATATATACATACATATATATGTATATGTGTATATGTATGTGTGTTTGTCTGTCTGGGTGTGCATTTGCTCGAGGGTGCAATATTTGGACTGGATGAGGATGAATGACGCGCTAAAGTTTCGCAACGCCTTTTGGCTTTGTTTGTCGTCTCGTGTCTCGTGTATTTAGAGTGCCTGTCGGCAAAGGAGGCTCAATCGGTGGGTGGTTAGCGCTCGTTCTATGTATGTGTGCGTGTGTGTGAGTGCATGTTTGCTCATGCTGCCGCTAGAGTGCGCTAGAGTGGGAATTACTATTATACAGTTAGTTTGTTTACTGTTCGCAAGGGAGTTGGAACCAAAAATAGGCTGAAGAACTAGTTGCCCGTGAGCAAGGTGAGATCCTAGTTCATAGGAATTGAGTTGAGAACTAGTAAGTTCATTTTGGTGCATAAACTGGAACTGTGAACTAGTTTAAAGTGTACATATATATAATACTAATGAACTGCTTCGTTTCGTACAAGACTAACAAATAGTTCAAATTAGGAATAAAATAGTTAAAAGAACTAGTTATTTTGGGAAGGTATATAAAGGTCAGAGCTAGTTCTAAGCAAACATGAACAGAGACAGATCTGAACTAGTTCCATTTGGCAGACATTTAAAAGCTGAGAGTTCTGAGTTCTGTTTGCTGCCACCAGGAACTAGTAAATGTTCTCCACACCTGGTTAGCCCTGCTGTGGCTTAACACTGTCATAATAAATGCGATGAACAGACTACAGATTCCGACTCTATTTGATTAATAGTTAAAATATGCCTTCACAGCTGCCTGAACATAAATAGAGGTACATTTGCATATCTGTGCCTAAGTACATGGTAATTTGTAGCACACGTGTCTGCGATGACAGTGTAAAAGCCAGCTGTCAAAATGAGCGTTGAATGCTAGGCAGTGGAAAGCGTAGCCAACTCAACAGGTCGAAAGTTTGCTTCAACTAATTCCATGAATAATTGAAAGCCAACGGGAACTGAACAATAGAACTAGTTCCATGCATGAGTGGAAACTAACAAACTGTACAATTTCCGTATTTAGTTGAAGAGCTTGCCAAGTGCTGAGTGCTCTACGTTCCACTGTGATGGGCCGGAATGCAAATGAACTAGTTCTTTGAACAAGTAGAAACTTATTGGAAGTCGTCAAGTAGAAGTAACTATAGAACTGAAAGTTCTTTTGATCGCACTGCTGTCCACTTTTGACGAACTTACTCCACTGTGCGCAGCCTCAAGTGCCAGGCAACAATGCAAAATCGACAATAATAGACGCCGCCAACGTCGTCGCCGGTGCAGACAGTGAGAGCAGCAACAGCAGCAGCAGCGGCGGCAGCAGCAGCGGCGGTGGCGGCGTCGCCATCGGCAGTCAAAGTCATAAACTTTATTTTCTGTTGCCTGCACAAAGGAGCACGCTGTGAGAGACAGAGGGAGCGATAGAGATAGGGAGAGACCGAGAATGCGAGAGCGAGATTGAGACTTCTCACACCCTTCTGTCTGATGCACATGCGACTCCGCAACCAGCCCGATCCCCCCTCTCTACGCTCTTTTGCACGTGTGTCGTCTGCCCGACCCTTTGAGTGGGCGAACGAACATTTCATGCGTTTGCGTCGAGACACAATCGCAAACAGTTTCTGCGCCTGCAATTCGGGTCGAGGGAGCAAAAGGTTTCGCTTCCCTTCTTCTTCTTCTTCTTCTTCTTTTTTTGAAGTTTTTGTGTCTGGCTGTGTCTGCGAATTTCTTTTTCTTTTTTTTTTGTATTATTGCATAATCAACACAGCATTGATTGCCAGCGAGTGTGTGTGTGTGTGTGTGTGACTGAAAGGCGTTAACTGGCAACCAATCAGTGAGGGCAGACGAGCAGCTGCCTTTGATGCAGCTTTGGTTATGCTATCGGCTAATGAACAGTTACCTCCCTCTCCTTCTCTCTCTCTCTCTCTCTCTTCTTTCCTCTCACTCTAGCGCATTCTCAACAGGTTGTCTGCTGCGCTCTAAATGAATTCAAATGCCATGCGTCAAACTTATTCAATAATTCATAACTCAATTCTGACCTTGGCCAAAAAACCCTTTTTTTATGCAGACAGCTAGGAATTTGGAATTGGTGTTGGCTCGCAGGGTTGTTGTTAATATCTTGATTAATTTCTGGCCGGCGAGAGCTGCTGGGCGGGCGAGAAGAAATAATAAAAATTAAATACCCAAATGAAAAACCCAGACGATAGACAGCTCAGAGTCAGCCGCACACGCATTTTCTAAATCAAATTTTCAAAGCCAAAAATGGCAAAACTTTTGGGTCGCTGAGCAGAGCCCAGGGAGTGGACGGCAGTGGACGGCGTAGGGCAGCCAGGAATGTGCTGACCAGTGACGTAGCTGTGGCTATACTCTATGCTTGCATAGAAGTGGGTAATGAAAGGGTATAATGGACTGCAGGAATAACATATGTAACTATCGATAAATATCGATTCAAATGAAATCTTAGAGTTAGTTAGCTCATGCCTATTTCAGCTCTACTTTAACCTTTCTAGGCTACTTTTAAAGCGCATTGGCTAGTCGAGCATTCTGATGCAAAGAGCTCTTCAATTTGGTTATAGCCCCGTCGACCAAAAGTTTGCCAATGAAATTTCGTGTAGCCTGTGCGTTTGCCTTTTGGTCCGGCTCATGCCCAGCGAGGCGACAGGCAACGGACTTAGGCGACGCGTCAGTAAAGTGCATAAATAAAGCCACTCAGTCCGGGCGGGCTAGGGACGCAGCTTAGCTGCCTACTTTTTGGCGCCACTCGGCAATGTCCTTAATGCGTTCTAGAAAAGTGTCGCACTCAGCTACCACTTGTCTGCCAAGTTCTGGGGCAATGAGTTGGCACAAAAACTTTTGCGTTTGGCGTTTCGCCTTTTCCACACGTCAACTTTTTGGCCGAAAGACAAAAAAAAAGAAAAAGCATACTTAATTATGTGCCTAGTGGAGGGACTGGGGGAGGAGCGGACCAAACCCTTCGCTGTCATTGCGAATGCGAAATAAATAGCGAGCGCCTGGATAAAGAGCCAGCGCGCAGACAGACCAACTGACAGGCAAACCAAACTGACTCTGACTCTGGCTCTGGCCTGACTCTGGCTCTGGCTCCGTCTCTCGACTCCAGCTCACAGAGTCTGTACCTGCAGCGACGACTGCTCCCCGCAGCACCCCAACTGCAGCCGGCTGCATGCAGCAGACGCTCGACTCAGACAGGGGCAGCCAAATCAAAACGCCGGGGCTCCAACAATCGAACGACGACAACGACGACGGCATTCAACTCGAATTAAATTGAATGAAATGTTGCAAAATCCCTGAATGCGTTGCAGCATAGTCAGCAGAGTTGCAGAGCCGAGTGTTGAACACATAGCTGGGCTTTTGAAAAATTTAGCCTTTTTCAAGCTAAAAAGTAGAGGTTTCTTATTAAATGTTCTTTCAAATCTGCTTATAAATATAGAGTATATATTCATTTAAATAATTGTATTTAAATAATTTTGTGTTATGCTCTAAGACAACATATTTCCAGCTAGTTCTAGCCTTTTTATAGCTAACTGCTCAAGTGGCCAACTCTATCAGCTGGCAGCTACAGCAATGGTCAAGCTATGGGCTATGGCCAAGTCGGACTGCGAATGTGATTACATTAAAATTTATGTGCATTTGTAAAAGGAGAGAGAGAGAGAGAGAGAGAGAGGCGAGTCAGACATGGACGTGCAACATGTGGAGCAAACAGTGACGCCCCAACTGGCAGACAGACACCCAGAGAGACAGACATGGTAAAGCCGAAGCCAATGCGAATGCAATTTCAGCGACAGCCGCAACAGCAGCCAAAGTTATGGACAGGATGTTGCATCTGTCTCGCCGAGAAGACAGGCTCAGGCTCAGGCTCAGCCTCAGTGGCAGGGGCCGAGCTGGTGTCCAGTTTGTGGCCTGGTCAAAGAAGAATCTCTCAATATCCTGTCGCTATAAATCTTGCATTTTGTCTCACACAATGGCTTATCAAGCGGCTGGCAATCGGCAAAAATGCTAATTATAAACAAGCCGCGCGGTAGCCGATGCATCGTTGTCTTTACCCCTGATTTCGAATCCGATTCGGAGCCCAGCTACTGGGCTACTGGGCATGCTGTCCATATTTAGATGAGAAGTCATTACAAGGATTTTTGCAAAAACAGCAAAAACTGGTTGTTCATAATTTCCCCCTCCCTCTTTCGCAGTCGAGAGCTGTGCTCTCTGCGCTGTTCTCTTAATGGTCGCCAATTAGAATAAGTGCAGCTCCAGAGGAGCTCCAGTGGAGCCATAACTAATAACTACCTTTTGGCATTTATTAAACGTAATGATTGCATATCTGCAATATCGGCCTATCAGCTCGAAATTGATTGCAATTGCCAGAGCATATTGTTATTAATCGATATTTGAAGCATTTACTGGCTGCAGTCGATATCGATAGCAGCATGCTAGCTCATTAATCACTAGCATTATTATTGCTGTGAGTAGCTAAATTATCAGAGGTTTTTCTTCAGATATTTATCGATCATGAAGACTTTTAATGGATATATTAAATGGGGTTTGCATTTAGATATCAATCAATCAAAAATGGTTTGATTAGAGAACTCTTTCTCTCTAGATATTTAGTTCTCCTCATCATCTCTCCCTTTCTCTTTCTCCTCTACCAATTACATTTCATTTCATTCCCCAGTCTTTATTTTCACTAGTTAAATACTTTGTGCTTTAATGTACCTTGAAACTAAAAAAAAGATGATTCCATAAAATGCAAACGAAACGTTTTTCTTATTGGGATCCCTTTCATCATTATACCCTGTAGTCACTGCAGTTACATAAAAGGGTCTGACATTGCCCACAAATAGATTCACAGTTTATAAAAGAAAAAGTGAATTTACCTAAATGAAATACACCTCTCTTTGCAATTCTCATGATCTTAAGTAAGGGCCAAAGCATATTTTTCTTCTGTGTTAAACGTCTTTTCCTTCTGCAGCCTTGCTCTCCTACTCCACTTCAGTCATTTCCTTTACAAATTTCTTCGTTATCGCCTCTCTATGCGATCCTCATGACTGTCAGTTCGACTTATTGTCTTTAGATGATACAAAATATCAAAGTACATAGTACAGATCCCGAGCAGAGTATCTCCCAGTCGATCACACTTGCCCAAAAAGAAAAAACTTGACTCGTACTTGTTTTCATCTGTTTTATTTTGCATGTCTGGGCTGTGCGCTGGCCCCCGCCATAGTCCCTAGGCGTCTGACGTCAAAATGCAGCCAACTCACACTCATACACTGAGATGCAGACGCACACAGACAAGCAGACAGCGACGAGTCGTGAGAGGCGGACGTCAAAGTCGTCGCATTTGCCTTTACAATTTTTTTTTTTTTTTTGGCGCGTTCAATAAAAAAGCCAACTTCAAACATACGAAAAAAAAGTTAAAACGCAGCAAGAAGAAGAAGACGAAGCAACAACACAAATTGTGCGCAGACAACAAGGAAAATGCAGACGGCAACAACAACAAAATCAACGATGACGGCGACGGCGACGGCGACGACGTCGACGACGACAAACACCAGACAGCAGCAGCAGCCGCCGCAGCCAGCAGCAGCAGCAGCCGCAACAGCAACACACAAACAACCACCGACGCAGACCGGCAAAAACAACAACAACGGCAACCAAGGAATACTTTTCAAGGTCACGCATAGAATTTCGGTATTTTGTTTCAATGCGTCTGCTGCACACGCACACACACACACATGGGCAAGCCAGCCAGCCAGCCAGCGAGTATAAGCAGGAGAGGCAGAGAGCGCAGTCGTCTGTTTGACATCGGCTATCCCTTTTTGCGGCAGAGAGCTTTTTATGCCCATGCACTTAAGCTGCAGCGGAAAGAGAGAACGCCAGACAGCCAGAGAGCGAGGCAATACAAGCATTTGAATCACTCCATGTGTGTGTTTGTGTGTGTTTGTGTGTGTCTGTGTCTGGGTCTGACATTGAGCCACTTTGCTTCTCTTTGGCTGTCTGAGCCGGCGACGCTCTAATGATGGGCGATACGCCGCACTGTGGGGACACTCAGTCGCGTGTTTGCCTAGAGAGAGAGAGAGAGAGAAAGAGAGGTAGGCGCGAGGAGTAAACCGATTACTGAAGGGGTGGGAGCCGCCACATCAAATTGCCTTAATAGCGCACTTTTGTTGATTTTTTGGCACTCTTTGTACTTGTTGTTGTTCCTTTATTATTTTTCTTCTGCTTCGTAGTTGTCCTTGAATTCGCTCATGTTTCGGCCCTCTCTCTCTCTCTCCCTCTCTGGCTGTCTGTCTGTCTGTGCACCTCTTGTTTCTTGGGCTCGACTGACTTTAAGGACTTGTCTTTATTTCTTTTAATGAGACACTTGTGTATCCTTTGGCCCAGGTATAAGTGTGTGCACGTCCTTAAGCTTTTCGGCTGGCTTCTTTCTGCCCGTTCGCACTGTATTATTGTTTTCTTACCGTTTTTTGTTCTGCCTTTTTGGGCCACCTTATTTAATAGGATAATAAGTAAATAGGCTTAGGTACATATTAAAGCCCAGTTGACAAACACAAGCTGTTGCCTTACCTACAAATATCTTCTGTCTGAGACAATTGCTAAACATTTTATTACGAGATCTGTCTAGGATATGACGTACTGGCAAGCAGTTCACAATTATCGTAAAAGATAATTCTATCTCTATCTCTCTCTCTCTCTCTTTATTTCTCTCAATCTCTCTCTATCTCTCTCTTTTTATTTATCTCCACATATATCTCTTTTCATTTCTCTCTAAATATCACTCTCTTTTCATTGATCTCTCTATATGTCTCTCTTTTTTCAATTCTCTCTACATTTCTCTCTCTCTCTTTCTCTACCTTTCTCTACCTTTCTGTCTCTATCTTTATCACTATATCTTTCTCTTTCAATCTCTGTTTCTCTCTCCGTCTATCTCCATCCTGAGGAATGGCAGAGGCAGAGGCCTCTCTCCATCTCTCTCTCCCGCCCTTCTTCTCCTTTGGCAACTACTGCTTTAGTTAGTTCTCCCGTCTCTCAGTCGAGACAATTGTTGACGCCCCACTAAAAGCTGCGATTGCCAAGTCAGGCTCCACTCAGGCAGCCATAGGCAGGGGCAGACAGCCAACAGGAGAGCTGGCAGAGGGACGTTGGCAGTGGGACAGACTCCAAAAAAAAAAAAGAAAAACGCGCGCAACATGTTTAAGGTAAGATGCAAGATCCCCAGCAAGCAGCTGGCAACTGCCCCAGCTACCCAGCACTTCAGTCCAGATGCAAGTAGATTGCTGGACGGGGCGTCGTTCAAGGATGCGGCGCAGCACACTTGAGTCTCGAGTTGATTGATGTGGTCGTTGGCTGGCTGGGTCTATAGTCAGTCTGTGCCTTAGTCAGTTAGCCAGCCAGCCATATGGTGCACATGTTGTTGCCAGAGATCTCTCTCTGTGTGTGTGTGTGTGTTGCAATTCCTTGATTAAATCACTTTTCAGCCACTGACAGTTAATCAAGGCGCAAGGCGAACATTTTCAAGGTGCGCAATCGTGACCAGGCAATGGGGAATGGGCGACGAATGCAAGCTGCATGCATGCCCCATAGCTCTCTCTCTCTCTCTCTCTCTCGCTCGCTTCTTCTCTGTTGCCCCGGACAACTGTCTGCCCTTACCCCGACTCTGTCCCGGCACGTCGTCCGCCTCGCCTTCATCCAACTTCCGCCTGCTCCAATTGTTTGCGCATACAAAGAAGCGTCGCGTTCGTGTCGCAGAACGCAGCGCAGCTCCGTTTCGATATAATCCAAACAAACATATTGTTTTGTCTGCCACAGTCTGGCCTGCATCCAGCCCGCCGCCCTAGCCTCCCCCTCTCTTTCTCTCTCTCTTTCTCTCTCTCTCTCTCTCTCTCTCTCTCTGTCTGTCTGCGTGTGTCGATTGTTGGACGCCGTTGACGGCGCTCTTGGCTGCAACAAAGCAGCGTCTGAAGTGCAGCAGCAGCAGCAGCGTCGCATCAGGGCAAAAACTGGAAAAACATAGCTGGTATACGGGCAGAGGGTAGAGGATAACAAGGTGGTAGGGGGTTACGGGCTAGGGACGGACTAAACGAGCGCAGCATGCACTTTTTTTTGTTTATGTGTGTGCGTGTGAGCCCTGCATTCGCCTGCGCTGCACATACATATTTCGTTTTCTTTTCACATATACCCTGTAAGCTGTGGTGGCCAGAGAGTATAGTCATGTCGCTCAATGCAATTTCAATTGATTTCACATTATCGATAAGTAACAAACCGATAAATATCGATTTGTAGTGTTTATGTGACATATAAAATATATATATATAAACTTAATTTCACGCATCTTTCTTCTGATTTAGTCCATATATAGTCGATAATAATTACAAGTATCTATTAGTCGTGCACTCCCTGCCAGCCAGGCTTTTAGTCTCTGTGTTTGTATACGCTGCAGTCGCTTACGCTTGGGCATTTATTTTGTGTGCGTGTTTTTTTTTTTGTTGTCTCTTTTTATTTATTTTTTCATTTTTTTTTTTTTTTTTGACACAGACTTTGACATGCCCTACCAAGGGTCGAGCTTATTGGATAGCCAACGCGCTATGGGACATTAGGTGTCATTTTGTGCTCAGCATTGAGCATTGTCGCAGCAATCAGCTTTGTGTCATGAGTGAGTGTCTGGCCGAAAGGCATATCCTGTTCTGAAGTGCAATTTCAACAGGACATTGAATGATGGATAGTTCGATGAGTTGACTCGCAATCGCTCTCTCTCTCTCTCTCTCTTTCCTCCATCCCTTTCTAGTTGTCTCTCTCTCTCTCTCTGTCTCTAGTTGCTTGACTGTGCTCCGTCCTCTGGCTTCTTCATTAAACCGTGCAACAAAAGCACTTTTGTGTCAGTCAGCAATTCGTCTACGTCTGGGTCTCTCCTACTCCGACTTCGCCTCCTGCACAGTCCGACCCCAACAAAAACAGTTTCCAGCTCCATTTTGAAGTTGTCTGCGTCTCAGACACCGGCGACAACAACCAACAACAACAACAACAACAACAACAACGACGACGACGACGACAACGTTGCCCAGTCGGCCTTTTAGTTTAAGTTATAGTCAACGTCTGCGTCAGGTCTGCTCTGCGCCCTGGTCTTGGCTTAAGTAGGTTGGCTGACTGACTGCCTCTGTCGCCACCCTTTGCCCTGCTACCCTCGACTCTCTTGCCCTCCGCTCTCTCGCTCCCTTTTCTTTTCGCGTCTATGTCTACGCCTGCTTTGTTATTCATATTATCCGGCAAATATTTGCCGTTGTCATACGAAAAATGTCTACGAAAAGGGTTGATGCAGCTCCTTCTCTCCTTTCCCTCTCCCTTCCTCTCATTCTCTCTCTCACGCTCTCTGCACTAATGGCCGCAATTGTGGCTGTGTAGCCTCTCTCTCTCTCTCTCTCTCTCTCTCTCTCTCCGCATGTCTCTTGGCCCGACCCAAATTGACGTCTGCAACAATTGCAAGGCTTTTCGTCGTGTGCACTGATTACACTTCTAACCCCTAACCCTAACCCCTACCTGCCTGCCTGCCTGCCTACCTCCCGCTCTCCGCTTCCTTTTCTTCAGCCTCGTCGTCTGATAATATCTTAATAGATTCTTTTTTGCTTTCAGCTTCATTTGAATTTGAATTCAGGTTGTTTCGCCCGTCGTCCAATTGTGTCAGCGTTTCTCTTAAGAATTCTCTGTCACTCCGTCAACTGCAACCCAGACCTTTTTTTCCTTAACCAAAAGGATTTTAAGGTCCTATAGTTCTGCCTTTACGTTTGCTCCTCTCTCGTTGCAATTTGTATAATGAGCACGTTGTCTATTATGGTTAGCACAAGTCTTTGACTTTCAGCACCTTATTTGTGCGCCTCAGCCCTGCCTGCTGTCTGACTCGTCCTTCTTATCCTCTACCTTGTTGGCTTCTGTGCCTTTGGCTCCTTATTCATTTGTCATAATATTAAATGTAATCAACTGCATATTGCTTGTTCCTCACTTTGGTTTGTCGGCTCCTGTACAATGACATTCTCTTTAACTGTGAAACAAGCTTTTGATTAATCATAAAATGTAATCAACTCAGCAGATTAAAAGCGGCTTAAGCAAGGTTTATCTATTGAGACCTTTGGAGGGTCAGAGATATAAAAAAGCTGTTGAAAGCTCATGAAAATTTAAAGCCATTTCGAGAAGAACTTTTCAAAGTTGTTAAAAGCTTTTTGTACGTGGAGTTAGCAGAAGCTTTCATTCAGCTGAAAGCTTGTTAAAGCCTTAGTTTTAGATTAGAAAAGAACTCTTTTACCCTTAGCCATAGCCCTAAAAATAGTTTTCCTAGTCACAAGTAAGTCAATTAAAATTTCCTAAAGCTCAACAATTTAAAGAGCTATTTGCATTTTACAACACTGCGTACTAAAAGTAAAAACTATAAAATGCAGCCATTTGAGCATTTCATATTTCTCCATTTACGATCCTCCACCTCCGACCACATGGACCACACACACTGATGGATGGACGAACGAGAGACAGAGGGAGGGAGGAAGAGAGAAAGCGAGACAAAGCCATTGGCTGTCTAATATTGCCGCCATATGAGCCAGAGGGCTTTGGTAATAGACCTGTCCTCCGGACAACAGAGAAGCTACATAGCGTCTAAACATATGCTTCGACATTTATGTCTTGGCTTTCAACACCCACAACGCTGTAGCCCCATCGGCGACTATTATTACCACATTTACGACTCTGTTGCCCGGCTGCTGACAGCACTTGGCGTCGTCGCTTCTAATGTGCTTAAGGCGTCATCGCACTTAGACCGAGACCGAGACCAAGACCATGTGGCCCATCTGTGCTCGCAGCTCGGTTCGAATCAGTTACCAGGCGCTGATTGACACTTTTTACTGTTGTTGCTGCCGTTGCCATTGCTGCCTGTTAGCTGCAATTGTTGCTGCCGGCAAAAGTTCAATGAGTTATGACTCAGACTGCAATCAATGGATGCCAATGGACTGACTGGCTATTGTTGAACTTGCAACGTGCCTTCATCGCCGTTTAATGAGCTCCATTGAGAAACGCACTGAAAATTCATTAGCAAAGGTTGCCTATTGTGTGATATGTACTGTGGATCCAATGTATATATACATATATATTCATTAATTTATGCTTTTCTAAGTGCTCACATTCAAATATCACGCTTAAGTTAGCAGAGCTATTAAGAAAGAACAAAAACAAAGTAATTATGCAGGTGGCAGCTTTAAAATTATATATAAAACTGAACATCTTATAATGGCAGTGTTGGTAAACGTACTAAACAGCTATTAAGTGTGCATAGAAAGGTTTGAATGTCTGTTAAATATGCAATAAAAATACTATTGCAGAGAAATATAAATTATTGCTTTGAAGGCAGCACACATAGCAAGTTTAAGTGTTGTTAAACAAGCCAGTGTTGCTAAATGTATATGAAATAGTACGCAAATGATATATCAATACATACACAGCCATATATATTTATATATTATATATTTTGCTAAGATGTCAACATAAGCAGCGCATATCAGTGTTGTTAAAGACAAGATAAGTGTGGGTATGTGATAAAAATTGATATAAGGTAAAAAAATATGTATATCTCTCTGACTCACCTGTAAAACATGCTGAAAATAGAAGCAAAAATATATTTTTAGTATTAAATATTATACATTTAAATAAGAAATATAATTTATTTCAGTAATTGTATACATTTTTTAACATTTTTTAAAATTATATCCAAATATTTTTTGAAATTGTTCCATAGTACACAAAGGCATAAACCTGTTGCAGCTGTTGCCAGGCAGACAATGGTTGTCTTAACTTTAATGATTGATAGCTAAAGTCATTCCATTTGCCAGACCATAACCCACTCGCTGCCTCTCTCACACTTGCTCTGCCTCTCCATTGTTAGCTCATTTGCGTTTAGTGTGTAATTTTCTGCTGCTTCTTCTTCTTCTTCTTTTTTGACTGATATGAAGAACTAATCAATGCATTCAGCGAGTGCCACATTTAAAATCATTCATCATGTGATTCATGAGAGAAAGAGAGAGGGGGAGCAAGAGACTGCCTAGCCTTATCGAGTGCAACAACTGATTGGCTGACTGACTGACTGACTGAATGACTAGACGCATTGTCTGGGACAACGAGCAACGAGCAACGAGCTGCAAATTGCGAATTGCAATTGTGGCATTTTCGGACCAGTTGCAGCTGCCTCAAAAGTAGCTAAGCTAAAAATATATTAGAGCAACAACAATGGGCCAGACACAGAGGTGTCTCTATATGACTGTATGTCTGTCTCTCTGTCTGCCTGTTTGTGTGGACATACTTTGTATATTTGTGCGCAAGTGGCAATCGTCTGCGTCTTTTGTTGTCTCGACACAGTCTGCTTATCACACAACAACAACAACAGCAACAACAAAATAATGACTAACAGCAAAAAGTGTCAACAACAACGTTGACTGTGCCTGATACTTGTTTTCTTGTCGCTCTGCCGAGGATCGTTTCGGAGGGGTTTACACCCAAATTACGTATACGACATGTACGCCTTTAATTACAACGATCGAGCAACAACACACACACACACAATGTATGCATATCTATTTAATTATTTATTTGCCACAGCGAATTTATTTATAAATGCAGACAACGACAACCGCAACAACAACAACAGCAACAGCAACAGCTCGACCTTGGCATGCTCACAAATTAACGTGCAGCAACCATCGCCATCGCATGGCATCGCATGGCATCGCAACGAATCGTTCATTTGGCAAGTTGCATGCGTTGGGCATTGCGCATACGTCACGTGTGACGCCCGCAACAACTGTCTCATCCCCAATTTGCCTTTACCTCCCCCTCCACACACTCTACCCAGCCCCATCTACCCTCCTCCACCCTTCTTCGCCCGCACATTTGCTTCCAGCGGCGCTCTTATTAAATTATCAACATAAACAAATGTCTCGCCGTTTGTGGCCGCGTTTCAAAATAAATACATACATGTATGCATACACTGAGCGAAAAAACGGGTGCAAGAAAAATTAATTTTGAAAATGGAATGTATGAGGATTCCTGAGAAGAACTTAGATTGGTTAAGTTCCTTAAAATTTAAGGCAATTCTTTGAGCTGAAAGCTATCAAAGGAATCGAAAGTTGATTAAACTCAAATGAAAGCTTCAGCTGAAGCTTAATCCTAAATGCATATGCATAACCCACAATCCTAGAACTTTGATACAAAAATAGGTTGAAAAGCTGTTTAAACTCCTCAGAATACTTTGGCTGGAGAGATACTATAAGTGGAGAGATAGTATAAGTTAGAAAGCCTCTCATATAAAGAAAGATATGGATATACAAATTTTCTATTCGTTTCTAATTCATTTATGAAAAAAGAAGCTTAAATGTTATATTTATCGCTTAACATTGATCAGATTTATAAAATTTTTTGCAATTAAAAAAGTTGAATCCAAATTTACCAATTTTTTTATATAAATTTTAGAGCCTGCACAACTACCTGTCCAATTTCTCTCAGTGCTTGTACTTGTCGAGTATTTTTTTGGCATGTACAATGTTTCTTATTTGCTTTTTTTTTACTTTGTACCTTTTTTTTTGGCTCATTCGCATTGTGCGCCAAAGCAAAAGCAAACACAGACGTCGTCGCTACCAAGTGCCAGTTTTTTTTTTTTTTTTGGTTTTGGTGAGTTACGGCTGTGTTTTTTTTTCACGTCTGTGGTGCGGTTTGGAGGCTGGTGGCTGTTGGTTGGGGGTGGTGTAAGGCGCGCAGGCAAGTTGAGCTTAGTAACCACACAGGTAGGTCGCCAGACAGACAAACAGCCAGCCTGGCACTGCATATGGCGAGAGACCAGACGAGACAATGTTAATTAGCACTTCATGATAAGTTGTCTCAATTGTTGTTGTCGTCACAGAGCAACAGAGAGAGAGAGAGACAATAAGAAAAATGTATAAAAATCAAGCTGAAACGGTGACAAGTTTGTGGTTAGGGGCGGGTCGAGAGGCTTGCGTTTTCTTAGAAATCGAAGCAGCCAAGACAAAAGAAAATATTAAGTTAATAAATATACTAAAAAAGATATATGTAGCCCAAAGGCTTAGACTGAGCGTGCGCGACCTGCCGATGCCTTCTTTATCTATGAATGTATCTGAAAGATACTTCTTATAAATGTATCTAATAGATACTTCTTTTATATGAAATGTATCTTATAGATACTTCTTCCATATGGAGTATATCTGACAGATACTTCTTATGTATCAAATGTATCTGATAGATACTATTGTTATTTAGTAAGATTGAATGTATCTCAAAGATACTTCAACATATATAGCTACGTAACTAGAGTATCTTTGATGTGCCTCTGACTGATGATGCTCTATATACAGTTATTACCATTACCTAGTTACCATATACTCCCCCACATCCTTCTTTAAACCCCAAACATAGCCCATAGCTACATCTGTTAAACTAATTACTTATGCCTTCTGGCGGCAGCCTTCTAGCCGCATCCTTTGCCTACTTGCCTACTTAAAGCCCAACGAACACGCCCACTTCCTAGGTCTGGGCCTTGGGGCCAAACGTTAATAAAAACAATTTATAGACGCGCTAATACAATTTTAGTAGCTTGCTTGGGGCTATTTTTAAAATGCCAACAAACAGCAAAAACCGCAGACAGGAAAAAAAATATCGAAAAACAAAAACAACAACAACAAAAGGCAGTCTGGGTAACCGATCGGCCAGACACTTCGACCCACTGATCTGGGCGACGGGGCGGGTTTATATTTTGCATTGGGGCAATAATGAAATGAGAATGTCGCATGTGATTCATGTCATTAAAAAAGTTTATAAATAAACCATACAACAATGGAAAAAGGCGCAATAAAAACAACAACAAATTTGCTGCATAAATAAACTTAATTAACGTGCGGTTTTGCCCAGCCCCGCCGCCTGCCAGCGTCGCCCCCGCACAGCCCTTCAACAGCGACTGCGGCTGTCTGACACTTTAATTTCTTGGACTTTGCACGGCGGCTCAAGACGGCAGCGGCAGCAGTGCGGCGATGGCAACAGCGACCAGTGACAGTGAAACTCAGCAGCAGCAACAACAACAATAACAACAACAGCAGCAGCGACACCTGCATGTATTAATTGTATTTAGACAAGCGTCTGGGCGAAACAAATAATCATGCTCACACACATTCAAACATTAAGACAACAGTTAGCAGCAGTAATAAGTAAATATGTTTGCTAGAATAATGTCACAGCGAGCGCAATTGGAATGGAACGGCAAGAGCCACTTGCTGCTGTTAAGTGCGCTGCTAAAATACTCAATTAATGTTAGCAGCGCTGTTAAAAGACCGAGAGAGAGGGAGAGCGAGAGAGCGCGAGCTTGTCGCATTTCGTTTCGTTTCGTTACCGAGGCAAACGTTTGCGCTCGCACACGAAAAGAGAGATCGAAGTAAAAACAAAAAAAAAAAAAAAAAAAAAAAAAAAAAAAAAAACAATGCTGAGAGCCGTTCGCAAGTGGATTTAGTTAATGCCTAAACCTGGACGTGAGCGGGTTTCGCAGCTGAGCTGAGTTGAGTTCGTGCTTGCCAGCAATGAGAGCAAATAAATGTTGTAAATGCTGTAAAATTACAGTGGAGCATTACGCTAAACACAATAATTCCAATTTCAATGTAAGCTCGAGCAAAACCACTGTGCAATTTTGCCGTTTTATTCAGTTGTTGTTTTCAACTACAGTCAAAAACCGGCTGCACGTTGTTGTTGTTGTTATTGTTGTGTGTGTGAGAGAGCGAGCACAAGAGAGCGAGAGCGCGCGCGCGTTTTGAAACGTTTTGGCAATGGAACGAGCGTAAGGCGAAGCTTTCAGTTAGCGACGGCGGCTGCGCTGTTGTTTTTTTTCTGTCTGTCTGTCTGACTCTCGTCTGCGTTTTATTTTAATAATTATTGTTGCTGTTGTTGTTGTTGGTGGTGCTGTCGCCATCACTGCTGCTGTAGCGAAAAGCGCAAAACAATTGTTGTCTGATTTACAGCGCGCGCACACAGCCAGCCAGCCAGTCAGACAGAGAGCGAGAGAGCACGAGTGAGCGAGCGAGCGGCACACAGATACAACACACACACACACACATACACTCACACATAGATGACGCGTCGTCATCGTCGTCGTCGTCGTCGAATGTTCAAGCATTGCCATATACCTTTCATATGGAACATTCAAGTTGGCCGCCGCAGTGTAACTTTGCGTGCGTCTCAGTTCGTTTCGTTGTCGCCGTCGTTGTCCGCGCGCAAAACAGAAAAACAGAAAAATCGTCGCATTACAAAAATATACAAACAAAATACAACAGCAGCAACAACAAATGCACAATCTTTTACACATGTAGTACGAATGAATACATATGTATATATTATAGAGATTATTCACATATTAAAATCCGACCAACAACAACAGCAGCCTAAAGAGAATAAATAACTAAACACATCTATCTATATATAAACAGTTATACAAATACATACATATGCAGTTATATGTACGTATGCAGCTAGCGTTCCTCTACTCAAATCATTCCTACAAAAATATAAAAACAAAATAATTTCAACAACAAACAACAGCAGCAACAGCAGCCACATTGCAAATTACAAGCGAAACCTCAACAAAACCAACAACAACAACAACAACAGCAGCAGCAGTAGTAACAACAATAACAGCCCTGTTAATGTACATACACATAACATAGCACGTAAAGTGTGTGCTTAGTTAAATTTCACATCAAATCAAAAATAAATAATAATTCTAATCAAATTTCTCTCAGTGTGTGTGTGTGCGTGCGTGTAAATGTGTGTAGCAAAAAGTCTATGTAATTTATAAATAACTAAACGAAATTCCTAAACAAATTATATACAAAAGAAACACAAACAGAGCAACAACAACAACAACAACAGCAACAACAACAACAATTAACAATCATAAAGGTGAGCCACATAAATTATTTTCTGCTTGTTTCTACCTTGCACACTGTGCGCATTATTGCGGACGTCAGTGTAGCAGCAGCGGGCGGAAAAACAAAAATACAAACACCAAATTTTGGGCAGCAACAACAACAGCAACAAAATAGCAGGCAACTACCTAATTATACTTATGATATGAGTCGACTATTCGCATTCTCTTAGCGAAACGCATTCCGGCGACTTCCTGTCAACACACACACACACACACACTCATAGCAACAACAACAACAACAACAAACATCCAAAGAAATAGACAAAAATTATAGAAAATGTCCACTGTTCACATAAATGCAATAAATTTTGAAATCAACGCCGCATTTTCGACAAAAAGTCATAGATAAATATTAAAATACAGTAAAAGCTCGTTAAGTGAAACTCGACAAGCAAATGCAAATAAATCAAAAATGAAAAAAATTCTGTTCAAAAATTTCTAAAATATATTTAACAATTTTTAAAACTTATTACTTGCTTAAAATATCGAATAAAAATATTTTTATATTATTTTAATTTATTTTTTCACATTTCTTGTCTTTCCCATTTAGCGAGCTTTCACTGTAGCCTCTGCTCCATATAGATTTCATATATAGAAAGCCATCTTTGAATGCTCTTAAAAAACCCTTCAGCTATTTTTTGTGGCTGTCATAAAAAATGTAGCAATAAATAACAAAAAAGCAAAAAAATATTTGGAATCTAAAAAAAAAGTTTATATTTTTTTTTTCGAAATTTTTAGTTTATTTTCTATAGATTTTCTATATATATTTTTTTGCTAATTTGGGCGTGTACAGCTTGTGGGGGCGTGTGCTCAGAAAGTATGACAACAATGAAATATAGAGCATAAATATATATATGCAGATCTTTATATATATAGAGGGAGATGTATATGCTTGTCAGCCACTTGTTGTTGCCACATATTTAGCTATAGTTCAGGACAAAAACTCTTTGTTGAAGCCCAATGAAAGTTTCAGCTGCTTGTTTTGAGCTAGTTCCCAGTGGTTTTCCATGTGCTAGTTTGTTTTTTTTCTGCTCATAGATAGCAGGGTAACAGCAGCGAGAGCACATGAACTAAACAAAAGTCCAAGTCACAGCTCACACACACTCGCTCTCCACACACACACACACACACACTCACTCTCTATGGCTCTCTGCTCGCTCTTTTCGCTCTACCTCTCGCTCTCCCAGTAGGCAAATCACTTCCGTTCAATGAACCCATGCGTAAGCTAGAGCTGAGGAAGTGGCTCGCTTTTTTCTTCGCTTCTGGTTCTGCTGTCTCTGCCTATGTTATGTATGCTCCTACGTCTTGACTACATACCTACACACGTGCTCGCCCATAGATGGGCAGAGAGAGAGGGAGAGAGCGAGCGAGCAAGCGAGCGAGAGGGCACCTTTTCAGCTAGGCTAGGCTGTAGGTGTCGTCAGCCTTGTGTGCGTAGGGTCGCGCAATCAGCTACGGTGAACTCTCAGCTCACCAGACGACACATGTGCTGCTCTCGAGTCTAGCCAACACTTCTAGCTCCAGCAACTAGTTCAAAGTATTTTATAAGATAGGAAATCTTTCTAGGAACTATTACTAATTATCAATTTTTTTTTAAAGGCATTTACTCATTCGCATAATCAATTTATATTGTTAAGACAATAAGTGGGGAATTTCGTTGTTATTAGTGATTGCTATTAGTATAAGTATTGACATTATCATTGTCATTGTTATTATCGTTGCCGTTGCTATTGTCACTGGCATTATTATACATATTTTTAAACAATAATCATTTGCATTATTTTTATCATTGTCATTGTCATTGTCCTATATTTACTTATACTCTTTGCATTATTTCAAAAAGTCTAACGAATTTATTTCAACTTAACGTCGGCTTTGACCGACGCACAGAATTTTTGAACCCGGATTCGCAGTTCTCGTAAAGATTGTCTGCCCAATAAAACTCATCTAACGGGTAGCATGCGCCGCGTGACGTATATAATGATTCTATAATTAATTAAAAAGAGTTTCTTTAGCAATATTATAATGTTAGATGTTAATTTCAAAAAGCTGTCTTCGAGGATGTGATTGAAAGCTTTATAATATATGCAAGAAACTCTCTTAATTTATACTGTTATACTTAACAGAGTCACTAACATGTATGTTAACTCGAGAATGTTAAACTTTAATTGGCAACTTCTGAAAGGAAAATGAGTTGTAAAGGCAATAACTTACGGCAATTGAAGCAATTAATTAATCGAAAGCTAATTAAACAGCTGACGCGAACAAGCTGATGCAGACAAAAGCAACAACAGCAACTATAATAGCAAGGTCTTTTTATATTACTATTATTATTGTTGCTGTCATGGTTCGTTCTCTTTAATGTATGTATGTACATTTTTGTTGCTTTTCGCTTATCAAGCGTCTGGCTTCTGCTTCTGACCGGGCTTATCAATGGCGTGGAATAAAATTGAGTTCATATATACTTGTACAAATACAGCTGCAGATACATACATACATATATAGATACTTATTCAGCAGATATCAGGAACGGCACCTGTATCAGACGCCCACATGACCAGCCGCCAGATTAGAAGCAGATGCGCGATTAGAGTGAACCTTGAAAAATTGCTTAGATCTCTGCAGTGCTTCGAATGCACGTATATATAATGCCGATCTGTTGACATATCTTTTGCTAAGCTTAAACTAAAAACTCAGAATTTAAATGAAATGGCACAGACTCGCAACGCAATAGAAACTAGAACTCGAAGTCGAACTCGAGCCCCAAGACAGCTGCACTATATATCACACTTATACACACTTACATATACTCTCTCAAACACACACAAACACACCCACACACTCTCTCGCTCACACGCTAATCTCGGCCCCATGTCTGGGTCAAAGTCTAACAAATTTGTTTGATTCCGTTTCGTTTTGTTGCGGTTTTTTGTTGTATTTTTTTTTTTTTTTTGCTTCTTCTGTTGGCATTGGCCATTGTAGTCAAACGCTGGATAATCCCGTTTGTTGGAGCAGCTGTTGCGAATATTGCGTATACGCACAACAACAAGCACGCACACACACACACACACACACACACATCGTAGAAGTTGCTAATTTATTGAATGCCAAAGTTGGAAGTTTTTTTTTTATATTGTGAAATGAATCGTGCAAGCAAATTCATAAAAAAGGCATGACAATCTGCATGCCGAACAGGTTCTTTTAGCATGTCATGCACTATAATTTTGTTTTTCTGAACGTAAATAATTGTGAAATGATTTTGTTTGGCAAAAGGCATTGAGAAAAGGTTCTGAAAATGTTGCCCAACTGCTGTAAGCAGAGGTAGTCTCTTTCCTATAAGTATATAATATATATATATATAATATAGTTTTGTCATTATACTTATGCATAATCAATAAATTTAATCTTAGACTCGACTCTTCAAGCTTTCTTCTTCTTCTACTTCGGCTAACTGCTTTTGCTACTGGGCACGCCACTATTTAATCATGCCGTCTGTCTGCCATGCGGCCGCTGAGTGATTCCGGTGTCTTGTGATGCTCTCCCATAGCGCGATCAGACAGCGCATTAGTCAGCCGGCTGACCTCAGGCCTTATTTTATAATGCAAAAGTGAAATGCTAGGTAGCCGAAAATGACACAAAAAAGAGGCAAGTAACAGTGTCGGAGGTGCTAGACTACAGAATACCCTGACTGGAGAAAAACCTAAACGGCAATCACCTAAGCCTACATGACTTTGTCTTAACTGAAACTGATTTCATGCCTGATTTAGGTTTTACTCTCTCTCTCTCTCTCTCTCTCTATAGCCTGCAGACTCAGTTCTATCAACTTATGCCTAGCCCAGCATACCCCTTCAGGGTATTCAACAAAAAAAACACACATCAAAGCCAGACGAAAATGTTGACGGATGAGCTGAGCGGAAAGGAGAGAGACAGAGAGAGAGAGAGAGAGAGACGACGACGGCGCATGTGAATGTTTCATTGATAAAATTATAGAAAACTGAATGCTAGACGCCAATAAAAGCAGCAACAACAACAGCAATATAGAGTCTATATAAAGTGTGCTGCTGATGTTGATTATGTAATAAAAAGTAAGGCCGCATCGCATGTAAATCAAAATCGCCTGTTTATACATATACATATACGTATGTATATAGTACGTCGGCCAGACAGAGCTGTGTGCGTGTGTGTGGGCGCGACAGATGACGGACATGGCTTGCTTTTTTCTTTGCCTTTTCTTTTTGTCATGCTTTTTGACATTTTGCAACAGAGCGCCCGCGGCAGACACAAAAGCTGATAAAGACTTTTATTATGTACTTACGATTTGCTAAATATATTATATATATTTAGCTAGTATCTGGCTCGCTCTCGCCCTCTCTCGCCCTCTCTCTCACTGTATATATTAGCCAGGCTCAGCCGCATTGAGCTGCCCAAAACGTCTGCTGACTGGCTAGGCACGTCATCTGCTGCTGCTGCTGACATCGTGTGTGGCCAGACAGTGGATCAAAGTGTGGTGCGGTGGTGTCGACTCTGCTGCAGCTGGTGTGCGCACTGATAAGCCAGACTGGGGTGCTAGCAAACGGAAACGAGTTATCGCTTGATAATGGACCAGGGACCAGGGACCACAGACTACAGACTAAAAGCCAGCAAATAAATCAAACAGCAAAAACAGACAGACCTTAAAGCTACACTCGAAGAAAATTCGCTAGTTGAAGTTAGCGTATATATAGCAATATAGACGTATATATTCCATATCTCTCCAAAAGTATCTATCCATGCATCTGTCTCCCAGCTCTAACTGAAGCTCTCATAGATCTGTCCTCTTGGTATATATCTCCCATATTCTTTCGTCCTTCACACCTGCTGCAGTGCCACTCGTTTTGTGCAGTGTAGAATGCCATATTTTGCTGCTTTTTTTGTTGTTTCTCTTTTTCCCTTTTTCTTTTGCATATTCCTTGGCTGTGCTTCGGCTTCGGCTCGTTCTTGGCTTCTCGGAAATTTGTCTCGACTGTCAGCAGACTTTGTCCGATTGGCAACAAGCTAAGCTACCAACAGGGAGACGCGCCTGTGGCCTACATTTGACACACATACACACACACACACAGAGAGAGAGTTGGAGCTGCTCGTTTATTATGGATATAGGTTCGTATCGTTGCTGAACAGGCATCGTTGCTGGCTCATCAATGATTTATTCGCGTTTCGCGTGTTCCACACACATATTATATATACATAAGCATATGTATCTGTGTGTGTGTGTGTGTGTGTGTGTGTCTGCGTCCTTTTGCTGCCTGTGCTTGGGTCTGAGGCTTGGCACACAAAATGCGCAACTTCCTGCTTTAATGGCTTTGCCTTTCGGGCTCCTGCCTGTGTTTCCTTCTCGCCTGTCTGCCTCCATATACATATATATATTTTTATATATTTATATATATATATGCCTGTGTCTCTGTGTGTGTGTGCAGACATCCTTGATTGCCAAAAACGAAATGTAGGTCAATAGAATTTCTTGATTGCGTAACGTGCTCTTGTTCTTGTTCTTGCTGCTTCTTTGTTGTTGTTGTTGTTGTTGTTGCTGTCGTTGCTGTGTTCGCATTTCATTGGCTCGCAATGCTGACTTAAGAAAGAAATTTAGCCGCGCGTGGCTAAATTCGATTGATGATGATTGATGTTTAGGGGCCGGGGTGTCCGGGGCCAGACAGTTTCGATTACATCAGAGAAAGCTCCGACAACGACGACGACTGGCTGACTAGCCGGCTGGCTGGCTGGCTGGCTGGCTAATGACATACGAGATATCATTAAGGCAGTCCAGACTGGAAATCCCACAGACAAGGCCAAATGTCATATCGTGGAATGAATCGTGATATCGATAAAAATCCAAATAATCACTTATAGTCGTCTGCAGTTATATGTGTGTATGTATATATACTATACGTGTCTGGAACTGTGCCTCGGAATTGCCAACGTTTGGACTTTGCTGATTAAAAGTCAAAGCTGTTTCTTGACAACAGTAAAAAAAAAAAAAGAAAAAATTTGGAATCGATAGATGTAAGGGAGGTGGGGGAATCGAGTGGATTGAGTTTTTTTTTTTTATTTTGGCGTGTGTGCTGAAAATGAGTTCGCATTAATTCTGTTGACGGTCATTGGCCAAACCCTCAAAAAATGTATATAAAAGCCAAAGAGAAGAGGAAGAAAACAAGATAGAAATTTGAAATTTAAATTGTCTACGAATGAAACTAATAGAACAGAACACACTCGCACACACACACACACACACATGTAAATATCAAAATAAAATTCCTGAACACTGAATGTCTGCAAAGCGTGCAAGCGAGAGAGCGAGCTATAGCCTGGGTAGGTGGGCTGGGGATCACGCATAGGCCTCGAAAAAAAGTATATAGAGAGGCAACACACAGAGATAGTTTTTTTTATGCTGTATGACGGGACGGTATGGCATGGTATGAGACGAAACGGAACGAGTGGTGAGAGGCTGATGAGCGGGCGGCGCGAGCGGGACGGCGATAGTTAAAAATAGATAGACAAATTGTCGCGTCATGCACAAAGAGCAGCGAGAAACAAGCGAAAAAGAAGAAGAATGGCCAAAGCGAACTAAAACAAAAACAACTATTGTTGTGAATGCAAAAATAGGAGAGGGAGAGAGAGAGAGAGCGAGAGGGGGAGCTGGAGTGGGTGCGGGAGCGGTAGAGAGAGCGTGCGAATAACAACAATGGTAAAAACTGCATAGTCGGCGTCTGGCTAAAAACTGTTGTTTTTGTTTCTCTTTTTTACTTTTGTCCTACGTTTACATTGCCTGCTTTAAGAGAGAGTGAGCGAGCGAGCGAGCGAGAGAGAGAGAGAGAGAGAGAGCGAGCAGTAGATAGCGAACAGTGTTGAAAATTGCAATCAAAATTTATTGTGTTCCCCCGATAAATGTCTGGCAAATCAAATGAAATGTCTAAACTGTCTGCCGTGCACCTTACGACAGCCACAGACATAGACACAGGCTCTCGTATTTATATGGCACGGCCGTGCACCCTGACGCTCGGACACATCAATTTTAGTCGAGTGCCGACAATCCTCAGCACACTATGTACCACAAAGCTAAAGAGAAGAACAGTGCGAACTCAATAAAGTGAACAGAATTTATGGGAAAATAAAGCAAAGCAAAGCTTAAGTAAAGATGTGTTATCGATAAGTTATCGGAAGTGATATGAAATTATAAAAAAATATATATATTTAATGTGAAAAATCAGAGAACAGTGATATTATTTATCAAAACAAAGCTTAAGCAAGTATCTGCAACTATCGATAAGTTATCGATTGTGCAAGTCTCTAAAAATAATAAAGAAAAGTGATAAAGTGGCTTCTAAGCAAAAAAGCGGATAAAGATAAATTGTTTTATCGCCCAGTTTCATTTCGCGTGTGCTCACTGTAGCCAAATGCAATCGCTTTGCCATTTATCGATTGATCGATAGCTATTTCGCTTGCCCTGTGACACAGCCGTTGTGAAGTGAAGTTCGCATTTTCAGTTGGGACATTTTCCTTAGCTCGTTTCATCTTATTTTAGATTTATTCGTATCCAAAAACTCAGCAAAATCGAACATAATCAATTAATATATATTAATTAAGCCATTAATAGCTTTTCACTAATCATTTTGTTTGGCCGCAAAAGCACCGAAAAGCGGAGAACTGAAACTAAACTGGACCCGAGTCTTCATGCCACGACCGCACAATTAGCTACACGCGCTGCCACCCCAACCCCCGCCAACCCCCTACCCACCCTCTCTCTCTATCTCTCTCGCTCGCTCTCCAATAGAAAGATTCCCATTTAGACAGTTGAAATGAGTTTTAGGTGCAAAGAAAGTGCGAATTTTATTTTTTATACTCCACAGATATAAAGTATAAAAACAAAAGAAATTATATATAGATATATAGATATTTGTATATATACATATAGATATATAGGTATATTGTTGTGCTCTCTTTCAATTTGGACTGCTCAGCTGACGCTTATCATTTGTTATTTATTTATTTTTATTATTTTGGGCAGTGAATTCCATTGATAACTGCGGCGGGCCGTCGAAAGTGCAATAGAATAAAGTGGAAATTAAAACGCAATTTCCCATTGTTGCTGCGTATGAGTAATTTATTACGTGTATTACGTATACGCGGCGTAATTCCACGAATAACTCGCTGAGCCATCAGGCGACGAACACGGGCCAAGTCGTTGGCTGAGCACGCGTAAGGTATCGGACAGATAGAAAGTTGAGTAAAGGCATGTAAGATAAGGAAAACTGAAACACTGATCGACTAAGAGATATCCTATACCAAGTTGAGAAGTTGTGGAATGAGTGAAGTAAATTAATTATACTCTCCATTTGCAGTATGCTCGACTGAATGATACTCTGTACGTGGTGAGTCGTAAGAAGTGAAGACCTCTTTTACCCGTTTCACATTCTGAGCACTCAAAAAGCATTCTCATGCAGTTGACATAGTTTTTGTGTGTGTTTAGAGTTGCATTTCCTATGCGTAGGACTAGCAGTCGCCGAGCATTGTTGCCGCGCTCTATTAAACTAGTTTCCATCCCTCCAGTTGCCGCTGACCCACATATGTAGCAAGGCGGCGACTGTGGCGCCACTCCAAGCATAGCAACGAGGTCAATGAGTCATTGGCCGTTGCAGCTTACAGAACCCAACCCCTAACACGCCCGACCCAAGCCAGCCCACGCCCAGCCCCTACCACACCCACGCCCACGCTCATAGATACATAAAACATAAAGTACAAAAAAACAAAAAGAAAATGGAAATGCTACAATGGCAAATAGACGAGGCAATTTTTCGTAATATTTCGAAGCCTCTGTCAATATTTGCATGCAGCTACGTTGAGGCAAGCGCCAAGCAAACAAAAGCAAAATTCACCCTCAAGCCCCCAGCAGGCACCTAAAGTCGTGGCCAGTTGGCAGGTTGGCAAGTCCAAGAGTAAAGCAGAAGAAGCGCCGAGCAAACAAAACAGCGCAAAATCAACAAAGTATGACACAATGTTGCAGCACAGCGAGGGAAAGACAAAAGAGAAAGAGAGGGAGAGGCGAACTAGGGGTAGCTTGGGGGGCTGACGAGTAGCGATACTTAAGCAAATGCCAATGCGAATGCGGATGCAAAGCTTTGCCATAGAGCCGCAACTTAACTTTGATGGCTTTCCATCATCATCGTCCTACCCGTCGGGGCAATTCGGGGTACGGTAGGGGGTACCTGACGGCAGGGGGTTGCTTGACTCCGACAAATTCGTGTCTAGACTGGCAGACCCTGTGAACTTAATTATGACAACAAAGCCAGCGCAGCTGTATCTGAGTCTCTTGCCTTTGTATAGCTATGGAAATGGTGTAACACGAAAAAACAAAACGAAAAATGCAGAGTATACATACGGGGAGTATACGAATTAAAGATACCCTAACGCATTCTATAAAATATAGAGAAATGCTCTGTGCTCTATGCTATGCAGATAGATCTTAAGTCGACTCTATCGATTCACGACACTCTTCAAGCACACCTCGTAAATACATGTATACTTTGTATAGAGCCCGGCTTTTTGCTGATGAAACGAAATGCCCATTTACATGTGCCGTATACGCAATGTCATCGTCGGCTGCCCAACATTGCGCATACGCCACGTGCACGCCAAGTTTTTCCATACAACATTTTTTTTGCATTAATCAATTCATTCGGCACGGCGTGCTTGATGACGTTGCTAACGATTATAAATATATGTATATACAACAAAATCTCTACAGCTTTTTTTATAGTTTTTTTGTGTTTTTTGTTTTTTAGCTGTCGTGCTCGTTTGAATGCACATGCACTCGCTAAAGGTCAAATGGCAGCAGAAAAAAAAAAACGCCACGAGTTTCATCATCGCAGACACGCTGCCTGAGACAGCATTTGAGACGGAGACTGGGCGAGGTCTGTCACCATCTCGCTCTCTCTCGCTCGCACTCACTTTCTAGCTATCTCTGTTTTGGCCCCCGTCTGTGGCTTGGCTCTGCTTCGCTTAGCTTTGCTTCGCTTCGCTTTGCCTTGCTTTACTTTATTTTACTTTTTACGCCTTTTACATTTTTTGCCCCATTCATTTGCATGTTTGCCAGCAAACGCTGTGCGCTGTCTGCGTCTGCGATTGCATCAAAAGGGTTGACTCGACTCTCTCTCTCTCTCTTTCCCTCTCTCTCTCTTTCTCGTTCTCTCTGGCTGACGGAAACGGAAGCGGCGTCAGCAACGAGACTTTGTCGCTTGCATTTCTGTTTTATTTTTCCTCTTTTCATGCTGATATTGAAAATTTTGCTTGTTGAATTGCCAAAAAAATGTTCTGTTTCGCCTGCATCGCTTGCCAAAAGCCCAGTTGTCCATGGCTAAGCAGGCATGTGCAACTAAATTGCGCCCAGACACCCAAATATCAGCTGTTTCTACTTTGCTGTCTAGCAACGGCATATATAGAACAGACAAAATTCCATTTCACAGCAATTACTACATGAAATATCACGTGTTTGTAATGCCAAATGTCAGGCCATGAGAACTATTCTACTTTTTCTCAACAAAAAGCATATCTAGTATGTATCTTTACATCTCTGTACCTTTAAGTTGCTAATGCCCTGAGAATTCCACTACTATTTTCAGGCTTTCTCATCGGTTTTAGACACTCGTGTACAACTGGGCTGGCCCCAATGGCCGTTTATGGCAAATTGAAAATCTATAAACGAATATTTGCGCTGTTTATTCGCATAGTCATATAGAAATTCGTGAATGTGAACAATTTGTGCAACGCCGTCTACGTCTGCGGCTGTCTGGCGCACTTGACTGACGTCAGTTGTCAGAAAATTCTATTTTATTTTCCGTTCAATGTTTATCAGACGTCCGACCATAGATACGACTCTACGGCTAGGAATACGTATACGTGACGCTGTACAGCTGCTCGACCTATCTCCCTCTCTCCCGCCATCTCTCGCTCACGACTTTGGCTACAATTTAATTGGCAGTGGTTACAAAGTCTTGGGAATTGCATCACACTCGGGCAATTCGGAATGAATAGATCCAAGTCATAACAAAAATCTCACACACTACAATTTCTTCAAGTTCAATGTCATCTGCGTATTATGCTACTCTATATCTCTATATATTTATGTATTATCATACTAAAGTGACGATTTGAGTTGATTTGAGTTCACTTTAGTTGCAGGCCCGACATTTCGCCTCATTCAGTTAGACCTTGACATCAATTAAGATGTCAATGCTCCTGCTGACCAAATATTCATAACATATATACATAATATATAAATATATATATGTATATAAATGCACTTGACTGTCATTAGCGCAGCTATCATAATCATTAAATTAATAACTTGAAGAATTCAGCGAGAATTCAACCGAGCTCAAAAGCTACAGATATACTCAAATACATGTATATATATTTATATATATAGCATATAGTATAGCATAGCAGATAAACCCACCTCGAGGCACCTCCTTTCACTTAATCAATTGAATTGTCAGCCTCCAAATTGCCCGATTACCATTCATTGTGTACTTATACCCTAGACTGTGGGGTATATTGGCTTCTACACAATATATGCTCCACACATAAAAAAAAGTTTATAGTAATAATAATAATTCTAATGATCATAATATATGATAGATATGCTAATTCCATAATGAGCTGATTGGTGGATGATATTGTTGATTATCATTCCTTCGTTTAGGCTATCGCCCAGTTGTACACACCCTACTTGCCTTTAGGCTCTTCTTTTGTATAGCTGCTGCCTCGGCTGCAGTTCAAGGAACCTGCCGTCAAGTTTTCGGACATTTGCCGCCCCATTGGCCCTGCCTCATTTAAAGTTATGTGGTTTTATTTTTGCATTGGCGTTGCAAACAAGTTTACACACTGCCCACCGCAGCAAGCATCGGGTGTCTGTGTGTGTGTGTGCCCACTAGGAGATCAGCACGTCAACTAAAAATAGCCACAAAATCCATTTAAGTCTCTCACACAACAAATCGAAGGCAGACCACAAGCTGACTGCCCGACTGGCTGGCTGGCTAGCTGCATGGCTGCTAAGACCGTAAGCTAAACAGCTGTCCACATATTGAACAAATATCAATTTTAAGACTCATAATGACATTAGCTTAATATGTCGCACTAATTTATTGCGTGTTCGATTTGGAATGTGGTACAGTTGATTCCTGGAAACTACATTTTGTGTCTCTTGGCTACAAAATTGAGTTCAATTTATGCGTAATGCATTGAAGACTCTGAGTCGGGCACGATGATACGACTGATGTAGATAAGATAGAGGATAGATAAATAGATATATCTTCGCCCATTATGTGAGTCAGGTGGGTGTGGCAAAGCGGAGCATATATCAGCTGAAGCTCCACATTCTCCCTTTTCAGACTTCTCAAATATGATTTAACTGTTTATCTTCTTATGATCTATCAACACTCTATATAACACTACGTTTTCTGTCGCTTTACAACACTGAAAAACGTACTTAGCTGCAGTCTAGTACTCCTACTCAGTCTATTAATCCTACTTAAATGCTCTTCATTATTATACAATTTTCTACATTATTATTCCATGCAACACTAGCTTCCTTTCTCTGTTTTACAACACTGAAGCTTGATTAAACTGCCACTACAATCAGAATGATCTACTTAGCTGTGTCAATTCTCAGAATCACGCAATCGCGTTGCCCTAACCATGTGACCCGCTTCTGCAGGGCATTCGTATATGCACGTGTCGCTGAGTGCTATTCTTCTTTTTGTTTCGCTTTTAGATATGACTGTGTCGCAGACGCGCTCAATCAGTCAACTGCGATAAAAATTACAGCAACAATGCAATTAAAAGCAAATAAAAGGGAACAGGTAAAACACAGCAACAACAACTGCGAAATGAACAAAAACTGAGCGTTGAGCCGGTTGAGTCACCTGTTCGCAGTCGCCGTCGCCGTGGCCGTCGCTGCCAGCGTCGGCTGGGAATGCGCAAAAGTCTAAAGTGCCACTTGTTGTTGTTGCTGTTGTTGTAGTGTTGTAAAGTTGCAGCCAGACAGACAAGCATAAACACACACGCGCACACACACACACCAGCTCACACACACTGTTGACAAGCCGTTGTACATTTTAATTTTAGTTGATTAACTTCATTTTTTTGCTGTTTTCTTTCCTTTTTTTTTTGTAATTTTATCTTTTTTTCAGTTTTTTATTCGTCTGGCATTTCGGTATTTGATATAATCGCCAACATTTTCGCTGTTTCAGTTTTTTTTATTTTTTTATTTTTTTTCTATTGTTTTTTGGCCTTTCATTGACCCAGACGCTCACCTGACTGCCAACCGATCCCAGACAGCAAAAACTTCCATGAGAAGTTTATGCCCGACAGACATTGTCGCTGCGTCACTGTTTTTTTCTGTTCGTGTCGTTTCGTTTGTTTGGCCTCGGCCGATTGTAACTGTACATCAAACAAATGTGTGCGACAGGCCCAACAAATATTTACTTGGGTCTCCCCCCAAAAGGCCTGGTGTGCTGATCCATATATATATGGAGAAATAGAGCTTCTTGCTGATAGTAAATCAGCTGATAAAAGTTGGTACATTTTAAATACCAACTGAACTTGTATTACGCAAACAATTGTGCACAGAACAAGCCTAGCGATATGAACGGCCTCTCTCTAGCCGTCTGCACAGATATAGTCACATAGTTATAAGCATAGGCATAGCATGTCTGCCTGTGGGGCTGGCTGGTTAGTTGGTACGCTTTGTTTATCGCTCTCTACCCGTCCGCCCACACACACACACACACACACGCACACGCACACTCGCACATGACTGCCAGACGCTTGCGCATGTGTTGCTCGATATCGCTTAAGTCGTCTGCTATCTAGTCTAGACGCTTACGCATTTATATACATAATTACATACAGTTATATTTATACTACATATATATATATATTTATATATCTATATATATATATCTGTATCTTAAGTTATGTCTGCATGTTTACATTGAACGCATTGCGTTCGCCTCGCTGCTCTGTTTTTCATTGTTTCACAGCATTTCTTGAGTATTTTTGCAGTATTTTTAGCATTATTTGTGGGCAACTTTAGTTTTGAAAACATTTCGTAACGGTCTGTTTGTTTATATTTTGCTAGAGTGTTTGCCGTGGGGGCGTATATTTTCATTTAGCAATTCAAATTTGTGTTTTCATGCTCACTCACCAAAGTGAAATGGGTATATTGGCTTTGGGCAGTGGCCGGCTTGCTGTCCGTCCGTCTGATCGTGTGAACGTAAACTATGTCAAGGTTCAATAGCCTAGCTAGAGACATGAAATCATCTAATAAAGTGCCAAGCCGGGCACTATCTTGCACTGACTTAGCTGACAGTTGAACCATGAATAAGTACTCTGCAGTCGGCTACGCCCGACTACAATTTTCTTGTTGTTTTTTACTTTCTTGTTAGACAATTGTATGCGTACTTTAAACTTTGTATATTCTTAAGCCAATTGGCAAATAAACAGAAAAGGAAACTATTTTTGAGAGTGAGAAGAATTCGCTTTGATTGCTTACAGAATATTCCGAATTTTCAACTTCTGAGCCTAAAGAAAGCCGCAAAAGTTTCAGCTGTGTGAGAACAAATTATAATACATATATTTATATCGATTAAAAATCTCTTTACTTATGGCCTATATATATGAAATTAAAATATATTTATATTCATTAAAAATATCCTTACTTACCAATTGCTTGTTTTTCTTTCTCCCTGCTCTTTAGGTCACGTTTTGCTGATCGCCATTGGTGTCGCCGTGTGTTTAGTGTGTGGCAGCGTGCTGGTCACTGTGATTACACTGCGACGCAGCCACAACGCGACAGTCGCAGCAGCAGCAACGACAACGCGACACGTAAGGCATAAGCAACGGCGCGGCAGCTGCAACAACGACTGCGAAACTGGCCAAAACTATTATAAAGGTGCGACGGGCAACGAGACTGCCTTTGCTCTGGCCCTACCACTGACACGGACAGCAGCAGCAGCAGCAGCGGCAGCGGCAGCGGCAGCAGCAGCACAAGCGGAAACAACAACAACAGCTACAACAGCAGCAACAACAACTACAACAACAGCCGCAGCAGCAACATCAGCAACAACAAAAACAACAACAGCAACAACAACAACCACACTTTTGTCAACCAAGCCGGAACATTCTGTACCCGTAAGTAGAATCAAGCATATTCAAATAAGAAAGCAAGTGGAGAGGGGCGGGGTGGAGCGACCGTGGCATGCAACACAAATCGTGAAATGGGACAAGCGACGTCGACGACACGTGTCAAAAAGTTTTGCTTGCCTTCGCCTTTGGCTCGTTCATCCTTCTGCATTTTGCCTTTGCGCACAAAGCGAATCACGAGAAGAAAGCAGACGAAGGAAACCGAAAAACCCGCAGCACAGACAGTCGACCAGCGGCAATGCTTAGTGGTTGGTGCGTTGGTTGGGTGGTGCAGTGGGTTGGGTGGCTCTGGCAAAGTCCTTGAAGCAACAGCTCCACTCGTCGTCGAGTCGTGCGTTGTGGTTATATAACAAAAACAGTCGGAAATTTGGTTTTGCCTGCTGCTTTTTGCCTTTTACATTACTTTCGATACCCTAGAGACAATATAAATTGACGTAAGGGGTAGATTGGTTAAGCCAATGGTACGCTATCTTATATAACAAGTCTCTTTCGCTTGAGTGCCTCTTACAACGCCTTTCTATGCAATTTACATGCACATACTTTGGGCTTATATGCAAAAGACACGCTACAGGGTATCTTCCAGCCTTATACTCTCCTATCAACGCCCTCCGCTTACTTGTTAGCCATGTTATGCAATGTGGGAGACAACAACGTGGAGCGCGCCCCGTCTGTGGCCCATTATTGCGCAAAGTATCTGCCGGATGCAAGGCACGTCTGTAGGGCGCTCTTATATATACTATATATAGATATATATTTTATTCGACTTTGTGGCTTTAATTTTTGATCATCGGCCAAATTTGTTTGAAAATTGATTTTATTATTTATATTTGATATTGAATTTGAGCGGAACGACAATTGCAGCCACTAAAGAGCTAAAGAGCTTAGACAAATTGAAAGCTTTGCCAGATTTAACTTAAAGACTTTACATATGGCTAAGCCTTGACGACAGCCAACCGCCTGCGCTGAAACGTTGCGGCAAAGACCAAAGCAATGCCGACGGCTAAGCCGCAATACAATTAAGAAAAATTGCATACGAGTGTAGCCGACTAACTAATGCACTGCAAACTGGTACGAAACTGGAATAAGAAGAGCTCTGAGACTGTGTATGCATTTGGTAGTGACTTTCAAACTGCCAATACAACCATTTTCCGATGCGAATAGTCACATAAACTGTAAAAGCAATTGCAAATGATTTTAAAACTGTTAATGCAGCCACCTTCATTGCGAATTGTCTTGTGAGTGACTCTTAAAATGTTACATGTGAATTTCGAACCGTCAATGCAGCCAACTTCAATGCGCATCGGCATATAAATGACCCTTAAACTATAAAAATCAATTACAAGTGACTTTCAAGCTGTAACTGCCGCCTTCCACATGACAGACCGCATGACTCTCAATGTAAAAGCTTTTTTTAACAGCATACCTGAAGCTTTCTAATTAGCGAATGCCCACAGTATACTCTTCTATTTTTTTTTTTTTGCACATTTTTATACAAAGACGAAGACTTTTTGACAAATTGTTGCTCACTGCGCTGACAACTCGAAACATGCTTCATTATTTATTACAGGCCCACATACATAGTGCACAAGTATGCGTGTGTGTGTGTGTGTCACTGACAAACAGCATGGGAAAGCACTTACACACATACACACATACAGACAGAGACTCATGCATATGGTCTATTGTGAATTTCGCTTTGTTTTAGCAGCGCCTTCATCACAATTTCTGCCTATCTGCCGAGCATCACACACACACATATGTATGTGTGTGCATGCGTGACTTGGCATTTAGAACAGCGTCAGAGTCAGAGCCGGAGTGAGAGAGATAGAGATACATATGTATGGCAAGCGTTGCGTGGGCGTCGCAACTGGCGCTGCTGCTGCTGGCGGCGGCGCTGCCAACGCAATAAGAAGCACAACAATTGCCGCTAATAACCCAAGGCGTCGACGCCACGTTTTAATCGAATTTTATTTCGCCGCCGTTAGCCAATGAATAATTCAATTTGATTATTAAATATGTGCGTCTCAGACAGACGACGCGGCACGCGGAGTTGATTTCATTATTACCGTTATATGTGTGCTGCACGCGCACACACGCTCACGCATATAATAATAATCAGCTTTTAAAACACTTTTCGCCAATTTTCCCCCGAAGCATTTGCTTTTCGGCGGCCATTATTATCATTTACCGTTAGCTTGATCGTGTGGCAGAACAGAACCAGTGGAAACCATGGAACCAGCTGTCAAGCGAAAGCATAATTGAACGAGTGGAACTACTAGTTCATTGCGAACTAGGCATGGTTACACACATACATACAACTACATATATGTACATACATATATCTATATGCATGCGTGCATGTAACAACAATTCGTAAATTTGCCCGCATATTTCAGCTTAATTTAAATGGCAACAAAGATTGCGAGTGAAAAATAAAAACGAAATTATTTGCTAGATTTGTCATTTGTCACGCTCACTTGAACACATCAATCGGCAGGTGTGGGCGGGGCCAAGCGGGGCCGGCAGACCCACAAAATAATGTGGAACATACCGAATTGTGTCAACGGCAGCGAAACGTTCAATACATGCAAATGGCATCTTCATAAATGCACAAGCACAGACACGCACACACACTGGCAATCGCGCGCGCAAACACACACGCACACACACTCATTTGATCGGTACCGTTACTCGGGCACAATTTTATTTTACATGAGCAGCGACTTTTCATTTGACTTTTGCGAGCGAAATACGTGGTTATGGCACGTGCCAAATAGATATAGATGCACTACACTATAACACACTATAACATTGACACAAGAAAAAAAAAGAAAGCAATTAAATGAATTAACAAATTAGTTAATTTCTTAGCAAGCGCCAACTATTTCGATACGTTAGACTTTCGATACTCCGATAATCAATGCCAATAAGATCGTTAGCGTTGCCACCCAGTCTGGCAAAAGGGTTCGCCCCCATACTAAATTGTACTCTTGTACCTATATGCTGAACTTTTGACCAATTGGCAGCCTTGTTCTAATCGATATTTGGCGCCACGCAGGGTTGCATTTCAACACTTTGCCTCTCATTTTGTTCTTTTAAACGTGTTCTTTTCTTGTTGTTTAAAGTAATAATGTCTTCATATGTTAACAAAAGTGTGTCTGATGGCAGCAGCAATGCCAATCGTCGCAAGCAGCAGCCCATTTCACTGGGCGCCTTTCATGCGCTGCTCGAAAAGGCGCAAACAAAGGCCAAAGCTGGGCCCGATCCAGCTCTAGCCACAGCTGGATCTGCTACTGCTCCAAAGCCCAATAAGCAAACCAAAACGAGCTCGAAACCAGAGCAAACCCAGCTAAATGGATGCCCTGAGCCACAAGTCGTTCCAACTCCAACAAATCCTGAAGCTGCAGCCGCAGATAGCCTGCGCGGCTCTCGTCGTGGACGTCGACATTGCGCCCATTATGTTCGCTCCTGCCCACGTCTGGTCACGCCCACGCGCCAGGTGCCCCACGAGCTGCAGAAGGTGGATCGCATGACATCCTCCGATTTCCGCAATGATTTCGCCGCTCACTTGGAGAATATGCGCACGCGGCTAAAGGATCAGGATCACATGCATTTCTTCCAGCGCGCCATGCTGGAGAATCGCCATCTGTTTGCTGGCAAAGCCATACTAATCCTCGCCTGCGGCACAGGCACCTTGGCCTTGATGGCGGCTCGTGCGGGTGCCAAAACTGTCTTTGCCCTGGATCACTCCCAGGTGACGGACTACGCACGGCTCGTCGTGCAGGCCAATAAGCTGGAGCACATTGTAAAGGTGCTACATGGCCGGGTGGAGGACATGAAGCTGCCCCAACGCGTCGACGGCATCGTCTGCAACTGGATGGGCCAGTGCCTGCTGTACGAATCGGAGCTGCTGCAGCTGCTCCAGGCACGCGATCGCTGGCTCAAGCCCAAGGGCTTCATACTGCCCGACATGGGTGCACTGTATCTGCTGGCTGGCGCCGAGCAGCTGCTGAAGAACGATCGCTGCAACTGGTGGCTGGACGTCTACGGCTTCAATATGAATGCCATGCGACGCTATGCGCTCGCCGAGCCACGCTTTGCCAAGGCTAAGGGCGAACGCTTGCTTACGCTCGCTCACCAAGTGCTCAGCTTGGATCTGCGCACGGCGACTCGAGAGGATTTGCTAATCGATCGCGAGATTCAGCTGCAGGTGCAGGACGAGGGCTACTGCGAGTGTTTCGTGCTCTACTTCGATGTCTGCTTCAGTCGCGCCCATCTGCCGCTCAAGCTGAGCTGCAATCCCTGCTTGAACTCCAGCCTCAAGTCGCTGTGGCACCAGACGCTGCTCTTTGTGGAGCGGCCGTTCATCATGCGCACGCGCTCTCTATACACGGGCCAACTGACCTTTCGCCCCTGGCCCAGCATGCAGCGCATGAAGATCGACATTGAGCTGGCCATGAGCACGCCGGATGGCATACAACGGCAGCCGCTGGTGCGCAAAAGCTGGCTGCTCACATCGAGCTTTCAGACCGTCGAGGAGGTGGCCGAGTGCCAGGACCTGCTCAACTAAAGTTAGAATAGAATTTATCAGATACATATATATATGCTATATGTTTGTATATTTATTTAATTGGTTTTCTTTTCTGTTCTGTTGCAGATGCTATCGGTACAGTCGGCCGGCTGCGCGGGAATGGAGCGGCTTGGCGTTCCGACCCGCACATCATTGAGCACACCACCCGATGATAGGTAAGATCTATAGAGTATAGTATATATCTATAATATCTAATATCTCCTACTATCTCTACAGGGATCAATTTAGATGTAGAATGCGCGTTGATGCGCTCCAGGCACGTGAGCTGCTGGCCGTGCGTGGCGAGACTGTGATTCGTAACAACAGCAGCGGCAGCAGCAGCAGCAGCAACAATCAGCAACAGCAACAACTTCACAACAATAAGCAACAACATTCCCACCACCAGCAACAGCAGCAACAGCAACAACAACATGGCAGCAACAACAACCACAGCACGCATAGTATTAACAATTTCGTGGCACGCGGCGGCATTGAGGCAACCACCTTAAAGTACGGCAACACTGGCAGCAGCAGCAGCAGCAGCGGCGGCGGCGGCAGCTATAAGAGCGATCAGAGCAGCGCCTCGGGCTGCAGCTCGGTGAACAGCCATAGCGCGGACCATCATCAACATTACCAATATCAGCTGCAGCAGCAGCAGACGCCGCGCTGTCCACATCACGTACCACTGCCGGACAGCGAGTACGGACAGGATCGTCATCTGCAAATACGCAGCAGCTACCAGGTGAGCAGCCGCTAGTCCAGCACTCGCAAGGCCCAACTCATTGTCCTCCTCTCTTTCCCTCTGCCCTTAGCAATCGGAAATTACGCGCTCGTACACCAAGCCGCCGCCCAACAAAACCGTACGCGATGTGCCTGAACACATATGCGCTGGCAGCTCCAGCTATCGGCTCGCCACAGCAGCAGCAGCGGCTACGACAGCAGCGACAGCGGCAACTGGGAGTGCAGCCTGCAGCAGCAGCAGCAGCTCGAATGCGTATGCTCTGGCGGCAGCGGCGAATGCAGCCGCCGCGACCAAGTCGAAGCCGAATGCCATCACAAAGTTCTTCTCGCGCATCAGTTCGCCGAAGTCGCCGACGTCGCTGGCGACAGGTGCGAGTGGTGCTGTTGGCGGTGCAGCGGTGACAGTGCCAAGTGCCGCGCCCTTAGCCGCCACTGGCTGCTCCTCGTTAGCCTCGTCAGCGTCCATGTCATCGTCCGCCTCCTCGTTGGCCTCATCGGCGGGCATGCCCGCCTGTGTCTCGCCCTCCTCATCAGCCTCATCGCTGGCCGCCGCGCCACTGACAGCGCTGCCCACGCTCAAGAGCACCGCCTGCAGTACTGGTGGTGGCAGTGGTGGTGGCGCGACATTCAGTGGGGCGCACCACGATCAGCTGGATGAGACGACGCAATAATTCCAAGCTTTAGCTTTCGATGGAGCCGTTAGCTGGGGAGAGAGAGATCTGTCCAAGAACTTCGCGCTGGCACGAAAAGACTGTTTATTAGTCAGAATTTAATTTGTAAACCGATGAGAGGAGACACATACACACACACACCAACACACAAATACATACATACATACACATACATACATACATACATACATACATACATACATACAGACAGACACCTATGCAGAGGGACAGACACAATTTAGTTTTGTACTCATTTCCATAAACAAAAATATTTATACAAGACAGTTGCATATATATATGTATATATATATATATGTATGTATAGGAACATTACAGTACATATTGTATTTTGTTAGTTTGAATATATATATATGTATATATATGTATATGTATATGTATATATAACTATATAGTTTTTAACACAACAAAAGGAAATTCTAACTAAAACTTTAGCCCCACCATACAAAAATCAAGTAAACATATATATAAGTATGTATGTATATATATATTTTAATTTAATTTGTAAATATTTAAAAATTATTTAAAATGAGCTGAAAAAATCTTAGAAAAAATTTGAATTCTGTTAAAAAAAACTTTTGAATATTTAATGTATTATTCTTTTAAAAAAAAATCAAAAAAATATATGTGTATATATATATACATATATATATATATATATATATATAGATGTGTATATGTTTTCTTGGTCCGTCAGCAGGTGTAAATTTTTTTCTTCTATTTAGTTTAGCCAAATAGCGCAAATAAAAATTGATAATAAATAAAGATAGATTTACATAAGTTAAAATCTAATTAAATATAGTAGTATATATCTAAAATATATATATAAATAAATATATACATGTATATGTTTGTACACAGCAATGTAAATTTTAAGCACAAATCTCAAACAACAACAAAATTGCAACAACAACAAAAACAACAACAAATATAAAAGACCGACAAAAAAACAACAACAAAAACATGCTATCAAAATTTCAATATTTTTTTTTAATACAATAATATTAGAATTTGGCGTCGTTACTTCAAAGAGAAACAAACAAAAGTTATATTATTCCAAGATAAATATAATTATAACGGAGCTGGAAGCTCTTTTGCTATAAAAATTAACCATAAACTGTATATAGTAGTGTATAGCGATATATGTGTATAACTATATATATATATATATTTTTTTGCCTTTGGTCCTAGACGAACAAAATGTGTGCATGTGTACAGGTGGCAAGAGAGAGCGAGAGAGAGGGAGACAGAGAGAGAGAGAGAGGGAGGGAGGGAGGGAGAAGTTTAGAGTTCTTAACGTATTAACCATAAAGAAAATATTTAAACTTAACTAGATGCAGTAGCAGCAATTCCAATCAAAGCACTCATTATCTATCTATATGTATGTATATATACATATATCTATATACAAATTGCAATATAAAAGCATAAATTAGTTTTGATGAAGCCCGATCAACTCGTATATACATATATATATGAATATATTTATTGAATGGTTTCAATACTTACGATCCATTGCAAAATTTAGCTAAAAAACCAGCCCATAGATAATTACGATATATATCCAGATATATATACATATATCCAGATACTAACTAAGCAGTTAAGCAAAGTCCTACGAGCCATTTAAGTAGCACTCGATGCCATTGACTGATATTTTATATAATGTATATAAATCTACATAATACTTAGCAGGGTAGACTTCAATTTAATTAACTTAAGCGAATCAAAACGAAAGAAAAACTCGAAAAAGAGCAGAAGAAGAAGAAGAAGAAACACAATAATCCCCCCACAGAAAGTTGAAATTCGATTGAAAATATTAAAAAAAAATAAAATAAATAAATAAAAATATAAATAAAATTCAAAGAGTAGCCGAGAGAATTCGAAGTTCAACTAAATACTAGCGAAATTTTTAAAATGGGCATTAAAAGAAAAACAAAATAAAAGAAAGAAAAAAAAACCAAACAAGAAGAAGAAGAAAAATAAGGAGAAAATGCATACATAGCATATAAAAAGTGAAATACATAATACTATATTAAAATTATTACTCATTATTGTTGTTGTCTCATGAATATAACATTGAAATCTAACAAAAACAAAACTCGTCTCTGAACAGCGGGTGCCACAGTGCTGGGCACTTGGCTGGAAACGGTTTGAAATGCAGTTTTTATGGCAACGGCTGAGTTTGAATATTCAAATAAGCTAAGCAGTGTTTGCTATAACAAGCAAGCAGTGAAAAGTTACGAAAGCAGTGCACACACATAAAGAGCAAGCAGCTTATACCTCAAACAGCATGAAGAGCAAAAAGCAGCAGCAGTAGAAAGCGTAGTCAAAAATTTAAATCAAATGCAAAAGCAGCTCACAGCATAGGGAGAAGCAGTTCAATAGCAGCAGGGCTTGCATTGACAGTTTGACTGAAAATTTTAAACAGAATTTTATTGGTGTTCCGTGAACTGCAACAGTGGCTGCTTTTGTATGCATTCAAAAGCCTGCACTGCTTCTTATACCTAAGCACTTCAAGGCGTAGCAGTGCTGAGTATAGGGAAACTGAAGCAGTGCCAACTTTCTTACTACTAAGCATGAAGAGACGGTGCACTGCTTGTTATATTTAAGCAGTTCAAGCAATTGCAATTGAATGGGCAGTGTTAGTGCTATGCAGTAAGCAGTGTATTGAACAGTTTAAGCAGTGCGAACTAAGCAGTAGCCCGCTCGTTTTTAAAATCAGATAAGATAAGAGTATAAATGATAATTGCTTTTAAATCAAATTTTCAATAGTGAACAAACATTATTTCAAACAGTTATAAACTCTATCTAATCTGCTTGGAATTTCGCACTGCTGATAAGCAAATTTAGTTAGTTATTTCCGCTTAATCGAGACATTTTCAGCCAACTCATCGGGCACTCAATATAGCTTAACTTTAGCGACACGCAAAATTGGTATTAGACGCTGGCCGACATGAAAAACTCACGTAGTTCTTATCGATTAAATGCGCTAGTCGGCAGTAAATACATAAATGTAATTAAAACACTTGCCAAAGAGTCATTCGTCGGGCCGTGGTTCGCGGAACAGCAACGGCACAGTGAGAAAACTCCATTTGGCAATTAGCGAACGACAACGATTCTTATCAGCAGCATGTCACAGATCTATCAGAAAGCGGAGGTGGCGCAGCGCAACGGCAAGAACGGGCAGCCAGTGTGGATCATCTACAAGGGCAACGTCTACGATGTGACGTCATTCGTGGAGAAGCATCCGGGCGGGGATGAGCTGATACTCGAGGTGGCCGGCAAGGATGCGACGAAGGCGTTCAACAGCGCCGGACACTCCTCGGACGCCGTGCAGCAGCTGAAGGAGTACAAAATAGGCGAAGTGGCCATCGATACACAGCCCAAGTCCGCCGGAGTCCAGCCGAAGCAGCAGTCGCAATCGCAGTCGGCGGCAAAGCCAGCGGAAAAGTCCAGCTCGAATAGTTTCCTCTGCTGCTGCTGAGGCCTTTAGTTATAGTTTGTTTTCGTTTTATTTTTAACATAGTTCAGGTCGTTTTAGTGTATTATTACTGTAGCTCAACCAACCAACCAGTCATTAACTAATTTAAGATCAACACTCTCCCACTCCCTCTCTCTCTCTCTCTCTCTGTTTGTAAATAAACTTTCCATTCCATTGCCTTTCGTTTGCACTAATTATTATTCGACTAAGGGCGGCTCCGGCTCCTGCAGCACCTCGCAGGCGGCGTCGTAGATCTCCAGCGAGGAGAAGCTGGACAGCTGGTGGCTGCTGTGGTTCCGCAGATAGTGATAGAACCGGCTCGAGCGTCGCTCCAGGCTCGCGCGCTGCTTCTCGCTGCGGCAAATCGCACGCAACGCGGGCTCGTAGTCCAGCGAGCGGGCGCAGCTGCTGCTGTTGCTGGAGTGCAGCTGCTCCGAGAGTTGGCAGCTGTAAGGAAAAGATTACGAAACTGAATTAAGAGCCGTTCGCTCCAGGGACAGTCTCGTACTCCATCTACTCACCGCTGCTCGGGCTTGTCGAAGAGATTGTACGCGTAGTTCTTGGCCGCCAGGCAGGTGCCCACCGCCCGCTCGACCAGCTCGTGCGCCAGCTGTTCCGACAGGTGCGGCTGCAGGCGATCGTTGCGCTCCTCGAGGCTCGCGTCCAGCAGCGTCGCCGTCGACAGCTGCTCGTAGAAGGAGGCGAGTGTTTGGAGTGGTTCCTGTGCCTCGCTCTTGTTGAGCCACGCCTTCTTTGGTGAGCAGGACTTGCGCTTGCCCGAGCGCCGCGACACTGGCGTCGCGGGCGACTGCAGCTGGGCGGAGTGATGCAGCAGCTCGCCGAGATTGAGCCGCAGCAGCCGAAAGTCAACGGGAAAGGGTATCAGCTGCTGCACGTTCTGCGCGCTAGTGTAGAACTCGAACAGACGCTGATGGATCCGGACGCCGGGCAGCGTGGACAGGCGCGGGGATTTGCCGGGTGAGCTGCCCGCTGGAGTTGGCTCTCCCTTGGCGCTCGCATCGCCGCCGCTCTGTATGAAGAACTGCAGCTCCATGAGGGTCTTGCGCAGATTCTGTTTGTTGAACAAATACAGCGAGATCAGCTCGTCCAGCTCGATGGGGCAGTTCTCCATGAGGGCCAGCACGGCCAGGAATCTGGATATGTTGAGTGCATTGGGTGCCTGGAACCTGATCGTGTTCTGCTGCATCAGGCGCTGCAGATGCGGGCAGTGGGGATCGCTGGCGACGATGATGACGGGACGCTTCGAGCTGGCGGCGAGTGTGTAGATGGCGTCCGTGAAGCCAGCGTCGATATTGTCGAACACAATGTCCGCATCCTCGATCAGGATCAGTGACTTGCGCACATCCCCATCGTCCCCTTGATGACGCTTCGCCTTCAGCCCGTTCTGCTGCAGCTTCTGGAGCAGCTGCTGGGTGGGCGCAGCGCCCGCCTTGGCCTCCTTGCGTATCTGATGCGACTGCGTGGCCTCCTGCAGCTCCTGGATGAGCTTCTTGCCAGTGCGCCGCATGCCCGCATTGATCTCCAGCACATTGAAGTTCATATCGTTGGCCAGGGCGAAGACCGCATTCGTCTTGCCGCTGGAGCAGGGCCCCAGGAGCACCATCGTGTTGCAGCTGCCGCTCAGGGAGCTGGAGTCGGGCTCCGTCGAGCTGTCGTCGACCGTTTGCGAGTTTCGATTGCCCGCGCCATTCCAGTTGGCCAGAAAGTCGCGCAGCTCCTGCACGGGCGTCAGATTCACCAGGACCTGCTCGAAGAGCAACGGCTTGTACTTCTCCGTGAAGAGCAACTCGCCATTGGGCGCCAGAGCGGGCGGCTGGAAGTCCTCCTCTCGCTCGGGAGTCGCCCTCCGCTGCTGCTCCATGGAGCGACGCGTGCGCCGCGTCACCACAAACGACTCGCCCATGGGCTGCGTATCCTGCGCCGCATCGATGGCACTGAAGTGCCTGTATTTCTCCCGCATCTGGTTGTAGCACTTGAAGGTGGGAAAGCGCTCGAAGAGGCTCTTCCAGTTCTTGACCATGGCCCGCTTGTTCTCCAGCTGCGGCAGCGGCGTCCAGCTGCAGCTGAGCCGCCTCTTGCCCGCTGCAAAGTCGGAGGCAGTGCAGCTGGTAATGCTGCCAGGGCAGATCTTGCGCGCAACTGCTGCCGGCTCCTGCTTCTCTTGCTCTTTTCGCCAAGGCAGCTGCTTGCTGGATTTGACTGCGAGTCTCTCGCCGCCGCCTATGTGCGCTATGCGGGGGAACAGCTCGTAGTTGTCCTCGTAGTATTGCTCGTAGCTGCGCTGCCGCTGCTGCTCCTGCTTCAGCTTCTCCGGCACGCCGGACTGCAGGAACTCCTGACGCGCACGCAGCGCTGTGGGATCCGGACACGGCTTCGGCAGCTGCCGCGTGAACAGCGGCGCCAGCTTCTTGGGCGTCACAGCCGGATTGCTGTTGTCCAGATCTATGATCTCTATGGATTCATTTTGCTCCACAGCTGGCGCTGGCGCTGTCGCTGGCTTGGCCTTGCTCGGACTCACCTCCAGGTCGTAGTCGTAGCGCGCTTTGGCCGCACACGAGCGTCGCGGGCGACCCGAAGGCGTGGTTGTGGCTTGGCTCTCCTCTGTATTGTTCTTGCTGGCGCGTGGCCTGCGCCTGGGCGTCTCTGTGGCCTCTGCTGCAGTTTGTGGGGACTCCACTTTGCTAAAGTAGCCCAGCAGACTGTCCCGCTTCTTGGTGGGCGAGGAGAGCTTCGAGAGGAACTGCAGCGCCTCGGCGTCGTGTGTATTGGACGCAGGCGAAGGCGTCTCCACGTCCACGCTGGGACGTCGCGTGCGTGGACGTCCGCGCAGGCGTTTGGTGGGCGCCGGAGCTGAAGCCGCCTGAGGCTGCGTGCTGTTGACCGGCAGCTGCTTTGGCTCCTGCTGCTGCTCCTGCTCGGCTTTGCTGCGCTGCTCCGCTGGTTGGGTTAGCATCTTCTTTAAGCTGTAAATGATTGGGCCAAGTTAAGGATTACTTTCGCTTGAGAGATGCTGCCCCTCGCTTACCGCTTCGCTCGCTGCTCCATTTTCTGTTCTATGTACTCCCCGCGCGCCTCGTCCGCCAGTCGCCGCTTGGCGCCGCCCTTGCGCTCGTTCCACGCCTGCAGCAGCTGCTTGCGTTTGCTCTGCGGCGTGGCTGCTGCTGCCTCCAGGGTAGCGCCTTCAACCAGCTCCTGGCCATTGGCATTGCTGCCCAGCGAGCGATTGCGCGCATTCATCATTAGCTCAAACACATTTGTGGCCTTGGCCGGGGCCGAGGCCTGTGGCGTGCTGCTCTTGAGCGGGCTGGCGTTTGCCTTGCGCTTCGCTTGGCTCAGCCCATTCTCCCGCGTCGTTTTCTCGCGCAGCACGTGGCGGCCATTCGGCGTGGTTGTTGTTGTTGTTGCTGTTGTCACTTCAATTGTTGTTGTTGTTGTTGTTGCCTGCTCGGCCAGCAGCGCTGCGCGTCGTTTCTCTTCGCGCTTTCGCTTGTGCTTCTCACGATGCTTTTGCTTGACGGTGTTGAGGACTTCCTCCATGTTCTGCAGAATCAATTTCGATTTGGCGCTGGGCGGTGCTCTCAGTATGAACGGCGATGTGGGCGCCGGGTCCAGTGCATTTTTGATGGGCGTGGTATAATTGTTGGCTGCCTCTGCAGCTATTGTTGTTGTTGTTGTTGTTGTTTGCTCACTTGTAAGACAATTTACATCAGTCATTGTTGTTGGCTCTTCGCTTTTTTACATTCGTACATAGTTTAAGCTCTGTATGTGTGTCAGTGTGTGTGTGTGTGAAGTAGTTGTGTGTCTGTCTGTCTGTGTGTGTGTGTGTTGGTATGTGTATATAATTCGCAAGCAATTCAAGTATACGAAGCCAAACTTATAAGATTCGCAACAAACAACGAGGCAAAGCAAGCTACATACATAAATAAACAATAAATTGTGTACCTTGGAGTTGGCCTGTTTTTCTTTACTTTTTTTTCTTTCTTATTACTTGCACACGCACACACATACAAATGCCAACACGCACACGCACAATAGCCGTAAATGCACTGCCTCACGCGCTCGCACTTAACCACACTGCTAATCCTTTTGTCTGCCCTGCATGCTTCTACAATTGTTTAAACATTTTCACTGAATGCAGCGAGTGAAGTGAAATTCCGTAGCACAAAATGCAGTAGATGATTGATACCAAGAAAAATGGCGCGAAGGTTTTACAACACTACTCACAACATAATTAAGCGTCTATCGATAGCTGTGTATATCGAGCATGCGATAGTTTTAGGTGTTTCGCTGCCAGCACCAGACTGCGCCAAAACTAAAAAAAGCTAAGTGACGTCACAAAAAAAACAAAATGAGATTTCCACAATAACAATTGTTGTAGAGTGTAAACTGGTGAGGAAAATTTAAATAAAATCATAGTAATGTGTGCTTAGTTTGTATATATCAAATATTAGTCAGCTTAAGTTTTTTCGGGGAGTTTCCAAGTTTTTTTTTTTTTTTTGAAAATTTGTGACGTTATGCGCACAGAGAGAGGGAGAGAGAGCGAAAGCTTGTGCGCCTGGCCGAAACGAATGTGTTTCTTTTTTTGTTGTCATAGTATGTGAATACGCTGCCAAGATATAAACAAAAAAAAAACAAGTATTATTTTATTTAACAAAACCGTTTTGGTGTGCAGCAACAATAACTGTTTTAAAACATGTCAAAAACGTCGAGCGTAGGGAGCTTAGAGAGTGCTGTGCAACCATCGATGCGCAGAATGCAGCAACAGCAGCAACAACAACAACAACAGCAACAACTTGATACCGAAACTGACTACCCGAATGCGATTGAGCTTTTGAGGCAGCGCTCGCAGCGGCTGGCGACGCGGCTGCAGCAGACGCAGAAGGAGCTCTCCACCAAACTGCCAAATAGCACGGACTATCCACTGATCGAACAGAAGGCGAATCAATTCATGCGCAACTATGTCTCGCAGTCGCAGCAGCAGCAGCAGCAGCTGCCGCAGCAGCGCTCGCTGCCCATGCTGAATGTTGCCAGCGCCGCAGCAGCAGCAGCAGCAACAGTCACAGCCAATCAGCAGCAACATCCTATGCCGCTGCCCCTCTCCGGCTATGCCTTTCCCCTGCCGCCCTATATGCCCATGCACATATATGCCATGCAGCCAGCACAACAACAACAGCAACAACAACAACAACATCAGCAGCAACAGCAACAACAGCAGCAGAAGAAGCGCAAATCTCGTCAGGCGCTCAACGGGGAGGTGGATGCACTCAAGGAGCTGGTGTTCAGGCTGGCCTGCCTCAATCCGGACATCAAGGCGCACGCCCAGGCGTACATCACCCAGAGCGAGGTGCTCGCCCAGCTGGACTGGTTCAATCTCTCCGACGGGCAGCAGCTCCACCGCAGCGTCAACAACTACAATGCCATGCGCCAGCCTGCGCGTCGCATCGATGGCGGCATGGACTTCAGCCAGCGCCAGCAGCAGCAGCAGCAACAGTTGCAGCTGCAACAGCAGCAACAGCAACGCGCACGTCAGCAGCCTCAGCCTGGCCAGCAGCAGCAGCCCATGAATCAAAAGCGTCTGGGCGAGATGCTCCGCTCGCGACGCGACTCGGATCTCTCCACCACCAGCAGCAGCAGCACAGCTGCAACAGCCCAACAGCAACAACAACAACAACAACAACAGCAACATCAGCAGCAGCAGCAACAACAACAACTGGACACCTCCGGCGCTCAGTCGCCGCATAAGCGCAATCGCAACCGTAAGAAGCGGCACGATAAGAACACTCCGCGCTCCCTGAAGACCGAGCTGGACGCCATGCGCTCGTACATCAACAAGATCGTGCAGCAGCACGTGGGCAGTGAGCAGCTGCTCTCCCAGGATCTGCTCTTCAAGGGCGACTTTGGTGACTTGGAGACGCACGCGCGACGCCTGGTTGAAGCCGGCTATGGGCGCATTGTCGAGGAGGAGATTCGTGTCAATAGGAAGAACAATCGACAGGCCTTCATCACCATGTCCACGGATCGCGAGGCCCTCGAGCGGGATGGCATTGTGCTGCTGCCCGTGGCCAGGCGCTATGCCTTCGAGGGCGATACGGTGCGTGCGTTTGTGCTCAACGTGGGCGCCGTGGTGAACAAGTCGACGGATGCGTCAGCAGGCGCCATTATAGGCGGCAAGGGATCGCTGTCACTAGGTGAGCCAGCTGGGGGGAGGTCTCCACCACTCTAGATTGCTAATAGTATTCTCTCTCTCTCTCTCCCATTGGCAGCTGAGGACGAGGAGCTGTCGGAGGAGACCGAGTCGCAGGACTCGGATGATGACAACGTCGCCGTCATCACCTCGGACAACTGCCCCAAGGCCTTTGTCATTGCCATTGTGAAGCAAACGGAACTGCGCCAGATTGTGGGCAACATTTCCTTCACCAATCCCACCAAGCTCTGCGACGAGGAGCTCTTCTACAAGTTCCGGCCCTTCGACTTGCGCATGCCCATGGTCTACATACCGCAGGCCAGCTGCGCCGCCCACCTCGACGGCAAGCAGCTGGATGATGTCTGCGGCCTGCTCTACCTCGCCCACATCCTGGAGACGGACTCCAATGGCCATTGCATTGCGGAGCTGGTGCAGCCGCTCGGCCGCGTCGGCAATCTGGACAACGAGCTGAAGGCCATACTCTTCCACAACAGCTTGCGTGACATTGTGCCGTACGAGGAGCGCTTCAACGAGATGTACGCCCAGGCGGCGCCCGCTGTGACGGCCAGCGACCTGGTCAATCGTCGCGATATGCGCCAGAGCTGTGTCTTCACCATCGATCCGCTGACGGCGCGCGACTTGGACGATGCCCTCTCCATCGAGAAGCTGGGCGAGAACGAGTACGAGGTGGGCGTGCACATCTCGGACGTCTCCCACTATCTGCAGGAGAACAGCGAGCTGGACAACATAGTGAAGGAGCGCTCCACGTCGATCTATCTGGCCAACGAGGTGATCCACATGCTGCCAAAGACGCTGTGCTTCCGGTGCTCCCTGCTGCCGGGGGAGGACAAGTACTCGTTCTCCGTCTTCTGGCGCCTGGACGGGCAGGGCAAGCAGCTGGGCAAGCCAAGCTTCACCCGGTCCATCATGAACTCGTGCTCCCAGTTCGCCTACGAGCACGCCCAGAAGATCATTGATAATCCGCGGGAGCCCTTCACCGAGGACGACTTTCCGAACATCCTGAACGGCTTTACGGTCGACGACATAGTGCAGCGGGTGAGCTGGCTGCATGGCATCGCCTCCAAGATGCGGAGCCAGCGCTTCGACAACGGCGCCCTCACCATCAACAATGCCAAGGTGCGCTTCAGCCTGGATCCGCTGGAGGGCGAGCCCATGGGCTTCGAGATCGAGCAGCAGCGCGAGGCGAACCACATGATCGAGGAGTTCATGCTGCTGGCCAACCAGGCGGTGGCCAAGTTCGTTCACGATGCCTTCCCCAACATCGCGGTGCTGCGCAATCATCCGCCTCCGCTGACCAAGTCCCTGAAGTCGCTGCGCGAGAAGCTGCACTCGCAGGGCTTCGATCTCGACTACAGCTCCTCGAAGGCTCTGCAGGAAAGCATGCAGAGGCTCTGCCAGGAGGCAGCCGACCCGATTGCCATGTCGGCGTGCCTCAGCCAGCTGCTCATGAAGCCCATGGCGCGTGCCACGTAAGTTGAGCCATGGAAATATGATCAATAATATAAATAGGGTATATATATAGGCCAATATTAATCATGTGCATTATCTTTTTTACAGCTACATTTGCAGCGATGGCAAGACGGAGCCGTCCGATCTATGGCACTATGCCCTCTCCATACCCATCTACACCCACTTTACGAGTCCCATTCGTCGCTATCCGGATGTCATGGTGCATCGGTATGTAGTATCCCTTGTTTAGCACTCCCTTAGGCATGTTAAAATAGCCAGGTAGTATTTTAATAAGTTGCATTTGCTCGCGATATTTGCTTAAAATTTAAATGCCTTTAGTGATGGTAGTTTCGAAAGGCAGCGCTAATATCGCTCGTCTATCGATATTCTTGCCTCTGCAGCCTGCTTTCGATATTTCATTTGTTTACAATTCAAATTTAAATGCCCTTAGTGCTGGCAGTTTCGATAAGCATCGCTGATATCGCTTGTCTCTATCGATATTTGTGAGAGGCGCAACTCACATACCTATTTTCTTGCCTTTGCAGGCTGCTTGCCGCCGGTTTGAACTACTGCGCCGCACCGGAACGCACGCCCGACGAACTGCATCAGTTGACAAAGATTGCAAATGAACGTAAATACAATGCCAAGCAGGCGGGCGATGATTCCAGCAATTTGTTCTTCAAGCGCTACGTGAGCAACCGACAGGTGATCTATATGCGCGCCGTCGTCATGGAGATCTTCCAGCACATGATGAATGTGGTCACCCTGGAGTCGGGCCATGTTATTAGCATCAACTACAAAATGCAGCGAGTACTCATCGATACGCATAACGCGCCCAATTTTATTCTGGTTGCCGAGCGCAACATGAAGCAGACGCCATATAAACTGCAATTCCTCTCGGTGGTGCCCATTCGATTGATCATATGGGATGGCAAGCTAACGGGATTTCTACTCACTGCCGATCAGCGTCAAAAGGGGCCCAGCATGGAGCATCCGGGCCAATCCTCTCGGAAAGACAGAAAACAACAACAACAACAGCAGCAGCAGCAGCAACAGTTAGCCAGGAACAACAACAACAAAGCGAATAAAAATGTACACATTAAAAATTCTCAGCAACAGGCGCACGAGCAGCAGCTACGCATGCGTCGACAGCAGCAACAACAACAGCAGCAGCAGCAGCAACAACAGCGAATGTTTGCCTTGCGAAAGAACAGTTCGTAAAGCGGTTAAGCGGGCAGCGAAGCCACAACAAACTAAAAATCGCATTTACACACACACACACACACGAGCAGCTTTTTTCCTATTTTCTTTTTAAATCGTTGCTGCGTGTTTTCCTTTTCAGTTTCAATTTCAAAACCCAGCCGATCGATTATAAATGACCTGAAACTTGTGAATTATCGATTATTAATCAAGTTGCAACTCTGATGGCGATGTGCAACCTCTAAAGAATGCAAATTTGAAAATATATTTCCCGTTGACTCCAAATTTTCAGTTCACCCAAAAAAAATCACATAAGCCGCACCAGGTGGTTGCAAACGAAGCGTATGTTAACCGAAGAACACATTTTGTTACATGGATCCCACTGTATTTGGCCAGTTGTTTATTTGTTGCACACTGTTGCGTGTAATTTGAAGCACACAAGAGAAAGAGAGAGGGGTATGGATGAATGTGAGGCGACACCTAGCGGAAACTAGCTGAACCTGGTTATGCTCGCAAATAAATAGTTGAAATTTATTTTAACAGCAAACTTCTCCAGTTAACGCAACAAAATATTTTGTTTGTGTATACGAAGTCATTAATTAGGAAGCAACCGAAGAAATTTAATCAAAATTACCATTGTAAGGCATTTGTTTCATAAAATTTTTTACATTATAGAAATAAAATTAAAATATCTTGAAGCGATGCATCGATACTTAATCGATACATCGATAGCATGTAACAGCCCTACAGAGAGCGTAACAGCGCACAGTTTGGGCAACACTGCTCGTCTATTGTAACACTGCAAACAGTTTGAGGCGCATTGCTTAAATTCTGTCGTTCGGTAAGGTTCATACGTCCATTAATTTTATTTATATGTGAAAAAGAAAGCGAATTAAAGCAAAAACAACAACGTTCGCGATAGCGCGCAGAGTTCACGGTGTGCATACAGCAACGAAATAATCAAAAGCAATATTAATTAAACAGCCGTTGTCATCAACCAATTGCGTGCTTCACTGTTACGGCAAAAGGAAAGCGCAAATGAAAAAATATATACACACAGCCAGAGGCAGCAGCAGTAGCAGTAGCAGCAGCAGCAGCAGCATCGCAACAAGGCAGTGTCGAAGGCGGCGCATGCTCGAGGGGCGGCTAAAATCCTAAATATCGCGCGTAATTTGTTTAAAAACATTCCCCACTTGCCGTGCAGCGAAAGGGCATATTAATTATAAATATAAGAAAAAGAAAATAGAAGTGCAGACAGCAGGCAAAATAACTGTAGTATGGCAGCAGGGGTAGGGAGCGGAATTCATCGACCAGCCAAGAAATCAACAGTGCTATGGAAAAAGTGAACGGCACCACTAGCGCTGAGCAACACTGGCCGCCTATATAGTCGTCCCACTCCCGCCCATGCGGGAGGCAACGCGTTTCTGTTTGTGGGCCTAGTTTATTGGCCATCTGTTTTGATTTTCTCTTCTTGAAATTAAGCGCGCGAAAGGGGTGCGCGTGTACTTTCTTTCTCTCTCCCAAAACTGCTTGAGTGTGGGTGCGTACTCTCGCGGGTGTATGTGCGCGTGTGTGTGTATCGCAATTTACGCCGCGCGCGCTTTTGATAATTGATAAGCACTCGTGTGTGCGTGGTGTGTGTTTGTTTGTGTACCTCAAACAAATTGACAATAACAACATACGGTCACACACACACAACAAGCATGCCCACACACACACACACATGTTGCACACGCGTTTTTGCCGCCATTGAGTTTAGCTTACATGTGTTTACCCTGGGGAGAAATGATACATGTGAAAGACGAATTTAAATTTAAAGTAAAAATATTAATATATCAGTGAACAATCAGTTAATTTCTTTGAATTATTATTTCTCTCACAGAATTTGTGAAGCGAATTTATAATTAAGCAACAACAAAAAAAAAAGGAACGATCAGAAAGCAGCAAACGCAACCGCGCCCTGGAATTGTTTTTAATTTAATCTTGAAGACAGACAAGTTTCTAAGACACAAAGCATACATAAATGGTTTCTACTTTCATTGGCCTATTGGGTAAGCAAGCGAATTTATACTATATATCTATGGATTTATTTATTTATTTGTGCTCGCTTTCAGACATACAATCATGGTGGGAGATACCGTGTATTTCGCATTTCTGTTCATTGTTTAGTTCCGCCTTCGATTTGCCAGACATTGATATTGAGGTGAGCTTTGCCCTTAGACATGGTAGATAAACTCTTCGTTACTATAGTCTTTTGTTTACTTGTCGCGCGCAGGACCTCGAATCGGCGCTGCTCTCCGATGGTACCAGCGATGAGGATCAAGTTGCCTTAGTGCCCGAATTGATTGTACGCCTTTTGACCGGCTGCGATGCGCTACAGTCGGTAGCCAATGAGATTACCCATAGCAATTATCAAATGTTTTTGCGCCGATTCCTGCGCCAACAGTGTCGCCTGCATCAGACAGAGAATCACTTTGATACGGACATAGATTTCCAATCGCTGCCCGTTCGCAAACGCCTACAAATTCTGCACGACTTATGCCACTTTCGCCTCGACTCTGTCGATGTGCAGGTCATACTCAGCAATCTAGAGGCGGACAGCTTGCGCGTTGAGCCGCTCGGCTACGACGCCAAAAATTCGGGCTACTGGTATTTCTACGGCACGCGGCTCTATCGCGAGGATAAGCCGACAGCGGCCACAGCTTCCGGTTCGGGCAAAGCATCGGCAGCCGCAGCAGCAGCAGCAGCAGCAGCTGGCGGATCCGTTGGCTCCAGCGGCAATACAGCCTTGGGCAGCAATAGCACTGTCTGGCAGGTCATCTGCTTCACCGAGGAGGACTGGCAGAATTTGGCGGCTAAATTCAAGACCTCAACGAATGGTAAAGAGCGCGAACTCTTCCAAATACTGGATGAGAACTTTCTGCCCAAGCTGCCACAGCTGTTTCGCGAGCGTGAACGTTTGAGACGCAGAAAGTAAGTGCAAGTAGATGGAGGAAACTCTACCCTAGCCAATAAGAGAAGATAATCCTAACTTGTAATGATCTTTGTATATATCCACTAATTCGTTTTCTTTCTCTGTTGGCCTTTAGACTGCTGCAGGTGCGCAACTCGAGTCGCATACGCAATCTAGCCGAGTTGAAGGCGCGCCAAGAAGAGGAGTTGAAGGCGCGCCAAGAGGAGGAGCGTAAGCGTGAGCGGGAACGGGAGCGAGAACGTCGCGAACGGCAATATATTGCGAACTTGGCGCCGCCCGGGGCGCAGCAGCGCTCACGCAGACGGTTAGCACGTCCAGTATTATAAACAGAGCAGCAACAAGCGGACAGCATATATCACAATCATAATAAACCACACAACAACAACAACAACAATACACAGACAACAACAGCAACAACAATGAGCACACGCACATCCAAGCATATTTAGTTTCAAAAGCCGCTGTTTAAGTTTGATTATTGAAATTGATTTTGTTTTCATTTCGATTTGTTTTACTTGAACCGTCAACAAACAAGTTGCTTAAAGAATTGTCATTTGAAACTGAAACTGAAACTGAAAAAAAAGATAAATACCAAACACATTCTCATCGACGCTTAACAACAGGCCCCGCCAGCGAGAGAGAGACTGAGAGAGAGAGTAACCGAGAGACACTGAGAGCAACTGGACCAAATAATCGAGCGACACGCACTTAATTTGAGTTTTTCTCCATAATTTGAAAAGAATTGGTTGGATTTCGTTTTCAAAAAGAATCAGAAAAAAACTAAAAGAAAAAAAAGAAATTAATCAAAACACACAATATGAACAATTATGTAAGCATGCTTTTTTTACTATTCCTATATTCGATATATTGCAATTTATTATCTTTGATTATTTATGATTTATATTTGTTGTGGCACTTCATTCCATTCCATTCCATTCCGTTCAGCGCTCATCGAACAGGGCCCATCTGCAACCAGATCTTATCTACGCAACAAATAGACACAGACATTTCTCTAGTATATATATATATATATCGTAAACAGTAAAAATCGTTTTCCAAATTAACTGTACAGTGAATGCTCGATAAGCGGAAGAGTTTCGTCACTTAAATAATCGATTTGAAAACTATCTAAAGTCATATGTCAGTGTCACTTTGAAAGCCTCCTTTTTGCGAGCATTCACTGCGCCTAAAATCTCATTTTCTCACAAGAGCTCACAAGAGTATCAAGCCTCAGTCAGTAAAGTAATTGCGCAGACCTCATTAATCAGGGCAAAAATAAGAAAACTTCATTTAATTTTATTCTTGAGCGATTTCTACTGTAAAATATAGTTTAAGTACGCATTTGCCATCATATCCTCTGATTTGTCAGCAATATTTGATTTATAATTGTTCTGCTTTCTGCTCTTCTTCTCGCTGCAGTTCTCAGTCGACGTCAACAGCTAGTGGTATTTCAACTTACGCAAGCTCCCTCAGACGTACAACAACAACTAATTCGAGCGAATTTCTGTGCCACAGGGAAACCTTTTGTTTGTCGCCCGAAGAGGATGACCAGAACGACGACGAGGAGTCGACACAAGAGCAGCCGCAGCAACAGCCGCATCAACAACTAGCGCAAGAACAACAACGACAACAACAACTCGAGCAGGAACAACAACAACAACAACAGCAGCAGCAGCAGCAGCTCGAGCAGCATCAGCATTTAGGCTCTGTAGCAGCAGCTGGCGATAAGTTTCGTACGCCGCCGCCGCCGCCGAGGGACAAATCGCAGACGCCAGCGAAATTCAAGAGCAAGAGCCATCATCATCATCACCATCACCATCATCATCATCATCACAAGAAGAAGAAGTCAGGGAAGAAGCAAAAGAAACGCTCGCGCGAGCGTCGCGATCGTGACAGAGATCGTGGTGAACGGGATCAACAGCATTATCATCATCATCGGCGGCGACACAAGCATGCGTCTGAGACAGACGACGACTACACTAACAACAACAACACCAACAACATCAACAATAGCAATAGCAACAGCAATAGCAACAACAGCAGCAGCAGCAACCACACAACAACAGCTGGACGCAGCCACAAGCGACGTCACAGTCGACAGCACCAGCAACAACAGCAGCAGCAGCAGCTGCCGCCGCCGCCGAGTCCAGAGACTCCCTCACTGAGTCCGGAGGACAAGGAGAACTTTTGCCGTCAGCTGCAGTTGCTGGATTCAAACTCGGCGGCCATTGCGGTCGCCACTAGCATTGCGAATCTAAGCCTGCCCTCGCCCGTCGCGCATGACAGCGAGGAGCAGCCGCAACAGCAGCCAGAGCCAACACAGCCCGCACCGCCGCCAGTGCCAGCTGTCAAGCGCGAGGAGCAGATGGCGCCAGCGGCCAATGTCAAGCTGCCCGGCCGGCAAACAAACAATTCGCTTAGCTCCCTAACGGGCAACATATTTATACCAACGGCCACCCAGCAGCAGCATCATCAACACCAACAGCAGCAGCAGCAGCAACATAGCAGCATCAGTAACAACAACAACAACAACAACAACTCCACCTCTTCCTCCTCTGGCGAGACGACGGCACGCTCCAAGAAGCAAAAGAGCACAGTTGGCGCCAGCTCCGGCAGCTTCTCCAAAGCGGAACGTAAATCGGAGGCGCCAGCCAAAAGCAAAAAGTCAACAGCAACGGGAACGCCATCGTCGGCGGCCTCAACTGCCTCCTCGTCCAGCAAGGCGGAACGCATTAGCAACACCTACTCTGACAAAAGTGCCGATGAGTAAGTGCCCAATTAACTAAAGCTAATCAAACAAAGCCCAAGAAAACACACACACACACACACGCTTACATACTGTCTATATGTAGATCTTTAAGATCTCTAACTAAACTATGTAAAAAGTATTTGTAAATGTAAAAAGCTTTTAGAGACAGTTTCGTACTGATTTATAGCTTAAAATACTTATAGACTAAAAGTAAAACAGAGTTAATAGAGTTTCGACTGTCCTTTAAATACCTTTGCAGATATTTTGTATACTATATGTATATAATAGCCTATAGAAACTTGACTTTCGGCAAAGTTGTAATGTTGAAATTTGATATGCGAGCTTAGTTTTGATGTAGGAAAGTAAATAAAAGAAATTTGTTATGATGGGTTTGTGATTAGCTATAGTTGCCATAGGGAAAAGCTGTTAAAAATGATTTTCATTTGTAAAGAACCAATATTGTAGAATTAATATCTGCATGGGTATTTAAGCTTCTCCGATAAAGATCCCTCTTCCTGCTTTCACTTTCTCATACTTTTCGTAGTCGTATTTCTTTGTTTGATTGCATGTCCTTAACTCTACTGCACTTGTATTAACTTTAACTAACCAGCACATATCATATGTCATCAAATTGTATATAATATATCAATTGAATTAACATTTTATTACCCATTTGTATTGTAAACTCTTGTACCTACCACCACCACCACCACAAAACAACAACCAACAACATTTTGACTGTTCATCATAACCGTAACAAAAACAAAAATGTAGCCATGTAAATAGTACCAACCGTAGCAACAGCAGCTTTAACAACAACAACAACAACAACAACAACCACCACCACAACCACCATAAGCACGCGTCGCACCACAATCACAACAACAACAACAACAACAACAACAATCATAACCACTCAACGTCGGATGCAGCAAACGCAACTAAAATAACAACAACGCCGCACGGAGCCCAAACAGCATCACACAATTCCACCCACCACACCAACTCCACCCACCACACGCACCACCCACACATTAACAGTAACAAACACAAATCTCATTCCTCGACAACAAACACAACACAACAACAACCACAACACGTAACAAATGTAAACAAGCCCATAACACATCATCTAACCAACACCAACAACACCGCATCAGCGAAAGCAAACCACAATTCTACGTACAACTCCTCAAATCATGCGAATATTCTTAGCTTTACCGAAACGGAGGAGGTGCTACAAATCGGAATGCATAAAGTGCTTGTCTATGTGAAGAATCATCGGGATGCATGGCCCTTCATGGATCCCGTTGAAGAGGATATTGCGCCGCGATATTACTCAATTATCAGAAGGTAAAGTATTGTAGTATTTATATTCATAATAATAACATATATTCACCCTATTCTAGACCCATGGACCTGCTCAAGATGGAGGACAAGCTGGACAGTGGAAAGTATCACAAGTTTAGCGAATTCCGCAACGATTTTCGCCTGATTGTCAACAATTGTAGGCTGTACAATGGTCACAACAATGGTATACTATATCTCAATATTATAAAAATTGAATTGCATAAACTATATAATCTACCTCGCCCTTCCACAGAGTACACGGAAATGGTGAACAATCTGCAGGACGCCTTCGATAAGGCCACCAAGAAATATTTCGATAATCTCTCCGACGATGACGACGATGATCCGAATTTAAGTTATCCCGCCGCGGATTCCAAAATGAACGTATTTCGCGAGAAGTACTTCAGCAAGAAAGCGAAAGGCGAGGAGGAAAAGGAGTCCTCAGCGAACTCGACGTCGAGCAAACGCTTACAGGACACCAGCGCCGAGGAGGAGGAGCACAGCGAAGCAGAAGGCGTCACCGCGGAGATGTCAACACACGCGCAAAAACGTAAGCGCAAGGAGAAGGATAAACGGCGCAAAAAGAAAACTAAAACAAAAGCCGAAAGAGGGATTGGGCACACTGAGGATGTGGATACGGATGAGGAGGACTTGCTGCCGGAACCGCCGCCGCAGCCACCCGTAATAAAGAAGAGCAAAAGTAACAAAGTACTTAAGGAAAAAGACAAAGACAAGGATAAGGACAGGGAAAGGGAAAAGGACAAGGAGCTGGCCACGTCGAGCAAACGCGGACGCAAAGCCAAAGGCAGCAAGTCCTCGCAGTCAACGCCGGCCAACAGTTCCTCGAAGCCCACAACCAAAACACAAAAGACCAAAAAAGCGGGCAAAAAGTCAACGCCCGAAACAGAAACCGAATCGGAGCTCAGCGATCCACCAACAGAGCCCGAGTCGAGTGACGATGAAGAGTTGGCTCTGGCCAAAGTCAAGTCGCTGGTGAAGCCCACAGCGCGCACGATAGCGGCCCAAAAGAAGAAAATGGTGCCCGCCGAGTCGAAGGTGAAGACACCGACGCCTGTCAAGCGGCAGCCAAAGATCAAGAAGGCGGGACGTGGTCGCGGCAAAGGCGAACTGGAGCTGGATGACACGGACGATGATAGTCCCCTATTTGATAAGAAGCAATTGCCGCCAACGGCAGCAGCGGCGCTGGCAGAATCCGCTGCTGAGCTGGAGGAGGATGATGACGATCGTGACGAGGATGACAATGCGGATGCAGATGATGATGACGATGACGACGATGTATCACGGTCGCGCAGCATGTCGCCGTTTAAAGTGGATCTCCACAAGAAATACTCAAAGAGCGCACTCAACGATGATCTCTCCGAGCTGCTGACCACGGTCAAAAAGGTGAGCAGCGTCGAGACCTCCAAGCTGAGCGCACGTCACGAGGGTGACAAGTCCGATCAGGACTCTGAATCCGACTTCAAGTCTCTGGCCAGCTGCAACAGCAGCTCCGATGAGCGTCGCAGACGACCCTCGCCAGTGGCCATCAAGCGTGGTAAGAAGGCGGAGGTAAAGAAGGAAAAGGAGAAAGAGAAAGACAAGAAAGGAACGCAACACAAGGAAAAGGAGAAAGACAAGGATAAGCATAAGGATAAAGACAAGGACAAGTCGCGCAGTGCCAAGCACAAGAAGAGCTCAGCAGAGGCGGCGGCTGCAGCAGCCGCAGCTGCCGAGCAGGCGGAGCTGGAGATGCTGCTGCCCTTCATGGACAAATACGACGTGATCAAGTATCGACGCAGCCGTGCAGCACAGAGTAATTCCAGCGCATCCAACTCACTAGCGCCCTCCGAGGACTCCAAATCGACGAGCACCAAAAGCAACTCCAACTCCAAGAAGAAGCGAGAAAACACTTCAGAGCCGCCGGCGGAGCACAAGCGTGGTCGCAAAAGCAAAGAGCCAAAGCATGCCAAGGAGTCCACCAGCAGCAGCAGCAGCACAGAGAAGCCAGTCAAGCTGGAGAAACCCGACAAGGAGAAGGAGAAGGAAGAGAAGCCCGTGGAAAAGCAGCCCAAGAAAGCAGAGACACCAAAGCACGTTGAGAAACGGGACGTGACGCCGCCACCACTGGCGCTGCCTAAAACCTCAACTCCGCCGTTGGCAACTGTTAAGACAGAGCCGGCCAGCAAGGATGCAGTGAAGTCGGCTGGCAGCAATAGTGCCAGCAATGCCAAGACTAAGGACTCCAGCGCCAAAGCAAGCAGCAAGAAGCGAGCGGACAAGCAAATGCCGCCGCCGCCAAAGCCGGCGGAGAAATCCACTGAAAAGGGCAATAAAAAGCTGACGGGCAAGAGGGCAGCTGCAGCGGCTCAGAAGGCCGCGGCCAGCAGCAGTGCGAATCTGGAGGCGCTGGATGTGGAGACGGAGCAGACGCTAAAGGACATCAATCGCTGGCTGGAGCACACGCCGCGCTTCTCCGAGTTCAGCTCAGCGAGCAATTCGCCTTCGCGTTATAATCTTCTGGATGACTTCGATTCGAGCATTGGCACCAAACTGGATGCGGCCGACTTTAGGCGTCCGGTTGCTTTGGCTGCACCCAAGGCGGAGCTGGTGCCCACCAAGCTGGCCGAGGCGCTCAACGAGCTGGTCAGCGAATCGACGCCCAAGCAGGGAGGCATCAAGACCGAGTCCGATGTGCTGCCCACGGCGAGCAGCGTGAGCAGCAGCTGTGGCACGCCGCCGCACTCGATGCACTCGGGCAACTCCATTGGCAGCACCTCGGCTACAGCGGCCAGCTCCACATCGGCCTCCTCTAACAACTCCTCAGCCACGGCGGCGCCAGCAGCAGCTCCAGCCGTTCCTCCTCAAAGCGGACCCGCAGCAGCTGCAGCCACGGCAACGGCAACGCCTGCGCCACTCAAGCCCCCCAAGGAGCCGAGCAGCACGCAGTTGCTGCTAAATCCTCCGCCGCCGCCGCACATCAAGCAGCAAATGGCCAAGGAGGCGAAACGCAAATCGCTCAAGGAGAAGCAAGCGGCTACGGCGCAGGCGCAGCAGGCCAAGGCCAAGGCGAATGTGATGCGGACCATTGAGCGACTGCAGCCGGGCAAGGCCAAGGGAAATCTCATACAGAATGTGTCCAAGGCGGAGGAGATGGAAACACTGCTCAGTCCCGTTGCTAACAAGGCAAAGGATGTGAAAAATGCGCTTACCACAGAGAGCAACGATGGCGCGCCGAAGCTTAGCCTGGGCACGGTCATCACAACGCAGGACTTTGCGCTGGGGAAGACACTCGAGGAGCTGGCCAACAAGAAGGAGCACGAACTGTCGCCTAAGCATAACAGTGGCAGTGGCAGTCCGGATGAGTCGGCTTCGGCCACAACGCCCACCAAGGACCCGGCCAAGCCGTTCGAGGCGCTGCTCGAGCTGAGCAAGGTCAGCGAATCGGCTTCCAAGGCCGCCTCAGCCGAGGCCAAGGAGAAGCCCAACTGGAGTGCGTGGCTCAGGGCCTTTGGCGGTCCGAAGGTCAACAAGAAGTCCAGCGAGGATGAAAAGCAGCAAACGTCCTTGTCGCTCGCACAGGATGACGCCCGGGTGGCGCCTCCGGCTCACTCGCCAGCTGCCGGCGATCCTACGAACAACTTCTCGCTGCCTGTGGTGATGCGACAGCGTAAGCCCAGCACGGGCAGCACCAACTCGGAGCGCAGCTCCTTCAGCCAGGACCCGGACTCGCCGCGCATAGCTATCGATGAGCGTTACGGCTCCTATGCGGCTGGCTCGTATACATCGCCCATTTGCGCCTCACCCATCGGCGCGTCGCCCATCATGGTCTCACCGAAGCCGAACGATGACATGGGCAAGCCAGCGTCGCCATACACGCTCAACGGAGCCATCAAGGTGGGCTTCTACCAGGACACCACGACCAAGAGCAGTCCGGATAAGAGCTGCAGTCCGCGTGAGATGAATTCCCCGTATCCGCAATATTCCCAGCATATTTACTCGTCGGCTTCATCGCCGAATGTCTCGACGCCGGAGCTGAGCGGCACTTCGCCTTACGGCGGTGGCAATAGCTATAATCCGTCGGGCTCCGAGGCATCCAAGACTCCGGCTTATTCCTCCACATCGCCGTTGCCCATTTACGATCAATACAAGCAGCCGCGTTCGCAGGAATCCGATTATAACTCCTCGATGAGTCCCAGCACACCCAATCCGCATTCACCCTATCAACAGCCGCAGAGCTCGCCTTATACCACGCCCCACTCCACGCAGCCTTCGCCGTACCACGGCCAGTCGCCGTACCATCAGCCGCAGTCGCAACAGCAGCAGCCGACGCAACAACAGGCCCAACAGCAGCAGCAGCAGCCTTCACACAGTCCCAATCCCCAGCAGCAGCAGCAGGCGCTGAGCCCAATGCCCAGCAGCGTGGATTCGCCCGCCTCCTCGGCTGCAACACAGCCACCCACGCCGCTGGCCCAATCGCCGGCGGAGCAGCAACATTCGCCTTACCAACAGCCTGTGCTGTCGCCCTATCAGCAACAAGTGGCGCCGCCAGTGCCGCCAGTGGTGCAGCCGCCAGTGCCAGCAGCAGTGGCACCCGCTGCGGTGCCTCTACCAGGTGAGTCCACAAAATGAATGAAATTCTTGAAAAAATCCTATTTACTGATATAATCTCTCCTCATTTAGCTACTATGGGCAACAGCGGCTATGGCCCAACCCATGACAACTATCAGCAACAGCAGCAGCAGCAGCAACAACAACAGCAGCAGCAACAACAACAACAACATTCTTTATACAATCCCGCAACGCTGATCAATCCGCTGCCAACAGCTGCGCCCACTGCGACGCCAGTGACTAAAGCAAATAATAACGAGTGGAGTCTGGGCCACAGTCTATTGCCGCCTAACTTAGCCCAGAATCAGGTCTCACAACAGCAGCAGCAACATCAAACTCAACAGCAGCAACATCAGGCCTTGGCTCATCAGCAGCAGCAGCAGCAGCAGATGCATGGCATGAAGCCCAAATATCCAACCTATGCACAATATCAGTCCACAAATGCTGCAGCCAATGCAGCAGCAGCAGCGGATGCTGTTGACAATCAACAGCAACAGCAGCAACAGCAGCAGCAGCAGCAGAAAATTGTGCCGCCCAGCTATGGCAGCGATATGGCCACCTTCATGCAGCATCAAATGCAGCAGCCAGCCAAAACGGAGACGTTGATAAATCCGCTGAAGCGGCCCAATGAGGACTATAGAGATGTTGCTGGCAGCAAGCTGGCCAAGCTGGATGAGAATCATCAGCAACAGCTGCACACAACAACACAGCAACAGCAGCAGCAACAGCAACAATCGCAACCTCAAACGCTGCTCAACAAGCAACAGCAAATGTTCAATAGTTTCCTGGGCTCGATGACCTTTGGCAAGCAGCTGGGCACCATAGCGCCGGACAAGGCATTTGAAATGTATAATCGCGCGGCGGCAATGGGTTTTCCCAAAGACTTTGCCAAAGACAACAGCGCCTGCAACATGCAACAGCAGCAGCAGCAACAACAGCAACAGCAGCAGCAGCAACAGGTGGCAGCAGCCAATAAGCAGCAGAGCAGTCAGCAGCAGCAGCCACAGTCGCAGCCACAGCCTCATTTAACTCAGCTGCAACCGCCGCACAATCTAAACTATCAACAACAGCAGCAGCAGCAGCAACAGCAAAAGTTGCAGCAGCAACAAGCACCACACAAGCCGCACAACTATGGCAGCAACAGCAACAATTTGCAGCAGCAGCAGCAACCACAGCCCACACAGCAGCAACAAGAACAACAACAACAGCAGCAACAACAACAACAGCAACAACAACAGCAACAACAACAGCAGCAGCAGCAACAAGCACACAATGCCTATCAGCAACAGGCGCAGCAGCTGAATCATAACTATGCACCAGCAACATCGGCTGCTGCTGCTGCAGCTGCAGTGCAGCAGCCAGCAACTGGTGGCAAGTCCACAACAACAGCACAAGCCTCGGTGCCAGCGAACAGCGACAACAGCAACATGTTGCATTTGTCTGCCACTGCACATCAGCATCATCTCAGCCAGACGCATCATTTGGCTGCCTACAACAAGCCGACGCCGCCACCACCACAAACCTACAACAATCCGCTAATGCACACGCTGGCCGAGTCCATGCTCGGCTATCAGGTCAACTACTTTGACAAGAATATGCCGCCAGCAGCGCATATGTACAGTGCATCGAGTGCGGCCTCAGCGTATGGCAATCCTGCGCAGCAGCTGCCTGGCAACTATGTGCCGGGCAGCAACAGTGCTGCGCAGCCTACACCACAGCAACAACAGCAGCAGCAGCAACAGCAGCAGCAACAACAACAGCAGCAGCAACATCATCAACAGCAGCAGCAGCAACAACAACAACAACAACAACAGGCTGCAGCAGCAGCAGCAACTGTAGAGGTCAAGGCGCCTGCCAAGCGTGGACGCAAGAAGAAGGCAACAACTGTAGCAGCAGAGGCCAATGCCAAACAGCAGCAACAGCAACAACAACAGCAACAGCAACAACAGCAGCAGCAGCAACAACAACAGCAACACAGCCAGCAGGCAATGGCTCAATACAACATGCCACAAATGCCCGCAGCAGCAGCTGCTGCCAGCTCAGCGGCCCACCAGCTGCAGGCGCACGCTCAGGTGCTGCATCAAGGCTTTCAGCTCTACGCAGGTCTCAAGTCCGGCGGCGTTTCCTCGCCTGCTGCTGGCTCATCATCGTCGGCCAGCGCAGCAGCTGCTGCCGCCGCAGCTGCAGCCGCAGCGGCCGCTGCTTCAGCGGGCAGTGGCTCCTCCGTCAATCAAACAGCTGCCGATGCTGCGGCCATCTCGCTGAAGACCGCCAGTGGCGGGGCCGGCATGGTGCCCGGCAGTGCCTTCAACTTTGCGCCCACGCCCAGCGCGCTGGGCCTCTACGGGGATCAGACGGCCGCAGCAGCTGCGAGCAGCTACTTGGATCAGTTCCGTGATGCCGCACCCAATCCCTATTATATGCCACCCGCGCCGGCGCACAGTGGAGCCACAGCGAATGCTGCGGGCAATGCGGGCGATAAGACACAGAATCCACTGAATACGGCCGCCGGTTCCTATCCGTTTCTGGCTGCGGCGCATCCTTCGACGCGAGCCGCTGCTGCAGCTGCGGCCTATCCGTTCGCTGCCTCCCAACTGGATCCCAATTCGCAGCTGTATCAACAATATCTGCGACGCGATGATTTCCATGCACGCATGATCTTCAATCAGAGTCTGCTGGGCGGTCCGGCTGCTGCGGCCGCTGCGGCAGGCTACGGCCAGCCGCCGCCGCCTCCGGCTGCCTATCGTCCCTCCGCGCTGGGCATGACCAAGCCATATGATATCAATAGACAATCATGGTTTTAGCAGTACGCCAGTGCCGCCAATGTGGATCTGCAGGGCGATGACCTGAATGCGGCCACAGCAACGGCGGCAGCGGCAGCGGCGGCGGCAGCATCAGCAGCAGCAGCAGCGGGAGGCGGTGGCGGAGAAGGCGTGCAAGCAGCGGCGGGAACTGCCGCAGCAGCAGCAACACCAGCAAATACGCAGCGCTAAGTGCGCTTGGTTTCAACAAGAAGTTTTCAACGTGTGCTAAAAACTGGACGATATCAAGATATATGTTGCTTTTATATATATATATATTATATATATATATACATAATTATTTCTATTTTATTCTTTACAATTTAATATACTTCTATATTGTTTTATATATGGCTAAATTGCTGACTCGAATTCTAGTCTATTAGAAATCCCGCTGACTGTTTTTTAATTGTTCATGTTTTTTCGACTGAATGTTTCTGTATGTATGTGTGTGTGTGTGTGTATGTATTATTAGATCATGCTCACCCTCCCCCACCTCATCCTGCTCTGTCACTCAACTGCCTTTTCCACATTTTGTGCAATGTTCTAAACTAAATTCTAAACAGCGCCCAGATTTTAGCACAGCGTTCGCTGCCTTGTTTCACGACTCAAACTACATTTTGTTGTTGTTGTTACTGACAAACAGACAGATATATGTAATTGTTTATAAAGTTATAGAGTAGAGGATGGAGAAGACGAAGAAGAAGAAATATAGTTGAAGCAAAATCGATGAATGCGAAAGATTCTAAGAATTGTTTCAATTGCTTCCGACTATTGTAAGCCTTTAGTTTGCAGAATTTAATTAAGCGTATCGATTGTAAATTAGCAATTATTATTATTACTACTATTATTATTACTATTATTATTATATTATTACTATTACTATTACTATAATTAGTTTATTATATGAACGTGCAGCGGGTACATTTGTTGAAATATTTATTAATATCTATCTAAAAACAAAACAAAAAACAAAAGATAGAAATGCAGAAAGAAAGAAAAACTTATTTTTAATTATATTCTAAGCCGAGCAAGTTGTATAAACTTTTGTTAAATATATGCTAAGTAACAGTACGGTATAAACTTAAATCCAAAACAAATACAACACACAAACACACATATATAAAAAAAAAACACTCACATACGTACTCATTGCATGCGCAACATTCCGCCATGAAACAACAAAAATTCTTTTAGCCCAAACACCATTTATGCTGTACATACAAAAAGAAACAAAAAGAAACAAAAACAGCAACAACAAATCAAGTTAATACTGTTACGTTTTTCACATACACACATCTCAGATTGTAGCTTTAAATGCTGTATAAAAAACAAAAACAAAAAACGAAAACTCAAAATAACTTCAAAATCAACTGCAAATGCAAAAAAAAAAAAAAAAAAACAAAAGCAAATGCAAATTTATGAAAAGTAAATGAAAAGTGTCTTAGTCGCTATTAACATAAAAAATATAAATCAAGCAGAAACGCATCAAAAATAATATGTAAAATACAATTTACAGAGAGCCCTTAATTATTTATATATACATATATTTAATATATATACATATATATATAAAACTCAAATACAATAAATCTAAAATTAATTAAGTTGTTAACGCTTATGTTTTGCAAAGGTAAATTTTTAAATTTTATAAAACCTAAATATGATAAAATAGTTGATAAATATTAAATGAAAAAGAAAACGAAAGAAAAAAAAACAAAAATGGGTACCTAGAGCATAAAGAGCAGCAACAAATAACATATTTAAAGAACCACAAGCTAAATATTATATTATTAGCAATTATATATATATATATATATATATATATATATATATATATATATATATATATATATATATATATATATATATATATATATATATATATATATATATATATATATTTAGAAGCTACAGCGTGCCGCATGCACAGTAAATACAATATATATAAATATATATATATAGAAATATGTAGCTATATATATATAAAAAAAAAACAAATTAAATAACAATAAAGAATTGTATTGCATATTGTACAAAATCGTTTGCATTAATTTACGAGCACAGATAGATTAACGAGGGTGGTTTAAATAGTTTGGGTAGCTAAGATGAATATAGAGTATGAAGATACAGATATAGAAATAGCTATAGCTATAGATATAGATATAGCTATAGCTATAGATATAGATATAGATATAGATATAGATATAGATATGGATATAGATAAAGATATAGATATAGATATAGATATAGATATAGATATAGATATAGATATAGATATAGATATAGATATAGATATAGATATAGATATAGATATAGATATAGATATGGATATAGATAAAGATATAGATATAGCTATAGATATAGATATAGATATAGATATAGATATAGATATAGATATGGATATAGATAAAGATATAGATATAGATATAGATATAGATATAGATATAGATATAGATATAGATATAGATATAGATATAGATATAGATATAGATATAGATATAGATATAGATATAGATATAGATATAGATATAGATATAGATATAGATATAGATATAGATATAGATATAGATAAAGATATAGATATAGATATAGATATAGATATAGATATAGATATAGATATAGATATAGATATAGATATAGATATAGATATAGTTATAGATATAGCTATAGATATAGATATAGATATAGATATAGATATAGATATAGATATAGATATAGATATAGATATGGATATAGATAAAGATATAGATATAGATATAGATATAGATATAGATATAGATATAGATATAGATATAGATATAGATATAGATATAGATATAGATATAGATATAGATATAGATATAGATATAGATATAGATATAGATATAGATATAGATATAGATATAGATATAGATATAGATATAGATATAGTTATAGATATAGCTATAGATATAGATATAGATATAGATATAGATATAGATATAGATATAGATATAGATATGGATATAGATAAAGATATAGATATAGATATAGATATAGATATAGATATAGATATAGATATAGATATAGATATAGATATAGATATAGATATAGATATAGATATAGATATAGATATAGATATAGATATAGATATAGATATAGATATAGATATAGATATAGATATAGATATAGATATATATATAGTTATAGATATAGCTATAGATATAGATATAGATATGGATATAGATAAAGATATAGATATAGATATAGATATAGATATAGATATAGATATAGATATAGATATAGATATAGATATAGATATAGATATAGATATAGATATAGATATAGATATAGATATAGATATAGATATAGATAAAGATATAGCTAAAACTATAACTATAAATATAGTTATAGATATAGAAATAGATATAGATATAGACTCATGTAAGAGTGTTCTATAGGGAAGTATCCGACTGGGAGCTACCCAGCGAAGACACATTCCTATTATGTTCCAGAGGTTTGCTACTTCAGGAGGCGGACTATTTTGCTTATTTTATAAATCTGCTTGATATATACCATTGCAGAAACTCATAGCCCCCAATATTTCTTGTTAGTTCTCGTTCTCTTTAAACTCCCCTCGATTATATATATATTTTATTGTATATATACAGACATAAATGTACTTATATTATTTATAGCTACCCTCAGTCACAATAGAGCGTCTGCAATTATTTAACAATTTTGCAGCGCACGCGTTCATTTGCATACAATTGCAGCGACTGGCTACCAACACCTTGATCATATTGGCGGCCAGCTGATAGGTTTGCACTCTTGAGCCCGCTCGCAGCCGCTGGAGCTCTGGCTAACACGCCTCTGGCGCTCCACCTTAATAGCAGAACGAAGCTCGTGGCAGATCTTTTGGTCGCTAAGACGCTGTGCAGCAACAAGGCCAATTGGCCTTTGCCATTAGTCATATTTTTAAACGGTTTTCATTAACATTGCAGATACTTCAGTTAGACATACTAACTAACTTACTAACTATATATAAACTATGACATAGTTGTGCTGCTACTATTACTATTACTACTAGTATATGTACTGCTATATAGTATGCATAGTTGGCAGTTTGCAAATAGTTGCAGTTGCTGCGATAAAGGCTGACAAACGAAAGACTTAGGCAACGAACTTGCTGGCAGTTCACATGGGGAAACGTATATAGTATCTGGTATTCCATAGTGAACGGGGTTACGAGAGTTCAGTTCTATTGAATAGGCATACGTGTTACAAGAATCTAGAGAAGGTGTTTTTGGCATTCCACGTTGAACGCTGATAATTGAGGCTGCTTATTATATACCCTATAAATGGAAAAACATAGCTAAAATATGCGTTTCACTATCTAATTTACGAGTTTGGATAAGTTGTCTGATCTGGAGCGATGCAATTTGTGGCCAGTTCTCGGTAACGAGCCATTTCCTCTCTCTCACTATCTATCTTTCTCTCTCTCTCTCTCTGTCTCTCTGACCTGACGTTTTTATGTGTTTTTAGAACTCTACTTAAGATCCGTCAACATCTGCTTCTTCTTATTTATAAGCCTTATTAATATCTTATTTAATTCTTCCCGCTAATTGCTTTTAATTTAAATTTAAAACTTAATTAAAATATGAAATACTCCCAATTTGTGAAGCCTTTCAAGCAAAACAGCCAATTGGCTATGCTTCATATAGAACACGATTAATTTTATTAAGTTCACCCATTGAAAGTGGGCGAAAGGGTATGCTGAAGTGAAGCAAAGAAATACAACTCATAGAGATCTCTTACTGAAGAGTGTGAAAAAGAGAGGAAAAGATTCTTTTATAAGAATGAATCTCTGCATATATTAAGGAAATATTTATTTATTTATTTATTTATTTTATTGTTACCAAGAATTAATTCTAAATAACAATTTGTTTTAAGCCAGAGCGACAAAGGCCTTCAGGCGTATTAAGGAAATAAAACTCGATATATGTGCACTATATGCAGCTGTTCGCATATCACAAACCAGTTGAGAAGATCGTTAATTTTATTTATTGGGTACTCACCCTCAATCCGGAGTATTCCTTAGTCTCACCCAGGCCGTTGCTCACTTGCAATTCTTAACGCTATTTAAGCCTATGAATCATGGGTAATCCACATTAAGGAGACTTGATTGACGCACTATACCACATTGATTAATGATCGAACTGCCAGTCAAAAACTACGCGCGTTGTAGTTGCTGTTGTTGTTGCTCGCATTTCATCCGGTTGAAAGGTTGAACAGGTATGTGTTTAAAAATATATCAATTATTGTGCATGTTAATTAGTTTATTCACCGCCCATTTATTTGAACATGAACACAGCACAAAATATATGTATAAAAATACCACCACCAAAAAAAAGAAGGAAAAATACAAACACAAAGCTGCCGGTTCACAGCAAAAAATGCAGCCAAACGAGCTGCAAATAAAATATAATTTATATATACTAAATACCAAATAAAGACAAATAAAAACAAGTAAGAACGTTGCTGTCGGACGCAACCGACAGCGAAATACTATTTCACGTCCCAGCAGCACACAGGGGCATCTATCACATTATATTTTTTAAAATTTAACCTTAAATCCCCACTTTCGCCGCTCAAATTAGCTGCAGACTAAAACTTTTCATTGGAGGTGGCCAGACAGTTTCAATTAGGATCGAACCCTTACCTTAGCAAAAACACGCACCTAAATCGAGAGAGATGGCATCTCTCAAAATGAGAGAGGTGGCAACTCTGAACATGTGATTTAAGTAGCGAGCGTAGAGGTGTGGGCTCGAACCCCGGTGCGGTCATGTTGATATTTTTGTTATATTTTCGTTATTTAGTTTTTTGTATTAATAAAATATTCTTTTCAAACATATATATATATAATTTAACAAATCAAAAGACAAGGTCAAAGGTCACAAAGTCATTATTTGGCGCGTTATTGGCTCAGAAGCTGCACATTTTTCAGTTTTGATTTGCCACGCCCCCATTGGCCGTAGACAAATAATTTTTGGCATGTGCATAGAGTGGGCGTTCAGGAATATAACTGTAAAGTTTGGATGCTTACATTCGAAAAATGCGAAAATTACAGGGTATTTTTCTGTATGTCACGCCCCTTTTGGGGCGTAACAATAATTTTTGGGGAATCGATAGAGGAGGCCTCCAGTAACTTAACATTCAATTTTGAAGCTTCTAGCACTAAAACTGTGGGAGATATAAGCTGATATTAGTTGCCACGCCCCCTGAAGGCGTAGATATATCCGCCATAGCTTTTCGATTGTGGGATGTTAACCCGAGTATATATACCAAGTCTCAAGTCTCTAGCATCAATAGTGCTCAAAATATAACGAAACTAGTAAAATCACTATATCTTCAGATCCGATTTGCCACGCCCCTAGTAGGCGTGGCCGTAAAATTTTGTGGGCGATCCTTATAGAATCGTAACAGTAACCCACGTGCCAAATTTGGGCGTTCTAGCTTTAAAACTGTAGAAGATACAGTTTGACCCGATTTGCCACGCCCCCAATGGGCGTAGATATATCCGCCATAGCTTTTTGATTTTGGGATGTCGACATGAGTGTTCAGGTAAAATCTCAACTCTCTAGCTCTTCTAGAAGTAGTGTTTCTGAGATACAGGAAAATGCATTTTCCGATTTGCCACGCCCCTAGTGGGCGTATCGGGAAAATCTTGACACTTTATCAGACGAGGGTATACACGAGTATATATTTCAAATTTCAAGTCTCTAGCTTCAATAGCGTGGAAATGGTTTGCGTTCATACGGACAGACGGACAGACGGACAGACGGACGGACGGACAGACGGACAGACGGACAGACGGACGGACAGCATGACGGACATTGCACAAAACCAATATACTATATCACTACGTGAAATAGTATAAAAATATATATATATATAATATATAAATGTGAATAAGGGAATTCTACCGGCTATTACGTAACATTGATGAGAATTTCACAAAATGCTAATTGTTGCTAACAAATATTGTTTTCAGCTACAGATTCATATTTTACCCTGAAGCGCTGTGGTCCAATGGGCGTGGCATTCGAAGGGTGCGCGCACGACAGTCATGCAGCAGGAAAAATCATTCGAAAATAGCCTTCCGGCAATCGTGCTGCAGCATGATATAGTAGGTATATCTAGATATATATATATATCTGGATATATACTATAGAAAACTATTGTGCGTGACCAAAAAGGTCAGACAATTTATGTATATTTGTTTGTGCTACGAGTATTCAATTATGTTCACAATAAATATCTAATACAAACTTGCATTTTTAATTATATTTATTTATTTCTCATTGAGAGAAAGTTTTTTATTGCAAGTTGAAAAATCCCAGGGTAATAAATCTAATTAGTGAATTATGAGTATAATGTGAAGCAGGTGTTTTAATTAACAATTTATGCTAAATCTCTATAATGTTGCATCCGAGAATTCTTACGACTTTGAAGTGTATTATAAAATATTATCCCACTGAGATCAAGATATGTATTTCTTTTTCAAAATGCTTGCCCTTAAGAGCTCTTTCTTGTTGCAGGATCTGCAATGTATATATATATTTTCGTTCAATTGCTGTCCATATTCACTTCCCAATGCTCAATTATCTAATGCTACTCAGTTTAACAAGAGATTCTCTATTTCATAATGATATATGATCTATCTATAACTCTTGCTTAATAGTAACTTATATCATAGCCCACTGAAGAGCTGTTTCATAGACGTGAAGAGCATCTGCTAGTTGCATAAAAGCAATTTACTTAGCTTTCAAGCTCAATGATGACTTAATTATTGTATAACATCTGTAATAGTCGCATTAGGTTTGACTTTTATAAATTCGTGTGCAGCTCGAGCTTACGGCATAAATCATGAGAATTATTGGCGCATGATTTAGCAACGAGTTTTCCAGCTGTTGTTGCTGTTGTTGTGGTTGTTGTGGTTGTTGTTGCACCTGCTTTTACTTTCTAAATTGTTTATTACCCGTTTTACATACATACATTAACGCATGTATTATTTGCGAGGCTGTTCTTACAAGAATTGGCTTCAACTCAGCACGCCCGACTTCCGTTTGTGATTCAGATACGCGATTTATGTATATCAGCCAGTTAATACAAATAAATTGAATTAAAGCGCGCTTAAAAATAGCTTGCGCTTTTGTCTTTTATCTTTATTTTTCTTGTCTCCTTCTCACCTTTTCTTTTTTTTTTTTTTTTTTTTTTTTTGCACCAGCAGCAGCGGCAGCTGCGTCGTCGCCCTTAGGCCGAGCGGCGGGGCTTTGAACTCTGCTTGAAGCCACTGTTTTTTTTTTTTGTTGCAAATGTTCGGCCTTAGTGGTTCGGCGTTGTGGTTTCTCTGTGCGGGTGTGGTTGAACTTGGATCGATTGATCGAGCGGCGATTCGAACACTAGATTATTTAATCTATTGTTTGCCCAGGTGCCCGGTGCCTGGTGCCAACAACTTTAATGCTTTGTCATCTGCTCGCTGGCTAATGGGGAAAAATTAAACGGAATACAAAGTATAACTAAAGTAGTTTCATGCGCTAACGTCTTTTGCGCATATGATTAATGTAGTTCCTGCTGCTGCTGCTGCTGGTGCTAGTCGCCTCGCCGTTACGTGTTTAAATTAACGTTAGAGTTCTGTTGATTGTAAGAACTGTCACGTAGACCCGTCAATAAATTTACATTGCTTATTCAAGCGGCTGAAATGAAACAGTATTCAAGCGGCTGAAATGAAACAGTTTCCAGCTGGGAAACAGATATCAAAGAGACTTGACTTTGAAGAGGCTTATTTCTGTATAAATTTATTACAGAATATGACGGAATCTCAAGAATCTCATTCTTATGAAATGTGATCTAGATAGATTATTTATATATTTAATATATATTTTTAAAAATGTATTAACATTTATTGCTCAAGATATTATGATATGTCTCTAAATTTTAATGTTTCATGATCGTTTTATTTAGTTTGATGTCAAAACACTTCTAAAATGCAAATTTAAATTGACTTATCGATCGGGTAATTGGGCAAGCGTAAATAAAACAAATGACTTAGGCAACAAACTTGACTGATATTACTTTTTATTTCTATAGTATACAGAATATATATGAGCATATATATGAATAAATATGTGAGTGTTAGTGTGGGTATATACCCAATAAATAATAACAGCTTTGCATACTATATATGAATTCAAAAGTTTTTGAATATTTCTGATAAAAACTTGATTGAGGAAAAGTTTGATTTATATTTATAATATATATAATAAAAAAGAATTTAAAATTTCTCAAGCAACTATTTACTATATTTACCAAATAAGACATCTATACTATATTTTCTGTTATTTTGTGTAGATACTATAGGTATAATATAGTATATAGTGTTTGCTTGACTTGACAGCTAGTTCCTTTTCGAAAGGTTCCTCAAACTCTAAAAACAAATGTTGTCTTAATCCATAACCAGCATTTATCCATATATATACATACATATATATCTCTACATAAATCAAGTTTTTGTTTGTTTTTCTATATTGGAACTGAGTTGAGAGATTGATGTAAATATGTTGCCTACGGGCATGCGTAACAAGTCAATACAGTTAGGGGCAGAGACAACGCGTCTAATCGCCGTCTAATTAGCCATACAATATTTACGCCTAGTTAATATGTTGGCAGCTGGCACTATCTAATGAAATTGTTAGCTCACTTTATGAGCAGCTGTGCCATAAAATTGTAATTTATTTTAATTTGCACAGTAGCAATCGCTCTTTATATATATATACATATATATATATATATATATATATAATACATACTAAGTATATTTAACTGTTTAACGGCCTGGCTCTTAGAAAGTGCAAATGCTTTTGACCTTCGCTCGCTTTCAGCGCATACCGCGATCAGAGGAGCTAGCGGCGGAGGAGGTCGTGTAATCACGCAAGAATATTCTCAATATATACGTATATATATATATATACAAATATATTTTCGAATTGATTTAGTAAAAGATTTGATTTGGGTTTTTCATACAGAGCCAATGACGATCGCCTTGACAGCGGCTAAGACAGCCAGACGTTGACAGTTAAACAATTTACATAATTTTATTTACCGTGCGCAGCTTATCAAAACTCCAATCACAAATCATAGTCGAAAAATAAAACCAACTGGGCGTTAAGTGGAGTGTGCTAAATACGTGCTAGAACTCGATAAACTATGCAAAAAATATTTTGTGGAAACCTGTTCAACGGCTTCCAAAAAACAAATGTGTAAAAAAAAATGTTATAAGCAAACAAAAAAAAAAAAAAAAAAAAAAAAAAAAAAAATATCATAGCTCCAATAAAGTTATAAATATTAGTTAATGTATTATTTAATTCATCGCAATAAACTTATTGTGATTGATATTAGTGGGGTACGTTTCCTAGGAAACATTTGGCACAGGCTTATGCAAATCTATATGAAAATACGCCCGAGTCGACGCCCAATCAGACAAATGGATCTTCGCTCGTTATTTATTTAGTTTCTGTTTATATATGTGTGGATGTATATATGTATTGTTTGTCTCAACTCATTCAACCGCAGCATTTCCGATATGACAAAATAATACAAATTAACACTTGTCGGAGCACAGCAATAACAAGAGCAACGAGAAGAACAACATTTAGAACGTTCAACAGCGAAAAAATCCCCACGTAAGTGGGAAAAATGTATTTCGAAAGTATCTCAATCTGAAGCACTGGCCATGACTCAGTTGGCTGCAAGCTGCGCTTGCCGCCTCTGCTGCTGCTGCTGCTGTCGATGCCGCTGCTGACGTCTATGCGTATTTGGGGAAGACCAGCAGAAAGCAGGTTGCTTATGCTACTCCTGCCTCTAGCTCTGCTGCCTGCCTCTCTGCCTCTCCTGCTGTCTCTGCCTCTGTTGCTGCCTCGGCTATTACTTTTCGTTCCTCTGCTGACGTCTATGCGTATTTGGGGAAACCCAGCGGAAATTACATTTAGCCATGCACTGCTCTGCTGCCTCTGCATTTATCTCTCACTGTCTCTACCTCTGCCTCCACCTCTGCTTCGCCTGTCACCTCTGGCGCTGCCTCTGCTCACGTTGCTTACGTTAATGCGTTTTTGGGGAAGACCAAATGGAAACCAGACCACGCGCTTGTGGCAGTATCAAAAGTGAATAGATCACGTGAAGGCAAGCAACGTCATGAGTGGCGGGGATTTCGCATCAGAATCAGATTCAGATACAGACACAGATACAGACAGGAATCTGAATTTCCGTTGAATTGCCTTTAAACGTAACGCTGACTCAAAAATGTCGCCTGCGGCTGACACACACACTTGAAACAGTTGATGCTGTTCTAGTTGGGCGTGTTCAGCTGGTAAATACCATGGCAGTTGGAGAGACATGTGTATATATCTGAGCTGAAACTTCCGGCGTAGTCTATGACAAATGTACAAACAATGAACTAATTAAGCCAGATACAGATATAGATAGACAAACCCAGATCTATACAGTTCGACTTTCACTCGAAACCCTATATACCCTGCTCTTATTAATGCCTGCCTTTTGGGGGCTTGGTGTGCCCAAGTGCTTGACTCTCGTTAAGGCCAGCTGTCAATTGCAGGCGATACGAATCGATTTTTCCAACCAACAAGGACACCTGTTTGCTGGCTAATCGGGTCAGGTGTGCGAAAAACCGTTTTCAAGTGCATGTCACAGGCAAAAACAATGGGCAGTCAGGTCCGTTTGCGTGTGTGTGAGTCCACTTGATAGCATCTCATAAATGCTGGTGACATTAAAGTTTATAGCAAGCATATTTAATACAAATTAAAATTTCTGAGCTCACTTTAAATTTAACTTTCTTTGTATACGAACAAGTAGTAATAACAGCTTAAACTTAATCAAAGAGATCAAAGATTTGCAATGCTTAAACAATATACATTATTGACTCACATATGGCTTTCTGTATATTTTTTTGGGGGCTCGTTCGGTGGTGATTAAGTCGCTTTTATTGCGCTCAGCGCATTGCGGACACGCCCTGTAAATGTTTGCTGCACTTAAAGTAAGGCAAAGCCGTTAAAATACCCAAGTCTAAATTTAAGCCGCGGTGGTTATCAACCTGTTCATGTGCCAAAAAACATCGCAGCCGCAGCCGCAGCCGACAAAAAATTCCCATCTTTAATTTTGGAAAACATTCATCCTTTGTCAGAGTCATGCTTACGTTTATTTATATATTTTTCGTTAGTTTTTCAGCGCCGCAGGAAAGTCCCCATGAACCGAATTGGCCAGCTTTCGAATCGAATTAATTATGATGTTTAATTGCTTCTTGGAATTCCAGAGTTATTTACTCTTGCGAAATTCAGAGCTAAGCAATAGATTAACCTTTTTTGAGTGGAAGTTTTTTAACTGGTGAATTTGTGGCTGAATTGATTCTGATGCTTGAAATAATTTTGTTAATTATTATTATTATTATTTAACAAAAAAATATTTAAAAATATTTTAGTACTAAATTAAAATAATATATTACAATAATTAAACTAAATAATAAAAATAATAAAAAAATATTTTAAAAATATTTTAATACTAAAATATTTTATTTATTTATTTTATTGTTACCAAGAATTAATTCTAAATAACAATTTGTTTTAAGCCAGAGCGACAAAGGCCTTCAGGCGTATACTAAAATAAAATAATATAATTATACTAAATAAATTTAAAATATATTACATATTAATTCATATATTTCTTTCAATTGCTTTACATGACTTCTGCTATGAAATGTAATTTAAAATAATATTTCTATATAGTATAATGAGTAAAATTTTATTAATCAATGTTACTTAAGTTGAGCTATAGCTAAATAATTTTATATTAGTGCAATTCTGATATAAATCAACCTTTTTTTATACATATTTATGGCACGTAGGCCTTTGCTCGACACTTGGGCTGAGATCATCTTTCGATTTCAGTGGAAATTGTAATAAAAACCTAGCAAACTATTTAAATAGTCAGACTGTTGGCTATATTTATATGAAAGATTTTCCAACTTGCAGTTAGATCACATGAAGCAGAAATCCCTGTTTAAGATCCATAAATTTCAGCTTACGCAAAATCTTTCCATTGATCAGATACGCGACTGTAATTCCCCTGCAAGTGAGCCATACTGAATATATATGTTAAATATATACATATATGTATGTATATATATATTTTTTGTTTATGTTTTTTGTTGTGTTTATTTCTTATTTTTTGTTTGCTTGGTGCGATGACTGTTTGGTTTGGCTCTCGTGACTGGCGCACGTGACGCAAAGCCCAAACAAAAATCACAGCGAAAAGAAACCAAGATCCAAAACAAAGCCAAGCGTGTGCGCGTTTGCTATTTTGCATATTCAAATCAAATCAAATCAATTTGTATCCAAATGCGAGACAAAACAAAGTCAAATGAACGTCATCTCTGGCCCGTGAATCAGAGCCGTGAACAAAATCCAGTTCGATAAGCACTAATTGGATTGGAGAGTGGTGCTGGTGGGCACATGGAATTATGATATATCAATTCAGCATTTTGACAAACGGACGGATTGATTGACTGATTGAATGTATTTTGCAATTTGGGAAAGCAATACCTCGATATATGTATTATACAATAATTAGCAACAAAAATGATTGCCAAGTTGTAATTAATGCACATAATTGTAGAACTGCTGAGTTGTGAGCCAGATCGATTAGAACAGCTCGCTATGTAATGGCAAAAAATTGTAAAAATGCTTTTTAAAATCGTTTTTTAATTGTATTATTAATTGCACCTTATTCAATTATGAATAATATTCGATTCATACAAAAGACTATGGTTTACAAAACGAAAAAATAATAAAAACAAACCAACTAAAGCCCAAAGATTATTCTAGGAAGTCAAAACAAGGGCAAAACGTAGAGGAACTTGAGAGCTCGAGACACGTCAGTCAAGGCTGACAGAACTGCGTTCACTAGGGATCGTATTATGTATGATAAGTTGTAATACTAGAAGCTTAATATCTCAAGATATAGATATACTTAGTCTGGCCCGACATCAACTTCAACAATATCTCAACAAACCTAAGCACATTCCAAAATGTCAGCTAAAAAGTTTCTGATAGACTGTCAATCACGTTCACATCACCTTCAGGAAGGTCTCTTAAAATTTGCAAATTGCCTCAAATCCAGCTAGATTCAATAACCCATACCTTTCTAAGGCAATATACGCTTTCTCAATGCCAAAAACCTAACCAAACGGAACTACTTTCATTATGAGACCTGCCAAATTATGATTGATCTACTCCATCGACATATATCCAAATATATATATATATATTATATATGTATATCAAAATTTGGAATAAACCGTAACTTTTTGTTGGCGTGTCAAACAGAATAAATGTGGACTACGTGACTGCGTCAAACATTTCTGAACACAAATAGTTTTATTGTGCCTTTTGATTAGAATAAAAACCAAATAAAAATAAAAATACAAATAAAAATAAAAATAAATAGCCATAGAAAAATTTAAATGTAGTTTTCAACTTTTGCCGCCTCAGTCCGAAATTTGTTAATTATAGAACCTAATTTACCTACCAGAAAACCAACAAAAAAAACTCTTTTTTATCTTGATGATTGATCATTATTAAACGAATGAGCCAAAAAAAAAAAAAGAAGCAAATAGCTAAATGGTAGTAAATGTGTCTTATGTAACAAAAGTAAAAATTGCAAATGCGGAGCTACGGTAACCAACCTTCAATGTTCAAAGGAGTTTCAATTTATCTGTGGAAGACCATTAAAAAAGAGATGCAAGGAGAGATAGAGAGGAGAGTAGATATGCATAGTTGTACTTCGCTTGTTTGGGTTTCATGATCATGAAACTTCAATAAAACAAACAAACTGGTTGATCATGCTGCGCAGGGGGCGGAAAGCGGAGAAGGGGTACGGCATCGAGCCGGGTTGAGTCGAGCACAGCCGGACCGTGCCGTGCCGTGCCGTAGTGGGGCGTTAGCTTAGAAGCTGCGGCCACTCAGCCGTTAAAGGGTCATGGCCAAGGACAAGGAAATCCCAGTGAACGGCTCTGCCTACGAGCTGTGAATCACGATCGACTCTCTGTCTATGTCTCCGGCTCCGTCTCCGTCTCTGACTCTGACTCCGTCTCTGTCTTCACCTCCCTCCTTCGTCGCGGACTCCGTTTCTAGCTCCGCCTTCAGTTGCTCAACAATTTTGTTACTTTTAAAACCTTGAGCAATTGTTATTGTTATTGTTGTTCTCTTCTACTATATTTAATAACTTTAGAATTGAGCTTAGCAAACGCAGTGCACAATTAAAAATTTAAATATTAAATAAAAGTTAAATTAAATGTTTTGTGCCTTAATTATACAATAAACACACAAAGCGTAGTCGGAAGAAAAGTTCAGCCAAAAGCCGTGAATAACACAAGAACTGCGCTGACACATATACACAGAAAAAAAGAGTCTAGACTCTACAGTTTGCCATATGATAAGTGGGCAACTGCTAGGCAAAGTATTTCGAATATTTCTAGCAGGAATTACAATTAAAACTAAAATTTGTATACCCTAACCGAGAGTAGTACAGCTAAAAAGGAACTGTTCATGACCGTTCTAAGTCTTTAAGCCCATACAACCTCAAGGAACTCGACTGCCTATGAAGCTATAGTGATTAAACTTAGTGCAGCTGCTTCTTTTTCTGTCGTATGGCGCGTAGCTTTAAAACTGGTTGACCTAGATCATTGTATCATATTACTGTCATATAACTTTCTATATGATCTAATACGTCTGGCTACCTTGAAAGTTAGACTGCACAAAAATCATTATAAAGTTGCTTCTTTTTGCTTACTGTGCTACATACAATATACTTTTTTTTTTAATTGTACCACTCTATCATCATAAAACTCTCAATATGACCTATTGAAACTCGGGTGGCTTTGAAGATGTGCTGCAAAAACTTGGTACAGTTACGTATTTTTGCTTAATCTGAGATATAAATCAGAGTCGCTTGAATTGTATCACTCTGTCATAGGGTTGTCATACAACTTTCTATACGAACTTTCTTCAAAGTTAAAAAAAAAACTTTAAAACTTTGGTACAGATGCAGATTCACAAGTCAGTGCACCACATCGCATCGCTGTCATAGATGAGTAATGAAAAGATCACCTGAAGCATGTGTGTTTGCTTAGTCAGTTAGAGGCAGCTGCTAGCGCTGTGTAGTGTATGAAGCGTATTTAATCTTCTTTAGTCTATACATACTTCATATTTCGTTTGCTAGCTTTTGGCGATAATTCTTACCAATTTATTAATTATTATTTGAATTGCATAACGTGTTGATTATCTCATTGTTAGTTAGCTCTAATGATTGATAATTACCTTATGCAATATGATAATGCGAAAATGCTGTCAGCTGTATTCCGTTTAAATATTTAACAAGTTCGCCCTTTTGCTTAATCTCCCTCCCTATATTGCTGCGATTGTAATTTCCCAGTCCTATCCAACTGATTTCTCTGCTACAGTTAGTCACGCGGTTATTAAAATGAAACAAAAAAAAAAAGGCGAACAAAAATTGGTCTGCAATTAGCCCGCGCAAATGGCAGCTTATTTTGTTTTGTTTTTGTTTTTGTTTTTGTTTTTCGGATCTTAATAAGTTGGTGTGAGTAAGCAGCTCATTAGCTATCTCATATTTATCGGTAAGTTCGATGTGTGTTCTCTAGCTTTTTGATCGGTTCTAGTTTTTGTTTTGTTGCAAGGATGACGGCATTTGCTAGCTGCACCACAGCAACAGCAGCAACTCGCGGCTCGCGGCTCGCCTCCGAATGTAGATCAATGACAAAGCGTGTGACTTACTCTGAATTTGGTTAAATGCGAGTCTCAAACTTCAACTGAAATGTCATTCAAATGATCTAAGACCAGCATCCAATTAGGCGCCAGCCTCGTCAACAGCACCAGTAGTACTTGATCTCTCTGTCTGTGTATGTAGATGTGTGTATTATCAGCTTACAGGAATTAGCTAGTTAGTCGCAGTCTGCCAGCTGCATGTGGAATGCAAATCTCATAACAATTTGCCAGATGTTTTGACGCCATTTGTTTATGCCCAGTTAAGATTAGTTTAATGTGTTACATTTACGCATGCAAATTGGTTTTAATGCGCTTTCATAATAATAATAGCACTGCGCGGCGCAGTGTGGACAGCGCGAGCGCGGGCATATGCCATATGTGCTTAGAAATGATAATTAATTAATTGCCTAAAGGAAACCTAGAGGTTAGGAAATTCGTATCGCACAGAGAACGGAATTTGCATTTGCTTTCGAAAATGCTTAATTGTAATTAATAGGCATCAAGCGATAATGAGATATTTTAAATGAAATTTATATTTAATATATTTTATAGAGTAGTTGAGCTTGTGGCTGGTAATGAAGGAATGGGATATATATGGGATATAAACTTTAGAGAGGGGAGAGTGGAGTGGGAGAGGGTGATCTTTTGCCTATAGCATATTATATACTACATATAAAAATTATATATTATAAAATTGTATTGAGCTGAAAGAGCGGTGAGACCAAAGTTGATATAAAGTAAACTAAATTTAGTATATTCTATATACAGATCAAACAGCAAGTGAGATATATAATAAGGCATCAACAGAAGAGCAGTTAAAGTAGAGTATCAAAAAGACTATAAATGATTCATGAACTACCAAAATTAATTCTTAAGAATTAAATTCCTAGTGGAGTATAAGTTATATTAACATATTGACATATTTATGACTTTAATATTCCAGAAAAATATTCATTTAAACTGTTTCAACTGATAATAAAAATCTATTTCACAATGAAATGAAATATTTAGGTCTCTAATGCAGATTGAAACAACTTTCTTGGTCAAAAAATTCTGTTAAATATAGATTTTTGCTCTCTCTCTCTCTCCACCCAAATCTTCATTCAACACACATACCCGCCCAATTGCAGCTCAAATCTCTTCACATTTTCATCAAGTCTAGTTGTATATCGTGCATAGTGTATCACTTGCACATATGTAAACAACAATGTTTACACTTTGTAGGCTTTGGCCACCTTCTAGCAACACGGCAAGTTCCTGCTCCGCTTTCCAATTACTTCTTGAGCACAAACATATACACACACACACACATATATATATATATGTGTATGTATTTCTCTATTAAAAATAATATCCGCCTGCGAAACATATTCATTACAAATAACTTGGATCTGTCTGTCTCTGTGTAAATGTAGTTTAGGGGTTGTCACACGCCGCGTATGCGCAATCTTGGCCGCTTGGGTTTTTGTTTGCTTTTGATAGTTTTTTATGACTTGTTTAGGCTTTTTTAATGACGCGCTGAGACCGCGACAATTCTAAATATTTTATGTATGTAGCTTTTTTTTTATTTTGTCACTGCGCACGCGCTTGTGTCTAAACCCAGCAGCAACAACTACAACAACAACAGCAGCAACAGCAATGCCAAGCGCCGTTCTAGCTGCCGCACTTGAACTTGGTCGAGTCAGCACGCTGTCGACCCACTGCCAAGTGCTTTGGTGAGAGGAAACCCCACAATCGCAGCAGCAACAGCAACAGCAACAGCAACAGCAGCAGCAACAGCAATGGCAATAAAAACAACAACAGCAACTACGTCACAGCCGCGTCATGCGAAAACCAGTCGCCGCCGCTCGTCGGGTCTCGGTCTCGGTCGTCGTTGTCGTTGTCGTTGTCTGCGTCGACGTCGGCGTCGCTGCCGGCGCTTTTGCGGGTATTTAAACGCTGGCATCTGAACCAGGGGCATGCATTGATTCGCTAACATTCGCTCTAAAGACTTGCCAAGCCCTCTGTGTGGTCAAGTAGTTTGCTGCTCTGTATTGTTGTAATAAAATCTTAGCTGAGACAAGGATTCCCGAAAACGAAAACTCGTCAAGTTTTTTTCCAAAACAAAAAACATCACAAAGAAAACAAAAAAAAGTTTCGAGTTACGCGTTCAGGATTAACAACGATTGACGATCAACGTGTGCCGTGTTCAGTTTAGCTAAATTCTAGACGCAATCAGAGTTCAGTACCAGGAGCGCATTCGCCAGGCAACTAAGCAGTGAAAGTGACAAATTTCGAGTGCTTTTTTGCAAAATCAACACACAAATATAACAAGAAATCCCAACTAGTATCCAAAGTGCAAGACTTTGTATAAATTTTTGAGAAATTCTCTTTAAACTTTATTAAGAAACCAACAACAACACAAAACACAAAAAAAATACAAAATGATGGCCGTTGCAGCTGCTCAAAAGAATCGCGAGATGTTCGCCATTAAGAAATCCTACAGTATTGAGGTAAGTGGCCAGAGATCATATCCATTAAGACTGGGTTAGCTAGCTAATTCCATTAAAATAAATCACAAAAATGAACATCGCTTGGTCTACGTGACACTCAAAAGGTTTTCAAATGCTCAGCTCGCAGCAGTAGCTGTCGCTGTTGCTTCCCATTTCGGCATTGATTGACCCACTGCCAGCTTAGCTATCCTGTTTTGTTGTAGACAACAACGATGCAAACATAAGTGACAAGTGACAAAAAGTTATTATTTAACAAATTTAAACAGAGACTTGTGAACAGCTTCATCAGCCTCATCTCTCTCTCCCTCTCCCCCTCTGTCTCTCTCTCTCTCTGTCTCTCTCCCTTGGAGAGTGAAAGTGGCTGCACTTACGCACAGACGCGCCTCATTGTTGATCTCCAGCCTCTGTATTTATGTTGTTGTTTATGCTGTTGCGCCGTCGCAAAGGTATACAAAATACAAAAAATACAAAAACCGAAAAACAAAAAAAAACAACCAAAATATGAAATCAATAAAGATGATTCAATGGCTCGCATCTCTTTCATCAGCAAGAGAAACTGTGAACAACCAAAAAAACTGCAACTGCTTTGGGGCCGTATATCATCATATATGATATCGCATTGTCCAGCTACGGCCGGCTGATGCAACTCGGAATAGAATAGAGCTTATAAAAGCGCTCCATTCACACATAGACCAGCTGGCCAGCCCAAGCGATCTCTCACTTTCACACTAAACTTTAATCTCTCGCCCCAAAACTATCTTATGCAAGCGCCGATTGCGCAACTTAACGCCCACTTAAATAGAGTGGGCATGGCACGGGCTGCTATTGATGCTGCTGCTTCTGCTGCTGCTGGGCATTAAGTCAAGTTGTTCGCTTAGCATTTAAATCTAATTTCCGGCGCATATCCTTAAGCTCTGTCATCTCTGTTCATTCGCAGAATGGGTACCCATCCCGTCGCCGCAGCCTTGTGGACGACGCACGCTTCGAGAGCCTCGTGGTCAAGCAGAACAAACAAACGGTGCTCGAGGAGGCGCGCAACAAGGCAAACGGTAAGTTGAATAAATATATATGAAGAATTTGAAATATATATTGTAAGGTTGAGCTCACTGACATAGTGATTTGGCCTAAGTCTTGACCAACTTAAAGTGGTATAGAAATGAATAATAAATATACAAAACTGATGTGGATTTAATTTTATTTAAAGTTCTTAACAATTTATAGTATTTTGAAATTTTTAAATTTTATTTTTATCAATATTTAAAACACCAAAATAATTTATTTAAAATTATGCCAAATAACTTTAAATATTAGTCAAAATTTCTCAGTTGAGTTTGCACTTCTTTTAAGCTTCATTTCTCTGATTTCTTTATTTGTATTTATTTTTTATTGTTTTCTCTTTTAATTTATTAAAGATGCCTCGCTTGAGGAGTGCATTCAGCAGGCAAAGGGCGAGCATGTGCCCGCCGAGCATAATGTCGAGCTGCAGGATGAGCAGCCCAGCCTGGAGCTGCCCCTCGAAGATGAATATGTTGCAGGTGCTTATCCCACACTCACCCACACACCTTTCTATAATTTCCTATTATTATTTTATGCTTTACTTATTTGGATTATTATTTTTTTATTATCATTTCGCTTTGGTTTAGTTGATGACATTGAAACTGAGGCAACGGTTGAAAATTGCGCTGAGCAGGAGCCAGCCGATGATGAAGCGCCCCCAAAGAACGGTAAGTGCGGTCGGGTGGGGGCCAAATAAGTACAGTAAAAGCTGCTTGACATGAACTTAAGTGCTTAATATGATAAAGTGCCAGCACTCAGCGAATATACGACTCCATTGTGGCTGTGTGGGTGTCTGAAAGCCACAGCTAGATTCAACAGGGTAAATGGCGCATTTCCCTTTTCCATTTTTTACGCTCGACTTACGACAATACGTTTGCATGGCAACCATGGCTGAGACGAGGGGGTGGGCGGCGTGGCTGCCACACGTAGCACAGTTATTCGTTTACGTGACTGTAAAGCGGCTTGCCTTTTGCTGATTGCCTCTCCCAATCCTATTCCAATTGCAGATTATGGCCTCACCGAGGACGAGATTGTTTTGGCTAATGCCGCCTCCGAGTCGCCAGAGGCCGAGGCAGCTGTCCAGAGCGCCGCCCTTGTGGTGCGCCTTAAGGAGGGCATCTCGTCGCTGGGTCGCATCCTCAAGGCCATCGAGACCTTCCACGGCACCGTCCAGCATGTGGAGTCGCGCCAATCGCGCATTGAGGGCGTCGACCACGATGTGCTCATCAAGCTGGACATGACCCGCGGCAATCTGTTGCAGTTGATCCGCTCGCTGCGCCAATCGGGCTCCTTCAGCAGCATGAACTTGATGGCCGAGAACAACATCAGCGTGAAGGCGCCCTGGTTCCCCAAGCACGCCTCCGAGCTGGACAACTGCAACCATCTGATGACCAAGTACGAGCCCGATTTGGACATGAACCATCCCGGCTTCGCCGACAAGGTCTACCGCCAGCGCCGCAAGGAGATCGCTGAGATTGCTTTCGCTTTCAAGTACGGAGATCCAATCCCTCACATCAACTACACCGAGGTGGAGGTCAAGACCTGGCGCTCGGTCTTCCGCACCGTCCAGGATCTGGCACCCAAGCACGCCTGTGCCGAGTACCGTGCCGCCTTCCAGATGCTGCAGGACGAGCAAATCTTTGTCGACCATCGTCTGCCCCAGCTGCAGGAAATGTCTGATTTCCTGCGCAAGAACACGGGCTTCACTCTGCGCCCGGCTGCCGGTCTGCTAACAGCTCGCGACTTCCTCGCCTCGCTCGCCTTCCGCATCTTCCAGAGCACCCAGTACGTGCGTCACGTCAACTCGCCCTTCCACACACCCGAGCCGTAAGTATATTTAACTCAGTCTATATATACATATATATATGCATATTTGAACTTCAAAAGCAAAGCTCTTTGTGCGCCTTCTAATTGCATTTGGCTGCCATTTTGAGGCGGCAGTGGCACTGGCAGTGGCAGCAGCAGCTTCCGCTTCCGCTAGCTGCTCCTTGCTTCCGACCAACTTTTATTGTGTCGCAAATTAGTTTAACAATGTGCCAGGCAGCCAGCACTTTAAGCCCTATTATATAATGGCTAATTGTTTTCTTTCCTTCTCTCTTTCTCTCTCTCTCTCTCCTATGCAGCGATACCATTCACGAGCTCTTGGGTCACATGCCGCTGCTGGCCGATCCCAGCTTTGCCCAGTTCTCGCAGGAGATTGGCTTGGCCTCGCTGGGCGCCTCTGATGAAGAAATCGAGAAGCTCTCCACGGTAAGTAACCAAACCAAACCCCTGCCCTGACATCCACTTAACTCAATTGCGCTGCTCATTTGGCTGGCAATTAATGGCCTGCGCTGACGACCTCCAGTCGAGTGCATGAGCTGGCAGTTTATGCGACGTCCAACAGGTGTCACTAATCGTGTGCTTTGTTCTTATGCTCTCTGTGTGCAGGTCTACTGGTTCACTGTTGAGTTCGGTCTCTGCAAGGAACACGGCCAGGTCAAGGCCTACGGCGCTGGTCTGCTGAGCGCCTACGGTGAGCTGTTGCACGCCATCAGCGACAAGTGCGAGCATCGCGCTTTCGAGCCCGCAGCCACGGCTGTGCAGCCCTATCAGGATCAGGAGTATCAGCCCATCTACTATGTGGCCGAGAGCTTCGAGGATGCCAAGGATAAGTTCCGTCGCTGGGTCAGCACCATGTCGCGTCCATTCGAGGTGCGCTTCAACCCACACACCGAGCGGGTCGAGATCTTGGACTCCGTCGACAAGCTGGACACATTGGTCCATCAAATGAACACGGAGATTCTGCACTTGACCAACGCCATTCACAAGCTGCGGCGTCCGTTCTAGAGTGAGGACTCGCCCAAAAACCCATTCACAATATTAGCGAACAACAGCAACCCCTCCCAAGCATATACAGGTGCAACGGTCTCATTTTATACAAATTAATTTTAAATTGACATACCACCATACACACACACACGCATACACACGCACATCTATATATATTCCCTGGAAGATAATGTGAAAAATGTTTTTGTTTTGATTTCGTTTTTGGCTTATTTTTCCAAGCTCGCCTTCCACCTTCCACCTCCACTTTGTGCATTGCATATTTATTATCCCAACTAAATATTATTGGACCAAAAAATCGTTAGACATTTAAGATGCCACGCCCACCCACACCCACACACACACACATGCACATCCACACAGATTATACTCAGCACACATATTGTTTTTTTTTTCGTATTATTTTTCATATAATTATTTACTTGAAATTCAGAGATATGTGAACGCGTTTAAATCTATCCAAACATATTATATATACATACATCAGATAGCTAAGGCACTTAGCACTCCATATATATGTGTATTATATACTTGCAATAACTGTATACGTATTCTAAAAACAAAAAACATTTAAAAATATCAACAACAACAAAAAAAATATCAAGAGAATACTTAGAGCAAATGTTAGTTGAAGAAATAGCAAAAGATTTTTCTTACATTGTACAATAACTGGAAAGAACAATATTACGATTGTGTACTATTATTATTATCTATTATTATTATTTGTATGACTATTATGTATTGTATTGTAGGTATGTAGAGTTTATTATTTTACTTATCATAAGTTTTGTGTATTAATAAAGTTTAAAAATACTATTGAAAAATAATTTACAAACATTTTTTTATTATTTCGAAAACTTCTTAAACATTTTTGTTGATTTTTTGTTTTCAGCTTTTTAGACTATTGTTTATTATAATCTAAAGTCTGATTCTGATGAGGAAACATTTTGTGAGAATGATATAAAAAGCTATTATTATTTTGGAAACTTGAAGAGATTGAGATAAATGTAATCGATTTAGGGAATTATATGCAAAAAATATCAGAAAAAAACAGGAATTAAAAAAAAATATATTTAAAAAAAAATATACATTTAAAAAAGTATTAAAAAAAGTATTGAAAAGAATATTTCATATATAAATATAAAAAAATATTATTTAATATTAAATATTGAAACAAAAATTCAAATCAAAAGTTTTATTCAAACAATAATTGTTAGTAGTTGATTTTCAAATCAAAAATATATATATTTAACCTCTACTTAAACCATATGAACCAGCATTTTGGGATCAAGTAATGCAATACTAAATACATATACATATATAACAGTTATAACAGTTATTCTAGCAACAAGTTTGTCGTTAACATTCAATTAACTATCAATGTTGAATTTAAATATTGGCCAAGATATATCTATTTAAACTTGGCATTTACTCTAATACCATATCTGAACTTAAATAAATTCTATCTAGATGTTTATGTAGTGGCAGCGGGTTGGTCCCCATGCTTGTTTGGCAAGCTGCAAACACATCAAATAATTATATATACCAGAGAAGAATATATTAATACACGATATACTATATGAATATATATATATATATATGAATCTATGTATGTTATATAACCTCGAGAAATTTATTCTAATAAAGCTGAGTTTATTCGCGGAAACTAATATCCATTAGGAATATTATTTTAGATAAGATGGGAATAGGATGACAAGAAGTTGTAAGGATGATGCCAAGACGAAACCAGTTGAAGAGAGAAGAGTGAGAGAAAGATGAGGATAGATAAAGACTTTAATGAGAATATTATCTTGTGAGTGGAGATCTGAAAATCATAAAGAAACCTATGCAAAAACAGATCCGGTTCAAGTGAGGAGTCTAATTAGAGTCAGCTTAAATCCATTTATAAATGCGAAAGTCAATCATAGCATTGGACCACAGCCAAACTTTAATAGTCTTTATCAATAGACAATCATAAATATTTTGTTGTTGTTTGATTTTATACTGTGTTTTTGTGTCATTTTGCTAACTTCTTGTGTGAAAATGTCAGCTGATTGTTTACATGACCTACCTCAGCGTGTGTCGCAGATTTATCGCATGGCAATTACAACAGAAACTCAAGCGTTATGATAATTGACTGAGTGAATAGAAATCGAAATGTGTTAATTGCTCGGCCAGCAGCAGAATAAGCTGATCGGATGTGGGCGATAAACCGATAAAACCGGGTCCGGGTAATACTAATAGAAACGTGCCAGCTGCCGTTCTAATGCTTAAAATAGAATAGCGTGTGATCGAAAGAATTCTAATGGGTGATTATGATAGACTTGAGAGATGCCCTGTAGGTTTGCAGTTCATAGAAGTGGAGCAATGGCAGCAGGCGTAAGTTAGGGAATCTTCTAAAGTAAATGACTGCTGTCTACATTTATAAGAATACAGGGTATCTAAAGATTGTGTTGTTATAGAACTTGTCATCTTTTTGCAGTTGATATAGTATTATTCTTAAGAATAAAAGTGTATTCTAGGAATAGAAGAGTGTGCGTACCTAAGCGCTCGCCCTTATATGTACAAGATTATAGGGTATCTATAGAGGCATCTCATTCCCCCAAGTTAAACAGACATTTATTCATTACAAATGACACGATAGAGATAGAGATTGCCTGTGTAAGAACAGCAGAGTGCCACTAAATTACAGGGTATACACAATGCGAAGAGGACTGTGCTTATCAAGCCTTGGTATATTCATGTGTGATATTATATACTATGTATATAAGAAAGTAGTTAGATCAAATCAACTACTCTAGAATTTGAAACATAAACTCGATTGGATTACAGGGTATCTACATACCTATCAAATATTCTATAAATCTATCCTTCACCTCTTGCTGCTGCACGCATTAGATCAATCTTAATCAATTTCTTACATACTCTCAAAATTACAGGGTATTGGCTACATTTATCATATTGCCTGACAAATGGTCATATATATATATTTTTCTATATTCTCAAGATTTAATTTTGATAAATCTATAACAATGTAGTGCGAACTGCAGACGTGGGAACACAGAACAGCTGAACGACAGCAGCTAATAAGCTCTAAAAGCGTGCATTTAGTTTCCAATTTTAATGACGGGCTTTTATGACTTGAAAAGCAACAAGAAACAAAAAAAAAAAAAAAAAAAAAAAAAACAATTGATTCGCATTACAGCTAAGGTTAAACACATTTATCGAACACTTAAGTGTGAAGTTCTATTTACATGCCGATCGGATGTGGGTCAGAGTTATATAACCAAAGCAGCGTGAGTGGTTGGCTATTGAGGCGTGTGGCGCAGTGTGGTCTACGTGCCCACGATCAGCCCGCGAAGAGCTACATCAAGTGAGTGACTATTTGGGTTAGGGTTGCAGGAAACGCTCTGGGACAAGAAGTTTGTTGAACCGCTGCGAATTGCCCATCTAATTGCCGGAAGCCGAATGCACTTTGCAATTAAACAAGCAAACACAACGCACACACACATACATTCTGATTAATTGTTTAAAACTTATAAAAGTTCGCGCTGTAAAAGACACCAGTCTGTGGAACACGTTTCCATTTCAATTTCAATTTCAAATTCAAATTTTGCAAATCTGAAATTTGGCTAATTAAAGGCGCATAAAGTCCAGTCAAGGTTGAGGCGGGCCGGCCGACTCGGGCTTTGACAGTAGCACTAACTAGAACATTTACTTGGCATTTGGTATTTGGTTTTTTTTTGTTGCTTTTTTTTTTGTTGCTTTATTTTTTGGTATTTGGTATTTTGTTTTTGGTGTTTGTCTAATTGAATATCAAAGTCAATGACTTACACACTGCGCTTGGCCAATTCGCTTGGCATTGTGGCCGCCAATTCGGGCCAATTATTCGCGAGGTTTGCCGCCGCCGCTGCGTTTAGCTTTTTAAGCCATTTAATCTTGGACTTGTCTTGAACTTTTCAGAATAAGAAAAAAAGACATACTGCCAGCTGTGTGTGCGATATATATATAGATATATACATAACTATATCTATATCTATATGAGTGTGCAGATAACTGCAATATATAAATGTCTTTATATATATATTGATCGATGCGGGGCGTTGCGGCTAAACCGTTAGGCGGCCATTTGACGTCGCACCTGTTGCAAATTCTAATTTAAATGATCAGCAAATATAATTGGCATGGCTCCGCGTCTAATTAGTACACAAACTGGTTACATCTGGACAGCTGTCCAAGGGGGAGTGGAGCTGGCTTTATGGATGCTGGGCGTGTGCTGCCATACTTTGATTTACAAGCTTAATTACCCACACGACCAAGACCAAGACCAAGGGGAAGCATCAAAAGAATTTATCACTTGGAGTGGAATTTATAATCCAAGTCATTTGTATACTCTGTGAAGTGGAGCAAGATGATGATCAATATAAATCCAACGGAAGACAGGAAGAGAGCGAGAGAGAGAGAGAGAGAGAGAGAGAGGGAGAGACAGAGAGTGGGAGTATTTTAATACATAGTTTATGATCCACGTCAAATTATGTTTCTTCCTCCACTCTTCAGTTGTCATAATATGCCACGTGCCGTAGCTAGTCCTTGTGTCGAATTTAATACTTTAAAGTGTTAATTTCAATAAACTTTTTGTTTGTTATTATAAAAATTAATTGAAGGTGCTTGGCACAAGATGAGATGAATCAGCTAAGGGAATTCACTAAACTTATAGAAAAAAAAAAAAATATATATATATATATACATATGCGCTTATGTATTTATACTTTAAGTATTTACACATTATTGATCGCTAATAAAAATTACTGAACATTCTTTTTTAATATTTAAAAATAAAAGAATGTATACCTAAAAAAATATTTATAAAATTTTGGGTCAAGAAAAAAGCAATATCTAATCAATATGAAAATAATAAAATTCTTAAATTGAGCTATTCCGATTAAAATATAGCTTTCATTAGTATATAGCAGCTGTATTTAATTTTTAAATATTTTTTTTCTTATTTTTTAAATTATTATAAATGATTTTTGCCATAAACATTCCCAAGCTGAAGCTGCTAACAGCTACCTAGCCCACTCCCTCGCTCACTCTCTCATCTGTTAAGGCATTCTTCTAGCCCAACCCCAAGTTAACTTAAAACCCAATTCCCATCACACACATAACCTATCTCTAATTACAGGGTAACTTCGTATTCCAGCCATATATTTGAATCATTAGCAAGTTCAAAGCCAGCTCCTCCGGCTGACCTTCGGAACAGATGCCTTAAAGGCGCTGCTCACATGCAAAGTAAGTTCCAGAACATTATTGTGCCGATTAGGTCCATAATTAAAAGTTATTACAGCACCGATTGGCCATTGAATCGGATCGGGCTATAGCTAATTGCATAAAACGAGAGCCAGGTGCTGCGGCTGCGGCTGCTGTGCTAATCAGTTCAACAGCTTGGACCATAAGCGACACCTGGCCCAGACACCGCACCTGGACTTAACTATAGAAGGGCCTGGTTAGCCGGCTGGCAAGCTGGCGACTTTCAATCATAAATTAACATTAGAATTTTAAATTGTGCGACCAATTAAAAATAGTTGGGCGAAAAACCTGTGAGATTTCATGCCCCACTCGCTCGAACAATTACAAGAAAATTGTGGCTCGGTTGCCAAGTGCACAGCAATACAATAAATAGATAGAATAATACACACATATGCTTATATAAATATCGTGCACAGGGCCAACAGGTGCGGTGCCCACCACCACAAAGTCTGCCCAACTTAGCCGTCCAATGGGGCGTATGCGCATTGTGGCTTAGCAAGCTGTTGGCTGGCTGGCTGGCTGGCTGGGTGGTTGATTGATTTTGCACCACTCTAAAGCGCTTTCATTGTCTGTTTTGAGTCATGTCAATATTTTGGTTTTAGCTAAGCAAACATCATAATCAGAGGCGAGAGAGCTGATGAAATGTCCACATACAATCATTTGGCTAAGCTATTCCGGATGTTGTCAGAAAGTCGAAAAACTTCAGTTTGAAATTAAGTTAAGTATATAGAACGGCAAAGCAGTTGACAGATATATGTATGTACATATATACACGCTTCGCTGGGGCTGTTGACTTTGGTTAATTAAAAGTCGCGCACGCGTGTGCAAATGTTGCGATAACGGGGCAAACAGAGACCAGCGGGTCCAGAGGTCGCCAAAGGTCGCATCTTAACAAATCAAAACTTATTGTCGAATGGTAATTAAGTAAAATATGCGATCAAATGATCGGAACTGAGACATCGCAGTTAGTTTTTTTTTTTTTAGTTGCGAAATATTCTGATTCTTGACTAATTCTTTTCAAGCTCTAAACTTTGTCTTGAGCTGGAAACCCGGAAATAAAATGGTTTATTGACTTCAAAATGAACTTTGACTGATAAAACTTAAATTTAATATATGTTTCTAGTTGCTGGAGATTATTTCTTATTTTATTCAATTTAATTTGATTTTTGGTATATTTATTTAATTTTTTCTTTTATAAATTTAAGTTTTCTATTAGAGTTCCCTTAAGTAAGTAAATAGTTAAATGTCTAAAGACGCGTCTGTCTTATGTTCAGTTTAGTCCCATCTCAGCAGTATTTAAGTATTGCATACTTATTCATTGCCATAAGAATAAAGCATATTTCGAGGGATTTTAAAATATAATATTCCTTATGTTATGAATATTAAATAAATATAGTAATTTATAAGTTTGTAAAGATTTTTTAAAAAATAAATCATATTTGTTTTTTTTTTTTAATATACATAATTTTTAATATATTTTTTATATTTTAATAACAATAAAAATATGTCTCATTCCAGCATTTCGTGGTCCATCTATTGTTTACAATTGGAACTAAGTAAACCAGAAAGCATGCTTCAGCCCTGACGCAAGCTGCTTGCTATGAAACTCGCACACGCAGAGTGAGCAAGAGTAAACAAACAGCAGCAAGACAAAATTGTGTTAAATTGATAATCAAAAATTTTAAAAAATTTATTTCAGTTAAAATTTAAAAATATATATAAAATTTCTTAGCCATTTTTCACTAAATTGTATTTATAGCCAAAACACACATACAAAATCCAACAGCTGCTTTGCTTTCCATACACTTTCACACACAAGTTGTTAGAGCCAAGCAAATGCTGTGCGCTATAAAAGTTGTAAACATTGCTGAAGCTTTTGAGTAGACGGAGCAGACGTAGTTACTACAACTATAAATAATTTATATTTTATTTATTTAGAATTTAATTTACTGAAATTAAGTAAAAGATTTTAAAATAAAATTTAATTAAAAAATATATGAACATTTTTGGTATTTTTATCACACCCAAAAAAAAAACTACAAATTTCATAAGCTTTTTAAAAATGAGTATTTTATTTAAACAAAAATTGTGATATCAGTCTTTTGGCAAATTACTATCGCTCTTGCCCCTGCTGTAGGGACGGGTGCCGCCGAGCATGCGTTCGAGCAGGCTCTGCTTGGACTTGCGCTTGCAGGCGAGCACCTCCTTGCACAGTTCGTTGAAGACCTCGGCGACCTGGTCGACATGATCCGCCGCGGAGACCTCACTGAATTTGCACTCAAAGTCTTTGGCGAGAATCTCGCCTTCGTCCCGGCTCACTTGACGCAGATGCACCATGTCCACTTTGTTAGCACAGAGCTGGACGGGCGTATCGGATTGCAGATCGGATTTGGCACGGCGTATATAATTGAAACTCTTGCGATCCGTTATCGAGTAGACGAGCAGCAGGCCATCGGCCCATTGCACCAGCTCGGCAGCATTGGGATATTCATCGTCGGCCTGCAAATGATTCCATTTATAGCTGTATCATATACATATATAGATAGATAGATAACTATCTATAAGTAGATCTACCTTGGGACATGTGTCGAGTATTTCGAAGAGCACCGGCTCACCATCCACCATGGACTCGTGCTTGTATCGATTCTCAGTCTGATGATCGTATTCGCCTATATAACGCTTCGTTAAGAAACGCACAATTAAAGCTGCAATTACATTAAATGGAAGTTTAATTTGGGGGTTCTACACGTCGAGATCAGGTGTAAAGCGAGGCAACGCCCCTGGGCAAACAACCCCTCTGTACACACACACACACTCCAGTGGGTCAGCACTTGAGCGGAAAAACTCCTACGACAGTTGAAAATTCAAATGCGAGGCGGGCCGGGCAGGTGGAAAAGGCAGAAAAATTGTAAACCTTGAGGGGTTAATAAACCCGGCTAACAACACAGTTGAGCCTTAAGGTTGCGTGTTCCAGCCAAACAAAAGAGATAGAGAGAGGGTAGCAGAAAAGGGGCTGGGCTAAGCCTTTGGTCATTTGCCAAGCAAGTGCTTTGAACTCTGACCAAGTCAGTAGTCGGGCGAATGTTCGCGAATGCATAATAATATATGCGCCCGGCCAGGTAGATACTACTGCCGGGTTACGCTTTGCCTCGGCTCGTAAAGCTGTCCCTCAAGTCTCACTCCTCCATCTCCTGACCACTTTTAATGACATTTTCATCATTTATTTTCATGGCAGCCGCACATTTCGCTGGCGTTTTAATTTATGCCTTTCTCCAAACGTTTTGTTTTATTGTGCGTGTTCAAGAAATCTAAAGAGGGTATATTAGTTTTGTGCATGATGAATGTCCGTTTGTTAAGGCTATCCATTGCTAGGCTGTTTCGATACTCTGGGCATGGCAACTGTTTCTTCCAGATACTTGAAACTGATATGCCCACTTGGAGTGGCATACATTTTCCTTGCTCTCAGAGCTAATATCTCTTGCAATTTAGTAAATATTTTCTTTGCTCTTGCAAATGAGAACGAGCATTGCGCAGTCAGTCATATCCATTCAATTCCGGCGCATTTTTGTTTGTTCTTTTTTCCTTCGGACTTTTCTTTTAAATATATATATATAAATTTTACGAGGTCAACATTTAAATTTGTTGTTGCTTAAATAACGACAAAGACTGGCCACACTGTCCATGTCCACGACCAATGTCCGCTGGGCATTAATCGGATGCGCCGCTCGCGTCCATGTCCACGGCCTTTCGCCGGGTGGGCGTCGTTTTAATTGCCACACACACGCATGCCCCCGGCCGCTTTAGTGCATTAAATATTTGTGCTATATCTGCGCGATTGCGGTTGAATGAGGAATATATATAAATGTATATATATATTTATGGCAAATATATATATATATATAAATAAATATCGTAGGCAATAACATATATATCATATATACGATCTTGTCTGCTCAAAACATTTGCTGGCGCCATAAAAAAAATTCCATTTAATAAGTACTTATTCGAAATTTTTGATATATTCGCAACAGAAACTTTTGCTTGAGTACTTGGCTATCTTTACAACTGGGCTGTAAAATATGAATATATATATATATATGTATATATACATGTATATACATATGTTAATAGTACTATGTTTATCTATTTTAGATAGGACTTGCTCTAGCTTCTTGCTTGGATTTGCTGACTGGCATTCAACTTTCCAATCCTAAGCAGCTAAAGAAAATATTTGTTAAGTTATATTATATAGCAATTATTTTTATCTGCATTGTGCTGCATAATGCCATTTAAATTTCTTTATCAAGTCTAGTATGCAGCAAAAAATGAATCTGATAAATATTTGCGCCCATGCGGAACTGAACTTGAGCTAAATCGAAATATGCATTTGGGATGTAGATAAATAAAAAAATATAATAATGATAATAAAAAATTAAAAAAAAATTTTTTAAATATATAAAAAAAAAATATAATAAATAATAATAGTAAAATAATAATAAATAATTGATAAAAAAAATATTATATATATTTTTGCCTTTTTTTTGGAGTTTCTAAAGAGCGTAAAGACGCCCAGACCCATCTATTGATCTTTAGTATATTAGAAATATTTTTTACTTTTTGTAAGATTCTTTCTACTAAAAGCAATATGCTCTAAAAAGTAGCCAAAAGCTTAGGCTAGTATGCAGCACATGGTTGATATGCAATACTGAGATACATCTATATCCCATATATAAACTTATAATGCATATAAAATATATTGTATATATACAATCTACACTATAAATATACCATAAATTTCATGCGACATTTGCAAAGAAAATTTCGTTCGAAATTATTTCAGAATTTCAAAATTCCTAGACAATTATCATTTATGGCCTAATGCCCTAAGAAGCAATGGATGCCATTGCAGACTTCGGCTAACTAGATCTTTAAAGAGTTAAAGCTCCATATTACAGCTAATGTGAGTCTTAAAGAGTTCTGTGAAAACTTTCCACTTGGAATTAGCATTTTTTTACACTGTCGGCGACATTTCATCGGCTACAGCTGTCAGTTGGTATCAAGGCTTAGCGTCAAGTGCTATTTATTAGTAGAGCATAGACGCTAGTCATAATTCTTGGCTGGCTTATGCCAGCCGAACCATAAAGTAGCTGGGTGTTACCTGAAGTTGACAGATGCCGAGGCATGCGGAAGTCATGCGGGTCGCACGAAATTTTACAAATTGAAACTTTTCTTCGGGTGAGGGTCGCTGTGTCTACTGCGACAAGATACATCAATATGCAGTTAGCTGTCTCTGTGTGCGTGTGTGTGACACAGTGGCCGTCATAAATTAGTGGCTGCTGTGGGTGCACGCGTGTCAAATCGAACGGTGAAAACGATTAAAGCCAAATGCGAGCTACTCAAAGATACAGATACAGATACAGATACAGCTACAGTTGCAGATACAGCTACAGATAGAGATATGTAAGCATATATATATATATATAGCGGCATGCTTGGCTACACATGCACACAGATACAACTGTGAGTTAGTGTGTGTGCGTGCGTGCGTGTATGTGTGTCAGTGTGTGCTCCCACTTTATAAACAAAACAAACAACGATCTAAATATATACGAAATCGGCGATTGCTCAACTAATTTGCTGTTGCTCGCCGTTGTTTGTAGTCTTGCTTTGATTCCATTTCGTTTGCTTCCAACTCTATCTTACCGCTCTTTCCAACACTGGGCGCGCCAATAACTGCGATTTTCAGTTCTGTCAGCGTTGACTTTTTACGCCGTATGCCGCGCGTCGTCATCTCCGTATGTTGAAATAGCCCAGTTTACCGTATTCACTTTGAATATATATATTGATGCGAATCTATCTGTCTATCTGTATATATATATATATTTCTTTTTTCTTTCTTTATTTTTTTCTGTTATTTTGTTTTCGGCCAATACGCCAATAGCTATATATCCGTTGTCTGTTTTCACGTTGAAAAATTATGCGAATATCACAACAAGCGCCAAGAATCGGCCTTAAATTACATTTAAAGTCTACAAATTGAGTTGCTTTTAATTGTTTTTTAATCAACGAAGGAGGGGAGGGGAGTGTCTTCTCTGCTCTTAGATCAATTTTATTTTATTTATATAATATTTCTCTCTAAATCTCTAAATGAAATGCACGTTGCACTGTTCCATGTCTTCAACTATGTACAAAAAAAAAAAAAAACGAAAAAAACTATAAAGATTCCTTGATTTATTTATTTATTTAGTTTGGCGATCCGTAAAATTCAGCTGATCTGCTGAGAAATGTCTTTTATTCTTGTTGTTGCTCTAATTTGAGTTTCTTTTGGTTTTGCCCGCAAAGTCATGCGATTTGTACGACTAACGAATTTGTACTAAAATCGAAATCTGTGCTACGCCGGAACCGAGCGGGGCACACACGGATCCGAACAAGATCGGGCAGCTTTTTCTGTTTCTTTTCTTTTTCTGTTTTTGCGAACGAGCATTTCCCAGCCAAAAATAGCTGCTCCACAGAGAGCTTGGGGCGCGCATAATCGACCACAGGCAACCGGCAACAGGTTAAAGTTTGCTCTTCAATAAAGTCAAAGGCTAATCGCAGGGCTGCCTGCACTCACGCTGATTGATCAGAAATGTTGGCTCATTTTCGAGAGAGGGAGAGGGAGAGAGAGAGGAAGAGGTGGATATGCTGAGTGCCAGTAAAAGTCATCCTAAATTAAATTTAATTAGTGCAGCTCCATCTGGCAAAACAGCTGCTCGAAAGCCAAATGCCTTTTTATGCTCATTGATCAGTGAGTGGAAAGCTACGATAGACTGTTTTATAGATCGAATATTGAATTCTTTCTTAATAGTGCTTTTCGTTAAGAATTTTCTTAAATTTATTCTCACTATAGATACTATAGAACTATCTCTGATAAAAACTCTTAAAGTATACCCCAAACACTATACTAAAGCCTCAACCCCCTGAACCCTAGCCAAACTTGAATATTATCCCATTAAATATCAACACATTCAATTGCCCAGGCATTCGTCAATATTTAAACAAAAATATTTGCTTAAAAATCATGTGAACTAAAATTCTGACTGTTTGCACTAGTCCAGGACTACGCTCACCCCTAAAGAACCAACAACGCTTATTGAGAAACATTTGAAATGTCTTTTAGTTATGCATTCTACTTAATTAGGGAAATTGCGTTTGGGGCATATCAATCATATTCTTCTATATATGCTGTGTGCACACACATATGCAACAAAAACACCCTCGCGCACGTGGATAACTGTTTGCTGTTTACTGTTTATGTAGGCCAGACGAGGCGACGTGCTGCGGGGGTGTGTCTGATTGTAGTCTGCGTGTCTGCAGCTAAGGGTGGAAATGCTAGACACAAAAATTTGGTCAACACATTTCGCTTGCCGGAAAATCTTTGCACTTGCCGTGCCTTCGACAGACAGCTGAAATTTTAACTGCTCTGCGAGCACAGCTGGGCCTGAGAGTGCCTCACGAAAGGGAAGCTCGCGTCATATGTAAACGATTCTATTTGTATTTCATAGAGGTTTCTTTTTTTCGAAGTGGACTTCATTCTTATCAGTAAATAGGCGTGCATGTGGGTGTTTACTTAAAGTAATGATAAGCTGAGGGCATGCATCTATGTCAATTGTCATGCCCTATGTGAGCTGGACTCGCTTAAATGGAATCTTCATATAACTAAAGCTAGTTTTTCTAGTCTATACTGTATTAAAATCAAATTTAACTGTATCAAATGTATCTGATATCTGTTCGAAATTCATGGACAAACTTGAGTTCGTATATCTTGCAGCTGCCTTAAGAGAAACCAATTCAAAATTAAAATTTCAACAGAGAAAAATGTTTTACTTGTTTTCTTACTTTTTAAATATTTTAAAAATTGTTTGTTTATAATATTTAAATTTATTATATTTTTATAATAATATTTGAATGTTTTAGTAGCACATAATATACAATATATAAAATATTAAAAACTTATTAAAGTACATTATTTAATTATTATATTATTATATAATATAACTAAGCTTTCGCTAAATATTTCAAAAGGTATCTCAACTGTGGCCAGCCATAAGCAACCTCCAATACAATAACATACACAGACTAGATCGTCTTATAATTTGATTTAGTATGCACAGACACGCAGAGTGAATTCGCAGCACCCTTAAACCATGCACTGCTTTCCCACCGCTTATGGAACGGTCAAAGGCTCGCCGCAAAGTCTGCTACAGCATTTTCGCTCTCTCGCTCACAGCGCTCTCTCGCGCGCTCTTATACATAGTAGACCAAAGAGTCCAACAGCTGAACGTGCTTGGTCTTCTACTAAATGTTGTTGTGGTTGAGGTTGTGGTGGTGGTGCTGCCGCTGCTGGCTGCCCAGTGACAATTCGCTTGCTTCTGCTTGGCTGCTCGAGCGCTTCGTCGTTTAGTTTTCACTCGAACGGCGAAGCGTTGGCAACGCACGCGGAACGCGCACGTCTATAAAAAACGCAAATTTTGGCTTCAGCTGCCGCCAAAATGTAAATGAAAAAAATCACAAAAATATATAAATAAAAAACGTTTTTTTGAAAACGCCGCGCGAGCTTTTCGATCCGCGTTTTCTTGTTGTTGTTTTGAGTTTTTATAGTTTTTCTGTGTTTGTTTTTGGCCAATTGTTTTTGGCTTTTTTCGAAATTTATTTTTGTAGCTTTAACGTATATCAAAATACTGTGCGGTGTTTTTGGCTTTATAGCCGCCGTCGTCGTCGTCGTTGTTGTTGTTGTTGTTGTTGTTGTTGTTTATAGTTTTCCCTGCGTCTGCGCCTGCTGCTTGGTGTTGAATTTAAATATTTCAAAAACCTAAAAATTATATTCGAATACGCATTTCTTGCGACATTTGTGAAACTAGTGCGTGATTTTTAGCAGTTTGTGCTCATCGTATACGAAACCCAATGCCATAAACAATTTCGAATTTAATTTTTAAATTTTATACACCATATAATTGTTTAAAGTAAACAAATAGTAGCTGCTGCTGTGGTGTCAAGAAATTTTCAAAAATTTACCGGATGCAAAAAAATTTCATTGGAAACGGATATATGAAGCTTTATTTCAGCTATAAAAATATTTCAAAAATTATGTTGGAAAATTAACAAAAAATATATATATATACAATAGGAAAACGATATGCATAAGTATAATATATATATATTAGCATGTGGATACCCTGTAAACTGGTATAAACTACCTCCAAGATTTTGTCTCTCAGCTCATAGTTGCTTCACAACTTTCTAGATCGAAGCAAAGCTTCTTATAAGTTATACGATCTTTCAGCGGCCTAATCTGTAGCATCTTCAAACATATATATTTATGAATATATATAACATTGAGTCACAATCAAACCCACTCAAATATTGTGATGTCATTTTGGTCTGGCTGCGTTCACTTTGAAATCAAATCAAGAGCGAAAACTGTAGCCAAACGGCAACTTAGGTAGAAGACGAACATAAACAGTTCAAGCCTAAAAAGAAATATTGCCCCAAAAAAAACCCGTTTTGCCGAGGACACGCACATGGCAAGGAGCGGGGGCGGGAACTGAGAGGGGAGAGGGCAGCGTTGTAGGGCCAAGGATATATCGTATAGGAGCCAAAACACACAACTGAGAAGTAAAACAAAGCAAAAGACATGAAAATGAAGTCATCAGCTTCATTTAGAGCAACCAAACTAGTTGCGAGTGATGTATTCAAGTGGGTACGACTATTAGATACCCTGTAAAGTGTATATAGATAGTGTTGACAGGCAACAAGCTTTGAGAATTGGTTTGATTTGATATAGATTTAGGATATATGTACATAAATTACTTTAAAATGTACTTGACCGACTAGATGATACCCTATGAGATCATTTAGCTACATCTGGAACCTATACCAAGTTTTTTTCTAGCCCATTCTAGCTACCCAACGAACACTTGCTCCTAGCAACAGGGCATAAAAATCAATGAAAACTATTTAAATATACAGATTCACATACATATATGCACGCATGCATATATGTATGTATGTGTGCCACACATAAACCCATATCTACTCTTAGTTAAGTGCTTTTTACAACTCTGTCGGTAGTACGCAATGAAAAGTGCAATTTGTGCGGCGACTGACCGTCGCCAGAGCCATGGGAAAATTACTTAATGCAACCCCCTCGCACCTCCCTCGCCCACGGACCTTTTACAATTGCACCCTACAAAAACGGTTGCATGCGCGCCCCCCTCGGCGCATTTTGTTGCTGTTTTTAACATTTTCCACACCATTTGCCGGCGTAATTAAATTAGCCAAAAACGAAACTCAATTGACGCAAGGATAATGCCAGGCGGCGGCAGGACGTAGAGGGTTGTAGGCGACTGTAGCTGCAGGTGGGAGGGAAAGCCGGGAAAATAGTGTAACCTTGGCAACTAATTGCGGAGCAGCGCTCGGGGGAGCATTAAACGCTGCGTGTGGCAGGCAGCAGGAGCAGTAAATGTTCAGGACAAACGTTGCGTAAGCCGCGCAAGGACAATCAATTTCATACCCTATAATCATAAATTATAGTAGTTTCAATGTCGTCTGCTGTTAGGGATGAGGATATTAATTAAGGGCTATATATTCTGAGCTAATTTCTAGGCGGGCTAAGGAGTAGTTTAGAATTATTCTCTTATCCCATACATATTACTTGAATCGATCATCCTGAGACCTGTAAGGTATCTCATAATCGTCTACCTGTGATTACATCACTTTTATGTGATTTTTATAGCATTTTTCTGTTGCCCCGATGACGTCGACGTTGCCATCATCATCATCAAATGTTTGCACGCTACAGTTGCTTGGCGGAGGCCAAGCTCTGTGAGCCCCTAACTGACTTTAATGCAGAATGCAAATGGGTTTCTAGGTCTTCCACATTGAAGAATGAAGTCACATTTTGTGGGAAAGTGGGACAAGACAAAGGAAGGGTTGCTGCAACGGGGTAGACCATAAAAAAGGACTACTCTGTGACTTCCATACAATGTTTAAGCAGATAGAAGACTGAATGATTGATTTTCCTTTAATTGAAGATTCTATTCGGGTTTCTGTTTTTTGTTTTCTTTTCTTTCCCCTGATAATTCCCTTTCCCTGGTACAAAGGTGGCAACAAATGGCATTATTTGAGGCAATCATTTCAACCCTTCTGTAAAGTCCTCAAGCGCGCAAGCCGGCATTGAAATTCTTATACACAAGGCGTGCCATAAATAAATAAAATAAAATCTACGCAGCAAACGTCACAGAGTATTTGGCTAGGTATTCTAGCACTCAAGAATAGGCGATAGGCGAAAACCAACCCTCGGCCCAAGTGTGGCCAAAAACCACCCTAACGCACTGCAACCACCCTCAAGATCGAGCTCTAAGACACCTTAGAAAATGTGTACACGCAGATATATATATATATAGATATATGTTTCTTAAAGCAAGCTTGAACTTGAATTCGCAGTGAGCTGGTGGAAAGATCTCAAAAACCTGACAAACAACTTCGCGGCACAGACAGCGCACTCAGAGCAGACAATTCTAACAATGGAGCCAGAGCCAGAGCTTATCGATGTGGGGGGCGTGGCGGCCGCAGCGGCTTCGCGAAGCTCAGACATGAACTGTGCACAGCAACAACAACCTCAAAAACAAGAAGCAAATTAAAAATAAAAGACAAAAAATACAACAACAACAAAGAAGATAATAATAAAATTTAAATCACAAAGAGACGAGCGAAACGCGAAGCGTTGGAGTGTATCCGCTACATATGACATCATTGCGAGTCCCATTAATGAACTAATCCAAACGAGCAACCTCTTTTTCTGGTCTGCGCTTTTTGGCCAAAAGTAGGCCCAGTCCAATTATGTCAGCTGTACACACGATATATATTTTCTGATCTTGTTTCGCATCAGATTTACTCATAATTGCCCCGCCGAAAGACATCTGTTTCCACTGGGCGTGCTGTACACACATGTTTGCCTACTTATGGATTTATGCGGCATTATGTGTATATGTTAATAGTTTCCAAAAACGAAATTCGATTGCGAACAACATTAAAAACATGAAAAAAAGAGGAAAAGCAAATGGCTTTTGGCTTAAGTAGTGGCTGTGTGCCCAGCATATTTAAGCGTGTCTGCAAAGCAGCAACGTTTCTTAGGGAAGATAAGAATCTCTATAGCTGACTTATGGCAGGAACTCACATATTTCATAGTACGAAATTAGTTTGCTACGTTCAGAGGGAACTTCTAAGAATTAAAAAAAATGATCTTGATAAAAATTTTAACTAACGTTTCATGCAGAATAATCTGAAAGGAAAAATAAATAAATAAAAATAGTTTTTAGTAATTAAAAATATATTTATATTATTTATATAAGCTGTAAAGTTAATTATATTATATTCATGATTTTTTAAAAAATATTTTGAATATAATAAAAAAATTTTTGAAATAATAATATATATCGAAAAAAATATAAATAAAATAAAAATATATAACTAAATATTTAGTTCAGAAATTAAGCTTGAAATCGAGATAAATTTTGAAAATAGTTATGAATGCGCAAAGTTTTGTATATAAATTTCGCAGATCACTATCCTTTGCTTCTCTCTCTCTCTCTCTCTCTCTCTCTTTCATCATTTCTACTCCCATAAGTTTGATTCACTTAATGCTCAACATTTTCATGACATCTTCCAAGTCTACCTCTTCCAAAGAATTCCACCTAAATATTTGCTTTTATTTCTTACAAAATCTGCTGGATTACTTCATATTTCTCGCTGCTAAAGATAGCATATGTGTGCGCATAAATATATAAAATTCGGTCACTGTTTTGCTTCTGCTTCATGCTTGTAATACATATTTTTTGCATTCAGCCCCAAGCTAAAGAATTTGATGACTCAGAGCTCAAGCACAAATGCTGCTGCTGCTGCTGCTGTCACAGAGACCACAGCCAAGAACTAAAAAGTATCTCACAGATACCTCGCAATGACGGGGCATCTCATACTCTCTCCCTCTCCCTCTCTCTCTCTCTGACTGTCTCTCTGTGTAACTGGGGCAAACTTTTGCGCATTCTGTTTTGATTCTATGCCTTCGAGGATTGTCAAGTATCAAATTGTCTGGGCTGGCAGTTAAATTGCCGTCGAATTCAATGTCAGCCTGTCCGAGGGTCCATAGTTAATGTGGCAGACAAATCAGCAACAATCGCATCTTCAGTTTAAGAAGAGCGCTGCCAACTCTGGTGAATTATAAAGCTGAAGCTGTGTCGACCGTCGACCGTTTCCTGTTTATTTGCGCTGAGTGACAGTCAACGTCAAAGCCAAGTTGTAGATACAAATGTATCTTTGTATCTGCAGTGAGTCAAGCCTGCTCTTGTGTTCTTCAAGCTCAAGATTGGCGCACTTAGGGGCCGGTTATGCGAATTGCATTTGTCTGCGGGTTGTCGTGGCTCGCGCTGTTGTTGCAATCAAGTTTTAAGGCACTGCGTGACTTGGCTAAAAGGCAACAAACGCTTGCCTCTTGATCGTGTCACTGCCAACGCAAACTTGGCCACAACTCTTGACTTTGATTTCTATTCGTCTCTGTCTCTCGCTCTCTCTCTCCCTGGCCCGTGTGTGTGGTCAGTAGTTTTTATGGCATCAATTGCCCATTGATTGTTTCTCTTTTCGGCAATAGGCCAATTAACAAAATGTGCCTAATTAACTGGGCAATTGAACAATTACAATTCAATCAATATTATTGCAAAAGAGTCGAAACGTATTTGGGGCTACGCTCAATAGAAAGCTCCAGCGGGCAGCTACTCGCGCTGCTGCACTTTCGACACGTTCCAATTGCATTCCAAACGGAGGCGAATTGAGCGAGGTTATATGCTAATTTCATTTATTATATATATATATATATATGCCTTTGAGTCAATACTGCTAGAGTGATATCATAACTGTGAGCTCATAGCAGGTGTTACTTGGCAAGCACACACAGAGAGGCGAGCACAAAGCTTGTTTTTACAGTTTCATTGAACAGTTTTTATGATATCTTCAAATATTTGTGCAATTGAAATTAATTTTAATGAATCAAGCAATGAATTCGGAACTGTTTATGATCGCGGCGGCGTCTTAATTGCCAAAAATATCGAAATAGAGATGAAAAAATTATACTCTTAATTTCTATAAATTTATGCTGAGGAATGCTGAGGAATGTGCTGAAGTGCCGATTGATTGTGAGCTGGGGAAATGTACTATGAGATCTTATACTGCTCCATCTTATACTGTTCTTATACTCTATCTTTCTATATACTGCTCTATTCTTTCTTTCACTGCATCAATACTCCTCGCATAGCCTTGACAGTATCTTCGCCTCTATCAACATGTTAGTCTACACATAAACAACAATTGTTAGACAATATAGTCTAGATCACCCTGTTATTTATATTTATAAATATAGATCAGTCAGCTTCTGCTCCGCACACAAATATTGCGTCAAATGTGTGGCGACGCGCGTCGGAGACAGTCGAAAAAACGTAGTCCACATGATGTCATCGACACATTGGTCCACATACATATGCGGCGCACTGTGGCTGTGTGTCGTCTGTGGGGTCATGCCATCAGCAAATTGAGGTCGAAATAAATTTTCGGACTGTTTAATGCCCACTGCCCACTGCCCACTGACCAAAATGTAAATGTCTAAATAAAAGCATTTGTTGCAATCGCATTTAACTGTTTTTTGTTCGCTTTGTTTCTCATCTCTGGAGCGTGCGCAAGAATTATAAACAAAATCTGTTGAACAGAGGTGCAACAGGTGGCAATGCTTGAACATACATATATCTAGATATATATATATGCATATATATACTTGCTAATTGAATTGTTTTGTTTATTGATTTACCAAATATTTATTTATATCTAAAAACTGTTGCGCACCCCGCTGAAGATCTGCTTCTCTCTCTCTCTCTCTCTCTCTCTCTCTCCCTCTGTACTGAATAGATATAAAAAGCGAAAACTATTTTCTATTTTCGACTGTGACAATTTGTTAGGAATTTCGCTGTGTGGAAACATTTATAAAATTTACAACCCGTTTGCGAGCCACCGCCCCAAAAAAGCTACAAGAAAGAACTTTATCCATATGCACTTGCCCAGCTATTCTGACCCAATTTCGTTGTTGGTAATTTCTTCTAATTAATTAGCCGGCAATAACAGAGTGGAACACAACAGAACACGAACCGCAATCGCCTAGCCACCCTCTGCCATGCACTGGCATAAGTTATTGTAGGTGAGAGAAACAGGCGTGGTGGAGCAGAAGGGGGAGGGCATGACAAATGCTTGGCTGGGATTGCGTGCGACCTCCCCAAGGGGCATGTTATAGAATGCATATAATACAGGCAAATGCTTTTTTAGAGTGCAATGAAAGACATGTTACTAAATAGCTATGCTCGCCCAGCGAGTGAATAGAGGGTGTATAGGTTTGGTGTTTGCTATTGCTAGAGATTTGAAATGATACAAATATATAGGATTGTTGGTATTAAGAGTATAAGACTATTACTATTGCTATAGGATGCACAGTTTCAGTGCTTATTCAAGTTAGAGCAAAACACAAATTCTATCAATTACAGATGATGTCAGGCTGCCACACTGGGCTTTGCTTGTAAGCGTTTATCAGTGGAGGCAATCAATCACAATCAATTCTTGACCATCTGAAGCTCGTAGTCACGGCAGAAGGTGGACATAGAGAGCCAGGGTATATTGATTGTGAATCTCTGAATCTTTGAATGTAATCTGAATAAATAAAAATCAGTTTCCGGACTGAATCAGGAGCCTTTCAAAAATAGGTTACACTTCAAGTACTTTGTATATAGTCAAATAGTATTCCTAGGTCTATTAGAAAGCTTCAACAATTTGTTAGTTGATTGCCGATGAATCAATGAGGCAGGCAAACTGCTTTATCAGATACTAAACTAGACTAGATATAGTCTTATACCAGATATTGTCTCAGACTAGATAATGTCTTCGTCTAGCCATTGTCTCAGACTAGATATTATTTGAGTCTCTAGTCAACTTTTAGCATGATCATCAGCAAGTTCACTCACTCATTCACAACTTCATTTACTTACAATGCATGCAGTACAAGTATTACCTAGTCGACTACTCCCGATGACAGCATTCTTATAGGGCTTTCGAATACATTTAAGCCAGCAACTGTTTTCAATTTGTATGGTATGGGCGTGTACAGGGTGTGTAAGGGTGCATGCTTTCGAGTATATATGCATACCTGATTTACAAAAGCCAATGTCAAAAGCTTCTATAGGTTGTCAACGCTAGCCTGTGACTCATAAATCCCACTCATAACTGATTTGTTTACATAGCCGCGGCCTATGAGGCGTATAAATTTGATTTAATACGAGAATCATTCATAAATATTAACGGAAATGAGCTTCATAAACTGGTCAATGCGGTAGGTTGCCGCAATACGAGTCTTATTCAGTCAGTCACTAACTATTTGTCACCTTTGGCGGGTCGTTTGATTTTGTAGGTCGTTGATTCAATAAAATACCTGCATGCTACGTGCTGAATAGGTAAACAAATGAAATACTCTGGACTCCAATTCGGGTGTAGAACATAAGATATATACTATATATATATATAGTATATTATGACACGTTTATCGTGTATCGCATACAAAATCGAATCGAAATTATATATATCGATATTGCGTAATTCCAAATTACATTTGGCACTAGCCCGGGCAGCTGTTCTATCTATTTGTTTTCGGCGGTTGCCTTGAGCCGTGACGGCGCCCATTTAAATGTCAAAGTTGCCGCCAAAATGCCAGACGGACTACGCTCCAAAAACACTAATAACAACAACAAAAGCAGACGGCATAGAATGTATAAACAAATTCGGAAACAAGCAGCACAAATCAAAGTACAATAATTTTGGATTCGATTGTTTGCTTAGCGTGGCATTAGCTTTTGATTTAGTTTTAGTTTACGCTTGCGCGAATGAGTGAGTTGGCTCAACTGAAGATACCCTGTAAGGGCTGTCAGGGAGTGACTGCAAATTGCTATTACTGGAACAACTAGTGTCTCAGTGCGTTAGCTGCTGGCAGAAGATGTTAGAGTGGGAGTGGGAGCAAGCTGTAGGAGTAGAAAAAGCAGTAGGAGTAAGTAAGTAAAATAATCGTAGGAGTTGGAAAAATAGAGTGATAGCTAGAGTAGGAGTAATAGTTAAGAGTATGAGTAAAGGAATGAGTTGGAGTAGTAACAGTTGTAGAGGTATGAATTGGACTGAAGTAAGAATGGGAGTAGAAACACTGGCAAGAGGAGAAGTAGTATGAGTAAGAGTAACATTAGGGCCAACAATAGGAGTAAGAGTAGGAGTAGAAATAGTAGTAGACATCAGTATAGGAGTACTACTAGCAGAAATAGTAGTAGGACTGGTGAGAGTAGACGTAGTAGGTCTAGGGGTAGGACTAGAAGTCGGAGTAGCAGTAAGAGTAACCGTAGAACCAACAATAGGAGTAAGAGTAGGAGTAGAAATAGTAGTAGAAGTCAGTATAGGAGTACTACTAGCAGAAATAGTAGTAGGAGTGGTGAGAGTAGACGTAGTAGGTCTAGGGGTAGGACTAGAAGTATGAGTAGGAGTAAGAGTAACCGTAGAACCAACAATAGGAGTAAGAGTAGTAGTAGAAGTAAGTATAGCAGTACTAGTAGCATAAATAGGAGTACATTTAGCTGCAGACTCTCACTCTACTATCGAGCAAAACTCTCAATTGCCATTCCATACAACTAATTTAAATTTTTAACATTTCAGAAAAAAAAACAAATTTATTAGATCCATACAAATCCCCATTGAAGTCAAAGTGTCTAAAGCTAAATCACAAGATATAGGCAGCAATAAAGCATAAATCTGTGGGACATGCGCTATTGTTAGGTCTATTGTTAGCTCTAGCTGGTGTGGGCTTAACTACAACAAATTGAAGTAGTTAATGCGTGAGGTGGAAGTGATGAAGGCAGAGACACTCAGACACTCAGTGATCATAATACACTGTGTCAAAGATAGGGGCGTAACACAAATCACGAATGACACACAAATAATCGAAGTATGGCGATTTGGTATGCCTATTAGGTCGGCTGCACAGTGGGACCAGCTCTACGCATTCGACTTGCGTCGAATGTCAGTTGCAATGCATTTTTCGTTTGTTTGTTCCATTGATTTCCGTTGACACGTTACGCATAATTAAACGCTATCTGGAGGCAAGCCCCAAAAGCAACAACAACACACAAATTTTAGAGAGACAAAAAACAAGCAATTGACCCACATAGTGAGCGACGAGGCGAGAGACAAACAGCAACAGCAACAATAATTATAGTTGCAACTGCAATTACGAAGCTGCCCACAGAGGTGCGAAAAAGATGTTTGGCAATGGGCAAAGCTTGCAGCTTGCAAAAGAATCTGTTTGAGCAGAGACAGAGAGAGAGAGAGAGAGAGAGAGAGGGGGGGGAAGGAGGTGGGGCAGGGTAAAGTCTAATTGGGCTTTGCCTTTTGAACCTATCTCATAATCAAATTTCTATTTTCGTTTGGGCTTGCCTAATTACGAGCGAGCGAAGCTTAGCTCTGCCTCTCAGTCTCTCTGCGTGTGCAATGCGTCATCATTATGTTGATTCAGTTTGTAGATTAATATTTTTCTTTTGTTTTGCTGTTTTTGTTTTTCGTGTTATAAGCGCCAGCAGCAGCACTTTGATAGCTATTGCTGGCTTAGCTTTGACATTGTTTGCTTTGTTCACTTGTTATGTTAGGTTAACCGTTAGCTTTAGTATATAAAAGTATATATAATTATATTTTATATACTATTTCTAATTCATATTTGATTTGTAATTAGTTTGATGCTTTCCACCCACTTCATGAATTTTATAAAAATGAGTTTATATACTCATTAGTTGAGTGTGAATACTAAATGAGTATAGTTTGACCTCTATATTTGTATTGACTAATGAAAAGTTGATTCATTGCACTCAGAGCTTATTGAAAATGGGAAGTTCTGTTATTAAATTAAATTAACTTTGTTTTTAGTTTAGTTTTTGGTTTCTAAACTTTTTTGTGATTTGTATCCACTTCATTGTTATATTCAAACAGTATCAAGTGTATAGAAATATTATAAAAATATTTATTTACTCTAGTTCCTCAGCTCCTCTGCTCCACCACTCCCCTGGTTAAACACTGCATCCCATTGCTCACACATTATTGATTAGCTCGCGTCAGGGCATTACATTTGCAGTCCATAAATTCTACTTGGGTTAAACAACTTGTAAGAGCTGTATGGCCTTCAAATGGCCTCTTGTTGTTGTTTTTGCTGGTTTTTGATTTTGAGAGATCGTTTTTTAAATTTACTCAGCGCCAAAGTTTTGTTTTGAAATGTTACAGATGCTTGGCGCTGCTTGGCGTGCGCGCGCCCATCTGCCCGGCCCTCGTTATCGACTCTCGCTGTGGGCCTCTGTAGCTCTCTGGGGGCGTAATCCAAGCGCTGTCTTTCCCACTTTTCGGCCGGCTGACTGGCTGGCTGACTGGCTGACTGGCTGACTGGCTGACTGGTGATGTAATTATACAGGCTGACAACTTTAACAACCGGTTTAAGCAATGTCCAACCGCCTGTTAAACACAATGCATAAACATTCGTACTATTCGTAAAGTTACAAATCTCGTTTGAGTTCTCTGCGCATTTGCATGCCAGCAGCTGTAAATGAACATTTTTATAATACCCTATAACATTTTCCTGTTTGTTTATGATGTGATAGACAAAAGACTTCTTGCAAGTCGGGCCTATAAAGCTTGCCTATTGCTCTATAAAAGAAATCTTCTTTATTTATAAACCACTTTATTAGGCTTCTCTCTTTCAGCTTGCTTTACAGGGTATGCGGCGCGGCTCAGCTGGCTGCTTAGCTCACTTTCCATTTCCACACAGTTATTTGATTGTCACAGCACAAAGAATCAAGATCTTCCACTTAAGAGCTGCATTCATATCAACAACGACAACAATACAGACGCTTTCTACGTGGGTGCAGTCCAACCATCCATCCATCCATCCAACAATTTCATTCTCTGCATTTCAACAGCGCATCCTCATACGCCATATGAATTATGTGATTACAAAGCAATTTGCTGGGTTTAATGCACTGTGCGGGATTACTTAGTGACTGCATTAAGCCCCATCCTAATTTCGCTGTTTTTGTTTCGCTGCAGATGCTTATCACGTTGTCAGCAACAACAACAACTATTTTACACTTTGCCAATGATTAAAGCGATAACATTGACAATTACGTTGACAGTTAATTTAAATTTATGTCTAGGGCAGCCGCCACATGCATATATTATATTATAATTGTTGCGGCTGCAAACGCTCAACGCTATTTTTCGCCACAATACACTAACTAGGGGTCTACACATATTATATGAGATGAGAGAAGATATATCAGTACTAGAAATACATCATCTTTTCTTTACTGTTTATAAGTTTTTGCTCTTATTCATGTGTTTACTCTTCAAAGCTGTTATCTTTTTCTATCCACCTATCATTCTGTTCCATTGTAACTCGAGTTCTCTTTCAGTTTTCTTGCTGAGGTTTGGTACACGAGTTGTCGGGCCCTCCAGCTAGCACATAAATCGAAATTGGACATATAGTATTGCTATATGTAGCTGAACCATATTGTTTGATATACATTTATGTTATATTATATTATCCCATATATTTTTCTATAGATTTTATAGTTTACATATGCCTGTTACATCATCTCTCTCACTCTTTTTATATTAATCGCCTATCCATATATATCTTTGTTCTATGGGAACTCAGCTATCTTTCAAGTTTCTTTGCTAAAATTTGGTATACAGACCACAATTCAGCTCAGCTAACTTATAATTGATAATCACATAAATTTGTATACTATAATTTATTATAAGATACTTTTTCAGTCTGACATTCACACTCTACACATATACATTTGGAATTTTCCTCACATTTCCAAAGAGTATTTCACCTATTTGTGTTTTAGAGAAAGCTTTTCGTATTTGTAACATGTTATTATGGCAATGTTTTATTTGAGTTCAACGGCGCGAATGAATGTTGCTCTGGCCTATCGCCTATTGACACTTGTTTATTTTTTGACACCCCGTTAGCATTGTTTATAGATATGTTTACATGTATATGTATATATCGGATATATGTATATATGTTAAGTGTTTCAATCGATCCCATGTGCGCTGGGAACTAGCACAAAGCAATATTCAATTGATAGCGTTGATTAGCATTCGGAATTGTTCTCTTGCTGCCCATAGGGGTATTCCGCCATAAGATATCATCAATGCATCTGAGGCTGAAGAATAATATTTACTATTAAGCTGTTTTTGTTTACTTATCATCTTTGCTGCGGTTGCATTTGGCAACATTGACACTTTGCTCAACCGCAAGGCAAGCTGCTGTCTACTCGGAATTCACGACATTAGACAAACGTTTTCTGTCTCTTTTAGAGGAAATATTAACAATTACTTTGTTTGCTTCTCTCTTTGCAGACAAACATTAAACGAAAGGAATAAATAGATTTTAGATTTACAATGGGCTTCAAAAGCGGAAGCAGTCCGCGCATCAACAAAACGTTGATATCGCTGAAGCTCGTCGTCTTTCTCATCATAAGCGGTAAGTCTGAGCACTGAATAGAGAAAGTTGATTACATATATTAACGTTCTCTACTCTGTCCCTTTGCAGGTCTCACAGCTCTGCACATTTTGCATGCCACGAAACCGTTGCTGTTGGGTCTCAACTTCTCCGAGTATCGCACGATCACAATCACTGCAGCCTTTGTCTCGATTTTGGGTCCACTGATAGCCGGTCCTTGGGCTGATCGCTTGGCTGCGCGTAATCCTAATGGATTTGGGAGGACGCTGCGTCGCCTGATTGCTGTCTTCTTGCTGCTGACGGCTCTGATCTATGCTATGCTCTTCTTCGTACCCGATGTGGCTCGCGAGCCGGCCAAGGAGCCGGAAGTGAACTTTGGCTGCGACGCCAATGGCGCCTTCATATTCCAGAAGCTCTGCAGCAGCAACGGCACCTGCCACAGCTGGGAGCACAAGAAGGGCAGCGTCAAGCTGACCCACTGCACCTACAGCTGCCTGAACCCCAACAAACACGAGGACATGTATCAGTTCTGGCTGGGCGAACTGCCCACTGCAGCGCCCTCCACCGAGCAGAGCTCCGAGTTCGACTACGATCAGGATGACCCGGCGAGTGCAACGACGGAAAAGTACAGACCCAAGCGAGATGTGAACATTGCGGACTTGGCGGCAGACAGCGCAGGCATGGAGCAGATCAGCTCCGAGGTGCTACGCGTCAAGCGGCAGGTGAAGGGCACACCGAAAAAGGTCTATGTGGAGCCACCGCATCTGTGCATCACGGAGCGCAACGAACAGGGCGAGAATGTGGTGAAGAACTGCCATGTGTATACCCGGGACACGCCCAACATTGTGGTGCATGCGGACATGGGTGCTGCCTTGACGGGGCCAAAGACCAATGAGACCGCCGACTGGTGTCAATATCCATTGGGTGAGTCTGAGATTGAGACTGAGAGCCAGCGACAGCTCCTCTTCGATAAGTCTTTATCCCCATTAATCTACTTATCCATCTACCTTTTCAGAGGGCATTCAGTGCAATATTCCCCCTCAGCAGGTGAAATACATGAAAGATTTGACGAATGGCACCGAATGTCATCCCATTATCGAGTGCATGATTGTTGATGCTTACGATGGCGAGGACAGCGTGCTAGCTGATAGTGAATGCATAACGGTAAGAGATCTCTCTATCTGAATTTCTTTATATATATATAGACTCATCAATATCTTATCCACAGACAACTGGCAATGTGGATGATACTCTGATTAGTTATCTGATCATTCGTCTGCTGGGCGATATCTTTGCCATGGCCACGCTGACGCTGCTCAACACGGCCATCGTGATTGCTGTGCGTGAAACCTCAGAGGGTCGCGGCGAGGTCTGTCGCCAGTATGTCTGGGGTGCCATTGGCTACGTCATACTCTTCTCCCCGCTGGATCTGCTCTTCAAGGAGCATCAGCCCAATCACGATGCCGCTCTGGCCGCTTTGATCATACTGATCGTCTGCTTTGTGCTTGGCGCTGTGGTGCTGCTGAGCGCCTCGCAAATGCCACTGAGTCCACCCGAGTGGTGGTGGCACACAAAGACGGGCATGCTGGTGGTGCCCATGTCCGCCATCCGCCGCTACAGCCCCGAAATTGTGGTGCTCACGCTGGTGGCCATCCTATTCGGCACCTTCTGGAGCAGCATTCACAATTTCCTCTTCTGGACCTTCACGGATGTCAATGCCATTTGCTACTCGGGCATCATCCTGATCCTGGTGCTGTTCTTCAACGTGGACAAGTTCATCGAGTATTGCGGACATTCGAACATCTTCATTGCCGGCTTTGCCATCTTTGTCATCCGCTTCACGGCTCTCAGCGATGCCCAGACCAATTGGCTGACTGTCGTCATGGAGAGCATTGAGCCCGCTGTCATTGGCCTGATCTGGATTACGATCATACTATATATGCGACACGTTATGCCACGCAAGCTGACTGCCACGGGACAGGCCATCGCTGTGCTGGCCTTCTTTGGTTTAGGTGAGCTTAGCATCTGAGACTTTTCTTATCTTTCCCTTTATACTAATCCCCAATATCTCGTGCAGGCAAGGGCATTGGTGCCTTGATTGGCCTGGCTCGCGAGGAGAAGTATCCGAAGCTGCCGTACTGGACCTGCACCTACCAGTGGCTGGCCATCGTGGCCTGCATCATTGCCTTCGTCTACTTCGTGATTTACAATCTGATATTGGCGCCACGCTGCACCGCCAAGCCGCAGCACTCGGAGGAGCTGATCTCCGGCTCGGCGTCGCAGAACTTTGGCACGAATGGAAACGCCAGCAACGGCAATGGAGCCGGCAACGGTGCTGGCATTGGTCCAGGCGCTGGCGCAGCGCTGAATGGCAACGGCAATGCCAATGGCAGCTACTCACCCCTGAGGGTCTACCACAACGAGCGGGGGAAGAAGGGTCAATTTAGATATTAAATAGTTTACGAAAGCTACGCGAGAGTTGTTCGATTTTTTCGATTTTATGATTGTGTACGGCGCACATATTTTACTCCACTTCATGGGGATATTTTTGCTAAGTGTATACACTGAGAACAACAAAAACAGAAAACCTAGAGTAACAAGTGAACTCTCTTTTCATATATATATATATAGAACTTCTTTAATTTGTTATTTAATGCACACTAAGCGTGTTCGTAATATTAATTTTTATGTCTAAATGAAGCTGCCGCCCTCCGCCCTCCGCCCGCCGCCCTCTGCTCCGCCCCACCCAGCCCCTCCTATACGCCTATCCTCCGCACACGCTCTGTTTCATATGAAGAGCTGACTCTGATGAGGTTTCACACTGAAGGCGAACACAATTCAAATCAAACCTTTGCGTGATTTTACTAAGCATACGAATTGCATATATAAATACATACATATATACCACATACATACATGCATACATGTGCATGTAAACAATATTAAAACAAAAACAGAAATGTAATTATACCAAAATAAAATTAATGATAATTTTATGTTTTGCAATTAAGTGAAATAATAATAATGGCATTTTTTTCTTTCTCTTCTGATTGTGATTTAAATGCGGCCGCTTCCGTTGAGTAGTTTTTCGTCTTAGATGTGACAAAATGTGAAAGAAAATGATATAATATTAGCTATTGAGCTGAGCGGAGGGTGAAGAGTTTTGGATTTGGTTGGATTACGATCTCGCAACAGCAGACGCCTCAAAACTTTGTAGCTCAACATAGGAAACTTATATCCATCGACAGATAGAAGTATGAATAGAGATATATATGGAATATCATACATTAATACAGTTAAATATATAGGTAATCCGCTACTGTACACTCCCATATTACTCATATGCCCTCCAACAAGGGAAAGCACCGAACTTCCAAATAATCTCTTCAAAGCCCTCAAAAGTATGCTACAAAATATTATCTAAAAGCTCTCTCACAGCTTAGCCTGAGCAACAACCAGTTAGCAAAGACAACAACCAAACCTAAAAGCTTTCGCTGACGTTTCGCATTCATAGCCAACTCTTACCCGCTTTTACAATTTATGAATGAGATTTACTCAGCACTTGGCTGGCTCTAGTCCGCAGCGGGACATGGAGACAGCAGTTGGCAAACGATTGCCACTTGACTCTATAATATATGTTGGCTAATAGCTAAAGAGACAAGAGCAGCAACTCGATATTGTGCTATGGCTATAATGTGACTCAAAGACTAACATTAAATGATAGTAAATAAACACTGAGACACATGCACACTCACACACACACATATACACTCTCATATTCACACTAGTTTATTTACGTAAAAAGTGCGGATTTTATGCTGCATTCCCCAAGCAGCAAATTTCGCTTTGGCTTGACTTGACTTGGCTTGGCTTGGTTGCTGCTTAAAACTGTCTAGCAGTCTATCGTTGACATTACACACACACACACACATGCATATATAAGCGCTCTTTGTGTGCGTGTGTGTGTGTGCTGAAGTGACAGTAAGCCACTTAAGACAGCGCGCATTTTATTAGTTCCTTTATTGATATTTTCACAGCGACACAATTATGAGTGGCTGCAAGAGTAACTATGTATATGTGTGTGAGTGTGTGTAATGAGCGCTTCTGTGTGTCTGAAGCCAGCTTAATCATCTGCAAGCTATATATATGTAGCTATATCATCATTGAGCGCATAAATGAAGCGAAGATAATAGCAGCGAGCGACTCAGTTTTGATATGGTTATAGAAAAGTAACTCAACAACCAGTTTTAAAAAATTTTAAAAAATATTATGAGTATGAGGAACTGAACTAATGTTAGAAATAGGTACAAAAATGTTTACTTTGTGCAAGTCGGTTGAGTTATAATAATTTTATGGGCTTTTGAAGTTGGGAAGGAGTTTTGAGCTTGGAATATGAAATGCTTGATCAAGAAGACATTTTTTAATAAAAAACTCATGGAAAAACTGGTTAATTTTTAATGTAGATTTAAGCTAGATATAAAGTTCAGTTGAACAAAATTAAGTTATATAAAATGTTGCCATTTTTAATCAAGAAACTGCGATCCCAAAGTCTGTGCAAAGTCTCATCCATGCGCTTTGCCTTATCAATTTACAGCACTATCTAGAATACATAAAGCACACTTCAAATTATATTAACTTCTTTAACAACTCTAATTCCGCAACTTTACAAAAAAACTGTAACTGATATAGAGTCCCCTTAGTAAATAAATTAACCCCAAGCAGTTTTGCCTGCGTTACTGCGAGTACCACATGTCGTATGCATAATAAACGAAAGCCGCAACATTTATATAGATTTCTGTTTGGATTTTGTGTTAAGGGTTGAGGCTTAGGGCTGTGTGTGTGTGTTTGTGTGCGTGTGGGTTGCCAGTCAAAGTCTTGGCAATTAGGCAAGAGCTGTGGTACAAACAAGAAGAAAAAAAAAACAAAAATTGTGACTGGCTAAAAAAAAGTGGCAGGAAGCGGGAGATGGAGCAGAAGCTCTCCATTTTGCGTGCTGGGTAGACAGTGAAATTATTATCACTTGGCACCTAACAGAGACAGCCTGAAGGGAAGAGAGAGAGAGAGAGAGAGAGGGAGAGAGAGAGGGAGAGGCAGAGCCCGAGCAGAAACAGGAACAGGAACAGTCGAAGCGTTGCTGCATTTTGTGAGCGCTTTTGCCCCTATGAAAAATAGCTGTAATTTGCACAGCATAAAAATATAGGAATATGCAGTCGAGGGTGAGCTGGATGGAGGCGAGTTGGAGCCTGTTGGCGACATACACACATACACAGTGCTAACCATAAGTTAACTGAGATCCACACAACCACATGGCCACATGGTTCCATATGCAGGCGACAGCAAGCGGCTAAGGCGGCAGGAGTGACTGGTCGGGTTGGCTTGGAGGTTGCGTCGGCTGCAAAGCACTTGTGAAAAATAACTTTGCACATCGTTGGATTTGGTGTGCAATTTTCTCGCTCTTCTGCATCGTCGCCAAGCCCCTTCGTCACTCAGTCCCCCTCCTGCCTCTGTTACCCAGCCAGAGCGCTTACTTTTAATTTTGTTTGTAAAGAAAACTCATTTTCATCATTTTGAAGTTGCGACTGCGCTTGTCTTTTGTAAGGCGCTGCTCCTGCTTCTGCTTGCAAGGAAAAACACAAAAAAGGAGCAAAAAAAACAAAAAAAACACCGAGCAACGAGTGAAATACTCTCTGAAAACTGCCGCTTCATGTAATTATTTTGATCATTTGCATGGCTGCCACAGAGCCCGCAACATGCAACATGCTAACGACTTTGTTCTGCCATCTCTCACAAAGAAAAAACATACATATTTTTCCAGTTAAAGCTGAAGCTGAAGTAATTCGTTTCCTTCTTAACTTTAAAACAGTTCAATTGCATGAGTGCAGTGAATGTTTCGGTTAACTATTTTAAATTGTTTTCGTTTCGATTAAGAAATTTCATATGTGTGGCATGTGAAACAAGTGGTTTGGGGGATGTATAAAGAAGGCTCGTGCAGTGAAGATGGTTGCTTTTGAGGTAGAAAGTTGTCTTTGGGCATGTGAAAGGATATATAGTCTAGATAATATGTGGCATACTACAACATATACTATATGATGCATTATAGTAGATCTATTGTAAAAGCTCAGCTTCATTATGAGCAACCTTTGTAAGATCAATATAGAAAAGGAAATTAACTATGAACTACATAATCAACAGAACTCGAAAGCTGAGCTAACTAAGACTAGTTCCTAAGGTAAACCCATTTCTAATACTGAACTACTATTGCCCTTAAGATCTATGTAGAACAGAGGGTGCACTATCAACTCGCAACTCAAGCCTTAGCTCAAACTACGAGCAATTTCTAGCCACAAAATATTCTCCAATATAATTTAATATGTGAAGTAAGTAGAAATGATTAATTATAATAATTATAAACTAATCTTCTATATACTGCAGACTTTAGTCAAGTTAAATGTAGCCCTACCTTCCTACAACTTTCCCACACATTTGCATTTGTTGCTTTAATCTCATTATGAATTTCGTTTAGCGCCTTTCGCTTCTCCTCTTTGTTTTGCCCTTGGCAACTGCTCACACCTAACTGAAGGTCATATCAAAGCTATGCTAATTTCATTGCTATGATCTATTGTGTGACTAGAGCTGTGGATATGGCCCCCAGCATTGACCTTTTCTTTGCTAACTAATTTTTGGGTGTGCACAGGCATTAGGCGCGCAGCCGCCTCCACTATTCACTTTTTTTTTTCGCTCGCTATCATTTGCGCTGGATTTTTTCATTAAACTCAGCGCTGTCGGCAGGTAGGCAGGCAGGCAGGCAGGTAACAGTCGTTGACAGCACCGCCACGCCCCACGGAAGTCCTTTGTTTTAAGGCGTAAAACTTTGCTAATTACTGAGAAAATTTTCACAATGTTCCAAGTTGAGCGGCATTTTTTTCGTATTTCGTTTTCGTTTTACGAATTTTTTTTAGGCGCTGTTTGTTTTAGTTGCAAATAGGGGAACGTGAGGACCCCTATAAAGGCAGATACTCACATAGATATATCTATGTATATATATATCTGCAGAGTCCTGTGTAAAGTGCTTAAGCTCTGAGCATGTGTATGATTCCAATTAAAGGCCTCGATTCGTTAATTGAAAGGCGAAACAGCAGGACAAATAAGCTGCCTCTTACTTTACCAAATTAATGAACGGACGAAAGACAGAGAAAGCTGAGTGAAAAAGAGTGAATGAGGCTTTGTCTCCCTCCCACTCCATCTATATATACATCTTTCATAATTTGTAAAAATGAATTCGGTAAACATGTCCGCCTCTCCGCCAATTAAGCAGCTTGTCAGTTAAATCAAGCAGCAATTAATTGACAGAGAAAACTCCATTGCGTATACTTAATAAAAATCAGAAAAAAATTATTCTCGTTGGCATTTAAGATTTACTGTGGGCAGATATTTAAGAAACTATATGTATATATTTAATTAAAGAGCTGCTCTATAATTGCTTTCGAGCACTTTAAAACTTTAAGGCAAGTTTTTGGTTTTTGTGTAAACGTTGCGCATACGCCGCGTTGTGCGCGGTCAGCAGACGCAGCGACGCTTCCTTATTAGCTGCCGCTGCCGCTGCCGCTGCCGCTGCCGCCGCTGATGCTGCTGCCCAGCCTCAAGTTTTTTGCTTGTCCGTGCAGTTTTCACATCGTCAAAGGATAAGCTATATATAGCCCAAGGGGAAATCTCTCTATGTGTGTGTGTGTGTATGTGAGTGGGCGTGTGGGCGTGGCTGGTACGTCGCTTGCATTCAAAAGCGCACAAATCGCATTTTCTTGAGAGAAAATGTTGCTTCATTTGTGCAGATCGTCGAATTGTGTAGAAAAATGTTTGAAAGGAATTTTGTGTGTCTGTGTGTGTGCGTGTGTTGATAGCCAGAGCTACCAGCTAAAGGATGACGAGGAACATGAGCATGAGCTGCAGTACGAGGTAAATTGCATGTGCAAAATTAAATAAAAGTGGAAAGCCATAAATGCGATTTGGCTGCAACTGCAAGAAACCTTTTGAGCATTGATAAAATCGACATCAATTGATTTCAGACATTGTTTAGATATTGCCAAGGATAATGCATAATAAGTAGAAATGCCAAGGATAAAGTCTTTAAGCTAAAGAGAGCTCATTTCACAGCTCAACAAAGGGATTTATCTACACTTAAAGCTGACTTTCGCAGCTAATTATGAATTCATTTGATTCTCAATTGACTTCCCACTCAAGTTTTCACCACATATATTAATAATAATCGTTCCACTCGGCAGGTAGCCATCCGATGCCAGCAATCAGCTAACAGCCGAACTAACCACGACAAGAACAACGCCAACAACAACAACAACAGCAGCAGTTAAGCTGGTCAATAGCCAGTTGCAAAAAGCGAGCAATCATTGCAGCTCTTAATACCCTATAAGAGGTTGGCTGTGGGGTGGCACAGGTTGTTATGGGATTAACTTGGACTGCGCATGATGAAGCTGGGTCAAGAGCAGCAAAGAGAGTTTCTAGGGCTGTCACATAAATAAGATACATAAATAAGTAAGATATTTATTTGATAAATTTATACTATTTCTTATAATTGTAAATGAAATTAAAAATATTAATTAAAATTACATTAAAAATAGTTTTTAAGTAGAATAAATATTCTGAAATATTTATATTGAATCACATCCATAATAATTATATTAAAAATATATATAACATTAGATATATATTTAAAAATTATATTATTCATATAAATTTCAATTCATAAAAATTGATATTCAAGAAAATATTAAAAAAAAATTCAAATAAATTTCATTTCAAGGTTTTCAACTAGAAAAATAAATTCTGGAAAGCCAAGCCAAGCCTGTTTTGTATGTGATTCAAAACCCCCCATTTCTATTTACAGAGCATCTATAATTCGTGTTGCCAAAATCTCGCACATCGCCAGCTCCATGTGCATGGCATTCGTTTACATACCTAAAATATTCGTATATGTGGCAAGTAGCGCTTATTTATAAATCATTTGATTGTCGGATTTTATTTGCAGTCGGACGAACGTTGAGCATTGGACTTTCTATATTCGATAAGCTGCTTAGCGGAACTTGTAATGCTGTAAATTTAGTTTTCCGGCCGCAAAACAGAACAGAAGAGCCAACGCCAACGCCAACGCCACAACCAACAGAACGTTCGAATTGCTGCAGCCAATGGGCGGGCGACCAGCGGGCGGACAGCGTTTGTGGCGCAAAACTTTTGCTAGCATGGCCGGTGAATATAGCAGCATAATATGATGCAACCAACCGCTTTTGTTGTAAGGTAAGCAAAAAGTTTGTTCGGGCCAACCGCAACTCAAGCGAAACCTGCGACCGATTTACAAAATGCGACATACCAAAATATTTTGCCAGGCAAAAGGAAGGGAAACAAGTAATGAAGGGTGAATACTCTTTCAGCTTTATAGAATGGAATGGTAATATTAATAGGTAGCTAGCATACTCTAAGCCATAGCTATACTAGCCTCAGTATCTATTGATAATCTAAGACAAGTTTAATCACACTTTTAGATACAATATTTGCATCTATCTCAGGCTTATAGACAAACTGACCACACGTTAACAATCAATATAGAATTAAGTATCAGAATAGAGGAGCTACTTAAAGCTTTTGTATACTATGCATGCTCAAGCATACCAAATGTTATAGCTATAGCTCTTATAGCTCTTGAGTTATGCTTAAGAAACCAAGTTTACTTTAATAACAATACTGTGAAGACCTCTTAAAACTCATTTTATACTCGACATATACTCATTTCTCTAATATTAAGCAACTCTTATACCTATTAAAAATATATATATATAAAATTTATGACATCTGCTTCGTTTCCATCTGCCACCAAAGAAACTCTAACGCCCACATTTTCAATTTGATTTTGGTCGAGACTAGTAAAAGCTGTTCGCCGTCTGCCGATGGTCCAGTTGCTGCGATTTGGTCATTAATCTCGCTCTAATGTCGCTGCAGCATATATGTATATATGTGTGTGTCTATATGTTGATCTGGCAGGCAGGCAGACTACCAGGCTGCACACACTAATGACTTGTGCTTTACACATGTAGCTCATGTCGGGCCTATCGTCATGGTCCATCTGCACCACCCACACACACACACACACACACACACAAGTCAGTTAGGTTTCTGCTTCACTTAGTGTTTCATCTTTCCACTATTCTAGCCTCATCTCTCCCGCTGTCACACAGTCGGGCACTTTTTTATCGGCAAACTGCAATCAATTTTTACAAATGGGATTATTTTAAAGGAACCTGAACCTGCTGCTGCTGCTGCTGGTGCTGCTGCAGCCACTGGATGCAAAAGAAGTAAAGGAATAAAAAAACAACGAATTGTAATTTGTTTTCTCATGCATTTGTTATTGTTCATGCAACGGAAGCCTTAGTGAAGTCCCCACATTATCTACTATCTACACACTTACACACGGCGAAGCACTCAATGAGAGAGAGAGTGAAAGAGAGAGAGAGGGGTAGGTACACCCACACGGCAAGTTCTTGCGAGTCCTTTACCTGGCTTGCAAAGCAGCTTTCGATAGAGATTTATGCTTGTTGGTAGTTTTGCTCATAAAAATGCATTTTTATTGCTTTGACTGCGCTGCTTTTCGCTGCCGTCTACCTCTCCCTCTCCCTCACCCTCCTCCCCTCCCTCCCTTTACGCTGCTCACGCCATGCTGCGGCTTTGAATATTGAGTTAGATTTTCGGTTCCTGCAGCTATGCGACGGTATTTTATTTTTATTTTTTTTTTGGGCACATTTTGCCTTTGTCGCCATCGCCTCGTAAAAACTGTAATCAGAACAAGTACGTGGGATTGCAGATCGCTCTGCTAGGTAAGCAGATACCCTGTAAATATTTTCTGTTAGAGTTGAAAGTGAGGATATATATATATGGATTATAGGAAATTGAACTCAGGGGAACGGAAAAGCAGACTAGATCAACTGCTAGGCTAACAGATACCCTGTAAAAAGTTAATGAATATATATGTATACGATTTACCAATAAATTTTATTAGTTACTAATAACAAAGTATCTTTCTTATGAAGTTTTAGATGAAGAATGCTATAATAACTGATAGACTAGCAGATACCCTATGAAAAATATATATCATCTAATATTTTCTTAGCCAATTCTATATGATTTATTTTAGTTATTAGTTCAATAATTTGATATTTAATATTTCAGATACCCTGCAAAATGTTGTTAGTTACGAAAACTTGCAGATTTTTATATATAAGTTCACTCAGGATTTTTCTAATATTTACTCAAAATGTATTCTCTTTTTATAACCTTTCAAAATCATGTCCTAACATCACTCCACTCACCGTTTACAGGGTATTCGAATAAATACCGCCATAAAATAAGTTTCTATCTTTTATTGCCAGCCACATAAAAATTAAGCATAAGAACGGAACAACAATTGCAAATAACTCTGTTAACTTTTACTTCAGACGCGCCAAACGGTGTCGCGTAATTTGCTGCCACAGCACTTAAAGGCTTTTTAATACTCTTTCTTTTTATTCTTTATTTTTTTTTTTTTTTTTTTTGTGCAGCTGGAGGAAGGGCTTTCTGTCATTGAATGGAATTTAATTTAATTCCTTGGCTTGCAGTGACAATAAATTTCGCAGCGCTAAAAAAAGTCTCCTTTGCGACTGTAAACGAGTTGGCTGTAGGTGGCAATTAAGCCATAGATTATTATTATTATTATTGTTGAGCTGCTTAGCTAGCAGCGTGGAGAGTTTAAAAAGGCTTTCAGAGCTAACCAGACGTACGCTAAGCGAAAAGCCCATTTAGGTTTATATGCTTATTACAAATAATCTTGATTAAGGCGTGCATGAGGTGTAAAAAGGTTTTTGGTAGTTGACGGTAGTTGAGCTAGCTACATTAAAGCTCCTTTAATTATCCATCCTTGATTAACCATTAAAAGCTCATAAGGCAAATCTTATGCTAGTTTTGAATATGGAAGATTTTAATCTTCTTGCTTTGCCTGTGCTTTTACTATTTATCTATTTCGCTTTAGCTTTAATCTTTCCCAAATTTAAATTTGTTGACAATCTTTAAAGAGTTGTTCACAGCTTAAATTTATTGCGCAGCTGTAATTAAGGCACATTAATAGCTTTTTAATACGATTTTTTTGTTCGATTGTTGTTGTCGGTCGTTTGGTCTGTCATTGAATATGATTTAATTAATGTTCTCGCTTAACGCAATTCCGTAATAAATTCCATTAAAGAATCGACACTCATACACAATATAATTTATCATAAATATATATATTTTGTAATTGATAATGCCATCGTCTAGGTCTTTTCTGCAATGTTGATTAATTACCGCAATGACGACCCCCAATAACAACAACAACAACAACAACAAACAGTCCAAAGTTATGGCTGCACAAAATTACTTATTTTTCAAAATTTTAACGCTCCCGTCATGATTTATGTTCTCTGTTCTTTGTTTTCGTTTTTTTTTTTGCGTTTTGTTGTTGTTGTTAGCAATCGCTGAACGAGACAGGGAGACACTGCGAGAGATAGCGAGATGAAGCAGATAAATTAAGGGCTTTTGGCACAATTTGCTCTTTTGATACCTTCTCAATTGTTTGTTTGTTTAATTAAAAAAAGGCAAAAGAAAAAACTTTTGCGGCCCGCAAACAAAATTAAATTATGTTCAATTTAATTTGATGTTCACAAGTTTTTCAAACCAACAAATTGTTAACTAAATTTGAGTTGCCTTTTCGAGCGAAATTTGTTGATGCTGGAAAGTCCTTTGTAGAGATGAGATATACTTAAGGTATTTAGAAACTATGAAAAGTCTGAGTAGCTAAAAAGGATTTCTTTCAGTTAAGAATTGTGTTCATTAAGAAAGTTTTTATTTATTAAGAATCTGCCTTAATCAGCTCTCATACAGCATTGAGAATAGCTGAATTCCAGCCTTCAGTCAAGTTCCAGCTGCTAGGGCAACATATCCTCGGGTCTTCACGCTTTTCAGATCTTCAATTGTTGCTAACATGAGAGACTAAAAATCCTAGACAACAGCTTAACTCTGTTTTTAATGAAGCTCTTCAGCTAACCTTCACCGAGTCTCCGAACTCTTTCGAACTGAAAGAGCAAAGTCCTTGAAGTATTTAAGGGATTAACCTAGCAAGCTGCTAACAGTGCAACATAATCTGATATAAAAGTGAGTTGTATGGTAAGTAAAGGAGAGTATATAGAGGAGGTCTAATATGGCTCTAGTTGAAGCTGAAGATATGTATAGCCAGATGTTCTATATACTCAAGCATATACCAAATTAAACATAGGCATGATTCAGAATATATATAACAAATATATATACATTGTATAAATCAAAAAAGTTCTTCATGACCATCTTAACTTCGTTTAACAACAGCAATTCTCCCTTTTATTACCTCTCCTCAAACCAGCAAGAAAGTATTAAGCAGTCGTTGGTACCCGACTGCAAATACTTGATATGGTTTTTACTTATTTTCTATGCTATGCAAAGACCGAGACATAATTAATCCGTTGCCAACAACAAAACCAGTCAGCCACATTTGGCCAGATCAAATCTGCTTAACACACACTCATAGAGAGAGAGAGAGAGAGAGAGAGGGAGAGAGAGAGAGAGCCAGCAAGTGATTCATTAAAGACCCAAGCAACCATAATCTCGCCCATATGTCAACGGTCTTTAATCAGTTATTATTGCATATATATAACAATTATTTGTTGTTGTTGCATTTTCTAGCTGTAATTGTATAAAAATGTTTCGCATGCGAGCCCGGGCCAACAACTCGCTCTGATATCAAACAACATGCCTTTTGTTTTGCACTTGAACTTAATTGCAGCGCAGCTTGGCCCCAAACGGAGGGGGGCGAGCAGAAGAGGGCAGATCAAGGTTTAGCTGAGCAGACAGCAGCAGGCGGACTTACAAGAGAGGCGCGCAGCAGCAAATATAAATTGCATGTGAGCAGGGCAGCCATTACCTGATACACACACACACACACACACACAGACGCAGGCATACACAAAGGAAATGGAGGGCACACAGACAGACAGACAGACAGACAAAAGTAAGCTCAATGTGTGTGTGTGTGTTGTCTCTTGTGTGTAATTAAACAGTGCTGTTGGCATAAAATAAAATATAAGCACAACAACAACAGCAGCAGCAGCACGAGCATGAGACAGCCCAGTTAGGGGGCGTGGCTGGGGCTGGGGCTGATGCTGGGGCCTGGGCTGATTGGGTTGAGGGCAAGCGGAAACGTACAAAGCATAGCATGAAATTTTCTTGTCTTGGCATCCTGTCGCCGGATATGTTGCCTCAATATGGCCGCAGGATGAATGATGCACACACACAACTAGAGACAAGCTACAACTAGAACAACAACAATGGACAGTCACAGCTGAGCCGACATACATTGTACACACACACACACACACATACACACAGATATATCTTATTGTATTGAATTGCTGAAATTCGATTTATATGGATTTTATATTGTTTAAAATTTTAGCTATTAAGTATTTCTTAGACCATTAGTTTGACACTTGAAAATTTAGTGCGCCAGACAATTGCTTTTTGCTGCTCTGTAAAAAAATGTAAAACAGCGAAAGGGTAGACTGAGTGTGTGGCGTCTGACAGAGGCAGTTGACAGTGATATGATCTTATATAATTAAGTCTTGGACTGCCTGTGAGCGTAGATTCTTACTGAATAAGTAAAAAAAAAACGTATAAAAATATATTTTAAATTTATTTTAAAATTTATTTTACTTTTTTTATATATTTCAAAAAAAATCATTCGATGTAAATTTTTATATTTTTGTAATATTTCAATTTTTTTTTACTATTTTATTTCTTGTATATTTATTTTTTCTTAACATTGATAGTCAAAATTGAATTTAAAATCTTTCCATATATAAAATTTGTACTATTTTATCATATGCACATTTTAATGATCTGTAAGGATTCTCTTTTCATTACAAGAAACAGTTCTCAATGCTAAATTGTTGTACACAACTGCAGTTGCCATTTCAGTACAGAGTATCTTAGGTGCTTTAACAGCCAGCCCTGAGCAGCAGCTGCACTCTTATTATTGTTCTATTTTTGTGCATGCTGCTTTTGCCTATAAAATGCAATCTACACACATGATTGTGCGTGACCCAAGGCGTACTAAATATATATATATATATATTTCAATATATATACATATGGCACAAAGGATAATATATTATTGCTGCAAAGTTTTGTTTTCAGCTCTTTAAAAGCCAATTCCTTTGACAAATGCAATTTTAATAAAATTTTAATTAAGCAAAGCGAGTGCATATCAGGTTACAATGCAGACGAAAATTGAAAATAAAATAGAGACGTTTGAGAACGCTGAGAGACCTTGTCTTTGCTTACTACAATATATGTATAAGCTCAGCAAACTAGAAATAAATCAAAATGAAATTTGCAAGCAACTTGATATCTCCCTATGTAGCCTACCTGGCTTAACAGTTGTATTTGCTTTTCCACTTGTCTCGAAAACATTTCATTACATTTTTATTTGTAATATAAATACATTCTTATTTTTATATAAATACATTCATTTAGCTGGGGCAAAAGCAAACAAAAAAGCAATCAAATCGCTTTGTTGCTTACATTTTATTTACGCTCATTTAGCCCTATCTATATGCGTGTGTGTGCATGTGTGTGTGTGTGTGTGTGTGTGTGTACAATTGAAAATGTAATAAAATGCATTGCTGTAATATTTACGCGTCCAAATTCAAATACATTGTTGTTGTTGCTATTGTTGTTATTGCCGCTGGCAAACAGCATTCGAATAAAACTATTTCAATGGCCACAAAAATGTGTAGCACACTTTTTGGCGTCGATTGTTATGAATATTTTGTTGCTGCTGTTGTTGTTGGCGCTGCTATTTGGTTTTATTTGACAATTAAAACCGATTTCCGAAAATCGCCCCAGGAGCAACGTCGCACCACTGCACCGCCGCCCATCAACAGCCGCCAAAACCAGCTGTCGTAAAAGTCACGCACCATAAAACTGACAGCTGTTAAAATGTGTAGAGATTCTAGGACCAGAGGGGGCAGGGGGGGTCTATGCCGACATGGAGTGGAGTGGGTCCAGAGTGTTGCTGCGGTTGTAGTCGTGCTCTAGTTTGATGACTTAATGGGCTCATTAAACTACATGGCACCTCCATTGAGCATTACGATTCGCCAACTTCAGCTCAACTCAATGGCAAAGCTATCAAAGTGCAGTCTCCCTTCAAGTTGCTTATATAAAATTTATTGTAGGAAACGAATCGAAGAAATCTGAAATTCTTTAGCTGTATTCAGTTGTAAGTGACGTCGGAATAGTTAAGCTCAAATGACTTGGCGATCAAGTAATGGCTGATGACGAGAGTGGATTGGTAGAGCCAAGCTGCGGGTAGTATGACTAAGGTATAAAGAACTGCAGTGTCGGTTCAGATAGCTATATCTCAGCCAACTTGAATTCCCAATTCTATCTCTAGCTTCCGCTAGAATTGAATTCGCACTCTTTCTGAAATATTTCCCATATCTCATACATCCATGTCCGTTGTGGCTTCACTTCAGTTGATTTTGACGTGACTTTAATCATTTTGCCCAACTGTAAATTCGCATAATATCCGTCATATTTTTGGCTATTCGCTGGCAATGTTAGGCGGATGTACAGCAAACATTTGCCGCATGTTGCACGTTGCATGTTGATGTGGCAACATTTGATATCATGGCATCATTTTTAGGCGACGGTTCCTGTTTTATAGCGGAAAACGCAGCTGTCGGCCAACATGGAAAATTGTAATGCAAATAGTTGTCAAAAGTTGCGGCGCGGCACACTCGATAATTGTGAGGCGCACAGCGGGGCGTATGATTGATATGCGCAGAACAACCACAGAGCAAAGCCAAGCACACATAGACATCTATATACATATAGCTACATATTGACAGGCTCTCTTTATGGGCTGAGTTTGGCGTTAAGTTTGGTGTTTATTTATTTTACACTTAAGCCAGAACTGCTAATTTATTGGCGCCACGTGTAATGCCGGCAATTATTGAAAGCGTGAGACAAATAAAAATATATGGCAATACGCTATAGGAATGCTAAATGCACTGTGAGAAAAATGTAAGGTAAGCTATTGTACTACTGGAGTATTTAAGTAAATAAAAAAAATAAAATAAATAAAATAATATACTTAAAAAATTTATAAAATATAAAATATTTAAATTGAAAGAAGACAATTTAAAATCTTAAAATATTACTTCAGATTGATAAACATAAATTACTTAAATACACATACATATATAAATTCCTTGCGCTTAATTTGAATCATTTCTGAGTTGTTTGTAACCTGAATCTATAAATATCTCTTGCGTGGAATTGTGTCTTGGCGTTTGCATGAACAAATATTAAAATTTTAGTTAAGTCTGTGATTGAGCCACGTGCGTTAAGCTCTTAAGACAGCATCAGGCACTCTTAGGTACGTGGCCTATATATAAATTTGATATAAGTAAATTAAAAATTTTAAATAAATACAGGCCAAAAAATTAAAATTAAAACTTAAATATATTATATTTTTTATTATTTTATTAATTTTATCAATTTTATTTTTCACATTTTTTTCTTCTCTGAAAAATCGAATAGAGCAGCCTAATATATTTTTCTTATCATTATAATATATTTTTTATCTTTATTATATATTTTAATTATATATTTTATTACTATTATATATGTATTTATATTATATGCCCATATTATCAGCCGTCTCACATCTTTTCCTACAAACAATCTCATGTACAAAATTTTTCTCTCTAACTAACTTAAGCACATGATTATCGACTTTTCTGCCAGTGTATGTATGTATATGAGTGTGTGTGTGTGCGTGTGTCTTCGTACAAGGTATATGGCCTGAGAACAAATTGCAGTTTGGCCGGCACGTTTTCGGCTAACAAATCACAAGCAATTATAGAAATTTAAGAAGCAGACGACCAAGAAATCGCCATGGCTAGCGCAGCTGATGTTGACACGAAACACGAACATAAAAACAAATAAAGAAGAGAAAAGACGGAGGAGTGTGAGAAGGAGAGAGAGAGAGAGAGAGAGAGAGAAGATAAAGCAGCAACAGCGACAGCTAAATCGAAAATACTTACAGATAAATGTTTAATATAATGTGACGAAGATGCTCAAATTGTCTGATGTTTAACAACACTGGCCAGCGAGTCAGTGCTACAAAGTGCTTTACGAGTATTGGATAATGAGCATATATACATAGATATTGGATGAGTAAGTGCTACAACAGCGATTATTTGTGTCCGCGCGCGTGTGTGTGTGTGTGTTCATTATAAGAGATTAGCGACTGAAATCGTTTTGTAATCCGACAATGCAACATCCAGTATTAGTGCGTATGTGTGTGTGTGTAGGTGTGTGTGTGCACTATAAACTACATTCATTTGCATAATTGCACTCAAGCGTGCTTAATTTGTATTTATTGCATTATTACGCATATCACCGCACACTAAATACAACAACAACAACAACTGCAATAGCCACAAAGTGCGTGAATCAGTCGTGAATTGTCATGGCTGATGAGCTAGCGCACACAGGATATATACGTGCATATATACAATAATGATAATAATGTTGCCAATGGTCATTATGATATTTATAGTTGGAGTGTTAAATGCTAATGCCCATATACAACAAGAGATCCTTAACTTTGAGTAGAGAGAGCGAGAGAGAGACAAAGAGCAAGAGAAAGCAACAGAAAGATAAAGAGAGTGGGAGGGAGATAGAGGGAGAGACAAATAGAGAAAGAGAGAGACAAAGATAGGCACAGGGACAGGGACACTGACCAAGAGAGCGAGAGACAGAGATGAAGACGGAAAGACAGAGGAGAGAAGCAGGTATAGAGCGAAACAGGAAAGTAGAGATATAGCTTGAAAGTGAGAGGGGGGAGAATATAAGTGTGATGAGAGAGGACGAGAGTTATAAATAGAGAAGGAGAGAGCGAAGACGAAACTGGGACAGAAGAAAAGCGAGAAAGCAGGGGAGAGAGCCAACAGAAAGAAATGAAGATGAAGAGCATAAGAGAAAGTCAGAGCTTATAAATGAAGAGAAGGAGACCGAGAGAGAGGGAGAGCAAAGAAGTCTACTACTAAGGTTGAAGTAACTCCTTAGTCAAGACAAACTTTGAAATCAGCAGATTCAATACAAAGTCTTTGAATGCAACAATATATTTCCTCAAGTCGATTCTCACAAAATACTTTTGCTGCTGTGGTTGTTCTCAGCTATATGAAATTGTTTCGCTGCGTAATTCTCGAAATGAAAGCAAAGAGCATACAGACCGCAATTCAGAACTAAGAATTTCTCGATGCAAACTTGATGCCGAAGCAAGCATTCTCCGGCTGGCCTCAAATTTCCATTCCAAGCTCAACATTCTTTGCTGACCGCTTTTCGGAATTTATTTATTGCCAACAGGTGTTTGTTTTGCCAAGTGAACGACGATCTGAACGCAAATAAATTTCTTGTTAATTATTTAATTAAAAGTTATAGCAAAACCTTTTACGCCCACACACACACACACACATGCCACACCCTCCTCCAGCCAAGTTTATATTTAGTTTCAAGTGCAAAGGCAACACACAAAGGCAAAAGTTTTGCGCCTGTTTTGGGATAGTTTTGTCCTCCTCCTGGTTTTTCTTTATTTTTAGCTCTCGCATTTAGTATTTGAGTTGCCATGCGAACGGAAGGAGCGGAAAACTTGGGGATAAACTGAAAGTTTTTATTAAGTTGCAGCAAGTGCAGCAATTGCAATGTTTGTTGTTGTTTTCTTCTTGTTTTTTTCTTGTTTTTTTTTCTGTTGAGTCGTATTTAGATTGCTTCGGCCCACATGAAACTCATTCAAATCAAATTACAACAAACTCTCGCATAGCTCGCCCAACTGCCCAAACTTGCTGCAGCCCGCACATAATTAACACGCTGAACGGGACGCTTGTCGAGGGTTAGGATTGATGTGTATGATTAATCTTTGCAGCACTTTAAAATACACTCAAGAGGCTTCATTAATTCTTACCCCACCACACACGCACACATGCGTGCCTGCCTCATAAATGATATTTGTGCTGCAAACACACACAAACGCACACGCACACCTACATACTTGAGTGTGCAATTAAAAGCTCATTAGCCCCCACTCTGAGAATGCTCAGAGGCGGAAGGAGCCAGCAACTGCAGGAATTTGTTGAGGCATCTTTCAGCAACTTTGTTTTCATTGTTTATTAAAGTCTTAAACATTATGCATACAATTGGCAGGGCGACTGTAAAGTTAATCAAGATCTATTAGCTTGGCCAGATACAAATTTACAAACGTGAAAATGGGAACGGGAAGAAACTTTTGAGTTTGGCAAAATTTCATATGATATCTATGTTTATTAAATTAAGGTAAATTATATATATTCTGTCAGGCAGCGTAAGCTATTTGAGGTATAAAAAACTTTCAATATAATTATATAAAAATTATTATAAATAAGAAAAATGTTAAAATAATCGTAAAACTCTGTTGATAGAATAAATATAAATCTCAAGAGCTTTAGCTTAGAATAAAATTTGGTATATTTTTTATAATATATTATTTTGATATTTCAATTCAAGACATATATTTTTGTACTCTCTCTCATTCTTTTTCTCTCAGTATGCACAGTGTTCTCCGCCAACATCTGCCCATTATGCAACTCACTTCTCGCACAGACAGCGAGCCCATTGTCACTCTCAACAAGCAGCCATTGTTTTTATTGCAACTTTCAGCTAGAGGAGAATCTCTTAAGATTTAACTCGTTGCTTATTGTTGGCTCTAGTCAATTTTTCTAATATTTCGCGAGAGCGAGCTTTGGGTGGTAAAAGTGCACATAAATATTTTTCGCACCGCGTGTAACTTTCTCAACTTTTTATTAAATTCCTTTTTTCTGGCCGCCTGTAACAATCAATTACGAGTCTGGCATTTTATGCGCTCCGACATTTATGGTTATTGTTTGGCAGCAAAAAAAAGAGGAAGATGAACCCCCCCTGTACCTCGCTCGGTCTCTAAGAGAAATAAAGTTATTTTTTTATTATTATGTTTGCGCAAAGTGCGCACTGCGTGTTTTGTGGGCTATGAGCGCAACGCACAGCCGACAAGGTAGGTAGGCCAGAGAGCCGAAAACGAAAAAATAAAATGATTGCAAGAGTTAAAATTAAAAGCAAATGTAAAATCATATTTCTATGTGTAAACTTTCGCCCGAAGGCCGTCGTGGCAGCGCCCGGACTCGCACAGGACTCGATATCATCCGCCTCCAACTGCAGCCCAAGTGAAACAAAAGTTTTTTAATAAAATGTTTGCGTTTCACGGAGCAAAAGTTTGGCGCGGCACAGAAAATACAAAAAAATAATAAAAAAAACCAGCAGAAAAAAAGAGAAAGCAACAAAAAATCCGTATGCCTGCAGTAACTGAATCAGAATCGGCATCAAAAAGCAGCCGCAGCAGCCGTCGAGCAGCCGTCAGCAACAACAACAACAACTAGAACAACAGCAACAACAAACAACAAACGATTGTAATCGAAACCAAAGACAATTGCAGGCTCTGGACAACACGGCGTATGCGTGTTGTGTTATATTATTGCAGCTAACCTCTCAGTTCTCTGTTCTCTGTTCTCAGTTCCCAGTGCCAGTGCCCCACCCTAACCCCCTTTGCAAAGTAAACTAAACAACGCCAGCGGGTCGAAGCTGTAATAGAACAGCTGAAGGTAAGTTGTGGCCCGTGAAGTTCCAGCCAAAGTCCATTCAATATTATCATCGATTTAGTAAATTTGATAAAACTTATCACTGGAGGCGCCACGCGACGCTTCGCCTCGACTGTGTGGGCGTGGCGGACGCAGATTGAAAATTTATTACAGTTTTATTGCCTTAATGGGCGCGCGCGATAATCGAAAATTTATTTAAAAGTGCCAAGTTGTCAATGCTAAAAATGCCCCTGGGGGGCAACCTTGATGCTGCGCCAAGCCCGGCCACCCAACCACCCAGCATTTGATTTGTGGCACAAAAACAAACTTGCAACGATGTTGCCAAAAAACACGCACACAAAATCTTAAAGTTTTCAATTTAAAGCTGACAGAAACAGAACAGGTGAAGTGGATACAGCAAGGGATTTCTGACTATTCAAATGAAGCAGAGCACATTAGACAAAGGAGTTCAGAGTTTTGATCTGATACTCAGCTAACTATAAATTTATGTATATTCATTTTAATATTCAATTAGATTTATATTTAAAATATCATGCTGCCACATCTGGTAGAAATATACATAACACAAAACATTTTCTCTTGATTGAATCAGGCTGAAACTCGAAACTATGGAGATGTTTGCTTTGATGTCAGCCTGGCTCTACTTTAAATTGAAAAAGAAGAAGGTCACAATGCACAAGAATTGTGGTATAATAGAAGAGGTTCACAATGTAGTAATAGATTGATGGAATAACTTAATATTAAAACATTTATTTAAATTATTTATATAAAATTTAAATATATAAAAATATAATATGAACATTTCCTATGTTTTTTACACACTCAAAAGTCCTATTCAAAAGATCAAAAATGGAAAATATTTATTTCAGTTTTCCAACTAAAAATCCAGATAAAGCTCCCAAGGGATTTGAAAGCTTTGCACATAAACATTGCTGTATGTGCATGCCAAACCTTGGCTAAATGTGCTTTATATTTATGAGTAGCTATACATAAGGCAGATATACATACACACATATACATATATAAATATATATATGCGGTTGTATATGAGGAATAGTGTATGTTCTCCCCAATGCAAACATTTGTGTTAAACTGCAGGTGGTAACCGACAAAGTAAAAATATAGTAGAAAATATTTTCAGACAGTGTTTTTCGCTAACTCCAGATGTTATGTGCATGTACCTTTCTCTCTCTCTCGCGCTCTCTCTCGCTCTCGCGCTCTCTTTCACTCTCTATATACATGTTAGTGTTTGTTAACATTGTAAGCCGCTTATGTTGAGCCAAAAATGTTGTTTGCATTTGAAGTTTTAAGCCAGCAACCAAATGGCACACGTGTGTGTGGTGTGCGGGCCTCATCAGCTAAGGCTAGAGAACGTTCTGACCCGTACGAAATGCGAATTTTGCCAGGTAATTATTATAGCAAACATATATACATATATATATATATATATTAAAAAAAAAGAGAGCCCAGTTAATAGCAGTCATTAAATAAATATTATAATCCCGTACATTCCACTAAGATTACAACCGAACTCTCCCGCCCACTCTCGCATGCAAATATTAAATATGCTGCGCAGCATTTTAAATTATTAATTCATGTTTAAATAAAGGAGCACAAGTTAAATTAAGAGCATTTTCATTTAAATAAATATGCATAAATGAGCATTTTAATCAGACAAACGATGCCACTTGCTTTTGCTCATTTCAGCTACAAATTGCCAGCGAGAGTTGCCAAGCTACAATTTCGCTCGCAATTCGCGAGAATTACGAAGGAGCAAAATATTTATTTAAAGAGCTGACATTCAATGGAGCATGAACATAGTCATAAGTACAAATGAGTGAAGCTAAGGTCAGAGTGGCCCTAAGCTGGCTTATAAGGCAAGTTGACGATGCAAGTGGAAGCCTGGTGAGCTTAGGCAGCATAAGTGAGTCCAGGAAGCAGGCCCCTTCAATACCTGCCTAAATACCAAGAAGTTGGGCAATAATTCAATATTTCTCAAGAATACTTATGCCTATATATATTATTATATTTAAAAAGAGTTTTTTCTGGCCAGTTGTGGCTCAGTTGAAGCCCTTGAAGTCAGCATCAGGAGCTTCAACATCCAAACTTCACAATCTACAAATCATATCCAAGAGAAGCTTCCTCAGTTGCCAGTTCTTGCCGCTCAGCCTACGCCTAACTCAACAACTCTCCCATTCACTTCCTCTATAATAGCGCAACTTCAGCTAAATCCGTTTCGAGAACAGCTTAATTAATTAAAATTTTGTGCAGTGCACTTGCAACTATGATTACATTCATTATTTGTTTGACTTTTTTCCAGCTTTTTGTGTATTTTTTTTATTTATTTGCAGCTCCGGCACAACAGCTGGCGCTTCGGGGCAAATAAATGTAATATGTTTTAATGCAGGACATGTCGTGATATTGACACATTCAATTCGGGCATCAGTTTTTAGCGCGTTAACATTAAGTATCAGCTGCAAGCCAACTGTCAAATGGGCCGGGTCATCAGGCGGCTGTTGATGTCATCGTCATCCTCTGCTGCAGGCAGCTGCAATTTGCTGCAATTTAAGTTTGACTCGAGTTCCAGTTGGGCATGATTACATTTTAAAGTTCGCAAGATTCTTACAAATGCAAAAACTTTCTTAATACCAGCAGCTAAGTTCTTTATCCAAAAGCAAAGGCACAGGCAAACGGGGCATTAACATTTCTAATAAAAGGGAGCAGAGAGCAGAGCACAGACTTTGCCAAAGAAACACATTTGCCACTGTTGAACTGGAACATTACTTTGTGTGAACTTGATCTAAGTTTCAAATTCAAATCAGTTTCAAATTATATATTTTCCCTCTCATATAATTGCATTTTATATTGCCCTGTTTAAAAATACATTAAATTACCCATTTCATCTAACATTTTCGAGTTTTCATTTTTAAATATTTTATTTCGCGTGCAATTAAAAATCGTCTCCCTTTTTTTTGTTTTTTTCTTTTTTTTTTTGTTGCCCAAATTGCATAACTAATGATTTAATTTCTCTTGCTCGCTTGCACCTCTCTCTTGCTTCGCTCCCGCCACGCATTAGCAACATGAAACTGATTATTTGCATTGCAAATATTCATAACGCGGCAAACGCTTCACTTCCCCCTCCTCACTCTCTCTCTCTCTCTCTCTCTCTCTCTCTCTAGAACTTTTCATCATGGTAAATGCTGCAATTATATATACGTTAAATTAGTTGCTTTACGAGAGCTTTTGCTGTGATTGAAATTAAATAGAGAGCTAATCAGTTGGGGCTGTGCGATAATCTAGAGAAATTTTTCAAGCATGAAAATTGTTGAAATCTTATGCGCAATGGAATCAACATAGTTAAACTTAGAATATTTAGCCTTTAGTTAAATTACGTATACGTTACGTATACATTCGTGAACTGCGTATAAAGGCAGCCAGGAAGGAAGCTTAATAATTAAGCTGCGTATACTTAATATGCATTTTGGAGCAACGCAAAGAGACCATTTAAGTATACCAAATAAGTAATATTTGTTGATGAAATATAGGAAGATGTTGGAGAATTGGTAAACAGACAGCTGAAGAAATATGCGGCGTATACGTAATATTTAATTAAATATAAGTATACCGTATGAATGCTCATTATTTGTTGACAGTTACAAGTGTCGTATACGTAATATTTATATATATATTTAAATATATATATACAAACAAGTTCATTATAAGGCAACAGAAACAAAGATATATACAGTAAATGTTTGTCTTTGACGAGCTGCGTATGCGTAATGAGAATAAATATGTAGGAAAGGCCGCAACAGTAGGAAAATTAATTAAAGAAGTGATTAGAGCTAACTAAGCGGCGCTCAGAATAGACTAAGCTGCAGATTGAAGTTGAATTTGAGCTATAGAAATAATCTTATACACAGATATAGGTATATATAAGGGAATAGTTTGAGTGGAATGGCATGGAATCTGTTCCCTCTTTAACATACATATATATATATATATATATAAATATAACTTATTCAAAATTTCTTAAAATTGCACTATTCCCTTTCTCTAATCCTGGGCAATTGCACATTTATATACAAAAACAAAAAATACTCTGAATAAGAGCCACAACAGATCACGCTCAAAATTTATGGAATGTGAACTTTGCTGAATTGTTGCTGAGGTGCTAAGCCTAGACACACAGTTTGACAATGTTTTCGTTGGGCCATAAAAAACGAAGAAGAAGAAGACGAAGACGAAGAAGAAGTAGCATAAAACATCATGATGAGCGAAAACCAGACGCTAGACGCAAGAACAACAATTGAAATACAGCTCCCAGAGTACATTTTAGGCACTTTTTTTTTTTTTACTCCACTCTGTGTGTGTGTCCGTTGACCAGGCCAAGTCCGGCGGGTGCTGTAGTGTAGCTGTAGCCAAGTTGCTGTTTGTTGTAGCAGCATTTTTTACAGCCTACTCAAGGCAGGACACAGGGCACAGGGCACGGGACTCAACAGCGAAATGGCCATAATGTCATTTAATTAAACGCCTGAGAGCCGTTCGAAGCGGGGCGAGTGCCACAGTCGCCTTCACTTTGCCTTGACTTGTTGTTGTTGGTGGTCCTTAGCCGCCGTGTTTGGTGGTTAGCGCCGGCTAAACGGTTAACCAAGTTTGAGGCTGGGAGGACTTTAATTTGGTAGGGAGCTGGCGTGAAGCAGTCCAGCAATTTACGTTCATTTGCATAGATATTAAAAATTGTTAGGAAGTCATTAGTAGGCATCAGTCAAATGACGCAACCTGCATATAAATGAAGCATAATTTTATTATATGCCTAGCAGAGGCAGAGCCACAAGCAGCGCCTATTGAAATAGAAGCCACGGCAGCAGGGCAGCAGCACCTCATTGGGCCGGGCTTGACAAATGTCCCCTTCAGCTATAGCCGTATTAATTATTAGTTTTAATTGCGTTCTGTTCGGGCGCCCAACCAAAAAAAATAACACGAAATTTGCCTAAAACCCCAAAACAAAATGGCAGTATGAGTGTGTGTGGCTGAAATCTTTGCTTCAAATTTTGATACACACTCTCACAGAGAGAGAGAGAGAGAGAGCCACATAAACCCAAAAAGTTGTGTGTGCAATTAAATGCTTAGACCATAATGTATTTTTCACAAGTTGAGCAATGTTGACCATTCTGTGGGTTCAGTGCGGTTGCAGAGTGGGTGCTGCCCCACCCACCAGTTGCCATATAAATTACAGGCAACAAAGCTAAACTGATGCTGATGTCCAGCCAGAAATAAACGTGCTTCGGGCCACAAGTCAAAAGCTCAACCGCAAGCAATTTTATTAAATTTCCCTAGCAAATTTTGTACGGTCTTACGGCTGAAACTATTCAGAAGTGTATCTTAAGCGTAGCCTCCTGTTGTGCCACTGTCGTCCTCTTCCTCTTCTTCGGCGTCTCCTTTGAGCTTATCAAAAATTTGTAATTAGATTTTTGTGCTTGTGTCGGTCGCGCCTCATCTATTTATATGTTTTGCGGTATTTTCACTCTGTTGGCCACTTTACCAAAGGTCTTTTTGTTTTGTTTGTTTGTTGTGTTTCTTACATTTATTTGCCTCACGTTCGCCTCAATTCCATTGCCTTCCACTTCCACTTCTACTTCCACACATCCAGTTCCGCTTCCGCCGCCAACGTTTCGATATTAAATGGTGCGCGTAATTAGATTTTAAATTTATTGCGCTCTGTGTATTATTTTTGTTTTTCGCTTTACTTTCTATTTATTTTTGTCTGCTTTGGCGGCGTGCATAACAATGCAAATGCAGCAATAAATAAATAAGCAAAATGTGAATGCGAATTCAATGCCCGGGGAAGTGGCAAATGGGAAGCGGAACGCCGCGTTCCCCACGGAGCCACAAACAAACAAACAAGAGATGGTTTTCAATTCAATGAAAATCGCGTTTTTTGTTCTTTTTAGTTGATAGAAGAACGAACAGGGCTTATTTATTAAGTTATTTAATTGCAGAATAAATGAAGACATGAAGAGACTTTTTTTTTGCTGATTTAGAAATGGGTTGATAAAAATATAAAAAAATTATAATTATATTTAAATTTTTTTAAAATTTATAATGTATATACGAATAATTAATTAATATTTATAAAAAATTATTATTTATTGTAATAATTTTTAAAATTTTATTTAACATTAAATTTTTAAAATTTAAAAAAATTATTAATAAATAATTTAAAATTGTATATACAAGAATAATTAATTAATATAAAAAGGATTATTAATTAAAATTAAATTATTTATTGTAATAATTTTTAAAATTTTATTGTAATAATTTTTAAAATTTTATTTAACATTAAATTTTTTAAATTAATATATATTTTAAAAATTGTAAAATATTTAGTAAATAAAAATTATTAAAATAAAAAAGGATTATTAATTAATATTTATAATTAAAATTATTATTTATTGTAATAATTTTTAAAATTTTATTTAACATTAAATTTTTTAATTAATATATATTTTAAAAAATGTAAAATATTTAGTAAATAAAAATTATTAATATAAAAAGGATTATTAATTAATATTTATAATTAAATTTATTATTTATTGTAATAATTTTTAAAATTTTATTTAACATTAATAATTTTTATTAATATATATTTCAATAAAAATTGTTAAATACTTAGTAAATAAACTGGGATTTTCTATGCATAAATATCAGCTTTATATATATTTTATATATATATGTATATATTTTTTTTTTTGCCTCTACAGCACAGTCTTCGAGCTTAATACATTTGCTAGCCATCTACTTCTTTATATAAAGCCATATATATTAACTACGCATATTTCATTGAAATATAATTAATAAAATTTAATTAACTTGCAATTTTTGAGGAATTTAAAAAAATATTTTCTGTTTCGCTTTTCTTTTTCAATATTGTAAATGATAATCATTTCTCTTTGGTTGCGCAACTGATTTATTAATAGTCGCCGCTGCCTACGACGCTCCACCCACAGATAACTTCCACATTTGGCCACAGCCATGCGGCGCAGGCATCGTATTCATGCAGTGCAACTGTGTGACCGCAGAGACAGCCGTGATGGGCCCACTCAGTGGGTGGTGGTGGCTAACTGGGCACTTAAATTGTTATGCATATAGGTAGCATTAATGTACGTTTGTGTGGGTGGCTGGCATGAGTAATGAGCGCTTAATAAGGCGCCACTGACATATTTTACATCGTGTCTGTGTGTGTATTAAAATTTACATATGTGAAAATATTTATGCACATTAAATATGCGCGAATGAGTGCAACAGTTTGGCATCCCCCCCCCCCTCTTTTTCTCTTTTTTTTACATTTTTGAAAATTTCATAAATCATTGCTGTGTTAAAAACGATGAGTCGACGTCGCGTTTGCTGTCAGGTCCACAGCCTGCAGGCAGTCAGCTCATATATCCTGTCCATGAAGCGCGCATGACGTGGTCGTGGTTTGACGGGTCACACAGCGTGAGAAAGCGAGAGGGAGAGTGAATGTGTGTGTGTGTGAGAGAGAGAGAGTGAGAGAGAGAGAGAGAGAGAGAGAGAGAGTGGGTCGCACGCCTCGTCTTAACTTATTTACACATGTTTAAAACGCAAATGAGCCGTAAAGCGCTGATAATGCAACAAACAGACAATTGACGTTTGCAACTGTTGGGCGACAGGCGTGGCCAAAATGCTAAAAATACAAACATGTGCAGCCAAAGAGTATGTTAGACCATGTCATACTCTGCTCTCAGAAGGGATATCTAGAACTTTGGCATACTGTGTGACAGCCTACAGTTGAAGTTTTTTTTTGATTAGGGCACAGAGTTAGTAGCTGGAGAGTCTTTAAGCTACGTTTACTGGACTATAGCTTACTCTGTCTTCAGTTTTCATCGCAATGAACCAAATGCTGTTTCCACTTAAGTTCTCTTCACTTTACAGTGGCTTAAGGTGCTCATCAGACTGTTGCGTACTCTGTTTTGAGCTGATGAGGGTTTCATTAAAGTCTCGCAGGCTATGGCATACACTGATCTAAGCTTTTGTAAATATATACTGTCTATATTATATATCATATATGTATATACCTTAAATCTCCTACTCTTTTCTACCCTACTGCCACATACCCTGTCTTGGTCTGCTGCAATTGATTCCCAACTTTCCGCCCAATTACAATTGGGCGGCTCTGCATAAAAGTTTCGTTCGTTGTTTCGCACACAGCGAGTATTTACTTTATTTTCTTAATGGCATCAGCTTTTCAGATTGCAAATTGCTTTGTGCGCTCTCGTGCTTGCCTCAGCCAAAGTAACCGCGAAAGTATTTCATATCACGCGAACTCTGCGCGCAGATAGAGTCATTTCTTTTGTTTTTGTTTTTTTTTTTGTGGCCTGTCCAACTGTCGGGGCTGTCTGTTGGTCTGGCAGTTTGTCTGTATCTGTGTCTTATGCCTGCAGCGAAACGCTGCGAGGCAAGTCAAATGATGCGTTCGCATCCCGCATCCTGTCGATGAGTGGCAGGAATCGTAAACCTTCTGTGCATTGTACATATCTCTTGCATATCGCTGGCACCACCGCGCTGGGCAGTGAACCACCCAATGCCCAAACGATGGCATAAAATGTGCTACGGAAACCACAGCTGAGTGAACCACCAGAGAGATAGAGACAGATGCAGCGCACTCTCTTTTAAATCGCAGCCAATTCCAATTCCAATGCCCACCAGGCTCAATAAACGCAGGCAATAAAATTTTAACGAAAAAAAACTCCACCTTTTTGTTTAAGTTAATGAACAGACGTACGCAATTTGATCGAACTGCACGCGTCACCGGAAGTCCGCCGATTGGATAGATTCTTCACTATGAACAAAAGGCTGAGGTAATTGTAAATTCGCTTGTTCAACCCGAAGACATATGACGCGCAATTTAACAGAATAAGGAAGAACGATAGTGTCTTTACAGAGATTTAAAATATGTTAAGCTGTTAACTGATTCTTTGTTCATATATGTCTGCAAAGAATGATGATAAGTTGTGAACTTCTGCTGCTGCTGAACTTCGAGATTTCCTTTAGTCTTTGGTCAACTTATCGATAAGTAAGTTTCTTGTTTTACAGCCCACTCAATATTTATGTCTTGTGACATTTGAAGCAGTTCTAATGCTTTATATTTGTCAATTTTATGGCAGCTAACAGTTATAAGAACTGCAGAAGCAAGGTTGCTTAAGATCGTTATGCTATAGAGTGGTTGAAATTTAAGTTTTAGTAAGCTGAGTCCTATCATATTGAATGATTTGCCTTGTATAAACAGCAAAGTATTTGTATACATAAATGAGTTCATATATATAAATATAGCAGACACATTTATTAGTTTAGGCTTGCTCAATGAAAATATCTCTGCTATAATTGAATTGTTTTGCAAATTTGTGCAAATTAAAATATTATGTAAATAAACAGATAAATTACCTATAAGTGCGAGAAATATGTGACACTGTCTACAGCTCATAAGTAAAGTCAGAGAACAGACAATATACAGAAAAAATATAGAAATTGAAGGCGGGTATATAGAGTTGAGAGTTAATAAAAGCCAAGAGCTCAAAGGTAAATGATGTTAATGAAGACTTTGTCTACATCAAAAACTCTTCTATAAAATGTGGAAAAATATTTTTAAAAAATATTATAGAATAACTTAAACTTAAATAAAATTAAAAAAAAATATATAAAAAATTAGTAAATAATATTTTTGTATATAGTAAATAATAATAATACATATATTAAATTATTTATATCATTTCCCTTCATCTGAACAACACATCCTTCAGCCCCTCTCATATTTTCCTAGGGTATCATGCGCTGGCAGGTCAATGTGCGAGTGCATAAATTTGCTCGTCTAGGGACATGAACTTAGCAAAAGTGCTTGTGTGCCATAAAATTAACGCTTTATATATGAATGTGAAAGGCATAAGGCGACGGCGATCTTATCGCAATGTAATCGAGAAACGAGAAAAAAAACAAGGCAAAACAAGTGGCGACAGCAGCAGCCAGCAGGCAAAATTGCCACTCATAAGGGAATAAAATGTTTAGTGTTGAATTACGGCGATGAGTGCTTAAAGATGTTGAACGACATCGTATGTATATGTGTGTATAAAAAATACACTGAGAGAAATGATAATGCATGAAAATGTAGTGTAAAACATCAAAATATTCAAGTTCACTTTGATTCTGGCCACTGAACGTAGAGAGACAACTCAACTGAGCTGTGCGAATGCTGTCAGTATAGACTGTAATAGTATTGTTGTATAGTATAGTTGTGTATTAGTGAGCGCAGGCAGTTTTCATGTAGTGTGTCATAAAAAAAAGTAACAAGACGCGAGCTGAAATTCGAAAAAATCGTCCATTTCGCAGAAAGTAGCATAGAAGACGCGTTAAAAATTTTAAATACGTAGCAGATTTGATCGATATATAAATATATATACAAATCTATATATATATATATATATATATATATATATATATATATTCCAGTATATGTATGTATGTGCATATATATATGCATATATACATATATATATATAAATGTGTAACGAAATCACTTAAGCAGATTTCAAGAGAATGCTTCTGGCCAAACAGAACAGCTTCAATATGCTGGACAGTGATACTGAGATGCAGGCCGACACGTTATCCAGTTCCAGCCAGGACCTTAAAGCCTACTCAGATGGCGAATTAAATAAGGCGACCAAACAATTACCACAACAACAACAACAACAACAACAACAACAACAGCAACACCAGCATCAGCAGCTGCAGCTACAACTACAGCAGCAGCAACAACAACAGCAGCAGCAGTTAGTCCACTTGCCTTTTAAGCATCCACTTGAGCATACCTGGACATTGTGGTATTTGGAAAATGATCGCAGCAAGAGCTGGGAGGATATGCAAAATGAAATAACTAGCTTCGACATGGTCGAAGACTTCTGGAGTCTATACAATCACATAAAGCCACCGTCCGAGCTCAAAATTGGCAGCGATTACTCGCTGTTCAAAAAGGGCATTCAGTAAGTAGATAAGAGCTCAATGGGAAGATCTACATAAGTTCAGCTGTCTGCTTATGCCCAGATTCATAGATTTTTAGAGCTGGAGTTGAATAATTACTCATGAGTCAGTTTCAAGCTCTTGATAACATAATGCGCTTTAACATTAACATATATCTAACATAACATTAATATTATGTTACATATACATTCAGGGTATTCCCTAGTCAGTCACAGTTAACTCTCCATTAACAGACAACCCACTTAAGCGTAAATCTGCTTTTCTCTTGCAGACTTCGATTAAATATTTAGAAGAAAATACATTTCCATAGCGAATGCGACAATTGTAGGTCACATATACACGTTAAGTACTTCTAGAGAGAGAGAGAGAGAGAGAGAGAGTCCTTTTATAAGATATGTTTAAGTCTAAGAAGCAAGTTCTACATAGCCACTTTATAATAGCTTTCGCCTCCTTTTCCTTCCGCCAGACCCATGTGGGAGGATGAGACGAACAATGATGGCGGTCGTTGGGTCATCAGCATTGGACGCTGCAGCAAATTGGAGCTGGACAAACTATGGCTGGATGTGGTAAGTAAGACCCATTGGCAGCAGCCTGTTTCTCTCTTTCTGCTCGCTGACCAGCTGACCAGCTGGCTCTAATCGATGAAGCTTGTTGCAGCTGTTAATACTGATTGGTGAGGCTGTTCAGCATACCGAGGAAATCTGTGGCGCTGTCATCAACTTGCGCAGCAAGAGCAACAAAATCTGTAAGTAGACAGAATGTTGTGCCCAGAGCTTTTCCAGTTTTGTCAGCTATCAGGTTTTCCCCCCCGCTCACAACCCCTCCCGCCCAACTCGACGGCCCTTACCCTTATTTTGCTGCTGCAGCAATTTGGACCGCCAACGGGCACAACGAGACGGCCGTCATGGAGATTGGCTACAAGTTGCGTAAACTGCTCGGCCTGCCGCCCCACAATCTCCAATACCAGATGCACAAGGACTCGATGAGCAAACAGGGATCGCTGGTGAAAGCCGCTTACATACTGTGAGCCACGTATGTTATTAAGTTATGCTTTGACAGTCACTCCACAACGGAACCACTTTCGAACCTACCTCGTCCCCTGTCTCTATCTCTATGTATCTCTTTCTCTTTATCTCTATCTATATATATAATTGTATATAAAGCAGTTGACTGCGCGTGTATTCCAAAAATTAAAAAAAAAAGAAACCAAAAAAAAAAATAAATAAAATTTAAAAAAATACAAAACTATATTTAAAGCTAAAAAGAATTGTGAGCAGGAGTTGAACTGCCTGGAGTGGGTCAAAACTGTCCTCCATAATATCTGCAATTGCGTGTTTTATTTTCTACTTTTTACTCATTTTTGCATTCATCTCTGTCGCTACTCTTTTCTATTTTCATAGTTCATATTATATTTGAAATTAAAAATTCTTTGTATATTTTTTAATGCTTTCCTTTTACATCCTTCAATTGAATCATAGTCAAATATCAATATAACAGCTACTTTTTTAATAATTATATAAGTATTGTAACTGTAGAATCAAAGAAAAACCCAAAAAATGTCATCAAAATGTGTAAAAAATAATGCAGGTTTTTTTTTTATGGAAACAACACTGCCAGCTATAAATATATTACAAATAAGATACTAAATAAAATACTGCACAACAAAAGTTTATCCGCTAATGAGCGTAAATGATATGGCTTCAAGTCCTTTTGAAATTTTAGTCCACAAACACGCGAATTTCGTATTAAATTAAATTCTCAATGCACATTGCCATTGCATTGCTCATAAATAAATAAAATAAAATAAAATACTGTCAAATATACGGCACACTCTATGGAATTTTATGCAAACATATGCAGCACTCGACGCGACGCTCTGTGCAAATGAAAAAACTACAAAAGAAAAATATTAAAAAAAAAAAAAAAAACGAAGAAGCGAAAAGAAAATGGCGAAAATAATAAAACGTCGCATAGTTATTTCGTTAGAAGTGGCGCCGCACAGGACACACACAGTGGCTGCAAAAGATATATGCCCACTTGGGTTGGCTGGCCAAGCGCGCAAAGCTCAAGACAAAAAGGGTCAACAATGGATGATGCGGCCGCTGTTGCCAGCAGCTGCAAGTGCCATCGAGTGCTGCAAAACGTAAATTGAAACAATTGCATTTTGATGAAATATGCAGCGTGTGTGGCATGCAACGTTCAATTGGAATGGCGCCACTTATGCCAAATGGAAGAGAAGAGACGGCAGCTGGGAGAGGGCAACGAATATATTCACTAAGCTAGGTTATGCGGCACGTGCCACACAGTCAGCTACTCGAGGCAACTTCATTACGAGGCAACTTAAGTTGACAAAACTATCATCAAAGTTGCACCTGCGCCGCTCGCTGTCGCGTTTTGATGGGGCTTAGCTGTCGCTGCTGGCAATGACTACTGTACTATGAATGTGGCATCAAAACCGCGCACGTGCCACATGTCAGGCAGTTGCTGCCGCTTGCCTCTTGCCATCAACTTTGACATATTGCACACACACACACACACACAGGTAGGATTATCAGGCACAGGTAATCGTTGCCCTCTACCTTATCCTTGCCCCCACCCTTACCCGTACGTTGCCCGAGCAAAATTTACAAATTAGTTGCTCGAAACGTGACTTGAAAATTGTTGCAGTTAGTTTTTTGGCATTTGCAAATGTTGCTGCTGCCGTTGTTGTAGTTGCTGCTGCACAACTTTTGCAACATGCAACTTAATTACTAAATAAATAAATTACATTGCAATTAGTTAAGTTCTCCCTCTCTCTCTCTCTCTCTCTCTCTCTCTCTCTCTCTGTGTATTCGTGTCTCTTTGTGTGTGTGTAATAAATGTGAATTGTTATTTTAAGCTTTGTATCGATTTGACTTTGCGTGCGCATCGATTAATTTTGCATGTTTGTTGTGGCTTAAATGCGACTTTGTTGCATGTGTTCAGTGCATGTTCCAGCGCACAGGGTGACACATGTTATGGCCACTGACTGAGCTGGCTGTGTTGATTGCACTTAATTGATTGGCTGTCAGCATGTGGCTAACACACTTCACACAGGTTGATCAATAACAGAGCTTTTGAGTCGATGATGCTGCCAGCAGTGGGTGATTAGAGAAATGTTTGAAGAATGTTAATATAGCTAACAGGAATTTGGGGCTACTGCTTACCTATCAGCTGGATAGACTTAATCGTAATCAAAATAAATAACTGAATCTGTTAGGCGTCATAGGTTACATGCTTAGGCGGCCTCTGTGGCATCAACGAGTATATAATCAAGAGCATAGAAGAGATCAGCAGAGGAGAGTGGGTAGAGCATAAGCTTGAGTCGAGTGTAAAGTAAGAGTAAATTATGCTCTGCTGTTGACTGCGCTGCTCTCTACACTCTTCTCACTGCTCTATACTCTTATAGGCTATATTTGCTCCCTTTACAGACAGCAAATGTTGGGCACCAACCAACTCTGTCGAACGCTCAGCACTCTATGGTTGCAAGGGAGGTTCGATAGCTTCGTTGATCGAGTCTGAAAGTAAGCGAATCGAACAAGTGTCAAGTTGAGAGTTGAAAAAGTTTGAAGCGTTTGTATTGAGACTTTATATGAGAAGCAACCAACCTGGACGAGCGCTCGATGCAGACTGATTGTGTGGGCAGCTAACATTGCGATCTGCTTGAGCTCAACGAGCCAGAGTGGAAGTAAGCTGAGCACATACGAAGCTGAGTGGCAACTGTCGTACAAATTTGATGAGCTAATGAAGCTGTATCGTCTGAGCTTGTCTGATCAATAACAGAACTCACTTCAACAGTGCCTTGTTTACATTGTAAGGACTGTCTGCTGTCTGCTCCATAACAGAACTGACTTTAACAGTGTCCTGTTTAGATCATTTGGAAGCTGTTAACTTTGCCTGTACCTCTGCTGATCAATAGCTTCAACTAAACTCAAACATATTAATCTATATATCTCTCATCTCCTACCCACAATCACATGTAATTTAAGAGTTTTCTGCAAATGCCAGTGCAAATTGGAACATTTTGCCTCTGAGAGCTGAGCGCAAGCGTAAGAGTCATAAACATAGTTGAAACTGATTTGCTGTAACACGCAATTACTGGTAAATTGCTAGATAATCATGTACAATTAGAATGTGTCTACCCGAAACGAAATTGTTAAGTTTTGTTTTGGTTTTTGTTTTTGTTTTTGCCTTTGCTTTTGTTATTTGTATTCTTATTCGAGCCCGTCTGGCTCATCTCTCACATATATCAACACATTTCATGCAGTGCGCAGCGAGAGGCAGAGACTCCGAGCTTCAGTTGGATTTTTATTGCCACAGCTGCTGACCCAAGCACCACAAACTAGCAGCCAAGAGCAGCCAGCACCGCCCACAACTAACCTTTGCTTATGCCATGTATTGTTGTTGCGGTGCTCTGGATCTGGATCTGGCTCTGGCTCTGCTCCGGCTGGATTTTTATATATTCTACTTCTTTTTTGGCAAGGCAACGCAACGCAACATAACACAACATAAAAATAAATTGCACTTCTGACACTTAAATACAGTTGAAAAGCGGGTGGTTGGGTGGCTGGGTGGTTCACAGGCACAGTCGTCGACGGCGGACACATGATTAAGTGGAGTTTGTGGTTGGCTCTTTTGCGCTTGGGAATACGCATGTAAATCTATTTCAGTATACATTATCGTCGTCCAGTTGAAGCTTAACTTTTATCATATAATAAAATGTAATTTTCCAACTCGTAATTCTCTGGTAATTAGAATTTATAGCAATCTTAATCGTTTTTGGCAGCCCGGAAGCCCACCGACAGCCAGCGGCCGAGCCAACAAAAGCCAAACTCTGAGTGGGCCTCTTGTTAGATTTGCTTGGCCTCGGCCTGCCATCTATTTTATGCATAGAATTTCATTAGCTCGGCGGCTGAGGGAGAGACCGACAGAGAGAGGACTGGCGAAAAAATGTTACGACTTATTTGTTATTAAAATACTCGCTGCTGCTGCTGCACACCTGGACCGCACCTTTTGTTCTCCCCTCTCTCTCTCTCTCTGTTAACCGCATCAATGCAAAGCATTTGCAAATTAAATATTAATAAAATAAATTCCATGCATATAACTGGCGAGAAATTTGACTTTTTACAAAATTTTCCATTTCGAATTAATAGGAATTTATGACGCCCGCAAAAACAAGATGCCACAGACTGGGCGCACCTTCAAATAGAGAGAGAGAGAGAGAGAGAGGGGAGAGAGAAATAGAGAGGGCGCTCCTTGCTGCAAATATTTTGGGGCTAAAAATATTATTGCTATTCGAAAATTGTAGTAGCTACGGCCGGCTCCTCAGCCGGCTCGCAAAATTCTTGTGTGCTCTATATGCAGACTGGGCTGGAATGTCTGCCCCAGTGAGCACTAAAGAAAAGTACAAGAAACTGATGCTGTACCGAGAGTGTAGCAGAAGCTAAAGATACCCTAGGAATACGAAATCTGAATACAATATATATTTAATATGGGTTTTTAGCTGATTGTTGATAAGAGGAACTATGTGTTTAAGTAATTAAATATATTATTAATTTTTGTTTAAACATATTTTTTTTTAAATTTTTATTTAATAATTTTTTATTTTATTTATTTTTTTTATTTAATTTATTTATTTATTTTTTTTATTTTTTATTTTATTTTTTTTTATTTTTTATTTTATTTATTTTTTTTTTATTTTTTATTTTTTTTTATTTTTTATTATTTTTTTTTTTTTTTTTTTTTTTTTTTTATTTTATTTATTTTTTCTTTATTTTTTATTTTTAAATTTTGGACTTCAAAATGAATTTGTTAAATGTTACTTATTTTTTTTTTACTTTTAGTCATACAATTTTTTTAAAAAATTTTTATTATTTTATTTTAATCATATTTTTTTTTTAAATTATTATTTTTTTTTATTTTATATTTTTTATTCAAAATTTCCTAATTATAAATCAATCCATAGGTATAGTCTTCTCCCTCTCTCTGACATACTCACACTCCATTTCAGCATACCCACACTCGACAACACATTCAATGCAATAAAATACAGGGTATCCCAGCACGCTTAGAATGCTGGCCGTGCCTATTTAATATATACACAACATATTTATATAGTATACACTATATCTGGCCTCATAAATACATAAATATGCTAAGAGAAACAACAATAGAAAGCCAAGCGAAAAAGAAAGCAAACAGAAAAACTAAATCGGCGTCATCCTTTTTATAAGCAAATTGAAGGCGACGTTTGAAGCTGAAGCGAAAGAAACTATAAAAAGAGCCGCAAAACCGCATCAAACGCACAACGGGATATTAAGCACAAAAGTTGAGCGAAAAGATTTTTAGTGGCAGATCAGGGCAGCGAAGCTGAACTTAATGAAATAAAGCACTTGCTGGGCAACACACACACAGAGAGGGACTCACACGTTTGGGGATGACCTGAAACCTAAAGCCAAAGCTAAATGCAAACCTTAGCATAAGAAGTCAGTCATGAAAATCGTACGTGAGCAATGAAAAAGTCGCAAACACTTTATTATACATATATAGAAGAAAAGGAGGAGAAAGAGTAAAGGCGAGAAAGAGTGAGAGAGGGGGAGACAGAGTGTGAGTGGTATAAAGGGCAGGCGTGTCTGCCACTGAATGCTACGCGCTGCGTATACGTAATATTTGCCATGTAGCTAAAGGCCAGCCAACTGATGGAGAAACAATGAAAACGAAGCGCGAATGCTGGCAAAAGGAGAAAAGAGAGAGAGAGAGAGAGTGAGAGCGAGGGGTAGCTGAAGCACGGGTGATTTACACTCATTACTCATACGCCGCGTCATTGTGCCCAGATAAAGAGCCAAAGACAAAGGAGCCCAAAAACCGCACGCAGGACAGCAGCAACAGCAACAGCAACAACGACAGCTGCGTAAGGACATTGCCAATGCATATAATGACAGCAGAGCGGCTACACAGACGGCAAGGAGGGAGCAGAGGCTTAGCTGCCTTTGGTATTTTTGTTGGTATTTTGGTATTTTGAGCATGTTCACGGCAGCTAATGCATAGTTTATGGCGCCTATTGCCCCAAAGTGTTTGCCCAAATCGGTTTAAGCGCTGTCAGCGATATTAAAGCCCACGCAACAGCTAAGGTCAAGCTGCTCGATTTTTAAAGCCCTTAAACAAACGTTTAAGTTTGCATATTGTCATCTTAGAAATGTACGTTGCGTATACGTAATTTATTAATTCAACGAAGCAAATCATTGCGTAAATAAAAGAAAAATCAGACAGGAATTGGGAGTAGGCGAAGCGGCAATACTCTGGAAAGAGATATAAAGATGCCGTAGGTAGAATATATATGAATAAGAAATGATATCTTAGTTATACAGGCGAATAGTATAGCTTTTCAGAGAGAGAGAAAGAGAGAGACAAAGATAGCTCAACATTATCTTGTCTGTTGCTGAGTGAGAGCGAGATGGCTAGTGAGGCTAGTCGAAGAGGGTCGCTATGATTCCCTGTGACTGTAGAGATTAGAAATTTTTATTTGAGAACATTCCGAAAGTCTTGCTGCAGATCAACACAAAACCTAATCCAACGCCTACATCAATACAATGCCTATTGCAACTCTATCATATCCTACCCCAAAACAAACTTAACATATTTCACAGGCAACTTTTAATACCCTCATCCAGTGCACATCAACTAAATCCTCAATCTCTGTGACCAGAAACGTGATCAAACTGGCTAAGGATAAGGTTAAGCATAAAGGCTTTTGGCCATTGGCCTGCCGTTCGCCTTGGCCCTTGGTCCGTCTCCATCTCCATCTGTTGTTGTGCCAGGAAGTGAAATCGAAACTACAAAGTGCACTAATTTGAGGTGTCGAAAAGGGTTGTAGGACTGTAGACCGCACGAGCGCTGAGGCTTTGATGTGCGTTCTCAAGGGTTCGCCCAGGTGGTAGTAGATAATCTAATCAAAAGGACCTACGAACAGGACCTGAAAAAGGTTGCTGCCGCTTTATTTGTTTATTTGTTTATTCGTTTGTTTGCCTAACCACATACACTAGCACATTAAACATGCCAGTCACACACACACACACACAATGAGGCACAACAAAGTGTCCCTTATATATCTACTCTCACTCTCTATCTCTTTCTATATATATATAGTCAAGACTTATTTAAATATATAATTTCTAGCGCCAACAGCGGCTGCTCATCTTTTTAATAAGTATGCAAATGTCAAGTCCAAGAGAGGGAAGGGGAGTTTTCGGTATTATTTGCTTGGTTTTGTTTTTAAATTTTCACGAAATTCATGTTTTTCGCCACATTGCGTCTAGACTGCTCAAAAGGGCGCATAACAAATTTATAAGCGCTTGTTGACTAACCAAACGTGAGTGGGAGCGAGCTAAATACCTGAATAAAATGAGCAACAGGAATGCGAGAGAGAGAGAGAGGGAGATAGTCAAGTACAGAGAGAGAGAGAGAGAAAGATACTCAAAGAGGATGAGCTACAAAGAGATAGTGAGAGAGAGCGAGGGAGATGCCAAGTAAACGCAGCTTTTAACGAGCTTCATATAAGCAATTACTGCATTTGTGCCGGAGATTATATAAAGAAATATGCGAGAGAACAAAGGATAAATTAAGGAATAGTCGAATATGAAATATCCTTGAAATACTTATGGAAAGTTTTAGTATGCGAGCAAGAGAAGTTTATATTGGAGCTTGCAGAAGAGAGGTGAAGCGAAGACAAAAAAAATAGAGGAAGAGTAGAGAAGAGTTAAGTAAGCAGCTTTAGCTGTAGAGAGAGAGAGAGAAAGAGAGAGGGCAGAGAAGAGGCATTTGAAGTTGGAAAACAAATCAAGAGAGATATTAAGGCACAAAATAATACCAAATGCAAAGACAGTTGAAAGAGGAAGCGAACACAAGAAGTAGAGGTATATAATGACAGAAGATAAAGAGAAGCAAAGGAGCACCAACAGAGCTGAGGAGTCAAGATTGGAGTAACAAGAAAAAACACTCGAAAGACTAATCGAAAGTTTCTCTTATTCTCTAACTTACATCACCAATATACCTGCTCAGTTAGGGTATTTAAAGAATGCGTTTGCATTATGATAACTTCATTACAGCGCACGCCAGACTCATAATTTGCAACCTATGCATGCCTCTCGCCTATTGTATACAACAGATATAAAACATATATATAGGTTTATATATAGAGAGAGAGAGAGAGAGTGCTGAGTATATAGCCAATGTCTGGGGCTGTGGCTGGACGCTTACTTAAGCTAAAAGCTTTTGTGTATACATTTTAATTAATGTGCAACATTTAAATGCACAGCAAATGGCGTTAACATCGTTGTTGTAGTGGTCAGTGCGGCACAGGTTGATGCAGCCCACGTGAAGAAAAGAGATAGCAGAGTGCGTGAGAGAGCGAGAGAGAGACTGTAAGGCCAAAAGCAGTTAAGTATTATTCGTCCAGCTACTAGGGCTGAGCTCAACTTTTGCCGCGCGTATGTGTGCGCGTTACAGTTAAAGCAGACGACGACGACGACAGATAAACCAGTGTTAAGCACAAATTAATGGCCTTAATTTATGCACAGCTAAAGGCCACACCTACACACACACACACACACACGATTCGCGCTGCGGTTTTAATAACTTAACAAAAATGTATTGCCGGCGCGACTTGCATTGCCGGCTAATTAGTATTTAGTAATTGAAAACGCGCGCGTTGCCCACTTGAACGAGCATCGACATCGATAAGGGCCATAGCCGCGGCGCACTAGAGTGCAAGACTTGTAGATGCCCTATAGGAGTAAAAAACACTATGACAAGAATACAATTGCGAAGCTTTTGTGGTGGATGGAGTAAAAGAGAAAAGAATCTATGGACTTGTAGGTGATCTTTATAGAAATTGACTATGAATTGCATTTAATCGAGAGCTTAGGACGAAGATTGAAAGAGAGAGCGAGAGAGAAAAAGAAATAATATGTAGATAGAAATATATATATATTAATTTTAGTTTCTCTATTCTCCAATTCAAAGTACGATGTTAATGGAGTTTGTTTTTAGTTATCTAATTATTTCCCATGATTATTTCGAGTAACTTAAACTCTAGTTGGAGCAAGAGAGACTGAGGCATTCAGAAGTAGAGTGAGAGCTCTGTGATCAGTTGCTCTAATACTAAGAAGAAGGGAACGCAGAGGCAGATTAAAGGCAGAGAAAAGCTGATCTGCTCTTCTGATACTTAGTAGGGTAGGCAGAGCTACAGATAGAGTAAGTGCCATAAGAGCTACCTGGTGAAACGTTCTGCAGGCTGGAGCTAAAGCTATAGAAAGAAAGGGGAACTCTTTCAAATCTTAAGTATAACTTCAACTTATCTTTAACTTTTTCAAACTGAACTGATACACAGATTAGCATAGGCTATATGGCTTTCTGTTCACTCATTCATTTATATTATTTTATAACTTAATTCGTAGGCAGTTCGAAAACCCTGGCTGCTCCCTCCTCTCAGCTTATCATTATGAACTTTTAATACCTTTATCGTCGCGGAGCATGCACTGAGTGCTGAAGTCAGCATTACCACGCTCCTCTGATCCAATATAAATATATATGTATATATACTCCAGTCTTATACAGCTGCCTGCGCCTCTTATGAATATAAATATTTGCACAGCCTTAATATACCCTCAATTTTTGTTGGGCATTTTCAGTGGGTACACTTTATAACAAGCGACAGGCAACAACAATGGCGAGCGGCAAACGCGAAACATCATCGGAACCGTGGGCAATGTAATCAGCACTACTTAAAGCCAATTAGCCGCAAATATGGCCGGTAAGCCGTTGCACACCTCACACAGCTACCCCTCGTTATTACCCTCTAACCTACCTCCCTTCCTCGGCCCTCTACCCTGTTCTTTCTCTTTTTCAATGGGGCATGAAGCGCGTCCGTTCGCATTCGGTACGTGCCACGCCTTTTTGGGCACGTTTGCGGTTGACGCTGCTGCTGCTATTGCTGCGGGTGTAGGTGGTGCGGCTGGTGTGTTGGTGGTGCTGGCGATTTTGTGATATGCCGCGCGGTTCGTTGCCAGCGACATTGTGTAAACGCCAAGCTGCATTTTCTATGTATGTGTGTGTGTGTGTGTGTGTGCGTGTGTATTGCTGTGGGTTGGTGTGTGTAAATAATTGGCAACATTTGTGCCTGGCACAAAATACACTTTCACACCCACACACAGAGAGCGCGAGGGGCGAGTGGGTGAGTTGGAGGGGCGCACACACACAATGGCCACTCACCCCCTCCAACCACGTCACGCCCCGTTGGCCAACATAGCGAAATGAAATTTGCAAAACCCTCAAAAGGTGTTGACAATTATTTGCATAACAAAGCCTGCACTGCAGTTGCCAACTCGAAAATTGTTCATAAAATCAACATTCGGCGCTCGCTTTAAATTTAAATCTAAACCAAAAATTAATTGTTGCCAGCTTTTGAAATGTTTTTCGCCACTGTGTTTGCGCCGTTTGATAGTTTGAAAAGAAATAAATGTATTTTGAAAGCAATCAGCTAGCAATTGCGTTAATAGCTTTTATTAAAGAGCAATTAAAGAGAGAGAGAGAGAGTTTTGGAGGTTTGCATAGATATATTTGTGTTTATTATAGATAGTAGTCAGCTGTGGGCAAAGGAAGTCATGATTGAATCTTGCTATGGGTACAGGAAAGTCAAGATTCCACGGCTTAACTTATGAGATATCATAGGTTTATATCAAGATATATTATAGATATAATCTAGCTGTGCTTAAGATATATGCTAAGACTCAAAAGACACAGATTTGCTGAAAGACTATAGTCAATAGTTTAAGAACTTCTCTATTTTATTTTAATTAAATTTGAATTTAATTTTTTTTTTTTAATTTTATTTCATTTTTGATCATTTTTTAGTCTTAAACAAATAAATGCCTTAAAAATAAGTCAAAAGCTGCTTTTCATTCATACTTCTCCTACTACAAATAGCAGTCAGACGCAAATATTTTGCACACAAGTGTGAAAGGAATGTGTCAGTGCACATAAAGTAAAGCATTTTTAAAGAATTATATATACCCACAGGTCTCTATATATATATATAAAGTACATATACTCTCTCTCCCCCCTCTCTCTCTCTCTCCCCTCCTCTCTCTCTCTCTCTCTATCTGCACTAAAAAGTGAAAGACTTAGAATGGAAGCTGTCATGCGTGTTGAGTTTTACGAGCTGCCTCCTTTGAATAGGTGCTGTCAGCTGTTATTGCATAATAAACTCGCCAGTCTGGTCAATGCCAACCACATACATACACAGAGAAATATACTGAGAGCTTCTGAGATTCCCAGCCAAACGTCGAGGACAATAATTTGTTAAAGCAAAAAACTATATGGCAACGCCGGCGGGCTGGCAACACTCGTAAGTGGCGCGCCCACTACTATTGCGGCACGTTCCATAGGCGCAACGGCAAATTTTTGAGTAACAACTTTGCTGCGTGACACGAATGTCGAGCGCAGCACGAGAGCCGAGAACTTCGAACAATTTTCAAGCCAACAACACGTCGCAGCGAGCTGAGCGAGTGTGTATGTAACTAATAACAATGATGATGATGATGATGATGATGATGATGATGATGATAATGATGTTGGCTCAACTTAGCGCACCCTTGGCGTAAAATTGCGACACATAAACAAAGGGTTAAAGTAAGTTTAAAAACTTTAAGCAGACTGCCTTCATCAGAGAAAACTGATTGAAATCAAATTTAAAATAAAGTATTTCTTTAACTATGCTGAAAGAAGCTGAAGACATATGGTATTTACTATATATGTGCATATATATTGCCCTTAGGTACTATCAAAGTCAAGGATTCAATCATTTTTGATTGAAAGTTGGTAATGGAAGCTACAGCAGCGAAAGAGACTAGAAAATAAATGTTCTGCATATTCAAGAATAGAATTTTGTATGTCTAGAATTTAGGAATATAAAAAAATATGCCTTCAATCAAAATTGATTGAATGAAAGTTGTTGCATACGTATTTGAAGTCAATCAATCAATCGTAAAATCATTTATCTAACTTATTTTCGAAGGTTTACTACTTCGTATAACAATACAACAGAAATCTGCCTCCAGCATAGCTCTTCAATCACTCAATCATCATACAAACTTTCTCTTTTTAATTGTCTTGTCTCTGAATTTAAAGAAGGTCTCCATGCCCCATAACAATACAAAATAAATCAACCTTCAGCTCAGCGCTTCAATCAGTCAATCAATTATCAAGTCAATCTGTCAACAACTGCCCACAACTCTATACATCTATATATATATATATATATATATATATATATAGATTTTAATTTTTTAACATTTATTTGTCTTGGAATTCGAAGTGGGTTCTGCGGTTCAAGTATTTCATCTTCATTTATCAACCACAAGGAAGACGAACAAAAAAAAAAAGGGGGAAACGGACAAAAACCATCAGCGTGGCCTTAACGCCGTCTTAACTGCTCGGGCAAACTGATGTTGACAAATTTCCAACAATTTCGTATATATTTACCTTTATAAATAAACAAAACCATTCCCCAGCGAATTTCTATTTTCTATGCATAGCTGCAACGTTTGCTGTTTGTTAACTCATCATCAACCATCATCGTGACAAAGGGCTCAAATCTGTCACATTCGAAACACGTGAGCGAACATCATTTATTTTGCTAAGGGCGGGCGAGACGACCAAGAATCCAGCTAAAACTGTAAATGTTTATACGCGCTCAGATTGTGAAAGGAGTTCATAGAGTTTCGCAATGCTGAAGAAGCCAAAAATTTGATTGTGAGTGAAGCTAGGGACTTATGGAATATATGGAATTGAAGCTAATACATAATATATTCATTCTCATTCATTTCTCATTCTCATATATAAACCTTGAACAAGTATTCCCCAGTCAGTTATAGCCCAGCCACAACATTCTTACGTGCCTTTTTATTGGCACAGGTAGGCGCCGCCGTGTGTGTGCGCCACGTCAAACGCAATTGGAATATATAAACTTTCCAATTTCAAATGCAATTTAATTTGTTTTTTTTTTCTACACATTTTTTGTTCCTTTTGTTTATCTACTTTTTTGTGTGTGTCAAAATTGACTTTGATCAAACAATTTAAAATATAATAAAGCGACACGTCAATTGGTTTAGTTTTATTGTAGAACAGAGTTGAAATAGTTTCAATATTTAATGCAGGTAGAAAATGTTGACTAAGCTCTATATAATATCAAATGGTTTGGGGTCATAAAACTATACTAGATTAGGTGCAAATTATTTATTTTCAATTAAAAACATATAGAGGACATTGAAAAAAAAACTTCTAGTTCAGGATTTACAAATTAATTTTTTAGTTTTTGTAATTTTTTATACATTTTTTGTAATTTTTTATATATATTTACTCTGCTCTTAGCTAAAACAATCGAATGCCTTTGGCTAAAAACCTAGTCCAATTCATGGCAGTAAAGTTGAGGCCAGCCTAACCCACATCGATGCCCGCATTTGGGCTCGTATTCATTAACAGTAGATTGCTAATAGACACACACACACAAGGAGAGACAGAGTTGGGGTGTCCACGGCTAGCTACTCGCCTGACTGGCACCAGTTCCAGCTATATGAGTCGTTAAATTTTGTTACCATTGTGTGCATTATTTTTAATAAGAGTCACAGGAGTTGCTGGGCAAAAGTGCTTACTTACAATATTGCCCCGCTCTAAGCCACTTAACATGAGTCAGTAAAGCCAATCTCATTAACAGGCTTTAATTTTGAAAACATACTTAAGTGCTTTGGCTGCCCCGAACTACGAGCAGACCGAGACAAAGAATGAGATAGAAAGAGAGAGAGGGAGAGAGAGGGAGAGTGGGAGGGTGAGTGGGAGTGGTGACTGGTACGAGAGAGAGAGAGCAAGTCAGCTTCATCAAGAGCTACACAGGAATCGTCATTTAGTAGTCTACTTAACTCGTCTGAGGAGCCGCCTGCCTGTAGCAGCAGCAGCAGCCGGAGCAACAGCTTGAGCAGCCCTTTGAGTTGACAGAACGAGAGACTAAGGACGTGAACGTGGACGTGGACGAAGACGAGGACGACTGGTGACAGCATTTGTTGCTCAGTTGCCTCAGTTGTCTGTTGGCACGCCCCCGCCAGCCTTCAGCACGTCGCGTCACGTCTCGCTCAGTTAATGAAGCAAAGTTCACACAGGTAGCGCAGACCTGCACGCTGCCGCTCTGTTGCTACTGGCCACATTTTCTTTTGGCCATGGCTAATACCGCAGCCGCTGTCGCTGACAGCGCAGCAGCAGCAGCAGCAGCAGCAACAACAACAAGTGTAACAGCCAACAAAATTGAACAGAAACAACAGAAATTAATTGGTTTAAGTGGCTGACAGTAAATGGCATAAAGATTTTTCCCTTTTACAATTTACCCTTCGAGTTTTCCTTTCTTATTTCATTTCAGCATTTTTTTCTTTTCCTCTCCTACTGAGCAATCGCTGTAGACTTTCATTTTGCAGCTGCCTTCTGAGCATGCAAAATATATATATTAAACGAAATATGCATTAAACAAATACAAAGAGAATTTTCTTTTGGGACGAGACTTGAGACTGACAGTTTGTAGCACAGTGTGCCTTACACTCTAGTTATGTATTTACTGTACAAATTAATTAGAAATTGTAATCTGTACTCACGTTGGTGAAGTATCCATTAGGAGTATCTGGAAGAGAGGAAGGAGCCTTGTTATAAATAATTAAAAGTTCTAAATAGTAATAAAAGTCTTAAGTATTTTATAGAGTTTTATCTAGGTAAAAGTCGCTCACTACCGACTGGAATATACCCTGCAACTCATTCTAATCAGTTCAGGCTTATTTTATACTGCTTCTTTAGACTGCTTTACTATGAAATGTAAATGAAATATGAAGAGGCAGACGAACATGTTTAGATCGTCTTAGCTCATCTTTCTGATCAAGAATATATATACTTTATGGGATTTGCTATGTCCCGTTCTAAGGCCGCTGCTTAGAGATTAAGATTAAGTAGAATTCCCGATGCTCAACCAGCTTAGCTCCAGTTAAATGTCTTTCTCTGCAAAGTCTGTGCCCACATGCAGCCACCAAAAGCTTTGAATCGTCCCTCCCCTTCTATCATTCATATTTTCTGTAATTGCCTCAAGGGCTGCGAGCACTTAATCAAATCATTGTCACGTATGTGCCGCGGGCGTTATTTCCATACAGCAGGAAATTAAGCCTAAGCATATGAAGAGATGAGAAATGCATTGAGGAGTTAATATTTTTGTAGGCGGCTGTTTCTTGTTTTTTCTACTTCTTTTTTTTTTGCACTGAAAATTTTCAATTTATTTTCGCCTGCGGCTGCAACCAAAAAACGCTCTCGACTATCTTTTGAGGGTTTGCTGCGTCTTTAATTTCCGGGTATAAATAATGCATGGCCATTTGGTTAGTCAAATACACGCGTATTCAAATGTAAGCCCTGCCGCCCTCTCGTGTGTGTGTGTGAGTGTGTGGGTAAAAATTTTGTTTATTAATTTCGTAGGCAAAGCAATTTGAAGGCTTTGGCAACAGCCAAGGTCGAGCTTTGTAAAGAGCTGGCAAAAGCAAAGGGCGCGCCCAAGCACGAGCCAAGCTCCCGCATGTTGACCCTGTTGACCCGCACAGTACAAACTCAGCTAAGCAAGAAGGTCAAGCAGCATTTGCGCTTTCTTTTTGCTCCTTTGTTTTTAGCCTTAGCTTGCTCCAAAAACTGTTTTTTATTTTTTTGTGCATTTTTATTTAGCCCAAACGAAGCTGAAATGGCTAGACTTTCGCATTTGAGGGCTTTAATGTTTTCGCAACGCATTCACTTAGAATTTGGCTTTGATGTTCGCTGATCAAAAACGATTCCCTCGACTAACTTAAATGCTCAGCGTAATTGGGTGCTGCTCAAATACTTTGCAAGGCCACGAGTGCCTGGCCAAACCAAACAAAGTGAGCGGCATACAGATTTGTATTGCAAATTTATACAGTAATTTGATATACTATAAATAAATATTTATTTATTTTTAAATTTTATTTATGCATTATAAATTATGTATTACATATGTTTTAATATATTGTTTTTTTATTTTTTTTTTTTATTTATTTTATATATATATATTTTTTTTTTTAATTTTAAAAATATTTTTTTACGTTTTACTTCTTTTAGAAATATTTTAATATTTTTTTATGGTTTATATTTTGAAAGAAATATTTTAATATTTTTTGTAAATATTATATATTTTGAAAAAAATTATAAAATATTTTTAAAAATGTTTATTTTTAATTTTATATATTTATGTTGGTAAATATTTTAAATTTTATATTAAATATTTTAATATTTAGATTTAATATTTTTTATTTTAAAAATATATTTTTTTAATTTTACTTCTTTTAGAAATATTTTAATATTTTTTTTAGTTTATATTTTTAAAGAAATATTTTAATATATTTTTTATATATTTTATATTTTAAAGAAATTTATTAAATATTTTTAAAAATGTTTATTTTTAATTTTATATATTTATGTTGATAAATATTTTATATTTTATATTAAATATTTTAATTTTTAGATTTGATATTTTATATTTACAAATTTTTCAATTAAATTTAAATATCTTCGTTCGCTTTTAATAATAACCAATCCTATCATACCAGAAAATACGGCTTCAACCCTCTCACACCTATATACGTGCCTCATCTGCATATTCTGAACCCTTATCTACTCCGCGTTCACTGTTCAAACACACAAACTCTCAAGTATCCAAGCCTAAACAGCTCATTTAGTTGTGTCAATCAATCGAATTTGATATGCCATGCTTATCTCTATAATAATATTAGCATTATAATTGAATAACTATTGTTGGCATTAAAGTCAACTACCCCCTCAATACACAGGGCCAAACAAATTTAAATGCATGGAAAATGTAGTGTCAATCAGTCTATATTAAGACCCTCAATGCGGAGTTAAGTCGACAGACGGTCTCAAAAGGCTGTTAACCATCAATTTTCATTGATTTTGTCAATTGGCCAAGTAATTTGGCCAATTTCAAAAGTGAATCAAGCTCCTGATGAGCAGCAGCCAGCCAGCCATACAGCCAGCCAAGCAGCCAGTCAGCCGGCTCTTTTGTGTCCTTGAAATTAATAATGTATGTAGTATACGCGCAGGCAAACGTGTTCAGCTGTTAACAAGCAGCACAGCTCGCTGTTATGTTAACCCAACCCCTGTTTGTGTATTCCATTTGCTCCCTTAACAGCAAACTGTTCCCAGTTGCAGCGGGGCCGCAGTTATGTTAAGGCTAACAGCGACTGTCCGCTGTTAAAGTCTATGGGGTAGTTTACAGTTTTATGGTAGAGGAGCAGCTGTGCTATGTTAAGCTGTACTGCTGTTAAGCGCTTGCCTACTGGACTACTGTTTGTTAACATTTCTCTGCTTAGTTAACAGCTTGAAGCATAATTCACTTGTAGCCAAACTGCTAGACTAAACGTAAGTTGATTATGAAATTGATGATACAGCTTAAACTAAAAATATCCGAATTTAAGGATAATCACAAGAAGCCGTCGTCAGTGTCGTCTGGCGCCCGTTCAGCTGCTATATAAAACGTCTGCGTCTGGTCAATTTGCAGAAATGTAGTTCAAGCATTGACAACGGCAAACTAAAAGGGAGTTGAGGTGGCTCAGCAGCGAACCGCGTGGTTGCCATTTCGATAATTAAATGTATGTAAATTGAGGGGTATGCACACACACACACATACACACACACACATACAGACAGAGACTCAGCTATATATGTATGGTCATGTGTGCGCCATTAGTGGTAAAATGTTGTACATTTTTATAGTGTGCTGGAATTATGCAAATTGAACCGCAAAAGCGCTTTTAAAATGTTTTAAGTGCATTTGCATGAATATTTTTGGGGTAAAAGGCACGCACACATAGCAATACGTACAGAGATATGGGTGCATGTATGTCTCTGTGTCTGTGTGTGTGTGTGTGTGTGTGTGTGTGCAATGTGTGTCAACCAATTTTAGCGAAATTGAAATTGTAAGCGACGACCTTCTCGACCCAGGACCTAGACGCAGGTCAAATGGCAAGCAAAAAATAAGGGCCATACGCATACCCTGTGGAATTGATAAATCGGGGTATCACGAAAGTGAAAGCAAATTTGTGTAAAAATATATGCACTGATGTATATGGGACAGGCATGAAGAGCACGTACAGTAAACACTTATGGTAATGGACTGCCACCACTTCCGTCCCTTACGAATATGAACGGAGACTGCAAAAGGGTCCCAGCCAGCAACTTCTTTCAGTTCAGAGTTCTTTGAAGTTAAATTACAGGGTATCTGTCAGTTGTTCAATAGAGAAATATGACAATTGTAGATATTACAAATGAATAGTAACAAAAGCCGTTTTGAATGTGGGTTTAATCTTGCTTAATGTGATTTACAGGGTATCTATAAATCTATCTATGGTGAACACTGCTGCTAGATTTGTTTTGGTTTTCCAATTAGATACAGTTGGTTAAGGCACAAAGTATAGTCATATGAGGCTGATCAACTCAATTTACAGGGTATCTGCCAGTTGATCAATTGACATAAATGTTGCTTAAAGATATTTCAACGTATTTGTTTATCAGATCAACATAAAGCTAAATGCTTTGCTGCGACAACAGCTTAAACTAGTTCCCCCCCTCAGCTTCCTTTACAGGGTATCTTCACGCCATTTACCTTAGCCCAAACGTTTGCCCTCACTTTTTTAGTTAATATCTCATTTACGCGATGAACATCACACTGTTTGCCTCGTCACATTTGCGAAGCCATAACAAAAAGCCGATTCGACAAGTCATCAGAGAAATATATATATTTATATACATATATATATGAGCATAAAGTTTATGCTGTTGCGAAAGAGATCCGACTGAATGTTGTCGGCGTTGTTGTCGGCGTTGTTGTTCGACGATTTTTGTGTTGTTGACTATAACCAACTAATTGAAGTGCAGCGAAGCAGAACCGTTTGCCAATCTCTGTGATAAACCATGCAGAATCGCACTGCGAGGCGTAAATTAAAAATATAAGAAGCGAGTCAAAGAATGGAAAAAGAAAATATTATTCAAAGAATGAGACAGAGCGAGGGAGAGAGGGAGGGAGCAAGAGCGAGTGGAAGAAAGCTGGAGGAGCTTGTGTTGATTAAATTCAGTATCAATCAAAAGTTTATGGCCTCAAAAGTCAGGGGGTAGGATTTGATGGATTTTCGAGGCAAAGTTGTGCCCGGAGCCCCGAGGCAAAGGCCTCAACACCAACTTCGATTGCGATTGCGATTGGTATTGGGAATCCAAAGGAAATCATTGCCAACGCTGCTTGATTGCTTGCCACGTTGATATCTTCTTTATATATATATATATAAAAATAAAGGGAGAGAAAGAGAGAGAAGAGAAGAGAAGCCTTTGGTATTTGTGCAGCTTCTGCTGGACACAGACACAACTGCAGGCGGAAACGGAAGCAAGTCTGCAACAGCAATAGCAAATGGCGGCAGCGGCCGCTCAATTTGGTAATGAAGTCTTCGTCGTCGTTGTCCTGCAGTCCTTTTTTCGTTGTCCCCAGTGCTCCGGCTACGGCTTCGGCTCCGGCTCCTGCTCTGACTCCTGCTTCTGCTCCGTGTTCGCCCTAGTGCTTCATTATGTTTTCTTTTGGCGCTGACATTACAGGAAAATCATTAGGCCACGCCGATTTGGCGCTCTGATTGCACTCCACTTGAACCAACAGCAATTGCTCCAGCTACTCCAACACCAACTCCAACTCCAGCCATCCACTGCAACTGATGTGCATTGAAGCTGATGCAACTGCAGCTGCTGTTCCCGTTGCCATTGCCGTTGCACTAGCTGCTGCATTGACTGCCGCAGCTGCAATTAATTAAATTTTTCTTCAATCGTCTCTGTGGCAGACACTTTGCCTGGTACCCTCCCGGTGGCACTGCGTGCGGTTTAAATAAATTAAATGTATGTAAAAATCATTTTAAGTGGAAAATTAACCAATAAAATTGGCCCAAGCACAAGGAGTTCACGACTAGCAGATACCTTGTAGTCTACAAAAATGTGCAATATACAGGAAAAGAAGGAAAATTTCCTGTGATGCGGAAGCGTGTAATAAAACTAAATATATATGTTCTATAATTTTTGGGGTTTTTTATGTTATCCGATTCATAGTTTAGGCATAATTTTGTGGTAAAATATTTGGACAAAAATTTGTGCTTTTAAAAATTCCAAAATATAATAATTTTTAATTTTTATAAAATAATTTTTAATATAAAAAATCGTTAAATTTTAAACTAAAAAATAGAAATGTAAAAAGAATTTGCTAAAAACTTCAATAAAATAAATAAAAAAATTTGTAACTAAAAATTGTACCATAAAAAATTTTTTTTGTATATAAAAAATAGTTAAAAAATAATTTAAAATATATATGTATTATATATTATTAAAATATATATTATTTATTAAATTATTATTTAAATTTGGCATTTTAGAATTTGTTGATCTTAGAGAGCACCTACCTAAAGTTGCAGACTCTATAAACATAGCAGCTGCTCAGCTATAGCCCAAGGAAACATAAGCAGAGTATCTCTTAGTCAAGCATTGCCTTTCATTTTGTTCCTATTTTTTGCTGCCTGCAGGCAAATAAATCACGTGCACTTATTTATTTAATTAGACTAACTTCTTACAAACGAATAATAGACACATACACACAAATTGACTGTCTGACATGCCACGAGATTGATTAGCTACGTTCTCTCGGTGCTTGCTCGATAGAGACGGCAGGAGAAGCAGAGAGAGAGAGAGAGAGAGAGAGAGAGCGAGTGTATGTGTGCTTTGATTGTTTTTGTTGCTGTCTTGTGGATTGGTGTAAATTGTGCATGGAAATGTAACTTCTGCCGCTGGCTGCTGACATTATAAATCACCAAGAGAAGTGCGACGCAGGCGGCAACAGCCGCCAATTCCGCATGGCAAAAACAAGTTGAACTCATTAATGTAAGTGATTTTTCTTGCGGGCGTTTGTCGAGCAGTGTGCTGCGCTGGGTGGTGGGCTGGTGGGTTGGTGGGTTGGTGGGTTGCCTGGGATTAGATGTGCAGTCGATGTGTGTAAGTGGAAATCATCTTTTAATTTCAATTGATTTTGCTTGTTGCCCGTGCCCTTGCCCCAAACTAGATTGATTGCATCAAATTTCTTATCACAACTCTGATGCGCTTCTTCTTCAGTCTAGTCTTTAAGTAATTGCCATTGCCATGCAGTCACAAGTAATGCCAATGCTGCGAGCATGGCCAGAACCAACTACCTGCCCACTAGTTGGCCTAGTTGTTTACTTGCCCGTTTAATTTGCATTAACTCAAGTTTATTGAAACGTTCAAAGCGCCAGCAGAAAATGTCGAACATTTTAGGCCGAGAGACGAACTTTGATGATGCTGAATGATTTTCTGGGGTATTTAAGTATATATATATATATATCTACTTATAATTGTAGATATATAAATCTATTTATACATTTATATACTTATATATAATACAACTTATACTTATACATATATACTTAGATATTGCTAACTATACAAGTAGACTTAGACTCATGCTTATACATATATATGTAGTTCTAGTTCCACTTCTACTTGGACTATAGATTCAATATTATATTGTATATAAGGTTCGGTATAGACTTGACATACTTCATGTATGTTAGAAGTGGTGTACATATAACCTATGAACGAATTGTTTGTTATTCAGTTCATCCATATGAAGAAAGACTCACTTGAATTCATTGTTCTTGAATTTTCCAAGTTAAAAATGATCTCAACAATCAAAAATATAGCAGATTATCGAATTTATCTAAGTGCTTCACTTATTTGAGCTGCATCAATTCCAGTTTAAGATGTCAAGCGTCGCTTCAGGCAGTAATGGAGCCCGCTTAAGTTTCTTGTTTATGATTACAAACTGTTTGAACTATAAACACATTTGAGCAATGTAAATCAGGTTGCAGGACCCCAGGCAAGTCTCAAATGAAAATAAAGACGAAGTTTATGGAATCGACTGCTGTTCTATAGTCTCGCAAAGTCTAGCTATAGATAACAAGAATCAACATACATTTAAATACACTCAAAAAAATTCATTTCCATATTTAAGTTCTTTAAAAAATATTTTATTAATTTATAAATTCCCAAAATTCCATATTTAAATTTTTTAGGGCATCTTTAAATAATTTATAATTTGTCAATTTATTTATTAATTTAATTTTTTTATTTACAATTAGATTCTAAAGTCACAATTTCCATATTTAAATTATTTAGAAATATACTAATTTATAAATTCCAAGAAATTCCACTTCTTAAACAGCAATTGCCGCCACTGGCACGTCGTCACCTTGAATATCTAATCTCATATATATACTTAAAATTTAATAAAAAGCTTAAAATCCATTCGCATGCACGCGACCTGTAACTATGCAGCTGTCACCAGGTGCTGCCTCGGCACAGTAAAAACTAAAAGCCGGCGTTTAAGAAAGACATTTCAGCGACAAAAAAAAAAATCAGGGGCGACAGCCACTTGCCACGCCCAGCAGCTGACAGTTGGTGTTCATATGCAGCGCCTTTTCTCTTCTTTTTGTGTTTGACAATGGCGCCGTTTGCTGCTAATTGAATCTGCAGAGTGCGACGCGATGCCGGAAACGGAAATGTCAATGACAGCTTAAAAATGTGTGCGTGTGTGTGTGTTAGTTTGCGTGCGTGTGCGTGTGCGTGTTAGACACATAATTGAATATTGAACAAGGCTTTTAGTGTTGAGTTAATTAGCGGCGCCGCGAGGCTGCGCCCAAAGTGTCGCTTGAAAGCTCAATTATCCAACAAAAACAAAAAACTGGGCGTGAATTGTGTTTAGGCGAGAGGAAAAAAGAGAAATTTATACATAAAAAAAGTTAATTAAACAAAATTATAATGAACGAATATTCAATACTCTTGCGATAGTAATGCAAATGCTTAAGTAAGTTTACAAGCAAAAGGAATTCAGTGAAAAAATCTAACAATAATTAACCCAAACGTAGGCATTATATCATAAGCATATATTAACTTGACACAGACTAGATCTACAACGACTCAATAAACTTTATATAAATAATAATTAATTAACTAATGATAATTTTCAAAAATAAATAAAAAATTTAGAATAGAAAATCAACATACGAATTTATTTGTTTGCTTTCAGCTCTTATATCTTATATAGCTTTTATATCGTCTCTTTAGCTTTAGCAGCTTTACCACAAATTCCAAATTGACAGCGGCAAACTGCCATAAAATTTTTTGACAGATGCCGCTCATAATTGAAGCTGCTCTCATATATTTTGATATTAATAATATATCTATCCCGCCATAAAAAAGGAAATCAAGGTATATCTATCTGCTAAAACGTTTGAAGAGCCATCATTAAATTAATTATGGCACTGCGAGCCGCAATCAAATGCGAATGCGAATTGCTTTTGAATCGGGCGCATCAGTCAATAAATAGCTGGACAAAATGCACAAAGGCCACATTTTAATTGCATTTACATGTCCTGCGGCACAAATAAAGTTTGTTCCACTGGCTATCGAGGTTGTTGTTGCTGCTGCTGCTGCTGCTCGTGTTGTTATTGTTGATGTTGTTTTTCTAGCCTTTTTTTGTTGTTGTTGTTGTTGCTGTTTATGCACTATATTGAGTCCATTGTGTTTGGCCTCTCGCAGTTTATTAGACTAATTGCAGTCTCTATGTATGAATGTAGGTATATATATATATATATATCTACATATATGTACGTGCGTGTGTATATGTCTCGGTTTGTATAATTTTGTGTTCTTTGTGCGACCCGAGGCTAAATGACATGTCCGGAATGCCAACATCCAATGCAAAAGCAATGTAATTATGAGCCATTTTAATGCTCTTAAAGTCAATGAGCAAACGACAACAAAAACAATCACGAACAAAAAAAAAAAAAAAAAATAAAAACAGAACTGAACAGGGGTCAAAGGGCGACGCAACTAGCAGCTACCCTGGAGACTAGTGTAAATAAAACTTAAATTCACAAAATGAAATTTTGCAGGCAAACAACAAAAATTAAGTGCTGAGGCAAAGGTAAAGAGTATGCTCGACTTGGACATACTTCAGAAAGTTATTTCTGACACTTATAGTATTTAAATTTAGAACTAGAGACTACTGTCTGTAGTACTTTTCCTCTCACTTGCTCTTCCCCATTCTATTTCAATCTCAATCTCTAACTCCATCTCCATCTCTTTCTCTATCTCTATCTCTATCTCTATCTCTATCTCTGTCTCTAACTGTAACTGTAACTGTAACTCTACCTCTACCTCTCTATCTCTATCTCTATCTCTATCTCTATCTCTATCTCTATCTCTATCTCTATCTCTATCTCTATCTCTATCTCTATCTCTATCTCTATCTCTATCTCTATCTCTATCTCTATCTCTATCTCTATCTCTATCTCTATCTCTCTCTCTCTCTCTCTCTCTCTCTCTCTCTATCGCTCTATCTCTCTATCTTTAATACGCCTGCCTTAAACCTTACAATAGTTACAGGGCATCAAAAGCAGCTGGCTGACTGGGTGGCTGGCTATAAGGCCTCCAGTTCCGCCCTATTCCATTTTTCCTTCTTTCGACCCTACTCCTCGCCCTCTGCCTCCCTCCGCTCTCGCTCCTCTGGCCACATACAGTCTAGTGCACTTGTCGTTTAAATAAGAAGCGAGCCGTGTATTAACTTTAATTGACATGTGGCCAGTCGGGGCCACTTTATGGGTTTGTCAGTCAGCTTTCGAAATAATGATGAAAAACTCACAATATGTGAAGGCGCAGCTTCTCGCTGCGGCGTCTTCTTTTATTTTTGTGAGTGTGTGTGTGTGTGTGTGTCTAAGGGGGAGGAGGTCTGCCCGTACAGCCTGCCCAAAGATTAAAGTCAGACCTTGTCGTTCCATCGAAGGTCAAATAAAATCGATGTTGTGCGTGCGTGAGAGTGTGTATGTGTGTGTGTGTGTGTTGTTGCTGCTGCCGCTGCTGTTGTGTCACTTCGGGGAAAAGAATTAACCTTAAAATTAATGGCGCGAAAAGATTGCCTTAGTGGACTTTTCACTGCTCGGCAAGGGTCTGTCGGATGCGGGCCTAATGTGTCTTTAACTTGAATGGCACTCGAAATGGCTGCACAGGCGTCAGATATTGATATATAATATATATATAACATTAAACAAGCTAATTATGCAGAGATACAAGCCAGTTTAAACTGAGCTTCATTTTATGGCAGCAGTTGGCGCCGGCTCAGAGGAAAATACTGTATTTTGTAAGCATTTTGAATAATTCTTGGAACTTTTGCAGCGAGTGGAAACAATAATATTTGGAACTAAGAAAGGCAAAGTTGGAAACTTGATTGGGTACCTAACAATTCCAGGAATATAAGTGGGAATAAAGGAGAACTACTGTGAACTACTGTAGCCTCTTATAGAGCTAGCCTTACATAAGTTAAGATCTACCAATTTACCACCAAATTATCTATCTAGCAACTAGCTGTATAGTAGAATAAGAATGCAAGATGAGCGAGATTTAAGGATATATATTTTTAGTTTAATTATTTCTAAAACTATTTTTATATATTTAAGTATTTATTTTGGCTATCAAATTTGAACGATATTCGACTTTATATCTCTTCAAGCATGCGCATGAGTATGCTTCTAATGATTGCTAAAGAAACCATTGGGATTCCAGCAGAGAGGCAAAAATGTTAGATAATTTACAACCAATACTACTCCTTTAACATTATTTTCCTTTGAACCAAAGCAAATTTCAATCATTTTATATATTTGATGAAGAATTCATGGCTTTTTTTTCATAGCAGCCCAAGTCTTATGCAACTTCATAGAATAGCTTTAAAAAGCTAATTTGCAAGCATGTGGAAATTTACAAGGCATATTCAGTGGCGTGGCCCGCTCCTCTCTCAGCCTCTCTCACACATATACGCTGCTCAAGGCTCACGTTTCACATATCATCATTAAATATTGTGCCGTAATGAGCATTTATCTAGGATATTACTGCATATCTGTGCTCAAAATGAAGCTATGCACCTACTACCACAACTACACTGGCTATATATAGAGGAATTTTGCATGTAAGTATGCCGGCCAGGGCCAACGGTGTGTATTACTGGCTAGCGCCCAAAGTTTAATCCAGCTGCAGCATGCGCTGGGCTTTTGGCTTAAATATCTGTGAGCTTAGCATGTTTAATATACGGGATGATGTTGGGTTCAGCCACTAACGGCCCACCGCCCACAGCACCTACTTTGGCCCAATTCTCGGCTCATAACTTTGCACAAAATTAGTTGCATTCATTTTGGTTAAGAGTAACTTAACCAAAGCATCCGCATGCACATTTTCTCTGATGAATCTCTGCCTGCATTTGGCCAAAAATCAGTTGGAAATTTGCGCACTAAATGGATCAAGTGGGAGCCGGAGTAAAACGAAAATCGATTAAGCATTAATTTGTGCTTGAAATTAGCTGGCAATTTAGGCAGAAGCGAAAGGTTTCTGATTGAATTTGATTTGAAATATAACTCTTATGCGTTTGTTGTTATGGAGATAACTGAGCTGAGCTCTGGTATGTAGCTAAACTACTTATACTAAGTCTAGTAATGGGAAGTTTGAGGCATCGGATAGATTAACTATCATGATATATGGGCATTGTTTGAAAGGATTATACATACATATATGCCTCACAGTCTCTTTTCATATCATTGTTCATACATATATTACATATTCACATATTATACACATAAATCTTAATTCTCTAAATCTTAAATAAATATCCTAAAATATTCTTACACATATATTTAATATTTTCCTTTCACAATTCAATTTCAGCTCGCATCCCTTCCACAACTCTGACTCATTGAACTATTTCGATTTTCTTCTCTCTGTCCGTCCGTCCGTCCGTCCGGGTGTCTGCCTTATGCAAAACAAAATTGTTTATTTAAATAACTTCGACAGTTTAGATTAATTCACAATAATCAAGCATTCAAAATTCAGTTTTTATCAGCCCATCCGGCCCCGTTAGGGGCATTTTCAATGGCGTTTAATGAAGCATGCGAATTTCTTCAAGCTTGCACTGCAAAGCTGTCTGTCTCGCTCCCGGCTTGCCTCTGTCTGTCCGTGTTTGGCACGTGGTATGGATTAGAAAAACATGTGTCAATAAATAAAACCATTTACTTGCCGATATCGTCAATATTCGCACAGGCAGGCATAAAACAACAAATGATGCGAAAAACTGGTAAAAGCCTTTTAAAATGTACTTAAAATTCAACAATGACAATCAGAGCACGGTCGGGGGGGCGGACGGTCATACAAAGACCAAATGTATTTCGGCACATTTTATGAATCAATTTTCGGGACTAGCATTTGGATTCTCTCTCCCTCTCTCTCTCTCTCTCTGGCTGCGAAATCTCATGTTAATGTGGCATTTGGTTTAGTGCCGCTAAAGCGGTTAAATAGCGTAAAAGTTTGCGATAAACTGCGCTCTTCAAGTTTAGTTGGCGATTTCTTTTTTTTTTTCTAATACCCTGCAGCAGTTGAGAGTGGGTAAGCAGGGTATGTTGGTTTTAGATGTATGTAAAAAGAAGAATGGGCAGTGGAAGACTAGAAACTGTATGGATGTAGCTCTCACAGTCTGCGTGCCCTACTGTATGCCTGTACCTATGTATGAGCGTGTAGATCTTAGGGTTCAGGTATCTCCTAGTCGATTTATACCAACAGGAACCTTCTTACATGTTTTCCTATACCTTGTAACAGTAGAAAAAGTGTGTTTAATAGCGCATAATGTTTAAGTGAAGAATTAAGGTAAGTGCCAGAAGTTGTGACAGAATGAAAAGTTGAAGAAGAGCAGAATGAGTTAGGTTCGTCTGTTGGCTATCCCGATCTCTGAGGCTTAAGACTAAGAGATGGTATAGCTCAGCAGTTAATCTTTGATATATCTTCCCATCAAAGTATCGATATCTCGCCTGAGGCGGAGTACCTGGAATAAGCTTTAATAGCCAGGCTACAAATTTGATAGACAGACTAAGAACATTTTCGACAACTCTCTCCCTCTCTTCCTCTCTCTTGCCTGGCCCAAAAGTTAATTTTAACTCATATCAAATACATGACTTCTGCCATACAGCCATATGAATGCCATAAACTCATATTCATGCCTTCAAAATGTCAATATCCCACATCCAGGACATCTTCAAGTCGAACCACACACTCTTCACACGACATGTTTGCTATGCTAGAATGTGGCCTGTGGCATGGCTTAGTTAAACGTCGGTCACGTGTGCCAACAAAATGGCCCAATCAATGGCAGCCATCATAAAAGTGCGACCCATGAGCGAGCTCTGGCAGTGGCCATTAGCATTTACTTATATAGTATTCCATTCCTGTGCTCTTGTGCTCTTAAATCCATTTTAGTTGCTGTTTATTGTAGTCTGCTGAAGCTGCTGCTGTTGCTGTTGCCGTTGCTACTGCTGCTCAGGTCAATCGATTTATGGCAAACACAAACAAGTTTTAACGACTTAATAGCCAAATTCAATACAATTTTCCAGCTGCCCGAGTGTCGCGCGCGATTCTCTGTTTGCATTTCACAATTCGAGTGACCCTATAAAACTTTTGCAATTCAATAAAAATGCAAATGTTTTTCTGCAGTTGCAATATTATTCGTTTTCCTACTCTCGCTTCACAATTTTACTTTTCTTGTTTTTCCTTTCTTTTTTTTTTTGCCAGTTTTCATTTTATTTTTTGTAAATACCCTGTAAGCATACAAAGTGGGGTTGAGAGAGTTGTGGCAGGCGTAGGACGATGCCTAGATACTGTGTTTACATAGAGTTTTTGGTGGCTATATTATGAAATATACATAGAACTGTTATTTAACATATGTTATCAGACTTATGTTAAGTTCTACTCATGTTAACAGCTACTAGACTAGCTCATTTCTGTCTTGAGACTTAGTTAATAACTTATTTCTTCATTTTCGCTTATGTTAACATTAACATATATAGAAATGTACTTTAACAGCTGTTAGGCCAGAACTGTTATACTATTTTTATTATTTATCAGCCTCTCCGCAGGGTATCTCGCTTTGTTCTTGCAGCTGCATTTGATTTCTTTGGCTGTTGTGTAATTGAATTTGGAGCAGTTATGCAAAAGTCCAAGCGAATATAAATAAAAATTCAAATCCGCACGCATACCGTGACACTGACACTTTAACACACACACGCACACACACACACACACACACACGAAAAAAGCGCATGCACACACACACACACACACACACACTAGTTTCAATGGCGTCGCAACGTCTAACGGTCGCTCACCTAACGCCCGTGACCTCTTGACCCAGCCCAGCCCCAAACGTTAGTGCTGCCGAATTTTTCGGGGCGAATGCTTGTTAAAAATTGACTTTTTGCCGCATTGAAATGTAAATCAAATTTGGCTTTAAAATGCCGTGGCACAGATTTTCGTTAACCAAGCGAAATTTAGCTGCCAGAACAGGCTTGAAGCGGCGCCCCCGCTCGCTCGCACGCTATCTAAACCTTTTACTAATTTCGCCTGCCATCTAATGCCCACAAAGGGAGCGGCGCGAGGGTGAGAGCGAAAAGTGTCAGAGTGCTCGCTGAGCATCATGAATTTTCATGTAGTTGGCTGACAACGCTGCTGGATGTGCAATTTTTTACGTGTTCTCATAACAAAATGTCAGGGTTTTTGGCCGTTGTGTCTCATGTAGGAAAATTGAGCATCCACAATTTATAATGCAAATGTCAGCGACGCGCTGGCAAATAGACCTAAGTAAGGTGAGGCACAAAATGAGCAAAGAAATCAACAAAAATACAAGGAGAAGTGGCAAGAGTCGCGCTCGCTGCTGAGTGCCTGGCTCTGGAGCGTGACATAAATTGAATTAAATTTTGCTTAAAAACTTCACCTGCGCAAGTTCAAAGTTTAATTAATTTTCTTTTGTTTTTGGCGCTAATTAAATGATTGAGTTTCGTATTTAGCCACGCTTGCCTGCACCTCTCTCTCTCTCTCTCTCTCTCGGTCTCTCTGTATCTGTCTCTTTCTCACTCACTTTTTCTGTTTCTCTTGCACGCAAGATCATAAATCATTAGCACCCTTTCGAGGCTGCAAGTCGCGCCCATTCAGGTGATTGATGAGGCGGCACAGCCCCGTGCGCTGCAACCTGTGGGCTTACACGTGCCAAATGTAAATAAATTTCAAGGCTCTCCACCTCCCCAGTCTCCCCCCGCATTTTATTGTTGCCTGCGAACAGCTTTAAATCAATTAATTGTTGCGTTGCCCTGATAAGTCGCTTTTACATATAAATATATATGATGGGTTTGAGCATATATACATATATTTAATTTGTAAACTACTTATGTGGATACAGTTGCTCTATAATTGAGCTTTATAGGTATATATTGGTATTTTACAATTGTGGAATTAAGGCTTAAATTTTGAGATATTGATACGTATATTTAAATGTGTGTTTATCATCTATCTATCTATCTATCTATCTATCTATCTATCTATCTATCTATCTATCTATCTATCTATCTATCTATCTATCTATCTATCTATCTATCTATCTATCTATCTATCTATCTATCTATCTATCTATCTATCTATCTATCTATCTATCTATCTATCTATCCATCTATCTACCCATCTATCTACCCATCTATCTACCCATCTATCTACCCATCTATCTACCCATCTATCTACCCATCTATCTACCCATCTATCTACCCATCTATCTACGCAATATATCTCCAGATCTTTACACCCCATCTACAAGGCATACATATATGAACTACCTATATAATCTCTTTCAGCTTATCTAAATTTTTTGCCTTGTCCACATTTCATCTCGCAAACCTGGATTTAATATTTTACCTCAAATCATAGAAAAAATCAGAGTTTTTTAGTCCAGCCCGAAGGCTTTTTAATTTTTTCTGCTTGGCAATTGAATTGATGTAATTTAAATTTAAATATAATTAAATTGAAAAATTTAAAACGAAATTAAATTGCAATATATATTGGGGGAACCTGGCCAGGGCAATCTAATGCAATCAATATCATCAACTGAAATATGAAACCTCAAAGTCATGTGGAAACCGCGAAATTTGTTTGTATCAAATTCCGTTTAACTAACGCCGCGGGAGAGGCGCGCACATTAAATAATATCAGCATAATAACACAGCGAGTGTATGCTCTCTGTGTGTGTGTGTGTGTGTGTTAGTGCACATCTGTTGTGTATATAGTTGAAATCGTTGACCAAAAACAATTGTTTAGCGGCTGCCAACGCAAAATGCCGCCGGGCTACATTCCATAGCTAAAATATTAGCCAAGATTCTGTTTGTTTGTGTGCAGGTGTGTGTGTGTGTGTGTGTGAGTGTGTGTGTCTATGTGTAACTCATTTGAAATTAATTAATATTATTAAAATGCACATTTGCGGCGCCTTTGTTAAAGCAAACCATTAGGCCAACATTGAATGTTGCGTTTGTCATAATAATTACAAAAAGTCAGAAACACACACAAAATACTCACACACACACTCAAACACTCACACTCACACTCTCAGCTCACACCAAGAGCGGCAAAAATTCTTTTGTCTATATTATACAGAATGTTTTTAACACTTTTTGTTTAAACATTAGCTGAACACTGCAGCCCAAATACATGAATATAACTAGTCATTAGCACCATAATTCAATTGTTTATATATTAGTTTTATCAACAATGTCATATGTTTGGCATTTTATGGGGCCATGGAGATTGCAACGACACAAGGCTATAGAAAGCTTTTCTAAAAAATTTGTCAAATTTGCTTTTGCATGGACATACATATTTAAGATATATTTGCAGCAATTGGATAACTTTAAGAGAAGATCAGGGTCTGAAAGATTGATTGAACCAGAAATAAATTAGAATAAAATATTGCATTTTTGGTATCAAATTTAAAAATAAATCAATTTTTTTTTATTTAAAAAATATTGTTTATATTAATTATTTTTTTAATATTTTATATTTTTTTTATTATTTTTTTTAATTATAATTTTTTTTACTAATTATTTTTCTTATATTTTTTCACTTATTTTTTTTATTATATTTGTTACTAATTTTTTTTTCAAATTTATTTTTACTAATTTTTTTTTATTTTTATTTTATTATTTGTATAACTTTTTTTTAGTTATTTTATTTTATATTTATTTTAGTATATTCTAAAAATAGTTTCTACATTTTATTCTATTTTTAATTTCATTTTTTCCCATTTTCAAGTCTTGCTCTAATAAAATAATCTCATAAAAAACTTCTAGTGGAGCGAGTACCATCATCATCTAAGCACCTTTTCTATAAGCAAAAAAACTCAACTTCTACTTCATTTATTACCTCATTACTTCAGCTTCATCAAAGGCCGCTGCACTACTCATAAAACTTCACATTCATATACAAAAACTTAAATATCTTTATGTGAACCGCAAAGTTCTTCAACAAAATTTCTTATAAGTAATAAAATTTGTGAGACTCAAGCATACATCAGGCAAGTAAAAGCTGCTCAGCTAATGCGCTGCTGATTTAGCCCTGGGCAACAATTAAATACAATTCTTTTTCAGACTTCCACTTAAGCAGAGCTCAACCTAAGGCTAAACTCATATACGTTGTTTCATTTTTATTTCACATATATTTTGGTTGTTTCTTTTATTTAATTTTTTTTTTTTTTGGGTTTATTTCTCTGTGGAGGTCATAAATTTGCTGCTGTTTGCTGTTAAACGTAAACGAAACATTTGGTGCGGACATTTTTCGCCAAGAAGTTTTCAGGCTTTAGTTTCGCTCAGATGATTTATGTGTGAGGAGCCAAAAAAAAAAAAAAAAAAAAAAAAAACGGTGACATTGTGGAGTGTAGCACTCGCTGCGGCATGTGGCTTGGAGAGTTGCTAACAAGAGCAGGTTGAACACAGGCGACAACTGTTGATGCAGTTAAGAAGGTTTGCAAAACTGAAAAGATGGAAATAAGAATTGACTTGAAACTTAGTAAGAGAAATATGAGATGAAGATCAGCTTGTGGCAAGTGAACTAGAAGAGCAGAGTTGAACTAATGAGATGACTTGAAGTTGATCAAGAACTGAAGTATAGCAGGAGATGCAATATAAGAGTTCTTTCTCTACTTTTTTCTTAGCAGGACAATGCTGTATCTAAGATATGGCTTGAAGCATGGTTAGAGATGAAGCTTGAAAATCAGGCTTGAAACATAGAAAGAGATGAAGATTGAAGATCAGCAGTGAAACATACCAAGAGGGCGTTGATAGACTTAAGAGAAGTCTCTAAGTAAAGCAAGAGATGAAGATCAGACTTGAAACACAGAAAGAGATGAAGCTATCTATCTGTATTCAAGCAGTTAAGCAGGATTCATAGAAGATTCTTCTTAGCCTACTTTTCCAAGACCAATTTTTATCTCCTCTCCAAGTCCTCAGTGCTTCAAGCAGAAGTTCCATGAAAAGTTCTGTGTATCTCACAGCAACACTAAAGATATTTAATTTCAATTTTCACCCCAACTGAATGAATATGCATATTCATTTACATAAATTATTATATTATTATTTCCATAGCCCGTTGATGGATGGCCTCCCTCCCTCTCCCCCCTCCCCCACACACACACAGCCATATATGTGGCTTAATAAGCCAGCTCGCTTGCAATTTCAATTTCCATACAATGACAATTAATCAGGTGTGCGCCTTAAGTCAATTTTAACAGATTGATTCAAATTTGTTGTGCGGCCACGCCCACGCACAAGTCCCCAGCCCCCCCCTCTCAACCAGGTGGCAAGGCTGGCATTTTAGTTTTGGCAACACGCAAAAGTCACTGGCACGTACCAAAGGCACTCAAAGGGAGCGAGAGAGCGAGAGAGAGAGAAAGAGAGTGAGCGAGATAGACATATTGAGATATGAAGCTCCTGGGTACTGGCGTGGGAGCTGCTGAAACAGGCAAACGTATCGTAAGAATTTATTGCATCAATTAAGTTGGACATGTTAATTGCGTCAAGCTGAACATCACGCACATGCGAAGCGAGCAAGTGTGTGTGTGTGTGAGGGAGTATCTGCGTGTGTGTGTGTATCTTTCAATAAGTCAAGTGTGTGTGCAGGTACAGGTGTGTGTGTGTGTGTGTGCGATGGTGTCTCTGTGTGTTACCTGACAATGTGGCCAAAAGTGGTGTCAAAAGTAACGTAGCTTTTCATTGTGATTTGCCAGCAGGCGTGGCATTCATACATATATGCGTACGTATTAGTGAGTGTAAATGTTATTTCAATTAAAACTACAAATTATAAGTGGGTGTTGCAAAAAGAGCAACAGCAAATGGTAGACTAAGAGCTATCCTACAGACAATATATTATATTATATTAGAAAACATTATTTATGCCTAAATTGATATCAAAAGAAAGTATCTTTAAGCTTAACTTAAGCCTGCTATACACAACTTCCTTTCTGCTTAGCTTTTTCTAGGGTATCTCTCACTTTGAGCGCTTGTAAATGACATTTGCCACGCTCTATGCTCGCGGCCATGCAAATTGATTATTTAACAAAATTGTTAATTGCATATGAATCACAGGAAATTATACTCGTTTGCTGTTAAGATATTTAAATTATTATTTATAATTGAAATAGTTCCAATGCCTTTGATTACTGAATTAGGCAAATTTTGTTGTGATTTAAGGACGTTTCTTTTCAGTTGAGAGGGCATTGAATTTAAATCAATTGTGCATTAAATTTATTATAGTAAATATCTTATAGTTAAATACAAAATTATATTCAGTTTAGGGCAAAGAATCAATATGTTGATATTAGATATTATATATATATTAAATATTATAATATTTTATAATATTAACTTAGTGTTTAAATGACATAAAGACCCTAAATTTAATATTTTAAAAATATATTTATAAATTTTTAATTTAATAAATATATATTTAATGTTTATCCTACTATCCTTACCTTTGACTTTCTTATTCAAACGGTATTTGAATCTGATTTGAACTTCATACTTTGAATTCTTACTCCAGCCTACTCAACTTAAGCTTTGCTCACAGCAGATAAACTCAACTTACTATAAAGTAATTTAATAAATTCCTATTTCTTGACCTACGTCAAGTGCACTACAAAAACGACAATTTGAGCTCCAATTCCAGCCTACTCTATACCTACGCCCTCTACTACTCAATAAACGCTATCCAGTCACATAGTTAACTCCAATATCAGTTACTTTCACACACAAATCACAATTATTACAGCTAACCCACATTGCATGTAAACGAAACCAGATATTCACTCCAAATATATGATTTATAACACATTCAGCATATGTAAAAAGAAAAAAAAAAAACAACAAAAAGAAGAAAAATACTAATAAAATAAAAGGAAAACTTTGTGTTAGTTGGGCCACAATGGTTGGCTTATGCTAGTTGGTTAACATTGTCTCTCTGAGTGCTGGCAATATTATTATTGTGGCCACAAGCTTACCGCTCAATTTGGTTCATGATAATAATGAAATGCCACCGGGCCACTTGACACGCCCAGCAGAGCACTTGTGGGCGTTGTTGTTACTGTTGTTGTCCTGACTGTGATGCAGTGTCGTCGGACGTGACTGTAACACTAAAAATGCAGGCAGAGTCAGAGCCAGAGCCAGAGCCCGAGCCCGAGCCAAAGTACATGACATCGAAAATAGTTTTTTGTGGATATCGCCTTTTGGTCATTTTCTAATATCTATCGTTTTTGCTGTTGTTGTCAACTCATGTTGGCAATTTTCACCTGTTCATAGCCAGAACAGCAACAGCAAAGCAGAAGCGGCAGCAGCAGCAGCTTACATATACAACGTGTCTAACAAATGTGGACACACACAGTGGGGCATCGCCTGGGCTTGGGGCGGGGCTGGAGCATTAGCTCTGGACATGGCTTGATATGTGTGTGCGGAATGCCAAATGCGTTTATGATTTGTATCATGTCCTTTTGGTCAAATAAATCAAATGCAATCAACAGTCTCAGCCGGGGCTCACAGGGCTTATTAAGCATGTGGCCAGTGGCCTGGAGCTGCAGGCGTCCTCAGCTTACCTCAGCTCTGCGCTGCTTCAGCTACTACTGCGCTGCTTCAGCTACTACTACTACAACTACATACTACTTGCTTTGCTGCCCATTACATCAACTGGAGCCATACCTGCTGCTGCTGCTGCTGCTGGAACCAATGAAAATTCAATTTCCACAGCATGAGAACGCAATCCGAATAATTGCAGTACACACAGCCATGGTTAGGCAGGTTTACGACTCACATCAGTTGGAGTGTATTGAGACACGGCTTATCGAAAGGGGTTCGCATAGGGATTTCGGAGCTCTTTGAATATTAGGTCTCTTATGTTGGAGTTTGTAGCTTGAGAAAGGGAACCTTATGGGCATATTTAAGCTATAGTTACATGGACTTAAAGCTAAGAAGAGTTAGTTTTTGGAGAACCTATCATCACGAATATATTTTAAAGGCAATGATGGCAAATTCTCTTCATCTTTTCATCGCTCTTTTTACTCAACTCTCCATTCCAACTAACGTCCAACTTTCTACTCATTTTAGCACTAAATAACTCTGCATTGAAATTGAAATTAAGCAGCTTGCAGGACGACACAGCCAGCCGTGCCACTGAATAGCTCACTTCCCAGCTAACGCCCAGAACGAAAATAAATAAAAGCAAAACCTGTGCCAGCTCACAGCAATCTCTGACCAGCTGAATGCGGACGCTCAAAGCCGAAAGTCTTGATTGTGTCACCTCGTTTGGCAGCTGAAATCACACAGCCATATAATATTACTAAAAGAGCAGTCCACGAATTGGTTTGGCTTTGATTTGTTTTCGTTTTCCTTTTGTTTTTTGAGACTAGTTTTTTGTTCGCTTTGGCTTTGTGCTCGTTGTTTCGGTTTGAATTACAAACACACACACAGAGAGCATACATACATATATTTGGAATCGGTTTTATAATCTTTTAAAAAATACAAAGCATATATATGATGTTACGTAAGTGCGAATGCGAATGCGAATCCGAGCATGGGCAAATGTGTCCCAAAAGCGCAGCGAACATTGCTTTGTTTTTCCTCCCCTGACAGCATTGACAGATTCGACAAAAAACTATGGCCAAGCCAAAGAAAAATGTTGCGATAAAAAATATGAGAAATTCTTGCTGCCTTCTCTTTCTCTCGCCCATTCTCTTTCTCACTCTCTCTCTCTCTCTCTCTCTCTGTCTCCTTTGCTCTGTGTTGGCTGCTCTTGTATTTTATTGAAATTGATTTTCTTGGATGCGAATGCATTTGCGCCAGCATATTACTTTTATTATATGGTATGTTGTATATACATACATATATCTCTCTCGCCCAGAGTCCCCATTGCTTTCTCAATTCTTTGGCAACTTTTCCTTCCCATTCTTCTCCATTTTCTTTTCGTTTCATTTCTTTGCGCTTCGTTTTTTCTTTTTTTTTTTTTGCGTGTTGTAATGGCAAAATAAATATTGAAAATGGCAAATGGGAATTGCAGACAATGGATAGCTGGGTCGTCTAACAGCAACTGAGCTGAGCACTCAGCAATCGCCACTCGGCACTTGTTGCCAAGCCGAATCTTAATTTTTATTCACAATCCGTTGATTATTTGGAGCATTTCTATATATATATATATATATACTGTATACAAATTTGTCAAATGGGTTAGACTGGCAAATGGATTAAGAAGTGTAGAAGATAGCAATAATATATAAAATATAAAGTAAATATAAATTACTTATTTTTGTTAAATTAAATTTTTAATTTTTTTTCAGCTGTATTAATCTTTTAAATTTAAAAAAAAATAAAAAATATATAAGACAAACTTACTTTAACTCTTATAATATGTATAATTAACTATGAAATATATAAAAAAAAATTCATACATAAAATATATTTTTATATAAATAAAAAAAAATATGTCAAAATAAATAAATATAAAATATGTAAAAATAAAAATATATAAAAAATGTATAAATAAATAAATAAAAAAAATATGTATAAATAAATAAATAGTTAATTTATTAATATACAATGTATTAAGTAGTTTATTAATAAGTAAATATATTTCTTATTCATTAATTTAATATAAATAAATAAATATACATATTCAGTACATGCTTAATTAATAAATAATTATTTTATATATAAATAGTATATTAAGTAATTATTAAATTAATAAATAAGTATAATTATTATTTATTAAATTAATAAATAAATAAATCTAGTATTTATTTTGACCTAGAAAAATTGCTTGCGCTGAAATGTAGGCAACGTTTTTTTTTACTTTGCTTGCTGCATACTAACAGCGGATAGTTCTCGGTCATAACTTCCCTCTCTCTCTCTCTCTCTCTCTTTCTCTCTCTTTTCTCTCTCTCTTTCTCTCTCTCTCTCTCTCTCTCCTCTCACTCTAAGTCTTTAATTTCTGCCATTTTCTGTTCTCCTGTTCCGCATTTAAATTGCTTCAAAATTTTTTAAGTTTCTCCTGAATTTTGTTAATTTACATTAAAGAAGTGCTTCCAAAAATCAAGTAAAATCAATTTTAACTTTTTCATACCTCATACAAAGCCCAGCCTGCTCCCTCTCTCTCTCTCTCTCTCGCCCCTTATCTAGTCACTATATGCTACAAGTTTGCTAGAGAAATAGCATATCGAAAATTTTGCAGTTGCTGCCAAGGCAATTTCAGCTTCGACTTGCTGCTAGCTGCACTTTACAGGATAAATTTAAAGCCAGCTGAAGGGAACACTTGTTTAATAGAGTGCACACAGTTTGATTATAATGCTGAGAGCTGCTTTTCAATGGCCAAAACAATTTTATTTTTATGCAAATGTTAAAATTAAGCTAAGGCCCAACCATGGCAAATATGCCAGCAGACAGCCAGCCAAGAGAGGGGGGAGGAGGAGGACCATGCACAATGTGCTTTATTTTTAGCCCCCGTTTATTGTGCAGCGCTCAAAGCAGAGCTGCCAGGGGTAGGTAACGAGGGGCGACTGGTTTGAGGTGCTGGCGCAGGTAATAGAGACAGCATTTCAGGTGGGTCGGCAGCAAAATAATTAGAGCCTGCACAGCCTGCAACGCACTATGCCCAGCCATTGTTTACATAGGCAACCAGTCTGTCCCCCTCACAATCTCGCTCTCTCTCTCTCTCTCTGGTTGCCATAGCAGTTGCTGCTGCTGCTGCAGTGACAGTTTCAATGTGCAAATCTGCATAAGTGCGCATTTTAATTTTGTTGCACATTTTGCCGGTTGCACAAGCGGCGTCTAATTGAAATGCATGCCACTGCCGGAGAGGAGCTGAAAAAAGGGTCTGCTGGCAGTGCTTGACTTTTGCTTTAAGCATATATTGTCTCCAACTCCCTCCCTCTCCCTCTCTCTCTCTCATTCTATATATATACATATTGCATGTCGATGATGGCTTTAATGTGCGTTTTACTTTTAAGTTGAGCTCGCATGCCGGCACGTCACAGCCATCAACGTATTTTTATGGCTGACAGCGCGTCTTATAAACAGACAGAGTGGGAGTGGGGCTGGGCGAGAGAGAGGGAGAGAGAGAGAGAGAGCCACCATTAGCAAACCCTTTTGCGTTTATTTACCTTTATTTTTTATTTATATATTTGCGTTTTATTATTGAACGGCTACATGACATGAATTTCAATGAATGTCAACAGCAAATGCCATGGCCCCAGCACCCTTCTTGGGCCACCGGGCCACTCATATCATGGCCATAAAACGAGCGTGTCATCAGAAATCGCAACAAATTTAGCAAATTGCCGGAAATAAAATTTAAATTAGCACCCAACAGCAGTAGCTGCTGCTGTTGCTCAGCATTCAAATAGATCATCTCTATTAGATGAGCCAGCTCGTTCCAGAGAACATTCTCTTCCAAGTCGTAAATCTATTCAAGCGTTTGGATTCGAAGAAGCTGCTGTCTTGCTAACTTTTACAAGTTGGGCTATGTGATACAGTTGTACAGTTGGCCACGACTAGAGAGAAGTGCTTGCCTATCATAATGAGAGCAGAGGAGTATTTGTAGGAAATTTTTATGGGCCTAAGTTTAGCTGGCTTGAGCCTTGAAAGTCTCTGACATCAGGAATAAAAGGTCTTTATCTTCATAAATTTATATATTATATAGTAATAAATTTGTAAACTTATGCTTTATTTTCTTTATATCTAAAAAGTTTGCCATAGTTCCTAAAAATTACATTTCAAGTGCATAAGTCTCGCCTCAATAAACTCAGGCAAACATCTATTATAGTTCAGCTCGATCAAATAATATTTATGGACATTGTCAATAAAAGCAATGTTTCAAACATATATATGTCTTCATATATATATATATATATATATATATGTATCTATCACATATTGTTTCATTCTTTATGCACTCGTTTCGCTGTCTGTGCATAATTCATCAAGTTGATAAACTTGAGCCAAGCGCTTTCAAATCAAGACAGCTCAAAAAGTGTCAAAAATAATTTTATTTTTATGACCAGCTATCTGGCACACAGACAGACAGAGAGAGAAAGAGAGAGAGAGGGAGAGACAGAGAGAAAGCAGAGCTGAGGGTTGGTCTCATTATGTAAATTGCGGGCATTCATATAAGCAGCTCACCCAAAACTAATTTGTCACTGTCTTTTGCTTGTTAGTCAAACGAGCGGACAGCAGCAAGAAACTGTGTCATATGTGCCACCAGCTGTGTGTGTGTGTGAGAGAGTGAGAGAGAGAGAGAGAGTGTGTGTGTGTGTGTGTGTGTGCCACGCTTTTGTGGCTTACATTTTTATCACTCTGCGCTGTGGCCCAACAAAGTTCTGGTGTTTGCTGATAAACTCATGCTAGACACTGCAAATATTCCAACAATTTCATAAGCTTGAAAACAACAGAACACACACACACCAACACCAACACCAACACGCACACGCCTCTAATCTAATGCAATCAAAGTACTTACTTAGCATCCAAATGCCGTCATAATCAGCTAAAACTGTTCGTTTTGATTGCTTATGCGAGTTTAGTGTTTTATGCAAGGTGTTTTCACCTCGCCGGCCCTATGGGTGCAACGCAATTAAACATTGCATACTTTCGAGCGCCGTTTTCAATTTATGTAATTACTGCCGTGCCGTCGCACCCAAAGCGCATTTTTGCACTAATTAGTGAAATTATGGCCAGCATGTGGCACAATTGTGCGTGCGTGTGAGAGTTGCTCTGTGTAAGTGTGTGTGTGTGTGTGTGTGTGTGTGTGTGTGTGTGTGTGTGTCACATGGCCCCAAAACCACATAACCTAGAATCTCCCACACTCTCGAAGCTTTACGCACTGCGCTTGTTTGAATGCATTAAGTGGGCACAGGTCACTGGCTTGTCATAGTTAAGTAAATGAACATATTATATAAAATACATACAGATATATAAAAATATATTTCATATATATAAATATCTGTATACCACACCTATGTATAGACTTTATGTCTGATTTTCTCATTAACATAAACTCCGCTCAACTAGTTAACTTCCCTCTCTCTTCACTCCTTGCAGCTATAAGCCAATGTGCAAAAAAGTTAATTAAGACATCTTCTAAACAACTATATAAGTTATACAACCTATGCCTAACTCGTTTGACTTCTAGGTCAAGCATCAATTAATCAATCTACCCGACAGCCTTAAGTTGGCTACTTCAGTTGCTAACATCAATAGTTTGTGTAGTCTTTAACACAACAATCAGTCAGTCAATCAATCAATCAATCAAGTCAAACTTACTTTTTTATGCATAAGTTTCACAAATAGAGAATTGCCTCCATATTTTAATGCCATATATTGATTTTAATTTCTATTTATTTATAGTATTTATATTATTTTTATTTTATTATATTTTGTTCATTTTTTTTTATTCTATTTTTATTTTATTCTATTTTTTTTTTTTATTCTATTTTATTTTTTCTTTTGTCTATAATTTTATTTCTTAAAATTTTTATTTTAATATATTTTTAAAACTTAATTTCCTCCCATTCAACCCCTTTAACATAGCCAAAATTAGCCCACATTAAACACTCACACGCGCTTCGCACTTAAAGCTGACATTTTCATAGCATTTTCACGCTGCCCCAAGCATCAATTTCTTTCTTTCTTTGCCTTTTCTTGTTTGTATTTGGTTTCTGTTGCTTGTTTTTCTTTTTTTTTTTTTTTTTGTTTGGTGGCAAAGTTTTTTGTTGCGTCCTGTCAGTCGCTAAAATGCTTGTCGCAACAGCCCCCTGCATAAGCTTGTCAAATTTAACTGTCAAACGCACCTGTCAAGCGTAACAATTAGCACGCCAAAATGGCAACTGGCAGCCACAAACGGTACCTACACATGCCAACCCATCAGCGGCCATCAGCCCGTTAGCTGTTGCGAGTTCTGATTGTTTACGAACCAGGGCGCAAGGGTGCCACAGTTTCGTACTACATATACACTCGTACGTACGTACGTACGTACGTACGATATACCCGACTGCCGTCGTCTATAACTTTGAGCATTGATTAACGAGCATTTGTCGAATTTGACAAATTTTTGCTGTTGCTGCTGTTGCCAGACGAAAATCAAAAAATTAAATGGCTAAATCTTTAAATAGTGGAGAAGCTGGGTTTATAAATTAGTTTAAGTACTTTTAAAGGGCCGAGGATATTTATATGCTAGAAATTTTTGTAAGACGTTCACTTTATTATAATTTTAAAATGCTTTTAAAGCACAGAAAAAATCTTTAAAAAAATCTGCAAAGAAAATGTTTTGTTTCAGAAAAATACTCAGAAGCATTTTTGTAACAATTTTCGCCCGTTTTGCATTTAATTATAATTTTAAAATATTTTTTAAATACGGAAAAATTCTTGAAAAAATATTTTTTATTTTTCTATATTTTAAAAAGATGAAAAAAGCTAAGTTGTATACTTTGTAGCTCAGTTTATCATTTACACTATTACAATAAACTAAAATCAGCTTTCATTTTCCGTCTCTATTCCTTGCCACATCTTAGACCCCATCTTAAGCCACGCTTCTATTAAAAGTTTCCCTGTGGCGTGCAGGCCATAGAAAATTGTGGCCTTTGGCATTTGGCATAATTTGCTTGAGGCTTATTATGGAAGCTGGTCAATTAGTTGGCGGCTGGCTATTGTCTAGGTAATTGGTTCAGGCCCAAGGTGAGAGCTCATTGTGTTGATCGACGATGCGGTCTTTTATAAATGGCGGCAATTGCGACGGAAATGTGGCTGGAGCGCTGCGCTTTTGCACGGAAATGACATTGTTAGCCAGGCCAAAAAACCAGATTTGCATAATAATAAAGGCAGGCAAACAGGCAGTCAGCCAGGCTGGGCTATAGCATTTGCATTATTTTCGTTTTATTTATTTATTTTTTTTTTGTAGCACTCTGTTTGGCCAATTACTCAACAAGTGAATTCAATCAAAAAATATTTGCTTGCAAAAAGTTGCTTATAAAAAAATAAAATAAATTCACGAAGAAACTGAACAAAACAAATTGTATTTCGAGGCCATAGTTAAGTTTTCTTTTCAGCAGTTTTTGATGTTGCGTGACTTTGCTTTGACTTTAGGCCAAAAATTATATCAAGCTGAAATATTTATAAATTCTCAGTTGCAGTTGATGTCTGTAGCTGCGGGCAGCTGTTGTTGGCATTTAGTAGAAAGTTTTTTTTCTAATACACTGTACAAGGTGGAAGGTAAGAAGAGTATATTGGCTTTGGCTGAGAGCTGGGGATGCATCAGTTTGAGACTTTGATTAGGGAAGCGATCAGTCTTGAACTCTAGGTTAGTTATTAGAGAGCCAAGCTCTTTTTTTTAGCTCTCTCTGCCTTTTGCTCATGGCTAAAAACAGTGTATTAAACAGTCATGCATATACAACTGTCACACATTTTTCTTGTGACTGATATTATGTGAAGCACACATATATTCTATATACATATATATAACTTTTTTTGTTGTTGTTGAGCTCAGCTTAAAATGTATGAAAAATGTTTACGTTTTTTTTTGTTTGTTGTGTGTTTGTTTGGCCGGAACACAAACTGGAGTAAAAAGCACATGAAAATGCGTCACGCATTTTACAAAAAAAAAAAAAAAAAACTTTCGAGTTTAGGTACAGGTGTGCGTGTGTGTGTGTGTGAGTTATGACAGCACACATAAAAAGCGAGAGAGAGAGAGAGTAAGGTAGAATGTGTGTGTGCGTCGAGCAGAACTCAAGATTTATGTGCAAGAGTTTTACAATTTGATCGCCTGCTGTTGACATTCGTTGCTGCTAGTTGCACGAAAAATTGTTGTAAAAATGTTTCATTGCCACACATAAATTCCAATTTCAAGCTCACACAACTTGCAGCAGTTGTCTGCCGTTGAGCTTTAAGTGCATTTCGTCTGCCACCCAGAGAGAGAGAGAGAGAGAGAGAGAGAGAGAGAGAGCGACAGATATACAATTAGTTGCAGCTGCAATTGCTGTTGCCGTTGTTAAATTGAAATCACAATTTCAAATATTTTCATCAATCAATGTCGTTGCAATTGCAAAATAATAAATACGAAAAATTCTATTTATATTTTTTTTTTTTATCAAATAAACGAGTAAGTGTCCTTGGCCCTGGATAGACTAGAGCACACAGACAGACACAAATCAAATCTATTTTTGTCTTACTCTGCATAAGCCATACATGCTCTCATTGAATTTCAATTTGGTCTCTTGTTTGTGCAGTCGCAATCAACAAAATCTTGTTTAATTTAATATAAAAGTTGAATGAATTGCAAGCAAAGCAAGTCCAGCTGTAGCTAAGATACTTTTGTGGATATGGGCTTTAGATATGGTATAAATATTTAATATATGCTATGTGTCTCAGAGAATAGCTAAAGAGCTAAAGGGTAGAGTTAACGTAGAGTCTCTAAAGCATTGAGATAGTAGTAATGCAACACTATGAGAGTCTAAAGAAATATATAGAGGGCTTAAGGTTAGCTTTGAGCTTGACTATAAAGCTGTTCAAGTCTATTCTGCAGTCAAGCTGGTATAAGCTGTACCATATACCCAATATATATAAGATATATATCTCTCAAAAATATGTATACACTTTGCACTTACAGCTTATATTTCATGATTCAATCATAAGTCCGTGCGCAATTGTATAAAGTCTTTAAGAGGCTGACATTTAACATTTATAAACGTTATTATATTATTGTCTGCACTTCATTCCGTCTTTTCAGCTTCTGCCTGCTTTCGCTGTATTTTCCTTTTTGCTCTCCGCCGATTTCACTCTTAACAATAATATTTTTGTTGCGGGCTTTAATAAACTTTTACGGCGCGCACTCATCAAACTTACTGAGTAACTTGTACAAAAAGTTTGCTTTCTTCTTCTTCTTCTTCATTTTTTTATTTCTTTCTTCCCAAGAAATTTATGTAAAAAGCTGCGAAAAGCTGAACTTCGATTGGGACCAAGAAATGACGAGCAGAGCAGATTAAGGGAGATGAGGATGAGAGAGAGAGAGAGAGAGAGAGAGAGAGAGAGCGGTGGCCGGATGTACATTGAAAGTGTAACGGAGGGTAAGTAGTATTATGTAGCATAGTTTGCGCTGTGCTCATTTCTATAGATTAATTCAAGCAGAGCAAACAAGTTGAAATTTGCGTTGTAAACAAACAACTGCGAAATTTCAGCATTTCAAGAGAGTGAGAGAGCGAGAGAGAGCCAAGTACTTGAAGTGCATAAATTATATTTACATTTTTATATACACTGTACGAAAATGCGGGTTAGTCGATTGGATTGCTATCGACTGCGGAGTTAGTTCGTTAAGTGAGATCAAGTAGATGAAACTTTGTGTAAGTTACGCCAGTCAAAAGCAAGCTGCGAATGCCTGCTGAAGCGTAAGTTTCAAGCTATGAGTACAGAGTATCTCTTAATCAGCCAAAGACAAGCTGCAGCTTGCACTCCTAGTGCAATCGCGACCATTGGCAGATGTCGATTGATTAAGTGGTCTTTAAATCTATAAAAATTGATAAAAGCTCAGAGCGCACACCAGCGCAGAGCTATTGTATCTAATGCATTAACACATTGGCGGGCGCTCGCACCTGCCTGCGTTTTCCTAGAGAACGCGACCGAGCGGGGGGGTCGATGCTAAAAAACTCAACCGAAAACACATCACATTACTCATGTTTGTGGTTGCAGAAGAGGAGCTCGGCGCAGCTGCTGCTGTCGCCCGAGTACAAGTAAAATAAAAAGATGTTGAAGATGGAGAACAACAACAACAACAACAAGATGTAACGGGAACAACTTTGAACCTAATGCCAAGACGAGACTAGAGCTGGGGCGTTGAAGTAAAAAATATGTGAAATTTAATTTTCCTAAGTGATTTTTCATGTAATTCGGCACCTGCGATTATTTTGCTTTTCGCAATTTTTGCTCATCTACCACATAATACTTTTTCGCCTAGCATCGTCTTGATCAATTGTTAATGCTAACACTTACACACACACACACACACTGTCTGTGTGTGCGTGTGTATCTGGTACGCATCAGCGCCTCGTGAACTTGTTTGGAGGCCAACCATACATCAAACGAAAAACTTTATCCACGTTATTTTGCTTTTGTCGCCTTCAAACATTTTCTACCTTTTTTTTTATTTTATATATTTTTGAAGAAATTTATAAGTAAAATTTTCATTTTCTAAGCATGCGGTGTCTGGCTTAACACGTGCTAGTTTGATGATTAATTAATGCGCGAGTCAGAAAATCTGTTGCATGAGGTTGCATTTAGCCTATGACACTGAGAAGCAGAAGCAGACAGCAGTAAGTTAAGAGTATATACATAGATAGCAGCCAGTGAATATACATACAGTATTTATACATATAGTTTCTACGTATATCTAAATATATATGAGTTTATTTAAAATTCTAACAATTGCCTATCTCACTCGCTGCGCCTCTTCCAAGCTGCCATTTAATATGTTGAAGAATATTCTATTTTTATTCTAAGGCGCTGAAAAGTATGCTATGAAAATTGCGCGCTCGCCGTAGGCCGGCAAGCCCCAAAAATTATGTCGAATAAGTATATAAAATATAAACAGAAAATTATATTTTTTTTATCAATTATTAATTTAATAGAATTATTTGTATTTTTTTTTAGCAATATTTTAATATATAATATAATATAATAATTTAATAATATTTTAATATTTAATATTATATAAAACTTTTAAACTATTTTAATATTTAATATTAAACAAACAAAAAATTAAATTCAGATATTTTTTAACAGGAAATTTTCTTTATAAATATCGAATATATATTTACACAATTTTTTTTATTATTTATTTTTAGCAAACAATTTTTTTTCCTATTTACACTATAAAAAAAAAATTATTTTATATTTGACAATTATTTAAAAAAAATTTTTTTTTTGTTTTTTGTGCTGCCAATAAATGTGAAAAACAATTTTTTTTCTGAATTCCGCACAAAAGAAAATATTGGAAGCATCTAAAACGAATTTCTTTTTGTTATCAATATAAATAATGTTTTTATATTTAATATTAAAGCACTGAAACGATGCCACCCAAATTCAGCAGCTTTTAGTTCAAACTTAAGCAAGATTGCAGCAACTCATTGATTTTCGACACTGCTCGAGCATTCTCGCTACTTTATGCGTTAGTATCATTAATTAAGATTCGAGCGCAGGCTTTAAATCGACATCTATGCCAAATTAAGCTCGTGGCTGTGCTTAAACGCTCTGTTGTTGTTGTTATTTGTTGGCATTTGCTTTGGCCCCATAAATTTGTGCCGCTAATGCCATAATGCCATTTTATGAAGATGAAAGTCGTGCGTTTATTTCATTACACAAATAATAACAGCCAAAAATAAACCGCAGTAGCGATTCGCCGACCCCTACCCGGCGGCGGGACACATACAACGCGCCTTCCGCCACTCTCATCTCATGGCTAGGTTAATGAGCTGCTGTTGCTGCTGGCACATGCCTCATTGAAGGTCGAAAGGCTTACCAAAAAGATGGGCGTCGCTTTGGGACTGGCCAGAATTGAATTAATGACAGCACATGTACGCATAACACAGACAGAGAGAGAGAGAGAGAGAGAGGGGGTGAAGCTAAGAGGGTGTTGGCTGTTGCTTTGGCATGAGCATAAATATTTCTTATAGCATTAACGCAAATTTGTTAACAAATTTGTTTGTGCCAACAAATGAATTAGCTAAACCCAGTCCAGGGAGTGAGAGAGAGAGAGAGAGAGAAGGAGAGAGTGTGAGAGTTTGGCATCAATTAAGTGCTCGTTGATTTTTTTCCGCAGAACAGAACGAGCTGTAGCAAGGGGCTGCTTTGGGTGCCTATAGTACATAAATCAACCTCAATAAAATGTGAAAATTTAAGTTAGATGCCAGAGCTCGAGCTCATATTTCAAGCTGCTTGTTAAGTGCATGTTTTATGATTATTATCGTAATAAAAAAAAAAAGAAAAGGCAAAGAACGAGAAAAAGAGCGAGAATTTTCCTGGTTGCCTATGCATTTGCAACCAAACGAGCAAATGAGACGACGTTGAGTCGTATAACCGTAACGTAGAACCTGAGCTCCGAGCATTGCCTTTTACGGCCGTAGCTATGCTCACCTGGCTGGCTGGCTGGCTGGTAGCTGGCTCTGGCAACATTATAAAGGCAATAAGATTTTCAAAATACGACAATTTATGCAATAAACTTGAAATTTATGCCCAGCCAAGAAAATCGTCCTTACAAGAGTCACATCCACAAGCGACTCTCGTCTAGTCGCTGCTCGCACTTTCCTTTTACTTTTCCTTTTGGGTGCAGCACAGCACACTCGTATATTTCTTTTTATTGTCTGACATTTTAAAGTCAATCCTTGCGCTAATCCCTGGCAACCAGCAACTGGGCTGACTTTTGACGTGCTCGCACAGCTCGCAAAAGGTCAGCAAGTTTTTGCTTTCGGCTTAGATTGCTCAGATACACTGTGCACATAAATTATGGCCAGGCTAGGAAGTTGTTGTTGCCTAGAAATGTTGAGCTAAACTCCTATGAGTTAAGGAATGTGTCTGCCTAGATGGCATTGAACTTCTAGAATACATTATTATGAAAAGATGTAAGAAAAGTATATACATACCAACTATTTAAGAAACATAGATAGCATAGACGAACAGCTAATAACTAAACATATCTTATCATATGCCTTACCTACAATTTATATATATAAACATCTCCCTAGCTTACACATGTTTCGCCTTGTAAGCCTCACACACAAAACATAAAGATCGCTTAAAATGCTAACGAACTTTTCTAGTTTCAGGCTATAACTTATCATAGCTCCGCACATAATCTCAACTGAGAATTTCTAATTGGTTCTGCGCGGCCATCATATCAATTGACACTGGCAGCAGCAGCGCTAGTCGTTTCCATCTATTTTTTTTTTTTTGGTTTTTTGCCACCCCCCAAGGATAGCTTAACTTAATTTAGGTGTAAAACAGCGACAGCCGCTGTCTGCCAGGTGAGAGAAAAAAAGAAACAACAACAAATGGCAGGTGGACAAAAGCAACAAAAAACACAAAGAGCGCAGCCCAAGCCCAGGCCCAGACACATCATTAGCAAGGCAAGCATAAAAATGCTGATTAACGACTCCCTCGGGGCTTAAAAGACGCCTGTGCAGCGATTTTGCTGCGGTTGCTTCAGCCGGTTTTTGTTTTTTTTCCCCCCCCCCGCTTGTTGTTGGTTTTTTTTTTCTACTTCTACTTCTTGTGGGCTTAATTTCGAAACATAAATTTAAATTATATTAAATAATGTGAAGTGCGATAGACTTTGTTTCTGCTCAAGGACGCGTCGCAATGACATTTATTGTGAGCGTCCAATTTATAGGTCCGATTTATTGACGTCATAATATTGATGGCCAAATAATTGTGATTATTTCCGGGTGTATAGTGTTTTGGGGCGTGATAGCAATACCTTTGCGTATATATATATACATAAATGAGTTTTACTGCGCTGAAAGGCTCATTTGAGCGTTTATGCCTCGCATTAAAGGCCGAAGTAATAAGCACAGCAGCTCGCAAAAGGTTGGACGCCTTGGGGCGTGGTCACTCAATAAAATGCCAATGGAAATGAAATCGAAATAAAAATCAGCAAAAGGTGCGACGATATTGTCATAGACATCGTTAGGGCAGGCAACCAAATAGCCATACAAAAGGGCACAAATAAAAGTTGCCCCTGTGTGCGTGTGTGTGTGTGTTGGGGGGTTTCACGTGACTAAGACAAAAATGCGCACCTTGAAAATTCCTAAAATGGTCTCACACAAAGGGGCAGTCCTTAGGGGGGTGCCAAAGCTTTATGGCTATATAAACACCTGAAGGCTATATAGCTATATATATACCCTATGCGCCCACCATAAACCTTTAATTAGCCCAGCTGAGAATCGCGCCCTAAAGAACTTTAAAAAAAAAAGAATAAAATCAAGCCAGCCTGGCCCATAAATTCCAATTGATTTAAATTTTAAAGCTGTGCAAAAAAGTGATTGGCTTCCAGTTGATTCACTCACAATTTTACATATTTAAGTAGATGAAAATAATAAATTTTATTAAATGCAAAATGAAATCTTGTGCGGCTGGAGCGAAAGTGGCTTAAGGCTAAAGTCACAGGTTCAATTCGCACTTAAAGAGTTTTACTTTTATGCATTTTCTGTTTTATTTGATTTGAAGCCAGGGAAAAGGAACATTTGTTGAAATGTGTAGAGGAGGCAGGAGAAGGCGTGGCGATGGCATGAAGTTTACATAGAGTAGATCGGAGGGAGAAGCTAGGCATATAGAGACTTAGAAAATATAAGAACTTGATCGGAATGAGAAGCACAAGTGACATACAGTCATATGCCTAAGTCCGCTGTCTCATAAGCTTTTTGGTATATAAATTCTCAAATCTTCATATCTCATCTCGATTCCACATTATCCATATACCATACCCATATACCATATATATTTAGGTTTCTCTACAGACTTCACCTCCATTACCAGCTCCTCTCACAACAGCCTCAGCTGATGCCACTACAACTCTTTCCACTACAACTCTTTTTACTTCTCTTCCCGTTTTTATAAGCAACTTCTAATTTCTATAAATTTTGAATAGACATCTTCCCTTCCATGCTCAACATCTCCAAGAGCAGCCATTTAGCTTCTTTTCCAATGCTCTCAAATGTTTTAAATCGAACGAAAATCTCTTTGCAAATCTTTTTCTGTCCCTGCCGATGATGCAGAATTGCAGATTTCCTTTTCTTTTTTTTTTTTTTTATTAAATTCATGCAATGCAAGTTCTCAAATAGGTTTGTTTCGACGCAATTCTGACACAGTTTCGAATTGTACAAAAATGTTGTTGTTCGCACACAGAGAGACAGAGAGCGGCGGCACGGAGGGCAGCTGTTGGCTGCTACTATTAGTTCCGTTGGGTGCCTCTTTGACTGTGACACACATATGCAAACGCACATGCACCTAGGAAAGTCAGTAACTCGATTGCTGTTGCATGTTTGAATTCTGAATTGAATTGCTGTTGAGTGCTGCACACACACACACACACGCACACACACACACATACACACACATGCGGCTGGCGTCTGGTGCAGGCTGCAACGCTTATTTGACAGTTGATGTGACTACATATCCAGAGAGTGATTGACATTTGGCACATGCCACAGCAAAACCAGTCAACAGCAAGAGCAAGAGCGACAGAGAGAGAGAGAGAGAGAGGGAGGGAGGGAGAGAGAGAGAGGGAGTGTCCCAGCATACTTTTGTCTCTCGGACCTAATGCAAATCTATGACAATTGTAATTGACCATATAAGCACAGTGCGAGCACATCTGCACACCCACAGACACACAGACATTCGATCACTTATTTTGGGTGCTGCTGCATGCTTGCCAACGCATTACAAGCTAAGCTTTTAAAGCTTAACGACCTATGCACATTTCCGATTGGGGCCAGGCCAGCGAACGCAACTTCAAAATTTGTTTCAGGAAATCAATTCATTAAAATCTTTGTTGCCAAATTGAAATGATTTTTATGATGAGTTCGTTATTTGTGAATAAGAATTAAATTGGAAATTTAATATATTATGGGAGTTTGTTGATTATAGACTGAACCATGTTTACTATTCTCTTTGACTTTGATTTTCAGCAATAGAAAGAGTTGCTGATTTCATGATTAAGCTCATTAAATAATTAAAATTATAATAATATAAGATAACTCAAACTTTAGATCAGGCTATTTTTGTTAATTTTTTCAGTATTTTTTTAAATTTATTTGTTTTTTATATATTTTTTTTTAATTTTTTTTTAATTTTTATATTTTTTAAAATTTTTGATTTTTTTAAAATTTGTTTTTTTTTATTTTTTAATTTTTTTTTTTTTTTTAAATTTAATTTTTAAATTTTTTTTATTTGTATTTATTTATATTAATTTTCATTTAAAAAAAAAATTTTTTTTTTTTTTTTTTTTTATTTTTTTAAATTGTTTTTTAAATTTTTTTTTAATTTTAATTTTTTTTTTTTAATTTTTATTTTTATTTATTTTTTTTTTAGTTTTTATTTTATATTTTTCTATTAAAATTTTTTTTTGTAAGTTTGATAAATGTAACGCTTAATATATTTATTATACCTTTTATTTTTGTATATTTTTATTGTATATAAATTAATATTTTAATTTTAAAATAAGACGCGCACTTGTGCTACCTCATTTTCTGCCAGTGTATATTAAGACAAACTGTGACCACAAAATGATAAAATGAATGTCTGCCAATACCCAATACATACGTTAAAAGTTGCCTAATGCGACCACACACACACATACATCCAAGTACATATGTGTAGTACGTATATCACTGCTGAACGCCTTTTGGCCAGCTGTGTTCGATTAACCTATTTGTTTATTGGCAAGAAGCGTGCGTAGCAGGCTTACCAAAAAAAAAGAGACAAAAAATAGGAAAGAAAACCCATATTATTTTAATAGGCCAAACTTGTTTTGAAATACTTTTGCGAAAGCTCAAAATAATGGCTGGGCAAACCAGGCTAGCAGCTGCCCCGATGGCTGGCTGGCTGTTGAGTACCGAGAAACAAATGATGCAATCGAATTTTACGAGCCACATTTAATGTGGCTAATAGATTTTAACAATGTGGCAATAGAAAAGATACAGACAGCCGCAAAGCCAGCAAACTCTATAAAGATATCTGAGAGTGCGTATGTATATAAATGTGTGTGTGTGTGTTGGTGTCTGACAACAATTTATTTTTATATTTGTTTGCCAAGTTGCGTTAAAATGGCCCAAATGTGTGCGCCTTCAAAATATAACTCAAATCTATCTATCTAGGATGCTCTGTGGCTGGGCATACATACACACACACGTGCACTCTCATACGTACACCTATACCTTGCTGCAGCATCTGTGTACTCTGCGATTAGCTTCGTATCATATTTGATGTGTCTGTAGCTGTGAGGTATGTGAATAAAGATCTTAAGTTGAATGAGTCAATCTGCGTTTCAGTGAAAGAGCGAGAGGGAGGAAGGGAGAGAGAGAGAGAGAGAGAGAAAGACGAGGCAGAAAGAGAGAGAGAAAGACGAGGCAGAAAGAGAGAGATAAAAACTAACAGAACGAGAGACAATAGACCGAACTGTTACATATTACTTTATATACTATATATATACTATATATATACTATATATATACTATATATATACCTTAAGAAATGCTATATAAATAACATTCCTCTCAATCCAACCTTTTTACACACTTTCACAATCGAAAAACCTTCATTAAAAAACATATTAAAATTGTAATTAAAAAGAATATTTAAGACTTTGGTCTTGACTCGGAAGACATGAGACAAACTGCTGCTAAATCTAAGCTACTAATCTTCTTATATATATACACAGTCAGACACATATATTCACACACACACATCCACTCACACACTCAGTGTCAAAAATTCATTTAACTCGACGACACTTCTGGGTGCGATTAAGAAATTTAGCGCCGAGATTTGCGACTTTAACTAGTTGGAAAATGCAAATTGTTCGGCCATCAGTGCCGCCGTGGAAAATCATAAGAAAAAAGAAGGAAGGAAAATATAAGAAAGCGCCACGCATCTTAAATGAAGCCATCAAAAAGTTGATCAAGAAATTTAATAACCTAGCAAACTGCCAATGAAGTGGCAGCTGTCCAAACAACCAAAAACCGAAGCCCAACCAACGCCAGAAATATTACCGAGATGCCAAATACTTAGCTAAACCTTTTTCCGATGCCCCCTGCCAACAACAACGGGGGAAGAAAAAAAGAAGCGAAGTAACCTGAGCGTGGCCAATTTGTAGCCTCCAGCCTAAAAGCGGGAAATATAAAATGCAAAAAGCAAAAAAAAAAAAAATATGTATATAAAATTGAAAGAAAAGGCAAAAATCGACGCCTGCTGCCTGAATAAACGACCCATGTCAATTATGCGCTGAAAGCAAATATATTACAATATCATAAAAACGAAAATGAAAATGTAAACGCAAACAGGCAAAAGTCGAGCGGGCACAATGAGCGTCAGCTACCTACCCAATCATCTCTACCTCTCTCTATAAATGCTGCTTAAACAGTTACCCAAATCGGAATACGGAATCCAAACACTGAAAATACGGAAACTCTTTGTACAAGTTATCAATAGAATCTCTTTTTAATGCCAAAACTCTTCAAATACAAACATTTTCACTGAAATAGAATGAAACCTCGATAATACGCACTGCGTTATAGCAGAAAAACTAAACATATCGAATTTTTCTTTAGGTCCCTTGACCTTACCAAGATTTTACCAATGAGTTATTTCGAGGTTTCCCTGTATTTAGAAAGTTTTCTATTTATTTAGCTGCCAAACTGCGAATTCTGGCTAAATGAATGCCAAATATAAAATATGAATATATCTTGGAGAGTTCAAGCAGTAGCTGAGCTTACTGAATGAAAAATTGATATATGTATATATGATCGATAACATAATTGATCATTTTTCTTGGTCGATAACTGCATTTTTACTAGTTTGTTATAAATATACTATATAAAAGTCAAATCAAGTAACATAGATCATCAGGAATATATGCGAGTTTTGCCTTAAGTAATGACAAACTGATAAATACTTTATAAATGGAGGCCGTAATCGATGCTTATCCGATATGTTCAAGGATAGTTTGTTATATTTGTATTAAATATATATAGAAAACAGACATCTTTAAGCTAAAATTTAGTATGCTGTCCAGATACTACTCTCATTAAATGCATTTGCTATACATATATCTACATCATATTTAAGAGCTTATAAGCCCAGCTTAAAGCATTAAAGAGTTAGCTTAGTAGCAAATTTAGCCGATTAATATTAAAAATCTATACATATTTATATATATACATACATTTGCGATTAAACGGAAATAAAAACTTTATTTTCTGCAAAGTTGTTGCTGTTGTTCACCTTTTGAAACTTTGCGCTTGGGAATTGCAGCAAATATGCAAAAAGTTTTCTATGACGAGGGTAGCAGCCAAAGGGCAAAACAATTGCAAAATTTTTAATATTTACTTTATGCAGCTGTGGATTTAATTATTTTTGCCACTATTAAACGAATTTGGCCAAGGCAAAAGCTTTAAATTGGCTCATTTGGAAGCCATTTGCACAGTGGCTATAAGTTGGCTTTGTCAACGGCAACGGCAAAGGCAAAGGCAACGCAGCGCACACGCATGCAAATTGTTTGCACTTTTACGCAGTTAGACACACAAAGGCGTGGCCAAGCTGGCGTTGAGGAAAACCAGGCCAAAATCATCAGACAAAGAGACAGAGAGAGAGAGAGAGAAAGGGCGTTTAGTGCAATTCGGTCGTGGCCCATTTGATGGCATAAACAAGTTTTTGGCTGGTTGCAGAGAACCAGCTACATGGCCCATTCCATAATTGAGAGTATCATTAAGCCAGGCCAGAAAACTGATGATGCTAACGCCTTATATGAAAGCTACCTGCCATTAGGCACATGCATTATACAATGCTGCAAAATCTTAAAGCTCTCAGATAGGCAGGCAGACAGATAGTTGCTCTGCTGCAAGCAAGAGCTTAAAGGAAAACATCGGCTGGTGTTTGCTTATAAAATATGCAATAGCCACCACTCATTGGCTGCATATTTATGCGATTAGAGCTGCAGCTAGAAGCGACCCGGCTAACTGACAGGATACTACAGAGCAAATCAAATGGCTGTGCAAACCGAATAGGAAACTGCTGACAGTTGGTTTTTCGGACATAAGATGCTACCTCTTCTCACAAAAGAAGAACGAGCTGGAAAAAAGGATGATAGTGCGTGTGTGTGTGTGTGTGGGTGTGTTGGAGTAGCATAATAAAAGGACAACAAGCCACACTGACAGTTGCTTTTTCGGGCGGAGGATTGCTGCTTCATGTTTTTTTGTGCTTTCGATTTGTAGGCAAAAAGGTGACAATGGCTCTGACAAAACGAAACGAATGGACAGCAAATGTGCACTGGACGATGAAGAGAAAGGGCAAACGGATGTACAACAACAACAACAACAACCAGCGACCAAACGACAACACTCATCTGTGTCTGTGCGAAACATATGTGAATTTGAGCAGGACGAGGTGTGCGTGCGGTTATGCGTTAGCAGAACATCTTGTGAGCTTTGTGCCTTTGGGCCTGCTCTGCAGGACAACCGGAGCTTGGGATTTAAATGTAAAAATGACTTGGGCAAGAAACAAAGGGAATAAAAAGAAAAGAAAAGAGAGGGAGAGAGGGCAAAAAGAAATCGTTTGCTGGCCTGCCACGTTAATGTTAGTGGAGGCCATAACACAAAAGGGTCAATCACAAACAAATGAAAAAATTATTTATTTCTTGTGAAGTCACAAAAAGAAGTGAAAGCCAAAGGCGAAAGCCTTTGCATCAACACTTTTGTAATGTGATAACAATTTTCTAATTTATTCGATTTGCACAGCAAGCAAATGCTAGATTTTTATAGTCTATAGATATTTATATGGGCATACATCATCACGTGCTGTATGCAAGTATGAAAGTTCAAATATATACATATGACTATGGCATAAGAGTTGGAATTCTTTCTTGAGCAGCTGCAAGATTTTATAAACTCAATGCTTATATATTGATGTAAGTTGTACTTCAACTTGATGAACGTTGTATTTACTCATTCTATCTTTACATCATACATACATAAACATTTTTCTATGATCTGGTAGTTTCGCAAGTTTAGGAAAGCTTCATCTTTCTTATACATAAGTATAAGTATATATAATTGATTTACATAATGTAGCTTGCTATGTATGCGCCATTCTGGTATGTATATGATTCATGTAAACATTTTAATATGCATCCTGATGCGCATAAGCAACTCGTGAACCCTATAAACACGGATCAAAATCCCGATAAAATCTGATTGAAGCGCCTACCACAAACTGTTTGAGGGGATTACCCGAAAAACTGAATGAATCGCGCAATTGCACGAAATTCGGGAATTCGGTAAAACGCAATTACAATGCAAACGGAAAATGGAGGAAAATGTAAGCCCATGATTAGTGCGGATAATAAGTAAGCGAAAACATTTCCCGAACTGCATGAATTATGTAGAGTTAACAACAATAACTAGAACAGCGGCGAGCACCCAATGGGGCCTGCGTCTACACGTACTAAATAAATAACTAAAAGCCGTAACGTTCACTAATGTTGTTGTTGTTGTTGTTGTGTTGTATTTGGCCACCAAACTTCAGCAGAGCAATCAATAAACGCTGAATATTTCATATGCTTCATCGATTTGTGCAGCACACGCAAATGAGCAGCGCAACCAGAAACCAGAAACAAATAATGAGAGCGAGAGAGAGAGAGAGAGAGAGAGAGAGAGAGGGAGAGAGAGTCTGTGGCTGACTTTTGCTAATAAGCTCATTCCAAAGATGATGTTCACTGTGTGCATAATGCACTGTTTGCCCACACAGCTGACTTTCTCTATAAGAGCAAATGCCAATGTTCATATTGGTGCAAATTGCAATTGATTGAGCAGCACCCACAACAGCAGCAACTGCAGTCGAGTGGCTTCTTTGCAAATGAGCTGCCATCATTTTTGGCCAACCAACTGGACTGTCTCCATCAGCATCTGCATCAGCATCAGCATCTGCATCTGCATGTCTTCATCTTTATCTTTCGTTGCGCAGCGCTGAAAGTGAAATTGATGAGCAGCGAGCGTGAAGCGGACAAGCGAGAAGCTGCTCGTCGCTGCTACGGGCAGCTCTGCCTATCGCTGACAGCAACAATAAAAACTTGTGAAAAATGTTGCCAACAATTTGGAACAGCCAAAATAAAATGGCCAACGAGTCACTCGATCAAATTCTCGTACAGTGGGCCATAAAGCTACTTTTATGCGACCAAAGATTGCACATAATCAAAGAGATTTTGGGAGTGGGAAAGCTTGAGAAATTTAGTGAAGCTAAAATTCTTTTTGAAAGCAAAGAAAGAGACTTCACTAGAGGCGTGAACTGTGGTGGTGGGCAGATTTAACCCATATAGATATATAAATATATAAATGGAATATATGAATTTTATATGTCTGTAGAAATATGTTTAATAGTATTTTCAACAAGCTCCAGTATTTAGAAAATTATTTAAGTATTTTCTATTTATATATATATATATATATATTTAAGAAATTATTTGAAGAGATTATAAAATATACTAGAAAAAAGCTATATTTTGAGGATATATAAAAATGTTTTATTTTTTTTTTTAATAATTTAATTGTATATATTTAAATTGAATTATGTATTAAGTATATATAATTTAATTATTAAAAAATTGTTTATAATTTCCACAAAATATAGTTGAAAATACTTGAAAATACCCGTATATACATTTTTTTTTAAATAATTTACATTACCAATATTTTATATAAATGATTATTAAATCTTTACAAAAATTTATAGATGCCCAAAATAATTTTTTTTTAATTTTTTAAACCTTCATTAGCTAATCAAAAATAATCAACTCATATTTTTTTTAGCCCCTTTTCATCCCACTCCGGCCCACAGTGCATTGGAATTTGCGTGCTATTGACATCTATCTCATCTAGCTAGCTGTATGCTTTAGGTTCTCGGCATCTCGACTGCTCGGCTCTTTAAGCAGTATGACGGGCGAAACTTTAATTAAATTTTTGCACAAATTGCTGTCGCTGCAATAATAACAAACAAACAGCAATAGTTACAATTTGTTGCCAACTGTAAATTGTAGCTGTTATGGAGCTCGCCGTCGTCTTGGCTAAAAACTTCTTCTTGGCCAACTGGCTAATTTGTTTGACAAACAGGGCATTACAGAAGCAGAAGGGGGGGAGGGGGCACTGTTGAGCGCTGAGGACTGAAGTGCTTCTTGGTAAGCCGCAGTAGGCTCTATAAAAACTTGGCATGCAGGCAAGCCAGGCGACGGACGGCAGGGCAGAGGCTGCTCTTGCTTCGCTTAAATTGAATTGTTGGCTTTTGCGTTACGCATACGCCGCGTGGACCGCTAACTGAACTTTGACGTCGAGCATTAAGCGAGAAAATAACTAAAGTAAAAGGGTTGACTCTGGCAGCTCTAGCTGCTTCTTGTGCTTACTGTACGCTTTAAGTGAACTTTTGATTTAGTTAAAGGTGATGTATTTCAAACTTGATTTATAATGTTTAATGAGTTCTATATAATGTCTATTTATCTATATCTATATCTATATCTATATCTATATCTATGTCTATATCTAAATCTAAATCTAAATCTAAATCTAAATCTAAATCTAAATCTAAATCTAAATCTAAATCTAAATCTAAATCTAAATCTAAATCTATATATTCTATATCTATATCTATATCTATATCTATATCTATATCTATATCTATATCTATATCTATATCTATATCTATATCTATATCTATATCTATATCTATATCTATATCTATATCTATATCTATATCTATATCTATATCTATATCTATATCTATATCTATATCTATATCTATATCTATATCTATATCTATATCTATATCTATATCTATATCTATATCTATATCTATATCTATATCTATATCTATATCTATATCTATATCTATATCTATATCTATATTATATCTATATCTATATCTATATCTATATCTATATCTATATCTATATCTATATCTATATCTATATCTATATCTATATCTATATCTATATCTATATCTATATCTATATCTATATCTATATCTATATCTATATCTATATCTATATCTATATCTATATCTATATCTATATCTATATCTATATCTATATCTATATAATCTATATCTATATCTATATCTATATCTATATCTATATCTATATCTATATCTATATCTATATCTATATCTATATCTATATCTATATCTATATCTATATCTATATCTATATCTATATCTATATCTATATCTATATCTATATCTATATCCATATCCATATCCATATCTATATCTATATCTATATCTATATCTATATCTATATTTGTCTCTATATAAATCTCTCTCTCTCTCTATCTCTGCATTTTTTCCATTATTCCCCTTCAATATGTTCTTTAAAAATTAGTTAATTGTATTTTTTTGCAGCAAATATTTATCTTCATTTTTAGCTTTTTATCTGTTGTGTCAAATTGTTTTTTTTTTTTTAATAATTTTTTTTTTCATTTCTTTTCGCACAGTTGCGAAATTTTATTTATTAATCTTGCTGATTGCCTTTGGTGACATGAATACTCTATGAATTAAACAACAGCGGGTTAATATAAACTCAGCATGGAGGTTGTCAAGTTTGAAAACGATGTTAAAAATTAAAAATAATATTTATATAAATATGTATAATATATATAAATATTTCTATATAATTAAAAACATTTTTATATATTATTTAAATTTTTCTATATATATTTATAATTATTTCTATATATTTTATAAATTTTTTAAGTCACTCCGCCCTCTCAATTGAAACCCTATCATTGCCACTATTCAGCAACACAAAAACCTGTGCTCAGTCAAAAAGTCGACAGCTTTATTATCCTGCTTAACGACGCGTTCTGATTGTCATATCCAACTGATTTGGTCACTGAAAACAAAAAAAAAAAAATCGGCTTCGGCTGGCAAAGAAAAAAGCTCGATTTTATTATTTATTTTCGCACGCAATTTTGCTTTATGATAAAAGGCTGCATTTCGCTGCATTTGTGGCTTTCGTTGATCGTTCGTTCGGCGCTGTGGAAATGACAAAACTTTGCACCCACCTCGCACCATCTATCAGAAATGTGGAGCGCGTGGTCGGTCGGTCGGTCGGTCGGTCGGTCGCTCGCTCGCGCTGGTTGTATCTTTGGCGCTTTCGGGCATTGGGCAAAAGTTTTTAATTAGTCTTTGATAGGAAACCAACTGAGTTCGCAACTTTAAACGTTTTGTAATGTCGATACAGTGAACTCTTTGAACACCTTGCTTGCCACGGCAGCCCTTGCTCTAGCTGTATGTTGTCAAGTTCTCTCTTTTTTTTTCTCGAGGTTAATCAAAGTTCAGATAACCTGCGGCTGCTTAGCTAGCTAGATACACCCTTTGACTTGTGCAGCGCAAATTGCCAGCCGCGGGCTGTGTGCCACAGCTGAAATTACGCATACGCCATGTCAAACAGACTGAGAGAGAGAGAGACAGCTATATATTTGCCAATTGGCAGTGTAATTTGCGAATTCATATCAAATTACAACACATGTTTAAGCATATATATATATAGACATATATGTATATAGGGATAGATGCATGCATGCATATATAACATGTCACTCATCGCACTTATCTCAACACAAAAATCATGTGTCGCAGCCAAAGGCAACTTTGTCTGCCTGCAACTGGCATTTGTTGAATGTCTTTTTCTTCTGTTTGTTGCACTTGTTCCTTGAAATATGCGCGTCACTTTTATTGCCAGTTGGCTTCGCTTTTGATATAACTCAACGAACGAACGAACGAACGCACGTCTCCGCCCTCTCTCTCTCTCTCTGGCGTTAGCTTAGCTTCAGTTTGCTTCAGCTGCCTAGCTATTCGACCGCATTTTGACTGGCAGCGACAGTTTTGAGCTCTCTCTCTCTCTCTCGACTCGAAGCTGTCAACAATTGCAACTTAGTGCCATTAGCATCTGCTTATTGTTTAGTTGGGATTCGTTTGCACGTTGCTGATTTGGATTTAAGACTCGAAATTAATTGTAAGCTAACGTCAACTCTAACCATTCACCTTTCACTTCTCTTTACTTTAATTTCTTCTTACAACAAATGATTTTCGCTTAAAAACTGTTCAACAGCATTTTCATCGAGTGGCTTTTGCGGAAACTGAGCTTCTTGATTTCCCAGCCGCACACAAGACCCAACTGTAACTAAATACTTAATTGGTATATATAGTATATAGACTAAAAAATTAAAAAAGGAAAAAGCAAGAAAGACATTGTGTGTCCAGAGAGAGAGAGAGAGGGAGAGAGAGAGAGAGGGAGCACATCTACCTTCTAAGCGGCTTACATTTTGTGCATTCTTTTTGACTGCGCAGCGACTTACAACTAATAAAACCCCAGACCCATCAAAATGAAGAGCGGATTATGTGGAAAATGTCTAAAGGCAAAGGAACAGCGCTCGAGCAGCACTTCACAGTCCTTGACCCTTGTATGCATTATATATAACAATTGCATTTGACATTCATTTCGCTTCTATGAATATTATTGGATTTTATGTGGTATATTAGATCGGTATTCGTTATATAAAGAAGAGGAGAGTCTCATGTGCTCTTCTTTTGTCTCTGCCATAGTTTTAGCCTTTACTTCCTTCTGTCTCTCTCTCTCTCTCTCTCTCTCTCTCTCTCTGATACTATCAGTCTGTATATTTTCACTCTTTCTATGCATCAAGGTAACTCCGACACTCTCCCAGTCTCTCTCTCTCTCTCTTTTCCTGATAATGTCTGTCTGCCTGTCTCTCTCTTACTCTTTCTTCCTATAGAGTTAATTCTCTCTCTCTCTCTCTCTCTCTTTCTCTCTCTCTAAGTCTCTGTCTGCCTCTCTCTCTCTCTCTCTCTCTCTCTTGCTCTTTCCTTCTATATAGCTAAGTCTTACTACCTTTCTGCCTCTTTCTACTTCTCCGACACTCTGCCTATCTCTCCCTCTCTTTCTCTCTTCCTACTTAGCCAATTTCCTTCTCTAAATTTCAACTCGCCACATTTCTAATCTCGGTCAATTTCAGCCAAACTTTTGTCTGCACTGATATTTCTGTCATTCATTGGCTCTCCATTTCTTTGGCCTTAAGCCTTACGCTCTTGACAGTTTATTGTTTCTGTCGCCTTTAAGTTTAAAGCTGATCCTTGACAATACTTTTTGAATGTTGCAATCTACGTTACGTTTCCCGTTGCACTCGCTCGCTCGATGCCTTGAGGATTTGCTGTCATTTGCGTTCTGGCTTTCTATTTCCCAAAGCTATCACCTTAAGACGTCGCTGGCCCAGCCCAGCCCAACCCCACTCCAGCTCCCACTTTGGCTTGTCCGCCTGCTGTCAAACGCAAAACTTTGCGTGTGGAGCTGATGAAGCTGACGATGGGGGCTGAATGGAGAAGCTGCAGCAAAACTTTCTAATATTTTTCAGCACCTCAGCAGCAGCGATAAGAACTATGGCACGTTGTCGTCCTCTGGTTCCACAACGTCCTAATTAGTTCAGTTCTATGCATTTTCTGGCAAAAGGCAAAGGTAGAAAAAGGCAAAGGCGAAACTATGGCCAAACTTAAAGGTAAAAAAAAAATACAAAAAAAAAAAGTGAAAAAAAGGAAGTCTAAGAAGAGGAAATTTTTGGCTGCTCTGGCATAACTTTGGTAATATTTTGTTATAGCAAAGTTTCGATGTTGATAAAATGTGGCAAATAAAAAGTTAGCAAGTCTTTGTGAATGCGGTCAAGCGAAATTATTGGTGTGATTATAATGTCAGTGCCACAATATTGAGCAGTTACTGTAGTAGCCGTAGACTTTGATTAACAACTTCTAGTTGGCATGGGAACTGAGAGTTCTTTGGGTAAGAAGTTCCAGATAGAGATTAACTATGTGGGGAATACTCTATGATAGACTCTCTAACTATAGCCAGCCCTGAGGAACTCAGCTCACATAAGACTCAACCGCGCCTAGAGCTAGACAACTCATAAGCTTATACGACTTCAGCATTCCCTCCGGCTCACATACTCCATAAGAAACCGTTTATACCCCAACAGAAAGTCATAGGCCGTTGTTATTTATCGATTAATCTGGCAGCAGCTGCTGTGTCGTATCCCTATATCATAACAACGCATCATTTATGCGCATTTTTCGCACATCTTTCGGATAGCTTGTTTCATTTTCGTTGATTTGCGAGGCAAAAGCTGTTGGGACTTGCGTCAATGCAACTGACAATTTTTCAATCTCGATGCGAAGCCGGCGTCAGAAATAATTGCAAAATGCATCAATCAGCTGTCAGAGCCGATACTTGACTATCTTTCAGCACGAGCTGAGCGACAACTGCGACAACAGCAAAAAAAAAAAAAAAAAAAAAAAAAAATATTGAGCAAAAGCAAAACAAATTTTGAGCAGACGTTACGTCCGTTCGTCTGTCAGCTGCACTCACGGCCGTCCCCCGCTCATATTTTGACAGACGACATGTCTGCATGGCTGGGAGCAGCAGCAGCAACAGCAGGAGCAAGAAGGCAGCTCATTAGCCGCGATTATGTGGCTGCCGGTTGTTTGCCTCGCTGCGTCTAGACCGCATTTCCGATAATTATTCTTGTATTGGCTGTAGTCGAGACGTTGTCAAAAGTTTTCTGGCACCGAAAAAACTAAATCGAGCTGAAAACTTAGCAACCGCAGCCGCAATAGCCACAGGCCCGACGAACCGACAAGGATGACAATGGGCAGACCAGCCCAAGCCTGCAGGATTATAGGCACAATGGCAAAGCGCATTCGGTTAGCCTCACTCTCTCTGTCTTCCTGTTCCTTCTGCAAATGCGGTTGATGTCCTTGTCCAAGTCTGATTGATTTTTACATGCCACAACGACTTGTTTGTCTCTTCTTGCTCACTCTCTCTCTCTCTCTCTCTCTCTCTCTCTCTCTCTCTCTGCTCCATTCGTTATACTTTTAATTGATAATTGCGGAAATGTCGGAAACTGTAAAAATCTGCACAAAACTTTTTCCCATCCATCAGTTTGACCAAATTGGCGGCCATTGCCATTTAATATATAGTTCGGGTTTCGGGTCAACGGAAATCAAGCAAATTGGTTAACAGCAAAACCGCAAAGCATTTAATAATGGACAGAGCAGCGCACAAAAACCCCAAACGACCAAAGAGCATGACTGAAAGATACATGCAGAGCTACAGATGGGGATAGACAGCGCAACAATTTCCAATATTTCAGCATGTTTTAGCCACAAAATATTGAGTATCGCTGCAGTTGAGCACTTAAAAATTGCTTCCTTCTTTTTTTTTTGCGGATACCCTGTAGCTATTGATGTGGGGTATATAGTGTGACTGTGGGTCCTGTAGCTATAAAAAATATGATACAGGGCATCTTGGAGTTATGAAGCTCAGCTAAAGTACACTACTCTTAGCTGTGGTTACAAGAAAACAGATTACAGGGTATCTTCTAGCCATCAGCCTTAACTATAATACTTCATTATGAAGTTTACCTATATACTAGGGTTAATGTTGTGTATACTCTACTCCCTACACACAATTATAATGTTTCATTTTCATGTTAAGCTACCAGAAAGCTATATACAGGGTATTATGGATATAGAATATCGAAAGGTAAGCTGTATTATGAACATGAGTCAATAAGGCGATGTACAGGGTATTATCAAGGCCTAACCTTTGAATACCGAGCTTCATTTTTGCATCGTAGTTTGAATAAAGCAACGTACAGGGTATCTACTAGTCAGCTTTGCTCAGCAAAAAACATTTATAGAAGCTTTGGAGGATATCTACATAGGATAGCTATATACCTATATACCTTATCAGTTTAACACCAATTGTATTTACAATTTACAGGGTATTTCAAAGTCGTTCTCTATGTTGAATTTGTACTAAACTGTAGTGTTGAGTATGTCCTAGTCGACAATAGAAATTTTTTTTCAATTATAATTATAACAACGCAATTTACAGGGTATTTTCTAGTCAGATATCCCACACTACAGCCCTGCAAAGCCAATTAGAATCACAACAAAGCCGCGTGCAGGGTATTTGCTTATTCTATTCACTGAATTTCAGGCACATACAAAGCTAGTGAGCTCTTAGTTTCGCGTAGCGGCATTACTCAACACTGGTTTAACAATGCCGCTCCGCCCTAAGCTTCCTATTGTTTGCCAGCCATAAGTCTCGCCCTGCGCCGCTCCACCAAGACGCATTTAATATTCATGTTGCGTTTCAGCTTGACGGCCACACATTTTAGCCCAGAAATCAATTATACGCCCAGGAAAATATGATACGGCCCTTTAAGTGTATGTGTGTGTGTGTTTCTGTGCGGGTGTGTGTGTGTGTGTGCCTTGGACATAGGCTTCGGCTAATATTACGTGTAATTAAGGCGCGCGCATACATCCAACACATCGTCCTCATCGTCCTCGTCAGCGTCGCCGTCATCCGTCCCCGTCGACTCCAGTGGGAATGCTCTCCATTTCTCTGAGGGAATTTCGCACTGGACCTCGCCACAGCGAAAATTTTGATATGCTGGCAACGTAATTGCCAAATTACTTGGATTTTTGCTAACTGTAACACTAAACGCAACTGCGAGTGTGGAATTTCAATAAAATATGCAAGGTATAACACACATAATATATATCAACACATATATCAAGCGCATAAAGTATGTACGGCCGACATCACGTATACGTAGTGTGTGCGGTCCTTAAATTTGTTAAGCACTCGGTTATATTTATAATTTATGTTTTTGGGTATGTTCCTAAGAAATTATGAGTGCTAACTTCATGATAAATCGCATTGAAGTTGATATAATAATTTGATTAACTTTGAAGAAAGGCATGAGCAGGATGTGAAAAGCAAAATCTTTGCAGTTTATAAGTTAGCTCAGCTCATAAGGGTTTCCGCTTTAAAAATGGGAATTTTTGATAAATTTATGACCATAAACAATAAGCTTTGGTATAGAATTCATCAAGTCGGAGCGTAGAACACATATACATGACTCTTTCACTACTTTGGAAGGCAAAAAGTCAGTGGTTTAGCTGTAGATATTCGAGATTGTTGCTATAAAAATATACAATTTTTTAATTACTTTGAAAAGCAAAATGACATCAGTTCATATGCAAATATTTATTCTTTTAAAATAAGTTTTCTATTTTATCTTGAAGTACTTGAGGAAGTAAAACTCTCCATATACCTTTACGAACATCACCTCCTGTGCAGACTCAAAACTCAAGTCCTACAAATCTCACCCCACAACTACTCCACTCCAAGCACTCTCAACCACTTTGAGAGCTCATCAAACCAAGTAACAACACAAAATTCTAATTCCAGCTGGCATATTGATAGAGAGCAGCAGAAAAAGCGACAACAAGAAGACAGAAAACACTTTTTTCCCACAGATTTATTAGCCATATTCACGAATGTCAATTGGCTGGTCATTTTGGTAAGTGATTTCGGTTGGCCATGTTTCATTTTGAAGCGGCTACAAATTGATTTGGCATCTGCTCCTTGATTGATTGCACCCATTAATGTAGCCGACTTTGCATTAAGATATTTATAGAAATTGATTTCTTCTTCTACTATTTTTTGTTGCGTAAAACCTTTTCATGAAACGCTGCGGTTTTTGCTACTGATTGATAAGCGTAATCGTTAAGGTCTAAGAATTTTCATTTTATGTTTATAAAGAAAATACTTTAAATTGATAGTATAATGGCAAAATGTTATACACAAATGCTTGTACTTACCCTATGTGCGTGGAGCTGATAGAAGTATTGCTGAGTTAAAAAAAAAAAAAAAATAAAAAAAAGATTAATAAAATGTCACATATATAAAAAAAAAATATAAAGAAATATTTTTAAAATATTTATAAAAATTAATTAAATAATAGATAATTTCTCGAATATGATTTATACATAAGGTATATAAAATATAAAAGAAAAAATGTAAAAAATATATAGAAAATATTCTTTAAAAAAAATACTTAAAAAAGAAACTAAAATATATCTAACTTTTTTTGACATAAAAAAACAACAATAATAATACTAAACAGAAACTTATAAGAATAAAAATACTAATAATAAAGATATATTGCTAAAAAAAAATACTCAAAAATACGCAAAAACTAAAAAGAAACTAGTTTTAACTCAGCCACAACTTCATTTAGACCAGAACTCTATTTACTTGACACAAGTTACTCTTCTTCCGTTCTCTTGACTTTAGTCGAGTTCACTCATAGTCCCGCTGTTTGGCTGTGTGTAAAAGTTGAAAACGGCGCTAATTTTATGACAGCTCCAACTTTGGCACTCGTCAAATGTAAAATACACCAAAGGGGCCACCGGCAAAAAAAAGAAGCCAGAAGTGTATAAAAACAAAAAAGAAGAAAAGCCTCGTAACTTGAGTTGCGAGCAAACTTTGGGCCATCTTGGGCTTGGGGCCATGCGACGTTTTATGCTAATGTGAGGCAGAGAACTGCGCCAAGCTGCGCCTGCGGTCTTCAAGCAAACACGAACATCCTTTTCTATTTTTTGGGCGCCGCTGTCAACGCTGCCAGTGTTAATTACTGCGGCGAACGGCGCATGAATCATGACTTCCGAATTGCCACAGCCGTTTTCTAATTATGATGCAACAAATAAAAATTCAGCGGAACTATTGTGGCCAGACCGGAGCCCTTCAAATTTAAGTGGAAATAGGGCCAAGGGAGGCAAGCCTATTCCCCACTCTTGGCTTCGCTTCTTAACACTTGTGCTCGGATGTGGCAACGTTGAGTTTTCAGTCATGTGGCTGCTGCGGTTAACCGACAATTTGTGCAGAGTTCCTGAAACTGCCTCGACTCTGGCTTATTTGCTTAACACAGAATTGCTGTTAATTCATTTGGATTAGATGCAAGCGCAGAGAGCTTAAGACGAACGAAAGCCCATAAATATGGGCTGTGAGCTGTTTAGGTAGGTATCTAGAGCACATTTAATACGCAACCGCATTTAAAATGTTTATTGTAATTGTTGTATTTACGTTTTGGCTTTTATTTGTTTCTAACTTTCTGGTTTGGTTTTGTTGGTATTTAAATGCAGTGTAATAACAATATGTTGACTTAATGTTAATAAATATATCAAATATATTCTCTACCATGGCACACATAAATTAAAGTACATATCCAAAAATCGAAAATCAACAAAAATCTGGAATTTTAATTTTAATTTTAGTTTATTTTTATTTCACTTACTGCATAATAATCTAAGTCTTACTATTAGCTAGCTTTTGATTTATTTTATAGACTATATATTTTATTAGATTTTTGCCATTTGACGTGTCAGTTTAATTCCATTTATTATTTTATTTTATTTGCTCTTCCAGCTAGTGGCTTTCATCATATTTATAACTTTTTATCTTTCCACACATACATATATTTATATATAGTATTTTATTTATTTTGTAATATTTTAATTTGATTTGAGTTTTTGATTTAGAAATATTTGATTTGATGCGCTTTGAACAGAAATTGTTTAAATGCATTTCGACCTGCAACTGGTTTTTGGTTGAGTAGTTCTATAAAAAACTTGTATATCTATGCTATATATAGTTATATATATATTTATATTAAAATCAAATCAAAATAATTAACTAGCAACAGTTTATTACGTAAATAGTTTACAAATAGTATGTATATTCTTTATAAGGTTTATCTCAGTACCATTCAAATGTCTTTTGATATGACTTAAGCAATATATGGCAACTCTATACGATCTATATATATATAGATATATATATATATATACACTATTGTATGTATGTATGTCTGCTGCTGCAAAAGACCATTTTAACACTATGAACTATTTGAATTAACTTTAATTTATTTATACATTTATATTTAACTAGCTGCGGAAGTTTGCAATTGTTGTTTTTGTTTGATTTGCTTTAAAAGTCAAAATCGCCTTAAAAACTAGCTTCTTCTGCTCCATGCAGGCCGGCATTCATTCAATAAATAATAAATAAATGCCAGAGCAGAGCTTGTTGTCAATTTAGTATTTATTAAATAAACAATTCGCTCGCTGTTTTTTTTTTTTTATTATTAATGTCGCCCATTTGTTGTTTGTGAGCGAATCAAATCAAAACGATTTCAATTAAAATAAATTTAATTAAAATTTACTGGCCTCACTGCACAATTTTGCAAATACCCTTGCAGAGGGCATGACAGTTGGTATATGGGATATGTAACACATGGAGGAAGGTGTCGCGCTGAGTATGAAAACTATAGCAAAAATCGAATAAAGATACATATATTTATATATATTCATCCTCTGCAAGGGCATTTCAACTTCGGTCTACCAAAGTTTTGGTTTCTTTTCATGTTTGTTTCACTTTTGTCGACTACAATTTGAATTATTTTCTTTGCGCTAATTAATTTATTACAATATTTTTACTCATCCATCGCAATTCAATCCGCGCTTTTTGTTTCCATTTTTTTTATTATTATTATTACTATTCTTTATTTTGCTATGTATTTTTCTGTAATTTAATTATAAACAAATATGCAACAACATATTCCATTAAAGAGCTATATGAACACACTTTCAGCTATGTTTCTTTCATATGTGTTTTTTATATTTATTTTTTACTTTTTTTTTTTTTTGTTTACTTTGGCGCTATTGAGCTCGTGTAATGTTATTTATATATTTCTTTTTGTTTGTTTATTAAAAATATTAATCAGTCATTTGAATGCAATGAATTGCCGTGCGTATGTATGTATGTCTATGTATGTATGTGCACATACACAATAAATAGTATTTAAGGTCTTTCATTTTGCTGCCTGTTGACGGTAATGCAATAATTTATGCCCATTCATTTGCATTGCACTTGCTGACAGGCTAAATAAGAACCTTGGCCAACTGATTGCCCAGCAGCAATTATTTTTTGGGTTAGAGATGAGACGCGGAGTATGCGATGTTTCGATGACTTTCGCTAATGATAATGACAATGATAATAATAATGGCTAATAACAAATGATAATGATAGATCTAATAATAAGAATTATACTACTAGTCACAATCATAAGAAAATAAAATTTTGCTTATAATGATAATGCTACTGAATAATGATAATGAAATAACTAATAATAATGAAAATATAATAATGAAATAATAATAATAATGAAATAACTAATAAATAATCATAGTAATAATAAACATAACTCATAATAATAATGATATTAGTTACTATAATGTTTATCATAAAGACAATGATAAGTCCAATGATTATAGATATTAATAATATATAAAACTGACAATAATCATACAATTAATGATAACAAATAATTAAAGTAATGCTAATAATGATATCAATAATAATGAATCAGTGCATATTCCTCGCTTTTGCTCACGCAGGCGTAAACACGACCCGCACGCGCTCATTTCTACCTCAAAGTGTCGCCATAAATAATGTTGCCTACTTTTGTGCGCCGCTGGCTTCACGCTCCGAGTAAAATTTATTAAAAATTGCTTTTTGCACTTATTAAAAAAGAAGTATTCAGTATAATATATATATATAATTGATATATTCAATTACGGAATTTTAAATGCATATGCAAGCTCCGAATTATTTATATTGTTAATCAAACGAAATACGACAAGTTCTCAGAAGTAATATTCTAGTATTCTCTCTGTGTGCGCTCCCTGAATACATAATTTCCATTGCTTAATGCTACGTTTATAGAGATAATTTGCTTCTTCTTCTTTTTCTTCTTTTTTTGGGTACACTTAATGAGCTCCTTTTATATATGTATATATATTTTTGGGCACTTATTAACTAAGGTTCGCTTAATGTTAAATCTACTTCACTTACTTGTCATAAGGGTGGGCATGCTGCGGATGCTTCTTTATGTCCGGGGAGTGCCGCATTAGAGTCGCGTTCTGCCCGTTAACTGGCGAGAGGGTTATGCTGCCTTCATGACTACCGCCGCCGCCGCCGACGCCGGCGCCACTGGCCATGGCCATGCCCATGCCACCGCCGGCACAGCCAGCCATCATTTTCTCTGTCTCCTGGCGGCTATTCGCCATTATGCGTCGTATGGTGGGCGCGCAGGGTGTGCGTCAGAGACGCGACTCCTGCACGTGCTCATGTCAAACCTGACCATGTGCGTTCATGTGGAGCGCCTCGCCGCCATCGGAGGGCGCCCCCGACAGCTGGGCAGGTGGATAGTACTGCAAAGAAGTGCAATTGAGATACTGTGCGTCGGTTAGACATTATCGCTGGCCACATAATTAAGCACATCAAAACAGCCCCAACAACACAAGCTGAAGGCGCTGAAATGGGTTGGGGTTGACCTGAAGATACCCTGGAATGTGCATGCTATTGTTGCAAAGGATTTACATGAGATGTCTATATACTACTCAACTTAATCTTATCTTAAGAGCTAGTCAATTTCAGTATGAGGACAACAGGCATATCTATCGATTGTCGATATCAATAAATCGATATATATCGATTAGTGTACTATATGGCATTCCAAATATTATTCTCTTTGTTACAATAACTTTTATACTGATAGAGCTTTACTAGATCTTTTAACTATATCGATAGATATCGAGTTCCTACAGTAATCGAAAATCAATATTTATCAAGGCACCTCCGTCTCATCAGCCGAATTCACCCTTTTCTCCAACTACTGGGTATGTAGAGAAAATAAACACATTGTAATATCAACTCACCCCGACGCGTCCATTGTCATAGTCGCGACTCGCCTGAATGGTCAATTTGGCCTTGGCATGCATTGTGTCGGTCAGGGTGTTCCTTTGATGTGTAGAGGCCACGCCCACGCCGGGTACAGCGCTCGACGGTCGCAATAACATGGATCCGTTGCTTTTGGCCGCGCTGCCACCAACGCCCCCAAGATTGCCGGCCGCACTGTTTGCCTTGTTGCGAAAGCAATACTCAATAATTGCGACGAATACGGCGACGAGCAGGCCACCGATGAGTATATAGAATATGCCAGCGACATTGCTCAGCGAGAGCTCATTGTGCGATGCCTCACGATTGTCCTTGTTGGGATTACATTCGGTTTTATCGTACCACCATTTGTCGCGCAGCTTAATCAGCTCTCCATTCTCCTTGAGCGACAGCACAGCCAAATTGATGGGATCTCTGCAAATAGGTAACGATAATTTTTTTTTCATCATGGCGAGTCTAATAAAGTCGGGGAACTTTATGCATCCCAATTCGGCATTTATACATTCTACTTAGACTTACTTGAGGGCTGAGCCAAGCGGCGTGGCGATGCCAAATCCCTTTGTATCCATGTTGGGGCCCACTTTCATTGTGTCGCACGGCTCTCGAGCATTTACATATTCATTTTTTGGCGATTCCACAAGCAGAGCGTATTTACCCTTGGAATTGCGCACACGTCGAATGCCCTCGTCGTACGTATTAACAAAGACATGCTTTCTCGAGTTCATATACTCCCACATCTTATTGTGCAAGCCAATGGGGGAGCGCTGTTTAAAAAAAGAAGATAAATTAAGCGAGAGTTTAGTCTAATTGTTGAGCATTTATAACAATTACAATTAATTTGGAGTTTTAAAGGTCTTTTGATAGAGATTTATAGCGGGAGTTTATGAGTTTTAACAAGGGAACTATGCACAAAAGCTGGATTGTGCCGTTTCGATAATTATCGATAAATATGATAATATGCTATGTCATGATTGGGCCTCAAGTAAATGTAGTTCATTAGTTATGATACCATTTTCTTATCCGTGTCTGTGGAAGTGGGTATTCAAGGCAAAAACAACCAATCGATAAATATCGATATACCTTAAACTAGCTAAAGAATGATAGAAGTTGTTGCTTGTAGCAGAGAAAAGCTGTATCTATTTCTTATTTATTTTTATTTACCATTTTTTTCATTTAAGTTAAATGAATGTGAGAAATCGACTAATATTGTTATCGATAACCAATTCAAAGTATCAAACTAAAAACCTAGAATCTATTGAAATGATAGCATAACAAATTTTATATTAATAAGTTAACTAATTCTATTCTATTTCAATCACATTTCAATCCAACAACTCACAAATCGATTCTCGAATGTTATCGATAACACAGATTAGTCAAACAGCCTAACCTGCTCACAGCTTTATACACTCCCACTCCCTCTTTGCTCACTTGAGCTGATAATTTGGAATTAGCAAATGTCAGTATGTTCGAGCCAGACTTACCCTAAAGAAGTCCCAGGTGGAGCCGTGCAACAGTGTGCCGTATTGGACTTCCGTTTGCATGGCCAAATCCTCCGGCGAATTGATGGGCGTAACCATGCGCTCAACGGTAAGAAAGGCAGCCAAATTTGCGGTATACGATGAGATAAGTATGAGCGTAAAAAAGAACCAGGATGCAGCCACAATTCGGCCCGACACAGAGCGAGGCGACAGATCGCAGCCTTGCTGCATGAAGGCGGACAACGAATACCAAAACGAATTCCAAATGCTAAACTCATTGACGGACGCTGCGCTGCCTGCTGTGCCAGATGCAAGACCGATGTTGCCAGAGGCTGCCGCAGCAGCAGCAGCAGCAGATAGAGATGCCTGTAGAGCGGCAGACGTCTGTACGCCCGGTGTTGGCGGACCGGGCGGCGGGGGTATGGGTGCGCCGCCAATGATGCCGGGTGGCTGCTGATTGGCAAGCTGTTCGTGATGTGCATGTGGATCTGTAAGTGAAGCAGATGCAGAGAGACAGAGAGAGAGAGAGAGAGAACGGTAAAAAGTGAGAATGAGCGGGTTAAAGTTTGTGAGTCGGCCACAAATTGTAACCGCAGCAGTGCTGACAAGCAGGCAGACTCTTGTGTAGCTGAAGGTGAAGTCCTTTCTAGGAATATCTTAATTAGAAGAGTTTCGAGCTAGATTTTAGCTGCAGAGTTTTAGTTTAAAACTAGTTTATGGGTTGAAAGGTAGATACGTATACCTTAACTGAGCTAGAGTTTAGCTATAAATTTTGTAGCAGCTGCAAGCAATCTTATTTATATCTCGCTTTATAGCTAATCTTATGGTTTGTTTTTTTTTTTTCAATTTAATACTTTAGCAATACAATTTGATTTATCTCAAAGTTGTATAACTATTTTAAGCATATTTCATTTATAGCTAGTTTTTAAATATTATAGAAAATCCTTTCGTCTAACTCAAAGCCCCTAAATACCTCTCATATTTGCCCTTTCAGCTTTTGATTTATCTCTCGTAAATCAATCAATTTCTAGCTATTTTTGTTTAATATTATGCCAACACTGAGCCGCAGCACGCAAACTATGCTGGACAAGTCAGCTGTCCTTATCGACAGCCAGACAGACAGACGAAACATATCCTGCATACATATGCAACACACTCACACGCTCACACACTCTTGCATATATGTATAGGTGGTTCAGCTGGCGCTCGTGTTGGCTGTCCAACTGGCAACTGTCAATCATTTCGTTTGGCTTGACTTTTTGCGCCTGCTCTAATTGATATGCAATCAAGCGCATAGCCAAAGCTTCTACTGGTTTGGCCTTCTGCGCTCATCCTGCCAGCTTCTGCTCCTGCTGTTGCTGCTGTTGCTGCTGTTGGCTCCTCCAGCAGCCAGCTGCTGTCATTTGCTTCAATTGCTGCTAGTGACGGCCTCTGACTAGTCAATGGCTTCAGGCATTCGGTCTGTCATATCTGAACATTTTCATGCACTCGCATTTTCAGTTTTTATTTTGCACTCGTTCGTCACTCTCCTATTACCTCATGCTGCTCCTCAGCTACTTCCTCTTCCTCTTCCCCTTCGTCTCGTCTCCTTCGTCATTTTGTATGTTCTATGTGGTTTTTATTTTTATATTTTTAGTTCTATTTTCCAGCGCTCGTCCGTGTGGCAACACGTTGCCTGCATACAAAATGTTGTTTACTTTCCGCTAAAATTACATTAAGGATGTTTTGCAGGATGCCAATAGATTGTTATTGTCTGCCCCGGTTTCATATGTGACCTACGCTTTTCGGATTTTGATTGCCAGAAACCCAACGGGAAACACCAGCCAACCAACCAAATTGAATCACATAATTGAATTATACGCCAACGCATGCAAAAAGACGAGCCCCAAAAAGTTATGCAGATGCCACGCCACAGTCATTTTCACAGTCTCCCCCTCGGAAAAATCGCGTTTCCCCAGGTTTTCCCAGGCTCTCCCAGCTACCACCTCATAAAATATCAATAAATTTGTTGGAGGAAGACGCACTTATATTTCGTTTATGTTGTCTCAAATTATTTAAACATTCTAAGCTCTTGTTTTTAGCTGCTTGTAATCTCTAATGCTGCAGCTTGAGTTGGAGCTTTCCCCCTCACTCTCTTCAACTTTGTCCCTCTGTCTTACCAGAATATGAGAATTTTCTATATACTAACTAGTAGTTTATAAGCTAAGCAAATTTATTTAAGTTTGTAAAGAAATTTGCACAAATATAAGTCTTATAAACATTGTATAAAAGTTTTTTTGCTAATATTTAAATAAATTAAAATATATTCGATGTTATATACAAATATAGTTTTTATATTAAATATTAAGTTTTTTTTTTGTGTATTTAAATAAATTCAGAAAAATTATATAAAATTTTATTTATATGTATTTCTTTTTTCAAATGTGCTTTAAAATATTTTTTTAATTTTACAACCAATTATTTTTTTTAGCAAAATATTTTTGAATTTTTTTTTTTGTGACAAATATTTTTTTCAGTTTTTTTTTTTTATATTTTATTTAGCAATATTTTTTTAGATTTTTTTTTTTAAGAAAATATTTGCAATATTTTTTTTTAATATTAAAAAATATTTTTTTTTGATTTTGCAAAATATGTTTTTATATTCCATTTTTTTTGTCATTGTGCAATTTTTGTTAAAATATGCCTATAAAAATATGCCTATAACTTAAATTATTCTTAACTTATCATACCAAGTTTCATTTACCGTTTTTCAATTCAATCTTTCCATTAAGAAAGCCCAATCAATGCATTTAACTCTTTATAAAGCCTATCTACCCATTATTTCCTTACATGCCCATCACTTCAATTACTCAATACTCAATATGGCTTCCATCTAAGCGCGCTGCTTAAAGCTACTTTCAGCTAATTTCCATTTTTATCTAACATCATCTCAAATTTCAAAGCACACACACACATACACATTTACGTATTTATAAAGGTAAATCTTACCTGTTAGCTGGTTTTGTTGTAGCGGCTGCTGCACACGGCGCCATTCATTGGGTGAGAAGCGTGAGACAAAGAAGAGCACGATGCTGACACCAATATAGCTGAAGATGACGCTCACCTGTTGGCGAGGCATAATAAAAACAAGAGAGAAGTGTGTGAGATGCAGATACGATAGCTTTTACTTCTGCTTCAGCTGCTGCCACCTGTCTTCCTGCTTCCCGTTTCACCTGCCCCTCAACCTGGCCCGTACAGACTTTTAGCTACTGTATAATTTGGGCTAAAAAAAAACATTTTTTTCATTCAATTTTCTTTACTAATTGAAGCGGAAGCGGCAATGGCTTCCCTAGAAAATGGCAGAACATTAGCTTAATGGGATGCAGTAGCAGAGCGAATAAACAAGGTATGTGCTAGGCATGACTGACTAGCAGATACCCGGAATTGTAAGTATTTAGATGATTATATTTATATTATAATATGTGTTGGGGTATTGGTATATATTTTTGTGTCTAGAACCTTAATGAACATAGCTTACGTATCTATAATTAGCCTTGCTTTCACTTTTCCTTCTCTTTACTTGGAGTGAGGGTTTATAATTTCTAAAAAGAAGTATTACTTGTTTGTAGAAGCTATTCAGGCACACACATACCAAGTATCCCATCTCTAGGTTCTATAGTCTTTGAGATATTGGCTAAATCGGTTTCTGAAAATCTATTTCTACCGATTTGTTGGAAAAGGCTTCAATTATGATAAGAAATAGTCCAGAAAAGATCGGCGTTATATTCAAAAAGGTCATTAACTCAGACTTAAATTTCAGCTCACACTCCAAACGATCTTCGAAGATCGATAACTATTGATAGAAATCAAAATAACCTATGTCAGGCTAAGTAATAAGAAATCAGTCAACATTTTTAAGTATCTAATGCAAACATACATATACTTTCCACATTTCCATTTCCATACAAAATCAATTTCTGTCTGTCGATAATTATCGATTTCTAGGAAAATACGCTAAATCTTGATAAGACTATAAAAATCAAAAGCAATACCCAAATCATAGTCTTGATTCCACGAAAAATGAGCACATGTCAACGAACTCAACCGTCGCAGCGTCTTTGGAAGTTATAAATATATTGAGACGAGCATCAAGTGTCTATAAGAAACAGAATTAATTTGTGGAAACACACGACAGACATACATATACATATGTATATACATAAGTATATATATGGCTTTCAAAATGGGTTACAGGGTATATAAACAAAGCCAGGTGACGTTGGCTGCTGTCGAGCACTGCGACAGGCTGCCAGCTGCCCCCGTGTTTGCCTGTCTGACTGCCAACTGTTGCCGTTCTCGCTGCTCTTGTTGTTGTTGTTGTTGTTCATATTGTTGTCGTTGTCGTTATCAATGCTTGAATGGCTGCCACGGGGCGCGCCTTTGTGCGCTGGCAAAGCAAAAAAGGTGTCGTCGACGGCGTCGTCATAGTTGCTTTTATGAACGAACACACACGCCGCACACACACACACCCACACATGGCGTCTGTAGGCCCAAAAGTGTGTGTGTGCGCGCCTACAATGCGTCATTTAATTTATGATAAATTTTTTTTTGTTCAAGTCTTTTATATTAGCCTGCTAACTTCGGGCTGGCATCGTCGAGCGCTTTTTCAGCCTTTTTTACGCCACCTTTTGCTCTTTGCCTTGCGCTCCAAGCAATTTGCATTTGTAATTCTTTGAGCTCATGTCAAAATAAGCGTAAGATTTCACAGCGCTGTTCACTGACTTTTATAAGCGCTTAATTTCGTACGAAAGGCTTTGCTGCGCTGTCAACATTCACCGGAAAAGGTTCTAAGCCTGGGTAAATGATATGTGTGTGTGCGGAGTATCTTTTTATGAGTCATAAAACTAAAAAAGTTGCTAATTTGCTATGATTTGGCTGGATTTTATCTAGGAAAGCAATGGAAATGGAGGAACTGAAATAATATTTGAGATATGAAGAAAACTTGAATACCTCAAATACCAGTAAGTCGAGCCATGCTGGATCTGGATAAGATTATAATTCTTAAAGGAAAATAATAATAAATAAAAAAAAAAAATTAATATAACAAAAAAAATAATAAATAAAAAAAAAAAAATTAAAATAATAAAAAAAAAATAATAAATAAAAAAAATATATATATATAAATATATCAAAAAAATTTGTAAATAAAAATTTAAAAAATTTTAATAAACTTATTATTATTAAAAAAAAATGTTAAACAAAAAAAAATATATATATAAATAAAAAAAAATTGTAAATAAAAATAAAAATAATTAACACAAATTTCAAATAAAAAAAAATGTTGAAAACAAATTTAAATAAAAATATAGTTACTAAAAAAATAATAAATATTTAAAAAACATATTACACAAAATATGTATACAAAATAAGTTTTAAGAAAATAATAATTTATGAAAAAATAATACAAAATAGCTTAATAAGTTGTAAAAAAAAAATACTCTAAATTTATCCGCTTTCTATGCTGCACTCCCTTTTCCCACTCACTCTCTAGCCAAGCTCTATTAGCTATAAATAATTTCCATTTAAGTCTCTCACTCTATTTACTATGTATATTGGGCATATTTATTAACTCAGTTAAGCCACAACTGCTTCACTTTTCATATTCCCGCTCAATTGAGTTGTCGCTGTCATTAGATTAAAGAGCCAATTCAACGCTGGCGAGAGTCCTTGCGCGCTCTCTCTCTCTGGTGCCTTTTCGCTGACTCCTCCTATATCAACATCATCAACTAAATGCTCATATAATTCTGATGGCTGGCCATTATTTAAACAAGCGTCGAGCGGCCAAAAAGTTTTGGACTAGCGCCAAATTTAATACTTGACGTCGACGTAATTTTTGCTCCCAGCGCTTGTAGTTGTTGTTTATATAAATGTTTCAAAATAAAATAAAATAAAAAACAGCAACAACAACAACAAAGGCAAACAGTGAAGAGAGAGCGAAAAAAAAGTTTGTCGTTTACTCTATTAAACTTTTCGGGAGCTTACGAGGTAGCAAGTTGAAGCCGAAAACCAAAGGAAATAAATATACAGAAAGTCCAAGTTCTGTCCGCAAAGTTTCGGCACACAAATAAAATAAGATGAACAAAAATAAATGGAGGGTTGGCAGCGTAAAAATTACCAGGCAATGGCGCTAACAAAAATGAAAGAATTTCGAAATACAAAAACAAAAAAATTATAAAAAATAAACTTTACTCATTTGTATGCAGCGCAAAATTTTGCATTATTTTTTGACTCGTTACCAAACGTCTTAACAAAAATAAAGGAAATCCAATGTGCCGCACGTCTAGACGCGGACACAGTTATCAGCTTTTGGCTTATATGCCGGAATTAATGGCTGTTTATATGGAGTTTGCAGGTCCATATTGTATATCAAGCTGCTTTTGTCTTAGCTTAGTGTAGAAGAGAGACAAGGTGAAGGCAGAGTCGTGATATAGCTAAGAGCTTATGACAGGTAAGCGTCATGATTTGATCAATGAACGAATATAGCATACAGCTTCTGCCTGTCAACGAGCTGTTCATCAGCTTAGAATTTTGCTAGGGAGCACGTAAAGTAATATATCAATGAGCATATAGGTGTGATCATTAGTGAACAATGCACTAATATACGTGTTATAGCATGCAGCTTCTATCAGAGATTTTCTTTAGTTTGAAATTACATTAAGAGTTTGGCCAATCAGAAGTTGAATTTCTACGAGTAAAAATCCAATAAGAAACAAATATACTAAAGTATAAGATATTTTTATAGCACTCAGCTTTTGTCTGAATTAGTTCTTAGAAAGAATTGAAATCTAGTCTGGCTTTACAAACACATTACGTTTCATAACGTTGAGCTTTTAAAAGTCAGTTAAGCCCCGATCACTAGATATACGAAATACAGACAGACAGCTCCAATACTATAGCCATCAATAATATTGTTAAATTTCTTTAGCATAACAAACTAAATACATTTTCCTCTTTTCTAATATACTTCAGAAATATAAGAGTTGTCGGAAAGTTTCACTCGAAAAACGAAGTCACGAATTTGTTAAGTAAAATTTCTTGAGTAAGCCCATTGCAGTTGCAAAACAAGTCAGAGTCTAGGCTGTAAGTAGGACACGAGGCGAGGACCAGGACGAGGAGGAGTCTATGACATCTTGCAGAGCCTTAGTCAAAGTTGCGCTCTAGCCAGTGGCTGGAACGTAAAGTTTCTAATCGAGCAGATACGGCACACACAGACTAGAGCAATATATAGATATATGTACATAGCAGTTACATATACGCACCCAAATTTCCTGTGATAAAGGATTCATGAAGCTGAACACGCCGGGCGTCTGCTTCACTGGCTTCTTAATCATAATGGAAATGCCCAGCGACATGAACGGCTTGCTAAAGTCGATGACACGTTCGCGTTCAGCGGTAATCGTCATGGCGGCAATGGCAATATCCGCTTCCTGCTCAAATGAGAGAGAGACAGACAGAAAGAGAGAGAGAGAGAAAGAAAGAGTTGGAGTTATAGCCAGCTGTCTGTGATGTATATATATAAAGAGAGAGAGAGAGAGAGAGAGAGAGTCGCACCTTGCGCACCAGCTCGCCCACCATGCCATCCCAGCCTCCATGCACGGCCGGATTCTCGGCGCCGTAATTGCCGTCCTTCACCAGGCGCAGTTCATCTGCAAGAAACGTGTATTTAAACAGCTGTTATATAGATATATATCCCTCTATAAATGGGAACATCTTTCTCAACTTACACACAAGTCCCAGCTTCTTGGAGAGCAAGTCAGCCAGATCCTTGCAATAGCCCTCGAAACGTTCATTGCCATGCAGCTTCTCGCCAAATGCCGGCTGCTTTATCATTATGTACGGCTCCTCCAGCACCGTCGTGACAATGTACGTGCGATTCTTTTCGAACTCCACATGCGGACGCAAACGCACATATTTAGCATTCAACGGCTGCAGTCCCCCATTGTCATTCCACTCGGCAACTTTTACCTGTGCGAAAAGAAAAAGACGAAAAAATAAGAACAAGAAAAAGAAAACGAATTTCCGCCTTTATTTAAGTAAAAGACAATGAAGTTCATATTCATATTGAGCTGGTGACGGAGGCGAGACTGGTGTTGATTGAATATGGAAGGAATGTGATGAATATATATGTATATATGGATATAGAATAGTTTATCTGTATCTAAATAGACCAAGTGTAAAGCTTAGGACTAGCTGGCTTTAAGTTTAAGTGGTTCAAGGCTTTAAACAGTGTGGCAACTCTGGTTAGAGTTGAGTAACATGGGAAATATTTAAGCTGTACTTTGGGTGGTTCTTATGTGGTAAACATACTAAATTTGATAGCTTTATCTCTTATAGTTCTCGAGTTATAACAGCTTAAAGACGAGTACCCAAAATAATATCAAGGCTGCACGCTGAGTGATGTATAAGTAATATACATAACAAATTTGGCAACTCTATCTCTTATAGTTCTCGAGTTTCATCAGCTTAAAGTTTAGAACCCAAGAAAATATTTAAGCTGTCCGTTCGGCGGATCATAAATGGTATATCTACTAAACTTGGTAGCTCTATCTCTTAAAGTTCTCGAGTTAGAGCTTTTTAAAATTTAAGTATCCCCTAGAATATATGATCCTATCAATCTTATTTAACATATTCAAGTATTCACAATTTCCCATTCTTAACATCCCATGTACATATCAACTATCCAAACTAATATACCCCCCTTAGCTCATTTACCACAGCCGCAGGGCATGCAAGTTTCAGCATGCCAAAAATAACAGCACTTGCTCTTGCTGTCCCTTTCTAGCCGCGCGACACACATTGAAAGCAAGCTGCAGAGGCCCTTGCTGCTGGGGCTCTAACTCCCCGTTACATTATCCGTTGTCTATGCCGTTACATACCATAGCGCTGTTGACGGTCATCTCGACAACGTGCAGCGTGTAATTGACTCGTCTGCCATCGTCGTTGAATTTGATATCGCCGGTGAGTCCCTCGATTTCCACCTATGCAACGAGACAGCAACAAAAAAAAAAAAAAAAAAAAAAAATGAATCAAAATAAAAGAAGAAAAAATTGCGCTTTTTAATTGCTTCGGTCCGGCTTCATCATAATCAGCGTCGTCATTATGACCATGACATTGATGTCTAGCTCACCTTTCTCAAATAACGGGATATTTTATCGCCATGCTCCCATGCATTGACCCAACCCTTGGCCGTATTACAGTCCAGAGCCCGCGGCGCGCTGCCAAAGCCGCTGCTGGCGTCGCTGCCGCCGCCGTTGTTGTTGCTGTTGCTGCCATTGCTGCCATCGGCGGCTGTGGAGGCCGCCGCCTGGGCCTGGGCCTGGGCAACCATAAGCGTCTGACTGCGACGCTGCACATTGTTTCGGAATTGATCCGGTTTCTTGCGCAGAATTTTGTTGAACGCCTCCACGAGCACAAAGACCGCATCGTACATGAGCGCCGCCTGTGCCTGTGTATGAGTGTCATATAATGATGAAATTGAGTGGGGGCGGGCGACTGGGGGTTTAGAGGTACTCTCATTTCATTTGCTGGCACTTAATGAGTGTATTACACGCTGTTTTTAACAATTTTCACCCCGTTTTTTTGCCATCGTTTAATCGAATTGAAAATTTACGCGTCGCGACGGTTCACTAAAAAAAGTTAACTGGATTTTTGGCGGGCGCAGAGTTGCATGGCAAACCTTAACAGGTGGCTGTTAACTAGCAGCAACTATCGTTAAATGCAATTTATCGCAAATGCATGATCGATATTTGGAGTGGCAATCAGAATGAAATTCTTGTATTAAAAATAGTTTAATGGAAGATTAATGCAAGAACTAACTAGACTTATTCACAAAAATTTATTTTGTAGTTTACGCAAATATTCAGCTAAGTAAATGCTTTTAATAGTAAGTGCTGGCAGCTTAGTAATAACAGAGCTTCTTAACAGAGTTCTTAACAGAAGATCAAATGTACCAATTTAGGTACATTTGTTGAAAACATGTGGCAGCCTTGTTCTTATTAGTTTTGCATAAATCTGACGGCGCGTACGTAAAATGGCGGAGGCAGAAAATTTCGCGCGGTTTATAGAGTTGTAATAAGTATTTCGCGTATATTTGGTTAGAAACGTGATCGGCAGGGATATTTAAACGTGATAAACTATATAATAAATAATAACTCATAGTTTTTATCGTGAATAAACATGTTCAGAGTTCTGCACAAGTGAAAAATGTTTGCATAAGAAGAACGAAGTCTGTCTATGAACGCCTAAGTGTGAGCGAGATAAATAGCTACGAAGAGCTCCAGAATTGCGCGTTAATTTGCGTTTTTCGCGCCGTTTTTAATGCGTAATTTTTTGTATGTGTATTTTTTTGTGTGTGAATTGTAACTATAAAATTTGCAAATAAGTGAATTGAAATGCTTTAAAAACTTTATATTATCTTTTTATTTTTAATGTGTGGAAAAGTTTCGCAAAGGCTTTAATTTTTGTAAAATTTCTATTGCCTACATATATGCATATGGGTGGGAGTGAGATAGAGTGCGAGCACGAAGGAGAGCTGCCTTTATGGCAATTTGTGTGAGTGCAACAAAAAGTTTTTTTTTTCATTTTTTTTTGATTTGATACATGAACATTTTTTGTGAAGTGAATGGCGAAAAAGTTAAAGTTCTAAATTTGCGCCGCTTTTTGTGTTAACCGTTAAAAGCGAAAATGTGTAAAATGTAAGTAAAAGTTTCTAAATTTGTATAGCTCATAAGTAGTAAGGCTTTAGAGGCACACATGAGTGTGTGTGTATGTGTGTGCGAGTGAGACAGAGAGATTCGCACAAGTCAAATAAACAAATAAGCATTGTCAAAGAGAGCAACAGCAAAAAGGGATTGTCTGTGTGTGAGTGTGTGTGTGTGTAGAGCGTAACATTGAAGTCCTGGAGCAGAATACAAACTAACATTTAAGCGCCACAAAGTGAAATCTTTGTCAACAAGGATAATGCCAAGGAAATACAAATATAAACAGCACGCAAACTAAACCAACTGTCGAGTAGTTTACGTATGTGTGACAAGGACAACGGCACACATATGCATCCATCTGAGTGTGTGTGTGTGTGTGTCGTTGTACCTTTTGTGTGTGTGCCTTTGACTGAAAGTTGCTGCTGAACTATGTAAAAAGTGAAATCTGTCGCACATTTTGTGCTGTTTGTGTTGCTATTTGACTACACAGAGGAAGAGAGGGATAAGGTGAGGGAGACGAAGAGTGTGTGAGAGTCAAGGCGCAAAAAACTATGCTACGCTGACAACAGTGCTGATCGTGGACAGGACGTGACTGTAACTGTGACTGTGAATAGCAGCGCTGTCTTAACAGTCACATGTTAATGGGCAGACTGTTGTTAACAGTCTTAGAGACGCTGCTGTGCTTAACAGCTGTTGATTGTTTATAATAGTTATGCTATTAACAGTCATGGCTAAATTAGTAGCCATGATCAGATTTTAACAGTTCGCTCCTTATTATTAGTCACAGTCCTGTTATGAAGAGTTAGTGCAGTAATATTAGTCACAGATAAATATCGAATACATATAAATAACTTACAGTCACAGTCAAAGTCATAGTCACAGTCCCAGACACAGTCAATATCTAGCTCATCTCTATGCACATTGGTAAACATTAAATGCCAGCAAATATTTAACTGCTAGCAGCACTGACAATGCGTCCTTTGCTTGCAGTCACTCGCTCGTTTTCTCTCTCTCTCTCTGTGTTTATAGAGCCTTACCGAAATCGATTCACGGCCAGCACCGACGCTTGTCTGTGGGTCGAGCCGCTTCCAGCTGTCATAGAAGTCGCGCACGAGACGACGATTTGTGTCCACAATGCGAAATCCGGTAATGTTAATGGCACCAAATTCGATTATCTCGCTTTCCCAGCGATCGTCCATGACCTGCCGATGCACACAATGGATGAAAACTGTGCCCATTTGCCATTGCCCGAAGCAGTTGCACTAGTAGCGACCAGCCTACTTACCAATCCACTCAATAGATAGTGATAGGTGCGACGGCCCAAACGCAAATCCCGCACATGCTGTATCAGTATTTGCTTGGCCATTTCCGTTGGACAATCGAGGACGATATGCTTGTTGGTAAAGCGTCCGATATGCTCCAGCGTATGCAGAAACTCAATGGCCATGCTGACATTCGAGATGCGCTTGACCAGCTCCACTTGAAAGGACTCGTTGCCCGGCCTGAGGCCCTGGTAGATTTGTTGCAGTCGCAGCAGACCTGCAATGGCAATGGAAAGCGAACCAAAGTGCGTTAATTAACAGAGGGCAACAGCGGGAAAGGGCCACACTTTATAGCTATTATCGCATTATAGAGCCGGAGCAGCTTATGCCGATTAGTGCAGAGCTCAAGCTGTAAACTGTAGTTAGGGTTTATGGATAGTTCACTGGATAATATAGCAAATCTGAAACAAATCTGAAGCAAATCTGAAGTATACAAAGTCTATATACTCAATAGAGGACCAGTGTTGCCCAGTTAGCCATTTTACAGCTAGATTTAGCGGTAAAAATAGTAATATAGCAGCTGATGGGCTTTATAGCTACATAGAATCATATATGAGATTTTTATTCGTTACAATTTCTAACTGTAAAGCTATGGAAAATGCAGCTTAATCCTCTCCGAATTTTTAACATTTTCTTATAGCTATTTCTAGCTTTTTTATAGCTAGACCTTGCAGCACTGCACAGCATAGAGCAGCTGAACTGTATCTCACAGACAGTCCGAGTATCTCATAGTTAGATAGCCATAGCGAACTACTAAATAGTTGCCTCGAGCTAAGCATTCATATCCCATTCATACAGGCCTCTTGCTGCACGCCACTGGAGTTATCATTGGCAGAGATTTGCATTTGTGTTTATTGAGTTATCTCTCTCTCTCTTTGGTGCTGCTGTTGCATGCTGCATGCAACTTTCATTCGCACTTAAACAGATACGTCAGCCTCGAGGCAGCCAAAACTTGACGATGGGGGACAGATAGACAAGCTAGCTAGGCACACACACTCAGGCAGGCAGAGAGACAGACACTCCGACAGATAGCTGCGCAGATGATTTGTATGACAGCTACGCACAAAAAATACCTCACCTCTACCGCACACAGACCCCCTTCACCCACTCTCTCTCTCTCTCTCTCTCCCTCGCTGCAGCTTGAATGCGCCTTCAATTTATGTTTGCGGATAAAATGGGATTTGCTTTGGATTCTGCAATGGCACATGGCTCTGACTCTGACTCTGCCTCTGCCTCTGCCTCTAACTCTCTATGCCATTGAGCGTTACGGCTGACACGCCCATTGAGGCGGCTGCTGTTGCTCACGGCAAAACCACACATACTCTCTGCCTCTATCTCACTCTCATTCTCTCTACATATCCAATTTGTTGTTGTTTTGATTTACACTATATACATATATCCCATGGATGAAGCGGGCGTATACCCTGCAGGCGTGAAGAGCGAGGATATGCGGAGTTCAAATAAAACATTAAATATTAAAAATTACAGGGTATTTAATAGCCAATTGAGCTATAATTATTAGAAAATTACTTAAATTTATTTATTACGCATAGAAATTGATAAGTAATAAAGGGTATCTATTAGTCTGTCATTTTATATAATTACCTAGGAAACGCTTAGAATACCCTAGCAATGTTTATCCAAAAAGAAAGTTAATATATGTGACTATAGGGTATCTGTTGGTCTGTCATTTTATGTATTTGTCCATAAAAGGATTAAAATGCCCAACAAAATTGGACCACAGTATTTCAACTACAGTGACTACAGGGTATCTCTTGGTCAATATTTACTTTCTCTATTATTTCCTCTACTTATCACATCCCATTTGTATCCATCATTTACAGGGTATCCATCAAATCTGTGCCCAACTATATCTTAATACAGGGTATCTGCTAGTCGATTACTTCCGCTCACTTAATTCGTACTTCAGCCGAAGAACCAATTTTTTGCGCTGTTTTAGTGCAATAAATTTTGCGCTTTGCCTTTTATACAATTTCATTTGGCCACACACACACACACACACACGCATATATACTCACACACACACACACGCGCACAGAGCCCCACTTCTATCTATCTAAAGCCCACTCCAAAGTCAATCGGTCCCCGCCGCCGTTCCTTTAGCATTTTCTATAGTCCTTACGCTTCGCTCGCCTTTGGATTTGAGTTTTGGGTTTTTGTGTTTTTCGATTTGAGATTTGTCGTTTGGATTTCCATGTGTGTGCGTGTGTGTGTGTGCAGTGTGTGTGTGTGTGTGCGTATATTGAGAGTGTAATTGAGTAGCGTACTGTGTGCGCTGGCTGCGACTGTTCGTTCGGCTTTTGTTTTATTTCATTTTTGATATGAAAACATTTGCGACTGCCACGCCCCCTTGTCGCCCATTGGAGCTTTCCTGATTCCCTATAATATGTTTGTACCCGAATTGATGGCTCGAAATTGGCTTCTGTCTTTATTCTTATTTTTGTTTTATGCTTTGTTCTCGTTGTTTTTTTGTGCTTTCGTTTCGGGTGTTCACAATTTCTTATTCAATTCGAAACGTTGGGGGAAAGTTCTCAGCGTAAAAAAATAATTATAATAAAATTAGGGGGACTCCTGAATTCTTTTACATATTACATTATTTAATTTCTATTTTTATTTTTAAAAATATTTTTTTTATTTATTTAACATTTTTTATTGATAAATTCATTAAGGGTATTTCTGCTTTGCATCTTGTTTTCTGCATTTTATATATTTTTTTCGCAGTAAGGGCATTCCATTTTCAGTTTGTCAACTTTTTTCTGCCCCTTAATTATTCTTTTTTAATTTCTCTATTTATACACTAAGGGTATTCCCGCTTCACTTTACCTGCTGCCCTAATTTTAATATATTTCTCTTCTCGTCTCCCATCTTTTTCCTGCTTCTTAAGTATTTTGGCCTGTGCGTATTTCCGTTTTGTGTTTATTGTTTTTTTTTTTTCTTTTGTTTTCGGCCTGTGGCCTGTCACATTGTTTTATGCCCGCTGCTTTCTTGCTCTGCTTTCGTTTTTATTTATGTTGCGAATTTAATTTACAATTATATTTATTTTTTTATGGCCGAAGAGCAAATTCAATTATTTTGCTGATGCACCAAATTCACAATGGCAATTGAATTTTTTTTTAAAGCCAACGAATCTCTATTATAGATATTATCCCTTACTCTCTCTCTCTCTCTCCCTATCTCTCTCTCTCCGTCTTGAGTTTGTCTACTGTGTGTAACTATGCAAATGCAGCCAGAGACTGTCATATCCTGGCTCTTGTTTATTTGCTGCTTGTCTATTTTCCACTCACATGCGAAAAGTAAACAAGACAATTTGTTATGTTAAACAAAAGTTAGTTTTGCGGAAATGAAGTTTTCCTCCCATCGGTAGTGACACTCAAGCACACACGCACACACACACGCACACCCGCACGCACGCACACACACGCCCAGACGCCCACACTTAGCTACAGCCTAGGCTCTATAAAACACACTAACAAGCAAAACATTTGCTTACATATTTTATGCCCTAACAAATGAGAAAGATAATGGAATTATTATAAGCAAGTTTCTTGTGTAGACAATTTACCAGGCCCGAACTCTTGGCATATCTGAAATGTACATATATTTATATATATGAATATATATATTTATATATACATACACTATACATTTGTATATAATTAAGATAGCTTTGATGTATTTAATCTAGCAGATGTCACAGATTCTTTTACTTCTGATGCTTGTGCGTGAAATAAAGCGAGTATATTGGTTTTTTTTGTCAATTTCTATTTGAGCAACCAAATCAGAACTGGAATAAAGTATATGGGCTGAAGTTATGAAGGTCAGATGAATATATATATATATATAGATAGATTGATAGATAGATACAGATGGATAGATTCAGGTACATAGAAATAGATAGATTCGGATAGATGAATAGATATATAGCAGTCGCTTCCACCCGTTTGCAGTTCCTTTTGCTTTGATTTTGTATGGAAAAAACTTTTTATTTCCAAGCTTTGAAACATAATATAATTTACCAAAGAATTTATATTTATTAAATTTGATTTACATAAATTATTCGTCTGAAATAAGTGTAATGAAAATATGCAGAAATATGTAATCTGAATTATTTTCAATTTATTACATTTGATTTGATTTCATTTTATTCAAGCAGCAAATATATTTCAAGTTGGCCTCTTAGTTTCACCCTCACCTTTTTCAATTTACTTCTTTCTATTTTTATATCCACGGCCCAGCATTTGCTGGATATCTCAGATCTCCCCTAGAAACACATCTCTTTAAGCCCCTTGAAATGAGCAACTATCCTTAAAGCAGCATCTAAGATGTTTAACTCTTAAAGCGGAACCGTGCCGACTTGGCTGCTTGTTATGGCCTTCACTTGTTCGCCTTGTTGTGTGTTGTTATCAGAAACTTTGTTTGGTTTAATTACTTTGAAAGTGTGGGCGTGGCAGTGGCAGTGGCAGTGGCTGAGCAGAATTCGGCTTCATGCGCATATGTTCGCAATGGCTTGCCGGCAGCAGGCGGCTCCAAAAATGTATCAAATAACATGAAAGTGAAATCGCTGTAAAAGCCCATTACGGTTAAATTAATGGCTAACAAACTGGCTGTTTATGCCCAGCCCTGACTTCTGATCGAATCCTTTCCACGCAGTTTATGCAAATTTGTTCCCCGGCTTTTTCCGATTTTTATTATTATATGAGTTTCTAGTCGAAGGACAACGCAAACGCATTTCCTTATTATTATTCATGATGGTGCGTGCAATCAGATTTGTTTCTGATTTTTATGCACACGTTTCGAATGATGGCAATGGAATAAAGAACTCGAAGACAATAACTGAATGTACTATAGGGTATATAGGGTATGCTGGAATATATGAACGAAATGAAATCGTATTACGAATGTAATCAATTACAAGATATTCAAAAATATTTGACAATTTCTAACATATAAAATGCGTTAATAACTGTAACAAACCTGTGCTTAAGTCGAGCATACCCATTTACTAATTTTTACTCTAGGGTATACGGAACTTTTCAATAAAGGGAAGCTAATAGATATAAAGCTGTTATAACTATGAAAATATATTTAAAATGTTCAATATACCCTGTAGTTTTTGTATTTAAGTATCAATTTTACACAAGAGGGTGTGCTCAACTTGACTTATGCAGTAAATGACAAATATCTGTTAACAAATTTAGGTTTCATTATATACTATACTCCGAAAAATCATTCTACCCATTATGCTTACCCTCTCCGTCTACAGGGTATTCAAATGGAATTGCATTGATTTGATTTTGAGGCCTTCTCTAATATTTAAAAGCAATCAAAGCCAATCATTGACAATCAATCGATAAATAAAAGAATTTGCATAAATCTGCACTTGTCTACGGAATTGATTAGACATCCAAGTCCAAGTTTTAAGGATTTAAGCAAGGAGTAAGAATTTTAGTACCTGTTTGTCTGTCGGATGTTTAATAAAATATTTATAAAGAGAGAGGGAGAGAGAGAGACAAAGAGAAGAACTCATTATTCGTCTGACAGATGAGTTGGCAAAAATGTCCTATATATCCTTTGGTAACCAGGCGATAAATGCAAATGCTTGTGGTCCTTTCTCTGTCGCCTGCGTAATAAATTTCCTCGTAACAATGAGTTGAAATGCCTACGCCTGGACAGGAGTCATTCTTTCAATACAACCTCCTGCTGATGCTGCTGCTGTCTCGACGTTGAGGAAACATGAGACACGCATAGACACATACATATCTTATGAGACAGCGTGCTTAAAAATAAGTGAGACATTTACTTTCATTACAGACACTTGATTGTATTCATTCAATATCAACTCAGCATCTCAATATATTTATACATTTATCTTTGATTTGGCTTATTTGAATTTTTGTATTCAAATGACAAGAGCTATGTAATATTAGATCAAATATAAATTTAATTTTCAATGCGAATATAAAATGACTACAAAAAAGAAAAACAAATGTAATAAAACACTTGCTCGTGTCTTTGTTGTGGCATGAAAATGAAATCCAAGGAACGTCAACTTGATTTTTTAACTTTATTGAAATGTGAATAAATTTTGCTAGTTTAAATTTTTGATAGAAGTTTAATGAATTTTTGTGGATTTTTCCAAGAATTTGTAGGAATTTGCAGGAATTTTTATTTATTGCGTAATTTATGCTATTAAAATAATGAAAAAGTTATGCAAGTAAATAGAAATTCTTTGTTGTTGACTTATGGCAGTGACATGAAATGGTGGAAATGGATGAGATTTTAGAACTTAAAGAACTTCAGGAATCTATATATTCAAACTGAACTAAGCTGAGTTTAGTTATTTAAAGGGAACCTTAAAGAAAGAAACTGCCTTCAAGCTTCAAGCTGAGCAGTTAAAAATTAATTTTTTTTATAGAATCTCTTATTATTTATTCTTTAGCAAATTTATATATTTTTTATAAATTTTCTTTCATCTCTAAATAAAATATAAAGTAAGAAACAAGAAAGGCAGCAAAAAAGTATCTCTAGAGATCACAGGACATTTGGGAATTCGCGTATTCTTGTGCAACTAGCTGCGGGCATAACATGTGCGCTGCTCTCTATGGATTCGTTGGACTTACAATACAAAAGCCATAATCTTATAGGGCCGAAAATTAAAATGGGTGTACGCCAATTTCACAAGTCGAAGTCGTAAATACGAGCGACAATAAACCCATAAGCTGGCAGGCATATACGCATGAATTAGGGCGCGATGCCCCCGAAAAAAAACAAAAAAAACAAACAAACAAAAATGGGAAAAAAGGAAGACGAAGAAAATAACATAGAAAGATATATAGAAAGTATTGTGGGTGAACTACCATAAAGTGACTATTAGTATTTGTTGTTGTTGTGGTGATTGCTTTAGCGCTGCCAATAGCCATAAATATGTAGTTTTTTTTTGTTTTCTTGTATTCCTTGGGCTGGGTGGGTCACTAGGCGAAAAATGTTTCTCCAATTTCTGTGTAATAAACTCGTTTTGCGTGGCACAAATAAACACACGCACACACACACACACACATTCACACACAAAAGAGGCTGAAGGAAGCAGTTGCCAGCTGCGAGCCTGGCCAAAAACAAAAGCCGTTAACTTGCTACGTCGTTACGTGCCAAGTAGCCAGCCGCCGCTGAGCATATTCCAATACCCTGCTTAAATCCGCTCCCAGTGCTGGGCCAGCCTGTGTAAACATGCCCATAAACTGAAGAGCTACAATTATTGTGGAGAGCACAGGCGTTGCCTTTGGCCTACAAGAAGAAATCTCAATTTTTGAGACAAATATATATGAGGGTCAACATTTGACACGATAGATAAAAGGAGCGTAAAAGGAAGAGAACTGATAAGTTAACAATAATAATATTTTAATTTAAGTTAAAAAAAAAAATAAATAAATAAAAAAAATATGATATAAAAACACTATTTATGTTATATTTAACTGATTAAAGCTTAGATATATATTAGGCATTTAAAATAATCTCAATATTCCACGCGTTAAACTAAATTAAGTATTTGTGGCTCATTAACTTCATATTTGCATATAAATATGAGATTTAATTAGCTTATTAATTATTTAATTATGAAAACTGTTTCATTTCAACATGTCAATTGAGTAACTATTTAAATTGCTGACTGCAACTAATTGAATATGAAGTTAAAGAGCTGGAATGCAGCTCGAATTATCTATATATATTTATGAAAATTATTTATTTGTTTAAAGTTTATTTAAAATATATTTATTTTATATTATTTCTTTTATTTATATGCCATTTAATTATAATAATTTAATAATTTACTTATTTCAAATTTATTTTTTTATGTATAATAATAATTTTTAATTCTAATTCAAATATTTAGGATTAATCCTTTATTTTCTTTACTTGTAATATTTTAACTCCGTTCGACTTTCCGCTGCCTAATATTCAGCTTATGCTTTGTTAGCATTCTATCGAGTGTTTTAATACGCAAATATTTGCTTGGCAAACAAACGAAATCTCAAGTTTGTTTTTTCGTTAGTGTCTGCCGTGCCGCAAATGAATATTCATATAGATTCATTCATTCATATCTCACACCTGCGCCGAAAATCATGATTGTTTGTTATGCTTGAAATTTGATTGAGTGTCGGTCTTAAACTATGGCAGCCTATACAAAAAACTTAAAACAAACAACAAGAAAGAGAGATAGACAGAGGGGGAGAGGGAGTGTGAGAGCTTGGTAGATATAGACAGTGAATGAACGTTAACACTCGCTGTGGTTAAATTGATTGAGTGCCATAAAAAAGATTTTCACGTGGCATTCATTAATAATAATAATGCAGACGTCCGTCTGCCAGTTGACCAAGCAGCGCATTGTCTGCCAGCGTCTGGCTGGCCCCGTCTGTCACTCTATCAACAATATCTATATAAAACCGATGTCAGTCTGACTGTCTGACTGTCTGCCTGGCTGTATATATGTTTATCCAGCAGCCATATAAGCCAATTGACTGTCAGTGCAGACGGCTGTGTCATTAAGTTTTATTTATAAACTGGCTAAATGGAAAATCCTCGCAAAAACTTATTACAAAGCAAATTGAGCGATTTAACGCAAGTGAGGAGGGTAGACAGACAGAGAAAGGGAGAGAGAGAGAGAGAGAGAGGCAGGGAGAGCCAGTTTGCATAAAACTCATCTCTTATAATGAAAGATGATTGACTCCCCTGAGCATAGCCGGAAACTGGGCAAAGCAAACTTGTAGCTCAATCTTACACTATATTAGTTATGCATACACTCAGAGAAACGTAGCTCAAGTTGTTTAGTTCAAGGCGATATAAAGAAAACTAAGCAGGAAAACTCTACAAACAAGATTTAACTTGATTTAAGAGAGATTTTCTATTCTATAGTATAAAAATGAATACATTTTTTGTTCTAGTGTATTCAAATTGCAAAGGTATAATATATATATATATATAGATGGTTTATGGTACTCACCATCGTGGGAATCGTAGAGATAAATTATTTTGCGCCAGCCATAAAACTGTATTGTATCAATGATTGCCTGATGGTAATCCGGGCGCATGCTGAGGGCAAAGTCCAGGAAGCCAGACGATGGCGTAAGCACCTAAAAACGCGCAAATTATGGAAAACAGCGGTCATACATATATACATACATAAAGAAAGAGATAGAATGCGTGTGAGTGTGTGAGGGGGAGAGTGAGTGTGAGAGTGAGAGGGAGAGGGCGCTTGGCAAGTTAGTAAACATGAATCATTATTGAGTCCTGTTTTGTGAGGAGGACCCATTGTTTCGTTTGGCTCGTTTTGGGCATTTGCCTCACTGATTTATAGAGCTTGTTTGCTTATAAATTTTTAAAGAGCGCCATAGAGAGCATCATTATGGCAAAAATAAGAGAGAGAGAGAGAGAGAGAGAGAGACTGTGAGCCCGGTATATTTATGATTATGATTTGGAAACCCCTCATAAATTGGGTGTTGCTTTTGTTTTTGTATTTTTGTGTTTTTGCAAAGTTTTCAAGGTTAGCAATTTAAGGGCAGTCAACGTTGCGTATGATTAATATTTCATATTAAAATAGGCAAACCGGCAAACCGGTGCACTTTAATATTTATTAGGCTTACCTTCTCCGGAAACCAGGGCGTCACAAAGGGCATCTGAAACGTATTCGAGTAGGAGTGTAGCGTATCAAAGGAGTCGGGCGAGACGGCGCCCAGCATGGAGTAAACGCCCCGTGAGAACTGATTACAAACTGTTTGGGAATAGATATAAAATGGAGATAGTTAAACTTTATTTCGGATAAGCAGTAAAAAACTATGCCAAAAATTAGTTGCTGATGAGATTTTATTCGCTTTTTAACTAGTTTACAAATTATGTTGCTTTCTGATGGGCGGTTGAACACGTGCTACGTTCATAATAAATTAAAATTTGAGTGTGCTAAATGTTTCACAAAGTATTTAAATGCAGCAGTAACCATTATTTATGGGAGAATTTAGAGAGAGTTGAGAATAAAGGATATTTTGTTACTATTTAAATTATATAAAATTTTTCTATATAATTTAAATTACTTTTGTGAATTTCAGACTCGTAAAAATGCTCTTAAATAATTTAAAAAATAATATAAAATTTATTTAACTATATATTTCCATATAAAATAAGCTAAAGAATAAGCCAAGATACAAATCTGTGCTAGACCTTTATCTTCAGCCGCCAACACGTGTAATCTCATAAAATTATAGGGTATTCAAATGCCCCTATACTCACTCAGTCGTGATAACTTGAATGCATCCGCCGTGTTGATGACATCGACATACGCCTGCAGCTCGAAACGCCGCGAAGAGACATTCAAATTGTGATTAAGCATGGCGTACTTAAAGGCCGATTGCACCTCGTCCGTGCCCTGTTCGAAGATTGCACCTGTTGCCAAGCAAAATAAGAGAAAAATACAGTTAGGACATGCTTTGCAGTCAATAGTTGCTGTTCAGATTGTCAATTAGGCAGGAGAAAAGAGCACTTTAAACTTTGTAATTGGTTTTGCGCTTGAATTTTATTTGAGCAAAAACTTGGCAGGCTTCGTTAGCCTGGTTGTTGGCGCTGTCTCGGCCAATTTGGAGAAAATGTTGTGCAAGTTAATAAGCGTTTGCCGTTTCAGTTTACCCAAATGGCCAACAAGGCAAAGCTGAAGCTTTTGGGAATGCAGCTGCAACAGGCAACAGAACGTGCCCATCAATTACCGATTGGTCTTAAGTTACCCGCCCGCTGTAACGCCCACTCAACCACTTACCTAACGGTATTTTCTCGGTTAACGATGGCTGACCATTGACCGTTGTGCATATTAGCCATAAAGCGAAGCAGGGCCAAAGCCAGTCGTTGGACTTCTTGCTAATGCGCATTGTGGTTGTTGTTGTTCGAGTTGTTGCTGTTTTTATTACTGTTGCGGCTCTGTTTGCTGTTTACTTCAATTATTTGTTTTGGTTTTAGCTGCCGTTGACGGCATTTTGTGCATTTTTGTTGCACTCAGTGGGGCATTTGCATTATTTTTGTGCCTTTCACTCTGTTGACAATTAGCAATCGATCGATGTGAGCTTAGCGCAACATTTTAATAATAATATTGACATTTATGTTAATTGTTGTTGTTGCCTAAATATATGAAGAGGAAAAAAGTATTTAGTTAAATATGGTTTACTTTGGGCGGAAATAAAATTTATATTTATTAAGGGAAAAATTATTTGTGGTTTTATAGATTCATTTTAAGCAGGAAATTTGCTAAAGACTTGAAAAGTTCTCTTTCTTTTTAACTAATGCTTGAGATCTGCAATAGATATATAGTTATATCGATCTCTACATATAATCTATAAACAGCATACCTATGTAGCTGAAGCTCTAAGCAAGCTCTTTTAGCTGTCTGAAATATATAAAGGCCCCATCTCTCCCTCTCTACATTCTATTGATTTCTCGTTTGTGCCTTATTTTGGATACATTTGCTCCATTTATTGCGCCTTAACTTGATTGCCCGGCTTTGGCATACATTTTAAGCTGCTTAATTTGAATTTGTTTTCTATGTGAGCTGTCTACACACACCAGCACTCACACACCCAGAGGAGTTCACGCTGTCACGCTTTGCGCAGCACGTGTCTCTGGCACCCTCTGCCGAGCCGTTTGTGGGAGGCAGCACTCCCTCCATTTATACGCTGCTCAGATGCTCACATTTATGAGAGCCCATTGTCAAAACCCGTCCGCCCACTGTCAAGTCCGCCATAGCCACCGTCCCCGCTCAAGCCCTCCAGTCTCAAGCCATGTCCAACTTTGTTCGCGGCATCTCTCTCTCTGCCTGTCTGTGTGCGTGTTTGCTTAGTGAACTGTATGTAAATATGTACACACACACACACACATGTGACTATCTGTCAGCGCTGCTTCAAATCCTCTGGCCTATCTGGCAAGCCTCTGTCAATGCTGCGCTCAGGTGTGTTGCCCTTAAAGTGATTCCCATTGTTGTTGTTGTCGCACTGATTGTTAGTATGTCAACTTGTACCCTTATTGTGTATCCTGTGTGTGTCCTGTCGTTATCCTTACGGCTGACTGCCTGCCTTTTCTGCTGATTTTGCGCTTACTTTGAATGTCTTTCGCTTTTATTCTTTCAGCTTTTTAATTATTTAAAACGGCTGACCAGCTGCTAGAATCGGCTTTTAATATGCACTAAACTCTGCTCAAACACACACACAATACGGTCACACTTATTTAAGTTTCTTTTTTTTTTTTTTGAGGAGGGGCTCTTTAAACATTTGTTGGTTAAATTGTATTTTAAGCCGCTTATTTCGGCCACATTGCTTTTAGTGAAAGGCCTTTTTTTGTAAGCTGAATTTGATTTTTTTTTTTTGGGTTGAAAGCGCATCATATAGTTGTGGCTGTGAAATGTGGGAATTTAACCATATAATGTTGATATATATATACATATATATTATGTATATAATCTGATATTGTAGTTGAGTTCAGCGTGTGTTTTATGCTTTGTAATAAACAAGTTTTAGAAGGCCCAAAAATATTTAAAGCTAATTAATGTCTTAGTCTTTTCAGTATAATTTATAGTGAATGTGCGTATACTTAATATCTTTGTGTATTTATATATACTAAAAAATATTAAATTATATTATATCCCATGTTAAATATCAACTTATCATTTTAAATAATTTTCCTCTTATTAAATTTATTTTTATTCAACTTTTCTGCGCTAATTCCCTACTCTAGCAACATCTGCTGTGGCTTCAGTCTCATATATATACACTTAGTCATAAAAAGTCTAACAAAGCGGTTATCTACTTAAACAATATTATATCTTAGACACGCCTTAGTTTGCTATTACGACTTTTTACGACACATTTCCACAATTTGATGAAGTCTTGTAACTTTTATAGATTTACGCCGGCCCCAGTTGATAGGCATAAAGAGTGTATAACTTATATGGCCATTAGAATGGCATAAAATAAGCTAGCAATTGAATTTAATAATTAGTCAAATATTTAAGGGAGAACTAGAGAGAAATGACTGTAGTCTGAGTGAAACCAACAGCATTGAATGTCCTTTAATGGACCCTTTGGAAAAAAGATTAACAGACGCTTTATATTCATAAGCAGAGAAAGCCGCAGACTCGTTGACTATTTAAGCACTTGGAACTTTATTCATTATAATGACTGCAAAACTAATGCCGAATGGAAGTCGAAATCAGAGTCGGAGTTGGAGTCGGAGTCGGTGTAGGAGGAGCAGCAGTTGGGCCACTTAATTAAATTTAAATTAGAGGCCTAAAAGTTGCACGTCACGAACCGACTCTATTTTAGAAGGCAAACAAAATAGAATGAAAAAAAAAAACGTAGATAAATGAAACGAATGAATGAACATTTAGACTAAAAGAATGCCAAGGATCCTTGACTAGGCTCGAGTAGGAGTCGCTGTGGGTAGGCGAATAGACTCTCTGTGTGTTGGGGTCGGCTGCATGCTTACTTGCCTTACAGCGTCCACTTTTGTTAATTAAATAATTATTTTGTAGCGAGTTGCTAATTACTTTTTACTCTTTTCGACTTTCAACTCGACTTCCATTCATTCGCCACTTGCCACATTTAGCAGCTGCTCGCTGCTGGCTGCTGGCTGCTGTCTGCTGTCTGCTGGCGACCTTTTGTTGCTGACCCCTATCACTTGCACCTACGCTGATAGGCATCAGCTTTTAAATCTATCTTAAAAGAAAGAAAAAAAGGTATTTATATGTGAAATACAAAAACGTTTTTTCCACTTCACCTGATGTCAGATAAAAAAGAGAAAAACGTTTTTTCTGTGGTCTCTAGTCTAGCATATGCTTTATTCATTTAATTATTGCTGAATGCATGTTTTAGCTCTTTGTCAGAAATGTTTTTATTTTTGCATATCAAAAATTTTGCTTTGATTGTGATGATAAGGGTCTCTGGGGGAGAGGATAGAACGAGGTGGGAATTCTTTTGTTATATAAATATTTTATCTTTAAAAATATACAATAAAATATAAATATTTCCTATATTGTAAATAATTTATATTACAAAAAAATTTTAAAATTAAATATATATAATATAAAATAAATTATATATTTTATTTATATGTATGTATATCTAACATTGATCATAATATCGCAGTACCAGAGCCCATACCGCCTTCACAAGTTATGTGTTAAAAATGGCAAATACCCTCTTGACAAGGGCATTAAATATAATGCGCTACCCAAATGTTAGCAATATGCAAAACTCGCTCATTAGCATTTTAATGAGCTGCTGAAAATGTATGTTCCCTAATTTTGATTTCTATATAAATATATGTATTTATATATAGAGAGAAATATTTTTAGCTGACATTTTGCAACTTTCTTTCAAGTTTGTATTGAAATTCATGGAATTGCTTTTCTTTAGCTGTCTGACAAAAATAAAAGAGAATATTCAAAGGACCATAAATGTAACTTACATAGATTGAACAGCAACTTATAAATATATAAATTTAGCTATATTTTTATATATTTTTATATATTTTAATTTGCTTTATTTTTATATTTTCACTTATTTTCAATGGAAGTTATTATTGAAGTCACATGTAACGCACAGTTGTTGCCGGCTTTTTGTGGCCCGGCGCACGAATTCTTTGGCAAATTGAGCAAGTCTTGAGCGACTTCTACATTTGCATAAGTTGGGCCAGCGGAATTATTGCCGCGTCTTTATTATCACGTAATGTTGAGCACTAAAAAACACGCAACGCGCAAACATTTTTTTTTTTCTTTATCACTCGATGATAGCAGTGTTGGGTTGAGTGTCGTGAAGATTTGTGTTCTTGTGTTGTTGGATTTTATTTTCGGGTTTCGTTAGCGAGTTAGGCTTCAGTGTCCGCAACGTAGCTGTCATCCGCCGTATTCTCGTCCTGTTTGACGCGACGCACGACTGTCTACTGACTGTGTCGGCAGCATCCACGAAACGGACGACTCGGCTCAGCGCGCCAGCTGGGCGACAAAGCTACAAAATCTCTTCGGCATCCTCTCTTTGTACTAAAAAGGGCGAAGCCAACGAGAGAGCATAAAAGTCTCTCTCTCTCTCTCTCTTTTGGGTTCGCTCTCGCGTCAAGTCTGCAAAGTGGATACGAAGGCTTTAACTGTCGGCGTTACTGACCTAGTAACCGTTTTTCAAGTTTATTCGCTGTGGCTGTTGCGAAAAGTAATAACAACAAAAAACAAGGGAAGAAGGCGGCTGTCGTATTTTTTAATACCCTGCAAATGGACAAGAAAAAGTTGGCGATTAACGAGATTGCCGAACTACGTTTAGTGTGGTCGTAGCATAATTGTAAAGGCAAAGGAGAGAGTGAAGCTAAATAAAGGACCTCTTCTAACCTCTTACAACTATAACTCGGTTATTTTTTATCCGATTTCAGACTATCGACTGACATTCAAAAGTTTTATTCGAGAATTTTTGACATTTTTTTTTTTAATTTTTGAGTGCATTTTTGAAATTTTGATTACAAAAATTACAATTTTTGAACTTTGGCTGACCATAACTGGCGTATTTTGTATCCGATTTTTATATAGCTTACCATTTTAGAAGCGTATTTAATCGAGGAATGAATCTGTAATCACGAATTTTTCCTGGTTAAAAAAATTTCACTTGAATCCAAAAAAAGAACCTCTTGAACTTTGCATGACTCTAGCTCGGGTATTCCTTGTCAGATTTCAGACCCAACACTACTTTTTGATTCATTAGAAGCAATACTAACAACTGACATTCAAAAGTTGCATTCGAAAAATTTTGTCATTTTACCTATATTTCCCTTTCTATACCTTATCTATATCTATTACATATGCGTTTAATTTAAATCTAATTTAAGTCATAGCTGCAGCTCAATTAGTTCGCGTCAGATTTGCTCCCTCTCTCGGTGCCAGATTGAACGTGTATGTAAATTTTGTTGTTGCGCCATCTGAACAATCATTTCAGCAATAAGAACACCTGCAAAAAAGCACAAATACACACACATGCACGTACACAAACAAACACACACACACACACACACACACACACACATACTAATGCAGCAAAAAAACTCAATCATGTGAGCAACATGTGTGCACGCGTCGATACTTATTGGAAATTCAATTTTCAGTAAATGCACACAAATTGATTTCAACACACACATACACATATACATGCATATATACATATGTACTGTACTATATATATATATATATAAATATATATATATATATAAATATATATATATATAGGATTGGACCCGTATTAAGTGCAAAACTTTTCAATTTACGTTTTGTTTCTTCGCATCAAATATCCGGAGCTGTCAAAAGTATTTGTCGATTGAGATTTTTGCTCAAGTGGGCGGCACACTTTTTATCTGCTCTTTTATACCTATATATATGTATATACATATATGTATATCTGTTATATGTATTATTTTTATGCTTTTTTATTAGATTTGTGCGGCGGCATTCATACAGCTTGCTGCTTATCCACGCCTGAAATTCCGCATCATGCAAGGCAAACACTTGTTAATTACTTTTATTATACCTACATATAAATATATACAAATATATATATATACACATATTCGTATATATATTCATATGAACAGTTGCACAGTCACGCAATTTGAGCCGACCCCCAGCTTACATTGCCTGTTGCTCTTGGCCTGCTTGCTAATGGCCGATTGCTCTCGCTCACACGCTGCTGAAGTTGATGTCAATTCAGCTGGTTTCCTAGGCTTCGTGCGTGTGTGTGTGTGTGCATGTGTTTGTGCGTGTACGCCGCAGTGCTGTGGTCGGCCTACAGCCAACAGGCTCGTATAAAATACATACGCTTTCCCCTCAGCCTTTTTGCTGCTGCTGCTGCTGCCTGCTTGCTTGCTTCTGGCTGGGGCCCTGTTGTCGCATACAAGTAATTGCAATCAGCACCTTGGCAACGCACAGCTGCGCCAAAAAGTGTGCTACATGTGTTTTTATTTAACGCCCACACGTCTGGCAAGCCAGCTTAACCCTCTGCATGCTGAATTTCTTAAGTGCCTGTTAAAAATCTAGCAACTGCGTTAACATGAGCTTGAGCTAATGAGGGAATGAGGATGGATTGATGACTAATTGATAGCTATTGCTTAGATAGAATTGAGGTTATCATAAAGAATAATGCAAAAAGTGAGCTTTGAGTAGACTTAAGACTTAAGACAAATAAAACGAAACGTAAAGCTATAGATAACTGTCTAAATCAATTGGCAAAGTGATGTCTGTTTGAGCTTGAGTAAAAAGTGATATGGTTTTTTTTGTATCTATGTGTATCTATGCAAACAGCTCAACATTGTGTAGGTTTGATGTGTGAAGGCTCTAGAGAGTGTGGAAGCTAAGAGCTTTAAGAACTGATGTTTACTTGTTTATATATTGAAGGAGTAGATAAAGAGATATTTTTTTTCAAGCGCTGAAACTATGATATGATAAAGTAGAATAGATAGACAACAATCTCCATTCGCCTCAAAGGACTAACGGGCAGTAAGCATCTCGAGAGCATACTGCGATGGCTTTATCAGTCTCGCCCTGTATCTGCCAATGAGCCTTCCAATCTGTTAATCCACTGTATAAGATGATGCTAAGATGAAGAGCTATACAAATATGGTTTTAGATAGAAAAACAAGACATATGCCATCTTTACTTTTACTGTCCTAAAAGCTAGAGGAATCTCACATCAGACATATCTTCTTTTCGCGATAAACAAACATGTGTCGGCTTTCTGGTGTTAAAGTCATTTAGTAAGCAGCCGCAGCTTCTGTAGGTGCCGCAATTTATATGCTAATTAACAATTCTTAATTACATTCTCTTGGCTTGAATGTAATCATATATATATACGAGTATATATCCCTACATAGAGTATAAGCTGTTCGGTCTACTTTATTATAATTGCGAAAGTGTCACATTTCGCTTGTGTAAAAGTGGGCTGCGGGGGCGGAGCGGAGGCCACTGGCTAATGGTGCGTATGGGCAATCGGCAAACATTCGCTGTCGGCTTAGCCGAAATTTGACGCAATATTGTGAATTTGTATTCCTGGTGGAAATTAAGCTGAAACGCTGCCTCAACTTGATTGGCATTGTTGGTCGAGAATACCGAAAGGCCGATCATCAATTGAAATCAGTTGAGGGACAATGTCCACAAAATTTGAAGCCCTCTGTGTGCCGCATGTCACGCAGCATGCAAATTATTAAGCAACTAATTAAGCAGCGGAAATGAACAGAGTTGGGTGTGGCAGGGGCGTGGGATGGGCATGTGGCATGTGACATCATTGCCCAGATTATGGATAAAGCAAAAGCTTTGCCAATTAAATTTGTAACTTATTTATGGGAGAAAGTAATCTTCTTTAGGCATTAGCTGATGTAATAAAAATGATTGAAATATAATTGAGAATTGACATAAAAAGTAAAACACACCCACGCACACACACACACACACACACACACACACACACACATGATACACACACTCGTGACACATGGCACATTTTGCCTGTAAAATCCTTGGCTGGTTGGCTGGCAGGCAGGCACTTACAATCAACGATTACCTTTACACCTGCCATTTTGAAAATAAGCCATAAGCGGAAATGACATCAAAAGGATATTGTTATATCGATGAGGCAAAAGGGCGCAAGGACTCAGACGTCGTCAGCGTTGTTGTCGCTCGTCGTTCGTCGTTCTACTCCTGACTGTAGCCGAAATAAATAGCACAAAAAATAAAGTATGGCAAAAGGTGCCATAAAATAAATAACACAAGAAACCAAATAAACATTTTCGGCAAAAGGCAAAAAAGGAAACCAGACCAAGAAAATAAAAAAGCAAAAAAAAAAAGTCAAGCAGGTGTGCTCTAGCAGAGAGAGGGAGCGCCAAGTTGATACCCTAGGCGAACTTGTGAAATGGAGCGAAGTGAAGGAGAGTGAAGTGGAGTGTACTGGTAATGGTTAAAGAAGGAACTTATCTAGATGAAAGCGATAGATAAAACAAAAATAGAATCAAAGTGAAGATTTGACTTTTAGATAATTTTTCTTAATATTAAATATATTATATATACTTTTATATATAGCTATATTAAATGTCTCTAATTTACGTATTATGCCCTCTTCATTGCTTTGCCAATGACTGCAGGGTATCAAAAAAAAAAAAAAACTTCCGAGTGTGTTCTTACATTTATATACATATATATGTTCGATTGTGTGTGAGAGGGTGTGTATGTGTGTGTTCGGTGTATGTTTGGCATAAAATAGACTTATCCTAATGAAAAAAGTCTTGCAGGCACGTTAAGTAAGATATGTATGTGATAGCGCACAAGGCAAGCCAAGGTAAGGTTTCGACTCTGGCTTGGCTTGGGGCTAGACTGAGCTGCCCAATGAGCTGTTGCTGTGAGTGTGTGAGTATGTGTGAGTATGTGTGTGTAAGTGTATGTAAGCGTATGTGTGTGCGTGCTAGGCGTCGAAATGTTAAAAGTTAGGCATGGCAATAGAGCGTTTGCTAAGCCGCTTACACTCTGCCTGCCAGCCTCTTAACCTTTACTCACTCTCTCTCATTCTCTGTTCTATCTCTATTGCCTGCTCTTAGAGTGAAAAAAAAACAACTAGTTAGCAATTGCCTTTAAATCTTGTACGCAGCTCGCCTAATTTGCGTTAGGAATTTAAATTGGAAATAGTTTGCATTAGATGAAGATAGATTTAAATGCCAAACGAAATTTATTATTTTAAATTATTTCAAACAAATATTAAACCTATATAATATGCGAATAAAGTAAGTAATAATTTATTTACATTTATTTTATTTTTTCTACAATTTTTTAAATAAAACTTTAAGTAAATAAACTTAATATGAATAAATAGAAAATATGTACATTTCTCAGCATTTTTTCCTGCTAAACTAAATTAAATTAATTAAATTAATATAAAATTCCACATAAATGTAAAAAATATTTACGAATTCCATGTCAATTTACAGCGCAATGCCGCATTTTGTATTTCCTATTATATTCGGCCCAGTTTTGGCCAACTTTTCGATGGTGGAAAGTTTTCAAGAGTTTTGACTTGGCGTTGCGGTAAAGTGTTTCCGCAATTCAGCTCTAACCAAAAGCCATAAGCCATAAGCCATAAGCCAAGGCAGTCAAGTGTTCATTATGTAGTAGAAGATTTTTGCAGATGCCGGACACTTGAGACGTGCGACAGAGTCAGGCCAGCCAGACAGACAGATAGTTAGAGATAAGTTCTGACTGCTTGGCCTGCAGCTCTTCAAACCAATTGTGCTCAGTTTGATTTCAGTCGAAGCGTGGCTACAATTAGTAAACGAATTAAATTGACAGTGTTAAATGCTTGACATAGGTTGAGTAGCTGCTGCTGCTTCTGCTGTTGCTATTGTGACCCAATTGTTAAATGACCTGCACACGCAACGCGCCAAATGCTCAAGTGCTTACTTCAAATGGCACATGAAAAGAAATGTGAAATGATTAATACCTTTTGGGCTATTTTACCTTGAAATACACTCACGGAAGTTGAGGTATTTATGGTAGGTCATGAAACATTACATAAATGTTGATTAGCTGATTAATATATATATTTATTATTGATAAAAATATGGTAGGTCTTACAGCTTATATAATGTATGAGAGATTACATAAATGCTGATAAGCTTATTAATATTTACTATATATCGATAATAGTCTAGTTTATGTCAACATAAAGAAGTAATCAGCCGATAACCTTATGGTGTTATACTTCTTGTTAACTGAAGTCTTTTTCTTCTGCTTGTAAAATTGGTTTATTTAAGCCATTAGAAATGATTCCATGAAGTCGAAAAGCTAGAGTTATAGATTCTATAACAATTTTCATCATTCTTCTCTCCACTAAGCTACCCCGAGTACCCTCTCTCAACTGCCTTTTGAGCTCTTTGGCATGTCTAGTAATGTTTGTCTGTCTATCTGTATTTCACTCTGTTTCCTCAAATTGATTTAACTACTTTACACTACGAGACTATTTTTCATGTCTTTCATAACTTCACACATTTTTAGTGCTATATATATACCGACATTTTTAATTTAAGCCTGTATATATACGCATATATATCTCAGAGCTGAATCTGATGTTTTTTAGCTCGCGGCTAGTTTTTCATTTTCTTTTTCAATTAAAAACGCCGCGACGCGCAGTTGGCGAGTTTCTCATATTTTTCTGGATTTTTTGTAGCATTTCTTTTTTGTGTTTTTGTGTTTTTTACTGTTTGGGCTGCCGGCTTGATTGTCTGGGGCCAGGTCCTGGCTGAGAGGACCTTTTGCATTTAAGTCCTAATTGCAGCACTGCGAACGCCATGATAGTTCGCTTCGTTTTGCCGGGCGACTTAGGCTAAGCGCTTCACTTAAAGCCCCTTTTGAAATGCGAGGATAACTTTGGCTATCACTGGATGCAGAAGACAGCAAACACTGCGCTTCAACCTTTTTGCATTAAGTGTATCACGAAATTTACTCCAAGGCAGCGGCCAAAGGTCAAGCGGGTTGTGAGCTCAGCGTGTTGCCGGAAGTCGCAAAATGTTTAACGTTTCCGTTCTTTGTTGACCTAGATGTAATTGTGTGTATGACAATGATTGACTGAGAGATGGAATGAAGGATTGAGTGATTGATTGAAGGGTTGACTAAGGAGAGAAAAAAACCTAAGAAAGCAAAAGTAGGAATCAGGCTGACAAACAGAACTGGAATGCGGTTTTCAGAAATGATTCAAGACTGAAGTTTACGATGAAGATAAATTTTCAAAAAATATAAATACTAGAATATATTTTGTATTAGTCTAGATTTGAGTTGAGATCATAGAGAAATTGTATAGATATAAATTATATTTATTCTCATATAATTCATGCCAAGTCCTCAGAGCACCTTACTATAAATCCCAAAAATATATACATTTGTCTACTGGAAAGCCACGCCCAGTCCAATATTCCAACTAATGCAACAAATTTTGGGTTGCCTCATTAAAATTGCAGTCAAGGCAAATGTGTCGCCCGCACACGCCCGACTGCTCTGACTGGCCCCTCCAGCCCCGCCCACCAGATACGTGAACATTTCGTACTGCGGATGCAATAAACTGCAGAATTTATGTGCCTGCCGCCTAACAATTGAATTAAATTTCCAATGCGTCTTCGAGGGGGCAGGCAGCATGGAACGTGGACATTACGGTTCGTCTGTCTGCAGTAATAACTGTAATTTTTGGCAAATGTTCAAGTCGCAAGCTAGTGAAGGACATATTCCACAGCGACCAGCTCGTAGCTCATCATATGCGAATGTCTCGAAGAATTTCAGTCCATTTGCCATATGTTTCTTTTGCCCACCGAAACCCCGCCCCCTCAACCCAGCCCGCGCTGTCTGCTGTTAATATTTATGGCTTAATATGCATATGCACGCAAAAATACTTAATAATACTTAAGTCTGGCCAAATGCCTTGGCCGGGCGCTGGCATCGAAAGTTGTCCTGTGCAGCATATGGTAATGAATTATTAAGCCCGCTGTTGACATTAGTCATTAGGCAAACGTATTGTAATTATTGTCAAAGGCAAATCCATTAAAATAATTGAAATTTAGATATACATATATATTTAAATGAAATTTCCACAAATAAATTCTATAAATAAATTACAATCAGACTTAAATCATTCAATTAAATTGAGTTCACAGTGAGAAATGTGTGGGAAAAGTAAAGTCAAAGGAAAGGAATTGAGCTTGCTAACAAAATGTGAGTTGCTAAGGAAATGGATAACTTGAAAGAGGAGATAGAGTGAAAAGGAAGTGTGGAAGAAATGGGGAAAGAGGCAGAAAAATTAAGAGAAGAGAGATAGAAAGAGAAAGAAAAAAGAGGAAAATATCTTGAGCTCTTAAATATAATAAAATAAAATAATAGATATATGATAATTTGCTGTTAATTATTTATTTATTATTATATACTCTCCGTTATACCCCTTAACAAGCTGAGCTTTCCAACAGGGTATCATAAGTGAGGAAACTAAAATGTAGGAAGCTTGTGATTTTTGGCAAACAATTTCCATTGAATTTACCGAATTTATCTCGCAAAGAGAGAGAGAGAGAGAGAAAAAAGAAAAACTGTTGCCAAAAACACAAAAGCGGGGCGCTGTGGCGTCTGCTGGGGGCTGTTGGAGGTCGTTGGAGGATGTTGTCCGTTGGAGGCAGCGCCAAGCAGATATAATAGCTTTTGATTACAGTTTATGGATGTCGCCCTTAGCTGCTGTTTTTTTTTTCGCTCATGCTCGTTGACGAAATTGAACGGAGTATATGAGTTTGGTCGTCGAGTTAGAGAATCTTGTTCATAGAGAGAGAAACGATCTGTGGATCTGTAAGAGCCAGTGAGATGATTACAAGTAGATAGAGTATGAGCTTTTAATTCAAACGTTTTTTTATAGAGAATATGAATTTCTTTAATGAGCGAGTATTAAGCAGTCGTTGACATTTAAATTTGACTTATTTTAGTTAGTTTTTTCTGTGTAAATGTTGGCCAAAAAACTTTGCTGCTTAGTGGGCGTGCGCCAAAGCGGCGTCGCTCAACTGAGCAGCAAACAAAAGTACAACGACTAAACTGATCCCGGAACAGGCAAGACTATAGATAGTTACACAGTTCGTGCCGTAAGTCTATGGCCTGCAATTATTTAAAAAATATTTCATTGCGCCGCAACCCAATTGACTTTTATGCAAATAAAATATAATGTGATTGCTCTCGTTGTTGGCTGCAAAGAGCAGAGCATTGATTTTTTATTTACCGCTGTGTGAATTAAGTGCCACACACACACAGGGAGAGAGATAATGGGGTGGGGTAAACTTTGTGAAGACTAGCGCCACATTTTCATAACGTAAGTGAATAGAAAATTGAATCAAATCTAATAATAAATGCTTTTATGCAGCCCTTAAGCACTCTGAAAAGATGACGACGACGACGACGTCGACGTCGACGATGTTGTTGGCGACGCCCGACAATGGGACGGATTGTCTGCGAGCAGCGGGACGCAGCAACGGCTGGCAGGGAGCAGGGGTAGGGAAAGCTCATTGGTGTCGCCTCGACATGCTCCAATAGCCTTGCCGCATACAAGCACAACATTTGCTTTGCCAATATGCATACCAATCTCATCTGTATGTCTTCCTCTCTGGGTCTGTGTCTGTGTGTTGCCGCATGCCCCATTTGGCTTGCACATTGTTGTTTCTGCTGCTGCTGCTGCTGATGCTGATGCTGCTGGTGCTGCTTCTGTTGTTGGCTTGTCTCAACAGTCAACAGTTAGTAAGCATGCATCGCTTACACTTTCTTTGAGCTGCTCCCATTGGAAATGAGCTTAAATAGGGTATAATGCAGCTAGATGAAGGCTCGGGAGGAGAAGCTCTGGGTTTTCTGCCTGAAAAAAACTATATACATATATATATCAAATATATCGATATAAGCAATAGCTAACTCAAATCAATGCTCAGCCACAATACAGGGTATCTCACTAGCCAATCTTATTCGCTGTCACACACTTGTCTCTCATTTTTTTAATGCCACATGTCTTTGAGTTTCACTGGAGATGCCTTTGGGGGTGGCACCCCCGCCTTCAATTTGGCTTTAAGCAATTTAATCGAGTTTCCATTTTGCCTCGGATTACAACGAAGTCTCAGTTGCCTGGCAGCCGCACTTAACTAGTTTGACTTGCAGTTCATTTAGTCTGGCATCTCAACATACACCTGTGTTGCAGCAAAAAAAAAGGAGAGACAGAGAGAGAGAGAGAGAGAGAAAATGTGTGTGTGAGATGTACGTAAACTCGATTTGAAATGTTTTTGTTATTCCTTTATTCGTTCCTCTTATCCTTTCGCATATCCTCTGCTGTATGAAGTATGTGTTGTGCTGACTGAGTGCTGCTAGTCAATTTCAATAATTCAACTGGCATAGCATGCCACAACATCAACAAGAACAACAACAAAAACAACAGAACAATGCAAGTGGAACCACCCTTGAAGTCGGAATCACAATCAGATGAACAAAGCCATTGCCAGACCTGTCGTAAAATGGACCATAAAATTGCCTTACGGCAATGGCTCAATTATAATTGTGTTTATAGTCAATCATATTATTATTATTATTATTATTATTGCTGGTATGCCATGCTGAGAAAAATAATGAAACATATGTTTATTAAATATGGGAGATATAAAAGAAATTGTTAAAGTTTAAGAAATATAGAAGACAGCACACGAGAGAGAGAGTCTAAATCAGAGAGCCAGATGGAGACGGAGACTAAAGAAGAGAGCAGAGTAGAGATACTTTATCCAAAAACCAAGAAGCTTTAGTAACAGTCGTAAAATGACGAGAGATAAAAAAGTGAGTGAAAAATGGCATCAAAATGAAGTCGGATAAAGAGAGATTAACAACAATTTAAAATGACAAAGAAAACAAGATTGTTTCAATGTGAAAACTCAATAAAACTATGCTAACTGTAAGCATAAATCTATGAGAATTGCATAGAGAGGCATAAGCAATAAAATGGCCTTTAAAAGCTAAAGTCATTATCGTTGTTAAATTAGATTTATTTCTTTAAGCTCTCGGACAAAACTTCTATAAAACTGAATTCAATTGGAAATTGATAAAAGCCAAAGTCAAGAGCTGGCTGCTGCTGCTTACAGACAGACTGACAACAAACGATTCCATTTTCATTCTTTTTCCATTTTCCATTTTCAGTTAATTCTCTTTTTGGCCAAATTACAGAAAAGTTCATTAAACTGTTTGCCATCAACTTTGTCATGTTATTGGCAAAATATATCAGAGTGGTAGACCCCTTAGTCTCTCCCTTTCTCTCTCTCTCCTTCAGTTTATCTGTTCTCTCTTTTGTTTTTTTTTATTTTTCTTTAAATTTATCTTTTTTTATTGATGCTGGCATAATAAAACTTTTGAGACCACATAAATTGCGCAGCATTTTTTATTTACTTAGCATCGTTTATCAGCGCAGCCAGCAGGAGAAATGTTACGCTTTGCACATGCTTAAAATGCGGGCACTTGGCAAAAGTTTATTTATTAGTTAGACTTTTGAAAATATAGTTGTATATAAAATAAAAACATATATAAATATATATATACATATTTATATAGCCTTAAGCTTTAATATTTATTTCCGGTTCTGCCTCGCCGTTTACGCAATTGTTGCTTTTGTTTTTTCCTCTCTCTCTCTCTCTATCTCTCTCTGTCTCTCATTTTCATTTTCATCTTTTTTTCTGCTTGCCTTTCTACTGTGGAAAACTTGCTCATTACTTCACTTGTGGCGTACGTAATTCAAGTGGTCCCAGATGGGGGTTACGAGTGGCCAGAATGCGGGCAACGAAGTCTCGGCCTCGGTATGTGAGTTGTGAATGCTTTAGTATTTGTCGCACACTCTCGCCCCCCCCCACCATTCTCTCTGTGTGGGTCCTTTTGCATAGCTGCATTCTTTTTACACTGTCCATCGTTGTTGCGACTAAAGATTTATGCGCCAGTTGCTGCTTCAACTGTAATTTACAACAGACGCTTCGCAAATTTATGTGAAACTGTGGCTCTAACACTTCAGCAATTAAATATATACTCCATAAAAAGAGAGGATGAAAAAAGTACATAATATATACATTGAGTAGTCTCAATCGAAATCAATTTCAGCTGAATCTCAAATCGAAACAGATAAATCGTTGCGCTTTATAATCGAACTTAACGTTAATAAATTGTTACATTCCATACAACATTATAGATTAGATATCAAAATGCGTGGAGCCAGCAGCTCACGTAGTTCTCTAGACTTCGAATTACAGATTAATGTTCGATATACTCTCTGGGCAGCAGCAGCAGCAAGTGCAGTAAGGCAACAGTTGCTCTCCGAGCAAGAAGTTCACTGCAAACTTGCATCATCTGTTGGGTTTCATGCTCTTTGGCAGAGTGAGTCGCTTTGGTGTGGGATTTGGTATGAAACAAAAGAAACGAAAAGAAACTGAAATTAATATAATTCTAAAATATTATTATAATATATTGAAATTGGTTATATTTTTCTTAAAATAAAATAAATTTGGATTGCGTATTATTTCAGAAAATATTTAAAAAATTTTGGAAAAAAAGCAAAAAAATATATATATAAAAATTTTGTTTAAAATATAATTTCTTCAAAGCACTTTCAAACTTTAACTATTCCCTTCTCATTTTAATTCTTCAGTTTAAAAATATCTTGCTCAAGTCAAAATTTGTATTCTATAGAGTATTTCCTAGTCTGCTAGCAGAGACTTTCGTTGCTTGCTGCCTTGCTCCCTTGTAGGGGTCATGAGTCAGATGCGTAAACTTCAAAATCGACATTTTCACTAGTTTCTACAACCCCTTCAGTTCGAGGGCGCTGGGTAGGGTAGGGGGCGTGTCGGCTGGGCTAAAGGCAGAGAAGGACACGAGCTTCATTTTTTGCTCCATTTGTGTGTTATGCTTTTTAGATATTCATATTTTGCCATTGATGATATTTTCACTACTTGCGTATGCATAACACGAACGTAACCCACACACACACGCACACACAAATAGACTATAGCTATAAATGTGTATATATATATATATGTATATATAAGCGCCTGGCTGTACCTTTTGGCGTATTAACTCTACCAGCCCGACTATGTGTGTGTGTGTGCTCGCCTTTGCTATCAAATGATTGTGTGAGTGTGTGGGTTAAATTTGCATATTTTTTGACTTAACACATCCTTCAAAAAATTGCGAAACGCGTTTGCGATAGCTTTGGCATTTCCTTGACGTCTTTCCGCTTCCCGTTTTAGAGCTCTCCACATATTTTTGCTGTCTATTTTTTGCAGCTCTTTCAACTTGTGATGCCACGAGAAGGGTAGATGGGGATATAATAGGTTGCTGAAAGGGAATGCAACAGGAAACAGATAACAGGATATATAATATATATTCTTGATAAGATTACATATATTGAATAACTCTGTAGCACATAACTTAGCAGATATTAACTTGTGTGATAGGGCATCTGCTGGTCGTCTATAGCCTGCTCGTCATGGAGTATCTGCTTGTCTAGCTCCTTCATTTAGACCCATCTCATCAGCTTCGCTTTCCACTAGGTCCGCTGCTGTTATCCGCAATACTTTAAAGCGTGCCTTCAGTTTCAGCATTTCGCCACTCCCACGCTCTCTCCCCCACTCACTCTGTTTGTTTCTCTTTTTTGCCGCAGTCAAATTGAATTGTTTGCATTTTCCTCTGTTTATATTCACAAACGCATGCAAATTGGTTCGCAGTTAAATTTAATGGATTAACTGGTTTTTAAATTTTCAGTTAAATGCGGCGGCGGCTTCCGTTGCTGGAGGCCGCGCCGTGCCGCGCCTTGGCGCTGCCGCTCTTCAAGACAAGTGGCGCTAATCCTTGACTTTGCTGCTAATGCACGTCGTATGTCAAACACCAAAAACGTTTACAGCACACTACACCCAACATCTACTTTTAGCCCCACACTGTTGCGACTACATCTACTGACTACTTTGCCATTGCCTTCACACAAGCAACGCAATTTATATGCCTTCCGCTATGTATGTGTGTGTATGTGTGTGTTTGCCTTGGCAACGTCTTTGCCGCTGTCTCAGCCGAAGCCGAAGCCGCAGCCCCGGTCGCTGCTGTCGCTGCCTTCGCCCGCTTTGTATGCTATGCATTTTTCTGCACTCTTGACTCTTAAGCGTGCACTTGGCCAGTCAGCCTCCCAATCTTTATATCCTCCCCCCCTTCTACTCCTGTTTGTTCTTCTTGGAGCTGCCCTCATGGTGGCTGCCTCGTCAGCAGAAGCTCGTTTTCTGTGCGTTGTTTGTCTTAAGGGATATGTGCACCAAGTGCCTGCCTCTGTGTGTGTGTGTGTGTGTGTTTGCAAGCACTCTGCCGCAGGCATTTTGATAAGAAAAACAAACAGCGCGCTTAAGTCATACCAAGTGAGAAGGGGGGAGAGAGAGAGAGAGAGAGAGCGAGAGCGACAGCGAGAGTGAGAGCGAGAGTGAGAGCCAGCGAGCCAGTGAGCTGCTGCAAAGCTGAGGCACATACAAGCTTAAGTGTCATTTATGCGTTTTAATGTTGGAATTTAATTTTCAAATTAACTTGAGAAGTTTATGTGGCTTTTTTTTCTCTTCAGTGTATGCTTGAATGTGCGCCCAAAACTTGCGAATAATTTTCATTAATAAAACTGTCTATATATCTTTGTATACATACATATTCATACTCTGCGCATATCATTGAAATGCGCCAAATAAAAACTACTTGATGTCTTTGAGAAAAGCTGCATGTGTCCTTGCTGTTTGTTGGCTGCTCTTCAGTTTATAAATATTTATTAAGACGACTTATGGCATTCAAATAAAGTATATGACATAAGTATAATATATAATATAACATTAATAAATATATAGCTAAATTTCTATATTTTTTAAATTTTAATACTTAAAAAAAAGCTATAAAGTATTCATATATAAAATAATATAATAAATTTCCTTTCTATGTCCTTCTCAATATTTTTTCTCCCACTTTCTTCGAGCGAAACATAGCATCATTAGCAGTAACTGTTCATTATTTATTTTCAATTTTATGTGCGTGCCACCGTTTCGTTTTACAATTATCTGCTCTATACAATTGCATTCGCATGTAAACTGTCAAATAGATTGCTTTGTTAGCAATAGAAAAGAAATGATATAGCAGTGAGCCCAGCTCTCTGTCTTGCTCAGTGCAATTGTGCTGTTAGCACAAGTTTATTTATGCCCATTACCCAGTGTCCCTTGTCGTAGTATCCACTGTACCATTTGCCACTTTCGCTTGTTAGGCTCAAATGTTGCACATAAATAAATGACAGAGCTTGTTAGGTGGCATGTGGCAAGACAGCTGGCAACGGGCAACGGGCAACAAAAGTGCAGGCTAACAAGGAGTCACAAGTCAGACAAATCCCCACAGCCCCCGAACAAGGGGAGAGAAAGAGTGAGAGAGAGAGAGAGAGAGATGCAGACTCATTAGAAGGCAGACACACATGACTACCTGCATAAGCTGGGGCAACGCTGCAATTGTCTTAAACTATACTTATTTCTTGCTCAACATTGTGCAGAGAAATTTAATTTCACTGCAGTTTATATATCGCAAGTAATTTATTTCAGGAATTAAATGAAATCAAATAAAAAATGGTCCGCTTTAAATGCACATTCAACTCGGGTTGGCATCGCATCATTTAATACCATTAGTGAATGCTTTTCAATACGGCTGCTACCATAAATAATATGAAATTGCATTTCGTGTCGATTTATAGCATCTGTTCGATTCAATTGAAGTTTTGCAACTCTTTGTCTCTGTTGCCATTAATTTTTGAACAACGGCAACAAATTTGAATGCCCGCAAACGAATACCCCTACTCGTCGCTATTTGCATATTTTTCATTATTTTTTATTATTATTAGCATTTCAATATTTTATTCCATTTGCGGCTTAAGTGCAAATTTATATATATATATATAGATAGCTATGAATATATGCGAGTGCGACTGCGACTGCGAGTGCTCAAGGGCTTTGCATACAATTGTAACAAACAGGGAAAACAATAAAAAATAAACACCTTTCAATTTTATGAATTAAAATCGTATTTGCATTGTCTGTCTGTCGGTTGATGGACTCAAATATATAATAAAATAATAAAACAATTATAAAATACATACCACATGCATTTTGCACGCGCTGTGAATGAGAACTGTGAGCTACAGGGATCTAGGCTGTGATGTACGAGCTGTAATAGTTAATGCTGAGCCTGGGGCTTACTCAAAAAATGGACTTGAAGGAGTAGATGAAATATATTTTATTTGTTTACAATATATATATATATATATATATATATATATATATTGTAAACAAATAAAATATATAAAAATATATATATATATATATATAATATATAAATAAATACAATCTAATGATCAGTTAATGTATTCGTAAAACAATTTTTAAAAATTCATTTTACTTCACTCAAAACCCTAAATTTGTGAACTGTTTAAGCATCGAGCTAACTTTCAAACGTATTTGTCCACTAACTGTTTCGTACTTCCAACAACGTATCATAAAAAATCGTTTGTTTTTCTTCCGGTCATGGCTGTCACAGGAGATCCGGATGGACTGGGTCTCTTCTGGCACTGGGGTCCAATGGTCTCACTATTTGTCACCTTGACCGTCACTTTGACGACCTGCAAATGGTGGCCGCCAGAGGAATCTTTGATATCGAGCATACATTTTGCCGTCTATATGCTGTTTAATTGGTTGTCGGTATACAACTTTGTGAGGGCCGTGCAGGTGGGACCGGGCCTGTTGCCGCGTGGCTGGCAGCCCGAAAACCCGGGAGACACGAAGTTTTTGCAGTATTGCAAGAAGTGTGAGGGGTATAAGGCACCGCGTTCGCATCACTGTCGTCGCTGTGATCGTTGTGTGCTCAAAATGGATCATCATTGCCCGTGGATCAATCGCTGTGTGGGCTGGTCGAATCAGTCATATTTCATGTTTTTTCTGTTCTTTTATTTGGTGAGCAATTTCCAAGCGTTCTGCGTTCTTACCATGTCAGGCTTTCGATTCTACGTCGAGAGCACAGAAATGGCTCTTCGCTATCACCATGGCAATTTGGTTCTATATTTGCGGCAAAACTTCTTCAGCATATTCATGCTCCTCATGAGCTTTGGGATATCCCTCGGCATTCAGCTGTGCATGGTGAAGTTGATTGTCCTCCAGTTGGGTGTTCTACTCAAGAATATGACGGAGGTGGAACATTGGATTATGGAGAAGGCGCATTCGCGTCGTCTTAACAAGAAATGCAAACCATTTGTCTTTCCCTACAATCTCGGCTGGTACTCAAACCTCGGACAGGTGTTTAACGTAGAGTTACAGCTGCGCGGTTGTGGCATTGAGTTTCCGGTTGTCAAGGGCTGCAATCAATATACGCTTACGATGGAACAACTGAAGCAGAAGGCGGAGAAACGCAATCGCACACGCACCTACAAGTGTAAACTGCCTGCAACTGGGAGCTGGGTGCCCATCTTCTCTCAAGGCTTGTGGGTGACTTTCAACTCTCCCTTGACAGACGAGCCGCGCATTAGGCTGGAGCCAAACGATCTCATACAGGTGACACGCAAACGCACGCATTGGCTTTACGGAGAGCGTGTTGTTGGCGATGATAAACGCACGGGCGCGATCAGAGGCTGGTTTCCTAGAAGATGTGCTGTGTTGGTAGCCAACGACGGCTGCTCGGAAGCCAATACTAAGGCACAGCTAAAGGATGACAATGAGAGCAAACGTCGTGCTAGCAAGCACACAAAGTCAGGCAAGATCAATTAGGACTTGCAGATCAGTAGAATAAAGACGAGATCAATTAGGTCTTGCAGATGGAAGCAGCAATCAGTAGTATCAATAGAAAACTCCATCTTACAATGATATGCAAAATTTGTGCGTGCTTGAATTTTATTGTGCAAAAAATGTAGTAGTTGTAGATCTCTCAAATTTCGAAAATGTTTAAAGTATTAATCAACTGATATGCGGATGATCCAAAAGTAATCTAAGCTATTCATTAACATGATTCAAATTATATAATTATAAAGCTTCATCTGTCAAATCATGCCGAACATTTGCTTAATCTCTTCAAGCATTATATGAAATGCCGAAGCAAATCATTCCAAATCCTCTTCATTAGATAATTGAAATCAGCTGTTAAATCAATAAAAAAAAATTAACCTTTAACACGAGTTTTTGCTATCATTTTCGCTGCTTTTTGAGTTGAGTTTGTGCAAACTGCCAGACAAATGTGTCGAAGTAATTTGCAATGCCTTTGTAGGCGTTTTTTGCGCTTTACGCCATGGCCAACGCGCACAGGAAACAGGAACTAGCGCGCTACGCAAACGTGTCCCATAGTAGAAAAACAAATGAAGCGCAAATTTCCCTGCGCAATCAGGGCCTTGAAAACTCGAAACTCTTGCAATTGCGAATGCATTGAAATTGAAATGTATGTATGACCCGCAAAAGTTGTAAAGCATCGCGGATTTTGCTATTGTACTAGATGTACTACCTCTTCTCTGTATTGAACAAGGCCATGTAAATCAATAGCTTCCTAGCCATTCAAATGGATCGCTCTCTCTCTCTCTATTTTATGGGTGTATATATATATCTGTCTGTGTGTGTGGGTGTATGAATGTGCGTGTGTCTGTTTTATTTCAAAGGCATGAAAACAAACAATGCCCAGCTAATGCCGGCTATCTGTGCATTTTATGACAGCCAACAAAGTTGTCTAAATGATCGATTGTGTTGATTTAATGATGAGTCAAAGCAAAGACAACTTTAAATGGGAGAATAGAAAACTATTTTTAAAAGTAAAACTTTAGAAATTCAAATACGTATGAATAATTATGTATAGGTATAGAAAATAAATATAAATAATATTTTTATTAAATTTTTAAAATTTTATTTTTTATTAAATTTATATTTTTAGTAACTGAGCCGATAAACACCGTGTTGACATCTAAACAAAATTGACATTTCTTTTTAAAGGCAATTTAAGTGAGCTCTTACGTAACTTACGCTCTAATGCTCATACGCTCATCTCTAATTACGATCTTATGTAATTACGCTCTTACGTTATTATATACTTTCGTAATTACGCTTTACGTTCTCTTACATTCTTACATATACGCTCTTGATCATACGTAATTTTTTCTTACGTAATAATTCTTACGTAATTATGCCCTTACGTATTAAGCTCTTACGTAAGTAACCTATATTACGCTCCAACGCCTACGCTCCCAAACTCATACGTTAAATGGTTCCTACGCTCCAAGGTCCTTCCGCTATTACGTTCAACGCTATGATGCTGCGCTCCTACGCTCCAACTTAATTTAGCTCTTACGTAATTAAGCGTTTACGTCATTAAGCGTTTACGTAAATGAGCTCTAACGTAACGCCCATACGCTCCAATCCTCCAACGCTCCTACGCACCTCCGCTACGAAGTAGCATTTCCAAGAGAAAAACGTTTTCTCTTCACAATAACTCAATTAAAATAAAATAATATTTATATATGTATTTAACAAAGACTATTAACAACTATTAACAACTATTAAAACAATTCCTTAAAACAAGGCATATAACTATTACAATAGTTTTCTTAACACTGTTAACAAATTTGCTTAAATTAACACTCACCACACACCAGAGAAGAAGAGGATTCCCACTGCTCGACTGTCCACCAGGAGATCAGGCATCCGACTGAAGAAACGCTGCTGCAGACTCGCCTTTATATAGGGCGAGCCAACCACTCGAACTCGAACTCCGCTCGTCGACTTGTTGCTGAGTTATTCTGTAGCTGCTGCCGTTTGACATTTGAGCGCTCAGCGCGGGGTCGATCGGGTATGAGCAGCAGCTGCCGTTTGACGCCGTCTTGCTTATGTTGTTTGTGATGTAAATGTAAACATAGAGGCGTATTTTAAGCGCTCTTATTCCGTCAAGGAAGAGAAATGCAATATTAATAAGCAATCAATATTAAATAATATAAACAGAGTAGAAATATAAGTGAATAAGCTTAGATTTTCTCATGATTATATGATCCATTTATATATAAATATGTATATAAATGTGGCTCTGGCAATGGCTCTGCCAAAAATATTTATTTTATTTTTCTATAAACATTTTCTAAATGTATATTTGTTTTATTTGTATAAATATGATAAATAATATATATTTTTTACCTTATTTTACAGGTGAGTTAAATATGAAATAACGAATACGTTAACTGCATCGAAAGTCAATTATGGGTAAGTCCATTCTAAATTTTACTTGAATTTAATTTCATATCAACTTATATTAAATATTAAATAAATTTATTGAGCTCGCTTTGACTTATTGACTATTTCCGTACAACATAAATTATTATAATTTCTCTTTTTTTTCTGCACTCTTGCCGCACATTTTGTTGCAAGCCACACGCTGGGGAAATTATACAAACATCTTGCTAGCAAGCAATGCAGGCAGGCAGACAGGCAGACAGACGGCAGGCCTTTCTGCAATTGACGCCTGTCCACTGTCTGCAGTGTCCAGGCTGTCATGCTGCGTGCTTAGCTCAAAATTAGATAAATATAATTTAGATTTGTGTGTGTGTGTAAATTGTTGCAAGTTTCCCTTTGGGAAATCAATTGACGTTGTCATGACTTAATGGACAGTGGGAATTGTTTGTGTTATGGGCGTCAGTTCATAATGGTGCAAACAAAGAAGTAAGAAATCAATGCAAAGAGATGCTTAATATATGAACAGTGGGTGAAATGTGTGAGAAGATGTCTATTGAAGGTTCATATTTTGATGTAAAAGTAAAAGATTTAGAGGATTGCAGGTTGTACAGGACATCCAAAGACGATCCTAGTTTACTTCCAGCTTCTGCTGCCACTCTGCAACTTAAGTCTATCAGCTGTAACTCAGCTTCAGCTTTTAGTACGAAACTTAAAAGAATTGAGCTGAAAGTAAGTGAAAATCGTTCTATCCGCAGCTTAGGCCTATCTTTAGTGCATTAAAACATTTAAATATTCACTGCGGATGATCTGCAAAGCTCTTCAAGGCTAAGCGACATGTTTTTGCTTTTTATTTCGATTTAGTTGACAAACAGACAGGAAACGAAATAAATTTAACATAAGCATTTGCCACAGCACTGAGAAATAGAAAAGAAAAAGTGGAACAAGCCTTAATGACTTTTGTCGTTGCAAAATAATTGTGCGTGAATTTTATGCTGCGAGAAATGTTGCCAAGTTTTGTGTGGTCGAAAAGCCACAGCCAGAGTCGGAGCCAAGCCAAAGCGAAAGCCAAAAACTCAGAGCCAGGGCCCGAAGCGGTTCGCTTTCAATGTCCTGCTGACATTTAATTTCACGCACTGCCGTCTATTTTGTGCCTTGGCAACACTTTTTGACTTTTATGCGACAGACGCGTTGCGTTCCTCCGCCCCCGTCCGATACAGTTTTATATTCTTCTCCTTTTGGCAACGAGCTGTTAGTTGGACTCGTTTTTCATGCCAATGCATTTGCTGTGCCATTTCTGACTGCGCCTCCTCGTCCGTCCTTGTCATATAACGAGCGAGAGACGACTTTCATTTTCCGATGCAAGGCATTGTGCTTTAAGCACAACGCTTTGTCTGCCAACGCAATTATGCAGCACGTTAAGCGGCGGCAGCGTTTATCTGCGACAATGATACTCTCTGTCCAGGTATCATTTACAGTCGCACAAAACAAAAGGTAATTATAGCGTCATTAGACAATGCTAGAAACGGAAAATCCACTGTGCATAAAAGCATAAAGAAGACAGGCTTCAGCTCTCTCTCTCTCTCTCTCTCTCTCTCTCTCTCTCTGAAGCCTTTATGCTATCCCATAGTCTGCTCATCATGGTCATCAAAAGTCCTCTTCAAACTGGCGAGCGGGAAACATGTTTTTGCTGCTTCTTCCTCTATAGTTTTTTTTTTCTACCATTTCTTTGCTTGTTTTAATTCTTAGTTAAATGTAATCTGCAGCTTGTTGACAAAATGTTTACGCTCAGGAACCAAGTTCCAATATGTACAGAGTGTGCCAGCAGGCAGGAGGACGAAGAGATGAGAAAGAAGATTGCTAAAACAAAAGTGGAAGTAAATGTTAAAGATTTCTGATTAAATTAAAAGTGTGAAGGGAAAGCTAGCTGAGAGTTAGCCTTATGAAATTTGTGTATAAGACAAGTCGAGACTTAAAGTTGATAATTTATAAATTTCTATATCCATTCCATATAAATCCCAGATGTATTTATTTATTTATTATATAATTTATATATAGTTATATCTTATATTATTATATTCTTGATATTTTATTTCATTTTATTGCCCAATTAATTAGAGTCTACAGTTCTAAAGCAACCTACAAAGAGCTTCGATTGTATTATATTTTTCAATGTCAATCACTTCAAAGTTCAATTTACCGCAATCACATTTATAGCGAGGGGTGGGGCAGGGGTAGGGGTAGGGGTAGGGGGAGGAGGCCCCGTTTGGCACGGGCTATAAATTATCGAAAATTGAAATTGATATTGAGCGGCGTTTCGCTCGCGCGCCTCGCATTCAATCAATTCAAATGCCAAAAGTCGTACAAAATTTTCGCTTTCAATTCGGTTTTCGTTTTATTTCCTTCATTTTGTTTTTTTTTTTTTTTGCTCATCTTATATTTTGTTATTAATCTGTGTGCCCTGGAGCGTTTCGCGCCGAGTCGAATCAGCAAACTGAATCGGGAATCAGCGCGAGATGCGGCTCACAATTCCGCATGGATTAGCACATCAAAAAAAGTGAAGAGCACGAAAATGAGAAGAGCCAGCAGAGACAGACACAGACAGAGACAGAGACAGGGACAGAGACTGACTTTTGAATAGACGTTCTGCATCATTGAAAGAACTGGACTGCAGCATTGATTAGAGCCTGCAGCCAGGGCGAGAAAAAAAGAAAACAAACAACGAAGAAAATAAAAGAAAAACATTTTTTCCTACGCCCGCTGCTGCTGCTGAGCTGACGTCTTTATTGAGTGTTTATTTATGACGCTGGACTCCAGAGCCAAAGTAATTTTTCATTATTTAAAATAAAGTGAATTGCAGTTCCCACCCTCTCTCTCACTCTTCCTCTTCCTTTATCGTTCTATATCTGTCTTTTGCTGCTGCGACTCCTTTTCATTTATTCTTCATAAATAATTTATTAATTACAAAAGTTTGCTTCACTCTGGGCGCATGCAAATGCTCCCCAAACACGCCCAGCCCTGCTCAACTCTAACAATTTTTGGGGCAACAGTTGCAGCTACTGCCAAATATATATGTATATATACAGTGTTCTATGTGTATGTATGCGTGCAATGTCCTTTTGCGTCTTGGCCTGCAAAAAGTTTTATTAGTTGAAGCTGCAGCACTCGGACTCGGACTTGGACTTGGGACAGAGCCTTGTGCTTGGTTAGCTGAATGCCTGGGCATATTTTTCATATTTTAATTGACAAAACTTTTTGTGCAACTGGACTGATGGGTTTTTGTGCCAAGTTTACGTTATATTGCACACGCACACACACACACACACACACTCACTCCCTTAAAGCAACTTGTCAAGGATAGGGCATTTCAGTTTATCATCTTTGTTTTGCAACTGGGACTGCTGCCAGCAGCTGTAAAATTTTAGTGCTGCCACAGCTGTCCAGTGGTACAAACTCTATTATAAATTACGATTTATTGCAGTTTTCATTCAAATTCGAATATTAACAGGCGCCCATAAAATCCGAGTCGACCGAAAGTGTTCTGCTTTTTTATCTGTCAAATGCTGAATGCATTGATTTAGTCCATAATTGCTTCGCTTTCAATTTCATTTCAGATGTTGAGCTTTAGGTTGAGAGAGAGCTTAAGTATGTAAAGAGTTTATAGCTTTAAGAGAGTGGTAATCAAGGCAATATATACTATATATATATAATTTTATCTATATTAAGTTCTTTTCTCTTTGATTGATGCTCTTGATATGATCTAGAATATGTGGTCAAAAGATCTAGACTTTATATATTTCTATGCATATGCTCTTCAGTACTTTGGAAGTATAAACTATATTTATTATGCATATTATATGTATTTTCTGTCTCTAGCTCATTCAAATGTCGACCATAGCCTGTTAATTTCCATGCTGGCGCCTTGTCTTGTCTACGACAAGTTCTCTATAGTTAATTGACATACAACTTTGGCAATATTTGAAATGTATATACTTGAGTGCGCCAGTCAGCCAGCCAGCCAGCCAGCCAGGCAGCCAGAGCTACCCAATTCATTATTTATGCGGCGACTTGAGCTTTAAGTGCAGCACATTTCACAGATGCCGCGACGGCAATTGTGGTGAGCACTAACACACACACACACACACACACACACATGTGTGTGTCAGCTGCTGCAGCACTCAAAATTGTAAGTGCATTTCGCGAAAGCAAAAATATGTATAAACCAAATGTATGTGGAGAGAGTTAGTTAACCTTTAACAAGGTGACAACATGATGGAACATATGTCTATACATAGAGTATACATATATAAATATATATATGTAGCATATGCCGTCCGGATTATTGGCTAAGACAGTTGTCAGCCCATTTACCCCCATTTGCTCACTTATATAGTTGATGTCATTAATGTGTTCACTAACGAAATTAACAGTAAATTTAAGCGGCTTTGTTGTGTGCGTCTAACTCAATTTGTGTGCCAATGCCAATGCTGAGAGGAGGACAAAGTAGGGGGATGTGGGGAGCGCGACGTATATGCTATTGCGGGTAGTCGCATGCTTTTAGTGCGTATGCTATTAACAAAGGGACACTGATTGCTGTTGACAAGACACCTAATGATGTGTACATAAAGTTATCTGAAGCATTGTGTAATGCACTTAGCAACGCATATTACGTGTATGTGTGTGTGTGTGTGTATGTATATGGGACGTCAGCTGTTGACGTCTTTTGTGTCAGGGCATCCCCTTTGGCTGCCTATCGCTTACGCTACAAGGTAATTAGGGCATTTTACACTTATGCAACCCGATTTCATATTTTAATTGGTTTCCACTTAATAATATGCCAATTTTTTTCGCATATAGACAGGAAAAGGCGATGGGACAATGTTGGCTTATAAAGTTGACAGTGTAAAAATATCCTCTAATTTTGAGAATTGAGAGATAGAACTGTGAAATGTTAAGGGTATAGATTGATTGTGGTAATAATACAGAAGAGATATTTTATTTTACTCAATGCTTCCTTTTAAATACTAATTGTTAAGCGAAAAACTTTAAAAAGTTGTTTTAAAAAACTATAGATAAATTTATTAAAATTTCTAATCAATACCACAGCTTTACTTATTTACAGGGTAGGCAATATTATATATAAAAAAATATACGAGCTATGCTCTATGTTGCTAAATATCATAAACTATCCTCCAATGCTTCTCATTGTTCTCATTGTGACTAGAAAAATCATCAAAGATGTCTAATCATTACCCACTCCCAGTAAGCTCCGTTTACAGGGTATTCAAATGGACAGCCAGGCATCACGCCTATATAATGTTTATGCAAACCGCAACAGCATATTGTCCGTCCGTCCCCTTGGGCTATATTGTGTCTGCTCTTCCTTTTTTCCCCTCGCTTTAAATTGTTGGGTAGGTCGCACGCATTAAACAGCATTTAATAGCCAGTCGAGTCAATATATATTAAAGACATAATTAATAAATTGTGCTACAGTCTATATTTTTTATTTTATTTTATCCATAATAGGATTAAAGCGCAGCAACTAAAAAGTTAATGCATTTAGCTTGCTGCAACTCGCTCTGTGTGTTTTTTTTTACTTTTTTTTTGTTCACGCTTTGCGCTCAACTTTTCCACACGAACGCGCCGAACTTTAATTTCCGCAAAAGTTTTGCAACAAAAAAAGGACTCAAAAGAAAATTTCTGATAAGTATATACATATATAGGTGTGAGTGTGTCTAAGTATATGTATTTACTGCATAATTAAGTCTCAGACTTCTGCTTGACATTGAGCGAAATTCAAGCTGAAATTTTGACTACTTTTTGACGTCTAATTTTTAGTTTTGTTTGTCAGCAAACTTGAGCTAATAACAAAATCTGAAGACTTTAACCAGCCACCTCTAAGCCCTTTATGGGCAAATTGCCTTTAGGCCAAGTTAGCCTTAAGCCAATCTGTTAACTTTTGAGTTTTTAGCTTATTCACATATTTGTTTATAATTAACTCGAGCATTATCTGAGCTGCTCTGATCTAAAGCGCGTATCGTCATTATCATTATGATTACTGTAATCATCGGATGCTTTTTATATGCGCGCATATGTTCAGTGTTTGCTGTAGATTAATTAGCTACACGCATTTTCCATGGAAATGCTATTTGTGGTAGGGGTTTTTAAAAAAGTAAGTAAGAGTGGTTGCAGAAGGCGAATTCATGGAGTATTAACAGTCGAGTCGAAATATGCAAGGGGAAATCTGTTTTCTGAGCTGCCATGCCCCTAGCTTAAAACCAATACACTCTTTTAACTTCGTGGCTGTCTGTAAAAACGCAAAGCCACAAAACTAAACACATAATGCTCATAAGAAGGTGGCCATGTCGCAGAATATGCTAATTATATTGCCTGTGTTTAGGCAGCCAGCATTTTCGGTTATTCATCGCTGCGATTTGAACCGCAAAGACCTCAAATACCACTCGCATAATATATTTAAGTATTTATTTGCACAACTTAAAAGCCGACCGCACAAATTTGTTGGCGAATCATTAAAGGCTTAAAGGCGTTGCGGCCCAGATGCTCCGCTGCTGCTGCTCGACTTCTCTGTTTGTGGCTAAAACACTTGAGCTCCACTGACTGACTGGGTGGCTGGCTAGCTGACTGGTTGGCAACTAACTGGGCTAATAAATGCTTGCGGGCAATGCGAAGAAATCATTGAAACGCGCATTTGACTGCGGCTTGTGGGCTGCAGCATCATCATCATCAGCAGCAGCAGCAGCAGCCGCAATTGCGGGCTTCGAGGTCAATCAGAGCAATTACTTTGCAGCTTTCTAGATTGTTAACAGTTAATACAAAAAATGACAGCAGCGGGCGGTGGGTGGGCGTGGCAGCCTGTCAAACTATAATATTAGTTCATTTGTCTGGCATTAGAAAGTTGACATTGCCTTAAATTATTAAACGAATGCAAAGGCCACACGCACATGCACACACATGTCAAAAACTTTGGGAAAATTTATAGCAATTGTGGGCAAAAAGATTTCTGTTCGCTTGCCCCTAAAGCAAAATGTGTAAAATATTGACAAACCAAATGAGCAAATGTTGTGCATTGTTTGCCGAGTTTCTTCTGGCCATATAAATCAATAAACGTGGCGCTAACACGTTGGCCCGAGTAGCAGTAGTAGTTGCTGGTAACTCTAGCTGCTCTTGGCCTGGCCAGCACAACATGGCCGCAAACGCAATTGCTTGCACGTTGCGTGGTCATGTTAGTTCGGTCAATAATTGGTTTTTTCGGTCGCTGCGGCATCGGCAAACAAGTTGTTTGTGATTGCCAAATGATTATACGAAAATTATCGTAGGAAGCAGGTCAAAAGCTGGCCAAGAGCCAAGAGAGAAAAAAGTAGGCTTAGAAGAATGTTGTGGAGTTGTGTCCAAGCAACTGTGTCATGCGCTGTTTGGAACAAAACCAAAAAGGATAGGCCAGATAAACTCTAGGCCAACTCCACAATCTGGCCAACAACCACAAGCCAATATACCCGCTTCAACCCCCTCCAGTGCACAATTTAATGGTCCAGAGAACGCAAGATTTCTGTTCGAGTGCATGTGGAAAATTAATGTGTAAACTAACGTTTGTGTAGCTTCAAACAAAAATTGAGAAAATTCAATCAATTTAAGCTGTGGCTGCGGCAATCACCAACGACTGCATTACGTATACGCAGCGTGTGCGCTTTGCTAATGAACAAAATGCTTAAATAGTTGGCATACTTCTGTGGCCAAACCAAAAATAGCAAACAATTGAAAATTGTTATCGATACACACATAGAGAGAGAGAGGGAGGGAGAGACGCACAGGCATAGAATATAATTGAATGTTGATTTTTGGCTGCAATCAAATATTTTAAGCAATTTGCGAAATTTCTTAAAGAGGCGGAGAAATAACAAGAACTAGATTTCATTTATAATTAATTGAGCTGAATGTCAAAAATGTAAAAGAAATTATAAAAATTTTCAAGTCTTAAAATTTTCTTTTCATTTTATTTTAATACAATAATCATTTAAAATACAGTAAAAAATACTTAAAAATATTTCTGGAGTTAATTTTGACTTGAATTTGCTAAAGCTGTAGAATTTTTGCTTTAAACTTGCAAGACTAAAATGATTTTGCAGATCAGCAACATTTTCTTCATGATTCCAAGCCATGGGAGAAGCGTTAACAGTTGGCAAATGGCATTAAAAAAATAACGACTCAGGAGTTGGCAGCAGACAAAGCTGGCTATCTGCTGTTCAAATTAATTTGTGGCTAAAAGTGGGAGCGTGTGTGACTGTGTGTGTGTGCGTGTACTTTGGCTTAAAGAGCTGCTGGCCAGTTGCCTGGGTGTTGGCAAACTTCATGCGGGTGGCTTGGCAAAGGTGTTAACGGTGTCATTTTGGCTTTTATTGAACGTGTCTGGGCGCTGAAATCCGAGCTGTAGTATTCATCTAACTGACGTCTCGACAATTGTAGGATACAGAGACAGACACCGACACACACACATCTTTGTCACTGGCTCATTATGCAAATTGTGCACGAGCCACTTACTGGGCTAATTTGTTACTGTCTTCATGTTGCCAAGCAGCTCGACGGTGGCTTGCTGGCTGGCTGGCTGGCCAGGATGTAGTAGTTGCCATGCAAATCATTGGCCAGCCAACAGCCAGGCAAACGGACAGACAGACAGACAGTTCATCAGAGCATCAGCGCTGCGTCGGCGACTGCTGCTTTCAGCTCTATCACTTTCAATTCCCCGGCCATAAATTTCGCACACGCCCACGCGCGTCTACATAAAAGGTAGAGCAGGCTACAGCTCACTCACACAATAGGTGTGTATGTGTGTGTGTGTGTGTGTGAACGTGTGTGTGCGTGGGTGTGTGTGCATGGAATTTATGATTACTTCCGGGCATTATAAACCAGCCACGTGCAGCCCTCGGCACCAACCAGGACGCCGCTCGTCGCTCGTCGCCCACTCCTGCTGCTGCTGCTGCTTTTGCCATACGCATATAAACAACTAATAGCTGCAGTTCTGTCAAGACGCCCTGCACTCAACTTCATTTGCCGGCAGCAGTGCTAGAAAAAAAATGCAGCTCAAGTGCAGTGTGCAGAAAACCACGACGCACAGTGGAACCACGTTTTTCTGGAGCAAAAAAAAAACTTTTGTGAAGAGTTTACAAAGTTTTTTATAGGAAATTTTACTATGATTCAGGTCAAAATGTTTAGCTACTTCCTCTTCAAGACTGTTGTGTGCTTGAGAGTTAAGCTTTGTCGTCATTGCCTTAAGTTTGTCTATTCACTCAAATTTTCGTTCCACTGTGCGCTGTCGCTTTGCCACTCAAGTATTTGCCGCTAAAGTTGCCGCCGGGGCTAGTTGCTGCCTTCAGCTGAGCTGCTGCTGCTGCTGACAGCGAAGACAATTTTCAATTAAATAAATGGTTGGTTTTTTCATGCCACACTGCACAGTGGTGCCGAACTGCTGCACCAGCTGACCATTTTCTGCCTGTCCTTTCATATAGTGTTTGGCACGACTCACACCAGGGTGCGCCGCATCCTTGTTGCGCGCGTGTGACAAGGCGACGCTTCATATATGGAGCGGTTTTAATATTAAATATTTTTTGCATCAGGCATTTGGCTAGTGCAGCAATTAAATTGATGCCAAAGTGGGGTAGATGAAAATAATAATTAATGAAAATTTATCAAAAATTAAAGTTTATATTGAGTGAAAGAAAATATTGGGAAAGTTTGAGATTTATGAGAGAAAAAGAGCTGAATAAGAGCACGCTTCTATGCGTGCAACACTATAGCCCCTGGCATTTACATTACAAACAATATCAGCTAGACGGCGGCTGCTGCTCATACCTGATCGAGCACGCTGAGCGCCAGAATAACTCAGCAACAAGTCGACGAGCGAAGTTCGAATTCGAGTGGTTGGCTCGCCCTATATAAAGGCGAGCCTGCAGCAGCGTTTCTTCAGTCGGATGCCTGATCTCCTGGTGGACAGTCGAGCAGTGGGAATCCTCTTCTTCTTTGGTGAGTGTTTATTTAAGCAAATTTGTTAACAGTGTTAAGCAAACTATTGTAATAGTTATATGCATTGTTTTAAGGAATTGTTTTAATAATAATTGTTAATACTCTTTATGTTAAATGTATAAATACTGTTTTGTTTTAGTTAAGTTATTATTAAGTTATTATTATTAAGAGAAAACGAAGGTGCGTAGGAGCGTTGGCGCAGGGGAACGCATGAGCCTTGGAGGATTGGAGCATATGTGCGTTACGTAGGAGCTCAATGACGTAAGAGCCCAATGACTTAAAAGCTTAATTACGTAAGAGCTCAACTACGTAAGACCGTATGAGCGTAGTATCATAGCGTTGGAATGTAAGAGCGTCGGAGCGTCGGATCGTCGGAGTGGAAGAGCCCAGGATCGTAGAAACGTTGGAGCATGGGAATGTATAAGCGTTGGAGCATTAGAGCATATGAGTAATAGAGCTCAGTTATGTAAGAGCTCAATTACGTAAGAGCATCAACTACGTAATAGCGTAAGAATCATATCTGCGTGGGACCGTATGAGAGTAATAGCGTCGGATCGTATGAAGAGAACATATTCTGCGCTTGGCAATGCTGCTTCGTAGAGGATAAGCGTGGGAGCATAATAGAGCTCAGTTACGTAGGTCTGAATTACGTAAGAGCGTTATTAAGCAGAATCGTGGAATCTTGGAGCAGAGGAGCGTCGGATCGTAATAGAGGAAGAGAGTAATAGAGCTCACTCACGTGAGAGGGCAGAGCGTGGGAGTGTATGAGAGTAATATCATAGGAGCGTAGGAGCGTAGGAGCGTAAGAGCGTAAGAGCGTAAGAGCGTAAGAGCGTAGGAGCGTAGGAGCGTAGGAGCGTAGGAGCGTAGGAGCGTAGGAGCGTAGGAGCGTAGGAGCGTAGGAGCGTAGGAGCGTAGGAGCGTAGGAGCGTAGGAGCGTAGGAGCGTAGGAGCGTAGGAGCGTAGGAGCGTAGGAGCGTAGGAGCGTAGGAGCGTAGGAGCGTAGGAGCGTAGGAGCGTAGGAGCGTAGGAGCGTAGGAGCGTAGGAGCGTAGGAGCGTAGGAGCGTAAGAGCGTAAGAGCGTATGAGCGTAATAGCTTCTTTGGTTTTTTATGACAATATCAGTAAGAATAAATTTGCCTTACTTCAGTATTCTAAAGGAGAACTTCTAAATTTTAAGCAACCTTTAGAAATGTATCATTCAATTACTTATAAGTAAAATTTACTATGTTGTTGGGGTGCGAAAAGAATATGACGTACGTTGGGTCAGTCTCAAGCTTTCATGACTCTTTCGTCCATTTCAAATTGAATTCGATTTGCAGCATTTAAGCTCTTCGCTTATTAAAGCCAACATCACACGCACGTCTGCTTCAGCTAATGATATATAGACAGGCAGCATGCTGACCTGCTGACTAATGAGCTAAAATGAATTGTTAATATATCAAAAATCAACGCAATTTGGTGCACATTATGTAAAGACAGACGCCAAAAAAAAAAGAGAAAGCAAACGACTCAAGGACAAGGAGTAGCTGTAGTAGCAGGCGAAGCTGTCTCGCAGGCCAGAGGCAAAACGGACGCCAAGCAAAGTTAATTTTATTAAGGAAATGAAAAAGTCATATATCATTTTCACAATCTTCTAACATGTCCATTACGCCCGCAGACGCACACACACGCACTGGGTCTATCCCTTTGCTGGCGCTGGCTCTATCACACACGTACGCTTCAAGCCAGCTGGTTCGGCCATCTTGGGCGCCATTTTGGCCGAAAGAAATTGGCCGAAAGGAAATGCAGTGGGCCAAAAGTTAAATGAAAGTGTTGAGCAGCGGCCCACTAGGCGGCGAGGTAATAAATGTGCCGCGCCGCTCGCCGTGACGTGACGGCCGGCCTGTGCCGCCCCTCGAAAAATTAAAATGCATAATTCAAGGGTTAGGCATTTGGGGGGTCAGGGTTGGGGTTGGGGCCGAAGCGCCCCAAGTCTTTTCGGCTAAGCCGAGTTTTAAAAGCCACATTTACATGTGAGTTTTTGGCTCAAGGCTTTTTACTTGCCGCAAAGCCGATGCCCTTTAGTTGCTGCTGCCTTCGACGATGGCTAAAGTGTTTCACGTTTCACGCACCATTAAACGACGATTTGCCGAGTCATTTTAGGCAGCGGAGCCGGCGGTGGTTGGACTTATCGGTGGCTCTCCTGCCACGCCCCCTGCTTTGTGCCGCCTGATTGATTTCTGTATGCGTGTAAGCTTTTCTTATTTTTTTGGGGAGTTTGGCTTTCTCTTTCTCTCTCTCTCTCTCTCGCCCTCTCAGGTGACGTGGGCCCAAGCAGACTTGAAAGATAACAACAACAAAGTCATGGAATTTTTTTAATGAAATTTATGAGAAATGTGGAACATTTTAAGCGCCTTTTGAGTTGTGAATATATGAAGCATAATTGGCATGCATTTATTTTGGGAAGTCACGCTGTAAGAGCAAGTGGAAGAATTAAACAAAAAATAAATGATTAAAAATATTTTTTTAAATTTAAAAAAAAAAAGTTAAAGGTATAAATAAATAAATGAATAATCAAAAAAATTATATAAACATTTTTTTTAAATATATAAATAAATTTAAAAAATTTAATGTAAATCTCTTTTTTAATAATTTATTCTGAACTCCTGAATTCCTCAGCCACTTGAATTATTCTAAATTCTTATTTTCATTAAATTATTCTTAACTAAATCCGAGATTCCTTAAAGCTAAATTTCTTATATACATTTCACATCACAAATTATATATGAAATTTGGGTTATGAAACGTTATCTTTGGGGACTTTTGGGCCGCAATCGTAATGGCTGGCGCCATCGCGCTCTCCCTCGCAGTTATGCGCAGCATTTATTCAACGTAATTAACGAAATTCCCAGGTGTATTGTGTGCGACTTGAATGTTGTTTGTTGGCTGGCGTCAATTTGAAATTCAGGCAGCGTAAATCTTTTATTGGCACGAAATGTTTAGGCGAAAGGTTCGGTTCATTCATTCGATTTCAGTCCAAAAAGCAGAGAGTTGCATAATAAATAATCGATGTGCCGTTAGAATTTTAAGTGCTACACACACAAAATTTTGCTGCTAATCAGTGGCCAATACACACATATACATAGATATATATGTATGTATATTGTTAACCCACTATTGCAGATGATTTAAAGCCCGCAGCTAGCATTGACAGAGCAACGAAGCTCGCGACTCGTCCTCTGCCTGTTCATAGCTGGGTCTTAGGTGCTGAACCTCTTGTCTGCTTGTCAATACCCGCAGACAAATAAATTTCTGTTTATCGCTCTGTCAAACCCTTTCCTTTCTCCCTTTCTTCACATTCTTTTCGCTTCGCTTTTTTATGCTTCGCTCCTCTTTTTTTTTTACAGCTGCGCTGCTTGTGCTTACAAAGTGCACTTGGCTGAGGCCCACACCACGGCACAGCCCGTTGCTCCTTTTGAAGTTGCTCTTGCTGCTGGTCACAGCTTTCAGCATAAAATAATAAAAGAACGAGAGGGAGAGAGAGAGAGAGAGCGTGAGAGTGAGAGAGAGAAAGGGAGCGAGGCAAGGCAAGGCATAAAAGCGCAACGCAAGAGATAAAACTTTGGCGCACCTTGGCCAAGACACGCACCTCGAAGCAGAAGTAGGGGGGAAGATGGGACGAATGGGACGCCTTTTATGGTGTCATCGCAGTTTATTGTTTTTATTGTTTGATAATTATCGCACGGCACAGAAAAGTGCTTGGGCTTTGGTCAGCGCAAATAAAATGAAATGAATTATACACAATGCAGGCAATATCTACAAAGGGACCCACAAAGCAACTCAACAGCCATTGTTGTGGCTGAAGCCAAAGGCCCGCGCCAACACCTAAGCAAGGGCACTCGACAGCGGCTGGAGAGACTCACCCACTCCTGGAATGCTTTACAATTAGCCAATGGCGTCACGAGCTGTTTTGTTAGCGTTGAATTTTCAGCGGGTGCTTAATGAAAGCTGCTCGCTTTGTGGCTGGCGTGATGTGAGTCTCGTGTGTGTCTCGAGTGAGAATTCCGGTCTTTTCTTCTGCACAAAAGTCGACTGAGTAGCACTTAAGTATGAGTTTATTTAGGCATATGTGACGTGTGGTTGAGAGTTTGAGAGAGAGGGATAGAGAGAGATGTCTTTAAGCTTAACTTAAGTGAGAAAAGTCATTGAAGTAATAGTGTTCCGGGTATCTTCTAGTCGAATAGTGTCTACTAGAGTCCTCTGACGATAGGTTGAGCTCTTATGCATTTCATAAGCATGCATCAGAGAGTCTTCCAATTATCCAACTCCTTTACATATTTTATTTCTCTGCTTAGTTCCATAATGAAGTTTCGTAATTTGTACTAAAACTTCTCTTGGAATTGTAAAAACTTTTCTTTTTTAAACCCTTTATTAAATCAAAGCACTGGTATAAGCCAATTAAGCTCTCTATATATTACCTCAGCGCAATTGTGACCAAAATCTAGTCCCATCTCGCATAAGGTATAAAACTCAGTTGTGCATTCTTTTAAGCAGTCTAAGTTTGCACTTTGTGTAAGCTGATGGCGCTATTAAAAATGTAGCACACATACGCGCAATTTCCGTTTGCGAAATTAGCAAGAAACCATTTTCATAATCAAAAACTTTGGTCACACTTGGAGTTAGTTTTCGTGTGTGTGTGTGTTGTTTGGCAAACCTTTGTGTCACGTAGAGCAAATCCGCGTTGCCTCAAAAGATTGCAACTGACTGCAGCTAATTAGAAATGGTTGAAGGAAAAAATTTTATAGCAAGCGATGCACGTGCCGCCGACAATTGCCACAGACAAAGGGAGAGACACAGAGAGAGACAGAGAGAGAGAGAGAGAGAGAAAGAGAGAGAGAGAGAGAGCGAGGAAGCCCAAATGGTGTTTGAAGCCACAATTTTGGCAATGTCTAATCTATAATACCCAATTATCTACTCAGTGTGTGCGACCTGTTTAGAGCTGTCCGAAATATCAAAGTCATTATTAATTTAGGCAGGACAATGCGCTGGGGCCTGGGCTCTAGTCAAGACACGTGAATCCGGAATGCGACAATCTTTGGACATGTCCAAGTGCTATGTCTTGAGACGCTCTGTTGAGAAACTTGAGTGCATTTGGCTCAATTGAATGCTGTCTGGCAACATGTCTATTTGCTGTAAGTGTTTGTGTGAGTGTGTGTGTGTGTGTCCAACTGTCTGGCTAACTAATATGGCCCAAATCATGTTTGAGCCCCAAATGCATTCGAATTATGGCAGATTCATTTAACTCAACTTTGTTCTTCACTATTTGTTTGCCTTGTCTTAACTTATATTTTCTGTTTATTTGGACATTCGCATCAATTACTTATTGAGCTCTCTCAGTCTACCCCTCTCTCTCTCTCTCTCTCTCTCTCTCTCTCTCTCATTCATGATTAATTGTCTGCTCTAAGACCTACGCATATAATTTTACATTATTTAATTATTTAAATTCAAGCCAAATCAGCTTGAGCTGTGTGATTAAGTTTTCTCTTGCCCACAACAATGCCTAATGTTTGATGTAGAGCAACGTCTTGTAGATATATACATATATCTTGTCATTATTTAGCTTGACGTTTGCTTCAACACGCATTGAGGCTAAGTCGATAAGAGTAAATGTTTTGCACACAATAATTTATGTGTGCTGCTGCCGAATTTGTGTATATATTAACAGCTACTCAGTCTGCATTAGAGCAGGAAGCTAGATTAGTTTGCCTTTATATTAGATACGGGTTGAGGTTTGATTTAGTCGATACCTTTTGGTTACCTTATTATAGTTTTTCCCTCTCCCATCTTCATTATTCAGTTTAAAAAATTGATAACTATCGATAGTTCTTATATACATGTCTCTCGCTACCCCTACAGCCAGCTTTAAGCACACTTTATTGTTCACTTTAGCTAGTCCCTGGCACAACTTTGTCACTCTCGAGCTTCCGAACAACTTTTCTGGCCCTTGCTTGAAACAATTTTACGCGCTTAGTTGTTGAGAGTTTGGCGGCCATAAAAGCGCAGCAGAAATGACGACACATTAAATTTGAAGCCAGTGTCTGCTGGACTCTTTAAGCACATTAACGCGCAGCTTTCATAGTTGTCCCGCTGCTCCAGACTATGTAAGTACGTGGCAGAGAGCTGGCCTTCGTCATCATCATCAGCCGGCGCGCAGTGCATAAAAGGCAATAAAATGCAATTATCTCAAACGGCATAAATGTCGCTTTTTGGCAACGTTTGCTCAGCCCATAAATTTCAACAGCAGCTGCCAAAATCTAGAAGCGAACGACGAAAAAAACAACTCGAGATTGGAGCCAAAGAGATGAGAGCTCTCTATATATGTTTTTTTTTTTTTTTTTTGTTATTTTACGTATTTTTGCTGAGAATTCGAAGTAACTGCAGCTGGAACGACTCTGATCTAATTTGTCTGCCAATGAAAGCAATTTTATGTTGATTGTTGCAATTTTAAGTAAAAGCAAGCTGAAAGCGAGGGCGAGACGAGCCAAAATACCCTGTAAAATTATATATTTATATATATTTAGATTATTTCTTATATGTATCTAAGGATAGTATTATAGAAAATTCATGCTGTGCAGCATTTGCTGCTTAAATGCCTCATTTCTATGCCTCCAGTGCAGGGTATCATAAAAAATAATAACTACAACTTTGCTCTCGGCTGTGCGGCATTGACAGACCCCGGGGGAGCGTTGAGTCTGGGTCTCTCGTTCGCGGCCTGTGCGCCCGTTACTTTAATACCTTCACAAAGTTGTTGTCGGGTACTCCGTAGAGTGCCCCTGTGCCTACCTAAGTGCTGGCCGGGTTGTCAATGTTTGCAAATAAGCACGTTGCACAGTTTATTAGTTTTCATAGGCGCCATGCGCCCGGCCAGCTCCGGCCGTAGTCCCGTCTGCCCACACGCCAGCTAAAGGCATTGGCTGTGAAAACTTTTGCAGCCAGTACATGTTGTGCCTCTGTTGTCACGCCCCCAAGTCACCTGCATGTCTGCCGGCCTGCGGAGCATGTCAATCGTGCGCGAAATGGACAACTCGTTGCCTTCAGTCACAAAAGGATGCAAATTTTAAAGACCCGAGAATCCATAATGGAAGCTAAGTGAATGCTTGAAGGAAAATTGAATTTTGGAAATTAGTTTTGGATATTTTTAAAGCAGGATGTGAAGCTGAGAAGTGAGATAGAAATATGTAATAGTTTTATTTAGGTCTTGAAAATTAATTTTAAAATAATGAAAATAATTAAAAATAATTGATTAAAGTTTGTTTGTTAAAATTAAAATATATAAGCTGAGAATTAAGTTTAAAATATTTTTATTATATTTTTTAGGCTTTAATTATTTCTTTAAAATATTTTAAAATATTTTAAAATATTTATAGTTAATTAATAGAGGTTTAGGAAATCTTTAGAATTTATTTGCGCTAGAAATTGTAGAATTTGCCATTCATATACATATTTATCCTCGAGGCTTTAAAATCTCACATTTCTTAGTACAAAATCATTTAAGCTTCAACTCTAAGCCGGCCCTAATAACCTTTCAGAAAAGGCATTTTCTTTGAGTGCATTTTGAGCAATTTGCAGGCCATTTAACAGCTGCTGAATTGTGGTTGGGCTGGCCACAGAAACCTCAAAGCGCCTCAAAGCCCCTAAACACCAAAAAATTGCGAATAATCAAAGCAAGTTATGTATTTGGAGCCAACAACACAAGCAATACGTTGTTAGTTAGCCTGTCTTATGGGGCTGAAAACCCTAATTGCCTGGGCAGAAAGGGCGCAGACGGAAAAGTCACAAAAGCACAAAAGTTCAACGTATTTATATATTTAATTAAAAAAGGCTCGCAAGTGGAACAAATGTTGCAAAATTTGGCAAAAATGTTCCTTTGGCAAAATAAAAGAAAATTTCTTTAATATTTTTATTAGTTTGGATGCGGTTAGACTCGACCCAAAACTCGAGTTGAGGCGAAACGCATTTGCAATGCAAAATGATTTTATTTGAAGTAGAGTTTCTTTTTTATTCATTTTTATTTTTTTTTTTTTTTTTTTTTTGGAAGGCAGACAGCCACGAGAAATATGCAACGGGTTTTTGCTTAAACACACTCATGTGTTGAAAAGAGTTGGCAGCAGGCGGAAACGTCTGTGCCACATCCGTTTCCGCCTTAATGGTTATAACTTCTTTTTCCGGCTCTGGCCAATCAGCGCGTGCGTCTGTGACCTGGTCAGGAGTGAAGGCACACACACAGCCCTTGCAACTGCAGCATTGCAACCAGCTGTTGCCACATCCTGTTGCTATTGTTGTTGCTGTTGTTGTTGCAACTTATCACTTTTGATGGCTCACTGTATAATTTCAGTTGCTGCTTTTGTTGCCACTGCCACAACTAAGCCTTGGCAGCGCTACACAAACTCTGCGCTGCTTATCTCCCACTCTCTCTCTCTCTCTCGCTCTCTCTCTCTCTTTCTCTCTGCCTGTCACACACAATAACAAGCTCATCAAGCGCACAGCAAAGCCACATTTTCTGGAGATAACTTGACTGCACTTTGCTGCCATATACTTTTGATAACTGTTTCTATGTGTAGCTAAAGCCAAAGGCGCTTAGCTGCAAAATTAGTTCAAAATTAAATGTTATACACTTAGAGAAATAACTAGCAATAAGAGATACCCTTAAGGTAATTTAATATAATAAACCTCCTGCTAACTCTCTGAGCTCACATCGTATCCTAGCTCAGCTTCTTCTTCCCCTTGCATATAAAATCCATTTCATTTTCATGCAAAATTCTGAAAATTTTTCCTCTCTGTATGTAGTTCCTACAGCTCTGGATTTGCATTTATCTTTATAGCATAATAATTGCTATTCTATAAAACAATAAACTTGATAGCGTAGCTAAAAATTTGACACCGCCTGTGGATGCTCTTTGTTTGCTCTGCAGCCGGGGGCCAGTTACCGGGTCTACTCTCTACACACACAGTACAATTGCTATTTTCTGTGCTGTTGAGGGGGCGTGGCCAATTCACAACAATTGCATTTCATGCGCGCACGAAAACTTGATACTCAAGTGCGGCCTGCCAACATATTTGCACTTGAATTGCCACGCAACCGCCCCAACTATCGCCAGTTCGCGCGGGTAACTGCTGCAGTTTGTATGCAAATTTTTTTTGTTCGTTCACCATATTTGCATGCCCCGCACTGTGTGGCAATCAAAAGACTGAAGCAGAAATATTCGCTATGTTCTGGCGCAAATTAAATACCCTTGCCGTGGGCATTGCGTGCGATAAAGTTATATGATCTTAAATATAGCTTGCAGCGAATATAAAGCTATTTTTGCAGGTAGAGATAGATATCTAATATGATAACTTGATGAAGGTGTAAATATTTGATAAATGAACTTTGCTTAAGCCGAAAAATCTGGAAAACTTGTATTTAAAAATCATAGCTTTATAAAGCTATAAGAAATAGATTAAATTATATTCGAATATAGCTAGTATATAGTGTAGACTTACAAGATGACCCCTTCACTCCGCTTCAGAGTCTACAAAATCTCCTCAATAGCTGACAACCTGGCCAGCAAAATGCTGATACCCCTGCAAGACAACTGCAGTTAGTTCTTCAATTCAAGCTCTGTGGCAGTCAGCAGGCCAGCAGGATACGTACGTCGGGAAAAAGGTAGAGCAGCGTGGCTCTGGGCAAGCAAATTGCATGCTGAGTTTTCGGGCGCGTCGATGTGGCAATCAATTTGTTGAGCTGCGAGTGCAGCGACTGCTGAAAGTAAATCACCATCCATTGCCCGAGCACAGTTCGAATGGGGCACTTGGCCCGCTCGGTGAACGGCTTAAATTGACCTTTTCAGCACTTAAGTGTCCGGGCAGTCCATTAACCAGAACAATGCGCCCACTCGAATGGCAAATGAAAAATAATAAACAGCATCAAAATCAATGCAATTAATAACTTTTCTAGTCATTAGCTACAATATGAGTGGCTGCTTGAGCCACCACTTGTAGTTCGGGTAAGCTGCTCTATACGTTTCTCTCATTCTCTGTCTGATAGGCCGATTAAAGCTGCTGTGCTTATCGGAAGCTTTAAGCATAAGCGAGTCGTCTGGCAATTGACGTCAACTTCCATTGCCAATCGCATCAAAGAGTCGCATATTAACATATCAAACGAGCGGCAGTTAGACCAAAAAACTTAAAAGTGTTCTGCTAGGGAGCAGTTGACTAGGAAATACTCTAGAAAAAGCAAAGCAAAGTCTAAGGAAAAATATTTTTAAAACATTTATTTTATGAGACAACTTAAAGAATTTGATGACTGGAATCAAATCTAATCGGAATATAGAGATCTATGATGCCAGACAAATATGTATGTATGTTCGTCTAATCGGCAATTTCTATATTTCTTTCAAGCATACTCTTACGATTGTTGAATTGTTGAAATTAGAGAATATATATAGAGTCAACTTGATACCTTAACCTGTTACCCTTACCTTCTTAAGCGCCATATACTCCTCTTGGCCATCTAAATGCGCATCAAATAGCCAAAAATTGCAGCATTGGTCGCCAGCAAAAGTGCGCCAAATTGAAAGGTGCAGCGAAAAAAAGACGTTAGAGCCAAACTAAAATGCAACACACACACACCTACATACACGCACTCTGACACACACACACACACACACACAAAGCATACACACCCACACAGGTACAAGAATGTCAGCACAAAAGAAAGCCACTTAAATGCAGATTACAATAAAGGAAGCATTTTGCAGCTGCCGGCAAACGAGTTTTGGCTTTGAGCTGAACGATTTTTTTTTTTGTTTTCTTGGCAAACTCTTTTCATACATTTTTTTTTTACATTTTCTTTTTATTGGCCATTGTCTTTGGCTTTTTGGCAGTTGTAGTGGGGTGTGAGGGGGGGGGGGAGACATATCAAATTGTCCGGCGGTCGTTTTAGCACCTTTAATAGCCGCCATGTGGCAAGCGCTTCAAAAATTATTTCAAATGCTTGTCAAAGCCATTATCAGCAGCGGTGGTCCAGCTTGAGCTGCTTGAGAGCATAAAGGGAATAGAAAATAAGAATAAAGAGAAAAAGAAAATAAATCCTTTCTTTTAAGCGACCGTTTAGAGTTTAATGTCAAATAATTCTGGAACTCTAATGATGGTAAAAAAAAGAATAAAAGATTGGGAAGAGAAAGAACTGAAAATCCTAAATAGATCTATATAAACTTGATATATATGTATTGCCTAAAACATACTATATTTCTGTTGCCACACACGGCGTATGCGTAACGTGTCTAAAAATGAAAAGTCAACTGGCGCTGGCAACTAACTGCCTCAGTCAAGCAAGAGCACATGCATATACACGTTGTTGTTTTACAGTAAACACTGGCCATACATTCCGGCTGCCGCCACTACTAGTGCTCCAGAACTGAATGCCAAAAACAAGTTTTAATTAAGACATTTGCTGGGCCAGAGCGCTCCGACATATTAATTTTCAACTGCCGCAAACAAAACTCTGGGCAAATGAAGCCGGCTGGATGGACAGCAAACAGCAGAACAGCAAACGGCAATAACAACAATGTGCAAAGTATGTGTGTAAAACGAAAGCACAAATAAATGTCGCCACAGAACTGTGCGCAGACATTGACGAAACATAAAGTCTTGGCATATGAGAATTAAGTGGAAAATCCATATTTCAGAGAAAGTTCAATTTGATGCTTTAAGAAGTCGAAAACTTATTCAGTAAATTATAGTTGAGTAAACTCTAAATTGCTTAAATCACTAAAGCATTTATCAATTTAAGCTAGCTTTTAGACAACTTAGGCCAGTCTCAACTGGTAAAATTGTGCTGCATATTCTCGGGCTCAATGGAAAATCCAAAAGAAACTAAAATTTGTGCAGCGCGTTTCATAGCATTCAGCTTTACGGACTAAGCAGCTAAATATAATGTTAAATATATTTAAGTAGTTAAAAATTCGTTATATTTAAAGACTTTGTGAATTGTTGCTAATTAGAGAAAGATCCGTGTAAATATGCCAAAGGCTTAGAAGATTTTTATGAAGATAAGACGCCAGCTATGAGGCGCTGACGTTTACAGATAAGCAGCACACATTGTCTCAGCTCATATCATAAATGATATATATAATGTGTGTAATATATGTATACTTATTATATATATGTTTATATACATATATATGCACTGCGCGATAAGGATGTCCAGAGTTTTGATGACTTTTTTTTGCAGTCTTGTCGCCGAATGTTATATGTTGAAAATGACATTTTGTTTGGCTGGCTTACCGGTTTATCTGAGTCTCTTTCGGAGGTCCCACAAACAAACAAATGTACATATATGTATATCTATCTATATATCAGCGTGTATATATCTAACCTCTGCCCAACAAAAGCGAGAGTGCCTAAGCAAGTCAATGACTTGGCAGTTATTGACTGTGGTCTTCCAACCGCAGTTTTTTTTTTTTTTTTTACATAATATTGTTATTTCTTCCACACTCGTATATATAATTATGTTTCTCTGATTTCCTCAGCAGCTCACTTTTTTATGCCAAAAGTCGCAAATTTGTGCTAATTGTTAGTGACAACATGTGCACAGCCAGCAAGTGCATGTTGATTTATATTGAATCAGAATATATATATATATAAATATTTGGGAAGATTCTAACTGGCACGGAATATTAGCTATTTATTTGATCAGCTGTTTAAGTGTTCGTTTTTGGCTGAGATTTTGCCTGGTAAAAGAAATATTTTATTATCAACTTTGATAAGAGTTGAGAGTATTTAATTATTTTTAAATAATTGTTTACTTAATTGTAAATCTATTAATAATATTGAAAGCGAAATTTAGTGTAAATACATTAAATATCTATGAACTTTATATATTTTTAAGCATATATTTATTTATATATTTTACAAAATTTAATCATAAATAAACACTATTATTATATCAATTAATATTAATTTATTTATATATATTTATTTATTTTAATTTATACATTTAATAATCAGTGTAACATTCCAGCATTATTCAATCTTATCTCAAGCCACTTTTCTAATTAATTAAAGACTTTCAATTTCCTATATACAAATTTATCAAGTTCCAATCAAAGACACAATTTACATTCTAGGCTTCCATCACTGGACAACATAATGCAAGTTAAATTATAGTCGCTAACCATTATGATTTATGTACTCTTCAGCTGCGTCGACTTTCGTATGCCAGCGATAAGCGCACAAAAATATTTGTTGGTAAACAAAGCATGAAACAAAAGAGAGTAAAGAGATTTGAGTGGAAATTTCCGCCAAATCTAGGTAATTTGGCACAGCATAATTTTCCATACGGCAACCGTGTAGCGGAGTGTAACTCTGATGGAGTGCCTTGCTATGCTCGCGGTGTGTATATTTCCACTGGTCTGCAGCCTGTTCCAGCGCCCAAACTTGTTTGACTTTATGTTCCTAGAATAGTGGAGCGTGGATACAGGTCGAAAAAAAAAATAAATATGTATATATGCATATACCTATATATATGAGCTGATTGAATACTCTGAACTATATTGCAAAAGAGCTGCTGGAGTGCTCACTCGCTAACTCTCAGCTGAGAGTTGGCCATTCCTAAATGCCTAGACAAGCAATGAAACTAAACTGCATTGCAAACAGGAAACAAACAAAAAACTCACTCAACTAAGAACAGCTTATTACGGCAAGCCGCTGTCGAAATGCCCTTGCAGACATGCTAATTAATCTAAGTGTTCCGATAATCACTTGACTACAATATATAATATTATATGTGCGATAGTGATCATATAAAATTATAGTTCAATTGAAGCTATCCTTCATAAGTTAATTAATCTATAAAGAAATAGATAGATAGATAAATACAAAATATAAAATAATATTTTTATATATTCATAATATATATAAACTTAACTCACATTTATATTAAATGAACTCTTACTCTTGTTACAAAATGCATGTCATAGCCAATATAATCTCTCTTAAGACATTCAACGACCGACAAAAGCATAAAGCAGAGAAAAGAAAGCCACCCTGTCGATAAGCCAGCCAGCCAGGCGATGCTCGCTGAAATAGAGAGCGCGAACGCGAAAGAGCGATAGAGCGCTAGAGCCAGAGCGTCAAATCTTTGTATAAAAGAGCTCAGTGTTGACTCCGAAAAGGCGAGAGAGTGCGTATGTTGAATGCTGTGTATAAATACGTGCGTCTAGCCAGCTGAGGCGTCAGTCAAACATTCGCTGGGCAAAGGAGATCAGCTAGAGGCTCGAATCGATCGCGAATCCAAAGTAAAAAGAAAAGTCCAAAAATAGCGTCCCTGTAGATACATTTAGACATCGAACTATATATATACATATACATAAAAATATATACGTATAATTGTGCGTGTTTTGTTATTGTTTGACTACGTAAATAATATATATATTAAAAAATATATATATTTGATTTCGTTTTACGCAAATTGTCAACGCGAAAGCAATTTTCATGTCTTGCCAAAAATTTCCCAGTGTTCGGGCCCATGGAGTAAATCGTTCTGGTCGCATCGATCGACTCACCGCAATGCCAGCACTTTAACAACAGAGAACAAAAATAATAATAAAATAAACCGAAAATAAACAACTAAAGACCTCGAGAACTCAATTTCAGAACATAACTATAAAATTATAGTTTATATAATTGTGAAGCAGTGCTAAATCGAATTTGCTTAGCGTCGGATTGCAGGGTTAACGTTATGATAAGAAATTCACTAAAGTGCCACGCCCACAAGCAAGCCCAAAAGCAACAGCAATTGAAACTGAAGAAAATCGAAATCTATTTTATGTACAACAATCTGTGTAAAAGAAAAACTTTAACGCCCACAAATTTATTGACACTAAACACTCAAAGTGAATGAAGTTCGCAGAAGCTAATTAAAAATATAAAAAAAAAAAAAAAATAAGCAGCGAACAAAACCTAATTAAGGTAACTAATTAAAGGTAAGTTGAATGCATGTTAAACACAATTCGTGCCTAGCCACGATTAGCTTTCAAAAGAAATTGGTATTTTTCCCTCTATAGTTAATATGCATATATATGTATATGTAATATATTCGTATGTGTTTATAACATCCTGTCGCGCTGACAATCGAATTCTCAGCGGCATACTAATTATTATGATGCTTAGCTCTTAAGTGATCATCTTAATTACCAAAGACACAACAACAGCAGCAAATTGAAACGCATCATTAAATTAAATACGTGTGAACATTGTGCCGATATGTAAATGAGCTTCAGATCGAAACCTTAACCCAACAAGTTTTTACCTTTTTATTATTTTGTTTTACAACTGAACTGGAACACAGTTACTTCCTCTGATCAGCCGTTAATTAATATCAATCGATTAGCATAGCACCAATTTGCCGGCTGCATATATTAAGCACATAATTTTGACCTAGACAGAACCGAAATACAAGCATATATTTATATATGTCTTTCAACATATATATATATATATATATATATATATATATATATATATATATATATTTAGTGTAGTTGCAGATCTGCGTGATAAGACGAAGCTTCTGACCTGCGGCTTAGTTGAATTGATATTAAGTGGCGTGCCATAAAACGAATGAGCGGGCGGCTCAACAGAGCATTCGTCACTTCATAAATTGGCTTTTTGTCGTGGGATACCCTGTAAAAAAAAGTCAGAGAAATATATTGATCGACTAGCTTGAGCAGTATAATATGAATAAAATAAAACTTTGCAAGATCTTTAAAAAATTATATGTATTAAATATGAACAATTTTCCATTAATATTTCAAAATAAAACTCTAATGTATAGTTTCAATATTCTTTCCGCATCAAAACCCATTTACAGGGTATTTCTTCAGCGACTAATCCGAAGCTTTTCTTCAATAATTGTTATAATTTAATTGTGTATTAATAAAATGCTATAGCTGTTGCTGTTGCTGCTGTTGTTGTTGCTGCTGTTGTTGTTGTTGCTGGTGTCATTAAGGTTGTGCTGCAGATATAAGGCAGATTGAGATATATATTTAAACTACATATTGTCCGTCAATAAAGCACTTCATAGAAAATATCTTATTGTCCAAAGTCTAAGCTGAATGTCTAAATTATATATAACAAAAGAAAACTTTATATATACATTTAAGTGTCCGCAATGTTTGGCGCTCGCATTACACAAAAACCCACTTTCATTGGTTTTTGTTTACGTGATTCTGAGTTCGGATTGAAGTTCAGTTCTGATATGCTCGGCGCGACAAAGACTTGGGCGATAAGCGTTATATTTCAATTTCAATTGTGAAAATGAAACTTTTCATACGTATTTAATTTAATGTAGACGCACAGATTTGTGACCGTTTGATCAAATGCAGTGCGAGCTTTGATGTGGGCAGAATTTCTAGCCTTGCATCAATTGAAAGAGCTTACACTCAGAGAAAACGTGAAGTGACTTGAAACTCTTGATCAAATTTCAATGATAGCAACTTAGAATTTTTTTATAGATACTTAAAAAAATTGTATAATATTTTTTAGATATTTTCTGAGTTTTTTTTTTTTATTTAGAATTTTCTCAGATTTTTTTAGGATTTTTAAAATTTATTAGTTATTCCCTTAAATTTTGAAAATTTATTTCTAGCTTAAGAAGTTTATTAAATATTTTCTCATATTTTCCAAAATTTTATATAAAAAGTTCGTTATTAGATGAGACTGATAAGACCATATGTTCGGCCTGTCAACGTACTACTTATTTCTCTGCGTGCAATCACTTATAGCATACGCACACAACTCAATTAATAACAGATATTGGCTAGCTGTTTCTTTAGACGTGACGAGACATACATTCCGTTCAATTGGATTCAATGTCTTACAAGCGTTTCGTTTGTCTCAATGTCTAGAGCATAACCACTTTTCACTATACACATACATATATTATACACATATATATACATCTCTAGCTATGTATATATAGTTTTTTTTTTTAGCACATATTGACACTTTACGTTTTAGCTGCAGTTTGAACCAAGCCCTCAACATGGTTGGTGTTGCCGCCGACTCATCGCAGGCCGCGCAATTATCGTCGGCCAAGAATCCGATGATTAAATACTTGCTGAAGCAGCGCGAGAATCATGCACGTGCCCAAGATGCGGACTATTCGCATGTGTTTCGCCGCAAGACACGCTTCGAACTCTTTCGCCTGTCCGCCATAGCGATGGCCATCGAATTTGCGTATGCGGCCGAGACGAGTTTCGTATCACCGATTCTCCTACAAATTGGCATCGATCACAAGCACATGACCATGGCCTGGGGCCTGTCGCCGTTAATTGGTTTCTTTGTCTCACCGCTGCTGGGCAGCGTCAGTGATCGCTGTAAGCTGCGCTGGGGTCGACGTCGACCCATCATCACGCTCTTGTCTTTGGGCATATTCCTTGGCTTGATTTTGGTGCCATATGGCAAGAATCTAGGCGTCTGGCTGGGCGACGTGGGCTACAATTATACAAGCTCAAACTTTGCCAACGAGAGCTCTGTGGCGGCGGCGGCTTTGCTTTCGTCTGAACCGGTACCGGAATCTGGCGCCTCCCCTGCCAACTTCAAATATGCTGTGATTTTAACAATTTTGGGCATGGTGTTGCTGGACTTCGATGCGGACACCTGCCAGACGCCGGCACGCACCTATTTGCTGGACATGTGTGTGCCCGAGGAGCAGCCGAAGGCTTTGACTATGTTTACACTCTTCGCGGGCTTCGGCGGCACCATTGGCTACGCCATTGGCGGCATCGATTGGGAGACCACGCACATTGGCAGCGTGCTGGGCGGAAATATACCCACAGTATTCACCCTGGTGACCATAATATTTGTGATTTGTTATCTAATAACTGTGACGACTTTTCGTGAAATTCCTCTCGAGTTGATTGAACGCGATGAGCTGCTACGTCCGCTCTCCGAGTCGGCCATCAAGAAGGAGCTGAAGAAGAACAACAATGCCATTTACTATATACAGGAGACGTCCACGCTGGACCAGCAAATGAAGGCAGCTGCAGTGGAGCCCATAGCCAGCTATCAGAATAGCTATTTGCCGGCGCTCAGCGATACGCTGAAGAAGCCGCAAGACTTGGAACTGCAAGCAGACGATGCGGCACCGATCTCATTGCGTGGCTATCTGAAGAGCATCTTCATCATGCCGCACTCGATGCGCATGTTGGCGCTGACCAATCTCTTCTGCTGGATGGGTCACGTCACCTATTGCCTGTACTTTACGGACTTTGTGGGCGAGGCCGTCTTCCACGGTGATCCCACAGCGCCGCCCAACTCAGCGCCGCTGTTGCTGTACGAGGAAGGCGTTCGCTTTGGCTGCTGGGGCATGTCTATCTATGCCTTCTCCTGCTCCATTTACTCGCTATCCGTGACCAAGCTGATGAAGTGGTTTGGGTATGTGTTTAGCTCTCAGCCAAGTCAATCTGTACTTACTATAACTTTCCTATTCTTACAGCACCAAGGCGGTTTATATCAGCGGCATGGTCTACTATGGCATTGGCATGCTAATCCTCGGTTTGTGGCCAACTAAGTGGGGTGTTCTGGTCTTTAGCACCTCGGCGGGCATACTCTATGGCACGCTCTTCACCATGCCCTTCATACTGGTGGCCAACTATCATGCCAAGAATTGTGTATGTATCTCTCTCTCTCTCTCTCTCTCTCTCTCACTCTTTCTATGTTTCTCTATAACTATTTTTACCTTTCTCCATTGCAGTTCCGCGTTCACAATGGCGAGACGGTGCCGCTGAAGCAGGCGCGTGGCCTGGGCACTGATGTGGCCATCATTAGCAGCATGGTCTTCATTGCCCAGCTAATTGTTTCGCTGTGCGTTGGCCCGCTGGTCGCCTGGATGGAGACGACATGCGCCATTTTGTATGCCTCGACATTTTTGTCCTTTGCAGCGGCCATTGCGGCCATGTTTGTGCTCTATGTCTAAGGTCCTGCGTGGGTCTACTATTAATAGGATATTTATGATTATAAATATGTACTTAGGTACATCATACATGCATACACACATTCACACACACATGCACACACATTGTTAGGTATGCAAACAAAATTTGTTGCCTACTTTCAGGCAGCTGCTTGAATGGTTTCTTCGACTCTTGCAGCATACTTTTGGCTGCGACTGTCTAAAGGCAAACATTTATGTTATTTAGCATTTCTTTAGCAGTGTCGTTGCAGAAACTAATCAGAACTATAACATTATTATATTTGTTCTAAGTTAATAAACGTATATTTAAAATAAAAGTCCATTTATATAGTTTTATTAAAATAATAAAGAGAAATAAATATTAAAATATTCCAAATGGTCCAGGGGGTTTGTTTTTCTTTAACTTATTCAAGTTTTATTTAAAGATATTATATATATAAAAAATATATGTTAAAAAATATATAAGTTTAAATTATTTATTGATATATTTTATCATAGTATTATAAGTATTTATGTTTATTTATTTTGCATATCTTATAAGAATATCAAATATAAATATGATTGTATAGATAGTCTATATATAGTTTCTCTTTACTTTTGTCTAGTTTCGTAATTCAAGAAATTTATTTGCTAAAGTGAATAATTACTTAAAGCTGATGAGATGAGAGTAGCGATAGCTTTCATATAGAGATTTCCAGCTATCAAAGGTAACTAACCTACAGGCAGCTTTTTTTATAAAATTTCTAAGCGTATTCATAGTCGAGAAAACTAGTTTTATTATGTAAAACATTATTAAATTTATTGCTCCATTGAATGGGCGAAGAAACCATTTCAAGTTCGCTTTCTATACTCACTATTCGCCCGCTTAGAACATGCAGTAAGATTGTAAACCAAATTTGACATTAATTAAAAGTGAATTAATTAATGGAACCCGTTTCTGCTGCGTACATCACAAGGCAAATGAACTTCATTTCCATAATGTATGCAAACAAATACCGATGAAAATGAAATGAATGTATGGAAGACAGCCGACAATAGACTAGGCAAATAAAGTTTTGCAAAAACTAGTTTGATTTTATGCCAAAACAAAAAAAAGCTTCCTTTGTTTGTTTTTTTATTACTATATAGTATATATATTTGCACATTTTGTGTTCAATTTGGAGATGCAAATCAATTTGGGAGTAAGATATATGATGTGGAAATAATTTTCGTGCATTAAAATTAACATTCGATTTTATTAGAGAAACATTGATCATAAATATTTTTTAAGGTCATTTAAAATTTAATTCATGAAGCTCTATATTTTCATCACTTAACAATTCATTAAATTGAAATTATATTTGTTTTTGTGATTCTTAGACTTGAGACTTAAGACACAGATAGGCTAGTTGATTTGATAATAAATCTTAGCATCGTTTCGGTTGTTGTCGAATTCGTGAGGAACTCTGAGCGATCTCCACCCAACTAGTTGACCCCCATCAACATTATTTATATTTTATGAAGACCATCTTCATCTCTGCCTCTACCTCTAACATACATTTTAGCAACAAGAAAATTGTCTTAGCTTGTCACCTTAAGACGGCTTTGGCTCGCCTTCTAGCCCGTAAACCTGTCCAACAATGGAAAAAAGAGCGGATATTAATTTTTACGCTCGTGCATGGCATTTGAATGCAATTTTTAATTTCCTCAAGTGCACTGCGCATACCCTGTATAGAAAATGCTTAGAAAAGGTATGCTAAAAATTAAAAAAAAAATTATTAATTATAAAATTAAGCTCAACTTATTTCTGGGCTGTTGTTGTCGGCATTAACTTCTTCTTTTTTTTATATATATATAAATATTTTAAATATATTAACTGCGGTCAATTCGAGCGCAAGTTTCAGTCGAGCCATAGCTTTTGATCTTGCTTACTTACTGGCCGCTTGGCTGCTGCCAATTTCCTTAGCAGCAGCACATGCCACGCCCTATCCGCTAGCACTTGGCAGTCATGTAAGCTCAGCGACACAGTTGAGTGATAAATTTTAGTTCATAATTTTCTTTGTGCAGCATGCGAAATGAAATAGGTGATGGAAGTGGCAGATATATATATATACATATATACATGTAAATATATATAAATATATTTATATAAGCTTAGCTCAAAGCGAATATCCTATGTAAATTCAATATCTGAAACGGAAAGCTTGAGCGTCAATTGTGTTAAATAAAAAATACATGGCGCCTTGGCGCGAGCGAACATCAAATCTGAAATTGTCGCTGAAAGACAAGAGAGGCGCATTAAATTGAAAAGTGCATGGCAAATGCAGTGTTGTAAAGTGCGATAAAATCCGGTTACAACTCGGGCTCGCCAGAAAGAAACTTTGACTATAAAAGGCGTAATATGAGGTTGGAGTGCTCGACTACAAATTGAGTTTATCAGCGGCAACAAATCTGAAAGAGGAAGCAACACACACACACACTCACACTCACCCACACATACGCATTCATTCATCATAAGAGACAGGCATATCCTGTCGCCCGCCCAGAAAGTATTTGCATTTGTCTTAAGCTCGCTCGCAAATCCGTGAAAGCGAACACACACAGAGCACACACCGATGAGAGATGAAAATCATGGATGGCAAGAGCCAAAAGCCAATAAACAAAAGTCCCTCGCACAACATCAACAGAAAAGGTAAATTCATTTTAGATTCGATTGCTACGAACACCCTCAGCCAAATGGGAAACATGTGCAACATTTATCCTAGAAATAATCCAAGCTCGGCAGCAAAAGCCCCATAAGTCCAAACCGAATACACTCAGCCAGATTTGAGTGCAACTCCAGCTCCGGTAGCTCCAGTCGCTTGGCTTGGCTCGGCTTCTTGTCAGAGTCAAATTCAAAGTCAAAGTATGCATTAGCATTGTTTACCTGGCACGGATCGAAGGATATGGCTGTAACAATAAAGCAATGAATGAAACTGACAATTGTGCCAGGATATTACGATACGGGCTTTTATGCTTAACTGTTGCTGCCATCGCCCACTCCTATTTGTCTTTTTACGAGCCTTGGCACTGCAGTCAACGTTCGATACGAGCCAGGCCATAAAATGCTTGCCAAAATCATTCTGGATACTTGACATACTATTTGTTTTTAGCTTGGCATTTGCGTATCACTGAAGCCGCCCCCTGCAATTGATAGTTGAACTTTAGCAGTGTAAACCCTGACAATTTTGCGTCGAACGTGCGTGACTGTACACAGGAATGTGTGTAAAGGAAATATGAGAAAATGTGTTGATAAAGGATGTTGCTTCTCCTTAATTCGTTGCATATGAATGAGGAAGAGCTAAGGAAAGTAATAAGGCTCATTTAGTAGGCAGTGCCTGACTTGAAGATACTATTACCAAGAATAGATATAATTTCTTGCTTGCTTCAGCCCGTTACATACAGTTTACTATAGTCAATATACCCTGAATACCCATTTTCATATATTCAACTATATTATATATAAATGTTTTTAAAATTTATAGCAACTTTCAATCACAATATACTACTGTATAATATCATATATCTTTATATAGCTCGCATAAAAATTTGCTTTTATTGCATTGCGATGGGAACTTGTTGAGGGCGATCCATATCCATACCCAGAGCAGTTTACAGTTTCGCACAGACAACTTGACACCTCGGTTAGTCCTAATTTATATGCAAATTGTTTCGTATAATTTTTTATCAGCTGCGCTTAACTCTTTAGCTTGTTTTACTTTTTGTTTATTTTGTATTATTCTTTGCTTTCTGCTCTCTTTTTTTTTGTGTTATTGCCGCAAGCATGCGCCATTTAATAAACATCACATAAAGCAGAAGCAGAAGTAGCAGCGGCAGTAGCAGCGGCAGTAGCAGCGACAGTAGCAGCTCCAGCGGTTGCTAAAAGTAACCAAAATAGCGTTAGCAACTTTTTAGCTCCCTTGCCCTGGCAGATGCGCCTGAAGTCATGCCAAACAGGGCGACATTTGCAATAACGAAAAATAATATGCAAATGCAATTATGAATCGCATCGACAACAACTGAAGCGACAGCGCAGACCATAACACTTTCGACTTGCTACAGAGAGGCAGGGAGGGAGAGAGGGAGGGTGGCAGAACGATAGAGAGAGAGAGAGAGAGAGAGAGAGAGAAACTGCGAGAGAAATATACATTTTGTTAAGTTAATCGTAATATTTGTTGCGTAACATGTTCAGCTTAGTTTAACTAGTTGTATTGATCTATAGAAATGGAGAACAGCTGCTTAAGTGGTTATATGGTGCGACTTCTATAGGAACTATTGGCCACTTAAACTATATATATGCTTATTGAAGTTAACTGAAATAGTTTCAGCAAACGCTTAAATCCAACTTAACTCAACTTCTCGCTCGTGTTGAGTTGTTGGCGTCTTGTTAGTCATACTGTATGCAATGCTTGGAATATTTAAAAAGACTATTTATAATGCTCGCACCTATGCTCTGGGAAAGTGGGGCGTATACGTGTTGGGCGTCGATAAAAATTTGGCCGGCAGTGGCTAATCAGAGCAACTTACATGTGCCATAAATTAGAAGGCGACAGAACGACATCCGTTAAACATTTTGCCGCCTATGCAGCAGGCTGTGTGTCCGTTGGTGGTTGGGTGGGTGTAGCTTGGGCTAGTTGGCCATGACTGGGTCTCTCTCAATCTCTCTCTCTCTCTCGCTCTGTGTAGTCTGGGCTGATGCATGAAATGTAATAAATTTCGTTATCTATGCATTATTTATGCCGTAATTTGGTATTTTAGCCCAAAAACAGAAAAATGAAAAGCGTCAAGCGGCCTGGCAGCCATCCAACCAGCAACCAGCCAGCCAGCCAGCCAGCCCTGCCCCTCTCACTCATTCTCCCTCTTTCTCCCATTAAGCTTCAGCTTTCAACCAAAAATGGCGTCGGGTCAACATTACACATTTTCACCAATTTTCCTGTTACTTTTACACAACATACAGTGTGTGTGTGTGTGTGTGTGTGAGCGAGTGTGTGTCTGTGTGAAGACGCATAAATAACACTTACAGCATTTCGTTTTTCAAATGTGTGCATTATACATGTACTATAGCATATATATAAATATACTATATATATATATATATATATATATATATATATATATATATATATATATATATATATATATATATATATATATATATATATATATCTTTACTATATGTACACTATTCAAACGATATTTTGTGTAGCTCTTTGTGGCTCAACTTTGCTGAAATTGTCCCAACCTGGCTCTTTAATCAAGTCTTCACATTTTCCATTTGAAATTTCTTCGAATAACTCTAGAGCTGTTGCTAAGGCTTATATACAATGCATATTCGAATATTTGGATGGATTGAGGTCACTTGAGGCTCCTTTTGCCCGTTGCCAGCAATTATTCAACTATGTATAATCAGAATCAGTTAGTGCTTCTTCTATCAAATAGATATCCATTTGCGACAAGCCTCCGTTTGTCAAAATTGACTTTACCAATAAACGACAGTAGAAAACATATGAAATTTTTGAAAAACATTTAATATATTTAGATTTTAAGAACGCACTCTATTGGGGTGCGACGGGCAAATGAGCGCCCTGTGGCTGGAAACCGTTCTCATCGGCGGTATAGATAACTGTGTATACAACACCATCCGGACCAGTGTATGAGTATTGGCCCTGAACGCCAATGGCTTCATTTTCCGAGCCAGCGTTCTTCAGTTGACCTTGTTCTTGAGCACTGATGCCATTAGATGTCTCATAGCTATGGAATGAACCGAAAAAGGATTAGAAACAAGTTGACATTAGTCGTATCAGTAAACAATTACCCGTAACTGAATTGGTCAGGTCCAACATCCGAGACAGATTTCAATACCTGTGCAGATCCATCATCGGCTGGAGCTGCCACGGCGATGGCGAAGAGAGCGACGAAAACGATCAGGAATTTCATGTTTAGTTGAAGTTGTAGCGCGTTTGAGATATCAAAGGTAACTATACTAACATCGGCTAATCGGAGCCGTATTTATATCAAAGTGTTAAGCATTTTTGTCGTGGATCAAACTAGTTTATAGTTTAATATTTAAAGCAGAAAATGTTTTAATATTAATGAATTGTTCAAAACTTGTTATAAGGTTTTATGGACGTCACAAGGCGAAGGCGTGCGGACAAATGAGCTAAAATACATATTAGCATAATGTGTGCATATATTATACATTTTTCAATATAAATTTTGTGAATTATTTAAGCCGATTGGCGATTACGATTGTTTGTAGTGAATTTAGAGTCAATTTCAGATCTGATTCTGTCTCTTTTTCGTGCACAAGAACCTTTAATTTTGAGTCAATTAGCAGCTATTATTGGTGTTGAAAACATGTTTAAATTCCATTATCGCTGGAATTTACACCTCGCGCTAACCGACTCTCATGTCTGCATCTACTATCACTTTCAGCTTAGAGATAAGCAGTGGCGTCTTCACACTGCCGGTTGACAACCAGCACACGCTTGATGATCTTGACCAGACTCAAGCCCGGACCCAAATCGAGACTGGCCAAGGTTATGGCTTTGCCAATAGCGGTTTGACGACTCTGTCATCTTCCACACATATCTGCTTTTTTTCGGCTTCAAATTTTTGTCTCTATTTTTAATTAATGTTTTAAACTTTGTTATCTTCGAAACGAAATCAAGCGATATTTTTCCCAATATAAAAGTTGTTTTTTATATACCTACATTATCAGCTTAGTATTATTATATAACAAAATATAATATATATGTTTATATTTTTTAAGTTTTTTATTTCGTATATTATTTTTTTTCGATTTAATTTTGCTAATTACATTTTTTATTTAATGTTTTCATTCAATTTTAATATTAATTTAATTTTTCATATTTTAAAGTCCTTAACTCCCATAATCTTTCCCCACATAAAAAAATTCAAAATAAAATAGGTATTTGGTGTTTTTTTTTAATAATCAGTGAGATTTATTTGCAGGCAAAGAAAAGTAGGAAATAGATATTGACAAAGATATCGATATGGATATTTTTAGAGTTTGATCAATCTACTTACAGTGAAGGCCCAGACTTTACTTTGGTTGAGATTGCACCCAAAGCTAAACTAAATAACGCCATAACGCCAGCTGTTTCCCGTTTAACATAACGAATGATATTCTATGAGCAGCAGCTAAACAACCCGCTATTTACATGAAAGGGTTCAGAGAATTTCAATTTCACTTCAACTTTGTTATATTTATACGTGTTATAATTATATTATGATGATCGTATCTGCATGGAGTGAGGTCCTCTGCGGCTTCTTTTGCCCGCTGTCATAAATTATTTAACTGTAATCCGAATCAGTTAGTGGCTATTTTATCTAATAGATATCCAATAACTAAAACCCTCAGTTTGCCAAAGTTAAATTTACCAAAAAAAAAAAAAAAAAAACAATTAAAACTCATAAAATTTTTTAAAAACAATTAATATATTTAGATTTTAAGAACGCATTCTATTGGGGTGCGACGGGCAAATGAGCGCCCTGTGGCTGGAAACCGTTCTCATCGGCGGTATAGATAACTGTGTATACAACACCATCCGGACCAGTGTATGAGTATTGGCCCTGAACGCCAATGGCTTCATTTTCCGAGCCAGCGTTCTTCAGTTGACCTTGTTCTTGAGCACTGATGCCATTAGATGTCTCATAGCTATGGAATGAACCGAAAAAGGATTAGCAACAAGTTGACATTAGTCGCATCAGTAAACAATTACCCGTAACTGAATTGTTCAGGTCCAACATCCGAGTCAGATCTCAATGTCTCGGCATTGCTCTCATCGGCTGGAGCTGCCAAGGCGATGGCGAAGAGAGCGACGAAAACGATCAGGAATTTCATGTTTAGTTGAAGTTGTAGCGCGTTTGAGATATCAAAGGTAACTATACTAACATCGGCTAATCGGAGCCGTATTTATACACAAACTTTATTTGCATTTCGCTTAGGCGGCTGCTTCTGCATCGTCTTCGGCCAGTGCGATTTCAAGGTCAAAAGGTATTAGTATTGCTCGGAGAAATAACGAGCTTATTTTTTTAAGCTAAAACTATCAATACATATGTATGTTAAATCGTTCGACTGCGTATTTTGAGCAGAAGAAAGAAACGAGAAAAAAATGAAATAAAACTAGTTTATCGGTCGAGATGACAGAAGCAGAGACGAAAAAAAAAACTTAAATGTAAATTTGGTTAGCACTTTAATTGAGTTCACGTTTATTTATTTATATATGGACCTTTACAATATACTAATAAATATATGCTTGAACAAAAAAATAATAAAATTAAATTAAATTAAAAATAAAATAAAATTTTATTGTTATTTTATTATATAATATCTCTGTGTGCTATTTAGATTATAGTTCCAGTTTGAAAGTAGCCAACGCTGTACTCTCTTGATTGAAGATTTCTCGTGGATTTTCTTTTCAATTCTTTGTGCATTTTCGCAAAATGCATTTAACTCACTTTGTCATAGTCAGTAAATTTGAAATGTCATTGCGACTTTCAGCTGTCGACTGGAGGCACAACCTTGTGGCTTCATGTGCAGCACACAAACAAATACAAAGCTGGTCGACCACTCGTTGTGAGTGCGACTGAGAGAGCTGTCAGTCACAGTCAACTTTGTGTTGCAACTGCCCTTAAGTCATATATCATGTATAGAGCTTAGATAGATTTTGTCTTAGCGCTAGAAAATGTCAAATGGAATAAAAGTTGATCTGAAATGAAAATTATATATTAATGTATATAAGTTTATCTCCTTACTCCAGATAGAGCTAAAGCAATCTCAGAATAGATTTTCGCCATTATCTATTGGTGGTTCAACCATCGTATTGATTGTTTCAATCAGGTTTCGCATTGCTAACCCAGCTTTAAGCCGCTGGGCCTCATTCAATTTGTCGTCAGAGCTGTTCACCTGTTCTCACATAAATTATTTCTTATCAAAGCGAACGAACTGACCACAGAAAACTTTCTGCCAGACCAAAATTGCAGCGTTTTCTATCTGCAATTTCAATCGTTTCTCCTTTTTTTTTTTGTCACTCGATAATTTGTAGATGTTCTTCGTGCTGTCGTAAATTGTCTTTGGCAGGCCAACAGGCTGTCTGGAGTCTGTGCCAAAAGGAAGAAAATAAAAGTAGAAACTTTAGTCTGAGACGCTCTGGGCGCGACAGCCAAATCAACAAGCAATTGTTGCTGGTAAAACACGTCGATGTCCGTAGAATAACCCCACTTCCCCTGCATCCCCCGACTCCCCCTTCAGCCGCTATTCATCTGGCTGCGCCAACCTCGGATAGAGTCCATAAAGATTACAGCGCAGCAGGCAGGCTAAAACTTTTTAATTTTATAAAAACAAAACGGGGAGCATTTGAACTGCAGGACAAACCACAGCAAGACACGATGAAGATGCTAAAGTGAAGAAAAAAGAATATTTATATATATTTATATTTATATATAGCAAAATTCTATAGTACAGATAGAGCTCTAGAGTATTCAAAAATATACGATGAACTTCATTCTGGTTGATATCAGTTGCAGAAGAATTTTAGTAGAGACAGTTTCTAACACCAACTGTTATACAATATATATTCAAAGCATAGCTAGATCGGATTCATATATGCTTTAATAATTGTAGATTCTACGTGCTGTTATAATACATAGTTGCTTGAGCTAAATTTTACGTTTTGCTAAGAGAGTCAAAGTCCTTAAAAAGTGTTCTAGGACGTGGACAAAGCTTTTCATTTTAGGGCTTTATGCTGTATGGAACTATACTACAGTTGAAATATATAACTGTTATACAGCTTGAAAAGCCCAAAAGCAAAGCACAGCATGCCATGTTGTCAGAGCTTTGGCTTTTATGTTCAAGCTTTCAGTCTGCAACTTTTCAATGTCCCAAGCTCAGCACTTGACATACATTATAAACGGCAACTGTTATACTATTATACTTTGCAAGACGACTTTTCTTAAGCTTCTGCTCTAAAAGCTTAACATTTAAAAAGCTTCTATCCTTGAAAATTTCCCAGCAGCCTTTTTCGGAAAGCTTCTTAGGGATATTTTATTAGGCACACACACCAAAAAGAAAAAAAAACTGCTGCGATTTTCAAAAGACAAATTGTTGCTGGGCTAAAATGCATTTGAGGCCGAGTCGAATTTTGGCCACTAATTGAAATTCTTTATTTATCAGGTTGCTGTCCATGAGGCTGCATTCACTGTGTTGCTGCCTGTCGGTCCGATTGTCTCTTTATGGCGCACAGCTCCCACTGTCATGGACCTCAATCGCATGCCGCTGGCCAAAATGTTTTTCATTTATTTGCTTTGTGTTGGTGGGCGGTGCGGGGCGTAGTGGGTTGACTGTTTCCATTCCATTTCCGCTCGCCACATGACGCGCATGCAAAACAAAGGAAAAATTGTAATGAAATTTGAAAAACTGCAACAACAGCAGAGAGAGAGAGAGTGAGAGATAGCTGAGAGGCGGGGTGGGAGGAGAATATGGGCAAAATATCATTTAAAAGGCAAAACAACTTCAAATTCAACCTTGATTTTAGCCAAATGCAAAGAGTTCTGTATTTCAGTTTTCTGATATTCAAATGTGGCATTATCGTGATGTTCGCATATCTAGTATTTTCCGTTATAAATACGACAAAAGCGTGTTCCATCATTATAAACATCAAATATTTCGATGTAAATGTCAAAAGCTTGAAATTTTAGCTGTGAAAAAGTGCTGAATGCTTCAATTATTGTTGCCAGCTCTATGCAGATGGGTTGCATGTGTGTGTGTGTGTGTGTGTGTGCATATGTGTGTATATGTGTGTGTGTGTCAACTGTCAACCTTTGTCAGTCCATTTGCTTGTGAAATGCTAATCCTATAAGAGCGACTGTCTCGTACGCGTCGTTTAATCAGTGAAAATCACAAAATGCGAGACAACACCGGAAACTTCTCTCTGTGTGTGTTACGACTGCAAAATTCCATTTCCGTTACACACACATACACACACACACACACACACCACACGTATGCGAGAAAGAACAATATAGCCTATACAATAACACGTGATTATTATAATGATAATCTCAACTACAAAATCCGGTTTTCTGAATCTGAATGCGGTTTTAAGTGTGCGGCCTGGGCCATACTTTCATCTGCTATTCTCTAGTAATTGATATAAAAAATATGCTTATATAGTCTTCGACGACAATTTCATATTAATTACGTTCTTAATTGATAATACTAACACGAAAATTTTTATCGATTTTTGTAAGCAAACTCGTGCTATAAATCTGTAACTCTTACAGGCTCAGAGGTCGACTTGTACATACATATGGACCAGACGGACAGGGCTAAGTTGACTCAGTTCACCTCTCTGATCCTCGAGGCATGCCACTCCTTCTCCTGCCTGTTACATACATTTCAATAAAACTATTGTACCCCGATTTTCAATTTTGAATCTGTATAGGGTATCAAAATAAACTCGTTTGAATTCCACGCAGTAGTAATGATTTTTGACCCGCCTTTGCGAAATTCAAATATGTATAGCTTGTGTATAAATACGGCTCCGATTAGCTGCTGTTAGTATAGTTACCTTTGATATCTCAAACGCGCTACGACTTCAACTAAACATGAAATTCCTGATCGTTTTCGTCGCTCTCTTCGCCGTCGCCATGGCAGCTCCAGGTGGTGAGAAAAATGCAGAAACCTTGAGATATGATGTCAACATTGAACCCCAAAACTACTCTTATAGGTAAATGTTTATCCTTTCCTAATATTGTGAGATACTTGCTCATCATTTTTGTGTCATTTCACAGCGTTGAGACAGCCGATGGCAAAATAGCTCAAGAATCAGGCGAAGTTGTGGACCTTGGCAATGAAGATGAGGCTATTGTCGTTCGCGGCTCATACTCATATATTGGCGATGATGGTGTTACATACGAAGTTAAATATACTGCCGATAAGAACGGTTTCCATCCACAGGGTGCTCATTTGCCCGTCGCACCCAAATAAAATGCGTTCTTAAAATCTAAATATATTAAATGATTTTCAAAAACTTCATATGTGTTCTAATGTCGTTTTTTGGTAAAGTCAACGTTGGCAAGTTGAGGGTTTTAGCAAATAGATATATATTTAAATGAACAGCCACTAATTGATTCTGATTACAGTTAAATAAATGCTGGAAACGCGAAAAAAGAGCCGGAGAGGCCCTCACTCCATGCAGATACGATCATCTGCAAGAGCTCTTTGTCATCGGTACGGTTTATATTGTTGATATGCCAATAGACTAGGCGATAGCCATCACCACAAGTGCACGCTCTGAGTTGGGATAGAACATTTGATTAACTGAAGAGCAAGTCTTGCAAATCTCATTATCATAACAAAGTCGAAGTGAAATTGCAATTCTCTGAACACTTTCATATAAAAAGGGGTTCAGCACTGTTGGTGCTGTGAACTATATATGTAGCTATAGCTGGAACGGCCACAAATATTCAATAATATATTTTTCTCATAGATAAAGTTAGTTTATATTGAAATGGTATATGTTTAAATATACAAACGTGAACTTAATTAAAGTGCTAATCGCATTCAAGTTCCTAGACTTGTTTGCTAAACAAAGATTCATGATTCGAATTTGGTTTCAGCGATTTTTTATTGACGTTATAGCTTCTATCATCTCGCCCGATAAACTAGTTTTACCCTAAAAATTGACAATGGGAGCTCAGCGTACAGGGGCAGACCTCATACATCGTATATCTTCTTTAGCTTTGCTTTTTTCAGTATTTAAATTTTTTTAGCTCTTTTTTTTGCATTTTTCGCAGAATCACAAACTTCAACCCAATTCAGTCGAAGACTGAACGGAGACCGATCTCCGTTTCAGCTCTAACTGCTCTCAGCACTTACTCCCCCAGAGCTACCTCAAGCATTTTGGTATTGACAATGGCAACAACAACAACAACAAAACAACAAGTGCCATTTGCTTGGGCGTATGCCGGGTCGACGTCGACGTCGACGACATCGCACCGCATCATTATCATTGGCCGTTAGAGCCGTGTTCGCGGTTGAAATAGCCAATTACTGCAGGAAACCATTAGCGTTCGTATCAGTGTCGTCAATCTAAGTACTTCCGGGCAGGCAGCAGACGCCCTCGAACTCAAGCAGAAGCTGAAGTGTGCTGCCAGCAGTGGCCACCTGCCAGCCGGCGTGGCAAACAAGAAAACAAGCGAAAGCCATGAACAGCCATATGCTCACTTCATTTGTGAATATCTGTATATGCATAGAGATATATGTATATAGCAACTGTCTAGTCTAATCAATGACAAAGTAAAAAGAAATTTAGAAATAAAGAGAGAGAATAGTATAGTGACAGAGAGCACAGGACTAGAAGCTGTGCTAGGTAAAGAGAATTTATTGAAGTAATTTAGATAATTTTGTATATATTTATATATTTTATATATTCGCTCATTTTTTAGTATCTTCTCTAAGCAACGTAAAGCTTATAGAGCTATCTAATAGTATTGTGGCAATAATTAAAAGTCTTTCATTCACTGTGGTTCAATGTGAACACATTTCGGCTTGGCCTCAGTTAAGAAACGACTCTCAAGCTGCTGGAACGGGCCACTCACGATCAATAGCATTCTTCAGCTTCTCGAAATGTAGCCCATCTTGGGTCAATCGAATATTTTAGCAATTCTATTATAAAAAACCTTTAAATCTACATATAATTCTTCAAATCATTTTGCTTTAAGCCTAGATTTAATTCCGTAAGGAATGCAAACGGTAAGCCAGCCAAATATAGATGCCAATACAGTTTTGTGGTATTTGCCTGCGCACAGGGTATACCAAAGATACACACACACACACACACACACAGACTCTGGCACGCTGGCAATCTAATGCGCACAACACTATAATGTGTAGTGTATGCACAACATGTAGCATACTTATGAGAGCAGCAGCAGCAGCAACAACAACAAGAAGAACAGCCATTAGCTGCGAGACTGCTGGCTGTAGATGAAGCCTCATCATTTGCTCGTTTTATATACATACATATATCTGAAGCGTCGCTCAGGTGTGCTGTGCTGTGTATCCCAGGCCAGTTTGATAACTGTACTCGTCCTGTGCCTGGCTGCTAACTGGTTACATTAGACAGAGGGAAACAGCACAATTCTGCCTGCTCTTTTAGCATACTAAACAGCAGCAGCAACGGCAGCAGCATCATCATTAACACTCCAACACCAGCAACAACAGCAACTATAAGCTTAACACCTTTGTTGTTGTTGTTGTTGTTGCTGTTGCTGTTGCTGTTGTTGTTGTGTGCGCGGTATAAATTAATAAAAATTTCATGTGCCAAATAATTACAATTAACATGAGTTCTTAATTAAGAGCTGCTGCTGCTGCTTCTGCTGCTGGTGTTGGCTGTCGTCCTTGTTGCTGTTAATAGGCTCGTTCATTTCCCATCGCCTCGTCGTCGTCGTCGTCGTCCTGTTTTTACCTTTAATGCAATACAACACATTCGGCTGCGCTCGGTGCGGTTCGTTAAATTTCAGCCCCAAATCTGCCCCAGCTGCGCCAGCTCGCGCCCCCCGACTGCTGACTGCTGCTGCCTGCTTAATTTTCTGCCTGCCAGCAATATTTTTTGCTCGCATTTTTTTTTTGCAATTGGAGTGTCGATATTTTATGTGTTGTTCGTTCGCTTAATTAAAAATGCCAAAGGTTAACGCAAGCGACCCAGTCTGCTGCACAACAGCGCCCTGTCTCACGCCCTCTCTCTCTCCCTCCCTCTCACTCTCTCTCTCTCTCTGCCTTGCTCAACAGCTCTCGCGCTTATGAATTTAATTTATTTGAAGCACATCATTTTGTAGCTTTGTTTTTGTGGCTTTGCATTAGCTTTTCAGTTCAGTTGCTTTTTTTTGGCGTGTGTTTTTGTTGCAGTTTGTAATCCGCTTTGGGTCGAAAAGTTTAATCAAAGTCCAAAAAGCAGCTGCACAGTGGCACGAAAGTAGAAGCCCAAGAAATAATATTTAATAATTTATTTTTTATTTTCATTAAATATTTTTTTAATATTTTATTTTTGCTATTTATATATATTTGATATTTTTTTATATTTTTAATTTTATATTTTTAGTTTTATATTTTATATTGAATTATTTAATATTATAACATCTATCTCTCTCTATCTCTCTGTGTGTGTCCACACACCTTTCGTGCAATTTTGCCCCACTGTGCTGCGATATTATTTATGTTAACGTTTAGTTGAATTTCAGAAAACTTTGACACGAGTTTATTAATAGCAGCTGGACGTTGAGTTATGTAGTTTGTGCGTTTTGCATGCCAAACTATTTTGGATTCGAGCCATGCTTTTCGTAGGGGCTTTGCAGTTTAGGTTAGCTTGGCTGGCTTTGTAGCTAGCCAAACTGCAGTTGGGGGCCAAATAAACTTTCGTTAACTCTGACACAATTCGTTCAGAGCAGCGTTATGAAGCCGGAAGTTGCAGTAGTTCATTGTTCAGAGCTGAATGACAGGGTGATTGCTCGATGCTAACGTCGAGTGCAGTAAAAGGGTTTTGTCAAGTTTATATTTAGGGTGAGGGTTAGCCATTTAATGCACAAAGAGTTAGTCAAAAGTTTGTGGGGCTTTGTGTGCCATTTAAAGTTGGAAATTTATATATATTCATAACGCTCTGTTAGATTTAAAAGTACAGGGTATATGTGGTATAGCTAGTCAATGCTCGTTCAAGCTGATGAAAGATCAGACAGCGCTCACACCTACGGCTGATAGACAGGAGCAAGTGAAGCGCCAGCTGGCTGTGAGCTACTTGACCAACTGAACTGAACAAACTGGCAAGAGACAGGACAGGAATGAAGAAAGGCACAAGGAGAGGGAGAGCGGGTGAGTGGCACTGGGCCAAGCCAATGTGGAAGTCAGTGACAGGAGCAGGCGAGAGTGAATGGCAGCAGCAAACAAAAGCGAAAAGGCAAGGTAAAGCGACGAGCAAGATAAAGACAGAGAGAGAGAGAGAGGGAGAGAGAGAGAGTAGGTGAAGTGGGGACTGGAGCAAAGCTGAGTTCGGTTAGAAAAACCCAGCGACATAAATATGTAAACAAATGTCAAAATGACAGGCACACATTGAGACATATTTCAATGCGAATATGAGTGCTGACTAGTGAAAAATGTGAAAGTGTGTACGAGTGTGTGAGTGTGTGTGTCTGTTGTTGTTCACATTCTGCACTGCACAATATGAAAAATGCATGACAAACGGCCCCAAACACTGGGCGAACATGCAAAGACCCAAAAACTCGCAACTGTATAAAAACGCGCAAATATTTTACACACACACGCACACACACCTACACTCATACACATAGCCAGTGTGTGTGCGGATATCTAACAGATGCGTGCGTTTGTTAAGTATAGTGGGTTGTCGCCAGGGAGGAGGAGTGAGACTCGGCCGTTAAAGGCTCTGCTCAGTTGGAGGCCCAGCAGCCACAGACAACGCTGTGCTGGCCATGGCTGCCACCTGCCTCTCCACCTGGGCTGTGCTGTGGGCAAGGTGAGGCTGTGGCTGTGGCTTTAATGACGTCATACGGCTAACACGAAACGCCGTGCAATACCCGCAAAAACCTGAACGCAAACAGAGAGACGAAGAGAGCGAGTGAGAGTGGCCGCTGTTCAGAAAGCTCTCTCGGTAGCTCGCTCGCAGCAGCCAAGCTCTGCAGAGAGCGAGAGCGAGAGCGAGAGAGAGAGGGCGTCGAAATATCTCCCTTTGCATTTATGCTGGAACCTGCACAACAAACCCTGCCTTTTGTATTGTGGGACACTTTTGATTTTTTACTTGATTTAAGTATTAATGAGAATTTATAGCTGACAGCTCAGCTGCAAATGTATTTATGTAGACCGATATATATCTAGATATCTCATTTATGGAAATGTTCTAAAGGTTGCACAGATTTTATGTTACCGATAAGATGTTAAATCATTAATTGGAAAATATATGTAGAGCTTTTAATTTAAGGAAGATAATAATATTAATAATTGCAATAATAATGAATATAAATATTTATAATAATAAATATAGTTGTTATTATTATTGTTAAATTTAACAATTACTTCAGCATTCTGGAACTTGCTAGCCAAGTGAAACAGATTCCAAGCGGGTTTAAGTCAACTAGCTGGCAGTTAGACTAGATAGTCAACTCAACTTTTATGCCAAGCTACAATATGACATAGAGAAAACGACGATAGCAAGAGAATCTCTAAATAGACTGACGACAAATGTTGCTAAGCCAACGATAGGGAAGACTTTGAGTGAAAACAACAGACACAATTCTTCTTTATGATAGATAGTTAAATACACAATAAAGTGAAAGCAGAAGTCAAGCGAACAACAGCTTTAGCCTGGAGAGGCGGTCTTAATGAAGGTTGCAGTCATACTGATCCTTAAGCGAGCGAGAGAGAGAGAGAGAGAGAGAGATAGAGTTCTCAGTCCAATCCAGCAAGCTGCAGTCTTCTAGAATGTTCAAGTGAGAGTTATGGGAAATAGAGAGTGAATATACTTCCGAGCTCGGAGCAGTAGCTGAATAGAAAGTTTGCTTAGAAGTGACTATGACTTATTGCTGCAGAGAAACAGGAATATAAAGAACTATAGGAATATACAAGCATCATGAGAACAATGGGCAGTTAGAGCAAAGAGAAGGTCTTCAGCTTGAAGATGACTGCAAGAAAATGCTCAGTTCGAAGCAGCAACGCAGCTGAAGAGATGCAGAAGGATTTTTAGTCATTTTAATCAGTGTGTCGATTAAAATAACGACCTGACTGCACAGAGCATAAAGCATTTTCAGCTGCCTCGCACAGAGCAATAAATTTGCTGATAAATAATAATAATATATATATTATTTATACAAATAATCTTCATGACAATTCATATTGCAGCAAGCTAAATCACGTGGAAGATATATAAATAAATCAAATAAATTGCAGCCATAACTAAGCCACAATTTGAAAGCTCAAACTTAGTTCCTCTATCTATAGCAATTAATGTATAATTAATATATTTCTCATCGAAAAAATATTTAATTACTTTAAAACTTGCTCAGCTTCAAGTTTCTGAGCTGTTTAAAATTTCAATTTGAAATGAAATGAAAAATTTGCTTGCCCAAAATCTGCGCCTGAGGGCACTTCAAATGGATAATCAAGAGCGAATAAGATTACATTACAAGCCGAAGCGAAAGCTCAAAAGGTATTTGCGTTGCTTAGCCAAAAGACCGCTAATATGGCCAATTAATTAGGCCAAATGATTGGGCAAATGTGAATGCATTTCGTGATTAGCTTCGACCGCAAAATTGCGCTGCGAATGCTTTACAAAAGTCGCGAAGGCGCGAAGGCGAGAACACGAGACGAAGACGACGCCGCGATACGCTTTGACAAAAAAAAAATCCATTATGCTAATTTGCAGAAGATTGTTGCTGTTGTTGGTGTTGTTGTTGGTGTTGCTGTGGCTGTTGTTGTTGTTGTTGTTGTTCTTGTTGTTGTTGGTTTTCTTGTGGCGCAGCGAACAGCAGCAGCTTCAAAGGCGCTCAACACACAAAAGCAAAGCAAAGCAAAGTCTTGTGGCATGTCTGCCATATAATGCTAACACAGATATGCACGCACACACACACACACATATATATATAAGCATATATATCCACATATCTACCGCTGTTTGTATGTGTGTGTTGCTACGGTAAGACAGCGCGCAACAACAGCTAAATGAAGGAAAAGGTCACGCACTGAGAGCTAAGCACCATATAAAATATAATACACACACACATGTACACAAACACACACGCATACAAGGAGTGAGAGTCAGAGAGAGGGAGAAGAGGGGAGGCAGAAAGAGTGGTGGTAGAGATGGAGAGGCAGCAAGTGGCATTTGAGACTGGCAGTTACCGCTTCGCAAAATCGAGCGGGAACTTGCCGAGAGGAGTCCGTACTTTTGAAAGTGAAATATCAGCCAGAGCAGATCTTACATCATAGAAAACATTCCAGAATCTTTGATATAGAAATAAAGTTTATTTTATTCTAAAGAGCATGAAATAGGGACAAAGATAAAACAAATTTGAGAACTATATCTTGATGGAGGTAGAAAATATGCAATAATAAAGGAAAACGCCAAGATATTTTAATTGAAAAGTTTTTACATACAGCCCAATAAAAATAAAAAAAATATATATGTATCAGTTCGTTCAAATCTGTTAGATAAATATTGTATATACATATATTGGAAACTAGAAAAAAAAACTGAAATAAAATCGTTTCTAATGTAGGAAAGACTTCCATGGAAATTTGCATTGCTCTCGATTTAATTCGAAAAAGATAATAGGCTTTTACTATACAGCTCTGAAACTTGCTCAGTATATATGCATATATATAAATATATAAACTGAATGTTCACAGGGTATTCGCCAGATAAAATTGTTAAATACAACAAGAGAAGTGCGCGGCAACAACAAGTGGACGCGTGCCCAGCCCGCCGAAGCAGCAAGCTCAGGGCTGGCTGAATAAAACGCACAACTCACGCATTGCTTTAACCTTAGATTAATCGCACGGCATACACGCTTGTGGGTGGTGGCGTTGAGGTTGCTGGCAACAAAATATTTGGTTGCAACAAAAATTAAGTTGAGTGCGTGGCGTTGGAAAATTGTTTGCTCGCAAAAGGTGTAAGAAAAATGAACAGACACACAAACACGAGCGCAAATCTACAATGCAAACACAGCGCGCAGCTGAGAGAGTGAGAGTGAGAGAGAGAGAGAGAGAGGGGCAGAGAGAGCGAGCGAGCTGAGCAGCATCCAAGCAGCTGGCTCTGACTCTGACTCTCAGCTTGACGGAAAATGCCCGGGCAAACGCTTGCGCGCTGCTGCCATGGCTCATGTGGTTGTTCTTGTTGTTGTAGTATTAGTTGTTGTTGTTGTTGTTGTTGTTGTTGTTGTTGCTGCTGCTCAAACAATAATAAGTGTTGCCATTGCTTGGGCTAGCGCTTTACCTGGCTGTGGCTCAGGCTGCTGCCTTCATCTGTCCAACAACAGTTTCATGCAGCCCCAGCCAAATTATGTATACGCCCCATACACACAGCAAGCAGAGTGTATGTGTGTGTGTGTGTGTGTGTGTGTGTGTCAGGCCTTGCCCAGCCGAGTGAAAACTTATTTTCGGTGACAGGCGCTGGGCAATTTGCGCGCTTTACGCCGCCTGGCTCAAGCCGAAAAACGGAGACACAGCGACCGCGCCTAAAAGGGCCAGCAAAACGCTGGGCCAAAAGGTGGCCAAAGACTAATGGAAGGGGGGGTGTGGGTAGGGGTCAGGTTGGCTCTTGGTGCAGCAGCGTTTGTCGCCTCGCTTTAAAAATTCAAAATGGCAGCAAAGCAAAAACTAGCGAAAAGTTCAACAATAAACAGGCGCCATTTACTGAGCGAGTGCTCACTCTCTCACTCACTCGCTCACTCACTCACTATCTCTCTCTCTCTCTCTCTCTCTCTCTCTTTCACTCATTCGCTTTGGGTTTGTGTGTGTGGAGCCACTAATAATTTAGTAACAGGCAAAAGGCAAAAAGGAACGTAGCCAGCGCAAAGCAAACAACACCAACAACAAGTTAAAGCATTAGCGAACGAGTTGACTTGACTGCGGAATACACTGCAGTGGAACGGAAATAAAGATGTATTAGCTTGACTGGGACTGGAGCTAGCTTATAGTCTAAGTAGTGATAGTGCGTTCATAAGTCAGGCAAATTAGTAGTTCATGAACTACATATGTACATATATCATATACACTAGTTCATGAACCGTTCCTATTAGTGACTGAAAATCTATAGATCTATTGCTCAATGGAACTTTTCCTTCAGAAAAATCTACGAAAACTGCTCATGAACCACTAAATAGCTCAAGGGAACGACTGGTTCATGAACTTTTAGGCAATTAGATCATAAAATATATAGTCTACATAGTCATCATTCATTATTCTACTACACTATGAGCCTAATTACATATATAAAACCTCCTCAACACGCAAGCCAATATACCCATTTTAACAAGTTGACAGTGTATTAGTAGAACTTGTCAACCAATTGAATAAGTGTTTAGTTTTATCAATTGATGTTTGTCTACGCTGACTCCCTCCCATTCGCTATCAGCCGCACTCAAGCCAATATACCCACTTGAAGTGAACAAATTTCCAGTGTATTGCAACGAGTCGCATGCGAAAAGTGAAAGAAACATTTGCACTTCCTGCTCTTTTCTATAGCTCCCCAACGCTACTCCAAATCCCCAATACACTGACTCCGGCTCTAGCTGGCTACCTGCCACCACTCTCTCTACCACGCCCCCCTTAGCCCTTTCGCTTACACCCCCAGCCACTATTCATATTGTTGCTGTGTTTATGTCTCGCATTGAAATTGCTCGCTGAGCGGGTCAGCGGATGGCAGCGCCAAAAGGAAAATGTGTCAACTGAAATAAATGATTTTCTTTTTGCTGCTTCATTTTCCTTTCTATGTTTTTTTTGCTGTTGTTGTTGTTGTTGTTTCGCTTTCCTTTCCTTTCTTTTTTTTTGCTTCTTTCATTTGCGCTTCATTGCAAATGTTCGCCTATATTTTAGTCATGTTTTTTTTTTCTTCTCTCGCTGCTGCTGTCGCCCTCGCATTGCACATTGCACATTTGTCCAGTGTTTGGCGTTTGGGCCCATGTCCATGCCACGCCTACAGCCATCAGACAACTGCCGCTGCTGGTGCTCCTGCTGCTGATGAGTGGTGAGTTGTGAGTGGTGCGGCGTGGTGCGGCTCTTGGTATTGGCGTTGAGTGTATGGCACATTAAAAGATGGCACAACACATGCTGGTTATGTAGGTGGGCATAGACACGCCCACCTAACGCCTACATATCATGCTAGCAAGACAGCAGCACAGAACTACATGCTGGCTATGCGCCATGTACAGTGGAACGTCGCTAAGCTGGCTATTTGATAACAGAAATGATATCTATGAAGAGGCAGAGAGTGAGAATCAGAATGAGAAAGAGGTGTAGAGAGTGAGAGAGAGAGAGCGAGATAGTTAAAGATAGAAAGAGGGATATATAGAGATAGATAGATAGAAATAGAGAAAAAAAGACAGAGATATATATATTGAGAGAGCGAGAGAGAGAGAGAGATAGAGATCGATAGATAGAGAGAGATAGAGAAGATGAGGAAAAGAAAGATATTATGGAGATATATTATAATGGAAGAATAAATGGAGAAAGAAAGAGAGTATGGGAAAGACAAAGAGAAAGAGAGAGAGAGAGAGAAGGACAAGGAAATAGGCAATCTAAGATAGAAGTAGAAGATATGAGGCAACAGAGAGATATATAGATGTAGATAGAAACCAAAAGAGACATGGAAACAGATATCGAGAGATAATGAGTCATATCTTCTCAGCAAAACTGAATTTCCTATAAAATATATAATGTATGTTAATGTAAATTTGATTCCCTCTGTCATCAGCATTATTCACAATGATTTGTCTTTACTTTCTCTTGTTTGTTGTGCTTTTAGCAGCCACTGTTTGCTGCGAGTGGCTGAACTGTTCTAGCGCAGCTTCTCGCGCCTGCTGTTCACAAAATCTTTATATACATATATATATATATTTATAAATGTGTGTGTGTGTGTGTGTGAGTCTATGTGTGACAAGGCAATTCCTATGTTGCTCCATAACCATTGCCACTGTAGTTATGTTGTCTTTGTTGCTGTTGCTGTTGTTGTTTCGCTTTTGTTTCGAACATTGTTGTCGTTGTCGTTGTCATCATTGCCCCGGCTGGCCCCAGCGCAGGGCTTTGGCATTGTGTTGGTGCAGGCCACGATTGTAGCTGCGAGCGCCCCAAGCATAGAAAAGTTTTTTTATTCATATATATATATATATATATAGGAATTTGCAGCAGCCCCACCCGTGGACATACACACACACTCACACGCTGGCACAACGGGGTTAAATAAGCTGTTAATTATGTGTTTAAAATTTCTGACATGACGCAGTGCAAATTATTTATTTACGATTTATTTTTAGCTCAATCTTCAGCTGTGTGTGTGTGCTTGTGTGTGGATATGCGACATTGCGCAATTTAGCCAGCGCGCCTCGAACAGTGGTGTCAGGCATGTCGTATACGCAATATGAAGCATACGCAACGTGGCCCAAATGTCTATGTCTGTATATTTGTCATTTTCTGTGTTCCTGCTGCCAGCAACAAATTGCGTACTTTGCGGCTGTGCGTGTGTGCCATTTGTCTGCTCAACAATTGCAGACAATTACAAACGGGCACCGGAAAGAGATTTCGTAAATATATATTGCCAACCTGAAGAGTAAATCAGGATGAACAGGAAATGTATTGAGCGGAAAAAGCAAAATAGAATATTATTACTTAATTTAAGCTATAAATATAGTATGATTTAATATATAATTTTTAAAAAATTATATATATAATTAAATAATATTATTGCTTACTTTTAGCCATAAATATTGAGTCAACTTAATCTATATATGTATACCAATTAGTAGTCTAAGTTGACCTTACAAAGCTAGTATATTATAATCTATAATAATCCATCATTGCCCTAACTGCGAAAACGGTGACCGAAAATCGTTTAGCCATTGCTAATCATTCATTTGTCATCGAGGCTAGTCATAATGCTTGCTAAGCCTTTGACTTTGACTCATGAGACTAACTAAGATACAGGTGGAAAGCTGGCTTCGATTAGCAATATGTAAATGACTCTTGCAAATTAGTTTATCGTATTAATCAGAGGCCAAAATATATTTTAAATAATTTTAAAAATATTTTTTAAACAATTTTCAACTTAAAAATATTTTTTTTAGGTAATTTTGATATATTATAAATGTTTAGAAATTATTGAATATATCTCAATTAGTCTTCTTGGTTTATTATAAAAATTATAAAAAAATGTTAAGCATTATTAAATCTAATATCTGTGACTCGTAGTGCTTAAAGATAGCAGAAAAAATAAAATAATAGCAAAATAAAAGTAAACGCAAAATGTTTCACATTATTCAAATTGCTTAACTGTCAGCCCTATCCATCACAGTCACAGTCACCGTCACAATCACAGTCACAATCACTGTGACGAGTCACGAGTCACAATAGCAAATCAGTTGCGCATTTTCTGCTCTTTCTCTCTCTGTTGTTGTTGTTGTTGTTGTTTTGTTTCTTGGTGCGCTAAGATTTCCGCTTAAATAATTCAAAATTTGTCGAAATGACAAATTACCCAACGTTTGCTGCCTGCATGTGTTTCATTAATTTAACGCTGTCGCACACACACACACACAGGGACACTTGTGTACATATACGCACACACGTGCGAGGCGCAAAAGCTTTGGCATTTCATTTTCATAAATTTGGCCAGCCACAGCAACAAATGACAACGCCAAACTCAATCAATTTGCGTGCGTGTGTGTGTGTGTGTGTGTGTGTGAATGAGTGCGTATACGTGATTCGGTTGGCCGTCGTAGCGTACGTACTGTCGCCTGTGCCCCAAAAATTTATGCTTATTAAAAAATCAACAGTGCGCAGTGAGAAGTCAACTTCAGCATTGAATTCGCCGGCCGAAATGTGGCCCTCGTTGGGTTGGTTGGCCCTAAGCCGAAACCATAAATATTTATTTTTTATTTGCAAGAAAATTCTATAATATTGAGATAAATTCAATATAAATTCAATTTAATATAGCAAAATATATAAGAACATGCACGAGACTCCAAATAAGCTAAATATTAAGTGCCTTTAATGGAACTTCGCTGAGTGTGTAAACCGTATAAATATATGTTAAAATCTTACAATCAAGTTAGGCTTATAACTGGGTTAAATTTCATGGCAAAAATGTTGACAAATGTTAATTATTTTTTATGGGTTTTCTCTTTTAAAAACTATAAATATTTTATAATATTTACGTAGTAAAACTTCTCATTTAAAAATATTTATTAGAGCAATACAATTCAACTTGTATTTAGTTGAAGTTTAAGGCCAATAACTTGGGCAAATTGCAAGATAAAAATCTCTAAAAATTTATGTTTGCCTTCTCGTTTATCTTAATATTAATAAATATATTTAATATGTAAAAACTGTCTTAATTTCAATATATTATATATATATATAAATAAATAAATAAAGTTCAAATACTAGAGATTGCCCTTATCTGTCCAAAATCTAGTTCAAAATACAAGTAAAAATATTATAAAAATTTAGATATTTCCGATTTATGTTCATTATCTTCATTGTCTACTTAAAATCTGAATCAAATTGAGTCAAATTAAATATGACAACGCAAACGCTTTCAGCTTTTTAGCACCGGCAAAGCGTCGTACCCAGCGTAAGTGAAAGCTTCATTTGTAGAGCAAAATGAATTTGATATTTAAAGAGCAACTGTCAACAGCTTGGCACACATAAATGATTGCAAGTCTTGGTCAATATATGACGCATACGACAAGTGTGCCAGCACCAGCAGCAGCGCTAGTAAATGAACTACATAGAGACAGCAGCAATGCACGTTGCACTAACAAACAACAACAGCAAAAGCAACAAATATGACAGCGACATCTACTAATACAGAGCTTTAGCCGGCGGCTGCCGCTGCCGCTGCCGCTGCTGCAGTTGCTGCTCTGCTTGTATCTCGACGATTTAGCTGATTTATGTTGATTTGTGAGCGAGAAGTGCCAGAGTTGCTTGCGTGCTGCCAGCAACAGCAGCAGCAGCAGCAGTAGCAGCAAATATAGTTAGTGAGGCTTAGGCAGCCAGCAGAGGCCCAAAACGTTTGCTGCGACGCTGGGGCAGGGCAGCAGTAGCGTGAGCTTAATGCCAACAATAACAAGGACTTACCAACAGCTACACTTACATACAGCAGCAGCAGCAGCAGCAACTACTCACTCACACTCTTTGCTAACGCTCTCACTCCCTCTCCACCTCACTCACTCCCACTCTCTCTCTCTCTCTCTCTCTGTCGCTCAGTCCACTGAGAGGAGAGCTGAAGCGTGCAGCTGTCGGCCCGGTTTAGGCTTCGGCTTTCGTGCTTCGGCTTCGTATTGCAGCTTCGGCATTTGTTTTCTGTTACGCTTCGTCGGCTCGGCAGTCGCACCCAGCTTCGTGTGCGACACCAAACACTGTGCCAGTCGGTCCTGCACGAGAAGTGCCTGCTGCTGCTGCTGCTGCTTCTTCTCCTTCTTCTGCTTGACTCTGTTGTGTGCTGAGCGCGTCGACGCTGACGCCGACGTCGACGTCGACGAAGCCAGCGCTGCTGTCACAGCTGCTACTGCTGCTGCCCGAGTCACAAGTCCGAGTCCGTGTCCGTGTCGAGTTGAGTGCAGACGTTTTGTCCTCGTGAGCGCTGTGTGCAAAAAAAAATAATATAAAGAAAAAGCAAAGCAGAAAAGAAAAGAAAATAGTTCAAAGCGAGCCATAGATACATTTTCCACTACTTCTCTGGTATGGCCAAGAGCAAACACAGTTTAAACAAAGCCAACTAAATTAATGCCAAATTCAGCACAATGCGACGCACTTGAATTCGATAATTTTGGATTATAACAAAATATATATATATATGTATATGGGGTATAATATATAGAAACCTGTGCTTCAATCTGGCGCTGGGCGAAAAAGAGGCGTAGCTGCAAAAATCGAAGCCAACTTTATGCATATTTCTTGGTGTAGAGAGCGCGTCGTGCGTTTGTGTGTATGTGTGTGAGTGTGTGTGAGTGTGTGTGTGTGTGTGTGTGTGTGCTTGAGTGTGTAAGAGCTAAGCACAGCAAATGTGTGCTAAGAAATTGAAATATAAAGATATATTTATATATATTTAAATTAAATATAAAATATATTTTTGGGAATATAAAAAAAATTAAATATATATATTTTTATATGTATTTAAATTAAATATAATATATATATTTTTTAACCTTTAAATTTTGAATTTAAAATATATATATAAATATATATTTAAATAAAATATAATATATATTTTTGTATTAAAAGAGTTTAACCTTTTCTTGTTAAATTAATTTAAAATGAAAAAAAAAATACTAAAAAAAAAGGAAATTGCCAACAGAATTTGAAGCGTGTAAGCTTGACACACACACACACACACGCACACTCAGTCCTACACACGCAGGCACAACAAAAAAGGAAACCCTAAATAAATACTTAAAAGTGTAGGCAAAAAAGGAGTCTGCTGCAAGCGCGCGTGTATTTGACTGTGTGCGTGAGTGTGTGTGTGTGTATACAAGTTTCTTTGGCTGTATTGGTGGCACTCTGCATAAGTTAGGAGCATCGCACCGCGACGTCACATTCGTCGGCGGTGGCGGTGGCGGCGTCGTCGTGCGCTTCGTTTTGGCAGCCGCCTTGACGCTTCACTTCTGTCAGCCTCCCCTGCCACAGCTCTAGCTAACTTGGCTTTGTTTTATTTGCCAGTAAATTGCTGTTGGCTTGGCTTGACCGCTCGTTGATTAGCCTGCTGAGGCAGGCAGGCCGGCCCGCATATGCTTTTAATTGCCAAAAGCGTGCAGACCCACATATCAAACAGGCAACACACACGCAGACAGTTGGTTAGCCGTGATAAAGGAGCTCGCTTCTCCTAATGATACTGGCCCCCAAGCTTAATGGCTTAAAGTCTTAGCCAGCACCTCAAGCGCCCTCAAATGTATATATATACATAAGATCTATGTGTATCTAGATCTATGGCAGCAACTTAACGGCAAAAAGCTGTCTATAAAATCTGATTAAGTAATTTGCAAGTTTGGCCATCATCAAATATGCGAAGTGAGGCACAAAAAGTTGTTTGGGGGCCATGCATATTAAAGCGCCTCGTTTTGTAGGTCATCAAATATGTAAAACTCATTAATAAACTCTCAGACAAAGGCCATAGGCTCACTCAGCTCAGCTCAGTTTCAATGGCAGCTTACACACGCACACACACACATATTCATAACTGAAACTTAATTAATATGAGCTAAAGTCTTATCAGGCATAATACAGTGCAGCGCGTATGTTCATGTACGCCTCTCAGTGTGGATGTGTGCTTATGTAATTTATTTGGCAAGGCAAAAAAGGCTTAGCTCCTCGCATGCCTTTTTAACAAGTTGAAACAACAGGCACAACAGCCATGGCAACAATACAACACACACATACACACAGCCATACACACAGACACACACAGAGCCACACACAGAAATCGCATACAAAACAACAATATTTTAGCGTCTGGCACAAATTTCAAATGCTTTGCCACAAAATGCAATCAAAGCAAACGGCGAAGGCGAAATTTTTGGAAAGCAAAAACCACACACACGCAACAATACACTCACACGCACACACACACACACACACGCAAAACCAATTAACGAGATATGTGCGAATGTGTATAAAAAGGCACGAGAATCTGGGGAGCGAGAGGAGAGAAAAACATATTACAATGAGGAGGCGCCGGAAGAAGCCTAAGCGGCATACAAATCAAATGCGCTTAGAAAAAAAAATAAAGCTAAAATTAAAAAAGAAAACACACACAGCAATACAAAGGACCCTACACACACACACACACACACACACACACACATGCAGCTGGCTGGTGGCAGGAGCCAAGTAGCAAGCGTTTATGCTAAACAGAGTGTAACTGCCGGGGTTGCCTGTTTGCCAGTGACATTTCTGCAAAAAGCCAAGTCCAAAAGGGAACAAAAACATGGCCCAAAGCACAGTCAAACAGACAGACAGACAGACAGACAGCCACAGCGAGAGAGACAGAGCGAGAGAGCGAGAGAGGCTGAGTGCGAGCTGAAGCGTTTTGCCTTTGCAGACTTAGCATACTTACAGGCGCGCGCTCTCTAGCTCTCACGCTCTCTGCTTGCTCTTTAGTGAAGCTCAAGCTATTTTTGGCTCAAACTCGAACGCGCTCTCTTTCTCTCTCTCTCTTTCTCTCTGTGCAGGCTGCGCTCTCTCTCGGCCAACTGGCACTAACCAACTGTCAACGGGTCTGGCCCGATTGCCAACGCGGCCAAACGCCATTCAAACGCGCAGCTGAGAAAATGTAACGGACGCAAGCAGCCAGCAAAAATATAAATAGTATATATATATATATATTTATATATATATATATATATATATATATATAAAACACACATACACATACATATATATATCTACGGAAGACGAAAGCTGAACAAGCAGAAGAAGTGGCAAAAACCAAACAAAATTACAAGTATACAAAAGAGCTAGCCCATCTGTGTGTGTATGTGTGTGGTGTGCGTGTATGTGTGTCAGTATTACTGTGCGTTGATATGTGTGTCTGTGTGTCAGCATACTAATACGCATGCATAGATTGAATGCTAAATTTGCAAGGCTTTAGAAATTCGAAATGGAAAACAAACTGAGAGCGCCAGCTAGACAGATTTCTCTATACAAATGCTTATATATATGTATATTTTGTGACTAATTAGAAACTATTAAAAATTAAAAATAAATTAAAATATTCAAAAACATACAAAATTTCAAAAGTGATAAAAGTGCTTGAAAATCATATAGATTGAAGACGAACTTTATCAGGACTAAGATCAAAATATAAAATTGAAAATTTTCAAGCAGAGAAAGTGCCTAATTGGAATATATAAACAAAATATTAATAACAAAAATTATAAATATTTTAATAAAAAAATTTAAAAATTATAGCTTAAAGACGTATAGAAATAAATTAAATATAATAAAAAGAAAATATAAAATATACAACATTATTCGAATTAAAACTATTTAAGACACTTATGCAAAAAATGATATAATAAAAAATATAAACGTATAAAAACACAAAGTAAATAATAAAAAAAAAATAAAGAAAGCATCTAATATAAATATAATAATAATAATAAATAATAACATGAACAGAAAATAAAAATAAAAAAAATAAAAAATAAATATAACTTATAAAAAATATTAAAATAATAATCTTAACTATTACTTATGCATATTATTTAATATAAAATAAATGTGAATTGTTTTTTAAAACTATAACAACAAATTTGGCAACTTTCAAAAACAAAAAAAGAAGTTTAAAAATTTTTGAAAATTTAAAAATAAATATTTTGCAAATTTTTCAGTGTTGAAAAAATAGAAACTAAAAAAAAAAAAAAAAAAACAAGGCAAAACCGGACACAACTTAATTGGTCAAATCGTAGTTAAAATGTCAAAAGTTAAGGCTAAAGGCAAATTAAATAAACGAACAATTCGCAAGCCCAAACACCTAAAATGAGACGATTCAACTGCAGCAACGACAACAGCAGCAGGAGCATCCACAACAACAAGCACAATAACAGCAGGCGCAGCTTAAAGGTCGAGGACAATAAAGGTGCAGTGCAAATATAACAATAAGCAGGACACTTAACCAAAAATAGAAAGAAGAAAAAAAGAAGAAAGAGAAAGACAGGAAAGGCTATGGAATGGAGCATCAATTTGGGTGACGAACTGAACGAGCGACAAAGCGACAGATATAGAAAAATGAACAGCATACTGAGCTAGAGCCGAGACACAAACGCAGCAGCAGCAGCAGCAAAGCGGATGCGAGAGAGAGAGAGAGAGCAGAGCGAGGGCTAACACGAGGCAATTGGCAATTGATGTGGCCGCGGACAACAACAACAGTAACAGCAGCAGCAACTGGGCAGCAACGGAACAGAGCGACAAGCAACAACGACGAGGAGACGGCGACGCATCAACAGGAGACAAGCGCTGGAACAGTGTCTCATGCCAGTCGAACGAACACTCACACGCCCAGCGCAGTTGAGCTCGAATCGATCTCCGATTCAGTGCTGCTCTGTCAGCTATTGATGCTATTCGTTTTGGCATTGTTCTGGTTGAGCTACGCGTGGCCAGCGCGCGGTCAAACGATATCGCATTGGCAGCGCATGCATTGAGACATTGAACTAAAACAAGCACACACACACACACACAGATACACACAAATACATATATACAAACACACACACACACACACACATGTACTTACGCATGCACTGATGTACTGACTGAATGCCTCGCTGCCTAAACAAACAAACCAACAACAAAAACAACTAAATCACTGACTGAGAGACAGGAAATAAGAATTGGATAAGCAAAGAAGCTACACAACTGAACAAAGAACAAGAAGAAGAAGACGAAGACGAAGCTAAGATCATTACTTAACTAATTACTGCAACTGTAACTGTAAAACATCAACTAAAACTTACTTTATACCAACAACAACAAAACAAAAATACATTTTTAATGCCACGCTAAAGCAACAAAAAAACAAAAAACAAAAAAACAAAACGAGAAGATTTTTAACTAAGCAATAATACGCACCCTCGAACAAAAAACCTTCCAAGTCAAAAGGAAATCCATTTTGACTTTTACCACGCACCACAACAATAACAACTACAACAACAACAAATTGCACCACCATGAGTGTTTCAGCAATGGATAAACTAACTAAACTAACGCCCCGCACCCGGACGCCCCTGCTGACAATTTGGCTGGCCATCAACATGGCGCTAATCGTGCAGGAGACGGGCCCCAAACGGAGCACCACAGTGCAATCTGCGTAAGTTATGATTGATTGATTGATTCACTAAGTAGATATGAGCTATGGGTAAAGAGTAGTTCACTTATGGTTATAACATCTCCCCACAAAATCAGCAAATGCAGTTTAATTTGTGATTAATTGATAGATGCTTTGATTGACTAAAGTAGATATGAGCTTTAGATAAAAGGATATTGAGCCACGAAGACAATATCTTTCCTCAAAAAAGCTTACATAAGATAGCAAAAGAACTGACTGATTGATTGATTGATGGACTATAGATGTGATCTCTCTCTCTCTCTCTGTAAGAGAAAATACCTAAAAGTTGACTTTTGGAACCAATGGAAGTTTACTAAATGATTGATTGATTGATTGTCCTAGAGTATATGAGTGTAAAATAACTTTAACTCAGCTTAGATTGCTACAGTTAATTAATTCATTGATTGATATGTCAGCATATGCCAAACAAATTGACTTATAGCAAGCTATAATACCCCTTCAATGATAATATATGTATCTATTTACTTGCGTAAATGTAGCTTGAAACAATTAGTTGATTGATTGTCTTATATGATGATGAGTATTACGCTTTGGCATGTTTGTTGAAGCTCTAATAAAAATACGTATAATTAATTAAACTAACATCAAAAAGCCATTCAATTCTAGACTAGAATGATGGATTGACATTGGGTAAGCAAATACTTAGAGATACGAGTTAGGAGCTCAAAACAGGTAGACTACGGAGTGCTTGAGATCATTGAAGATTTTCTTTTAAAAAATTGTTATGATATGAAGTAAATTTTCTTTGAAAAATTGTTATAATGTGAAGTAAATTTTCTTTGAAAAATTGTTATGATGTGAAGTACATTTTCTCATTAGGCTATCATAAGAAAAATATATTTTATTTCTAGTCAATAGTTAAAAGATAATATTGAATAATGCAGCGCTTCTAGTGTGAAGTTATGAAGTATCTATCTATCTATCTATCTATCTATCTATCTATCTATCTATCTAAATCAGTGCTAGTTAGAAGCTCTATATTATCTGCTCACTATACACCAAACTCATCTGTATGAGAACAAAGAACTTCGTCTCTTGAGTTCGCTATGAAAACTTGGGTAGATATGATTAGTTTATCTATAGCTATAGCTTAAGCGATGTACAATTAAACCTCATTTCGTAGCTAAGCACATATTATTATTTACATAAAAAAAGTCTATATAATTTATATATTTTTTGCCATGCACACAGTTGATTGCAGAATAAATAAAAAGCGCTTAAGTTCAATATTTTAATAACAATAAATTTTATTGTAGCGACAGTTTGCTGCAGTGCACAACTGCAGCAAGTGCCTGACTGTGTGTGTGTGTGTGTGTGTGTGTGTGTGTCGCAATGGAGTCATAGTTCATGCTAATTTATGATTATACACAAATGGTTGACTGGCGACTGGCTGAAAAATGTTGAGCGTGGCTAATTAGGCGCAATGACAGCTTGTTTTTCGAGCAGGTCAACAGTAAATGTTACAGTAAATACTGCCACTGGGAGGACGCGTTTGTTTTCCCTGTTTTCTCTGTTTGTGAAATAAATGTTAGCAATTTATTAAGCTCGCATTTGCATGTGGCCCAAGGGCTATTAAAAAGCGACACAGGCTGAAAAATGACAACTAGCAGGCGCAGCGCGCTTGTAATTACCAACGGGCCAGGATGGGAATTAGGACTAGAGCGTTAGCACATACCGCTTACATGCTAAGGCGAAAAGGTAGTTTGTTTGGCTTGCGAAAGGTGCATGCGACATATTTGATTAGCGGGCCAAGAGAAATGTCCACAATTGTGGCATTTGGCAATGCTTTGCTTTTCCTTTTCGGGTTAACGTTCATTAGGCCATATTTACGTGCAGTGGAAGAAGAAAAAAAAAACGTGTGGAAGTGGAAGAGTGTGAGGCACACACACACACACACACACACATACACAGCATTTGCATAAGCCGCCCAAAGCAGGCAATTGAAGTAAATCAAATGGTTGGGCCAAAAAGTCTCCGAGGCGACTGCCACTAACTAGAACTGAGACATACAAATGCACGTTTATGGGCTCAGCCGATCGCGTGTAGAGCCTACAACAGAGGCGAACTGGGGTCGTGGCAATGTGGCAAGTGGCACGATTTTAAGCACAGTTGGCTGCTTATTTGGGCCAGGCGGCATTGGAGTTGACTTTACGCCACTTTTTCATGCAACGCTGCACAGCCAACACACAACCGAGCCGTGCAGCACAGCAAATGATAGCCTTGCACACACACAAAGTAAGTCGCCGCCAAGAAAGGTTAAAGGCCAAAGTAACACAACGACACACACACACACACACACACACACAAAATACAAATCAAAGAGGAAAAAAGTGCGACGCCTGCTGCTGCTGCCGCTGCTCACTTTAGACCCAACAACTTCCTGCCTGGCTGGAGACTGGACATGGCTGGCACTAGCTGCTGCTACTGCTGCTGCTTTTTCTCCTCCTCCTTCTACCAGCGCCCGCTGTGCCCTGTTGTGCGGCACTTGCCACACAAGTGCGCACTTCACTTGGAATTTATTGATGGCAGATAATGCCGAAGTGCCAGCGACAAAGCAACACCGCCCAACTGACGACAGCAGCAGCGGCGGCGGCAATGCATCGTTCAGCAAAATGAAAGCAGAATGTTTTGATAGGGTTTGGCAGGCTCGTGAATGCACTATGAGAAGGGCGTGAGTAGGTAGTTAGGGCATTCGAGACTGTATATACGCATATGAGAGAGAGAGAGAGAGAGTAGTAATGTGAGCAATCTCTTTAGCTCTTAGAGTTGTTAAGTATAATTTATAATGAAATAAGTGAGTCCGAGATATAAAAGCTAGCTTTTATAGCTAATTTTATAGCAAGTCTATGCCAGCTACAATATATGTATATATATATATATCAGTCTAGTCCCACAACGTTGCTTCTACTCAACTAATTTTATTCAATTTCAGTAAATTTTATATAGATTCACATTTTCATATATATTTTCCGTTTCCTTACATCCAAGTCGACAACTTGAGCACAATATCCCATGCAAGTGTATGAGCAGGAAGAAAAAAAGATTTCGGCCCGAGACGCTGTCAGCAGCTGCGACAACAGCTCGCCGTCGAGTGCCATTGAGCGTAAATTGTTGTTCCTTCACATTTTGAGGATGATTGAGAATATCCACAAAGGGTCGGGTCTGGCCACGGACGGAGGCAAACGAAAGGGGGCCGCCACACCAGCAAGAGCCAGCTAGCACCGGGTCGCAGTTCGTTCGGCCAGCCTTTGCCATTTTCAATGCGCTTTTCAAATATTTAATAAAGCCCAGACACGGCAGCATTTGCCCCAGCCGCTTCTCTCCTCAAATGTATCTCGTAATGCAATTCGCTCAGCAACATTTTTGCTTTTCTTTTGCTATATATTTGCTAGCCTTAGCCTGGTTGCTAGTCTCCTAGCTCTGTGTGTTTGCGCTGTCTGTTGATGTTCACTTTGAAAATGTCAAGGACTTGTCAGAGTAATGCAATTTTTTATGCATTTTCCCTCACATTCAGCTGTCGAACCAATTGAATTTGAAATTTGATTTCATCAAAGCACAATTTCATGCGATGCTTAAGCAATGAGTAGAGTCTTACTCAAAGTGTTTTAAGCGGTTAGTAAAGGATGAGATAGAGAGAAGATACGCTTACTGGGTAGATAATATATATAAAATTATATTTAAAGGCGCACTAGAAAGAGAGAGAGAGAGAGAGAGAGAGAGAGAAAACAGAGAAAGAGTGGCTGAATAAGCAGAGATATATCTATTTCAATTCGAATTTATACTTTTTTTTTAATAAGAATTAACATTTTATATTGAATATTCTACATTCTTTAGCTTAAAAAATAATAATATAAATATTAAATATATTAAATAATATTTTGTATTATTTTATAAATTTTTATTTAATTTTTGTTAATAATAAATTAAAAAAAAAAATTTTAAATGGTTATATTTTGTATAATTTTATATTTATTTTTTTAGTGAATAGTTAAAAGCTAAACATTCATCTTAGGACCACAAACACTCTTTATTCAGTAAATAAAATAATTTAAAAGTAAAATAAAAAATTAATAAAAAAAAAAATAAATATAAAAATTTTTTTAAAAACAAAAATTTATAATATTTTATAATGAAATTCTCGGCTCACTCTAAATTCCCTTCTCTACATACCTCCCATAGCTTTACCTCAATTGTTGCTTTAATTACGCGCATATTTCTCAACTCTCAAATGTGTTTTTCTTTGGTCAATTCAATAATGCTGTCACACCCACATAAAACTCTAGCTTTCTCGCTGTTTGCTGTTTGCTTGTTTCTGTTTTGCGTGGGCGTGGTCAGCTGCTAACATGTTTATCCGGCCATTTTTCCTGTGCTCTCTCATGCTCCAAGCATCAGCTTTCGCCTGTGAAATATGTTTATTTTTAGGAAACGTCAGGCATCAAGTTATCACTTTATTAAAAAACGCTTAGTCACATGTTGGGCTCCACAATTGCCGCGTAAAAGTCTTGAGTCACACACCCGCACACTTACAGAGAGGGAGAAAGTCGTTTTACGGCGTAAAATAAAGGCCTTTGCCAAGTTGTGCTTATCTGGAAGCTGGCAATGCCAGCTAGACTTTTGTCTGACATGGGTGTCCCGGATTTGGAGAGCGACAAAAACAAACTGAGCCAGAGAGACAGAGAGACAGAGACAGAGAGAGAGAGTGGGAAACCTACCAGCTCTTGCTGAGTGGCAGCAAGATAATGTTTTGCTAGCTGCTTTTATTTTTTTGTTCGTGCGCTTCGCATTTCCGTTTTGTTTTAACATAACACTTGAATTTATGCAATGGCGCGTGTCCAACGCAGCGTATACGTAATGGCCCAACGCTAAAAGTGCCACTAAAAACGACAACGACAACGGCAACAATCACAACAACGCAGCGCCAACAAACAATAACAAAGATATTTCTTACATTTTCATTTGCTGCCGAGCAACATAAGTTACGCAGGGGCGTTGCCACACACACACACACACACACACACACTAGCACACACACACACACACTAGCACACACACACACACACGCACACAGATACAAAGGCAAGCATTCAATGTGAACAGCAGCGCTACAGATAAGACAACAAAACAACTGTGGCCAGCGATAATATGGCGGATGGTGTTGGCATAACACTTGGCGACACGTTTTGGGCTTGGACCTAGCGCTCGCTCGCTGCTGCGCATGACATGCTATTGTCGTTGTTGTTGTTGTTGTTGTTGCTTTTGCTGCTGCTGTTGTGGCTGTTACAACTTTTATTGTGCTGCTGCCGCTGCTTGAAACTTGTGCAAGCCACTTTGCAATTTTGTGTGTGGCTGAAAGCAGCAGCGGAGAAAAAACCATTGCCTACTTATGCGCGCATTTATGATGGCATGCAGCCCGCACAATGGGCCAAATAAGCACTTTTTACGCTAAAAAATGCATAACTAAAAATGGACGCGAAGTTTTGAGACTTTTAAGTAACATTTCTAGAGGAAAGTTAAACAAAATTTGTTAGTTTGAATTAACTTTTGAGCAAGTTTCAACTTGGGCATTGCCAATTGGAAGTTTTTACCTGAGACTTATTTTATTTCTATTAATATTATATGAATTGCATCATAAACATATTTATGCAGTAGTAAATATACATTTTTATTAGCTTATGCAAGTGCATAAAGGAATTGCTAAAGGAAGAGTTTTTATTATAAGCCTAATAAAAGTATAATTTATGAGCTTCAGCTGCTTGTTACATGTATTTTAATCAAATTATTGTAGCCTTTGCAGTGTACAAGTATTTTAAGACTCAAAATTGAGTTGAAGTTGAAGTTGAAGAGTTTAACTGTGTAATCAAAACACGCTTGGGTGGCGCTTTAAGGCTATATATGCTCTTTGAGGCTCCAACCGAACGTGCTTTGTATACCAATTTTGGTTAAATTTTGCCCTGTAATATGTGAGAGTCTTTCAATGAAGGGATGTGCTATGAGAATATTCTTCTATACTCCTGCTTTACATATTAATATTGAGTCTATACAAGACTTGAATTAATGTAAACTCAGCTTCAAGTGATATACCCTGTAGTCGAAGAGCTATAGATATGCGCAGCTTTCGCAATTGCTATTCATAAAAATATTTCAACAAAATTATTTAAAAGCATTTAAAGACAAATTTACTCATACAAATATAAATTATGTAAAAATAAAATACCCTGTAATTTTCAAAAATTATTTAGACTTATTTTCTGCTTAGAATTTTAAGTAGAAACTATAAAAATTACACATTTCTGCCATATATATCCCTCAATTATAATGTCTTTCATTTCCTCTCACAAAGCCTTACAATAAGATAACACACAGTCAATTCAACTTGTGTGCTTGCTATATGTCTCAATAGGCAAATATTTGGACGCTGCTCGAACATTTTCGAGTGCACTCAATAGCCAAGTAACCCACAGAGACACACAAACACACACACACACACACACACACAGATACATATTTGCATATGTATACACACATGTCTCTCCCTCTGCTGTGTGTGCGAGTGTGTGTTTGTATTGTGGCGGCTGTCCTCGCGCAGCTGCATAAATAAGTTGATCAAATGTGGCATTATAATTAGTTCAGCTCATTTGCATATGACGTATACGACATGCTGTACGGCCCGGCCACGCCCCAAATACTGTTTGCCTAGCAATTGCCAACGCAGCCAGCGCGCTGTCAGATTAAACATTTCTGCCACTGCTGCTGCTGCTCCTCCTCCTCTGCGTGGCTTTGTGTACACAAAAATATTGTAATAAGCGCAATAACAAATATTGCGCATACGCAGCGGTGTAGGCGCGTATGAAGTGCTGCCATCTTAAACTCAAATCAAATAGCAATCAAAACTTTTTCATTATCCAAAAGGCAAAACCGCATATCAACTGTTGGCAGCCCATCAGCCAGCAGCAACAACGACAACAAGTTGTAGTAGGAGCCTAGAAGCTAGCCTCTTTTATTGTACACAGATATGCCTATGTGTGTGTGTGTGTGTGTATTTATAAATAGGCTGCCATTTTTTTTTTGCGGCGGCGGCTTTCGGCTTAATGCGTATACATAAAAGAGACTCAGAGAGAGAGACAGAGAGAGAGAGAGAGAGAGAGAGACAGCCGCAAACAGAGAGCGAGTGGAGCCTGCCTTGATTACAGCTTACAGCTGCTTGCTAAATTAAAAGCAATTCAGCTCTAATAATAATTGAATCAAAATTTATATGAAAATTTTGAAAATGCGACAAGAAGTGAAAAGAAAAGCCAAAAGCGAAATATTTTGTTGAACTGCGCGCGCGCACAAAGCAGCTCATATTGGGTGTTTATTTGCAGGCGTAACTTTTATTAAATTGTGATTTCACTCACGCACACACAAGAGCAAACACACACACACATATATACATAAACACACACGTATATATATACTCGAGCAAGACAGTTAAAATGCCAACAAACGCGCTTTAATAGCACAGTTTAGCGCAGAATAGACGCAAATAAACAGAGTCATGCCAGGGACTTGCCATAAATAATACACACAAGCACACACAGTTACAGCATATATATATGCACTCACATAAATAAATATATATAATATATACATATATATATACATATATATATGTACACATATATATGTTTATGTGGCCCGTTTGACTGTTTGACTTTGCGTGGGTGTGTGCACTTGGTACCAAATAAAGTAAATGTAGCACAAAAGCACACACACACATACATGTAAACACATGCAGGCAAACACACACACACACACACACTCTCTTACACACATGTACCTGCAGCAGCCTTTTCCATTTCATCCGTTTTTATACCCTGTAGCCATAAAATGTCTAGCTAGGCAAGGCCTTAATAAAGTTGTATAAATGTTGATGACAGCCAAGAGCCTAGCAGCTAGCACAGCCTATAGAACAAATAACATACGTATATGTATGTATTATATGTCCTTATTTATATATCTTTTACAATATGCTTAAATAAATATAGAAAATTTGTTATGTGAAGCATTTTTCTAATGCACTGGATATGTGTTATGGCCTGCTTGTCTAAGAGATGTAATATAAGCGAATGACAGTGGAGCATTATAGTACACACAAGCTTGACAAATGGTTATCGGAAGTGGAGATAAAGCTATATTTTTATGGGTATATGATATAAGAAATAAATACAAAGGAGCATAGGCGAAGACTTCATCTCTCACTCTTAAGGATTAGATACAGAGAATACTTCTTTCCTTCAAGATCTGTCTCTTCTGCTCAAAATCTTTTTCTCTCCCCCTGAAGATCTTTATCTCTCTTCTTTGCTCTCTATCTCTGTCCTTACTTGAAGGTCTCTCTATACCCCTCAAGATCTCTCTCTCTCTCTCTCTCTGTCTTCTCCTTATGATCTGTTCCTCTCTATCTCTCTCTCTCTTCCTTTCAAGCTCATCGATCCTTCACTCTATCTATATTGCTCTCCCTTCTTTAATTTACCTGCCTAGTTGTCTTCCTCCTTCTATATGTATGCTTCTCTCCCTCTATATAAAATAATTTATATATATTTAATTTCTCTATATGTTACTATAAATATAACTTCAGATTCAACTAAATTTATTGAATACCAAATATTTCTTCTTCTTCTTCTCATCTATAGAACTGGCGGCGGCAGCATGTTGGGTGATGTAAACATATCCGCTATACTCGACTCCTTTAGTGTTAGTTACGACAAAAGAGTAAGACCCAATTATGGTGGTAAGTACGAGCCAATGCGCAATAGATAAACATCTTAATATATATATAAAGAACAACTAGATAAACACACTATAAAGTATATAGGCTAAACGCGAGGGGCACCAACTCAAAATATATCTATATATTAACAGCCACAATAACAATATCTATAATGTAGCAAAGGCCGTTGCCTATTTCTTTAACTGACTAGCGTTATATATATATATTCAATAAAAAAAAACATATATATCAATATATATATATATAATCATGCCGTGTTTCAGGACCTCCTGTCGAAGTCGGAGTCACCATGTATGTGCTATCAATCAGCTCGCTCTCAGAAGTGAAAATGGTACAAACTAAATGAAATTTTGTACCTTAAACAAATTTTTTTGTAACGTTAAGCGCTCTCTCTCTCTCTCTATATATATATCTCTCTCTGTCTCTCTCTCTCTCTAACTCGCTCGCATAATCTCTGTCTCTGTTGTTGGAATCTTTTAAGTTTTCTTGAGTTTTTATTGTATTTCGATTTCACTTTACTTTAGTATTTGGATTCTCAACAAAAACACTGCTTCAGTTATATAACAACACACACACACATACATATATATAAATAAATATATATTAATAAACACTTGTTTTTGTTTCTGAAACACGAATTTGTAGTACAATTTGTATAAAAGTAATTTGATTCTCTTGAGTTTCCTTCTGGCTTTTGATTATCAGTTCTTTAGCTCTTCGGTTTCTTTCAATTATGATTTGGCTTATCTTGATTTGAACTTCTCGTAGGTTTCTCGCCAGTTAGTGCTGACTCCTCTTAGGTTCAATCTTTTCTGACAGTAGGTGACCGAAAGTGAGGCAAACAAAGAAATGATTGATCTTGATCTTGTTTTCTCTTAGAACTAAATACAAAACTAAACTTAAGATTGGCAATGCTTTTTTCCTAATATACGACTCTCACGCTTTTATTTAGTGTGTAAAACGAGATTCACTCTCTCTCTCGCTCTCTCTGTGTCAATTTTGTTCTGTAATTGGTTACGAGCACAAGTAAACAAGCATTCCTTACCCTAAATACCTAATTAATCCAATCAATCACACAACAATCTAGAGATTCATCCAACACCCAAGAAAAATCAAAATTAACTTTCATTCACCCATTGAATTGTGGATTTTATGTTCATCTACTTCTACTTCTTGATTTTTAATGAGCTCTCTGTCTCCCACACCCACACACAAACACACGCATATCATACAAAGGCTTAAGATACGAATTCTCTCAACTTGCAGCTGCCAACAATTCTGAACCATTCAAAGCTTTTTCAAATGGTGTGTTTAACCGCTTTCACAGCTATGAAAAAATACTATCAAAAATTATAAAGAAATCCTTTTTTTTTTATATATTACATTAGCGTTTATAGAGCTTTTATAGAGCTGTCAAAAAATAAAAATAAAAAATAAATACCTAGAAAAAAAACTCGAATAGTTGATTTGGTTTTCATTCGGCGCGTGCAACAAGACAAAAGCAAAACCCCAAGCACAATTTTTAGCAAAATAAAAAAAAAAAAAACTAAACTGAATCAAAAATACAAACAAAAAATAGAAAAACGCGCACAACTGTACTTTATATATTTAATTTTGCCTATAAAAAAAATTAAAAAAATATATATAAACACATAGAGAAATATTAGAAATATAAAATATTATATTAAGCAGCTTAAGCAGCTGACAGTGGTGGCTAAAAGTCTGCTGCCTGTCTGCTCGAACATGGTGTGTGTGTAAGATTTATGCAATAACTTTTTGGTTACACTAACAACAACTACAACAACAAAACGACATCAACAACCACAACAACAGCGACAATCAAACACAATGAAATAGCAAGAAAAAAGAAAAAAGAAAATACCTCAATCGTCAATGTGTGTGTGTATATGTTGCAGGTCCCCCTGTGGAGGTCGGCGTCACAATGTATGTGCTCAGTATCAGTTCGGTTTCGGAAGTTCTCATGGTACATACCAACCAAATATATTAAAAAAAAAAAAACATCATTTCCAACAACAACAAAATATAAAAAAAGAAAAATCAATTTTCCGTTTCAAAAAAAAAAATCATGTCTTCTTAATTTAACTCTCAACCAAAACTCTGTACCCCTTATCTCTCTCTCTCTCTCTCTCTCTCTCTCTGTCATACTCTCCTATTCTCTCTCTCTCTCTCTGTCTCTCTCTCTCTCTCTCTCTCTCTGTCCACTTTGCCTTTACTCTCGCTTAACACACATTTTGTGTCCACAATTTAATCATATTTAATTTCGCTTGATTTTGATTTCGACTCATTTATTTTTTTCATTTTGAAACATTTAAAGCAAATTGCAAATTTCCAAATGCATATGTATTCATTATACAAAAATATATAAACATTATTTTAAATATATATATATATATATAAACATATATTCTAAACAAACAAAATTTTTAACAATTAAATGTTGTGTTCATAATTGTTTTTGCAATGCCAATCAAACTCGTCCTTGAGCCAAAATAAAGTACAGCAAAACTCTCATTTAATAATTTTTCAATTGGAACTTCTTAGGCGATAAAATCTAAAAAAAATATATTCAAATCTTAACTTTTATAAATAAACTTTCGCATTTTTCCAAACTATGTTTAAAATCTGTGAACTCAAATCTAAAATAGATTTTTATTTATTTTTTTATTTCGAACATAACTCGCTCGACTCTCTATATCTATCTGATACATACATATATATATATATTTTATTTACTGCATCCCACATTATTGGATCGTCTTCATTAATTTTCTATTCAAGTGCTTAAAGCTGAAAAAATTTGTCCATTAATCGTACTTTATTATGGCCAAAGGCAAACGATAATCACAGCAGTCCCCACAGACGAACGGCTGCGCGCATGCGTTTTTGTTAAAAAAAAAAAAAAAACTAAAAAATATCTATATAAAAATATGAATGAATATGAATATGAATCATGTACGTCATATAGCATACTCGTACTATATATACATATATTAAAGCTCAATGTCATATGTGATATACATATATATATACAACTACTCAATATAGCAAAACGTATATAAGTGTTCAAGATACTTCTGTGTTTAATTTTTAACCATTTCGACAGGTCAACTGAGCGCAACAGCAACAGCAAAAAATAAAGACAAACTTTCTTAAATTAATTCATATTTTTCTTATTCTTTCGAAAATTTTTGAATTTTTATAGATTTTCGTTCATCAGCCAAAGACTTAAACAAATAAAGACACAGACAATTGGATAAACACAAGTTTCAGTTTTAATTGCTTTAATATTCCACTCGATAAAGTAAACATCATGGAAGTTCTGCATTTGGCTATGTTATAGTTTTCTTCCCCCACGACTTTTCTAACGATTGGATAACTGAATATATGTATAAGAAATTGGTTCCAACTTTAGCTAAACATATACGTATTTATATATATATATATAACACTTGCTAACAAACACTTCACTTGAAATGAGGTCGCTAGAGAACAGCATTCGATTGGCCCCCACCCAAGTAACGAAAACAATAAAAACTGAAAAGTAAGATACTTTTGCGAGCAATGCCAAAACTCACACACAGACATATGTGTGAAATCAGATACACCGTACTTCAGCACCCTCAATACGCTACACAAACTAACTGCACCGTTGCCGTAGCGCACAATGCTGGGCGCATTGGCACGTGCACCGTCCTTTTTTCAGTTTTTTTTTTTCTGTTTTGTTTTTGGGCTTTGGCATCCAGTCAATTGCAATCAATTTATGTGGAATAAACGTGGTTAACATAACAGTAACAAGTACACGAGATCGGGGCAACGCAAACACGAAACAATGCCCAAATGCCAACAACAATAGTTTCAACTTTGTAGTTTCTGTCATGCATACAGCTTAACAACAACATCAACTACTAACTACAACATGAGCATAAACATACTATTATATAACATTATTCGCATTGTTTTATTTACAAGTTTACATATTTTAGTTTTGTAAAAAAAAATCACACAACAAAATATAGAAAACATGTATCTGAAAGATTGAGAAAACAAAAGATAACTGAAATAGAATGTAAGCAAGTGATACTAATCGCAGCTTGAGATGCAAATGCTGCTACATATGTACGAAGGGAAACATGGATAAAGATACACATGGCATGCCAAAGATACTTTTGCAGCTAACATAAAGTTATAGATGCAGATGTGAATCTCAAATAGGTAGACTAAAAGACAAAGACAAAAAGATACAGATACATTTGTAGGTATTAGGTTAGCCAAAGATACATTTACAAGCACAATTTCAGTTACCAATGCGAAAACAAAGAACAAATAAAGATACAAATACACAAAGGATTGGTTATAGATACAAATTCAAATACACATTGAGATGTAAGCCATATAAATGGTCTGAAGACCACACACAAAGGAGACGTAAAAACAAACAAAGAAACCCTCGCGTTTGACTTTCAATGCATATTTAAATAAACAAACTTACCCTGACTCTCTCTCTCTCTCTACATATATACATATCTTATTTATGATTTTGGTCAGACTGAAGCCCCTATATATAATCTATAAACACCAATATATATCTAAACAGCTCTAAACGATTTTTATGTTTTGCTGTTCTTGAATTTTCGTTTACAGTTTTTGTTTTTGGCGTGCCTGTACCGAGTGGAAACCAAATCTGCTAGAGTTGAACATAAGCCTGAAACGTAGATTAAATAAAACTTATTAAAGGCATTGAGAATTGCATAAAGTATGTCACGAGTGCCGCGGGCAATTCTGTGATCAATTACTCTAGCTTATATATACATACGATAAAAGTACCTAAAGTACCTAAAAGTACCTTAGCTATGCGATTTCTAACAAATATCACTTGCATCTAAAGAAGTTTTAGTTTGATTGACTTTATTATTTTAAGGATACAAGATACGAATTGTGTGAAATTCAATCCTTTAGCAACAAACACACACACACACAAACACATTTGACTGTACCATAAAAAAAAAAAAAAAAAACAAAAACTTCCCAAGCTCCCAAACCTTGCCACGCCTCGCCTCGCCAAGACCCTTGAACCGCTTCCTTAATTAAATATAAATATATATAGAACGCTTTAGCTTTAAGGCACTGCCAACAGCCGCAGCAGCAGGACAACAAAGAGCCAAGCCAAGACAAGCCAAGCCAAGCTAGCAAAAGTTAAGATCTCTCGCTCTCTCTCTCTCTCTCTCTATCTCTAACTCTTTAGCTATCTCTCTCGCTCTCTGCTCTGTGCTCTCTTACTGTACAAATGAATTTTATATAGTCATTTGCCTTAGAGTTAGCTAAACAAAATAATAATACCTAAGCTATAAGTAACTAATCTTCTCTCAAGTAAACAGAATATCTCTAAACTACTTCACATCACAGCAAATCAAACAATTTGTGAGAGGTTTCTGAACTGCTTACTGTATATAAGCTTATTTACTATTACAATTCTTTCAGTTTTATTTCAATTCAATTTTATTTTTTAGCTTCTTAGTTTACTTATATATTTTTTATTTATAATTTAAAATGAAAAAAAAAAACATTATTGCTGCCCAAAATACTGTAAATTTGATGTTTTTGCATGCCCTGAAATTTAAATGTATTTTAGCCCAGCCCAAAAAAAAAAGATTAGCCCCGTCCAAGTCCATTATATTGTTTACAATTTGTTGCACGATATTGTTAATAAATTTCAGTTGTTTTTTTGTGAATTTTCTTTGTGTTGTGTCTTATGTAAAACGCATTTATGATTTCCATAATTAGCGAATCTATATAAATATATATATACAATACGATAATAATTGTTAAATCTGTGCGAAATTTTATTCTATTTTCCAAACAAAAAATCTTTCTAAAACTTTCATTTCAATATGACTATATCGAGTAATGTTCTATTTAGTTTTTATTCTACTTATATTCCAGTTTCTCATTTTATATTTTTTATATATATATATATTAAACTTAGTTGTAAGTGCTATCAAGTTTACTAATAAGAAACAAACATCTCTTTTTGCTCCCATTTTGTAATTGAAATCGAAATCGATATGAAAAAAAAAAAATCAAACAAACAAACAAACAAACGAATACGTATAATTATCGTATACGATATAGGACTTTACATTGGATTTTTACTTTCGTCAATTTTGGACCGATCCTCGTTTAGCGTATAGAAAACGACCTGGTGTAGAAACACTATCGGTTGGATCAGAATTCATAAAGAATATTTGGGTACCTGACACCTTTTTTGTAAATGAAAAACAATCATATTTTCACATTGCAACAACCAGTAATGAATTCATTCGAGTGCATCATTCTGGATCGATAACAAGAAGTATTAGGTAAAAATCAACTATCTTCAGCAAATTCAATGCAAAATGCAATTTTACCATTTTTTTACAATCTATATGTGTATGTGTGTAACTAACTAACAAAACAAAAATAAATTTTTAATCAAAAACAAAAACTATATACTGCAAATAGTAAAAAAAAAAAAAACAAATATTTACTAACAAAAAAAAAAAAAAGAAATTTATTTTGTTCTCAATTATTTCTTAACCCTTTTTGCAACTTTGTACTGTTTTTTGATGTGTGTGTATAAATGGATGTTGTAATTTACTAAACCAAAAACAAAAACAAAAACAAAAAACAAAAAATTTTAATATATTTTAAAGTATTTATATCGATATGAAACGAAAAGTTCAACAAAATGAAAAACAGTTTTCAATCAAGTGAGTTCAATTGGCAAAAGTGAAAGCGATCGAAAGTTGGCGAAACTATACTATATATTTATATATATATTCCGAGTGTACTTGAATCAACAATAAAACAAAAGGAAGTAAAAATTCAAATATCTATTTTGCATATTTCATAGCACAAATTGAAGTTTGCAAAGCGAAAGCGAAACCCCTTCAGGCAGGTTACCAGTTGCATTTTCTCACGTGTCTTTTACACCGCAAAAAGGTTGCACTGGTCGCAGTAGCTACTGCAGCTACTGTAGGCATACAATTTTCTACTACCTTTAAACGAAGAATCTGTCCAAAATCTATCAACAAACCAGCAGCCGACTAAAAACTCCAAACTCCAAACTCAAACCAAACTCAACTCAAAACTAAACTATATTTATATAAAAATATATCTATATATATATATGCTATTATGTATGCGTAGTATTTAGGCCACAAAACCTCATGTTAATAACAATAAACAAAAATAATAATTTACCCTGCGCCACTCGCCTCACTCAACTACAAAAATAACCAAATGCCACTCGTAACTCTCACTAACAAAAAATACAAATGTTGTTTCTTAACAATTAAATATAAATGAATGTTAACTCATATCCAATTGAACTCGCTCTACTAGAACAAAAAAAATACCAAAAAAAAATATATATATATACTAAAAAAAAGAACTTTGCCCGCCCCCCTAACAACCCCCTAAATGTCGTAAATTATTTGCTCCTCCTCTGCTTATTTAATTGTTGTGTAACCATTAGCTGTGTTCATCCGCCAACTCTGTCAAAAACTTACTAATCGTCTTCTTCTTCTATATTAACTTCCCATTCCACAAAAAAAAAAAACACACAACACATAAATGAAAACTTTACAGATTGACTATCACCGCATCGTGTCCAATGAATCTGCAATATTTCCCAATGGATCGGCAACTCTGTCACATTGAGATCGAAAGCTGTAAGTACTATGGAAAATTACTTAAACAAATCAAATTTTACTACAGAAAAAAAGGCAAAAAAAAAAAAGAATAATTTAAATATCGATATAAAAATAATATTGTAATTGTACTTGTATATCGATACATATATATATAGAATTATATTTATCGATAAGAAACGAACTCATTCAGAATATGAAGCACTTAAACAGTTAAAACCCTCAAAGTGGCCAAAGTAAAGTGCCGATGTGCTTAGTGCTGGCTACCGCTCAACTGTCCCAAGCCAAACGATAAATATCAATAGCTTTGTTATATGAATCTTGATAGCCCCTAGCTAATTGCATCCGCATTACATTTTGGCCACTAAGCTTAAGGCCACGCGCTGTTTGTTCAGTGTGGGCAGAAAAAGACTTGAAAGAAGGCAAATAACAATGATAAAAGTGTTAAAATAAGCGCTATAAACACACAGAGAACACAAATATCGAACATCGTATGTCGAGTATCGTATATTGACCATCGAATATCGTATATCGAATAAAAAGGAAGTAGAGCTTAGTCGACACAGCGTCTGATGTACCTTATTCCACATCAAGTTAGGGCTTTTCTCTATCGGAACCAGTTCTAGCTTTAGATAGTGTTTACTGCGTACATATTTAAATATATATATACATACATATTCCCCAAGTTGTTTATGTTTATTTTCGGGACCATTCTATGCACAGCCGCCAAATCAGTTAATACCTAATCGTCTAATACTTTTATTCAAGCGACTTATCCAGCAGCCATAATACGTACAACTCTTTAATTCTCATGTTTCATTCATGTGACCCCAGCCCCTCCCTCAAAAAAAAAAAAACAAAAACAACAACTACAGCAATTCTCCCCGATCAACTAGCATGATATACGTGTATATATATATATCTATATCGTAACATCAAAGCGAAAATGAATTCATAAGATTGGTTGGTTTTCGGTCGCCTTCTCACTTACAGCAACCGCAGAAGGCTCCTGATTGTGATCGATCGACTTGAACAGAGCCAAAAAGAGAAAACAAAAGAAAATCTCTGCTTAGTAATAAATTATTGAAATCAATAGTAAATATCTATATATATATATTAATAAACAATTCAATGTACATTTTAAAATCAAACTTTTTATAGCACGCTTCAACACAAAGATCTCACAAACACACACACACACCCACACACAGACACAAAGCAATCTCTATGTAAATACATATGAAATATGATTAAATTCTTTGTCAAACACTCGCTCACCTTAGTTTTATGTCTAACTTATCTAGAGTTTAAGTCTAAGCTAATTGTAAACACCCCAAAAAGTGAAAACTATTTTGTTACCTAACGAACTAGAGTTGTGTCAAAATAAGTTCAGATGATGAAAGACGAAGTATTTGAACTAATAGAGTGAAGCTAATACTCGAACGTGAGCTAGTGATCATTTGAACTTATTCAAGAACAACAATCAACTCTCAAACGAACAACTATCCACCCTCACAGAAACAACAACAACCAAACTAAACAAAAACAAACAACAATTACAATAATTAATTAACCACCTGCCCCCCTTTTTGCAACAACAACAACAACAACTACTACCACTACAACAACAACATCAACAACAACAACAACAACTGCATCCTGCATCCAGTTGGTTACACGATGCGCGATATCCGATATTTCTGGAGAGATGGACTGAGTAGTGTTGGCATGAGCAGTGAGGTCGAACTACCGCAGTTCCGCGTTTTGGGACACAGGCAGAGGGCGACCGAAATAAACCTAACCACAGGTACCCTCCATACATTACAACTTCATACAAGAATCCAAAAACAGTTCCAAAACAAAAACAAAAACAAAACAAAACAACTACCAAAACATTGTGAATGAAACACACACAAAACATTTTCTTTGTTGTGACTAAAAAAAAAAACAAAAAACAAAAAACAAAAACAATAAAAACACTTTTCATTATTTTCATTTACTTTCATTATTACGTAATCTGTTTTAATTTCCTTTCAAAAGGGTTTTATAGCGCATATATATCCTTCTCTCTCTCTCTCTCTCTATATCAATATATATATACCAAACAACATGCACATTTTCTTTAGTTTTGTGTTCACCTATATCGAGTGCTAACTGTAACTTGTTCTACTAACTAAAATATATATATATATATATAATTATATAAAGTATTTATATATATATATATATTGTGTTTGGAGTGTCCTCTACTAACCTTTGTTGTGCCTTCATAATTTGATTTAATACTAGTACATATATATAAACCGAAATACTTAAGAACAGTACGCAGCAGTTGTAGACCAGTGTTAGAAAGTGTTGTTAGGCGTGTTTGCGAGTGTTGATTAACTCTCCCTCTCTCTCTTTCTCTCTCTCTCTCTGTTTCTCTCTTTGTCTATAAAAGTATACATGTTTTTAGTTTCCTTAACGAGTTCAGCTACAGTTTTTCTTTTGGATTATTTTAGCGCATTTGCTTGGGTAGGCTAACCAACAACAACAACAACAAACAACCAACAATTTTATAAATAATCTCGAAATTATGATACATATATATATCCATATATTATTCATAAACAGAATACACAAGAGCACCTATTTCTGCCATTCTAGTGTGCTTAAGTGAACTGAAAATAAATCTAAAATAAAATAACAAACAAATACAATAAACTACTGCCAATAAGAACAAACAGTAGCTTTAAGTTTAGTTTAAAAGCAAAACAAACGAAAGCCCATTATTGTATGCTGTAAAAAACATATATATATATATCTATACTCTGTACTATATTGTATTATAAATGAGCAACATTTTAACTATATTTATATCTACTCTATAAATGTAAATCAAAAAATATATTTGACAACACTTTAAGCAACAAGTTCTGAATGAGACTATTAATTAACAAAAAATAATAAAAGAAAATTCAACAAAAAACAAAAAAAATGTATAAGAAAAAGAAAATTTGATAGAACCTACAACGAAATTCTTTTTTTGCCAATCATTAATAGTCTCACGAAATGTATTTTTTGTTTTGTGCATATTTTTCGTCAAATGAACAACAACAACAACTACAACGACAACAACAACAACGAACTGCGCCAAAAAAAAAAAAACAAATTATAACAATCAAATCAACATAAAACTGAAAAATTAACTAACATATATATATGTATATATACATAAACTATATATATATATACATATAAAAAAAGTCGGCTACACGATGCGTGACATACGTTATAAATGGAACGAGGGCCCGAACTCGGTTGGTGTCTCGAGCGAGGTATCGCTGCCCCAATTTAAGGTCTTGGGTCATCGTCAAAGGGCCATGGAGATCAGTCTTACCACAGGTACCTGTAGACGGTTACCGATTTTTTTATAACTTTACTTTTAACTTTATACATACATACATGCATACACACATATACTATATATATATATTTATATATATCTATATGAATACATATAGAGATATATATCTAATTATTTATATTTACCTTTACCTACACACACACACACACACACATATACATCGTATGTATGTATATACAAAATAGTGCTGATGACGATTTTTAACTATGCCTATATATACATATATATATATAGTCTATATATATTTATATATTTTGGGTTTTTTTGCGTTTTCATCTTGAGTTCAATTCGTTGCTTAACCTTTAACATTTTTTCATTCTTTACAACAACCCAACAAAATATTTTTATAAAGCACTCGTATACTTCTTCATCTAAGTCGGGCTATATAACATCCATATATAATTATATTGGGCAATGCCTTGATTGAGCAAGCTCATGTTGCCGAAAATGGCGTCGAAATATGACAAGTGCATGTACCTAAGCATACATATTTTGCTTTCTCTCAACTTACATTTACGACTTAAGCTCAAACAAAGCAGATGGAACTAAAAAGTGATTCGGCATGCCGAATTTTTCATATTCTTGCAGATATCTCATTATTAGAGTTTCAATCAATATAGAAAGTTTCCTGGTCCACTCTCTCTACCTGTTTACCAAGCCTCATACATATAACTCCGAGCTCACATAGAACCGCTGCAAGGATATGCACGAAACATATGCGTTTCTTAGCCCATTACATAGAAAGAGAAATTAAAATAAAAAAAAAAAACAACAACAAAAATCAACTTATAAATATAAGAGCAAAAATAATGCATGTTAAGCTAGTTGGATTATTTTTTCTTTCTACTGATTTAGTAAACAATTTTATTCTTTCAATTATTTTCTTCTTGTTAATTTAGTTTCGACATTTTCATTTCGTCATTAGTTCATAAACAAAATTAAATGATTGGCCACAGCCAAAGCGAATCAAAATAGCAATTTAAATCAATCGAAAAGTTTTTCATACTCCATAAAAAAGCCAAAAATAAAAATAAATTGAAAAAATATGCAAAAAAAAAATCAAACTGAATTAGTGACATTTGTGTCAGGGCAACCATTAAAAGTAAACTTTATATATATGCAAAAAAAAAAAAAAAAACAGACAACTAAATAAATAAATAGATACATACATATATATATCTTCTATATATTGAACACCAATACAAATAAATAATAGCGATGCTTAACTTTATATGGCTTTTATACTTAGATAATCATCCTTTCGATTTATGCCTGGCATTAATAATATATATTATATTTTTCATACACACTCACACACACACACACACACACACACACGACTATATTACATTATTAACTTAGTCACATTTAGTTAATAATACTATAATGCCAAAATTGAATACGCTATCGATAATCTCATTAGCATAACCCGAAACAAAACCAAAACAGCAAAACAAAATCACATTAATATTGTAAAAAGAAATACAGAAAAATACACATTTAAAAAAAAGTACTGCAAAAATACTAGAATCTTAAAAACTTAAAATTTTAAACTAAAAATCCATTTCTTCCATAATAATTAGCAGAAGCAAGCAACAAAATCTAATAAAACTGATATATTTATATATATAATTAAATATATTTATATATATAAAACAAATAACAAAAAGTAAAAACAAAAAAAAAATGAACAAAAAAATATATATATACAAAACGCCCTCCCAAGCATGCTCTCATCTTTAAAGATTCCTTTCAAAAATATATCAAATGAAATATATACATATCTATATAAATACAAATTCTCGCAGGCCAAACAAATAACATAAACAATTTTCGCCTTAGGCTAGCTCTCGCTCGCTCGCTCTCTCTCTCTCTCTCGCTCTCTATCTCCTGCTCATGTTAAATTTTAGTTTATTTTATATGACTTTTAGTTAAGTTTTTCTTTTCTATTTATAATCTAACCAAAACAGTTTGCAGTCTAGTAAGCGTTAAATATTTCATCTAATTAGCACCTAACACAATTTTGACAATATCTAGTTAATATTTACATACATATATAGCCCATATTATCATAATGTTGAGTTACTCGACTTTTGCTTTACGTACTTATCAAATACATCATCATTAACCTGCATAACTAACACATAAATATCTCAATTATCGAAGCGTTCTATCGATTCCTATCGATTGATCATGCAGGCAACCCCCAAGTTCCTACAGTAAAATGCGCTCATCTTTTATTCTTATTTTTTTTTTAATTTAGCTTTAATTTTGTTTTTATTTTTAATAAGTGTTATATATAAAAACTTAATTTTTTTTTAATGAAATATATAATATAGAACTATAGTGAAACATTTACTAATAATATATATTTACTCTCTGCTCTCTTTTGCTCTCTATCTTCCCCCAAAAAAAAAAAAAAAAAACAAAACTAACGAAATATCGACAAATTTTGTGTATAAAAATAATAATGAAAAATGTGTAATAACTAATGATGACTGATGACTATTGACTAATGACTAATGACAAATGATGATGAATGTCGATTGGTTATTGGTGATTGGTGATAAACAGGCAACTATTCGCGTTTAGCCTGCGAAATACAATTCGTGCGCTCGATGGGCTATTATCTTATACAAATCTACATACCCTCTGGACTGATCGTTATTATATCATGGGTATCATTTTGGCTCAATCGCAATGCAACGCCGGCGCGTGTGGCGCTCGGTGTGACAACCGTGTTGACAATGACCACATTGATGTCGTCAACAAATGCGGCGCTGCCAAAGATTTCGTACGTCAAATCGATTGACGTCTATCTGGGAACATGCTTCGTTATGGTCTTTGCCAGTCTACTGGGTAAACAAAATCTAGCGACAAAAAATATATAAACCTTAACTACAAAAAAAACTAACATTTACCAAACAAACAATAAACACGAATCCAATTCCAAGTAGCCAACATAGAGCACCACACTCACACACACACACATAAGCATCTAGACGACACACACACACACACACACATATATATAAACCCTACATTTATGTGTGTTGCTTTATTTCTCAAATTTAACAATTTCTCATTTGATTTTCTTCATTTATCCTTGGCTAAAGGCTCTCGAACCAGCCGAAGTGCCAATCTAACTCTTTCCAAAAAAAGATAAACACTTCGCTTAGCGTTTTGCAGCATATATAAAAAAAAAAACAAAAAAAACCAACTCTTCCACAATTACAAATACACTATCTTTCAACAGTCTTTTCATTTTTACAGCGAACACAAACACACATCAGAAAGAATTCAAGTAAAATTTTCCAAAAAATATTTTACTTGAATTTTTCAACAACTTTTTGCGTAGTTTCATTTATAAAACCAACAAACAAACAACAAAAATCAAATATATTTATATATGCTTGAACTATATTTGGCAAGAGTATTTCAATGTCCTATGTATATATAGAAAATTGCGATGAAATTGTTGTTTAGAAATATATTTCAAGCACTTATACTACAGTCCAGTCCAATGCTCTAACTTTAAATTTCTCTCTTAAAATCCTAACATCTTAAGCAACAACTCACACTTTTACCTACAAAACTAAAAACTCTCAACTCAGGTCAACAATGAAAAAAAAACCAAAAAAAAAAAGAAAAAGAAAAAAATCTCTTTTTTCGTATTTGTATGTTATTGTTAATTTTTCTATACATAGAAACAATGCAACTATCATCCAAAGAAAATGTATGCAAATTCATAGATATGCGCTACCTGAACAGTAGGGGCCACAAAATTTCCAAGCGAAAAGTTTTGCACACAAACAAAGACACACACAGACACAACACACACCCACACATACACACACATGCACTCAGTACAGTTAGTTAATCCACCTGCAGAGCTTTTAGTAACTAAAACTAAAAAAACCCAACTAAAATCGAAGCATGCTTCTGCAAAAACCAAAAGTTTATATGCCAAAAAAAAAAAAAAACAAATTATTTTAGCTTTAGCTTTACTCGTACTTGTATTCTCATAGACGCCTCCAGGTTGACATTGTGTTCCACAAAAACAAAAAATTCACAAAAAAAAGCCCTAAAATGAAAGTAATTTTTCATCATGATAACTGCATAGAGAATGCACATGAGCGAACACATTTCAACCTGCAATGGTACCCAGATATTAATATACGCCCAGCTTCCACTCAAAAAAAAAAAAAAAAAGTAAAACGCAAAGCCTACGAACCAGCCTACAACTAAAGCTACTCAACATACTACATACTATATAAAGAAATTCAAAAAGATCTGAAAAATACGCCACGAATTCCAAAACATACCAAAATCTCCAGCCCAGGGGTACGAGCTAAAACCGAGCGCATAAAAATGATAACAGCATGCCTTGCGTCACACCTGGCTTGAGTCGCGATTGAATTGAATATAATCTAATATAAAGTATACTATATATATATACTAATATATATATAGAAAGAAACACAACACTGTATATAGACTCCAGAGAAGAAGAAGAAGAAGAACGGCCACGCCTAGCTGAAGACCAAAGAATCGTACCTCAACAAAAGATATAAATACTCAAGCATTTGGCTTGTCAAGTCTGTGGCATTTAAATGTGTGTCGCAGACATGACAATCGCAAATGCTAATGCCAAGGCAATAAATATCTATATATACACCATTTTGAGGTTAGGTAAGATATGTTAGCTGTTCTCTATCCCATATGCATATATATATTACAGCAGAGGCACTCTGGAACTGGGTAAGTAAACTTGTTTCGTTTAAATGTTCTATGAAACTATATACTCAACCTCCTCAAAAAGTATAGACAAGTCTATGTATACCCCAATCCAAAAACTTAAAGTACTTAGAGCTTAATGTGTAAGTGGATCGCGTATGTGATCCCTGCATGTCCTTTCCATTTAAGGATTCTCATTCAGCCATACACAGTATAGTACATAAAACGAAAAGCTGGAAATTGTGTGTGTATGTGTGTGTGCATACCATATATTTAGATACACATATATATGTATGTATATGGATGTACGCCTCCCCCCCGAGCTCCCCTACCAGAGGCGATTGTTCAATGAATTTGCATTTGAGGCACGCACATCAACATTTTCCTTGAATGATGGTTTCTCAGACTGCAGATATAAAAAATTTTATACATAAATCATTTGGCTAACAAATTAACCTGTATTTTTTCATACATATATACATATATATTATAAGATATATATATATGTATATATGTATTCGTTCACTCATTTCGAAACAATAACAACAACAACAATAACAGCCACAACAACTACAATAACAAATACAACAACAGCAACAAATAACATTTGCAGCAGACAGACAGAGATACTGACAAAGCACACACACACACACACACATACATGCATACACACACGCATACAAACTCGCACACTCACATAAACACACACACACACACACTCACACAGATACACACACGTTTAGCCGTTACACCTTTATTGCTCTCTATCTATCTTACTCTGTCTGCATTTACCTCTCACACACACTCTACACTTGCTTTTCTCACCGATTTTTTTGTTGCTTGGCTAACGTACAGAATATGAAATTTATTCAATTTTTATTTAACAAACAACTACAACAACAACAACAACAACAACAACCACACATACAAGTGACGTTGCTTATTTATACCCTGTACCCTGGAAAATGGTGGAAAATCAGCAAAGCAAAAATGGGGAATGCTGCAGCTTAAGGCACTTATATCCTGCATAAATGAAAGATATAGTGAAATATTTAAATATAGACAGATCTGCAAAGTATAGATTAACATTCAATATAATACCTAGATTAATTTATAAAATACCTTGATATTTCCTTTATCTATATCTCTCTTTATATTTATATGCAGCAATATCTAACTTCAGCTCTTGCATATTTTATCTCAGCATGAGATATATAGAATCAAACCTAGATAGAAAGTATTAAGCAACAAAATATATATCTACAATATTTCTATGTATATATATATCAACAATATTCCTCTAACTCTAACATACATTTCTGTATAGTCCAGATCAGTGTCAGCTACATAGCTTCACTTGCAGCTTCCTTTCTCTCCACTTGCGAAGGCTTCTCAAATATTTTCCATTATTTATGCCAAACGAAAGGCCTTTGACATCCCGGTACAGGGTATCCACCAGTCGGGCATACTCGTCTGCCTTTTGTATCCTGTAGTGCTTTTACCCGTTACCCTCAAACACTTTTCCACTTTTGATTTAATATGCCAACCCGAAGACAAATTCATGTACATATATTAACATGTATCAAAATTCTTCTAAGTCACCAACTTCTTCTTTTTCTATTAATCTTTCTTCATATGATATGCATATATATATATATATATATATATATATATATGTATATATTTAATTATATATATATATATACATATATCTGTATATGTTTATGCGTACATATATGTATATAAATGAATGCCGAACAAAAAAAAGAATTAATATGTTACAACAACGCTCCATTTTCCCTCCATTTACCGTTCCAAAACCAACCGTACTTCAAAATTACAAAACTGTGCAACAACAATCCAACTATTTGACAACAACTACAACAATAACAACAACAACTACAACAACAACAACAACCACCAACAACCACCAACAACAACAACCAACAACTACAACAATTATTCAACATCATCAAAAATCTCATCTGGAACGCGGACTTGATTCAAAATTTTCTTGTGCATCCGCATCAAAATCCCCAACAAAATATCCTCCCACACACCACGTACCGCCCGCAACCGTCCGTTCTGAACCATTATCAAAATTGTTAATCGCAATCAATTGTCTAAAACAAAAACTGACTCAATTCGAAACTGTGTCCAATATCCAATATATATCATATCGCAATCGTAGAATACGCCACCGTCGGCTATATGGCAAAACGAATTCAAATGCGAAAACAAAGATTTATGGCGATCCAAAAGATAGCTGAGCAGAAAAAGCAACAATTAGATGGTGTGCAGCAGCAGGCCAATCCGAATCCGAATGTCGGAGGCGGACCCGGTCCTGAGCATGGACATGGGCATGGTCACCATGCCCACAGCCATGGTCATCCGCATGCGCCCAAACAAACAGTGAGTAACCGCCCAATCGGCTTTACAAATATCCAACAAAACGTTGGTACGCGCGGTTGCTCGATAGTGGGACCCTTGTTCCAGGAGGTGAGATTCAAGGTCCACGACCCCAAGGCACACTCCAAGGGCGGCACTCTGGAGAATACGGTGAACGGCGGCCGTGGCGGCCCCCAATCCCATGGACCTGGACCAGTGCCCGGCGGTCCTGGCGGACCCGGCGGCGGTGGTGGCGGTGGCGGCGGCGGAGGTGGCGGCGGTGGCGGACCACCAGACGCTGGCGGCGATCCAGAGGCGGCAGTCCCAGCACATCTATTGCATCCGGGCAAAGTAAAAAAGGTGAAGATACAAAATTGGTGTGGAAACACTTATATATAGTAAAGGAATTTTTTTAAAATTATTTTAGTATTTTTTTTGTTGGTATTTTTAAGAAATTCTATATATTATTTTTAGTTTATAAGGAAACTCTATATAACTATAATATACTGTATTGAGATCATTCTTATTTTCCCTATATATATAATGTATTAACCCAGTATATATTACTCCCTCGCAGGATATCAACAAACTGTTAGGCATTACGCCTTCGGATATTGACAAATATTCGCGCATTGTGTTTCCCGTGTGCTTTGTTTGCTTCAATCTGATGTACTGGATTATCTACCTGCACGTGAGCGACGTCGTTGCCGACGATCTTGTCTTGCTCGGCGAGGAGTAAGCGGCTATGGCCCCCAAGGTGGCGCAGAGCCGGAAACGAACACGGAGACGAAGTGAGACAACAGCGCACGAGAGAGTTAAACTGTGCAACGCGCTGAAAAACAACATAAAAAACAAAAACCAAAAAAAAAAAAAGATTAACCAAAAGTAATTTTAACTAGAGATATGGAGAAATGCAAAAGGCAACATATTATTGTTAAATACTAAAAATAATAATGATAAAGGAGGAAAAGTAAACCAAAAAGGATAACAAAGACACACATATTACGGACGAGAGCAAAGAATATTGTTAAATAGATTTACGCAAACTAAAAAAAGTAATATAAATAAATATATATATATACATAAATATATATAGCATTAATAAGACGAGGCGGAAGGAGGCAGCAGAACACGATGAATAATCAAAAGCAGCAGCGTATAGCAAATAGTAGAACAAATATAAACTGAGGCAGCCGCAGGAGCAGCTAATAAATAAATAATTATATGTATTTAAACAAAGAATAATAATCATGTTTAAAGAGCAAAGAATTAAGTCAAAGAAAATGGAACAAATAGTTAAATAAAAAAGAAAACACACACAAAAACAAAAAAATGAAAGCACAGTCAACCAAAATTTATTTCCGACTCACATAATTCCAATTTTAAAGTCACCCAATGCAATTAAATATATAGGAAATAAACCATATAAAATGATTAAAAAACAAAAGGAAACGGGAAAGGAAAAGAAGAATAGCAAAATGTTTGGAGAGACTTTTTTTTGTCAACTAATTTTCAATTTTAAATATATTTTGAATACTTCTTTTGAATGCCCTGAGCTCAGTCGAGATGGTATAGCAACTCGTAGTCGTATAAGACATTGATTAAAGAACTGATTGAGTTATTCGCCTATCTGTTTCCAATCTGATAGACTTGTGCTACAATTTAGGTCAGTCTGTACCCTTCTATATCAAATTTTAACTAGACTTGCCTCCCAAGGTATACCCATCAACTTCACTTCTTAGACTTCCCAAAGCCTCACACAGCTAGCATCACTTACAAGTATGGCTCACAGTCATGGCAGCTGGAATGCTTCAATCAAGAGGTCAGGGTATTTTCTAGTCGTGCCCATACCGACTAGCGCGCTTTTACTTATTTACTTTGCCATTACTTCCCCTAAGCAGACAGTCAAAAGGTCTTCCTTAATTTAGGCAAAACGAAAGAAACTTAATTTAGTTTATGGTTTATGAAACCCTATTCAAAATTTTGAATACATCAAATGCGCACCTCATCTCCATTACATATTATATATATATTTATATCTACTATGTTTCTTAATTTCTCAAAACTGAACACTTTTTAGCGCTTCCAAGAACAATGGCCAAATTTTGTAGGAAATGTAAAAGAACAAATTTTGCAAATTAATCAAATCATTTAATTTAAACTACTCGACCATAATATCTATAAAGACAAAATAAAATAATAAATATATATATATATAAAAGTATATATGAAAATAAAAGAATTTTTAAATAATTTGCACATGAAAAATTATACAAAAATAAATTACTTTCAAGGGCACCTTTTGTAAGCGAAAGGCATCGGGCAGATATATATATATATTTATATATATATATGTATATGCAAAAAATAGTTAATATAATTCGATTTTTAATGAAATTGATTTTAGTTTTACCAATTTTATATAAAGAGCAAAACACATGAACTAATGCAAACCAAACAAACAAAAATATTTTAATTGCACTCTAAAAACTAAATCCAATAGACGAGTTACGAAACGAAAGGAAGAGCAAAAAAATAGCGATATATATACATATATACATATATATGTACACAAATTTGAATGAAAAACAAACTGCCTAAACAAGAACTTAGACACTAAGCGAACACAAAAAAAAAACAAAATAAGTATAGGAGTTAGCGGTTAGTTTAATTGGGGAGATTTATAAACATTTATTTTCCAGGGAAGAGGTGGAGAAAGAATTGTAAATAGAACTCAAGAAAGAGACACGAAACACACACAGAGATACACAAAGTAGGAGCAAAACTTCGCAAAAAGTAAATTATATTAAAATAAATAATGACAAAACAATTAAAACAATTAATTAATAATTAGTTAATGTAATTAACAGCTAGTTAAATGCAAAACAAAAACAAGTTCAAGCAGTCAATAAAGCGCTAAATCTAGCTGATAAACAAACATATAAACAATGCACCATTTAAGCTTAGTAAAAGACAGACACAAACACTAATACGCTCACACATACACACACACACTAACACATACATATATTTGAAGTTTTGGTAAAGTTCCTCAAACAAAAAGAAAAGCGAGAATTTTTGAACTTTAGTTGAAATGTGAATTTTGAGTTTGTGAATACCAAAACCTAGCACGATACTGACTAAATTTAATGATAATTAAATACTATATCAACGTAAAGTTTTAATTTCTTAGTTATGATAAGAAGAAGAAGAAGAAGAGTAGGAAGCGGAGGCAGCGCAGGTTTTTTGTACAGTTAGCTAAGAGTTCTATATATATACATATAGCTAATGCTGAGGTATACACCATATGAGTAGCAACTAAAATATTTATGTATATGTATTATGAGCATAACTATTATATAGATAAACACCCACACACACACACACTGATACACACCCACACACACACTAACACACCTACATATATGTATGTATGTATGGATGTACTTTATGCAATGAGTATATACAATAACATAACGTATTTAAGCACCTATATGTAGCACGAGTTTTTTATATGTAAACCAAACAAAAAAGTGAGAAGAAAAAAAAAGCGAAAAATAAAACAATTAATTTTATATATATATGCAAAAAGTACTCCCATAATAAGGTACACTGGCAGTTATAAGCAAACAAAGAACACAATTCTAGGCGCAAGACTGTCGATAAAATGAGGAATATATAAAGTATATACATATATATAGATCATGACATACATATACACATATATATATGTATATATAGCTAAATCTACACAGTCAACCATGAATGAAAGGAAATACTCTATATATACATACACTTAACCTAAAACATAACCTAACTAATAATAATCTGAAAGCAACAACAACAAGCGAAAATTACTTTATTAACTTTCTAGACAGACAACACACACCAACACACACACACACACACACCAATACACACACTAACACAAGTGTAACCAATTGAAGAACTTTTACCTAGATTTTTGTATTGAACCAGTTGAGCCAGGTACTTAGCTGCATGGATTTGACATAACCAAATAAAAACTGCAACTGCAATTGATTTACACCAAAATAAATAACAAATCTAATGAAATAAGAAACAGCAGAGTTAGTAGCAAGCAGCAAACACAGTGAAACCAGCAAAAACCAAATTTAAACTTAGGCAAAAACACACACACACACACAGAGAAACACACAGAGGAACACTCAGACACAGACTCAACTCGACATCAAGTGAAATCGGTGATAACATGAATATATATAAGTATAACTGGGCATATACTATATATATATTTTGTAGCTATACAGGTGTCGGAATTCAATTATATATATACATATATATGACCGATCGTAAAAACAAATAGTTAAATCAAAATGTTTATAAATTGCAACGTGCGTGTTATGTGAAAAGGTTTAGCTGTAACGATAACAACAACAACAACAAACCGATTAATTAATCGATAACAACAACAAATAGCTGCTCAACGGTTTCGGAGCGTATTTCCAAAAAAAAAAAACAAAGAGAAAAAAACATTTTAGTTATAAAAGAAGAAGAAAACCAAAAAAAAAAAAAAAGAAACGAAAATAGCTGAGAATTTTTAAAAGACAAAACTAATTAAGTTAATGTATTTACTTTTCGTATTCTTTTTTACTCTACACCTAGTTAACGGTATCATTTGATCGAAAATATTTAGTTTGGCTATAGTGAAAATTTTTTAAACGGAAATATTTAAGAATATTTATAAAAATTCAAAACGAAGAAGAAATTAACAACCAAAAAGGGCAAAGCATTTAGGACAAATAATGACACAAGCCCCGCAAAAATATACACAACAAGAGGAGATATAAAAAAAAATATATATATATAAATTAAAAAACTAAAAAAAAAATGAAATGTTTAAAGCATTTTTGGTGCCGGTTTTTGTAGAGAGCGGCACCAACACACACACACACAAAATAAGAAAGAAAAAAATGATTATGAGAAATATGTATACATATATGTATGGCAGTTGTATGTGCATGATGTAACAATTACATTATGTGCGTGCGGAAATGATGTATAAATACAAATTGTATGTATATTATATATGTATGTATGATGGTCTCAGCAAAATGAAATTCTAAAGTATTTAGATAAGCAAACGAAAAACAAACAAGAAATCAGTTAAGAACTTAAGGCATTTAGTTAAAGAAGAAGAAAATAAAACACACACACACACACTCATACACACACACACATACGCACAACCATTCATTAAAGACGCACCAAAAAAAAAAAAACAATTTTTTAAATGCAAAAAAATATATATATAAAAAAAAAACAATTATAAATCTTAAAATAAAAAATATATATAGAAACAGTAATAAAACAAATAAAATATGAAAATTAATTGGAAAATTGCACGAAATAAATTGCAAAATGAAATTGAATATTTAACACACATACATACACACTTACACACACACTTACACACACACATACTTATGGTTGTACATCTTTTGATTCGCTTTCAGTTGAGCACAAAGTTTAGAGGAAAAGGAAGGAAGAGAATTATGAATAATTATAAAACTTAAGTCTTGTTAACTAAATGTTTAATTTGATTTGTTGCTCAATTATTGTTAACAGCATAACCAGAAGAAGAAGATGAAGAAGAAGAAGAAGAAGATAAATCCTTTGCACAACTCGCTGCATTTTTGTAGTCTTATTTTCCGTCGACTTGTTTCGAGATCTTTCACATCCATCGTGAGCTGCCACAAGCCAGCTGCTATAATGTATCTGTATTATTATGATTTTGTTATCCGTCCATTAAAGAAGTTCCTAATTGCAATAAATGAACGATTTGTTATGATCAACAGCAGTCAGCGAGCATAACTCAAACTCAATCTCAAACTCAACTCCCACGGAGCAGTCAATTCTCAATTTGTCTTATGTAGGCCCTTCAGTTTCTCTCACTCATCCACAGCTCGAACACAACTCTCTCGTCAATTATATTTTCAGATCTCATCTCAGTTTCGTTTTTTTTTCGCCTCCCAATCACAGATGCTGCACATTTTTGTTGCTCAATCAATAATCCATGCAGTATAAATACCCCGCGACAAGAATCGTAGTTAAGCAAGCATTATGTAACTGTTCAAGGCATAAAAACAAAATCCAACAAAAACCAAAAATTATAAATAATATAATAATAAATAATTTAAAACGTAATGAGTATGTAATGATTGATCACTGATCACAAATTTTGACTGTGTTAATTTCGTTATATAAATAAAACTAAAACAAACAAAAAAACAAAAACAAAAACAAAAAATCTAATAAAAATAAAAACAACAAAAAAAACAAAAAATATAATGAAATATCTATAGCGTATAAAGAACAAATAAATACACACATAACAAACACGCAATAAATGTTACAGAAAGAACAAAAACAAAAACAAAAACAAAAACAAAAATGAACCTATAAAATTAAGTTGAATGCTAAATGAAATGCGTCGAGTCAAGACGATGGGGAAAAAACATCCAAACCAAAAGCAAAAGCAAACAAAATGAAGATTATTATTATAATATTGCAAATGAAGCGAATACGAATAAAGATATGAAAAAATTATACTGAAAAGTCTTTCCTTTTTGATGTCAACAAATTTCCAAGCACAAAATTCTTTGCTATGAAAAGTTTCTGTACAAAATATAAGTTTTTAATAACAAAATTTAGCATGATTCAAGAACCTTTCAAAATATTCACTTGACTCTGAAAAAAAGATCTCTTGAGCTTTGCATGACTCTAACTCTGATATTCTTTGCCCCATTTTAGACCCAACAGCACTTTTTGGTTCGTCGGCAGCAATGCTATCGATTGACATTCAAAAGATGCATTCGAAAATTTTTGGTATTTTTGGAATTTTTTTATATACCCCTTATCATTGTGGTAAGAATCGTTTCGTGTACAACAAAATTACTATGTTCGAACTTTGACTGACCGTATTTGAAGTATTTTTCATCGGATTTCCAAATGGCATACCATAGAAATGTTAACTTAACTCTGAAAAAAGATCTCTTAAGCTTGGCATGGTCCTAGCTCGGGTATTCTTTGTCAGATTTGAGACTCAAGTATACTTTTTGAAAATGTTTTCCCACTTCTTCCACACTTCAAATAAAAATCAGTTTTTCGACTGTTTTGAAATGTTATTTTATTGATTAATCCATTAAACAGAAGTTTTGCTTATGACATGAACTTGAATTGTTTCACTGGAAAATTAACATACAATACATTGTGGTATATTTAATTTATATATTTATTTATGTCAAATATATATATATATTTATTTATATATTTTGATATGAACACTAAGAGAGCTGTTCACATTTGAGTATTTTAACTAGATGATTCGCGAAATTTGAATAGGCATTTCAGGTATAGTTTAAACCAATTAAATATATTTTAACTAAATGGCTAACACATTGAACTAATTGATGTAGACCCCCTATTTTTAACAGTGTACAACAATAGATAGTCAAAGAAATGAGAAAATACATAAGTGTATGCATTTGAAGCGTCTAGATGATGTGGAATTTGTCATATGCAACAATTCCTAGTGCTAACAATGAGTATATTTTCTTTTGCTTTCCTTTCGCAACAGAACTTGAATATTTAACTATGAGTGGAAAATTGCTTTTGGCTGGTATTCGTACTGTTGACAAAGCGTAAAGTATATATATATATTCAATCTCGTTTTTAAGCTAGATTTACGTTGACTTAGATATATACATATATATATATATATATATTATTGCTCGATTATAAGCTGATATTCGAAGATCCGTTTCAGAGACTGAGAGAACTACAACACTTGCATTGCAATATACATATACATACGCATACACATACACATACATATATATACTGTTCACTTAAAATGCATATATATATATAGTATATAGTATATGGGTCTGTTCATTGAGCTGTTTACACTATGGCATCGTTGTATTAGAGTAGATATATCGTATATTGTTTATTGTGTGATGACCCGTTCTGTTTGAAGTGTCTGGTGCTGTGAGGATTTGAATACAGTGTGATTCTCAGCTGTGATCGCATCGATTATAGCCTCCATATATATGTATATATATATATATAGATCGTGCTCAATGGTATGTGCCCTAGTTTGTAACGAACAACATTTAATTAGCCAGGAAGTCGGAATGGGCCTGTGGCGCTTAGGCATTCGATTCCTTTAGATTCTCTAGGCGTGCCAATTGATTCGAGTCCAATTCTTCGGGTATGCTGGCTCGCCCGCCCACCACCTGCTTGGGTGCTTCGATAACATCCTCGGCTTGTGCCTCGGTGTTCATGTCCAGGCTAGAAGACTGCCCGCCACCACCACCTCCGCCGCCTCCGCCTCCTGCTCCTGCGAATGCATCATCGAAATTTGCATCGAAATTCGCCTCAAAGTCCGCCTCAAATCCCGCTCCTTCAGCAGCACCAGCACCAGCAGCACCACCCGCAGCTGGAGCCGCTCCTGGTGCGGCTTTCTCAATGAACGGATCCTCCGGCTGCTGCACCACTGCTGCAGTTCCATCGGACGAATCGAAAGACTGTTGCTCATCCTCTGCTGGACAGGATACAGTATACTCGGTCAGTGTTATGGTTACAGCGGACACCAACTGATCCTCCACCTCGTCAGTTTGCACAAAATTACCTTCTTTCGGCGGCTGCTTGTGGGCCGCGATTCTCGCTGCCGATGGCTTGGGCACGATATCTGGCTTTGGCTTGGCCTTTTTCTCCGCCTCCGGTTGCTGCTCCTTCTTCGTTTGCTGCGATTCTGTATGCTCGCTCTCTCCTACTGGTGGGAAAGATTTATCGGCACCGTCTTCAACCATTGGGGTTGCAGCGGTAACAATTATTTGTGCCATACCTAAGTTCAAAGTATTCGCCACGCCCCCGACGTTTCCACCAGCGGCCACGCCCCCAGGCTTGACCAGCTGCGGTGGCGGCAACGACGGCGGCGGCTTCTCATCGTCACTGAAATCGTCCTGCAAAGAAAGATATAAATCAAATAAATATATCTATATATAGCATCTATACAATTGGCAGGGTTGGAATAGGTTCTTCGTCTAGTTACCTCCATGCCGGGCTCTTGTATAAGCACTGCGTTAGCATTAAATACAAATGAGAGAAAAGGAATTCATTTAATATATTTGATCGTAATACGACTTCACGAAATTCACATTATTTTGATAGCCCTTTATCGAGTGAGTAGAGCGATGAGAATACAATTGAATATTGCAGGGCTCAACGGGTACAATAATCAAGATATATTCACATATATATATACAAAGGAACTAAAGGGAATACAAATTAAATACATAGTAATGGGGTAACGGAGAGGGAATTTCATTTCGGGGTGGTGGGAGGTCCATGCACATGCCACATATAGTAGACAATAGTTCCGATTAAGACTTAATATATATACTTTCGAATAGGGGGCTGAAGAAGCGGAATAGTATGAGAAGAATATGTATCAGAGATATTTATAATGGGTTATATAGACTAAAGGTAAACAAACGGGTATAAGAAGTAGAATATTTTGAATAAATATTGGGTCTTTTAATAAATTACAGGGTATTGTTGGGACAGCTTTGCAATTCAAACAAAGCCTTTCTTTGAGAGATATAGTTTATATTCTCTTGCATAAAGTACAGGCTATTTAGAGAGTTGCACAGATTTTTCATAATATATTACAGGGTATATAATTCAAACGGGGTTTATAAGGGGTATATGAATAGTTACGCAATTCAAACAAAGTTTTGTTTAGAGAGTTAGAATATTTGAGGAAGATATTGAAAGATTTGACGTAACATATGTCAAATATATAAGCTTATATACTTTTGTATAAAGTACAGGGTATTTAAATAGTCAAGGTAGTTGCTTTTTGGTATTTGAATACTCAAAGTAGTCAAGATATTTCACGTTAAGAAATACAGGGTATTTTAATGAGTATACAATAGAAGCTAGAGATTATATAGAATCCTTTTTTAAATCCCTCCAGGTCTACTAGCTCTTGAAAAGTTAGCAAATCTTACACACAAAAACCTTTAAAAACACATATATAAAAATCAAACTACAAATACAAAAAGATTTTCAATTTTATATACAATATTGTTAAGGATAGTTAAACGTGTAAAAAAACAGGATTAGAATATCAGAGATAGAGAAGAAGATATCAAATATCATATCATATTGGAGTAAAGTTAAAACCATTTCGCAGTCTCTTACACTGAGCGAAAAGTAAATACAAATCGTGAGTAAATACCAATATCAAGTCAAAAATCGGTGCCAAACAACAAAAAATTACACAAAATATTTTCTACAAGATCAAAAAAAAAAAAATCAACGAAAAAAAAGATGTAAAAAATCTTGTTAAGGATTAGACGGAATATTAAAAGATCGTAATTGAGATCGTAATTAGTAGCATAGCAGGAAACACCAACACACACGAAGAGGAGGAGACACGTTGTTAAGCAGCCTAAAGTACACTGTAAAAAATTGGTTTTTAGTTCTTAGTTTTCTTTTCTTCTTTCGTTTTTTTTTTTTAGCATTTTCTTTGGCTTGCAGAGGACACAAAATTCGATAAACGGAGAGAGTTACGGAGAGTATAGTTACAGTAAAGGTGAGTGGAGTAAAGGTGGTGATTGGTGGTTGTGATTGGTGGTTAGTGGTTGGTTGGTTAGTAGTTGGACGAGCTGCAGTTGAAGATTAAGTTTTGGCTACCTCTAGAGAATATAGAAGCAGGTAAAAGTACTTTCGAGTGATTTGTGTTTTCGTTTTTAGGTGAAACATAAAATAAATATTTGTATATATATAGAGAGAGAGCGAGTATATCGGATATGGATGTGTTGTAGAAAGAGAGAGTCTTTAATAAAAGAGAGATAGAGAGAGAGAGAGAGAGAGAGTGAGGCGTGGCTCATAGCAGCAATTACCTGGCGGAGGCATGCTGGGTGCGCCAGCTCCATTAGGTATATACCCACTATCCCGATCCTCATCTGGAGAGAGAGAGAGGGAGAGAGAGGGGAAGAGATCAGTCAACTTCCAGACCTTGCTCGCTATTCTCACCCACCTGCTGTGTCCTGGGAGGCGAACATGTCCTCCGTTATGTCTGACAGCTCGTGGGCATACTCTGGCGGCAATGCTGGCGCCGGGGGCAGGGCGAAGCTGGGCGCCGCTGTGGGCGGCGGTGATTCGTCGCCATCGCCTTCGCTCAATGGCTCGCCCAGCTCGTCGCACTCCTCCACGACCAGCGATGGGAAGTTGCCAAATTTTCCATCCAGCTCGCCCTCCCACCAGCCGTCGTCCACGCCGTGGGCCGTCTTCGTGATGATCTTGATCTTGTCGCCCTCCTCGAACGTGAGCTCATCCTCGGCGGTGGCATCGTAGTCGTAGAGCGCAATGCACCATTCGACGTCGGACTTGAGGCGCTTCTGCGGCGCCATGATGACCGAGACCTGGTCGGGCGATTGCATCGAGTCCACCGTTTGATCTTCGTTGTCAACAGTATAATCGACAGATGAGAATGAGATTTGTGTGCGCAATTGATTGGCGGAACTACCGTTGAAGGCGCCACCGGCGGCCGCATCCTGCTCGATGTCCAGATAGTTGTGCGGCACGTAGCCCTCCTCGCCGCGATAGTTGCGCGCGCGCAGCCAGCCGTCGCCGTCGCCTTCGCCCACCACCTCCAGCTGTTCGTTCTCCACGATGGTCAGCTCGTCCGGATTTTGAGCCTGGACAACGGAGAGAAGAAATAGATTAGTTTCTAGTTTATCTGTATCTTTGGCCACTCACCGTGTAGCTATAGAGCGCTGTGCACTTGAAGATCGCCTCCTTGGGCTCCGGCACAATCGGCTCGTCCTTGTCGTCCTCGGCCTCGTCCCAGTTGACCTCGGTCGGATCGTCCCAGCCGCTGGACATTTGCACTGGAGCCGCAGCCGTGGGCTGTGGACGTTCGCGCTCCTCGGGCTCCTCGTCGCTGTCGCTGAAGGTGCGATCCCGGGAGAGCTGCTGCTCCTGCTTGGGCTTCGTGGCCGCCACAGCGGTGGCGCCTTCCTCCTTGTCGCTGTCGTAGAAGGAATCGGAGCTGGGATTTTCACCCTGGCCGGAGGCGTCGGTGCGCATCGAGATCGAGCTGGCGGATCGTGTCAGCTCCTGCACGCCCATAATCTCCGCCTCCTGCACCCATTCGTCCACATTGATGCCGCCGTCGCGCAGACACTGCAGACACGCCTCCGCCTTGGCCTTCTCCGTCTCCGAGCGACGTATCTGATCGCGGAACTCATCGATTTTCGTATCCAAGTCGGGCCCATTCGGATCATTGGGATCCGTGCGCTGGCCAGCATCTCGCAGCGACTGGCACAGCGCCAGCTTCTTGGCGTGCTCCCGTATCGAGGCATTCTCCTTGACCACACGCCCAGCCAGATTCTTCGCCTCCTTTGTCAGCGTCTCCGCCGCCGAGTCGTGCTCGGTGGTCACCTTGCGCACTGGATCATTGTCGCATGCCTCGAAGTCGTACTGGATGTGCTGCTTGAGCACGGGGTAGAACAGATAGCAGCACTGCAGATTGTACTCCCGGGTCAGCTGCTGGGCCTGGTCGCGGATCTTGCCGAAGCTGTTCTGCGTGGCCGAGCAGGTGAGCAGCTCAGTGCGTCTGCAGGGTACAATAGAGGGTATATTGGTTTAAGGATAAAGTATGGAACAGACAGAGAAGAGAGTCCTAGGCTATAGAGATTATATATCCTATGATCCTATGCTCCTACACCCTCAAGGAAAGGAAAGAGAGTCTTAGACTATGGAGATTATATATCCCATGATCTAATGCTCCTCTAACTTTGTCAATCTCGAGAACAACAAGTCTAAGTCTTCACCCCCATCTCCCAGGAGGGCAGGATCCTTACCCCATTAGCATCAGATACTCGGCAACCCGCTCGAACACATAGTTCTCCATGGTGGTCATTGTCGTCTGCAGGTCCACGGTGAAATAGCGGTTCTGATGGGCGTTGGCGGCGGCCAGGCTCAAGATGTAATCGTTGCGGGCACCCGAGGACTTCTCCTCGAGCAGCTCTTTGCGCGACGTGACCCGGGCGCTGTTCTTCTGCAGCGACGTAATTGACTGAAAGAACGAGCCCTTCTTCTTCTTCAGCTTCTCCTCGATGTCTTTGGCCTTGTCGCGCACGTCGTGGGCGCAGTGCTCCTCATCGAAGTAGGATTTCTTGGTCTTGTCCACGTCGCCGACGCTCAGGTGCAGCTCCTTCTGCACGTTGACAATGCCGGAGAGCGAGCGCTTGGCTATGGCCAGCTTGTAGTCCCGCAGGACCTTGGCCTCATCCGCAATCTGTTGCTGGAACACCTCGATGGCGGCGAGGCGAGCGCGGGCCAGCTTCTCGTTCTCCTCGAGCACAGTGCGCCAGACGCTCCACATGTTCCTGGAAGAGAGAGACAGAGAAAGAGAGGAAGAGCCTGAGTAGTGTTTGTGAAGTCCTTTTGAGTCTTGCTTACCATCGCTCCTCCATGCCATCCATTTTAATATCTGGTATATTTGGTATTTTCTTATTGAGATACTGCGACGAGATCTTGAGCAGACCCTCGCTATATGACTTCTCAATAGCGGATCGCTTGATTGTGAATTGCCGTATATCCTCCAGCAGATCGCACTCATGCTGGTTCTTCAGCTGCAGCTTGGCTACCTGCTCCGTGTGCAAATTCTTTAGGAATTTCACATAGTTTCCCTGTAGGACAAACGTATATAGATTATATGTAACATATATATATCAGATTTATATATATGTAAATATAAGTTTAAGCTGGTTTACCTTGCGCGGCGGCGGCTGCATTCTGTTTTAGCTTGTTTTTTTTTCGATCAAGCAAAAGCGTTTTTTTTCTTTTTTTTTTTGGTTTTTGTTTTTGGTTTCTTGTCGAGCTTCAATCAAATGCCGTTACATTACCTTTAGCAGCTGCAAATGGAGTGGAAGGGGGGAGGCACAATGATTAACTGGTTAAAGGCTTGTACTAATGCTTAGTTCGAATGGCTTAGCTTCTAGCATGAGTTTATATAGCGTGCATCTAAATTAGCTCTCTCAAGCACTTTTACATAATCGCGGAAAATGATTGAGGAAAGTGTTGTATGAAAATTTTCACAGCATTTCCCCTGCTGGTATCGATTTATGTTGCAGCCGAGGCTTTTCGCCTTTTTTTTCTTTAGCTGCGATTCTCTTTAGAGGAGAGTTACATATATGGCTCTAACACTTTTCTGCGACATGCTCTGGCGCAGCGGGCTACCATCAAAGTTTGGAGTTTTTCAACTAATTTCTTAGCCAATTGCGAAGGAAACTTTTTCTTTTTCTTGTCTTTTTCTTGCTTTCGCACAGTTTTGGATTTGGGTTTGCTCTTGCTTTTGCGTACTTATCGATTTCGATTTTAATGCCGTTTTAAGCAGACACCGTTAGTTGGCTGGCTGGCTGCGCGAGAGCGAGCTGTGAGAGCGAGAGAGTGCACGCAATATTACACTTGCTAAGACATTGCGTGCTCTCTCTCCCTCTCTCACTCTGTCGCTCGTTGCCACTCATTCTCTGTTTTTGGTGCTTGAAGCTTGTAGTTAGGGGTGGGTGTTTAATCAGTTTCATTCATGGCCTTTTAAAAATACTACGCTCTAGGCGCATGAGCAGAAGCCAAGGCAAAGCCTACGTCGAAATGCAGCTAAACAAATCTGAACACACACAAACCACTTTAACATCATTTAATGCTCAATTCCAACTCTTTCCATGGCAAATCACAATAATACTAACAATAATTCAACAATTATCATGACTTCTGCATACTGATAAAAAGCCAAGAGTATGCTTCATTATCAATAAACCCTATATTGATAATAATTTTTTTCGGCACTCAAAAATTGATAAGGTCAACAGTCAAAAGTATGCAGCGCTTTCATATCGACTACGCTGAGAGTATAACAATTTCCAAGGCTAGTACGCTGTGTGAGTGACAAAATTCAAATGCATGTGCAGCAGAGTATCGATATGTAACGGCTGCGGCAATCTAAAAAAATATATATATAAATTAAATATGATGATATTTACATATTAAGTTAGTTGTTAATATCAGCAATTAAAATATATAACATTTTCATTCGCCAGCATAGAAAGTAGAGCATGCAAATCGCATGTTAACGATTGCCAAATTCCCATGCAGTCGCGTGTTCAACTATCGCGCATATCGATATATCGATACAATGGCAAACAGCTGTTTGAGTGCTGGAATGCAGTAAAACGAAAACAAATGAAAGAAGCAAATAAATGCTGCGAGGGGTGGCGGCGGCAGCAGGTGTGTTCGGGCCAATGAAAACCTGTTTTCGAGTCAAGAGCAAACAAACAAAACGGCATACCGCGTCGCAAAACTGTAAAAGTGTGCCGTCGACGAAGAAGCAGCACCAACAACAACAGCAGCGGCAGCGCAGCCAACGTCAAGCTCGAGCAGCGACTGTGATTTCACTTTTCAACAGTCGCCAGCAGAGAGCAGCTAACGGGCACACGGCAAGCAGCAGCAGCAGCACCGAGCGTTAAATAGTTAAATTGTGCAATTGATTGTATTAGAGATTACAGTGACCAAGATGAACCGAGTGGGTGCAGTGATTATGCAACAAGTGCGGCGGCCAAGGATGCGGCCGAGGCAGCTGCAGCTGCAGCTGCAGCTGGAGCTGCTCTGCCTCGAACAGGTCTCACCTGTTGCGCTGCCACACCTGTCAACTTTCACTCAACTGCGCTGCACGTCAACGTCAACGTCTACGGCAAGCAGCAAGCAGGCGACTCCGCCGCCACGCCACGACTGGAATCGCGCGGTCAGCGAGGCTGAAAGGATCGTCGGCTATCCCACGTCCTTCCTGAGTCTGCGCTGGCTGCTGAGCGACGAGATCGCAAATGTGGCGCTTCACCTGCGCAAGCTGGTGGGCAGTGCCCATCCGCTGATGAAGACAGCCAAGTAAGTGGACCACAATCTATGGAGGATTCCGATTAATCCCTGATCCTTGCTCCTGCAGGCACCTTCTATACAACGGCAAGAACACCATGCAAGCTTGGGGTCTCATTGTGCTGCTCGTGTCCAAGGCTGCTGGCCATGCGCCCAGCATACCCGACGTGGAGCAGGACAAGAGCGCCGGCGTCCTCCACTCGCAGCGCGCGCTGGCGGAGGTCACCGAAATGATACGCATCTCCCACCTGGTGCACAATGTAAGCGAGTCACAGGCATGCCCAGAATGCAGTCTAATTTGTCGTTTCTCTCCAGAGCGTTGTCAATCTGCAGACGGGCACTGAGGCTGGCCAGGATGCCAGCACCTATGACGACATGTCCTTTGGCAACAAGATCGGCCTGCTCACCGGCGACTACCTGCTGGGCCACTCCAGTGCGGAGCTGGCGAATTTGCGCAACCAGGAGGTCGTCGAGCTCATTTCGTCCGCCGTGCGGGACTTCTCCGAGTCGGAGTTCATTGGGGAGCGCGACGAGCAGAACAATCCGCTGCCCTTCAAGCCGGGCACCTTCCAGCGGCCCTCGCTGAGCGTGGGCGTCGACTTCAACGAGCACGACGTGATGACGCCCATGCCCATTGGCCAGGTGATGGGCAATCCGGAGCAGGAGTGGGAGTGCCGCAACATCCTGAACGCGGGCAGCCTGCTGGGCAAGTCCTGCCAGGCCTCCCTCAAGCTGGCCGGCCAGAGCGAGCAGATGCAGCGTCACGCCTATCGCTTCGGCAAGCACCTGGCTCTCGCCTGGCAGGCGTGCCTCGACGCCGAGAGCTTCCCGCTGCCCACGCTGCCGCTCGACGCCACCTTCAGCCTGGTGAGTGCGCCCGTGCTGTTCCACCTGGAGCACGACCCGAGTCTGTACCAGCTGCTCGAGCCGGGCAAGAAGTCCGTGGACCTCATCGACTACAGTCAGATCCACAAGGCCATCGTGGCGGGTCCAGCGCTGGCCAAGACCAAGGAGCTGCAGCGCAAGCACACGGCGGCCGCCCTCAGTGTCCTCCAGCACTTTCCGGCCACCGACGCGCGCCAGGCCCTCGAGAACATCATCCTGGCCATGCAGGACTTGTGATGGACTAAAAGGCTCGACAGCGTTCCAGGGTTCAGGGTTATAGCTTAAGCACATTCAACTTCAAGTGAATCTTTAATCTTAAGGCGGCACACAGAGTGGGAATTCAGGGTCCTGCATAGGATGCAAACTGCTAAATATTATCCAAAAATATTTCCTTTTATTGCGATCCTCAATGCGAAGCTCAAATAAAATCTGACAAATTTTTGTATTTATAAATTAAGGAAGTTTGCTGCACAGCAGGGATGGGGCAGGGCCACGCTCAACGCTTGCTAATCCGCATCAGCAGCAGCTGCGGGCAGCGCTCGTACTCGAAATACTGGGGAAAGTCGAGGGGCAGCTCCTCCATGCGCCAGGGCTGCTTCGCTGTGCGCCGCAGGAAATGCTCGTACATGGGCGCCACGGAGTCACAGTCCTCCAGGGTGAACACATAGCGCTTCTCCATGGCCATGTAGATGCACTTGGGCCTGCCCGACTGCTCGCCACGCTCCAGTATGTGTTCCATGACGGCGACGAAGGCGTCGGTCAGCGTGTCCTCATAGACGACATCGGCTGCCAGGATTATGTCACTGCCATCGATGGCTGCGATGAGTTCTTGGCTCAGCTGAGCTCTTGGCGCTAAAAAGTCATATTCCAGCACAGAGATCTGGCCCTGGAGCAGCTGCTTGTTGCGCTGGACATTCTTGCGCATGAGCTCAAGGATGCAGCCGAGATTCACATCGGTGCAATAAACTAGCCCTTTGTTGATCATAGCTGCTGTTATGCTGGTCAAGCCAACTCCGGCTCCCAGCTCCAGTATCGTCTTGGAGCTCCATTCGTGCCTCTGATGGAAGACGAAGTCTGCCAGGAGCAGTGCTCCGCGCCAGACCTGGAGCCCGACCAGCTTCAGTTCCGTTGCGTCGGAATGTTCGATTTCTATGATGCCGCGTCGTGGACGCTGCACCTCCAGATCACCGTCATTATCCACTTTAGCTTTACCGTTAGACGGCTGCTCGTCGGGATAACGAAAACGAAATTTGGAGACAATGTTGCCGTCAGCATCGTGTTCGGGCTGATAGTTTGTCTCACTGTAGATTTCCGACTTGACCGTGTACATCTGATTGCCTTATATACCAACCGCCAACTAATAATTTATCTATTTTTCTGGCTGTTTGCCAATTTCGTAAATAAGCGAGCGACATTGAAAACTTGTTGATGCTTTTATTAGAGATGAAACATTCATGTAGAGCTGATCAGCTGGCCTTAAACTGTGACAGACATCGATAAAAAGCTTAAATATCGATCGCCTCTCAAAGTGACCGAGGTACCCGTTTAAAAGTGACGAAAGCAGTCCGACTATCGCTATGCAAAAATATCGCACATCACTAACGAGTACGATCGACCGACTGTGAGTCTGTGTGCAAAGTAGGACCCGCCGAGGTAAATGGTATATTCTGAATGCGAAAAATTACTTTATTAAAATACTGTATTTAGTGTGTGACTTATTGGATTTGATATTCTTATATTGAATATAATAATTGTAGCAATAAACTAGGTGATTTGTGTCAACCGCAAATTTATATATACAAATATTGATATACATATAATACCAATTTTAGCACTATTTTAGCGTGTTAAGTTTAAAAATTATATATTTTATTAATCATTGTGTTTTGTAGAACTTTTTAACTTAATAAAGGCAATGCTGCGTATAAACGCACAAATAGAATTAGTGCCATTTTGAGCACTTAACAGTCACCATATTGAGTACAACAGTGCCATTTTGAGTTTAACAGTACCCTTTTTACATCAGCGTGGCAACGCAATTTTTTAGGTGAAAAAATTATTAAAGTCGTTGTTAAAAAAACAGAGTGCAAAAAAGGCAGCAAATACACACAATTTATAAAGCAAAAGCATAAGCAAAGCAAAGCAAGCGTGTGCTGCCCGCCCCCATTTCTTAGCCAACAAGCCTGAAAGTGTCACCGCCAAGACGTACGTGCGAAAAATGTTTTGGGACAAGGGTTATGCGCCCTCTGCTAACATAGAGGCGCTGCTCGAGAAGGAGGTGCGTAAAAGTGTGTCTGTGTGTGTGCGAGTGCGTGTGTGTATGTGCACGAGCATGTGTGTGCAAATAACATTGTACAATATACAAATATACAAATTTACATACATATAGAATTCGACTGTGGAGGAATTTCTCGATGAGGAGGATATACTGCAGGAATGTAAAACGCAAAAAAAGAATCTGGTCAACTACTTTACACGACCGGAGGTGATTCGTCGACTGGTCGAGTTCATCACAACGGAACCGTCAGAAGATTTGCCGATGTCGCAGCGTTTCCACTATGCAAACATGTCATGTGAGATACTCACGCTGTAAGCAACGCCCCCAACCCCTGACATATAACTGTATATACAGACACATATGTACATATATATTGATATTGTTTTTGTTGTTTTGGTAGTGGCCTACCCTCGCTGGATGAGAAGTTGCTCTCGGATGCGGATACACTGCAATTGCTGTATTCATATTTGGAAAAGGAACCACCGTTAAATTCATTGCTATCATCGTTTTTTAGTAAAACATTTAGCATGCTCTTTACGAAAAAGCCAGAACAAGATTGGTTTTTGTATCAACATATGTGCCTACAATTTTTGGAGTATATTAAATTGCAGAAGAACTTTTTGGACTACATCTGTAAACACTTTGACACACCTGTTATACCCGATCTGATCATGCAGATGATGAAGGACATCGATGGTGGTCAGCTGAAGCGCAACCTATACGAAGTAAACAGATCTCTTTAATGCAAAAGATGAATCGAATCACGATTATTAATTAATTTCAATTTTGCAGTGGTTAACTGAAGATAAAATTGTTGAGAGACTGATTGCAATATTGCGTAATCCTCTAGAGACCGACAAGCATGCAAATGTTGCGGACTTTTTCTGTGATCTTATTAATCAGGGTCGTCTGATGCGTCAAACGGAGCAGGAGAATGATTCATTTGAGCCGGCCTTTGATGGCTCGAATCCCATATTGCGCACGATTGAATCTGCACAGACAATTGAAGCCTTGTTAAATGTGATTTTGGAACCAAACGCTCTAGAGAGCGCCATCTTATCAGGAATATCGGTTGTACTTACGCTTATCAAGCCCCTAACATTCACGTGAGTCATTCTGAATAACATCTACACATCAAATTTATATATATGTATAATCTCTTATCTATTTTGTATTTTGTATTGTCAGTTATGAGCCGACTTCAGATCGCCAGCGTTTGCTGCAGAAGCGTGAGCGAGAATTCCATCAGGAAGTTCAAGAGACTGTGATTACGGTTATGGCGCCCCGTCTACACGAATTTGTGCATTTGCTCAAGAATCCGCCAGCGGTTCGTTTTGATATATATATCTTTCTAGTTCTGTCTGTTTCTTATCTGAACTTTTTCTCTTCACAGAAACCCCAATTGGAGACCACAGCAGCGGTTCTTTCTCCTCCTTTTGGCAAAACGCGCCTCCAGGTCTGTCGTGTATTCACCGCTCTACTAGAAACCAAACACGAGACCATCCAACAGGCGTAAGTTGAAGCCTAAGCTTTATTCACTCTTAAACTCACTTTCTAACTCTCCCTCAGCATCTGTGCCACGGAGTACTTTTCTCTGCTGCTGGACTTCTTCAAGGAGTATTGCTGGAATAACTTTCTGCACAGTGAACTGGAGAAGGCATTGCATTTGGTCTTTTACAATGAGCTATCGAACAATAACACCACATCAACGGACTGTACTGATATATTCCAGGATGATTACATATTCAATTGCCTAATGAAGGCGGCTGAGGTGGAAATGAAGAATGCTTTAAACGATGTTAAGCGTGCCGAGGGCGGCAAGGAGAACCAAGCGGGCGACGTTGAATTCGAAGCGGCAGCAGCACAGCAAGAAGCAGAAGCTGAAGCTGAAGTAGCAGCAGCAGCAGCAGAAGCAACAGCCACATCAGATGAAGTTCAAGAGGCCAACGAGGCGGCGGATACCACGCAGGAGAATCACGTTGAAAACAATGAAACTGATGAACCTGCTGCTACTGCCGCTCCTGATGATAGCCAAGCGGATCCAAATTCGGCGACTGAGCCCACTCAGGCAACGCTCAATGATTTGGACAAGACCAAGGCGCCAATAAACAACCCGCCCACAGAGATGCAAACATATGTGAGTAGAAACGCAATCAGCTTATTGACTATTCTAAACAACTTTTGTAATTGTTCAACAGCTGATTGTCAACTGCCAACTGGTGTCCAAATTGGTTAATTATTGGCGGCACAATGCAGAGGCGCAGTGAGTGAAATGCCAGCTGCATAAATATAAATATCACTAACTCTGGATCTTTCTGCTCCACACAGGTCTGCTGAGAAGGGTCGGCGGCTGGGCTATATGGGCCATCTGATCAAGATACTTAGGCATATTACGAATTGTATATCAGAATCTGAACATATCGCCACCCTGATCGCTTCTAGTTTTGCCAACGAGGCCGACCTGCAGCTCTGGAAGTCCCTGATCGATGCCGAGGCAGGCGAATTTACGCTGGCTGTTGCCCAGCAAAATAAGCTGCTGGCCAATTGCAATCCACACGAGGATAATGAGTATGGCGGGGACAATTCGAAGGATTTCCTGGGCGAAGCAAATGCTTGGGACATTGGCGCCACATCATATAGCAGTGTGTGCTACAGCGATCTGGATAATACGCTGCAGGACGTTGTCTTCACAATGGACAATGACCAGAGCCTGTTTCAGTTTGGTCGCAACATCGACGAAGACGATGATGACGACGATGAGCACGGCGGCAGCAGCGGCGATGGCCACAGCCATGGCATGTTCACCAAGAACTCGACAACGCTCAACAATCTGGCAGCCGATGCCTGGGACATGGATGTACAGTTCGCTGATATGACAGGCTGTAATACGCACCCGAATGTTGTGAACACTGGCACCTCCAGCTGGGGCAACGAATTCAATAGCGACAACTTTGCCGACTTCGATGCACACTTCAGCAGCTTTAGCAGCGACCTGGGCATGCCGCATACACAGCCGCCTTTGAACGATGCAGCACAGTCGACGAGCAACAGCTCGGAGCAGCATCGAACGCTGAACGAGGATGATGTGTCCATGACTGCAACAACCAATAATCAGCAATCAAATGTGAGCAATGATGACGAGCAAGCGGAGTACGACAACAATGCCAATGTGGAGAAGGCAGCCAGCGACAAGCTGCACGAGCTAAACGATGCTGATGCAGCGGCCACAACAGGTGCCACATCGATTGTGAGCCGATTGCAGTCGGTGCTGCTCGCCGGCGAGGATGACTACGAGGATGATGAGGGCATGTGGACCAAGCCTCTAGGCGGCAGCAATCAGTCTGAAACCATGGCCACGGACCAACAGACCACACTCATCACGAACGGACCCAGCAAAATTGCCGAATTGTAAGCGAGCTAACCAAATTGTGGACACTTTTAGATATATGATATCTAATACTTGTTCTGTCCCAGTTAGACTAATAACTTACTTCTGTAGTTACGCTAGCTAAGCAACTGCATAAACTATTCCACCCTCCCCCAGTCAGCTGCACCTATTAATGCGTTTGTTGTGTTTATTGCAGCAACCATGCCAACGACAACAACACCAGCAACAGCAGCAGCGACAGCAGTGGCAGCAGCAACAGCAACAATAGCGAAGCACGCGACGACAGCAACATCACAATTGAAGCAGAAGTCGAGCAGCAGCCAAAGAAGTCGGAGAGCATACCTGCGGCTGCCACAAAAAATGCGGAAATTGCAACAACGACAACATAAATGTGCCGGCACACACACACACACACCCACCCACACACACACATACACAGTCAACACACACCCACCCACAAACAGTAGCACGTACGCACGGCCCACAGTATATACGCACAGACACACGCGCATACATATACAGCCTGAGAAACGACGTCAGCAACTGCAATTTGTATAGCATATGCATATATACATATATACGGCAAGAAGAATGTGTCGAAAAAGTTGTAAACATAAAATGAAAAGCCTTTGATTTGCTCTTTGATCATTTCTTATACATAAGCATGCATATTTAAGTATATATATATAGTATACATGTATATATATATATAGATATATATGTGTATGTGAAAACCAATTGTGTATAAGTGAAGCCCGCCCAAAAAGTTTGTAAGATTCGAAAAATATGTTATTGATTCATTGTAATCCTTCCTCTCTTGCTCTCGTCGTATTGCCAATTTCCTATTTATTATAAGCTGTCATTTGTTTTCGCATTCAAATACTCTATAAAAAGAAACAAACAAATGAGCATTACTTAAGAGCTATACAACAATAAATTTTGTTTTTGTTTTTTAGTTTGCAAAATGTACTACATATATGTATATATATAAATACATATATATATGTATATATATATATATATATGTATATGTATATGTTGATTGTTTGTATTAATTAGAGACTTGTATTAATTTTTGTATGTACTTTGAAACAAAGCAAAACCAAATAATGAAATCTTTGCTACACACACACACACTTGCTGCAAGCACAAAACAAATGCAGGTATATATATATATATATTATATATATATATATATATATATATATATATATATATATATATATATATATATATATATATATATATATATACATATATATATATATGACATATACTATTTGCCCTTTCTCATACTATTTGTTGTACCAAAAATAAGTGAATGAAAATGTATTCAATGTCGAAAGTACAAAAGAGAGAGAGAACTAGAAAGCAACAACAGCATTTGACACGCCCACACACAAACTCCCCCCCACACCCACACACACTCACACTCGCATGAATAAGACATATGTGTAAACCTTGTAAAACCTTTTTATACTTTTTTAAAAACAAAATGTAAGTCTCAGCAGACATATATGTATCGTAGCAGTATATATATAATATAATTTGTGCAGCTTTGTTGTTGTTGTTGTTGAGAAATGTTTGTGAAAACAAAAACAAAAAAAGAACAAAACCGAAATGAAAAAAAAAACAGATATGCCATCTTTTGCTTCCAAATAATTACGTTATAATTATGTTTAAAAAATAAAATGAGATAAAAACAAAAACAAAACCCAAAAAGGAACTACTTGAAAAGTAAAAAATGTTTATTTCGCACACACGCAATTAATAATTAAACAAAATAACATCACATGCTTAATTTAAATTAATTGTTATAACGAGTTGATAGACATAAGATAAAAAAAAAACGCTCGAAAGGTCGATGGTTGAGGAGGAGGCAACATATCAGCTCAACATGAAACCCAATCTCTTCTCTAACTGCAATGAGATTTGATTACAAAAAAAAACAAAAACAAAATAAAATACCTTAAAATTACAATTTAAAATTACAAAATAAAAAACAATAGTTTAGTCATAAGCAAAACAGCAAAGTGGATGTCTTCTGCACTAATCTAACAAAAAAAAAAAAAAAAAACAACAAAAATCCCATTTAAAATGCTTGCACAAATTTCAAATCGCTTGCTTTTATTTTTGCAATAAATAAAAAAAAAATGAGTGGAAAAAAATTTAAGTAAAAAAAAAACATAGCAAAAATGTTTAAACTATCTCTGATGTAAACTGTGATAATTAAATGAAGTTGCAGGGTATTTGATATAAAAAGAAACAAAAACAGAAAATGCAAAAAAAAAACTGAATAAAATGAAAACACGAGAAGCTCAACAAATTGTGAATTGTAAAACATTTTGTTGTTCACACACACACATACACATACACACTCATACTCACCCACACACATACCTTTTCATGTATGAACTACAACAGACAGCAATAAGTACTGCAATAAAGTCTCTCATTGAGGAAGTCTATTATTATACGGCATACGTAAGGAATTAATGTTTAGCCCGTAATGAATTCAATGTAATTTGCTTGTGAACCATAGAGACAATTGTCATATTATCGTTTCGGTCTTCCCTAAGAACTCTCTTTTTATCGTTTATCTAATAACCAGCAACCGAATCCTTCCCTCGTGCATATGCCTTACCCAAACAACTTCAATGATAACTTTCGTATGGAAATTGATTGGAATGATATGAAGATGATGATGATTTGTTGTAAACCTTGTATAAGTAGAGATAGTTTTACTTACATACTGTGTGTCTTTTATATATTAAGCAAGCATATTCAACTCGGACAGCTCGATGAAGTCGAAAAGCAGAGTATTTTCAATTTAAGCTGATTTACTAAAAAATATTGAAAAAGAAAAAATAAAAATGAAATTGTAGACAAAGTCTTGTGCGCAGCTTTAAGCAATTTGTTAAAGTGCAAAAAAACAAAAGCAACAAATTGAGATTTAAACAATAAGGGAATGAGAATATTATAATTATATATATATTAAATACCAAACGTCCAATGTTTTGCATGCGATCCATGCGTAAACAGAACTAACAACAATTGTGAACATTAAAGTCTTCAGCAAAAACAGTTTTGAGATCTGCTAACTAACAAACACTTATACTCGTACATATTACAAATTATATATATTAAAAGAAAAAAACCAAAATATAAGAGTGAAAAAGAAAACAAAACAGAAAACAAAAAACAAAAAACCAATTGTACTTTATAATAAACATTTTTCTCTGTGTGTGTTCAGCAGTTCAGTATTTCAATTAAGCCAAGTTAAATCAAATCCAAAAAGTACTAAAACCAAGGTTTCCCCAACGAAAACCAAAAAAAAAAAAGAAAAGAAAATAAATAAAATATTAAATAATAAATTATTAAAAACTTAAGCGTAGCGAAATTACAAAACAAAAAAAAAAAACAAGAAATTGCTTCAAATGAAATTCTTAAACACTTCAAAGATATAGAACCAGCGGGAACAACAACGATCGAGCACGAGCAACTGTAATACAACCAAAACTTCATATATATACTAATTATATACATACATACAAAGACCCTCTACTAACTGCATACGTACATTTATTAAAGTAACTGTAATAAATGTTAAATTGCATTATGAAAGTAATATTTTGTTAAATGAGAAAGAAAAGAGTCAAGGAAAATCGTAGTTAACCGAACCCAAGTGTGCTTCAAGTAAGAATTTATGTTACGATTTTTACAATGCAATAAAAAATTCCAATAAAATTCCCCCCTTTAAGCTAGTGTATAACTAATTATATATATATGTATACATGTATGTATTCCTAAATGTCTTAAGTATTTACGATCGGTGTCTAATATATATATATATATATATATATATATATATATATATATATATATATATATATATATATATATAGGCATATGTATATGCATATGTCAACCTTATATAACGAGTAGAGACTTGAAAGCCAACAAAAACGTATCGTCAAATATCCAAAATAAGTAACAAATAATTAGCTAAAACTTGCATACATCCACATACATACATACATACATACATATGTGTATATCGAATAACGGTTTAATTATATATAAGTGCTTCAAGTGATAAATACACACACACACACACACACACCTACTCAGCTACACAACTGTATTGTATCATCCTTTCTGTTATAACTGAATCGAAACTACTTGAAACAAACCCCCCAAGGGACACTCCGGAATAGAAATTCCTTGAGGTAGTGCCTTAAACTGTATAAAAAAAGAGAAAAACACAAGAACACAATGTTTTGTTGAAACAAAAGACGAGGAGGAGAAGTGTACTAGTTCCAGTATCGTAAAAACAAATATATAGTTAACTCTATGCTCCGATCTATATACTACATAGACCCACACACACACGTATATATATATATACATACTATCTATATATATTATATATAATAACATACTCTTAACTTACCGTCGCATTTTCTACCATATACTACTATATATACATATGTATAAATCTTGTATTTTTGACTATTTTGGAACATGTTTTGCTCAAACAGTTTTCTACCAGCACAACACACACACAACACCAACACACATACACACAAATATATATATATATATATATATATATATATATATATATATATATATATATATATATATATATATATATATATAAAAGTATCGATTTGCTTTGGCATAGTTAAAATACATTTTGTGATTGCTTTGCTGTATGATGTCTGAATGCCCAACTGGGTTATCCTAAATGTATTCATCTATATTTATGTACACACACACACACACACACACAGACACCCTCCCGCACACACATGTGTGTGTGTATATATATGTGAGCGAGCATTATCGTATAACTAATACGATTTGTGCATTATTTCGATAGAAATGCACTTTGATTACGTATTGAAATGAATAAAGCGATTAAACAATTTGATTCAAATGATTTTATAACTTTAGATTGATCTAAAGAGGAATCTTCTTGACTGACTTGTAGGTAATCTGAAAAGATTGAGTGGCGTTCTATGCGATTCTCATTTGCCCTAAATGCTTTGCGTATGTTCTGACAGAGAGAGAGAGAGAGGGAGGGAGGAAGGAAGGCAAATAGAGGCAGCTGGAACAACTCATCTGCCGCTGTCGCCTTCGCTCTTTAATTCTCTCTCTGAATATATATCCCTCTCTCTCTCTCTCTCTCTCTCTTTCTACCTATATCTCTCCATCTTTCTCTCTTTCCACCTACCTGTTTATCTATTTACCTTTTCAACTCATTATATTTCTCTCACTCTCGCTCAATCTGTTCCTCGCTATCCTATATCTCTTTCTCTCTCTCTTTCTCTCCTTTCTCTTTTTCACTCTCTGTCTTTCTATATATTTCTCTCTATCTATCTATCTATCTATCTATCTATCTATCTATCTATCTATCTATCTATCTATCTATCTATCTATCTATCTATCTATCTATCTATCTATCTATCTATCTATCTCTCTTCCTATCTCTCTCTCTCACTTTCTCTCTCTCTCTCCCTCTCATTCTTCTCTCTCATCTCTTCTATCTCTCCCTCTCTCCAGTCTCTTTTTCTCTCTATCTTTCTCTCCCTATCTCCCACCAATCAATATCAAAACCAAATATTTTATAGTAACAAATTCTTTATTTCGTATTTCGACTGTGCCAGTCTCTATTGGATTTCAAACCCAATCACAGCCAGACTCCTCTACATCGAATGCTTCCAGAATCCCCTAAATATACCTATATATAGTATATATATATATATATATATATATATATATATATATATATATATATATATATCATTCAATGATCAGCTATGATGAGGAACGCCGCTCTCTCCCGTTGCCGCTGTTGCAGTTGTCGTCGTGGTGCTGCTCGCGGCGTGCCGCGTCTCCATGTGCCGCTGCAGATCTCTGGAGCGGGCAAGGGTCTTGTGGCAGATCTGGCATTGGTAGCCCGCCTCCAGCTGGCCATCGACATCGACGCTGCTGTCGCTCGGCTGTGTTTGCAGATGGAGGCGCACGTGCTTGTTGAGATTGCTCGGATCGCCGAAGGGACGCAGGCAGAACTTGCACTTGAGCGGCTTGAAGCCCGTGTGGGTGCGTATGTGAATCTTCAGTCCATACTTGCGGGAGTAGACCTTGCCGCAGTAGATGCACAGATGGCCCTGCTTCGAGGCGCCCATATTGCTGACGATCGCCTCGATCTGTGCGGCTGCGTTCATCGGATGCGGTGCACCCATCGCTGAAATGGAGGGCAGATACGGGATCGTAGTAGCCGGCGGCTGAGAGCTGTGCGGCGGCAGGGGTAGCCCAAGCGACTGCATGCCGGCCAGCGGCCGAAAGGCGGAGAAGCGAGCGGATGTGGTCGCGGCGGCTGGCAGTGGGGGCGAGCGATTGGGCGAGGCCGAGGACGTCGAGGAGGTGGCCGGAGTGGGTGAGAGAGTTATAGTTGTGGCTGAGCTGGGTGTGGTTGCTTTCAAGGCGTAATGCAAACGCATCCACAGCAGATCCATGACGCTGCGACCACAGCCCAGGGCGAAGTGGATCTTCAGCGGATGCGGCGTCTCGAAGGTCAAGTGGCAGAGATGGCAGGTATAACGATTGTTGCCTGAGGGAAAACAGAGAAGTCGAGGAGAATCTCATTAGAATAGGGCACGATACGAGCGTATTAAATTCCAATCAGATTCCACTTCAACAATCCGTCATAGCAGTCCGTCCGTTTGCTTACCTTGTATATTGAGCGGCGTGAGGAAGGGTATACCCATGAGCAGGACGAGCTCCTCGCCAAACCAGGCCACAATCTCGTCCTCGCGGCCCACATCGCGCACCAGTCGTATGCGCAGCTGTCCGGCGTGCAGCTCGAACAGCGCGTTGAAGCTGTAAATATCCTCGGAGAGTTTGATCTGGCGCAGCATTGCGGCGGACAGCGCCAGTTCGCCATTCGCCAGGCTGCAATGCACGTGGGCGTCGCTGGCGGTGGGCGTGCCCATGGAGCTGATCAGCGCAGCAGTGGGTATGCCGCCGGAGCACGTGTCCTTGGGCGTATATTGAGCCGTATAGACACCCGGACGTAGGCTGTTCCTGGGTCGCTTCGCGGGCGCCTGCTGCGTCGAGATGGTGGGCGTGGCAGCCGTGGTCGTCGTCGCCGTGGTGCTGCCCGGGAGCAGCTGCTCGATGCGGAAGATCATGCTGGTGGCGCGCTTGGAACCTTGTCCACTTGATTCGTCCAGTTCCAGGCTGTCGAGTTGAGCCGTCGTGTGCATCGCTCGCGTTCGTAAACGATTCTGTTTTCCAATTGGAAGCCGGCCGGCGCTTTTATAGCGACGCAGCTTCCCTGCTCGCCGAATGTCCTGTGTTTGGATTTGTTACGGCTTGCAGTGTCAAAACAACTCCGGCGTCAAGTGCAAGAATTCCCAGCGCAGACATAGCTACGCACTTTGCGGCCCTCTCGCTCGCACGCACCAGCTCAGACCAGGACGCGCGCATCCCTTTGCGCCAGGACCTGGTGGTAGCTGCTGCTGACTGTGCGCGGCAAGTGCAACATCATGTACATCGGCACTAAAGCACTAAGCATCAAGCTAAGCGGCCCTGTAGCAAGTGTGCGTATTCCTTTGCCTAATCCTCTCATACCCACTCCTGCCGCAGCCCCAGCCCCAGACCCTTGTCCTTTTTCCTATTCTGGCTTTTGCGACGGGCTCGGGCAAATGTTTTTAATTGAAATTAAACGATCGTTTGTTGTCCTTCGGCGAATTGTTGTTGTTGTTGTTGTTGTAATGCCACCATATACAAATCGCATTCGCTTTCGTCAGCGGCAACCCCCTCGTCCTTGCCCTGTGCCCTGTCACCCTCATTGATAATGCCTTAATATATTGGTGTGTATCGTTTTACTATTTGTGGTTTAGGGTGGGTCGTGATTTTTGTTGAGTGAGCGAACTGACGGGCCTGAACAGGGCCCAACTATGCTGGAAAGCTTGGCATGGATAAATGAAGTTAGCTTTAAAGATATGCATACAGCAGACATCATACAGAGCTTGCCATAGATCACTCTATATACAAACTCTCCATTATAAGGAGGAATGAATGTATATATCCAAAGAATCTATTGTTTTTTGAGTGTGTTTCCTTAACAGGGTTCTACATATAAGATTTGAAACATCTAGCTAAGATAATTCTCGAGTTATGCTTAAAAAATCAAAAGTTCTATATGATATTTATTGAAATTAATAGTTTTTATTTTGTAATTTTAAAAAATAAATAAATTAGTTTTATATTATTCTCACTGTAGAATATCAAATCTATTTCTGGTTCGCCCTCGGGCCCAAATGCATATCCAGCCTCAAGTCCGCTCCTGGGCGGCGTGAAATATGCTACGACACTAATGTTTTCATCATTGGAAAGGCAACAACCCCACCGCTAACATATATGAGGCGATGCGATCAACAGGACAAGGCGAAAAACATGTGTTGCCAGTCACACAGTCACAGACGCTTGGGGTGGGGGTAGTCATGCGGGGGGTGGGGCTGTGGTTGAGCAGCCCTTAAATATTATAAAGTGTGCCAACCAATTTGCCGGCCACAGCCACTGAGACAGAGAGACTGAGACACCTGGCTCGAGCCAATTTCGAGTTGGTGTTTGCTTGTTTTAAATAAGTGGGCCAAGACCAGTTGTTGTTGTTGCTGTTGCTGTTCGTGTGGTTGTGGTTCGAGTCCCCGTTTATTGTTCATTTCTCTCTCAATTTAATTACTTTCTGCGATAGACATAGCCTCCAGCGCCTGCGTCGCCTCCGCCTCCGCCTCCGCCACCGCCGCCATCATCGCAATCATGGCAGCCTCCGGTGGCGGCCAGCTTATCGAGTGCCTCCTGTATCTCGATGGGTATGGGCGGCGGTGTGGGCAGATGATCGCCCTGTGGCTGGAAGCCATTCTCGTCGGCTATGTAGGTCAGCGAGATGCTCTCCCCCTCCGGACTACTGTAGGAGAAGGAGCCCTCAGCCACCTGCGCCTCGGCTCCCTCGACGCCAGCGTTCTTCAGATAGCCCATCTCCTCGGCCTTGATGCCGTTGCCCGTCTCATATTCGTACTGCGGGAGAATAGAAAGAGAGAGAGTTAGTTTTAAAGCCTTAATCAATAGCCTTATCTCACCTTATAGGATCCATCGGTGTTCACTTTCGATTCCAGCTTTATAATGGGTATATCTTCACCTCCACCTCCGGCTCCACCGCCACCTGCACCACCTCCATTGCCACCATTCGAGGGGGGCAAATAATTTTGATTCGGATTGCTGGGTGGTGGGCCGTAGCTGTCGCGTGGTGGCGGTGCAGGTGGTGCTGGTGGCTTCTTCGGTGGTGCTCCATACGTTGGCTTCGGCGCCGGCCCAGCTGGCGGTGGCTTTGGCGCGCCATAGCTGCTGCTCGGTGGCTTCGGCTTAGGCTTCGGTGCTGGCGGCTTGGCCGGCACATAAGTTGCTGCTGGCCGGGCGCTCGGATAACCCGCCGGCTGAGCTGCTGCCACATGCAAGCAGACGAGCAGAACCATCCACAAAGTTGTTCGTTCCATTTGGCTGATGCGCACTTCTATGCCTTCTGATGCCGCCAGACGCCTGCCTTTTATATCGATGGCCCACAGTTGCTGTTGACCACAACCTGTTGCACCTGGGGGTCAGGCACGTGCGTGGCCACATCTGTTGCACTGGAAAATGAAATAATGAAAAACCGAAAACTGGGCCAATGCGAAAGCACTGCGAGAAAATTAAGAATAAGATGGAAAAATATTGAAATAAAATTAAATTGAATAAAAGTTAAGTTAAATTAAAAAAAAAAAATTTTAAATAAAATATAAATAAAATATAAATTTAAAAAAATTTTATTTAAATAAAAAATTAAATTAAAATTAAATTAAAAATAAGTTAAAATTAAATTAAAAATTAAATTAATATTAAATTAAAATTAAAACTAAATTAAAATAAAAATTAAATAAAAATTAAATTTAAATTAAATTAAAATTATAACAAAAACTAAAATTAAAATAAAATTAAATTAAAACTAAATTAAAATTAAATTAAAATAAAATTAAAATTAAAATTAAATTAAAATTAAATTAAAATTAAATTAAAATTAAATAAAATTAAAATTAAATTAAATTAAAATTAAAATTAAATTAAAATTAAATTAAAATTAAATTAATATTAAATTAAAATTAAATTTAACTTAAATTTAAATTTAAATTAAAATTTAATTTTAAGCTATACTTAAATTAAGTTTTAAATAAATCTTATTCCTTTCTATGCAGTTCTCAGTTTTAAGCTTTCTTTCATTCCTGATCTCTCAGACCATCACGGCAATGCCTGCCTTCTATGCGCTTCTCAAGCATTCATTCGCATAAGCTCTTTTCTGCTCAACAAAACCCAGTCGATCAATTTTCGTTCTCCGCTCCTTATCATTAATTAAACTGAAATAGTTAACAATTAAATGAAATCTAGATAAATCGACAGAAACTAAAAATCTAACATTTCCGCAACTAATCGGTAAAAACAACAAAACCCGCTAGGCCTCGACAGAGCAAGGCTCTTGAAGGGAGAGGCAAGCAGGCGATGTATAGGATAACGGATCAGGCACGGCACAGGCAACACCTGCAACAGCAACCCCGTGCGGCAGCGACTCTAATGCACTTTGCCTGTCCCAAAACGAGGGCGGGGCGAAGGTGAAGAAGGGTGCTAAGCCCCTGGAGTTGTCGGCTTTAGTCAATCGTCTATTAACTTTTTGCCCAACGACTGCAGGCTGTGATGCCGCTAATATTGCCTGGACGGCGGCGGTGGTGGTGGTGGTTAGTGGGTTGGTGGGTTGGTTGGTTGGCTTGGCAACCCTGAACCGGGTTCAGGTTCTGGTTCTGGTCCCGTTGCTGGCAGATTGGCATTGGCCTAGCTAATGGCAATGTTGTTGCCAGCTTGTTCTACTTGTAATGTGCTGGCGCGCAGCTGACGGCTTCCCAGGCGCTGTGGATTTTTGAACCTGTTCGGCGATTGTCAGCGTCAGCGTCAGCTGTTGCCCACTTGCCCAGTTGGCTAGCAACCACCGAAAACCACCAACGATCCACCAACTAACCACCACTCCAGCTAGCACCAAGCACTGCACCGGCTGCCAAAACCAACAATTGTCGGTCCATCGGAGTCATCGGTTCGGCATTTCGCCACGCACCCATTGCGCATATTTCGCGCCCGCATTTCGCCAAAATCCAAGGCCTTGATTCCCAAATTCATGAAATGCGTTTTGACAGAGCGCAACGATCTAATTGCGATTTCTGGCGCTTCGGCCGCTGCGCCGATTAAGTTCTTCAGCACGCCTAAATAAACATTTAGATGCGGACCCTTTGATAAATTACTCGCAGCCCACATTGACAGCCCAAATGTGCATATCAGTATCAGTATATGCAGAGCCGATTCACGGGAGTTCGAGCAACTGTTGATTAGGCTAGTTAAGGGTGGAGTAAGCTGATACGATGGTGAAAGAAAATATCATTTATTGTATATTGTATATTAAAATTATTGTATATTAAAATTATAAATAAATTATTTTTAAATATTAAATGTATTAAAAATATATTATTTTGAAAATTATAAAAAATATATATATAAAAAAATAAAAAATAAACAATATATTGAAAAATATATACTTTATAAATAATAAAATATAAAAAATATGTATTTGAAAATGATAAAGAAAATATATAAAAATTATAAAAAAATATTTTGAAAATAATAGAGAAACATATTTTTTAAACAAAATTAAATTAAATATTTTTTTTAATTTAAATAAATATATCTGAACTGCATTCAAATACGCAAATATTATAAGTTGATTATCTAAATTAAGCTTATTCTAAATACATAAAAATCGAACCATAAAAAATGATTTATAAATAAACACGAGATGAATCGGTTCAGTTATATAATCGCTTCATTAGTGCGAAACAAATTTTGACTGTGCAAAATTCCAGAGAACAAGCCAAATAAAAAACAAATTTAAATCATTTTTTTGCTTTATACAAGCTCAGGGATTATTAACTGAATAAAATATATATTATATATGTTGTAGCGTCTCCTAAATTAAGCACTTGTCTCAAAAAACAACTCGAACAATGTTAAAATGCCTGAGCACAGTTGATGGATATTTTAGAAATGAGCGAGCAACCGCTACAAATGTTTTAGTTAGCTTTCTTTATTGTTTGTTGTTGTTATTTCTTTATTTTTTTTTTTTCATTTTTTCCCATTTTTTTTTTGGCTCTGGCTTAGAACAAAAGTTGGGCCATAAACTATGACGCAATCGGCATCACAAAGGCTGGCTGCTCAGATATATTTGTTTTCATTATCTTTTAGACTTATTTCGGCTGATTTGCTCATCTGAGCCGCTGGCAAAGACCATTTGCTGTCGCTGGCATCAGTTAACAGCGAGATACGAAGACGATTGGACTGAAATAAGAAAATATTTACTTCGAATTCCAGGCAGAATAATAATAATTAAAATTATATTAAATAAATATATATATATATATATACAGATCAGTGCAATGAAATTCGTAAGATATAATTATGTAAATATTTGAATTATTTTTTAATTTATTTCTTTCTCTTTGCAGGTACAGTTGAGTCTAGCTTTGCTGCTGCTGTCGCTGGCTTTGGCCAAAGAGGCGGAAGAGCGTCAGGAGGAGCTGCATTTTGGGTAGGCTCAATATAAACTACTAGCATTTATAGGGCTATATATATTCTAATCTGCTTCTTTAGCTTTCAGACAGAGAACGGCTATCAGCGCTCGGAGGATATTACCTACAAAGTCAAAGTGAATCCGGATCAGCAGCTGACCGAGCAGCCGGAGGGCGAGACTACGCCCAAATCTGTCGAATATCGCGGTGGCTATAGCTTTATATCGGCCGATGGCTATGAGTATCAGGTGCTATATAAGGCGAACAAGAATGGCTTTCAGCCCTATGTCACAGCGCACAAGGTGAAAACTGCAAAGGATAAGGCTTAGAGCTCTAATTTATATCAATATTGTGATCTATTAAAAATAAAATTAAAATAAAGTGTTTGACTAGAAGATATCCTATATTTACAAGTAAATATTTTTCTTTTTATTGCTTATATGAAACTATATTCATATAGAGAATCGAAGTCAATATCGTCAATATCAATACATGATTGGAAACTACTGAGTCAATATGCCCTTCTAAAATATAATAGGGTATTTTAAAGCCCATCAATGTGATAAAGCTCACTTTAAAGCATGGCTCTAAAGCTCCCAACTGGTTGCTGGAGTAACTTTTGGGCAAAGCTCAAAGCTGCGCTCGAGAGAGCGAGAGAGCTTGATTAATCCGCGTCGAATGTCATAGGGTAACAGTATCACCTAGCCATAGGTAGATGAGCTTTGCCAACATGTGCGATCTTGCATATCGAGGCAAGCATAATTAAAAATATGTATAATATACAAGTTTGCTACGGTGAGGGCATTGCGTAGGCCAACCCATAGGCCATATACAGTTTATTAGTATGTAAATTCTCCCTGAACATACATATGTTAGGGCATCTGAACTTCTCATTGAGGTCTTTTGGGTTTTTTAATGATTTTCTATCAATTTTGTTGTTGATCATCACGCCGCGTGTTGGTCGGTCTTTTTATAGTCGCTCATCACGTGCAAAGGGTATATTGGTTTTCTGTGAAAAATTATCGACGACTGATTGTCCGTGGGACTATTTGTCCGACCACCTTTCTGTCTATCTGTCTGTCTGTTCGTCTACCTATCTATCTATCTATCTATCTATCTATCTATCTATCTATCTATCTATCTATCTATCTATCTATCTATCTATCTATCTATCTATCTATCTATCTATCTATCTATCTATCTATCTATCTATCTATCTATCTATCTATCTATCTATCTATCTATTTATCTATCTATCTATCTATCTATCTATCTATCTATCTATCTATCTATCTATCTATCTATCTATCTATCTATCTATCTATCTATCTATCTATCTATATATCGAGTATTATGCAGTCGAGAGCACCCGACGGGTATGTTCTTCTTGGTTTTACCTTTTTTCTTCGGCTGCTTTCCTTATGCAAATCGATGTGAAGCAATCGTGTGGTGCCAGCCGCTTGGGCCTTACTCAGCGCTTTATTGAGCATACAATTTGAAATGTTGGCCTCGCAGCCACATTATGTGCCCCTTCCACGGGCCGTGCAATCAATTCCCATCCATCTGCGACAGCGGACGGTTGCAACTATCGACCACAATGAGCGCTCAGCAAAATATTGTTAGCAGCTGCCTGCTGGTGCTTTTCATAGCCAACATTCTGTGGAGCTCCGAGAATGGAGTTGGCGCCTCATATCCACCTGGCACGGTGCTGGACATACAATTGGGCGAGCTAATGCTCGAGCAATTCAGATACATACCCACGTTACAGGGCTACGAATTCGGGTAAGTCTAACTCTGATACACGCTATACGGGAGAAAGGAGGTAAAGAGAGAGAGAGAGAGAGAGAGAGAGAGAGTTGATTCAATACAATGCCCTTTCAGCTACACTTTGCCCAACGGCACGCATCGCGATGAGTACGGCGAGCTGCTGAACGCCAATTCCTCACCTCAGGAAATACAGAATGCCAAGAACTACGCTCGCAACGCACGGCCCTCAAGACGCCCGGGTGTCAAGAACCGCAAGCTCTCGCCCAAGTCTCTCTCATCGCTGGCTGGTTAGGAGAGGCCGAGAGAGAGAGAGAGAGAGAGAGAGAGAGATAGAGAGAGAGAGCGGGAAACGAGAAGTCTCTTGCCATTGTTTGTAAAACGTTAAGCTCGGTTTTGGTCAAATTTGTTTGTAAATGTGTTTATTAAGTTACAATTTTTATTTAGTGTTTAATCATAACAAAATACAGCTCAATAAAGTATTCATTTCTCTTATATATATAAAGATTATGTATAGATGTTTATCTCAATTGAAAATGTATGTATATATTTCCATTGCAAATGTTTTACTTTATAGCTTGGAATCTATAAGCATATGGATGGATAAATGGAAACCTTGGCCAAACCAACTGCTTATGCTTAAAGGTTAAACCAGATTTTCAATGAAATTAGAATCGCTCGTGGGCTTGGCTGTTATTTGGAATATATCATAACTGATGTAATTTCTTACATAAATTACGTATAAAGTTAATTTAGTCTAGTTTGACCCAAATCGCACAGACTTCATAATCAATTTGCTATAATTTATTAAGCCCTGAACAGACTGACAATCTCCAAAAGAAGAAAACATAAATTTAATTTACTGGACGAGTTCCTGTAATGAATACGAATACAGACGAAGATTTCAGACTTTGGCTTGTGTTGTTGGAAATTGATAAATTAGCTCTAAAATAATTATATAAATTAAGTCAACAAAGTTCATCTAGAACAAAAGTTATTGAACAATTTAGTTCCCATGCTGAAGTCTCCTAGAGCGGCTACAGCTGCGCAGTAAGCAGAGCTCATGTTTATATGAGCTTATGTATGTGTCTGAGTATGAGTGTCTGAGCTGCTTCTTAACAGGGTATTTGCCAGTCGGGCACTCCAGACCACAGCTATCTTATTATTATTGATATATTGTTATCTTTTTATTATACTTTTTTAAATACATTTTTTTTATTTTATTTATTTTTTTTTATTTTTTATTTTTTTTTTAATATATAAAAACCAACGCATACTTTGCCGCTTAAGTTTTTTTTTTATATAATTTTTGCTCTATACTTTTAAGCTGGGCAAAGCTGAGCAGCTTTATGTGTCTAAAATTTAGCAGATAGATGACTGTAAAGTTTGCATATTAATCAGACTCTACGATCAAAGGCAAAGAGATGAGCTCGAAGTTCAGGGATTGAAATGATATGGATAAAACCGCATTGATCAGACAATAGTTCCAGCTGAATATATACATAAATATTTTATAAATATATAATAATATATGATATATGTATGTATGACATGCTCCCCTATAAGTAGTACTTAGTGCTTGCCCATCAAATTCCAGTTCAGACTAGAAGCTTGCAATGTAACCAAGGACTGAACTCACAACTAACTAATTCGTGGGCCCAGGTCTTAGCTTAATTGAAATACAAAATATTTATATATATTTATTTATTTTTTTCTTCTTTTGAATACAGCTATTATGTAATTCGAAATAATAAAAAAAAAAACGAACGACGCCAGAGCATGACATTTACATATTGAAATTGAAATTGCAATACGCACACAAAGTTATTCAGCTGGGCTAGAACGCAGAGGGGGAACGGGACGCGTTAGACGGGGGGCAAATTAAACAAAACTTGGCTTTAAGACATTGCCATTAACGCTCAAGTGCTAATTTAGCTGGCTTGTCCACGACGTTGTAGCCAAAGCTGAGCCAAAATAAGAAGTAAAGCTAAAATACATAAAAAAATATACAAAAAAATTAAGAAGAAGAAGAAGAAGAAGAAGAAGATGTCGTCGAACAGTCGAAGAACCGGTAACCGAAACACAATCTGTCCATCCGTCTGTCTGCTTTTCTGATGTCTGGCCAAGATGTGGCTGCTCAGATGACCTTGAAGACGCGAGCAACTAAATCTGAGCACATCTTAGCCGCTGTATTCGTATTTGCTGATATACATGTATATATGCGTATATATATATCTGCAAAGGGACAGTGAAATTAAAAGCAGAAACAGCCAAAAGCAAAAGCTGAGAATATTTATAATGTTACAAATATATATGTATATATATATATATATATACAATCAAATAAAATCGAGATCAGAAACGCCTCAATTTGCATAAGCATAAAATAGTTTTGTGAATCTCATTTTGCCAAACATATACCTTTATACATATTAACATATACACATACATATTTATTTATTTTACATATGTGCATTTAAAGTTGTGAATTTTTGGTCAGCTTTTGGCATTAAACTAGTTTTTTGCCTTTATCGACCAGCAGCCTACTTACTATAAATACTCGCCTGTCTGGCCCTATAAGTCACGGTTACCTTTGATATCTCAAACGCGCTACACCTATCCAAACATGAAGTTCCTCATCGTCTTCGTTGCTCTCTTCGCCCTGGCTGTGGCCGCCCCCCCTGCCCGCTCTGACCAGGAGACCCAACTCCTGCGCAGTGAGCAAGTGGTCAATCCTGATGGTTTCCAATATGCGTAAGTCAAACACATGGAGGAAGTCCTTAAACATTTTCTGATCCTTAGCTTTCCCTAATACAGATATGAAACGAGTGATGGAAGTGAGCAAAAAGCCAGTGCTCAACTTGTGCCGCTTGGCAAAGACGAATCGGCTCTAAGAGTTCAGGGCTCGTACAAGTTTACTGACGATGAGGGTAATGTACATGAACTTTCCTACATTGCTGATGAGAACGGTTACCAGCCACAGAGTGCCGATCTTCCCAAGGCACCAGAGGCTTAAGTGAAATTGAATTTGAAATAAATTGATTGTTTTATAAACTTTTTGTTTTACCTATGTAACTGTCTGATATTCTGCTTATTTTATGAGGCAGTCAATCAATCAGAACATTTATTATAACTTTGGGTTCAACTACAATCATTGGTCAGAGAGTTGATACAATATGAACGACTATAGCTCTAGGAAAATGCTAGACAAAATCCTGATTAGATAATAATCTTAAAGAGCATTGAGCTAAAGTCATCAACACTTAGTCAAAAAAGTCTAAAACTTTCATCTGGTGAGTGTGTTTCTTTGGCATGTATATCTTATGGTCAATGTCAGCTGGAGAATGTCCTGTGTATAGATCAGCAATTAAGAGGCTGTGCAAAGTTTCGGGTATTGAATATAAAAGGTCGCCTTAGTCGAAAACTCGATTGACTGGCTTGCCAATTTGTAGCTTCTTCTTCTTCTTCTTCTTCTTCTGCTTGTGCTGCTGCAACGGCCGCTGCTGTTGTAGCGGTCAACGAAGGTGGAATGCACACACACAGACACACACACACACACACACACACACATGAGAGAGCTGCAATTGCAATACATCAATCGAAGCTGGCTGCAAAGGCCGTTGCATATGTCAAGAGTCAAGCCAGAGTCTTTAGCTCTTACCGATTTGCCAGTAGCTGTAGCATCTGTCTTGCACATACATATGCATATATATATATATATATATTGTCTATTGCAGATTGTAGAATTTCGGACTTGCTGTGAACTTGCGGCCCTCTTAACTGTTAAACTGTTGCCATCTCATCGCCAATCAGAGCCACAGCTTAAATTATTATGCATTCAAATACATTGAACATCGTGTTACTTGGGCAATAAACCATCAGTTCGTATGGTCTTTACATATTCTACCGAAGACAAGCAATTCACGCATTCATTTAACTAACATTCGGACACTTATGAAGATGCCCAATCGAATTTTACCTACACTTGAAATGAGAAAATTATAAATAAATATTTAATTTATTTTTTTTATTTTTTTTAAATTTTTTTTAGAAATAACTGAGCAAATTAAAAATATATTTTATTTTATACATATATATTTTTTAGTATTTATTATATATTTTTGAATTTTATACGAACAAATATATATAAGAATATTTATTGACTGATTCAAATAAAATAGTTGATTAAAATATCTATCAATATAAGTGCTTAGTAAAATTTCTAGAACTATTAGTATATAGAATTAGAATCTTTATTCTCCAATCAAATATAATTAAATCGAATATTCTCTATAAAAATTCTAGTAAAAATCGAAAATCCCTTTAAGCCTGAATCCTCTAGTCTCTGACGTATGTATCTCTAGAGGTCAATACTTTTCAGTCTCAAATTAAAATGACTCGATTTAAATATATTTTGATTTCACTGTCATCCGCCACCAAGTGCATCGGGCCGTTGGTGCAGCCAGAATGCGGATTTGGTAATGTCGCGTCGGAGATTCGCTTTAAATGTTACTTGTCGCAGCGACTTCTGAGGCTGGCGGCTGGGGGCTATTGGTGAGCTGTTGGTAAATTAAATACATTACCGGACGACCGCGAGAGCCGTCGTCTATGTACATATGTCTTCGGCCATACCATTGTGCAAAACTTTATGACGTTGGCACATTCTGCGAGAGTGCGGGAGCTATATAAGTGCACTGAAGATGCGGCATTAGCATCATTGGACGTTCGATAGTTCATCCGCTAGCACAGTCAGACAGACACACACACACAACGCTCAACAAGATGGTGAAAATGGTAAATGGATAGCTGCTAGTCGATTGCATATCAACGATAACCGATTAACGATAAACGATAACCTTTCTGATCCTTCGACAGATGCTAGTCGCTGCTCTACTGCTCTTGGCCGCCGCCAGCTGCAGCGCTCGACCACAGAACGACGTCGAGGTTGTGGAATACGAATCGGATAACATTGGCATTGGCGGCTACAAGTTCAGCTACAAACTGAGCGATGGCACCACCCGCACCGAGGAGGCCGTTGTGAACAATGCTGGCACCGAGAACGAATCCCTATCGGTGCGCGGCTCTGTCAGCTGGGTGGCGCCCGACGGACAGACCTACACGATCAACTTTGTGGCCGACGAGAACGGCTTCCAGCCGGAGGGCGCGCATCTGCCCAAGTAAACCGCATGGATAACCGCATGGATAACGAGACAGAGAGAGAGAGAGAGAGAGGAGATCGAGTCCTTGTTGTTTGTGCTGTGCAACAGTCAATCATTCATTCAATCAATCATTCAATCAGTCAGTCAGTCAGCCAGTCAGTGAAGTTTGTGTCGTGCATTGTAATTGTTAATCGCATTAAAGTTGAATTTCGATACGATATTTGTGTTTGTTATACTCGACCTCTTTCAGTTTGCTGTATAACTCTACTCTTAGTAGAAGCCACACCAACTACTTATAAATTTCAATATCATCTCACTGTTAACTGTACTCCCATCCTAAAAAATCGACTCAAGCGGAACTCCGAATATACCTACCTGCTTTAGGTTTAGATTTACAACTCTTCATTCAACTTATCATCTAGATAAGTGAAAATTTAAAATAAAAAGAAAATGTATGTAATTAAAAACCAATATACCCTGTTCACTTCGGAAAAGAGTATATACTCAAAAACCAATATACCCTGTTCACTTCGTAAAACTGCACACGAATCGTATATAGCTGGGGAAGCCTTCAGTCAAATCACTTAAACTTGCTTCTTTTAAAAGAAGTTGAAGGACAACTCATTCACTATACTATACTATACTATACTATATACCATATTGTTAGTTATATATAATGCTTTTTGGAAAATGCTTCTTTATTTATTAATGATTTTTATCGCAGAAACTTTAACTTAGAACTAAGCGTGTGGTATGTGTGCGCCCTCGGGCTGGAAGCCATTCTGATCGGCCACAAAGTTGACGGCGTAGGTGACGCCATCATCGCCCAGATAGGAGTAGGAGCCCTTAACGGCGATGGCCTCGTCGTCGGTGCCAATGTTGTTGACAACTGCCTCCTCCGAGCGCTTGGTGCCGTCGCTTGTCTCCACTTCCAGCGTATAGCCGTCGGGTCTCACATCGGCGGTTTGGCTCACGATGGTGGCCTCACTGAGGGGTGAGGTGGCGGTGGCCAGGGCCACGCACAGGCTGAGGCAGACGATGGCCAATGCGAACTTCATACTTGCACTGCTGATAATAGCGATGTGGGCTCCTAGCAGTGCGATCGTCTTTATATAACGAATGGCGAACGGCAGTAGCTAATGCAATTAACACTGTATTCTGTTGATATAAACATTGTTTTTTTCTCTCTATTTTCTTTCATGTTTATCTATGTATGTTGAGGCCAAATTGTGTTAATTGTCGCCTCTGGAAGCCGAAGCAAACCTGAAAAATGCAAAGCAAATAATTGAAGTCTAAACAAAAGACTCGAGCAGCGACGGAGCAGTCAACAGATTAGCTGTCTTCAATCAATGGGAGGCGAATCTGTATCTTTATATATCGTCATCATCACCATGATCATTAGCTTCAGCGGGTGCTGTCATAATAGAAATTTCATTTGTTTTCCTAACTTTTACCAAGCATTCAGTACATGTACTAAACATGTGTTCTAAAATAAGCATGTACATGTACTAAAAAATAGTAACTGTACATACATGAATTAACATCATTAATATGATCACCTGACTTGGACTTGGACTGGATTCCATTTCGAAGAAAGCATGATATCATTTTATATGAAATGTTAGTCAATTGCTGACTAAATAATATAGCCTAAATGCACTTGGCTTGTTATCCTTGTTAATTGTTAGTTAAGCTTAAAGTTGAAATAAATACTTTGATTGGCGAACTGACTCAATTTATGATGGACTGCCTGACTGATTATAAAATAGGCAGAATATCTGACAGTTGTATAGGTAAACTTTTGTCTGCTGACGATTAAAATGACCAAAACAGTTTATAAAACAATCAATTTATTTCAAATTCAATTTCACTTAAGCCTCTGGTGCCTTGGGAAGATCGGCACTCTGTGGCTGGTAACCGTTCTCATCAGCAATGTAGGAAAGTTCATGTACATTACCCTCATCGTCAGCAAACTTGTACGAGCCCTGAACTCTTAGAGCCGATTCGTCTTTGCCAAGCGGCACAAGTTGAGCACTGGCTTTTTGCTCACTTCCATCACTCGTTTCATATCTGTATTAGGGAAAGCTAAGGATCAGAAAATGTTTAAGGACTTCCTCCATGTGTTTGACTTACGCATATTGGAAACCATCAGGATTGACCACTTGCTCACTGCGCAGGAGTTGGGTCTCCTGGTCAGAGCGGGCAGGGGGGGCGGCCACAGCCAGGGCGAAGAGAGCAACGAAGACGATGAGGAACTTCATGTTTGGATAGGTGTAGCGCGTTTGAGATATCAAAGGTAACCGTGACTTAGAGGGCTGACTGCCTGAGTATTTATAGCAAATCAGCCACGGATCGGACAAAGGTGAAAAACTAGTTTAGTGCCAAAAGCAGACCAGAAAATTATAATTTAAAATGCAAATAAATAAAATACACTAAAATATACATACAGTATAGTATGTAAACTATAAATTTGACTACGCACATATGTATGTTTGGCAAAATGTGATTCGAAAACTATTTTACGCGAAATATGCATATGGAGTAGAAGGTATATGCATAATCTTAGTAGGAGGAGCAGGACGGACTTAGAGGAGTCGCAGTAATGATCATTGATAAACTGGAGACAGGTAAATGGGCTCCTGTAAAGGTAATCAGTTCACTTAGCACCCAGAGAGATGGTAATGTCATCGCTCACACTCTGCCTGAATGGCAACTCGCAGAAACAATAAAAATTCATAAATGCGGACAAACTAGTTTGCTAAAGAAACACGAATTGGCTAAAAAATAAAGCGCTAAATTCAAATGATTAAAGTTTTTATTGAAACTCGAAATAAATTAGATGTTTGTATGAAGCAGATTCTTAGGTCTGCATGTCGAACATAATCAGACTGATGGGATGATGAGCATAATAATGATAGCAATGATAATGAAGCTGTTGATGAAGATGGCTATGATTAAATTTGTTAGTAAGATAATAAGATGATGAAGATTTCTTCTTTATGAAGAAGATAATAATGATAGGAATGATAATGAAAGTGTTGATGAAGATGGGAATGATTAAGTTGACAGCAAGATAATGAGATGATGAAGATTCTTTCTTTATGAAGAAGATAATAATGAAAAGCTCGATGATGAAGATAGTATGATGCGAATGACTAGCCAGCCGCCGAATCAATATAGTCGAATACAGTCCGTACGTATGAAAGTCAACTACAAAGGCAAACGATTTCCTTTTTGAATGCCCCGAAACTTTTGATTAGGGGTTGCACAGGCAGATGGAGGCGTCTCCTTCTCCGCAGGAACTTATCAATCTAATGGGCCACTAAAGTTAGAGTCTGGATAATTTGAATACCACAATAGATAGAAGCTCAAATTTACCATTGAAGTTCCTACAATGACAACAAAGATGTCGTCCTTCTTGGATTTTAGATAGAGATGCTAGAGACTTGTGCTAAGTGGAAAGGATAAACAAAAGTCGCAATACTTTTGGAACAGACCTGCTATAAGTTAGCGAAGCGTATAGTTATGTGTGTGTAGATAAGATAGCAGTGGACTGGGTATAGGCTAGTGGTGCACTCCCACCTATATTCCCATATGGCATGTGTAATACCTTTGATCGTTGATCCTTGCAGCAGTGGCCAGGACTGGGACAGAGTTGGACTCGACGTTCAGTTTATGCTTGCATTATACCATTTTTATTAAATAAAATACAAATTCAACTTCTAGGAAGTAAGAACAGCTCTTGTGTGATGATAAACAGGTAAGTTAGTGGACGATTGGCACATTGGGCAAATGGGCGCCCTCGGGCTGGAAGCCATTCTCATCGGCCACATAGTTGACAGTGTAGACATGGCCATCGTCAGCGGTGAAGGAGTAGGAGCCATGGACAGCGATCGATTCGTTCTCACTGCCGGCATTTTTCAGGACGCCCTCCTCATCGTGCTGCTGGCCATCGCTGGTCTCCCAACTGGGCAGAGAGAGAGAGAGAGAGAGAGAGAGAGAGAGAGAGAGAGAGAGTAGAGGAAAGGCTTGGCGCATAGAAGTTGTCGACTCACCCAAACTTGTAGCTGCCGGGCTGGACATCGGACTCAAGGCGCAAGATCTTTGCGTCCGCGCTGTTGTCGACGGGAACGGCCAGGGCGACGGCCAGGAGGGCGGCGAAGACGATAGCGAATGTATATTTCATGTTGATTGGCTTTGGACTGCGAACGCGAGCTACGAACTGTGAACTGTTGTTGGTTTGTGATGTCTACTGCGGCTGTCCAGGGGCTTTTTATACCCAAAATTGCCGATGCTGAGTGTCCACCAAATAAATCACAACAATACTATATAAATGAAGAAAAGTTTGTCCAAAATCCGATGTCCGATGGAAAAAAATAAATAAAAATGACTAATTACACAGCTCAAGCGCATCAGCTAACAAATTGGCTTCAAAAAAAAAAAAAAAAAAAACTAACCAACAGGTCGTCTCTCTAGTCTGCGTGTGAAACGCAAAAAAAAGCCAAAACAACAACAACAACAGCAATGAAACAAAGCTAAAACAACAACAACAACAACAACAATAATAATAATCGATAATAACAAAAACTTCTAAGGCAAACAAAACAAAGATGTTCATAGGAAATATCACAGAGATCATTATGATACGCCACGTTTATCATAATCAGCTCGATAATCATTATCGCCATTGCGAGGAATTTGCATTTTTCGTGAATCAATCAAAAAGCTTCAATTTCATTTTCGACATATTTCAGATAGAGATCCACAGCCAAGTCAAAGCTCATTTACCCTACAGCATCAAAGCTCAATGAAAACAAGTCCAAATTATCAGCCAAATATTCATATATATATATACATTTATGATTATACACATATAGCTAGACATATATATTTAAAATATATTAATCTTTTTTCAATAACTCTTCGCCCAACCGGAAATGCTAAGCAAATTTTACACCCAAGCAAATTTGTAATTGAAATCTGTGTCAAAGCCAATAAATAATATTTAGAAATTATATACCATATATTTTTTCTAATATACATAATCAGTATATAAGACCAGCTAGTCGCTATAAATACATGCATAGAAATATAGACGTGTATATAGCTGAGCTTGTTATCGACTAGCTAGCCTGTATTTTTTTTTTCTTTCGGTTTATAAAAACATGTTTCTAATTTCGTTATATTTTTGTTTGATTTTATTTCAATTTGCTATTTATTTTCTTATTTTTGTACTGCTTGTTTTCAAGTTTTAAGCATAAAATATAAATTATTTATTTAAAATATATGCACGGCTAAAAGAGATGTTCGTTTGCTTAGCCGCCGAGAAGGTCAGATCCTGGTTCTCAATTTCTGATTTGTGACTGAAGCATTAGGGGTGGTCCAGCCGAGATATCGATGGCAGATTGAGTCCTAGAGTCTCGCTAGAATTGCACCTGCCTCGGTGCTTGCTGTGGACCACAAGATATTAGTTGGAAAGTGACCTATGCTTATTAGCTCTAGTTATTATTATTAAGAACTGGACTCACCCGAGTCTGATAAATCAATTCTGACACAACTCTTGTTGGTTGTATTATTATGATAATAAGGCGCTTCTGACTGCAGGTTTCTGCCAGTTTATCTAGTTTAGCTGAACTTTTTCGTTTATTGCTGCATAAATTATTTGAATGCAGTTATTTTGTATATTGAAAAGATTTGCATTTTACTTTTCTTTTTTTTTGCATATCCGAGCTGATCAGCTATAAATACGCCGCCAATCGGTGATGTTAGTTATAGTTACCTTTGATATCTCAAACGCGCTACACCTATCTCAACATGAAGTTCCTCATCGTCTTCGTCGCTCTCTTCGCCCTGGCCGTGGCCGCCCCCTCTGAAATTGTAGTTAATCATCAGGAATCAGATGTGCAGCCCGATGGCTACAAAAATTTGTAAGTGGTGCATGCGGCGAGAGTCCTTCAGCATTTACAGATCCTGACGTTCTCCATTGCAGGTTGAGCCAGAGCGATGGCGTTGAAATTCAAAATGAAGGTAAACTTGTGGATGCAGGTACAGACCATGAGGCCCTTGTCGCCAAGGGCTCGTACAGCTTTGTTGCCCCCGATGGCGTCAAATACACTGTTGACTACATCGCCGATGTGAACGGTTTCCAGCCACAGGGCGCTCACTTGCCCGTTGCTCCAGCTGCCTAAAAAGCGACAAAGAGAATTTTAAATAAATTGATTGTTTCATGAAGTTTTTTTGGTGTTTTTATTTGCCTAAGATATCAAGTTGATATCTTTGATTTCAAGTTGGGACACATATTCCATGGCGTCTTGAGCAGATTCCCGCATATGAAGGACTCTGCCTGTGTGCACAGATGAGCTGGCCAATGTTACATCACTGTAACCACTGGCTTTGCACGGAAGATAACTGTTGTTGTTGCCAAATGACAGATCTTCTGAACAGGCTATCAGCAGCATCTGCAGCATCTCAATCTGGGAACGGGACCAGATAGTCAGCTGTGTCTTCTTTGGTTCCACAAGTTTCCCCACCAAATGCGAGTTTTCTTTCCTGATGTTTGATTGGAATAATATACTATAACTCGCCCAGATATTTAAATATATATATATGTGTATAGAGATATTTTATTGTTTAACTTCAAGTTTTAAGCATTAAAATATAAATGATTTATTTAAAATTTATGCAAGGCTAAAAGAGATGTTCGTTTGCCTAGCCGCTGAGAAGGTCCGATCCTGGCTCTCACTTTCTGATTTGTCACTAAAGCATTAGGGGTAGTCCAGCCGAGATACCAATGCCAGATAGAGTCGCGTAAGCTTCGTCTGGTTAGGATTGCGCCTGTCCATCAAGCAATTGCCTGCAATGAGATATTAAGTAATCTGTATTAGTGAATAAAGTGACCTTGTAATTAGCTTAGTTCTAGTTTTTGTGATGCGCCCAGAATTGGGCTTAATTTAGTCGGAGACTCTTATGTTAATTTAGTTTTTTTTCCAGTTATATTATTATGATAATAAGGCAGGTCTGACGACTAGTTTTCTGTCTGCTTAGCTAGTTTGGTTTACATATTCTATTTTTGGTGGCATGCATTAATTTGCATGCAGATTTTTATAGCTCTTACTATTATTATTATATCTATTCTTTTTTTTTGCAAATTCAAACTATTCAGTCCATCTACTCCGCCTATAAATACGCCGCCAATCGGTGCTTTTAGTTATAGTTACCTTTGATATCTCAAACGCGCTACACCTATCTCAACATGAAGTTCCTCATCGTCTTCGTCGCTCTCTTCGCCCTGGCCGTGGCCGCCCCCACTGACAAGGAGACCCAAGTCCTGCGCAGTGACCAAAATGTCGGCACTGATAGCTACAACTTCGCGTAAGTGAAACATATGGAGAAAGTCCTTGAGCATGTTCTGATCCTTCCCACTATCTAATACAGCAACGAACTCGATAATGGTTCTTCGAGAAAGGAAGAAGGTTCCCTTAAGAATCCTGGCACAGAAAATGAGGCTATTGCGGTCAAGGGCTCGTTCAGCTTTGTTGCCCCCGATGGCGTCAAATACACTGTTGACTACATCGCCGATGAGAACGGTTTCCAGCCACAGGGCGTGCACTTGCCCGTTGCTCCAGTTGCCTAAAAAGTGACAAAGAGAACTTTAAATAAATTGATTGTTTTATAAATATGTTTGTTTTTGTTTTTTAATAGTATGTGAGTGGCTGTTGGTATGCTCAATCAAATCCTAACAATATCAATCAATCAGTCAATCGATCACTGTCAACCTGAACATCAGGGAATACAGCTGGACTGAAGCGACCTAACCAGACTCTCCCCAATCATTAAATAGTACATCATTCAGTACATCAATCAGTACATCAAGCAGTACATCAAGCAGTACATCAAGCAGTCCAATCAGTACATCACCCATCATTTCATTGATCACACACAGTTCAAGTTTTCAACAATAACTAAGAAGAGCTGAAAGTGTTCAGCTTGGATTGATCAAGCATCAATCATACATCAGTCCGTCAATCTGTATAGAAATCGGGCTTAAACACAGTTAATTGGAATGGAAGATAAAACCGGTGGCATTTTATTCAACATGACAATGAGTTTGTTTTCGCCGTTTGTTTGTTTAGCTTGATAAATGAATTTGTTTGAGCTTAAACCTAGTTAACGTATGGATGCTGCTTGACTGGGCGCTGATGGCTGATGGCTGATGGCTGATCGCTGATGGCTGATGGCGTCTGTCTGGTTGTCTGCTGTGCGCTTATTGAACGGCACGGGGCAAGTGATCGCCCTCTGGCTGGAAGCCGTTCTCGTCGGCCACATACTTGAGCGTGTAGGTCTGGCCATCGTCACCCACGTAGGTGTAGAAGCCGCGCACTGCGATCGCCTCGTGGTCGGTGCCCACGTTCTTCAGCTGGCCCTCCTCCTGGTGCGACTTGCCGTCGGTCGTCTCCACGCTGCTTCGACAAAAAGAGAGGAAGCGAAACCAGTTTTCACTCAGCTGACCTTGACACAGTCCGAGCGGTACGAGCGGTACGAGCGATACTCACGTAAACTTATAGCTCTCTGGCTGCACATCCGAGTCGTAGCGCAGCACCTGAGCCTCTTGCTGAGGCGGTGCTGCCTCTACCGCGGCGCAGGCCACGCAAACGAGAGCAGCGACAAAGGCGTACGAGTATTTCATCTTGCTGATTGGTGGTTGGTGATTGGTGGTTGGTGGTTTGTGTTGTGGTGCGCACAAGGAGCTTGCAGTCAATGCATGCCAAACTTAAGAGCTGAGGCCAATTTATAGTCCGACTCCTGCCGAAAGATTGCCAAAAAAAAGCCAAGAAGAAGAAACGAAAGACAAAGGGAGAAGAAAATAAAGGCAAATGTAAAATAAAGACAGACAAAAGATAGTTATGTACTCGTTGCGTACTCGCAAACCCGTTTTCCTGCGGGGCCAACCTTTGTTGCTCAACTCGGCTTGTCTTTTGCCAATTGGCTTTGATTGATTGCAGCCAGCCAGCCAGCCAGCCAGACCCCACCCAATTTATGTCTTGTGGCTCGGCTAGGCGTGAATTGGCACAGCTGGATGTAGATGTAATCACGCCTAACGGCTAACGGGGTCACTTGTATGTGGCTCAAGTGCAAGTGAAATGCTCAAATCTCACGAGATTTCAGCTGCGAATATTTCATCTAACATTTGCAGAGCTGGTTTGGCTCACTTAACTTAGGCAAGAAATGAGGCATAGAGAACTTCAGACTGAGAGTCTTTATAGCTAATAATATTTATGTTGAGCTCATATATATCGCATACTTTGCCTTATCATAACACTCGCCTCGAACCAGATTTCCCATATTCAAATCGTTTTAATTTAATATTTAAAATATCTCCCATTTTTTTTGGTTTCTTACATTCCTAAATTTAATATAATTTGCATTAAATTAATTTTGATCTCGTTTCGCTTCAGAAATATATATATTTTTGCACTGCAAAGCGTTAGTCGCGCGGACACAGCGATGCAGTAGAGTTGGAAACGTAACGTTGTCCGTCATGATCAGATCCCAGACGCTCGCCCTCATCGCTCTGGTGGCCCTTGCAGCGTGCTGCAGCGCGGAGTCAACTGCCAAGCCGAAAATACTGAAGTTCGAGAATGGAAACGGCTATGCCTTCTAGTAGGTGTTCTCGTGCAGCTGATTGCCAGCCCTTAAGTAATCAGTGTGTTTCGCATTAGTTACGAGACGATCGACGGCATCTCGCGGCAGGAGACGGGCGAGCTGAAGCACGCCGGCACCGACCTGGAGGCCATTGCGGTGCAGGGCAGCATCCACTGGGTGGAGCCCAATGGCGCCCACTACGAGCTCAGCTATCTGGCGGACGAGAATAGCTTTCAGCCACGAGCCAAGCGGCTGCCGCATCTAAAATCCGATCACTGATCTCATGTGTTAAATGTTAAAAGATGACCATAAATATATATGTATATGTATAAATATATCGGGTGTATATATGTATGTCGTATGATTGTCGATTTGTGATAAGCTCTGCTCATCAATTTTCATACGTCAAATGAATTCTAACACAGCGTTAAATTAGCATGCGGCTTTATCTGAAATATATTTATGTGTTTGTCTATATCATAAATATTAATTTGCGCCAGCAAGTCGCAGTTTAGATACCCTAACTTTCAAGTTGTAAAAGCTAAGCAGGATTTGCGATCTGTGGTGATCTAACTGATGTGAGGTGTGAGCTATGAACGATCTGTATAATACATAGATTGAGAGATAACCTTAATAGACAGCTGCTATGGGATCTATAAAAGATCTACATAAACTATAGCTGAAATAGATTACACTGCTTAAGGTAAAGTCTCTGACCAATTGCACCTTATCAATAACACAGTGGAGAGACCCATGGTTAAGGGCATTCAAAGATAAACCCGTTGCTTGGACAGTTATGGCCGATGCGTTAACAGAGTTAGCTGGCCAGGGCCGGAACCGGTTCAATAAACACGCTTCAGACAAAGACAAAGGCAACGAAAGTGAGAACTGCACGGCAACAGCAGCCGAGCGAGAGATAATAAATAAGTAAATAAAGAAAGAGACGACGCAAGAAGCAAGACGAACAAAAAACAAAAGTCAGTTAAAGGGCAAACTAGTGCAGCCGGGGCCCAGCAGCTCGTTGTTGGGCAATTAACGCGCGGCGCATCTGCTGGCCAAACGCCTCATTTATCAATCGTTAACTGCAAAACAATCAGACAATGTCGACTGCCAAAAGGCTGATTGATGAGCAGCCAAGGGAGCGGACAGCACATTACGCATACGCCCTGTACGACCAGCAGCTTGTTCATTTCTCTCTCTCTCTCTCTCTCTCTCTCTCTCTCTCTCTGCTGCTGCTGCTGTTTCTTTTTTTTCTTTTATTTTATTGACTAAGGTCATCAGCATACACACCTCGAGCTGCTGCTCGTCGAATCTCGCGTCGCTTCTTCAGTTAACAAGTTATGACCGCCCCCGCCCGTCGCAGCCAACAGATGGCAGTGCAGCCTCCGAATATTGGGCTGTCTTAAGGTCAGCCGTATACGAAATTGTGTCACCTGCAGATACATATAAATGTCTGGCTGTAAATTACGATTAAGTTCTATAGAAACTGAAAGTTTCCAGAAATTCATAAAAAATTAAAAATAAATTATTTATGTATTTTATATGAATATATATATATATATATAGTTGAAGGCTGCTTGACAAAAACATTCGAGTTTCTTATTCGTGGAACCTAAAAAAAACATATAATATTTTTATCAGATCTTATATATACACATATATATATATAATAATAATAATAAAATTTATATTTATATTTAATTAAAATACATAAAAAGTTTTTTTTTAATTATATAAATTTTTTTGCACATAATTTTGTTGCTCAAGCGCTTGGCCCTGGACTAAGCCAGCTTTTTAGCCATTTTCTAGCTAGTTAAGGTAATGTCTGCCTGCGTGAACTGTTTCCTGCTAAGTCTTAGCTTCCTGAACCAAACTGCAATTCAGCCAACTATAAAGCTTCAAGTATATATAATTTATTTTTTATTTCATCAAATTTTGCTTCTTTTTTGGTTTTTTTTTTTGGTGTGTAAGTAAACTCAGCCGTTGACCTATTGCCATAGTTAGGCAAACACGCGCGACTATGCAAATATATGCTAGCACATTTCATTATCACTTATCCATTGCGCGCATGATTATTATCTTGGTGATGATCGTGATCATGATTGGGCAGCGGCAGAGGCGACTCTTGATGGCCAATTGAAATGAGATTTGAGTGTACATCAAATGCTTAATGGGTTTTGTGGCTTGTTCAATTAAAAGCTTAAGGCACACACGCATAGCATAGCCAGAGCAAAGTCAACAATTATACAATTTTTGTGTGTTTGTGTGTGTGTTAAAGACGATTGTTATGGCTACCTGATTGTGTGTAAGCGAGAGTCAGCCCCTCCACAGTCTGTGTGTGTGTGTGTGTGTGGGGAGCTCTTTGGTCTCTGCCAGACAAACTACTATAAATAGCTGGCGGTCTCATTAGCGGGTGCCACATCATTCGTTTGCCTCTAATTGTGACAACTGCGGTAGCGCGTCGTGAATCGAGACTATAACAAAAATGCAGACCATCAACGCTTGTGCCTTCGTCCTGTGCGCCTTTGCGCTCGTCTGCAGCAGCCTGGCAGCGCCTCTGGATGACTCGCAGCAGGCCACAATTCTGCGCTACGACAACGAGAACATCGGCACCGACGGCTACAACTTTGGGTGCGTAAACACACGAAAGGACACAGCCAGGATATAGTTTAATATACGTTCTCCTTTTCGCAGCTACGAGACAAGCGACGGAGTCACACGCCAGGAGCAGGCGGAGCTGAAGAACGCCGGCACCGAGCAGGAGGCCCTCAGTGTGCGCGGCTCCGTCAGCTGGGTGGCACCCGATGGCCAGACCTACACGCTCAACTACATTGCCGACGAGAACGGCTTCCAGCCACAGGGCGATCACTTGCCACACAACTGAGGGCCGGGCCAAAGTCTCCAGCTGTCCAGCAGCAATCAAATCAGTATTTTCTCTGTAAAGTAAAACAAATTTCTATAAAATAAAGTGTTAAAACCAGTTGAGGAATAGACGAATTGCTGAATTGTGGGCTAGATTGTATGATAATCGAAGGCCAACTCAGTTGGGTCAGTTTAGCTGCAATGCTGACGGCGTTATCTTCGACTGGACTGCCTGAGAGAGCATTGCGTAATTTACGACCATCCTAAACATACACTGCACTGAGATAAGTGAATGTTGAGTGGAAAAGGGATATTTATTTGTGAGAAGTATGTGCCTAGCAGATAAGGAGACACTGATAACAGATATAGGCAGAGACATGGGTCTACCACTGCAAGGCAAACAGCTTAGCCTTAGAGCTGAGAGACCTTTCATAGTCACTGAGTTTACAGATATCGAAAAATAATAACTTATGAAAGGCAGATAAAATTCGAACTCTAGATGAGACTCTAGGCAAGGATTTCACGCCATCGCCGCCTCGTGAACAGGAAGGGAACCGCACAATAGAGCTGGTTTTAGTGGGTTCAAGTCCCACAGTCGAAATTTCAATGGTTTTTCCCCTCTAGAATAAAATTAAATTATTAATTATACATAATTTTTATATATTTATTTTCATTTACACAAAAAAATTATTAAATTTAACAAATTTATTGCTATGATGAATAGATGATGTATGATGTCGCCTCAGCAATGATTGATATGAATACAAATTCAGTTGTTTATAGAAAGGTCTGAACGAAGTTAAAGATAAATGGCTGGCATAGATTGAGTGAATATTGAGAATACCCCTAATGCACACAGATATATTAAAGCCTAGAAATTGATATAAAACTGAACTAGCTAAGTCTCTGTTGAGTAGAGTGAGCTGTGCTGCCTCTACTCTCTGCTCTGCCCTGCCTGCTGAATGTCAATTAAATCTTTAGCTCATTAAACTTATCAAAAAAAAGTTTAAAAATTAAAAAAAAACTATTTTATATTGAATATAAATAATAACAATATTTAATGTAAGTTTCCAAGTCTCGCTAATTGAGCTTATGTCACCCTGAGGTCGTAGAAAATCAAAGTCAATCAAATTCTGGATCTCTGGCATTGCGCTTCGCCGTTGATTTATCGTAGCTAAATAATTACAGATGAGTGATATTTTGATTTAGCTGCCTCTTGACGTTTTTATTATTATTTTCGATTTGTTGTCTTTGCATTTATATTTTTATATTTATTTATTTATTTTCTTTTTGTTTTTAGCATTTGCCGCATGACAATAAATGATTTTTATCTGGCATGCATTTGGCTGTGCTGCCAAACAAATGTGTTAATCTGTAATTAAAAAGTATTTTTATTGAGTTTTCTCATTAATTTGTTTACTTACTTTTTGTGTGTGTGTGTTTTTTTAGTATTATTTTTATTATTATTATTATTTCGTTTCGTGTTGTTTTGTTGGCGATTAGGATGCGCTTAGAAGAATTTTTAGCACCGAGAATCGGATATAAAAGCGACTGGCGTTGCGGTCAATGGGTTAGTAAAGTGCAGTCAAGTGTTAACCGAACATGCAAAGCTATACCCTGTTCTTCGTGGTGGTCTGCCTGGCGGGCAGCTACGTTCACGCCCTGCCCCGGCCGGACGATGCAACGGCGGAGGTTCTTCGGCTCGAGACGGATAACAATGGCGTCGACAAATACTCTTTCAAGTGAGTTCAGAGAGTGATAGCTTCTGAGTAAGACAGATATAGATCCTTCCACTTGGCAGCTACGAGACGAGCAACGGCATCGTCCGCAGCGAGGAGGGCGTGCTGAAGCCCGGCACCGGCGAAGCCGAGGGCGTGCTCGCTGTCTCCGGCTCCAGCAGCTGGACGGCTCCCGATGGCAAGAAGTACGAAGTTACCTTCACGGCCGACGAGACGGGCTACCATCCCATCATCAAGCTAGTCGCATAGACACCACCACAGCTCGCAGCGGAACATTACAAAAAAAATGAAAACAAAAAAAAAAATAAATAAATATTTAAAAAAATCTATAAAAAAAGAAAGCAATAAAAAGTGGAAGTGTTCAACTTGAGCATGCTCAAGGAAGTAAATAAAAACAGAAAGATTTTAAAAAGGAATTTGATTGCGGACATGCTATAAAGAATGCAAGCGTTATCTAACTATTGTAAATGTTTGTAGAAAGATCCGACGACTGACTGAGGCAAAGGATAGAAACAGAAACTAACACTCACATATCTATATATAGCCTACTAGAGCCTCGTTATACCTGCTTTGCAGACGAACTCCTATAAATACCTGACTGTTCTATGACCGAGTCCACTCACTTAGTTTGCCTTTTCCTCTGCACGTCGTAAACTCTTGAACCTTCAATTGAAAGTACTATAATAAATGAATCCCATCAGTACTCGAGTCTTCGGCCTGTTCGCCTTTCTGCTCGTGTGCAGCAGCTTGGCGGAGTGTTTATTCTTTTCTATTGATAAAATGAGAGACTCGGGCTCAGAAAGCAACATTGACACTGCGTGCGTATACAAGCGAAAGGATACAGCCAGATGGGCAGACAGACGATTATGTAATATGAATTCTCTTTGCAGCTTGGACGAAGACGATCGCCAGCCCGATTCGGACGACCTTTACGCTGTCCTATAATCCTAAATCTGATGCGCACATAGTTTATTTTTAAAGTTAAACAAAATAAATGGAGTGCTGTAGTCGGGAGTTCCCGACTAGTAGATAATCATAATTCTGCAGATAACTGTTGTTTGAATTCCTGTCGGCTTTTATCTATGCATATCTCTCTCTCTCTCTCTCTCTCTCTCTGTCTCTCTCTCTATAAAAGGGTTTTCTTAATAGAAATTGTGCAAAAAGAAACACTCAATAAAAATAAAAAGTTTTATGAGTGTAGCTGAAAGCTATGCAAATGCCTCGTTTTACGAGCCATTATTCTTTAATTTATCGCGCAAGTCGTCCATCACAAATCGAAATTAAATATAACCTCATACATATATACCATCAACTGAACTATAAATAGTTGGCTCAAAATTAGCGGATGTCATACAATTCGTTAGCTTCGCATCAGCTGTGTCGTGTCGCGGAAATCTAAACTGCAAAATGAATACCATCAGTGCTTGTGCCTTCGTCCTGTGCGCCTTTGTGCTCGTCTCCAGCTGCTTGGCGGCACCTGTGGATAACTCAAAGGACAACACAGTTGTGCGCTACGACAGCGATGTCCGGCCCGATGGCTACAACTTTGGGTGCGTATAGAAACGAAAGGATATTTCCAGGCAGGCAGGCAGGCAGGCAGGCAGGAATTGGCGTAATATGAATACTCTTTGCAGCTATGAGATAAGCGATGGAACCGTACGTCAGGAGGCGGCAGAGCTGAAGAATATTGGTACCGACGAGGAGGCAATCAGTGTGAAAGGCTTCATCAGCTGGGTGGCACCCGATGGCAAGACCTATACGCTCAACTATGTAGCCGACGAGAACGGCTTCCAGCCACAGGCCGATCACTTGCCAGCTCTGGGCTTATGTTTATTTGTAACGCAAAGCAAAATAAACCCTGAGTCCTACATAGAACTGTTGTTTCAATCCAGCTGGAGAAGAGCTATCTGCTCAGAGAACAGACAAAAAGAATGAAATGAAAGGAAAAAGCTATAATTTGTTCAACCCGGATCAGTGTAACAAATAACAACTTTTAGTTTCTGGCTAGATATCCCAATATATGAATAGAATATATGGCAGAAGTTATGCTAATGCCCAGTTTTTCGATTCCTAATTATTGATTTGCATAACGCGTTCTAGGTCCACAACGAAACGAAACGAAATGAAATGAAAAGTATGACGCAAGAGTTGATGGCTGGCTCAGGCGCACAATACAAGCCAAAACTCGATTTGCATACACACACATACACATACGTATGCTTGTGTATTATAATCATTTCTGTTATTTTTATTTTCTTTTTCCGAGCTCTTCTTCTTTTCGTCTCACGCGTACGCACCGTGCGCGACCTTCGCGTTCATTTTGCATCATCAACGAAATTCGCAAAAAATTTTTGTATCTCAAAAACGAGTTTTGTTTTCTTCGTAATTAATAGGTACACAATGAAAGCTATGCAGCTACAATTTTCGGACAATTAGCGAGCAGCGAATCAAAAATCAAAAATCAAAAATCCAAAATTCATTTTCAAGGTCAATTTCTCAACCTGTAAATGTATTTTGGATGATGCTAATTTGGGCAGCCACAGCTCGAGCTGTCGAGCATTGTCCAACACTGACTAACTAGCTCCGATATCAGCTTTTGCTGACGTCAATTCTCAATTCTCAAAGTCATCAAATGAATTTTAATATTCTGATTTGCTGCTCGGAAACTATTTGACTCTATTCAGAAGCATAAATTATTTTCAGACAAATCAAAAACATCCAAGCAGAGATCAATAACCTATATATATACATATATGCATATATATATATACATTTTTTAGGTCTCTACATATTTTTTATATTATTTCTTTTACAACCCAAATATAGTTTCAAAAAAAAACAAAAAACAAAGGAATGCCAAAATTCGCCTGCTTTATAAAAATCTCTTTAATCGCTTCGCTGTAGTATAAAGTAATAAGCACTTAAGTTCACTTCGGAGTGTTAAACAAGTCATGCATAAAAAATCAAAAGGGTGGGGAGAAAAGAAGCAAAAAACAAGGCTTGAAGCTCCAGCAACAACGTTGACATATCGCCAACTGCAACAAAGTATAAAGGTTTGGGTCAGCTGCGAGCTCGGATCAGTCGCAGCGAGCGCTTCGAGGCGCAGCAACCCGTTTGCTTTGATCGCTCTATTACGATTATGATGGACATTGAATTACCCTAGTTTCACATGGCGCAAAGCACTTACTATATGGCTAAGCACACTTAGTTGGTGTGAAGAACGCAAATTATAAGTGTTCAAGTTGATAGGAGATGCATGAAAATAGACTTCATCTGACAGCTGTAGCAACACAGACTGTATAGAGACAGACTTAAATATGTATTTTAGATATATGTATATACAATCAATCAATTAAGAACAGAGCATTGTTTATCTGTGAGGTTGTTCGAAATTTACGTATTCTATATCCGGCAATCAAACAAAGAGAAAAACTAAATCAACTCAAATTTGACATCTTTTGTCTCTCAAATTTAGCAAAAACTTGATCTGAAGATTGCTTCTTATTGCGAGACAGACTAGGAGTAAATTTAAATAAAACATAGATGAAGTTAAATATAATCTCTATATATAGAAAGCTGAACAAACACACAACATTCGAATGAGTCTTCCACTTATGTCTTAGCTTCTGTTCTATCACAAAATGTTCACAAAAAAAAAAAAAAAAAAAAACAATATACCTCCTCTTCCCATATTACAGGGTATTTGTAGTCTGTTGCACCCCCATAAGTATATCTTGAGATTGGCCCAGCTCATGCTTGCCAGTCACAAACCATGTCCAACTTTTGGGCTTCAGCTGAAAATCGCAAACGAAACAAAAGACTTAGGCAACGAACTTGATCATTTTTCATAGCATACTTTTCGGCAGTCGCAATTAAATCAAAATAATTTAGCTAATTTAATATGTTATTGAGCTACGCAGCTGCGGCAACTGCACTTGCAATCTATATGCAAATGAGGCGCACAGAAGTGCGCGCAAAATATACCTTGAACTTGACGGCGATATTTTACAATACAAGAAGATAGCTGACAGCTCAGCTGATGCATCTGGGCGCGCGCATCCGGCAAGTGCAATTAATGATGCATACCACTCGAACTCTTCCTCATTGCATTCAGATATGCTGACAACAGAGCGCAACATCAATGATCTGAGCAGATAAATCATGCTGGGCAACCATTTGTAAAGCTGGCCCAGAGTTGCTCACTCAGTCTTCGTAGGTGTCAATAAAGATATAGTATATTACCTGATTCATGTATCTCCCAGTTAGCCACGAGCTATGCATAATGACATCTTTTGAGATATGCTAATAATTATTTATACTGGAGTAGATGCCGCTTTCTGTCAATGAGCACAGCTTGCGTATACCCTGCAAAAAGATAACAAAGCAAAGGCAGTTGAGGTATTGGTTTATTATATATAAATTTCTGTATTTTATCCTATATAAATTGAATATTCCACTTTTTCGAATTAAAGAAATTTTTTAATTTTATAGTTTCTAATATATTTTATATATAATTTTATTTTGTTTAGAAAAGAAGTTTAAATCAAATAAAACTCTAAATAAATATATTACAGACTGATTGTGTTGTATTTGTTAAATATAATAATATTACTATAATAAAAAAAATACTTAAATAATTAGTTTTTATTTTATTTATTTGTATAAATTTTATAAGCTAAAAATAATAATAAAAAGTATAAAATAAAAAATAAATAGGAAAATTATATATAGAAATTGTTTGTTTATTTATTATTTTTAATATTATTATTATTTACATTTATAAAAAAATAATACAAAACACAATTCAGTTTCGATTCACATTCAAATCAATTAGAGTTCCGCATTGAAGCAGTCCCAATAGCTGATTCAATATATTATCCAAGATATTTGTCAAAATTAAAGAGCTCATAAATACTGACACTCAGCTGAGAGGTTGTTTAATAAATGTATGTATGTAGATATATATTTTATATCGCATATCCTATCATATGTCTTAGAGTGTGACAACAGTTTAATAAAAGCAAATAAATAAGCTGAGCTGGCGTCTGCTCTAAAGGGTATTTAGTTAGCAGAAGTCAAACATGAATGAGGTAGCTGAAATGCTAGCTCACACACTCACACACACACACGCACACATACACAATACAGACCCACATGTGTGTGTGCGAGGCTGGCTCATCCAGCTGTAGAAGCTGACAATGTTTTATAATGTTTACCAAATATTATTTAGTTTGTCAATTGGTCGACGAACATCGTGGGGTGTGTTTCAGCTTGTCGCCTGCTCAGCCGAGAGACGCGTCGCATAACGGCACAGCCACGCATAAATTAAATTCTAAATATAAATAAATATAAATTGTACTGATAAGCCAGCTGAAAGGCAATTAAGAGTTAATTTAAATTGATTTCGATTAGCTGAAATTAAAGCAGCTGCAAAATGAGCCAAATCTTTTTGGCACTCGCTTGTGCTGTAAGTGTTCAGTGTGTGTGTGTGAGTGTGTGTGTGTGCAATTGTTTATAACTGTTTGAATTCTGATTTTAAGCTGCTGACTTTGCTGTGCTGTCAGAGTCTGCTGGCAGCCACTGTGCGGCCCTACAAATTCGGCTTCACCATCGAGGAGCAGCAGCATCGCGCCGAGAGTCGAGGTGAGCAGCAGCTAAAGGATTATTATTTAATTATACTTAATCAACCAAGTGACACACATATATATATATACGCATATATATGTACATATGTATGCATATGTAAATTGAGCTGCATCATGCTGACATAAAAGGCATAACTGGCCATTGTGCAACTGCCACAAACAGAGACGCAACTGCCCCAGCGGCTTGCGCAATACACGTTTGGAGGTCTCTAATTGCTGCAGCTGCTGACACCCGACGTGCTGCGGGTCAATATCAATTGAAATGCCTCAAGTCTCTCAGTCGCCGTCTCTTTAGCTACAATGGCTGCCGATTCGCGCCGTTTCGTTTGTCTTTTTTCCGAATTGGTAATAAAGTTTTTCGAAAACTTAAGAACCTCTTCAATTAGCATAACATGTAGAGGCATCAGTGTGTTCCACAGCATGCCGTGCCTTGGCATATTTATGGATTTTGAATCTTCTATTTTATATTCTTTCATATCGCTTTTAATACGAATTCAAATGGCCAAAAATCTCAATATTTATAAGTATATATTTATCGGTTTTGGTCTCGTACTGGCTGGCTGGCTAGCTGGCTAGCTGGCTGCCCACATCAAATGCCAGAGTTGAGTGTGTTAGGAAGCAAACACACACATACACTTGGGTAACATGTTGTGCACAGTCCATGGAGTGCATTTGCATATGGCATGAGATATGATCTTGGTATAGTTCTAATTTTAAATGGTAATCGATATTAGTAAATGTGGAAGAGTATATAAATATGCCAGATACTTTCTTAGATAAGAATGGCAAATAAAAGTGAAAGTAAAGGTCGAGCTATATAACAGAGAGGGGAGAGTGGGATAGAGAGGGAGAGAGAGAGAGAGAGAGTAGAGTGGATATTCGCGATTTCATTGACAACATTTGATACGAATTCAAATTTATTTAGGTTAGTTTACTAGAAAAGTAAGAAAGAATTTTTAATATAACAACTGAAGTTCGATCAGGTTTCTATCGGTGATATTGAAGCGGAAGTAACTATCGATTATTGCTATCGATTGTTCAACTTGAGGGAATCTACATCCTAGTCGCCAGCTCTTATAGGCTCTACACATGAATACATATGGACAAACAGATAGGTAAGGAGTGATCCTGATCCAGAGAGTCGACCTCGCCTCCCTCACATAACCACTTTGGCCTGAATTAGCATACCCAATAGATTGACTCTAGTTCATTTGAAATTTGATGAAGACAATTCTATAGAAGACAAAACTATAGTATAGTAGAAGATCTAAGAAAAGTCCAGAGTTAGGAGAATATATTTACTGCATTAGCATATGTAAGGCTCACTCTCTCTCTCTCTCTCTCTCTCACACTCTCTCTCTCTCTCATTTTATACTAGCTATAAAGATTCTGTTTCTATTCAAAATCTTTGCAAACGAACAAGTGAAACAAGCATCTTTTCAGCTAACTCGTGATATTTCAAGTGACATTTGAATACCCTATAAGCTGAGATCTTACAAAAGGCCTTAGCGTCTCAATCGGCCATAAAGAACTGACAGCCGATTATCGACATTAAAATACTACAAACAATCGCGAGACAGGCATTAAAGCGTTTAAAGAACGCGATCGGTAAGCGATAAGTGCGAAACGAAACTCGTTTGGGCTAGCCATGAAGCCAACAAAAGCAGAGAGACTGCGACAGGTGCTGCTCAGGTGGGTGGCTGTTGGTAGTAGATAGCAGGATGTAGTCGCCAAGTTTATGACCCAAACATAATTCTCGACATAGATTCGCCCCCTACGCGCGCGTGTTGACAAAAGAAGCAGCAGAGCCAGTGCCAGAGGCAGAGGCAGAGGCAGATAACAAGATGACGATCATCAGCATAACACAACAGTTTATTAGATGCTTATCTTTATGGACGAGCGTCAGCGCCTGTTTGGCTGGTTTGCCAAACGAATTATCGAATTATGAAAAAGAATTGAACCAGTTATGCTCTCCGAGCTAATAATAACGAACCTTATTTACGGACTGTAGTCGGAGTACCCAGCACTCTCTGCCCTTGAATGAGCTGTAAGTGAGGCTCTGCTGAGTGCCAGCTGCATGCCTTGAGAACTCTCTTAAGGGGCTATGTTTAAGTTGGCTATACAAAAATCGATAAATATCGACAGAGCAATAACATTATCTGATATATGTGCATATATGATATATATGTATTGCTGATATGACAGATGAGATATAACTTCTCATTTAATAACTTCCCATACATCTTTTTAAAATCGATAACTATCGATAAACGAGTCATGTTACATAAGCTTAGCTAGTCGCTACACCTACACTCTAACAAGGTATCCCTTAGTCGATCCCCATCGACTAGCTTTGCCTTACGCTCTTCTGCATTGCTAATCAGCTTGTCTTCCGCCCTTTCGACAGACGCGAACGGCATTGTAATGGGCGAATTTGGCTTTATCACGGCCGATGGCATCTACCATGTAACTGTCTATGCGACTGACGAGAATGGCAAATTTCGCATCATCTCCATGAAGAACTATCCATACGCGGGACCCAAGGCGCCCAGTAAGTACACAGGGGTGAGGGATGGGGGGCTTGAGCAGAGCTGCCCTATATTTCTACATCTATATATATAACTTCTAGAGAGCCCGCCCGCAACGACGAGCACGCAGCGCCCGGCGGCGCCCGTGAGTAAGCACACTTTCCATACGGCCGCCTGCTCGGGCTGTTTCCTGGGCAACTCTGCGACAGACACGAAGAACAGCCCAACGAAGAACGAGATCCGTCCGCTCTCGCAGCCGCTGTCCACGGCGGCAGCCGCTGTGCCAGGTGAGCACTTGACAGGTGACACGCACACACACACACACGCACCACAGACACACACACAGAGCGCAGGAGTCCTGGGCCAGGCGACCTTCGAGAACGTGGATGCGTTGCATGCGGCATCCGTTCAGCTGGCCATTCTAGCTGCCCAGCCGGACGCTCCGCCAGTAGGAGTAGCAGCGGCGGGAGCTACAGCTGCCACGCCCACGACCACACCTGCTCCAGTGGTGGTCAATGCGCAGGCTGTGGCCCTGTCGCATGCCATTGCCAAGGTGCAGGGCATGCGGGTCACGGGCAGACCCAACACCTCCGCCTCAGCGCCGCAGCCGCAGCAACTGCTCCCAGAGAGCATCTTCAGCTCTGCAGTTGGGCAAGTGCAGCAGCTGGCGCGGGTTCCGCCTGCTGCAGCGGGCCCACAGGGCTTGAACAGCTTTGCCTTTGGCCAACAGCCAGTCACGGGCCAGCAGCTGCTGTTAGCCAACAGGGAGCGAGAGGCTCAGCACGTGAATGAGAACGTCTTGAGCTCCATGCAACAGCTGGTGCTGCCCATAGCACAGAAGACAGCGCAGCACTTGACCAGGATACCAACCAGCTCACTAGGTACGAAGGACTCGAATAGCTTTGGCTTGGGTCAACAGCAGTTGCCGTTATCCAAGGTCGACCCACTGCATCCTGCTGGCAATGCCTTCCAACCATTGGACTTGGCTGTGACTGTGGAGCAGCTGCCCAAGATTACGCCCGCCGCAACAGGTGCCAAGGATATTAAGGACTTTGCCTTTGGAACTTTGTCCAGTGCTCCAGGCAATGGGCCTGCCTTTGTGTACCAGCAGTCGCAGGATAATGCCTTGACTCCTACGCCGCCGCGTGCCAATCGCGTTCCAGCCACAGCCGCAGCCAAGGCTCCAGGCAATGGGCCTGCCTTTGTGTACCAACAGTCGCAGGATAATGCCTTGACGCCCACGCCGCCGCGTGCCAATCGCGTTCCAGCCAAGGATATTAAGGACTCTGCATTCGGAACTTTGCCCAGCAGCAGCCAGCAGCAGGCTGCAGCCAAGGCTCCAGGCAATGGGCCTGCCTTTGTGTACCAACAGTCGCAGGATAATGCCTTGTCGCCCACGCCGCCGCGTGCCAATCGCGTTCCAGCCATTGCCGCAGCCAAAACTCCAGGCAGTGGGCCAACACTGCCTGGCTTTGTGTACCAGCAGTCGCAGGATAATGCCTTGACTCCCACGCCGCCGCGTGCCAATCGCGTTCCAGCCACAGCCGCAGCCAAGGCTCCAGGCAGTGGGCCAGCACTGCCTGGCTTAGTGTACCAACAGTCGCAGGATAATGCCTTGTCGCCCACGCCGCCGCGTGCCAATCGCGTTCCAGCCAAGGATATTAAGGACTCTGCATTCGGAACTTTGCCCAGCAGCAGCCAGCAGCAGGCTGCAGCCAAGGCTCCAGGCAATGGGCCTGCCTTTGTGTACCAACAGTCGCAGGATAATGCCTTGTCGCCCACGCCGCCGCGTGACAATCGCGTTCCAGCCACAGCCGCAGCCAAGGCTCCAGGCAGTGGGCCAACACTGCCTGGCTTTGTGTACCAGCAGTCGCAGGATAATGCCTTGACTCCCACAGTCACGGCCGCAGCCGCGCCTCAGCATGTGTCAACGTTTGCGCCGATTTCAGATTTTCTGCTAAACACACCAAAAACAACAACACCTGCACAAATAACACACACCGTTGCACACACACAGCCACTGAGTAAACCAATTAACCAATTTGCATTCCAATTAAGCTGAAACTAATTTCAAATTCAATAATCAGCAGGTGCTCAGCCAGTTCAGCAACCACTCAACAAAGTTGGCAGCGCGGCTGGCCAACCAGCCGTGACATCCACCCAGCAGCGACAACAACCAACTGGTAAGCTTGGACACCCAACCATTCGCTAGGTTTACTTACTCTTATACAAATTCATAGCTTTATCAGGTGCTCAACCACAGCAGGGACCACAACCAGTTAGCAGCAGCAGCGGCAGCTTTAAGCCCGGTAAGCCGAGACACACAACCATTTGCTAAGTCTCGTTTATATTTCATATATTTGCAGCCTTAGGCGTAGCTCAGTCACAGCCAGCTGCAGGCAGTTCTGCCAGCCTTAAGCCAAGTAAGTGCCAAAAGCTACCTTTTCGTTAAGTTTCATTTACTTTGCACATATTTGCAGCCTTGGGTGCAACTGGAAATCAGCAGAGACCGCAACCATCAGGCGGCAGCTCAGCAAGTTACACACCCAGTAAGCCGTGACAGCCACCAGTTAGTTATGCTATTTAACATTTTATCTACACTTACAGCGGGTGCAGCTCAGCCAGCCGTGATAGGAACCAAGCAAAGTCAACCATCGAGCAGCGGCTCTGGAACTTATACGTCAAGTAAGCGAATGCCGCAACCTTCGGCTCGTTAAGTATAACAGCAATAGCTTTGCTTGCAGCAAACACCCCATCGAAGTCAACAACCACCAGCTCAGGAGCGGCTGGCAGTGCAGATCTGAGCGGCGACTTGTACAAATTCAAATATCTGCTGGACTACAATGGACACGAGGAGACGGGCAGCCGGAACGGCGATAAGGTGGGCAACTACTTTGCCATCGGCGACGATGCTGTGGAGCGTGTGGTCGAGTATATTGCGAACGAATTCGGCTTCCAGCCGCACATCAGCTGGCGCAAGCTGGAGGGCAACGAGGCAGCGCTGCCCGTCGAGAACTCGCTGAAGCACTACGAGTTCAAGTGGTTCAACAAGGACACCGATTAATATTTAAATTCTATAACATTAGCAACACCTTGTACATAAATCAAGTAAACAGCAGAAGGGACTAGAAAACGATTCGTTTTGTTGCTCTTGAATTGGGTTTCAATTTTTATTTTCGCTTTTCTTTTGTTTTTTATTATTTTGTTAAAGGTATTCCACTTAAATCAACTTAACGCTTACGGGGAACAGTTGGGACCAGGAGTCGGGGGACACAGTGTGTGGGCGTGGTGGTTGTCATTTATACTTAGCCATATAATATATATATATATATATATATATATATATATATATATATATATATATATATATATATATATACATATCGATTTGTAAAGTTACATTCAGAATTTAAAAATTGTATACACTTAGATGTGGCAATTAAAAATTACATTTATAAGTATGGATACCCCAATGCTAACGGGCATCAGAGGGTATATATATATATATATATATATATATATGAATATTGTTTAACTTGCGCTTAAAAATTCTACATATTTATACACACAGAAGTTAGTTTTAAGTATATATATATTTTTGTTTGTTTAATATTTTAGTGGATTATGTATTTAGGTTAGAAATTATTCAAGAGATTTTAACTGTACAATCAACTATCACAGTCAACCATATCGAACTGATAGAGAATACTCCAAATATTGTGGATCAAAAGAAGAAGAGAAAAAATGATCAAAAAGAAAACAAATTAGGAAAACAAATTGCAAATGTGAGCCAGACGAGTGTGCTCGGTTAGCTAATACCCTGTAGAGGGCATGGCAAAACTTAGAAGATACTCTATGCATTCTTAGATCTAGCTGCTATATATTTGTATATTTACAGTTAACAACACACATTCTCTACTAAGCGAAAAACTATCGATAACTTGCTATCGATTGGCCTTACAATTATAATATTGATGCGTTAATCGCTCGAGCAGAAAGACATTGAATGAATGATCCATTAAGACTTGCTTATCGCTTACTATTAACAAGTGGCAAATGCTAACAACAATTCAAAATATTCCACATATGTATATATGTATATATATACATATATATGTATATGCTATATATGATATATATATGCTAGCTTACAATCGATTATTTATACTAGAACAATTCTGAAGATTCGCGAAATTGTTTGCGTACTGGAAAACTATTTTTGTTTGATTCTCATATTTATATATGCATATATATGTTGTAGTTAAGAGTTAAACTTATGGGGAAAACAACGTCTAACTAAGATAGACTAGACACAGACTCACACACACATACACATACACATGCACCCACATCTATATATATATATATAAACTCTAGCGTAGCTGAATGAATATTTACACAAGACTTTAGCAGATCCGAATTATATAATATATATCTTGATATATTATTATATATATATTTGCTATATAGCCTCTTACACAAATTTTGTCCTCAAGAACTCTTTAAATCTTCAGAAATTACTTCAAGCAGCTTTTTCTTTAGAAATGTGTGAATGATTAATAGATCGCCTGATCGACAGCCAGCACTATTACTGAAAAACTCAAAGTTTAAGCTTAGGCAGTCTAAATTCTTTTAAATATTTTTAACAGCAAACTGAATAATTGAGTGAAAGCAGCTTTCGCTTCTACCATTCGAGCTGCATTCAAGTTTAGGTCATTTTTGTTACACTCAGGGAACACAAGCCGGACTTGAACCGGGGACCACTCAAGCTCAAGCAAGTTCTAAAGCTATGAAAGTTATCAACTACTTCTATTCGATAATTAGTGATAGAAATCCTTAGAGTTCAGAAAATCCACAAATTATTGCCAATTCTAGCTTCAAGAACAGCAACTGCCAAACGCTGGTTAAACTTGCCTTTCTAAAGACTTTAGTATTAGCTTAACTTAAACTCAAGTTGCAGTTGCTATGATAGCTAGTGGGTAGCTGTAGCTGCCTGCACATCTCATCAGTTGCCGTTCTCTTGCAGTGCAAGTAAATTGAAATTTCCGCTGTGGCTGCTTAAAATATTGCTGGGATAGGCGCAGCTCAAGGGCCTTGGCGGAACCTGCTATAAGAGCTGTAGTTGCTGCAGCTATGAGGGAGGCCCTCATGACACGATTTTGCTCCAACAAAAAATATTTTTAAGAAAACTAAAAAATTAAAAAAAAAATACGAAAGAGGCAAAAGCAAGCGATCACCAGATGCTGAACAGCAGAGAAGAATTGTATACATATATGTATTATCTGTCTTGATCAGTATAGTCAGCTGGAACTGCTTGAAAATGCATATTAAAATTTCAGATATATATATTTAAATATATATATATATGCATATATATGCCTGTGCTCACTGATTGTTCATTCTAACAATCAAAGTGAAGAGGATCCTCTTGCTGTTATCAAATATCAGCTGCCAGCTCACAGCTATCATCAGCTGCTGCTCGAAGTAAGGGCTGCCCGCTGCTTTCGCTTATGCCTAAGAGTAAAATCCGCTGGTTTGCCCAGAGTATTGTTTGCCTCTGTGTTTTGCTTAATCGTTTTTCGGTTTTATTATATTTTGCATTTGGTATTTTTGGTGGTTTTGGTTGCACTTACAATAAAAACGTCGCCTGGTCGCCTTTGACGTCGACGTAGTCGTAGAGGGAGCGCTCGGCGTAGTTGCCGGCGTAGTCCAGTGCTGAGTCGCCGGCGGGCGTGGCCGCTGGCGGGGCCGGGCCGGCGCCCAAGCTCAGCCCGAACTTCTCCAGGTGGCATCATTTGAGCAGCGTGGGCAGGCTGCTGTTCATCAGCCGATTGCCGACGACCAGCGAGTTGAGCGTCGAGTTGCCACCGCCGACCCCCACGCCGACGCCCACACCAACGCCCACGCCCACGCCCATGCTCATGCCGTGCATGCCCAGGCCGAAGCCCGGGCTGGCATGCGCCGGATTCTGTGCGTCCAGCACTGAGCTCCCAGCTGCATTGCTCGAGAGATGCGAGTGGCCAGAGTTCAAGTTGTTGCTGCTGCTGCTGCTGCTGCTGCCATTGTTGTTGTTGCTGTTGTTGTTGGTGTTGGTGTTGCTGCTGGTGTTGTTGCTGGTGGTGTTGCTGGTGGTATTGGTGGCCGTGCTGCCAAAGCCGCTCATAATGCCCGCGCCGCTGGCGACGCCGACGCCAACGCTAACTGCGCTGCCGCTGCTAGCGCCGGCGTTGCTCTCATATTATGATGGTCATGCATAGTGCGGGTAGGAGCTGAGGTGCGGCGCCACATGCGACGGCGTCACATGGCCCATCGAGTGCGGCTGATACAAGTTGGTCGCCGGACTGCCCCAGTTGCCCCAAGAAGCGGCCGTGGGAAAGATCGAAGCTGCAGAAATGAAGAAAGCAGGAAAAGCCCAAGTCAATAAAAAATACTAGAGGACAAAGATCTGGGCACGCACCTGAGGACGAGGTCATGCCATGGTGCGGACTCATGAACGAGCTCAGCTTGGCGCTGTGATGATATGGCGTCATGAACAGATCGCTCTGATACTTGTAGGTGGGATCGCTGGCCGCCGGCTGCGTGGCAGCCGCCAAGCCCTGGAAGTCGAACTTGTACGCGTAGCGCTTGCCATGCACCTTGGTCATGATATTCTTGTCGTAGTAGTATCTGCAAGAGAACAGAGCCACAAAATGGCAATTAGTTAAGAGAAGGCAACACTCTGTAACCAAATATTCATACTCTATATATATCTATATCTATATATTGTCCTGGCCCCTGGGCCCTGGGCCCTGGGCCAGCCCTGTGGGAAAGGCAAACAAAGCACTGCCCACGTCTAAATAATTACAAAATAATGTTCGCTTTATGCGTTTTAAGTTAATTTGCTGACATTAAGGCGATTTGGGTGCTAGAGACTTTTGGCCAGCAAACGCCCAACCCCCACTTTGAGCCACCCTCAGCCAGACAGCCGAAGCCACAACACAGGTCGCGCTGCCCTCAATCTCGGGCCCCGCAATTAAATGGCAAACGCCTGGCGCACAAACTCAAACAGAGCCACGTTGTGGCTCGAGGCCAAGCCAAATTGCTTGGGCAGACAGCCAAGCGGGGGAGACAAGACAGACGCGTCGGACGGTCCGAGCTGTTGTTTGCTTTGGCTGCCCGTGCCACAGAAGTGATTAACTTTACAGCCAACTGCGAAAGCCAAACAAATCGTTGACTGATCTCAAATAAATAAATATTATGCCCGAATGTGAGGGCTAAGCGTGAAGTTATATAATAATATATTTGGTATACAGTCTGGTGAATAACATTATGCACAGTAGCAGCTATATAGTATATAATATACTATATAACTATGCATACCAAATTGGGTTTATGTCAATCAAATTAAGCTAGGAGAGTTAAAATGCGTTATATACTATATAATATTATGCACACTAAACATATAAATATTTCTATATATTATTATTATTATTATTATTATTTTCTACCAGCTGATGTTGCCTACAGAAGCTAAAATAGTTTGCTTGAGTTCGTTGCTGTTCGAGCTGCAACTTGCAACGCATATAAACAAGCAAGCATGTTCGATCAGCATCTTCCTCCGCGATTCTCATACATTCAAGTAAGGTCCGGCGAACGGAGCCTGTTTCACAAGAGCTCTTGTTTTTTTTTGTTGTATAGAATTTGTTGCTTGGTATGTATATATACATATATATTTTTTACCTGTGTGTACATATATATGTATTTTTTTATATATAATTTTTTTTCATATATATATTTTTTATATTTTATTTTTATATATGAATATATATATTTTGTTTCTTTTTTTGCTGATTTATTTTTATTTCCTTGTTTTTAATTCTATTAATTTTGCTCTCTGTCCATTTGACTGCTTGTCGCGTTCTCACTCTCTCTCTCTCTCTCTCTCTTGCTCTGTCTCTCTCACTCTTCTCTCTCTCCTCTCTCTCTCTCTCTCTCGCATTCTTACTGCCACTCTAGCTTTGACTCTCACGCCCATACTCTCTCTGATACTCTCTTCTCTCTCTGATACTCTCTTCTCTCTCTCTCTCTCTCTGTCTCTCTCTCTCTCTCTCTCTCTCTCTCTGTCAGTCTCTGTCACCCTCTGTCTCTCTCTCGCTTTCTGATACTCTCTTCTTCTATCTCTCTCACTCTACCACTCCTGCTTCTCATTCTCTCTATCCTCCTTCTCTCTCTTTCACTTTCCTTTTTATCTCCCCTCTATCTCTCTCTCTCTCTCTCACTATCTCTTACATCCTTTCTCTCGCTCTCTCTCCCATTCTCTCTCGTTCTTTTACTCACTCTATTCCACTAATTTTCTCTTCATCTCTCTCATAGATATATCCATAATCATACATATACACATCTCCACCTTAGCCACCTCTACTACTACTATGCGGAATCTCCATCCAATCAAATGCTCTTCCATTGTTAATGCCATAAGTATTTGCATAATTACTTTAAGAACTGTAGAGGAATATTAATTCAATTGTCCCGCTTCTGCCTCTGCTTCTCTGTTGTTCGCTTCATTTTATTACTTTATTTAGCGTTTCGAATTGAACTTTTGCAGCAGGCAAAAAAAAAAACTGAAATTAATTTCAATTTCAATGCTTTTTGTCACTTTTTTTTCGCTCGCTGCGCAATTGGCCATAAATTATGCCAATTAAGGCCATAAATTAAAGCTGACACAAAAGACAATGCAGCTGGCTCTCCCACTCTCTCTCTCCCGCTCTTTCTCTCTATCTTTAACAGAGAATAAACAATCAGAACCAATCAATGGCTGCTGATGGACGCGAGCGGAACAAAGCACACAATCAGCGAGACAAACAGCACAGCAAAAAGGATTAAAGTAAAAGCCATTTACACATCTCGCTCTCTCTCTCTCTCTCTCTCTCTCTCTCTCTCTCTAGCTGTCTCTCTCTCTCTCTCTCTCTCTCTCTCTGTGGGTGGCAGGGCCAAGTGGCTAACAAAAGGGCAGCTGGCTGTAAATAAACATGCCAAATGAAGCATTAAAGCACTTGTCCTTCTTGTCTTTATGTGTGGCTGCCAGCTACATGGCTGCTCAGCTTACACACACACACACACACACACATGCTGTAAGCATTGCATACACATTTCTTAGCTCACATGAAAGCCGAGACGGCAACTGCGTTCAATTGAGCTGAAATGTGTGAAAAAAAGAATGGGAGAGACATAAGAAGGAGGAGCTAAAAGAACGAATATTGAAGACACTGGCATAGGTATATATCTATATATATGGCTTACTGATACTGATAATAAGTTGAGTAAGTAGTGAAGTAAGACGTATAGAAGCAACTAAATTAAATATAGAATCTATATACATAATGGATTCAGTGTTTTCAAGAGATTATTTCTGAAACTCTCAGATCTTTCAAGCACAATTCATATTCAAAATATATCTAAAGCAAATCTCAAATATTAAAATTTTTACATTTATATATACAACTAACTATTCTTCCAGCTGCTGCTATGCTCTGCCTCATGCTATAAATTTGTTAATAAAAATATATCTCAAATCTATATCCACCATTGCACATAGCAGCTGATATACCCTTTGTCAAGGTAGCGCATAACAGCCAGACAGACAACATCCCAGGCAGAGAGATTGAGGCAGAGAGTGAGGCCGAGAGACGAGAGACAAGAGCGAACCAACCAGGCAGGCAGGCTGGCAGGCAGGCAGGCATTCATTGAACGTGTTGACGCTTCCGCACATCATCAAACAAAACAAGAAGAAGCAAGCAAAGGCTTTCCTTTGCTTTGTTGTCGCTTATCCAACACTTTTTACATTTATTTACATGTTGATTGTGCCCATGTGTGTGAGTGAGTGTGAGTGAGTGAGTGTGTGTCTGTTGCAAATTGGCTGTCAGGATTCTTCCACTTGAATTGCCAGCTTCTCCTTCATTGGCACTCATTGGCCAACTGATTGCAACTGACAGTTTTCAAGCAGCCAAAAAGGGTTTGCAAAAAGCCAAAAAGGACAAATAAAATCTGTGTAAAATGCTTCGTTTCTTAAGTTTTGTGTGTGCTCAGCAAATTGACCGTTGCGCAAATATTTAAATAGTTGTGCATATGTTCCAGGCAAACAGACCCGAACTGAATCGAACCGAACGGAACAGCTGCCCTCTGACCGGGCCGAGGGTGGGTCAAGCAATCACATTTACTGCAATTAGATTGCCAGATTTCATATTTCCACTAGCCGTTTTTTCTTCTCTATTTTATTTCTTGATTACATTTCGTCGCACAAAAACAATTTCATATTGAATTTGCTGAGCGGGTGACGCCCACTTGTGAGCCGTGGAGACTTTACTCAGAGAGTTCACTCAGAGAGTATATTAGCTTTGAACATATTCTGGCTACGTCTATATAACTCTTTGCTATATATAGAAATTCCAACCCAAAAATGAACAAATATTTGCAGACAAGAGCCTCTAAGCTGCAAAGAAATGCCAAGCAGAAGAGATTTCTCTCTCAATCTTTCTCTCTCTCTCTCTATATATAAAAGTTTTCTTGTAGATTTTCATTTCTCTCTCTCTCTCTCTATCTCTCCCTATCCATATCTATATATCTCTATCGCTCTTTATTACTCTCTATCTATCTCGATCTCTCTCTCCCTCTACCTCTCTCCTTTCCCTTTCTTTCTCTCTCTTCTTATAGCTTTTCTTTCCACAGGTATCTCCGACTCTACATCCTGAGCGAGCATCGCACCAACTCTGCAGCACAAGCGATCATCCCGCAGTCAGCTACACCCCATACATCTCTCTCTCGCCCTCTCCCTCTCCCTGTCTTTTATCTGCTGCTTTAACCACCTCCTCTATTTTTTGGGCTATTTTCTGCTCATTTAGTGGGCCAATTGTCATCAAAGCGGCTAATCAGCCTCGCATCGAATCAATCGACAATGATGAGTCTCCAGATTGCACACATGCCCACATTTTGATGGGCAGATAATTGTAGCTAGCGAGTCCTTGGGCTAATTAGCAGCACTTGAGCGCACTAAACATTATAGGTAGATAAAAAGAATTGGCAAAGGAGGGGGAAACCCACCCCGGACTTACCTCAAGGCGCGACTCAGCTTGTCGTAGTTCATGTTGGGCTTCGACTTGCGTTCGCCCCAGCGGCGGGCCACTTCGTCGGGATCGGTGAGCTTAAACTCGCCGTTGGTGCCCTCCCAGGTGATGCAGCTGGCGTTGTTGCTGTCCGACAGCAGCTCGAGCAGGAACTGCCATAATTGTATCTGTCCCGAGCCTGCAAGCCAAATATATATATGCATGAATGTAAAGAATATACATATGTAATAGAAATAGAAATAGCTATTTAATGCCAGTGTTTTGGCTGCCTAAATGTCCGTCAAAAGAGCATATCCTTTGGCGCTGCTGGCTGGCTGGCATGGAATTATGTAACATTGACTGACCCGAAAGCTAAGCATTTTGTGGCATGCAAAAGTGCCATAAAGTATTTCCGACACGCTGCTCAGCTCCCGACAACCACTTGACCAAGTCCCGCTCCAAATTTATGTAACGCCAGAGTCCAAAAAAGGAAAAAGTTTTTTTTCTTATTTTATTTTTGGCTCCTGCGATTGAGTCAAGAAAGGCCGAAGGAAATGGCATGGCATGGCATGTAAGTGCAAGCTGAAGACAGATAAAATATGCTCCATATGCATATGAATATGAGATATCATAGGATATAGCTATAGATATGATATGACCTTTGAGCAGCGCAAATGTCGTCGCGCTCATTATATAATCTCCATTTATAGCCATGTATTTATGAGCACACTTTGATTTCTCCTTTGTTGTGCGTGCTAAAACATTTACGAAATTATGATTTTCGTATTGTGCAAAGGATTCGGCACGCATTCAGCGCAGACATCATAAATCGCTTAATCATTTGGCAATTAGGCCCAGCCCCAGAACAGAGTCTCTCCATCTCTCTCCCTCTCCCTCTCTCTCTCTCTCTCTCTCTCTCTTGCACTCTGACTTTCGTAAAAAGGAACGCTTGCCGGGGGTTGAAAAACCCTGACAGCCCTGGGAAGCTAAAGTTGAGTTTCACCCTTCGCGTGGTGGCTGAGACACAAGCCACGAGCTCTGAATTCTGAGTTCTGTTTGTTCATGTGTGAGAAACGTCATGAATATTGCGTTAATTGCAAATCATGGTCAAGAGAATGTGTTAAGTGCCAACACGACAATGATCATCATGATAATGATGATAATGATGTTGATGATGACATGAATGAGTGATAACTCAGCTCAGCTATGTGGGCGTGCCCAGCAATTGACACGCTATTAAAAGTCAAAAACAATGGGCAGAGCTACAACAGTTGACACGCCTAATGACGGCTAATAGATGTAAGACTGAGTTGAAGACTTCTAGACTTTATAAGACTATATAAAGAATATTTCAATACAAGAAAACATCAGGGACTTTAAACTATTACATATATGGTTTAAGATATTCTGAAGTAGACTCCTATAGAAATTGAGATATAAAATATTCACATTTCCATCATATCTTATTATGATTATATAGAGTTATACATAAGCCACACTACTCCTCAGATGTGACCTACTGTGACTTATTCTTTATGCCGTAACTAAAGCAGGGATATCGGAGGACGCAGACGATGCTACCATTGAAGAGGTCTTCATCTCTTCGTCAGAGGCAGAGCTCAACAGTTTCAACAAGATAAATGATTATTTGAAGTGCTTAGAGTATCCAAAAAGATGTTAACATAAGTCTATAGTATGACGACTATATTGAAGCGTATAAAATATGTAGATATTACAGAATGAATACAAATATTAAAAAAAGAAAATTCACAGAGCTCCTACTTTATAATATTTCTTCTCTTATTTGTTAAGTTTATTATTTCTTTTTCTTTCAATTTTTTAAAAATTGTATTTCCTCTTTTAGTATTTTTTAACCTTATACACTTTCGTTTCTGTTTTATTGAAAATATTTTAAATACTAAATATTTTCATATGGAAGAAGCGATATATTGGAACACTTGCATATATTTGCTAAATATCTCCAGCTCATATGGTCATCTATTATATATAAGTATATATATATTAAATTATATTTAAATATCTATCTATCTACTATCTAAGACTTCAACTGTCAAGTTTTATTTATTTTAATTATTTCTCTCGTCTTTTTCTTGGCAAACTTTCATATCTTCTTTGCTCAATTTTTCAATGTGACTTTCTTAATCTCACACACTAACAAGTAAGTCGATTAGACTAAAATCTGATTAAAATTTTCTTAGAATATATGTATATATCTCAAACTATATGCCTTATCACCGACCAACTGAAGCAAAGTATCTTCAAGTGCCGCCTTAAGCCGCTGCTGTCATTTCCTCTGCTGACCAATTTGAAGGCAATTTGGTCACAAAGGCGTTGGCGCCGCCGCCGCCTCTAAGAAATGTTAATTTAATATATGTGCTTAGCGAATGGAAGCAGCAGTCAGTAGTCGGAAAGGCAAAGTAATTAGCTGCAGGAGCTGTGGAAATGTTGCTTTGATATGCCGACAGAGGCTGCTGCAGCTCGCGGCGCTTTTCCTCTCTTTTGCTGTTTTAATTACGAACAAGTTTTTGTGCTGCGGCTGGCAATTATGTCACGACTAGAGCTAGTTTTAGGGTTTACTGTTGTTTTTTAGTGTTTGCCTGTTTTGGTTGCATGCACAGGCTGCAGCTGTGTCTGCCATGCAAATGAGGCGACGGCGACGGCTACGGCGACGGCGGCGCGAGCTCTGCAGTTGAGACCGGACTTGGCTAACAAAGCGGTTCCGTGTCCAAAGGAAGCCATAATTAATCAAAAACAGCATTTTTGCCACCCAAAAAGCGAAAGCGCATGGCCATGTGTGTACACGTGTGTGAGTCTCTCTCTCTCTCTCTCTGTGTGTGTTGGGGTCATGTGTATGTGTGTGTTTCTCAGTGAGCTTTTGCGATTAACTTGAAGTTGAAGTCAACTTGGCAACGGCCTAAGCCTAAACAACAAAGTACGAAAAAGAGAGAAAGAGAGAGAGAGAGAGAGAGAGAGAGAGAGAGAAAGGTAAAGAGAGAGAGAGAGAGAGGCAGCCATAAATGGGGAGCAATGGCGTTCGGCGCGTGTAAATGTCGCGCCGGAAAATGTTGGGCGTCTGAGTTTTTATGCTAATTCCGTTCAAACGCCATGTTTGTGCGCCGCTTGCTTTGGGGCTGGGGCAGGGGCGTGGGCGTGCCAAAGGGCATATTGGGGGCGATTATTTTGGAAGGGGTGCCAAACCACACACACACACACACACAGCGTGGCGGTCAACAATGGCGGCGCAGCTCAGGATCAATAAAAATTATTGATTTTATTTCGAACAGGGCAAAAATTCAATTAAAGTTTAGAAACTGCCAAATAAGACATAAAACTGTGTAAAAGTAAGCAAAACTGCACTAAAGCGAGAGTTCAGTCAGGGCAGGAGCTGAGTTGGCCAGTTGAGGCTGTGGAGCTCCAGCTTCAAGAATTCATTAAGCGGGTTGAGCTCTGGCAGCTTATGAATAAATTATGGATATTAAAATAAAATTGTATATATATTTAGCAGATTTCAAAATAGATTTATCTTCATTCAAAATATATTATATTTATATATGAAACTTTATATATACTATGTATATCCATAATTTATTCATAAGCTTCCAGAACTCATCCGTTTTTTAGCTGATTTTTTGTTCTCAACTCTCAACGCTCATTGCTGCGTTTCACTTTGGCCATTAATCATAGGTGATAGATGCACGCCTACTTTTTAACCCTTTGTCAAGTCCCTTTCACAGCTAGACAGTACTTTCTATATGTGTATATATAGTTTTTGTAGAGTCAGCCTTTTGGGCGCGTGCTGCAGACGAATGCAACTCAAGTCAAATAACGAAAAATAATTGCCTGGCCACGCCTAGTGCAGCGCTTAGACACACGCATGCGAATAATAAATGTATTCCGAAAATGAAACGTAGAAGTTTATAACACCTTTCGCATAAATTAGAAAACGTAACTAGAAGTCCGGCAGGGTTGAGCGCTTTTCGACTTTTTGCTTCGCATGCAACGGGTTAATTTGTTTGGGGTGCGCCGAATCTCGGCCAGAAATTGATATGATAATGCAGACAGAGAGACAAAGAGAGAGAGAGAGAGAGAGAGGGAGTGGGAGAGGGAGACAGCTAGGGGTTTCTTTAACGTTTTATGCACGTTATTCAACTTAATCTAAGCACCTGTATCTTTATGCTTTTGTGATTGTACAAACTCACCTGAGCTGGCGAGTCGGCTGCTGGTGGGTCCGAACATTTGATATGGATCTGCAAAAGAGGGTGGCAAGACATTAGTTTTTTACTGTATGAGTGTGTGTGTGTGTGTTATGCAAATGAAGGACCTCTAATGAAGGACCTGCCAAAACGGAATACATTATGCATAAAAATACAGCTGGCAAAAGAAATGTGTACGTGGGCAAGTTGCGTTTCCGCTGATGAAATGAAATGCATTACCAAAACTGCAACTGTGTGTGTGTGTGTGTGTGTTTATATATATAATTCATATATATATATGTATATATATATGTATTTTATTTTTATTTTTTGCATATATATACTTGGCATATCCATTTCACTTATTATCCGGCGCGCGTTTCCTGGTTGAGAGCAAAGCGAGCAAAAAATGTTGCCTACTTTTAGGCGCTGCCTAAAGGTTAACGCAGCTAAGCTTGGCGAACATCTTCGATGCAGACTGCAGCACAATCCGCATACACACACACATAACATATATGTATTTGTTCTTGTGCATTGTTTGCTGGCATCTTTTGTTCTCTGTGCACAATTTAATGCGCATAAACATGACCGTCGGCAGTAAGTCGCGCTGGCACGCGTCCTTTTCAGGCACGGCCGTCAAATTTGACAGCAGCGAGAACACAAAAAATATATAATAACAAAAAAAAAAAAAGAGAAACAAGCAACAGAAAACCAGAAGAGCAGAAAAGCAAGCCAAGTTCTCGGCAGCCTCGCTGGAGTGCGTCTGGGGCTGCGCTCTAATTGAGAATCCTTTATGGCATTTCAATTGTTTCCATTACGCTTCGACTGCGACGGCAATGCGAATACTTTTGTTTCCATTTCCATTTCGAGTGGCGTATTTAAGGTTTTGATTTGCGACAGTATTTTCCAAGGGTCTCTTTTTTTACTACACTTTAAAGCGGCGGCAGCGCGCGCTCACTGCGTGGGTAAGGGTAAGTGTTAAGGGACTCTGGAGTGGACGGCATTGAGTGGAGGTATTCGTTTCAATACATTCGGAGTGAGAGAGAGGCACAAAACACATCGAGTGCCCGAATTTCAAGTGGCATTGCCAGCGTGCGCACAATTTCAATTGCGAAAACTTTATTAGTGTTGGTAAACAGCCAGCAGGCACTGTTGATATTTGAATTTGGGCTAAACAATGCGGCACGTGGGCTCAAGCACCTACTCTTAATATGCCTTTAATGCCGCAGCTACTCAAACCTCTTTTGCATTTATATTTATATATTTCTTTTATTTACTCACCAGGTTGCCGTAGTTGTGAGTGCGGATCATGTTTAATGCTCAAGGCATTCGAGCTGTAGCCTGCAACAAACATAAATAAATTAGAATCATATCACAAATGTTTGTTTTATATAATGACGGATTGGCATATAAAATAATATAAATATAAAGTTTACAGCTAATGTGGGAGTAAGGAACAAAGTAACAACTGAGCTCGATCAGGCCTATTTTGGTATGTTTGCATATTTGCATATCTGCATTCCACTTGAATATGGCTGCAATACTATCTTTATTCATCTGCCCTCTGCCATACATACAGTGTCTCTTTCAATATAGTACTCATATGGGCATATATAAACTATACAAACTCTATCAGTCTTTCTCAGCCATTCATACATCTATCTAGCTCTATTCACATATATCTGTACATATATCATATATAAGTACATATATATCCTCTATTCCAATTCGAATCGATTGCAATTATAAGCGATTTCTTGGACACAGAGGTAAAGTCTTAGTATTTGTGTAAATTTTAGTATTTGTATTAGTTGTAGTGCTTTGATTACTATTTGTATTAGTCAAAATATTAGTATCACTCATAGTTTTGTATTCGCATAACTATTGGTATTTGATTTTAGTATTGATATTAGTATTTAGAGTTAGTATTGTTTTGAATATTCGTTTAGGATTCGTATTAGTATTGATATTCGTATTGCTATTCGCATTGATATTAGTATTGGTAGAAGTATTTGGATTAGTATCAGTATTAGTATCAATATCAGTATCAGTAGTAATAGTAGCTGTATTAGTATCAGTATTATCATAAGTATTAGTATCAGTATGAGAGCCAATATTATCACCAGTATTAGTATCAGTGCATTAGTATCAGTATCAGTATTATCATTAGTATTAGTAGCTGTATTAGTAACAGTATTAGCATCAGTATTAGTATCAGTATTAGCATCAGTATTAGTAACAGTATTAGTATCAGTATTAGTATAGCATTGTTATCATCAGTATTGATATAAATATTCGTATCAGTATAGGTATCAGCTAGCATTAGCATCAGAATTGATATGCCTATTAGACTCTCAGATAGAGCTGTACCTCTCGTCGCTAAGCGATGCGATCAATTCAGCTAATAACGTCTGGCGGGTGTCTGTCAGGGCTGTGGTAAATCTCATTAGACTGCCTGGGGCTAGGCAGTCAGGCGTAAAGTCAACCAGTTGTCAGTTAATATCGCGATGCCCACAACACTTGTCATTCGGCACAATCAAAGGCATCAACTCAACCGCAGCACACAAACATTATCATAGTTCTGTCATCAAAGCAAAGCAGAGCCAAAGGCTACAACGGAGAGGGCAACAGAGAGAGAGAGAGAGAGAGAGAGAGGCTGAGAGCGACTGTGATATGAGCAATGCGGCAGGCGTCAGGCTCTTTCAATTTAATGGAATATGATTGTATGGAAGGCAAAACAATGCCGCTGGCAATTCAATTTAAAATGCGATGAGATCTCGTCGAGAGCAAGAGACGAGAGACGGGGAGCGGGAGAGGTGTGTCAAAAAGCGTTGAAAGTTGCGGCAAACTTCACGCTCCATACAAATTAAAGCCGCAGGCAAAGGACACGAGCGGGCGGGCAAGAGGACTCTTGCTACGGGCATGGCTCAGTGGTTATGCACCGCCCGCTGTTGTTTTCGTTGTCACTCATTGTGCAAAAGAATAAATATAAAAAAAAATAACAAAGGGAGAGGGTGAGAGTGTGAGACAGAAAGAGAGTGAGAGAGAGAGAGAGAGAGGACACAACTTTTCTGTATGACATTTTTGGGTTTACGCTTTTGCGTAGCCACTCAACTGCGAAGAGCACAAAAGATGCCCGATTGCATTTGAGTGCGGGAGGCGACTGAGGTGGTTGGCTGGCTGGGCTGGCTGGGTGGTTGGGTGGTTTAGGCAGGGACACGCTCAGCCAAGCTGAAATTTTGTATTAAACACTTTTAACAGTTTGTCGCTAAGATTTCAGCCTGAGGCTAGAAGATCGTCATAATTTTAATTAAGTGCAGGACCTAATGAGCAGACTCTGCCTCTGTCACACACACTCTCTCTCTCTCTCACTCTCCCTCTCCCTCTGCCCCTCTCTCGCTGCTTGCACGCTTCATTTAACAGCCGCTCAGCCCTTTGACTGCCCCGACTGACTTTGCTGATAGACAAGAACACGTGTAGGCAACACCTTTTCAATTTGTTCCCACCTCATTTTCTTTTTGTCGTATTTCCATTCAATAGATTGAATAGCATTTTGCATGGTTCACTGAGCTCCTTTCATGTGTGTTTGTGCGTTGTCTGCTTTGCATGCTAATCAGCGTGTGTAGCCATGTACATATTTATTTATTGGCACTTTTCGAGTGCTCCTCCCCTGATTTGTGGCCAATAATTTGATGTCATTTTTGGCAGCTAACAAGTTCTTAAATAGAGCTCATCTTGGGAGTAGCATTTGAAACTTTTGTAAGTAGCAAAGTTTTTCGGATTGATGATATGGAAAGACTTAAGCAATTGCAGGTAGAGATGTGTAATCAACACTTTGTAATTTATATATATATAGACTTAAAATAGTTATAATATATTGTATTGTAAACTTATATAAGTTGAATGAAATATAAAGAAATCGAACTCTTTTCTTATCTTTGCTATTGACAGCGTATGTTTCTTTATGCTCTCCCGCAGTCCACTTGGAGACACCTCCTGACGCCTTCAAGTGGACTGCTGGGCTGCTTAGAGGCACTTACGATCATTTCCAACTATCAAATGTAGGAGCATAATTTTGGAACTTAGTTCAAATTACAATAGTATTTACTATATTGGCTTTAGTTGCATGTTAAACTTCAATTACTCATTGAACGCGAAACGGCTTTCTATACATTAGTATAAGTATAAATAGAAGTGTGAGTTAATGCTTCATGACCATTAGATGCCGTCGGAACCCTGGCAAGTGCTTAGAAAATTTTATAAAAATTCTGAATAGAAGACATTGCTCTCCGCAGCGAGAATCAGTGCAGCAATACATATTGTAGCTCAAGCAATCTCTATTATAAGTAATATGCCCATTCCATTCTTAAAGATTGCATGGAAGCCAAATGCTGCCCTTCCATCTTAGGCAACCTCTTCTTCTGCTTGCTTTCTAAGCTCAAACCAAAACTCTCTCAGCTCACATATTATACTGCTCTTCAATCTTCGACCTATTTCAATTTACTCAAACAGAATCAAGCTATGAAAACGACTTTTTTTTACAGCTCTATTAATTATACTCGTAAAATAATGGGGTAAATTTTCTTTTGTTTTTGGCTGCTTGGGTTGCTTGGGCGTCTAAGATGAGGAGATTCGATATTAATTTTTTTCCCTACTCTAATTCATATGTATCTCAGAGATATGAGCAGCTAGAAAAACTTACAAGCTGAAGTCACAGCAAAATATACAGAATATTCTTGACTGCTTCGCTTCGAAGCTATGAAAATTCTCTTAAATTATTTAATTTTATTATAAAAAAATATTATTTGAATTAGAAAGCCCATAAAACATTTCTAATTATTAATTATTTTTATATTTTATATTTTTTTTATATATTTTTCTTAGCTCACCTTGCGACTGTGTGGAGCTGTGGGAGCCCCACGACGATTTGTACGAGGAATCTGCAACAGAAGAGAAACAGCCAGAGGTTAGCAAAAGGAGAAGAAGAAGAAGAGGAGGAGTTGTATTGAATGGGAAAGTTGTAAGTGGTAAAGTGTTTAAGCTAAGACTAGAGATTATGTGTAATTTATTTACTTGGATTCCATGTGGGATTGCCCATCACCGTTGGCCGGCTGGATTCACACATCGCCCACTCACCTGCGAAGAGCATTGAGAAGTTGCTGAAGCTGCCCGTGGATCTCGACAAATAATCGGCGGATGATTTAATGTCCAGCATTGTGGACGGCAGCGACGGCAATTGCCGGCGGTGCAGCAGCTCCTTAGCCTGCCCTCAACTGGCACGGATAAGTGCGCAAATAAGCACGCACACTCACACGCACACTCACACGCACACACAGAGACACAGAGAAGTCAAGTGTTTGTTGTCCAATTGGCAATTTAATTTATTTAAAAAAAGTCAAAACGCGCGCGCGCTCCGGAAAACGGAACGGGAACGGGAAAAGGAAAAGTGACGATCGGAACCGGTTACCGTTACCGGACACCTTCACTTCCGGGGCCGAAGCTAAAACCCAAAATGCACTTTGGACACACACAGCGAGCGTCCCTCTCTCTATATATATGTGTGTCAATCACTGTGCTTGTCTTCTTCTATATATATATATATATATCGCGTATACGCAGCGTAAATCACTTTCAGATGTGTTTGACTGTTGAAAACTGTGCGTCCGATCTGTGGCACGGCAGCGTAACAATTGATTCCATTCCGTCGTCAAATCGCGCATATCCTGGCATATCCTGGCCACTGCCAGCCAGCCAGGCAGCAGCGACTCGAACAACCCCCTCGCACGAAAGGCGCAGGCTCGGCCAGTCGCATTGTGGGGGTGGTTGGGTGGTTGCCACTGCTGCTACAGCTACTGCTGCAGCTTTTGTGTATCTATCTGTCTGGGCCGCGGCTGTGCGCGTGCATGTGCGTGTGTGTTGCTGGCTCTGTTTGACGTGAGCGTCGCTGCTGTTGTCCTTTATGCTCGCCAGGATATACTTAGGTTATAATCCACACCGAAAAGGCAGCCACCCCTTTTCCGCTCAAGCACCAATCAGCGTTGAGACAAGGTGTGGCCTAGCTCACACGCACACACGCACACACACTCGCACTCACTCACTCTCTCTCACACACACAGATATGCTCAAGTGAAAGCTTTTTGCAAATGGCTTTTTGGGCAAACATTTCTACTTCGAAGTTTTATTAGAAACTTCTACTATCGATCATCTACCCACCTCACTCCCTCTCACTCACTCTCTCTCTCTCCTGCTCTCTCCCTCTCTCTCTTTTTGTAGGAGTTTACCGTTTCCACTTGAAATCCGCTACGCTGCGCTCTCTCTCTCTTTCTCTTTCTCGCTCTCTTGCGCTCCCTCGCTCATAGCTGCGCCACGCTAGCGCTGTCTCGCTCTGTGGCGTCGTCCCGCTGCTGGCGTCGGCTCCACTGAGAAGTGGCGTTGCCTTTTTAGTGGGTGACACGAAGCAACAAGGACGGATGTATTATCCACTTCCTTTTTCCTTCCACCAAACACAAGGATATTACCGTTTCGTCGTTCGCCTACATTGCGACTACACCCACAAATCCAACTTGGAGAAATTCAAGTGGGCGTGGGTGTGCCTCTCTATGTGTGTGTGTGGGTGGGTGGCTCAGGCTGGCCTGGCCTGGGCTGGGCTACACCTGAATACAAAGCCAGCTCGGGCTCGGGCTGGTGTGAGTGTGTTGGCTTGCTTGCCAGGCGCTTGTGGCTCGCATCGACAATTGTGCTCGTTGTTGCGCCGCTGATTGCACAGTCTGACGCTCACTGCGACGCCGACAGCGCTGCTGGCAGCGACGTCAGCTGCGCTTGGGCTCAAGTGCAATTTTACTTGCTGCCTTTCGCAGCTCCGCTGCCAGCTATGCAAAATAACTGATAAAGACACACATACAGAGACAGACTCACACACACACACACTCACACACACACACTCAGAGTGTCCTTTGCCTGGCTTAATTAATTTTTGGAGTTCATTGAAATTGTTTTTATTTTCTCTCTTTTCTCTCTCTTTTATTTTTTTTTGCTCTGTTGCAAAACTCATTTCAGCTTTTTGCTAATCTAGCCGCTGGCCTCGGGTGGGTGGGTGGTTGGCTGGCTAATTCACAGGCGTTAACATACAAATTGCAGCTGCTCACACACACACGCACACACACACACACAGGCATGTGAGCAGCGAAAGCTTTGATAGTTTTTTGTGCTAAAAACAAATTTCGCTTTTTCGCAAAAAGTTGGCAACTCAAGGCAATGTGTGTGCCAGCTGAGCTGAGTGTGTGTGCGTATGTGTGTGAGTGTGTGTGTGTGTGCAAGCGTGCGTGTGTGTATTGCCTTGCTTTGACAAGCCGTTATTTAATAAAAGTTATCTGGAGAACGGCTTCAACTTTTGGCTTGATGGCAGCCATTTAACATCTGAGCTGCACTTGAGACAAGCGAGAGGCGCTTGAGAAGTTTTACAAAAATCAGCAAATATTATAAAAATTATATAGATAATATAAGCAAATCAAAGTATGATTTAAAATAATAAAGAGTATAAATATGTAGGGTGAGAGTCAAATTGAGTTTGTTAATAATTATTGATAAGAAATTATTAAAATTATTTCTTAAATAAATACAAGATAAAAGTCTGTTAAATAAAAAAAATAAAAAAAATAAAGTAAATAAGACAAATAAAATAAATGTAATAAATAAAATAATAATATATATTATTAAATTAAAACAGACAAAATTGTAAAAATAAAAAAATAAATAAAAATAAATAAAATAAATAAAAATAAATAAAAATAAATAAAAATAAATAAAATAAATAATAATAAATCAAATAAATAAAAATAAATAAAATAAATAATAATAAATCAAATAAATAAAAATAAATAAAATAAGTAAAATAAATAAAAATAAATAAAATAAATAAAAATAAATAAAATAAGTAAAATAAATAAAAATAAATAAAATAAATAAAAATAAATAAAATAAATAAAAATAAATCAAATAAATAAAAATAAATAAAATAAATAATAATAAATCAAATAAATAAAAATAAATAAAATAAGTAAAATACATAAAAATAAATAAAATAAATGTAATAAATAAAATAATTGAAAATAAATTGTATGTAATCAATAGATAGAAACCAACTGAGTAGAAAATCGTATTCTCACATTCAACCGATTTAAAGTAAGCGCATATGATTTTCATGAAGAGCTCTATAGCTACAGCTGTCTATTGACTAACTTCATCTGGCTGCCTATCGGACTCTGACAGACTCTAAGAAAACTTCATGTAAAGCACAAAGCACAGCTTTATTGATTTGATGGGCTACACTACACAGGGTATTAGACAGTCTAACATGCTTAACTTATGCCTAAAAAATATTTTGAAGCTTTCTGAATTCATGCAGACAGACTAACAGTCGAGCAGATTGACTAAAGCCAACATACGCCTTTCAGACTAGCAGATGGATAGTCCAACAGGCAGGCGGGCAGCAAGAGGAACATAGCTCAAAATCAATATCAAAATCAATATCTCTGTTTACCATATGGAAGAGTTCATATCAGACTTCTTCAGTTCTTCCTCAAAACTAGCTCTAAAGCTACACCATGTATATGCTAAATAGAAGTGATACTTTTAAAGCTGGCCTCGTAACTGAATATGTTTGTCTGCAAGTGCGTGTGGGTCCATGTGCGTGTGTATGTGTGAGCTCTTGCTAATGGAATCTAAAATGGCTAAATAGCAATTTGCTGTTCTTGGCAGCCGAAGGCAAAGGCAAAGGCAAAGGCGCAGCCGGTTGCGGGGGGCTGAAGTCGACCAAATCCAGTTAACTTGGTGTGAATAGGGTGTGTGTGTAGGTGTTGGCTTTGCGAAATTTAGTTGGTATTTTAATTGCATTCATTATGTAATTTCATTTTCACGCTCTGCGGCGAAAACTTTAAATTAATTTCTTTTGTGGCGCTGTTTCCGCCATTTTGCATGCAAAGGCAAAGCCCTTGCAGCCGAACACTCCCCCCATCTCCCTCCTCACTGACTTCGCGGTTGCTAAGTCGCCAAAAGTGCCACGCCTACACGCCGGGGTGCGGGTGCGAGTGCGGGAGGCGTTCAAATGCGTCATCTTAAGGCCAACCACCAGGGAAGGCAAAGCGAAAGCCAAAGCCAACGCCAAAGGCAAGTCGAATGCATCGAAGGTTCGTGTTTTATTTGTTTGTGTGCAGTCAGAAGAAGTCAGCGGAGCGTCAAGACAAACATGACATGGAAATTGTGGGTGAGGGTGGTGCAGCGGCTGGCTAAGGCTGCCTGACAGCCAGCATATTGTCTGGCTGGGGCAACCACCAACATTTGCAGTTAATAAGAAACGCAATCAACGCTGCGATTTGTTTTCTCAAGCTCAATAAAGCAACAGAGCGACAGAGAGAGAGAGGGAGAGAGAGAGCGAGATTGTTGCTAATATTACGCGCCTGTGTCTATGCAACAAAAACAAACTGCCTACAATAACAACAGCGAGGCGCTGGGCACGTGGCCTTTAATGACGTATGAATGATATAACACGCGACGGCACGTGGCCAACTGGACGACTGCCTGACTGACTGCCCTGCCCTGGCCTGCCCAGCCCAGCCCAGCGGGCATGACAGTACGCATTCTGCAGCTGGCCAGGAGCACGTGAAGTGATTGCTCCTTTCTTTGGCCAGCGTCGGCGAGACGATTGCTCATTTTGCCTACAGCGTGATTTTTTACGCTGGTCCCAAAATTGCGTATTATTATAATAGGTACTATGAAGGTATACGCGTGTGGAATGGCGTCTTATTATAATACAATATGAACAGTCATATAGCCATGGATATACTCTATTCAGATTTGTATAGGGAGTCTTTGTATTATGATCAAGTCTGCTTCTAACCAGTCTTAGCAGAGTTATATGTGGCATATATCATATATCATATATAGCATATAGCATATATCAACCTCTCTCATTATGTATTCCATAGAACACACAATGCATTCGCTTTGCATTGTATTGTGCCTCGGCTCACATATTCTTGTTAATCAAATGGGCGGCAACGTCTATAAAAATACCATAAATACCATAAATCAGCGCCATGCGCCATGGGCCTTCAATAATGGCGAAAGTTAAGTAAAGGGGCGAAGCCATATGAATAGCAGCGGAGCATTAGAAGAATGCTATTGTCGCAGAGGCTTGGGAGTGTGGGCTGAGGGAGTTGAGAGAGTAGAAGCTATAGATACATATGGAAGATAAGACAGAGGACACTCATGAGATATATTAAGAGACGAATGGGAGGGGAGTATTATAGAATATATATGAAATATACAAAGCTCTTCTTACAACTTGAATAATTCCACTTCAAGAGTTATATTGATATATGAATATGTTTTTCTAGGCAACTTTTCAGACTAGCCTCGAAGAGACACTGAAGAGGATGTCCTTTGCCTTTGTCCTTGAGCACCTTGCCGCCTCTTCAAATGTTTTCCAACGCTCAACTGTGTGAAACTTCAGCAGTTTTATTTGACAACTGCAATTGACTTATCAAATTCTGCTATCAAAACTTCCCACAGAAACCAAAAGTGAAAATTGTAATGAAAACAAATTAAGAAAACACGAAACCCGAAGGGACAATAGCCGAAAAAAAAGGAAAAGCATATTGTTAGTGTACCTTTTTTGTTTTTTTTTTTGGTTGTCTATGCAAACAATGGGCGCTATAATTGCGCAATTGAAACTGGCGGTGGGTGGGGTGCGCCGAGGGGTGGCTGAGCGGTGGCTGGTGCGCGTGGTACGCGACTCCGATTACCGTCGGTTAACAGCGGCGTTTGACTTGAAGTTGAATGTTTCACCTTCGACTCTTTTTTTTTTTTTTTTGAAGGCTAGCATATTCACACGCCAGGGACTCAAGGGCCAGTTGACAAGCGACAGCAAACAAACAATTAACAGACAAACTAGAGAGAGTGAGAGAGAGTGAGAGAGAGGGTGGGTGTCTGGTGGGGGGTGCAGAGGGCCACAAGGGGTTGAGCTGAGGTTCACATTCACGTGGCAGCGGGAGTCATAAATAACAACGCGTTTCGACTCGTGCGACTGTCAATTGGCCCGATTGACTTTTAGGCCATTATTTAGCTCTCACGCTAGACCCGTTTGAGCTTGAGAAAGGCGAGCACCAAATAAGAGTGGAAAGTGCAACACACAATAAATTGCTAAAGTCGTAGCTCATAAATTCAATTGACAACTAAATTGCAGTCCGCTTTTGGCCAACCGGAGACGCTTCGACACGGCCACCTCCGGCTCTGGCTGCGCTCCGTTTCCGGCGGTAGGTGCAAACGACAACGTTGCCAGAGTGCCAGAGTGCGAGCCAGAGTCTCCGTCGTCGTCGTCGTCGTTTCTAAACTTTGCAAGTGCGCGTGATTTTTGATATTTCATGTCGGAAGCGGGTCATTTTCAGCGGCATAAATCACAATGGGCCCGCAGCGGAAACGACCTGTTGCCGTACTCTCTTTGACTCGCTCTCCCTCTCTCTCTCTCTCTCTCTCTCTCTCTCTGTCTCTTTTCTCTGCCATACTGCAGCGCTCTCCCTAGCTGCCCCTGCCTAAGTTACTCTGACTGTTTTTGCAGTTTTCATATCCTACATACTAGGCTTAAGAGCTAGCTGCGTGTATATAGCAGCAGTCTGAGGCAGGCAGGTCTATAGAGTAGTTATATATTCCAGATCATAAAGATAAGCTTAGGGACTGACAAAAACTTCTTTGGAGCTTATGACACTAGTGTTAATAATGAACCAGATAATAACAATGATAATGCTAATAATGATTACAACAAAGTTATCAACTCTATAGGCAAAGGTATTTCCTAGTCAAGCATTGCCCTCTATATGCCTTTTAATTGATTTTTAAGTTTTTCAAGCCGCCTTTGGCTTAAGCAAATTGTTATTATCGCTGGGCGAAATCAACTGCACAACTAAATTAGCAACATTTTCCAGCTTGTTGCCGTCATCGACGAGTGAGAGTGGTGCGAGTGGAGCGGGTGGCCATAACAATAACAACAATGAATTGATTTATGAACAACTCGTGCACAAATCTCAGGGGGTTGCCATAATGACTATGCTGGGAGTTAAGTGAACCGCGAAAAGGGCCATGAATAAAAATATTTGGACATCAATAGAAGCGCGCACACAGACACGAACACACACACACACACACACACACACGTAGACACACATGTATGTGCCGGGCATGGGAAAAAGTTTTTCGAGCGCTTGAACTTTTGTAAACCAGGCCAAGTCGTGCTCAAAAAAAAATAGTGAAAATTTTAGGGCTTGTCTAGCGAAGAGTGAATGTATAATTGTGAGAAGTGCTTGCCAAACTTTAAGCATTCTAATTTATGTCGAGGAGTGGAAGGAGGAGGGGAAACTAATCGAATGAACTAAGAGTGTTCATTCTGTGAATACGAATCGATACCACGAATCAATATGCTGCGAGAAAGGTTCATATGTGCTGAGCTAGACTAGACTACATATAGAAATACAGACAGAAAAGCAGACAGTAGGACGGACGGAGAGAAGGCAGATAGAAGTATAGACGGACGGACAGGCAAACAGAAGGACGGACATACAGATAGATAAATTTATGGACAGGCAGACAGAAGAACGAACGGAGAGGAGGCAGATAAAAGGACGGACGGAGAGAAAGAAGATAGAAGGATGGACGGACGGGTACATGAGGACGGACGACGGACAGACAGTTAGAAAGACGGACGGACAGACGACATAAGAACACGCGAATGGGTAGAAGAACGGACAGACAGAAGAACAGACAGATAGAGGAACTGAAGGCGAGACATATAGAAGATCAAGCAGACAGAAGAACAATAGACGGATAGAACAATAAGCAGACAGAAGGACAGACAAATATAAGGACAGACGAATAGAAAGATTGAAGGACAGACAGTCAGGCATGGCTAGTAGCTGGCACTACTGATCCAGAATTTACATAGTTTAGGGAGTATGCTATAACTGCTTCTCCGCCTGTTAGCCATATTTTAACAGAGCTCCATTTGCTAAGAGCTAAGCAAATAAAATATTTAAGTAACCCACTTTATAAATATTTATAAATTTCTTGAAGTAATATATTTTTGTATATTTTTCAGACCAGCCTCGCCACAACCCCTGCGCTTATTGATGTTAATCAAGATATATGCTTTATGATGTCAGAGCCGCTTCCTACTGTCACAGAACCTTTGGGGCTCGCTCATCCCCAGCCAGTGCGAAAATTCCATTTCTTTTTATACTTTTTTTTCGCGGAGCATTTAAAAAATATGAAGCGCATAAATTGAAGGCGCAGCGCGTTAGCGCGCGAAGCTGTCAAAAGGGACGCGAGGCAGCAGCAGAAGCAGCAGCAGAAGCAGAGCTGCCGTTACGGCTGCCAGTGTTGCCAACTGTCGCACAGTTGGCACAGGCGAACATTTTCAATTTATTTTCACAGCCTGAAACAATTACGAAAGCAAAAGCTACAAAAAAGAAAACAACAAATATAAGAGGAGAGCGAACAGAATTACAAACTGTGCGCAAATGAAATCAGAAATTAAATTTCAAGTGAGCAAAACATACGGCGCCAAGGGGCAGGGTTGGGCTTTGCTCTGCTGTTTCACAATCTGACAACGTGTCGCAGCTTTATGGGCGTTCGCAATCTGTATGTGTGTGTGTGGGGGGGGGGGTGTGGCAGCACCCGCTGAGCGCTCAGGATGGGGGTCTAATGCTCGCAGATTATGAGATTATGTTTGAAAATTTGATGAGAGATGCGCGATAAGCGACTGTCAAAATGCTTGAAATGCTTGAAATTATTTCATTAAATGGATCAATTTAAAAATATGATATAATGTTAATTAAGTAGAAGGTGGAGAGGGTATAGTAACTATATAAATCAATAATATATATATATATATTAAGATATATAAGAGCTGCGAATGAAGTTGGCAGATGAACAGATGTCGCTCAGTAGTCGCAGGTCTATTACTAGGTAAACGTCTCTGAAATTCACATTTCTCTCTCTCTCTCTCTCTCTATGTCTTTCTCTGCCTCTCTCTTTCTCTATCTTTCTCTTTGTCTCTGTCTCTGTCTCTGCCTCTCTCTCTCTCTGTCTTTCTTTCAGTGTCTATTTCTTACTGACTCATGTTGTCTCTCTCTCTCTTTCTCTATCTCTCTCTCTTTCTGTGTGTTCTCTTCACTTTCTCCCTCTGCCTCTCTCTCTCTCTATCTCGCTCTCTGCTCTCCTTTTCCTCCTTTCCACCTTCCTCTAGATTTTCCTCTCTTTCTTTCAGTTTTCCACTCTTTCTTCATCTTTGATACCTTTACCATTCATCTCTCTGCCTCTCTCTCTCTCTCTCCCTCTTCCCCATCTCTATCCCTTCTGCTATATAAATATTTAAATTAATTAAGTAATAATCTCAAGCACTACAAATAATCACATTTTATTTGTTTTATCTAACCCGAACTGAAGTGGGCCAATGCTAAATCAGAATCTCTCACACTTCACACCAGCTACCCTTCCACTTCTACCATAGCCCATCCCTCTTTAGGTACGCTGTCAGCGACGCGTGCGCCCTAATGCGCTTCACATAACATTTTGATCATTTTATGATCTGTCGATTAGCCTCATTGTTGCTGAGCTCATCCCCCTCCCCTCCCCTCCCCTCCCATCTCGCTCACCCTCTGTACTCATTCAGTTATCTATTGGGGTTGCCTGCCGCCGCGGCTGGCTTCCGTGTGACTGTGTGTTGTTGGCAACACGCTTAATAGGATTAGCGCTGAAGAGCACTTAAGAGTCAAATTATCAACGGCAACTGGCAACGCTGACGCTGCCCAAATTGTTGTGACTGTTGCGTCTTGTATGTTTACAGTGGCCATACACAGTCATAGTCATACGTATGGCCTTTGTTTGCCCAACTTTCCCACAAGGCAGGCAAGCGGCGCTCTGCTGATTACTGCAGATTGCAGGCATCAAAGTCAAGTGGTGCTTGCAATTGAGACATTAGGCTAAGCCTCATTCTGCCCAAATAGTTCACATGAGACAATAGTGGGCATTGGCTGCATTAAAGGTTGTCTAGTACGTGAATAGCTGGACCCGAGGGACATTAGAGTTAAGAGCAATACAAATGTTGCTTAGGCAATAAGTGTGAGCCGATATATATATTTATATATATGAATTATATCATATAAATTTATAATCCTTTTTTTAATATTTACTATATTTATTAAGTTTAACAGCAGTGTAATACTCAGCGACCCACTCTGCCTGCCGACTAGCGCCATCTATTGTCGCGTAGCTGTCAACTGCGCTTGCATTTGTCACAGGTTTGTGTCTCAGCTAAAAAGTGGTTAAAGCTCAGTGGTTTGACAGGCGAAATGAGCCATTCGACACTTAGAACCAACTCCAATTTGATGCTAGGCTATATAGATAGGATATATATTCATGTAACTGATACTTACAGAGTGAATTGCTGGCATTGTTGTTGTTGTTGTTGGTGGCATTGCTGGCGCTGCTGCTGCTGCTCTTGCCATGACTGGACGCAGAGGCAGCGGCGCTGGAGGACGAGGCGGCGACAGCATGCGAGGACGTCGTTGCGCAATCCAGCGAGGATTTCTCTGAATGAAAACGAAAATATAACAAACAAAACAATTTTTAATTGCAATGCAGCACAAATTTGCACACGTTTTGCCATTCGACAAGGCGTGGAGAGAGAGAGAGAGAGAGAGATGGGGAGAGAGAGGGAGCTAGAAATGGGCCAAGTCATAAATCTCAGCATAGATAACTGCCCGTTTATTTATTACCCAAATTATGGTTGGCTGAGAGTCGGCGAGTGCTTTGCCCCGGCCCAACCAGCCGACCAGTCGAGCAGCCGACCATGACGTGGCTGACACGCAACGCCGCTCAGCTGCAGGAGACGGAGGGCCACAGCCACCCTTGCTTTGAGCCGGACAGAGCCTGTGAACCGCAAACGATATAATCGCGAGGGTTGTCACTTCTCAGAGCCGACATCAACCAGCAGCAGCAACGACAACAGCCGTAGCCGTGTTTAATTGCCGTAAATCTTTGTTTGATGTAAACAACAATAAGCGTAGGTCGTGCCATTCGCAACGCTTGCCAATTGAAATGTCAATGCGAATCCTGAATCCTGAAGTCCTCAATCCTGATGACCATAACTGATAATAGCCGAGACTAACATTTGCATGCGTGTGGGAACATGAGTGCGCTATAATTGAGACTCTTGGGATAAGCTAATGCAAGAGGAAGTGGAGCACCAGAAGAACTTTATACATAGGAAAATATGTAGCTGGATATAAAGATATAGATTAAATCTTTAAATATAAAAAATATACATATAACAAAAAGAAAATTCTCAAAATAATAAAAATATATTTTTTAAAAATAATAATAATAATAATTAATATATAATAATTCTGCAATGAATTCGTTATTTATATTCAATTTAAAAAAATAAAAGAAACAAAATTATTCCTAGCGGCTCGAGAACCAAACAAGGAACACAGGGAACAAATAATAAATAAATAAAAATAAATTTAATAATAATAAAAATTTCTGATTGTAGCTAGAGCTTCAAGCGTTACTGTAGAGCTTCTCTACAGTTTGACTAAAAGTGGTATATGTATATATATCGGGACGTCGTTAGTTTTGCAGTGATTTCGATGTGCGCATTAACGAATTCCCATTCTACGTTGTCTCTCTCTCTCTCTCCCTTTCTCTCTCTCTCTTTCTCACACATACACTCAGGCAATGATTGCCCTTTTTAGCCTTCTTCAGCCAGAGACTCTCAGAGTCGTTTATCGACTCATCTATGGTTGTCTCTCACTCACATTGACAATTAGCAACACAGACTCTTCTCCAGCACTATTGAGTTCTTCTCCAACACTAAACAGTAGGAGAAGATTGCAACCTGATGCCTTATTATCGCAATAGTTTCATACCGCTACGACATATGCATATCTGCGGCCTACTGTGAGCTTGGCAAGTCATAGGAAATCATAGGTTAAATAAATAAATAAATATTTTATAAAGTTAAGTAAAATTTATATTAAATGCTAATCGAGTGCTAAAGCGCTTGCTGCTAAGGCCTTCGGCTTGTTGATGGCCCATTCATATATTATATATAATATAATATTATAATATAATATATATTTCGTTGTGGGCACTTTTGAATTACAGAAAGTAGTTTAGGTTTGCGGTTTTCAGGAATTTTTTTAAATTTTGATTAACTTCTTCTTTGATTTTGATTTAGAGAGAATCGTGTTCGCAAGCAGCCACAGGCTCACAGACGGACTATGCAGCTCTTTAGCAGAAGTGATACGCTTTTTTATATGTTTACTAAAGATTTGTTGCTCAAGCTGAACTGATTCATATATGAGCTCTGAGTTTTCGCTATAAGATTTGTCTCTATATACAAATATATATATACAGACATACACATACATATATATGCTATATATACATAATGATCTTCTGCTATTATACAAGATGGGGAAGCGTAATTATCTTTTATGTGCTTTGTGAGCCAAACGATGCTCGAGCAAAAAATAATGAGTTACGCATGACAAAGTCCCTTTATGCGACAGCAGCAGAGCAGAAGGCACAAAGTTGACAGCAAAGCTCATAAAGAGACAAAGAAAGAGAGAGAGAGGGAGAGAGAGTGAGAGATAAACAGAGAGTGAGGGAGAGAGAGAGGTATGCTGCCTTTAAGAGACAGCTGCAAAAGGATTCACTGCATACATTTGCTTCGGGCTGCGTTCGAGTTGTCGGCCATTTTGGTTCACCCTAAAAGCCAGCCAGAAAAGGACTCGTTTGCTTGTCATATTGAATTCCGGCTTACAAAGCCAAGGCGATTAAAAAGTCACAAGAAATACGCGAAGAGGAAAGCAAATTTCTTATATACAATTTTCTCCTCGATATACAAGCTGAAGCCAAACAACATGGACGAGGATGGAGGCGGAGGCGGCATAACAAATTCTAGCCTGGCACGCGATGATATTATATTGTGGACAGTGCATTTTTGATGTTTCTATTCGCCCCCAGCTCCCCCTACTCTCTGTCCACATTATAAGCCACATCCGTTGCGCCGGCTTAAATTGATAAACAGTTCGGGTTTGAGGCCACAGCGAAGACCTTGACGTTTATATGGATAATTCAATTTGGCTTTTTCTACACCAGCCTTATTTTTTTTGGCTAAAACAAAAGTGGCCTTTGGCCGCCCTTTGTGGGTGGCTTTTATGCTTGGACAGCGGTCAGCATATGTTGCCCGAATGTGTTTAAATAAATACGCGAAAATTGTTCACTTTTGTAAGAGAAACAAAGTTTTTTTTTCGGCTTCGCTGGCGGAAGCGCAGGATTTGTTTTTCCGCCATTTCGCTGACATTTAGACCATGTTAGACCATGGCGAGAGAAGGTCAGTGGGCTGCGAGTGGGTGGCTCAGAGGCGACCAAGCGCCATACAAGCTGCTCGAATGTTATTCGACTGTTCATATGCTGAAAACAATTTGGATTATCTTTATTATCTGACTGAAAGTGGGTAGGGGTAAGACTTTATTGAAGTGAAAACAGTCTATAGAATTTTGTTTTTAAGTTAGACTCGACTATCAGCTGTAGATATTTGATTACCCTATACCAAGAGCCGAATTTCAGATTTTATTCTATATAATGAAACTCACACATGAACTCTTCTATCCCTCTATCAAGGATTTTTTGTGTATATCATTATGCAATATTGCATGGCATAAAGGGTGTCCCAATTTTGATAGAAAACATGACAGCTGACCGTTCAGGGCAATTTGAAATGGAACACTATAAAAATAAAATCAATGCTTATATAAATCAATCGAAAATTTACAATTTTTTAATTATAAACCTACGTTTTCTATCTAAATTACTTCTTGCGTATATTTTGGGACACCCTTTACAGGAATCTCTATATATGAATGTATGCAAATATAGCTAAAGCCAAGACAGTACGGAGACAGAGTATAGATAGCCAAGTAGCATTGCCAATGATGCCTTCCCAATCTACACCTTTCCATATGCCAAATATCATTGGCATTGCTATTGGCTTTGATTTGACTTTAGCTATATGTACATTCATATATATGGATTCTTATAAAGGACATTTATCCTACTATCCTGACTTTTGTAGCCCCTTTGAAGACATAGAAGAGCGCATAAAGTGTATACCATGCTCAAGGCAATAAGCTTCCCCCATACAGCCATGTCCCTCTGTCTGTCACTCTGCCTGTCAGTTCGTATGAACTTAGCTGAGTCTTTAGCCATTTTTGCTTGTTTCTAGCTACTTTATATTATCAAGAATATCTGCTACCATCACAGGATCTTTGAGAACAGATAGCATATAGAGTACATACATAGAAGTTCAATGCGATAAAACTGCAAAAAAAAATCAAAAATATGCAGTTATATATATACATATATAGCTATACAGTTATATAAACAGCAACCTTTATCTCTTCTTCTTTCTAAAACTAAGCAATCATTAATGATCTTTATACTAAATATATACTAAACTTCACTTCATTTTGTGTATAAATGATAAGGTAGTTAATATCTCCAAACTCCAAGCCTTTATTCTCCAATATCTGCACCTGAAGATCTTAGGCTTCACCTATTCATAATATGTATATAATATATACTCATAATTATAGAGCCTAAATCATACTTAGAGCCTTAAGCCTACTTTGTATATATTTAATGCGAGCAACTCCTACCTGTTCGCACTTTGTGCTCCACATGCGAGGTGCTCGACGCTGACAGCGATGGCGGCAGCGAGGGTGAGCTGGCCACCACATCCAAGGTGGCGGCTGGCAGCTGGCCAGCGCTGGACGTGATGACTCCATGCTGTGTGCCCGCGGGCGAGCAGCCCGACGGCGGCTGCAGCGTGTCGAGCCGATGCCGCTGCACGCTGCTGCCCAGAACGCCAACGCCGACGCCGACGCTGCTGCTGCTGCTTACAGTATTATAGTTAAGCACGCCCACGCCAACGCCCACGCCCACGCCCACTCCGACGCCCACGCCAGCGCCCGCATTGTGCGAGAGGCCCAAGCAGTTGCCAGCGCCACTGCCATTCTGCATGGCGGGCAGTGTGTCCAGCGTATCGCTCAGCCGCTGGCTGGAGTAGATGTCGCTATACGAATGGAGCAAAAAGTATATGCCATTAAGATCAGATTCAGAGTGTGTCCAGCTGGCGGCTCACCTGAAGGCGCTGCTCGCGCCAAAGAAGCTGCTGCGATCCTGCAGCGCCGCCTTGGCCTTCTCCACGCTTTGCTTCAGCTGCTCGAACGTCGACTGATGGAAGCGATATGATGTCCAGTCCGGTGAGCACTGGCCCAGCGTCAGGCAATCCTCCGTCTTCACCTGGGCGAGCGTCGGCGGCGACACGCGCTTCAAGTCCAGCGCCGTTTGATACGAACACGAATTCTCGTACATGGCGCGGCCTTCCGAAGCGTCAACGGCTACTTGTTGGTGAACCAATGGATTCCACTTGACTCTGGGAATGTATATTGAGACTATGATGTGAGAGGGGACTTGGAATATGGATATATATCAAATATATATATGAATATTCAATTTCAATAATCGAATAAGTTTTCTAATCAAATCAAGAGATGTAGAGAGGACAGGAGAACTATAAATGTTGTAGAGAGATCTAGAGAGAACGGAGAAGAGATCAGCAAAATCTTAATGAAAGCATAGCAGGATATGTTGATATACTGTTGACAGAGAACAAGCTTGAGGAAAAATGAGAAGAGATGAGGAGCTGCTGTTTGATAGAGGCTTGAGGAGAGAGGTACAGATAATGTTTGGGCAACTGTTGACAGAGAGGCAGCAACAAAAGAAGAGAAGGATTGAGGAGTTTTTGGTATGCTGCAAAGCAAAACATTTCTTGCACATTTTGTATAAATTGTTATTGAGTTTACAAACTCTTAAAGCTTTTTTTTTAAATTAATTTAGCTAAAAATTTATTTTCAATTTTTAATAGCTTGATTTATAGTCCACAAATTTTCTCAGTTTTTTTAATATCTCTATTTTCAATTAAAAATTTTGTCAAGATTTTTTATGAACAGATTGTCAATGTAAAATTGTCGTAGCTATATATTTATATTTTTTAATTTTGTTATATTTTTTGATTTATTTTTCAATTTCAAACTTTTCAAAACAATTTGTTTAATACCAAGATTTTTCATTTAAAATTTATTTAAAATTTGGTAGAACTTGATTAATGTCCAGAAATTTTTAAAGTTCTCTGAATATCTATATTTTCATTGAAAAATTTCTTAACATTTTTTTAGAATCTAGATTTACAATGTAAAATATCTTTAATAGTTTTGGAAATTATTTTTTAGTAAAAAAAAATATTTTTTTTAGTTGTCAACATATATATTTTGTTTAATCATTTTAAATTTGTTTAATCTAGATTTTCTACTCCAAATTTGCTTTAAGTTTTTTCCTATCTTAATCTCGATATGAAAGCAACTCAATAACAATCTAAATTTATGCCAGTTGAAGTAGTAGAAGCAATGATATTTTTCTGACTGATAATAAGCACATAAATCAGCGCTGAAATAGCCCGCAATTAATGACTGCAATTTCAGTATATTTTACAGAGTGCAGCTCCCAGCTATTACACTGGCCAACATAATTAGTATATGTAGCTGGGTGTATGTGTGTGTGTGTGTATGTATAGTCTAAGATATGCGCACAACACAAGCATAATTATCTCTCTGTGCTTGGGCATTATTTATGAAGCGGCACCGGGCGAACGCTGCGTATGAGCGTTATGCGTGGGCGGGCGGCCATTTGAGCGTGTATTTTCTAATGGCTATTGTGTTATAGTGAATGTGCAGATTGGTGTAAGTGTGTGTGTGTGTGTGTGTATGTGTTGCTCTTGTTGTTGTTGCTGCTGTTGCTGCTGTGCTGCATGCCATGCAAATTTTTGCACTCTGCCTTCATCGGAAGTTGCTGAATTTTGATTTATGCCAACGAAATTTATGCTACACCAGCAGCAGCAGCAGCCCCAACGGCTTCAATTTCATTTCGCAACGCACTTTCGGGCAGCTTTAAGGCAACAAAATAACAACAACAACAACTGGAACTGGAACTGGGCACATTTTGGCTTATCAGCTGCAGCCGCATCTAGAGAGCCTCATCAGTTGGCAGACATTACGAAGGGCCCTCGGCACACGCCTCGTTTATTATTTATCATTGTGTTTGCTGTTTGGCAAGCAAATTGCGTGCAAGGACACGCCGAAGGACAACCATTTGCTGCCATTTTGAAGTTATCACACAGCGGCGAGAGCCAGCGAACGCACGCCGGAAATACGCGCAGGATGCCGGCAAGCAGCGCTGCTGATGGTTAGCTCAGAAGCTGAGAAGCTGAGCAACGCGACCGGCCATGGGGTACGACGCGTGCCTACATAAAAAATATAGAGAGGGAGAGAGAGAGAGAGACTTTGCATAGCTGTATGCATACATATATCTGGCTAATGACATAATGCCCGTGTAGCAGCTTTTAATTAACAGGATGAGGACACACGCGCCGTGGCTGCGGCACTTTAATGGCTTGTAAGATTTTACCTATCAGCTACATTTAATGGCATTTCAGCTGGGCGACTGGGCGGCTGTGTGGTCGTTAGGGGGCGTGGCCACTTAACACTTGGTTGTGCTGAAGATATATTAAGGGCGAGCGCTCGCAGCTCAAGCTGGGAAGAGCTGAAGATTGTAGAGCTAAGGAGGTTAGCATTGGCAGGGATTCAGTTTGCATTGGACTCTGATATGGTAATTATTTATTAAAAATATTTAAAAATATATATTTATTTGCAAAATAATGTAAAATAATTATATATAAATATGCAATAATAATGTAATATAAACAGAATACAATACAATAAATATTTAATATAATTTATATAATTTAACCATACAAATATAAAGCTTTTTTTATTTTTCTGAAGGGCTCTTTAAAGGAATTTTTCTCTGATTACACATATTCCCATGAAAGTTATATATATAATAATAGTTTATATATTTATACTCATATATAGACATTCTATATTAAGTCTGTAGCTCGAATGATATACAGTCGAATCCCGCTAAATCGAAAACTCGTTAAATCGTTAACCTCTGTAAACAGCTGTCAACAGTCTAAAAATCTTGATTTCAATTACTTTCAAAGCAGCTTTTAGCCATAAAATATATATTCGAAATTTCTTTGATTTTTGATGATTTCTTCAATTTAATTCCAAATAATTTATACAAGCTTAAATACATAATGATAATTCATAATAATAGTTAATTTCCTAACAGACAAGTCCGCCTTAAAGCGGGCTACATTATTTTGATCCACAAATTGTTTTTTTTGGAAATTTGTTTGAGCTTTATTTATAGACGACTACAAGTTGCCCAGATAAGCATATAATATGATTATGTGATTATAATTATTAGATGATTGTTAACCTACGTTTAGCTTTATACTCATCAACAAAAAATAATTTATAATTATATTTGTAGTCCTTGCCAGAGAAAACTCACCTCAGGATTATGCTGGTTTCTTCGTTTAAGTTTATCCAAAAATTGTCAAATTGTCAAAATTAATCTAATATTTTAGTTTAGGAAACTTTGTCAAGTCTTGAGCTCTTTCAGTGCGCACTTCATTCACTTTGTGTTTCGCTGATTTTTGTTTTAATTGACTCAAGAATTCGCTTCACTTCGGCTCGGTTCACTTCACGTCTGTTGGCGGCATTTTGTTTTGTTTTGTTTTGTTTTTTTCTTTATTGCCGTTTACCGTTACATTTGGCAAAGCGGAAACGAAATTATTGTCCAAAATGGCGACGGATGTGCGGCAAGCGAACGAGTTGCGGACTGATGAAGGCCGAGCAGAAGCAGTAGCAGGAGCAGTAGCAGGAGAAGCAGGTGGAACAGGGGCCAAAGGTGGGAATCACTCGAAATAGGGACTACGCAAATTGTTTGTTTAGTTTGTTGCAGTTGTTGTTGTAGCGGATATGCAAGGATATTTGTCAGTGCGAAGGGGACGAAACGCCGTCGGTGAGCGTCGCAGCGCGTCCCTTAAACATTGTCGCAAGGACACTTTCCTGGGGCAGAGCGCGCGCTTGGCAAACAAAATCAAAAGTAAAATTTCAATAATTTCCGCACAACAAAACACACACGAGCGAGCAGAGAGACGGGAGTGTGTGTGTGTGTGTGTGCCACGCCCACTGCAAGCAACAAGCAAATTGTTTTTTTTTTGGCTCTGTTTTTATTTCATGCTTCGTTTTGGTCAGCGAGGACTTGGGACAGGCCTGGCAACGTGTGGCCGACGAATCCTTAACCGCAAAAGTACCGCTATTATCCTTGGCGTGCTCCGCGACGTGTTCGTAACGGTAACGCGCACTCCAACTTAATGTGTATGTCCCGCTCGTCCAATACATAAAGCTGGCCAACAGACAGACAGACAGAGGCACAGACTGGGCCACACAAATCATCTCATCGCGCTCAAGATGGCGACACACTCCTCCCACAATCGAAAAAGGATGCCCAAGCAGCAGCAGCAGCAGCAGCCCGCTGCCTTTGCAGTGGTTGATGCGCCTGCGCGCTCTACAGCCACACACACACACACATGTAGCTATCTGTGCTGCTGTTGCTGAGTGGGCGGAGCCACAGCTTCGACTGGAGTTTCTAAGTGCGCGGCCCGTGCTGTATGCGGCGGCATCATTAGTCCAAGCAAAGACCCCATTTCAGGCGGAAGTGCGTATGAGCAATATTTTAACAATGGCGTTTAAAACAGTTAAAGAGCCAGCACTAACACACACACACAGATTGCAACAGCTGAGCTTATCTGTGTGCGGGCCATTAGGCGCTTGGCTTGGGCCCGGGCTGGGCTGCGCATCATTTGCGGCTTCATTTGAAATGCAACGCGCCGCAGACACCCCGCCGCAGGGGGTTGCTTGAAAGACGAAGGCGCAGATAAGCGCACACAAAATAACATTTTAATTTAGCCCAAAAAAAAAAAAGAATAAAGAGGGTAGTCAGAACAGTAGCATATAAATAAATTCAAATAAGTTTAAATTATTATTCTCTAAAGCTTATTTTTCAGCTTATATTTCATTCAAATTTGCAACGGCTCGCTTTGAGCATTAGCTGTTCCCTAGGGAACAGCTTTCGCCTCTAAATGTCATGCACTAATCGATAAGCAATTCCGGAACTGGAATTGAGCACAATCAACTGATTCGCCTCAGGATGCAGCTCACGATCCCTATCGATAACCAATTCGAAATTCAAAAACGGACCACATTCCGGAACCGGCTCAATGGCGTCACACAGTGTGACGCAGCAGCCGCCACTAATTCCAAAATAAAATCAATTAAATATTAGTCAACACATTTTTCAACAAAGAGATAAGATAACTTAACCGGATCCATACCTTTCAATCTTCTTTTTCTATACACAAGTGACAAGACGTTCAAGCCGATCAAGTTTAGATCTCTCATTTTCTTGCGAAAAATAAAAACATGTTTGCTGCTGACTTTTTTTATTTAGTTTTATATTAATTGAAATTGTTTATGTTTGACGTACATTATTATTGTTAGTTTAATTTTTTAACTTAAATTCGACTAAAGTAGAGTTAAATATTTCGTAACTTTAACCTTCTGGCAATGTTAATATTCTTCATAATTTGCTTTTAATTTCATTTATCAATTAAAAAGCTTTTTAGTTAAATGAGCGTCACTGATCGAAACTAGTTCTGATCGTATATATGTCGCACATATGTAAATATACTGGTCAAAATCTGGTTAGTATAAATAGATGATATTCTGCCTAATGACAGCCGCATAGTCCGATTAAAGCTCATTGCGACAACATCTGCGAAGGAATATTTTTAGATTTACGGATACAGTTCAAGTTATTAGCTATGAAGCTGCCCAGCGTTTATTTATTCACCTTGTCTTTCCTCGTGGGATTTATTTCCTGGATTAACGCGACGCCTTATAATTACTATCAGACTGCTAATGTGGGCAGATTTGGCGGCAGCATCTTTGGGTGAGTCAAAAGAACTTTACAAGTTCCATGGAACTAACTCTTATATGTATTTGTTTTGTTTACAGCGAAGGCGTGCTACGGCCAGGCGGTGATACGGGCGAAGGCATATTCTCGGAGTTGGATGCGCCCAGCTATAGCCCACCCAATGTAAATCAGTATAATGGATACCGTTATCAGTAAAAGTGTAAGATCATTTCCTGCATCCTGTTTGTGGCTCGTTACATGATGTTGACATGTTAATGTCGAGCACTGTTAACTTTAACATTTATAAGCTTAGCCTTAATTACATACGCAAAGCTGGCAGGAGTTGGCATACGCTTAGCATGGACGCCAACCCAGAGTGTGTAAAAGCAGCTTTGCGTTAGATATTCATTTACTAATTAAAACCTGTAAGTTGTACATAGAAAAGTAAAAAATGTTGTTGTGTTTCACTTCTGTTAAGCAATTATTATTTGTAAAATTAATAAATATTTGTCATGTTAATAATAACAGCTGTTAATAATTGACATAGCTTTGCTTACAGCAGTTCAGCATAGACAGCAACCCAGAAGCAGCTTTGTCTTATACATTTATCAGATTTAAACATTTTTGATTTTGATTTTCATTTTTTATTACAAAAAAACTCACACATTTGCATTTATCACATAGGTTATATACATATATGATAAAAAGTTGTAGTTTATAGTCTGTTCCGTTTCTGCACTTGTTCTTGTTCGCCAACAATAAAATAATTACATATTAGATTGATAATGAATGTTATATATATGTGCGGGTGTGTGTGTGTGGAATGGAAGGATGCGCGCGTGTTGGTGTGTGCGTGTGGTGTACGTATAGAAAATAGAAAAAAAGTATAAAAGTTCTCTTTACAGTTTAGCATCTATCTAAATACGACTCTTCGAGCCGGACCGCACGTCGAAGAGTTTGCGAACGAAGAAGACCTGGAAAATGATGAGTGATTAGTATATAGACTAAATATCTCCTGACTCCCACACTCTCTGTCTCTCACCTGTATGGAGCAGGTGATTAGTATGACCACAATTTGACTAATCGAGAACGTTTGTATGTAGGAATTGTTATCGAGCAGCAGCGCGTAGTCCCTCGACTCCCGATGCCTGCTATGGGCCTGGTAGCCCATCATCTCGTTGATATTGCGCTCCACGGTGCCAATGGTGGTCGTGAAGTTCTGCATGTTCAGCTGCAGCTCCTCGATCTCCTTGGCGTACTTGTCCCAGGCGTCGTACTTGACCACAGTTATATAAATGTTCACCAATTTGCCAGCGAAGCGCGAGAATTGATTATCGATGCAGACGGAGTAATATCCGCCGGGCGAGACCTGATCCGTATAGTCCGCCGTGGCCTGCCATTGATAGGGCTTGACGATCTCGCCCGCCGGATTCCGCACAGCAAAGCCGGCCATTCCATCTCCTCCACGAACCACCTGGGGAACCACACGAAGAAGGAAAGTTAATCCTGATCCATGAGCCTCGCTGCTATTGACTTACACTGAAAGAAACGTAGAAGGTCGCGCCCGCCTGCACATACTGATGGTAGCAGTCCTCCTTGCCGGCGTCTATATGCACCTGTTTATTGAGTTAAGCACACAGAAATACAAAATTTTGTTGTTGTTTACTTCCACGTTGATCCGTTTGTGTTTCTCTTGTATTTACCTTGTAGTCCATTGCAACAGCGGGCAGGTTTTCATACCATGGCTGTTGGGCTTCCTGTGCGCTAGCTAATGCAATTAGTTGGCATGAGGATATCAGTGCAATTGCCAAAGTGAACAAATTAAATCTCAACCGCTGCCACGTCAATCCCATTTTGATTTTTATAAACAAAAAAGAGTTGCGGAATCGGTTCGTCTGAGCGATGGCCAAAGAGCGAACTAATCACTGCTTAAGCAAACAAGTAGTTCATTTGGCTTACTTTCACTGTTAAGGCATCTCTTGAGTAAAGCAACAGCTGTGCGTCTCGATGTTAATGATCATCAAATAAACTGCAATTGTTATTAATGTTTACTAAAATTGAACTGTAGACTTGGCTTAAGCATGATTTATTTCGCTAATAATGGTAAAGAACTGTTTAGCCAAATCAGGAATCTAATCCAAAACACCGCTTAACATTAATCGAGTGCGCAACAAGTGAAGCTGTTAAATATCGAAAGTATCGCACGATACCCAATACACCACGATTGAGTGTCTTTTAACAGTGGCAATATACAGAATTACGACTCTAACAGCGCTCAGATGTTGTTTAACATACATCGATAAGCCTGCGCAACATGCAAAGCAGTAAAATATCGAAAAGATCTTATCGATATGATGTTTAATCGCGGCGCTAAAATTGCAAAAATAATGTTTATTAAAAGATAAATAAGATACAAAGCAAACTATACATGCAAGTAAAACGAATGTATACAGACACTTGAAACGCGTTTGTGGTAAGCATTATCAACTTGAACAGGTTGATAAGATATTCCATGTAAACATTGTGCAAACATATGTGTTTATTTGCGGTTGCAGCGAAGGCTACTTAAGCGGCTGCATTTCAGCGAGCAACTTCATTGCGAAGTCAAAGTCTGTTCGACATGGTGCACGTCACGGAAGATGTTTTTGCCACGGCAGCTGTGAACCCCTTTACCAAGCAAACGGAGCCCATTCGACGTTTTACACTCTCCAATGATGAGCAAATGTCAGTGCAGATCTTAACGCTGGGCGCAACGATCAGCAGCATTAAAGTGCCCGATGCCCAAGGTCAAGTGGAGGACGTGACGCTCGGCTTTGATGACTTGGCGGGTTATCAAGGTAAGAATAATCCCTATATGGGTGCGACCGTTGGACGCGTTTGCAATCGCATAGCCAATGGCAGATTCCAACTGGATGGCAAGACAATTGAGGTCTCGCGCAACAATGGCAACCTCCAGCTACATGGCGGATTCATAGGATTCGACAAAGCGCATTGGGAAGTGCTAGAGGTGCTGCCCAATGGGGTCAGCATGACCCACACCAATCCCGATGGCCATGAAGGCTTTCTGGGCGAAGTCCAGGCCACAGTTACCTTCACTCTCACCGAGGACAATTGCCTGCATGTGCGAATGGACGCATCGACCAGCAAAGCGACGCCCGTGAATCTGACCAACCACTCCTACTTCAATCTAGCTGGCCATAAGGCAGGTTCGAAGGGACTCTACGAGCATACCATAGCTATCAATGCCAATGGCATAACGGAAACGGACAGTGATTCCATACCAACTGGGAAAATATTGCTTGTGGATGGAGGCAAGTTTGATTTGCGCTTGGCCTGCAATCTGGGCGAACGCCTCCAACAGCTGCAGCCAGCCCTGGGCTACGATGACAACTTCTGCGTGCAATTCGAGCCGCCACAGAGCATCGCCAATGTGGCCAGAATAGTGCATCCTCCAAGCGGTCGCTGGCTGGAAATCGCCAGCAATCAGCCGGGCGTGCAGTTCTACACATCCAACTTTTTGCCAAACACAGCGAAGGGCGAGACTGCACTGGCTGGCAAAGCGGGCGCAGCTTATGCCAAGCATGGCGCCTTCTGCCTAGAAACGCAAAAGTTTCCCGATTCTGTGAATCATGCCAACTTTCCCTCTAGCATACTGCGCTCGGAGGAGAAATATCATCACGAAGTCATCTACAAGTTTGGCCGCCTCCATTAAACAACAAATAAACTTTGTATATTATGTATGTAGAAATTTATATATATTCTCATTATGAAGCATTTAACAATTTTGAAATTGTGTCGACTCTAAAGAATCGTCAATTTGTGATGACTTGAAGTCCTACTCAGTTGTAATCTAATGAGTTTCTTAAACCAAATTCGCTGACTATGCCATATAGACACCTGCTATATGTACAATAATTTATATAGCTCTCAAGTCTTCACTCTATATATATACTCCATAAATTCTATTTCTGTAATACCCAAAGACCAAGTCTCGTAAGCAACTGAAGCCCTTATAGAAAATATTTTTGTTTTCTACTAATAAAGAAATATCACGCTAAGAATTTGTTAATTAAAATTTCGATAAGCTGGCTTAAAGCTGTGCAGCAATAGACTATATAAGAGGCCTGTTCAACTCAACTGTATACAGAATATAGAATGGACAAGTTACTGCATCTACTGTGCCTGCTCTGCAGTGTCTGCCTAATTCTTGGTCAAGGACATTCGCGTATCGTCAGTGGTAGGCCGGCCACGCCCAAGCTGCTGCCCTACCAAGTTTGGCTTGAATGCTTCTTCGAGGATATCGAAGATCCATTCTATTGCGGCGGCACAATCATCTCCAAGCGTTGGATACTAACTGCTGCCCATTGCCTGCAAAGGACAGACGATAAATTGTAAGTATTTAATACAACTATATATATAGTTTGTTCAGTTACTAATGCCTTACGAATTGCAGCGATCATGTGATTGTCAGCGCTGGCATCATAAACTCAACAGATGCCGATGAGCCCGGCCGTGTGGAGATGGTGGTCAATAAGAAGTGCACCATTGTGCATCCCGACTACGATGTGCAGGTCGTAGCCAACGATGTTGCTCTGATTCGCTTGCCAAAGGATCTAAAGTTTAATGGCTATATACAGCCAGCTAAGCTGCCCAGCAGGAAGCGTCCCAGCGAGTATAATAACCGCAAAGCCCTTGTCTCCGGCTGGGGCCTCATGGCCAACCTAGAGCCCGCCGAGATCTTGCAGTATCTAGTCGTTAAAATCATTCCGAATAGCATATGCGAGCATTTGTGGAACAATGCGCTGGACAACTCACAGAAACTAATACTCAAGTCGTTTCTGTGTGTTATTTCGCAGAAAGGCCTGCCCTGTTCCGGCGATTCGGGCGGTCCGTTGGTGCTCGATGACGGCTCCAATGTTCTGGTGGGCGTCGTCTCGCATGGCTTCGATGCCAAGTGTAAAGCACGTGTACCGGATGTATTCATGCGAGTCTCCTCGTTTCTGGACTGGATTGAGCAGCACACGGGCAAACTGACGTAGCTGTGGGTAGGGCTAAATTGAGGTGGTATATGTGAGTAGCTCACTTGCCCATCGAATAAACATATATATATATATATAGATATAGGTATATATATATTTGTATATGTATGCTTTCTTCATACTCTTGACTAACTACAATAGCAGCTTCTGTCATGGTTCAGCCTATGTCCCAGTCGAACGCTCCCGAGGACATAAGCTCAACGACGTCCAATCCACACTCAAAAATAAACTTGATTTCTTTATAAATTTCTTTTCAAACATGTGCTTTATTCTTATTACTCATACAAACTCCATATACTCTCCGTACTTTCCATACTTTCATAATATTTTTTTATATTTTTTCCTTTTTTGTGGCTTTGCTAAATTTGTTGTTATCTTTTTGTTGTTGTTTATGATTTGATAGTGTGGTTTGTGTGTTTGTATGTGTGTGTGTGTGTGTGTGTATGTGTGTGTAAACAATTCGCTTATGATAATGCTTGAATGTATTCTTTTGTGGGATTCGTTTGTATCGCTTATCTCGTGTGGCTAATGTTGCTGATTAATCATGAATTAATTTGTATATTATTTTGTTATTCGTGTTTTTTTTTCTTTAATGTTTGTTTTTTGTTGCAGTTTCTTTTGTTGTTGTTGTTGTTGCTTATGTAAATGCAATTTTCAAATGTACAAAATCTAATATTAAGGGAAATGATAACGCGCTAGCAATACTTTTTCTTATCATTTGGTTCAAGAGCATTTCCTTTATATCATATTTACCTTTTCATATAAATCTTTTCATTAAATTAATTACATATCCTTTTATTTATATACAAAAGTTGAAAACAATTTTGTTGTTTTTGTTAAAAAGTCTATACAATTTGTTAAGAGTATTAAAGAACTTGGGAGAAATAAATGAGGGGCTGCTTGACTTCGTTTATTATTGTTTATAAGACAGAGAGAGATAGAAAGAGAAATTTAGAAAATTTGGAAATTTAGCTTTAATATTTGCTTGCAATAAAATTTTGAACTATTAAACTATAAAAATATTAGCTATTTGTTTTTTGTTTTTGTTTTTTTTTTGGGTCTGTCAAATACTTGTTAATAGTTTTATCTTTCATATATGAAATATTGTATACATTATATATATATATTGTTTTATAGAATCGAGCATTTGTTTTGTTAACGTTATTAAAAACCAAGAATCTTTGGAACACTGCGATATGATATAGGGCTTGCTCATATGAATGTTATTTCTTTAATATATAATCTCATATAACTTTTGTATAAAATGTTTTTCCTTTTGCTGGGTTGTAATTCTTTCTGTTGTAACATACGCAAAATATATTTGTTTGTATATATTTATTATTATTTGTGTTTAGCTTAAATATATACTATATATATATAAATAATATATATATATTGTATAAGTAATTATTATTTTTGCTAACTTTTTTGCTCTTTTCTTTTTTTTTTTTTTTTTTTTTGAAACAGTAACTTTCAGTCATCTTGTAATAATAATAATAATAATAATAATAATACCTATATGCAATATTACATACGTACAATATCATTTATAATTATTATTTGCGTTTGTTATCCATATATCATTTATTTATGTTAAGCGTCGTGTACAGTAAAAAAAGAACGCATTTCTTATATAGTGTGTCGTGTTTATAGATTTAATTTTAAATTTAAATGTCACTTATAAGTTTTCGTTCTGCTGCTCTAATTTGTTGTATAAAAGCTAAATGTTTGAATGCTGCGTATGAAAATTGTTCTTTGTTTGTTCGTTCGTTTGTTTTTCTGTTTTAATTACTTGACTTAAAAATCGTTTGCGGTCGTCAAACAAAATTTGATTCCATTTCTAACTTCTCTTTGGCAGTTTTCGTTTGTTAGGTTTACATTTCTCTTATTTCTGTTGTTTCTTGCTGCGTTTTATCAATTATTGTATATTTTGTTATATTTGTTTAATATTATTATAATGTATATGCTAAGCAACTAACATTGGACCATTCCATTGCGCGACGCACTATATAAGAAAACTAGCTACTCGATTATTATTATAATATATTTCGCGTTTAATATACATATACATATATATACATATGTATATATATATATGTGATATATCGTATCTGGTATGTTATAAAAAATTTGAATAGCCTGACAATGGAGAATTTCTGCAGCTTGAGTTTCAGTTTCAGCTAACAGACCAGCTCGCCGCCAGCGAATATATATTGTACAGATAATGGAACAACGAGAACTGTCGGTTCAGGCAGTAGAGATTGAATAGCTGCAGCAGCTGTTGGAGCAGCTGCTGCTGCTGCATCATATAGAAAATTATCATTATGACTAGAGCTAAGACTACGGCCAAAAAAAGTCATCAGTCGCACTCGGGCCCCTCCGAGAAATGGTTGCGCACATCGAGCGCCGATGCCAGCTGGAATATGATGTGCGACAGCGAGGGATGCTCGAGCAGTTCGTTAGCCGGCAGCTGGGGCTCGCAGCGCGGTCGCATATGCCTGCCACGGAAACCGCGATGCAAACGCAGCACCACATCACAGAACACGAAACGTAAAATGAGTGTGCGCAGAAAATCGTCGCCAAAGAACTGAACATACGAGGAGTCTAGAGAGCAGAAATAGGAAAAGGATTTATATAAATATTTCTATTATTCATAACTCATTCGCTTACCTATGAAGCCTATGCCCTGCTCGATCTCATCGATGCGACAGCGCGTAACCAGACGCGAGGCTTCGGTTATGAAACGATCCACATAGGTCTGACAGCGTTCCCAGTGATGTATGGGCACATCTCCCACATTGCAAATGTAGCAGAGCGCCGTGAGCGGGGAATGCAGGAACAATGTAAACAACGAGCCATGATGCTGGACATCAGCTGCAGCGAAAGGTAATGGAGATGAGTATTTGATTACAAAGCCATCTCTCGGCTCGGCCTACCTTGAAAAGCGGGCGGCACATCTTGCGGCGACATGAGAATAACCAGCGGCTGTCCAAAGTAGCGGGGAATGTGCTGAAAGACAAACGAATTATCCGAATCGATGATGATGAACATGGGCCGGCGCGTGAACGGATATAGATCGCCGGGGTAGAGGCAATGGTTCTCCTTGTAGGACTTCCCGCGACACGACAGGCCGCCGCCATCGACGCTGTCACGCTTCACACTCGTGCCCAAGCCGCCTAGCTCATAGCCATCTGCCAAGAAAGTCGAAGGTTAGTGGCGTGACTCTTCAGGCACATCTACTGATGCTACTCACAGTCCTCGGGATGCTTGGTGGTGGAGAAACAGCCGTCCGCTGACATGTACAGGAGTAGAGCACCGCCCAAGGGCAGTTCCTTAAAGCCGCTGGCAAGGAACACCAACAGCTGGCTAATCGATGGCTTGTATAGTAGATATTTGTGTGGATTGTCTCGAGAGTCTCGTCGGCCGTTCTCCATATAGCCCTTGGAGCCGGGCACTCCGTAAGGTGGTATGCGACTGGCCGCCGGGCTCGCATCATGCCCGTGCAGGCCGTGTGACATGCTCAGCGGATTCGTTGCCGATTCCGTGGGCTCACGTTCCAGCGTTTGCAGCATTCTAAACGGATATTCGAATAGTTAGCAATAGACCCGTAAGAGTTATTCTTTCAGTCACCTAAACATGTCCATTGTGAGCTCGGAGAACTTGGCCTGTTCGCAGGCGGATCCAACAATCAGTATCTCCTGCAGGCTGAGCGTCATGTGCGGTGATCTCTCGCACGGCGGCGTCGTCAGCGGCGATAACCTAGAACCGGAACCACTGACCATCAGTCGTTGTAGTTGCGCTGGTCCACAATCAAATTGCGGTGGCCCGTGCTTTCACAGAAGAATTGAGAATGTGGCGCACTAATGAGGTGATATATATGGGTGGGGAATAGAGGGGGGTGGGTGGTGTGTGTGGGAGTGGTGTGGGTGTAACAGGTAGGAGAACATATGAACTGATAAAAAGATGTGTGTGTGTGTGTGTGTGAGTGTATCATTTACCAGCTAGAAGTTGAGGCAAAGTATTGAGAGAGTTGACTTTGGCGAAGATCTAGACAAGCTTATTGATAGGAATATCATATCTGTAATATGTACAGAGCTTGACTAACTCGACTATATTGTAGTATTTGTTATCTTATAAAGCCAACTTAAAGACCTTGGCCAGATTTATCTATAAGCAAGTTTTTTTTTTGTCTTATGAACACATAACTGGAATTCATAAGATATCCAAAACTAGGCTTATATTTTAATAAAGATTTTATCTTTAATATGAACTAAGTATTCGAAATCTTGAAAAATGTCTATGAGCTTAAGTCATTAATAATTGTTTTCTTAGCTGGTATATGTATGTGTGTGTGTGTGTGGAGGGAGTGTGTGGCGATGTGAGTGATTGAGTTGAGGGGGAAAACTGAATGGAAAAGTGCGTGATGAATGAGAACGGTGAGTGTTTCTTTGGTGTTTTCAAGTCTTCTGTGATAAGCACAATAAAATGAAAGAATTGATAGCAACAGAACAGAAGCAAAACTCGTATACCTACGCCTACAAAATACAACAAAAAAACAAAAACCAAACCAAATAGAGAGCCCATAGAACCCATTGTATAGATATATATATCCAACCCCACAAGCTCTCCATACTCCTACTCCGCCGACGAAAGCACGGGCAAAGTGTTTGCTGTATGGTTACAGGGATTGCGCCAACGACTCACCTGTGCGACAAGATGATGGGATTGGAGTCGGCATGGAGCACAGCGACCGCTGCCTCCGCCTTGATGAAGCCCTTGATCTCCTCCAGCACCAGCGACCATTCCAAATGATCCTCCGGCTCGTAGCTGTAAGTGGCATGAAAAAGTTTACATACGATCAGCAATTGCAGTCGACAGGCGATTTTACGTGTTCGTGTACTCCTGTATTTGTTTCTCCAGCTCCGTGACCAGCTCGCGCACCAGTTTCATCTTCTTGAGCAGCAGACAGACGACTATGAACCGTGCATAATATCGCAATTTCTTCACCATCAAGTCCGGCCGATCCTCCTTGGCGGCACGCGAGTAATACGCACGCCCTCGTATGGCCGCATAGAACTGATACGCCTCATTCAGGTAGTTCGTTTCGCTCGTTCTTAAACTGATAAAGAGATGTGGATTAATATTACAGAAACTACATTTCGAAGAGATATTTGCCATGTTAATTAAACTACTTGTATAGACTGCCGAAGAATCTATTGATTTACATTTTTACATACAAGATCTAAAGTCTATATACAAGATCTAAAACATATTTGTATGGTAATTTGTATTGGAATTATATATTGCTATCAGTTTTAGCTCATATTGAAGTATACTACAGAAATGTCTTAGTTGTATTATAACATCTTTTGGAACCTTGAAGTTTCTCATACATAATCTAAATTTGATTAAATGGCCTGATAGAACTCAGGCATCCTTGCCAAGTTTCATAACGACATATACCCAGGCAGTCCAGTTCACATGGCACATCTGACACCCGCGCTCTAAATACTCACTAATAGTGATAATAAAGCTGTCCGATTTTGCTGGCTATTTCGCCAATTTGCCAACGTTTCAGTCCATATTTGGAGTCGAGGACCATGCGATGTTGCTGCTGGAACTTCCAGAGTTTTGTGTAGACATCGAAGGTGCGTCCAAAGTACGCCTGCCACTGACGATGTCCATACTGCGGCAGATCTCTACTTGAATATAGGAACAACATCAATAACCACATAAATATGAATCTATAACACGCATAGATTTATATCGAATTAAGCATGTTACCTGAGCCCATTGAAGAGCTGCTTGGATTTCTCGAGCAAATGGCAAAACTCCAAAACAAGCTTTCTATCCTGTTCCTCAGTGGACTCCATTTTCACCATGCCGTTCTCTGCCGCCCCAAAGTGTTATGTCTGCGAACTGGATGTGCTGCAATAGGAATATATATCTTTAAAATGAATATAACAAATTGTATGCTCTCGATGCAGCTCAGCGAACGTTCATAAACAAACTGAATCAGGCAATTCGCGTCTATCTGTGCAGCCTACGTATCTATCTACATATAATATCTATATATCTTTGCTTCTATGTGCTCGCATCTATATGCTATAGACGCTCGGCAAGCGCACTGCCCACTTCACATTCACTCAGCCGCTCATTGAGCCTGCCATAACGATTATCAAGATGCTAAGAACAAGTGTGCGCGAACTATAGCTGATAGACGGGGAAATACCCTAGGAAATGTCAATGACAGAAATTATATCAAATATATTTCATTACGGCTATACTATATACTATTCTTCATGCATTATTTCTTATTCTCAATTTATTATCAGTTCTCATTCTAGTTCCCAGTCTCAATCTCAGCTCCAGTCTCAGTCATTATCAGTTCCCAGTCTCAGTTCCAGTCTCAGTCTCAGTTCCAGTCTCATTCTCAGTCTCAGTCTGTCTCAGTTCCAGTCTCAGTCCCAGTCTCAATCCCACTCTTCAAATTAATATACCCCATTCAGCGCAACGATTACAGCGTATAATGATGTTGATGCGAATGCCATTGTCAATATTCGTGAAATACAATAAATGGCAATGCGGCGTATGCTTAATGGGCATTTTGTTCATCTGCGCATTATTATTATATAAATTTTTAATTTTTATGTCACAAATAATATGCCCATATATTTATATTTATAAATAAATACATTATATATATATTCAGCATATGGTAAAAAGTATCTTAATATAATTTCGCAAGCTTTACTCTGATTAAATGTGAATCAGTCGCAGCTAATTTGGATGATGCAACAAATTTAAAAGCCGAACAGCAGCTCTATTCGAGTTTAATTAAAATTTCAATTTACAGCGGAATGGGAGGGGGGGGAGCTGGAGCAGCTACAGCTGAACCCAGAGAGAGACAATCGATGCTGCCATCGGGCAGCTATGCAGCAGAAGCTCAATTAATAACGCCCGAGCAGGTGACTAAGTCAAATTGAAAGCAAGTGAGCAAGCATTGGTCGAGTGATAGATCTGATAGACTAGCAGATGCCGTGGTAATAGAAAGTAACAGAAAAAAACAAAAAATATTATTAACAAATTCGTAGCTGATCTAAAATATTATTTGAAACCATATGAAGTGTGCATACATGATCTAAACAGACTTCATCTAAACAGCTTCATAACATAGTAGTCCCAAGATTGACTACGCACTGTAAAGCCTTAAGAAGAATGCTTACTATTTCTGTATATTTCTCATTTTATCTGGAATACCAATATATGATACAGAAAGTCTAACTTAAATGATCTAAAAGTACACCTAGTCCATTAAGATGGACTATCACATAAAATCCATTTAAATAAATTTACTAAAAAATGTAATTTAAATCATTCGGTAATAAATTAACATAATTTATCACCCAAATATTTTTGAAAGTTGCTTTTTAATTATTTTCGGACTCTTCACAAATGAAAGGCGGAATTTCAGTTGAATTGTTTTTCAATTAAACGCCGCTGCCATTTGGCAATGATTGAACGTGTGCACAGGGTATGGAAACTATCCAAAGAAAATGTTTGTGGAAAATGAAGAAAAAATGATGATTAAATGCTGGAAAGGAATGACTGGAGTGGTGTGGTTCGGTGCGGAGGAGGATAAAAGAGAATCAGCAGAGCAAAAGGGTCGGCGGCAGTGCAAATGGCGCCGCGGCGACCACATTGATTTTGGTTGAACCAAACTAGGTCGCTGGCACAAAAAAAAAAAAAAAGAGAAAGGGAAAGAAAAGAAGAAAAAAGGAAAAAACTTTCAATATGAGCTCATCAGCAGCAGTCACAACTGAGATGAGAAAGAGATGAAGCAGGAGATGGACAAACAGCAGCAGGAGAGGGGAACGGCAGCAACGACAGCAGCAGCAGCAGTGGCGGCTGCCAGCGGCGTAAATATGGTTTTTAGTTGAGCTGAGCATAAGAAAACGTGGCACTTTATGTTTACGGCGGCTCCTAATCAAATTAAGAGTCCATTTAACAAGTGCAAATTACATAATATGAAAATTACGCATACGCAACGTGGACAAGAAGAAAGGCAGCGAGGGAGTGAGGGAGTGAGGGAGGGTGAGATGTGCCAAACAAAGCTGATAAACTAACAAGCTGACTCACGCCTCGCGCTCCAAGTGCTCGCTGCTGCTGCTGCTGCTGCTGACTTCATTATGATTATCATTATCATTAACAGCAGCAGGAGTAGCAACAGGAGCAGGAGCAGCAGCCGGAGCACAAGCAACAGCAGCAGCAGCAGCAGCAGCATGTCAACATGTGGAAACCGGAAATGAAAAAACACAAATACTAAGCAGAGTCGTTGCCACTATGCCAATGCTTATTAACACACACTTACACGCACGCACACACATGTATGTATATAAATTTATATATAAATGTGTGTGAGTGCAACAGCAAGAGCAGCCAACAAATCAAAGACAGTTTGTTTTAGCATACAAAAAAAAGTATCTTCAACTTCATCTTTATTTCAGCTGAAAGTAGAAACTTTTTAACTCGGAAGCTCTTCCATATTCTCTGATTCTCAATTCAATAAAAGTTTTTTACTATAATTCATTATAAAGCTAAAGACGTGAGATCTAAAAAAAAGGTGAAGTCTTAAGAAATTCTAGTATGTAAGTATCAAAAGAGCAATGCGACTTTGGCCTGACTCAGCTATATGTTTGAATCATTGCTATACGAAGAAGACTTCGAAGTTTCAAGAGTTTAGTACTACATATGAAAATAATAAATTAAATTAACTAAATTAACTAAGCAAACTAAAAAAAGATCTTTAACTTTTTGAAATTCTAATTAAATTTCCTATTATTGCTTAGATAGAATTCGGATAGCATGGAAACAGAGGAGCTATTAGTACAAACAGTTCTATAGCCTAGCTATTTATGGTAAGTCCTTGTCAAAGCTTTCAACTTAACTTATACTCTAAGCTTAGTTTCAATTCCTTGTCAAATCCCGCTTAAACTCCATTATTACCCAGCTTTACCCAGCTCAAGTATTACCTCTACCACTTCAGCTGCCTTCTGACCATAGCCAAGGGCACTTCACCTGCAAACCTGCTCAAAATGGCGCTAAAAGTCCTTTGTTAGAGCCCAGCCCAAGCAAAAGTAAACAAATCAAAGAGCTGGGCCACATAAGATATGTGCGCTCCTAACTCCACTTTGTCAAATGCTGCCAAACCGAATTGAATTTGGTTTTTCTTTATGTTTTTTACTGCGCTACGCAAGAGTGCAAATGGTCAAGGACATTTTTGTCGCCTGGCAAAGCCAACTGCATGTTGTCAACGTGGCAAGAAAAAATATATATAAAAAAAAGAGAAGAGAAACTGTGCCTGCCTCCCTCTCTCTCTCTCTCTCTCTCTCTCTCTCTCTCTCTCTCCCTCTTTCTGGTTGGCTGTTTTAACTAGTTGTTGTTGCTGCTCGGGGAAAATCCCAATTCGAGTCAAACAAAGCGCGCTAAAAAGTATGCAACGCACTTTGGCGCTCAACGCTAGACGCTTTTTGACTAACTGCCAAGCGGCACAAACACACAGACACACACTGAGTGTGTGTGTGTGTGTGTGCGTGTGTTTTCAATGCCCGCCAGCACTCTGGCAAATATTACTCGCTGCTACTCCATGCTCTCTGCCATATTTGACAAAGCAGCACATTTCTTTCACTCTGCTTCTCCTTTTCATTTTCAATACTTCTTCCTCTTTTTTGTTTGTCATGTGTGTGTTAGTGTCTGTGTGTAATCCTTCAAAGGCATTGTATGCCCCACACACACACACACACACACACACACTTAATGGCATTTTGACACTGATAATGATGTTGTCATTTGCATCCGCAGCAAAATTATCAAGTTCAGAGGCCTCCACCAAAATCCCAGCATTGAGCGCAATTTATCGTGAATATATATATGTATATGTATATAAAAATAAAGATATATGTGTGTGTGTGTGTGTATTTCATATTTTACTGCAAATTGTGCATTTTCGTTGACAACTATAATTACAGTCAACATTCTATTCGCACTAGCGTTTGCCCATGGTCAACAATTTTCAGCTATTTGAGCTCGCATATTGTGTCACATTCTTCTACTCTGTTAACCTTTAAGCGTTTACTGTATATATATATATATATATATATATATATATATATATATATATATATATATATATATATATATATATATATATATATATATATGTACATGTGTACATATATAATGATCACTTGCTACGTTTATCATAAGCTCTCTGGCTTTCTCGTTCGCTTCTGGGAGCTCTTACTTAGTATATTTGTTAAGAGTAGGTATCTATCTGATCAAAGCTTCTTTCCCAATCCTGTTGTTGAGTCAATCTCTATCATTCACTCATCTCGTCTCTGTTCCCCTCTCCCCCTCTTTCACTCTTTCTTTATCCCTTTTTATCTGCATTGATGACTTGTAGGGATCAGATATAGATCCACTGTAATCATCTCATCTCTCCCACTCTACTTACTCTCTCTCTCTCTCTCACACTCTCTATCTCACTCTCTATCACTCTCTCTCTCTCTCTCTCTCTATGTCTCCCTCTATCTTTCTCACTCTCTCTCTCTCTCTATCTCTCTATTGCACTATCGCCATCTCTCTTTCTCTATCTTCTTTCTTTCTATTTCTCTCTTGCTCTCTGTCTGTCTCTCTCACTATTTCTCAATCGCTCTCACTCTCGCCTCACTCACTCTTTCTCTTAATCTCTCTCTCTCTCTCTCTCTCTCTCTCTCTCTCTCTCTCTCTCTCTGTCTTACACTGTCTCCCTATATAAATATATTCATATCCTCCTCCTCTCTATCTCTCTCCATTTCTCCTGTCTCTCTCTCTCTCTCTCTCTCTCCCTTTCTCATTCAAGCAACTCCTCTAAATAGCTCTCTCTCATAAACTAACAAGCCGAGCATTTATCTAGTCTTCACTGTACCACTACCCCATGAAGATGTTCTGGTTGCGGCTTATTGTCTGTTGAGCAGCCAACAAAAAAAAGAAGCAGAAAATAAAGCAAAACTTTCAAACCTCGCTGGACACTCCGATTCGTGTGGCCCCATGACTGCAGGCAGTTGAAATTTGTCGTCAAATCTGTATTTATCGAATTGATTAAGTTACGCTGCCTGCAGCAACAGCAGCAGGAGCAGCAGCAGGAGGAGCAGCAGCAGGAGCAGCAGCAGGAGCAGGAAAAAGCAAAAGTTGGGCATATTTCCCAAAAACTCAAACGCCAATTAGAATCAACAAGGAGAAAAGGCTAAGCCAGGAGTAGAGATGGACACATTGGGCCTAAGTTGGCCAATTAAAAAAGGCTTAAGCAAAGCGGAAAAGCTGGCCTCTAGAGCAGCTTGAAACAGTCAAAAAGAAGCTAAAACATCGAATTTAAGGCAGAGTGCTGACATCCCTAATGGAATCCTTACAACAACGTAGAAAAAAATCAAAGCTGACTGCACGAATGAATCGTAATTTGACTAATTAAATTAGACTTTATAAAATAGATTTAAAACTTAATTTAGCTTTTTTTAGTGAAACCTTAGACTAAACCCTAGCCTTAGCCCTAGCCTATGTCGTAGTCCGAGCCTTAGACTAAGCCTTAGCTCTAGCCTAAGCCTTAACTCTAACGTAAGCCCTAGCCCTACCCTTAGCCTTAGCCCAAGCCTTAGCCCCAGCCCTAGCCAGCTCGTTTATAACTCCAAAACTTACCCAAGCCCCTTTCGACCCTCAATCATCCAACAAAGAACAACGCCAAAAGCAGTGCAGACTAACCCCACACACATTCATCACTTTTAGCCATAAAACTGGCTAAGCAAGTTGGCCAACTGCTTTGCAATTTGGAGTTTTGCGGAACAACCCTCCCGCTTTAATTGACATCGAGCGCCATTTGCAATTTAGTGCAGTGTGCACTTTTATTGACCTGGGGTGAGGAGTAGTGGAGGAGTAAAGGAGTTGTGAGCCTACCTTATCATTGTTGTACTCGGCTCTGCCTCTGCCTCTGCCTCCGCCAACAACAACAACAACTTGAGCAGCAGCCGCCAGCGCAGCCGTTGCCGTTGCCGTTTGTCAACTGCTGCCGCTTAAGACTGGGCGCGTCGTGCTGCTCCGTTCGCCGCTTCCGCTTCTTCTTCCGCGCCCTCTGCGTCTCCGTCTCGCCCTGCAGCTGCGACTGCGACTGCGAGTCCGCGCCGTGTTTGTTGTTGTTGTTGCTGCTGCTGATGCTGGCGCCGGCAGCTCGCTAACAGCGCTCCATAGCCACACCTAACATATTGCAAGTGTGTGTGGTGTGTGGTGTGTGTTTGTGTGTTTGTGTTTTCCTTTTCTTTATTCTTTTTCTTTCTGTTAACTTTATTAACTGCTCTAATGGGCTGCTTCCATGTCACTTTCACTGTGCGCTTTGTGGCCTTTTGTATCCTTTTTGCCGGTCGCGTTTCACGCACTTTTCGCTGCTTTTGCTACGTTTTACTATTTTTCTCTTTCTCTTTCTCTTCTTGGCGCTGCGTCCACTGCAATTGCCAATTGTGTGCGAATTTCGAAATTTGATTTGGCGAACACGAGTTCTCTTTTAACTATATTATTATTTTTTTTTTTGTGGCAACGCGTTGCGACCGTCGTGTATGGCTGCACAGTATTGAATTTTTCGCATTTACATTTTTAACGAGCGGGTTTGGGGTTGGGGTTGGTATTGATTTTTTTGCCCAAAAAACTGACATTTGCTGGTGCACACGCGAGCCGCCAGATGGCGTTTATTTTGACAACCAAATTGAGGGTTGAAGCACTGCCAAAACAGCTGACTGTGTGTAGAGTTAACCGTTAACCGTTCGAAAACAAACTCGCTCCACAGAGTTGCCAGCTAGTTCGAAACTCCGAATAAGATTAATGAGACGATCAGACGATGCATGCTAACAGCTCAGCAGCTAAGTATTCGAACTGTGATAATGTATCAGCATAGTTTTAAATTCAAAACACCAAAGATTTACTTTTTGAGTTATACTACATGAACACACAATGATTTTTATTATATTATATATATATGTATATATATAAATAAAGTACCATAACATTTACATTTGCATTACATCAAAAGCGCCATTTTATCAACCATATTTCTATATAGCTCACTAATATCATTATATTTTGTGTTTGTTTTATCAGTATCTGCCTTTTCGCACTATCACAATGATTCAAACTACATTGTTCAGCTTTTCTATTATGTAAAATAACTAATAATAAATTTAAGATATATTTATATATATATATTTAAGTTGTATCTACAGTATGTTTAAAAACAATAGCTACATGCATAAAATTAGTATATATATGTATTTCATAATATGTATGTATTGTAACTTCTTTTACTATATAGATTTAAGCACTTCTCTTTTTAAAATATATACTACGCATAGATGTCAGTCTTTAAATAAATCCAAAATCAATTAGAAACTGCAATGCTACATATATCATATGTATGTTTATATTGTTCGTATATGTTTTTGCAACTGTTTTAAAATTTATATAGTTTAAAATTTGGCTGCATGATGTTTCATTCATTTGCTACTTGCTTCGATGTACCAATTGTAGTGTACAGGCCCCCAAAAATAAATGCACTCAATGCTGTCAGACTAACTTGCCGGCTGAGTGCATTTATGTTGGCTGACTGCATGAAAGACGGTTTTGTTTTGTTGAACTAAATGCTGGCTCAATGTGGCCTATAAATGTGTCGTCTGCTTTGGTGTATGCATATAACTTGCATTTCTTTGTTTAAATTTAAAATTAATAACATTTGGCTGCATGATGTTTCATTCAGTTTGTTTCGATGTTTCGTGTAGAGACCCCCTATCAGAAATGCACTCAGCGTAGCCAGATTTTAGTTTATGTCTCAATTGGAATGTGTTTGGTATGATAATCTAAATATTTGCTTTGGACTACTTAGAGTGCATTTCTTTTGGGGGTCTACCTGCAAGACGGTTTTTGTTTAGTTTCACGAGCTGATAGTCGGTCCTTGCCTACAAGCGCGTTGCTTCCGAGACGGTGGCAACGTCGCAGCCATTGTTCGCCGACTGCTGCTGTCCTGTGGAGCTGCCCACATCCTTCGTGGGCCTGGGCAGATGTGAATAGTAGCCCAACTGACAGGAGTTCTGATGGGAAAGCTTTTGTGCTTGACTTAGCTGATATTGCGCCGCCTTCAGCGCCTGCTGTTGCTGAGGCGTAAGGCAATCGCAAGCCGCCAGCAGCTCCTCTGTGGACTTGGCCGTTATGGTGGTCGTCGTCGTGGTCGTTAGCTCACCCACGAATTCGGTAGGAGGTGGCGCATAGTTCTCCACATCGCCATAGGTGGAAAAGCGCCCATAAGGATTACGTCTGGGCATGGAATGCCGTTGTTGTGCTATTTGCAGCTTGACTGGCGGCTTTATGGCAACCGTATCCAAATAGCCGTAGTTGAAGCTTTGGCCCACAAGCGTCTTGGTGGCTAGATTATCCCAGGACTTGGGCTTTTGCACGTAGGCAATGGTATTTGGATAGATCTGCGAGGGCTGCGCCTGAGTGGCTGTCACATGGTAATGCGGATGATGATGATGGTGTCCATGGAGCTGTTGCTGTTGTTGCTGCTGCGGCTGTTGTGGATGCTGCTCATAGGATTGCCTGGACTTGGTCGAGTGCTGCCTGGAAGACTGTGCCGCATCGCTCTTGGGCTCCCAGAACAACGTATCCGTGCTAATGGAGGTGGTATAGGAGGCCGAGTCGGCGGGCGCAAACTCACTGGAGGTGCAGGTGTGCAGACTGCAATGGCTCGCCAAACCGGAGGCCAAATCAAAGTAGCGGGAGCGCACGCTGCTCGCCTGTGAAGCCGCCTGCTGATGGTAATGATGATGTGGCTGCTGTTGCTGTTGCTGTGGCTGCTGCTGCGGTTGCGGCTGCTCCTGTGCACGCCGATGATGATGATGATGATGGTGATGATGATGATGATTGGGCTGTCGCTCAACAGACGTAGCTGCTGGCTTGGCCACATTAGCGCCAGGTGAAGCATGTGTCTTGCTCGCCTGCTTCTCATTCACCTCCAATCTCTCTTTCTCCTTCTCGCGCTCCCGCTCCCGCTCGCGATGTTTGTGCTTGTGCTCCTTGTGCTGGCGATGGCGCCGCCTTGAAGGCACGCACTGTGTCTCGCAGCAGGGACTGGCCAGATCGTAGGCATCCAGGCTGACATTGTCGCCGTTGCTGTGCGACTTCTCCGCCGACTTCCAGCGAAAGTGGCCCAGGCAGGGATTGCAGGAGTGCCCGTTGCCATGGCAATGCTTCGTCTTCTCCTTGGCCGGTGGCTTGTGCTTCTCGCAGGTACGCGGCGGCGGCGCAGGTGGCTTCACTGTAGCAGATACTCCTGCTGATGCTGCTCCAGCTCCGGTTCCTGCTCCTCCTCCTGCACTCGCACTGTGGTACTGACTATTGGCTGTCATCTGACTGCAGCTATTGGTATCCAGGGATTCAGTGCGCTGTAGCACATAGTGCTGATCTCCTCCAGCTGCCGCTGCTCCTCCTGGTAGCACATAGCGATACCGATAGCTTGGATCCAGATAGTGATACGTGAGCATAAACTGCGCGGGTGGCGGAATGATAACCGGCTGCTGCCTTAGCGCAATGTTGGCCACATCCTCCGTGGACAAGGCGGGTCTATAGAAGCCCGGCTCATTGCCACACGCCTCCGTTGGCGAGACGCCTTCTCCATCACTGGGCGAGGTATTGGCATTCGCTTTCTTTCGCGCCGGCAAGCTGTGCGTCTTCCACTTGCCCTCGAGCAGCTCCCGCTCGCGCAGATGCACTCGCTCCAGCTCGTTCATCTTCTGTTGCAGCAGACTCTGCAGCTGTATGTAGCGCATGTGCAGATCAACCTGTGGATGGGAGTACATTTCTTTAGAGGAATATCTAGACTCGAGACCTACACAATCTCACCTTTCGCACACAATCCTCGAAGAGCACAACCATACGCATGCGCATGTCGCACTTCTTGATGAACTCCACAATGGTCTTGTGATCCGCCTTCTCCATGTCGTTGCCATTGATGGAGAGTATAACGTCGCCCTCACGCATGCCAGCGCGATATGCCGGTCCGCCATATTCCACATAGTCCACGTACGTAATCATCTCCAACTCCTCGTCGCACTTGTAGTGTATGCCGTAGCTTTGCAGCGTGAAGCCGTAGGAATCGTTTCGCTTCTCCACTATGATGGTGCGCCGTCTGCGATCCTCGTCCGACTTGGAGCCTGTGAGCAAACGCTCCGACTTGTAGCGGCCCAAGATGTGAGTGGAGCGTGAGAGCTGCGAATGTGAGGAGAGATTAGAAAGTGAGCTATGGCATGGGTTTCATGGTTCAACAGAGACTAGGAGAAGGTCAAGTGAGATCCACATTATAGATTATAGGTAAGTCCCTACCTTCTTCTTCTAATCTAAAGAAAATATCATATTTCTGTATAGATCATATCACATTCCTATCAAATATATATAACTAATATAGCTTAACTTAATGCTCATTTGCCCCCAAGACCCACAGCGATTTCTTGCTTTCATATCGCAGCGCTTTAAACAGCCAAAGGACTAAGCCGTTTACAGCCTTACAAATGTCCTAATACTTGCTCTCTACCCATCTCTGTCTCTCTCTATGCATATATAAATCTGTCTATTGCCCTATCGCCCTCTCTCACTCCCCTAAGCAATAAAGCTTTAATGAAAGGCCCAGTCGCTGTCTATTTAACTGTGCTGTCTGCGTTCGTCTTGTTTGCCTGCCATTGTCTCAAATCCTATCCCAGCCCCATTCCTCCGTCCACTCCCCATTTGACCCGGTCCAAAGCTCAGTGAAAGTGTTAGCTGGAAGGCAGAGAGCGCCCGCCTCATACCATATTCATGAAATACTTTTTTGTTAAGAGCCGTGACAGCTGGGCAAACATCATTTGGCTGTGGCGTCGCCTGAGGGCATTCGCTGTGCCACATTTGTGGCTGGCCAACGATGATGATGATCCCCAGGTGTAAACTACTATCCATACCCTGGAAACAGCGGGCGGGCCAGAGGGTGTATAGACAGCTGTTGAGCTGGGAAGATTTTGTAAGAAGTGTCTGGGACTAAGACTAAGCTAGCTTAAGTGGAGATATATAGAAGATAGATATAGGGTAGAGCTGTAGGGTATTCAATCTTCGTTATATCTATGTATTATATAAATGGGTTCCTAGTTATCCCTATCTTTCATACTTTCTTCTTCCGTAGTTCCGAGTATTCTAAAACACCTCATATATTCTACACATATCATATTCCCTACTATATCATATACCCTATCTTCTTATACTATATTATCATAGACTACCCTATACTACTATTTCCACCACAAACTGCGCGTATTTTCTTTATAAATATTAAATGTAATAAGACGTACGAAAAACACAGACCAAAGGAAGCTTCTTTCCTCCAAGAAGTAGAATATAGAAATAGTCAAAGCAAATTCAAGCTTAAAGTTGCTTAAAGCAAGAGAAAATGTAGCCGAAAATATGTATTTAATGTTTCAGCAACATATGCAATAGCTAAAAGGTCTCTATCCATGGCAAACAGTTCCGGTTCGGGCTTCATTAGGCATAACACAGAAATCTCATAAAAAAACATAATTGAATTAATTTTGTGCGCGCGAGGGTGTGGGTAGAGCAGGAGAAGGGGAGGTGTAGAGGCGAGGCATGAGCTGAGAGAGAGGGGGAGGTTAGTAGAGGGAGAAGTAAAGAAAGATTGATGGAGTAAAGGATGGGAGAAGGAAAGCTAAAAGACTAGACGATAGAGGACAAAAGATGGAGTGGAGAAGCAAGGAGGGTATAAGGCTAGACGGTAGCAGGATAGCGGAGAAAGGACAAGGATAGAAAAAAGTGCAGAGGAGCGTGTAGGAGCAGAATCATAGGGAAAGCAGGAGCGAGGCAAGGTGAGCAGGGGAGACGGTAGAGGTAGATTGCCTTAGTCAGCTATTTCAGTGACATGAAATTATTGAAAATTGATTTGAGGCAGAGTTTTTGGTTTGCTTTTTGCTGGGCCAATTGTCTGGCCAAGCGTGAGCTTTGGCTAAAGGTTAAACAGCTGAGGCGGCTTTCAACCCCAGCTCGACCCACACCAGAGGCAAAAGCCACCACCGAGGCAGGCATGCATAGCAGAGGAGTGAAAGAGAAAGAGCTAGAGTCACCACCCGCCGCAAGGCGATTTCAATTGAGCTGCAGGACAACACATTATGACTCAATAAGCAGCCTGCTGGCAGGAGGAGGAGCAGGATGAGGATGATGACGATGAGAACCTTGTACTTTGTCGACGTTTGATTTAATGCACATTAAGTCACATTACCTGCGCATACTCGAGCTCCTCATCGCTGGCATCGAGACTCTTGTGATGGTACTTGAGGCGACCCAAGCTGCCCGTTCCGTTCACGTAGTGGGAGGCCGTCGGCTGCTGGCTGCTCGCGGCGGCTGCTATCAGCGAGCCCACCGAGGTGGCATTCGAGACGGACATGGAGACGGCGGCAGCTGTTGTCGCCGCCGACGCAATGCTCTGGCGGCTCATGCTGTTCATGGCTTCTTTGTTTGTCTATTGATTTCTACACTCAATCATTTTGCTAGGCAGCCAAAAAGGGGAGAAAAAACTCCGACAACAGATACCGACAAAAAATTACACAAATTATATCGCGTTTTATAAATAATAATGCGAGTATATATATATGAATATACATCTGCGCAACAGTCCGCTTCAATCACCGACCGCGTTACAATTGCAATTAGTCATAAACATTGGCCAGCACAGGCTGCGCCACTATTTGTTTTGTTGAAAAGAAACTTTTTTTCATATTCGTTTGTCGTGTGTGTTTCCGCTTCGTTTGTTCCACTTCCGTTCGAGCTGGGTGCCGTACTGAATGTGCCAGCGGCCAATGGGGAGTACGTGCAACCAGAATATTACCGTTAGTACTTATATTTATGGCACATGTTGACTGTCAGCCGTTCATATTGCATATAGAAGGCAGTAGATGGCGAGTAGCGCGCGCTCAAATTTGAATGCGCATGCGCAGAGTTGCCACCTAATGAGAGCAGAACAGCAGCAGGAGCAGAAGGTGGCCAATGAATGAGAAGTTGACGTTCGAGAACCGGCTGGCAGCACTCTCTAGAATAATTGTTTATTAAGAGTTGCCACTTAGAGCAGACCACAGTGGGTGGCAACACTAGCTAGGCGGACCGAAAGAAACACTCCAAATCCTCTTTTCTTATGTATGTTTATTAGAAGTTTATACGATGCAATATATTGCTATTCAGCAAGCTCGCCACCAGGCACCAACTGCAATGGATAGGGATTACATTAACATTATATACCACCTCAGCTGGCCCCGCTTTAGCACTCACCATTGTAATATTGTTACCATTCAGCAGTATCTGGTCGAGCTTTGTGATGCGGCGTCCGTCGGGCGTATTCTCATATTCCGTGACATCGTCCAGCAACATGTTCACGAAATCATCAAAGCCCAATAAGGTGCCCACCATTTCCTTGTCGTTTTTCATGATGATGTGAATCCGCGAACCGATGCATTTGTCCACCAGTTCTGCCGGCAACATGTAAAACGTTTAATATACTAAACAATGCTTGTATTTTGTTACTTACCCAATGGCATGAGTGTGGATATGTTAGCGGGCGGCGGCACAGCAGTCATTTTTGTGAATTTCAGTTAAACTAAGTGAGAATAACAAAACGCATGCAGTTTAATGCCAATTGCTTGCGACTATAAATTATCGACTATCGCGAATAACGATTACTTAGGTATGTGGTGAATTACGAACTATCGATAGGTTTTGAAAGCGTAGCTGTAGCTGGTGAAAAAACAGCCGGTGTGTGGTAAAATAAATAAAAGCGCAGAAATGAACGACGGTCAGTTATTTATTGTTTATTGAGTAAAATATATAAAAACGAATCATTTTTCTTTGCAGAGGAGATTATTAAGCAGCGCTTGCTCATTGATGGCGATGGCACAGGCGAAGATCGCAGGCTGAACATGCTCTTGAAGCAGTTCCTCAAGTGGGCTTACTCCAAAAACGATTCACAAGAGACAAAGTAGGATTTAATATAAATAATTCATAATTAAATATATAAAGCATATTTAAATTTCAGTCAAATCATATATGATCGTTTGATGGCACAGTTTGCCCAATGTCAGTTTGCTGCATTGAAAAACGTACACACGTTAAGGATGATCCAGGAGGAACAGGATAACTACTCGAAATTGGCTGAAAAGCATCAGGAGAGTATCGAAATTGCCAAGGAGGAGATCGAGGCAAGCAAAAAGGAACTTATTATAGCCAAGGAGATACGCAAGAATAAAATGGAATACGATTTGCTCGCCTCGCTAATTGAGGAACAGCCCGACCGCAAGGACACAGAGAAACAAATCGAAGTTATTAAGAAGGAGATCGACAAGCTGACGCAAAAGAAACTGAAGATGGAGCACAAGTTTCAGAAGCGTCGCAACGATTTCACACTGCTAATGTACACCATACACGAGCTGGAGCAGCAGCTGGAGGAGGAGAACAGCTCCGGCTCGTCGTCCTCCAGCGAAAGCGACGCGGCATCCGAGTCGAATGACAACAATGGCATCATGGAAGTCAGCGACGATGACGATGATGAGCTGAATAACATTGTTACAACGAAATTCGATAGCAGTCGCGGCAAGTCGAAGGAAAACTCTGCCTCAACCGAAAGCTCAAAGGAACCCATGGCCATGTCCGTGGATGAAGATGCCGTGCTGGAACTAAGCATCGAAAAAGATGATCACGACGTGGATGTGGCAGTGGCCAGCTAAGCGAGAGTACAAATTATTGTAAGATCATGTATTTACGTTATATATAAACGATAGGGATTCCATCTGGAAGATTTTAAAAAATACAAATTGGTTTACAATGAGAAAATTTCTCTCTAGTTTAAGTTTATTCTTATAAAAGAAGACAACATAAATCATAGTCTAGAATAACAACCAAGTCGATTGTTTCTATAGCTCTAACTATATACTATGTTATCGAGACTTAAATGTCAGATCCGCGACGAGAGACACGTGATCTGAGGGAAACTTAATGGATGGTATGGCCTCATGCTCGCTCAACTGCTCCAGCGTGGGCAGCGGCACCGATTGCAGTAGATCGAAGCAGTCGCTCTGATAGAATATATAATCCAAACAGGCAGCAAAGAGCGTTGTGTAGTTCGTATACTGCGGAGTGCCGCAGGCGGAGCTCATTAGGAAGGGCTGTCGCAGCTCAACATCCTTGACAGCTTGCTCTTCGTTGCTGCTCCAGTCGACGAAATCATTGCCCACAAACTGCTCCGTCATCAGCTTATAGATGCCACACTCCGGCACGCTATTAAAATCGCCACAGAATATCAGACCAATATTTTGGGAGGGAATATTGCGCTCCTTGATGACTTGTTTGTAGATGTGCTCTACGAAGAGGAGCGAGAAACCGATCTGCAGCAGACGTATGTGATCAGCATCGGGGTGGAAGTAGAGGTGGGTGTTGGCCACCAGCACATAGCGACCCGTCTCCTTCAGCTGCAGCAAGCACAGCTGCAACGTGGTGGATCTTTCGCAGATGCGCTTGGCCAGCTGCTCGTTGCGCTTGATGCTGTTCCACAGCGGCGTGAAGATGGGTAGCGTGCTTATATTGTCGCCCAGGTGCAGCACATAGTTGTGGAGCAGCTCAAACCTCGAGCTGCGATAGAAGAGAGCAATGCCTTCAGCACAGGTGCCCTTAGGCGTCATGATCCCACTGAAGTCGAGCAGCACGTGCTTCAGATCATGCTCAAAGATCTTCAGGTCCACCTCCTGCAGGCACATCAGATCCGCATTGTAGCCGAGCAGCTCCTTGATAAACAGCTGTTTGCGATAGTCGATTTTCAGTGCGTCCGCCGCACAATAGGGAAACAGAGTCTTGCGCGCATAGTCCCCGTCCGCATAGAGATCGGCCAAGATGTTGTAGCTGACGACTCGAATATCATTTGGGCCGCTCAGCGGCTGCTTGGTATATTGATGACGCTGCTCAAAGGGACAGTCGGTTGGGCCTGGCTTCACGGGCAGTTTACTAATGCATTCTGTGGCTGGACCTAGGAAACCCTGCTCGTTGCCTGGTCTAACCACCAGCTTTAGATGATGATCGACATCCGTGGAAGAGGTCTGATAGATTAGGCCTTCTGCACATAGCTCCCAGTTGACCTTCTCATTGAATACTCCATTCGCTGGTTTCACTGCTCTATACCATTCAGCTCTGCTATGCTTCCGGCTGGCAAACTCCAGCTCAAGCTTCAGTGGATAAACGGGAAAGCCAGCCAGGATGGAGCTGGGCAATTGCACCGAGTCAATCCACGGCTGATTGAACAAGACATCGAAGTTAGTGTCGTGTATACGCAACTTCAAGCCATCTTCCAAATCCTTCAACAGCTCTTCAAAGGTTACGCCCAGAATGCGCTCCTCCGAGTCTGCGCGACGGAACTCTACAATAATCTCGTCGGGATGGGCAGCCACTGGAGTGACGGCAGCTGCTGCTGCTGCTTTTGTTTTCTTCTTATTCTTCTTGGTCAGCTCCTTTTCGACATTGTTACGTATGCGTACGAGCGCTTCATCCACCCGCTCGCCCATACGTCGACAAAAGTTAAAACTGCGATCCATTTTGAGCGTCTGGTTGGCATAGCGAAATGTGATACGAAGCTCGTCTGTGTCTTGTGCATTGCGCAAGTAAACTTTGTCCATTGCGACGGCTGTGCTGTGCGGCCGTAAGCTACGTAAACAAGTCGAAAGTGCAGTCGCTCGCAATTGTTGATAAAATGACGAGTGTAGCGAACAAAACTGAATAAACTTTCCAATCATTGCCGGCGTGCTGCACTCTGTTAAGTTAACATCAATATGTTAAGGCGGTAAAATTGAACACAGCGGGCTTTCGCTAAACTAGACAATTCTAAGACACGGAACTTAAACTAATAATTGCTTGTTACAATGGCAGCGAAGTTTTGTTCCCAAAAAATGCAGTTTAATCTCTATTACATAGTACAAATATAAATAGATAATAATTAATCGATGTTGCACTCAGCTATCGATTACCTATCTTTTAATGGGAATCTGTTAAGTAACAGCACTAGTTCATTGGCTCGTTTGTTCCATTGCCTGTTCGCGAACTTGTAGCAAACGTTTGGATACAAGCTGAATGCAAATATAAAATTGCACGCCAAAGCTTAAATAAAAGTTGAATTTTGTATAAGAAAGAAGTAGCATTGCATGTCCCAAGCAACAATCCATTGTGTACAATGACAAGTGATGATAAAAGGTAAGGGGTATATAAATTGCAACGTTAAGCAAAGCTTTGTGAGGTTATGTGTGCGTGTGTGTGTGAGAGAAATTTAAGTTAATAATAATAAAAAGTTGCTATTTAGTTTTTAAGTCATATCCGTCTAGTCTGGCCAAAAAAGTTGCAGAACGTTGTAGAATAAATATTTCATTAAATTTTAACCAGCAAAAAAAAAGAGAAATTTGTGTTGTGTGTATGTATATTAATTTAGTTTTTTCTCCAAGCAGTTACGACTCCAGCGACAACAGCGAGGCTGACGAGCGCCATGCTAAGCATAAAAAGTCGAAGAAGCACAAGAAACATAAAAAGGCAAGCAGCAGCGAAAAGGTGCACAAAAAGCACAAAAAATCCAAAAAACGCCACCAGCGCCAAAGCGAATCCTCTAATGCATCCGAGAAGCAAACGCTCCATCGCACCAGTGCGGCACCCCAAGGTCTGAGTAGCAAATTCACTGAGTTGATGCAGGCAAGTCGAGAGCGTAGCGCAAAACTAACGGCAAATGGCGCGGGCTTTCGCATTAAACCAAATACAGATCCATGCAGCTTGGTCGAGGAGATCACCAAGACCATACAGAACAAGGTGCTGCCTGTGCTTGAGGTGGCCACCTCTGGTAGTGAGAGTGAAGTGTGGGTATTGAAGATATATATAAATTGAATGTGTAACTAATAGATCATATGCATTCTAGCCCCATTGACATAGCCAGTCCTGTGCTGGTGCCCGTCAAACTGGATGATGAGCTCAATTTGGAAGAGCTGATGCGACAGAAAGCGCTGCTGCAGGCACGCCTGGGTGCCTACATGTCTGACACTGAAGGCGATGAGAGTCGCTCCAATTCGTTGCAGCTCAAACGGCAACTGCAGCAGCAGCCACAACAACAACAGCAGCAGCAACCCATAGTGGCAGCTATTGAGGCGGCGAAGCGTAGGCCGAATTCGCAGTCTGCAGCACTGCAGCTGGCAACTGCAACTAGTAAACATGCTAATAATAAACAGTCTAACATCAATAACTCAAACGAACCCGATGTTATATTATTGGATGATTCTAGTGGTAGTCAGCGCACGCCCTCACCCACGCCCGAGAAGCGAAGACGACAAGCATCTCCCACAGTCCAACAGAGAAGTAGGCCAACACAACAGCAGCAGCGAGACTCGCGTGATCGACGTTCGAACCGTGATCAACGCAGTCGCACCCCTCGCCGTCGGAACGAGCAACAGCAGCAGAGACGTCATCACCAGGAGTACAATAGGAATATGGAGGATCTGCGGCAGGAGATCAATCGCGACAAGCAGCGAGAGCGACGCGAACATAGTCGCGATCGTGAGAGACGACCAGAGAGAGACAACCGACAGCAGCAGCAGCCAGAGCGCGGAGGCAGGCAGCGCGAGCGTGAACGTGAGCGTGGTGATCGCGGTGATCGCGATCGCTGGCAACGTCCACGTTCCCATAGTCGCAGTAAGTTTGAGTCGGACAGAAGACGTGAGCGCGAACGTCAGCTGGATCACGATCGTGGGGGTGAACGCGGCTCAGGCTCTGGACGTGGAGCACGCAACTCTGGCAATGGTATGAGCGCTGCCGATCGCGATCGCTATAAAGGCTCTCTGAGCGAGGGACAGAAAATGCACGAAAAGGAGAGCAGCGACGAGGAGGCCAGTCTGGACATAGACATCAACGAGGATGAGGACGATGAGGAACGCATCATTGAGATGCGTCGCAAGCAACGTGAGGAGCTGGTCAAGGTAAATAAAATAGAGATAATTCTAGTTTCTATTACCAACATCATTCTGTTCTCAGAAACTTGGCACCACGGAGGAGAAATCGCGCACAACTAGTCCAACGCCCCGCAAGTCGAATTCGTCTGAGTCGAGAAGCGTTTCACCCGTCTCCTCAAAACCCGAACCCATGGAGCATTCGCCCACGATTGAACAAGAAGAACAGCCGCCTGTCAAGCCCGAAGCATTCGATGCAAATGCTTCGAAGAACAGCGCAGTGAAAGAGAAGCGTAACGATTGGGACATGTTTGCCGATCAGGATGTTGATTCCAATTTCGATGTGAGTCGCAGGCTTGTAAATGTCGAGCGCGAAACTTTCTAAACAGATTGTTACTGAAACTTTATTCTACTCTCTGCAGTCACCCAGTACGATAGTGCACAACAAGCATCAAATTGAGAATCCTGCTCTAACGGACAACTGGGACGATGCGGAGGGCTATTATCGTGTGCGCATTGGTGAGGTGCTGGACAATCGTTACCTGGTCAGCGGCTACACGGGCCAGGGCGTGTTCAGCAATGTCGTGCGCAGCAGGGACCAAGCGCGTGGCTCGGCCAATGTGGCCATCAAGATTATACGCAACAATGAGATCATGTAAGTTTAAGCAACCCAATGCATATAGATGGCTAAGTAACATATTTCTTTATGTCCAGGCATAAGACAGGTCTGCGTGAATTGGAAATCCTTAAGAAACTGAACGATGCGGATCCAGACGATCGTTTTCACTGCCTGCGTTTGTATAGACACTTTTTCCACAAGCAGGTAAGGAAACTCACTCAATATATACTCCAGTAAATCAATGAATAATCCTTTCAACTCTCCTCGTAGCATCTTTGTATGGTCTTCGAGCCGTTGGCCATGAATCTGCGCGAGGTGCTCAAGAAATATGGCAAGAATGTGGGCCTACACATCAAGGCGGTTCGCAGCTATACTCAGCAGCTGTTCCTCGCTCTCAAGCTGCTGAAGAAGACGGGCATATTGCATGCGGACATCAAGCCCGACAATATTTTGGTCAATGAGAATAATTTGATATTGAAGCTGTGCGATTTTGGGTCCGCCTCGGGCATCAGTGAGAACGAAATAACGCCTTATTTGGTATCGCGTTTCTATCGCGCACCTGAGATAATAATGGGCATACCCTATGACTATGGCATTGATACCTGGTCAGCCGGTTGCACCATCTACGAACTGTATACGGGCAAGATATTGTTCAGTGGCAAGAGCAACAATCAGATGCTCAAGTTCTTCATGGATGTGAAAGGCAAGATACCCAATCGGATTGTGCGGAAGGGTCAATTCAGAGAGCAGCATTTCGATCAAAGCTGCAATTTCCTCTATCACGAAATAGACAAGTTAACAGAGAGGGTAAGTGGAGAGATACACTTTGATATATATATATATATATATATATATATATAATATATATATATATATATATAAAAAGGCTTATCAAATGATTATATCAATACTTACCTTTTCAGGAAAAGATCGTCGTGATGCCTGTGGTGAAGCCTTCCCGCAATTTGCAGCAGGAGCTGATTGCTGATCAGAACTTGCCCGATGATCAGCATAGGAAGGTGACACAGCTCAAGGATCTGCTGGAGAATATGTTTGCCCTGGATCCGGGCAAGCGTATATCGCTTAACCAGGCGCTCATGCATCCGTTTATACAGGAGAAAATGTAGCTCCACTCAACACAGAGAAGAGACACGATAAACGTAATTCAATTATTTGTAGACTGTAAGAAATTACGTTAGAGCAAGTTGATCGAGTTATTATTATCACCCGAGTTACAAAAACCACACACTCAGCTATAAAATAGACTATCTACAACCTATCTATCTATCTGTCTACCTATATATATATTCATATATATCTTGATTATCTTGAATGTAAGCATATGTACATAATGTTCAGTGGTTCGCCGAATTGTTATTTGTGTGTGCGTGCTTACACGAACCTAATATATATATATACCTAAAACTAAGTAATACATTATGTATATGCATGTACTTCAGTTACTACACACACACACATACAGACAAACACACACACAGACTCGCAATTATATAGTATGGTATTATATACTAGCTGCAGTTGACTCTCTCTCTCTCTCTCTCTGTCCGAAACTTTTATTAATATTTAATACCATTTCAGTGGACCTCTGCTGATCTATAAAGAAATGGAATCGCGAGCTGCGCAACTGGTAATAATTTATTTTTGGGCTCACAATCAGTTAAAAAAAAAAACATTTTTTTGGGCCAACTTCTATATATATTATTTTGACCAACCCCGATTTGGTTTATCTTGAACTCTCAGTTTTAATGCTGTTTGTTTTCTTTGAACTTTGCAGCTGAATCGGCCGAAATTGTGGAAACTGCGCGTCTTGAAACTTTGACACAATTCCACGTCCGGGCGTAAGTTGTGTTTTCCTTTGATCTCGCGTGTCTTACTGAGAAACATTTCTCTTTCTCTCTCTCTCGTGTTTTGTCTCCCCATTAGCACAGGTTAACCGGGAGGCGAGGATTCCTCTTGCGAGCAAGCCACAGGTAAAGTAAACAATAGATTGCATATTTTTACTTTTGATTGAAGTTTGAAGACTGGGGTGAAGCTGATTGGAGCCTAGAGCTATAGGATGTCCATGGAGAGAGATGCTTAGATTTGTTAGAAGTGATTTGGGAGAGAACACCTAGAGGAATACTGGAAGTGTCAAGATCTTGGAGCATACGCTAATCAAGCTAATCTAATCTTGAGTATTGATTTTACTCTAATGTCCGCCTTTGTAATCATTCTTCGTTTCATGTAAACTTTTAGCATAGCTCTTGGAGCTAGAGAAGCTTGGAATATATTCCTGTCTGTTGGATGAGAAATTAAAATGCTTAAAAATATATGTTCCTTAGATTTGCCAACTGGAATCTCCAAGTTTTTTGAGCTGTATCTCCTTCAAGTTACTTTACAGACAGACCCACATATTATGAGGCACGAACCCAGGGAACATGATAAATTGGAGTATACTATATCTTCCATAGACCTTCCTTAAAGGCAACCATAGCTTCTTGTTATGTCGATTTGTAGAGGCTTTAGACTTAGATATCGAGCCTCACTCATATCAGGAATTGGCTCTTACTGCTAACCCATTCTTAAATTCTTAAAGACCACTTGATTCATGAGAGCTCAGCCTGTGCTACCTATTAGATACAATAGATAGAAATTTGACAGTTCACACATATATTTAGGTTTCATTAGCCTAGAGAATTAGCTTACGAATTGAATTAGTGAACAAACATAGGTGAATTATTAGGTCTGCTACAATATATACACCTCTGTGTAGATACTTTTTAAGAACCCAGACTAGTTGCGTCGTATGCTCTAAACACATTAATATCAAATAATAGGTCAGCCTTAAAGATAGTGCCCCTTCAGTAGTCCTCTAGCTTCTCTTCAGCCAGCTAGGTCCAGTGCATCGACTGGCGTGGGCAGAGTCAAGGCCAGTTGCAGCGTCTTGCTCTCGTTCAAGGTGTGTAGTCTAGGCGGAGTCAGTTCGCTGCGCAGCAAACACTTGAATCTCTTGGGTTTCCAGTTGTTGTCCGCGTGCGGATCACGCAGCAGTCCAAATGCGCATTCGAATACGCCCACAGAACGTTCGGCGGAGTGCAGAGTGCCGCAGCAGAGCACCACGACCTGGCCATAGGGATCGATGCGTCCCTGGACACCAGAATGCGATAAGTTGGGATTGAAGTAGAAGCCAAATGTTTGTTTAGCCTTGACTAGAGAGTCGAGCACCTCCTCTGCGCTGCAACATTCCAGTTCGCTCGCACCATCGTCCGCAATCACTTTCAGCTCCAGAGCTGCGTCGCTCCAGAGATCGGACAGGATTAGACTGTCCGAGTTGTACTTGGCGAAGAACCATTCGCCGAATTTACGCGCAATCAGGTGTATGGGGTAGTCCTGTTCGTTCGGTGTCTGCACTGCAGGTACAGCCACATGAGTGGGTTCATTGGCTATCATAATTTCCCTATTTATCTGTCTGTCCCAATACTGAATCACTTTCATGACCAGATCGGCTTTGGTGAAGTCTGTCGAGGTGCCAGGTAAACGTGTGTTAAGGTATTTAAAGAGCAAATCTCGTGTCATCAGTCGCTTGTGTAGCAGTTTGTGTATGTCGCCAACATGGTCTATGAGATAGCCCAGAGCCTCTGCAGAAGAAAGAAATTTATTTACATTTGCTTTTCTTGAAATTGTTTTTCATTTTTTACCTTCGGGCTCGTCGATGCTGCATACATTTTTTGTTACACTCCTTGCCAGTTGAAGCAGCACGGGTATATTTCTTTCATTAAACAATAGATCGCGCAGCCCATTGCGATGTTGTTCCGTTATGGACATCGTATTAATTTGTACTTGTCAATATTTAAATACTCAGAACATTTCCTACCATTTGTTAGCCAGCTGCTGCGACAGCGGTTAAAGTGTGACCGTAGCTACTTTTATTCAGCATACCCTTATTTGCTCGCGTGTGTACACACTGGTTGGTAGTGCTGCAAAATATGCATTTACTAATAAATTTTACTAAACAAACGCAATTAATTTTGTATTTCCATTGCACGGTTTCAATAAACTTAATTTAATAAAAACAAATAATTGAAAGAATCTTATATTTGGTTTTATGTACTAGTCACGCATTCATCGCCGCATAAACGCCGTTCTTCGTGTTTCGCCTTCACACGCTGATTCGCAATAAATATTTACGTTTTGCAAAACGGGTTTTTATAGCTAACGGGTACATAGTACAAATAGGTTTGCCAACAACCAAGGGGCTGCACCTTATCTCTTATCGTAATCGTGTACGACAAAAATGTCAGCGCCAATCGAACGGCAGTCGTAAAGCCAACACCGACCGAGTGAGAAACTCGACAACAAATTTTGCGTGTTTATTTAGTGTCTGTGCATACGTAACCCACACAACAATGGATACCGGCAGCGAGTTAGCGGATGTAAACATAAGTGGCCCGTTTATTGGCTCCATCGATGAGGGCACCACATCGGCACGCTTTATGATCTTTCGCGCTGGCACCGATGACATTGTTTGCTATCATCAAATCGAGGTGCCGTCCATTTTCGTGAAGGAAGGCTGGTGCGAGCAGGATCCCCGCGTGATTACCAACACTGTCAGCGAGTGCATCGAGGGTGCCTGTCAAAAGCTCGTTGCGCTCGGCGGCAAAGTCAAGGTGAGCTTAATCAGATGATTGATAGAAAGGATTAAAACTGGTATGAAACGTAAGGCAGGTGGTATTAGACCTTGGCTAGTTGTACCTTATAAAAATGATCTTTTATTGACAAGCACAAGGACAGAGAGAGGTTTAGGCAGCAGCTTTGAGGCATTCGCTACGCAGGAACGAGCGATAGATTGTTGCCTCGTCAATGCGCTCCTGGAGCGTGCGTGGCGGCAGATTCTCAGCTCGCTCGTCCAGTTTTACGTAGATCTGATCGTTGTGCCCGAAGTCACCGTTGCGCCGCGGCATCACGTGGAAGTGAACGTGCGGCACTGTCTGGCCGGCATTGGCGCCATCCTGGACGGTGACCGTGGCCGACGTGGTCCCATAGATCGTCTCCAGCATGCGCTGCACCATGCACACCGTGGCAAACAGATCCGTTACCTCGGCACAGTTGAGTCCGTTCAGACGTGGCGTGATCCGCTTCGTCGAGACCAGCACGTGACCCTTGACGACGCAGCGCAGGTTGGTGAAGGCCCAGCAGTGCTCCGACTCGTAGAATATGGTCCGCTTGTCCACGGTGTTGTCGGCAAAGGCACGATCCTGCTCGCAGTCCGTACTCAGTGGACTCAGCTTGAAGCCGGTCAGGCTGTATATGTCGTCGCGTCTGTGGTCGAAGCAGGGCATGCTCTGGTAGATCTTGGGCAGCTGGGAGAGATCTATCTCGGCCGTGCCCACGGCCAGCTTAGCATCACCGCCGCAATCCGCCAGAATGACGCCCCACGGACTGATGATCATGCCGTGACCCCAGCTCTGGCGTTTCTTGTTGTGCCAGCCCTGCTGTGCAGCAGCAACTACGAAGCACTGCGTCTCAATGGCCCGGGCACGGAGGAGCACCTCCCAGTGGGCTTTGCCCGTCGCATAGGTGAAGGCAGCCGGATAGGTAAGCAGCTGGGCGCCCAGTTTGCGTAGCAGTAGAGCGGGCTCTGCGAAACGCAGGTCATAGCAGATCTGCAGACCCACCTGTCCGGCGGGCGTGGGCACTGGCTTCTCCAAGCGCTCGCCCGGCGCCACTGTGTCCGACTCGCGCAGGCGTATCTCTTTGGTGGTCGCATCGAAGAGATGCAGCTTCCGGTAGATGGCCGCCACTTCTCCCAGGTCGTTGAGCACTACGTGCGTGTTGTATATCCTTTGATCCGTTTTATCCTCTGGCTTTTCCGATGTTCGTGTTGGTGTTGTTGTGCTTGTCTTTAGCTCGTGTATGCCGCCCAGAGACAGCCACATCTGATGGTATTTGGCCAGCTCCTTGTACTTGGCCATCAGCGGCCCGTCCAGCGTCTCCACCAGCTGAAACACTTCGGTGCGATTGTCCCCGACGAAATCACAGCATTCCGGCAGGAAGAGCATTTTGGCCTTCTTCCTCGCAGCCAGATAAACCAGCTGCTCCACCTGCTTCAAGTTGCCGGCTTTATCGTTCGTCGACTGCATCTGGCCGACGGCCACAATGCTCGGGCCACCAAGGGCTAGGCCGCCACACGGCAGAACTGACATTGTGCGCAGCTGCTGTTGGTTTCTGCTGCTGGTGCTGGTTCTGATTATCTGGACGACAGTTCGACTGAAAATTTTGACTATGTTTGACATCGAGATGAACAAACAAACAGTTGATCGAAATCTGACAAGTGTTACGCTAACTGCGTTTTTCGCCTTTTACCCTTTTGTATATATGTTTCTCTTATCAGCTGATTTTTTTCGTCTTCATTTTCGTGTTTATTGTTCGCCTAGCGCTGCCATATCGCTGCAAGTGGTGAGCACAAAAGGGAATGGCGTTAATTTGAATAATAATTCAAAATCTTTTGCAACACTTGCAATTTTCCCCTATGCTTTTGTAGCTATATTCTTATCACCCGTGTGTGTGTGCATACTTTGATTATTACTTCTTACAGTGTTGCCCACTGCTTTTTCTTTGTACTCATTCAGTATTGCCACACTGCGAACTTTTAGTTGCGCGCGAAGAATTCAAAAACTGAGCTTAGTACATCAAGTTATTTAAAGGTCAAAGAAGACGTTTAGAAAATTAAAATTATATTACACATTAATTATTTATTAATAATATATATTGATTTATTGCAAATATTTTTATTTTCAGGACATTTTGGCAATTGGCATTACCAATCAGCGGGAGTCTACATTGATCTGGGATCGGAATACGGGCGAGGCCTTGGCCAATGCCATTATTTGGCTAGATAATCGCACCACCAGCACCGTGGAGGATTTGCTGGAGACAATACCGAATAATGCCCGCAACATTAACTATTTGCGTCCATTATGTGGTCTGCCGCTTTCGCCCTATTTCTCCGGGGTTAAGTTGCGCTGGCTGAAGGACAATGTGGCCACGGTTAAGCGTGCGATGGATGCCGGCGATGCTATGTTTGGCACCATTGACACCTGGCTGATGTACAATCTAACGGGTGGCGTCAATGGGGGCGTACATAAGACGGATGTTACGAATGCCTCACGTACGATGCTCATGAACATCGAGACGCTGCAATGGGATACCAACTTGCTGAAGTTCTTTGGACTGCCGCGCACTATTCTGCCGGAGATCTGCTCCAGTGCCGAGCACTTCGGCACCATTGCCGCGGGTGCGCTGAGGGGCATAAGCATCACAGCGGATTTGGGCGACCAGCAAGCGGCGCTGGTGGGTCAGCAGTGCCTGTCCAAGGGCCAGGCGAAGGCCACCTATGGCACGGGCTGCTTCTTGCTATACAATACGGGTCCATCGATAGTCCACTCACAGCACGGATTGCTCACAACGGTGGGATATCAGCTAGGTCGCAAGGCCACGCCCTTTTATGCTCTGGAGGGCAGCGTTTCCATTGCCGGCGCCGCCTTCAACTGGCTGAGAGACAATATTGGACTCATTCAGAATACGGGCCAGATCGAGACGATGGCCAGCATGGTGGACAACTCGCTGGATGTGTACTTTGTGCCCGCCTTCAATGGGCTGTATGCTCCCTATTGGAATCAGGATGCCAGGGGCGTGCTCTGCGGCCTGAGCGAGGAGACAACCAGTGAGCATATTGTGAGAGCTACGCTGGAGGCGGTGTGCTTCCAGGTGCGCGACATACTCGACTCCATGCACAAGGACTGCAAAATACCGCTAGCCAAGCTGATGGTCGATGGCGGCATGACTGTTAACAATCTGTTCCTTCAGCTGCAATCCGATCTGGTGGGCATTCATGTGCTGCGCGCCAAGATTGCGGAGACCACAGCGCTGGTAGGTTGACTAGCCCAAACCTAATCCTGGCCAGCTTTTGCTTACTTTCATTCCTTTCAGGGCGCTGCAATGGCTGCCTACAAGACAATTGCTCCACAATATAATATGGAAGGCCCGTTGTCCAAGTCGGACGCACGCGAGCCTGTCAAGCCGAAGATCAATGCCACCGAGCGCAATTTGCGCTACCAAAAGTGGAAAATGGCCATCGAGCGCTCTCTCAACTGGGAGACATCCTCGCTAGCCCAAGGCGAACGCGAATCATTTGACGGTGCCTAAGCTCCGAGTGTGCCCAAAAGCATAACCATGGCAGATTGTATTTAATTCAATAAAATATTGTTTTCTTGTTAAAGTTGAAGCAACTTCTTCCTAAGGGATGGCTACCCCACTCTCTGTGTAATAGCGTGTTTTATAAGTTATGTGTTCGTTATATTTCGATAGTGTATACAAAATGTTCGGTTTGAAAACGTACAAAGCGTTGCTTCGAGAGGGTGCGTGCAGCTTTAGGATGGCAGTGTATTAACCTCAGACCCTTGGGATCGATCTCTACACGTGTTCATCAACGATGCCAGACGGAGCATTCGCTGCGGCTGCTTGCTCCAGTTCGTTCAACATTACGACGCCGCCGGCGGCTTCATCCACAGCAACCACAAAATCAGCAGCCACGCCCACACCAACCAGGCCAATAGCAGGCGCAACCAGATCAACATGAGCATTCACGACAGCTACGGCGGGCGGTGGAATGGGATTGCCACCTGGAGTGAAAGACAAAAAGTTATAAAATAAGCTCAGAAGAGCTGCAGTCAAATCGTACTCACTTGCATCTAGCTCTAGAGGGGGATCAGCATTCGCCTCGGCGAGATTCGTTACAGACTTGGACTTGACGCACTGGAAGTCGACATGGCGACTTTTGGCTTCCTCCTTCTCCCACGACATGTGTATGAATGGACGCTGAACGTAGCTGTAAATGACTTCAGCTCTGCCGCCAGGACGTCGACGAATCTTCTCCTTGTGCGTGGGATAGCCCTCAATGCCGCAGCGAATCTTCTTCAAGCCGCGATCCTTCATCACCTGCTTGGCTACATCACGATTCTCGATGTATTTGAAAAAACGATGCATGGCAGTGCTGTGCACAGCTGCAGAGGATTATGAGATTTAAATTATAGTTATGCTTTTATACAGTGTTGAACCTACTCTGGCAATACTCCTCGCCCATTTGTGGGGGAAACTCTTCGTCCCAGTCTACCATGTCGTCATCGAGCAGTACCACGACATGACATTCACGATCGCCGCGCTGAGCTGACGCTACCATTAAAGGCAGTATCAAGTCCTCGAGGAAGACCTCGAACTGCTGGCGGGCTCCCTCGTTGCTCAACTCGTGGAGCAGGCCTCCTTTTTGGTGTAGCACAGAGAGATAAGGATAAAAAACAAACGAGAAAAACAAGAAACGGGGGACGGCACTTGACTAAGAGACGCCCAGCTGCAGCAGCAACAACATACTCACTTAGGTTCTGGCAGCGCACAGTGGTCGCATCGAAGGGAATCAGCAGATAGTCGCACGCCTCCTTCAGCTCGGGCACCGATACAGTGGGTGGGCAGCGAATCACTCCACTCTTGTAGTACTCCAGTATGGAACGGAATACCAAGTGAGAGATGCCATCGGCCAGTTCATATTCTCCACGCTCATTGGGATGTACAAATTGAAATCCTGTGCCGAACATAGTACCTAACATGGTATTGGGATGTGCGGTGAGCAGTGTTTGCTCCACAGTGAAGCGTACGCCATCCACCAGCATTGATATGCGCTCCGGTGGACCCAGACGTACTGCAGCAGCAGCTGCCGCAGCGGCGGCGGCGGCTGCGCTGCTTGTCGTTGGTGTCATGGACTTGTCATGTTTGGAAATAGCGCCACTGGTCACGCTCATAGTGGTGTGCTGTTGTCTCTGCATGTAGGTGCTGCTGCGACTGCGGTTCTTCAGGATGCGCCTACGACGCTCCTCGGCAGCCTCCAGGTTCTCTTCGATGCTGCTGCTGTCGCTGTATGTGTCCTGTTGCTGTTGTTGTTTTTGCTTATTGTTGTTATTGTTGTTGTTGCTATTACTACCACTACTATTGGAATTTGGAGTTGTTGACATTTTTCAGGAATTTGTATTCGCACTCGACCGAACAAGAAAAAAACGTTTGTTCGAGAACTTTATTCCAGCCAAGTGCAGACAAAGAAATGCATTTGCCCTGGCGCAGCTGCGTGTGGACGGTTTCACTAAAGTGCTTATCGTTTGTTTAAATCTGTAAGTCGCAATAACTATGTGCCTGCTAGTATCTCCTTACATTATTTTATGATGTAAAAAAATTTGTGCGAACTGTTTTTTGCGCTTCTGTATATTCTCTTCGTTTGCTGATTCCTTTTTTTTTTTTTTTTGGTGGTTGACAGTTATTCGATAAGCAATTGCAAATGACATCGGCGCGGCCATCGAAGGTTCATTTACAATTATCCGCCAACCATCGGCGTAATTAAGAACAATACAAAAACGAACAAATATGTAAATTCTTTGACTTTTCGTACAGTGGCTTACTTTTTTCTAAATAAATATTAGTAACCTACTAACCAGTTAGCAATTTTTTTTGTAAGCGGTATCGGTTCCGCGAGCCAAGGGTTGAAACTGGTTTCGATAAGTGAAAGAACGAACTAATGCAAACTAGAGAGGTGCTATCGATAATCGATTCCGGTACAGCTCTAATAATCGATAAGCCGAAAAGCAAAATGGCAGACGTAGAAAAGGAAACCGAGAAGAAAATCTTGTAAATAATCCGTAAAAAAATTGCATATTTGTCGCAAACATTATGCCAATTGCGCGAAACGCGAGTGCATAATAATCGTAATGTGCAATTTGTTTGCTAGATCTATTTCAACTACGACAAAGTGCTCGCGTGTGTGTCTGCGGCGGCAAAAGCAAAGCCCAGAGTAATATATCCAATCAAAATTCGCTCGAACGCGACAACCAAAACAGGCAGCAAACAAAGCAACAAATGTGGCGACAATGCCAACCAGCGGGCACGGGCATAATTTCGCATGCATTCTTAAAATGTGCAATTTGCAAAAACAAATAATATTACTACAATAAAAAGTAAGAAAAAAAAATAGGTGCAAAAACGTCGAATCGAATGTGAATGAAAGAGGGGGGAGCAGTGAGCTGAGGAGCGGAAGAGACGTTTGCACAAAAGCTGATGGCTGCAGCACGCACGGCCAACTCTATCTCTCTCACACCCATGCTGTGAATGCGCGCGCCCTTAAAACGAGCGTGCGAGATAGATGGATTTTTTGGGATGGCATTTAATGTGTTGTTTGCGTTACACAGCAGTCAGCTTTTGTTATGCGACACGCGTTTTGATATTTTTCTTTTTCTGTCAGTTTCAGGTTTTTTTTCATCTCTTTTTTGTGTATTTTTTGTGACGAAAAGCGCATAGAAAATGTACAAGAAAAAAAGTTTGCAAATCGAAAATTGGTTATTCGTAATTATTAATTAACTGCGTTCTTTTGTTTAGGCGGGCAGTGAACAAAACAAAACTGTAAGCTTTAACTCACTCACCCACACACACACACACACATACACACACAGAGACAAAGTGCGTGCAAAAACAAAAATAGTGAAGAGAACGGACGAACAAACAGAAAACGAAGGAGGGGGAGCGGTAGCGCGCATCTATTGCTTTGAGCAGTGCCTTGCACAGACTGCAAAGTGGCGGCGCTACTCGGGATTAGTGCTGGTGCAGCGGCAGCGGCGTCCATGTTAAACGGGCGGCAGCAGCAGCAGCACAACAACAAGAACTATAACAAAAACAATAATAACAACAATACAATTAACAACAACAAACAGCAGCGGAGTTCGCAGCAGCAACAACAACAACAACAGCAGCAGCAGCCGGCGGTGTGGCTGTGGTGTCGCCAATTGTGGCCTTAAGCATGTAGTAAGAAATGCTAATAATCAATTGCATCACTTATTAATAACTGCCCTTCCTGCACCTACGTAATACCCATCTACAGGTCGCAGTTGAGCAGCTAAAGCGGGCGGTCTAAGTAGCACAAGTCGAACCCCTCAGCGCAGGAGGTTCCACAAGGCAAAACCAATCAAATATATACACACACCCACACAAACAAAGAGAAACAACACACAAATGAAAAATGTCACAAAGAGGTAAGCGCGGTAATCAGCAGCAGCAGCAGCAGCAACAGCTGCAGCAGCAGCCGCCGCAACAGCAGCAGCGACAAGATGTTGAGCCGCAGCCGCCGCCCACAAAGCGACGAAAAGGACGACCGCCCAATGGAGCGCCGGCGACAGCAACGGCATCAGCAGCAACAGCAACAACATCGACAACAGCAGTTGCTGCTGGTGCAGCAACAGTTGCTGCAAGCGAGCAACAGTCAATATCGAAGCTGCCGAGCAAGGCCAAATCGGCCAGCAAAACTAAAGCGCAAAGCAACAACAATAGCAATAGCAACAACAGCAGCAACAACAACAATAACAACAGCAGCAACACCTGGCAAGCGCGCTCCGTGGCCGATATTAAAATGTCGAGCATCTACAATCGAAGCTCAACCGAAGCGCCAGCTGAACTCTATCGGTAAGTCAAAACGAAATCAATACGCATCTACATATATGAAACTTGACTTCTAATATGCTCGATTACAGCAAGGATCTCATTAGCGCAATGAAATTGCCAGACTCAGAGCCATTGGCCAACTACGAGTATCTTATTGTAACCGATCAATGGAAACAGGAATGGGAGAAAGGCGTACAGGTGCCCGTCAATCCCGATTCGCTGCCCGAGCCGTGTGTCTATGTGCTGTCCGAGCCAATTGTATCGCCAGCGCATGACTTTAAACTGTAAGAAATTGTTCAATCTAAAGACATTTAGATAGGTAGGCGGAGAGAGAGTGATGGACTTATATACTTATTCTTCTTATTGCAGTCCAAAAAATCGTTTCCTGCGCATCACCAAAGATGAACATTACTCGCCAGACCTGCATTGTCTGACGAATGTTGTTGCACTGGCGGAGAACACATGTGCCTATGACATCGATCCCATCGATGAGGCTTGGCTGCGTTTATACAATGGCGATCGTGCACAATGTGGAGCCTTTCCCATTAACGAAACACAGTTTGAGCGGGTCATCGAGGATCTGGAGGTAGTTTATCAAAGGGTAATTCTAAAAGTCTTTATTCATTCTTGATTATCTGCTAAATAGGTTCGCTGCTGGGAGCAAATCCAGGTCATACTTAAGAAAGAGGAGGGTCTTGGCATTGAGTTTGATGAAAATGTTATATGTGATGTTTGTCGCTCGCCCGACTCCGAGGAGGCCAACGAAATGGTATTCTGTGATAATTGCAACATCTGCGTGCATCAGGCTTGTTACGGCATTACAGCGATTCCATCAGGTAAAACACAGAGCGAAACGTATTTCCTTGAGGCTTATCTTAATCAATATTTACAATTGCTTTGTAGGTCAATGGCTTTGTCGCACTTGTTCGATGGGCATTAAGCCGGAGTGTGTACTCTGTCCCAATAAGGGAGGCGCCATGAAATCCAATAAATCGGGCAAACATTGGGCGCATGTTTCGTGCGCCTTATGGATACCAGAAGTTAGCATTGGCTGTGTCGATCGCATGGAACCGATAACAAAAATCTCAAGCATTCCTCCAAGCCGCTGGGCATTGATCTGTGTGCTGTGTCGTGAGCGTGTGGGCAGCTGCATACAGTGCTCTGTGAAGACGTGCAAAACGGCCTACCATGTCACCTGTGCGTTTCAGCACGGGCTCGAGATGCGCGCCATTATCGAGGAAGGCAATGCCGAGGATGGTGTCAAGCTGCGCTCCTATTGTCAAAAGCACAGCATGAGCAAGGGCAAGAAGGAGGGTGCGCATGCATCGCACACAGCGGCATCCAGTTGCATGCAAAAGCATAACAACAAATTCTCGTCGAGTGCTGGAAAGGCTAACGAGGAGGGGCATACAGCGGGTGCCAAAGGCGAGGATCATCGAAGACGTAAGAACCATCATCGCAAGAACGATATGACCTCAGAAGAGCGCAACCAGGCGCGTGCGCAACGACTACAGGTGAATTATATAGGATAAATATATATTCATTGACAACTTCTTTTACATATTATTTATTATTATTATTATTTAGGAGGTCGAAGCGGAGTTTGACAAGCACGTGAACATCAATGATATAAGCTATCATTTGTACGACGTGGATGAGGATGCCATCGAGGCCATTTATAATTATTGGAAACTGAAGCGTAAATCGCGACATAATCGTGAGTTAATACCGCCTAAATCGGAGGATGTGGAGATGCTCGCACGCAAGCAGGAGCAACAGGATCTCGAGAATCATAAATTGGTTGTACACTTACGGCAGGACTTGGAGCGTGTGCGTAATCTCTGCTATATGGTCAGTCGGCGCGAGAAGCTGTCGCGTTCGCTGTTCAAGCTGCGCGAACAGGTATTCTACAAGCAGCTCGCTGTGCTCGACGATTCAGTTGTGCAGCAGCAGCAGCAGGGATCAACGGACAGCAGCAAGGAGCAGCCCGCTCTGGACACAGATGCCATACTCTATGCAAACGATGGACCTACTCTGTACGATCGGTTCTATAGCTCGGATCAGCTGACTGTGCCGGCACAGTACCAGAGCTTGGAATATATATTGGAGCAGCTAAAGGGTAAAAAGCAGGCACGTGGACGCGCCTCTCAATCGCCCAACAAGCGCAAGCAGCAGCAGACGGCGGCAGCGGCGTCGGCGGCTACCAAGAGTTCGCCCAAAAAGAAACTTAACAATGGTGCAATAACAACAACAACAACAACAACTACGAATACAACAACTGCAGCAGCAACAGCAACTGTATCAACGGCCAACAAGGCCGCCAAGTCACGTGGCTCGCCAAGGGCGCCGGCAACGGCGCCTGCGGCGGTGCCGTGTGCGGGGAGGCGTGCCTCGAAGAGCGGCCCGGCAACGACGGCGACGTCGAGCCATCAACAACAACAACAGCAACAGCTACAAAAACTGTCAAAATCATCTAATGCTATTGGCGGCGCGTCCGCCCCAACGTCTAGCGGCAGTTCATCATCGGCTGATTCCAGCTCGGCGCACGGCAGCAGTAGCAGCAGCGCCAGCAGCAGCAACAGCAGTTCCGACTCCAGCAGCTCCACCGATTCTGGCAACGAAAGCCACCACAATACCTTTAAAGGTGCAGCCCCAGCCAGAGCAGGAGCAGCCAAGCCCGTGCGCAAGCAATCCTATGCGCGCAGCGTCGAGCAGCGCAAGAAGCAGCGACAGAGGCGTCAAAGTGAGGCGGCTGCGTGTGCGTCTGCAGCGTCTGCCAATGCCCGCACCAGCTGCAGCAGCAGCAGCAGTCGGAGCAGGAGCCGGAGCAGTAGCTCCTCCAGCGACGACAACGACGAGCGGACGCAGCGAGTCAAGCGTGTCGGCAAGTCGACAACAGTCGCAGCCGCAGCCACAGCCACAGCCACAGCCACAGTACCTGCCAAAAGTCAAGCAACTAAGTCAAAGCAAAGCACAACAGGAGCGAGCACAGCTCGACGAAAACTGCCCAGTAACGGAGCAGCAGCAGCGTCCACAGCGACGCGTGGCCTCGCTCAGATGGACAAGGAAATGCGACAGCAGGACCCCAACAACAGTCTGTCCAGCGATGAAAGTGAGGAACTGATGCCCGTCAAGCTGAGCGAGCGACAGGCGCGCACTCACAATGCCAGCGGAGCGCAGGCGAATGCCACGCCAGCCCTGGGCGGGGCAACGGCAGTGACGGCACTGCGTAAGCCTGGCCAGCATATCTACTCCGATTCGGATAGCTCGACGACAACGACGCCGGAGCGGGAGCTGCCCAAGCGGCTCGAGGAGGAGGAGCAGGCGGCAGCAGAGAGCAATGTGAGCGACTCGCAAAATCAGCAAACGATACGCACCAAGGCGGCCATGAAGGAGTTTGTCCCAGGCACAACTGGAGCAACAACAACAGCAGCAACAACAACAACAACAACAGCGACGACAAACAAATCAAAAGCCAGCAAATCGAAGGCCAATGCGCCCGTCTTTCCGCCCGTGGATCTGCTGGTTGTGCCTCAGAGGCAGGCAGCCAAGAAGGCAAGCGAAAACATGCGCATCTCCACGAATCTCGCCACGGCGCTGCTGCCCGATGCCAGCGAGCGACTGAGGGAGCCAGAGCCAAGTAGCAGCAGCAGCAACAACAACACTGGAGCAGGTGCAGCCAATGCCAGCAGCAGCGGCAGTGGCGGTGCAAAGAGCAAGTCTAAGGAGGCGGCCAATCGGCTGCTTGATGTGGACAAGGCGCGAGCGAAGGATCTGCAGAAGACAACGGGCAAAACAACGCTGGGCGAGACGACAGCGGAGCGCGGCAAGCGCGGCAGGCCGCCCAAGCAGCAAAAGGAGAAGGAGAAGGACAAAGAGAAAGAGCGGGAGCGGGAGCTGGAGAAGGAGAAGGACAAGGAGCGGGAGAAGCAGAAGGAGAAGGAAAAAGAAAAGGAGAAGGAAAAAGAAAAGGATAAAGAGAAGGAGAAAGAGAAAGAGAAGGAGAAGCCCGCGCCCAAGAACAATGAACTGGCCAAGCTGGGCAACTTTGCCGTCTCGTATGTGCCACAGCGACAGGCAGCCAAAAAGGCGGCCGAGCAGCTAAAGAGCAGTGGCGCTGCTTTGATCAAATCCAGCCAAGAGTCGAGCACAAGTGCAGCCAATGAGGAAACGCCAGCCGGAGCAACTGCAGCGGGAGCAGCAGCAACAGCAACGTCGCCCCTGAAGTCAGCCAAGCAGCAGCAACAGCAGCAGCAGCAGACGACGCCTGTGCGCCGCGCTTCGCTGCTGAAGGAGACGCCACGGCGGCGCTCAAAGGAGGAGGTGCCAGCGACGCCTGTGCGGCGACGCATTGCAGCGCCCAATCTGTCCAGCTCCAGCTCGGCGGACAGCAACAGCAGCAGCAACTCCAGCAGCAACAGCGACAGCAGCAGCAGTGACAGCGGCAGCGATTCTGACAGCGACAGCGATCCAGCGGTGCAGGAGAAGCGCAAGCCGCAAGCAACTGCCTCAACTGCCTCAACTGCCTCTGCCTCTGCCTCTGCCTCCACCACTGTTTCCACCTCAGCGACCACCTCCGCCTCTAGCTCAATTGTGCCAAAGCGTTCGCCGCGCAAATCTCTGGACAAGCCAGCGCCCGCACCGGCGCCCGCGCCAGCTGTCGTTCCACCGCCGCCGCCTCTGTCCAGTCGCACGCGTCAGAATTCCACCAACAAATCGCCAAAGAGAACGCCGCAAAAGTCGCAGGGGCCGGAGTCAAGTCAAGTCACGCCCAGATCCACGCAGCGGCGCAAATCCTCGCTGGATGATCTGAGCAAGCAGACGCCGCCGGAGGTGACGAAGCGTGCCACGCGGAACTCCAAGTCGCGACCTCCCTCGCCTGTGCCGGCCAGCCAAGCCAAGCCCAGTCCGGAGAAGCCAATTGCCTCCCGCCGCAAGTCTCGGGCGGAATCGCCGAAGAAGACGCCGCCGAATCTGGAGCACGAGATAGCTCAGAGGAAGGCGGCCACGGGCCGCACGACTAGCGCCTTGGATAAGCTGCTCGACAAGAAGCAGCAGCAGCTTAACAATGCCACGCCCACGCCCACGCCCACAGCAACGCCCACAACAACACCGACGCCACCAGCCAAGCAGCGAGTGCCCAGTCCCGAGCCGGAGATCCTTCGGCCATCGCCTGCGCAGCAGGAGTCGGGCGAGCAGCCCATGGACATTGATGAGGAGCTGACCACAGCGCCCACACACACCCAGCTCTCGGCCAATGCCAGCAAACTGGCGGAGCTCTCGGCGGCGGACATCGATGAACGGCCGCCAGCAGCGCCGCTGCCCGCCTCGCCCACGCCGACGCCCTCGAACGACGAGCTCTCCGATGAGGCGGGCAGCGATCAGAGCGAGCGGCGGCGCAGCAGTCGACGCTCGCGCCGCAGACGGCGGCGCACGCGCGACGAGGACGACGAGGAGCAGCACACGCATCACACCCAGCATCTGCTCAACGAGATGTTAATGGTGCGCGAGCTGGAGGAGGAGCGCAAGAACGAGCTGCTGGCGAATGCCAGCAAATACTCGGCCTCCACATCCTCGCCCGCTGTCACGGTCATACCGCCCGAGCCGCCAGAGATAATTGAGCTGGATTCGAACTCCAACTCAGGCGAGCAGCAGCAGCAGCAGCAGCAGCAGCAGCAGCTCCAGCTCCAGCAGCAGCAGTTGCCTTTACCGGAGGTTGTGAACACGCCCTGCGCCGCCCTGGAGCTGGATCAGCCCATTGTGGACGCCATACTGGAGATGGAGGATAGCAAGTATGCCAATAGCTTTGCTAGCAGCGTGGCCAATGTGCTCAATCCGCCCAACTCGGGCCCCATGACCAGCCTGCTGGGCAGCCGTGGCAGCGGCAGCGGCAGCGGCAGCAAGCAGATCTTCGAGGAGGACAGCACGCTGGCCACGCGCAATCTGGTCGAGAAGCTGCGCAAGAAGAAGCGCAATCCGTTGCTGGACGACTGCAAGGACTCGCTGGACTTGCTGCCACCCACGCCGGCCATACCCTCGGTGTTTCCCTTTCACAATGCAGCCGATCCTGAGGACTTGATCCACGCCCAAAAGGAGCTCCAGCAGCAACAACAACAACAGCAGCAGCAGCAGAGCTGTCTCTTTGGCAACTCAGCGCCCAACTCGGTGGCCAGCCAGCTGACCATCAAGGACTCGCCCCTCACAGCCAACAGCGGCGGCAGCTACGCCAACAGCCTGACCAACACGCCCAATGCCACGCCCACCACAAACGCGAGCGCCAACAACTTGGGCTACGGCAGCGTCAACTACAGCTGCTACCTGAACAAGTCGTCGCCGCAGCTGCCCCACAAGCCGAGCAACGGCAACCAGCTGGCCACGACGCCAACTGCCACTCCCAGCACGCCCGTCTCGGTCTCCGCACCACCGCCCACGCCGGACTTTGTGGATCTGGCCGCGGCGGCTGTGAAGAACAGCCTGAGCGCCTATGCAGCGGGCGCTGCCGGTGGTGGCTCAGCGCTGCCCGCCCAGGTGAATGCGGTGCTCAACGCATCGAACTCACAGTCGAACAACAAGCTGAGCGACTACGACGAGAACACGCGGATGCAGTCGCCCTTTGGCGGCATGCAGCGCTGGAACGAGAACGATCTGATTGCGGCCAGGCGCAGCAGTTCGCCCAGCTCCGTGTCCGAGTCGAACGATCAGCCGCCGAGTCAGCTCGCCCAGCAGCTGGACAAGAGCTACTTCAACAGCTACGCCGCGGCGGCGGTCAGTGCGCCCGCCGGAGCCGTAGCCGGAGCAGCTGTCAACCAGGTCGCTCCAGCGGGCAACAACAGCAGCAACAACGCCTTCGGCAGCCACACGCCGCTCGTCAATGGTATCGATGCAATGTCCATGTACAGCAATGCAGCCCAACAGCAGCAGCAGCAGCAGCAGCAGACCACGCCCACTCACCCGCAGCGCACGCCCAACAGCCAATACAATGGGGGCATCTATCCACAGCTGGCGGCCATCATCCAGCAGCAGCAGCAGCAGCAGGTGGTGCAGGCCACGCTGGCTGAGCCCAGTGCCCAGACCCTGTTCGGCAACAGCTCGCAGCCGAATACGCCGTATGTGAGCACGCCGTATGCCACGCCCAACATGACGCTGACCACAACGCCCAATCACCAGTATCCTGTGGATGGCAACCTGACGCCCTATCCGCTGCTGAGCAGCTGTGCGGAGCAGCTGCCAGCGATGCTGCAGCAGCAGTCGGTGGAGCAGGTGCAGCCCGTCCAGGTGCCGCTGCCCGTTACTGTGCCCGTGCCCGTGCCCATACCGGTGCCCGTCACTGTGCCTGTGCCTGTGCCTGTGCCAGTGCCCGTTGCCCCGCCCCTGCCCAGCAAGGAGAGCATCTCGCCCACGAAGCGCAGCAGCAGCAATTCCTCCAAGCAGCAGAAGCAGCAGCAGCAGCAGCAGATCCAGCACAAATCGCCGCAGCTGCCGCAAGGCAAGTCTCCGGGCAAATCGCCCAGGCAGCCTGTCGTGCTGCATCCGCCGCCCACGCCGCCAGCCTCCCTAGGCACGCCCACAGTCACGCCCACGCCTGCGGCCTCGAAATACGATCCACTGACGCACACGCTGACCGGGAAGCTGCGCCAGCGCGCGCCGCGTGGCAGTGGTGCGCAGACTGGCACGCGTGGCCGTGGACGTGGCCGTGGCCGTGGTAGAGGTGGCAATGCGGCCAACACCATTCTGCCACTTCCGCCTGCCATGTCGGACTACGGTCGGAACACGCACATCGTGAGCAACCTGGTGGGCACGCCGTACGAGTTCAACAACTACGACGACGAGCTGAGTGGGCCTGGCGTGGAGAACCTGCAGTCGTTGCGGGATCGCCGACGGAGCTTCGAGCTGCGCACACCGAATGCCAGCGGGGCAGGTGGTGCGGGTGCGCCAAGCAACACCACCAGCTACTCGAGCTGCAAGCTGCGCGGACAGAACAAGACGAACAATCCGCTGCTGCATGCCATAGTGCAGCCCGTGCTGCCTGGTCCCGTGGACATGCGCACGTACAACCTGGGCTTCGAGCCACAGCACAGCACCGCCTCCCAGGAGGCCTACCAGAACAATCTCCTGGGCGCCTTCGACTCGGGCACAGCGGATCAGACGCTGAGCGAATTCGACGAGGAGGACGAGCGACAGTTCCAATCGGCGCTGCGGGCGACTGGCACCACCAGCAGCAGCAGCACCACTACCACCACCCACAACAACAATAGCAGTAGCAACAATGCCTCGCCCAACAAGCCACCGAGTGGTGCAGGTGGTGCAGTTACCAGCAGCCTGCTGAACAGCGCCTTGCAGTCGAGCGAAGCGAACCAAGCCCCACCCACAAACACGCTCGTCTCGGAGCTGGTGGTGCCTGCGCTGGAGGCCTCGATGGAGGCCACCTCGGAGGAGATATCCATCGACTCGGACACCACCACGCTGACCACCAAAGCAGCGCTGAACCAGCTCAAGCTGAAGATCAAGGAGCCACTCGCCTATCCGGAGCTGCACTACAGCAGCGTGACGAACAGCAGCTGCCTGTCGAGCAGCGGCAGCCTGGTGCAGGCGAATGTGGTGCAAACCACCGTGACGGCGCAGCTGAGTGGCGCCACCGTGGCCAGCACCTCGGCGGCCTGCACGCTGAGCGTGAGCAGCAACTCGCGGCGCATGCGCAAGAAGGAGCTGCTCAGCCTGTATGTGGTGCAGAAGGACACGCTGAATGACGACAGCTCGTGTGGTTTGCCCGCCGCCTCGGACAGCCAACCGCTGGACAACATGCGCAAGTCGGATGCCAGCGAGCTGGACGACGAGCAGCAGCAGCAGCAACAGCACCAGCAGCCACCAACCACTGGCGGCACTACCAAGCGCTTCAAGAAGACCGCCAGCAACAGAGAGCTGCGCGCGCTCGATGCGAATGCCTGCCTGGACGAGCAGCTGCTGCCGGCGGGTGGTGCAGCCGGAGCACAGACTGCGGACGGGCGACGGCGCAGCGCCTGCAGCTCGGGCAGCGCGGACAATGGCAAGACTGGCGCGGCCAGCAGCGCGGGCAAGCGGCGTGGACGCAGCAAGACCCTGGAGAGCAGCGAGGACGATCATCAGGCGCCCAAGCTGAAGATCAAGATACGCGGACTGCCGGCCACAAGCGAAGCGAATGCAGGACTTTCGGTCAGTGGGATGGATGGCAGCGGCACCAGCTACAGCTACGAGATGACGCGGCGCGCCTGCCCGCCCAAGAAGCGGCTGACCAGCAACTACAGCACGCCGACGCTGGAGGAGATTAAGCGCGACTCGATGAACTATCGCAAGAAGGTGATGCAGGACTTTGACAAGGGCGAGGATAGCAACAAGCGCGAGCTGGCGGGCGACAACGATGCCTTGCTGGCCAAGCCCAAGAAGGACAAGAAGGATAAGCCGAAGAAGGACAAAAAGGAGAAGAAGCGCCTCAAGCAGCAGCAGCAACAGCAGCTGCTCCAGTTCAGCAACAACAACAGCACCACCACCACCCTGACCACCATGACCACGACGCTGATCGAGAACACGGTCAGCGATTCGCCGGGCGAGAAGCCCAAGCTGATCTTGAGAATCAACAAGCGCAAGGCGGAGACAACCACCACCACCACAAAGATTAATGTGGAGCCAGAGCAGCAGCAGCAACCACCACAGCTGCAAATGGAGGCACCACTGCGCTTGAAGATCGCGCGTATTTCAGCCGGAGGCTATGTGATCGGTGCCAAGAGCGACAACAAGGAGCCAACGCCAGCCGCATCCGTTTCGCCAGCTGCACCACCCGACTTGCCGCTGTTGCCGCTGGTCGGTGCCTCGCCATCGCTCACCAACAACAACAGCAGCTTCACGCCCCACTCCCAGAACGCCAATGCGTCGCCCGCACGCCTGGGCAAGGACACGAGCACGCCCTCGCCGCCCTGCCTGGTCATCGACAGCAGCAAGAGTGCGGATGTGCATGACTCCACCTCATTGCCGGAGAGCAGCGGCGCAACGGTCGCCTCTGTCGTGAGTGGTGTGGGTGGTGGCGTTCCTGATGTTGTTGGCGGCGGTGTGGGTCCCACTTCTCCGCTCTGCGTCAATGTGGGCAACTATGACAACAGCAACAACTCGTTGCCGTCGGCCAGTGGCTCCGGCTCCGCGTCCAGCAACTCCTGCAACAGCAACTCGAACAACAACAACAATAACAACAATAATAATAATAACAACAACAACAACAACGGCAGCCGCACAGGCGGTTTACTTCCACTGAAAAAAGACTGTGAGGTTAGATGATAATCATAAAGCCAGCGTTCGACCAAGCTATATATGAAGCACATATATGGATCCGACTATATATCTATATAGAGAAACGATTCACCGATCGTTCACTTCCAGCAGCAACAAAGTGTCCTATAAAAGCAAAACCCTGAAAACCCCTTCCCCCCGAACCCAACACCTTGATCCACTTTCATGCATGTCCTTTTGTAAACTCATCTGTAAATCATTTCTTTATCCCCTTCCGGAAACACTTTTGTAAAGCCCTATTTTGTACAGTTAGTTCGTAAGTCCTGCCCCAATTTTGTTGTGCACACGCAAGATATTAAAACAACTATATAGGCATACTATATATATATATGGATAATACAACAACGTACATAAACAAATACTAAATATTGATTGTAAATTTTAAATTAAAGCGAATTTTATATATAGATCCGTAGTCTAGCCTATGTAAAAACAAATAATGTATTAAAAGTTAAACACGAACTACAAAATTCGCAATTATGTTTAGCCTAAATATCAGAGAAAGTTTAAACAAAACAAAAAATAAATAAAAGAATTAAAATGCTCGGTTTATATAGCGCATACGGATCAGCATGCGTTATGCTAGTTAACCCACTTCCATAAAAATACCTACTCATATATAAAACAAAACAAAAACTAAAATATATATAAATAAATATATATATGATTATATATATATATTTTAATTATTTATTAATAACTATTTAAAAATGACAAAACAAAACGAAAACAACAAATGCATAAATTAAACAAAAAAATAAAAAATAAATAAAAATAGCAGAAAATTTGTTAAAAATCGAAAAAAAGAAGAGAAAAGCGAAACACTTAACAGTTGTAGCTCGTAGTCATTAATTGTAGTTCTTAGCGAAAATCGAAAGTCGGCTACCAACATTTTGGGGGCGTGGCCGCAACTAAGTGCATATATTAAAGCGAAAAGCAACATATTAAAGTAGAATATAAACAACAAAAGCAAAAGTTAAAATCAACAAATTTTTGGAGAATGAAAATGTTTGTATTTTTAGATTGTAAGCCAAAAAAACAAAAAACAAAAAAAAACAAAAAACAAAAAAAACCGTGTCGAAACTCCATAAAAAAATTTAAAAGCTAAAAAAAATATTTGAAGTTTTTTTTTATATTAATTTTTAAAAAAACATTTTTTAACATTTGTTGAAATAGCCAAATCGGATCTTGAACTCACAATCACTTACACTATATATATATTTTTAGCAGCCGCTCTATGTGATTGCGCATTCCAGTTCTAGATGACAAAAATGACTCAAAATACAAAATTAAAAAAAAAATATATATAAAATCTAAAAAAAAAATCAAATTAATTTTTATGCCACTTAAAACGTTTTTAATTCAAATTCAATCACATCGAGCGCAGCCTCAACTGTATATATATGCAAATATTTCGAAAATTCGGCTTATCATTTATAAAAATCAAAAATCACACGGCAAACTATTCAAAAATTAAAAATAAAAGAAAACACAATTAATATACACTTACAAAACGAAACAAAAATAAAAACATATTTATTCCAATATATTCAGCAAGCAAACAAAAATTGTAATTTTAGAACTATTTGGAGTTGTAAATGGCAAAGATTTAACTGTAAATAGTGTGTGAGTGCGTGCGTGCCAGTGTGTGTGTGCGTGAATTGTTTTTTTATTATTACGTTCTAATCTAATTATTAATAAATACTGATTATTAATTTTAAATTGTAGTTTTTAGCGAAAATTTAAATAAAACAACAAGCAAAAAGCCTTATTTAAAAAAAAACAAATCAATTTAAACACTTAGAACTGCAATCTGCACGAGCCCAATTTAGTTTTTCATCAATCTATAAGCTAATCCGATATGATAATATTATGATCTGATACTTTATATCGAGAAGTTGGCAAATGTGGGGAACCAAAAGAAAAAGCGACTATATATAGCATATATAGTATAGTAATCCTTGAAAACGATTTGTCAATTACAAAACAAGAATGTAAAGTATATAGAAAACATAAATCATGAATAGAACTGGGTATATACATACATATATACATATATATTTAAATGAAAAGAAAAAAAAGTAGGGACACAATATTTTTGGTGCCGTATTTTGTACAAATCAAGCAATATTCTCTGAACTTGTTAATGAAAAACACACAAAATAGAGAGAAATAGATGGTATATTTTTTAGTTCCCATAAGTTCGATACAGACCAGACCAAGCGTTAAATGAATATTGAAATACTTGAGATAAGTCGAGGAAATGTCTTAAATATGCCTAAAACAAGCAACAAAAACTTTTCAAGAATTACATTTATAAATAAGCAACATAGGCAAACAATAAGTATTACTAAAGAAATTATTATTATTACATTATTATTATACTATTATTATTATTATTATTATTATTATTATTATTATTATTGATATGATATAGGTGTTGAGCAGATGACAACAGATAGATCGTAAGTACGTAGGGCTACATAGGGAAATCTATAGTGCTAGTAATTAGTGTCAGGAACTAAAGATCGATACGTAGGTTTAACGATGGGTAGGTGTTATATAAGTATAAAGAACGAACAATCTAAGCACATGCCTAGTAAATCCAAATATATAAGTATTGTGTAACGTACTACAAATAAATATATATATACTTATGTATAACACAACTTTTTTGTATGTTAAATAATTATGAACATGATTTCTCAACAACACTTCGATATACATACATGTAAAATACGGAAACAAGATAACGCTGTAAAAATATGAAAAATTGAAAACCAACCAACTAGTAAAGCTAAGTTGTATTATAAATATGAAAATATAGAAGAAATTATACATAAATTATTAAAAACAAAAGTCTTTTACTTACCTTCCACAGCACAGATCGGATGTTATATAAATCAGTTCAGTTTTATCTTTTTTTTTTTTTTATATATAGATATATATTTCCTTTTGTTTTCTGTATAAGTACATATATATTCTTCTCTTTATATATATATATATATTTCGATATATATATATATAACTGTTTACACATCTTAGAATTTTTTGGTTTTTTTTTTGTTTCGTTATAATACTAGAAAACTTGCGTGTGGAGTGAGCCTTGTTTATAAGAAATTAGAATCTGATATTTGTTTTCTGTTGCTTTTGTTTTTCGTTTTTCGTTTTCCATAAAGCGTCTGCACAAAAGCCAGATGAAAGTTCTATTCGAAAATCTCCAGGCTTATTGCTACTTTGGCCACACACAGCCTCTACACTCAGAGAAAAAATGCCTGCACTTGTGATATTTATTTTGCAATTATAAGTTATAAAAAAAGTATATATTAAAAATTTAATAATTATTATACTTAAATTAAGCATTAACAAATACTTAATGGAAGTAGAAAATATCTTAAAGTATATATTTTGTTAATTCATAATAATTTCAAGTAAATTTTAAATAATTCTCAGAAAAGATTTGAATCATTGACATTTTTTAGTATTTTTTCTCTGAGTGCAAAGTCTGGTATTTTTAGTTTGTTTTACAACCAGCTCCATTTGACTTCAAAGTTTCAAGAGTGCAGCTTATCTATCATCTGGTTTGTGCATATATCGTATATATATATATATATATATAATTATTCCGAAATATCGTTAAGAAGTCTATTTTTGTTTTATTACTTGTTTGAGTGGATTATAGCGTTTCTCTATAAGTTACACTTAAATTGTCTAATCGCTGTGTTCTGTGTGGGCTTTACGAACCGAAATGAACTATTTACACTTTGAGAAAAATTTTCGTTAACAAATATTGCTATAGTTTAAATAGAACTGTCAAATATGAGCTTAAGAGTTTTTCATTTGGTATTTATTTTTTTTGGTTTTAAATTTATTTTTATTGCATGATTTTTTTGTATTTTGAATAATTTTTGGGGGTTTTTTGCGTTCACTTTGTGTATTTTTGTAGCTTTTTGACGAAGACCAAACATTTCTGTCCATTTTATGTTGTTTTTATGAAGAATCAGACAAAAAATATAGAGCTATATTTTGTGTTGTATTTCCTTGTCTTTCTTTTAAAGTATTGCGCTCTCTACTCAATGTAGATGTCCTCGATGGGATAAGCTGTTTCAATAAACTTCTGATAGAAACGCTGAAAGGCGCGACTGGAGGAGAGAGAGAGGAGAAGATATTATATAGTAGTTATTTATAGATATTTGATTGTTGTGGATGCCTACCCAACAGCCTCGGCCACTGGCCTTGTGGACTCGGAGCCCTTGAAGACGTGACAGGCGAACCGCTGCACTGTCGGATGCTTTGTGATGAAGCCAATGAAGCGATGATCGCGCGGATGAAACGCGCAGAACGAGACATTCTTAAGCGAGTAGAAGTAATCGATGCAGGGTTTCTTCTCCTTTTTGTTCTGTTTGCGAATTATAAAAGATGCAAAGGCGTGAGAGATATAGAAATTAATATGTGAGATAAATAAAAAGATCCTACATAATAAATCATGTTCCTAGCTTTAATAGTTTTCGAGTTAAGATGGCATATAAATGCAACTTCAGATACTTTCCTATCAATAGCATAAGATACTCTCTTTTCTCTCTATTCTTCATCCTATCCAGCCCATTTATTCCCTTCAGCCCACTTCCCACTTACATTTGGCGTCGAGCGATCGACCATTCGTAGACCCTGATCGGATACCTCCAGTATGCAAGTCTGACCCGTTGGCGAGTTGCCGTACTCGCCCACAATTTTGCGCACCGCCTGGCAGACCACGCCGGTGCCCTTGTGTGCCAGCGTCTCCACGGAGCCCAGATAGCCGAGCAGATAGCGTTCCTTCTTCACCAGCTGCACCGTCGGGTCGAACTCGTTGTAGTCGAGGTCCACGGCATAGGCCGAGGGGAAGATGCCCTGTCGGCCTGTGCGCAAGTTCACGCCCTCGCACCACAAGTCCTCGGCCTCCTTCTGCACATAGATGGCATCGCCGATCTCCAGCTCGATCTCATCGTGATGGCGCGGCACAAACTTGTGCAAGCCACGATGCGTGGCCTCCAGCATCTCCAGCTGCCCAAAGGGCACGCCGCCCAGGGTCGGGGGAAACGGGGATTGCGAGACCGGGGATGTGATCTGTGGCGACATGCTCTTGAAGTCGTTCGGCGAATGGGCGGTGCTATGACCGCTGTCCACATCGCCCAAGCTCTGCAAACGCTCCGAATCCGGGCTGGAGTCCTCGTCCAGCAGATAGCCGCACTTCAGCGACAGAAACGAGCGCTGAGCTCCACTACCGACTCCGGGTCCAGCGCCCACTCCTGCTCCATTGCCGGCTGCCTCGCCCATGCGGAACTCCTCGGCCAGATTGCAGGCATTCGCGCCACCTAGAATATGCAGAATGGAAGCTGCAACGAGCCCATGAGTAGATTAGCTTCAACTACGCGGGACAGAGTTTAATCTCTCTAACTAAGGCATGCATGGATCGCGCTATTTACAGCTACGGAAGGAAACTCCGAGTTTCTCGGATTATCCAATATTTTTTGATTTCCAAACTCACATTTCTTATTCTTGGGTATCTCGGGCAGCTTGCGCCGACGTCGCGTGGCTGCCGCATTGGGCGTCAGCAGCTCCGTGTTGGGGCCCACGTTTGTCACAGCCGGAGCTGGGGTCATGCCATTGACGCCAATGAAGCCGCCGATGGCATCCTGATGATTCAAGGGATGATGCCGATGCGAGTTGAACGAATCGTTTGTATCGAGCGAACCGTCCGAGGAGAGCGTGACCTTCAGGCCATCGCCCAGCTCGTCGTCCTCGACTTGTCGCTGCAGCTTGCCCTCGACCAAGACGTCCTCCTGATCGGAACCGTCGCTTTTCGACGAATGCGAATCTTCCAGATCATCGTTGGGTATTAGACTGGGAGAAGGAGGGGGAAATTTAAGGTAAGTGAAATACGAATTATAAATGAGAACCGTTTGAAGGTCGGGGAAAGTAGACTGCAACTGAAAGGCTGATTGATTGATTGATGTATAGGTGATTGATTGGCGACTGATTGACTAACTTTTAGATTGACTCACTGACTGATTGACGGGGTATATAGAGGTATTATTATATATTATATATATTATATTAATATTATTTTAACTTTTGAGTGATTGAGTATCTAAGAGCTTGACCTAGTCCTTTGACTGTCTTTATTACCGACTAATTGAGGAAGAAGCCTGACATTAACTTATTTTGTAATTTAGAACACTTTTAGAACAATTGGTAATATAATAAGATTTATTAAACCTTCTAAGTAGACACCTCTGCTATTTGCAAAGCCCATTTCAAGGATCTATGTCAAGTGGTCAAATTGTTGAGGTGAAAGCCAGACAGCTGTTAGTACTCTATACTATATACTATATATAGTCATATACTCTAATTAGTACTCCACTGGAATCTTCTTAAATACTCTTGCTAGAGCACAGCATCCTTGAGCTCAGCTGTTGCCCGACACACTGTCTGCCTCTGTCCAGGGGCTAATCAACAGCGACCCTCGGCCGCCCCCCACCGAGCAGAGTTATTTGGAACACGTGTTCGCCCACTCAGCCGATTGATTTTTCAAGTGTTTTTTCTTCATTTTGTTCTTTTTTTTGTTTTTGTTTTTTGTCACACTTACGAGTAAAATGCATGTGTGGTGTTCTTTTTGCCGAACGGGGCGCTGATTGCATGTGGCTCAAAGATGGGCCTGTGGAATTCCTCGAATTCGCTGTCGGCCATTGCTCAGTTGAGTGGGCGCAGCTGCCACGCCTACCAAGTCGAGGCTAACTAATGGGGCTTTGGTTTTCACTAGATCTGCGTATTGATTTGTATTGTCTTCACGATTTGCAGCTATGCGACATATCCGACTTTTTCACTTCACAAAACTTAAAATAATCAATAATTTCCTTCACGTCGCGTATTTCAGCTCGCACTTCAGCGCAGTTTGACGTTCACTTCGCAGCTAAAGTGTTCCCTGGGACATTTCTGTGCGTAAGTGTAGCTCAGCTGTCAGGAGCATGCTCCATCGCGCTCTTCATTTCCCTTTCACTCTCTCTCTCAAGCTCTTGGGTGGTTTGTAACTTGTTTTTGTTTACAAGCACTCAGGCCATTCTGGAGCTGCCTTTTGGGGGTTGACAAGGCACGCGCATGCGCCGAGCGTCTCGATTGCTTTGGGGTGAGTGCTGCAAATTGCAATGCTGCTGTTTGCCACAAGCGGATGTCGGCCTGAAGCCCTAGTTCGTTTGAACTGTGGCGCCAGCTGCAGCAGCAAGAGAACTTCGAAAAGTCCGAATACCGAAATATACATGGTTAGAGTTTCGATAACTAAAGGTTTTTGTATACCTTCATTAATCAGGTTTTATTATTTGCATATTTAATAAATATTTAATATATATATTATATATAAACTTCAATTTTAGCTATTTTTAGCCCTTTTTTTTCGCCAAAAAAAAGATTTTATTTATCGGAAACGCTCCAATCTCTCATTTCGAATAACTGTAACTCCATCAAATGCAGCTCGATTTCAAGCAAATATACCTTTTCAGATTGCTACTGATTTCTACTTTCATTAGCATATGAGGAAACTATAGTATGTATATATAAAACCCATACTTTTCCGATATCAACTCTTATCAAGCTTCCTCTGACTTCAACTAGCAACAATTGTGGAAAGATTTGCCTCTGCAAAGAGGCTTAATATATAATATAATATAATATAATATATATAATATAATATAATAATAATATAATATAATATATATAATATAATATAATAATATAGCTGAGATACTAAGAGAAGCCGCATTGGAGTCAGGCATTAGCTCAAGCATCATTAGCAACTGGAGCTAATTAGCTAAATAGCAGCAGCAAATCGCATCTAAGCGAAGTGTGAGAAAATGAAAGTGGAATCGATATCAATTGCTTATAGACAGAGCTAATGAAGATTGAAGAAAGGCTGAGGCAGCGTACACTTAGCGAAATTACTGTGCTAAATGCTAAAGAGCATTAGAAATGGAGTTGGTTAACAATTATATTGATATAAATTGTATAGCAAGAATGAATATGAAGTTAGCTTAGCTTTGCCTGATTAGACATTCATTTATACATATATATACATATATACATTTACATATATTTGCATACATTACATATATATACATATATATTCACACTTGCCACTGCCTATTCATTGCCAGCTGCCTCGGCTCGACTCGACTCGACTCGACTCGGCTCGGCCTGCCTTAACTTAATTAGACGCAAATCAACAGAAATCAACACAGAAATCAGAAGCGCCATTCATTCATTCGTTCATTCACTTAGCATTTGAGCCATGGCCCAAAGGGTGGCTGGATCTTTAAAAGGGTCTTTAAGACGCTGCGCCTGCTGCTATAAATCCATCAACTCTGTTGGCCACACAGCAGCAGCAGCAGCAGCAACAGCCGCAATCACTTTGAATGTCCGTTTCAAGTGTGGTTAAACGTTTGTGGAGTGGGCAAAGACAGAGGCAGAGACAGAGGCAGAGACAGAGCTTGAGTCCGTGTAGTAGCCATTACGTTTATCACATCAGCTCATTTCTGCCCACACATTGTGTGTGCGTGTGTGCGTGTGTGCGCCCCACCCGCATATTTTAATAGCCAAGTAGCCAACTGCTCAAGCAGCAGCTGAAGTTGTTCTTGTCGTCGCTAGAGCTGCAGCTCCCAGCAGCTACCAGTTGTTTGCTTTTCTCTAAGCGCAAACAATGGGCCCCAAAGTGTACCAAAAGCAGAACCGCAAAAGAAATTGCCATTTATCTATTATTGACTCTGCCACTGGGGCACAGCTCAACTCCTGTCCTCCCACTCTCCCACTCTCTCTCTCTCTCTCTCTCTCTCTCTCTACTGTGCCTCGCGGCGGCAGCACATTGTCAAAGCAAGCGCATCAAGTGGTTGCCTCGTCATGCCGCATGCCACGTACCGTGAACTGGCCGAAAAGCCTGAGTAATGCTTAGCTAATTCTAGATTTTGTGGGTAACATATTATATATACAAAATATTTGTTAAATACATAAAATATATAAATGTATATGCAATACTTAAATAAATTTGAATATATTCAATATTTTATAGCTGGTGTTTCAGAGAGATATTGCTACCAAAAAGCACAAATAGGCGACTAATTCGAACTTTTATTCGAGTTTAGCATGAAGTTAAAAAATATTAGAAAGTTATATAACTAAATCATATATTTTAAAAACTTTATTTGATATATTTTTATATACATTTAAAACCAAGAGTTTTCTAGACTTATTATTATTATTACTTAAAATTATTATAATTACTAATTAATTATTAATTAATTATTATAATTACTTAAAAAATTAAAAATAAAATAAAAAATATATATATTTAAAATAATTTTGAAAAATAATATGTAATATATATTTGAAATATTTCTTTATTATTTTATTTTTAAGTTTTTAAATAATTTACTTTTTTATCCTATATTTATTTATTTAATCCAAAATATATTTTATTTATTTTTATATTTTATTATATTTATTTAAATCTAATCAAAACTTTAAGTCTATCCGCATTCAACCATCATCATTGTCTATTACTCTTATATTCTCTTCATCAACATTAGTTCTCATTGATTCTTTCTTATTAGCCAACTCCAACAGATATTTTGCTGATCTATGCCTATCCCCTATGATTCTTAGTGCTCAGTTAACTCACTAGGAAACTTGTTGGCTTTACGGTATTTCATGCCCGCATAATTTAAGCAAACGCATTTGAAAGTCAAGCGTTAACAGCAGAACCAAAAAGGAAAGAAAAGTAAAATGAAATCAAAATAAAAGTTAAACTCGAACTCGAACTAGAACTTGTTGCTGCTACTGCCGTTGATTAGAAAGTGAAATGACGTCATGCGTTATAGAGCTAGCCTGATTTCAGCGTGATTTGGCCAATCAAAACGAGCGCCACCCACACTCACACACACACACACACAGGAGGTGGAGTCTGTGAGGCAGAACAGAACACAAAAAAAAACTCACTTGTAGCTTTTATATCCTTGAACAAATTTATCTCGCTACGCACACTTGATAAATACAATTGAATATGTATGTTGCTATCTATCTATCTATCCTATCCACGTGTGTGTGTGTGTGACTCTCCCTCTGTGACTGTGTGCTGGCTATAAAAGGCGCTGGCTGTGCGACAGGATCTCGCAGTTGCCGTTGCGTTTCGATTGCGCATACGACGCGTGTGCTAAAGCTTGTGAATTGAAGTGCTTAAACCCCAACTGGATTACCACTGATTATATAAGAAGATATAAGAATCTATATAGATTTTTCGACTATGAGTGCATCGGGCAAAAGTCTGTTGGGTCTTTGGCTGTATCGCAGCGGCGAGCAGGAGTGGTCCGTCAAGCAGGGCAGTCCGCTGCACACGCCCATCAAAAAGGACTCCAACTCAGCCTCGTCCTCATCGTCCTCAACCTCGTCGCATGCCAGTCTCTCGCGGCACGCCTCGGCACCTGGCGACAGCTTCCTCTTGTTCTCCAACAACAAGCAGCCTGGGGCAGTGACGGATGCAGTGCAGCGTTCGCATGTGCCCGGCGAGCGCATCTCCATTTTGTTCACTCTCAAGAATCAGGTGGGCAACTTGGCACGCGCTCTGCAGGTCTTCCAGGAGCTGGGCATCAATGTGCTGCACCTGGAGCTGTCGCCCTTGGAGGTGAGCAGCAACCAGGCGGACGTCTTGGTGGATGTCGAGTGCGATCCACGTCGCTTAGATCAGGTGGTGAAGATGCTCAATCGCGAGGTGGCCTCCGTCAACTATACGTCGGTGAATGCGCACAGCTTGGCCCGGGCACCGTCTCTGTCCGCCTGCTCCAGCTTCGGTGAGTAGCGAAAGGAATATGAAATCTAAATCTCGTTGATTTGGGAAAGTCCTAATCAGGCAACTGAAATCCTTAGCTTGAAGACGAGTATGATAAATCAAAGACTTTGTAGTGACTATAGTGAGACTCTTAAACTGTATCTTAACTCTAACTCTATGCATGATTTTTCCTGCCAGACTTTGGCGACATGGTCTGGTTTCCGCGCAAGATCTCCGACCTGGATCAGGCGCAGAATGTGCTCATGTATGGCTCCGAGCTGGATGCCGATCATCCTGGCTTCAAGGATCCCATCTATCGCAAGCGTCGCGAGCAGTTCTCGGCCATCGCCAACAATTTCAAGCAGTAAGTCAACTTTGAGCTCCACTTCACACTTAGCTGCAATCTCCGCTCTCCCTCTCTCCTAGCGGCAATCCCATACCACGGGTTCAGTATACGCCGGAGGAGATAAAAACTTGGTAAGTGCAAATTTAATTCAATTTCAATTCTTAGCTTAGTTTATGTTTGCCAACTTTGTTGTGCGTGTGTGTTAGGGGCACTGTTTTCTTGGAGCTGCATCGCTTGTATCTGCTGCACGCTGTGCCGGAGTACATGGAGAACTGGCCGGAGCTGGTCAAGTTCTGTGGCTATCGCGAGGACAACTTGCCCCAGTTGCAGGATGTGAGCAGCTATCTAAAGCGCAAGACAGGCTTCCAGCTGCGTCCCGTGGCGGGTTACCTCTCGCCGCGCGACTTTCTCTCAGGCCTGGCCTTTCGCGTGTTCCACTGCACGCAGTACATCAGGCACTCCTCCGATCCCTTCTACACACCCGAACCGTAAGTGACTGAGAGTGTGTGTGTGTGTGTTTGTTTGTTTGCTAATTGTGTTAACAATTTCCAGTGATTGCTGTCACGAACTTCTGGGCCACATGCCTTTGTTGGCCAACTCGAGCTTCGCTCAGTTCTCACAGGAGATTGGCTTGGCCTCGTTGGGGGCTTGCGATGCGGATATTGAGAAGTTGGCCACGGTTAGTTGGAGTTGTATTTGCTTTTTCGATACCCGCTCTGTCAATCTCTTCCACAGCTCTACTTTTTCACTGTGGAGTTTGGCCTCTGCAAGCAGTCGGAAGGCACTTTCAAGGTCTATGGCGCTGGCCTGCTCAGCTCGGTGGCCGAACTGCAGCATGCCATAACCGCCCACGACAAGATTAAGAAATTCGATCCGGAGCTGACCTGCAAGGAGGAGTGCATCATCACATCCTATCAGAATGCCTATTACTATACGGATTCCTTCGAGGAGGCCAAGGAGCAAATGCGGTAGGCCTCCCTTTCTATAATCAACTATTCTTCAGTTAACATTTCTCCTCCGGTTGCTGCTTTCCCCTCTTCCTTAGCTCCTTTGCCGAGAGCATTCAGCGTCCCTTTGGCGTGCGGTATAATCCCTATACGAGCAGCGTTGAGGTGCTCTCCAATGCCCAGAAGATAACCGCTGTGGTCAGCGAGCTAAAAGGCGATCTCAGCATCGTTTGCTCTGCCTTGCGCAAGATCTCGGCCACGGATGAGAACCTCGATGTGGACAGCATAGCAAATATGCTGCACAACAGCCTCAATGTACGTGCCGCTGGAACAGGCGGCGGCAATAGTCCAGATAATACCGAGAACTATATAGCTGAGGGAGATTAAAGAGCGAGAAGAAAGAGAGAGATGGGAAGAGGAATCGTTGTTGGGACCATAAGCTATATACACCACAAGTTACAAATATATATATACAAAAGATAAATCTATATAGATATATATATATAAATCGATGTCTACATGTTTGGCAAATACTAACTTTATTTCAACTTATGCCTAAATATTGCATCTTAGCTCTAAAAAAACTTAAATAAATTTCACTTCTTTGTGTGTCTTAGTCAATTTTGAAGTTGTTTTAAGAGGGGAGCAAAGAGGCAGAGAGGGCCGGACCTTAGCAGATATATAAGTATAGCCATATATACTCGTTCTAAATAATAAGTCAAAAGACAAATCTTATTCATATATCAATCAAATTTGCATCTTAAAGAAACAAGAAAACTTTTTCATACATGAACTAAATTTTCGAGGAATTTCTGTGACTTTACTATGACAGCTATACGATAGATAAGTCCCATTGCAATAAATTTAATTGAGGAAGCTTTAATCATACTTAAATTAGTAGTTGCTAAGTTTGAATAGGTATGATCCGTTAACAAAAAAGTTTCTTTTTTTCTTACAAGATCTAAATTTTTGACCATATATTACAGCTATGGCTATAGCATATTGTTAATCGATTCGATTAGTTTTTATATACGCTATGCTGGCAGCCGAAGGGCGCAGCTATAGCAAGTTCCAAGTGCTTAGCTGCCCGCAGAGTCAAGCTCCGACAGGTGGAAGAGAGACTAACTATGCTCTACAATAGTTGGTCTAAAGACTATTTATGTTAGGTGCCCTTAGGTGTTAACTTTAGGCATTTCTCAGCGCTCTCTCTCTCTATTTGTAGATCATATCACAGTCGCTGTTTAGAAAGAACTTTCGGCTGATGTAGCTGGACGTGTACTCCAGCAGCCAGTTGGGTATGGTCCAGACGGTGAAGCTGAGCGCCAGCTTGCGCCACTGTGCGACAATGTGTGGCACGTCGTACAGCCAGCTGCAGCGGTTGCCCATGCGACTGGTCACCTGGCTGGTCACCTTGCTGGTGACGCCGCGCACAACGTCACCTGCCAGACCCGTGACGCTGACTTTGCGCCTACGCTTCGACTTGGGTGAGTCACTCTCCTCCTTGAGCGCACGTCGTGATCCTCGGTGCTCCAGTTCATTCTTCATCTCGACGCGTGGCGCGATTTGTATGCGATCGACTGTATCGCAGATTTCCTCATTGCTAATCAGAATGCCAGCCACGATATACATCAGCTTAAATACTCTACAGATAGATAGAGAGAGAGATAAAGAGTGAGAGTATTAGCATTCGGTTATCTGGACACATGTTCAATTCATTCAGCGCTCACCTCACAGTATGGGAAATCATCGCAGCGCCGAGTTCAAAAGTTGCAATGCGACTTGATTTCTATTTTATTTTTTTTTTGCGTGCACTAGGCAGCGACTTATCTGTCAGGCGATTATATAGCGCTATATTTGTGTTTAAATATAATATATATTTTTTGTATATATTATATTAGATTTTTGTCAATTTTTTTTTGTGTTTAGATGTGCTTTAAAGGCTGCTTTACACTTTTTAGAAAGTCATAAACTTGACCCTGGTGGATTATAATTTGTGTAGATAGTATTTATATACTAATTAATTATAATTTATATTTATTTATTTTTGCACAGTTTTTAATTTGCATTTTTTTGTGCATTATCAAATGTTTTTTTCACTTTCTTGAATTAAAGTCCACATGGAATGTGTAGCGCACACAGTATAAATATTTAAAATTTAAATAGGTTTATTACTACTGTTTAACAACAAGAGTTTATGTTTTTTGTCTTTTGCACTTAAATTTACATATAAATAAAATATATATAAATTATTTTATTATTTTTTGTGGTACTAATATTTAGTATTATTTATTTTATAGTAAAACTCATTTTATTATTTAAGTTTCTCTTTTTAAGTTCTGGATTGAATTGTGTTTATATATGTATTTTTTTAATATTATATTTTTTATATTTTATTTTTATTATTATTATTTTTCTATATATATATTTTATTATTATTATTATTTAGCTCAAATTTAATTATAATTGTATGCTGTTTTCACTTTTAATACCTCTCTGGGCTGTGGCTCAAACTCAACTGAATCAATGACAAAAAAAGTCTTGATTTTTTAGCGTTGCGCTCAACCTTAGCTGATAAGCGGCTAAATATGTCTGCGATAAGGCTGGATTTTTATGGTTACCAATGGATTTCTTATGCTCAGTACACATGCTTCTATCTATGTACATGTGCATATATATATTTATGTCTAAATGCTTTTTGAGTATCTTTGGATCAGTCGAGGTCTCTGACTGCCTCTGTCTCTCTTTTTAGTCTCTTCTTATCTTTCTCTACCTCTCACTCTCTTTGCTTAGCCATTGATAACTTCTTATCATTCGACTTGTATACACATTACTTTGTGACGGCGTCTAAATAACTCTGCTTGGAAACTACGTAATGCCCATTTCATTTCGTTTTGTACTTTGGAATTGCCTCGAAAGTCGTGCATGAGTTGCTCAGCGACCAGACATTGCTCATAGGACAGAGGGAATTATTGATATATTTTATTTATTGGAATCTCGCTGATAAGGCAACATTTGTTGACTAGTCGGAAATATTTATGTATATTTGTCTAGACATGTTTACTCAAGGACGCGATTACAACATAAGTGAGAGCAAACATTTTTTTATGATCTAGTTACAGATATGTTACATATATCAGAAGGCGTTTAAAGTGCAAAATAAACACAAGTGTTTTTTTTATAAGTATTTACAAAATATACATATATACATATATAAAAACAATTATATATTTTTAAAAAATATATATTATATTATACAATAATGTTAACTCGAATTAAACTGCGTGTGGAACGCATGCGCTTACTCCCTTTGGTTTGTGACTATACTAAAGGAAATCCAAGCCGAATATGTAGCAATGACAACAACCTGTGGTATTTGTCCAAGTTAATTTTTGTATCGCAAGCTAGCGCCATCTATGTCTGGCAAAGTAAATTATATTTGTCAAAATGGGGTCGAGCCGAAACAGTAGACTCTTTTTCAACTTTGACTGACCATAACTTGGGTAATTTTTATTCGATTTTTGGATGACGTGCCTTTTTGGAAGCGTATTTAATTTTAGTTTCGATCTGTATTCCTAGATTTTCTACGGTTGTGGGAATGTTTCAAACTATAGGCTCGACTCCGAAAAATACCTTTTGAGCTTCGCATGTCTGGGGACTATTTATCAACTTTGACTGACCACAACTTGGGTATTTTTTCCGATTTTTGGATGGTATACCTTTTTCGAAGCATATTTATTCCTAGTTTCGATGTGTATTCACAGTTTTTCTACGGTCCTGGGAACTTTTCAAACTATAGGCTTGACTCCGAAAAAATACCTCTTGAACTTTGTAAGTCTCTATTTCGGGTAGTACTTGTACGATTTCAGAGTTTTATACAATTTTCGACTCGCATGACTATTGACTATCGATCTGCATTCAAAAGTTCAATTGTTGAAATTTTGCCATTTTTGACAAAAATGTGATGTAACCCCTTATCATTTGTGTCAAAATTGGGTCATACTGGAAAATCAACAATTTTTGAACTTTGAGTAACTATAACTTGGGTATTTTTTATTCGATTTTCAAATGGCATACCTCATTGGAAGCATATTTAATCCAAATTTCAATGCCTATTCACCGATTTTCTCTGGGCTAAGAACTTTTCATAATATTGACTTGGTTCCGAAAAAACCCCTGAACTTTTTTTTTTTTTTTTTTTTTTCTTTTTCCTAACTATCACTATCATCATCAAAATAATTTTAAATTGCCATTTTGCAAAATGTGATGTAACCCCTTATCATTTTTGTCAAAATCGGGTCGAGCCGAAAAAATGGACTATTTTTGAGCTTTGGCTGACTAGAACTCGGCTATTTTGTATCCGATTTCCGAATGGAAGACCTCTTTGGAAGCGTATTTAAGCCAAGTTTCGATGTCTGTTCACCGATTTTCTCTGGGCTAAGAACTTTTCATAATATTGACTTGGTTCCGAAAAAATACCCCTTGAACTTTGCGTGACTCTAGCTCGTGTATTTTTTGCACGATTGCGGAGTTTTATATCGTTTTCGGTTCGTAAGGAGTACGACTATCGATCGGCATTCAAAGGCTCAATTTTTAAAATTTTGCCATTTTTGACAAAAATGTGATGTAACCCCTTATCATTTTTCTCAAAATCGGGTCGGGTTGAAAAAATTGAAAATATCGACTATTTTTCAAGTTCGATTGTCCATAATTGGAGTATTTTTCATCCGATTTTTGGATGGTATACCTTTTTGGAAGCGTATTTGATCCTAGTTTCGATCTGTATTCATAGATTTTCTGCGATTGTGGGAACTTTTCAAACTATAGGCTCGACTCCGAAAAAATACCTTTTGAGCTTTGTATGTCTCTAGCTCGGGTGACTATCGACTATCGACTGGCACTCCAAGTTACATTTTTTTGTTCTCTGCTCCTGCACTTTTTTTTCTATAGTATCGTTCCATATGTATTACTTTCGAGCTTCTATTCTTTACTTTTTAGCTGAATTTTTGACATCTTAACCACAAAGCTTTGCCAATTCCCAATCATTAGCCCGTTAGACACTCATGCTGTTATTTGGCTAATCCGTACATAAACACCTGTAAAATTCCAAAAGCAAGTCTTGTCAGCTCCTTTCAGTTCCTTTCTGCTTTCTCCCTTCCCTTCGATGTAACCAAAAATCAAGCAATTAAAGTGTTTATTTAAAGCCAATCAGTTTTGTGTGGCAGGCAAAGAGCATTTAATTTGTTAACCTGATATATTTGCAACATAATTGACTCAAGTTGCCACACACACACACAGACCGAGACGTATCCTTGGCCTGAAATTCTTAAGCCAAAATCAAATAAACACAAACACACTCGGACACACACAAAGAGCAAGAGAGACTTTTCACACATAAATTATGTAGCCGTCCGGTTGGCAGCCACGCCCACTAACACACACAAACAAGCACGCACGCACGCCCCTTTCTTTCAACATGCTGACCGGAATTGTCCGGCTGTTGGTCTACACGAGACTTGATGCGTTGTAAAACAAGATTATTTACAAATGCACAAACCACAGAATCTTAAACAAAAAGCCAAAAGGCCACTCAACAAGCGACAGCAGCAACAACAACAACAAGTGCAAGACAACAAGAAAAACAATTTTCACACAATTTTCGAGAGCAAAAATTGAGGCAGAGCTGAATGAAGGCGAAGGAGCTGGAGCTGGAGCTGAGGCAGTAGCAGGAGTGGGCGAAGGAGGTGGCAAAATAAATGTGAACAAAGCCAGCAGCAGCAACAACAACGACAGTAACAACAAGTATAAGAGCCATAAGTAGCACACACACACACACACACACACACACATACACTGAGTGAGAGTCTAGGCAGTCAGACAAGTCTGAGTTGTGCTAAAAGGTATTCCCCAAGAATGTCGACGGCAAAGTGCCAGACCAGACAGCAGCTCAAACCCCACGCACAAACACAAACACACAGACTGCTCTACACAATACAGTTAAGTCCAGAGCGGCATTTGGCAGAGAGTGAGTGAGCGAGAGAGAGAGCGAGAGAGAGCGAACAAGCAAGAGGCGAGGAGCAGAGCTGAGGAACTTATTGTTCACATCGTCTTGGAGCAGGAAACAGAAGTAGCAGCAGCAGCAGCAGCAGGAGCAGGAGCTGGAGCTGAAGCTGGAGCAGCAGACGACCTTGACACACAATTGGACCGCAATTGCCACAAAAGAGACAGAGAAGGAGAGGGAGCGAGAGTGAGTCAACTGCCAAGTGGAAGCTAAGCAAATGCTCAGTCAAGTGTCCATTGGCTTGGCCTTTTGAAAAATGATTCCAAATGCTGCAGCTCTGGCCACATGCCACACACACACACACACAGACACCAGCATGCTGCCAGGCCAATGGTCAGTGGCCAAGTGCTGCTTCTTCTTGGTTAATTGGCTGTGTGTTGGCTTACAAATTTGTTGTCTGCTGCAAAGGAGCCGGCCGAGTCCTTGCCGGGTCCTTGTGCGTGTGTGTGCCGCATGCAGATTTGTGCTGTGCGACGTCTTGCCACTTGCTGCATGTTTATTGCAGCATGCATCAAGGCGCTAAGCCGAGACCCAGCTGCACTGGGTAACCCGCTCACTCTCTCCCTCCCTCCCTCTCTCTCTCTCTCTGCCTGTGTGTGCGGCGTTTATTGCTTGAAGATTTGTTAAGTGCTTCGCCACACGCTCACACACCGCCAAGGGACAGCTCAGGCAGCATGCCACATGTTGCACCAAAGTGCCTAAGTTTAAGCTTAAAGCGAGACAAATTTGGAAAACACAGAGAAAAATCGCTTAATAAATTGCCAGCAAAATAAAAAAAAAAAATACTGCAAATTGCTAAATTGAAAATTGAAATACGAAAATAATGGAAAATGCATAAAAAAGTGAGCTGAAGCAAAAGTAAATCGAGCGCGGGGGCGTGGCCAGGGCAGCAAGGTGTTGCGCCTGAATATGATATATGATGGAAGTAAATGGAAGTGGAGCAGGAGTGGGGGAAGCAGTAGGAGTGGGAGCTGTAGCTAAGAGCTGCTGGTGCTAGATGGTGGCTGGGCAGCAGACAGAGCCCAGGAAATAATGGCAACCGCTAAGCACTGCTGGGTGGTGGCTGCCTGCTGTGAGTGTATGTTTGTGTGTGTGTGTGTGTGCAAATATTGAAATGCTCGAGCCACCAAAAACAGCCAAAAATATGTACGTAGGGACAAAGAAAACTAAACAACAACAGCGACGCTGGCAGCGACGCGACAACAATAAATGCGGATGGTCAAGAAGAAGCGGCGGCTGCTGCGACTGCTGCCGTCGCTGATTAAACGCGGTGGTGGTTGCTGCCACATGCCACATGCCACGAATGCGTCGCGAGGTGTTGCTCAGCTGAAGGACACACACACACACACACACATAGGAGGCAGGAGACGACGTGTCCAGACAGCACGCAGAGGCTGAGGTGGAGACAGAGCCAACGGCAGAGGCACAGACCCCAACTACCGCCGCCGTCGCTGCTGCTGCTGCTGCTGCAGTCAAGTGTAGCTGGTTGGCTGCTGCTTGGTTTGAGTCTCGGGTGCAGCTTCAGCTCCAGACAGACGACTAAACTGGAAACTGGGAACTGGAACTGGAGCTGGAACTGTTAGCTGAAGCTCGACTAGTATTGAGATTGGGTTTAGCATTTGAGCATTCGATTTGGGGGTTTGGGTCTTGTAGCAACATTTCCGACGTTTCATACAAAGCAACAGAAAACTGCAGATTGCAAAAAATCAACTAGAAAACTGTCTGCTGCCCGCATATTTGTTGGCCTTACACAAACACACACACACACATGCATGTATTGTATATAAATAGTAGCTGATATTGGACGGCTATGCGCGGTTTCCCATACACTGCGAGCTCTCAATCTGATATTGCAATTCAGCATATTATCATTCAATCAATTAGGTAGTTTTTCACGCAGTCAATCAGTCAGTCAAGCAAGTGATTGATGATCAATCTCATAGGCAGTCAGTTGGGGCTTTAGAGTCTGATTTATTGACTAGCTTGATCATTGAGCAAGCCAATCATTCACTTGGGGATCTAGTCAATCATTCAATTAGTCAGTCATTAAATCAATCTATTAAGCAGTCAATCAATTTGTCAGTCATTCATGCAGTAATTGAGAGATTGTTTCCTTGGTCCACCACAATCATTGCATGCTGATTGAGGCTGTTAGCCATGGAGTTTCTGTCATTGGTCAATCAATCAACTGATGGACAGTCTGCCAGTTACTCAATCAGGTATTAGTTAACTGATCAATCAATACCCAAATGCCTGAACACATTTATATTAAGTCAAGACTTAAGTCACGGCTGTCCATCACTTTGTATTTACCTCAATCAAGCTTTCAAGTATGCAGTCAGTGATGGGCTGATTAACTGGTTAACTCAGCTTCAGTCTTCAATCACTCATTCACAGCTTCACTCCTTCTCTCAATAAGTTAAACAGTTCTTTCGTAGTTTAATCATTTACCAACCCGCTCAATCGTTCAGTCTGAATAAATATTTTTAAATATAAAGATAGATTTTGGTGCCATGCTGCTTTCAGCTGTTGTCCATTTTGTTTTTTTTTGCCTCTGCGCTAACATTTCCGGTTGCTGCCGCTGCTCCGCTTTATGTTTCCGCATTTCTCTAATTTATTTCATTTATTTGTTTCAGGTTTGAATTTTGTTTTTTTTTGTTTTTGTCAAGCTTTTGATTTGGCGCGCTTCAAACACTCGCATGCAAATGATGTTGAATGCGATAAGTGTTCGAAGGATCTGTCTAGCTGCTGCTGCTGCTGCTGCTGCCACCACCAAATACGAGAATATATATCTATATAGATATGCACACTCACACTCACATCTAAATCTATATATTGGGCGGGAGAAAAAAACACACTCGAATATTGCAGACAGCACTGAAGACATGTGTGTGTGGGGGGCGAGCGAAACGCTGCTGTTGCTTTTGATATATGAACTTGTGGGAAGGACTCGCATTGTCTGCGCTTATTATGCCGCAGCCAGAAAGGAAGGCGTTTAATTGGGCGGGTGGGCGTTACCAACAAACACACAGACATGCACACATGATTAAAGCTGCAATTTGATTTATTAGGATCAGTTTTATTAGCGTCTGCCAATGGCCAAGCAATCGCCGCTGGTTAATTGCTTGAGCGAAGCCACTCCAATATCGAAAGATCTAAGAGAGCAGACGAAGGCCAGCTTTTGTCATCGAACTACATAAAATTTAATACACTGAAAGTGAGCTAGATTCTAGCTTCAATTATTTTTTAGTCTGTTGAGAAAATGATTTCTATAATAAATATTTTAACTCATTATAGGGAGCTAGGCTAATATCAGATAAATTAGTTTCATTTCTGACCAATTGATCTGGCTCACTTCTTAAATTTTTCAAAAATTAAGTATACGTCCCCTTGAGCAACTTTACTCTCGCTGCAATCGTGCTATTTTGGCGGCCTTCAGCATTAACCTAAGCCCACTTGGAGCTCTCTCTCCCTCTCTCTTTCTCTCTTTGGGGGCTACTCTCTACCAGCTCACTCCTCCTCCATGGCAGCCCCTGTCGATGTCGTCGATACGCTTTGCATTCGCTTCAGTTGTTGTGTCTTTGGGTTTTCATTTAGTTTTCTTTTTGCTGCGTTTTTTTTTGTTGTGCATACGTCATGTATGTAATTTTTTGCAATTTTCTAACAAAATTTGATATTTTTTCTATTTCGTTTTTTTGATTGAAGCTATTTTATTTGCAGCCATGATGGCTCTGCTGGCCAAAGGGGCCAGGGCTTGCTTTGTGCCCCAGTCCACTTGGCAGACGGAGCACGTAGGAATATCCTCAATGTCCAGCTGGATAGATATATATGTGTGTGTGTGTGTGAGTGTGTGTGCGATATAATAATTTCATATGACGTGCAATGGACCTGTCCGGACTGTACGTCGTTGTCGTCATCCGTTTCCTTCCTCGGCTGCTTTGATATATATAATTTTTTGCATTTTTTAATGCCTCGATTGCCCCGAGCTGCTGATGCTGCCTGCTGCTCCTGCTCAGAAGAGACGTGCAGCAGACAGTAGAAGGAGTCTCGGACTGTGGACACAACACGTTAGTGTCCTCTACATTTTGGCAGCACATAATCTCATTTATTTGCCGGCAAAACGCTTTTCCAAATCAAATTTCCGCTAAAACATTTTCTATTTGCCAACAAAAATGATAAAATGCAAAAATGCTAAAAAACAAAACAAAAAAAAATCCCTTTTCACTAGCAAAGAGTATAAAGTTTGAGGAGTCCCAAACTTTTGCTTGCTTATTACAATGACCAATAAAGTTATTCAATTTCGAGCACAAAGCGAGCTTTTGCACTTAACTCTATGAGAAAATGTTGTTTGTGAGCAAAAGAGCTGAGGCTGCGCAATTGCTATGGCATATGATTTGATATCAAGGCAGAGATTTATATGTCTATTTTGGCACTTATTCTTTGTAACTGTTATGAATTTAGTATAAAGGACTTTTAAGTTGTAAAGTTTTTATATATTTTATATATTTTTAATAGAATACAGAAGCAAATTCATTTAATTATTTCACATTTATTTATATTCCTAAAAGTTGCATGTAAAAATATAAATATTATCTAAAATATAACTATATATATAACTAAAATTTAAGTCTCAGCTCCTAGATTTGTTGTTAAAAATATTTTTTTTTAATTTGCACAAAAATAAAAAAAAAAATTATAACATTTTGTTGATTGAAAGCATTTTGGGCATTATTTCAAATTCTTCAAATCCTTGCTCAGAATATTTTATACAAAATATTTCTAAATGTATCTAAAATCCGCCTTTAATTATTTTTTATTATTATTATCTTTATGAAATCCATTAAAAATAGTTTTGCTAATGGATTCACCTAAAAATATTTCTTCATTTATTTCTCTGTTTATTTCTTTCTAATATAATATACGCTATATATTTCAAAAGTTAGGCTCTTGATATACTGTCGCATCAGTCGAAGTTCTCTGCATTTCCTATACTTTAGCCTAATAAATAAATATCTAGTGTATATAGTTTTCGTTATATTTATTTCTCAAATTTTAATTCATTTTAGTTTTCGGCCAGATTTTCTTTTTGTCACTGTCTGTGTCTGATATCATTTAGCGTGATTTGCAGTTTGATTGATGCACAGCTTCGTTTGTTTGCCTTTGGTTTTTTAATTTTTTTACTGTGTGTTGTCAGCGCAGAGAGCTGATATAAGTCCATGCATCGGTCAAATGCATATATCCATTTCCATTAAAATTAACGGCCTGGATTTATATGTGCGCGTTGCGTTGCGTTGCGTTGCGCTGGAGGAGGAGCTGGAGCTGTTGTCAAGAAGCAGAAGAAGTAGTCGAAGTGGCGCCTCTTTTCTAACATTTAGAAGCAACCACATTGAATCATGGCCATAGGCTCCGCCTTCCGAGCCAGCCAGCTAGCCAGCCAGGCAGCCAGTTGGTGCTCGTCCTCGACACACGCGTTATATACCAAAAAACTAACGGCAACAAGCGATAAGAGCAATTGCCACGAAGAAGACGAAATGCTCTGGAGAGTGAGAGGCAGAGACAGAGATAGAGAGGGATAGAGAGAGAGAGAGAGCGAGAGAAAGAAATAAGGAGAAAGGGAGCTCTTAGTTTGCGGGAACGTGGCGAAAGAGGCGCAAAAATTGCGACTGGGCAAATGAAAATGAATGGCAGGCGCCTAAAAGTAGGCAACGCACAGCGTAGCCCACTTGTACATAAGTGCCGAGGGAGCCACAGGCTCTAGCAACGGAGAAGCAGCGGAGAGAGCCTGCACGGAGACTTGGTGTCGAGGCGCAAAGGCAGAGGCGGAAAACGTTGGTTTCAACATTGACGAGCGCAAATAGCAAGGCAGGAGGTGATGGAGCAGGAGCAGTGGGAGCAACAGGAGTAGGTGCTGTGGGGCAGTAACTGTAGCCGCCCTGCAGCTAGTTCTCAGAAGCAGCGCAGTCTATGGAGGGGCGGCTTAGCTAGTCAGAGATCAATCATGAATGCGTTAGCTGGCAAAACCCAGCTAGATTTATTTTGAGTGCTAAATAATCTTTGTATTAAGAACATACTCACATACATACATACATACACACACTTATACACACACTCACTCACACACAGTCAAACAAGCAAAATGTTGAAACACTTTGCTCAATTTAATTTGCTAATTAACTGCGGCACAGCCAAGTGCTTTGCTCGTCCTTCGCTGGATGCTAGCCTCGCCTCACAGCTGCAGCTGAAGTTCGTTAATGTGCGTTTATACCAGAGACTCACACACACACACACACTCACTCTTAGTCTGCTCGCACATGTCCTTTATGTGCCTGCTGCTTGGCTGTTGGTAATTAGCCACACACGTTTGTCCTTTAACAGCGCACCGCTTGCTGCTGATCCTTGTTGGCATTAAATTAACTCAAAACAATTAACAACGTGTCCTCACTTGACAATGCCTTTCCCTTTTCGCTTTTATTGCTATATTAAAAAGACATGTAAAGGAGAGATATATATATAAATTTGATATATATATATAGAAAAAAAAACCCTTTTTTTCGCTCTGTTGCCTAACCGCATAATGAAGTGTCCGAAAAAGGATAACACATGAAAAACGAGTCTGCAAACAGCCTCAATGAGCAGGACTGCTAAATACTCTACGAAATTCCGTATGTGTGCTATAAAGTATAGCTATATTTAGTATATAGCTATATTATTATATTATTATCTTCTTCATATTAGTTTAGATATATTTGCGATAGTTATCTTTAGATACCTTTTATGTATCATTATCTTTTTGTATTATTATCAAAGGTTCCTAACCACAAAGAATTTTTTAAGTCATTCACAATTCAATCTGTATATTTTATTCATTTATCGATCACATTATTCTGCGTTTATCGATAACATTATGATTATGTTTATCAGTATGAAAAGGTTAAGCACTGCCTATAGGGTTAAGCGAGTTAAGCAAAAGATCTGAAGCATAAGAGGCTATTTCAGCAACGAGAATCGAGAATCGATAGTCGATAACTTTCAGATGGAGAGACTTGCACAAATATTCTATACCTAAAGTAATACAGGCAAGTATACTTTATACATCTCTCTATACCTGCCTTCCTCTCTTTCTCTCTCTGTCTCCCTTTCCCATTTTATACTCTTCAAACTTGATGCCATATCATATATACTCTCCTCTGCTTAGTGTACACAAATGAAGACCGTTGCGCGCTGACAGCTCTGTTGGTCTTCTGCACACATCGCAGCTCGCCTTTTTATACCCTGAACCCATTGAAAATGGGAAATCAGGGTATAATGTTTTTGTTGAAATGTATGTAACAGGCAGAAGGAGGCGTGGCAGACCCCATAAAGTATATATATTCTTGATCAGGATGACAAGCCGAGTTGATATAGCCATGTCCGTCTGTCCGTCTGTCCGTCTGTCCGTCCGTCTGTCCGTCTGTCCGTCTGTCCGTCTGTCCGTATGTATGAACGCGTCGTTCTCAGAACCTACAAGAGCTAGAGACTTGAAATTTTTTATGTAGGTTCCTGTATAGCACGAAAAGATCGAGTTTGTTTCAGAAATTCGATAACTTTTATCGTTTTATTGTTATCGATTAAAAACGAAAATCTAAATTAAGTTATAAAATTCTATCTAAATCATATTTCTAGCTAGAGTCTTCAAATTTTGCATTTAGTGTTATGTAAGCCTTACGCAATTTCGGTTTTTGTTAAATTTTGGGTGCCACGCCCCCTTCGCCTCAAATTTGTAACTCCCGTATATCAAATACTAGAGACTTGTGCTTTGGCACATACATACATATGGATGACATGATTACGCCCCACAAGTTTGATCAAAATCGTTCGTCTAGAAAAAAAGTTATTAAACATTTAATTTCCCATAGCATTGCCATGCAAACAGCAGCCAAAGAACAGCTGACGCAACGACTTGAGCTTGTGTGTGCTTGCGCCTGTGTATGTGTGTGTGTATGTTTTGCTTGTAATGAACGTATATATGCATGTGTATATAAAAGAAATGAAGAATGCTTGGAATAGCGGATCTTCGCAGGGTTCAGGGTATACCCTAGTCGAGCGGTCTCGACTAGAGTTTTCTTACTTGTTTTACCTCTTTTTTTTGGTATTTTTGTTGGCTTGTTGGCGCTAATTTGTTTTACTTTGTTTATATTAAAAACATTGTTGGGGCTATCGGATATCCGGAGTTCCGGACACCTCGGCCAGCGACAAATGGGATTGTGTAAACCGCAAAGGATAACATATGCCCAACACCTAACAGACAACTGCCTGCCTGCCTGCTGGAGATGTCCTCTGTGTGTGTGTGTGTGAGTGTGTTTATGTGTCCTTTGCATCTTTGTGCGACTGTCACATTATGCCAAGGCAGTTAAATTGTCATGAGTCCCAGGTAATTATGCGGTTGGGGCAACAGAACTCGGTTTTGACTGCCTGCGATGTGTGTCTGTGGCCAGTTGAGGCAGCAGAAGATGCTGCACAAGCACCTACCGCCCAACCAGTCCCCCCTCAGTTGGCGGTTGATTCTTGCGGTGCAGCAACAGAAGCGGCCAACCACTCAACCAGAGCCAGAGAGAGAGAGAGAGAGAGTTGAACAAGCACAAAACTCTAAGCAGCTTAAGAGCTGTGCATAAATGCCCCAGATGCTAAAGGCTTTACGCCACTGAGCCTTGGACTTAAATCGAAGAAGGTTAAATATAGATGACATCAATATATATATAGAGGTGAGCATATCTAGCCAATTAGTAGTGCAGTGCACTCAAGGCTTGGCTGTGAGAGAGCTCGGGACTTGTTAACTGAGATAGATGAATCAATGGGTCTCAAGCCAAGCATGACAATCACCTTAGAAGCCTTCTTCCATGTTGTTCTTAAGCTGTTTATCCTAATCGAATCCGAAAAATATTTATCTTTACTCCATAAAAATATTACAAATATCAAGAATATATTTAAAAATCTTTTAAACATCTGCTCCACTTAACCCGTTGGCCTTTTTATGCCCCGCTAAGCCTTGTTAACCTGTGCGCAAATACTTGATTTGTTTAACCTGTTCGCCCCGAGGCGAACGCTATTTGCTTTGCTGTGCGCAAGGCAAAGCCCCATTTGCTGTCAGACAATGTCCTTGGCAAATGAACAATCAGCATATGATCCGTGAATATCCACACACAGAAAAATGTTGCCAATGCGAACTTGTGGCGTGTTCTGGCTGCTCCTCTCCCTCCTCGACCAAGCTATGCCATGCTCCTTATCCGTTTGCCTGCGTTTTTGGCACATTCTCGGTTTTCAGTTAAGTGACCGGAAAATTGGGATCCTTTACGGCACATTTAATTCACACATATGAGCGCCACAATTACCAAAGCACGCCCAGGACACAAGCAGACGCCAGCAACACACACACACACACAGGGCGTAAGAGACACACACAGTGGGACGTAGACAAATAACACTTAAGAGCGATATGCCAGCAGTGGATTCCAGGCTAAAAGGAATTGTGCTGCTGCTGCTGCTGTTGTTGCTGTTGCTGCTGGCCAAAAGGCACGCGCCACAGCAAGTCGCGCGTGCCGCACTCACATCTACACACACACACACACACACAATGAAAGCCACTCAGCTGCAACCTCAGCAAGGACAACGAGCTGCCTTTTTTCACATTTTTACGCACACACACAGCTAAAAATATATATACATTTTTATATGTATATATATTTAAAAAGGAATTTATTCTAAGGACGCCAAACATGCTGGGACAGAGCATGAAAAAAGGTATAAATATATATATATATATATATATATATATATATATATATATATATATATATATATATATATATATATATATATATATATATATATATATATATATAGATATATATATGTATTAAAAACAATGCCTCGACGGGTTGGCTGTCAAGTCCTGGCGAGCCTTGGCGTGCTTTTGCCCTTTTTTTCCTGTTTTATTTTATATATTTTGTAAGCTGCTGAATGCTCTATAGACACTTCATATTCATATTGAGCATTAAATTAAATAAATGTGAATATATATAAAAATAAAACAAATATTATTTATAGAACTTTCTTCTGAGCATAAAAATCTTGTTTACGAATTTTTAAAGATATTCTTGGTAAATATTTTAGTTTAAAAATTTAATATTAATAATAATACCAAATAATATAATGTAAATAAATTTATATAGTATAATAAAATATTAAATATTAAATATAAAATTTCCAAATATACATATATGTATAATATAACAAAATTTAATATAATTCTTTAATATAATTTTTATAAATGATTTAAAAAACTTTTCTTAATGCCTTGTCATATATTTCCTGATAATAATAATAATAAAAACATTATATGAAAGCTAAAATGCCAAAAAATTTGCAGATTGTCTGTAGAGCTATCTGATGATCATGAAGTTTCACTTTTGAGCAAGTCTTGCTATCAACTTGAACTTGAAACTCTTTCTAGCCTATAGAAAGTTAGGAATTTGATGAGGCCAAGACAAGTGAAGCCAGCCTCATGTATTAGACTTTAAGGACTTAGTCTTAGACTTAAATATATGAAACATATATATATTGGAAAATCATTCAAGAATTGTCTTTGAGCGCTATTGCAATGCTATAGAATAGCCCCCATTTAGCCTTTTTTCCAGCTAGAGTATTTCGTCTTCGTTCTACTCCGACTTTATATTTTTTTTTTTTTAGCCAACCAACAGATAAGTTCAGCTTACAGATTTATTTATGTTAGATGTCGCATGATGATGTGTGGCATGCCACAAATGCCAGGCGACAACAACAGCAACAGCAGCAACAAGCAACAAAAATGGCCAAAGATAATTGTTGGCTATTGTGGTGCGCTGTTTTGTGGCTTTTTGACGCCAGCTTTTGAGCTCGTTTTGAATGCGATTTTAATGAGAGTTGGAAGACAATTTGCGGCTGCTTGTTGCATGCCACACAGGGCGCTGCAAGTGACACCAAAAGAAGAAGAATTTCGGCTTTTGCTGATTAGTGCTGCAGCTGCAGTGGGCGAGCGGGCGGTTGGTTGTTCGGCCTGCTCTTTGCATAGTTAGCTAACGCATAATCAAAAACCGAAAACCAAAAAGCAGGCAGACCCAGTTGCCAACCAGTTGCCACGCCCACTACATGGAGTATACACACACGCCCACCTCCCCTTTACAAGCTGGCTGACTCTGTTTTCCTTTTGGCTGTGTTCGAAATTTGCTTTGGCTCAAACAAAAATTTTTGGTTTGTTGCTTCGACCAAATGTTGTTTGCTGTCTTTGGGCCAGGCGAGGCAGGATCTGCTCCTGCTCCTGCACCTGAGCTGGTTCCTGTGCCTCGGCCTTTGCTTGGAAATTGCGTTTCCGCTGCACCAAAACCAGGCACCAAAAAAAAAGGCAAAGAAAAAAGGCAAAGAGAGAGAGAGAGGGGGGGGGGGTAACCGGGGTAGGTGCAGCTCTTTCTAGATGCACGGCGACACGGCGCATTTCCTTTCAGCATCCTTTGCCGCATACACACACCCACACACACACTCGCAGCCATGTGTGTGTGTGTGCTTTGTTTGTTTGGTTTTTGGCGGAAATTTTGCGCTTGCAAATCGCATGGAAAATTCGAGGCCCAACTTGGGAGAACGTTGCCCACGTCCTGGCCGAGCCATCGAAAGGATTTTCATTTGGCAGCTTAGCAACGATGCGGGCAGCTGGACACACACACGTAGCTGCAGCTGCTTTGCGACGAATCGCGCCAACGACTTTTGCAGCGGCTGAAGCAACATCAACTCCCCCCCTTGAGCCAACACATACACACACAGACATAGACAGAGGCGCAGCTATGCAGCTGATGCAGCAGCCATGAAAAGGGGACTGGGGGTTGGCTGGGAGACGAGTTCCTGGCTGGGCCGGTCAGAGCTTAACAACGACAACGACAACGGCCAACGGCGACTTGGGGGCTCGAGCATCGATTGAATTTATTTTCATTGTACGCAGCAACAGCAGGAGTTGGAAAAGGAGCAGCAGCAGCAGCAGAGGACGCAGTAGAAACTGTAGAAAGAAGAGCAGGAAGAGCAGCTAAAGCAACAGCAGCAGCAGCAGGAGCAGGAGCAGCAGAAAGAAAAGCCATGGCATGAGCTGAAGCAAATTCTACTGCCTCTCTCAGCCACCTTCACTCCCTCTCGCTCTCTCTTTCTCTCTTCTGCTCACTCTCTTTCTCTCTGTATGCCTGCGTCTAGTTTGTAGGCTGGTTAACAATTCTTTCGATTTTCATTTCCGTCTAGCAGCAGCAAACGAACAACAATTGCATGAGGCGCTGACCAGGGAGGGGGCAGGGTAGGCAGGGCGGGGGGAGGGGGGATTACCGCACAAACATGGCGCAAAAATCATTAGAAACTCTTTTGTTAGCTAGCGCACGTTGCGTTGCGATGCGTTGCGTTGCGTTGCGTTGGGTTTGCGTTTCAAATAAAACTGGAGAAAACTTCAACGACGACGACGATGACGACGACGACGACGACGTTGGCGGCGCTGAGCATATATATTTTTTTACAGCAGGGAGGTGGGACGGCAGCAGTGGGCAGCAGTAGGTGGACAACGCGTCGTATGCGCAATTTTCTAACAGCAACAGCAGCTGGCTCTGCCCTAGGCCTGGGTCTTGGTCAATTGGTTAGCTGCTGCTGCCGTTGCTGCTGCTGTTGCCGTTGCTGTGGCTACTTCTATTGTTAAAGGGCCACACTCACACACACACCCGCACTCACACACCCAGTTTGTTGTGCCCTTTTTTTTCCATTTGGCTTTCGTTGATTTTGCGTGATCTACACTTTAAGCATTTGCAAATGCAGTTGGAGCAAAAAAATGCTTTTGGACGTAGCATTGGCAGACGCCACGGACCAAAACAATGCAGGCAGCAAGCGCCGCAAAAGGATGCGCCAGGATGCGCCAAGGATTATTCCGTTGCCTCGCACAATGATATGCTACACTCGATTGTGCCGCACTCGCGTTGGTTTATAAAAGAAATAGCCATAGACACAAATTGAGTTCTAATGGGCTTTAAGCTCTAAGAAGTTTAAGATATTTTTTGGGATTTTAATTATAAGCGTTATATAGCTCTTAGAAAATACTGAAGTTGTACTAAAAAGTAAGTAGGAGAAGCTGGGAAAAATAAGTTTCTTAGAAAAATAGAAGAAGTTAAAGACGTTACTTAAACTCTTGTTGGGCCAGGGTATGTGCGGCTCAAGACGTTAGATATAAGAAAATATATTTTAAACTAATTTTCTTTTATAGGAAATCAGATTCTTGCAATTACTTTTCTATACTCTTTATGGTTTAATTACTTATTTTATCTTTTAGTGTCTTTATTTCTGAATATAAGTTATTTGCTCATCCTCATTTTCATCCTCATTTTTTTAAGAATTTTTTTATTGAGATCATAAAAGACTTTTTTGGTATATCCTTTATTGCTTTTCATTTTCAAATAAAATGTCACTTAAATATTTTTTACAGATAAAATTAGTTGTGTAATATATTTTTTGTGTTTCAAATGTTTTATGTATATATTTATAATATTCTTTAAATATATTTAAAATAAGATATACATTAAAATTATTGCCTCTATATATACATAATTAAAAGTAGCTTACCTATTTTAACTTTCCATCGAAGCTCAGTTGAATTTTCCTCAAATATTCAACAACTGATCTGAAATAAAAAAATATAAAAATTATAAATATAATATACAGCTTAGAAACTATGTATATATAATCAAAAATTGAAAAATAATAAAGAATTTCACAAAAAAGCCGCATGGCTATTTCAAGAACCTCCTCGATTCGATTGTCAACAGACTTCTCGATCGTCTGTCGGTATAAATAAGGACCTATATTTAAGTATACGAATAGCTGCATCTAACAAATTGGATACAAAAATTCATAAAATATTTATATTGCATTTTATATACTATTTTCATTTTTATATTTATATTTATATATTTTCCTTTATATTTTCTTTAAAAAAGGTTTCAAAAGTGAAGTTTATTTATCTTTTATTTATTTATTTTTTTCTTTTTATTTTTTTTCTCTGGTTATTTCAAAGCTCTTTCCAGCTTCTGCTCGCTTAATTTTCAACAAAATTTAAACCATTCAACTAGATATCTCTCCACTATTTCTTTCTCTCTCTGCCTTTCCCTCCATTTCTCCCATTCGAATTCTTCAAATGTCCATTTGAAGCCACTCAAAATCTTTAAGCCTCGGCGATTGCCTTTTTGCTCTTTTTTCTTGCGCAAAAAGACATCAAATACCCTGGCAGGCTCTTCAGAGAGTTTGCTCGCTTTTGAAGGCAAATGCTTTTGTTTTTTGTTTTTTAGTTTTGTTGCTTTATGTTTTTTGCTGATTGGTTTGTTGCTCAGTTCGATTTGTAGGTTAGCTTTTTGCCTATAGCCAGATGCCAGTCGAGCTCCAGGGATATTCCACTCGATGTCCACTTCTCTGGCTCTGTTTTGCTTTCTCTGCTTCTTTCTAGTGGCAATGTCCATTTCCTGTCGCCATTTCTTTGACTTGCCTCGACTGCTTTGGCTGCTTTGCCTGCTGCCAATATGAACTCTTTCGCTTTGCTAGCGGATGTCCTTTAACGTGGTTTCCACACCGCTGCCCACTGCTCAGTTTTTTCTTTTTTTTTTTTTTGTACAATTTTTTCACGCTTTTCCCTCCAATAATTTGCACTTTGAAATTTCCTACTCGCCACGGCGGAACGGAAGCCAATACTCGCTAGTTTTTCCTCTTTTTTTTTTTTTTAATTTTTAGCTTTTCAATTTTTTTTTTTTTGGCTGCCATCTTTGAGCTGGCGAATGCGGAAAGGGCTTTCATTTCCGGCGCAACACAAATCGACTTGAATAAATGCAAAAAAAGAGCTGTAGGGGCTCTTGCTAAAGGCGCTGGATATATCTAATGAATAAAGTCTTCTTATGTTTGTTCAAGTCTCGCAGAAAGTTTTAAGTTTGATTTTTTATATCATCTTTATATGCATTTAAAATTTATAATTATATTAAATGTTTTATTGTAGCAAGCCTTTTTATTAACAGTAAAAAACTAAATACTTTAAACATTCGGAACTTCAAATTGTTCTTATTTCTAGAGAGTTTGGTTGGCTGTGGTGGTTTCAAGTCGAAAAGCTTTTGGGAGATATATAATGCTCTGGATTTAGGTGGCAATAATGTTTTATACTGCACTTCATTGGCCACGATAAACAAAACTAGGATTTCTGCACTTCATTGGCGTAAATTTTTATATATTTTAAAATCAATTTAAGTGTATATATGTAAACCTATAACAAAAAAATTTGTAAAATACAGTCGACTCTTCCTATTTCCAAATTCGTGGGACTCTCGAAATATTACGAATTTGAAATATTAAATTTAAAAAAATATAAAGAGATTTTGTAGCGAACTCGTGATAACTTTGAACTAATGAGAGGTTCGAACGAGAATCGACTGTATAGTATTAGCATTTTTGGAATATATTTAAATATTGAATATTTATAAAAAAAAAAATATATATATATATATTACATAATTTGCATATGTTTATGTATAAAAATATTATATTATTATTATCATATTGGTTGATGACAAAAATATCAATGATAATAAGGTTTTACTTATAAGTACCTATAACGAAAAAATAGATATAATGAAACATTTTCTGGTTCCCCCCAGATTCGTTATATCGAGGTTTCACTTTATATCTATTTAAGCAAAACTTACATTACTATAGACCTATGTTCGCTTACAGTATTTTTACTTAATATATTTATAGCTTCTAAAACTTATAAATCGCAAATAAACCCCATATCATTTGAATATCTTCTATTCATATAATCAAATAACTAAACTATACTAAACCATCTCGCACTGGGCATCTAAATATATTTAAATTTGTATATACATATACCATTTTTTATATATAGGCGCATTCTTCATAAAAAACTATTAAATAAATGCATATAATATAGTATGTATGTGTAAATATATATATGTATATATTCAAGCAAATGATTTTGATTCGCTTTTGTAGCTCGGCGGGCTTTCGTGTTAGCCGAAGCTGCTGGCAGAGAGGCCGAAGAGGCGCTTATAAATATTTACGATGCTACGCTTTTTTCTACACACACACACACACGTGTGTAAATATATAAATGTATATATATAAATATATATGTATAAAATTTATATATATATATATATATAAATTTAAAATGCCAGCCAATGGGCGTTGAACACGAAGCGTGCGAACGGCTCGCCAAAGCGCACGAAGCACAAAAAAGGCCAAAAAAAGCGAGAAAGCAAATCAAATAAAATATGCAAAATATACAAAAACAAACGCACACACACACACACACATAAGCACGCACGAGCACTCACACACACACACACACACATAAAGCTTTAGTTTAGTTGTTGTTATTGGTTGCGCACATGTCAACCTTACAACAACTACAACAACAGCTGCTGCTGCAGCAGAGGCCTACGAACAACAACAACAACAGCGTTGCGAGCTGCATATTAAAAATGCGTTCGTGGCGCCGCCTACCGCGTGACGTCACCAGCAGCGGCAGCAGCAACAACAACAACAAGCTCGCTCGCTCGCATTTTGCATTTCCTCTTTGGCCACTGCACATCTTGCTGCTTATTGCTTTTTGTTGTTTCTTTTTTTTTTGTTTTTGTTGTTTTTTTTTGCGCAAAAGTTTTTGCTCTTTTTAGGCTTGCCAATGAGCGCCGTCTAAGAGAGCGTCGGCTCGGTTGCGCTCTCGCTCACACGCGCGCTACAACCGAATGGGGTCTCGCCTCTCACCTAAACTGCTTGTGTGTGTGTGTGTGTGTGTGTGCGTTGTGTAGGGAGCGCAAAGCTTGCGCGCTCGCTCACACCTATGGATTTACGCGCTAGCTGTGCTGTGCCGAGAGGGCGTGGCCAAGTGCTGTAGTTTTTCTGTGCTCTTTGCGCACTAGTTGGCCTAAGCAGCAGCAACAGCAACAACTACTATGAATGGCTGCAATAAGCTGAAGATATTCGTCGTCGGGGGTTGCGCTAAAAACTATTTGCAACATTTTCTTACTGGACCAAATGCAGCAGCTTCTCTCTTTCTTTCCGGCTAAAAGAATGAGGCATGCAGCAGCAGCAGCAGCAGCAATTGCTGTTGCTGTTGTTGTTGCTGCACGCGTAGGCGCAGTTTTTGGTTATGCGTATCTTGACGTTATTCGCGATTTTTATGTATTTGCCTTATTGGCTCGTGAATTGCCAGCTTCTCCTACTCCCGCTCCTCCAACTAGCTCCAATCAAAGCTGCGACTAAAGACTGCCGGCTAGCAGCAGCTGCTTGGCTTCAAGTACAGTCACGCTTTAGTCTCATATATATATATATATATATAGTATCTCAAATAATTATTCATTAATCATAAGTTGCACTTAATCATTAATAATCGAAAGATCGTCAGCTAAATCAAGTCAAGTGCAAAGAGCGCACTTTGGCTGCTCTCTTAAGCAGCTTCGGTCTCTTAAGACGCACTGCTGCTCCACGAATTCGCCGCAAACAACAAGCGGCGGCATTAACATATGCGGCCTTTTGCGCGCTCTCTACCTCTCTCTCTCTCTCTCGTGCTCTCGTGCTGACGCTCTCGCAGCGCAGCAGCGACAGCGACGACGACGTTGGCAGCGCAGCTGACGCTGCGTTTTGAGTTTCATTCATTGTATCTGTTAGATACTTTTGCCGAGCAATCAGTTCGTATTTAACTTTCGTCGTGAATGCAACGCAACGTTTGGCCTGAGCAGCGTATGCCGAAATAATCAAACAACAACAACAACAACAATCATAATAATAATAAACGAATGTGCCGCGTCGTCGTCGCTGTCGTCGTCTGCGTGTGTGAGTGAATGAGACAAAAAACAAACAACAAATTTGTCAATAAATAAATAAATAAAAACAAAAAAAAAGGAAAAGGGAAAAAAAAGATTGAAGCAATGTGTTGCACGCGCTGCACAAACTGAAACAACAATAACAAATGCGCGAGAGGAAAACCTTGGAAAAGCTACGTGGAAAACTCTGTTAGTTTTTGTCAAATGTATGTGCCATAATTCATTATTTTAATTGTTAAAAAAAAACATAAATAATTGCATTAAAATAATAAATAGCAAATAAAGTAAGCTTTAGTTTATGTCCATGAATTATATGTGTGTTTATGTGTGTGAAGATGAGTATTTATATGTGTTTATTTATAACAATTTGTCAGCTAAGCAAGTTTAGTATTTTTTTATAAATTATTTATGGTATTTATATAGAATTTTTAAATATTTATGTCGCATTTTTTATATTTTTAATTGATATATTTGTTGATATATATTTAAATATTTATATATATTCATATTATCATTATATTATATATTTATATATGTGTTTATGTATATATTTATAAATTTTGATCACTTTTTATATATATTTTGATGTATATTTATATATATATTTGTATATTTAACTGCTGCTGCTGCCGTTTCTTAGTCTTCTTGTAATTTATAAATTTATAACGTGTGCACAGCCCCCCACTCCTGCAGCTGCCACGCCTCCTTGGCTCGTAAAAAGTTGTTGTTGTTCTCCTTCTTCTGCTCCGTCTGCTTCAACGTCTTTTGCGCCCTTGCAAAGTTTTTTTTGGGCGCGCAGCAGCAGCAGCAGCAAAACTTTGCTTCACAGCTCCTTGTTGCCCGCCAAAATACACACACACACACAGAGACACAGCAGACAGAGTCATAAAAAGGCAGGCAACAACAGCCACAACAACAACTGCTGCTGCTGTGTAATTTATTATTTGCTGCATAAATAATAAATAAGCGTAAATAAATAAATACAAATATATATACATATATACATATATATTTATTTATATACATGCTCATATATGTAAAGGTGTGTGTGTGTGTGCTGAGTGCTCTGTGTGTGTGTGGCAGGCAGTCAGGCAACTGCTACAAGCAAAGCGAGCGCTGCGCAAACTTCGAAGGACTCGTAAATTAAATAAATAAAAATAATAAATATTAAAATAACAAAAAAAAAAAAAACTTTGGCTGCTCCCTGTGTGTGTGTGTGTATTATTATTATTGCCAGCCTGTGCTTTTTACATATATATATTATATATATATATACATATATTTTTAATGTGCACATTTTTATTATTTTTTTTTTATTTTTTATGTTTTTTTTGCGCTCTCTTTTCATTTTTATTTATTTTTTTTTCTGTTCTTACTTCGCTTCAATTTTAATTTTTATTTTTATGCGGCGCAACAGCTGCGCGCATTATAAATAATTAATCAAAAAACAACAACAACAACAAAAGCTACAGCAACGCACAGGCTGCACAGCTTTAAGATTTTTTCCAAAGAACAAAATAAATATATTTGAAACAGGAAATGCCCAAAAATATATATAAAAAAAAAAAAATAATATTTTAGATATATTTATATATATATTTTTTTTTATAGCAGCCTAAAAATCAAGGCGCAAAACAAAAACAACAACAACAACAACGGCAATAAAATAAATAAACAAATGAAAAGTTGCAGAAAGAAATCAAACAAAAAGTTGCCAACAACAACAATAAATTAATATATATATATAAGAAAAACAAAACAAAAACAAAGCAATTTGAAATAGCAAATTGTTATTGTTGTTGTTGTTGTTGTTGCACCATAAAAAATAATAACAATAATAATAATAATAATAGTAGGTCTCGACTTGAGCGCAAGAATTTAATTGGAATGAAATAATAAACATAAAATAAAATAAGTGAGACTGCTGCGAGTCTGAGCATAGCCGACTGCGCAATGCGCGCTCAAGAAACAGATTACTGATAAGTTTATGTAGAAGATGTATATATGTAGAATGTATAGATATATAGAAGAGATCTCGCTATGCTCTGTCCAAAAATATTTATAAAAACTATGCTAGAGAGCGTCTTCTTCGATTTGCTCTATATAAACTCTCTTGATCTCCCGTTGCCGTCCATCAAAATATCTATAAAGTCTATTTAAGATGTCGTCTTCATTGCTTTGCTCACTATAGAGCTTGTAGTTCATATATATATATAAATACTGTATACTAAAGCAGTTTAGACCCCATATGCCACGCCTTCAATAGGCATATTAAGAAGAAACTCCTAACAATTAAGATCTATAACTGAAGACTATAGCCTAGACATTCCATAAGTTCAGTTCTCTAACTGCCACAGCTTTGGCATTCCTATGCAAACTTTGCCCAAAATCCCAATATACCCGCTTCACATTTGCTGAGCGCGCACAAAGAGAGACGCAAAGAGTCGCAGAAGAAGCAGCAAAAGAAATATAATAACAATAATAATAAAAATAAATTAATTTTATGGCTCACAGTGTTTGCACACACACACATACACACACACAGAGTCACACACACACACACACACACACACACACTCTCTCTCACGCACACTTGCAAAGGGAGACAGCAACAGACATTGCTGCCGCACTCCCACACAGTTAGCGCCAAGCGCTGTTGCCTGCTGCCACGCCCACAGCACCCATCACATATATATATAGATATATATATAGATTAATGTATATACATTTATGTATATATATATTTAAATAAATATAATTACGCAAATGTTCAGCGTCAGCCATAAATAATAATATTTAATTAAATATAAATGTATTCCACTTATTTATAAAGCGAAACAGAAATGAAATGAAAAGATAATACAGATATATATACACAGTATATATATATATATTTATAGAATATAAAACAGATAATAGTTGGATATATGCGTGTATATATCTATCTACATATCTATATATGTATGCAGTCGCTATAATTGTTTGGAAAATCTCCATAATAAATTAGGCCGAAATGAAATATAAATAAATTTTTGCGCTTTGCTAATAAAATAATCAGCGGGTTGGGGGCGAGCGGTGGGCGGGGTGAGCGGGCTATGGAGGCCAAAATGAATAGAAATGGAAATGCTCGAGAGAGCAGCAAAGATTAATGGACTTATTTAATAGAGTTATTGAGCAAGCGAAAATACTATAGAGATAAATATAATAGAGTTGAGAAATAAGCAGAGAAAAAAAAATAAATAAATATATTTATATATAAATAAATATATAAAAATATATAAAATATATATAAATATTTCAGTCTATGAATCATTCATTGAATCATTTAATGAAATTATATTAGGTGTCTTAATGCTAAGTAGAAAATGTTATAAGAAAAGTCTAGAAAGGAAATTTCAAGTCGAAAGCTATCGAAGCTCTTGGGAGATCAAGAGCGACAGAGCAAGAGCGAGACAAATAGAGGCAGAACAGATAGGGCTAGATCAAGATCAGCTATAGATACTGATCATAGGAGGAAAGCGAGACAGATAGAGAGAGAAAATAACAGCTATATCATGTGATCGGCTATAGATTCTGATCTAGAATATATATTATAGCTAGATTTAGCCATAAGAATATTCTCGAATTATTCATTTATTCCTAGTTGATCCCACAACATCTCTAAGCTGCCCAACAGCAATCATTCTATAAGGCAGTCTATAAATATCTACCAATTAGACACATATAATGCAAACATAAGATATGTTTATGTTTGAGATTGAGCTACCTTATGCTATATAACATATGCTTATGTTCTACCCATTTATAATCATCTATCTAGTTGTCTGTCTGTCTGTATATCTCGCTAGCTATAGCTATTTATTTATATAAGAAATGTTTCTCATCTAATATATAAAACACTTTTGAGACTATCTATAACTATATACATATACTCTTATATATTCTTAAGTATATAGCGGTATACTGCCGCAATTATCATAATATTATATGTATATTTTGTGCACTGAAAGTTTCGCTTATCTTTTATTTATCCATAAGATTTGCGTTTGCTTAACGATTTCACTGAAACGAACGAATTTGCATTTTGTGTCTCGCCCTCTGTTTCATTTCTCTTGCAGCTGGAAAACAGTTTCTCGGCTCGAGAGCAAAAGCCGTAAAATGTGCTAAAAAGAGAATAAGGAGAGAAGCAAACGAAACGCAACAACAACTCGGAGACAGTGAGAAGCCAACAGAGACCGAAAGATGGACATGACCAAGGACATCATGGACTTCGAGCGGAAGTCGCTAGAGAGTAGCAGCGCCGAGCAATATCAGCCCAGCGACTACACAATGGAACAGTCCAAGCAGCTGGCACAGGTGGAGCACGAGCTGCCACTCGAGCTGGCCAAAAGGGAGGAGCCAGAGCCCCAGTCACAGCCGCAGCCACAGTCACATCCCGAGCAGCCGCAGCTGAAGGAGGAGACGCGAGCTGAGAAGCCAATGGTGCTCAATGAACAGCCGCTGACACCGCCGCCACGCCCACTCACCTCCAGCGAGGTGGTGGGTCACAGCGAGCCAAGCGATCCCGAGCTGCGCATCCAGCTGACGGCCAAGAAGAGCCGCTCCTTGCCCGTCTCGCCGCAGCCGCTCGTGGCGCACAATTTGGCCGCGATCGGGCTCTTCGAGTTCGGTAAGAATGTGGAGCAGCCGGAGCACAAGCCCAAAATCAATCACAAACTGCTGCCGCCCGTCAACGTGGGCGTGGCGCAGCGCAAGGTGACGCCCGCGGCGGGCGGCGACAATCAACAGTTCTGCCTGCGCTGGAACAACTATCAGTCGAACCTGACGAACGTCTTCGACGAGCTGCTCCAGAACGAATCCTTCGTGGACGTGACGCTCGCCTGCGACGGCCAGTCGATCAAGGCCCACAAGATGGTGCTCTCCGCCTGCTCGCCCTACTTTCAGGCGCTGTTCTACGATAATCCCTGCCAGCATCCGATTATCATCATGCGCGACGTCAACTGGTGCGATCTGAAGGCCCTGGTCGAGTTCATGTACAAGGGCGAGATCAACGTGTGCCAGGACCAAATCAATCCCTTGCTCAAGGTCGCCGAAACCCTGAAGATACGCGGCCTCGCCGAGGTGGGCGCCGGCTCGAGCGCAGCGGGCATTGGCGGCGCCTCCATGCTGCCCGATCAGCGCATGAGCCTCTACGACGATGAGGAGGACGAGGATGAGCTGGATGCTGCGGCAGCCTTGCTGAACGACGAGGAGGAGGATGAGCTGCTCAAGCCCAAGCGAGCTCGCCTGCTGGCCAAGCTGCGCGCCGCCGAGACTGCGCTCGATCTCAATCAGCGCCAGCGCAAGCGTTCCCGCGACGGCAGCTATGCCACGCCCAGTCCGCTGCGATCGGAGTCGCCCCACTCGCAGCTGGCGGCGCACAGCTCGCAGCTGCCACTGGCCATGACCACGTCCACAATAGTGCGTAATCCCTTCGCCTCGCCCAATCCACAGACGCTGCCGGCCTCCTCCGGCTCCAGCAGCAACAACAGCAACTGCAACAGCAGCGGCAACAGCAGCTCCTCAGCTCCTCAGTCCGCTCAGCCGGCAGCCACCAACTGCAGCAGCTCCAGCTCGGCTGGTGGCCCGTCGAATGGCTCGTCGTCCGCTGCCTATCGCTCGCCACCGCCGCCGCCTCCACCCCCACCCTTGGCGCACAGCAACGGCAGCTCCAACGCTGGACTTGGCTCACCAAATGGCAACAAGAATTCGGCTGCTGCGCAGTCGCAGCTGCCGCCGCACATGGCCGCCGCTGTCGCTGCCGCTGCCCATCACGCCAACGTTCCACCTCCGCCACCAGGTGCCGCCGCCTCGATGCATCATCATGCTGCCGCCGCTGCCGCTCAGCAACTGGCCGCCCAGCACCAGCTGGCCCATTCGCATGCCGCCATGGCCAGCGTATTGGGCGCTTCGCTGGCCGCCGCCGCAGCGGGCGGCGCTGCTGCACCGGGCAGCGCTGCCGGCGCTGGCAATGCCGCGGTGGGCGGACATCATGACGACATGGAAATCAAACCGGAAATTGCAGAAATGATACGCGAAGAAGAGCGGGTGAGTTACCTTTGCTGATTGATTGCCTGATGATAAATGTCATATATTCCATATGCTATATAGATATATATATATATATATAGATCCGATATTCATTTGAGTAATAGATGTGCATCTATGCACTCTAAGAAAGGGGTGTCATATATTTGAGAATGTTTGGTAAACTATTTTTACTGAATAGTTGAATATAGTTAAAAATATATATTTTAAATCAAGAAACTATTTTTTATGGTTTGTTTCTTAACTCTGCACTAATTGTTAAAAAAAAGGCTACGCATAATCTTCACAAGTGGCTGATGATGATGTAGCTAATTTTTGAGAATTTAATATAGTTATGACTACTTGAAGGTGCGCGGTATCAGTGAATAGATTAATATTGATGACAGATTAGCTAATTGGCTAATTAAAGGCAGGCGAGAGCATACGTCAAATGTGTGCTATATAATGTGAAATATTTTAGATATAGTATTATATAGTATGGCTAGTTTTTAGTGCACAGGCCCAGCGATCGAAGTTGAATTATTTTTACATAAGGCGCAAACGACGCACGCGTGTGACTCGAAATACTGAAGACAAACAAACAGCAAAGTTGGAAAAGTGCATAAATGCATGCCTATTACAAATGAATTTACACAACAACAACAACGGCAACAACGGCAACGGCAGCTAGTTAAAGTGTGTTGGTTGTTATTTCTATTAGATAGCACATTAAAGTCGATTTTCTATTTGTATAAAGTAAAAACAGAAGAAACAACACAGCGCAAAAATTGCGTTGCATTTGCCAAAGCCAGGGGCTGAGGGGAGCGTCTGGCGCGGCGGAGGGTCTTGAGGTCTCGACATTAACTGCGTCAACGACTTGAAAAATAATTCAACATTTAATGCTAATGAGGCCAAATTGCGCAATGCACGCATCGACCAAAGAAAAGTGGGCTTCAGCTACAGCAGCAACAACAAATTAGACACAACAAAAAAAAAACAGCAACAACAACAAAAAATTAGTTAAACAAATGACAAAAATTGATGGCAATGCAAACAAAAGCGCGCAAATATTTGCCTTGCAACATGTTTTGTTTCGTTGCTGGTTTTATTATTCGTTTATCTCAAGGAGTTGCATTGCATTTATCTATAATTCCGACTAATGCGGCTTTAATTTCAACATTGATTGCACTCTAGCTGCACATTGCTGAGTGCACTGAGAGAAACGGCTGGTGGAAAGGCGCAGAAAAAGTGATCTTGGACTAAAATTTGATAGATATTAGTATTAGGATATGTATATTGTTACCCAAGTTAAATGTGATAATGTCTCAAAATTACACTGAAAGAAACGAGCAAAAAGTAAAATGTCATATAATATGTTTACAAAATATAGTGAGAGAAATCAGAATAGTAGCTGAGTTCTCTATACGGAACACTGAGAGAAATGGCTGCTGAGAATGGAGAGAGCAGAAGAAATATGCTACATTTACACTGAGAGAAACGAGCTTGACATACAAACTGATCAAGCGTTGCTTACACTAAGCACTGAGAGAAATGGGTAGATAAGAATGTGTAGCAGATGCTATAGATGATGCACTGAGCGAAAAAAGTACAAACAATTAAATAAATATTAAACTGAAATGCACTCAGCTTTTTTTGAGTGTACTTAAAGTCTTGTTTATATATCTAGATAGTTGTATATACCTTTATTTGAGCTAGTTTCTAACTTCGACTGCCTCAAAGATTTTATGTAAAGCTCTTGACATTGAGTTTCGAATGGTTTTTTTTTTGTTGCTACGGCTGTATTAATATTTTTCATATTTTTTTGCACTTAAGAAATACCTGTATGCATTATATATATATATATATATATATATATATATATATATATATATATATATATATATATATATATATATATGTATATATTGTAAGTATTTGTATATCTAATTGTTTTTGTTTTTGTTTGATTTGTGGCATAAATAATGCATTATATGCGACGTTGTCGCTGCGCGATGGGTGTAGGTCTCTGTGTGGCTTATGAATATGAATGCTGAGCTGTAGATGTACATATGTATATATATAATATATATATATAAATTCATGGATAGCTACAAAGTATTCAATATGTAGCAGCTGCTGCATAAATGAGGGGCAACAAATACAACAACAACAACAACAACAACAACAACAGCAAAAGCAACGACGATGGCAACCATTTTCTTCATTTTTGCGCTTAATTATCTTTTTGCTGGCGCAATTTACTGTTGCTCTGTTAATTTATTGAAATGAAATCAAGAGAAAATTGTAATATAAAAAAGAGAAATAAATGAAGAAGATGGCAGCATTGTGGAAGCAGCCAAGGAAAAGCCAAAAAAGCTAACTTTTTTCGGGCGCAAGGCAAAAACTTGAGCAGACGCCTTGCTGTCATCAATGGGGAAATCCCCGTCAAGACGTACCCCCACCGCCAGCACTCAGCAACCAGCAGCCAGCGCCCACCCCCAAGCCTCAACAGCTGCCCCGATGAAGTCAACTCTGCGTGTAGGTGGCAAAATGTTGGCCAAAAAACTGAGCGCCTATTACTTAATAGAGTCACAGCCGTCGGGGCAGTTGCTCTCTGAACTCTCCCGAGAGGCAAGCGAACGAGCGAGAGCTTAGCTGAGCTTTCATTCACAGACTGTTTGTAGTCAACACACGCACACAAACAGTCGGCGAGAGCGCCGACCTACCAAGCAGTCAGCAAAAGTTACGCGAAGTAGCAATTGCCACGGCTGCTGCGTATAAGTAGATGGGCGTTAGAGAGTGAGTGAGGTGGGCGTGTACTACACTTTGTTAGCCAACAATACTTGGCTCTCTTCTGCCACCCCCTCCACTCCACTCCTCCCACTCCCACCCCGCACTCACTCTCTCTCGCTCTCCGATGTGTTTACACATCATTTTGTGTGACGCTCACTTGAGTTCCTTGACTTTTTGGTGGATTTTCCTAGCAAGGCGCTTGTGTGTGCATGCCACGCAGCGGAGCTTGTACAGGGTTGATTAGCTGAGCTGTATAATTAGGTCCTTGTATTGGGCTTATCTAACATATGATGAGTATTAATAAGCTTTGATCTGGTTAGACATGAAATTCTTCTTAAACTTTTCCACTTTCCTACAGTTCCTATAGCACAATTAGTTACTATATAATTTTTCCGGATTTAGTTCTCTTTATAAACTCAAAGTACTGTCAATCCATCAGTCAATCAATCAATCAAGTACTCAGAACAAATCTATAAGCTAGCAAATGGAAATTCTTGAGAATACATCTTCATTTAGACACAAAACATCAGACCGATATAGCTATAACCTGATTTCCCACATTTACAGGGTATCTCAGCTGCTATCATTTACTTAGCCATCCGCTCTTTGGTTTGCATTCATGGCAAGCAATTGTTTTTGCAAGAAAATTACTGAAAATTGCCAAGTGCGGAAAAGTTCTTTGACAGCTCAGTGAGCAGCTGCCGCGAGAGAGATAGGGAGAGAGAGAGAGAGTGTGGGAGAGCGAGAGCGAGATAGCTTCTTTGTCTGAAATATTAGTCATAACTGTAATGTGCGAGTCGCAGAGTCTGCGAGTTACTTGTCTTTAAGCCGCAATGTCGAATGCCGATGTCGATTTATGCAAATCAAGTTGCTTGAACTCCCGACTTAAGCGGCGGTCGTTAGCTAGAGAGAGAGAGAGAGAGAGAGAGAGAGAGAGAGAGAGAGAGAGTGAGAGGTAGAGAGAGCAAGAGAGTGACTACTTCTTTTGGGGATCGTGTGAAACCGAGTTTGGGTCAGTGCGTTTTGTCAACTGTTTCCGGAGTATCGAACTGTGGGGTCGTCGGCTCATTAGGCCACTTTGATTGATTTCCACTCTCAAGCCGCAAATAAATCAAATTTATGTTTAGGGTTTAACTGAACATAAAGGAAAACCTTTTTAGACCACCACGTAACACAGTGTGAAAATATCAACGGGTCAGGCAGATTATTCTTCTCTTTGCCCGCTCACTCAACGGCTTAATAAAGTTTTAAGGTTCGTTCTTGCTTTTGTTTTTATTGCTATTTCGAATTAAAGAAGAAGAAATCTTGGTCTTACGACACTGATACGAATATACATAATCAGGAAATGAACATGCTCTTTAATTTATGGCACAATTTTCGTTAATATGTTGTGCATTAGCTACCTCTTCTTCTCCTTAAATCATTGAGAAGAGAACAACAACAAAATAAACCCATAAAATGCGATATTATAAAACGCTCGACGAAGAATTCGCCTCGGGCGACACTCGAAAATAAATAACTAATTTATTTTATTGAGGTTCAAAAGGCAAAAGAAATAATAATAATAAAAAGTAAAAAAAAAATTGAGCTAAACGAATGTATATTAAGCCCCATATATAGATCTTATCGCTAGGGGAACTAATGCACAATATAATAATAATAACAAATGTTTGTAATCTTTGGGTTTTTTAAAAGTAATTTCCTTGATAAGATTTCCGCCCTCCCCCCTTTGCAGTTGCTCTATTTAATATTATAGCGAGACACATATACTATATACTTATATATATATAATCTATATATACATATATATGTGGGGTTGAGTATTATGGAACACGATACACAGGCTAATCGCTGGCAATTAAATGCGCTAGTTTAAACATTTCCATTGTCAGAGACATTCGACAATTTGGAATGACTTGGAATAATTTATCTTTAGACCCGTAACACAATTTACAGCTCAACGGTGATTCGTTTAAATAAAAACCGATTATATGTTGTGCCATAAAGTGTTATATAAATACAAAACTCTTGTGATATTTACGTCAATTGCTCGAGCTATTTGCGGCTGAAAACAAAAATTATCTACACAATAAAAATGCACAGAAAAGAGCCAAGACCCAAGAGCCAAAAACAAAACAAAAACAAAATCATACTTCAATTAGAAAATCTATTTTCAGATTGGCTATATCTTTTGCCGGATATGTTTTTATTAAGTCGTAATGGTTTGGTATATGGAACTAATTCCTAGTTGAACTGATTTCACATTCTTGCGATATAATCTTTTGCTGAAGAAAGAATTTACTGTGAATATCATTCCATTGATTTGGTATGTAGACCTAGTGCTTGAGCAGATCTGAAATATATAGTTTATGGAAATTTATATTTTCAGTTCTTTTCATTCCATTTATCACTAATTTTGTTCACATGGAACTAGTTCTTTCTTGATGCAAGACTACGCTAAATATATTGTATAGCCTAGGTTTAGTCTGAAAGCTCATCTTTATAGAATAATAATAAATATTTATTCTTCTATTGCATTTCATTTCATTCCATTGCATTTCGTTTCAATCCATTGCATTCCGTTTCATTCCATTGCATTCCATTTCATTCCATTGCATTCCATTTCATTCCATTGCATTCCATTTCATTCCATTGCAATTTATATCTTTCCATTTCATTCCATTGCATTCCATTGCATTCCGTTTCATTCCATTGCATTCCATTTCATTCCATTGCATTCCATTTCATTCCATTGCATTCCATTTCATTCCATTGCATTTCATTTCATTCCATTGCATTCCATTGGATTCTATTTCACTCCATTGCATTCCATTTCATTCCATTGCATTCTATTTCTTTCCATTTCATTCCATTGCACTCCATTTAATTCCATTTCATTCCATTTCATTCCAATTCATACCACTCCATTAAATTTCATTCCAATACATTCCATTCCATTCCATTCTATACGATTCCACCACATTGCTTAGCATTTCCTACAATTTCTAGCTACTTCCATTCTATTTCTTCCCAAAGTCTTCGCTAATATATTTTAATGAAAGCACTCGCATCGATTGTTTTCTGTAATTTCAGCACACGTTTCCTGAGACCTTAGTTCAATTCTATAACATTTCATTGAATTGCAATAGTCTTATATATGTATATATGCCCTATCAATTTCTTTAATATAATTTAGATATCTCTCCGTCTTAATTACCTACCCCCGAGTACTTTCGTCATGTGCTTCAGTCTCTCGCTCAGTCTCTAGCCTAAGATCTTTTGCTTGTGGGTCGTTGGCCGCGACAAAGACAATTTCCATTGGCAGCAAATTGAAGACAACAGCAACTACAACAGCAGCAACAACAACAACATCAATAATAATAATAAAAATAATTCAACATTCATATTTTCCAGGCACATTCACATTTCACATCCATTTACATCTTCATCTCAAACCCCCTCGCTCTCTGTCTCTTGCACCTTTTGCGCGTCATTTGTTTTCGCTGCGTTAAGTTTTGTGATATTTACATTTTCGTTGTTGTTATTTTTATTTTTCATTTCTCATTTATTTGACTGGCTTTCGTTACATTTTATTTATTTATTCCACATTTATTGTAGGGTACACAACATTTCTATATATCGTTAGTTCAGTTGGCGACGAACAATTCGACCGACCGACTGTTGTCTTTATGACGACGACGACGACGATGTTGATGATGATGATGATTATTATTATTATTATTGTCGTTGTTGTTGCTGTTGTTGCTGTTGCTGTGTTTTCATTGTACGAAGACATAAGAAAATTATAGGTATCTGCCCTTATGGCGCAGCGCAGCGAAGCGAAACAATAAAATATAAAATAAAATATGTACGAGTATGTTTACGCAATTACAAACAAACAGACAAACAGATCAACAACAACACACAGAGAGACATAGCTAGAGCTGAGCTGAGCTGCAACTGCCACAAGAGTCGCAGCGTAGGAGACGAGGCGTCTCTGGCAATACAATATTTATAACTGACAGTAACAGTAGCAGCAGCAGAAGCAGCAGGTGCTGGCTACAATTACACAAAGACACACACACAGATACACCTATGCTTCGACTTCTGTATCTTACAGATACTTTTGACTGCGACTGCATCGCCCAATTAAAGATACTCGAAAATTGATTTGCCAAAGTCCGCAGTTGCTAGCATTTTCTTTTAACTTGAAAATTTTCTATAATAAACTCTAGTCTAGACTAGACTAGAGTTCATAAATGTATACATAAAAAAGAAAAAATATATATAAATAAATATATTTATATAAATTATGTATGTTTACATATTTTTTATAAATATTTAAAATATTTTTGTATACAACAACAACTTCAATTTCCTGTAACAGCAGCAACATAATATTTACAGTCAATAAAAAAGAAAACAAAAACCTCAGATAAACTTTGCTTTCCTTAAATATTTAAAGAATTTCAAATATTCAAAGAATTTTTCATTAATTCTTTCTATATTTTAAGAATTTCTGGTATATTGTTTATATATTTTATAAATATATATTATATATTTATACATTTTATAACAACTTTTCCTTTATTTTAATACTGTAGAATAATTTGATAAGTTATATAAATATAATATATTTTATTTAATTAAAATGTATATATTTATATATTTTTTTATTCGAATTTGATCTATTTTATAAATATAATAATTATTTTTCATATTTATATAGAAGTTCTTCCCCCCAAAAGAAGTTCTATAAATTTCTAGGCTCGAAATTCAGTGCCAACTGTTCCCAGTTTTTCTAGCCATTAAACATATTTAGCTCCATATTCATTTGGCCACTCTAAAAGCCTAGTTTTGAGTAGTGCTTTTTGCCGCATCCATATCATTTTCAACACCGCCATCTGCATTATCTGCCGCCCTCATCAGTGTCGGATGCTGCGTAAAAAAGGACAACGCGCTAAGTAAACGCCTCTAATTTGGCATTAACTAAAAAAAATAGGAAGAAGCAGAAGAGGTGCTGTTCTAACTGCACTTAGTCGGCATATTAGCCAAATGCGTCACTAAATGGGGCAGAGGAGCACAGGTGTGCAGAGATCGAAAGAGAGAGAGAGAGAGAGAGAGAGAGAGAGTAAGAGTACATAGCTATTCACATAATTGTGCTGCAGTTTCCTCCCCTCCAGCTCTCGCTCCTTACACACACACACACACAACTCGACTGCAACTAGCGCACATTCTGTGAGACTGGGCGTGGGGCGTGGGGGACCAGGGGGTGTGCCAGGCTTGTTCGACAAGTGGCGGCAGTCTTTATGCAAAAGCAATTTGCTGGAAATGTTCGATTTGCTGAAGCAAACTTCGCTCAGCCACCAGCCCCCATCCAGCTTTTACACCTCTTTCTCTGTGCCGACTCAACTCGACTCAACTCGACTCGACTCGACTCTGGTTTTCCAGTTGTTTGACGCTGCGGTCGAGCCTGGGCTCCGCATATCGCGTTCGCTATTGCTGCCGTGCGTATCCTTTTGTGTGCCACTGTTGGCGCCAAGTGTGCGTATAATTTGGCTACAAATTGGCTTACATCAGCCACGTTTGCTGCCTGGCCAATCGAGCTCGAGTTGAGCTCTAAAGAGCTAAGCGAGAAAGTAAAACAGAGAGTGCTGCACAAAGCTCCGTTTAGCCGCTTAGGCTGAGGCGAGTGTTGAGGCTTTTAATACACTGTCAGAAATGCTGTATGAAGCTAATAAGAATTTGATGGCTAATATGAATTTAAAGTGTAGGGGAGGGAGAGACAGAGAGGGAGAGTACTGGCAAGGAAGTATGTAAACCTAGCAATAGTGAGGGAGAGATTCCAAAGCACCCTTAGCAGCGTGCTAAGCAGCAAAGGTATAGATAGGTATATTCATGAATACACTGCAAGAAATATTGATAAAATAGAGAGAGAGAGAGAGAGAGAGAGAGAGAGAGAGAGAGAGGGAGAAGTCGAGTGAGAGTGAGACAGTGGAAGATCAGTCTTCAACTGTCCATAAAACAGACTTCGATGCATAGGTTTTCAGCTAATTGCCTGCTAAGCGCACAAAGCTGGTAAAACTACTCAAATATGCACTCACATTATATGATGCTAAAAGTACACTGTACAAAATAAGTTTGAACTTATAATATCTAAGATTACTCAGCCACATTTGCACAGCAAATGCTTTATATACACTGCAAAAAACATAGCCAGCATAGTTCAAGCTACTCCAATATTCACTCACATTGCTCGCTTATGATGCTTGGCTTTTTTTCCAGTGCATTCGATCTTGTCTGTTTATTTATCTACGACTGTTTAGTCGCAAACTGTAAATAAAATATTTTGTACCTATGTCCGTTCGCCTTTGAAGTTTTTCACCGATCAAATGCTGCGGGGCGGTCGGGCAGGCGGGATGGGGCGTGGCATTTTCGTTTGAAGCATCTTTGCAGCCGCCGTCGATTGGATGGATGCTGCCACTGTCTGTGTGTGTGTGTGTGTGTGTGCGTTAGATTTGTTATTTTATTACTTTACGAATTTTAACACATCTGAAGCAGATGCATTTGTAAATTATTAAATGCATCTTGGAGGAAGGCTGGAGAGAGGAGGGAGGAGAGCGAGCAAAGAAAGAGAGACAGAGAGAGAGAGAGAGAGTGAGGGAGAGAGAGAGAGAGAAAAAGAGACAGACAGAGGCAGGCATCAAACAAACACATGTAAATGGCATGTTTGGCCAGTTGCTCAGCGTGTAGCTGCATCTTTAGCCATGTATCTGTATCTCTAGCTGTTGCAACTGTATCTGTGTGTGTGTGTGTGTATCTGTATCTATATCTGTGTGTGCGCGCATATCAATATTTATTACTCTGTGTACTGCACAACAACAACAACAACAGCAACAACAACAACAGCAGCGTTTGCTTTAGTAAAATTCTGTTTTCATTATTTATTTCTTTTACTTTTGCCGCTCGACTTTTTCTTTGTTTTTCCTTAGCCTCTCTTTTTCTCACATCATCTCCTCCGCTCGCTGCCTTTTTGAATGCATTTCTTTATTTAGGCAGCCGTCGCACACCCTCGCACCCCCGCATCGCAGTATCGCAGCATCGCTGCGCTGGCTCCGGCTGAGATCTGTTAAATAAATCGAATCATCTGTGCGCCTCGGCTCGCCTCCATCCACAGTGCATTTGGCTTCCTCCCCGGTGCTAGTGCTGCGTGTAATTATTACGATTCTGGATATATAATTTGTAAAGCGAAACATATGTTCGTATTTTGGTTTTTAATGTATTTCCCTGTTGCTGCAGTTTTCTTATTTATGTATTTTATTAGTTGTGCTGCATGGGGGCACATTTTACGGCCACGCCGAAGTCCGCCTTCACTTGCTCGAAAAATTGTTTAGAAAGTAATTCCAAGACTCTTGCTTCAAATGGATTTATATTTTCCTTTATTTTTGTATATTTTCGAGTGCCTGGCCTGCATATGGCCATCCACATATATTGTAATTGCTTAACCAAGAGCTGCTCCTCCTCAGCCCTGCTGCAATTCCTATCGAATGTGGCAACTGATTGAACTTCGCTTCAGTTTAGAAATCTATGCAAAGTAAGCTCAAGTGGAGAGCATGAAAATAGATATATAATACAATTGAGGAGTTAGATATGGAAGAGCCTAAGATGCAGCTAGATTTCCTATGCTGATTAATCAAGTGTAGAGCATGAAAATCTGTTCGGCTTCGGCTTGGCTTTTATTTATTATTATTCAAATTTATATATAATTTTCCAACACATTTATATAATTTCCTCTCATACACAACAATAGCCAAATCTAAAGTTCAAACCACAAACAAAAACAGATTATAAAACCAACAAAAATCTCTAGACAGTTTTGGCATAGCTTTGAGTATATTAAGACGAGAAAATAATTTCAAGAATCTTGTGATATGTTAAGATCCCTTGGCTGACACACAAATGCTAATGGGCCACCCTCGCATTAACAGCAAATAAGTTGAGCATACAGTATATACAGTATATATATATGTATACAGTTTATATGGTATACGTGGCATATATGTATGCGATCTTAATACAAGACCTACACCTGCGGGCTCTTGGGCCTTACCTGTGCACAAAAATGCAAATGCAAGAGACTAAATGCGACGCTGTCATCGTTTTGCCGTCTAGATAGATAAACAAAAACAACAGGGAGAAAGAAAAAACTATCGTATTTACAATATTTGCTTAACGAATACATTTTCAACTCAATATTTGTTTAACTGTAACGCCAAAGTCAATAGGAAGATGCTTAAACAAGGCAGATAAACGCTAACAGCAACAGCAACAGCGACAGCGACGGCAACAGCCACTTGACCACGCCCCGTTGCTAAATTGACACCGTTAAAAGAAATGAATGATGAATTCTTTGAGGCCAAGATGCTGTTAGACAGTTGAGTATGGCGGCAGACTGTACGGCAGCAACAGTTGCTGCCGTATATGTTGCTGTCGTGTCTGCTGCTGCTGCCGCTGCTGCTGTTGCTCGCTGTCAACGCACTTTTTGGTGTCACTGTGCGAGACGCCGCATTAATTCTTAGGCAATATTTATAGTTGTATTTTGTCAAATATTTGCACAGTTTGTTTCGCGCGCTGCCAAAGGCATTTATCAAGGCAGGCCCGCTGTTGCAACAGCGTACGCCGCGTGCTAATTGCAGCCGCTGCCGTTTGTCATTCTATACAGACATATAAATATATATACATATATATGCCTATATAAGTATGCCTATAGCTGCATCTTTAGCTCTTCATTCATTATATTGTCGCGCGCTTCTGCTTCTGTGTGCGTGTATCTGTGTGAGGTCAAATTTACTTTATTAATTTCAACAGCCAGCGACAGCGGCTCGACCATAAATTCAAATCTATTTCGTTTTTTTTTTCTCGCACTGTGTGTGCGCATCGTATATTTTTCGAGAAAATTGAAAATTAAATGCCAGCTAATTTTTAACTCAGCCTTTTGCCACACGCACAAATCGCTGCCGAAAGACATTTATAATATATGGTATTTTAAAAATACTAAACATCGATGGTCTCTCTCTCTCTCTCTCTCTCTCTCTCTGTGTGTGTGTAGCTCGATCTGTACAGACTAGTTTATGTACATATATCACCAGCACGAATAACATTATTCAATTTTTGACAATCACAAATAGTAAAGAATTGAATGCACTGAGCGAAATATTTGTGGGTATATATGTTAGACAATTACTTGAAAGTTAAGTTCCTACTTTAGTTTGGGGATAAACAAAGACAAATGATTTTATTTTTTTAAATTATACATTTAGACAATAATTAGTGCCTTTGCAGTATAATATGTATTTATAATATGCTAAAAAAAATTCTAAATTTAAATTGTTGTCTTAGAATAAACAACTTAGCATATATAATATAAATAAAACCACTTTGCAGAACAGTCTACACTGAAAGAATTTTTTGGTATTGCAATTAGAAAGGCAGGTTTAATGTAGATTGCTTTCAAATGGTATTTAAGCTGTGAGAGTTAAGAACTCTCATAGATAAAAAGTAATTTTTTCTAAATATATTTTCGATAAATTAAGTTTTTTATTTCGCAGATTAATAAAATTTAGAAAATTTATATAATTCTTATTATTATCAAATTATTATTTAATTATATTTTTAATCCAAAGCATTTAGCTCCAAAGTCGTCTTATTTTCTCACAGTGCACTTTGCTTACTAATTAATTATAACAATATTAAGCAGCTAAATGAATGCCAAAATTTTGTTAACTTGCTTGCAACTACAAATTCGTTTTAATTACAGTGTATACAAGCCACTCACACACACACACACACACACACACACATACAGATACATATATCTATATATAATATAAATAGAGAGAGACACATGTTTCTTAGCAGTTTGCAAAGCTGGCGCAATTTGTTTAGAGCGCAAAAGTTTCCAGGAACAAATTGTAGTTTTGATGTTCGCAATAATTAATTAAATATTTTTTTTATATATATATAAAGCTATATATATTTGTATATATGTGTGTGTGTCGGGCTGATTAATAACGCTGTTGAGTAAAACTAAATAAATGTTTGTGCAGAGCTATAATTAAATTTATGCGACTGAGTCACACATTGTGCTGAATAGCCGCCAAGTTGGTCAATGGTCTATATCTATGTCTATGTCACTCACGATATAATCATGCATATATATCGAGAGATAGAGAGATATACATCTCTCAATACAATAATGAAGTTGAGCAAAAAATGCTGCGTCAGCCGGCAGTAATTTAGATACAACTGTCGCTTCAGATACAAATGTATCTTTTTAGCGGCAATCGTAATGCATGTTATTTATTTTTAATGCACATGTCTAATCATATTTTTCTCTGTGTGCATATTTATTCAATATCTTATTTCGTTTATTTCTAGCGCAAATCTGAGCAAAAGTTTTTTCCTACACATTTTTCTGCATTTGTTCAAATAGCATTTTTAATTATTCTCTTACTACAAATTTTCGTTTTCTTTTTTTGGGCTCGCTCGAACAGCGAACAGGTCTTTGAACTGTATTTGCATGTGCGCCAGATACAAGATACAAAATCTGTCTCTGTCTCTCTCTCACTCTCTCTCTCTGTATCTCGCTCTCGCTTTGCACGGACAAGTTATTAAAGTTTTATGTAAATGTGCATAATTATTTCAAATTGTATTCTAAATTTATAGTTTGCAATGCAAAGAAACAATTTCGAGTTGTTGTTGACTAAGCGAATTGCTCTGTGGGTTGGTAGAGTGGAGGGGCACGGGCTGCCTTGCTGGCTTTGAGGAAATCAACAATTGTTTGTAAGCGCCCGCGATTCCTCCTGATCTGCTGATTCATGTCATCGAAATTGGTTTATTAATGTTAAAATATAGCCGGAGTCTGAGGTGCGGCACAAAAAAAAAAAAAAAAAAAAAAAAAGAAATAAATAATTTGTGAGTCAACTTAAAAGCTGTTTTAAATAATGATATAATAAATTGCAGCGGCTTGTCACAGGCGTGAATACAATTGATATATGTGCGTAATTTATAGCCATCATTTTCTGACCCCAAAAACTAGTTTCTAACCTGTCATTAAATAGAAATAAAAAATATTGAAAAAAAAGCAAATTCCACTAATTAGGCCTAGGAAAGTTTAAATATATAGTATATAGAAATGGAAAAGAAAAAAAAACAGTACAAGTTATGATATATAATTAAGCATATTATTGTATTTTAATATGTGAAGCAGGCGCTCGGTTCAATTAAAAGCCAACGCTCATTAAAACAAGAGAGAGAGAGAGAGAGAGAGAGAGAGAGAGAGAGAGGCGAGAGAGGGTACGAAGCGTGAATGCTCTTTGATGTAGGTATATCATACATAGAACTATATGAAATGCTTTAGAAGAAGGTATAAGAGAAGAGAGATAGGGATAAGGAAATCCTGTGATAGCTATAGGATATAGTAAGGCAATCGATTCTCTACTCTTTTATCAGTCTTTTTCAAGTATCAAATACTATATATATATACACATACTATACCCCATCATCCCACATCTCTCATCTTTTAAGCCCCACATACCAACCGCGCATTCAATATACCCTCCACTATACCCTACAAATGTTTTCCGCTACAGCTAAAGATAAAAGCCACAAGCAAGACAAACAATTTTCTTTTTTAATAATAATATAAAGTGGGCAAGACTTTTGTAGCCTTCTGCTCACTGTAATTAAATACTATACAGTTATACTTTATATATATATATACATATATATTTGTATATAGCAAAGAAATTTATATGGTACTCGGTTCCGACATATCATAAAATATATGTGTCTAGCCATTGGCATTGTGTTGGTGGTGTAATTTTTATAGTTTTAATTAATGGTTTTTAGTGCTTGGGTTTTTCTTTAGAGGGTGCGTCACATTTCCTATACGTATGTATGTCTAATGTGTTTTCCACATTTTCCCCTCGAGTTGCCTTTTTCTTTCTTTTTTTTTTTTGTCGGTCAGCCGCATTACATTTGTAATTATTTTCATTGTAGTTATGCATTTTGGGTTACTTATATATATATATAAATTTATATCGAAGTCATGGTGACTTGGCACTTCGAGTTTCTGAAGTTGAAATTAGTTTTTTATGAAAATTAAATGCTGCTAACTGAAATGATTTTCGTATTATTTTTATAATTATTATATAAATGATATGCATTCGCTTAAAATATTCGAAATGTTTTATTGTTTCTAAACAAAACAAAGCAAAATTTAATTTAATCATTATTTATATATGTTAAAATATTTATATAAATCAAAATTTGATTACATATATTTGTATAAATATATAATAAATTTATATATTTAAATATATTTATGTTTGAGGGGTTATTGGCGACACGTTTCTATACACTAACAGAGGGTACACTCGGTTGGGCATGAGATGTGTGACGGTAGATGAAACGGGCAGCAGTGTGAGCTGACAAAAGGTAGACTTCCTGGCGGAAGGTAGTAGTAAGATCTCTATCTAAGCTTGAATGCTAACAGCTTTAAATTAGGTTCTCCGAAGTAAATATATGGATCGAACTACTATATAGCATAGCTGGGCATAGTAATAAAACGAGATTTTCTGTTGATAACTAAACTTTCATAGAGTAATATTAAAATATATCTTAAAATATATTTACTTAACTTTTCCATAGACAATTTCTAGTACCATCGTAGCCCTCGCAGACTATCCACAGTTTTCTTCCTGTTTACAGTATATCCAAGAGTCGTTTTAAGCTTAGCTTAATCCATTCAGTTTGTAAGCATTTATTTTCTGTTGCTTTTGTGTTTATTTGCATTAATTATTTATTTGCTCGTTTGGCAGTTTGCGCGCATGCGCAAATGGTATAAAAAAAAAAATTCCAAAAAAATATAAAATAAGAAAAAAAAGAAAAAAAGACTCACACAAAAAAAATGGAATGTTTAAAATTTATTTTAATATACATTTTGCCCCGTGGCTAAAAGAGATAGATGATGGCAGAGGCAGTGGGAGAGGAAGAGGGAGAGGGAGAGGGCGAGAGCTGGGCATGCCTTTAGCTCTTGTTGCTATTCACTTCTATTAGTGAGAATTAGTTGTATTGTTGTTGTTGTTGTCGGCTATTGTTGTTGTAACTATTGTTGTTGTTGTCGGCTATTTGCATTGGCAACGGCGTGTGGCGGCTGTCTAATCAAATCAAACATTCGTGGAGCTTAAAAATAGCGGCATTTTGATTGATACGCTTTATGAAGTCGAGTCCGAAGCCGAACCGAGTTGTTGTCTAGCTAATTATATAACATCGGGGGGTGCGCACTGACCTAATGAGCCATAAGAGCTCTATAAATCTATTTATAATAACAAAAAAAAACATAAATAGACTTTCAAAAGTTTTTCAATTTCAATTGATTTTCCTTTGCTCTTTTCTTGAGTCGATGCACATGACGCTGCGCTTTGCGACGCAAAAGTCTATCGAAAGAGCAGGTAGTAGCATATGTAACTAAACAACTGGCCTAGGCTGTGTTTATTAATCAAAAAGTATCTCGTTATCAAATCTAACTCTCTTTATAAATTTGCTATTGTTATTGTTGTTATTGTCGCTGCTCTTGTTGTTGTCATAGTGCGTGGCATATTTTCGTCAATGTTTACTAATAAAATTTAATTTATTTAAATTTAAAATAATAAAAACTTACAAACACAAGCAGAAAGCGCACAACTGCGCTATAACGAGGCAAAAAATAAATATATATGTATATATATATATACAATAGATATCGTATATGTATGTGTATTGGAATAGCAACATTTCTCAATCGGAGCGATATAATTTATGCCCAATTCCGATGGCCAAAAGAGACATATAAATATAAATTGTCTATAAAATATAAAAAAAAACTGAGAAACAACAATAAAAAATTTAGCTCTGCATCTTCTTCGCAAACATAAAAAGCAAATTACACAAATTTATAAATAATAAAACTAAAACGTGTCTGCATAAATTAATTAATAAGTCAATTCCAAATTCGATTCCCAAATACGAATGCGAACGCGAACGAAGACAAAGCCAACCGGCAATATCCGATATAATTCAGGTTTTGTTCGTTTTTTTTTTACCTTTTTTACCTTTTTTATTTCTTTTTGGTTGTATTTCTCATCGATTCGATTGAAGCTGAATTGCGAGTTCACATGAAGCGGGCATTAGCTAAAGGATAACTTATGAAGGCAATATATCAAAATGAGATACAGCAGCGCTCCGATAGAGAGTGAAAGAGCCATAAATTATCAATAACTTGTTATCAGTGTGCAATCGCTTAATACATGTGACTTACAGATCATAAGAGATGTGCAAAAGCAGTCGTTGCTATCGATATGTTAAGAACTTAAACTACCAAGATGAGTAAAGGTCGCTTATCGATTAATTGTAGAAGCTACATGCATTTAAATGTATTCGATATACATATTTATCGATCTAAATTTGAAAGCCTTAAACTATGCACGCACAAGAATAATCAATATTCATATTTATCGTATTTTCATTGAATATTCATAATTTCAGATAACAAAACCAATAGATATGAAATCATGGAAAAGTTCTCAAAACGACTTTTTCCATCCAACACATGCAGATAAAATATAAATTCTGAGCATTTTGAATTTATGTTAAACATTTTTTTTATGGCTTTTTATGGCCAGCTTAATAGCTGTTCCGTTTCATCCCCATGCCGTTTCGTAGCTCGCCAAGTGCTCTTGACGCATTCACTGTAATTGGCGAGCAATAAAAACTAAAAAATAAGAAATGAGAGGAAAAATATAAAATTTTATAAAGAAAATAAACGCGCAGATATACGCAAATCCATAATAAAATAAAATACGCATGAGCAGGGACAGAGACAGGCGCATAGAGATAGAGATATGTATATATATGTATATTTTGTTAGACAAATAGATACTAAAAGATATATAGACATATAAACAGCAACAATAGCAAACACTATTACAACAGAGATTCCCGCCTTTGAGCAATCTGCTCATTAAAAATAAATAAAAAGCCAGACTAAAAAACAATCGAGCATTTTGTTTGTTGAAAAAACAATGTTAAGTCCATAAAGGCAGGCATATAATATATATCTAAAGAGATATACATATATGTATATATATATGTATGTACATAAAGATATGTGTGTATATATATGGATGGCTTTATAAGATGTGCAACAACAATTTGAAAGGCGCGACAAATAGAGATTTGTAAATTTCTAAAGCCAACTCGTGAGCGACTGGCCACGCCCGCTATAGCACACACAGCAGCCTTTTGTGTGCACGATTTGAGATCGGAGACGCATTATATAGTTTACCAGCGGGGCGATATACATATAAAGAAAAGAAGCAAATTGTATTTGATTTATTTCGTTCGTGGCCAAAAATAAAAAACGCAAACACAAAAAACCAAAGAAAAAAGCGAGAAAAAAAATGTTAAAAATTATTTTTGGCATTTATATTTATATTATTAATTTGAGCTGCGCGTGTTGAGGTAGTTATTGCTGCTGGTGTTGTTGTTGTTGTTGTTGTTGCAGTTGTTGCTGTTGTTGTTGCAGTTGTTGCTGTTGTTGTTTATTTCATTCACAGTGATTCACTTATTAAACGCTGCCATTTATTATTATTATTTATATTTCGAGCGTTTATGTAATGCCTCGCTTTTCAACAAATTTTTCAACACAATGCCTGGCTCCCCCCCACCCGCTCCAACCCATCGCTTTTTTTTGTTTTGTTTATAATTAAGCACAAAAAAAAACGTATTTCTTAATTATTTATTTTATTATTGTTTATTTTTAAATGGGCTACAGACAATTTCCTGCACTTGAAGCGAAACAAATAAAAATGACGCAGCCTTTTGTTGTTGTTGTTGTTGCTGATGTTGCTGCTGATGTTGCTTCCACAACCTTGTTGCTGTGTGTATATATATATGTATATATAATATATATGTGTGCACATAATATTTAGATTCACAAATCTTTATTGAAATGCAAACATCAGCTAATGCTATATCAGCCATATATTTCGCTTTTGAGAAAAATTATTTTTATGGCTCGGCAAAAGGCAATTTTTATTTAATTACTCAGCACAAAAAACAAAAACAATAACAAAAACAAATACAACAAAAATATCATAAAATAAAACAAAAAACGAATTTAAAATGAATCCGAGTTGTTTATGGGCATTATTTAAACAGTTTTCTATGAATTCAAATCATAATGGGTATCATTGAGTTGAATGGACTGGCTGGCGAGTCGAGGCCTAAGCTAAAGCTGAGGCGGCGAATAGGGCAAGGGCCAGAGTAACCTAGACATGTGTGGAACGTTCTTGAAGGCATCTAGGTCCTTGAAGAGAAAGAAAATGGTTTCTGTGGCGCGTAGTAGGGTATATAATGTGTCTCTTTATTCATAGTGATATTTAGAAGATCCTTTAGTAATATTTCATATCATAACTTTACTTGCCTTGAACTAAATACTGTTTCCAGAAACTTTTTCGGTATATTCTATATGCATATTTATTTTATATACATTAAATTGATTTATTTCTCGAACATTTCACAATTTGTAATCAATTAAAAAAAAAAATAAAAATTTCCCGGAAATCTTTGCTATTGACTTCCAAGAATTCTGAATCAACATTTAATAAACTTTTGTTAAAAAAAACAACTTTTTATAACATTATTGAGATATTATCAAGAAAAAGCCTTACAGCTGCTCTGGCAACTTGAGTAACTGATTCTCAAACAAAAGGTTCATTTCTTCATTCGTTTAGCTTGTCTCAACTCCCACTCAAACTTCTGTTGTGCTGTCTAATTTGGTCTACTCGAAGCTGCACTCACAAGTCAAAGCCAATGCGAAAGCCCTTTACCAATGGCTAATTGGCTGCGGCTCTAATGCAAATTTAATTCGTGTGTATTTGTAATTATTTTAGAAATCCGTGCAGCAAATCAAAGTGAAGGAGACAGCTAGATAGAGAGACAATATACAAGGATATACAATACACACTCGAGAGACAGCTAGATAGAGAGACAATATACAAGGATATACAATACACACTCGAGAGTGTGTGTGTGTGTCTGTGTGTGTATTAATTAGCTTAAGCAAAGCGCGCGAGCGCAACGTTCGCTTGACCAAATCAATATTAACTTGACCACGCAGACAAAATATATACATATATATATATGTAATATATATATATATATATATAGTTATATGTATATAGACTTGCTTATAGCTACAACTGACGGCAGCTGCTGCTCTGATGCGTGTATCTATATAAATGATGCAGCAGTTGCTGGCTTGTGCACTTTAATGAGCTACGCATTCACACACACATACACACACACACACACACGCTTGTGCGTATGTGTGTGTGGGTTGCCTGTGTGTGGCAGCTCAGCTATTGCATTCATTTAGGCGCAACTGCCTACGAAAAACAATCAAATATGCATTTTAAAACTCGACTAGAAGTGCGCTCTCCCATGGCCTGCACCTCAAACAGTCGCTGCAGCAGACCAACCATATTTGTCTAACCTCGTCGCTCCACACACTCACACACACACACACACACACACCTGTATACACGTTTTCAAGCGTGTCCAGGTGCGCGCCTCTATTTGCCCAGAGCCCGAGTGCATGCTGCGCTCTGTTTTAGAGCTAACTCTCGCCCTCTCCACCTTGCTCTCTCCCTCTTTCTCTCGGCCTCTCTCTCGGCTCTAGCTCTAGCTCTAGCTCTCCTCCTCTCTATGCTATTCAAAAAATTTAATGGCATTTTAAATAAGAAATTACAGAGGCTGTGCATATTTCATAAGATTTTCGTATGGGCACCGGCAAAATGTTCGACGTGGCGGCTGAGAGTTCGACTCGCCGCTGCCTCGCCTCGCCTCGCCTCGCCTCACCTGGACGACGCCAGTCTAACTCACGTAGAGCGCTGAGGCGAGGGGCGACTTCCCAAAGGTATCAAATACAACTCAAACTGAAAACTGAAAACTGAAAACAGAAACTGAAATAGAAACTAAAAAAAAAAAAAAACAGCAACAAAAAAAGTCGAAATAAAAATGTGAACGCGCCCGCTAGAGTCCCCGACTAGCTAAAGAAATGCAAGTCATGGCTATAAAATACTCTACGTATAACAGTTGGATTGCAGTTTTTGGCCTACAGCAAAGGCAGCTACACTGCCAGAAATCGTTGGCCAAAGTAGTGGCAGATGGGGCCCTGAATGTGAAAAGCGAAAGTTTCTAAGTTTCCTAAACTTAAATCAATAATTTGTAAGCCGAAAACCTAACTACAAATACGATTGATTTGTGGGTAATGGTAAAACACTGAGAGAAATAAATGTGAGAATTGCAGAGGAGAGCTGAAAAGTGGCAAAATTTACATATTTTTACGGAAACTATAAAAAATAAAAGCACAGGAGCAAAGGTATTAAAATTATTAAATAATATCTTGTTTTATTTTTAAAGAAATATTTATAAAGCCAAAACCAAAGCCTACAAAAATTCACACTTCATTCAGGTCACAAAAGCTTTGTTTTCTATTGAGCAACTTCAATTTCTCTCAGTGCATCAGCTCAGATAGAAAGAAAGCACTAGCATAGAAATATTAACGCTCGAATGTGTTAGCTGTAATTCTTGTTTTATACAGCACGGAGCATGGAATGGCATAGGCGTTAGCTGGAGTTAGTTGCGGGTTGGGGGCCTTGGCTTTTTTCTTGTTTCTTATAGAGAGAGAGAGAGAGAGAGAGAGAGAGAGAGAGAGGGAGAGGGAGAGCGAGAGAGAGGGGCCAACAAAGTTGTGTTACCTTTTTGCATAGCATTGGATTTTGCTAAGTAACATAGCGGCATTCATTTAATATTTATGTCTCTCTAAATATTAAATATTATTTCAAGGCTTTATGCGACTGCACATACAGAGTCTGCCAGTGTGTGTGTATGTGTGTGTGTGAGTTGGGTGTGCGTGTGTATGGCCAATACATGTGCATGCAGTTTTTGTGTGCTGCCTTTGAAGGGGCTTTGGCCGCTTCGATTGGCCGCTGCGCCTGTAGGCAGGCGTTCTCAAATATGCATTAGCTATGCGTGTCTCTATGTCTGTGTGTGAGCTAGTGTGTGTGTGTGTGTGTGCGTGAGATTACGCCTAAATGGCATAGCATACATTTGTGCGCTTGACCGAAATGCAGCCGCTCCTGCTGTGGCATTTCGCCTTTGTCGTTTCGCCTTTGTCTTTGTTCCGTGTCTTGGTATTTACTTAGCCGTTCGCTTATTCATAGCACACTCACACACACACACACACTGGCACACTCACACACTCATATGTCTATAGATGCATGCATATATTTATATGCCCGCTAGGACATGCCGCGCTTCCTTTATTATTTAAACTTGCGAGATTTGAAAGCGACCTAATGAAGGCGTTGCAGAGCGCAGCGTATATAGCAAAAGGGGGCGTGCCATTTCTATATAGTTCTTTATTTCTTTGTGCTTTGTCTAGCTGGTACTTACATATTGAATTAATATTTAATGACTGTGTGCAGGCGTTTTAACACTTTGTAGACAGCTCATCAACTCGACCACTCTCCGGCGCTCTGGCGCGCGCTCTCTCTCTCTCTCTCTCTCTCTCTCTCTCTCTCTCTCTCTGTCTCACTCTCCCACGCTTTTCAATCAGCTGAAAGGACACGCAAGGCTGTGGCCATTAAAATAACAAACAATGTGTAAGCTTTAAGTGTGGGCCCTGCCAAGCAGCTCGACTGACGGGCCAGCCATATATCCTCATTATCCTGCATGCTAAAAACAATAAATTACTATTTGCAAAAGGTTAATTTTTACTTCGAAACAACGAAACGAGGGTGAGCGCTGAGGCGCAGGGGCGGGGCGGTGTGGCTAACAAAAAATTACATGCGAAAAAAAAAACAGAGTTGAGCAAAAAGTTGCAATTACCAACAACAACAACAACCGCAGCAACAACAATAAAGTAAATAACATCAGGCAACAGCAACAACAATAACAACTTGTATAATAAACTGCAACACATTGCAACATTGCAATGTTGCAAGTCCAGCCCTTAGAGCTGACAGCGTGAGGGCTATAGGGAAGTAAACGATATAGGACTAGGAGAATATATGATAGATGATATATGATATAAGGCATGAGATATAACATATGAGATATCATATTTAATATATGAGATATAAAATATGATATATAAGATATCAGACATGAGATATCAGATAGAAGAGAACAAACATAGCAGTTATAATACAGTAGAAGATACAGATATAGAAGATATGGGAAATGATATGTGAGATATGGTATATATGTTTGCTAGCTCTGACATCTGAGCTCTCAGACATATATTACACATATTTCATCTATCTAATATCTACCTTAGCTACTCTACCTCATCTAAATACATAGTTCTGTCTGCCTATCTCAAGTATCTCAATACCTTTGTCTTCAATTTATCACTCTCAACTACTAACCCTTCGCATATCCTTTTCGAAAACCTGTTTTCACGTTGTCATCGCTAGCTGCAAGCTGAACATTTCTCAACTATTATTCCTTTTAGCCCTTGAGTTCGAGTGCGAGAGTTGCTTTAGCGAAGGGTTCGCAGCTTGACTTGCATAAGGGTTTGCAGTATATGTCGTGGCATTTATATATGTATATATATATATATATAAACATATATATATTTTATTCTTTTTTTGGGCTTGGCCCTTTGTAAGCTGCCCCCATTTGAATGTTTTATTGTAATTTGAGTTGTTCGGTTTTGTCGGCTGCTGGTTAGTTGGCAACAACAACACCTGCCACACCTCAATGCGCGCTCCACTCAACACTTGCTGTATAATTATTTATTGCATTTAAATTATTGTTGCATGGTGTTCTTCTTGTTGTTGTTGTTGTTGTTGTTGTAGCAAACAAAATGAAACGAAACTTTCATTGCGAGTGCTACGAGACAGCAGTGAGGTGTGTGTGTGTGTGTGTAGGAGCTGCATGCACTCGCACTTGATTTTATGATTACTACAATTATTGTTGCCATTGTTGTTGCTGCTGTTGTTGCAGCAATTGTTGTTGCCGCTGCATTAACTGCTGACACATTGCGTTCAAGTCCAGCTCCTTTCGCAGAAATTGCCACTGCAATTGTTTTTTGCCTTCTTCGCTGGCATTTCCATACAACAAATGCAAGAAATAACATATTTATATATATATAAAGATATATATATATATATATATATATATTTATATATATTTGTATATAGAGTGAGTTGGCGCATACAACGCACCTATAAAATATATGTATATATATATGTATTTCCCTGTGGCAGTTCCTTCTTTTGCGGCTTCGCCCTCAGCGCGAAATGTGTTTTTCACATTATTTCATGAATAATGCATTTGGCTAATATGCATATTTTATGTGAAATTCGTGCAATAAAATACTATTAAATATTTAGTTGTTGGCAACGCCAACTGCTGTTGCCGCTGCCGCTGCTGCTGCTGCTGCTGCTGATAGCACTGCCACCAACGTGGCCTCTGTTACCACCAAGGAGTTCCATAGCTAAGCAAAGAAGTTGCATACCTAACGAAAGATGAGCCCGAGCCGTTTCTCCTTTGTTTTTGGTCAACAGCTGGTCGAGCAATGTCAAGGAGATTGCAGATAAGAGATACAAATAAGCGATATATAGATAGACAGATAAATGGTAACTAGAGAGTGGGCGGTAGATAAAGAAGCATTTGAGAAATTAACGAGATTGATATGTAAATGAGAATATATTTATACAGACTGGTATACAGATAGATTTGAAGTTATAAATATATACAGTTGGATTTCATAATGTAACAGTTGATAGAAAGCTACGATTGCGATACAGTTTGTAAGATAGAGAGATATAGATATAGATAGTTGGGTAGAGAGCTATCGATAGGTAGAAATATATATACAGAGATTGTTGCATAGAAAGGTAGATATTAAATAGATGGACAAATATATCGAAAGATAGATAGACAGATAGATAGATAGATCGATAGACAGATCGACATAGATATAGATAGGTGGATAGATATATTGAGAGTTCAGTAGATAGATAGAGAGATAGTTAGAAGATAGAATATAGATAGATACAAATATAGAAATATCGCTTGAATAGGAAGGTATATAGTAATGTTTCGCTTAACGATAATCAAACCATTTCTTTCTTACTTTTTTTAAAATATTTCAAACCATTTTACATAATTTTACTAAATTTTTATTCATCTAAATACTTTGCTTTATTCGTGATTTATCAAATATATCTCCAAGTCCCAACTTCCTATTATTTGCTTTCCCACTTCACATGAAATGCAATTAAAATTTGTATTGATTTGAATATATTTCTAGTTTGAATAGTATTGCGGCCCACTGTGCGCTGACTGTGTGGCGCGACAAGTTGAAGCACTTTAGAGCGAACTAGGAAGTAAGGTCCTTGAGGATGTTGGGAGACTTTGTCGCGTATGCGCAGGCAGAGGAGTTGCCATTTAAATTAATTATTTATTATGCCAAGCATTGCTTCTTATAAAATTAATGAATGGCATGAGCGCAAAAACTATAAAACCGGGCGCGGATAAAAGACGCGACTGCCAGCCGAAAGACAGCGAGAGAGAGAGAGAGAGAGAGAGAGAGAGAACAGGAGACAGACAAATGTGGGGGGCGTGTGCGTGCGGTTGGTTGAGTAATATAAATAAATGAATGAATGAATGAGCGTCGAAAGCAGCAGCAGAGGCAGCAGCAGCAGCTAGAGAGGCAAAGGCATGGGAATGGCATGGAGCATGTCTGAGAGGTGGTGGGGGCCATACCTTAGTATCTAGTAGTTGGCAGTAGTAGTAGTGAAGCCCAAGAAGTAGCAGGCGCACAGCCGAAAAAGGAAGCGCAAGAAATGGCCAAGAGCAAAAGGCAAAGCAGGTGGTGCAAATGTTCTTTAACAGAGAGAGAGAGAGAGAGAGAGAGAGAGAGTGAGCGAAGATATGAGAGAGAGAGAGAGAGAGAGTGAGAGAGAGAGTGTGTGTTGGTGCGGATTGTGGTTGCAGACAAGAGAAATAACAAACTTGAGACGCCGCTGTCGCTGCTGGCGTCGCTGCAGCAGTAAAAGCACGAATCGAAAATGAATAATAAATAAAGTGTTATATAATATAAGAAATATAGTCTGCTAGCTGAGGAGAGAGAGAGAGGGAGAGAGTGTGTGAGTGTGTGCGTGTGGCAAGAGGAAGCTACAAACTACAGCGAAAAGTTCTAAGGCAACAAATAAGGAGCCAGGAGGAGGGCGGATGGAGGAGAGGACACCGCGACGCGTCTGTAGTTTATAGTGTAAACCGTTCCGCCCACCCACAATTGCTATTGCTATTGCTATTGCTATCTGTGATGTATGAAGGGCTGAGCGAGCTGGCTGGCTCTGGCTATGGGTCTGGGTTTTCGGGGGCTGGTGTTGAGTTTATGTGCTCGCTTGAAAAATAAAATTAAAATTGCATTAGGAATCCAACGGGTTTTATGGCCGCGCGGCTGGGGCGTGGCAGACGCAACTTGAAGGCTGTTGAAAGACAGACATGTGTGTGTGTGTGTGTGTGTGTGTTAGTTAGGATTTAAGTGCAAGGGCAAGCAGTTGGATTGATGAGCCCCCATCTATACACATTTTGCCAAAATCAATAAAAATATAAAAGGAAGGAAAATAGAATAGAAAATAATAATTTCTTTTTATAGAAATTTTGTAGCGCATAAAGTTAATTAAATAAATTATTATGTGAATGGGGCGTGTGCACACGATGAGTAATTGGCAAGAACAAGAAGACGATGAGCCGAAGCAGCAGCAGCAGCAGCAGCGGCGCCGTCGACGTCAGCGTTGGCAGCGAAGCGCCGCAAATTAAATTAAATGAGTTGAAAGAAAGTTGAATGCGCGCACGCTTCAAAATTGTTGTTGTTTTTTGCTATAGTAGCTTCTGTTGTTGTTGTTGTTGTAGTTGTTGCTGCCGCTGCTGGCGGGAAATTGAAAATTTAATTAATTAAACATTTTTGAGCACAGCAGCAGTAGCAGCAGCTATATTTTATTATATTGTATGTCGTATGTATTGTGCCGAGGCGAGTCTTATAATTGTTAGACGTGACTTGGCCAAGTGAGGGGGATGAATGCTTAGATAGATGTGGGATGGGAATGGGGTTGGGTACGGACTTATACATATATATCTAGCAAGGAGGGGCTGGGGACGCGGGGTTAAAAGGTCGTCATAATGCATTGGCAAAATGACTGGCAAAACGTACAATGTAGAAGTGACTAATGGCTGCCCTCGTTGTAAACAATTATATGAATTGATATGTGAGTCTTGGAAGAACTAGTGTGAATAATTCGAATTATCTTGCATATGCCATCAAAGTAAACTTAGTTATGTACAGTTAAATAGTTAGCTATTTATAAAATAGCATTAAGCAATTACCACTTAATGGTCAAGGCAGCTGCTAAGAGTGTGCGAAGTGGAAAATGTCAGCATATATTGTTATGTACATAATATATCATGAGTAAGTGAGCTGTCATTCCGATCAGCGTAGAGCGATTCATATCTCTCTTACGCTATATAACATACATTTTCCTTTTATTTATGATTATGATTATGATTATGATTATGATTATCATTATCATTATCATTATCATTATCATTATGATTATCATTATCATTATCATTATCATTATCATTATCATTATCATTATCATTATCATTATCATTATCATTATCATTATCATTATCATTATCATTATCATTATCATTATCATTATCATTATCATTATCATTATCATTATCATTATCATTATCATTATTATTATCATTATCATTATCATTATCATTATCATTATCATTATCATTATCATTATCATTATCATTATCATTATCATTATCATTATCATTATCATTATCATTATCATTATCATTATCATTACCATTATCATTATCATTATCATTATCATTATCATTATCATTATCATTATCATTATCATTATCATTATCATTATCATTATCATTATCATTATCATTATCATTATCATTATCATTATCATTATCATTATCATTATCATTATCATTATCATTATCATTATCATTATCATTATCATTATCATTATCATTATCATTATCATTATCATTATCATTATCATTATCATTATCATTATCATTATCATTATCATTATCATTATCATTATCATTATCATTATCATTATCATTATCATTATCATTATCATTATCATTATCATTATCATTATCATTATCATTATCATTATCATTATCATTATCATTATCATTATCATTATCATTATCATTATCATTATCATTATCATTATCATTATCATTATCATTATCATTATCATTATCATTATCATTATCATTATCATTATCATTATCATTATCATTATCATTATCATTATCATTATCATTATCATTATCATTATCATTATCATTATCATTATCATTATCATTATCATTATCATTATCATTATCATTATCATTATCATTATCATTATCATTATCATTATCATTATCATTATCATTATCATTATCATTATCATTATCATTATCATTATCATTATCATTATCATTATCATTATCATTATCATTATCATTATCATTATCATTATCATTATTATTATCATTATCATTATCATTATCAATTTTACTTTCATTGTGATCAATATTATGCTTATCTTTATCATTCAAACCCATATCAGTCATCATATCGAGGTTCTACAGTAGCACTCTCTTCCAAGTAAACGTTGCCGCCTCTCAATTACTGCACAGCCATTGCAAAATATGAAATGCATTAAGACAATGTTGAATAACTCGTAAATACATTTATTCATTCCGCAACCGATCTCTCAACCCTTTTGTGCATTGAGTATGCCTAGTTAGCCAGCCAGCTAGCTAGCTGGCTAGCTGCCATGTCAAAGCCTAATTACGTGTTTTACATAACTCCCGACAATTTTTGCTACTGGCCCGGGCCAATTCTCATTAAAAGTAGAACAACAACAAGTTGGGCCAACTGCCCTGACGCTTTGCCATTAACAAAATGCTTAACATAAAAAAGCATTTTTAACGCCATTTTGTAGCGTGGTGATGGGGCCTCCGATGGGGGCCAACAGCAGCAGCAGCAGCGACGCGACGTGCCGCGTAGTCTAGTGTAGAAAAGAAGAAGAAGAGCAACAACAAAAAAATGCTACTGACTTTTCAATTTCAATTATTCATACATTTTATGACCTTTTTCCTTAACATGCAGAGGCTAACAGTCTAACAAATCCAATCCAAACATGGCCCAAAACCCGTTTCAAATATTTAAGACTTGCACTTCCACAGACATCCACACTATATATCTATATATATTTATATATATATATTTATATCTATATACATATAGCTGTGTATTAGTATATGCTGTTTTTGTTGCTGTTGCACATAGCGCTCGCCGGTTGGCCATATAAAATGCATGGCTCTGTGCAGTTGGGGCCGCGCTGACGGGCCTGCAAAAAAATGGGCGGCGCCACGGACTGGCCGCCTGGTCAGCGTTAGCCGGTGCATCCTGTAGCAGCTGCAACTACAACTACTCGAGAAATTAGCTACGGCTTTGCCTTCATTTATTTAACACTTTTTTGTAAGCTTTGTGCTTTCATTAATGCATATTAAGCGCTATTGCAATTGCTTTCGACTTAAGTTTGAAGCTCATTTTGTGGTTGGACTGAAAAAAAAAAACAAAAATCCGATTAATTTATGCTAGCTTAAATTGATTTGAGGTAAACTTAGCCTCGGCTTAATAATTGATTAAATTTCTGGCTTATCTAAAAGTCTTATGATTCGGCCGTAGCTACTACACTCAGCAAAAGCTTTCACCCAGGAAGTTCTTTGTGAGCGACTTCCTCTGCTGCCCCATTGATTAATTTTGGCCTGAGTGTAGTTAAGATAGAGCCATAGCGGATGGTGGCATCGCACATACATATCTAATAATAGCAATAAATAAATAGCTGTTGTTGGGCGGGCCATAAAAATGCTGAAGACAAAAGCGGCAGCAAATCGTTGTGAGCTAGCCAAGTTTGTATACTAATTCGCATTGGCGTTTGCATACCAAAGCGCTTTGGGCCCAACATTTATGGCATTAATAAACTTTTATGGCCAACATTTTCGCAAGTCGCTCTGCTCTGCGGTCGCTGCCTTTGTCAACGCCGTCGCCGTCGCCGTCGCTGTCGCGCATTGAAATATACTGAAAACCTTTGAAAAAGTCAACGACAATTTTTGCTTATCTTCCGCTTCTCCTTTTACCCATTGCAGGCCAAAATGATTGAGACGAGCGGACATGCCTGGATGGGCGTACCGGCAACAGGCGCATCTGTGGCGGGTAAGTCAAACGGAGTCAGAGACAGACAGAGAGAGAGAGAGAGAGAGAGAGAGAGAGAGAGGGGGCTTTCTGCCTTCGTGCAAAACAATTAGCATAGAGTCCGGAACAGGGCAACTAAGTTTTTGTATATGTTTTTCCCTTTTCTCCAGCAGACAGCTATCAATATCAGCTGCAGTCCATGTGGCAGAAGTGCTGGAACACTAACCAACAGAATCTGGTGCAACAGCTGCGCTTTCGTGAGCGCGGCCCACTCAAGTCCTGGCGCCCGGAAGCCATGGCCGAGGCCATATTTAGCGTCCTTAAGGAGGGCCTGTCACTGTCGCAAGCCGCTCGCAAATACGATATACCCTATCCGACATTCGTCCTCTATGCGAATCGCGTGCACAACATGCTGGGACCCTCGCTCGACGGCGGCAGTGATCCACGGCCCAAGGCACGCGGCCGCCCCCAACGCATTCTGCTGGGCATGTGGCCCGACGAGCTCATACGCAGCGTCATCAAGGCCGTCGTCTTTCGTGACTACCGCGAAATCAAGGAGGACATTAACGCACACTCCTATGCCAACGGACAGTCGCATGGTGTAAGTATATGATATTGAATATGGTCGATATATGCATATAAGATATGTTAAGAGGTTGATTAGACATCTTCAGAAAATGTCTAAAATATTTTTTGAAAATTAAAATACGATTTGTTCGATTAAGTCTCAGTTTCATGATGACCACTACGATATATTATATACATATTTATTTTTTTAAAATATTTAAATATATATTTATGCAACTCCACATTGAATATCAACAATATCCAGTTTGTTTTAGATACTTTAAATAACACATAAAATTTGTATCTTGATTTTTCTAAAATATTTCAATGAAAACTATAAGTTATAGTAGCCCGATTGAGCACATTTCGATATACATATGTATTTACTACCATAACGAAACAACTTTAAAGTTTTTAAGCTAAGCATCTACTTTGCATATAAACAGACGAGCATAAATGTTTTATATAAATATTTCATAAATTGTGCAGATAAAACCAGATAAGATAGAAAGCCACAAAATTAATATATACAATTCATAAATTTAAGTTTGTTTGACCGACATATTTATATAATATAGGCTTAAAATTTAGGGGTATTCATACTTACTCCTACAACAATCGATCTTAACGCACTTTCTTCCCCGTTTGTCTTGCCCTTTCCTTTCCATAGGCCCACTATGGCAGCAACTCGGCAGCTGCGGCGAATGGCTATCACAGCGCCGGCGGCAAGATGGCTCCGCCCGACGGCAGCAATCCGCTAAGCACCATGACAGAGTCGCTACGCCGCCAGATACTCTCGCAACAGCAGCAGCAGCAACAGCAACAACAACATCAGCAGCAGTCGCCGCATATGCAGTCGATGAACATGTACAAGTCGCCGGCCTATTTGCAGCGTTCCGAGATCGAGGATCAGGTGTCGGCGGCAGCAGCTGTGGCCGCAGCCAAGCACCAGCAGAACGAGCGACGCGGCTCCGAGAATCTGCCCGATCTGAGCGCTTTGGGTCTGATGGGTTTGCCCGGCTTGAACGTGATGCCCACGCAACAGCAGCCGGGCGGCCATCAGCGCAGCGGACCGGGCAACGGCGGCAGTGGCGGTCCCGGCATGCATCCCAGCTATGCACGTGACCTGTCGCGGGAGCGAGAGCGCGAACGGGAGCGAGAGCGTGAGATGTCGCGCGATCGCGAGCTGAAGGAGGCAATGCACGCGCGACAGTACGGCAATCACTCGCGCGGCTCGAATTCGTCGGCGGGCAGCAAGTCGGCGGCAACAAGTCGTCCCGGTGCCGCCGCCTCGCCCTACTCCGCGCACTATGCCAAGCACGCCAAGGAGCATCCCAGCTATGCGTACAACAAGCGCTTTCTCGAAAGCCTGCCGGCGGGCATAGACTTCGAGGCGATTGCGAACGGTCTGCTCCAGAAGTCGGTGAACAAGAGTCCGCGCTTCGAGGACTTCTTTCCCGGCCAGGACATGAGCGATCTGTTCGCCAGCGCCGATGGCAGCGGCAACTCTGGCGCCGGCTCAGCGGCAGCAGCAGCCGCTGCCGCCGCCGCCGCGGCCGCCTATGCGCCGGCGGGCATGCGCGAGTCGCCGCTGATGAAAATCAAATTGGAGCAGCAGCAGCAGGCCGCTGAGCTGCCGCACGAGGATTGAGTGGAGAAGTTGCGGCCAGGCCGCTGGGTTGGCGCTTTTGAAGAGGCCAACTGTAATCAATTTGGACTGCTATTTTAAAATGCCCCCCGCCCCAAAAAAAAAAAGAGAAAAAAACAAAAAAAACAAACACAAATGCCCCCACCCCCCAATAAAATTTAGGTTACTTCAACGAGGTTCCAAAGGCCGAGTTTTTGAAAAATGCTTGCAAGATAGGCTTAAGGAATTAGTTATATAGAACGGTACGAGTATTAACGTTACCCCACCACCAGCCCCCACACACACACCTACACACATCTACACACATACACATGCACTTCAGAACTTTCCTGTAAGGATAAGATCTCGCCTATTATTTATTTATGCATTTCGTATGCGCCTTAATTTCTTTGCCACTAAACAAAAGAAGAAGAAATAAAAACAGTTAAAATAAATTTGTTTAACATTTAAATATATAAATATATATATAGAACAGAGTATATATCTATATACTTGCTACAATTAACAGTTACAATTAGAGACTTGTGCATTTCTTAAATGTAGTTTAGAGTTTAGTTTAGCAACACAAACACAATCACACACACACAGGCACACCCGCACACACACTCATAAATATTCATATTAAGCATACGCAATGTTGTCTTTCAAGTAATTAGATTATAGTACATATATTATATACACACACACAGCAATTGTATTTCCAAATGTAAATGTAAATAATGTACAAATTTCCATAGCTATAGGGTATATATACATATATATGCTACATACGAACAGTAACGGACTTAGTCTTAGGCGCGCACAACTTTTCTCTATATTGTAATAATCCCCAGAAAGTTAATTAAAGTAAATAAAGCAAAAGTCCCCAATAAGTAAATAGATATATATATATATATATAGAAATATATATTATAGATATGAGTATGCGTATGGTATGTGTGCTAATTTTAATGTAATACAAACACACACACACACACACACATACACAGGCACACCAAATCCCAGTGAGCGGACACACACACACACATACACGCAGCTATTTAAATGCATATGTATTTGTAAGATGTTCTTAATGAGTGAATTATCCATTAACAAATAATGAGCATAATGCATAATTCATTATTATTATTATTAATTATTAATTATTATTATAATTATAATTATAATTATTATTATTATTATTATTATTATTTTAGTTAAACCTAAATTATATACAACTGAAACAGAAATAAAAACTGAAGATGTAAATGTAAAAAAATAATCGACAAAATTGTGATTTTATTTGCTTGGTTGGGGCGAATGGGAAATGGAAATGGAAAATAGAAAAGGTATTCCCAATAGGCGGAAATATGCATAGCAGAATACCAAAACCATGAGTTAGCGAAAGCCTATACTTAAAATTTGAAGCGAAAACATATTCTAAAAGTGTCTTGGCTTGTACAAAAACAGAGGAGTCCCCTCTCAAGCCTGACTATAAGATGCTGACTTGAAGAATATACATATATGGATAAAATGCATTGAGCTGATGATGAATTCTTCATCTAAGAGCTAAAAATGAGCTAAATACTAACAGAAACATCTCAGCATATACACAGATTAAGATTAAATAAAAATTGATAGATATAATCTTAAAGATGCTGCCGTTATAGTAAGGAACTTGAGAATTATTCTGAAACGGAAGCGTGTAAAGAGAGATGGAAATGGAGAGAGCGAGAGAGGGACAAATATAGGGAGAGACCCAGGGATAGTGGGTAACAAGGAACGAGAGAAACATGAATAGAGATAGATAGAGAGAGAGAGAGAGAGAGGGAGAGAGGAGACATCGAGTGACAAGAACGTAAAAACACACAACAGACAGATTACGACTGTCAAGGAGAGATAGAGAATAATAATGAAAGAGTGAGAAGCAGAGAGAGAGAGAGAGAGAGAGAGAGACAGAGAAATAACCAGAAGTGTTTTAACTTAACCAGAAATGTATATCTTTTTAGAACACGTTTAATAATTAGGATGAGCTACGAAGGGAAGGATGAACGTGATATAAAGCTATATAGACAAAGAGAGAGCATACTTATGCCCGGTAAGGCATATTATTCGCCAATTCTATCCCTTCCAACTCGTAGAGTAACCAACAAGCCAAGGAAGATATTCGATAGGCAACATAATAAAGCGATTATTAGAAAGCTCTAGTAACTCCGACAGAGACAGGGAGATACTACGCTCTAGTAGCTCTGATAGCAAATTATATGAGCAGCCAAGCTAATAAGTAGGTATTCTTGCCCAACTGTTGCAGCCAAAGTTAAAAATCTCCGAAAATGAAAAGCAACAGGCAGCTGGAACAACAAACAAGTTAAACAGCTGCCAACAGGCGCCGCCCAACATTCAAGGTCAAGTGCCAAGTGAAAGGGATGTCAAAGTTGTTGTTGTTGTTGCCGTTGATGGTGAAAGAAAACACTTACTTTGGCACTTAACAGCTTAACACATCAGTTTACACGAATGCAAAACTCGACTCGAGCAGCAACTGCAGCTGCTGCGGCTGCTGGGGGAGTGGCCACAGCGAGAGCCAAGCGGGCGCTTAGCCAGCCTCGAAGGGGATGCTGAAGATAGAGCCATAGAGAGACGACCCTCAGCGTGTGCTGCCGTCATGACAAACGTTCAACTGTAATGCTCAAGGTCATTTGGGCCAGGCCGCAGTCCAAAGGAGCTCTCTTGTCCAGGAAGCAGACATTGCGGCGGAAGCAGTCAGCAGTCAGCGCCCTATGCGGCATGCAAAGGGCAGGCCATAGCCAGAGCCAGAGCCAGAGAACTGACTGGCTGGCTGGCTGGCTGGCTTGCTGGCTGGTCGGCCATGAATGGCAAGTGGCTTTCATCTTGCGAGAAGACACCCACAGCAGCAACAACAACAACAACAATAGCAGGCTGAGCAATAAGGACAATAATCGCCTGGCAAAAGGGTCCTCGGTCAGCCTTGAATGGGGGAGGCGAGGCGAAGGCGAGAGACGAGCAACGAGGCGACCCACAAACAACTTCCTTCTGGCCAAAAGGACTGCATCTGATTGCCTTCAGCTGGCTGACGTCCTTGCCAGCAATGCGGCTGTGGTTGAGCACAGGCTGCCTGTTGATGTCTATGTATCTGTGTGTGTGAGTGTGAGTGTGAGTCTGTCTGAAGTTAAGCACTTGCGGCTGCTTCAAGCCCAAATTCCCGGCTGCCTCTCAGACAACGAGGAGGACAACAGCAACGACAACGACGACGAGGACAAGGACAAGGACGTTAAGCAACGAGCAGCAGTGGTTGCTGCTGCTGCTGCTATCCATCTTGACAAGTGGCTTGAGCATGTGTGTGTGTGTGTCCCAGCATATGAGCGTATGTGTGTGTGTGTGTGTTTTGGCTTAAATGTTTGCGACGGACAGACTTTTGGCTTTTGGGGTTTGGGTGCAAAGATGGCGACGTTTGCTCGGAGAAATTACAGATAATTTGTTAAATATGGCACAGAGTGCAGCAAAACAAGGAGGAGGGAGGGGCCAAGTGAAAGTGCACACAGTGAGGGAGAAAGAAAGAGAAAGAGTAAGAGATAGAGAGAGGAGGAGTAGCCAGGGCTAAGCTGCCACATGGCATACCACATGCCAAAAGCAAAGTGAAGTCAACTTGAATTGAGTCCGCGTCGAGAGTCGAGACATTTTGCCAGACAACTCTGCCTGTGTGTGTGAGTCTGTGTGTGTGTGTGTGTGTGTGTGCGACGGCATTCCTCAAGGTTGTTGCTTGCGACATGATTTCAATTTTATTTTAGCTGCATGCCTGTGTGCGAGCATGTATGTGCCTGTGCCTTTGAGTGTGTGCGCGTGTGTGTGTGTCTGTGTCTTCTATTAAAGAAATTTAACCTAGCTTGTGTGCAGCGCTCTCTGTCTCGCCCACTCGCCTAGCGCCGTCTCGCTCTGGCATTGGGCTGCACAGCAGGAAGCTGTTGATATGTCGTGTAATGTGGCAACATTATTTGCTTGATTGCTTTATTTTACGCAAAAGGTGTTTGTGGCTTGACACCCACACAAACATACCCGCACACACACGCACACGCTCTCATGCAAATTTCAGGCATGAACATCTTGTGAATGTTTTTGCTTGAGCAAATGTTTGCCTGTCGAAAATTTGTGTGTTTATTTATTGGCTCACTTATAGACTGCCTGGATGTCTCCGGCTGCCACGCCCCCTCGCTGTGTGTGTGCGTCTCTGTGGCCAAGCACATTTTGGGCAAATATAAATTGCAAAGAAAATATTTTGTGTAAATAGCCTTTCGATTCATCTGCAAGTGCATAAGAAACTGCATTTTGAGATTTATGGCCAAATACACTTGTGGCTTGGCTTTATGGTCAGCTCACACGCACACACAGATGCACAACACTTGCCACACTTGTGGCAACGTGTGAAAGTGTGAATATTCCTTAAGGATGCTTTTGCTTGCATAATTGCATGTGATTTATTGAGTTTGCTCTGTGTGTAAGGCGTCTGGCTGGCTGGCTGGCTGGCTTGAGGTGAACTCAACTCAACGCCAAGGCTAGGCAAATACCAAATGCATTTTCGCATCGAAAGTGAAATTCCTTACAAATCCTGCTGCAATCTTGCTGCAATTCTGCACTTAAACAAATTCATCAAACGAGTGCCTGTGCGTCTGTGTGTGTGGCCAGATTATTTAAAGTCTCTGCATAACTAAGATAAGTCAAATTAGACATGAATTGTTTGCCATTTGCTGCTTGAGCAAAGTCTTTAATTGCTTGACAAAAACGAGACAGCATGTGTGCGGCATGCAAGTATTTTACTGCATAGATATGTTGAGGAGCTGCTAAGTGAGATGATATTTAGTGCTTTGCTGCATGATTTCAAGGAGTTATGTTGGTATGGAGCGCACTTGGCTGTTGCTGTCTTAGTATAAGGAATGCATGAGGAATGCGGATTACTTTTAGATTCATAAACTTTAATATTCTTTATCCATATATCCATCTTATGTATCTCTTTCATATCTCTGGATCTGCCTTCCTCTTTAGATCTTCGCTATGACAAATGCTACTGATTGTGTTTATATTGAAGTCTATAAGCTGTCATAGTTCTGTCATATGTTATATTAATATTCGGGATATGCCTTGGCCACTAGATAATGGTATGTTTATAGTTCTATATCTAAAAGCCGTCATATCTTTGGCACCGTATTCAACTTTTAATTTGATTCTAGGTTCAAGTTTTACTCAAATTTGAATTAATATTAACTTGACAAGCAGTTGAAGCAGCTTCAGCAAAGCTTTCTTAGCTGAAAGTATCTCACTAAAAACTCTCACAACTTTGCCTGTACTCAACTGACTATCATGAGTCAATGTCAAATTTATCATGATGTCAGCTTTGTTAATTATAATTATATTTCTAATTCTTAAGAATTATTTGTTCCACTTTTTCTTTTTTTTTACAATTTCTTTTTATACTCTAAACAAATTTTATTACTTTTTCTATTTTCTTCATTTTTTTTATTTTTATTTTTCTGAATTTGTTATTTTATTCATTTTCACACCAAGTAATCTTTTTATCTACTCATATAGACATCAAGCTATTGCAGTATAAAACCAAGTATTATTTAGATATTTTTTTATGGTAGACATAAAGTTTTTTAAACTTTACTCAGATTTGCTTTACTATCTCAGCTGTTTATCAACTGATTTTTAATTTCATAATTGTTTATGCATTGTTTGCCGCTTTATTTTATGGCTTAAAGGCAAATGTAATTCGCTGAGCTCTTGGAAAATAACAGAAAAAATGTAGTCTTCAAGAGCTGCAAAACAAACAAACAAACAAAACTTGTGCAGGGACTAACACACACACACACACACACACACACACACACATAAGCACTCACACACACGCAAACATATACAAGCACAATATTTTAATTAAAAATTCAATTTTAATCAATGCATTAGCAAAATGTCTCGCTCTCAGCTCTTGGCTGGCAACGGAAACTGTAACGAGCTATGTCCCAGGGATCGCAGTGGCAAGGGGTAAGGGCGGAGCTGGAACTGGAGCTGGAGCAGTGCTACAATCCACTGCAATAGCACACAAGGCAGCAAAAACACAAGTTTTATGCGACGTCGAGTTTGAGAGCATTGAAAAATAATAAAAAATCGCAGCAACAAAAAACGTCTGTTGTATATATGGATATACAACAACGACAACAACGACAACAACAACAACAATCAGCAGCAGCAATAGCATCACGAATAAAAAAGTTGCGCCACTCCAAACCAATATTGAAGGAAAAAATCTATGGAAAGTAGCCAGAGAACCAGAGCAAGGGTCATAAGTGAGCGCCTCCTGCAGCTGTGTGTGTGTGTGTGTGTGTCCATACTATATGCATACATATAAATATATATCTATATATATACACATGGTCGCATGTCTGTAAAATGTGTTGCATTTTTATTATAACTTGAAAAACGTTGATAACTCCGCCTATTTCTAACGAATGTTACGTATACGTAACGTATACGTAATGCTGAAGTAGTCGAGCATAGAAAAAAGAAAACAAATAAAAAACCTGGGAACAAAATAGAAAAAAAATATATAGAGAAACGAAAACGAGAATGAGCATGAGAACGAGTGCAAAAAAATGTAGAAACGAAACGAACGCAGCGCATAGAGGAATATCGAGTATAGAGAATACATTCGATTGAATTTAATATGCATGCATACAATGGCACACACTCGCACACACACAGAGACAGAGACATGCAAATATGGATGAGGTGGTGTTTGGCTCGACTCGAATTGAAGCTAGAATATTGGCGAGGAGTCGCCACCCACACACACACAAACACACACACAGGAGAGTCGGAGCAGGCAGCTAGGCCGTCGTCTGTGTGCAGCTGCAGAGTTTTGTGCGGGCAACTTGACGGGGAGTGTAGCTGGGCAGCCTCAAACACATACACACATATGAGCAGCACCCACTGGCAGCAGCAGCAGCAGCATCAAATAGCAGCCACGGCTTAGCCAAAGAGCAAGCAGAAGAAAGACAAAAGTACAGGCGACATTGCGCACATTTTGGCTGCAGCCACGTTTTTAGCCAGCTTACGAAGCGCTGCAGAGCTAGAAATCCTAATGGAATTAGTGAAGCAGGCCTAAAGATTAGATAGAGGACTATGGAAAACTATAAGCTATGAGCTATATATATCTAATATAATAGATAAAGCCTGGCTTTATAGAAGATAAATGAGCCTCAATATGCGTATAATGGCGTAGACTTAGAGCTTAGATAAATATTTCTAAAATATATTTGATATATTAATAAAATATATTTTACATATTTAAAAAAAATATTTCTAAATTTATTTTTTTACATATTAAAAAAAATTATATATATAAATTTTTATATATTTATAAAATAAATTTTAAATATTTTTGTTAATTTAAATATTACAAAAATATACAAAACATATTTTACAAATAAATAAAATATATAAATAAAATATACACAATATTTAAATAAAGAAAATATTTATATATGATAAATGATTAGATTTATATTCGTTAAAATATATTTTTGTAGTTATATAATTATATATAGTTAGTTTTTAATATTTAAACAATATATTCACATATTTATATAATATATTTTAAATAAATTTAAAAATCCAAAAATATATTTCTTAGTTAATCTCTTCTTTTATTTATATTTATCAATTAAATGCAATCACTATTAAATTTCGTGCAGTGCAGTTTATCAATAGACGACGCATGAAAGGGGTGCCAGTGGATGCTCAAATGTTGTTTCTCGTCAGCGTGGACAAAGTTGTTTTTGGGGAAAGGCTGGCTCGATGAGGTCCTATGCCTGTGACAGTGCCTCAGTCGATACCTGCTGGCTAAGTGCAGCAGCCAGAATAGACACACACACAGAGGACACATTGATGCAAAAGCATCAAAAGCCGCACCCGCTCAACAACAACAACAACAGCAGCAGCAGCAGAAGTAGTAGAAGAAGAGCCCCCTGAGTGGGGAGAGCACAACGGCAAGGGAGCCGCAGCTGTCCGTAGTAATAGCCATAGCGACGCGGCCTGTTGATGACGACGACGACGATGACGATGACGATGACGACGATGACGATGACGATGACGACGACGATGGCCGATGGCAGAGAAATGACGACGAGATGGCAACGACTACAACTACGAGGCGAACAACAACAATGACGATGGCGACGCCGAATTCAGTTCCGGATGCGTAGCGTGTGGGTGGGCAGGCAGAGCGGGAGGCTGGGAGCTCTGCATGTTCGCAATGGGCACATAACTTTTTGGGGCTAGTGTGTGTGTGTGTGTGTAGTAGGCGCAGAGCGTTGCCCATTTGCAAAATTTCTAATATGTAAAATGTTCAATAGAGAAAACTATGTATGGGCCACAGGACGACGACGACACAGGACGCGAGCTGAGAGAGAGAGAGAGAGAGAGAGAGAGAGAGATGAGCAAGAGGCAGGCAAGCCGAAAACCAGGCACATCAACATAGCAAAAACAAACTAAAAACGATATATGGCCGCCGCACACACACACATACATCATGTGTGTGCGTGTAGATTGAAAAGTATGGCAAAGAAAATGCCGCCAAAGGCGAGGCACTGCAGAGGCGAGCATTGAAAAATTTGCTGCATGGCCTGGATGAACGCACATAAGGCGGGTGCAGTTGCATGTAGATGAAATACGAGTGTGTGTGTGTGTGTGTGTGTGTGTGTCAGGGTATGGGTATGCGTGTGCGTGAGCGGATGTAAGCCTCTGTGTATGTAACAAGAAAACAGCGTTGATACAGCGTAGAGCCGAAGAGTGCACATGCTTACAAATGAAGCGAAGATTTAACTAGAAGTTTCTTTGGGTAGCTGGCAAAAACAAAAGAGTTGTTCGGACAGGAACTTTTTTGTGGAGATTTGTCTGGGTAAATATCTGTTATAGTATTCCTATCTTGATAAGGTTTTGTATGATATACGGAATTTCAGAGATTTTAATACGCGCAAAATTAAAACAAAAATGAATCAATTATTTTTGGCTCGATATAAGCAGCTTTTGCCTTGAATATTGCCTTTGGACGATACAAAAATAAAATCTAAATGTATAAGAATAAGAATTTCTCATGTGAACAGCTTATATAAATACTAGAACCTGTTCATCAAATTGTAAGCTATATTTTCAGTTGAACTATATAGCGTAACGCATGTACCCCACAGAAAGTGCCATAAAAGATTGGTTGCTACGAAAATTGAGCTGCAGGCGCAGGCAGGGCCCGGCTGGGCGAGACTTGGTGTGCTGGTGAGATGACAAAAACCTAATCACCCATTCGTCATATCACCTTAGTTGCATTAATGCTACAGCCCTGGCCTGGTAGGTGGGGTGGGGGCGTGGCTAGGCATAAGATTTCGCAGCGCGTGTGTTGAGCAGCGATAACGAGCAGCGGCAACTGCCTTTGATCGATGGGCTCAAATGCGTGGCTAATGTCAGATCTGGCGCCGACCAGCATTTCAATTAGGCAATGGAGGAGACAAGAGAGGAGAGCTGTTGCTGTTGCTGTTGCAGGTGCAGGTGCAGCATTACTTTGGCCAGGCTCTGGGCAGGACATGAGTCTAGCGCACGCACACTGCGCAATAATTGAGTTTTCATCAAAGTGCAATCAGGCGAAATTTTGCACACCGAGCGCGTTCTTAACTAAAAGCCTGGCCAAGGATGAGCACCAGGATGAGCTGAAGGACAGCAAATTGAAGGCCCTGCGTTGTTGCTAGCTTGCAGCTTGCAACGTGAGCATGCACCAAATGCACCGCTATAAATTTACCAAAGCAGAGAACGAGCGGGAGAGGGAGCAGGAGAGAGAAGGGCAAGCATCGACTGCGGCAAGTGGAAGGCGCCGAAATGGTGGCATAAAATAAAATTTAATTAGAAACGTAGCCATAGGAGCAGCCAACACAGCGCAGCAGATGAACTAGAGAAATGGACGAGGAGGAGCAGGAGGAGGCGGGAGAGAGTGTGTGTGTGGATGCTGTTGATGGATCCTCGGCTATGAAATATTTTTGGCCAGCAGCAACAACAATGCGTGTGCAACACAAACTGCAGCCAAAGAGGCGCAAAGTCCGAGTTGCTGCAGTTTTTGGCCAACACATGACCAAAGAGGGAGGTGAGTCTATATGGTATATGAGCGCGACTGCTCTAGGCGTGGCACACACACACAAGCGACGCCGGAAACTTTCAAATTCGAACCAAGTCGCAGGCTTTTGACAAGATGAAAACTGCGTGGCAGCAGGCCCGATGAGTTGGGCAGCTGAATGGAAGGTGGCTCTGGCCTATGTACTATCGAAGCAGGAGCAGCAGCAGCAGAAGAAGAAGAAGTTGATAGGCAAACCACGAAACTAAATTGCAATGGTGGACTTTGGGGGCCAGTTAGCGACGAGATGTGCTGCGCTGCGCCGTGATGTGATGCGAGGCGAGGCGATGCGATGCGTTGGCCACGCGTCGCGACTTTCAAGGCGTGCGAAAAAGATAGCGCACTTTTCTGCGCAGCAGCCAAATGGATCAGGATGCCGCTGAGGAGCAGCATATGAGCAAAAGATGCATTTCGTTGATATAAACCATGGAGGAGGTGCTGATGCACATAAAGCAGGGTTGAGCGGGCAATGCATGTATATGAGCGGCATATGTGGAGAAAGATATGGCAATCTGAGTATACCCTGAGGGTAGGGGCGATAAGGTGGGCTAGAGGACTGTTTGTGATATTGGACAGGCTGATGAATGTTCGAGAAACAAATATATCAAAGTTTATTCAAAAAATTTTAATATACAAAAAAGTTTTCCATACAAGAACTAAATTTTAGTACTACTAGGAAATACCTTGCCAATTCTTTGTTATATCTAAATTAACTGTAGCTATATGTTAACAAAGAGACAACCCTCAGCAGTTGAAAAACTAATAAAATTTCCATCAATTCGTCCATTCATTTACCCACACCATATTCTTCTCTTCAATTGCAAGGTGATCCCTTTGATCCCTTTAGCCATTTTAATTAGAATCAAGAAATCGCATATTTCGTTGGCTGCAGTCAAATGCAATTTAGATGTAGAAACAACGTCAAGCCATGACACAGTAGTTGCTTTTTATTGAAATTGATTTGGCCAATGCATAAATTGAAGAAAACGTTTCTAATTACAATATATCTTCCAGTCCAAGAGCTATATAGGTGCCGGGCAGTGGGAGCAACAGCAGCAGCAGCAGCCCAGGCAGGACAATAGGGTTATCCTGGTGCTAACCCCATCTCTACCACACTCTCTCTATCTCTCTCTCTCTCTCTCTCTCCCTCGATTATATTTTTCACTTTGCTTTCGTTGGGGGTTGTCGCTTTTGCATAAATAACTCTAAGTAAATTTTGAGCACACACACTCACTCACACACATATGCAAAGGAAGCATACGAATAGGTGTAGTCGCCGCTTAAGCATAGTATATACGATTCCATACTATATGTATATGTATATAAATTGCCAGCTTTCTTTCTTCATCTGCTTCCTCTTTTATTCTTTCCGTTCTTTTTTTTTGCGCGCGCTCGAATTGTTTTTTGCTGCGTTCATCACGTCTATTGGCCCATCTATTTTGTTACACCACACAAACACACACATACATACAGAGACACACACACACACACATATTGTACCTACTGTAACTGTAACGCCCACTTTCCTATAGTTTAGCCATATGTAAAGCTGTGTGTTTGTACTTTTTCAATATTTCATGGTTTCGCTTAAGCCCATATGCGAAATATATGGTCAACTATATCTTGGAAGATATCCGAAAAAAGGAAGAAAAATGAGTATGCATCTTTTAGTGTTGTATAAGGCTAAAGTTTGTTTAAGCAAAGATTTGCATATGCAAAGCATCTGACTTTAGTAATTGCTTTTGAAAGCCATTAGAAATTGTGTTTACATCTATAGAAATGGAACGAAAATACGTATTTAATGCAGTGTTGAGGAATGGGAAAATATTTTAATATTATGTATAAATGGGAATATGTAGAAATAGGCAGCTTAATGTAAATGAAAAGCTATGATAAGCCATTGTTATTGTATTATTTTATAGCTGTATTTAACCCTCAATTTTTTATAGTGTTGTATAACACAATATGCAAATATTTGATCACTATATATGATTTGTGAGTTCTCTGATAGTTCTGCCTCTAAAAAGTGTTGTATAACGTATCTAAAGCCACTAAATACATGCAAGCTCTATACATAGTTCCCAGTTTTGACACTATTTCATATTCACAGTTTTCTTTAAAATATATATATAACCATCTTGTTGCCACTATAACTCATCTTTCAGGTTTACTGCTGACTGAAAAATGTAAAACCCGTTTGCAGCGCATCCTTCATTACACTCTACATAATTGTTTAAGCCTCTGTTAATGTTTTTAGTAATTTCCCTCATTTTTTTTTCAATTTATTTTTAGTTTTATTTTGCTTTTGCAACGCTGCAACGAAAGTAATGGAAGTTTAAGATGGAAAAAAAACTAGCATGCAGCTGGCAATTAAGTGCGTGCGCCCTCAAGCAACTACCCCAGCACCAATTGCACCAGCGGCACCACCTGCACCACTCTCGACCGCTTGACACTGGTAATTTGATATTAGCAGCGCCTTTGGCCAAGTCACAAACCGTTGCCACTCACAAAAGCCCAATTAAGCCGAGGCTTTTACGCCAAAGGATCAAGCAAAGAGAAAGAGAAAGAGAGAGAGAGAGAGAGAGATGATAAACAGGAGCTGCAGCATTTTAGAAAATGAAGCAATGGAGGCAAAGGAGGCGGCGAAGTGCACCAATTACCTGTCATGTCAATCCATAAAAATCCATTTGCTTTGCTTAGCTGCCAATGCTCCAGTTGTTGTTGCTGCTGTTGCCGTCGAGGTGTGACAAATGCACTCAAGAAGCAGCCAGGTGGAGGGTGCTGGCAAAAGCTTATAGCTCACATCTCACAGGTCGCAGCTCTGCTGAGCTCTCGACTCTCGACTCGTAAAGCATTTCACGCAACGCTGCAGCTTTCAATGGAAATTTGCTTTCCCTTTGATGCGCAGCCTTCAACTAAATAACAGTGACACTGGGTAGGGGCGATCGGGGAGTGGTTACCGAGTCGGGAAAACAATTTTCTTGCCTACAATTTTCTTTTGCTTCTTTCACTTCTTTTTTTTGTTTGTTTGTTGAGTGTGTGTGTATGTGCGTGTGTGTGAGTGTGCGTGTGTGTGGCATAACTTACAACATGGCAGCTCAGACATTGACATAAAGCCTGCCTCCTGCTCAGGACACATCATGTGGCAGGTCCGAGAGCTGCAGGCATGCGTGTGTATAGAGGGTGACCAGGCACACACACACACACACACACACTCACACTCGCCACAGTAGCCAGCGCTGATGTATGTATATAAAAAGTAAAAACTAAAAAATGTATATAAAAAAGTTTCAATAAAAAGTAAAAGAAAATGCAAGTAAAAGGCAAACATAGAACCAATGTCGCAGTTTGAGAAGAGACTAAAAACACACACACACACACACACAGGGAGACTCACACTCGCAGCCAACCAAGGCGCGACGTGCTTCGATTGGTCCAGCTGCTGGCATATTCAAAGCCTTTTGGATAGCTGTGCGTGGTGGCCTTTCATACTCACACACACACACACACACACACACACACCCACAAACTCTCTTACATTTCCGCACCCACATGCTAATGACTTTTTTGTTATGCCTTTTATTTGGGATATACTTCAGGCTGAGGCTTTTAGCTGCGCGCAGCTTTGTCGCATGCAAATTCATTTAGTTGACTATCCATCATGCTTGAAAACCCGAAGCCTCGAAGCACGGGTTCACGGACCTCCTACAACCACTCCTGCTGCTGCTGCGGCTACTGCTCCTCTTGCTGCCACATCCAAAGCCAAAGGTCCATTCACACAGCATAAGCAAAAATATCGCATTATCTAGCCATATGCAGCAGCAGCAAAAAATATGAAGAAAAAAAATAAAGAAAAAATCAAGCAAGCAGGCAACAGCTAATAATAATATATTATAATAATTTGGATGCTGAAAATATCGTATGATTGCGGGCTGCTACACGACACGACTTCTAACAGCAGCTCGAAAAAAATAAGAAATAAAAAAAAAAAATAATGCCAGGCAGATCGCCAGCAGCAGCAGAAGCTGAAGCGAGAGGCAGCCATCGATCAACGTTGGGGTCTCCAGCTCTGGCTCCTGCGCAGCGCCGGCGCAACGCCCCGAAAAAAATGAGAAAAAAACGAGGAAGCGCAGAGCAATTGGATGAAGATGATTGCGGCATACTCGCTCAAGTTTAAGGGAGTGAGAAAACATAGAGAGACGGTTTTTTTTTTACTTTTGAGCTGATCTTTGGTGAGATACAAATGTCAAACAACAACAAATTTGATGCATTCTATCTATGATAAAGTGAATGATATAGATTTTAGTCAATTCATACTTTAGCAGTATTATCATACCAGCTTCATAAGTAGGGAATATTTAACTTCAGCTGAGTTAAGTAATTTTGAGTATAGTTTGTAGAAGATAAAGTATCTCACGCATTTCTGTGAATGTGTCATATAGGCTTTTCAAAGCAACATAGTTTTTCTCAAGAAAATTCTACAATATATACAAATTTCTTGATTTTATCATGACTAAATCTACAACTTATAGACCTTATAGAGTAAAAGCTAACCTCTAAGCTGAACTTTGCTTCCCATACCTACATTATCTCAAGACACTTTTTCATTCTCTCAACTCTCTTCTTAACAATCACATCTCCTTTGCCATAAGAACCAATATAGCCACATTTAACTTCCTGAACGAGCATAAAAAGAGGGAGCAGAAGAAGGAGCAACAGCAGCAGAAGTAGCAGCAGAAACTGGACTACTGTTTGAGCGCAGCCTGCAAATGAGCTGCCGTTCAAGTCATCTTCTGCAGTCGCAGCCACGGTCAGACGGCTTCTGTTGTACGCAGTAATTTTGCTGGGGCATGCAGCAGCGGACCCAACTGCTCCGCGCCCTCTGCTCAACTGACTCCTTAACCCGCCACAGGTAGGTAGGCAGCCAGGTACGGCCTTTGTTTTGCTTTGGCGCGCCAGCAACTGCTTATTACCATTAATTATACCCTGAGCCCATTGAAAATGGGAAATCAGGGTATAATGTTTTTGTTGAAATGTATGTAACAGGCAGAAGGAGGCGTGGCAGACCCCATAAAGTATATATATTCTTGATCAGGATGACAAGCCGAGTTGATATAGCCATGTCCGTCTGTCCGTCTGTCCGTCTGTCCGTCTGTCCGTCTGTCCGTCCGTCTGTCCGTCTGTCCGTCTGTCCGTATGTATGAACGCGTCGTTCTCAGAACCTACAAGAGCTAGAGACTTGAAATTTTTTATGTAGGTTCCTGTATAGCACGAAAAGATCGAGTTTGTTTCAGAAATTCGATAACTTTTATCGTTTTATTGTTATCGATTAAAAAACGAAAATCTAAATTAAGCAATAAAATTCTATATAATTCATCTTTCTAGATAGAGTCTTCAAATTTTGCATTTAGTGTTATGTGAGCCTTACGCAATTTCGGTTTTTGTTAAATTTTGGGTGCCACGCCCCCTTCGCCTCAAATTTGTAACTCCCGTATATCAAATACTAGAGACTTGTGCTTTGGCACATACATACATATGGATGACATGATTACGCCCAACAAGTTTGATCAAAATCGTTGGTCTAGAAAAAAAGTTATTAAACATTTAATTTCCCATAACATTGCCGTGCAAAGCAGCCAAAGAACAGCTGACGCTCCGACTTGCGCTTGTGTGAGCGTGCGCCTGTGTATGTGTGTGTGTATGTGTTGCGTGTAATGAACATATATATACTTATGTATATTAAAGAAATGAAGAATGCTTGGAATAGCGGATCTTCGCAGGGTTCAGGGTATACCCTAGTCGAGCGGTCTCGACTAGAGTTTTCTTACTTGTTTTGAATTGTTTTTCGTGATCTTAACGATTGCCGCGATTTGCAGCTTAAGAAAAGGCAGCAAAAAAAAAAAAAAACTCCGAAGAGAAGCAACAGGCAGCAAAAAAATTATGAAAATATATATTTGTGCGCCGCGCGTGTGTGTGTGTGTGTGAGTGTGTGTAACAGTTGCCAACTCTGTGAGCGCCTCTGCCTCTCACAGCAACTCGTGAGCTCCACTCAGCAGCTGCTTTGCATGCAACATTTCAATATTTTAACTGTTGCTCAATACAATTTCAACACTCGCACAAAATTCTCAACTTTAATATAATTCGAATAAATACAAATGAAGAAGATGCTTGAAATTTGTGGGCAAATGGGTAATGGATAGATGAAAAGAATATTTAATAGATATAAACAATGTATGTATTATTTCTTTAAGTAATGGCAAATTCTCTACTTAAAAATAAATATTTTAATATAATATTAATATTTAATATATTAGCATTTAAAAGTAATAAAAAATATGTAATGTAAGCTACTTACCTTTAACAACTGCACTTCTGAGATATTCAAATTCTTCCTGTAAAAAAAAATAAAATTAGTTTTTGTTACAATTCTTGGTATTTTTATTATTAAAATATTTTTTTTTAAATATTAAAATAATATAAATATACAATGAACTAGTTTAAATTTGATTTCGAATTAAAAGTTTTATTAATTATTATTTATTAATCACAATTTTACCTCAAAATATATGAGAAACTCTCTACCCACCTCAGAATTCGTAATTCTGTTTTTACTATCAAATTTGTAATAAACATATTCTATAAATTACATAAATATTAAAACATACTTCTTTGACTTCAACTTTCTTAACATTCCCACTGAGATAAATACAACATTGCTTAGTTAAGCAGCTGCTTAGTCAGTCTGCTAATCTAGCAGAGTCTTACAATCTGAATACTATTACCCCCCTCAAGTTCTCCCCCTTAATTGTAGATATATATTCAAGTTGATGCGATCCTTTCAACACATTTTGCATAATTCTGCAGCTCGTATTCAAATTGCAATACAAAATTTCTCTCTTTCTCGCTCTCCATATAATTTGCTTACCGTTTGCATGCGAGCCGAGTGTCTGCGCTCCCCCCTCTGTGCCGGCTCCTGTTCCTGCTCCCTACTCCACTTTTCATGTGTGATTGTAATGGCTTCGTTTTGGTTTTTATGAGTTTCTTAAGAATTATTTTGTGTGTGTTTCTTTTTCTTGGCTGTGTGTAATTACAGTAATGCGAGCAGCGCATTGGCAGAGGCCAATGCAAAAAAAAAAAAAAAACACAAAACATAAAAAAAGAAAAACGAATCGCAAATTGAACGATCCGCAGCGATCGAAACTCGCAGTAGGCATCGCCGCTCATTAAGAAATGAATGCTAAAGTTGGCGCGTTTTTTTCCCGTTTTGTTGCAAATTATCATGCAGCCGATTACACTGCAACAAAAAGAGTACCAAGTGCTGCATTGGCGTAAAAATTGGTCAGCAATTTGGAGGAGAGAGGCTGACCCAAAAGGGAAAAAGGTGGCAGGGGAGGGGTGGCTAGGGGCAAATGCGTTTTCAATTTAATATTTATTATCGACAATATTACGAGAGTCCAGGCATATAAGTAATGCAGGCGACGTCCAATGCGGCGTATGCTCTATTTGAGCTATTGAATATTCATGCAGGCAGTATGGCTGCAGCCACCCAAACCACCCAAAAGCCCGCCGAACCATCCGATCCACCCCCACCACTCCCCTCCTTCTACTATTTCGTCCAAAATGCAGTTTGTTATATAACACACATAATTATAGGCAAATCGAGGCAACGAATTCTCGCCACGCACACTGAGCGCTCGCGCGCCCCTAATGCAAACGAGGTGGAGAAACCCAACGAGCTCAGTCCCACTGTCCCACCACCCAGTGCACCACCCATCTATGCAGCGGGCACTTATGTGGCATTTGCAGCATTTGCCGAGGCGCATTGGCGCACACGAAGTATACCCGAAAGGGGCGTGGCAGCTGGGTTGGCGAAGGGGGTGGCAAGAGGCGAGTTTGTTTGGGAACCGTTTGGCATCGGAGCCGAAAAACCACCCACACATGCCGTCTGCCCACTGCTGTGGTCGCTTCTAGGGGCTGTGGGTGGGCGAGCTCTACAGCATTTCTAAGTACGACTATTATATTGCACACACACACACACACACACACATACATATATATAGATGTGACTGTGTCTGAGTGTGTGTGTTTAGTTGTACATAGCTATGCGTATGCGTGTTGACCATTATACATGATTTCGCCTATGCATACGTGTGTGTGTTTGCGTGTGTTTGTTGTTTTTGTAGATGTTTGCTGCAGCTGCAGTTGCAGTTGCCGTTGCCGTTGCTGGGAATCCGAGCTCCATGCCGTCCATCCCGATGAGATCGTTGTGTGACACTGAAGAGGATTTTCAATTCAACAAAACGATTTGATGCACATTAGAAACAATGGATTAAAATAAATACGTGAGTGAAATGTAGAGTATTAAGGAAATTACATTTATCTCTTTAAGTCAAATCGAAATTTGAACCGAATTTTAAAATTCAACTCGGAGTCGGACTAGGATAAATTGTTACAGATTGTGGCAGATGGGCAGCATGCTGAATTTCTAGCTTGATTCGGAGTGTCTAAGCAGACTTTCAGTATGTGTATCTTTCAGGTAAATTAATCAGTCAATCAATCAATGAGTTTTTTGATGTCAAGCAATATCTCAAATGTCTCTCAATCAATAGGTTTAACTGACAATCAATCAGTCAATTGGTCCGTTAAGTAGGCAGTTAATCAGTCATTCAGTAAGCCATCAAATCAATCAGTCAATCACATCGTGATGTAGTCAATCAGCTAGTCAATCAATCAGTAAGTCAGTCCGTCAGTCGATTCTTTAGTTACTCAATCATCCAGTCAGCCAGTCCGCTACACATTCTAAAGTTTAATAGATGAATCAGTTCTTCAATCAATTAAACAGGACATCAATCAGTCAAGCAGGCAGGCTAATCAGAAAGGCAGTCAGTCCGTCGTTAACTTTAAGTCCACCAATCAACATCAATCAATCAATCTATCAAACAATAGGTATGTCCATCATTCAGTCATAAAATTGAAGTCTGTCAATCAAGATCTATCAATCAATTATTAAGTCAATATATCAATGATATATTATTCTATCAATCATTAAAAACTAGGCTAAGTCAATATCAATCAGTTAGGAAAGTTTTCAAGAAAGGGAGTCCCATATCCACATACACTCTTACCCCACATCTCATATTTACCCACACCATTCACAGATTTAGTTACTCAACCACTGTAAATGAACATAAGAACACCGTTATATCGCTATCGCTCTAATGCAGATGGCAGCACCTCGGGAAAAACTGCAAATCGGGCATTATAATTGAAGAGAGCATTAGAGAACTAGCTAAAGCCGAAACGGAAAACAGCAACCGAATGATATATAACACTCGTGAGAGAGGGAGAGCACAGAGAGTGTGAGAGAGAGAGAGAGAGAGACGAGCTAGACTGGGAGTGAGATGCGGTTTTCAGCTGTCTAACGGGAACAGCGGAACAGTGGGCAGAAAACGCACATTAAGTTTTCTGCCAAGCGCATTGTTCGGCCCACCTTTGTTGCCGCTGCCTGCATATGGTGGCAAAGAAAGCGCAGCAGAAGCAGCTGCAGGGATGCAGGATGCAGCACACACACATACACACACAGGCAGAGCCGCACACAAACATCAACAGGCGAATCAAAGTCAGCGCATCATCGATATAGCTGCAGCGGCAGTGGACGCTGGTCAAAAGCAGCAGCAGCAGTCGGGGCTCCACTGCAACTGCAACTGCAACTGCAAAGAGGAAGAAGACACACAGGATGTGTGTGTGTGTGTGGGTGGGGGTGATGGACCAAAGAGGTGCACTGCACTGGTCTCCACGTAGCAGCAGCAGAAATTGGATGCGTGTGCAAAATGCAATGCATTTTCTAACACAGCGACGCGAGATGCAGATGCAGATGCAAATGCAAACGGGACACACACACACTCACACTAACACACACACACACAAACACACACATGGACAACCGTCTGGTTGGGTGTTAGGAGTTGCAGCTGGAGTTTGGACTGTCGGCTAGGGTAGCAACGTTTTTGTGATTTATTTTTAATTGAAATTCTAGAATGCGTGCAAAATACGCATGCAAAGTGTCTGGGGCACCTAGAAAACTTTCAACCGGATGTGCCAGTGTGTGTGAGTGTGTATGAGAGTATGTATGTGTGTGTGTACGCACATAGAGGCCTCGAGGCCTGCAGGCGTAAATTGCATAGGCCAGGCAACCAGAGAGAGGCAGGGAGGGAGGTAGGCAGAGCTGGGTGCAGCGTATTTTTGGGACAGAAATTGTGCGTGTGCACGAGTCCTGTTCAAAGTCAACGTTGTCGTTGCTGTTGTTGTTGTTGTTGTTGCCATTGCTGGTTAGCCCAGCGTCAACGTCGCCGTCGCAATCGCCATCGTTGTTGCTGTAATGTTGGCCAGCGCCGAAAATTTTCTACAAAAACAAAAATCGGAATTAATTTTGTTTTAGAGAAAATTTGTGCAGTCGCATGTGGGCTGCGAAAGGAGCGCCAAAAAGAGAGAGAGAGAGAGAGAGACAGGGAGAGGGAGAGTAGGGGTAGAGGATGGCAGGTAGGGCGTGCATATATGTGGGCACGGCTGCATATTTGCTGATAATAATTAAGTGCAGACTAGGCCCATAAAGCGCAGCAGCAGCAGCAGCAGCGGCACCCTGTACAGTGGGGCCAGAGGACAATGGACGCAGCAACGAATTTTCGTGCGGTATCGATAATGAGCCATTGGCTTACATATGTATATATGTGTGGGTTTGTTTGTATGTGTATGTGTATGTGTGTGTGTGGGTGTATATATGTATGTGTAAGTTTGTGGCTGTTGACAAATTGTTCTTTGAACTAGAAAAAAGTTTTTTTTTTTTGTGGGTTAAGTTTCAAATTTGCGTGAATAGCAAAACTTTAGCTCAAGATTGAATTTTGAGCTTAGAGGAATTTAAAGTCGGAAGAAAACTGAATGAAATCTTTAAATTAAGTATACAAAACTAAAGTTCTTTAGCTTAAGTGCAAAAGTCTCAAATGGGAATTTGAAGCTGCTTTGAACTTGAAGTTTTTATAAATAGAGAAATTTTTTGTATTAGTTAAATAAATTATAATTAATATTGAAATAAAATATTATATAAAATTATTATTTATTAATATTCATAAAATATAATAAATATTAATATTAAAATAAAATATTATATAAAATTATTAATTATAAATAAAATAAATACCAAAAAACCAAGAAATTGGAATTTTGAAGTTTCCGATAACCGTTTCCAGTTCCTTTTCATAAAATTCCTTGTATAATCTCTCTAAAATTCACTGGAATTTATTATAAAATATAACTATCAAAATCTAAACACATCTGCTAAGTTCTACTTAAACTCTTTAGACTCTTTCAAAAGTATCTCATTTGCGTGCGCTGAGGTAAGCAAATGTTATGCATTGAAATCTGCGTGATGCGGCTGCTGCTGCCCCGCCTCATTTGGCTCTAACTCAGCAGCTACTTTTTCTTCCTCTAGCTGTTGTTGTGCTGGACAGTTGCGCCCAACATCAACGTCAACGTCGCCATCGCCAAAGTCGTCGTCGTCGCCGTCGACGTTGTCGTCAACATCGTCATCGATAACTGCGTTGACTGCGAGGAGTGCCATACAGAAAACTTGCAGCGACTTTTCTCTATAGTTAAGAAGTGGCAGGGGCTGGATGTGTACGTGCCTCTATGCCTGTGTGAGTGTGTGTGTGTGTGCATGGGTGTGTGTATGCACACCACTTGGACTCACACAAGTTTTTGGGTTTTAGGCCCGGCCACGTTGTGCAAATGTGCAAGCTGGCATCCGTTGCTGCCATTTTAAAAGATTTTTGTTTTCGTTTTCCCCATGCACTCTGCCTGCCTGCAAGCAGACACACACACACATGCACACATATGTGCCATATATACATAGGCACGCACGTTTGGCCAGGAAACGGAAACGAAAATTCTGCGAAAAACAACAACAACAACAACAGCAACAGCAACAACAATGGACATGTTGGCAAGAAGCAACGTAGCCTGAGCTGCAGGCAAGGCTGTGCCACAGGAAAAGCAAAAATAACGGCGCAGCAAACAGCGCTGATGAGCAATGGGCAACCGGCAACGGGCAATGGGCAACGGCAACGGTAACGCAATCTCCCGCACAGTGGGACAAACTGTTTGTATTTACACAGTTTACTGCTGCTGCAACAGACTTTGCCAACAGAAGCAATCAACTAACAGCTCGAATGGAACTTGAAGGAATTTAGAGGTGTTTTTATGAAACTTATAAATTATTGTAAACTTTTGAAGTTAAGGAATTGGAGAAGAAATATTGTGTATTACTTATTATTTAGTATTAGGTCTGGGCTTCACCCATTTGTCTGTAATCTGTATGCTCTGTAATATACTCAAGTAAGCCCTTCCTTATCTTGAGTTCGAGGCGAGTTCTATGCTTATAAATATAAAATATATAAAATGTAACTCCACAGCTTTTCACTTAGTTTTCACATTGAAAGCAAGATTTTTCTCAAGACTTATTTAATTAAGTTTATTTAATTAAGTTCCAGTTTACAGCTCTTCAACGTAATATTTTCAGATCTTTTTCTGCATTGAATAAATTCAAATTTTTGCCTTTATCATGGCTCGACTTTATAATTCTTCAGCATATTTCCACCTGACTAGCGGGCTGTCAATCTAAATTTATTTAAAACTAAGAAACTAGATCTTTCTTGATTGTTAACATCAAGTTTCAACCTTTGAGAGAAAATCTCACATCTCTTTACCTAACATAACAAAACTGCTCGATTGTTTCTCTTACTATATATATATTATATGATTATACAAAGAACTCTACAAAATATGCATAAAATCAGAAAAATATTCATTAAATCGAATACAACTACAAATACATTACAATTCCATACAAGAAATCAGAGCTTCTTTCAGCAAACCCTCCATCCTTCGTCAGGCTCGACACCATCTTTGCAAAGCCTTTTTTGCTGAAATTTCATTCGCCGCCTTTTTGCGCCGCTGCTGCAGATGCCAAACTTGCTACACGCTGAGGCTGCTGCAGAGCAGCAGAAGGTGGGCATACGACGCTGGACAGCGGTGGCTGCATATTGGGTGGCAACGTTGCCAAATTGCCGATGACTGCGGCGGCCGCCATTTTGTGACTTGGCGGAAACGCACAAAAACCACGCAGGAGATGATGTGCATGCATGTATGTGTGTGAGTGTGCGAGTCTGCGTGTGTGTATGTGAGCTGCCGCTCGTAGGTGTCCAAAATCGTCGAACGTGGCCCCGAAATGCCATTACCGCCACCTTAACGATGTGCCGTTGCTTTTTGTTATTCCACTGACCAGCAGCAAGATGATGTGTGTGTGTGTGTCTGTGTGTGTGTGTGTGTGTTTGTTTGTGCTTCGTTTCGTTTCTGCACATTTGCATTTTACGAATATCCTTGCGCATTAGAAGCCGACCAGACGCAGCCTCGAGAGCAGCTCGCACGAGAAAGGAACGAGTCGAAAGTTTCTGCAGCTGATGTGCGGGCCAGAGCCGGAGATGGGTGCCTGGGCTTGGAGTCCAGAGTTCAGTCCAGTGGCTGCCCGTCTCTGTGTCTCTCTGTCCGGCGTCCGTCGTCCGCATCCGTATCCGTGTTGGCTCGCTCACACACACCCAGTGGAAGGACGCGCGCGCGCGCGCTTTCATTTCATTTGCCAGCACCCAAAAGTTGTTGTGCCTTCTACTTTTGGGGCAGCAGCTCCTCGACGGCAACGGCAACGGCTAACGCATTTTTCGCCAGGACATTGACGAACGGCCATTACCCCACTCACACACACACACACACACACACACACACACACACATACACATATGCAGAGGGAAGGAGTATAAGCTTGCTGGCATTTTGAATTTCAAATTCAGCAGCAGCTCTTACACACACACACACACACACACACACACACGTGGTCATCTAATGCCCATGTTGGCTGCCTTTGCCTTGTGCGTCGTATTCGTTACGAAACCACGCAAACCACTCAGCCACCCACTCGCATAGTCCTGGTCATCGCTATCGTCGTCATCGTCGTCGTCGGCCGCGCCTTTTTGTGCGAAAATGTTCAACTTTTTCGCAACAGTAAAGATTTTTGGTTGGCTGACGCAGCCAATCTCCAACGAGCAAGCGTCACGCTGTGTTTGTGTTTGTGTGTGTGTAGCAACCACCCACCCACACGCACACATATATATATATATATATATCCATATATATATATATGCTCTAACTCTTTATATATAGATATAGAGCTATGGCAACGTCCTAAGCACAAGTGTCGACTATAAAATGTGCGTTCGCCTCCCGCTGCCGAGGCCCACACGGCGTATGCGTTATTTATGCATAGTGTATGTGTGTGGCCGGCGCACAGGATGAAGTGCAAACAATTATTTATGTGGCCGAGCCCATACATAATCCATTAAGAGACTTCAAATGAAATTTGCGCATTACGCAACTTAATCACAAAATTGAAATCGAACCAAACAGCAACAGCAAAAGCAAAAAAAAGCGGAATTTTTCAATTTTGGATTTTGTTTTACTCCATTTATGATAGCTTTTCATTGGGATTTATTTAATTGGTCAAGAAATAACGATGGAATAATGCCATTTACTCTTCAGCTTACAAATCATTTATTTACAGCGAATTGAGCTCCAAAAATATTAATAATAATACATTCCATGAAATGGTCTGAAAATATTCAACATTTTATGCAAATAAAGTAATGCAAACCCTTAGCTAAAATGGCAAAGCTAGCGATAAATTAGTTGCGCCTTAATTGACTCATTAAGAAAGAGAATAAATCAAAAAATACTTAAACTAAGTGTGAAAGAAGTATATTGCTCTAAGTATTTACAAGAAGAAGGAGAAGAAGTAGAAGAAAATATGTAGAGCGTAACGATTTAGATAGTCTAAGCTGCTCTTAACTCAATCAAGTGCTGTTTAGCTCTAGCTGGAAATAAGTATAGACGGATGAGGTATTAATTAGAAGCTACGAACTGGCAGGTGTGCTGGGAGAGAGAGAGAGAGAGATAGGCAGAGGAGAGAGAAATAGAGAAAAACGAAGGGAGACAGAAAGAAAGAGAGGGAGAGAGAGAGAGTGGTACAGAGAGAGAAAGAAAGAGAGAGCGGGTGTTGTGAGTGGTTGTCCTCCTCCAGGCATCATCAGTTCTAAGCCCATAAGCAATTAGAGCTCACAGGTTGGGCTTGAAGTCAATCTCATGTAACTAGTATCTTGTACATTTCACATAGTACCTAGTACCTAAAACTTCTCTTGTACCCGGTACATAGCACATAATTCGCAATTAGTGTCCGATATAGTAGGAAGAAAAGTACAAAATCAAAAGATTTTAAAAATATAAATTCTATTTTTAGATCTTCCAAATATACAAATAAAATTCTGCTTTTCCCTCTGTTGAATCACTTAAAGTTCATTCAGATTATACCAAATTTAGGTATTATATATCATAGTCAATTAAAAATTTCATAGAAACCGTTTCCCCTCTCTCTCTCTCTCTCTCTTTCTCTCCTCTCTTCATATTTTCCTCATTCCAGAGAAATAGGTGCAACAGTTTAAACACCTTCCAGCTTATGGCCAGCTGACAAATAGCAGAACTTGAATATCAACATTGCCCGTTGCTAATGCATCATAATAAATATATATATTTTATGCATATTTACATTTTGCTACGCTTCTCTCTTTTTCTCTCTCTCTCTCTCGTTGGCACCTCATCGATGGATGTGGCAGAGTCATCGACACACGAGAACTAAAAAGACTGTAAGTAAAGGCAATTAATTAATTTGTTTACATTTGTGCAAATGCCACAAGAAGTAGGAAGTTGCAGCAAGATCAGACGCAGATGCAACACAAGCTGCAGCAGCAACAACAACAGCAACAACAACAACAACTGACATGCATTGACCGGCAAAGCGTGCAGTAAAACATTTTCAATGGAACTGCTGCAGACAGAGGCGAGTAAGAGAGAGAGAGAGAGAGAGATAGGCAACTGGTCTCGAAGTCTGTGCTGTGCTGCCACAGAGGGGCAAATAATTAACTGCAAGAATGCAATACGAGCAAAGCGAAGTTGCTGTTGTTGCTGCTGCTGCTGCGGCTGCTGTTTGTTATTATTTTTAATATTAAATTGCAATTGCTTCGTTGATTTAATAAAAACGAGCAACAAAGCCAACGCCTGTGCAATAAATGTGGCAGCCACAATCGGCAGCAACAACAGTAAACAGCACGTTGCAATTTTAATGACCAAAAAGAAGCAGCAGAAGAAGGAAGCAGCAGATGAAGCAGCGGCATCGATCGCTGATTGCCGATCGCTGATCGTTGACTTGCAGATGTCTGCCCCAATCTGTGGCAGATATACATAACACACATATATATATATGTATATATATTTGCACGATGTTTAGCTAAAGCAAACAACAGAACTTAAGCAAACAAACCAAGACGTTGCACTCTCTGTCTACTCCTGCTCACTCTCTCTCTCTCTCTCTCACTCTCGCTGGCTCATCAATTTTGGCGACTGCACAAAATAAACTAAACACTAAATAAAATATTTTATTATGTTGCAGCGGCAACCAGTTTGGTTTGTTGTTGTCGCCACACATTGTTGCCTGCCCCAGCTCCTGCCCCTGCCCGTGCCCATGCCCCGTGCCCCTGCCATAAACAACTGTCAACGCTTTTTACATTATGCGCACTATTTTATTTATCAATTTGCAATTCCATAAATTTCGTTTCAGCCTTTACTTTTTATTGATCTTTTTGCGTTATAAGGAAGTTAACCGCTAGAGCTGGGCCGGTGGCACGGTGGCACGCACCGCGCGCCGTTCATTGACACACGCGTGCAACGGATATCATTTAGACGCGTCAAATGTAATTCGTTTCTCTCTCTCTCTCTCTGTCTGTCTCTCTTTCTTATTTTGTCGATCATAATATTCATAAGCCAAAGCTGTCTGAAGTTTGATTGGTCTTTAATTAAATGACAAAATATGTGCGGAGTGTAAACAACTTGCAACAAATACAAACTTGCAACAACAACAACAACAACGGCAAAGGCAACAACTTGTGACAGCTGTGACAGCATGAATTATGCCACTAATTGAGACAAACATGGCCAAAGAGCTAAACAAACTTTGATTTGTATATCATGTGGGCAGAACCACTTCAAAATCAGCCTCGACTTCAGCTTTCAACTTCAGTTTGCCACAGCCACGCAGCTTCAAAGTCGAGGCAACACTGCAAGATGGATCAACGCTCTGCCACAACATTTGGGTTAATGTAATAGCAACAACAACAGCAACAACAACAACAACAACAACTACGACAACATCAGCGAACGCCTTGAAAAGCAGATGCAGAAAAAAAATGAGAATTAGAATTTGCAAACGAAACAACATTCGATTTATTAACCGTTATTAACTTGGCTAGTTAAGTTCTTTGCATTTGGCAACATCTTGCAACAAATTGCGGCAATTAAATGCGACAAAGCACTGACAAATGCGCCTATCGATCAACCTGATAACGATCGATAAGGCTAAAGCAAGCGAATTAGAAATAATCTATAGCCAAACTCAATTTAACAACTTAATATTTGAAAGAGCTTTGGCTTGAGTGTTATCGAACTGGGCATCAGCTGATCGATAACTATTGCATTGGTTTGGATAACAGATATTAAATGCTGCTCAATATTGAATATGAATAATATGAATGTTGAAGAAACAATCAATCAGCCAGTCAATCAGAAAGGTACATATTAATATCGAATGTTGTTATCGATACCATAATTTCGATAAGAAATGGAGATATAGATACATTAATATTGATAACTATATTGCTAATACTGCAACTACTTATCTATTATTATATAATACCGATAGGTTTATCGTTAACCCTGCATTTACTTATTTATTCATAAAAAATTTAAATTATAGATGAATAGGAAGAAAAAACTGATAAAATAGTTGTCTTTCCTTCAGTTCCAACTCCTTCTATACATCCTCTTTCTCTATCTTCCTCCATATGTTTTCTGTTAGCTATCATTAAAATTCCATGCACATTCGCTTCATTAACTTTTTGGTATTTGATTTACAATCGAAGTTTTGTTGTACTATTTTTTTTGTTAACGTTATCGCATTTTAGCATTTCCATTGTTGTTGCCCGCTTTTGGTTTGTTGATGCTTTTGTTTTCGTATTTTTTGTTCATATCATATCGGAAACGCTTGGCAAGCAATTAAAACAAGTTTATTTTACAACAATATAATTACTAATTATTATTATTATCATCGAACGTGCAGGTTATCAATATCAGCAGCGCGAGTCGGCAAATGGAAACTTAACATAAAAATAGGTAAAACGAACAACGACAAAAAACCCAATGCAAAAGGGGGAGGGTCAGGGGGAGAGCCTAGCAAACACAACAAGTTTCAATTATGTGTAGCTAAAGGCAAAAACAAAACTCGATGAGGAAGAAGCAGCAGCAGCAGCAGATAGAGAGAACTAGAAATAAAAGACGGAGACGGAGCTAAAACACTTTCGTAAGAAATGTTGTTGCTCCAATTGTTGTTGTTGCTATTGTTGTTGTGGTAATAATTAATTGACTATTTGTTGCGTTTGTCGTGCGCTCAAGTGCCGCCTCTGCTGGCCTCTGTTGCAGGTGGGCCGTTGGGCAGGCGTCGGTGCGCGGGGGCGTGTCTCGGCTGTGGCAAATGCCTGCCACATCACGTTATATTATTAAATTGTAATTTTATTTATTTTAAGTGAAAGATATGATAACAGCTCCAACTTGTTGTCCATTGCTGATGAGCACTCGAGTCGCTCGAACACTTTAAACGCTTTCAAAGGCTGCCGCTCGAGTACCTGAGTGTTTGAGGGGAGGCGTGGCTGGCACTCGGCGACGAGTTGCTGTTGCTTTAGCTGCATTTCTATAAAGCCATCTAGTTTATATTTGTCTAAACTAAACGGGCTAACGGTATTTTGTCTGCTTAATGGAAATCAAGCGGGAAAGAGAGACAGAGACAGAGCCTGAGACTGAGATGTTGCTGTCTGCTCTTAGCTCAACAAGTTGCAGCAACAATGTTGCCAAGAGTCTGGCAAAAAAAAAAAAAAAAAAAAAACTAAAACAAAAACTAGAACAAACGCAGCAGACAGAGAGCAGCAGCGAGCAGCTGTTTTGGCCTTGCACAAGCTCTCCGGCAAAGTGGTTTCGCATCCAGCTTAATAAGAGACGCTTCAATTAGTTAAGCACGACTTTCGTTCTAAACACATCCAGTTAGACGTTGGAAAGTCTTTGCTTTACCCATTTAAATGTGTATTTATGCAAACTGTCTGCAGATCATGACAGAGATAAGGCCAATAAAGCAAACAGTTATTAACTAAACTGTTAAGTAAACTATTTATTTAAAGCAGCTAGCTCTTAAGTAAGCCAAGCTCAGGCACAGCAAAACAAAATCATTTAGATTCAGTTGCTTCGATAATGGAAATTTGATGAGTTAAGGCGATGTAAGAGGAGGGAAGGAGGGGTTTTAAGTCTGGAGCAAAGACGAGTAAGGAGACGATCCTTATAGCAGTCAGAGATGTTCAGACTTGAAAGTATTTTGCTTATGTAATGTGTAGCCTTGGCAATCATAGCTGTCTGATTTCATTATCATCCGAAATCATTGAAAAAGTAAGAACTTATTCCTGATTATCTTGACAACAATATTAACAAATATTTGTTGACCCATATGCATTACTTTTCCCATTACTCTGATCGGTACTTAAAATCCTTCACTCAAATCAAATTTGTTCAGCTTAAACAAAGTTGAGCGCGCACAAATACTTTTGTTATCCAAGAGAATTCGATAAACATTATATATGACATAATATTCGATGCATGTCGTTGCCGTTCCGCTAGACAACATTGTAAGCAGTTACTCTTACAGCACTTGGATTGTTGAGACTGAAGGCAAATAGCAAGCGCGCGAGTGGGTCATAATCGTTGGCATAAAAAAGTGTAAACCGGAAATGACATGAATAAAATGCGCGACTATTTGCTCTTAACATAATTTCGCCTAGCGAAATCTCTAGAGTGGGAGAGAACTGATCAGGGAGACAGAGAGAGAGAGAGAGAGAGAGAGAGAGAGAGGTTGGCCACCCACATGCGAATTATATCAATATATAGTTGCAATAATGACCTCAGTCGTTGCAGTCGCTGCCCAATTGGGGCAGCTGCACTTGCAGCGTTCCCGCCGTCTCAACCCCTCCCAGCCGTTTGCCATTTGCCCATTGCCCATTGCCCGTTGCCCGTTGCCCATTTTCATTTTCATTTTCATTTCCATTTTCGCGCAACTACAAGTATATAGAAGTACAACTCCAGATGCGGGTAGAACTTGGCTACCCCCTCTCTGCCCCCTGCAGTCCCGTTGCGTCCATAACATCCGAGAGTTTATTACGTCTGCACTTGGGTTTATTTGCTTTTACTGCGCCTTTGCCGCAGCGATTTGTTCTTTCGATTTATGGCTGGGGCCAATGTGAGGCAGGAGGGGGCGAGGGTGTGCGCGGAGGGACGTTGGGCGGGGAATTGCAACGGGGCGAACATCATGATTATGATGCGGCAACATGATGATTATTTGTGGCAACATTGTTGCCTGCAACAGCGCCTGCGAGCGTGCGCAAAAGAGCGTATAAAACGTATAAATAAAAGAATTCAAATAAAATTTTTAATAAACGAGTTGCCATTAAATTTATACATTAACTATAATTTTTATAGTTGGCGACTTTGTTTTCTATACGACGACGACTGAGACGACAAAAGCTAACAAGAGTCGAAGCCAGAGCTTGAGCCAGAGCCAGAGCCAGAGCCAGGGGAAGAGCAAGAGCTAGAGGGGAAGTTCAGTTTTAACGATCCGCTTCACATATTTTTCGACTTCATTGTATTGCTCGGCTTTATTATTATTTCTTTTTCTTCGTCTTCTTCTTCGTCTACTTCTTTTTTGTATAATTGTGTTTAGAATTCAGAGAGCTGCGAACGAAATGTTTGTATAAAATACCCTTGAACACATTATTAAACAACTCGTCGTGAGATCTTAAATGTCTCGAGCTCGTTCGCTTTTCAATATTGCATATTGATTATTTATTGAATATTTATCTTTTTGATTCGCTACTTTGTATTTTGCTGTTGCGATGCTTGGCCAAGAATTTAAGGAGATTTTTGTATGTATGGGAATTTTTTAATCAAGATTTTTGCCGTATGTGAATTGAGGAATTGATAACTGCAGTTGTTTGGTTTGCTAAGGCTATGGGAATGTTTTAGCAATTGTTTTGACTGCGGAAATGAGGATTGGATTAAAAACTTGTGAAATTATAGTAGTAGTATGTAGTAGGATAAGGGAAGGTATAATACGAGGTGTAAGGCATAGAGAACAGAGCTAAAGTTTTCAAGCAAATTCGAGATTTTGAATAAGCTATCTCTATGATATGCTTATTATATATAGCGATCGGTTTTAGTCTATTGCTAGACGTTGAAAATTCGTAGATACATTCCAAGTTCTATGAGCTTCAAATGTAACAGAAAAGTTCACAGAGAAACACATGAAGTGATCGGGCCTCAAATAAAATTTCATTGTTATAATTATAAATATATATTTTTTAATATATGTACAACTAATAATAAATAATTTAATATATATGTGAATGAAAAATATTCAGCATATTTTAGCTTCAGATATTTATTATTTTGCTTATAAATCTGCATTAACTCTGTTGCCAAATACACATTTTTATATATTTGTTTATTTAATTAATGGGAAAAATATATATTAATATATAAATATACATACACATATATATCAATTTATCTGCATGCCTGCCTGCATTTCTCTGCTCTTCGTTGACAAGCTGGAAAACTATTTGTCCGCTGCGTCTGGTTGTTCGCTTTGATCTTCAATAAATGTTGAGCAAACAAATCAAAAATTCGAAAGACTTCAGCGTGTTGCATTTCAAACAACAACAACTACAACTACTACGGCAGCAACACAAATAACAGTACCAACATCAAAAAAGCAACAACAAGAACACATTGGCAACTGCAACTGAAAAATTGAAAATTGTGGAACTCAAGAGGCCGCGGAGGCAGCGTTTGGTAATTGTTTATTTGTTTGCCTTGCTGTAACTATGTGTGTGTGCTGCGTGTGCTGTGTGTGCTGTGCGTGTGTCTGTATTAGTGTGTGCTTGGCAACATGTTGACGCTGACTTTGACGTCGGTGGCGGCGTTGGCGGCGCTCCTTTGAGCAGAGAGTAAAAGAAAAGAAAATGAAATAACAAAACAATCTTGACAGAAATTTATAATTAAACAAATGCGGCGGTGTTGAAAAATTATTTTCCATTGCTTTTAACAGCGCATTTTCTTTAAATTTTCCAACTGTCTTGCGGCGCAGCAACAACAACAACAACAACAACAAGAACAACTTCAGGCTTCTTTTTTTTCTCATGTGGAATATTTATATAAACAAAAGCAATTTAATTTTCCTGGTGATGAATGTTGGCCGACGTTTGTTGCCGCCTGCCTTTGCTGTTGTTGTTGTTGGTAATTGAGTTGTTGCTAGAGTTGTTGATCTAGCAACTGTTCTTGTGGCTGTTGTTGTTGGTGTTGCTGCTGTTGTAGTTGTCTTCGAGTCGGCGCTGATTAAAGCCCGCGCGGCACATTGTTTAGTTTTATTTTATATTTTTGTTCTTTCTATCTAACTTGAGTTTTTGTTTAGATAGAAAACTGCCTTCACTCTAAATCAACATACCCTAAGCCCCTTCTCGCCAAAGGGTATCAAAGTTATTCTGTTTGCAGGCAAATATATATGTGGCACACAAAAATCATACTTCAAATAACAAATAAAATGAGTTGACTTAAGCAAAATGAATGAAGCTTGAATGGGTTAAGCTGACAAATCATAAAGCAAAGGGTAAGACAGAGAGAGAAGAGAGAGATAGGAAAGAGGTACAATGCGGCAGGGTTGTCAACATTTAGAAGAAGATCAATTAGAGTTGCCTTGTCAGCTAAACATTATGCCTAGCAAAACCCAAGAAATGCTTTAACTATTGGCATAACTTGATCTGCCGGGTATAATCCCAGTCGTTCATTCCCTGCGCCTTTACTTGCTTTGTTTGTGCATATAATTTATATTAAAATCGTTTTTCGTTTTGATATATGTGTGATGATTTTCTAAAGCAAACAAGAGTCGCAACTTTTTTTTGTGCTTTGCTCCCAAAATCAAAGAGCAAAACTTGTGAAATTTCGAAAATTGCATTTTGCATCATTAACAACGCATTTGTCAAATGCATATGCATTGTTGTGCGTGTGTCTCTCTCTCTCTCTGTGTGTGTGTGTGCGTGTGTTAATGACATGCTCACAAATTCAAATTAACATTTTGCCAGCAAATGCAGGCGACAAACGTTGCAGCTGTATGCGTGCACATGCTGCAAACAGTTGACGCTAGAAGTAAGCGCACAGAACTGGACTGGAGTGAAGAAGGCAAAGGTAGCTACTAGTGTATGATAGATAAGAAGAAACTATATATATTAAGATATATAAATTATATTGAGACTGGAAAAAAGTTTATGCGGGAGAAGAGGCAGAGATCTCCAATGGATATAATGTTATAAAGTTATCCATTTAGTTGAAAATTTATAGATTTTATACATTTTTCAACAAAAATTCAGTTTTTAATAAGATTTCACGTTTATAAATTATTTTAGATATTTTTAAGAAAATTATGGTAATTTTCTAAAAAGAAGGAGTCTGCCTAAGCAAACTTCATCTGCTCAGTAATACTAATGCAATAATAATATTTTTAAAAATATATCTTAAATTCCATTTAAATATATAAACATTTCTATACGCATACTGCACGCACGCACTGTAGATACATTTGTCATTTTTGATCGAGCATCAAGCAAACAATTTAACATACGACGCGCCCACACTGAAGTATGAAAGAGTGGGTGCTCAGAGGGAGTTGCAAGTGTGTGAGAGATAGAAAGAGAGAGAGAGAGCGAGTGAGTGAGAGAGATGGAGAGGAAGAGCGTGTGACGCTTGCTGGACGCATTCAAAAATGCTGAGCACATTGCACTCGTCGCTGGACAATACTAAAAATCACATCAGAAATGCAACAATAAACGCAAAAACTACACAACAACGACGACGACGATGGCAATGACAATGCTGATGATGATGATGATGCAGAGGATGATGATGATGACGATGCTGGCGACGACATGCCACAAACAGAAAGAGAGAGCGAAAGCGAGAGCGAGAGAGTAGTCGAGTCACAATTTGAATCCTAGTGCGTTTTGGCACCTCCCACGCGGCCCGTTTGTAATGCATTCGACATGCATCAACAACGAGTATAACAACAACAACAACAACAACAACAACAACACAGGGAAGAGTGTACAAGTATTTGAAGAAGAGTACACAAAACTTTTGTACTTGAACTTCCTTAGTAGAATTTTTGAATACGCAAAAACACTTTCAAAGAATATAAATAATGACCATTCGAATTATCATCACTGTTGTTGTTGTTGTTGTTGTGGGAGTCACTGTTGGATCTGATACTCCAACTCCACACATGCGACAACAATGGGCCAAAACAAAAGCGTTTGCCAACTGCATTGTTGTGCCGAGCAAAAGAAGAGCTGCAGCTAGCTGCCTCTGGCTGGCTGCAAGTTCTGTCTGAAGTCCTTGCAGCAGCTACACACCTGAGCCTTAGTCACATTTTGCCCTGATAATGCAGCTGATGACACTTGTCGTTACGGGCAGCTCTGATATGTATGCTAAAAGAGATCAAAGATAACAAATTTACGACTACGGCATCAGCTGCAACAATTGCAGATGCAAGTGGGAGCAGGACTTGTCAGAAATGGTTTAGAAATTGTATTTTAACATTAGCAAATGAAAAATGTAGAACGTGAAGCAAGGAGTAAAATACAATTTAGAGTTGAGTTAGGATATTATGAGAAAGTCTTCGGGATATAGAAAAAATCTGAATATGGAAGTTTTCAATGAAATTGAGAAGTAGCTGAGAAAGTCTCATAGCAAGTATTGAAAATATATTTAAAAATTGTTAATATGATAGAAATTTGAAAACATTTTGAATGAGTGAAGAAACAAAAGTTGAAAGTTAAATACGAATAGGGTTAGATCTTAGTATAGAGACTTCTTCGCTATGGAATGATGTTGATAAACTCAGATATTTTTCATATTAAATGCAAATATATTTATAAATGTGCTCTACGCAACACTCAGGTATGAATCTATATCCATTCATAAAAACAAATGCATAACAAACTTTTAAACATTGCAATATTTCATCAATACAAAATATATTCCCATGACAATAAAGAGTAGGCTCATTAGAGCCATCTCCCTCATCATTGAGCCATTTTTAAGAGCATTTTCGTAATGCTGGTTAACGAGCTGCTCTAAAAAGTTACTAGCACCACCGCCCACCCACTCTCGAAAGATATAGCCAATGTAGCCCATTTTGAACCACCAAAAAATAAATCATAAATCGAAGCCACAATGGAGCCGGGACCGAAAAGGCAAACAAACCAATGAGGGGCGACGCGCACGGGCCGCCCAAATATGCATTGACAATTAAAAGACAGCACGGACAGAGCACCAAATAGTGAGGGAGAGAGAGCAGGAGAAAGAGGCAGAGAGAGAGAGAGAGAGAGAGAGAGCGAGTGAATGCATGGACCTATCATTATTTTGCGTTAGGCACTGGAGACAGAGACGGAGACGCAGCCCTTTTGCATTTTGCAAACATACGCAAATTACGCATACGCCAAGGGGTCCACAGCAACGGGGAGGCAAGCAGAGAGACACACACACACACACACACATACCCACACTCAATGATATATTTTAGTTTTGTAGAATTTCGTTGTTGTTGTTGTCATCAACGAAGCGAAGACAATATCTGAATATCTGTGCAGGCAGCAGAGGGAAGACCGACAGAGAGCGGCCACAGACGTAGTCCAGAGTTTGCAGTGTGTGTGTGTGTTTGTGTGTGGAGGAGTAAGTAGATTCTGTTGCTAGCAATATCCGCATTAGATTACATGCGTTGCTGCCATGGCAAAGCGCTCGCGCCGATATAACGGACAAGCAGCAGCAACATCAATGACGACCCGAATTTGATGACGTTGATTTCCTCTTTACGTTTTTACGGCCCGACTCGAGATCCCTGCTCAATGCATACGAAATTTCCCAAAAACTAAACTAAACGATACGAAACGAAACGAATTCAAATCAAAAACTCAACTAAAAAGAATTGCATAAGAAATTAAATTCGAAAATTGTGATAATAAAACGCATAGCTGCAAACTCAATCTAATTTATTCAGCAGGCCGCAAAGGATGTGGCTATACGGGCTATATGGGCATAGATGTATGTATAAATCTATATGTGCACTGAGAGAAACGGCGCTGGAGATGTGGGAAGTGAGAGTGGAAATTATGGAATATATATATTTTTTGTATATACTTAAACTAAGCAATATCAGACTTAGAGTCAAGAATTTGTTCTGAAACTATGGAATAACCTTTTCAACTCAAGGGAAAAACTGATCACTATATATATAAACATATAGAAATCTGCCCTAACTAGTTTTCATGATCTCTTCATATCACTTATAAGCTATCAAGTCTCCCAAATCCACATCCAACTGCCTCTCAAGCTTACTTCAATCAAATATTTATTTCTCATAGCTTCAAACGCACCCAATTTTCGCCCAGTGCATGTGCGTACAGATGAAGCAACACGTTTGGTTTTGATTTCTGTGCGAGCGCTTTTATGTTGAACAAAACAAATTAATAGAATTGTTAAATGCGAGCGGCAAATGTGGCCAGTGAAGAGCAGCAGGCAGGGGGCGCCTACACTCCCAGGGCTTGGATGGGTTAGAAAAGGGGGAGGGGGAGCGGGAGGGGTAGGCTAACAGCTAACATGCAACATAACGTGAAGTGCTACGGATTTGGATTCGTTTCTGTTTCAGTTTCTGTTTCGCATTCTGACTGCGTGCTGCATACAAAAAGTGCAGACAATGCGATTAGTTGTCGTTGCAGCAGTTGCTGAAGTTATTGGCAGCAGCAGGAGCGAGATGAGAGATGGTGCTGGCTGCCAGAGAGGCTGCGTGTGTGTGTGTGTGTGTGGGTGCGTGGGTGTATGCGAGTGTAGGCTCGATGTTGCGACGGGCAACGCACACGCAAAAACCAAATGACGAATGACATTTTATTACGGCACCCAAAGGGTAGCACGTATAGAACTATGCAGCAGTGTCATCCATGTGTGTGTGTGTTAGTGTGTGTGTGTGTACCTCGACAGAACTCATCTTGTATGCAAACTCAAAACTCAAAAATTCGTAGACAAAAGAGTATATACGCCCAGGAGGTGCAGCCAGGACCGCAACAGGACCTGCACGACAGAGCCTGCCAGCCTGCCAGCCTGGCCGACTGACTGACGGCTAATGCTCCGACGGTTGTTGATGAATTGGGCCTAGCCGAAGTAGGAGCAGGAGACAGCACAGGCAACAACGAGCAGCAGCAGCCAGCCAGCCAGCCAGCCAGCCAGCCAGGCAGGCCCAAGCACAAGTTAAATAAATATGAGTTCAATTTTCATTTTTGGACAACGGCGTGGGCAAGGCACAGGCTGAGCTGACGCCTAGGCAACAGCACAGAGCAACGTTGATTTTATTGGCGGTTTACTGACCTGCGCCAACGGCAACAGCAGCAGCAGCACCTATACGAACAGTTGCAGCAACATTGCGCATACGACACGTTGCCTGTCAACTGCGTCAACTCATTTTCAATTTCTGAGCTTGAGCTGCATGTGTGTGTGTGTGTGTGTTACATGCTTACAGCGTAGACACACACACTCACACACTCTCACCCTTTATTTGCATATTAATCAAAGCAAACTTTACATAAGCAACTGCGCAACTGTTTTAAATATCGTTAAAGAGAGAGAGAGAGAAGCTGCAACAATTACCAAAGCGAGCAGATCTCATAAATGGATAGTAAAGGTTCATTGCGGCGCCATATTTCCGGTTGCCAAATGCCCAACAGAGAGATGCAGCCAAGCAAATGAAACTTGGCCAAAAATTTAGCTGCTGCAGCAGCAGCAACAGCAAAAAAACGCCAACGAACAATTACCAAACAGCATTTCCTTGAACATATTTATTAAACCTGTCCAAGGGGAAAATGCTTCAACACACACACACACATACACACACACCCACGCACACCTAGGCATATGCTTTGAAACACAATAACAATGCGAAGACAATTTCAAATGAAGCCAATTGCTACTGCAAAAATGTTTTGCTGCTGCCGCAACAGAGCAACAGCAACAACAACAGATCAACAACAACAACAACAGATCAACAACAACATCATATAATGTTTAGCTTTAGTTGCAGCGGTAGGCACGCGGGGGCGTGGCCTAGCTTGGCGGGGGGCACTCTAGACAATCGCGTAAGAAAGACATTATTGCCGGTCGGCCAGCAAGAGCAAAGCGAAAGAGAAAGAGAAAGAAGAGCTTTTAGCACAGAAACCGAAACTCAAATACTCTAGACATCTTAGAGGAAACTTAGATACCCTAACAGTAACAGCATACGAAGTATCTATGGTTTCTATATCTTTATCTAGCTATCTCTCTCTCTCTCTCTCTCTCTCTCTCTCTCTTCTGTGTTTACTTCCCCACAAACTTATTCGCGCCAGTCCAATGATTTTTTGGTTTCTTTTCCATTGTTTCTCTCTTTCTCTGTATGTTTCTGTCTCTGATTCTCTCTCTCTCTCACTCTCTCTCTCAGTCTTTGTCTTTCTGCATCTTTTTTCTTTCACTTGATCTCATTTTCTCTATTTCTCCTTTTCTATGTCTCATTCTGTAAATTTCTCTGTCTCTCTACCTCTCTCTCTCTCTCTCTCTCTCTGAATCTCTCCTGCTCTATCTCTATACTTCTGTATCTCTCTCTATGTTCTATTTCTATTTCTCTGTCTCTTACACTATCTCCCATATGCTCTGCCTTTCAGTACCCGCTCCTTTCTCTCTCTCTCTCTCTTTCTCTCTCTCTCTTTCACTCTCTCTCTTTCTATCTCTCTCTCTCATTGACACTTTCCTTTCAGTTATCACCTTGTCTCTCTTACTCTCACTCTCTTTTCCTGTCTCTCTCATTCTCTCTTTCTCTCTCTCTCCTGCACTACCCTCAACAACATCTCACTTAGCCCAGTCAACACTTTGTTAGAGTATCATAAATTGCATAGAGAAATGCTAAATCTGCGTTGCAGTTGCAATTGTTGTTGTTGTTGTAGCTACTGCTGGTCACAGTGGTCGCCACTTGTATGACTCCTAGAGAGTGGAGAGCGGCGCATCAGTAGTAAGCCGCAGCAGCAGCACCAACTGCCGCCCGTTGGTTTTGTTGTTGTTGTATTTTTTTATTTTTTTGGCGGTGCACGTTTTCGCATAGTGCCGCCGACGCGTCGTGTTTCATCGTGGGCGATTCGAAGCCAATCCGGGCGGGCGGCAGCAACAGCAGTTGGGAGCAGCAGCAACCCACCAGAGACAACTATTTTGGCTGCTACTGTGGCAGCAGCAGCAGCAGCAGCGGCAGCGGCAGTTGTTGTTCTTGTTGTTGTTATTGTTGCAGCTACTTTGCATGCCTCGTTGGCCACGTTGTTGTTGCTGTTGTTGTTGCAACAACTTCTTCAGCTGCATCTGAAGACGCTGTCTGTGTGTGCATTGCTGCAACTTGTTGCCGTTCAACAATTGTTCAAAATTCGAGCTACCGGTGGTGGGCCAGCATCTTGCGCCCCCTCTCCCGTCTTCGCCCGCTGCCCCACATTGCTGCCCTCTTGCCGCAAACATGCAAAATATGTGTAATTGTTTGTTATAAGTTGCAGCAAAGCGACTCACAAAATGTGGCCCATTGTTTTGTGCATGATTTGTTGTTCTTTCTGCCCGTCTTCTGTCTCTCTCTCTCTCTCTCTCTCTCTCTCTCTCTCTCTGTCTGTCTGTCTGTTCCTTTGGTTTGTCGACCGTCAGCATTTATTGTTTATATTTCGCATATTATGGAAAACGACGCTGTAATTGTTGGCATCGTTTGCCATCATCTTCATCTTCTGCTGCTGCTGCTGCTGCTGCCGCTTCTTCTTCTTCTTCTTCTTTGCTCAACTTTAACTTTTGTCGGCGCACTCATATGTTGCAGCTCTCGTTGCATACAATGTTGAGTATACCCTGTAATAGTGTGAAGTGCTTAAGGTAGTTGAACTCTATCTGTCAATTTTTTGATCTCTCTTGCTTCTTCTCTGCCTCTAACTATATGCCTCCCTTCCTCTTTCACTCTATGTTTCTTTCTCTTACCATCCGATTCCAGCTCTCTCTCTATCTTTCTCTTTTTCCCTGTCGTTCTCTCTCTCTTTTTACCTCTTTTTTTTATGACCCAATGATTTTCCTGCTCCATATTTCTATCTTACCTCGCGGATGAGTTCGCCGTTCTAATCGATTCTCTCTTTTTCTTTCTCTGTGTCTCTTTTCTCTCACTTTTTTATATTCTATCTCTTCTTTATCTATCTTTTATCTATCTTTTATATATTTTAGATATAAAGGGAAGATTTATGTATCTTTCCTCTTCCCTCCTCCCTTTTATCTCTATTTTCTCCCTCTTTTATAGGTCTTTGATCCCTCTTTTATTTCTCTTTTATTTCTCTCTTAACTCTCTTTTATTTCTCTTTTATCTAGTTTATACTCTCTTTTATCTCCTTCTCCACGCCTTTATACTCCACATACTAAAGTCTACTGCCTCACATCTCTCTACAGGGTATCTGCTAGTCGCACCCACTGTCCCCTCCCATTTCATGACTTGCTGTACAATTTGATAGTTGCAAGTTACAGCGTTCGCTTAATCGCTGATGTTTATTATACTCTGTACTTTATACTTTATAATACTCGTATATATCGCTTAACCACATTTGCATAGCCTTTGTTCTTAAAGCCAATAAGTCGTTGCTGCTGCTGCTGCTGTTGTTGTTGTTGTTGTTGTTGCTGTTGTTGCGGCTGCTCGTTGTTTTCAATTTCAACAGCTCAAAACTCAAACCTGAACGCAGTTTTCATATTAAAATTTCGCTTGGCAAATAAAACAACAGAAAATTTTAAACAAAAAATTTGATATTAAAATAAAAATCAGTCTGAATGTCACGTTAGGGTTGCTGCCAGCAGCAGAGTTGCCACCACTTAGCTCCAAAAATAATAAATTCAAACAAATTCTCATTAATTTTCTTGTTTTTTGTTGTATTATTCACGCGTTTTGCAACCCTGCCAAAGAGTGTTTTAGATTTTGAGAGTTTTTACTTTTTGTTTTTGTAAATGCTAAAAAATAATAATTGATGCCTGCGCCTTGGTTGGGGCATCAAGTATATATATATATATATATTTAGATGTTTATATATGTGCTGCGTAGTTGATTTTATTTGATTTATTTTTAATGTTTTGTCAAAGCAACAGAGAGCGCTCCTTCGCATCCCCTCTCTCTATCTCTCTCTCTCTCTCTCTCCTTGTTGCTTGTCTGCTTGGGTTTGAGGCTTTGAAAGTGTTCTCGCTGCCCTTTTGCATGGCGCCAACAAATCAAACAGAAAAACGCATGCAACACACCACACACACACCCACACCCACACTCACACACACACACACACTGCCCCACACGTGCACCACTCTGCTGATCCCACTCCCCGTTAACGCCTCCCGCTGAAAATCAACTAAAAATTCGCGAATTTTTCCGCCGCTGGACAACTTCTACGTGCGCCCCACACTCCACATTTAATTTTTTAACATTTTGCATATTATTTTGTTTGCAACGCAGTGGCAGTTGCCATCCCTTTGCCGCGCAGCCGCGCCCCCCTCCTACGCCCACACCCACCTGCCAGGCCCCTGCTCCTCGGCTGTGTGTCAAACATGCCATTTATATGCGAGAGGCTGTTGCAATGGCTTGTTAGGGCTGGCATTGTAGCTTGCGGGGGGATGAGGCAGGGGCGGCGGAGGCACGTTGAAGGATTTCAGAAAACATTTGCCAAAAATTTTTTTATCAAAGCCTTCAGCTTCAGCAGCAACAGCAGCAACGGCAGCAGCAGCGACGCATTGTACGTGGCTGCTGTCCGGGAAATTTGAAACTCAATAGACAAAAAAAGTCGACAAGCAATAGAAAAAGAATATATATACACACATATAGACAAGTGCGCGCACACACACAGCGAGCTCGATGTGTCTCTATATAGATGCTTGATTTTTACTGCACTCAGAGCTTGAAGCTTTGCCTCATCCTAGATCCTTCCAGTGAGCAGCTCCTGTCTGCAATTCGAGGCAGTTTTTGTATTTTGCCCGCATGCGTCGCACTGCGTTTCCCAACACTGGCGCGTCCGTCCACTGTGCCTTCGGGCAATAAAAACTAAGCACAAAAAACGCATTTGGTAGACAAACGCAAAAAAATCAACGAAAATAAAAATCGGACTGCCGATAAAGGATAACAGGCAGGCAGCCACGCAGGCAGCAGGGTAGCTGCTCAAAGAGCAAAGCTTTTGGTTACAATTACATGATTTTGTCAGCGACCCGTCTCTGAGAGATACAGAGTTCTCTCTGTGTGTGTGTGCAACGAAATGTTGCAACCTAAAGTCAAATGGATTGGTAATGGCTAACGCATAAGTGCAACATTAGCCTAAGTACATCTTTCGGCTATACTTTGGATGGCTCAGAACAAAGTAGCTGCACAAATTTTGAGAAAATTGGGAAATTTTGAAAGCAGCAATAAAAAAATGAACTCTCTTGAAGCGACATGAATGCCGCTTGTCCAGTTCACTAGGAATTACTTAGAAGACAACTCTTTCTTATTGAGATTTCTTTGGTAAGGAGAAGTGAGAAGTTAGAGTTAATGTCTTAGAGAGAGTACTGTCTATTAGGTAAACTCAACTCTCTCAATGTCTTAGCTATCAGGTACAAATCTCATGTAGTTAATATCGGAAGCTGATAAGCTAGAGAATATATTTTGTAAGCAGCAGAAGATAATACTCTTGCCTTTATCTCTTGGCTTGGTGAAGTTATAAGATAGTACCTAGAGCATGGATACCCTGTACTTCGCTACAAGCGTTGTGGCAATGAATAAGAACCAGCATATGGATGAAGCTGTAAGTATAATAGCTTCTTTTAAGTTCTATAATCACAAGAAATGCAAACGAGCTCGCCAGTTGCAGCACTGTCTCAAGTATATAGATCACTTCTCAGCTCAGTTCCACATCTTTCCCAGTTGAAACACAGCATGATCCTCACCTTAGCAAGAACTTTGCTCAACATATTCTTATATTAACCATGCATATACAGCTTCATCTATACGCAATCTTGCTTTTGGCACTACATTAACTTCTATTATACCTCTCATTTACCTGCTGGTTGCACACACAATATAAAATTCGTTGCATGTTTTTGTGGTGAGCCGCACTTGAATGCGCGTCTGCGATTCGCCAAAATGTTTATTTGTTTAGATTCGAATGGGCAAAGCACACACACTCACACACACACTCACACACCCTTTCACACACATATGCTGACTGCCAAAAAATGAGCATAGCCTAGCATAGTCTAGGGAGCCTGTTCCATATCAGATCAATGTTATTTGACTTAATCAGCCGTCGACTGTGCGCTAATTAATTGCGCTGTTGCATGTTGCTGCTGCTGCTGTTGTTGTGCTCATTGTGGCCAACAATTAAAGCCAAATACAACCACAGCCCAACACACACACACACACACACACAGATAAAAAAGGTGCAGCAGCAACAGTTTAATCACTAACTGAAACGCAAATAAAACGTTTTGCAACAACAGCAGCAACAGCAACAATTGCAACTGCAACACAGCAATGCTTGTGATAAAGTTACCAAATGCGCTATCAGCACTCGATTTTTGTCCATTGATGGCTATAAAAAAGGGGGGGCGTGGCAATGGCTGGAGGTTGGGGCACGCCAACAATTGGCCATGGGCAATTGGCAGCTATTGCTGCTGCTGTTGTTGTTGTTGTTGCTGCTGCCCACCCACCTGCAACATGCACTATTGACACGTGCAACATGCTGTTAACAACAGCAACAGCAACAACAATGACAGCTATGCGTGTGTGTATGTGTGTGTGTGTGTGGGCGCCAGCAACACTTTCGCTTTCAAACGCATTTCGCGTGAAACGCGAGCGAAAAAAAAACAGGCGACAGCAGCAGCAGCAACAACAACAACAAAAGCGTGTGGCTGCAGCACGTTAAGTGCTGTGAGTAGGTGTGAGTGTGTGTGTGTGTGTGAGTGTGAGTTTGTGTGTGTGCTGCAGCAAAACGCATTGCTGCTGCCTGCAATAGCAGCAACAACAACAGCAGCAACCACATGACAGCAACACTTTTTATGCGCTTTTGTGCCGCTATGTGAGTGTATGTGTGTGTGTGTGTGTGTGTATTTGTGCGTTGATGTATGAACTTTTCACACACGATTTGTGCAGCAGCACGCTGTCAGCAGCATTAAATTGCAGCAGCAAACGGGTGTTGCTGTTGTTGCTGTTGCTTTTCGCCTTTTGTAGTGACATTTAATAGCCACAAACTGCTAATAGTTGTCACGTGCGGCCAATTTCCATTCATAAAATTGCAATTGCAGCGGCAACATGTTGCTGCCGTGCCCAGCACGTTGCCAAATATCAAGTTGCAACAGGTGAAGCACCCAACTAAAAGTCGAGCAAAAGAAAACTCTAGCCAAGGCCAGGGAGCAACCCATCACGCCCACTGTTGCAGCTGCAGCCCGAGCTGCTGCCATTAGAAACATTTTTGACGAAATCGGCTTAAATCATATTTTTATTTACGTTTCAATTGCATTGGCGAGGCATCAATATTTCATGGATGCACAAATATTTCCGAGCTAAACCAATATCAGCTACAATTTGCTACAGTTATATATAAATGTATGTGTACATGCTTTACTCTACAATATATATATATATATATATATATATATATATATATATATATATTTATATAGTGTAAGTGGCATGCGAATTGATATTTGAACATGATTTATATATAGAACATTTCAATTAGCAGGGCAATTTAACAGGCAGTAGTTAGTGTGCTCAAATGCCAAACTAGTTTGCTACTATTTGCATTATCTAAACGTAAATATAAATAGTGATATCATTTGACAACTATATGAACTATGAATAATATTATTTTATAGATTTTTTATAGATTATTTCGAAATTATTTACAGACAATGTTGAGTAAGAAGAATATCATATAAATGAGATATTCAAATATGCATACTATATGAATATTGATACAGACAAGAAATGTTATAGAAAATATAATTAAATAAAATTAAATAAATATAATTAAATCAATGAAATTTCTCATAAATATCTATATCTAGTTGGAAAATCGAACTCTGTTCACAGACTGTTTCAAAGTCTCTCAGCTTAGGATTGCTTAAGGGCACAAAGTTTTGACAAAAATTCGTTTAGCTGGGAGTATTCGACTAGAAGATATACTGAACCGTGAGTAGAGATGCTGTTTTCTACATCATTACTTAGTCTATATTCAATTTTGATTGACAAGACTGTATAATGAGGTATCTGCAAATGGAACTTAACTTAAATATGCTAAGCTTGGTATCTTAGATATAGGTATACATGTTTCAATCTTGTTTCTTATCTTTACGAAATCATATCATATCAACAACAGCGCTTCTAATCAGGGCACATTACTATATCAGCTCAGCTAGTCATACAACTCAAGGATCAGGAGTCACAAGAACCTAGAAAGGCAATATTTCTTAGAATAATAAATTCTTTAAAAATTCATTTTAGTTCTAAAAACTTAAAACAAAGTGGAGATGCTTGAATATTCTGACCCCGACCTGAACCTTCATTCATTCAGCTAGTGCAAGCCCTTAGCTAACACCCTAAAAACAATCAACTGTATTTATATATATATTTATATATAAATATATAATCAAACAGATTTATATACCTTCAACATCTACAACATCCACCCGTCAGTTAAGCCGCATTTGCTCATACCTGTCCGTTGTGGCCATAAAAATCAGATCACAAAAGCCACAATTTGCGGTCAATTGGGTTTTCGGCCGCAACAATCAACTCGATGCGTGCCACAATGTTGCACATGCAACAAAAATGCATCAACAGAGACGGCAACAACGCGGCTAAACTGTGTATAAAGGCCCAAAAGGCAATTTTTATTTTGATTTTGATTTTGATTTTCATTTCCACAATATTCTTTTTTCCCCGTTTGATTTTCAATTTTACGCTGCATTTTCACACTTCAGCGCTGGCGCCGGCCGAGGCGACAGCCCGTTTGGCTGCATAAAAAGTGCAACAATTCAAATGACCAACGAGAGGGGGGAGGGGCGGGCGCCGAGGGGGCGTGGCACTGTGCCTACTGCAAAAATTCATGCAAAAATCGGCGCAATCCGAAAAAAGAAAATCGTGAAACGTGGGAAAAAACGCAACAACAACCGCAAAGGGTCGGCTGCAGGGAGGCTCGTGGGGTGTAGGGCGTGGGGCATGTGGGTGGCTGTGGCAGGGGTTCAAGTGCAGCGCGTCGATTGAAATCCCTAATAATCGCACTGAATGCACTTGCCACACACGCTGGGGCAGCTGGCAAAAAAAAACAGCGAAGAGAAAGGAGGCGCCACAAATGCCAGAGTTGGCGCCACAAAAAAAAAATGCAAAAATGCGCAGCGAAGCGCAGTCAAAAATGGACGCAGGCTGTGGGAGGATGGGCGTGGCAGGCAACACCTACATGCTGCATGACCTTCATGGCAGCCTGGCAGGACATTGATATGCAACGTGCGGATAATCGCGGCCAGTGCAATCAAAGTGCAACAAAAAGTGGCATGGGCCAGAGTAGCCATGTGTGTGTGTGTGTGTGTGTGTGTGTTGCATGTGTGTAAGTTTTCCTTTTTTTTTGCCAACTGTTGCACGCAAACAGGACACGGCTGGCTGGGCCGTAGTAGTGTGTGTGAGGCTGGGGGCAGTCGCATAATTCGCTGACCTTGACGCGTGTGCCGCATGCTGCACAAACGAAAAGCATTGCAACATTATCAAGTGTGTGTGTGTGAGTGTGTGTATGTTCGGGTGTGTGTGTGGGTTGGGTGTGTATTTTTTTGTGCACCGAAATGCACTTTGGCTGGCTGCAGCAACAAAACGAGCGCGGCACGGCCTCTTTTTTCGCTGCCATTGACAACGTGCAACATGGGCTGCATTTGGGGGCAAGCTCGGCTCGGCGAGTGTTGCGTGCGTGGCCCATTAAACAAACGCGACGCGTGCCCCCGTCAATGGCCGCGCGCGCTCTCTACTTTTTTACTTTTTTTTTTTGTGCCTTCTGCTTTTGCAGCTGTTGTTGCAACGCGTCGTTTTGGCTGCTGGCAGCGCAGTCGGCGCTTTGCGGCATGCAACGTTTCATTCATGCGTTTGCCCCACACACGTGCACGTGTGCGTGTGTGTGTGTGTGTGTATGTGCCATTCATTCAGTTTTTCGTGGTGCATGTTTCAGCGGCTCATTCATCCACTTGCAACGCTATGCGGCATGCAACAGCCGCTTATCAATTCAATTTCCAATTTTTTCCTATTTTGTCATTTTTTTTGGCATTTTTTTCTCTGTCATTTGATATGTGCCACACGTAAACTGAAGCGAGCAACATGCAAAAAGTTGCATTTGGTGTTTCTTCATGAATATTTTAATTGCTGATAATTGCTGCCAGTATTGATATGTATTGATCTATGTGAATATATATATATATATATAGATAGATAATTATGAACTTTAAAAAGATTTTATAGATTCTGAATAGCAAACTAATCAAGCTAATTACTAAATAAATTAGTTTGATACTTTTTCAAATAATTTGTTTAGAGCAGCTATAGGCAAAGCTGAAAATGCATCTAGCTTTACTCTGTTTAGAAATAAAGAATAGTGATAATAGAAACTTTTTAGTGAATATAACTTTAATAGTAAATCGAATCAAAAAAATTTCAAATTAAAAAAAAAGTTTAAAAAAAATTTTAAAAATTAAAGGTTAAAAAAATTTTAATTTTACAAATAAATTTTTATTTGAATTAGCCTTTAGAAAAATATAAAAGAAAAAAGTGGAATTAAATTTAGGTAAATAAAACAAAAAAAAATTAATTTTGATATATTTTTATGATTTTTGGAGTAAAGTATATGTACACTGATAATATCATATTTGAAAGAGATTTCTTTCATTTTATAAAAGAATTTTTTATAAAAGAATTTTTTATAAAATACAATAAATCTTTTTCACTCTGAAGTAGAAAAGTTGCAGATCTAAAAAAATCACATTTTCTTTTTTTTCTTCATTTTTTGTTGTTCTTGAAATTTTTCAGATTTTTTCCCAGAATTTTTTAACTTGTCTGTTCTTATTTATGCAACATTTTGAGCTTTTTAATAATCAGTCATTTTACAAGTCCTTCACTCCTACAGCTCAGCTCTTAGCTGCCGCATCCCTCATTCCCAATTCAAGCACCCATTGCACATGTTCACTAATCCCAACAACAACAACGTCGACAATGGCTAATTGACTTCAAAGCGAGTTGAATCCGCCTGCCTTTTACCTGCTTCTTCTGCAGCTTCTTCCCCCCCTTTTATATTTCTTGCTCGCTTATTATAAACGCGCAAAGCAATCGCCGCCTTTTCCACTATTTTCTACAGCAACAATTAAAAACAATTCCTTGAAATCTAAATCAACGAACTCCCAGCGCCCATTCCCGCTGCTATTCTAATTCACAAAAGATGCCAAAAGATGTGCGCGCTGCGCTTTCAAAGATTTTTGTTCATTTTCTTTCAGCTTCAGCTTTCATTTTTTTTTTGTCGTTTTTGTTTTCTTTTTAATATTTTGCAGTCATTGTGAATGTTTTAATTAGTCTGCGGCTGCCTTTGTGGCGGCAGTAACTGCCTTGACAATTTTTCAATCAGTGCAACATACACGCCGCCACGCCTCCCTCTCGCCCCGCCTTAAGCTTGCATTACTTTCTTATTATAAGCTCGAGCTGCGCTCTGCTGTTTTCAAATTATTCTTGAATTTGCTTCGATTTTAAAGTCGGAGCAACAGCAGCGGCAGCAGCTGCGCCTCACATATGCCCCATGCTGTCAACTAATCCGCAACAAAGAGTAGATGACCCACCCAGCCCCACGCACCACGCACCAGGCACCTCCCAGTCGCCCCACGCGCCTTCCAGACCGCAGCGCAGGCAACTAACAATAACAGACGTCGCACTGGACGTCGGCGAACCTGCAACAACAAACGACAGTTGCTGTCGATGTTGTTACAAATACAACAACAGCAGCAGCAGCAGCAACAGCAGCGAAATAGAACAAGTTAGCGAATAAGTGTTGAAGGTGATGGACTAAGAGATATCCTGTAAGACAGTCTAAAGACAAACTTCAATAAGTTTGTAGTTATTCCCTAAATTGAAGATTAAATCATATAATTTTGATATATATCATATAGAGCTGTGAATCTTTAAGCCTATATTAAACTAAACTTAACTCTTTCCCTATAGGAGAAGCATAAGTCCAAGCTTTAAGCTTGAGCTCTTCAGCTAGCTCAGAGAAAGATCAAAGCAACAAGGCTATTATCGATATTTATCGATACTGAAGAGAAGTGAAAAGAAAGCTGGCAACAAAGTATACATATATAGTAGATAAGCTTTATATAGCTTATAGCAGCTCTTAGATATACATAAAACTTAGCTTCACATAGATTCAAGATCTAAGCTCCTATAATCCAGACACATAGAATAATGATCCTTAAGTCTAAACACAGCTCATCTCTCATCCAATTTACCGTCCTCCAACCGGCCTAATCCTAACTTCAATAAACCCTCATATCATCGCCTCTCAATTATTGCAGGGTATTAGAAAAAAGGGCATAGAATGTATTTGCCAGCGTCTGCACTTGACGGCCATATAGGCGTGGCAGGCAAAGCCGCCAAGAGGCAGAGCGGGGGCGTAGGCTGTTGCGGAGGCGTTCATTTGTATATAAATGCGAGCAGAGGCGAAAGCCGCCAAAGAAGCGACAATGGCCAAGTGGCAGAGAGTGAGGCAGAGTGTGAGTTTGGGGCAGAAGGTGCTGCAGGGTAGGCAATGCAATCAAATGGCGCAAAATTTACAAAAACTGCAAACACACATACTGACACACACACACACACACACACACACACACACATACATACACAGAAACAGAGACACGCACATGCAACACACAACTTGCAACGCACGCGAAAATCTTTGCCTGGGGGTCGCAGGCAGCTGGACAAGAGACAGCGAGAGCGAGAGGGTGTACACTATGTGGACTTTGGAGTCGAGTCCTGTGCCAGGACCTGTGCCTGCGCCTCTGCATGTGCCTGTGCCTGGAGTACAGTTGCGTCTAAGCCAACTGGCTGGCAGGAGTTGCAGCCTCGATGGCTGGACTCGGCTTTTGCGCGCGTTTCGTTTTGCCGCGTTAACTGTCCATCAATGCCGTGCCCCCAAGGGGGGAGAGCCCATGCAGCCGTGGCTGGGGCGACTCTGCTGTGCTCCTGCTGCTGTTGCTGCTGCGTATGCTGTCTATTTGTTTGTCTGCTGCTCTGGCCAGCTGCCCGCCCTGCTCCAGCCATCGTTAGCGCTGCCTCCGTTTCGTACTTTTGCCTGCATTCGAACTTCGTTTTGGATTTATACAACACACACACACACACACACACACACACACATGCAGATACTCCCTCACACATGTTAAGCCCTTTTTCATTGCTGTGGCGCCCTCTGCGCTCTCCACCCCCCGCTCTCCTCCTGGCTCTCCTCCTGCCCTCTAACAACTTCTCGCATTCGGTTTTCGTTTTATTGCGCTAGGCATTTTTGCATATTTGAGGCATCATCGCTCATCGCTTTTGTGCGCGTAAGCTAACTTTGTGCAACAGCACCCCTTGCCACACAGCACCCTCAACCCCTACCCCTTAGCCCTTAGCCCTTAGCCCTTAGCCCTACTACACCAGTGCCCATCCCTGGCCGTGTTTTTGCTTTCTAAGCTGCATTTGTTGTCTCTTCTATTTGGCGTTTTAATATGCGGCAATTTTTTGCGCTGTTTTCTTCTTTGTTGCCACGCCCACTGGCAAAGCCAAGCAACCGCCTTTACTTGTATGCAGTTTGGTCACCTTTATTTGTTTGTTTGCCTGTTCGTTCAGTCGTGTGTGCCGCAAGCCTCTCAAATCGAGCTGCGCCTCCCCCTACCGCCCTTTCACTCTGTCTGTTTGCCTCTTTGCCGTCCGCTGTCGTCTTTCACATCGCATCGCATCGCAGCGGCTGTCGCCTTGTCGCACAGCCTTTCAACATGCTAACCCCCTCGCCCCTCGCTCTGCTCTACAGTTTATATGTCCTGTCCGGCATCCTGCACATTCGCGTCATCGTTTTGCTCGTCAGCAGCAACAGCGGCGGTCATCGTCGTCGTCGTCGTCGTCAACAGTTAAATACATAAATTTTCGTATAAACGCGTTTTGTGTCTCACGAACCCCGAAAAAGCTATTTGCCACATTTCTCTACAATTGCGTACAACAAAAGCAATAACAACAACAGCAGCGAGGAAGAGGAGGGAGCAGCAATGCATTTGCAACAAAGTGCGTGCGTTGCTGCGTTTTTAGTGTGGCAACCAAATTTTGGCATTGCAACACTGCTGCAAGTGGCGCACAGTGGCATGAATCGAATGCGAATCGATTGAGCACAAGATTCTGATATGAAATGGTGCAAATTGTTATGATATACAATGATTAGATAGCAGATGCAGATATGGAAGATAGAAGAGTGGTCTATTGAGACACTTACGAAGTACCAAAATATGAAAATGAAAAATTTTACCTGAAATGAAAAGAAAAAAATATAAATTAAATCATATATTAGCAGAAATATGTAATATATATAATTATAGTAAATATTTTGATAAATTGAAAAAAAAAATAAAATAAAATAAAAAATATATGATATAATTATTATTTTATTTTATTTTTTATTATTATAAAAATATTAAAATATTTAGTTTAGTTTAGTTTGAAGAAAAACATATTCTTATATTAAAATAAAAATGAAAAGAAAATTATTCAAAAATAATTTTTATATTTAGACGATTAAATAGATTTATTTTTGAAAAAAAAATTTAAAATTATACAAATATTATTTATATATTTTTTGTTAACTAATTTAAATTATACAAATAATATTTATATATTTATATATATTTAACATAATTTATATATCCAAATATATATTATTTGTATATTTTTTATTTTTTTTTTTTTTTTATAATATAGTTTTATATAACTTTTGAAGCTGATTATACTATATGCATATATTTATATAGCTCACATAAATAATAATAAATTCATAAGATCAGCCATTTCTTTTCTTAAATAAAACATCACATAAACCCATTCAATACATAATTTCAGCCAGCCTTGTCAACATTTGTTTTAATTTATATAGCTTTAAGCAACAATTAATAATAATATCAAAACATAGCTATTAAAAAATTTACATTTCATTTGCGCTCTCATAAAATTAATGCAAACAGCTGCTGCGAAATCTCTGCCAAAAGAAAATCTATTTAAGAATTTATGTCTCGATCGCTGAGGATCACATTTTAAGCATATATTTAGTATTATTTATAATAATGTAGTCAACCGCCATTTGCTAGTTGCAAAAAAAAAAAACAAAAACAAAAAAAAATGTTATTTTGTTTTGCATAATTTATGACTGGCTGGAGCCGAGTCGCAGCTGACTGTCTCGCTCTAATACACTGCGAGCTGGCAGCAACATTTGTCTCGCTCACGCATTTAGGCAATGTTCAGTGTGAATTGTGTGTGTGTGTGTTGAGCTCTTTGTTTTTTGCTTTATTTTATACATTTAATGCCAAAAACAATAAACTAAATACAAGTGCAAGTCTCAGGCACGCACACACACTCGTTCGACCAGTCTCCAGTGACAGCCCCGCAGTGTGGGCAGTTCCAAAGGCGAGCGAGCGAGCGAGCGAGCAAGAAAAAAACCAACACACACACACACACACACAGAGAGAAATAAGCAAAAAACGTCGCTCAGAAGTGCAGGTGCAACGCCTGCACTCGCACACTCCCCACCTAAGCCCAGCGCTGCCTCTCGCTCCCACAAGGCTGTCGACTTACTCGTGTACGTGTCTTGGCCAAAGAGCAGTGCAAGCAGAGCGCAGCGGCACATGGCGCGTCTCTTAAAAACAAAAGAGCGCCCAAAAGATTGCGGCGAATTGGTGAGAGCGCAAACGACGACGGCTGCAGCTCAAAATTGAGCACAAGCAACAGAGCAGCGGCAGAGGCAGCGACAGAAACACAAACGGAACTAATTAATGAACAATCTTTGCTGCTGCTGCTGCTGCTGCGACGGCGGCTGCTGCTGTCAAGTGTTTTTTTTGTTGCTTCTTAGGCGAGTGTGTGAGAGAGAGAGAGAGAGAGAGAGAGAGAGAGAGAGAGAGAGAGAGCGAGAGAGGGGTACATAGTTTTATGAATTAGTTAATTGTTTAAATTATGATTTATATTATTTATTATTTATTGTTATTATTATGATTATTATTATTATTAATAAGCTTTTAGCTCTTGTCTATCTATCTCTCACACACGCATGCTTAACTATTAGTTACCCCCTCCCCCTCCCCCTTCCAGCCTTCCCCACTTCGCACGCATTGCCGAAAATGCAGCGCGTTTGTCTCATCTCTTGAGCTAACGGCACAACAGCCGTTAGCCGCTGCTTTTTTGGGGGTTGCGCGGCGCTTGGCTGTGTGTGGGAGAGAGCGAACCAGCGCCGAAGTCGCTCGCGAGCGAACTTCGTCTCTTCATCGTCGTCGTCGTCGTCGTCGTCGTTGGCGTCGTTGTCGGCGCTTCGTTTTCGTTTTGCCGAGTAAAGGAATTTTGTACGTTTGCCGGCATTTGTTTTGCCGCTCGCCGCTGCTGCCGCTGCCGCCGCTTGCGTCGCTCTTTTGCACTATTTTCGCTGCGCTCCTTCTTTGCCTTGAAAACTGCAACTGCAATATTTGCTGGCTGCGACGTCGGCAGCGGCACACTATTTACGACTTGGGGGTCTCGCGGCTGACGTCGCGACGACGACTCAGCGAATTCGCATTCGCAACTCTCGACGCGACGGCAACTACAACAACAACAACAGCTACTACCAGCAGCAGCAGCAGCGCCTCTGCGTTTTCGTAGCCCCAATCGACGTCGTCTGCTGCTGCCTGCTGCCTGCCTGCTGCCCGTTAAGTTTGTTTTGAGTTTTTCCGTATCAAAATGTGCAAAACGTTTTCAGTCTAATTCAGACGCTCGTGCTGAAAAGACTTTTTATTGGGGGCACGTTCCGTTGCCAAAAATAACGACGAGACGCCAAAAACGAAAAAGCCGCCACACGTACACACACACACACACACACACACACTCGATTTGTTGCCAAAAACAACAAAATTATTTTAAGCTAATTTCAAAATAAATAAAAAAAAATTTTAAAAATTAAAAAAAAATAATTTAAAAAATTTGAAAATTTTTCAAAAATATTCCAAAATAAATTTGAAAATGCGCGTAAAATAAGCCACACACACACACGCGCTATCACTCTCTCTCACACACACACACACACACGTAGTCACGTGTTCGTTAATTAAAACGCGACCAAAACGCGAGCGCGATAATAACCGCGTCGTCTCGTTGCAGTGCTTGACACACATACACTCACACATGCATACAGCTAAACAGTTCGATCAGTAGACACACACACTCTCTCTCTCGCTCGCTCTCAAGTTTTTGGAGCATACAAAATGGCGTCGACGGAGACGCCAACGTCGCGGCCAAGCAACGATCGCACCAGCAGCAGCGCCAGCAGCAACGTCGCCAGCGCTGCCGCTGCGCAAACAGACAGCGAAACATATGCCACGGAGCAGGCGCAGGCGGCGCAGCGACAGCGCAGTGGCGGCGGCAGCAGCACCGGCAGCAATTCGCCTACAACACAAAAGGATAAACCAAAGGCCGTTAGCCCGCCGTTGACAACGCCGCCAAGCGCTGCCGATGCCAGTGGCGCTGCCAACGCGGGCAGCTCATCGCCCAGCTCCTCCAACGCCGCAACGCCGACAACGACGACGACGACGACGCCGCTGCAGCAGCAGCAGCAGCAGTCGGCGCTGCCGCAACAATTCTGCCTGCGCTGGAACAACTACCAATCGAATCTGACCACGATCTTCGATCAGCTGCTCCAAAACGAATCCTTCGTGGACGTGACGCTCGCCTGCGACGGCCGCTCGATCAAGGCCCACAAAATGGTGCTCTCCGCCTGCTCACCCTACTTTCAGACGCTCCTGGCCGAGACGCCCTGCCAGCATCCGATCGTCATCATGCGCGACGTCAGCTGGTGCGACCTCAAGGCCATTGTGGAGTTCATGTACCGCGGCGAGATCAACGTGAGCCAAGACCAAATCGGTCCGCTGCTGCGCATCGCCGAGCTGCTCAAGGTGCGCGGCCTCGCCGATGTCACCCAAATGGAGGAAGTCAATTCGGCGGCAGCGCAAGCGGCGGCGGCGGCAGCGACCGCCTGCTCCTCGCCCGCTCAGCTGTCGCCCAAGACTCCGGTGGAGCGCGAGGCGAACGACGAGCTGCTCTCCTTTCTACAGCCGGAGAAGAAGCTGCGCTCAACAGACTGGGACTGTGGCGAGCTGCGCCTGTCGCCGCAGCAGCAGCATCCGCAGCACCTCCAGCAGCAGCAGCAGCAGAGCCGCAACGTGCGCAAGCGTCGCTGGCCCTCGGCGGATGCCATATTCCAGGCGCCGCCGAGTCCGCTGAGCAGCCTGATCGCCGCCGAGCGACTCGAGCAGGAGCAGAAGGAGCGAGAGAGACAGCGCGATTGCGGTCTACTGACGCCGCCGCCCAAGCAACTGGGCTCCAGCAGTGGTAGCCTGACGCCGCGACGCCTCGAGTCAGCGCTGCATGGCCTGGAGATGCCCTCACCTGCAACGACGCCAGCGCCAGCAACAGCAGCGAGTCGTTGTGCACGCGCGCTGCCCAGTCCACAGCAGCAGCAACAGCAACAGCAGCAGCAGCAGCAGCATCTCCATCATCTGCAGCAGCAGCATCACATCTCCACTTCCGCTTCGAGCGCTTCCGCCGAGTCGCGTTTTCCGCTCGGCTCTGCCGCTGCCATGGCCGCTGCCGCCATGGAGCTCAGCGTCGCTGCAGCCGAGCCGCGACTGCCACCGCCGCCGCCACACCACCACAGCGGGCCCTCCAGCTCAGCCTCGCTGGCGGACGACATGGAGATCAAGCCAGGCATAGCGGAAATGATACGCGAAGAAGAGCGGGTAAGTGAGATCTCTCTTAGAAAATTCTCTTAGAGAACTCTCTTTGAACCATTCTCTTAAGACATTTCATTCACAAACGCGATCGGCTGTCAAGCACTGCGCTCTCTCGCTCTCCCGCTCTGTCGCTCTCTGTTTTGTTTTGATTTACGTTTCGCGATCTTCATTTTGTTTCGGCGACTTTTTGCCGTCGGCATTTCGCCGCGTGACGTCAGCGGCTACCGTGGAATGTTGTTGTTGTTGTTGTTGTTGCTCGCTGCGCTCTTGATTGACAGCATTCACGTGCTGCACGTCGTCGCCGGCGTCGCGTCGTGGCTGCTGGCGCTCTGCCGCCGTCTCCGCCTCTGCCACTGCCACTGGCCGTGCTTCTGTTCATTGTTGTTGCCGGCCACGTCTTCTGCTCGCGATCGTTTAAAGCATTTTAAACATTTTTCGCCTTGTCGTAGGTTCCACATGCGATGCTTCCTCCTTATGTCCGCACATTAATTGATTGTTAAATAAGTGAATGCGAATCGGAATATATTCATGCAGCTTGTATTTGCAAATTAAGGCAGAACCAGTGTTGGAAAAGAGCTCAAATATTTTTAAAACATTTTATGCAACAGTTGATGTTAATTGGGAAAGAGTTAAATTCAAACTTTAATTAAAAGACTTCAGTGCTGTGTAACTCTTTATGAAACCAAGAGTACTGAAAACAGTGTTGAACAGTGTTATATAAATAAGTTAAAGCTAAGACATTACTAGATTTTCTGTCTTCAAAATATTCAATTAGCCCACACAGACCAAACTGAAATCTTGCCTAATGAAATAGTGTTGAACAACATTGAAAAAATATGTTTTATGTATACAAACTAATTCATTGCTTGAAAATATTCTTTTTCACTTTAAACCGGGTGTTTTACAACACTGTAATTTAACTTTTAACCGAAGTCCTCTAGACTTAGTATATTTATTGATCTAGTTAACTGTTTCCAAAACAGTTTTTCACTAAATATTATCCATATTATCCATACTTGCTTGATTTCAATTTTTTATTACATATCACCTTTCTAAAATACTTAAAAATCTATATCATATCTTATATAGTTCACTTGTATTCCAATACTTATCCAAAGTCGTCCATTAGAATTTCCCACTAGGGAATACCCTTACTAAAATCTTAAAAGCAGTAAGAACCTGTTCATAAATCAAATCAAATTATTTATTTTAAATGGTTTGTTAGCCACTTCTTTTCTGATTTTTTCCTCTGCTTCTTCTACTACTTTTTATCCTCATCAAACTTATCCCAAGACTTAACTCGCCTGTGTCAGGGTCCCACATAAACTGGTTTTCCGATACGATCTGTTGGTGCAATCATGTCAACGGTTCTCTAGACACACTCACACACACACACATACACACAGAGTGATCGCTTGCGCCTTCTAGCGTTCCATCAACATTAAGCCGCATCGCAGAATTCGCACTTTAATAAAGAATTTTTATTTATTTATCTAATAGACGTCGACGAACCCAAAGAGTCTCCCCAACTCTTCCAACCGATTCTGAGCATTCACATTCGATTTGTGCCCGCTGGAATGCGATATTTGTTTGTCTCTCTTTCTCTCTCTCTCTCACACACACTCTGCACGCGGATCTCCCTTTTGGGCTGGGACAGATCACATAGCCAAGCCATGGACACTGGCCAGAGTTGCCAGCTCCATTCGTTCGCTTGTTCGTTTGTTCTTGTTTATTGTCGCTTTCGAGTGCATTAATCAAATAAACCAAAGGCTGGCTTAACAGCAGCTCGGCTCGCTTCTTGAGCGCATTAGCATGCTCATATGTTCGAATTCGAAAACGTTTGTTTATCTCATTTAATATTTTGATACCCTGTAGTCTGTGAAAATATGGCTGTAGGGTATATAGAAGCTACGGCAGTAAGCTTATCATGAGCTAGTATAGAGCAGATTGAAAGAGATAGGAAAAGAGTGAGAAAAGGTTTGAGAATGTTTCCCAAGTTTTCAAAAATAAAATATTTTGCGATTTCTAAGCAACTAAATTATCAATATTTCTTTATAAAGATTGACTCAATATCTTTTTAAGATGTTTATATTTAATTTAAGCTAAAAACTTAAAAATTTAATTATGTTTCCATAATTAAATATATATAAATCATAATCAACAAACTGATATACCCTTTAAGACTATCTTTAAAAGCTATCATTTTATTTTTATTATAAAAAAAAAATATTAAAAAATTATTTCAAAATTTTCATTCAGTCTAAAACTTTAATGGGCATCTGTTAGTCATTCAATTTCCATTAATTTCCTTTGCCTGTCTGTCTGCTTTCCCGTTTGCTTGTTAGCGTATCTCTTTCCCTTACTCTCACTGCCTCTATGTCCCTCTTTCACTCTGCCTTTCTCTCTCTCTCTTTCTCTCTCTCTCTCTTTCTCTCTCCTTCTCTCTTTTTCCCTCTTGCATTTCTTCAATAAATATTTTGTTTTTATGCATTTTTAAATATTTTTTTAACGCTGACCGCGGGCTTTGATTTTGTTGTTGTTGTTTGTATTTTTATGTGCTTAGAAATTCTTTGGAAATGCATCTACAACAACAACAACAGCAGCAACAGCATCTGCATCTGCATCTGCATCTTTTGTTTTGTTTGCCTTGGTATTAGTGTTGGCCATGTTTATGCTTTCCTGCTGTTTGCCCAACCAATTCTTATGCCACTTGTTGTTGTTGTTGCAGTTGTTGCAGTTGTTGTTGTTCCTCGTGCGTTTATTTACACATTTCATTTATTAAAAATCGTTGCCACGAACACCGCTTCAACGCCCCGCTGATCAGTCGACCAACGATCATATACAACTAATACGAACGTTGCACTCCAGCTGCAACGACTACGTAATGCCCGCTCATAGTGGGATACTTTATAAAAAATATATACACAAATATATTTAAGAATATTTAAGTATATTTCTGGTATATTTTAAATAGATCATATCATTTCAAGAGCTAGCTCTAGAAGCAACTGCAAAAATTTGATAGTCCTAGTTCTTGGAGCTTAGATCTACATTCACATATACAGATATTTCTCGAAAATTCTCTCGCTGCATCCTTGGCATCCACACTATATCACGCAACCAATATACCCTTTATGTCCCTCCACAAACGCGCATAAAGATCAAATATTGACAGGCGGCATCCGCTTCTATAGTTGCCTCTCTATATGCAAAATAATCAATTCCCATATGCAGCTCGTCTTAAATACTTTTAATACGTTCGTCTTTTTTCATTTATTTACAACTTGTTGTTGTTTCTACTCTTTGTGGCATGCCACACACACAAGCAGCTAAAGCCGATAAGTGTCAGCCTTTGTCTCGCGATCGGTCGATCTTTCTGCTTCGCTTTCCGTTGATTAATTGCACTTTTATAATATTTCTCATTTTCTTCGTGGCCTTTTATTGAAACTCAGTTTTTTTTTTATATATTTTCTTTTATTTTATTTTTTTTTTTGGCTTCGCCGTCGTCTTCATATTTTATTGCTGCCGCTGCTGCTGCTGCATTTTATGCGTGCATCATTAGAGGTAATATTTTATTTTTATTATTCTCTTCAGAGTTCAGTGAACTCCAGGCGAGGAGATCAAGGAGGAAATATATATATATATTTATATATGTAGTTGTAGGTTATGCGGGTTAATTAAATTTTAGTTTAACTATATGGAAATAAGGAGTATGAGTGATTTGGTAGGGCATGCACGACTATAATATGTCCTGTAGCCAGCTCCGATTCAAGCGGGGATGGCTGACATTTCAAGCTGCTAGTTCAATACAATATTTATTAATTTACAAAAGGTCTGTTTGACATTTTGATAAAAAAAATATATGTATAAAAATATAATTAGCAAAATTATATTTTAAAATAAATATAAATAAATTTTTTATCTATTAACTTTCATATTTAGATATATTTCAATTATTGAATAACAAAAATTAGGATCTATATAAAATAAATAAATATCTATATGAAAATAATTTTAATACATATATTTCTTAAATTTTAATTCCAATTTAAAGTGACTATCAAATATTTAGCAACAAAAATCAGGTCTTAAATTATAATTGAAGTAACTAACTAACTAAATTAAGCCTTTCGATAACTTACAAAAAGTATCTGCTAAGCACTTTCGTTTTCGACCTTAGCCATTATCAGAAGACAAGAAGAAAGAGCAGATAAATATATAAAGCTCTGGGCAAATGGTGAGCTGTCGAATTATTGCAGGAGTTCGACTCAGACAGACGCACGCATATCCTTAAACTGAGTTTCAATTGCTGAATATAATAAGCAAGTTGAAGCTGACAAAAAAAACTCATGTAGACAAATTATCTCAACAACAACAATAACAGGCAAACGTGCCACATTCAAGCTACTTCACACACACACAGACACACAGAAGGAGGTGTAGGAAAAAAAAGCAGGCAGTCAGCAATCAAAAAGGCAACAACCAGAGCAGCAGCAGCAGCAGCCGGCAACAAAATGTGTGGCATGCATAAAAATTGAAAAAGATGCAACTCACAAAAAAAACCAAAGAAAAATGAGAAGAAGGTGCATTTGAATTGTGTGTGCGTGTGTGTGTGTGTGTATCTGTATCTGTGTAGGTGCGCAAAGGAAGCCAACAAGCCACTTAACCCAATCGACAAAAGTCATTACACTCGTCACTCTCTGCAGAGTCAGAGCGACCCAGCAATCCCCTGTACCCTGCCTCTGGCTCGAGTCGGACGACGCTTCCGCTGGGCGTCGACGGCGACGGCGACGTCGACTGCGCCCGATCTTTTGCCTGTGTTAAATTGGCCTCAAGTGGCGGCAGAGCTAGCGTCGAGACTCGTTTTTGTCTCTCAGTCTCTGTCTCTGTCTGTGTGTGTGTGTGTGAATAAAATAATATAAATAATACAATTTATTACAAGCGCAGCGTGTGTTATTTCTAATGTATCTGTAGCTACAAGATACTGTATCTGTGTATCTGTGCCTCGCCGCTGCATCTGCTTCTCATCGCTATTGTATACAACAGCTCAATGCACATTGCCGCTTAATGAAAAATAAATAAATAACATAAAAATGAAGAAATATATATACAAAAGCCAGCGAGTAGAAGCAATTGAAAAGACGATGATGATGATGATTAAGAAGATGGAGAAGAAGAAGAATAAAATGAAGAAAAAAATAGAACAAACTGCGGCCGCAGCGCATAAAAATAAGAGCAAATATAAATTGTATAATCCGCTTTGATGTATCGCCTTCTGTTTTATATTATTCAGGCATATTTTATTATGCCCTATCCATAAGGCTGGGTCTTATGGACTTAGGAAGCAATAAGTAACGTACTTTTTCTGTAGAGTGAATTAAATATTCTATGTGGGCATAAGTTACGAGTTCTTATTCTATATTTCTTATCGATACATTTGTTCATATTTGACAGCTGTTCTGGAAGAACTTGACTTTCTTTGCGGAGATCTGCAGAGAATTTGTTATAGAAACTTTCTTGTTGTCAATGTTTCTCTTTGTTTCAGCATGATCATTAGCTAGTAAGAGAACTATCTGATTGATCTATGTGAGAACTAGGCTCTGTTTACACATATCTTCATGAAGCTTGAAACAACCTCTAGGTTGAGGGGAGTCTACTAAGCTTACCATCTGATTGGCTTCGCTATGAGAACCAATTTGCCATACAAAACATATATATTATATCATCTAGTATATCATATAATTTCCAGAGCTATATTCAGTCAAATAATCATTTTTTCTATTGAATATTTTGTATTTTCATACACTACAAATACATTCTACTAATACAAACGAAAGAATCTATCCAAAACGAAATTATTTCAAATTCTCTCAGTGAATCAGCCTCGAATTCCATTGAAAAATGCAAAATTTGTTTAGATTTTGCCCATTATTTGATAGCTGTTATTCACTTGTCAATATTTATTTGTATTTTTAGTAGGGTATTAAATATTCAGACATTTCGGGCATTGCTCGGCCAAGTTGTTTATATACAAAAGCCACATATGGAGCCCCAGCCCCAAACAAATTTGAAGTAATTTTACATTTTACGTCTTTTAGCAGATATTCAGATACGGCTACAGCTGCAGATACATTAATTTAGTTGCCAATTCTACAAACATTTAATTTAAAAGGAAAATCCTATAAAAAATAGCCAACGAAATTGCTTGTGTTTATATTTATATACAAAAACGCTAGAAATGGAGAGGGAACCAAATGAACGTAATTTTTTCATTTTTGTTTTTGTTTTGCTAAGCTAAATAAAGATATATATATATATATATATATATATATATATATATATATATATATATATATATATATATATATATATATATATATATATATATATATATATATATATATATTTTTATATATAAAATATATATAGATATATTTGTTGCAGCTGCTGCAGTAACGCTCGTAGATACACGTTGATTAATCTATAAAAATAAATTTGTATCTGCTGGAGAGCTGTGGCTGTGCTGTGCGGCCCCTTCTGCATATTCTAATCGGATTTAGTTTTGCCTGGGCTTCATTTATTTTATTTATTTTTATGCTTGTAATGCGGCATAAATAATTTATGCAGATAAATAACCCAAAACCAAAAGCAAAGCCAAAGCCAGAGTCAGCTCCAAGGGGCGCCGCAGACCAAGCGAGAGAGACTGACAGAGAGAGAGAGAGAGAGAGGGAAAGATGGAAGAGGGAGCAGAGGATATGAGGAGGCCCAAGCAATGCCATCATAAAGCAAAACAACAAACTAAGGGGAGCGTAGAAGCGGGCATGGTGGCAGCGGCAAGCGGCCAGCGGTATGGGGCATGCTGCAAGAACGACTCAAAATTCAGAAAGGGTTGGGCGGCAATCAAATCTTGCTGCCTATAAGTATGTATAAATATATATGTGTGTGTATACATATATCCTTCTAAAAATATTTATTTATTTATTTTCTCAACCCACACACACACTCTCACACTCACACACACAGACATTTATTTGTAACGTTGTATAAATTTATTATATTGCATTAGTTGTAAGTCAGCCTCCGCACTCATGCCAAGAATTCAGGCTGGCTGGAGTGCCTCGGCTTGTTGGCTCTCGTGACTTGCGCGGGCAGGGGGTAGCCGCATTTATATAGCCACAAGAAGTTTGAGATACAGCTCGAAGTGTGAGACCCCGGCCCAAGCGCGCAAAAAGGTGCGTAAAGAAAATAGCTTATTATAAATTACGGTAAAAAAAAATATAATAAAATACTGGAATGAAAAACCTGTAGAAAAAGCCAAGCAGAATGAGGGGCTCATAAAGTTCAGCTAAGTAACTAGGCCGCGTATATAGTTAGATATGTGTTGAGATGCTAGAGGCGAGGTCTTGCTAGCGGAGCAATGAAAATCTTAAAGAAGAATGATCTATGATGTATATAAATATATATGTATATACATATATCTAAACAAAACTGTAAAAAACTTAACTAATTTTAATATGAGTAAATATGTCGTAGCTATATCGAGTTTCAACAACTTTACTGCTTTGGAAGTCAAGTTCATATCGATCAGAGAGAGGTATGGATAGAAAGCTTTCCCTGCAAGCATTCCCCTTGACATGCTCAATCGAAATATATATCGTGACAGTACACACCTTGATGTATTACAGTTAAACCCCTATTAAAACTAAAATAGAGCCTCAAAAAGCTTTTCATGCTTTCCCATTTTTCTTGGCATTTTTCAATAATATTTTAAGCTACAATTTTGTAGCGCTCGCAAATGTATCTGATACTGAAAAATCACTTGGGCAGGTTTTTTCGCGCGTCTGTGCGCAGTGCAACAAACTAAAGACAAATATTTACAATGAGCAGCCGATTAATCACAGACTCTGAGAGAGCGTGAGGCAGGGGGAGAGGGAGAGCAAAACGGAGGGGGAGGGAAGAGTATTAAATAAATAAATTAATGGCAGAGAGCTATGGCAGGCAACGAGGACAGCGACAACAAAAGATACTTTTCGTACTCGGTGTCTGAATGTGTGTGTGTGTGTGTGTGTGTATGTATCTTAAAGATGCAAGTTTTTTTTTTAAGTTGGCTTTTGTCTTTGTGCAGGCAGAGCTGGCTTTGTGACTGTGCGCGCGCCTTGCAAACATATCGGCAAAAATAAATTAATTAAAAATGCACGCGGGCAGAGCGAGCGCCGAGGTGCTGGGGCGTGGCACAAGTGGGCGTACGCTCTGTGATACATTTTTATTTATTTTTTATTTTTAATGAATTTTTATATATTTGTTGTTTGTCTCTGTGCCTGTGCCTCTGCTCTGTGCTCTGATTGAAAGTTGCGCAGCTGCGAGTCAATACGAGTCAGCAAACGTTCTCATTTTTTCTTTTTTTTTTATAATTACATTTATTTATTTACAATAATTGCGTGCTGTATATATTTATTGCAGCGCGCACTCGTGATAGCCATCGGAAATCGATTGTTGCTTGCAAAACAACATTGTTCTCTATTTATTTGTTTATTGTCGTCGGCGATAAGATATCATTAATGCGATTGGGTAATCTATAGCTCTACAGCAAATTAATGTAAAATAAATAGAAAGAAAAAACTATCAAACAAATAATGATATTGAAATCTATATATATATATATATATATATATATATATATATATATATATATATATATATATATATATATATATATATATATATATATATATATATATATATATATATATATATATATATATATATATATACAAATATATAGACTTGAATTGAGTTCATGATTGATTGGGCCGCGCTGATAGAGCTTATCGTGGCCTAAAAACGAAAATGATTTCATAAATCTAGAAGATCGTAAATGTAATCTAATTAAGGCAGGTAACAGATTGAGATACTTGCTGTATGCATGCAAAAGATACTCAGCTACAGATATTGAGATACTTTTCATTTGTAGTTGTACAGCATCAAGTTACAATGTGAAGCTACTTGGCCAACACCTGCAGATACTTAGATACTTTTGTATCTGTTACGGTTTCATTATCTATATCTGTATCTTTATCGTCTGCTTTATGCCGTCGCACGCTTTTGGCTATTCGTTATTGCCGTTGTTGTTGTTGTTGCTGCTGTGTTTGTTCTGTGTGCCCAGCCATAACCTGCCGCAACATTGAACAACTGCGTGAAGTATCGAGTAGAAAAGCGAAATGTCGAAGCTTGTATACCCTAACACTCAGATAACCAGTTTTAGCTGCAGATTTGGTATTGACTATGGGAAGGCTTTATAAATCTGAGAGATATGTTGATGTAAAGATATGTTGATGTAAAGAATATAGAGAGATATGCAGTATATGAAATGTATTCAGTCTTATAGATAGACACATTTTGCATAGAGTTTTCATAGGTATCTCAGCACTCAATCGATTGATTGATAGACCACTCAGCCAGGCCCATTTCAGGTTCCAGCCAACCCTCCCAGTATAGCTAATCTACCCCATCAGGTCAGTTAATGAATCAGCGAAACCCGCACAAAACTCTCTCATTGAAGGCGACTTTGACTTTGACGCATTCAGTTGGACGCATGCCGAGTGGACGAGAGCCAAAGACAGGTTGGGCAGTGGAGAGCGGAGAGTGAGTAGAGTATGGCAGCTCTCACGCTCCACTAACAGTGCGTGGTGTTCGGCCGAGCTGCGTGTCAAGAACAAATCGCTGTCTGCGTCGCTTTCATTCAATTAGATACATTTGTATCTTATGACATATATTTTCACACCTTCAGCGGAGGCGTCATCAAAGGCATGAGCAGCAGCAGCAGCTGTAGCTGTAGTTGTGTATCCATAAGATACATTATTATGGCTGCAATGTGCAATAAAAATAAATACGTTTTTCTTTTTGTGGATTTTTATAACATTTAACATTGTGCACAGCGCATTTTTCTCAACTTATTTATGAGTCGAGCACAAAGAATAAGAAGAACGAATATATGTATGTATATATATTTATGTGTGTGCGTGTGTTGATCTCCCTCAGCGTCGCCCGCGCTGCGTGTGTACCTACGTTTAAATTTTTTATGAGTTCGTAATAAAGTTTCAACATTTTTCATCATTAAAATAAAATATAAAGCCGAAATTATATTTTATCGTCTTTGCATCATTCTTTTTCCTTAAATACAAGGCACACACACACACACACACACACACACATACACGCAGCCGCTTGGCAGAGATACAAAGATACAGATACAAAGTTGAAGTTATGTGCAGCGAAGTCGCAGTCGACGTCGCGGCCGTCGCAGCAATAATAATGAATATATATGGAGAAAGACAAGAAACCGCACTTTAAACGAAGACGGGGCTACCCTTGAAGAGCGAGAGAGGCAGAGAGCGGGAGAGCGCGCGAGAGAGAACGCGAGGGAGAGCGGGAGGGAGAAAAATAATAAATAAAATAACACAACGAAATAAAATAAAAAAGAAAGAAGATGAAGCAGTAAAGGCAGTCAGCAAAGAAATATTCTTTAATTTAGACCCGCGTCTGGGGAGAATCAAAAAGGGAAAAGGGAAAACAAAAAAAAATATATAAAAAAAATTATATATATATATATATATATATATATATAAACGAAAAACGTAATATAAAATAAATATTTCAAGAGCCCCGACTTCATTGTTGTTGTTCTTGTTGTTGTAGTAATTTATAATATTCCTTAACGATGTGCAAAGGGCAAAAACTGCGCGCACACATTGCACAGTGGAACTGATACGTCAACAGTGGGGCAAAGATAGCGAATGCCATAAAAACCAAAAAAAAAAAAAAAAAATGCTTAATGTCGGGTATAAAATACAATTACAGATATAGAGAGAGGGCCATATAAATAAATAAATTGATAGCGTAAGAATAAAAATGCGGAAATTAATATAGCCAAAGATATATTTATTGATAAACATAAAGATAAAGATATAAAATAAGATTTTGTTAGAGATATTGATATGGACTTAAGTTTAGATATAGATATTGATATCTATATGTGTTTAGATAAAGATATAGATACAAGTACAAATAATTGTAGGTTATAATCGATATAGATAAGCTTGCAAATATTTATAAGAAGAGATATACATACATAGAAAGACTTGTAAATAAAATATGCAGATTCAGATAAATCCATCTATTGTGGAAATTGATAGGTTAGCTAACAAACCCAACTAAATGAATATTAATTAATATTGACATTTGAGCTTTGGAGTACTACAAGTTAGAATAAAAAATATTTATCTTAATAGAGATTGATATTGACAGCAAGATTTATCTATCAAGTTTTTTACTACAAAGTATTCAATTCGCTATCTAAACAATTTATTTAATCGCAATTAGTTGAGGTGCTGACAAATTATTAAGTAAATGCGCATTTGACATTGAAATTGCAAAAGTTTAAATCGTTTTTCATTTGTTCTCTTCTATACCAACAACAACAACAACAACAACAACTAGTTCACAATTTAGCCAACTCATGTGTCCACTGTGAATCTTAATACATTTTATTATGCTTATATATTTTTTTTACTGTCGAGCTGTTGTTTAAAGATATACATATATGTATATAGATATATAATCTATATGCATATATGTATGTATGTATTTGTGCGCAGCTGTTAAGGAAATGATTTTCAAAAATTGAAGTTTATGACGCTGAATGGAATGAATGCTCACAGTCCACGTATGGATGTATGTGTGTGTGTGTGTGTGATGTATGTGTGATGTGCATGTGTGTGTGTCTTAATATATAACCATTTATATTAATATTGTAAACAATAATTTTTAAAGCTGTTAACTTAAGTTCTGTGCCGCGGCGCATTGAACTTTGAACATGTATTCCTCACACACACACTCACATACAAACACACTCACACACCCAGCTCCACACTCACAATCACACACACTCTCGCGCACACAGCGGCATCTTAACACGTATTTACTTGTAGGTTTGCTTGGCTTTGAGTTTAATTTGGCTTAATTGCGTGCAAGTCGCTGCCGCTGCCTTGGCTCGTATCTCATTATCAGGCAGCGACGTCGACGTTGACGTCGTGCGATTAATCAAATCAAACGAAATCAAATCAAAGGCGATTTAGCTAGCGCACATGAACTGAAGTATCTTGCAGAGAGTCGAGGCAGGGCTACATATACATACATATGTATAAAAAAAGGTTGACTCTGGTTAGGAGCAGCTCGCTGAGTGTGTGTGTGTGTGAGTGTGTGTGTGGAGTGAAGCTATGACAAAGCATTTTTAAGCCATTTGATTGACTGACGTTAAAATATTCACGTGCAGCGATTTTAATCGCTAGCAAAACGGGCGCAGTGCAGCTTTTTTTCTTCTTACTCGTACCTATACCCTGTAGCAGTGGAGTGGAGTAGGTAGGCTATGCCGAAGGTAGATGTTGTTGGGGAGAAAAGAGGTGTGCTGGACAGGAAAGCTAAAATTGGACTGGGGAAGATATCTTTTTTATTCATTTTATGCAGCTAATGGAATGGTATCGACTATCGATAAACGATAACTTTTTGTATTGCAGAAGATAAAGGGCATGAAGAATATTATTTTTATTATTAAGGGCATACATATTATTATTATGAAGGGCATATGAATATTATTTTGCAACTGAATGAGCGCTTTGATCTATTTGTTTTCCACTTTGAGCTAAGTATACGCTATTCACAAATTTGAGATGCTCTATATTGAGGCAAGTTTTCTATGCCTCGTGTGCTGCTTGCCGTCTGCAATTTTTTTAAAATTTTAAGCTCTATATAGCGCATTTTCTCGTCTATCATTTATAACAATAACTCGCTTCCTTGTTGTTTTTTGCGCGCCTGATTTTTTTACAGCTCTTCAAATCGCAATGCGAGAGAAAAAAAATAATTATTATTAAAAACATATGAGTGTGCGTATGTGTGTGTGTGCGTGTGTATCTATGAGTGTGAGTTTAACATAAAAAAGAAAACAAGAAAATATAAATGAGTGCAGATGCAGGCGCAACAACGTTGTCGTTGTCATAGTTGTTGTTGCTGTTGTTGCCTTTGGCTGCATTTCTTCAAGCTGTTGTTGTTGCCGTTGCAGTTGCTGTTGTTGCATTGCCTGAAGGCCTGCTCTGTATTGGGGATTAATGAATTTGATATAATGACATTTTAGATTGCATCTGCATAACATTTAATTGTGTTTGCCTGTCAGACAGCATTTCGCATTTCGCATTTGGAATTTCGCTGCAAACGCATTTTATGCCTTGTCATTTAGACTAGAAAAAAAATTATATATGTACCCAGCGCTGATGAGTGGGGTGGTGGGGGTGCTGGGTGGTGTTCCTATCGATTTTGGGCTGGCACCCAAAAAGAACCTTTTCACAATTTGCCATATGCAAATGGCAATATAATGAACGCAACTTAGAAAACAGTTCATGCCCAAGACCTAGTTTCGAAATAATAATAGTTTACCTATATACATTTTTTTTCGAGTGTATGCGTTCCAATTAAAAACCGTAAATGCCGATTGAGTATGTGTGTGTGTGTGTTGGTGTATGTGTGTGTGTGTGTTTGCCTAATTTGCCAATTAACTTAATGGGCATTTATTATTTAGCAATAAAATATGCAAAGCAATTGCTGAAATGTGGCACAGACAACGCAACTGAGCAACTGAACTGCACAGAACTCAGTTAACTGTTGTACGTATTACCCACAAAGAGCAACAAATAATACGTGAAATACTAACAACTACAACTATAACAGCAACAACAACAGTAAAAGCAAGAGCAACAACAGCGACAACAACCACCTGGCATAATAACTTTTGCAAAATGACAGGCAACAAACTGCTGCAAAAAGCACGCAGCATTGAAAGCCACGCACTTTATATACTCTACAGTTAACAAGTGCCTGAAGTACACTGGGCGAAAATAAGGTTGTGATGAAAGCTAAAGGTTGTCGTTTAATTGGTCAACACCGCTCACATAAGCATGTGAAATGTTTTTTGACTTTTTTATTTATTTATTGATTTTTTATGAAACAACCAAAAGATTTTTAGATTCAAATCCTTCTCAAAGTATTCGTTAGTATTTCTAATATTTGAAACTATTTAAATATATATTAATCTGTTTCTTTATTTTTTTTGCTTCTTTTACTCTTTCAAATAATCTGTAAATAGAAACCCAGTCTAGTGTAGTGTATTGACTGCTTCGCATATTCAGCTAGCGTATTATTAGGCTTAAAATTTAGTGATATTTAATGCATAGCCCATATTAATTTATTATAATATTTGACCATAAATATATTATTTATTATTTATGGTTTAAGCTCTAATTTATAGCTTTAGATTTATTTAAATATTTATATTTATTTTATAATTATCAGAAACTCCCAAATGCAGTAAAAGCTTTTTGCCATTTTTTTTTTTTTTTGCCCGTCAAATTGCATGACTTAGCGAATCAACTCGCGTTGGCAATAAATATATATAAAGACAAAAGCTGCTGCGACGACGTTGCGAGTTTTGTTTCGACTTTGCAGCGCGATGCCGCGGACAAAACATAATTTACTTTCGGCTGCATAAACAATGCAATAAAATAAAAGAACCGATGCGAAGCAGCGAGAAAGAGCGAGGGAAGCAGTAAATAAAATATATGGCATTGGAATAAAATATTTGTAACAAAAATAAACGCAGCCCAGCTCAGTTGTTGGCCAAGACGCCAGAGACGTTAGGACCACGAATTGAATGCGAATCGCGCGAATCGCAGTCGAAGTCAAAGTCGAAGTCGAGTTGAGACTTGGCTCACACAAATTGGCCCAAGTCGAGGCAGAGGCGGCATCGGTACTCAGTTATTAGGCGCAATCAAAATGAGCAGGAATTCAGAAATTATTATCCATAAGAAGGGGGAAAGAGAAAAGACACAACGCGAGACTGAGGGAGCAGAGAGCGAGGGTATGTCGAAGGGTGCGGCATTCAAGGTGCAGGACACGGGCTGCCGCGGCTATTGGTCCGCAATTTTCGATCTGCCGTGCGATTTGTTTTGTGAATAAAACTTTTTCAAATATGTTTGTGGCTGGAGCTGTAGCTGTAGCTGTAGCTGTAGCAGTTACTGTTGTAGTTATATTTGTATCTGTATCTTTGGCTGTGGCCTGTCTCTCGTGCTGGAGCTGCATACAACTTTTTCTAGCTACCTTTTGATGCCGGCTTGAAATGTGAAGAGGGTATATTAGGTGAATGAAAAATCTATTTCTATCTTCATGTCTATCTCTACCTATAGCTCTAATTCTAGCCCTACCTCTAGCCCTACCTCTAACTCTAGCTCTAACTATAGCTCTAGCTCTAGCTCTCTCTCTCTCTCTCTATCTCTAGTTCTAACCCTAACTCTTTATCTACTTTCTTCTCTCATCATGCCTTAAGCTTTTCCTCGCCTTTGAACGAGCATTGCTCAATCGTTTCTTACCAATTTTTTTTGCTCTTCGGCCAGATATACAAACAAAATAGACATGAGCCAATAAATTTGGTAGCTGCTGCTGCTCCAGCTGCTTGTGCTTCTTTACGTTCTATATTTTTATTTTTTTTTTCTTTTTAATATTTTATAAATTATTACTTTTGCGCAATTGCTTGTTATTTTAAATATGTATTTGGCTGATGCTGCCGCCGCCACCGCCACCGCCCGCATTTTTATTGCATTTAGTTTTTGGGGAACAATTTTTATTTATGCGCTTATAAAATAAATTACGCATACGTTGAACGTGCGCACTTTTTGGAGAAACTTTGTTGTTGTAGCTGCTGCTACTGCTGCTGGCGCTGGCTCTGCTACTGCTGCTGGGCGGGTCGGTGGCATGCCTCAAATAGTTTGCGCATAATTTTCAAGCGCATTAAATTTTATATGCGCTTTTTTTACGACTTACTTATACTTATATTTTATTTATTATGTTTTTGCAATGGAAAATTGAGTATGCCGAAATTGCAATGAAAAATTATGAGCACAATTTATGGCAGGCGCCATATTACCAAGGAAATAACAAACCCATTTATATGTAGACATACACCAACTCACACACACAGAGGCAGCTAAAGATAAATAAGCCAACAAGGTTAGCTGCTCTTGTTGTAACATTCCTAATGCATAATTGTGAACTAATAAACCATATTCTCGAAATAAATGGAGCATGGGCTCCACTCTCTTGTCTGTCTTCTTGGCTTTGTTGTGTTCATAAATCTATATAAACCAAAACATTGACAAGCAATAAAAATTTTCCATTAAAAGGCTGAAAACAGAGAAACAAACTTAACTAAATAGCGTACACAGCTTGCGAGAGTTACGTCTAAATATGCGTAGATACAAATAAAATGTGTTAAAACAAAGAATATACCCGAAGGCAATGACTAACCTGAAAAATACCCATTAAAATGTGCAGGATAAGAAAATATTCAGAATATTAAAAAGATTTTAATTTCATGAAAACAAAATATATAAATATATTTAAAATATTTTACATAAAAAATGTATAAAAAAATATTGAAAGGAATTTTTAAAATATTTTTTATTTATAGAAATATATCTATATATATATTTATTTTAAAATATTTTTAAAATATATTATTTATAGATATATTTTCATAAAAATTTATTTAATATTTATTTTAAAATGTATTTATTAATTATATGTATCTGTATCTCAAGTCCTTCTAGTCTCTACTGAACAACACACCCGCTCAACTATTTTTATGACTACTGGGCATACGAGTGTAGAGTCAAGTAAATATTGTAAACGGCTTAGAGAAGACGTTAACTGGAACTCATTGAATAGACTCTCTCTCTCTCTCTCTCTCTCTCTCTCTCGCCCCTCTTTCCCCTCTCTGCCTCCCCCTCTCTCTATATCTTTATCTCGAACACCGTCACCAAGCCTTTGCCATTTGTTTGTGCAGCGTTTAGTTTGTCTGTGACTTGGCTGTGTAAATATTTGAGGCTTAAAAAAAAGGAGAAACTTAAAGTTATTATCTAAATAGAGTGAGATGTAAATATTGGAGCTAGTGTAATGGCTAGACTCCTATTACGGCCACGCTGCAGAGTGAGAGTGGCCTGTTACACACATACACACACACATCTATATATATTTATATATGTCTATCATCTATATAGATATATATATATATATATTATTTTCGTAACGTCTCGCACACGTTCGACCCATTAATAAAACGACAAAAGTTACGAATTTCAAATTATTATTATAACAATAACATTATTGACATTGTTATTATTATAATGGCCCGGGCTCGACTTGGTTCAGTTTTCGTTTTGGTTTCGGCTTTGGCTTTGGTTTTAGCTGCCTGTCGCACAGGGGCAAGTCGTAAAAGCTAAAGCAAATACAATTTGAATTTGTTTGCTGGCCATGCGAATGTCTGTGCCACTGCTGCCTACCCAATCCTCTCTCACTCACTCACACTCTTCGACTCACTCTGTATCTGTCGCTGTATCTCTGTTTGGAAATCCAATATAAGTCTGTAGATAATAATTATTTATATTTATAACTAAATGCATAAAGTTTTATTGCTCAGTTTGCTAGCGACAAAGTCGTCAACAAAACTGCGCATAAAAACAAATTACAATACATTTCCCCTAACCACTTAGATATATATTTATATAAAAATATATATATAAAAGATGTATACATATATATATATATATATATATATATATATATATACAATGCAATAAGCAGTTGGTCTATAAAATGTTTATATATATATATATATATATATATATATATATATAATTGCTCAATATATATTTTATTAGAAACACATTTGGGTTTTTTGGCTTTCCACTTTTTGTGGTACTATAAACTTGACAAGTTTTATTCATAATGGAAATACACTTACTATAGAGTATATGTATTTGTATAGAAAGGAATGTGACGTAAGCTCAACATTTAAAGATATAAGCATATAAACTACACAAATGTTTTATAATTGTAAGCTATATCAGACTGTTACTTAGTTGGCTAGATGTATCTCATATATAATCTGCAATCATATCATCATGTCATCATCAAGCCTTGTCAATCTCTCTCTTCCTCTACCTAATAAGAATTCCAGGTATCTCTTCCATTATTATATGAAACTCTTCGCCACTCTATAATAGTTACAGTTTAAATAAATTATTTTAATTAAAGTTTCTGACAATAATTGTTGCAATTGCTTTTATAATATGTTGCACTTCCTGTTGTTGCCACAAACTAAAGTTATTCATCAAACTCTTGGCATTAGCATCTTTATTGCACCGCTATCTCAGCAACTGCAGCAATTAGACAAATGCTAAGCTGCGCCTTGGCAGCCTCCCGCCACCCCTCCCTCCACTATGTAGGCCAACTATGTGTTGTGCAGTGTTTTTTTTTTTTTTGCTTCTTGCCGCTTTCTCGCCCATTGCTGCAACACATAAAAATCAGCAACAAAGTTGCGACTCATAAAAAATGGCTTGAAATAAAATTTATATGAATAACAAAAACAACAGCAGCAACAAAAACAACAACAGCCAGATGAAGCAAGCAGAAGAACAGTTTACTGCTCTGTATATATAGTAAAGTAAAGTATATATGTATATGGCAAGTGCTTGGGCGAATGCAACGTGCAACAACGCGCAGCGTGCAACGTGCGTCCGGCATAAAAATTGTGTTTATGCGTGTTTGGTAATTTTATAAAAGTTAAATTAGTTTTAAGACCATAAATTCTGCGCCTCTCCCTTGGCCACACTTCTTGCCCCTCTCTCTCTCTCTCTCTCTCTCTCTCTCTGCCCTTCTGCCCCACTGGCTGCCATTTTAACTTTTATTACTTTTAATATAAAAAAAGCTGGCGCTGTTGCAAATGGGCTAAGGCTGCAGCCAGCTGTAAAAACTGCACACGCTGCCATAAAAACGTTGCAAGCAGCAAGCAGCGAGCAGCAGTGGCGGCAGCACATGTTGCACGGCAACATTGGCCTAGCAGCAACATTGCAGAAACAACAGCTCACAGCAATTGCAGCAGCAATCGTAAAATGCGGCAGTTGCAAGCGTTTTGTTCTGCCAGTGCCACACAATGTTGCAAGCACTTATTGCGCATTATTATTACATTTTAATGATTAATTCTAATGATATGCGACATGAAAATGAAATGGCAATCAATAAAATCGGCCATTCGACTGTTCGCCTCGCTTTCCGCTTTCATCTGCCTCTTTATTATGATTTTTTTTCTTTCTTGTGGCGCCACAAGCAGCATGCGGCACATAAAAACGAAAAAAAAAGAGAGAAGAAAAGCATTGCCTCAAGTTAATTGTGGCAGTTATTTGTTGTTTTTGTTATTTTTTTTTATATATATATTCGTAGAGTTTGGGCAGGCAGCAACATTGTTGCAAGCGGCAGTTGCAAGTTGCATTTGACGCTTTTACGAGCGCATTTTTATATGCTTACTTAGTTGATTAAGGGCGTGGCTGGAGCGGGGCAGATGTTTAGATTTGCACAACAACAACAACACCAAGAACAACACCAATGGCGTGCTAATGCCCCCAATGAGTTTTATGGCCGCAAATACAACAAACACAAACAACAAAAGCTTATGGCAGAAGAATGTATTTCGACAAAAGTTGTATGTGCACAAATATTTTTATTACACCTAGTCTAACGCACACACAGATATATATTATATGATACCTATCCCTAACTTTCATTTATAGCATATACAATTTTGTTATTTATTACTTTGCTATAATAAAAAGAATTTTAAGAGAAGAAAAAGGGCAGAAAATAAATTGAGAGAAGCCACAGGCAGGGAATAGCTTCATATAAGGGCTTGAAAAATAATTTTTTAAATATATACAAAAAATGTATATTTAATTTTTGTTTAAAGTTTCATAAAATTATGTGAAAATTTGTAAATTATATTATTCTTTAAATATAATTTTATTTTACTCTGAAATAACTTCAAACAGAAATCTAAAATATTAATTCAAATTTATAGTTAAGTAAAACTGAACTCAAAAATGCAAGTGTACTCCTTGCCTAGCTAGGCAATAAGTTATGTAAGTGCGCCGCTGGTTATCTATCAAATACAGGTCTATAGCTCTGGGCATATATAATAGATACATTTCGTCAAAACGGAAGCAATTAACATTTCCTCATAACAGCATGTAATTAAAATTATAATAAGATGCTTTGCCAAAGATAAAAGAAAAGCAAAAACAACAAGAAAACAATATTATGCGATACGTGTGTGAGTGAGAGATAAGTTCGTAGGAAACAAAACACAACAAAAAAAACTTTGTGTGTATATCTAACTATTGAACTCTACAGCGGTAAACAAACAGGGCAATTGCTGTAGGGGGCAGAGCGAGGCAGGCGACTGACAATTATTACGGAGCATTTTCTACAAAATAGCGGCGATAAATTTCAATATCTCAACGTAGACGACGTCTCGCTGCACGTCTGTAGAAATGGAAAAATAATAACAATAATAACTAAAAACTACTTGAGCAACAGATACGTAGATACAGATACAAATGCGACGCATCAGATAAAAAGATATGACGGCTACAAAAATGCTGTAATTAAATTCGAGCGGTCGTTGTTGTAGTCAGTGTTGCTGTTGTCGTTGTTGTTGCTTCATTTAAACAAATACCAAAAATACACACACACTCACAACAATAGTTAAAGATATAGATACATCAGAATATATATCTTGCATTTCACTAAGTACCACGTTTTATTTCTGTTTCTGCTTTTCATATTGTATTTAATTTTATTTCCACTTGTCAGGCATGAAACTAAAGTAGGCTAATTGCTTCGGTTGTAGGAGAGTGTAGAGAGTGTAGCACTACTGTATCTTCTCGAGATGCAGATATATACAGACAGAGCGTATTTGTTGTTCTTGCTCATTTATTTGCTTCATTATATGGTTATTATATGGCTGTTGGCTGTGGCCTTCTTAGAACCGACGTACAACGAAAACTAATATTATGCAGCATGTTGCACAGATACAGATACATATACATATAAAGATACAGATACAAAGATACATATACATAGAGAGAGATATATAGATAGAGCTACAGCTGGAGCAAGTTACATTTGGCGTAATTAATGCTAGAAATCCAGACCTGAGGAGTCATCATAAGATGAAATAAGTAAGAGCACGATACCAGGAAGTGATTGACTAGAAGATACCCTACACTCTATGCAGAGATGTATTAAGGAATTATGGCTACATATACATATATCTCTATATATAGCTCACATCTAGTCATAGATAGTCGAATCACTCAGTTCAAGAATCTATATATTCTACCTTTCAGAAACAATTAAGCACAATCAATATACCCCTTATACCCGCTCTCAATGAGTGCAGCGTATAAAAATAAGCTCGGACAAGAGAGCTGAGGAAATTGTTGTAATATTTAATTGAATTTTTGTTGCTTCCAAAGCCGCTTTGGGCCGCTTCATTTGCCTGCCATTAGAAAAGATACATTAGAAGAGATACAACAATTTTTTTTCTCCTCCATTTTATAATAATAAAATGCATAAGTGCAGCGTCGGCAAACGAAAATTGATGTGAACAAAACAGAAACAACAAAAAATTGTTGTTTAATGTTTACTTCAACTTCGTTTTGATGTGGAGCCAGGGCAGGGGCCAAGAGGTTTTGGGGCACACACACATTTTTCATGTGCCACATGTGCTGTAATTTATAAAATGCATCTAAATGCAATTAAGTAAAGCATAAAAGTAAATTACAAACAAATGCGGAAGATGCGAAGCTGCTGGCGGAGGCTGTAAAAAAAACCTAAGAAAAGTGGAAAAGCCAAAAGCCGATTTTGTTATTAAAGAAAAATTATATATACACATATACATATATATATAAATTTATTTTACAAATTAAGGCAGCTGGCAGCTGCGACTCCGACTGCGACTGCAGACAGTTGCAGATGGCAGCGGAGCAGCTTTATTATTTTTAGATAAATATCTTTCGATTTCATTTCCCATTTGCTGCTGCAATTATTTATTTACTTTATTTTGTTTGCTGTTGTTGTTGTTGTAGTGTTTCTGTAATTTATTTTTAATGCCTGGGCCACTCTTTTGGCAAGCGCATCTGACTATTTATTATGTCGGCCTGCTTGAAGTTAAAGATACAGCTGATGCCTGTATGTATGTATGTATGTAGATACAGCTTGAATGAGTGAATTCAGCGCAACGTTAATTAAGTGTGTGTGCCACAAAATGTGGCAGCTACACTGATACCGTTTGAAAATCAAAGCTTACACGAATTAATAAATTTTAATTATAATAAATTTTATTTATGGCAATAATCGTTAAGTTAAAGATACATTTGAAGAGTTATGAATATGACTATGTAAGAGAGAGGCGGAGAGGCAGCTTCCCCTTTGTTAAATTTATTCCTATATATTTATCTACATTCCATTCAACTTTGCCAGACATCTCTTGCTATTTTTAAACTCTATCCAAGCTCGAAAAATATATTTTTCCATTTTTAACATCAGCACAATTGATTTTCACAATTAAAAGCAATTCATATGCTACCAGCTTAATTAAGAGTTAACAAACGTATTTTTAGCTACATAAAAATAACTTCGACGACTTTTTCACACCTCTCTCTCTCTCTTGACCGTATATACATATATATATATATATACATATTTTATATATAAATATTTATTTATACCATTGCGCTGACTCAACCTGTGAATTATGGCTGACATCATCTATGCCAGCTGGCAAAAATGCAACTAAACTAAAGTAAATTAGGCGCTGAGCACATATTTGATTTACTTACTTGCATTTAATATTCGAATGAATAACGAATGGCTGTCGGCCGGCCGAGGCCATGGCAATATATGTATATATATGGCCATAAATGTCAGCGACGTCACAAATTGGCTAAAAAGCCAGCAACAATTCAAAGCGATGAACTACGTAGAAGGGGCTTCAAAATGCATGGCTCAGTTTAGTGCGGGTGAGTGTGAGAGAGAGAGAGAGAGAGTGAGAGTGCGAGTGCGAGAGGGGTATTTGAGGGTCCAATGGCCGGTACGTCGACAAGTTGAAACGTCGAAAGCAATTAAAAATGTAGAAAATTCAATCGGAAAAATCTAATTCGATTTCTATGCCGCGTTTTGCCAATGGATGTCGAACCGGGGCTGCAAACGGAATGGCACTGGAATGTTGCACACACACACACACACCGAAAGAGACAGAGATGGAGAGTAAGAAAGAGAGAGGCGAAAGAGCAACTCATACTAATGCATTGAAAAGCAATAACTGCCAGCCTGTGTATAGGCCAAGGAGAAATATGAACGCCGCAACGTTTTCCTTGTCTCTCTCTCAAAAAAAAAATGGAAACAAAAAGTAAAGACAACAAAAAATGACAAAAAAAAAACTGCCGCCTGGCGCTATATTTAGAAATATAAATACTAATGAAATTATATGGCAGTGGGAACGGCATATATTCTGCCTGACAAAGCAAAAGTGCCAATAATAACATTTTAAGCGGGGAAATTACAAAATTTTACAGCCCACGTTTCGAGCTTCAACAGAGAGAGAGAGAGAGAGAGAGGGAGAGAATAAAAAAGAAATTAATAATAAAATGAGCAAAAAGGCAATTACAATGCTTGCAGTTGAGACACTTTTTTAACTCAGATGGGATAAGGCTTAGATTGAGATAGCAAATAAATATGTATGAGCTATAAAGTCAAGCATTATCCTTAGGGAAGAGAGAGAAATTATATTCAATATCTAGCAAGTAAGCACAGAGTTGAAATACAATTTCTTTACATATATAGAAAACTTGAGATACTTTTGCATCTTGCAGATATGCAGTATATATATTTCACTGCAATTTCATCTACTTCATATCATACCAAAACAATCAAATCCTTTAGCTCTAATACAATTCCATCTTTAGCTCACTTGATGCTGTTTATATAATTGTATCTATTAGCCATACAGACGGCTGCCAGGGCCCATTAATTTTCTTTGAAGTGTGCAGCAGCGAGTCGTCGTCGTCATCGTCGTCTGTGCGTTTTGTGTTTCATTAACACTTTTTGGTCGAAAGGTGCATAAAAAGGCGGCACAGCAGGACAACGCATTGCTACCACCACCAGCTCTCTCTCCTTCCCACTCCCACTCCAACTCCCCCTCCCCCTCTCTCCCTCTGCCTCTTGCCGGCTAGGCATGTGTTGTAGGTTTACAAATGAATGCGTCTGGCTGGCCGCCGGTTGCCTAAAGAGATGAGATGCACCCAGAACTCACACACGCATACGGGCCTCCATCTCTCTCTGTGTGTGTGTGAGTATATGGATTTAGCTGTAGGGCCCCGTCATGGTCAAAGGAAAAAAGCTCAACGAATGTAACGTTGCGCCTGTTATTGGCAACTGCCACGCATGAGAGTGTGTGCGAGTGCGTATGTGTGTGTATGTGTGCGTCGACTATTTGAACATGACCAACAGCTATCGCCCAGCCTACATACGGCTCTCTGCTCCTTTGCTGGAGCAACAGAGACTCGAGCTGCATATGCCGCACGGCTTGCACCTAATATGCAAACACACACACACACTCACACACGCACAGACGCCAAAGCAGACGCAGACGCAGCGCAGGAGGGGGCAATGTGGCTGGGGCCTACCTAACCATATCGAGCCGTGTGTCTGTTGCGGTCGCCGTTAGCAACGCGTTTTCTCTATAACTGCACGCAGACACAGACATACCATATATTATATATATAGATATAGATATATATATATATCGTGTGTTAGGAAAATGCATTTATCTCTGCGCCTAGGCTTAGGCGCTGCAGCTACTGCTGCTGTTGTTGTTGTGTGTGCCGTTAGCTCGGTTTTTGGCAGGCGCGCAGCGTTAAAAATTTTATTCAGATTTCAACTAGCGGCGCCGGAGAGAGGCAGCGGAGCTCAAGCCGTAAACTGTAGAATGTAGAATGTAGTCGTCTGTCTGGAGTACATAGAGGCACACACACATACACACACACACACTCACACGCATTTAGACGCAGTGAAACTACGCATTGCGTATACGCAGGATGTGCGCGAGTGCACATTGTGCGCCCATAACTATGCAGCAATATTTTTACATCTTTGCACACACACAGATACTCACACACACAGTGAAAGCAGCTTTAATTGACGCCTGGCCACTTTACAACTATTCTGACGCGCAAATTGCAGTCGAAATGCAACTTGAGCTGACGAAAATTTTGTGCGGCGCCCAATTATGCAAAAGGGCCGGGCTGCCAACACAGCTAGCTGCAAAGCGTAAATTAATGAACACTGGCGCCAAAACAACACCAACAACAACAACAACAGCAACGGCAGCAACAGCTTATAGCAACAACATGTACAACACTTGCAACAATAATAACAAATCGTTGGCCAGGTCGATAGTAATTGCCAAAGCAAATAATGCAGCGCACAAGTCAGCTGACTGCCCCTCCCAGCGCCACTGCCTCTACCCTTATAATATATACATATGTATATATTTATATATGTTTGTGTATATATATGTGTGTGTGTGTAATCTACAATTCACTTTTGCAATATGTAAATGATTTCAATGGAAAGCACAGCCACAGAGACCCCAGGCACAGCAGACCCAGCGAACCAAACTAAATTCAGAAAAAAAAAACAGAGAAAAAAACTCTAGAGCAAAGAAAACTAATAACAAATTACGACAAACGACCAAAGCAAAGAAGAACAAGCAATGCAAAGCTAGATGAAAGGCTAAACGAATGCGAAAATACACTATGTCTATAAAGCTTTTAAAATAAAAGATGAATAAAATATCTGAGAATAGAAATTTTTACAGAATTCTCTAATAAAATTTTAAAAAGTTCAGTTTCGTTTTCTATATTTATTATATACTTAAAAGATAATGCTAAAGTTTTTACTTTGACCCTAAACAACTCTATTAAAAAAAAAAAGAAAAATTCTCAGTTTTCTATATATACCCAACTCAGCCAACTATCTACCTTTATATTAAACCCAACCATATTCAGTAAAAAACTTCAACAACTTCTCGTCAGTGTATACGACATGAATGCAAAGTCAAATGAGCTGGCAGCAAATGCAAAATGCGCGAGAAATATGGAAAAAAAAAACAAAAAAAAAAAAGAAAAAAGAAAAGAGAAACAAGAAGTGAGAAAAGAAGTAGTGGAAGAAGCAGCAGCAGCAGCAGAAGGAGCGACAGAGCGAGCAAGAGAAAAATTAATTCATATCCGGTACATGATTATACACCAAAACTCTAAGAAATCTATAATCTATGTGTATGTGGATGCAATTTGTAATTTGTAATTCTCATTTCGCGCTGGCTACAACACAACTAATTGGGTGTTTGGGAGGCAGCGATTGCACGTCAAAAGGGGGGCGTGGTGAAGTGAAAGAAAATAATGAAATAAGTGTGCATGCATACAAACACATATATATTTATACCTATATAGATGAAATATGCAAATCGTAAATCTCAAATAAGCCAAAGCATTTGGCTCAGTTACAGTCGTAGCAAAAAGTTGACAACCCTTAAACGTGGGCAACAGGAAAACCGCCACCAAAGGCACTCGAAGGGCTTTGCTATGCATCAAAATATAAAATATATAATATATGTATATATATAATATTTCAAACAATGATATATGTATATATAATCCAACAACTTGCATGCAGATGGCTGAGAGATCTGCGATAAGCGCCACAAGGGGAAGGGGCAATACTTCATGTATGTCACTGCCACCGACTGCACACTCACTCACGCAGACGAAAGTATTTACATAGAGATTTATATTTAAATGTATTCCATATCTCATCAGCACAGCGCAAAGTGCGTACAAGTCGAGTCAACCCGTTTGGCTTTACCCTGCAACAGGAACCCAATCAACTTGCTACAGTTGGCACACCAATTGTTGCAAACTGATAATTATGCAGAGATGCCACACTGACGATAACAAAGAAGGGTAGCAACCGGCATGGGCCACAGTAAACTGGTTGTAATTGGAGTATGTCATTTATATCTTTTTAGGGTAGTTAGAAGAAATCTAATGTATAAGTTATGCATTTAAGGTATTCTCGAATGCCCAAGTACTTGATTTCTAAGTCTACGAGTTCTAAGAGGTCGCACATGGCAAGCGGTATGTGTAGATGAAAGAAGCTTTTTAGCTGAGCGATGATATGGAGGAAATTAAGAAGCTAAAGGTCTTGTAATTAAGCTAAAACAAAGCTATGGATGGGTTATATGTACATAGATACATATAACATGTCATTTATTGGGGAGGTGTAGATATGCAAGTCTCTGAGGTATACTTAGAAACTTATATACACATATCATATAAGTATTGTGTAATTTGATAATATGTAATAAAAAGTAGCTTCCATTCAATATTTTATACCTTAAGGTTAAAGTTATATATAGATATATTTAATTTTTATTATTACTTTATATATGTATATATATTTTCTTTTATCTGCAGCTCAGCCAAGACTTAACCTTAAATGAACTTCTTAGCAAGTGCATTCACCCACACACGCTCAAACTCACACTCACGCACCTCGCTCAGCCATAATTCATAAGCAAAACTTTCACAAATATAATAATTCAACTAAAACAAAATGAAATTGTTTACCCCAACAATAACAAAGAGCAAATGATAAAAAGAAAACTGTGTGTGCAGCAGCATCTGACAAAACTTTTTCACACGTTGAAGGGCAGCTTTAACCCCGAAAAAAAACGAACACAAAAAGAAGAAGAAGAAGAAAAGCGCAGCCAAAGCAGCTGATAAAATCGATGCGAGCAACTCGCACAGGCAGACAAATAGCAACCTGCACCCAACTTTTATTAAATTCAACGCGAAAACCCAAAGTAGTTTTATTTTTCGTCTTCTTATTGTTCTCTTCTCTTTTTTTTTGTGATGCGTGCTGCTGCATTTCGCGTGCCACTGCTGCACTTTTTCTACGGCCACAAAAATGCAGTCGAATGCGAAGACTGCGCCAGTGCCAGGCGCGCAGCAAAAACAGCTGCACGACGCCCTCCAATGTAATGCAGCGCAATCATCTTCGAGGTCGACCCAAGCAAAATGCAGTCTCGGTCTCCGTCTCGGTCTCGGTCTCGGTCTCAATTTCAGCATGATTCTCTCCAACGCCTCCGCCTCCAGCCCTGGCCCTCGCCCTGGACCTGCACTGCGTGCCCATACACTTCTTTACAGACGCAATCGCAGTCGCAGTCGATGTCTCGAACAGCAAGTCGGCGAAGATGTTTCGCCTTAAGAAAAGCGCGCGCAAAATTTAGCGACTGCTTTCTCTCGCTCGGTGTGTGCGTGTGTGTGTGGGTGTGTATAGTTTGTGTATGACGCCATCGTCGCGTCGTCTGAAGTTTCAGTTTGAGTTTTCCTTTTGAATAGCTCTCGGTTTTTGGCTCGAGGGCTGCCCTTTTGCTTTTGACGCACTTGCAGCACAACATCAACAACAACATTGGACACAGCCACAACAACAACAACAACAACAGCAACAACTGCCTATACTTAATTTGTTTAGTTGACTTTCGTCATCAGTTTGACGGGGTGCCGTCTGATAAGTTTATTAATTTGTATACCCTACAAAGCGAGAGGGAACCTAGAGAGAGAAATTTAGCTAGAAATATTTATAGAAAAATAATAATTAATTTAAAATTTTAAATATATTTTAGTGAATAAAAATTTTATTATATGCCAATTGCTGCCATTTTCTTTGGCCAACTTTAAGTCTTCGCTTCAATCTCCCTCTCTAACTTCTTGCCCCCACAGACTCTCACTTTGTTCAGCTTCTAGGGTATCTGCTCGTCAAATGTATCGACCCCACTTTGTGTTATAGTTTGACTTGTGTTTCTTTGACGCTATTATTTGACTCTCAACTACCCTTCGTAAATGGATTTATTCATGAAGCAAGTTGTTGTTGTTGTTGTTGTAGCTTGTTGTGCGTGTGCAGCAAGTTGTGCGTTATGTGTGCTCGTGTTTCTTCTTCTTCTAGCTGTTGTTGCTCTTGTAGCCCTATACAAATAATCAATAAATCTAATTCAATTATTATTATAATTATATTTTGAACATTCATAGACATTTGTATAAGGCTGACTAAGCATTTTCTTGGTAAATAACATATAATAATATTATGAGCATGCACACACACACGCACACGCACATGCACAGTTATACATACATACTAAGGGCTGAGTGACACCCTCGTTAATTATTCAAAAGCCAGGCACCCAATCGCAGGATTCACGAACCTACCCAAGGCCCACTAATAGCTCTCCCTCTCGAAGGGTGTCTGTCTCTCTCTCTCTCTCTGTGTGTGTTTGTGTGTGTCTGTCTGCATAGATAACGCATGTAAAATAACGGCTGTTGTTGTTGTTGTTTTTGTTGGTATTGGTACAAAATTCATTAGTCCGCATAATGAATAAACATAAAGACAAATAAAATTATTCCAATTAAAATAAATTGCGCAGCAATATTAAAATAAATTCCCATTTCAAGGCAATCGTCCGCAACTGATGACGCCGCATCTAATTAAGGGCAAAAACATGCGGGACTTACATATATATATATATATATATATATATACACAGATCGAAATAGATATACAGATATATCATATGTATGCATGAATCGTCTTAGATATTGAACTCTTCGCGCTATCGGGGGTGTGAAGCATAAAAAGTTCAACTCTGACTCATGGCAGTATGCTTACTTCGATCTCTGTTTGCGATTGAATTGCTTCAATGCAACTAATCCTCTTCAAGTTCCTTTTTTAAACACCACTAATAAATTATAAATTTAATCCAATTCCAGCCCCTACTATTTATATATTTCCTTAACCAACCCATTCTGAAACCGAAATTCCAATTCATGTGTAGTAAAACCCACTTCAGTTATTCTTGATTTAACTAATCCATCATGGCAACTAATCCACTTCCATTGCTGATTCAAATCCCATTCGCAAATACTACTTCAATTTACTTATATTCTATTCGCCAATTCATTCCAACTAACGTCATTGCCATTCCGTTGTAAGCTCCAATTCCGGGTCGCTTCTGCTGGCAAATGTCATGCCACAACAAAGTGTTGTTCTTTAAGTGCTCTTGCACATCAAAATGGAGCAAATATTTTATTGTAATTATGCACCTGCAGGCAATGGCTCCAGCCCATCCCACCCTTTCTCTCTCTCTCTCTCTCTCTCGCTCTCTCAGCCCCTTTAGACAATTAAACTTTTACAACGCCAGGCATTTGCCAGTTTCTTCAACTTCTAATGCTGCCCCCATCTGCAGACGCAGCTATAAAACTGACTTTGTTGCTGAATTATATTTAATTAAATTTTATTGCACGCCGTCTTCATTAAAGTATAAAAAGCTCTGTGTGTGTGTGTATGTGAGTGTTTGTATGTTGCTTGTTGCAGCTGCACTTGCTGCCTGGGCGGCCGCTTTTGGGGCTTGTCTTTTAATGCTTGCAACAAAATATTCCTATTGTAAATACAGCAAGTCGAGGCCCCAACTAAAGCCGCCCACCCCACTCTTCTACTCTATCTATCCTTCAGCTACGCTTCTCAGTCACATATTCATCCTGTTGCCGCTGCTGCTGCTGGTGCATCATCATCGCAGCCGTCGTCTTGGCGGCCATAAAAGCATTTCTAGCTTGTTTAATGTTTATTTTATAGTTTAAGTTTGCATTTATTTGGTCTTTTAGTTTTTATACGCAGTCGATGCCAAAGACAAAAAAATATAGCGAGCACAAAATGCACACAAAGTAAGGCGAAAATAAGCCATGAAAATGATTTGCTAAGAGATATCCTGTAAAAATAAAATATAGACTTATATTACTATAAGCTTCCAATTTAAATTTATTCAACAAAAGCTTTCTTTACTCTCTTTCAATGCAGCTATAATTTGCCTAATTGATTTTCGTTTGATTTAATTTCTTTTTGGTTTGTTTTGTTGCATGCAACCCCAATAACAACAAAAATAACTGCAACAACAATAACTAAACCCAAAACAAAATAACTAAAATAACAACACCTAGAACAATCCAAGCTGCATTGTCGAAATGACTTTGGCGTTGCCTATGGCTAGCAATTAACTATTTGTGTTGAAAGAAATCAACGGAAGCCGTTTATTTGCTCAGCCTTAATTACATCAAACAATTACAGCCCCAAAAAAACATTGAAACAAATATATATCTGTATATATATATATATATATTTATATATGAGGATAATAGTCGAGAGCAACCCCTTAAAAACAGACAAGTCGCGTAGTTAAAATAACAATAACGAACCGAGAAACAACAACTAAAATGACACTGAGTAAAAATTGGGGGAAAATAATAAAAGTTCGTTCTTTTTTTCAATTTAGCCCCACGCTCTTGTTCAACAGACATAACTATAAACATTATACACATGTTTAAGTTAATTATATTGCAACGACAAGATTAACAGGCAAATGACAAATGACATGAACAATAAATAGACTAGCAGATACCCTGTGAAATATATATTAACGAAATTATAAAAAATATGTTGTAGTATACAAGAGAAGCTTCCATTTCTAGGTTCATATGAACGAGTTTAGTCCTACTTGAAAGAATGAGTCAATCTACATATATAAGAATAGGGTCTACATACAACATTTTTAGCTCTAACATATTTTACTCCTCAATTGTAGCTCTTACAAATTCGTAAACTTTAGCTGCAACTGTCTCAGAGATATTATTTGGCTAAAAGGACTTCTTTAACCAAGCATTCAACGACTCTACAGGGTAGTCGAAGTGCAGCTCGTCAAGTGAAAGGCTAGACATACGCTTTTAAAGGTTTTTTTCTATTCATTGCTTTCCACAAATTACAATAAATTATTAAGCATGCCACACGGCGCTGTATCATTATTTATATTCACGAATAGATTGCAGTTCCTCGTCGGCGTGCCGCATTTTCCTTCATGTTATTTTGTCAAGTCCATTTTTATTTACCTGTGTTTTTTTTTTTTTGTATTATTGTATTAAATATTGTATTTGCGCTGTCTGGCGCGCATTTGGCTTAAATATTTCGTGTCAAACAGACATTTGACATAAATTTTATGTTTGCATTTAAATACGAACAAACACAGATATATAAATGTGATCAGGCAGGCAACAAGGCATTTATATACAAAAACAAAAATAAAACGAAAAAATAAATACTATAAAATATTAAAAGAAATTGCAACACGATAAAAAGAGTAAACCTTTAATACGTTAAGCACAAGCCTGACAGGCTTCAAAAGTGTGGATAAAATGAAATTTTAAATGAAACAGAATTGAGAGAATTTTTCATTTGGGAGTGTTCGGCTGGAAGACGCTGGGTATTTCGAATTAAATTATCTGTATTTTTATCACTTATCTTCAATTTTGATTCTATGTCAACTTGTTCTTTAATTTTGTATGAACTATCTTCTATACCCTCTTCATAGATATTATACTAATAATATACAGTGCTTGCAACGCTTTTGGCCCATCTACTTAACTGCTTTCCACCCTCAGCCTTAACTTAATTTATGATCAGCTTGAGCATTTGCATTTACTTTAAAATTAATATTTATATATGTATCGCAAATAATTTATACTGAGTGGTTTCCACAGTGTGTGCTAAAATTAAATTTTCTTTAACAGCGTCTGCACACTTCTAAGCTAAACCGAAAGCGGGCAAAAAATAAAAAAAAAATAAAATGTTTCGCAACTGTGGCGACTGCGGCAATGGCTGCATATAAATTATTAGCAGTCATAAATATGCCATAATGTCATTTATTATATACGTTTTATATATATAACTTTAATATATATATATATATATTATTTTATATATATAATATATATATATATATATATATATATATATAAAATATAATTTTTTTCTTCGGCTTTGGCTTGGTTCTCTCGCCCGCATGGGGAAAAACGCAGAAAACTTTTATTGCCAAGTTTAATGAAAAATTATAAAAGGCGACGGCGTTGGCATCGACTGTGACGTCGACTGCGGCGGCCACGTCTTCTGTCTGCGCGCTTAATATTCAAATTCAAATACTCGCCGCATAGTTCACCTTGCGGCCCTACTGCTGCTGCTGCTGCTTCTGCAGTCAGCCCCCCGCAGCCACGCCCACTTTGGCAGTGTCTCGACCCTTCTGTGTGCCCTCAGCTGAACTCAACTGCTTTGTCTGCCCCCCATTTTGTAGTGGGTATTATTTAAATTATAAATTATTGAATATTTGCCGCGCATTGTCGTAGCCAAGCGCCCAACCTCCACCCAAGTTTCATTATTATATATATATAAATATATATATATATATATATATTTATATATATAATATGTATATATAAGTATTAATATTAGATGTTGCCAACATTGCAAAATTTCTCATTGTTAGGCGAGACGTTGAATGGGTGCCGAAATTAATGGGCCATTAAAGTCGACGTTTGATACTCTTTCTATCTATAAGATAGAATTTTCTTAAGATTGTTTTGGGATAACATTGAAAATTCTTTACTATGCTCTGCTGGTTAAAATCAGGCTCTTCCAGAAGCTGAAAATCGAATATTTATTTATATTATTCTCAAATATTTATTTAATATTTATAAAGAATTATCCACAACTCTTTTTATTTTAATATTATAGAATATATTAAATATTTGTATTATATTTATTTTAATTATTATATTCTTTATGATTTTTATACAAAATTTATAATTTTCATTTACATATTTATATATAGAATCCTTTGCTGTTTTGCTTCTCTCCTTCCCATATTTGTATTATTTCTTGATCGAGGGTATTTTGGCTGCGCTGCAGTCACGTTTTCTTATTTTATTTTCATATTTATTTCGTCGTATATTTTTTTCTCCTTTTCATATTTAAATAATAAATTAAGCCCAGGCAGCAAGCAGGACTGTGAGCATTGCGAGTACTGCGTACTGTGTCGTACTTTTGGACTACTCGGTCGGTCGGTCGGTTGGGTGCGTGGGTGGGTGGTTGGTTTGGTTGGTAGCTGCTATACTCGTATCTGTATAATCAGGGGTTGATTTCTGTGTTTTTATGTATTTGCATTATTAATAAATTCCTTGCTATATAATTTTCCTCTCTCTCTCTCTCTCTCTCTCACTCTCGGTGTGTGTATTTTTTAAGCTGGACAGGCGTTCGCGTTCGCTTTCACAATTCGCTTTTTATATTTATTTTATAAATTGCATAAATTGATGAAATATGAGGCCTCAGCAAGGGAGGAGGTGAAGGAGAATCGAAATCGTAGCAAGTAGTGGGGGCTGCTTTGTGTCTGCTCTTGTTGCATCTGGACAATGTTTTGTTTGGACACTCAAGCTTTTCACTTTTAATTAAAAAGCAATGACACTGGCTGCGTTTGTATGTTGCGGTGGTGTTGGTAGTGGCTGTGGTGGTGGTGCCTTTTTTTTTTGGGGTGGTGGCATAATCAAAAGTGGAAATTGACATAAATTGATTTTATCGCTGCAGATTTAATGACAACGAAACACTTGCACACTTCACCCTGCCCTCTGTCCTCGGCCCGCTGCCCTCTAGCCAATGCAATTTTTGTAATGAAAATGTTTAAACGCATAAAAATCGCCATTGCCAATGGCCAAGAGAGTCGCGTCGTGTCGATTCGAGTCGAGCCGGGCCGTGTCCTGCTAGGGCCAAGGATTTTTATGCACTGCTGTCGCATTTTCGCGTTTACATTGTAAACTGGCTGACAAGCCAGTGGAATGAAGACGGCAGGAGGCGGGGCTGTTTGGGGCGCGCCCAAACGGAAACGGACCAGCCCTGAGTCATAGCTGCGCGACTTGCACTTGGACTTGGGCCTGGGCCTGGACCTGGGCCTGGGCTTGTCTGCCAGTAGGTGGCTGAGTCCTTAAAATGTCAGTTGCTGCACATGTGTGTATGAATGTGTGTGTGTGTGTGTATGTGTGTATGTATATATATGATTGTGTGCAGTTGGCAAAAACGCAAATATTTTATTGCGTTTCAGACTTGAGTAGTTCTGTTGTAAATTTTACTGTTTTACGGCTCTTGAATTGTGCTTACCTTCCAATGGCCATGGTGGCCGAGCAAGTCGGCGACATGAACATGACTGCATTCTATATAAATATATATTTATATATGTATGCAGACCTAAATAAGTGTTTTGCTGACATTCACTTAACCAACTGTTCTCATAGATTAAAATAAAACCATTCCACCACTTGCTCAATCTCTCGTTTTGAATCTCTATCTCTAGGGAAAAGCAATTCTCATATAAAAACGATTTTTTGAGCAGATCAAGTGATAAGCAAAACACATTATATGCTATTATATATGCATACATGGGGTTAGATATTTTTTTCCATATTCTATATATATATATACTCCATAATCAATCATCATCAATCACTTCAACAGTCCGTCAATCAGCACAAACTAATTTTTAAATATTTCATACCATACGCTAGTCACATAGCCACAACTAAAATTTCACCTATGCCCCTGCTGGTCATTCAATCAATCACTCCATCAGTCCTTCAATTAATAAACAGGAGCTTAAGTCACATTTTGACCAACAGCATAAATACAAATGTGCTCAATAAATGCATACAATATAATTGCGAACAATTTGGCAAAGTTAAATCTAGTTAAATGCTTGAAGTGCATTCGGCTAAGCTGTCATTTAATCAGCACTTAAATGTAATCTTATCACATATCATTATCATTTGCAGTTAGAGAAGAGGCTCAAATGTGTTTTGTGTGTTTGCTGCTAGCTTTATTGATTCAATTAAGCGTTCGAATTATTTCACATGATAATTATAAGAAACAATGGCATTTCTTACATTGCACACACGTCTGTGTGTGTGCCGAAATTCACATTAAATTGAACACAGCCACACACACACATAATCAAGCACACACACACACTCACACTCGCACACAGTTGCGTGTAATAATCGACACGTGCATGGCACATAAATATTGAAGACATTTTAAAGTTTAATACGGCACTTAGGCACGAATTAGCATACAAAGTGAATTAATTACGAGTGTTATACAATTAAGTAAATTTCATTATATTGAATTTTTAAAATTGTTTCACTGCACCGAACGTAATTGGAAACACAAATATGTATAATTACCCCAACACACACACACACACACATTTGTACAATTATAGCTATAAATGTTACGCACACAGCACGCACTTTTGTCTCTGTTGACTTGCTACAAATAAATACTTTCATTGAGGTCGCCATGTCACCAAATATGAATATGCGCGTATTTAAAAACAAATATCTAAAAAAAAATCTGAATAAATTTGATATAGATTGGAATATAGCAATGTTTGATAACTTGAGCCTAATCAGAAACTAGTTTACTGTTGACCAAGTATTTGAGATGGAAGCTTATGTACAAAAAGAAATATCTGTAGCTCTCAATCTTTGAAGTATGCTATACTGAAGTAAAACTTGACTTGAATACATATGTGGCGAAATATATATATACTCTATAGATCTGATAATATTTGGTATTAATTATCATTTCTACAGCCCAACATTTCCCACAACTAATATACGCACCTCCTAATATATTATCCCATTACACATTACAAAGTCTTTTGACATCTTTATCCACTTCCTTTGCCATCTATCTATCCTCAAGCACTGGGCTCAAATTATAATTTATTTTTATATTATTAAAAGAGAGGCAACATTTGGCATTCTTTTCATTTACTTCTATTGCCATTCACTGCCTGCCACGCCTCCTATAAATTGTGTGTGTCTTATAATTAATATGGCGTCGTCGGCATTTTGTCTTTTTATTTGACATTTTACTGTACTAGGTACTTATAATTATATTTATTTTGAATTTAAGCGCATTTTAAATCCAAAGTAGACGACGAAAGCCAGCTACAACAATAATAACAACAACAGCAACAGCAATGATGGGGCAATTTAGATGACAAAATTATATATTTAGTGCTTCTGCCTACTCTACCCCCTAGGCCACGCCCCCTGCCCCCGTGGTCGCCCTTTTGTACCGCTCTCTCTCTCTCTCTCCCTCTCTCTCTCCTCCCATCGAATCGAAGCGACCTCGACTAGAAAACCGTTGCGCTGTCTCTTTTTCTATGTATTGTAAATGTAATCAAAAATATCGATCGGTTTTATGCAAATTGACTGCGCGTTGCCCAACACCCAGTGCTCTAAAGCCCTCACCCTGCCCAGCAGCTCCCTTGTCGTCTTGTCTTGTCCCGTTTTTATTATAATTTTTTTCTATTTCTATTTATGCTATAATTTAGCAAGAAAATGGCGACGAAATCATAAAATTACATTATAATAAGCAACTACGCGCGTGAACTGATTGTGAATGACGCACTAGCTCATACCCTGCGACTGTTCGCGATTTCTATATTTTTTATGATCGAAGTAAGGATAAGTATGGGAAAAGGTGTTGGATTTAGAAAAACTGCGAAGAGTCTTCGGAGATTCTTCATATATGTCTACGGGTAGCCTTCAGACATTCTTTAGATAATCTTATAAAAATTATCTTTACCTTATTAAGACATTCTATATTAATTACAAAATTTAAATATATAATATTAATTTTTTATTCATTCGAACAGAGTTACAAATTTCCTTCCTTCAAAATCAAATTAAGATTCTGCTTCTTTCCCATGCATTTGGTTGTTGTTGTTGTCAGGGTGGCCGCGTTTTACAATTTAATATTTTTTTTTTGCTTTGGTCACCTTTGCGTTGGCTTTGTTCTAGCTGCTTCTATTGTCGTTGTTGTTGTTGTTGTTGGCTTGGCTGCATTTCTAGTTGATTGGAATTCAATTAATTTTATTTGCTTTACTCTGCAATTTCCTTAGCATTTTTTATTATGCTCGTATTTATTGGCGCACACACAGACCGCAGAAACTACAGTTAAATTGACTCCCTTTGGGTAGTTTTTATTTTTTTGCTTTTGCATTTGTCGCCAATTTAGTAAATAATAAAAAAAAATAGAATAGAAGTCACTCCTCGCAGTTCACAGTTCGCACTTAGCTGCGGCTCCCCTTCTGCTTCTTCTCCGGTTGTTATTGTTGCTTTTTTGCGGACACTTTGCGGCTGGGTCTGTGTTTGCGTTGACTTATTGCGAACGTGAATTAGTTGCGGCCCGCCCAAGCAGCAACGGCAACATTGATTTGACTGCAGCGCCATGCGGCGTATGCGGCGTATACGTAATCTGCATTACTCACTTGCCAACGACGAATATTTAATTGTATTTCATTTATAACAATTTGTGTAAAGAATAAAAGAAAGACTAAAAAGGGAGTTTAACTGGCTGCCAACTAAGGAAGCACAAGAGAGAATATTTTGCTAGTGAGTCTCTGAATACTCTAACTTTTGGTCTTAAAAGGACTCTTCTTGCTGTTTTAAAGTGAAAACAAAGTTCTAGCTATCATCTATTCACTAGAAGTTGAGCTTATATCTTAACTAATTATTATATAACCAATTTCGTAATACAAAATATGGCTTATTCAACTCAAGCCGTTAACAAATGAGCCAAGCTCACTTGTAGAGTGTTTTAGTTAACAATGGCTAGTCTGGTTAGCCTGGTTAGCCAAAGTTCAGGCGCAGTGCTCATATATATGTATAGCGAGGGCCAACGGTGTCCTCGGCCATAAAAGTAAATTAATTTAGTTGAAAGCTGTAAAGTTAAAGCGTTTGTTCACAGCTTTTTACTTTAGACCGACTTCTTTTTTTTTGCCTTCGCTCGTGGCCCTGGCTGTGGCTGTGGCATAGGTTTTTTTCTAGATTTTTTTATGCTGGCAGTTGATTTAAACTTTTGTTTAACGCCGTGTCATATGACAGCAAAGGCGTCGTTGCATACGAGACTGAGTCTCGAATGCTGTGTGCTGCACGTGTGCCGCAGGAAGCTAACAATTAAGTGTCATTAAGTCGTCTCTAACATAATTTGCATAAATAAACACAAGTAAAAACTATATAAATATAGATATATATACATATATAAAGTTTATATATATCTATACAATATAATTGCTGCAGCGATTTTAATCACATGTGAAAAAAATGCTAGCACATTTTATTGTTTAGCTTTCAACGCAAATAAATTACATTTGCATATAAATAAATTTAAAAAAAAATATGCCAAGTCAAAGGCAAAGCCGCATTTAAAAGTCCAATTCATGGCAGCTCAGACGAAATTGTTAAAAAGCAACAACAACAAAAAATATAGCACTAACTACTAATAACAATTTCCGGCGCATAATGCAAATGACTTTTCTCAACAACAACAACAATGTAAAACAACTTTTCTTTGCATTGACTTACGAGGCCTTTTGTCAGCGCAAACAAAAATAATTGCATACAAAATGTGTGTGCGATTTATTTGAGAAATAACTACAGCGGCAAAAAATTGTAATGAAATTAAAGCAGCAACAACTACAACATCAGCAGCAACAGAAGCAGCAGTAGTTGCAGTTGCATCACATCCTCAGTTTTGCTAAGTAGAAATTATAATGCAACAATAAAAAGACAACAAAAGACCGAACGAGCGAGCGAACGAATGAGTGAAGCATTACACAAAAAATAATAATAAATAAATATGCAACTGCAGCAACAACAGCAGCAGCAACATTTAAAATTGCTCCAATCAAGAGTGAACGACTAGAAGATGCCTTGTTTAGAGATCTAAGACCTGCATATGAACTTTGAATTGCCCTTCTACGCGATTCTCATGAATTCAATTAAGGCCAAACACACGACTAATGGTGGCCGCGAGAGTTTGAGTTGGAAAGACAAAGAGCCTGATTGAACTAGAGATATAGAGTAGCAAGAAGTAGGAGGAATAAAGTCAAAGAAGAAAGAGTAGCCAAGAAGAGGATTATGCAAAGAGAACAAAGAGTTGGGCAACAAAAGAGATTTAAGTAGAGATTGAGTAACAAAAAAAAGGCTGAGTGAAACCAAAAGCTGAATTGACAGAGCAAGGGCAACCAAGCAAAGAAAACTAAAGAGAAAGAGAGAGAGAGAGAAGCTGTAGCCGCATGATAAATAACTATAGAGAAAAGAATCAGCCAGAGTGATAATAGCCCCTCTTAGGTATATAGACGATATGCAGGGTATAAAAACAAGAGAGACCTCAACACTCGGTTAGCAACAATGATGATTATGATGATGACGATGACGAATGTTGCAGCTCGATTGCCGCCTCCTCTGCTATAATTACGGCAGTGGGGCGAGAGAGGCAGATCGAGAGAGGAGCGCAGACAGGTTGGGGAGCTCGAGCAGCAGCAGCAGCGGCATGCAGCAAAACAGCAGCAAGTATTACACATATAATTTAAATTTAGTTTAATTGTTATTCTCCGGTGCACAAGCGAGCAACTGTTGCTGCTTGCACTTTGCTGCTGATGGCAACAAGAAACAAAAAACAACAACAACAACAAAAAATATGTACTTAAAATAAAAAAGACAAAAACTACATGACAATTGCAATTCAAAATGAAAATGAAAATGAAAACATAGAAATGCTAATTAGCCCGCGTACCACATGCGAAAAATTAAATAGGTGCAATTAAACATCCGCTAAATAATCAAATTTTCAAATGTCGACAAATGCTGCTGGGACGGGACATGGTAGGGTTGCACAGCACAGGGCGGGAGATGGGGCACGAAAACAATTAGGCGCACAAGACGCAGCAGACAGTTCCAGCAATAAATTTACGTGCACACAGACAGCGCAAGTAATTTATATATAAAGAAATATGTTTAAGCTTTACAATTGAACTCAATTTTAATTTGTATAAAAAGGAAAACTTTCGACGCAAATGTTTTAAGCAAAGAATTTATTATTAGCCTAATGAATCAACAATGATGAATATATTTTAGACGAAAACAAATATTATTTATGCGGACAGAATGATATTTATGTTTATATATATTTCATATTTGACAGCGCGAATATTTATTTATAATTGAACTGAATTTTAGAATTTAGTTTGCAAGAAATGTTTTTAGAGAAAATATTTGCAAATGAAATATTTAGAAAAATTTTAATTGAAAAGCTCAACTTTTTTGTATATTTATATATTTTTCTACAAATTTATTTTGAAATCTTTTATATACTCAAACACAAATGTCCCATATTCAACAAAAATTGTCTATATAGATATTTATGCATAGAATTTATGAAGGCAGACAGCTAGCACGTAGCTTATTCCGAAATATGCCACAGCTGTGCTGGATAAAAAGCGATAGAAATACTTTCCAGCATAAACTGTATGGAATGAGACAGAGTTTTTGAAATACCCTACATTCGTGTGACAATGTTTAACAAAATAGTCTTAATAGAGCCTATGCAGTGACTTTGACTAGCATATATCGAGATATAAGATCTAAATACGTAACATGTCCAAAACTAACTACACTTATACTTCTCATAATCAATTCTTTTCTTCATACTTAAATTTCCCTTAGACTCACTCCATCCACTCATTAATTGCGTGGTATTTTTTAGTGAAGCGACTTTATTAGCCACTCATAACTATTGTATTAGTTTTTGAAAAGGGTTTTTATTCAAACCTTGTAATTTACACACAGAGAAAGAGAGAGAGAGAGAGAGAGACAGAAACATAAGAGTGTAAGCCGGATAAACTCAAGCGAATCAGTCGTAAAAATTCTAACGTTCGCAACAATGTTGCCAAAGACCCAGTCAAGAGCCAAGTGCAGCAGCCAGCGCAATAAAATTTACAACCACTGTGGGTGGTGCGAATGCTGGTGCAGCTGGTGGTGCGACGGCCAGTGGGGCATCGGGTTCTGGGCAGGTGCAGTTGCAGCCGTAAAAGCCGTCAGCCATATAAAGTGCAACGCCTTCTAGCCATAAAAATGTAGCCAGCAACATATATATTTTTATATTTTTTTCGGCACTTTATTTATTTAACTTGCGCATGCTAATCATGTACATATATATCTATTTAAGTCTATATATATATATTTACTTAATCAACATTGTTGGCTCCTGCCAAATTGCATTATTTGTATCGAACGCTTTGGTTCGCTTCAAATTTGATTAAGCAGCCCACTTGACGGTTCAAAAGAACTCCCTGCTCGACACGCCCACGCAGAGGCGTGGCTAGTGGGGGCGTCCTCCTCGAGAAGTCATCGATACTTTTGCGCAATCAGCGCGATTCCTTGCGACGTCACAGAATGAAAATCAGCCGCAGCCGAGGCTGAAAATCAAATTTAATATTATTATTATGATTCACTTGTGCCTTTCCTGGCAAGCACTGCCAAGGACTTCCCCAGCTCTCAGCTCCCAGTTGCCAGTTGCCCAGACGCTCCGGCGGTGATTGACTTGACTCGACGCGACTTGAGACTCAGTCATGTGCGCTTGCCAAGTGTGCATGGAAAAGGGTGTCATCCCCATACCTAATATCTGCCACGGCTTCTGCCCCTGCCACTGACACGCCCATACGCCCACATGGCGAACTAACTAGGGTGGTGTCTCGGGCGTGTTGCATTACACTTGATTATATATTCCAACATATTCACGGCTCAATAGATCGACCAGAGCAGTCGTCATGGCCGGGGCGGCACTTTGTTTCGCTCTCTGTGTGCGTGTGTCGGTTTCCTGTGCGAAGGCTCAATGTTATTCTGATACCCTGTACTCATTAACAAACAATTATGCTAGGGTATACTGACAGAGGATAGGTTATACTATAAAATATCCAAAATTCTGTTTATAACTCGCCAATAAATAATCTCTTCTAATAATACTGAAGATAAAGGACTATTATCATAGATTAACTATTCCAGGGTATCCCTGAGTCCATGCAAGCCCATCTTCATTTAACTCATTCTGTGTTTTTATGCTATATATGAAAATAATAAGTGAAAATATGCATGTTTGGTTTTAGCGCACAATTGCGCACGTAAGCCCCCTTTAAAAGCAAAGCTAGAACGAGAGCGAGAGCGACAGCGTGTGGGAGGATGAAGTCGTGGTCTATCTAGCCAGGGTTGGGTATCTGGCTTTCGATTTTGTAACGCCTTGTGGTTAGAGTAGTACTTAGAAGTGAGAGCTGGCATTTCTTCAAAAGGGGAGCATTACTCTCTGCATTACTTATTGAGTTCTGCGTTTTCTGGAGTGTGAAGCGAAGCCTTTTGCAATTTTACAAATGTTTATAAAATTTCCAACTTTACTGGCCAAAATCCAAGCTAATTTACGATAATTTCTTGCCGTAATTAACAGCTAGAAAATGTGGAGCAATCAATGTACATTTCACATTTTACCCGACGACTCGTAAAAACCCATTTGCCAAACATAAATCAAAAGTCTGCAGCGACGGCGACGGCGACGGCGACAAAACGTCAAACTCTCCAACAGTTAATAAGCCAAGCCACCAAGGCACAAAGGCGGAGAGAGAGAAAAAACCCTTAGCCAAGAACTTGCAACAAGAACAGTGTGGCGTACGCAAAAAGCGGCACAATATTTTCTAGCTGCAACTCCTGAAGAAGTTAGCTAGAAGTAGAAGAAGTTCAGCTTCAAATGAGGAGGTGTGCGAGAAAAAAGTGCCCCAGAAAGCGAAGCTAGAATATAAATAAGCGAAACACAAGTATTATATAAGCTGACAGAAAAACTATAAGGCATTGAATGAGATAAGTTGACGTGCCAAATAAAGAAAGTTTAGTTAATGAATATAAAATAAATTATAATTATACTCTTAAACTAGATCTATTTGATCTATTTATCTAAAAGAAAAGAACTATCAGCAATTAGTATAAGCAGTTCATAACTAATCTAGAGAACAATCAGAATTATTCATAATACTTCCATTTTTTGCTCTTCCAATGAGGCAGCTTAACGAACCCACAGAACCATCTTTAGTCAAGGCTTTTTAATTAATCCCAGCTCCAGCTATCCACATATATATGAAGAGCTCATAAAGCAAATCTTACATCTGCATACATGATGTATCACCGCACAGACTTTTAATGCAAATATCAAACATCAACACATTGTTTTCAAACGGACTGCATACAAACATATCAGGGCAAGGCCGATGCAAAATGAAAACTGTAAAACATTTTCCACTTGCAGCTGTGTCGGCAACGTTTTCCCATTGCCAGTGAGTGTGTGGGTGCGTGAGTGTGTGGGTGTGCGTGTGTGTGTTGGATTTTTACATTTTTAGATTTTAACATTTTATATTGCACGTCATTACAGACAATTAAATGCAAAGTAGTTTCCTGCACTTGCTTTTCCAAGCGAGCGTCCAGCTCCTCCAGCTGCCACCCCCGCACCCTACTGCCATTTCCCCTGTTGCCACAACAGACGCCCACGTCAAACGGACAATGCAAAAAAAAAAAAGGAAAAAGTTGAGAAGTTAAATGCCGACACATCGTGGTGTGTAGCAACAACAGCAACAACAACAACAACAACGACGACGACGACGATGACGACAACTACAACAACAGCAACAATATGAAGGCATTCATTCATATGTGGCACAACAACAACATCACAGCGAGTGATTATTGCCGCAACAGAGCACATAACACATGTTGTTGTAGTTTTTTAGTTGTTGCTGTTTTTATGCCCAGCACCCAGTGAGAAATGGCGTAGAGCGGGTAGATTGGCTTAGAGGAATGGTCTGTGAGAGTGAGTCGAAGGCTGTGAACTGACTTATTATTATATTAAATATTTATATATCTTAAGCACACCCAAGCCCTGTCGAACATACTCTTTGGGCATTACTCATTCTTATAAAGCAGCTGGATAAGGGTATCTCCCTAGTCAGGCATGCGCCCGTCGAGAGTTCTCTTACTTGATTTTTGTATGTTGCTTTCCTCAGCTGGCGCTTTGCAGTTTTTGTTGCTACTGCTGCACGCTTACATATATAAACACATATCTCTACATATATATATATAGTAAAACCCGTATGCAGATAAATATCAGAGGGAGCAGAGGCATTGGAGCACATTTTAAGCTGGCAATTGCTGGCCGCAAGCGTCGCTTTCTTTCGACTCTCTTGCTGCGTCTCTCCGTCCGCTCTTGCTCTACGCAATTCACTTTGGCCTACCTACTACTTCCGCCACACAGCCGCTTGAATGAGACTGCAATTTATGCCGCTTGCCACTTGCCGCCGCTCACCGCTTGCCACTTGCGACATTGCCACTTTATTATTATAATACAAAACAGAAACAAAACCAACAAAGGCAAAAACTTTTAGTTGTTATTTTAGTTAGTAAATTGTGTTGCGGCTGCTGCTGCTACTCCAGCTGACGCTGATGCTAAAAACTGGTGCAGATTTCCTGCATTTTCTTCAATTTGGTGTCTTAACGATTCAGCAAACGTTCGATATGAAGTGTGAGATGGTTTGAATTGATGTTATGTAAAGTCAAAGTATAGATAGAGTTAACTAAACCTCTATATAGAAAATAAGATCATTCGAACAAGTTCATTCACTAATCATCTGTAACTTTTATAGCTCATCCCCTATCAAGCTCTACTTAACTTAAACGAAACTAATTCCATGCCTAAGCCCCAACTAATCTAATCAAAGCCAGCCTTAATCATCGCTTCATTATTCAACTAAAAAATTAACTCTGTAATGCAAAAAAGCTTTAAATCACACACCTAAAAATTGACTAAATCAAAAATCCGTAAACAATTTCCATTAATTAAACTTCAAAATGCTTAACAAATTGCATTAAAATCTGCCACAATCGATGATAAATTGCCTTAATATAAAAGCCAGGCGAAATCAAAGCTCAGCGAAAAGCCAAAAACCAAAAGCAAAAAACAATTGAGAGAGCAATTAGCTAAATGCGCGCAAAAAGACATTAGATTACACAAAAATTAATAAAGTGTGCAACAACAACAAACTAGAAACATGCAACAAATTATGTTTGCGCATTTGACAAATTGACACGCAAAAAAACATTAAAAATGCATAACATAAAACACGAATTGGCTGAGAGGCGAAATAAAAGCAGCAAAAAAAAAATATAATTTAACAGCTAAATAAATGGTTTACTGTGCGTATGTGTGTGTGTGTGTGTGTGTGTGTGAGTGTGTAATTGTGTTTGTGGTGAATGAAGTGTCGGCGCAGTAAATCAACAAATTAAAATATTGCATTTGAGCCACACAAAAAATGCCAGAGAGAAAAAGCGCGCAACAAGTGTCCGAGTGTGCGTGTGTGTGGGTGTCAATGGCAAAGGTCCGGCAACATGTTGCGCTTGTGCTGGAAAAGCCACAAAAACCCGGAAACCACAAATAATTGTGGCTGAAACAACAAAAGCAACAACAGCAGCTTATATGGCTCTCTTATTGTTGTTGTTGCTCTTGTTATTATTATAGTTGCTGTTGTTGCATTGCGTAACGCTCGACTAGGCTCGAAACGAACTACGCACGCACACACATTTGGCAAAAATATGCCCCCGAAATCAACGCAAACAGATTTCACCAAGGCAGCAGCAAAACGAAGAAAGCAGCTTCAGTTGCGACGGCAGCCCAACCTAAAAGAGCCGCAAGTTTAAGTAGCTGGGGCCTGGGAAGGGGCGAGGGCATGATTGGGGAAGCGAGGCTGAGGAAACGGAAAAAGGAAAATCAGCAGACAGCAGCAGCTGCAGCTTTAGCTGCTTGCCTGGCACAACTTACAGTCGCACAAACACACGCAAAATCACAACCTTCATGTGTGTGTGTGTGTGTGTGTGTGTGCGACAGGCAGCAACAAGCTATCCAAGTATACACACACACACACACAGTTACCCCAAAAAGTATGCTACATGCTGTCTACCAAACTGTCTCGCTCTCGCTTCTTCTGCCACCGACTCTTTTTCTCTCCCTCTCTCATTGCTGGTGTCGCCTTGGCTTGTAGCTCAAGGTCAAGTACAAACCACCCCAAAATGAAAAAAAAACGGAAAATCCGAGAGCAAGTGCCACAAACTGCTGTGGCAGACGCACAGCTCGGCCCAAAGACATGCCCGAATAAAAAAACTCAACGCCCAACCCTTAACCCACACTCAAGTTAACCCACAAAAAAGGAAGTAAAGTGCTCAAGTTATGCACAACTGGAAGATACCCTGTATGGGAGATTAACATCATGTGACGCTATGTAGCAAAACTGATATCTTAAGCTCTACGGATCTTAGAGTTAGGCATAAGTAGTCTGAGGTATCCGCCAAGATGATACCCTAGCAAATATATAATTGAAATTTCAATTAGTCATTACTCATTAGTCAGTAGCTATTAGCCATTAGTCATTATTGGATTCTTAATCTCTGCTCATCTCCTCTTTTGCACATTTCCTTTAAACCAATATACCCCCTTTCAACAATTTACAATGGGCATAAAAAGCCACCCAGTTGGCCACCCTGTTGGCATCCTTAGGCAGCACTTTGCCAAACATTTTTCGTTTGCGTTTACTTTCTGCCACTTGTCTCTAACGTGGGCAACTTGCCCCGTGCCCCAACAAACCCTCTTTTCCTTAACAGTCCTTTTTTTGTGCTGGGCGTGTTGACATGATGTTTTCATGGATATTTTTGCGCTTTTATTGTCTGTGATTTTTGCCACCCAAAAAAGTAAAAATAAAAACAAAAAGGAGCTGTCAGTCTCGGCTGTGCCCTTTGCGCTGTTTCCTTTTTCCCTTTTTGTTTTTGTTTGTGTGGTTGCTGCCACTTGTTGCGCCTTCGTTGCCTGCAAGCTTTAAAAGTCAAGTGAGCGCAAAAGTGGCAGCCGGCATAACTGGCCGCTGCACAAAAGGAGAGAACAGCAGCTGGGGCAACTGGCATGCTGCAAGGACATTTGCATGTGGCTGAGACACTGCAGCAGTTGAGACTGAACTGAAATACACGCATACATATATACTTGCACAGACTTAAGCAACAGCCAGCGGGCAACATTTTCCATTGCATACTTTTGCGGTCGCACATTTGTGGCACATTTGCCTGGGCGACCAGAAACAGCAAACCAGCCAAGGCAGCTCCTGTATATGTGCGTGCGAATGGTGGTAGCTGTGTGTGTGTGTGTGTGTGTGTGTTGTGCTGCTGTGCTCAAGTGTGCGCTTAAGTGTGCGGTTTCATGGCTAGTTAAGCGTCTGTTTCAAGCACCGCAACAACAATTTTCTAGGCATGACCGCCCGAAGACAACAACAGCTCAACTTAAGACCAAAGATGCAATTTGAAGCGGTTTATATATAGATAAATGCTAAGAGTACATAAAAGGATTATAGAGCAGGCTCCATTGAGCTTGCCTTTAAATAACTGCACGAGATGAATACACAAATTCATTTAATTTATGTATTAATAGTAAATATATTTTTATATTTTTTCACTTTTCACTTAAACAAAAAAAAACACAGAAAGCTGCAAATAAAAAGCATTAAATATATTAATAAAACAGGAAGTAAAAATAAATAAATAGAAAATATTAAAAAGATCTACAAATTTGTAAACTATAATACTTTAATTCGAATTTTCTCAGCAAATTCTTCTACTTCAACAAACTTCCAGCTATTTTAAAATTACTTCAAAATGCTTTCGACAATCTTTTTTAATCAATAATAAACTTTGCAAGCTTGGCAACTTTTGCTTAAAGCGCCCAAGTCAAGATGCGAGGACACAAAAACAAACTCGACATTTTAATCAGGCAAATGTATATACTATACACATATCCTATATCTATATATATATGTATATATATGTATATACAGATATATATTTTTTAAGATATGCATACATATGCATGCATTATGCTTTTGTATCAATGATAATTATTTGTCTGATGTTGTTGTTGCTTTTGCCGTTTGTTGTTGCCCTCGCTGGCTGCACACACAAAAGGAATCAAACAAAACTTTGTGTCTTTGTCTAACGAAACAGGTGTGGGGGTGCCGTGCGGGTGTGTATGTGTGTGTGTCAAATTAAAAGTGTGAAGCAGATGCGGCAGCAAGACAAAGGTGCCAAAAGGTTGATGTCTGTTGCCACCTGCAAACCCCTGCCCGACATTTTTTTAATATACTTGTACCTAACGCGTGAGCGAGTTTTTCCCTTTACTTTTGTTCAACAACAAACATACACACACACACACAGTGGCAAAACTTATGCATATGAAACAAAAGCGGGCGCAAAATAATAATCATCAGCAAGGATATGTATAAGACACTCCTAACACTCAGCTAAAAAAAAAAAGGGCAAACAGAAAATAAAAGAAAAACGAACAGAATAAATTCGAAGAAAAATTTGAAAAGAAAACTCAAAGCAACATTTATGGAAAGCCGTAAAAAAATAATACGCTGATTTCCAAGTGCAGAATTCTCTTTATGAATATGGATAAATATATAAATGTATGTTTAATTTTAAAAATGTTCTCTTATTATTATTTCTCTCATTATTTATTTAATTTGTATAATTTTTATATCACTTTTTAGAGCTATGAAAATTATCTAAAATTGGATATAATTATTTGTGTAGTATTTAATTATTAATTTTTGTTATATATTATAGACAAATTTTATTTTAAATTTTTTACTATATAATTTTAAAATTGTAATCATCATAAATGTTTTCCGAAACACGCCTAAGTTTAATAAACTCTCATATCTCGTTGTAATTGTTATTTATTATTAATTTGAAATTGTTTCGGCAAAACGCATTAAAAGCATATTCCTGTTAACAGTTATTAGAATGGACAGGGCCATCAGCAAAAGTTGGCTACAAAATAAACAAATTATATTATAGGCAAACTCAACTAAAAACTAACTAAAACCAGAAAGGGGTAGAGACAGAAATGAAGTGCCATCAATTTATTATAAATTAGTTGGCCAATAACTGATTTATGCTTTTTTCAAACAATGTAGAGAGGTGTGTGGGGTGTATGGGGTGTGTGTTTGCAGTTTAGCTCCGCTGTGTGTTGCGGCTGTTCAATATTTTATTAATCGTATGTTATCAATCAAATGGCAACAAGCAGAGCGACGCACATAATAGACGGTTTAAGCTGGAAGGAGACAGGCAAACATACGCATATGCACACACACACACATGCCGTATGCGTAATGCGCAAATCAAAATCACTAATTTGGAGCCACAGGACGATTCGGAGAACTTGGCAGGAGTCGGACATGCGGCTACTTAGCCACGCAAATTCGATTTGTATGCCTGAGTTTGTCTACAGGCTTTGCCACACACTCAAGATGGTGGCACAAAGCGCCTTTGAGCCAGCAGAAAGGACAGCAGCCGGCCAGACACAACAGGCGCAGGATGCAAGCACGAATGCAGGCAGGATGCAGGCAGGCAGGCAATTGGTTGTAGGCTGCAGGTTGACAACCATTTGTAGCTCCTGCTGCTGCTCCTGCCGCTGCTGCAGTTGCTGTTGCTGATGCTGATGCTGCGTGGGCTGCGGCTAGTGTCAGTTATTAACGCAATTAATTCAATCATTATTGAATCATGCAATGCGCAAATGCAAAACACGATAATCAGCGCACAGATAATGTTAACGATAATTATGATGATAATGATAATGTGGATGCTACTTGTGCTGCTTCATTATCGTCTGTCTCGCTGTGTGTCTCTCTCTCTCTCTCTCTCTCTCTCTCTCTCGTCCCTTGTGCGTGTTTGTCCTGCTGCATGCCAATGCACATATTTGTCATGTCAAATCGCAACCAAAGTGTTACGTCAAAATCAACCACGCCCCTCCCCAACCCCTGAGCCGCCGTCCACTCAACTGTCGCCTACGCGCCCGCCTATCATTTGGCAACATTTTCATTAAATATGCCCAAAGTGAAGTTACCCATTCCCAGTGACAGTTTATCAAATGCATTGCACAAAGTCCTAACTCCGCTGCCCTCCCTCCCTCTCTCTCTCTCTCTCTCTCTATCTCTTAACTCTGTGTCCCTCTATCTACCTCTCAATCGGCTCATTTTATCCATACGCAGTTGGAGCCCATAGCACAAATTAACTCTGAAATTGCTTTACTCATATCAGCGGAGAAAAATTTAATAACTCCAGCACAGGGAGATAAACACAAGATATTTTCCATGCTCTTTTGAGGATTTGGCTGTTAGATAACTGTGCTTGTTAGGAAATCAACTTCATGCTGAAGCTTGAAATATCCTTTATTAACTTTGTCAATTCATATTGATCAAAAACGTAGATAGGGTATTTGTTTGTTGAGCTAGTCTAGTAGTAGTTGAGAGTACTAGAGTAGTAGTATTATACTTGTCTAAAGGACTCTTCAACTTAATATCTTACAGCCTAAATGTAGGCAAACTAAGCACACACACACACACAGGCACCCACACACCTCCTCCTCAATACACTCAGCTCCCACACCTCTCTTAACGTTTTATGCTATTTAAATAGCATATTTTGACACTCGCACAAAAATGCAAAAAACGTGCAGCATTTGACGCCAAAAGCAACGCAGCTCGAATCGAGGGGCGGGCTGTGGCATGCTGCAGTTGCCTTTCGCAGCTATTATTTGTGTTATTTTGCAATAATTGCATTCCCCAACGAGTCGGCAGGCCATAAACATAGGTATGAAATACATATATATATGTATGTGCACACACATATTTTTTACGGACACGCCTTGCAGCGGGGCAAAGGCAATTACTCATGCTGGAAATCAATTTGTTGTTTACATAATTGTAAAAAATGTTTTTCAATAAACAAATTATTTGATTATTATGGCCGCCAATTAAAAACAGGAGCGAGCGAAAAAAAACCGAGCCAGGATCTGGATATTACAATTGTATTGAGCCCGCAGCGGCAACAGCGACGGCAGATGCCGAAACAGCGACAACAACAATTGTTGCTGCTGCTACAACAGAAATAAAGATCAAGCGACAATTGTGGCACGCAAACAGATGCTGTTGCTGCCGCTGTTGCAGTTGCAACTGTGGCATTCTGACCGCCAACTGGCAGGATAAAAGCGGTTGTTTCTGTTGTTGTTGTTGCTGCTGTTGCTGTTGCTTTTGTGCTCCGGTAAATGCTGCCAGTCGCTTTTGAGCCCCCGCCTCCATTTTGAGTTTTTTTTTGTGTCGGATGTGCGAGGCGTTGCGACGCGTTGCGGCTTGAAATATTTAATTGCCTTGTATTGCGGTTGAATGCGACGCGTATTAAAAATATTTACCCACAAGCGACCGACACACATACACAAACCCATACGCATATATAGGCAGTCAGACAGCTGCTCATCCAGTTGAAACTGAGGTGTCTGAGTGTTTGCGTTTTTCACACCATTGTTGAGACCATTGTCAATGACTGCTGCAACTCGAATCGTTCAATAAAGCCCGAGCCAATGCAGACCAAAAGATATTCACGTTATTTTATCTTGGCCACAACGAACTTTGAAGAATTTAAAACGAAGCCAATCAAGTGAATGTGAAAGTCTCTTTAAGCGCACACTTTGGAGTAAAAAGTTAACTTTTGGAGCTCGAAGAATCTTACATAAAGAAATTGACTAAACGAAAGAAAAAGAATACTAAAAATTAATCTGCTGATATAGCCATAAATTCAGCCAAGTTAACCGCTGGAAAGCTTTACTTTATTTTACAGAAAATTCACAAATATAAGTATTTCAAATTATTAAATACTCGAAAACTATTGGGGTCGCAAAATTGATTTATAGCATGCCAAATTTACTACAAAAATCAGATTTGGTAACATTCTCATATATAGCAGCTGAGTTCACTTAGACCAGCTTTATATACCTTTAAAGCCCTCTCTCTTAAACAGCTTATTAAATTTTCATCTTTTACAAATTAAAAGTATTTTTCAGTCTATAATAGCTTTCCTTTTTTTTTTGGGTTTTTTTCCTTTCGTCATACTTAAAATAATAAACCTAAATTTAAATTAATTGCCTTCTGCTGCATGCATATTTAATAAACTGCTTCCAGTTTGTTTTAACTCGTATATTTTTATTTCGACTGCATTATCTGTACAACACATTATGATAATATTGGCTGGCTGGATGGCTGGATGGGCAGCCAGCTAGCGCATGCATTGAGCGTACAAACAACACGTCATGTTGCTCATTATTTTTAAATCGAAGTTTAATTTTTATGAAGTCACGATTATGGAAATACGCCAAGCCAATAGCCGATATAACCCCCTACCCCTCCCTCCCCATCCCTGCTGGCTGCTATTAAATTATTTTCATTTGGCTTGTTGTTGTATTTTTTTTACAGACCGTTAATATTGAATTTTAATTTGTAAGCCTTGCCAGGTCAAACTGTTTGTCCCTGTGTGTGTGTGTGTGTCTTTGAGCTGTGACAGATTGCGCGGCGTATATCTCTGCCTACGCCGCCTGAGCCCCGCGGCCACGCCAGCCAGTACAACAGTAAGTTGTCAATTAAATTTGGCCAGCCGCATCAAGCTGAGCCTCAGTCTCTGCCGCTGCTTCGGCCTACGTCGCAGCTGCTGTTGCTGGTCAGGCGTCAGTCCGATCGAACCGTTTGCTTAATTTATATGTATCGTCCATGTAATTGTCAATATGCCAATAAGCTCTGTGTGTGGCTCTATATAAATATATATATATATATATATATAAACTGCATATATATAAATAAAAATTAAGGTAGGTAAATGCAAATGGAAGAGTTCGTTCCGTTCCGATAGATTGAACGGTTTGTTTGTTGCGACTTTATTGAATGCAGACAAATCAATTGGAAAGCCCAGATGGAGGCTGCCTCAGGGCTGAACACACACAGCCAAATGATGGATGATATGTGAAGTATAAAATAGGCTGATTGCTTGATTGATTGACTGAGCGAATGCTGCAGCACCTGAAAAGATATGATGTTATCTTAACTGAAAACTTATTTCCAACTATGCTGGCTTTTTTTAAAGAGCCAGATTAAGAGTTCAGCTAAATAGCTATTGATTGACTGATTGATGATATATGATATATAATAAGCTTTATCTATACGCAGTCTACTAGTCTATAACTCTCAGTATAACTCCATATAGCTATACTCTCCATGACTTCAATCACTTTGCTGTTCTTTGCTTTCAATCCCTGAATTGGTTTAACCTTTTACGCAGCCCTGACAGATGTTGCAATAATGACAACAACAATAATAATAATAAGTTACGCATACGCAACGTGTTGGACGTAAGTAGCTCAAAAGTGTTAAGGATTCAATTAAAGCGATACAAACACACACACAAACACATACACACACAGACACACACGCATACAGATTGAGAGATGGGAAACAAAAGAGCCGCAACTCTGTAATTCGATTATGGATTTTCCGCCATATTAATGCGAAATATTTGCAGCGCAGTCAAAATGAAAGCAACAGCAACAACAACTCACACACACACACACACACACATGCACACATACATACATATATATCGAGAGAGTGACCATAATGGCAACACAAATTATAAATTACGCGACAGATGAAATGTCAATGCGTTGATGCTTACTTATTGCATTTATTTAATTAAATAAAGCAAAAATACAGCCAAAAAAAAACTATACGAACAACTTTAAAGGTGGAAAAACAAGCTGCTAAAAATATATATATCTACCTTCGGCACCCTTATAATAGCCAAGTCGACTCCACTCAATGCAAATTTTCCACATGTCAGTTATACAAATAGAAATGCACTTGGCAACTCTCAACGTTTTTGGCTTTGGCCTGTGCTCTATAACTAAAGCTAAAAACTTAAATATGCAACAGGAAATATACGCCAATCAAGTGCCAATCTTGAAGCCTGACGGCAACAGCAACAAAAACAACAACAACAACAACAACCATAACAAATGTCTTTAAAATAGAACGAAATGTTGAACGGCGCTTTTAGCGTAACGTCTTATGACCTAAAAAAGAAAAGCAACCGAACTAACCCAACCCAACCCAACCAACCCAGACCAGCAACAGCAACAGAAGCAACTAACCCAACTAACCAGCCAACAAAACGGCCATAAACTCTGGCCTATAACAACAACAACAACAACAACAGCAATAATAACAATAGCATTTGGCCTAGCATAGTATGCTGTTTACAGCGTTTGCCACTTTTACTATGCAAAATACTTTTGCCTGCCTCTTGCATAGATTAACAACAAAAAAAAGCAAATAAATATGCTTGAGTCGGAAGTATACGACTGAAAAGATACCGTGACTACCTTGCTGAGTTGATTGCGCACTGAAAATATATATAGCTTAGACTTTGCTATAGATTGATATACAATAAGAGTGTGAATGAGGCGATAGGCTATGACTTTCTATTTTAAATCATTCATTTTTGGACTCTTAAAATATGAGAAAGAGGTTCCTACATACCATAAGCAGATTAAGAATATATTCTCTGTGTACATACGCTTCAACACAAACATTATACCCTGAGTTTCCATTGTCAATTCGTTGCAGGGTACGCAAATAAAAAGCACTTTTCCGCCTGGCTAAAATGATATTTGAGGGCTAAAATAAAGTCAAATTTTGTAGTTCAACTAGATCGAAGAGCGACACAAATTATACGATATTTAGGCAGGAATAATAATAACATTTGTTAATCACTTGTTTACTATTCATGAATTTCAAAAGGTTTCTGTTTTTTGTATTCACAGAACTTATAGAATATAATGTTTCGATATATATTTTTATTCTTTGACAAATCACCAGTGCCTTTTCAATGCAGCTCAGTGTCTCCGATTGTCTCCGTTTGCATTTGACAATTGCAGCTGCCGGCAGTTGCTTGTTTTTACAAAATGTACATTTGGCTGGGCATAAATAATTGATTACATTTTATTGCTCAACAACGGCAACGACAACAAACAAAATTGAGACTGAAATGCGGCTTGTCAGGCTGTCTGCCAGAAGCAAAATTTTCGCCATAATGTGCCACAAAACTGCAGCAAGAGGCAGCTAAGTGTCTGTCGTGTTGCATGGCCTCTTCCCGCCTTCACAGCCTTGCTGCATGCCACACCTTGAATAATTCATAATGAATTGAAATATAGTACATAATACTCATTTTGTTTGCAGACAGGACAGGACAGGAAAGGACTGGGCGGGGCTAGAGTCACTCGACTCTTACACGAGGGAATCATCTTGAATGAAATCTTAACTTAAATTTCGCTTGCAGACGCCACCAAAACGTTGTGCGCGGCTTAATTGTTTTTCATATTTTAATGCAACAACTTTTTGGGGCAGACAACCCCCAAGAAGGTTCGTCCTGCTCCATCCCACCTTCCCCCCACCCATATACTCATTTTTTGATGTGCGTTCATAAAATTTAAAATTAAATTTAGCCACGCTTCAACGAGGCAACGCAGACATTCGCCATTTTTGAGCAGAGAAAGAGAGTGAGAGAGTAGGAGAGAGAGAGAGAGAGAGAGAGAGAGAGAGAGAGAGAGCTGGAGGTCAGGGGTTGAGCTAAAATAATCTAAGCAAGTAGCCAAGAAGTTAACTAAAACCTACAAGAAAATGGCCAAGCTAAGAATATATTATGCAAACTTTTACACAATTTCTTTAATTTTTGAAACATAAATAAGCATAAATTAAATTTAGAATTTATTATGCAACATTATGAATATGGATAAAATTCATGAAGATGATAAAGTGTATATATTCATGATCTGGGCGACGAGATAAGTCGATCTAGCCATATCTGTCTCTCTGTCTGTCTCTTCCGCTCATAAATTATTCATTTTTATTCATTTTGATTACAGCTGCCAAAGCAAAAAAAAAAAAAAAACGAAAAACATTTCAATTTCCGCTAAAGTCTGCCAAATCTTTTCACTTGCTCCACTTCATATATCATAATATTTTTTTATGTTTCGTAATAGCTTAAAAAACAATATGCATTGTCGATTAACACTTTACCTAACTGATATATATATATATATATATATATATATATATATATATATAGGTATTTATTGCCTTCATTCAGTCCTTGTTGACCAGGCAAAAACATTTTTTATATATAGATGTGGCCTGTTATAAATCACGAATCTTTAATAGTCTGTGCACAGGGCATACAAAAAAACATGCACTAAAAATATTGAAATTCATTTGGCCAACGATTTCTACCTATACACACTCACACACACATACAGATGCCAATAAACCGTTTGGTATAAAAAAATGGTTGCCTATTTTTCGGCGCACAAATTGCAGCAGACGCTTTTTTATGCATTTTGTTGTTGGTTGTTGTGATTGTTGTTGTCAGCACATTAAAGGCGTGTCAGCCGCCCAGCGCACAGCCAGCACGTGCCGCACATCAAACATCAGTGGAGCAGGGGCAGGAGCGGGGGCAGATCGAAAAGCGACAAAAAAGGAGGAGATGAATTGCAGCCACTGCCCAGCCGCGCGATTTTTAATCTAATAAGCAATCAATGATGTGAAAAAATGACTGCCAAACCATTTTAAACGCTGCGGTGCACCGCAGCACCGCGTGCCACAAGTACAAGTGTGAGAGAGCGAGGGAGACAGATAGGGGAACGATGCAGCAACCAGGGAATTTGCCACGTTCCCTCGCTGTTTTCGTTCTCGTTTTCGCTTCCTTTTTTTTGTGTTTTTGTACATTTTGCATTTTGTTTGCGGCGGCTTTTTGAGTTTTATTTTTTGGGCTGCACTTGCCACACAATTGTTGCATGCAGCTCGTGCAACGTGCAATGTGGAAAAAAAGAAACGGGTGACAGCAGAGTGCAGACCAGTTGCCCAGTGGCTTTTGTTGTTTTGAGAGGGATAAAGGGTCGAGGGATGTGGGATGAGGGATGAGTAGACGCATGTGTTGCATGTGGCAATATGCACATAAACTGTAAATGCCACACAATGACAGTGTGTCAATTTATTAGGTGCCACAATTTATGACGTCAACATGCAACGATATCGTTATCGTAGTCAGCAATTTCGTTTTGGTTTTTTTCTTTCATCTTTCAGGCTTTACATTTAGAATATTTTTGGTACATATAAATTGAATTGTTATTGAATCCGAGTCTAATTGATGGGCAAATAAATTGATTATATTCATATATAAAAATGAATTGCAAGATTTGTCATAAATACTGACTTGCTGAGGCTTAAAAGAATTTATTTGTTGACTACAAATAATAAAAGAAATATATATTTTATTCTAGGCAATTTATCTTCCTAGAGAAAATCATTTATTGATATCGAAACAAGCTCTTCATACAGTAAAATATATTAAAACTATATATAACTTTAGTGCTTTCCATCTAAATTACATTTTCGCAAAAAGTAACTAAAAAGTCTAGTTTTATCAATGCGTATATCTATACATACATACGGTCATATATAGATATATACATTCGTGTGTGCGTCTATAGATTGCAATATTTTAAACTTTTATTTATTGAGGCTGTTCTGTGGCAGCTGCAGCAGACGGCCCATGTCTAGCTCTAATGCGCCGATTGCCTATGCAATACTTTTTTTTCCTAATCGCTTTTCACAAAGTTACTTATGGGTGTGTGCCTGTATCTGTGTGTGTGTGTGTGTGTGAAAAGTTGCGTGTGTGCGTTGCAGCTGTGCGGCGCGTTTTGAAAAGTTAACGCATTATTTTGTCGATTGATTGCTAGAGCTATAGCCAACTCTCTCCAGTCCCGCCGTCTCTGCCATCTCGCGCCCCCGCTGCTAATCGTTTTGCTTCATTTTAGAACGTCAAACTTTTTGTTTTCTGCTTTTTACTGTCGGTTGTATAAATTACCGCAGTTTTTTAACAAACAAACAATGATAAAAAAAAATTAAAGTTTTGTTGTTTTGTTCTTGTTTTACTGTAGTACAGTAGTAGCTCAGCCAGATCCGTTCAATTGCTGGCAATTAGTCTGCAAAGTGTAGAACGCAGCAGACAGAGAACATCAAAACAAATTAAAGCTCATTGATTATTTATTGTATGCGAGCTTTTTGCTGATCAAAACCAAATACAATAAAACGAAACTTTAAGCTATATATTTTAACTGAATTATCAGAATTATAGGACATTACATAATATAAGAATATATTTTATATAATTTATAGTATTTATATTTAAAGACGTGGAGAACTAGCAATAGTCTGCGTGCCATCGATATTTGTCTACATCGAATCTATATATAATATATACAGGCATTTGATTTCCATAACTGATGTGGCTATACATATATTTTTTATTTTAATTCAGTCTAATTTCCGACTCGAGCTTTCATTTTCCATTACTTCAAAAATAAATTTTCTAAACAATCTGCAGTTGAATAACCGGAACGCAAAACTTATGAAATTTCAGTCTGAAGCACTTAATGATTTTTTGCTGTTATTATTAAGCACACAAATGCAACAAATCCCTATCCATACACACACACACAGGGCATCTTTTATAATGTGCACAACGTTTCATATTTTCATTATAAATACTTATGCATTGGCAAACAGATTGCAGTGGGCGTGGGCTGTTAGGACTACAGCACGGTTAGACGAATATATAGACCATAAGCTGTTATTGCCGATCGCAAACACACACACACACACACACACACACACACATACAGAGAACAGTCAGCCATATATGAAATATAATAAAATTGTACAGGAAATGAGGAACAAGTGTAGAGAAGTGCTCATGTAGGGGACTGCGCGAGCTTCCTCTCTTTCTCCCTCTCTCTCACGATTTTAACCATCGATGGTTTGATTATTAAATCCATGAAGTTTTTATACACATACCTACACACACACACTCACACACATGCGCACATACATATTGAAATTCACTTGATTGCAGTTTTCAAGTGAAATCGTAGCACACTTCAGAGCGCTTGTTGGCCCGCCTAAGGGTTAAGGCGGCTAAGAGGGCTCTTTTGGGTTTAGGGTCTAAGGGTTAAATGGGGAAAGTCGGAAATATGCCGCTTGTTGCTGCCACAGTCTGCTGCCACTGCCACTGCCACTGCCACTGCTGCTGCTGCAGCTGCATTTTGTAATTCCCGTTTCAAGTAGCAGAGCGCGAGCCAAAAAACTTTTCATTTGTTGTTGCACGAATTTTAATGAAGCAGCAAGTTTTGCGACTAAATCAAATTAAAAATGAGTGTATGTGTGTGTGTGTGTGACTGAGGAAATGAGCTCGACAAAACTAATGCAAGTTTTTAGCCATGCATCCGTCTTCCAAATTCGGTTTGTCAACTGCTTGGCTTAAACATTTCAAAATGCTTTTCACGCTAATTAATTTTTGGTTACACACAAATTCCAGCAAGCACACACACACAGCACACACACTCACTCAGACACACACACAGCACACTTTGATAATTTCCTGAACAACATCCTTGAATTAGGAGTTTCGACATAGTCAATTCAGAATCCAAGCAGATTTTGCATTACACAAGTAAAAGATGGATTGGAGTATAGATAAAAGATATAAAACATATATATAAGATATAAGATAAAATAAAATATAAAATATATTATTTATATTTTTTTATTATTTGTTATTTTTATATTTATTTTTTCCAATTTATATTTTTTGATTCAATTGTTTGTCTCATATGAGATCTATAAATATGTTTTTTTTTCTGGCCACATGTCGCTATTTCCTGCTGTGAATTTGGTTAAATTGCATTGCGGATGCTTTATGGTCGGAGCAAATCAGAAAAGCAGAAAATCTGAAATTGTGGCAACAACCAACCACCAGCTCAAGTTGTGCGACACCCCGCGGGCCAAACTAGAGCCATGCCACATGCCGCATGCCACACAAGTGCCGCAAAAGTGGAAGCTAAGTGGGTGCACAAATTGTGGAAGAGGTTTAAGGTAGTCGAAAAGCTGGCGGTTAGGCTGTTTAGCGCTTTTTACGCCCAATTGATGTGAGCTTAACGCCTCAATGCTTACACAGAGAGAGATGAAGAGAGACAGAGAGAGAGAGAGAGTGGAGGGACAGCGGCAAGGTATCTCAAAGGTTTCAATTGCGTTGACTGCAACGCCTTTTTCCTGGCTTCTTGACACTGGGGGCGTTCTTTAAAAGACTTTTTTGCCAGTTTATTTTTGGGGTCCTGCGTAGACGACGTCTGTCTGCAGCTAGAAAATGGCGGAAACGCCACAAATTTTTCGATAATTTAATTTTAAAGCCAAGTCAAGGCAAGGGAGGCCGAGGCCAAAGTTGAATGATGCTTGTTGTTGTTGTTGTTGCAAGTCTAAATGCCAGCGAGCGAGACTATGGAGACTAATCACGCTAATGCGCAAGACGAACGACAGATGGCGCCGCAGCTGCATGCATATGTGTGTGTGTTTGTGTGTGTGTGTGTGTGCCTGTTAGCCAGCTGCCTTCAATAATACGAACGCCAAATGCCAAATAATTTATTTATTATATGTGCAACTGACCAAAGCAGAGCAACACACACACCACACACACACGCACGCACACTTAATACACACATATGTATATGACACACACACACACACACACACACATTTACTGAACGAGATTTCATTACAACTCATTTGACAGTCTTGGTGCACTTCGACGCTGCCAAAATGTCATACCTGAGTGGCATGCCACGCCCCACAGACATACACACACCCGCTGCTGCCCACTCTGTTTACCTGTGCTGCAGATTAGCGCGCGACATATAGCTGCAAATGCAACTCCTGCATGTGTGCGTGTGTAGAGTCAACGCGAAATTAAGCGAAATGAAGTTGACCACGTTTCGATTTTGCATCAAAGCCAAACGCAGTCGCAGCCGCTGCTTACCTCAAAGCCGAGCCTCCAACTCACATCCCTTGCCACGCCCAGCTGCACGCTCTCGTGTGTTCGCCCAGTGAGTCCGGTCTGTGCCCCATGCATTGTTAATACAATTCGAGTCCAACGTCAATAACCAAGTGCCACGAATGGACCATTAGTTGGCCTGCCTAGTTGCATGTGCAACATTTTGTTGTTGTTGTTGTTGTTGCAGTTGTTACTTTGATGGCTGCAACGTTTCTTCGCTTAGCTGCCCGCACACATACAGCTAAACTTGTATATACATATGTGTGTGTATATATTCTATATATAATTATGTGGATTAGCTATATCCTATATGAAATCTCTCGTTATCAACTGCGCTCGCCACTATCAAAACCAATATACTCTTTTCCCTGCATGAACGAGCATACAAAAATATACAAAAATGCTGAAACTTTAACTGAATTTTTAGTTTTATTAAAATTTAATATTATCAAAATTTAATTTAGTATAAAAACATTAAAGTCTACAAAATGTGTATTAGAGAAGCAATAAAAATTTTTTTAGAAATTTTTTCAACATCCAAAATACTAAATATAGCCATTTGACTTCTTGTTTTCAACTTTTATAGCCCTTATAAAAATGTTCTACAACAAATTTCTATGATTTCTGTGCAAAAATGCCAGTTTAATTTGCTTGCATTTGCAAATAAAGTAATTTCACTCAAAATAACACAAAAAGAAACCAAAAAAAAATAATATTATATATAATTTACGTCATAATAAGAACGAAAAATGAAATGGCTAGTTTGGGGACTTGCAATTTGCATGTCTGGCGCCCATAAAACTATGCAACACAAATTTTCGGACAGCAACAGAGCCAGGGAAAGCGCATTGTCTCGCCAGCTGCTATCGCACACATACATACATTCGCACATGTGAATGTATTTAGATGAGGAAGCAACTAAAAATGAGAAACAGGCAACAACTTAACTGCTACTCAGCCACGCAGTCACATGGCAAACTTACAAGTAATACTTAGCCTAAATGGGCACAAGTGGCCCCGAGTCGGTCGGGGAATAACCACTTGATATGTTAGATGATGCGAAATTTGTATACCCTAAGTCTTAGGAACAATTCCAAACGGGGTATATTGGCTGTGACTTTATATTGTCAAAAAGTCGAAAAGCTGAAGATACTTTTTAAATTATAAAATATTTTAAGTAAAATTAAGTCATTTCTGTAAGATATCCTATGTAGTTCCCCCTATATCATTTAATTTCAGCCATATCTCGAGAACTATAAGAGCAAGAGATACGAAATTTAGTATGAAGATCGCCGTTTAATATATACAGATTTTTGCATATATTTTTACTTTGACAATTTATCCTAAAATCATTTAAACCCCATGAATACAGTAAGATCTTGACAAAGCTGAAATACAGGGTATCTCTTAATCGTGCACCTCCAACTAAATCACTCTTACTTAGTTTGTAATGAAGTTATTGACAAGCCCCTCAGAGAGCGAGAAGGAGAAAGAGAGAGAGAGAGAGAGAGAGACAGTGGATGGGTGGGGGAGTGCGGAGCGTGGCTCACCTTCTAGTGGGCATATATAGACACGTTTAAGGATATGTGGCACAATATGCAAATGTTACTTTGTTATGCAATTAGTGAATTCAATACGAAGCACTCGGCAAACGGTACTTCGGCAAACAGACAGCTAACGGTAACTGTAACGGCAACGATAACGGTAACGTCAACGAGTAGCAAAAGCCACTCGAACAACTCACAGGCAGCAGCAAGCACTGCAGTTAAATGTATCGTTAGCCTTAGATTCGAAACTGGTTGAAAACTATTAAAAACTACAATTAGACGACTTAATAATGCTCTGCAATGTAAATATATATCCAGCTAGGTACTAAACGACAATTATGCGCCTTAATAATGCCCTGCAATTTATGCTGAAATTAATTGTAAAACAATTTGAGTCTTGGCCTGAATTTCATAACTGTTCTATTTAGTGGGCCTAATAATTGCTTATGGAATGCGTAATAATTTGCTGAAGCTATTAATAAAAGTGGAGCGAAGTACATTACAATTTGCGTTGTACGTAATATAAAAAGGGTGAAAGCACATATCGGCTTTTTCTGAAATTTAAAAAAAATGTAATTTAATTTTTTATTCCAGCCTAATTTTTTTTTAAAGTCCTATTATATATTTTTAATTATTTTATTCCTTCTTTTTAATTTTTATTTATTTATTAAAATTTTATTTATTTGATTTTGTTTTTATTACATATTTTTTATTATTTTCTTCCTTTTATACATTTTTATTTATTTATTTATATATAATATTATATTCTTAATTATTTTTAGTAATTTTTTATTCATTTTAACGTATACCGTCACATACCAATGCTGCAAACCCATGTACCCCACACAATCTTTAACAGCTATTTCATAAAAAAAATAGGTCGCTCTTCTTCTTCAACATCAATGGCGACAGTACATTGTGCAGCAAATAAAGATATGCAATTAATTCTCTCCATCCATCTCGCTCGCTCTCTCCCTATATATTTATCTACCTTCCGTTATTTTTCATGCTCTTCGTCTTCTTCTATTTCGGCAGGCAAAAATGATGGAGAACTCGCACGCTTGGATGGGCGCAAGTGGCTCAACTTTAGCAGGTTTGTATAGACAATCAAAAGCTGCCAGCTTTGGCACTCACCATCACTGCTTCACATTCCGTTATACTGTATGTCTGCTTCTCGAACCTTCCAGCAGACAGCTATCAATATCAGCTGCAATCGATGTGGCAAAAATGCTGGAACACTAATCAAAACTTAATGCATCACATGCGCTTTCGCGAACGCGGACCGCTTAAGTCATGGCGACCCGAAACGATGGCCGAAGCCATTTTTAGCGTGCTAAAAGAAGGACTTTCACTATCGCAAGCGGCGCGCAAATACGATATTCCCTATCCGACATTTGTGCTCTACGCGAATCGGGTGCACAACATGCTCGGCCCCTCGATCGATGGCGGCCCCGACTTGCGGCCAAAGGGACGGGGCAGACCTCAGCGCATTCTGCTCGGCATCTGGCCGGATGAGCATATCAAGGGCGTCATCAAGACGGTCGTGTTTCGCGACACTAAGGACATGAAGGAAGATAGCTTGGGCGCACATATGCCACCATATGGTCGGCATTCGGTATGTTAAAACAAACCACAATTCACTACACAGCACACTTTCACTTCAAAAAAATTAAAATAAAATTGCGACTCAGCAATGCAGACGGCCATCTTTATTTGCAATTAATTAGTTTTCGATAAGCGTGTGGTATCGATGCCTGCTTAGTGGCCCTGGCAACAGGCTGTTAAACTTAACATTTTATGCTCGCTTAAGGCAATATCGTTTGTTGTTGTTAGACGACAGAGCAAGTAGCAGAAGTTAACATAGAATGCCCTATTAACATATATATGCTGGAGACTTGCAGAATGTTAACAAGTATCGATACTTTCCTTTGCGAGCCAACAATCTAAGCTAAGCACCAGTTGATGCCGAGCAGTCTCCCACTCTCTCTCTCTCTCCGATCGATACTTCTTGCCGTTTTGTAGCAGTGATCTATTTGGCATCGATTAGCCGCAACCAACTTAATTTGCCAATTTGAATTTCGCAAGTTGTTTGGATAAAATTTTTGCCTTTCACACACTAAACTGTCGATCGGGTTAGCCCGTTTTTCCCTTGCAGGACATGACGCTAAGCTATCCAGGTCAGCCGGTGGGCGGAGGAGCCGCCAGCCTCAGCGCCCTGGCCTGCCCCAATGGCATGGGCAGCGGTGGCGGCGTCGGTGGCGCTGCCAGTGGAGCGGATCAGCAGATGTCGCAGGAGCAGATGTCAGCGGTGGCAGCCGTCGCGCACAATATACGCCAGCAGATGCAAATGGCCGCCGCAGCGCAGCATCAGCACGGGGAGGCGGGGCCGCAGCCGCCCCCACCGGGTCCGCCGGGTCTGTTCAATTTGCCGCCCCACTTGACGGGCGGAGCGGGCCGCGCAAGCATATCGCCAGCATTGAGCAGCGGCTCAAATCCATCGCTGGGTGCACGGCATGCGCCCTCGCCCTGCGGTCCCGCCGGCCTCCTGCCGAATCTGCCGCCCAGCATGGCCGTTGCACTGCATCGAGATCCGGCCGCGGCTGCACTGCTCAGCCAGCAGCAGCAGCACCACCTGCAGCAGCTGCAGCTCCATCAGCAACACCAACAACAGCAGCAGCAACAACAACAGCAGCAACAACAACAACAACAACACGCTCTGCATCAACAGGCAGCTGCAGCTGCTGCAGCGGCGGCGGCGGCTGCTGCTGCTGCTGCAGTGCAGCATCCGCACACACATCCGCATGCGCATCACATGCAGCCACACAAATCCGGTTTCGGTGCCAGTTCCATGCAGCAGCATCAGCAGCAACAACAGCACCAGCAGCAGCAACAACAACAACAGCAGCAGCAACAACAACAACAGCAGCAGCAGCAGCAGCTCTCGCAGCTGGACAAGTCCAAGTCGAAGGGCAGTCCGCCACGCATACACTCGCCGCTCGCGGAGCTGGGCCTGGATCTGGGCTACAAGCGCGACTTCTCGCCCACACGTCTCTTTGCCGAGGATCTGGCTGAGCTGGTGGGCGCCTCCTCCACCTCCACGTCCGCCTCAACCACAGCCGCAGCGACGCCAGCAACGGGCGGAGCGCCAGCTGGAGCAGCGAGCGTTGCAGTCGGCGGCGAGCTGTGCGCCAGCAGCAGCAGCGGCAGCTCCATCAAAGTGGAGCCCATCACGACCAGCGGCGAGTGAAGCTCACCAGCTCCCCTCCCCTAAACACAACACTAAATCAATCAATCAATCAAAAGAGCAACAAATTTTCCTTTTAATTAATTAATTAAGCAATTGAGATTTGAGAAAAATGGAAATTTTCAATTGTTTTACAAATTTGATTTGAAACTATATATTTATAGTATTTAATGTGAAATACATATGTGTGTGTGTATATGCATTGAGTTATATGTTATATATATGTATGTTTACGTCTATGCGAGGGTCGTTACAAAAGATGCAAGATAAAGCTAAATATTAGATCTAAATTAAATTTTATTTACAAATTAATTTATGTAAATTACTAAATGTATTTTATTTTTAATTTTATTAATTCATATTAATTTGTTTATTTAAATTTAAATATTTTACTTTTTTTCTTACAAAATTTGAATTAATATTATTATTTAATTAAATTAAAATATTTTTAATTCGAATTATTTAATTTATTTAATTTAATTTTTTGTAGAAAAAAATTTAAAAAAAGATAAAGTTTTTTAAATTTAGTTATTGATTTTAATTTAAGAAAGTAAAAATTAAAAAAAATACTTATTTTTTTAGATTTAATTTAATTTATTTTAAAACATTTTATAGACTAGTTTATATTAAATAATTTGTTAATATATATTTTTAATAATTAAAATATTTATTTTAATATTTATATATGTATACAAAAAATTTAATTTAACATAGCATATTTATAATATTTAATTTTCCACAAATAAATTATTAAATATTCAATTGAGGAATTTAATTGAATATATATTTATTAATTTATTAAAAATATATATATATATATATATATATATATTTATTAATTTCTTAAATAATATATATTAAAAAAATACAGTAAGCTAATTTAATTTTATTTATAAGATTAATTTTAAGTTATAAAAAATATTATTTTGATGATATATTAAATTAATTAATTTTCTTAATTATTTAGACCATCTTTTTATATGCATACGCATACATACACATATACATATATTTACATATATACATATAAGTATTTCGAACGCGCGTTCCTTTGTTTCTGTCGGTCCACTTGAATTAAATTTTAATTTTAGTTTAAGCAAGCATAATTAAAAAATTGAAAATCGAGAAATGAGTATTATTATGTTAATTAATTAAATAGCGATCTCTTTAATTTTTAATATATATATATATAAATAAATAAATAAAATGAAAAACTCTAAGAAATACCCCGGAACATTCCACAGCAAAGCCCACAAAACAGTTTTTCAGCAACAGCAAAAAATACAGCTAAAAAATAAAAAAAAAAAATAATATTAAAATACAAATTACAAGTATTTAAATCTTAGCAATTGTGTGCCCAGTTTTATTTAGTTTACACAAAATATATATGTACAAAAAATTATTAACAAAAAAAAAACAGAAAACTAAAAACTTTTGGATGTGCATTAAAAAAAAAAAAATAAACAAACTGAAAATTGCAAATATGGAAACAACTAAATTTAATGTTTAGGTCTTAAAAACAAACAACAAAAAACAAAATTCACAAAAAATGCCTTTCGGAATTAAATTCAGAGAAATTGTTAAAAATAAAAAAAAAAGAAACGAGAAACAAAATTTGTAAATTTAAAATAAATTTTTTAACAAAAAAAAAACTTTATACAAAACAAAATTTATAGAAAATTATGAAAATGAAAATTTTAAAGCGAAAGTTGTTGAGAAATTTAAAAACAAATTATAGTGTTTTGATAAGTTGAAAAATTGATAAATTTTTAATTTTATTAATTTTTATTTTTAACATTATTTATTTAAAAATTTAGAAACTTCTTTTCTACTTTCTAAAGTGCCTTTTCTAGCATTAATTTTAACTTAAGCTATTTTTTTATTTTTTATTTTCGACCCAAAGAAATATCAACAACTTTCGTTAATTAATTTAGAAAAAGTCTGGCATATACATACATACTATATATATTTTTTAATAAATATATAAGTATTTTATTTAGTTAAAAAATGTATAAAAATAAAACATTTAGGCAAATCTTTCGGCAAAGCATTTTATATATATATTTTTAAAAATAAAAAAAATCTCATTTGCAAGCACACAATAAATAAAAAATAATTATAATAATGAACGTAAAAATAGCAAAAAAATAAATAAAAAATAAAAAAGCGGCAATTAAAAATCAAATCGTAAAAAAAATATGAAGTATTTACAGTTACAATAGCCATAGCCACATAGACAGATATATAGATATATGTATATATATTAATATATGTATGTACATATATCTATATATGCAACTCTCATAACTAATCCCCACATCCACCCAATAGACTCTAATGTTCCCTACCTATTTGGTATATTACGAGTATTTCAACCAAAAAAAAAATTAAAATAAAATAAAAAATAAATTTACAAAAATGAAGAAAAATAAGTTTATAAAGCTAACCGAAAATTTCCAGAAAAAAAATATATAAACATATATGTATATGTATATGTATCATTATTATACGTTTTCTATAAAAAAAAACTTTAGTGCAAAACTTTATGTTCAAATTAACTTTTAAATGTCGAAATGAATGTTTCTTATTAATCGAATAACAAAAAAACAAAAATAAAAAAAAAATATTTAAAAAATGGAATAAAAAAATATTTTATAAAAACAAAAAATAAATGGAAAAAATAATTGTTTTTTTAAGCTCACATTTTCTAAATTTCCTAATTTTTATATATGCCCATATCAGATCTAAATCAGTTTTAGACTTCACATAATCATTTGGTATTTATTTAGTATTTACAGTATTTTGTATTGCTTCGATAACAAGAGAAAAGCGAAATGCGCTTAGAGCTGCTATTGTAGTGCGAGACTAATGCTGGGCGGCGTCACCTCCTCCAGCTGGGGCTGATTGATCTCCTGGTGGCGCTGCAGCAGCCCGAGGCACTGGTGCAGGCACTGCGTGCTGGCCATGGAGATGGCCTTCAGCAGCAGCAGATCCGGGTCCGTGGGCGAGAAGGAGGCACAGTCAATGTTCTCGATGGCGCGAGCCAACGAAGCATTGCTAGAAAGAGAGTACACTAGTGGAGCAGCTGGCAGTTTATGGCTGGGCGAGCATTCCTTACCACTGTTCGGTGAGGAATAGAGCCTGGCGAGCGGCGACCATTGCATCCGAGGCGGCCAGCAGCTCGCGTGCCGGCAACGGCGATGAGTTGCTGATGTCCATGGCCTGGGTGTGGCTCTCGACGACGGCGCGCAGTCCATCGACCCACTCCTGGCGCGCACGTGCATCACTCGCGCGCAGCTTCACCGTGTCTCCCGAGGCACAGGCAATGGAAAAGGTGCGCGAATCCTCGTCGCTGGGATAGACGACGGCGCCGGCCAGCTGCACCTGGCCGCGCGGCGTATTGGCCAGCACGTGCGGAGAGGGCGCAATGTCGTCGCCCACAGCCGACGAGTCGCACAAATAGTAGCTCAAGGAGCCCGTCTTGGCGTCCACCGTGAACCAACGGAATTGCCAGCCTGCAGGAGTTGAGAGTCCATAAATTCCGGCATATATATAGATATTTCATTCGCTTACCCTTCATCACATTTGTGTATTTGCTCAGCTGCCCGCTGAGCGGATGACGCAGCGTTTGGTTGATCATTCGATTCAAATTGCTTTCCATTTGGCTGCAGCTGGCGTCGCCGTCGCCGTCGTCGTCGTCTTGGTTACAGCGATGGTGACAGTGCTGTGGCTGCTGCTGCAGTGACTGTGCCTGTTGCTCTGCTGGCGTGTGCTTGGGTCGGCGCTTCTTCAGATGCAATGCGACTTTGATTTTACGCAGAATTTTTACAATTTGTTTATTTTCAAAAGGATTGTGAGAAAATTCTTATTGCAGCTAAACATGTAGTGCTGCCAGACTATTAAAAATATCAGCTGATTTGCTGGGGAGTGCTGCCAGACTGCCGAAAAATGTAGCTCATTTTCTTAAGCAAGCTGGCAGCCTGAAGGCGGCAGCATACATTTGAAATAATATTTCTTTTATGCTGCTGGCATATACAAAAAATTTATTAAATAAAAATGTGTTGTTTTGCTGATTCTTTGCTTAAATAAATGTTCTCCGGTCTGCACTGCAGCAACAGCTGATTTTCCTAGTCAAATTGGCCTGCCTAATTGGAATAAATACCACCAGCATATTTTATGTATGCTCTAAGTATTTTTCACAGAACTCACAGCCGGTCACTCTTCTTCGCCTTAACAGGGCCATTTTGAGTTAACATGTCAAGCGAGAATCATTAACAGTGCAACAACAAAGCGAGCGAAGCGCATAAATTTCGCGAAAATTTTTGTTGCTCCGCAAAATTTGTTTAAACAAAAAACGAGCTAATTCAGATAAAAATGATGTGAATAAGCGTAGAGTGGCCGAAAACGAAACAATGCAAGCGCGCGTGTAATGGTAATGTGCACAAGTGCAGTCAGAACAAACGCAAACGAGTGAAAAAAATCAATTTGTATCCCAGAAGCGTTTGGGTGAAGTAGAAGAAGAAGAAGAAGAAGTAGCAGCAGCAGAAGTAACAGTAGCAGAAGGTGGAAAGAGATAGAGTGAGAGAGAGAGCGAGCGGAGGCGAGACAAGAGGCAGACAACATCATCTCAAACGAAACGAAACGAAACGCAACTGTGAAAAGATGTGCGTCGAAGGCGGATGGATGATGTGATTGTTGTTGATGGAGTTCATAAAAACTAAAGCCCCATATTGTAAAAATGGCAATTAAAAATTATTAAACGCGCGCCTTGTGCAGCTGCAAAAAAAAAACAAGAGCTGAACATATTTTTTCTCTTGCGCCCCCTCGCCCACGCGTGTGTTTTAAAAATAAAGAATAAGAATATATATATATACATGCATGTGTGTGTGTGTTTATGTGTGTATGTGTTTATGTTTTATGTGGCCGTTGCGTGACACGGGATAGCGTTGATTTATGACATTTAACATTTAACCGCTATACGGTGGGGGTGTTTCGTGTGTGTTTGTCTCCCTATCTGTCTGTGTGTGTGTGTGTCAGGGGTTGCCCATATGATAAAAAATTTGCCTAAAATGTAATTAATATGCTTCATGTTGAGTGTGACCATTTGCGTATATATATATTTGGCTTATTTGTCCTTTCTTTTTTCTAAACAAACCCACACACACATACACACATTAACCCATGCATATATATAGTGCCGCTGCTGCTGCGTTGACCATGAAAAAATGGCAGCGAGAAATTCGCAAAAATCAATGAAAGCCTTCAAAGCAGGCAAAAGTGTAACAACAACAGCAACTAAATAATAATAATAAATATTTGAAATTAAGTGAAATTGAAGGCGAGTCCGTTATGCTGCGCTGCCCTCACAATAGTTAAAGACTATTAAAACAGCTGCTCACACATACACACACCGACACTCACACACACACATACATACATACAAACAACAATAACATGGATGGTCAACGTGCCCGCGATCTGTTAACGCTGCTGCAGGAGCGCGTTGTCTTTCTCACTGGTGGGCGTGATAGGCGTGGCGGTCCCTTGTTGTGCTTTCCGGCAACGCCGCGACGAGATCGCCTCAAACCGGAGGATTTGCGTCGCCTGCTTATCTACTTGATTAGCATACCCAGGTGAGTTAAATTGAGTAATTAAGTGGTAAGGTAAACAATCGATACTGCATAACGGCCATCGATACTTGTATTTACTTTTGATTGCTTCTTTCGCACTCGCAGCCATTCACAATGGGCGGCCATTGTGTCAGCTGACGTCGACTGCGCTTCGTTTGCGGTTTTTATTTTATATACATACATACATATGTATATATATTTTTTTGTTGGTTTTGGCTGTCGTCTCACCCGCGCAGCTGCAGCTGCATGCATTCCACTTGATTTTCCAGTTCTTGCATGTTTTATGAATCATCAAGCAGTCGCAGTCGTCGTCGTTCACAATGGGCAAACAGCACGCACATTGTTGTTCTTGCAGCCTAGGCTGACATTGAATGCAGCTCTGTGTGTGTGCGACAGAGAGAGAGAGAGAGGGAGAGAGAGTAAGCAGTGGCAGACATGCTATTCTGCTTCTTCTTCTTCTTCTTCACCAGCAAACAGCAAATTGCATAAATCTGTGCGACAAAGAAAGCAATAGAGAAAATACATAACAAAACGCAAAACGCGTAAACCGGCATTTCGCGATGCTCGTTTGCCAAAAGAATGCGGCGTGAGCTCGAAAGCTCTGTTAAATGGCTGTTAATGTTGTTGTTGTTGTTGGGTTTGCTGTTAATGTTATTACTGTTGTTGTTGTTGTTTTTTTCTGGCGAATTAAAGCGGCCAAGAGTCAAAGTGCTTTAAGAAGTTAAGCAAAAGCGAAACAGAGCAAAGCAAACGAAATGAAAGGTGGAATGCGAATATTTCTTCTCAATTTTTGTTGTTGTTGTTTTTTTTTTCTTAATTTGAATAAAGCTAAAAACTTATACCTGGCATTGATTGGAATAGGGAGCGTAGAATTATAAAGAACTTTGTTGTCTGCTTGAATTTGATTATGGACGGAGCTTAGAGTAGATATTAAAAGGCAGGAAATACATATTAATAGATCACTAAGAAGTACAGTGGGATGTGGCTTAATATATATTGGATAAAAAATAAAAATAAATTTTAAAAAAATTTTAAAAATTATAAAAAATATAAAAAATAAAATATTATTTATTAAAATTTATATAAATAAAAAATAATAATTATTATATTTATTGTAAATTGTTGCAGTTATTGAGTGCTCACTGTACTTGTTTATTAGGCTATAGAACAAAGGGTGTTATTGAGAGCTCGAGCCCAATAAAGTAAATTACAATATGCCAAATAGTCCGTTGGTCGACTTAGAGATACCCTGTACATACATTACTCGACAAAGAGATGCCCTGTACATAGCACAGTGTCTGGGATAAATTTGAAGTAAACATGGATTTATTCATACATATATCATATATATAAGCTACATACACCTATTACAGGGTATACTGAATGCTATACAATAGTTGAAATCAACTTTAATTTGCCATAAAACACTCAACAACTGCTAGTCGGAAAAGCTGATGAATGATCTTCCTGATTGATCTTAAAAACCCGAAAAACAAGCCATAAAAATTTTGATGAACATCTCTCAATGGAAATTGCGACACACAAAACTATATATATATATATATAAATATTTCTTTTGACTGATTCATTGGAAAATTCGTTGGCTATTTTCACAAGATTTTCTAGGCAGCGAAGACCCAAAAAATAGAAAGAAAAAGACGCTAATGAATCACAGTCAACAACGGCTCGTCGCTGTTGTCGTCTGCCCATTTTCCCATGCTCTGCACTTTCTTATCAGCGCCACCTATTTGCGTCTGCTGATGGCTGTGGCCCCCCCACACCAATTAGCAAGCGCCTATCGCTGTGGCCCACATATAAACGAGCAGCCAAGCTAGAAATCTCAACTGCTGACGCCTCAACTTTGACTGATAAGCGCGCGCGCGCAATCATTTGTTTTGGTGGGGCTATACAGACAGACATATATATGTATATGTACATATATATATATGTATATCTGTTAGTATATATACGAAGTATGCTGACGACACGGCGTGTTTGTCTTATCGCCGCGCTGTCATTCAGAATTTCGTTGTCTTTCTTGCCCTTTCCCTCTCTCTTTCATTCTGTTTAGCGTCCTCCCTTCTTGGCCGTTTGCCCAAATGTGCGCGTTTATCGTTTTCTTTTGCTTTGTATACCCTGTATTTATATCAAATGGGGCATATCGGCGTGCAATAAATAATTTTTTGGGTTTCTGATCTATCAGCTTCATAAATATTGATAGAAATGTTTCAGCTTGAAGCGGAATATATATGATTTCTATATAGTTTGTATATTAAATTCCTATTTCGATAAATATCGATAGTTTTACTAAGTTTTCAAGCATTTATCTAGGTTTCTGATCTATCAGCTTCATAAATATTGATAGAAATGTTTCAGCTTGAAGCGGAATATATATGATTTATATATAGCTTGTATGTTAAATTCCTATTTCGATAAATATCGATAGTTTTTTACTATGTTTTCAAGCATTTATCTAAATAAACCCAAACTTTACTTTAAAATTTAAGCAAAATATAAATTTAAAAGAATTTATTAATATTTTTATCGATAATTATCGATATACAATACTTTTAGCTTTTAAAGGTACGAATTCCTTGCTTTTCTGTATTACAGGGCATCAGCTAGTTGTGCATTTCCTCTTAAAGTCTCTCCTGTTGTTATTTTCTTGGGTTTATAACTTTGTTTTATTTTGTTTTGTTTCGCTTTTTCCCTTTTGTTGTGTCGTTCTTATTTATTTTTGTTTTCATGCGAAACATTTTTGTTTATTTCTTGTGCTTCGCTGGGGCTCGCTTTGTCTTTTGCGCTCATTTGGGCAGCTGAGTCGCGCGTCAATGCAAATTTGTTGTTTAACTCACTCCCACAACAACAACGGCAACAACAACAACACTAATATATGCAACAACAACAACAATGGGCGCTCAAAATTTTAGACACGTTCGAGGCCAACTTCCTTTGGCGCTTCATTTCGTTGCGATGCCATTTGTGAATCCCTTGTTTAATTTCCAAACGATTTATGGGTTAAATAAACGATTTTTGATTAGTTCGCATTTCGCTTTTTGTCCCTTTGTCCCTCTTCGGGCTTTTCCTACGGGCGACACTCGAGAAGAAGAAACACGATTTTATTCGATTCGGGGCAGCTTGTTTCCCCGATTTCAGCTGTTGATAAACAAATGAAAGAAAGAATTCTTTAAACATTTGCCTCTCCGCCCATAAATATGTCGTGCACCCAGTTTTTTCCTCTTCTTCTTCTTCTTCTTTTGTGTTATTAGTCATTCTGGAACACACACAAAGTTCTGTGACTGCAATACAGAAATCTATAGAATACAGAGAAAGAAACGTGTTTAGAGCATACAAAAACTTGCCCAAGGTAAGGGCTGTTCGAATTTTGATTTAGCTGCGAGCGAGGCTTGCCAAAGTGCAGCTTAGGCTGTGCGTGTGTCATCAATGGTAGTCAATCAAGCAGTTTAGAGCTCAAATGGAGACAATTTAATTAGACTATTAGACTTTCATAGCTTAGGCTTTAATGCTTGAGGCATTCTAGTTTGCATATTGAGCATTTATGAGTCTGTCAATCATTCAATCAATCAATCAATTTATATATCTATACATGTTAGCCATGGCTAAGTGGAGAGATGTGCTTATGTAGCTTTAAGTCTTTGTTTGCTTGCATTTCTATCTATGTGTATCAGTCATCAATCAATCAATCAGTCAGTCAATCAACATCTTTTCTTACATTGACTCATATGTACGCATAAAATCCAAACTTAACTAATTTGAGCTGCTGTTGCTGGCATTTAGAGCTCTTCAATCAGTCAATCATTCCATCAATCAGCATGCTTATATATATTTCCATATGAAGATATATCTTTTAAAACATTCTTTGCCCAATTCAAAACGTGGCTGAGTCTTGCATATATAGCCTATGCATTGAGCGTCAATCAATCAATCAAATATACTTTTACATTTACATATAAATATATATTTTCAGCTTTGCCTAATTCAATATTTGGCTTTAGCTCCCATTTCCAGCCCATTCAATCAATCAGTCAATATTCGTATAGACACAGCTGGCTAATGAAAGGAAATTCCGAACTTATAACCAGTTTTTATAGTCTCTTCATTTGCCTTCAATCAATTTGAGCAATTTTTCAATTAAATTTTCCACAATTTTGCCTTTCTCTTGCGCAGTGTAGCGCCCGAAGCGTCTTTTGCTTTATTTTTGTCGATTCTAAAGGGGTAAACCCCTAGAAATGCGTTCGCAGAAACCACAAGAGAGAAAAAAAGCCAAGTCAAGACTTAGCGGCTAAAATGACATTGTTAAAAAGCGTGAAGAAGACATACATAAGTAATAGAAAAAAAAATATAGAAAGAAAAAGAGAGAGGGAAAGAGGGAGGCAGAGCAGGCGGCTCATATATAAATAAAAATATAAATATTTATGGTTAATGCTGCGATTAAAATTCAAATAGAATGCAAATCGAAGCACGACACAATGCAAAACTCGAGTCGCGGAGGGTCTTTAGGAAAATTATTAGCTGAAATCGGTGTCAAAGCAATATAGAAATTGTGCGCGGCTCTCTTCCAGAGTCAAAGCTCATAATTTATGCAAAAGACGTAAACAGAGCAACGAACCAAACGGAGAACCTAACCAAATCGAACTACGAAAACAAGAAAGAACAGTTAGGTGTTCGTGTGATATAGTCGAAGTGTGTATGCACTAAGAGCGGAGAGTGGGCGCTGGAGAGTGAATGAGGGAATGTATAGATCGAAGTATGGCTGTGGACGGTAGAAAGGCAGATAGACATATAGATAGATACATATATATATTAGTTATAGATAGATATATATATATATGTATATAGATCTATAGATGGGTTGAAAGATAGATAGATAGATATATAGGTAGCTCGATAGATAGATAAATAGACAGGTATATACCGATATATGCCGATATATCGATAGGTATATAGATATGAGAAATATCAACTCTTAGCCTAGCTCTATCCTAAACATGCTTTATAGATATATATATAGATAGGTAGATATATATAGATAGATATGAATAGATAGTTAGATAGATATATATATATATATATAGATCGATAGTTGGGTTGAAAGATAGATAGATGGATAGATAGATTGAAAGATAGATAGATGGATAGATAGGTTGAAAGATAGATAGATTGAAAGATAGACACATATATAGGTAGCTCGATAGATAGATAAATAGACAGGTATATACCGATATATATCGATATATCGATAGGTATATAGATATGAGAAATATCAACTCTTAGCTAGCTCTATCCGAAACATGCTTTATGTAGGGTTTTTCTTCAATTTATGCGAGGAACCTAACAGGTCTTCAATCTTCCAGCAAATGTTACTTGCTGCATATCAAAATGAATATACCCTCTCAAAGAGCATAAGAACAACAACACTCTCACTCACGTACACCTTGCCGACTCGCTCGCTCGCTCTGCCTATCTCTCTCCCTCTCTCTCTCCCTCTCTCTCTCCCTCTCTCTCTCTCTCTCTCTCTCTCTGTATTTTCCTCTATCTCTATCTCCCTCTGCCTCGATCACGTTGAACGTTATATTAATGGTCACCTTTCACTTGCAGCGATGCGGCCAAGAATCTCGGCTTTACCGTCATTATTGATATGCGTGGCAATGGCAACTGCTCGACGAATGTGAAGACAATATTGAAGGTGCTCCAAGAGCATTTCAGCGCCAACATTCACAACGTGGTGATCATCAAGCCGGACAACTTCTGGCAGAAGCAACGCGCCTCCATCAGCTCCAACAAATACAAATTCGAGACGCAAACGATATCGATCGAGGCCCTCAACAAGATTGCCGAAGCCCATCAGCTGACATCCGACTTCGATGGCCAGCAGGCGTACGATCATCAGCAGTGGATCGACGCGCGTTTGGCCATAGAGGATTTCTTTTGGCAGGCGGGCGATATGGCTGATCGCATCGATGATCTGCAGGAGGACTTGCATCGCAACGATTTTGCCGAAGACGTGAGCTTGGCGCGCTTGGCCATCGATCATCACAACGAGATGCGCAAGAAGATCACCAAGTTGCCTATTGAGGATCTGGATATGCAGGGCAAGAAGCTGCTGACAAAGATCAATATGGCAGCGGCTGCCAATGCGGGCACCGCAGGGCAGGTAAGCTAAGATCTCACAATATATATATAGTATATATGTTAATTGAAATCTTTTCTAGTGCGCCTCAACGTCGGACTGCTCTGACTCGGGCACCTCCTCGGCTGGGCAACAGCAGCAGCAGCAGGCTGCACGCGTGGCCAGCCACAATAATCCGGATATGTCGGCGGCTATTAATAAGGCGCTGCGACAAATCGACCTCATCCATGCGGGTCAGGAGCGCTTGCTCATGCTCTGGCAGCACAAGAAAGTAAAGCTCGATCAGTGCTTTCAGTGGCGCCTGTTCGAGCAGGACTGCGAGAAGATGTTCGACTGGATCCTGCACAATCGTGATGTGTTCCAGATGAGCTACGTGGAAATCGGGCACAATTATTCGGGCGCCAAGCTGCTGCAGGACGAGCATCAGAAGTTCGCCGTTGCCTCGATGAATGTCAACGTGAATATCGATCGCATCTTGGCCGTGGCGAACCGACTCATCGAAAGCCAGCATTATGCAGCGCAGCATATTAATACTCTGGCTCAACGTCTCGACCGCACCTGGAAGGATTTCGGAGCGGGCCTGGATGAGCGCACAGCTGTGCTGCAGCTGAGCGTGCTCTTCCACCACAAGGCCGAGCAGTATTGCAATAGCGTGGCCAGCTGGGCCGCCGCTTGTCAAGCCTCGCAGCCGTTGCCTTCGGATATACAAAGTCTCGAGACAGCCATAAGGACGCATCAGTCCTTATACGAGGCCATGTGCCAGGCCTATACGGAGGTCCACTCGACCAGCAAGAAGCTGCTCTATCAGCTGGATCACCTCGTGCACGTTTGCAACCAGCCGCCGCCGCCTGGTGTGCCCGATCATCGCAAGAACAGCAGCGGCAATAGCGGCGGCAGTGGATATAACAAATACGAACGCCCAGATCCGGCAGCTGACTATAGCGAAGGCGCCAGCCATGTGCTCGCTGTTATACACCAAATATTAGGGCATCATCGCACGCTGGAGGCCAAGTGGCATCAGGAGAAGATTCGATTGCATCAGACCCTGGCGCTGCGTCTCTTCCAGGAGGACGTTAAGCAGGTGCTCGACTGGCTCAAGAATCATGGCGAAGTGTTTCTACGCAAGAATACGGGTATTGGACGCAATCTGCAGAAGGCGCGCGTCTATCAGAAATCGCACGAGCACTTCGAGAATGTCGCACAGAATACGTACAGCAATGCAGAGAAGCTGCTGTCGGCAGCGGAGGAGCTGGCACGCAGCGGCGAAGCAGATCCCAATGAGATATACTCGGTGGCCCACGAGCTGGAGCTGCAGGTGGCGAGCTTCGCCGAGCGTGTGGAGCAGCGTCGCCGCCGATTGGAAATGGCTGTCATATTCTATACGCATGAGAAAGAGGTGACAGCCTGGATAGAGTCCTTGCGCACGGATGTGAGCACCGATGAGACGCGTCTCTCACAGGAGAACCTCGAAGGCATTGAGCGTTTGCTGCAGCAGTACCGTGATCAACAGGAGAGCACGGTGAACACCTGCATGACGCTCATTGCCCAGGGCGAGGCTCTACTGCAGGAGATGCGCGCTCTCGAATACGTGGACAATACGGGCTCGCTGGCCGCGCTCGAGGCGACGCTCGAGAAGCTGAGCAAACAAAAGATCGAGGTCGAGGAGCTGTGGTCAGCGCGCAAGTTCCGCGCCGATCTCATACTCCGCTTGCGCTACTTCGAGCGCGACGCCATGGAGCTCTCCTCGCAGCTGGAGATGTGGTCCGAGGAGCTGCAGCACGCGGATCTCTCGCGCGACTACCAAAAGGCCGAGCAGCTAATACGCATGCACAACGAATCCGTAACAGACATACAGAACACCACGTACGAGGTGCTGCAGCAGGGCCAGGATCTGCTGCAGCTCTTCGAGAACGCTGGCTTCATATCCATGGCGGATGCCACGCACACGGCGCAGGCGCGCATCGAATACTTGCTCGACTTTTTGCGTGAGCGTGAAATCGACTTGGAGGAGCTGTCGGAGGCGAAGCGTGCCAAGCTGGAGCAGGCCGTGCAGCTGTGCCAGTTCCAGAACGATGCCAATCAGGTCATCTCCTGGATACGCAATGGCGAGGCGATGCTCACGGCTAACTTTCTGACGCCCAACAGCCTGCAGGAGGCGGAGCAGCTGCGCAAGGAACACGAACAGTTTCAGGTAAGGAGTGCTAACATATGTTAAGTTTATGTTAACTCTAACATTATGCAGTTAACATTTTCTGTTATGCAAATCTTTTGTATGTTGTTTAATCTCTTTCTCTCCTTTCTAGATTGCCATTGAGAAGACGCACACGTCCGCCGTGCAGGTGAGATATCGCGCAGATGCGTTGATCAATGCGAATCACTACGATCCGAAATCGATACGCGAGATCAGCGACGATGTAACCAAAAAGTGGCAACAGCTGGTCACCTATGCCGAGGAGCGTCACAAGCTGGTGACAGCCTCGATAAACTTCTACAAGACAGCCGAGCAGGTGTGCTCGGTGCTGGACAGCCTGGAGCGCGAGTACCGCAGGGAGGACGATTGGTGTGGCGGCGGCGGCAGCAGTGATAAAGCCCAGACCATAGTGCAGCTCATATCGAAGCATCAGGAGCAGAAGGAGGCATTCCTGAAGGCCTGCACCTTGGCGCGTCGCACGGCGGAAACTTTTCTCAAGTACGCGAATCGCTCGCAACAATATTATCAATATACCCAGGGCAATTGCGAGGCGCACGTGAAGAGTAAGCTGGACAAGTTGCTGACGCAGGAGAATCAGGTGCTGGACTTCTGGACGCTGCGCAAGAAGTCGCTCGATCAGTGCCAACAGTTTGTGTTGTTCGAGCGGAGCGCCAAGCAGGCCATCGAATGGATACACAACACGGGCGAGGGCTATCTGTCGTCGCGTACGAATCTGGTGGGCATCACCAGGGAGGAGACGGAGGGACTACTCAAGGAGCACAACGAATTTCGCAGCACGGCGAAGGAGACGAGGGAGAGGGTCAAGCTGCTCATCCAACTGGCCGATAGTCTGGTGGAGAAGGGCCATGCGCATGCCAGCTCGATCAAGCAGTGGGTCGCCTCGGTGGATCAGCGCTACAAGGACTTCAGCAATCGCATGGACAGCTACTGTGAGCAGCTGGAGAAGTCGCTGGGCATGTCGCAGCAGCAGCTGCTCCAGCCCGAATCGGATGCGAATAGTTCGATTAGCAGCGCCTCCGGCAGCACCGATCGCCACTCAGATCCCACGCTCGAGGCGAAGCTAACCACCTCGGCCAGCTCGGCGATCAGCAAAGAGATCAACGAGGAGAAACGCAAGTCGGCGCGCCGAAAAGAGTTCATCATGGCGGAGCTGATGCAAACGGAGCGCGCCTATGTCAACGACCTGGCCACCTGCATCAAATGCTTCCTCGAGGAGTTTCGCGGTGGACGAAATGTGCCCGCCGCTCTGGTCGGCCAGGAGGACATCATCTTCGGCAACATACGGGAGCTGCACCATTTCCATCAGAAAATCTTCCTGAAGGAGCTGGAGAAGTACGAGACGATGCCGGAGGATGTGGGCCATTGCTTTGTCACCTGGGCCGTCAAGTTCGACATGTACGTGCATTATTGCAAGAATAAGCCTACGTCGAACAATCTGCTTGTCCAGCATGCGGGCAACTATTTCGAGGAGCTGCAGCGACGTCTCGAAGTGGAGCATCCGCTGCCCGCATATCTCATTAAGCCCGTGCAACGCATAACCAAATATCAATTGCTGCTCAAGGATCTGTTGTCGTGCTGCGAGGGCAGCCACGGTGAGATCAAGGAAGGCCTCGAGGTGATGCTGAATGTGCCGAAGAAAGCGAACGATGCGATGCATCTGTCGCTGCTCGAGAACTGCGACGTCTCGGTGGACAAGCTGGGCGAGGTGGTGCTCCAGGATGCTTTCCAGGCCTGGGACACCAAGCAAATCATACGCAAAGGACGCGAGCGTCGCGTATTCCTGTTCGAACTGTATTTACTGTTCGCCAAGGAGGTCAAGGAATCGAACGTGGTCAAATATCAGTTCAAGAGCAAATTGATGACCACAGACATGGGCATAACGGAGCACATCGAGGGCGACGAGACAAAGTTTGCCGTGTGGACGGGCCGCTCGCCCATGCTCTCCGACTGTCGCATTGTGCTCAAAGCAAACAGTCTGGAAACCAAACAGGTAAACGAACTTGGCCCAATATATATGTTAAATACTTTATTAAATTTCTGTATATTTCTTTATCTTCGAAGATCTGGGTCAAGAAACTGCGTGAGGTCATGCAGGAAACTTGCTTCTCGGGCACCTCGCTTACGCTGCCAAAGTCGCCCGCCAAGCACTCGGGCTCCTCGCAGCGATCCTCGCGTGATCTGGACGAGCCACTCACTGAAAATGATCACGATCGCTGCTCCTTGGCCAGCTTTGGATCGGGCAATACCACAGATAGTGATAATAAGGTAAGTTTTTAGAATTTATGAATTATTTGCTATTCTTAACAGTTTGGCTGTTAACTAACATGGACGGTTCTTTAATGTCTTAAATCTGTTAAGTTAACAGTTGCCAATGGGCAGCTTTACAGAGTGTCTGTTAGGCTTAAATAGCTCTGTTTTGTCCTCTTATTGTTAACAGCTGTAAGCATAACAGTTTTACATACATACATTTGCTGTTAGCAGTATTTCCTTGTCCTTTCTACTCTTAACATACTTTCTGTTAGCTTTTAGACTTAACATGTTTATACTCGGCTAACAGCAGCTATGTCTGCTGCCCTTAACAGTGGCTCTTATAACAGCTTAACAGTCTCGCACCTATACAAGAGCTTAACAGCTGTTAAACACCACAAAGCTTTCGTTTTGTTGTGCTAGAAAAGCTTTTTGGCTTCCTATGGTCCTACCTCACATGAAAAGCGTGTACGCCATTCACAAAAGCGCTCGCTAGCTCTCTCTCCCTCTCTCTCTCTCAGCTGGCTCTCTCTTTGCTCTTCAGCATTCTTGTGCTTTATTGTTGAGGATGCTGCGGCGGTGGCTCCTGCTGGCATTCCATTGGCTGCCGCTGGACTAGTTTTTCGGCTTGTCTGCAATATGTTTAAAATTCATAGCAGGATTTAATGAGATTTTTGCTCGTGCGTAGGTGCATGTGTGTGTGTGTGTGTCCCCTGAATTATATATGAAATTCTTCTGTGCGACATTCTTTCATAGTTAATGCAATTTTCGCTCAGATTTTGCGCTTCAAAATGAAATGAAAAAAAAAAAACAAATTCCTAAAATAGAAAATAAATAAAATATCTACGCCCCCAATGCTCTTGAGTTGCTCTCCTCCTTAAGCTGTTTTTCGGCAATGCTTGTATGAGATTTTTGTATAGCTTTTATGTCGTTCATAGATAACAGCCATAAAGCCAGCGTGTCTGAGTGGGAGAGAGAAAGAGCGAGAGAGAGAGAGAGGGGGGGGAGAGCGTAAAGCTTTCGCTTGACGTACATAACGTATACGCAGCGTATGGCAGCTAGCTAGCGCGCTAATTGACAGAGTGCCTCTCGCTCTATCTTGCGCTCACGCGCTCTCTTTTGGACTTGAAAGCTTTTCTTTTTTGGCGGTTCACGCGCTGCTCTGTTGTTGTTGTTGTCGGCTTCGTTGCGTAGCGGCCGCTGCCTGCTGCTGCTCCAGTTGATTCGTAGAGTTAAAGCCAATAGGTTCGTCGCGTTGCGTCTGTGTGTTTTTTGTCGTCGCTGTCGCTGTCGCTGTCACTGTCTCTTCCTAAAGCTTCACTGCCTGCCTGCCAGCCTGCAGATGCGCGCCCGGCCAAACGCCCGCGAACGCTACTTGGCGTTGCAGCAGCAGCAGCAGCAGCAGCAGTTGCTCCATCCCCAATCCATATAGCATCTACAGCCAATCTTAACGTTACTCGCTTATAACTAAATCACAGAAAAAAAACTGTCACCTTCGTTGCCAAAAATTTATATACACATCAATTTTCTCCTTCAAACGGAAATTCCTGTGTGAAATTCTAAACGGAAACCCCCAAACAGGAAATCCCAATAAAATAGATAGAAAAAATAATATAATACAAAAAAAAAATAAATAAAAAAAGGAACAACACACAGCATTGAAAATTCCAATCAGCTGATAAGCGCGTCTAGTAGATAAACAATTTCCGAGTATCAATAAAAAAAAAATTATATAAAACTAAACAAAAATTCGACAGCTGTCTATCAAAATTAAATAAAACGTAATAACTAAATAATATATACAAATAAATCAGACGACAGTCGAGTGCCCACAGCCAAAGCCACAAAGTCATAGTGAAATACCCTTTAGCCGAAGAATTGTTATAAATATAAATAAATGTGCCAGAATGTCAACAAAAGGCATTTCAAACATTGCTGGGATGTAAATAAATGTGTGTGGATGTTTATATACATATATTAAATTTATATATATGTATGGGCATATAGAAAAGCAGCGAAAAGAAATTGCGATAGCTCAAAACTAAAATTTATAATTAAATAAAATATATTTACATATTGTACATACAAAAAATGATTATAATAAAAAAAAAAATAAAATATATATAAAAAGTAATTCTTATAAATAAAATAATAAAATATATAAAAAATAATTATAATAAATAAAATAAAATACATAAAAATTAAATTAAATTAAATTTATATTTATATAAATAACTATCAAACATAAAAATAAAATACATCTGACGAAATCTAAAATATTAAAAAAATTATTTTAAAAAAATTAAAATAAATTTTAAACAATTTAAAAATACATAAAATATTTTTATACATTTATTTATTTATTTATTTATATAAATTTATATAAATTTATTTATATTTATTTATATAAATTTCAAGCACTATCAAAATATATATAAGTATTTTTACATAAATATATATAATATAAATAATTATAATAAACAAAAATTGAAAAATAAATTATAAAAAAATAAATATAGCTATATAAAAGTAAAAGCATATGTATCTATAATACAAATATAAATATGTGTTGCCCTCTATATACATATATATATATATGTGTGTGTCTACTGCTTAAGCCCTTGCGGGCTAGCCACGCCCCCATACCATACACCATTAGCGCTGCTGCCTTTGACCTTTTTCACGCCTTTGGCTACTTGAGTAGCTGTTTGTTTTTTGCTGCCTTCTGCTTCTTTTTTATATAAATATATATATATATACATTATGTATATATTCGGCGGTACGTGTTTTCGCTTTCATTCGCTCAATCTCTGTGGCTCTCCATCCCTTCCTCTCTGGCATAAAATAGGGATTCCAAGCCAAAGTCTAGTCTCATGCCAGGGTATCCTTTAGTCTATTCATATTTATAGAAAAAGCAATTATGTTTATTTTTTGCTGCAATACAATTAAGTGCACGCTTAGCTTTTTGCATTTTAAAATACGGCCGCATTAGAATTGCTGTTGTTGTTGTTGTCGCCATGGCGCGACATGTTTTGGTCATTATAATTATTATTCTTGTTAGCTGCATTGCATTGCATTGCTGATTTGATGTTGTGTGTGAAATGGGCTTGGCCAATTTCAATACAAAAGTGAACAAACTAAATACTATATAATTAAATGCGGTATATATTTATTTGCCAGCAATAACAAAGTGGAAAATTGTGTATGTAGAACGGCGAACACTTGGCGAAAAACAGCTGTGCATAGTCATATATATAGCATATATAGAAATTCGAGTTTGATGGACCCAAGCTTTCTAGTGAACACAAGCTAGAAATAAGAGGGAACTAGTAAGCTTAACCAGCCAGACTTGGCTTGAGTTATATATAGAAAGTCAAATCTCTAGAAAAATAAATGAAAATCATAAACAATCCATAGAACTAGAGCTAAGCCCAATAAAAGCTTAGAAACTTATTGAAACCTTAACATCATTTCAAAGTCTTTGAGCTTCAAGCTCAGCATAAAATAGCTCCCAGCTTCATAAATTTACTCGCCCATTTAACTCGTAACATCTAAAGTTAATTTAATCCTTAATCTAATTTGAGCGCTGAGTGCATGTAATCAAAATAGTTTTCTCATTTGGCGAGCGAAAGTTTTGCAAAAAAAATAAAGGGGGGGCAGCATCAGAACGGATTTAATTTTTATAATTGTTTTAGTTTGCGAGCGCTTTTATTTTTTATTTGCTTTTTTTTTGCCTTTTGCTTTCACTTTTGCTTGCGGACATTGAAATATTTGGTCCTGCGTCCTTTGCGCCGAGCTCGGCTGTGATGTGCGCATTCATTTGCACAAATTGAATTAACTTGGCTTTGAGCAGTTGAATGTAATGAAGGTATTAGCAGTGCCCATTGTTGTGGGCGTGCCAACTGAGCCTGAGCCACAGCATGACAGGATGTGTCAAGAGCCAGAGAGAGAGAGCGAAAGCGCGATAGATCCTTTTGTCGTTGTATATCTCTGCCATAAAGTAGCAAAGTTTTTAATGCCAGTGGCTAAAAAAAAAAAAAAACTCATCAGCTCTGTGTATGTGGAATACGCCGCCACTTAGCGTACAGCTGTTTGCCAGGCCATTTTCGCAGCCCCCCTTGCGGCCCCCACACCCCCGCTGCCGTCTTGATTACTTTCCCTTATATTTTTCACATTTTTAAAATGGCCTCTACAAATTTCCACCAACATATGCCAATTTTCACGCATTCGCTACCGCTTTTACCTTATATATATATTTATATATAATCTTATATATTATATATGTATATATAGATATTCTGTATACCCTACTCAAATATCAAATGGAGCATATTGTTTGCCTTGCCTGTGTGATGGACATGAACAAGTTGTCAGTTTTTTGTTTAATTTACGTGTACAATTGCTCAGACCTTATCTGGCTGTAAATTATCTGGACAGCGTATGTCTTGTTTAGATTCTTGGGGATTGCCTAACACAATGTATATGCAAGCAGATTGTATTTCTTTCAAATGTTTCAGAATAGATCGAATTATTTCCCAAGAATTTGCAATAAGTGGATTGCAGTTGTCTGTACAGCTGCAGCTTTTGTTTCATGTTGATGAGTAAAACAGTCTGATTTATACAGTATTATACACCTTTAGATCAAGAATTTTATAGCTATACAATATGTGTATATAATTCTATGGTTCAACTATGCCTTAAAGATCAATATATAAATCATAAAAAATAAATAATAATTATTATAAATATTCAAAATATTTTTAATAGTTAAGCAAAGCTCAAGAGACCTAAATAATACTTTTTCTCCCAAAATCACTTATTCGACTTCTTTAGCAGGGTATTAGCTCTCGTCATTAATCAGTTTTTATCTTATCTTCACATTTTATATATTCATATATTAAATAGCAAAAACTATATTTAAATTTTGTTTGTATTTATTTTTCACACATTAAAATCGACGCTTCTTTTTTGTTGCTATTTTTGTTGCTGCTCAAAATTATTGAATCATAATTGCAATTGGGTCCAATCGTTCGGTTTGTTTGGGGCCAAGTGGCGGCCGCTATGGCGCACCTGCCACAACTGTGAGAAATGCTTTGCAGTTGACGTCGCCGTCGACGTCGGCAGCGGCAGCGGCAGCACCAAAGTGTAAAAATAACAAACATTTACATATACAATAAATGTAAACAAAACCAAAAATTATAAGATAAATTTCTCGTGCAAAGCGGCGGCAACTTTTTATCTGCCAAAACTAGCCAAATTTGTGGGGGAAAAAATTGTAGAAAACCGAGGAAAAAAATGGAAACATTCATAGAAACAATAAAATTAATGCGAAAGTGATTTATAAATTTCGTAATAAGCAATTTATGTTGTGTGGCGTAAGAATGAATTTAGGAAAATTAGCTTTAAAACAAGTAAGAAAACTCTAGTCAGGCCGCTCGACTAGGGTGAACCCTGCATTCTTCGTTTCTTTTATATACACATGCACTTGTACGTTCATTACAAGCAAAACATACACACACACATACAAGGCGCAAGCACACACAAGCGCAAGTCGGACGTCAGCGTTCTTTGGCTGCTATTTGCATGGCAATGCTATGGGAAATTAAATGTTTAATAACTTTTTCTAGCGCAACGATTTTGATCAAACTTGTTGGGCGTGATCATGTCATCCATATGTGTGTATGTGCCAAAGCACAAGTCTCTAGTATTTGAAATACGGGACTTACAAATTTGAGGCGAAGGGGCGTGGCATCCAAAATTTAACAAAAACCGAAATTGTATAAGGCTCACATAACACTAAGTGCAAAATTTGGAGACTCTAGCTCTAAAGATGAATTATATAGATTTATATAACAGAGCATCGATTTCGTTTTTAATCGATAACATTAAAATTAAGACAGTTATCGATTTTTTTAACAAACTCGATCTTTTCGTGCTATACAGGAACCTACATAAAAAATTTCAAGTCTCTAGCTCTTATAGGTTCTGAGAACGACGCGTTCATACATACGGACAGACGGACAGACGGACGGACAGACGGACAGACGGACAGACGGACAGACGGACATGGCTATATCAACTCGGCTTGTCATCCTGATCAAGAATATATATACTTTATGGGGTCTGCCACGCCTCCTTCTGCCTGTTACATACATTTCAACAAAAACATTATACCCTGATTTCCCATTTTTAATGGGTTCAGGGTATAAAAAGCAATTAAAGTTTAAATGGAGAATAATTAATATAAATTATATTTAAATGAAAAATATATAAAAACTAATTTTAAATAATGAACAAAAAATATTAAACACAAATTAAAAATATTAAAAAATAAATAAAATAAAATAAAATAAACTATTTATAATACATAAAATTTAATAAATAATATATAATAAATAATATATAAAAAATAATATATAAAAAATAATATATAATAAATAATATATAAAAAATAATAAATAAAAAATAATATATAATAAATAATATATAATAAATAATATATAATAAATAATAAATAATAGAAAAAAGTATTATTTACCATTTTTTAAAATTCTAAATCATAAAAAAATATTTTTATTAAAAAATAATCTTCAATGACAAATCAATTTAACTCAGGTTAAAAATAAAACAAAAATCAATTAATAAATAATATTAAAGAAAAAAAATGTAATTAACATAATTAACTGCAGCTAAATGTATTTAATTATTAAATCATATTTTGAATATTTGTCAATAGTCAAACTTGTTTGACAACCGTTTGACCACCGAGCGAAAATGAAAAGTGTTCTAAATATTGCTTATACGCCGCGTTGTGCTAATTGAAAGCCACATTCGATAATCGTGCAGAAGCCGCCGAGCAGCAACTGTCGATGGAACTCAATTTGTAATAGATACAAATTGCAATGTCAGATTTGATAGGCAGTCAGTCGAACTGTGTCTGCCAACTGACAGCTGCTTATGTATACAGCTACACACAGCCCCCCAAACACCCACACACACACACATCCACGTATATTTTTTGTGACTTTGGCTTTGGCTTCGTGTAACTTGGCTCAAGTTTAAAAATAAAACAAATCGATTTCTGCGCAGATTTATTGATAAACCCATTTAAAAAAAAAAAAAAAAACTTCTTTAAAAATAAACTCTAAAGACGCTGAAAATGTTTAATTAAAAGAGTGAGAAAGCGAGCGACTGAGAGCCATGAAGAGCGTTAAGAAATTTTTGAACGAACGCATGAACAGCGTCGATGCTGCTGATGTTGGCCAAAAGAAGACGCCGCTGGAGCGTCTCAAGTGCGACGAGGATCCAGCCGAGCAGTCCGTCGGCTTTAATTCATTGCCGAATACACCGTTGACGCTGCCGCCGCTCAGCGCTCCAATAGCCGTGGGTGATCCGTCGCCGTCGCCCTCGCTCGCCGATTCGGCTCAGAATACGCCGCTCTGCACGTTGGAGGAGGATGACAGCACCTCGCCGAAGCAGACGAATAATGGGGCTGCGTCGGCTTCGGCTGCGCCGCTTTCGCGCTCACCTTTCACCTTTCCGACTGTGACAGCAGCAGCAGCAGCTGTGGCAGCGCCGCAACAGCGCAAGAGCCGGCGCAAGATCTCACTGCCCTGGTTTCGGCAGTCGAGCGTCAGCAGCCATGGAACGCTGGCCCGCCAGCATACCATCGATACGCCCAGCTCCTTTCGCTTCTTTCGACAGCCCAGCAACAGCAACTTCAAGGTAAACCAACACGCACACGACAGCTGTCCAGGGGATTCGCAATTGATACCAATTTGATATGCAACTTATGATTAGGTTTTTTTTTTTTGCTCTCCCCAAAGTTCAAAGTTCATGGCGAGCATTCATTTCATTTGATTTCCATTTGCCAATAAATCAGCGCATTAAAGCTTATTTTATAATATTTATAATGCCATGATAACGCCATGTTTAGATTAATTCTTTGCGCCAAATGAAAGGCTGCTTTAAATGTATCCATGTATATAGAGCTATAGCTATGTTGCTGAAATTAGCAAATGATGCTACTTTTAGCTTTTTATAGGAGATATCAAAGAATTTGTCGAGATATGACAACATTTGACTATCCACACATGCTGTGGTTCTATGTGAACTAGGCTGTCTGAGCAGCTACATTGCTGAAATTTGCTACGGTTACTGCTTTTTATGCTAATTAGTAAATAAATTCATCTCAGCTAAATTGAAGCGATATTGCATATAGTTTCCATAGGAGCAATCGAGAAATATTTAGTTTTTGTATGAAAATCCTTTAAAAAATGTAGGGAAACAGATTTTAGCTACTTCTGTCGTAAGATATCTTAAAGTAAAAGAGAATATAATTGTACAGACAACTTTGTCCATATCTATATACAGACATATTTAGGTATATATCTATTACAACCCTTAACGCTAGACCTATTCGTTAATCAATCTGATTTTGATGATAAACAATTAACGCAAATATTGTCACTAATCGAATATCTATAATTAGCCTTCGCTTCAGTTATATACCTTTTGTTACACTTTCCTTTACTCTCCTCTCCTCTCTTCCTTCTTATATCTCTTTTACTACTTTCTTTCTTCTGCTCGCGTTTCTTTTCATATGATTTTTTGTGGTTTATTTTCGTTCGTTTATGACTTGCGGCTAGTTTTTATGATAGCTCCCCAGTTGATTGTAAAGTGTTGTTGACCCTGCTTGCCACGCCTCCACCTCCCACACACACACACACACACACACTGGCAGGCAGTCACACACTTCGCCGTCCTTTAATCGTATTGTCGACTTAATAAGCACATTAATCATACGCAGCGTTGTGCGCTAATTTATTTGCTTCAAGTCGCTTCAATTATTGTCAGTTGCTGCTGCCTAGTGCCCCCACCCCCCAACCCCAATTTATGTAATTTATCAAGCGCAGCCAATCAACACTAACCAACTGTGCAGCACTCGCACCGCTCTAGCAACTGGCAAGTGACTCACATAATGTATTTATCACTTCATCAGGCCATGTAAAAGCTTATCATCAGCTCGCTTCGTTATTGTTGTTGTAGCCCCGCTGCATTGAGTCTGCTGTTGACCTTACTTCCTGCCTGCCCGCGTGCCTGCCTGCCTGCCTGCCTGCCTGGCGACTGGCCCTTTGCTCCGCCCTTTCTGCTTCTTCCCTTTAACATGTTTTGTCAATTTGCTGCTGAGTGATGGCAAGTGTCCGTTGTTCCTTCGTCTAGTGGCTGCTCCTTGACTTCATTTTCACACAATTTACGAGGCTCTTAATCAATTTATGCAACATTTAAGTTGCGCCACGCCTTTCATTTCATAGCCCTAAATATGAAATTCTATTGAAATGCTGAAGCATGCCCAGCGGAAGTTGCCTAAGCTACGCGCTGCCTTCTCCGCTCTCCCTCTCTCTCTCTCTCTTTCTCTTTCTAGTTGCTTTTCTTTGCTGCATGCATCGCTGAGCCGTGGCTCACGGGGCGTATGCTTTATGCATTCCATTATAGCATAGTTTGAAGCGCGTGCACACACACATATCCACACACGTGTCGCTGAAAAACGTAAAATTTGTTTCACGCACCAAAAATACACAAAAAAAAGAGGAGAATTTTCGCAATTGCGCGCGCTGTCAGCTGCAGCTGAGCTGCGCTGGTTTAAGCGCCTCACGTGCTCAGCTGAGTGCACAAAAAAAGTAGGAAGAAGCAGAGAAACAAGAGGATATACAAACGTATAAAAAAAAAAACAGACACAAAAACGAGGCGGCAACAAAGATAACAGCGGCAGTGGCACTGAAACTGACGACGCAGCAGCCGTTAACTTAAACAAGTTAGAGTGCTCTGGGCAGAGTGTGATGGACAAGTGGATATCCTCAAAGCAGTAGATGAGCTGCGAATGCAATGATTTAGACTTGTTCTTTAGATGAAGATGTAACGACAGAGCATGACTCTGAACAGGCTTATTAATAGAGTACAGAAGGTGGGAGTTATACATATGTAATCAGAGAGGAGAATATAAGGAGTATACATATAAAAAGGGAAAAAAATACTTAGAAATGCATTTAGAGACTACTGAATAGAGGAACAGAATAGCTATGAGAGTTGACTGGGATAATCCAAAATTTTTAATATTTAAAGGTATATTTATAGAAGTGTTATTTATAGCATGCAGGCTCCCACACAATATCAACACTATGCAAGGTCTCGAGCTCTCATTAACTATGAGAGGGCCATAAAATTGTGTGTGAATATCAATTGTTATCGCTTACACAGCTAATTGTGTTTGATAACGGGAAATTAGCACGAGATACAGTGGCTATAGAGAATATAGTTAGGGTATAGATATATAAATATAAATATATATATATATATATATATATATATATATATATATATATATATAAATATAAATTTAAAAAAAAATGAAATAGAAATAATAATAATTATAATAAATAAATAATATAATAAGAATAATAAAAATAGTATAATAATAATAATAATAATAATATAATAATAATAATAATAATAATAATAATAATATAATAATAATAATAATATAATAAAATTAATATAATAATAATAAAATATATATTAGGAGATCTCAATCTAAATACCCTGCCTTCTCTAAGCATCCTGCACAGTAAAAATTGCTGTGGCACAGGCGACGGCTACTTAGCCAATGACGTGCAGCTAGCACATTGTGTTGATGTTGCTAGTGTTGTTCTTGTTCTAGTTGTTGTTATTTTAGTAGTTATGTATCTTTCGCTTGTGTAGTTTATTTTGTTGTTAGGTGAATTTTTATGACAGTAGCAGACGACATGCTGCTGCTCTTGGTGCTGCCTCTCCCTCGCTCTCCCACTCGCCTTGCGACAATAATATGCAAATTGCGCAAGAAGTAGTCAGTGAATGGCCAAACTAAAGGCAGAAGAACTCATGGATGCATAGGATGCTGGGCATAAATAAAGCTAGGCATGAGAATATCCTGTAAATAACATAGAAATAAAATAGTTATGTTAGTCTTATACTGCCTGTTAGGCAGTGTTTGTCTACAGGGTATCTAGCCAAGCAGTGCAAAAGTAAATAACAACAATTTGCAAGTAAATTGTCGCACAGAACTATGCAATGCCAAACTCAAACTAGAATCTAAGATACATATACTGAGATACAAATAGAGATGCAGATACAGATACAGATAGAGATAGTACAACACTTAAGGCTGCCGCTACAATTGCGCTGTAAATATAACTTAGGCAAAGCCAGCTTAAGTTTTTATGATTGTTTGCCCGAGAGAAAGCGAGAGAGAGCGAGAGAGCAGGGTATACCAGAGGCGGCTTTAGTTGAGCTATGTGCATAAAAATGATAGCTTTGATGGCTTGCAAGTCACAGCAAGGCCACAAAACTCAATACTAAGCGTTAAGGCAAACCAATTTACAATTGCTCCCTCGTTGACTGCCCCAAATTTAAGCACTCACATGCTGTCTGTGTGTGTGTGTGTGTGTGTGTGTCTGTGTTTGTGTGTGCTTTCATTTTTCATTTTCGGACCATCAATACACCGCGCTCACTACTAAACGTTGCTGCTCGCCTGCTTGCCTCCAGCCCAAGTTTATCGGTTCACACAACAGCGTTTGGGCTGTGCCACCAGCAAAAGGCTCTCTCGGCTTGTTTATCATCCTCTGCTAGCCCCATATATCTCTCGTTTTTCTTTTTTTGGAGCGCGTGCCACACTTGGATATGCCACAGGCAGCAGCAGCAGCAGCAGCATGTTGCACAAGTTTCGCAATGTACTTCAGCAAATTGCTGTCCAGTCGAGTTCTTGGGCGATAAAAACATTTAGCTCGGCAAGCTCTTCAAGTTTAAAAGGAATGGAGAAAGAAAAAAACAGTGTTTTGTTTCGCTTAAAGCGATTAGTTAGGATTTATCGAGTGGTTATCGATAGGAAAGTGATGAAAAGGAAAAGTTGAACTATATGTACATATGTGTTGACTATATTTGAGAGTGATGATTGGCATGGAATAGTTAACTATCTGTATTATATGAAAATTTATTAAAAAGCCTAATACTTAACATTGAATAGCTCATATATTCCAGAATTAACTACTTTTTCAAGATATTTACAACACTGGAATAGTGTTCTAATATAGGAACAATGGCATGAAACAACATTCATAGATATAGAAAAGAAAGGCACTAAAAGGGAGTTCAATCTGGCATTTGTCTATATTATAGTACAACAAATTGTTGGTACTTCATGTGTAATGTACTTTACAACACTAGTTTGCTGCTTATGCTTGCAATATATATAAAATATAAACTGTTAGTTTAATTCAAGAGAGCGAGAGTTGACTAGATGAAAGATTTAATAGACTTACTTAAATAAAAAATACTTTTGACAATGTTAAATCGTGCTAAATAATAGAATAAGCTGCTATGAAGTGTTTTCCAGCACTGCTTGGCAGAATATGTATCATACATCTAACAATTTAAAAGCGTTGCCCACACTCTACTCTTTATAAAAGTCTTGCCTGCACGTATACAAATATATATGAAACATATATTCGTGTCTATGTTGTAGGTACATAAAACATAAACGTTAGCCATTATTCAATTAACTGACGCTGGCTGGGCGTGGCTCTTGGTAGGCAGCGCAGGCACAGCCAGCAATAGCACAACAGCAACAACAATTACGTTGTTACATTGTTAACAATAACAACAAATGGAAAACAAAAAGGCTAGGTGGGCAAAAAGGGGGCGTTACACAGCAGCCCGCCCGAATGAAATGAAATACATTGAGCCACCGAAGTGCCACCCACAACGAGCTGACAGGCCGAGCTGTGGTCTCTGATAATTGTGCGACAGCATGTTAACACCGCAGTTGTTTGTAACTGTGTGTGGGTGGGTGGTGCCTGAAATGCGTGTGTGTGTGTGTGTGTGTGTGTGTGCGAGTGTATTGAATGAAAGTCATTTACAACGCAAATCGAATAATATTCTCAATAAATTACGTGCAAACATGACATGTTGTTAGAGATAAAGCCGGGCCCTTTTTATAGCCATGTTGCTGGTCGGTAGTTGGTTAATGCACTCTGCTGAGAATGCCCATACAGCAATTAGAGGATCATATTTAAGATAACAACCACATATTGTTGGCATATTAGTTAAATGTTTAGCATTCGTCACATAAGATGGTAGCAGAACAACCAAATCGAAATTCTATATATATGCAATTAGCAGTTGCTTAAATATCAGAGTTGACTTAAGCAAGCATCAGCTACGTATTGGCTATGTATAATTCTTATTTAACTTGAGTGTGTGTGTGTGAATGAGTGTATGAATACCCTGTAAATAGGTTTGGTAACTAGCTTGTAGGTAGCTTTCAGAGTCTAGCTACTCTTGACTTACTGTGTCCCAAGTTGATTTTTAATTTCAAGCTTAGATCTTTCATTATATATATAGATACTTTTCTTGACAAATGATACCCTCTAATTCAGCTAAAGAGCTAGCTTCTGAGTGCATACACTTTGACAGAATCAACAATTATGATTACAAATCTGTTTGTTCTTGTTGGCATAGGAGATTCACATAAAACTTATATAGATATATATTTATATCAAAGCATACCTTGAATACTTTGCTTTAGCCTTCAACCTTAGCTACTCGCAGTAAGTTAGGGCTTAAATGAAATTTATTCTTTTATAAATAACATTTCATTTCTTAAATATTTTTTACTAGCACCAAATATTTTTTTCCATTTACTTTTGATTTAATTTCGTATATTTGATTTATTTTCATATATCTCTATATATATTTTTTTTACATTTTTCCCTGCTTTTAATCTTTTTTTTCATATTTTTCTTTTCTTCATCTCTCTTCATATATTTCTATATTATTTTTTTTTCATATTACGCATAATCCTTTAATATGTTTCTATATATATTAAAATTTTCCTTTTCTTTTTATTTCTTTTTTATTTTCTGCTGCCTACGCTCTAAATTGCCGCTTTCATCTTAGATTTCAATCAGTTAAATCTGGTTCAGTAATTCAAATTGACAAGCCAAAGCGTATACTCCGGCGATGTCCTTTACTCTCTCCCTCTCTTCCTCTCTCACTCTTTCTCTTAAATGTGTTTCCTTCGATTGATGAGTTTTAAGTGAGCTGCAATTGTGTTTTTATTACGGCCCATAAAATGCCACGCAAAATGTGTCCTGGAGTTTCCATCATCTTTGGCTAACAGTCTTGAATGTGCCTCATGCACACTCACACTCACACTCACTCACTCACACACACACTCACACCCACTCACTCACTCACTCACAACTCTGTCCGCCCTCTGCACAATTTGTCCATCAATAATAACGTAAGCATTTTGCCAAATCGCTTTATAAATTTTTTGCTTTTCTTTTTTATTTTTCTTTGTGGCTAAAACACATTTTCCGCCTCGGCTAATGCAAAGATTTCCTCTCTCTCTCTCTCTATTTCCCAGTTTTGCTTTTACTTTTATCTGACTTTTCCGCTTTTTCTCTTGTTGTCTTTGCCCTTTCCTTTATCCTCTTTGTAATCAGCACTCAATATACCATTTGTACTACTGACTTGTTAACCATATACCCTGTAGCACTGTGCTCTATGCATTGACTGGTTGGTCAACAGCCACGCCCCCCTTTTAGTTCTTTGCTTTCACTCTGTTTGTAATATGCAAATGCGCAGCACAAAGAAGAAGAAGAAGAAGAACTTTTCAAATTGATTTCATGCTTTAGACTTAAGTCAACATTTTTGTCAAGTTTGATTTCCAATTCAATTTCAAGATGTTTCCTCAACTTTGCATATATATTTCGCTGGGCAAAAAATGATTAAATTTTGTTGAATTTGGTCAATAAGCGGTTTGATTGATTGCGGTTTACTTTTGCGGACTGAAAATCTGGCTGTCAGGCGAAACTTTTGCGCTGGAAGTTCCTTAAAGAGTTGAATCAGTCTCTCTCTCCCTCTTGAGTTGCCTTGATTAACTATGCAAATGCCCGGAGAGGCAACAAAAGGCTGCGTTAATTATTTTATGCGGCGCAAAAGCAGCATGAAGTATAAGGAAATTGCTTGAAAGCGAAAGGGAGAGAAAGAGGGGCTGCAGTGGTGGAGGCGTGATTGTCAGGGCAAGATCAGAGAAAGGAGGGAGGGCGGAAGGCATCAAGAGCTTAACAAGGCAGCGCTGATTGCATTTTGCAACAGCCAAGCCACATTGAAAGTTGCCAACGCAGGAAATAATAAAAAAAGAAATAAAAATAGAAAATATTACGTATACGCAACGTTTGGCAGCATGAAATATCCTTTCATTAATTTAATTAAAGACCGCAACCAGCAAGGCGGCGCTGGCTGAAACGTGCAGCAACAAGATGAAGATGAATTTAATTTGAGGGCACTTGCAGTAGCAGTGGGTGGGGCTGCGGCTGTGGGTGGAGCAGTGGGGCTAGCAGCAGCAGCAGCTACAACTCAGGAGAGCAAATTGTAGACTTTTCTGTGCAAATTTTGCACTGCAATTGCGCAATTATTTGAATTCAACTTTTGGGAAACTAAGGAAATGAGTTAAGGAAAGGAAGAGAAGTCGGAAAACTTAATAAGCTAAGCTCTGCATAGTTGAGAGGCTTCAACTGAATCCTTTTGAGCTGCGACAGGAAGTGAAAGTGAAAGATGATATGGGCTAAGAGGGCATAGAAGAAAGACTTAGAGAAGAAATATATATACATACATAATGACTTTGATGTGACTATGTCTATATATATTATATATATACTTATATATTACGCTCCCATTTAGACAACAGTCTCAAAGATTTCCGAGCCTTCACTTTATATATTTCAGTTAACTAATCTAATCTAATCTTCAAATGTATAATATAAGCCCAAGTGTATATCATCGATATGTATCCCGCTTCTCCTACATTTAATTAAACTCAACAATGCCTCAATTCAATTTCAATTAACTTGCAGCGCTTAAATCACTACTAAGACTTTAAGCGAATGCTTTGGTTTGAGTGGATAATCAAGTTTTAAATGCTTTCAGCTTAAATGTTCTGCAATTTCAACCACATGCAATTGTGCAGTGTGTGTGTGTGTATGTGTGTGTGTGGGTGTGCATGTGGTGCATGTGGCTGCCCTTTGTTTCGCTTGGTCGTCAAGCAATTTCAATGCACTTCAGCAATCATCGAAGTTCAGAGAAATTGCGCATACGCCGTGCGGGCCAGCCACAGCCTAATGGCAGCTTATATACGTTGATGTGTGTGCATGCTTGTGTCTGTCTGTGTGTGTGTGTGTGTGTGAATGTAAGTGAGAGTGTTGATTATTGCTGCGTGCGTTAAGCAGCAGCCCACAGGAATTATAATCATGATGATGATGTTGCTGATGGCAGCTACTGCTGCTGCTGCTGCTGTTACGTAGAGCACTTAGTTGATCTGAACTCATTAGGAAAATTAGTCACTTTGCTGTGTGCGGCTGCTCATCTCAGTGCTCAGGCACTTTTCTTCTCTTTGTCTCTTTATCTGGGATTATACTTTGTGACTTTTCTTGGGATACTTCTCATCAGACTTAGCTTAATCATTTTAGAAGTCTTTTTATTATACTTGGGAAGCTTTCGCTTTATTTTCATCTCGTTTTCTTCTTTATATCTTTATCTTTATCTCTTCGAGACGTTTCCTTTTATGATATTAATCAGTGTCATTTTAGCATCCTTCATTACTTCTCTCTCTCTCTCGCTCTCTCTCTCTCTCTCTCTCTCTCTCTCTCTTTGTCTATTTATCTTTAGGGTTCAACCCTATTTACTTCTCTTCCTCATTCGCTCTATTTGTTTTGCTTCCTCTCTCGTGCTCTCTTTCTTTATCGCTCTATTTTTTCCTCCATTCTTTCTTTCTCCGTCTGTCTCTTTATTTCTTTCTCATTCTTGCTTGCTTATTGACCTCTCTCGATCTATCCCTCTCCCTTTCTAGCTGTTTCTCTCGCTGGCTGTTTCCCTCTCTTTCTCTCTCTCTCTCTCTCTTTTCTTCCTATAGAACCTCTTTATCTATATTTCTCTCACTCTCTCTTCATATCTCCTTCACTCACACTTGCACTTCCCCTCCATATTTACTCTCTCTCACTTACAAATACCGCCCTTCTCTGCAATTCTCATTTGTAAATATGCTTTACTCATCAAGCTCTCACATTTTTTTGTTGCAATTATTCAAATCATTTGCCTTTCTCAACTCTACCTACTCCAGAGCATATAATTGAACTAAAAACGTTTGACATTTGTCTTTCGGGCAACATTTGCTGCTGATTTATATGCAGCCTCTCGATTTTACACTTCTCTGTGTGTGTGTTGAGTGCCTGTGCCTGTTACAACTTTTAATAGCACTCATTTTGAGAGTTGACAGGCGAGCTGAAATATACAATTTTTGCTTATATTCTCCCGCCAGGCCAGGCCACGCCCCGCTCCGCCCGAGGCCATTTGCAGCTCTTAATGTGGGCTGCACAAACTGTTTGTTGAAAAGTTTTAATGCTCAACGCGCTGAAAACTTTTCGACTAATTGCATTACAAGCGGAAACGTGCAATATATGTAGGAACACTAGCTCTGTGTATGAACTCACACGCACACACACATGTTGAGTGTGGCTGTGTGTGTGTGTGTGTGGCGCTTAATTAACAGCAGCAGCAGCAGCTGACGCGCAGCTCCTTGAGGCAGCTTCCTACTTGGGCTCATTGCTCAGCTTCCTGTTAACTTGTTCTTTGCATGCCCTGTGGGGTATGCATACAGGGTATATATGTTGTATATGACTATGATATATGTTATATTATGACTCTAATGAGTCTGAGCACAGTTGAGCTATATCTCAGATAATATCTCATGCACTTGCGTCTAGGGTAACTGTCAGTCGTGCAGTCTCGCGCAACTTTAATTGCCGTTGGCTGAAGCTCGTGCTATTTATAACCAGCGAGCTGTAGCAGCCCTAATGAACCGAGCTGCTAATGAAGCTTACTCTCTCTCTCGCCCAGACCAGGCAGCACATACATATATCTATCTATATACACACACATAAATCGTGTAAAATCTTAACCTTCACATATTGATTTCCCTAATCGATTGGCAGCCTAAAATAGCCATAAAATTGGGTACTTATCGATACTAATCGCCAATTGGCAAGCTCGAAAGTTCCCATTCTTCGTCTGGCTGTCGTGTAAATTAATAAAGCGTTAAATTATGAATAAACATTATGTTGCTGCTAATCGATGCTGACATCTTGGCACTCGAACAATGGGGCGTGGCAGCTGGGGAATTGTTTTCTAATTAGTTCGGCTTCTGTTGGCAAATGATCCTTGAGCTGCGTTTGGAGGTCGCCAGCTATTTTTCGTCGAGTATGTGTTCAAGCGAGTCCTTGCTGTGGGTCACATACACTCAATGAGTGTGCGAGCGTATGTGTGTGTGTGTGTGTGTGTGTGTGTGTGTGTGTGTGTGTGTGTGTGTGTGTGTGTGTGTGTGTGTGTGTGTGTGTGTGTGTGCATGAGTGTGTGTCGCTTGCAGCTGACGAAAACCGCACAAATTAAATCAATAAAGTCACCCGCTTTGCCCTTGCCCTTCGACACTAGGCATGGTCGCTGTCCACTCGCTCCAATGGATGCACTTATGTCTCTTGTGTATGTGTGTGTGTGTGTATGCCCATCAACAGCACCAGCATCATCTTTATACAGTAGAAAAGAGCCTTTAGACTTGAGCATAAGAGTTGCTACCCAAGCCTAGCATATATTTGCTCCTTATCTATCTGAACTGTTGGGTTTATTTCTAGCTTGTTTATTTTTATACAAATTCTTAGAATATTTTATATTTGATTGTAATTTTAGGTTTTTTATAGTACACAAATGTTTATTATTTGTGAATTTTTTCTCTTATCAAGTAAAAGTTGAACTGAATATATATATATATATATATATATATATATATATATATATATATATATATATATATATATATATATATATTATAAATTTTTGCTCTTTTATCAAGCTTCCATAACAGTTGAAAATTTTGTTTTTATTTAAAAATTTTTGGGAATAATATTCAATATATTCTACATTGTTTATATAGCTGCTCTGAGAACCCTGAAAAATAATTTAATAATATCCCAATGAAACTACATTTATGAGGGCTTTATCTAGATCGGAATACTCCGCTGGGAGTAATTAATTTACAATTGATTTTCTATAAATAATATATATATAAATAAATAAATTCCCTCTGCCCATAGAGTACCCAAATTTCGTCTAGCTCAAGCCCAATTTTTTTTCTATTTCCCATCCATGCTTAGCATACTTATATCTCATATCTCACATCCTCTCTCTCTCTCTTTCTCTCTCTGTCTCTTTTGCAGCTGGGCAATCAGGAGGCCACCTGGGTTGTGGCTGACTATATAGCCAGCGCGGGCAGCAACGAGCTGAGCGTGAGCAAGGGCCAGCAGGTTGAGATTATTGAGCCGCCCACAGCCAGTGAGCCGGACTTTTGTTTGGTCCGTTTAAATCCACAGCATGACGATTCGGCTGTGCAAGAGGGCCTCGTGCCCGTTGCAGTGCTCAAACCGCCGCCAGGCGCTCACAAGCAAGGTTCGTCCACTGGAGCAGCGGCAGCAGCAGCAGCAGCCACGGGAGCAGGCGCCTCACAGAAGCCAAACGATATGCAGGATCAAGGTGAGTAGTTGCCTGCAGGTAGAGAAAACTTGTCTAAAACTAAATTCATTTACTTTTGACTTTAGGGAATCGCGGCAAGGCGGATGCATTGTCTTCGTCGACCAAGCGACGCGGCTTCAGCGGGTAAGTTTCCTAACTCCTCCTTGCGACTATTTTACTATGCAAACGTGTCTTAAAAAAGTTGGCCAACTTGGCTTGGCTCTGACTTGACTTGACTTGACTTGACTTGAGTTCACTTCGAGTTAACTATGGCCTTTGGGCCACGTCAGCATTCTAAATCGTGTCACACGTCTAAGTGACTGTTGCATAATTAATGCTCAACGGGCCATAAACAGAGGCATGTTAAGGCTTTAAGCCTTTGGCCACGATTTTGACAGCTTTTTAATATTTAAGCCCGATTGTCGCACGTGTGCCCAACTCAAATGTCAAGCAAAGTGGGTTAGCCCTCACAATTGAGTCGTAGACCATGATGGACTGCATGCAAATTGTCGACTTGTCGACTCCTGTCAGAAGGCATTTAGAAGACGAAAAAATATGTATTATTAATATGAATATGGCGAGTGGGAAGTTGAGATACTTAGACAAGGTTTTTATGGCTACTATGAAAGCATATTGAAGCTTAGGGGAAATTTATATTAAAATAATAGGTTTATGAGAGCAAAAGCAAGAATTTTGTAAGCAGCTTAAAATATTTTATTAAATTTTATAGAGCTCTACAAATATATTTTTCCATAATGAAATATGTTTTTGATTACGAATAGAAATAGCAGAGAAATATATATAAATTTCATTTTTTAATTGAACTGTTCGTTCAAGCATGCATTCATTGAGTACTTTGAGTTATTGTGAACTCAACAGCAATTCAACAATGAACAATTATCGTGACATTTCAATCTGTTTGTTGCTGTGCTTATGAATGTGTAGTAGATTGATATTGGTGTCGTATTGTTCACAGCTATATAATTCAATAGAACGTCTGATTAAAGTGAGCTACTCAAGGGACTTAATAGGTCGTTGAATTATAGAGTTCAGCCTGTCGGCATGTGACTTTCCGCCTGTGAATGATAACTTTAACGATATACTTCATGTAGTTCTTCGATTGTGCTTATGAACCATGCGGCAATTCCATTGAACTGTTTGCATATAATCTTTGTTGTGGATAAAGAAATGGATTTTTCATTTGAGAGACCCTCTTTTGCACAGTTAGATAAGCGAAAGATAAGCAGGCCCTCTCTCTCTCTCTCTCATCTTACCTTCTTTTAGCTATAAGAAATCGAATTTTGTTGAGATTTGGGAATGGCCAAATGACACATTCATATGCAAGATAAGCGACAAATATCTAATCAGCAGTTTAGTTAAAGCGAATGATTGGAAATCTGAGAGAACTAAATCTAGTATATAAGGAAAACATATTTTCCTTTAAAGAGAAATGCTGAAGAGTAGTTCTCTGAAACCTTGTTCACAGATAGAGCATAAATAATATCTAAAGCGAAATAAACAATCAGAATGTAGCCCAGCTCCTCACGTCTTTCTACTCTCGGCTCTAAGTGCACATGTCCATTATCGTGCTGTATTAAAACCCTACCTCCAGCTAGTTTCATAACAATGCCAACAATTATTTTGGCCAAGCAAACATAATCGCTATCTGGCATTGTTGATTGTCTTTCTGCTGGTCAAGGAATCAAAGTGAAGTGAACAGAAATGAAACCAATTCAAAAAAAAGCTTATCAGTTCTCTCTCACTCTGACACACACACTCTCTCTCTCTCTCTCTCTCTCTCTCTCTCTCTGTGTTCAGGCTGATAAAAAAAGAAGAGAAAAATTGCCGCATTTACGTAATTGTCGCATAGTATAAAGTTCTGTGTAATATGCCTTATAAGCTACGCAGCTACACTGCAATGATTTATCATGCACTTCATGCTCTAGTTGGAGCTGGGGCTTATGCGTCATTCTTGATTAGTTGACGTATTAAAAGTATGCGATAAAACATTGAGATTAACTTAATACACTTGAAGTGTTAAGCAGGCTTTAAGAAAACTGCTCTAAACATATAAAACATAATATAACTATAATACTTAATCAGTTCTATTTATATGTTTGCCTTATGAAAATTCCTTTACTATGGAAAATTACTACTTATTAATATTATATTATATTTAGTAAAATGGATTGCATTTCATAGATATTCCAAATTTCCCAGTATTCATTCGTTGATTATGGACTCTTTGGAACTTTAGCATTTTATGCCAAGTTTTTAATACAGGAAAAAATCTAGTAATTATTTGTATAAGCTTTTAAGAATATATATTTTTAAATATTTAAGATTTTCTTATTTATTCAAATTTAAAACTAAATTATTAATAATTTATTTCAAATTCACTTTAATTTTCTATAATGTTTGCTCAAATTTCCCAGTATTTACTCGTTTATTAATTGCTCATAGCAGCTTTACTAACATTTTGCCTTGGCTGTTTAATCGCGTGTCGTGTGCGGCTCGGGTGCTAGCTATAAAGATATAAACCCATTACACTGAGCAGCTCAGCGACAACAACAACAACAACGACAACAACAACAATAAGATAAATACTCATAAAACCGAAAACGTAGAAAGAACTTTATTTACGCATACCCTAGTTGATTAAAGTACACGGAGTGGGGTATATTAGGGCAATATTATAAAATAATATTCATATTTATTTATATATTGTTTAGCTATGCCTTATACTCGGGAATATATTTTGAAAAATGAATATTTCAACAATATTGTTTGCCCAACTATATATATTACAGGGTATCCAGCAGTCGAGTTAATTATTAAACCTTTTTTGTTTTTTGTTTTTTTGAGAGCACGAATACGCTCAACTGTTGCTCACAGTTGGCTTTTATTTATACTTACTTACTCTTTGTGTAGGTGTCTAGAGTGGGGCGAGCGAGCGGGACAATAGAGGGTTCCGCTCACTCTATATGTGTCTGTGTATGTTGGGGTTCTCCAGAAAGCGAAAGCCCGGTCGCGCTATAGAGAGAGAGCATGCCAAAGTTCTGCCTCAGTTGTTTTTGAAACGCCGGAACGCAACGTTGAGTATACGCCGGGTGTGTTTTGTGTAGAGCTGTCTGAAGACAAGCGACGTCGTCTTAGATAGTTCGGTTGGTGTTAAGATATCTGCGACAGCCAGTGTTATCAGTCATGTGTAATAACAACAATAGCGCTGCCGATAAGAGCGCGGAGAACGGTGCACATTTCGGCAACGGCAGTGCCAAACCCATAAGTGATTATCGCGTTTGTCATCACATTAACGATGACAATGATAATAATAATATCGAATATCTGAATCAAATGAAACGCTATTCGGCGCTCCACGAGCGACCCAAACCGACTCAGCCCCAACTCTTAAAGTCCATTTCATTGAACATCAACGCGAATGGCAAATGCAACAGTTCGCACTTTCACCAGCACTCGAAGACGCAAGGCTTCGCCTGCTTCTGCTGCGAGCCCGTCGAACCACAAACGCCCATACTGAGGGGCGAGTATCAAAGCAAAACATGGTAAAGTTGAAATCAATCCTAAGGAAAACCAGGGGCTTTTTTTTAATTTCTAGTTTAGTTTAGAATCTTAAGGTGCTGTTGCAGTGCGATAAGCTAAGCTAATCAACATTTATCTGTTATTGCCCTCTGGTGTAGCAACTGGCAACTGAAGTTGTCTTCTTTTTATACCATCTAAGACTTTTTATTGCCTATTTCAACAGCTACTGCAATTGTTTAGCCAGCGAACATTCTTATAATAATTCTATCTAAATTCTTTGGACTTTGCCACCTGCTTGTAGCATTTCTGCGATTCCAATCAATCAGCTACACAGAAAGTTTGAGGCATAAACTTTATAAATTCTTTATAGCTTTAAGAATGTTTGTAGAATTCTGTTAGACTCGCTGCATACTTCAGCTAGTGCTACAGAAGCTTTGCTCACTCTGTCTAAGATTCCATGGAACTTTTCCCATTCTATATGCTGTTGATAAGCATTCCAAAGCTTGGCTAATAGTCTACATTATTTATAGTGGTATAGGTGCTCAAAGCCATCAGCTCTCCGCTTAAATGAACAGTCCATAAATTTGGTAAATTCTTTACATATTTGCTGTACTTAGTAGTACAATCAGATGGCCTGAAAAGCTGGCTGCTCATACAGTGGTAGCCCACTTCAGTACAATGCACAGCCTTTGTTTGTTTTTACTGTAATCCAAACTGTGCGTTTGGCCTCACGTTCAATTAGATGCCCATTCGCTATTATATCGCGTGTGTGTGTGTGTGTGTGTGTGGGAGCAGCAACAAAATTTCACTTGTATGCAATCGCAGTCAAGACGTTTCCGTCCATCAGTATCAGCAGTTAATTATGTATACATATAAATATAGTATATAGCTATATATATATATATATATTTTGTTTTTTTGGTTGTTTTTGTTTGTGCAACGTTATCCAAAAAGTGACTAAGCATAAAAATGTTGGTAGTCTAGTGTCGCGACTCAATCCAAAAACAAAATATATATAGTTGATTTATTGTCCGCGGCGTCTGCCGTAGATATCTGTTTATATATTGTTTATAGATATAATGCATATATATATGTTGTCTCAATTGAGTCAAGCACGTTTTGCTCTATAAATAAACACAGAGAAAATGCGGAGAGAATTCACCTGGCCCTAAAGTGCACAGAGCGAGAGAAAAAAAAATGCTTTTAGCTGGAATTAAAATTTTAAAAATAAATAAAAATAGTCGAAATATTGAACAGAAGTTGGTGAAATTAAAAGAAACAAAAACATGCATTAAAATGTCAATTAGAGATATGAGTAGTTTAAATATGAATAATAAATATATAGATAAACTATAATTTTTAATCCTTCTCTGCTCTATAACTCGAGAACTACTTTAATTATTAGAACTGCACTTCAAGACCAACTTGCATATGGCCTAAGAGAAGCTTCATGCCAATTTCAGTAACTGCAGCTCTGTAGTGCTTCAAGTTAGTCTAGCCAGTTCAGTCTATAAACATATGCTAAGCTCTCAAACGTATAGAGACGGAAATATTATGTATATTTCAGTGTAATTACAAAAGCGTTACGCTCAAGTTAATAATTGTCAATATATAAAGAGATTATTTATTTAAATTAATGTCTGATGGGAACTTCCAGGTTCGATCGCGTGCTGCCCGCTGTTGTAAAAAGCCCCTTAACTGTCTGTCGTTAGCCAAGTTAATAGACGAACAAACCGAGCAAACCGGCACAATATTTCACACAGATGTTTGCAATAATTACTCGAAGCGAAACCTGTTTTTTTTTTTCGGAATTGCCTCTAGATTCGCTCTTCAATTCAATATTATATATGAAGAATGACTTTATGGCGTTTCTTGTATGCCGAAGAGAAAGGGAGAGGGGAGGGGGAAATCCCTGTAAGCATTGCATTGCCTTGCGGATTAGTCAGCGTGTGGTGCAGCGTCGTCATTGCTGATAAGCGGCAATTGAAGACTATATATAACATACATATGTGCTGTATATATGTATATATATATATATACACACATATTCGTATATAAGGGGCTTGCATTAATCATACGCATTGCGGTCTAATTGTTTGTTTGGTTTCCCTAACGTGCTTTGTTTATTGTTGCAACGAAAACAATCAGCCAGTTGTAATTACGAATTTTCTAGCCCCTGAAGTGGCTTGTTTGTAATTCACTTTTCGCTTGAAATTCAATAGCTAGATAAGAATGCTCCATGACAATCTTATCATTATCGCCAAAGGCTTTCCATATTTTTTGACCAGCGATTATCAAATTTGTCGCCTTCTATCAATCTATGTGTGTTGACTCAATCAACCTCTTAAATAATATGATGAAAATATATTTCATTTCGCTGCCATTTTTCCTTATGAACTCGGCTACCTTATAAGGTTTGCAGCTGATACTTGGCATGGCTTTATAAAGCAGAGTTCTCGGAATTCCTCGAATCGGCTGGCTATATGAGATAGCTGTTAGTTCTCAAATCAAGCAAGTTGCTTAAGATCTCTTTTGTGCTGGCAGATATCACAAGAAAACTTCACAACTATAATCTTTACCTTCTGCTTCAGATAAGAGCTAAGCTTTATTAACATAGAACTTTTATATATACTAAATTTGTTCAGTTGCTTGCATATAGAAGTCCCCATAATATGATCTAATAAAATTTGTTGTCCTATTCCTTTCCATTTAGCCTAAATAATTTATGTATTTGTTTATGGGGCCTTTTAAGCCAGTGTGTCCCACATCTGCTGCCACCTTATATGGCTGGCCAAATTGTTCAGTTTCAGTTAGTTAGTTAGTTGGACATAAATTACAAAATACTTTCACAATATTTGCACACTAATTGGGCATTTCGCCTCGGCCCAGCGAGCAATTTCTTTTTGTTGTTGTTATTGAGTCAAGCTCTGAACATGAATATAGATTATTGTCAGGCCGAGCGTGGCTGGGCTGTGGCTGGCCGGTGGCAGGAGCTGCTTACCTCCTAGCTCTAGCCTTTGTCTCAAGCGCTCTGTCAATAAGCGCGTTTATTTGTGCTGTGGGTGGTGGATCGAGGGGCGATGGCGTGGACAGCGCGTGCTGCCAGGTCCAATGAACTAAATGGACACATTTGCAAGTGTGCAAATATACAAACACACACATATACACACATACACACACATATATATACACACATACGCCTCCCTACCTTGGCAGCAGCAACAGTTCAGCTTTTGTTGCATACTTTGGGGCGAACTCATTAATACGCAGGTCCCGCCTCACACACACATGCATATATGTCCATGTGTGTGTGTGTGGGTGTGTGTGTATTAAACGTTGCTTATTTGCCTAAAACATTACATCAGCGAAATGAATTTTGAACGTGAACGAGCACGTAATAAATTAAATACTATTTCCAGGAAACCCAGCTGCCTGCCTCTCATCCTCACTGTCTCCCCTACTCTCTCTCTCTATGGCTCTCTTTCCCCCTTTTGTCAATGTTTATTTTTACTTTGAATTATGTTACGCTGCTTGCAAGGTGTCGCCAGTCACGTCGCCCTACCTCACTCATATTCACTCAGCTGATGAGCTGCAAGCGCCGCGTTGTATGCAACGAGCCTTAAAGCAAAGCATCTCGCTTCAGCTAACATTGACAGTTATTGTTGGCAACTGTAGGACGACTGTCAAGGAACTGTCGCTTTTCTATTAGTTCTCCCAGCTCACTTATAGAATTGTCATTTGGCTAAGTTTTTTCATTAATTTTTAAACAGCTCAGCCAGCGGGTCACGCAAGTGGTGCTCAGGTTAATGACTCTTGAACTTTGTGGCTAATGCGTTTCCTGTTTCGTAGAACTTGCAATGGGCTCTCTCTCTCTCTCTCTCTCTCTCTCTCTCTCTCTGCTCTTTAATAATTATCTACCGCAAAATGTACGCTCGCTTTCAGTGCTGACCGCAGCCATGCCCACTTTGCATTAGATTAAATGTGCCCAAAGCGGTTGAAGTTTATAATTATAAACCTATATATAGTATATAGTATATATATATATTTCCTAATAAACAGCTGCCCCTGAAGACCACAATTTGAGTCATAAACTAAATGGGATTTTGTGCGAAGTAAATGAAATTTATGAATTTGACAGGCGACCAAATGGCCAGAGCAGGCGAATGGAGTCTGAAAATGGTTTTAAAGCTGCAAAATGAATAAAGGAAAACACTTGAAAATAGTTGGAATTTAAAGAACATACTTTAAAGAGAAAGAAAGGGGGAGAGAGCGCGAAAGAAAGAAAGATGTGTAGAGAAAATCTATAGGTGTAGAGAAATAATAAACAAATAATAATTAAAATAAAATAAAACTTATAAAGAGAATACTGAAGAAGAGTAGACTAGCTATACTCTCATATAAAGTCGACTATTTCTTTCAAGCTATATGCCTGACGTCTTCGACCCATCAGCCTCCTTTCCTCCTCATCAAAAGTCCTTAAAATTTCCAACATTCAAAAATACTTAAAATTTTAATGCCACCTGCATGTGGCTTGGCCATGAAAGATGGTTTGATTACTGACCCGCATAAATTTAATAATTGAAAATTGAACAAAATTTTACGCACATAAAAAAGCGCAAACTTCACGCATAAAAAGTGAATGAAAATGATTATCAAAAAAATATGATAAGAACCAAAGTAGAAGAAGAAGAAGAAGAAGCTGAAGCAGCGCCAGAAATCATAAAACAAAGCACTTTGAATTGTGACCAACGAGTGTATATTAAACGAAATATTCAGGGGGAACGCAATAAATTGAGTGGCAATGAGTGCGCGCTCTCTGCCACTCTCGCTCGCTCTCTCTCTCTGCCTCTCTCGCTCTTCCACTCAGTGAACTGGCCGTGTGCCATGAACTTGGCCCCACTGTGCGAATGGCGTCGGCGTCGGCGGCGACAAAGAGATATGCTGCTGTGCTATTGGCGACAGTCTCATGTCGGCTACGCAGCTGGACAGCCAATTTGCCAAGGGGTCGGGTGTTTTATTTTTAATTGCGTATACGACGCGTTGTCCCCTACACACACAACACAACACACACGCGTGCACAATGGATGAACTCGTGCACAATGCCACCGCCATACGCATGTTCCTGTAAAACTGATCCTGATCCGCCTGATCCAACTGTCAAAAATAATCATGGACTTTCTCTCTCTCTCCTTTGCAGGCGCAAGTGGATACCGCAGCCGCTGCGCAAGCTCTCGCAGAGCAAGGTGGAGAAGTCGCCCAATGAGAAGGCGCTCCTGAAGAAGCCCTCGGAGAAGAATCTGCGCGTGAGTATTATTTATAACACACAATAATATTTATCTATATAGACACATATATATATATATATCTGTATTTATATATATAATATATATTTAACGCGTCTGCTTTATAGCTAACGCAGAAGCACACCGAGGAGCTTGCCGAGCAGACGAGCAGCGGCGCCAGCGGCAGCGTTGGCCAATTGCCATCGCAGTTCCCCAATGTAAGCGCACAGCAGCCGGACTTTGAGGCCGAGGAGGAGGCCGGCTTGGAGCTGCCGCCGCCCATGAAGCCCATACAGGAGCCGCACTTGATTGCCAATGGACCGCCCGCATATCCCAAGGATCTCAAGGAGAATGCCGCCAATTTGGTGAGTGTTGCTATGTGGTTTAGTTTAGCTTTGTGGATATTTATCGAGGCGATAGTATCGACTCACTCGAAAGCCTTTTTGTCCCCGCTATCAGCTGTTTTGTGGTCAAGTATTTTCTACAGTTAGATTTTCATGCGGCTTTATAGTTTTCTATAAATATATAAACAATTTTTATATATTTTTGTGAGATCATGTGGTTGATTTAGCTTAGGCAAATTAATCATAAAATTGATTTTAAATCATTTTCCTATGAGGAATTATTTGACAGAAATTATTTGACAGAAAATTTTATTTGTGAATTCTTAAGCTTTTCGCACTCAATTGAAAGTGCACATTGAGTTGGAGCAATGCGTAATCCATTCACTTTTTGCCTTTGCACTCATTTCTAATGCTAAACACACAACTCGGAGCAGCCGTAGCCGCAGCTTCCTTTTGAGTTGTGCTCTCAATATACAAACAGTTTGTGAATTCTTGCATCTTATGGCCTTTGTGCTAGTGTTTGTTTGTTTGTTTTGGTCTTCAGTATGTTTGTTTAAATGTATATTTCCCAATACAAATCAAAACAGTTGCCACAAACACAGCCACAGTGGTAGTCGTAGTCGTAGTCGTAGTCGTAGCCGCAGCCACAGCCATTGGCTAGAGCTAGAGAGAAAAACAAGGCGTGCAGACACGTCATGGAGCTCTTGTGCTTGGGCAATCCGAGCACGAGTTGCCTTTGCTCAATTAGAAAGCATAGCAAATAAAGCAGATCTCAGCAGGTGGCGTCGGTCGGTGGGTGGGTGGGTGTTTTGGGGAGCCACCTTGCCCATAAATGCGCCACTTTATATTGTTTACACACTCATCAAGAGCAACTGGGCGAGGGAGGCGAGGGCCAGGGCATGGGCAATGAGAGCGAGGGCAGACAGACAGAGAGGTGGGTACGTATTCTAAGATGCTCAACACCATCTACAATGGGCAACAACAACAACCACAACAACAAGAACAACAACCAAACACACACGTAATGAACGACGCATAAATTTTGCGCAGTCAAATTAGCTGGCAAAACGCTTTGTGGCTAAATTTCACATTCAGATTTAGTTGTACAGCATGAGTGGGTGGTTGGGTGGGTTAGGGTGGTTTTGGTTTGCTCAGTTCATTTGCATTGTGGCTGACTGTGGTGTACTTTACTTCTGGCCTAAGTTGCCACTAAATCTCTGTGCGCTTTATTAGCCGGAAATGCGAAATGAAAAACACCATTTGTCATGCCCATGGGGAAAATGTGAAAAACTGAAAAGTTATTTTTATGCAGAATTCATATTTTTGGCAAATGGGCGAAAATATTGATTGGTTAGTCAGGTGAATTGAATTCGAAATAGAAATGTGTGAAGATGCTTAAAGGCTGGCATGCTAGATATGCGAATATTTATATACATATAGTATATGGAGAGGGTAAAGGGGGCATATTGAAGAAGGCAGAAATGTGTAGAAATATTCTTGAATTCTTATTAAATATTCTATATATTGAACAGACAGATTGATTAGAAGACTTGCCATGCTGTGCAGCTATATAAAGTATTCAATATAAATATAATATATTTTTATAGAATATTGAATAGTTCGTGAGATATTTTCTGAGCAAGCTGCAAAGACTGAAAGATACAAATATTTATAATTTTGCTATATTTTTTTGTGGCTGCCCTTGAGGATTGGTTTCCAGCTCTTGTCTATAACTCAAATGGTATCCTATTGTTCTTAGCAAGCCTTAACTCTTTCTAGCTCAAAGATGACTCTTTTCTGCTCCTCCTTATATAAAATCCATTTAACTCTTTCTCTATCTACCATAGATATGATCTATTACTTTATTTTATAACTTATTTTACTCCTTCCCCATCTTCTATACATATCTTCTGCTTACTCTCTACTTATCTTAACTCCTTCATCTTCTGCCTTAGCTGAGTTGCTCTGCTTATCTTAACATCTGTTACCTATGCCTATGCATACTCAGCCCTTTCAAGCTTAGATAGAGCATTTGTTAGTCATCATCTCCAGCCTGGCCAATATCAATTGTCACTTTTGTTTTCCATATATTTTTGGACACTTGTTGAAGTTTGGGCGCAAATCAATGACATATCCATTACGATTAGCTCTTGAGAAAATGCTCTAATGCTGAATGTCGCCATATTGTCTTTAGATGCCATTAACAAGACAAGGCAATGACTGCTCTCTCTCTCTCTCTCTCTCTCTCTCTCTCTCTCTCTCTCTCTCTGTGTGTGTGTGTGTGTGCATGATAGCAATACGACTTATGTCGCCATTTGGACGCCGTCGCCGACGTTGCCTTCATTTTCATCAATAAATTTAATGTCGTCTGTGTCTGTTTTTCTTTTATTCTCTCCCCCCTCTCTCTCTCTGTCTGTCTCTTTCCCTCTTCCTTTCTCATTTCTATTTTATGGCTTATTAGCTGAATTTAATGTAAATTCGCGTTGCCTTGTAAAAATTTCTGCTTGTTTTTTTCTCTCTCATTTATTTTAGTTGCTATTCAAATTTGAAAATTTGTTTTGCTTTTTTCCTGTTTTGGTTTTTGTCGCTTTTTCTCCGTCTGTTTGTTTATCTGTCTTTCGGAACAGGGGTGTGAACTTATTGTTGTTAACCCAGTTAGGTCGCCCAGCATATTTGTATAGTATTATTATTATCGACGCCTTGTTGTAGCTGTGTGTTAACTCGTTTTTTTTTTTCATTTTTTTGGGAACAATTGGCAATTGGCAATTGGGTTTTCAGGCCGTCTCACCTTTGTTTAGTCGCCCCTACTCCACGCTTTATTTCGTATTTATATATATTTACATATCCATTAAATTTTTAGTAGTCCTGTGTTGTTGTTCTGACATCAGCCCACTGCAAACTTCGCCTTGAGTAGCTGCCACGCCCACGCGACAGCCCACAGACCACCCTCTTGACCTAATTAGTCGCAGTGGCGAACGCATTTGGCAACCTTCTTCGTAATCCATTTGAAATTCAATGTGCTTGTTCTTATCAGAATCGCATAATCCAATTAGGGAAATACATGAATTAAATGTCTGACCTTCAAGTGCGCTAATTCCATTGAATTTTAATTTGTTTAAGTGATTCAACGACAAGCAAGCGCCCAAAGCTGCTTTTAAAATAGACTTTCATTTACTTTTGCTGTCAATTTCTTAACTCTTTTCCCACTAAAATGCCGTTGTAGCACTTAAACTATATTATTTATATGGTTTATTATGGTCAAGAAGCGTTCGACATACTCAAACTGATTAAATAATGCAATTTTAATGTTTAAGAGAGTGTAACTGCTTTGAGGTCTGTAAACAAATATGTTTTACAGGGTATTTTTTATAGTATAGCAATTAAAAAGAGGAAAAATATATATTCATTTATCAATTAAAAGAATTTTAGTGAAATTGATGGGAACTGCTTAACAAGCACATCTACATGTTTATTTTATAGGGTATTTATCAGTCTATCATTTGAATACTTTGCTTATAACATGAGGACCATTTTCTGCACAGTTTCAAACATTTGCTGATATGATTAAAATGATTTACAGCCTGCATTGCTTATCAGTTATAAAACTATTGATTTATAGGGTATGCGATAGTCAAGCAGTGCTGTACTTGTCTAATAAACATATTATATTATTAATTCTTTATTTGACGTCAATTTAATTGCGAAAACACTGAAATATATTGTCAGTTTGTAGATTTTAATAAAAATTAAAGGGTATTCACTAGTCAAGCAAAAGTTTGATTGTGCTACAAAATAAATATATTGTTATTTTATGAGACTGTATATGTTTAATTGTTATACATCTTAATTAAATTAGCAAATGAGACAGGCCGTAGAGCCGTACAGGGTATTTATTAGTCTATCAAATGTTTTTCTTAATAAAATTCTCATTTATTTCATAACTCATAAGATTGCGCTTGATAAGATCGAGGAGCTTTGTAGACTTTGGCATTGCTTAGCACTCGTACAGGGTGTTTGGTAGTCGAGCATTGCTTGCTAGCGTAGTTTGTTTGATATTGTGGGTGTTTTTTAATGTATGTGTTTAAGAATTTATACACACAATAAAAACGACAAGCCTATATAAGAACTGTGCGCTCTTTCTTCTCACTCTCGCTCGCTCTTGCTCACTACTCTCTCTCTCTCTCGCTCTTACTCTCACTTTCTCTCTCACTCTCTCTCTCTCTCTCTCTCTCTCTCACTGTCTCTCTGTCTGCTAGCTCAATTGTATATTCAATACAATTATTTTAACGCTTGTCCACAATTTGCGACGCGTTGATTGAGAGTTTCTTTGATTGCCATGCGGGTGTGCTTGAGTGTGTTCAGAGCGAATGTGTGTGTGCGTGTGTGAGTGAGTATAAACACACAGACACACGCACACATATGTAAATTATGCGTACCAACTACCGAAAGCCCTGACAGGTCACATAGTAGTCAGTTAGTTATTTAGTTGGCGTTCGGATGCGCAGTTCGTTTCGTGTCATGAATTTCGCCTCTTGTCAAAATGACAAACAGATCCCCAATCCTTATAAAGAGTGCAACAGCAACGCTGAAAAATTAAAATTCTATTATAGACAATTATAAGAAATCGGCGCGTGATAGCCAGAAAACGACGAGGAAGAAGCAGCAGCAGAAGAAGAGGAGATATAAATAATAAAATAAATATATAAAATATAAATTTACGAGAGATTGAAAAATATAAACACGTGCCATGAGCTGCTTTCTGCGTCTATTCGTAAGTTCGAAAATTGCAAGCGAGAAAGTGCATTGGTAGAGTATGCGTGGCTGGCAGATACCCTAAGTGTTGTGATGTGAAGTGTAGAAATGTAGTCAGATGTGTATGACTAGCCGATACCGGAAACATTGTGAAGAGCTGTTTTCTGAAACATTCTAGAAATGTAGTCGGCTGTGCGTGACTAGCAGATACCCTAAAAATAAAGTGTACCTTGAAATATACTAGAAATGTAGTCGGCTGTAAATGACTAACATATACCCTAAATACTTTTTGATACATTCGGTTATATGTAACCAGCAGATACCCTAAAATGTGAGAAACTCAGTGATAAATGGACACTTATCTGTGATCTATGCCTGTGCTATACGATATATTGCGATTAAATAAATTTTTAAATATGCAGGGTATATCCAGGCATATGTAACCCATACCAACGACACACTCTTAATACCCTTTCATTAGTGTAACTCAAGCAAAACACACGCAATTTCAGACGCTGATGACTCGTGGCTTGGCCAAACGCAAATCTTATCGCAAAATACACAAAGGCAGGCAAAAATACAATGTTATGAATACACATAGCCAACTATATATAAATATATATAAACATTTTTATATATATACTCTATATATATACACTTTGTACTTAAAAGAAACCCAAAGAGCAACAAGCGCTTTTTACACAAATTTTATCTGCAATTTGCAAGCTGTCAAAAGTCAACAAATATTGGCTCAGTGTATATTGTATTTACCATTTGACAGCTTTGGATTTTGAGACTATTTATGCAATAACAATTGCTAAGCGATATATATACATACATATGTATATACAAATATTTTAAATAATTCTCTGATTCAATAGCATTGTTTAGCTGGGTAAATAAATTTCCCATCAAATTGAAAATGCAAAGAAAAAACTTGATTATTGACGAATTCGCGAAGATCGCACTAAAAATGTGAGAATATCTCTAAGAATAAACACTAAACAAGTGCATATTTAAATACAGTAGACACTCAAATTGAGGAACCACCTAAGATGTTTAAAAAAGAAAAATAAATGTTACATATTTAATATTAAACAAAAATAATAAATAAAATTTTAAATATATAATTAATAAAAAAAATAAAATATAAATTTTAAATATTATAAAAATAATAAATAAAATTTTAATAAAAAATATTTTTTAGATATTAAATATTAAGAAAAAATACATTAAAAAAATAAATATTACATCCAAATTTAATAAAGACTTATAATATTTAATAATTAAAAATTCAAATACCTCAACTAAAAAATTTAAATAAAAATATATAAAATATAAATTAAACTGATTTATTGAATTATACAAATTTCTTTAATTAAATTATATAAATTTCTTTAATATTAAATTTTTTTATTTAAATTTTTGTATATTTTTTTTTTTTGCTAAACACTTAAAAAATATATTTTTTAACTAAAACAATAATTTTATACAAATAAAATAATTTTTATAGACATTTTCTTACCCTCTAAAAATTCCAAATATTTATGCATATCCCATGCCTCCTTAAATCGTATGTTATATATGATAAAAGGCCCTTTTTATTCAGGCATTCAGAAAGTTTATTTTTGTGCTATTAAATTGTGATCCAGCCCTAACATAAACACCTGCTGTTCGCTATTTGTCTGCTGATGATGATGATGATATTTGTTTACAGCGAGAACTGGCTGAACTTTTAGCTCGACGTGTAGTCTTACCTGTAGTTTGTGTTCGCTTTCGTATTCGCATTCCCAGTAAAAACAACCTTCATGCAAATATGCGAATTCCTTGGCCTTAGTTGGGGCGAGGCGCAGTTCAGAGAAAACTTTTTCAATTAGAGCCAGTTGGAAAATCAAGTTTCAATTGAGTTTGGCATATTTGCATTTCGAGTGGACAGCAGCTGCAAGCTGCAAGCTCCTTCAACTGCTGTGCATCCTGTTTCTAATTCTGGTTTCCATTTACTTTTTTTTTGTACTTGCAGACCAGCACGGGCAAGATAGAGGGCAATCCGCTATCGGAAATTGAACAAATTGTCAGGATGAGCCGGGTAAGTAGAGTTGAAGAACTCGAAGCGACTTGCGAACTCCTCTTTGATTGCAATGTAACTTTTGACTACATGACAGGAACAACACGAGTCGAACAGCCGCGTCGATGGCAGCGTGGCAGGTGAAGCTGGCAACGAGGGCGCTGCCACAGACAATGCGGCCACCAATGGACGTGCGCATTCAAATGCCGAACTGGGATTTGTCCAGGATAACAATGACAAGGTAAGCGTTACAAACTCTGAACAAAAGAAGCGCAAACTAAGCTAAAAACGAAACTTCCACAGAACAAAACAGATGCCAGCGATAGCAAAGCGAGCGCTCTCAACAAACGTCAATTGGCTTTAAATGAGCTGGTGGTCACCGAGGAGTCCTATGTCCAGGACCTGTCCAAGATAGTCAATGGGTAATTCAAATCGAATCAAAGCTGCCTGAACCAATTTTCTAATGCCAATCGAATTACATTTTGCAGCTACATGAAAGAAATACACAACAAGGAGATACCCAGACCTGTGGACTTGCTGGGCGGCAAAATGGATTTAGTATTCAATAACATCAAAGAGATCTACGAATGGCACAGAGAGTGAGTCGAGCTGATTATATATGTTGGCTGTTGAATATATTTAACTGAATTTTCTCCTCTTTTTTAGTAAATTTTTGATATATTTGCGCCAGTGCCAAAAGTCACCCGCTGAGCTGGGTCCACTCATCGAGAGCTCAGCCAAGAAGTTCACCATGTACTATTACTTCTGCAGCAACAAGCCCTTATCTGAGTTTATAGTCAATGCGCATTATCAGTATTTCGATCAGATACGCCAGAAACTGGGACATCGCATGGATGTAAGTGCAGATTTGCCAAATATATATAATAATAATAGTTTGATATACTAATTTCATCTCTCTTCTTGCAGTTGAGCACTTTGATCATAACGCCCGTGCAGCGCATCACCAAGTACGTGCTGCTGATCAATGAGATACTGCGCGAGACGAAGCGCGCGGGTCTGCAGAACGAGGTGCCCACGCTGATGAAGGCTGGCGAACAAATGAAGGATGTCGTCAAGAAGGTGAACGACATGATGATGGTGCTGCGCGGCCTGCAGGACTTCGATGGCGAGATTACGGCCCAGGGCAACCTACTGCTGCAGGGCACGCTCACCTGCGCCATCGATGCGGGCCAGAAGCAGCGCGAGCTGCAGGTCTTTCTATTCCAACAGATCATCATCTTTGCTGACATACAAAAGCAAAAGACGCAGTTCAGCAGTCCCATATTCAAATATCGTACGCATATACAGGTAAATTCAATTCAAATCAAATTTCATTATAATTTTTATGAATATTAATTGATTCTCTTTTGTATCGTAGCTGAATCACATGCAGCTGGAACGTCTGAAGGATAGTGCTTATAGTTTTCGCATCAAATCGACGGATCCAAATAAGCCAACCGTTTCGATTGAGTGCCAGGCGAGCTGCGAGGCCAGCTACAACGAGTGGCTGGACATGCTGAACGTGATACTCGAGCAGCAGAGCGATTTAATATTGCGGCTCGTCAATCCACTCAACAAATGAAACACCAACACACACACCACACACGCGCAGTGTTGAATTCCAAAAGAAAACACAAATTATATAAGAAAATTACTACAATTTATGCTAATTGTAGTTTCTTTAGAAAATACAAAACAACATGTTTTGGGTCCATCCGCAAGAAGAAAAGATACAAAAACAAATTTCTAGTGAGCGCTCCGCCTCGCACTTTGTTTGTCTGAGCGACACACACACACATACACACTAATACACACACACATACTCAAGTCCTAATTTGTATGTAGCTTGTAATTTATTTATTTTTGTTCATGCTCCAATTTTTACTTTACATATACGAGGGCTGTTTGAAAAGTATCCGAAAGTAACAAAGAAAAAAGGGAAAAATTAATTTATTCAAATTTATATATCATTTTATTTTAGAACGTCAATTTTGTAAAACTATTCTTGTATTTTTTTTTCAAAATTTGTTTTTAATTTTCTGTTTTTTTTGTTCTCCGTGTTAAATGCAAAGCAAAAGTATTATATGCTCAAGAATACATATATATATATATTTAAATTATATACATGATGTGCATTTCGTAAATTAATTTCCTATTTTCAAAATACTTTTACTTTATTTTTTTTATATATATTATATATATCTATAAATTTTTCCTACAAAGAAATTACTCACAATCAAGAAGCAATACACGAAAATACTTAAAGGGAAAACAAACAAAAAAGGGAAATCAAAACCAGAAAAACAAAAAACAAGAAAATCCAACCAATCACAATATATATGCATATATATATATATATATAAAAGTTAAAGTATTTAATGGGTACGTTTAGTTTTTAGGTTCTTTCAGCATATTTAGTTATTTAATTAATTTAACTAAATCGAGGTGATTTCTGTAATTATCTTTAAACACAACAAAACAGTGCAAGAAACATTTTGAAATTAATTTAAGTTTGCTTTAATTTATGTTTATATGCAAGAAACACATACTTTATATACATATATGAATATATATATATATATATGTCTATTTTTAATATATACATAAAATATGTAAGCTTTAAAAGTAAATCAAAAGAAAGAAAGAAAAACAACAACAAGAATTAGACATTTTCAGTTTTTAATTTAATTAAAAAATAAAAAAAAGAAGATAATTAAAATTAAATCTACTCAGATATGAAATGAAATTTTGTTTTATTTTTGTATTTTCTTAATATATCATTTTATTATGTTGTAAAGATGTCTTATTAACCAACACACACACACACTTGCATAACTGTCTTTATATATATGATATATATTTTATTTGTAGTCTCAAGAGTTTTCGATCGAGAGAAGTTAGAAAAAACTAAAATTTTATTTATTTCAATTAATATGTTTTTAGCTCGAAAACTTTATAGACTATATATATACAAATATTTCTATATATATTCTTATATATTATAAAATATTTCTATATATATATATATATATATATATATATATATATATATATATATATATATATATATTCATATATAATATATAAAAATACTTCTCTTTGGCGTGCGTTATAGAATTTTGTTAGTTAGCTAAGTCGTTGCTAGGGGCATGTACAGTATAGTAGCGTATGCGATAAGTCGGTTTAAGTCACGTTGGTTTGGCACTTAATACAGATATATATACATATATGCTCTCATATGTCGAATACACGCAAAAATGGACCAGGATTTGATTAAATGTATAAAACAAAATACACTTGAGAAAGTTACTAAACGGTTGTTTACACAATTTCATTTGAGAATCAGTTTTTTTTTTAAATATATCTTTTAAAACACACACACTCAGACCGTGAGCAAACTCATCTGAACAGCAAAGTAAAGTAACAAACATATATCAAGCATAAATTTAAACAATAACAATTTAGCATAGCTAAATGCAGCAGCGATTAATGAAGAAGTTTTTGAGACAGAGAGAAAGAGAGAGAGAGAGAGAAGCGTTTTGAAATGTATTTTTTTACATATTTGTGAAATGAACCTCCGGCATTAATGATGAATAATGATAATGATGATGATGAATGATGAACGATGAAATCTTAAAGAGAAACGCACATTGAACAACAAAACAAACAAATTTAACGGCCACATCTTTTTCTACATCTTTTGCACCGCACACAGAAAATACACTACAAAAATATATATAAAAATAAATATTAAATAACATATTAATATATATGTATCTCTTAACATGAATTCTATGTAACATAATTGAATTATAAATTATGCAACTTATTACTTAAAACTTATTGTTGTACTTTAAACTGTTACCAAAGTAGGAGCAAATGGGGAAGTTCGATAGATAAATGTGGTAAAAATTTTTGGTGTGCGTATTTTTATGTATGATAAATATACTTGATGTATTGAAGCATTGATTATAGTAAGAGCATCAAATAAACGTGTTAATCTGTGTTTTAGCCAAGTAAGCAAATCAAATGCCGATATAAACAAAACAAGAAACAAAAACAAATTGCAAACAAAACAGCAACATATATTTATAGTATATATATATATATATCGAAATACAAATTGTATGTACCCAAAACAAACATAAGCATGTAATCTGAATTTAAAATTTTCAAAAAGCGTAATAAATGCAAAATGTAGATGAACACAATTTGTCACATATATTCAAACTCAAACGGACATTTCAAATTGTTCGCTCAAATTACGTAGCAGCGAGCTCTTAGTTGACCGGCGGTAAAGTAGCGTGTGCACACGTATAGCAGTGAGTAAGTTGGCGGCATGCAATTTGCAATCAAGTTGGCATCTCTTTGAATTCTGCCGAGTAATGCAAAAGCGTCGCAGCAGCAGCTGCAAGGAAATTCAATAATTTCTCATCACAATTCGTTAAAAATTCAACATAATCCTTGTTACAAGTTATGGAGGAGCTACGCAAGCATTTATCCAAGGTAAACGTGCCGTGCGGCAATCCACCAATCTACAAAGACGAATGCGTCTTCTCCTACGACAATCCGGAGACGCCGACGGGCCTCTACGTCTGCCTGCAGAGTTTCCTCGGCTTTGGGGAGGCGTACGTCAAGGAATATGCCGCCAAGACTGGCAATGTTGTGTTTCTGCACATAAAACGCGAGCGCAAGCTGAAGGCCGGCGAGTCCAATGTGACGGCAAAGTTGGAGGAAGCCGAAGCCGGGCCGGAGCGGAAAATTACGCGCCTTGCGATTGGCGTCGAGGGCGGCTACAATGAGACTGATTTGGCTAAGAAGTACGAAATTAAGGATACGTACAGCATTGTGGTGGCACCCCAGCTGGACAAGAAGCTCCCCTATCCAGACGCCGAGCTGCCCATGCGAGTCACCCAAGCGGTGGAGGCCATCATCGAAGCCGATTCCGCCATAGCAAAGCTCGAGAAGGCCACACTCACAGGTAAGCGAAAGCCGACTAATGAGTCATCAAACCAAACATCGGCTGAGACATCTGTAACTAAATAACTTCATATTTGTATCGGTGCAAATATTTGCGCTGATTGCCCCAACTATGATGATTGAGCGAGATGGCCGCTGCTGCTCTTATTCGCTTGCTCTTGCGCTACGCGCTCTTTGCATTTGTTTACTCTCAATTGCTGTGCAATATGATCGAGGACTATGGCGGCTGCTCCTACTCACTCGCACTGCAAGCAGCTCATATTTGTTTACGCTCAATTGCTTGCAATATTATTGACGGCTTCTCCTATTCGCTTGCACTGCAAGCAGTTCATTTGCTCTCTTTTGCTCAAGTTACTGTGCAATAAGATGGAGGACAATGGCGCGCTGCGCTCTTATTCGCTCGCACTGCAGTTTTGCTTACTCTCAATTGCTCTCTGCAATGCAGTATGTGTGCATATGCACAAATTCTTGCCCTTGGAGTGAGAGAGAGAGAGAGAAGCTTATGGATTTATTTAGTCTGTTTAGTGTTGATGGGACTACCTAAGCGTGTGGACACTCAGTTTCTCCTGGTGATTGACTAGTCCTTTAACTAATTAATTAATGGTATCTTTGCAGGCACCTGGGATGGTGAGGTGCGTCAGGCCTCGAAGTACGCCGAGAATCTGCAGCAGCTGGACAACGGCAAGAAGATCCCACCATCTGGCTGGCAATGCGAGAAGTGTGATCTGACCAGCAATCTGTGGCTGAATCTGACAGATGGCTCCATCCTGTGTGGACGCAAGTTCTTCGATGGCAGCGGCGGCAATGATCACGCCGTGGAGCACTACCGGGTGACGGGCTATCCGCTGGCCGTCAAGCTGGGCACCATCACAGCCGACGGCAAGTCGGATGTGTTCTCCTATCCGGAGGATGACATGGTCCTGGATCCGCATTTGAGCAAGCATTTAACCCACTTTGGCATCAACATGGCGGCCATGCAGAAGTGCGAGAAGTCCATGGTGGAGCTGGAGCTGGAGATCAATCAGCGCATTGGTGAATGGTCGGCGCTGACGGAGAGCGAGAGCGAGCTGCAGCCACTGGCCGGACCCGGCTACACGGGCATGCGGAATCTGGGCAACTCCTGCTACATAAACAGCGTGATGCAGGTGCTCTTCGTCATACCCGATTTCCAGAAGCGATTCGTTGGCAGCGGCGCCGAGCACTACTTCAGGGACTACCCCACTGACCCGGCCAATGACTTCAATATACAGATGGCCAAGCTGGGCAACGGACTGCAGTCGGGCAAGTACAGCAGCCTGGTGGCCAACACGCTCGACATGGAGCACATGACGGGCATCTCGCCGGCCATGTTCAAGAACATCGTGGGCAAGAATCATCCGGAGTTCAGCACCAAGCAGCAGCAGGATGCCAACGACTTCTACTTGCATTTGCTCACGCTGCTCGATCGCAATTCCCGCAATCAGTTCAATCCGGCGGATGCGCTCAAATTCCAGCTGGAGGATCGAGTCGAGTGCATGGCCAGCCACAAGGTGAAGTACAATAACCGCGAGGAGTACAGCTTCCGACTGCCCATACCCCTGGAGCAGGCGACCAATTTGGATGAGGTGCGCGAATATCTGGAGCGGGAGCAGGCAGCCAGAGCCAGCGGGCAACGTCTGCCCGACCGTGAGCTGGTGCGGCACAAGGTGCCGCTGCAGGCGTGCCTGGAACGCTTCTTTGGCACCGAGCTCATCGAACAGTTCTATTCGACGGCCATAAATGCCAAGACGACGGCCAGGAAGACGACACGCATGGCCAGCATGCCGGATTTCCTGATGATCCACTTAGGTAAATTCACACTGGGCGACGATTGGGTGCCCAAGAAGCTGGATGTATCCGTGGATATGCCCGATGAGCTGGATCTGGGTGTCTGGCGCTCGAGAGGACTGCAAGCTGGAGAGGAACTGCTGCCAGAGCCGCTTGCTCCATCCACGGCGTTTGTGTTCGATGAGCACGTGATGTCGGAGCTGGTCAACATGGGATTCCCACAGGAGGCGTGCAAGCGCGCCTGTTTCCATGCTCAAAGCCTCGGACTGGAGGCGGCATCCAATTGGCTAATGGAGCACATTGGCGATGCGGACATCTCGGATCCGTTCGAGGTGCCCAATAATCGCATTGGCGACGGCGCCGCCTCTGCCTTCGTTGCCAATCCCGAATCCCTGGCCATGTTGATGAGCATGGGCTTTGGCGAGCGGCAGGCAACGGCCGCCCTCAAGGCCACCGACGGCAACGTGGAACGGGCCACCGACTGGATCTTCTCGCACGCCGACGCCGGCATCGAGGATGTGCCCGCGGCTGCACCAGCCTGCACCACAGCCGCCGCCTCGGCGAGGAGCAGCTATCGCGATGGCTCTGGGAAATACAGATTGGTGGCCTTCATCTCTCACATGGGCACCTCCGCCCAGGTGGGCCACTACGTCTGCCACATACGCAAGCAGGGCGAGTGGGTGATCTTCAACGACACCAAGGTGGCCAAGTCACAGAATCCACCCAAGGATCTGGGCTACCTCTATCTGTACATGCGCGATGAGTAGAGCCCTGGATGCAGTTGAGCAGATGATCTCCCCCCCCTGAATTATATAAAATATAAAAATACATATATATATAAATGAAAGATGAAATAAAGGCAAAGCAACAACCAGAGCAGCGAGGGTATCTTCTGGATGGAGGGAATCCCAGATTGATATCGCTGAGCCGATACGAGTGGGCATCGATGGCAGTAGCTGGAGCAGGGCTAGGGCTGACTTCTGGATGCAGCTCTCTCCTTTGCCTCCTTCTTAGTTCCCCCTTTGGCGTCTATGGAATAGAGACATCCCCATTCTGCCCTTCTTTACTTTAAATCTCCTTAGCTCCTTCTCAGTTCCCCCTTTACCAACTCCCTCTGCCTCCCTTACCCTCAGTTCCCACTTAACTTCGTTCATTCCCTTCCTCAGCTGCTGCTTTTACGTTCATTTATTCACTCATTCTTCTTGCTCGCCAGCAGCTCCTGGACAATCTCATTGAGACGATCCGCAAATGCCTCGAAAGAGAACTTCTGCTGCACCCGCTTGTGGCCCAGCTCGCCCATCTTCAGGCGCATCGGCTCGTCCTTGAAGAGCTGCTGCATGGCACCGCCAAAGCTCTTCGCTGCCTTCTCGCACAGAAAGCCCGTGGAGCTGTGTACAACCGTCTCCGTGGGTCCACCACTGTTCAGAGCCACCACTGGCTTCCGGAAATACATGCCCTCCAGGGGTACAATGCCAAAGTGCTCGTTCTCCGGCGTATAGAGCAGGCAGTGGGCGGAGTACAGCAAAGTGCATTTCTCCTCGTCTGTGGGCGAGCGGAGGAGCACCACGTGATCTTCCAATTGTAGCTCAGCTACCAGCTGCTCCAACTCTCCGAAGTGCTCGACATTCTCGGTGCAGCGTGTGTCATAGCCGCCGGCAATGATCAGGCGGCATCTCTTGAAGTCTGGCAGGGGCAGCAGATCTCGGAGCAGGCGCAGGGAGTGCAGCGCCAGCGCATGGTTCTTCTTGCGCTCGTAGCGATTGATGTCCAGGTATATGAAGGAATTGCGTGGCACACGCGGATGCACTGGCTCATCCAGCAAGGCTCTGCGCTGCTCCAGCTTCCGCTCCATCTGATCAAAGTATTGGGTGTGCAGCGAGGGATAGAGCACGTCGGGTACGACCCGTAGTCGTCGGAATGTGTCCTGGAAGACGCGCAAGGTGAACTTAGAGTTCACTAATACCTTATCCGCCTGCCCAATGGTTTGCTCCTCCAGCCAGTTGAGGGGCGTTCGATATAGACGCTTCAGCAGACCCGCTCGACTGCTCAGCAGCTGGTCCGGATAATGGCAATAGAAGAGGACACGTGGACGATGGCGAGCCAGCCTCAATATGGGTACACAGACGGAAATCAAATCACAGACAACTACATCCACCTGCTGACGCTCGGGCATAAAGAAGCTGGCATAGAACGCCGCATAGATCATGCGGACATAGGCACAAATCGCATAGAAGCGCCCGAAGAGCTTGCGTGGCAGCCAATCCCCCACGATCTGTACAGGAAAGCTGCCATCGGCAGTTTCCTTGAAGCAGTGCGTGCTATCATGGTGATTAGTCAGAAAGCTGACGTCATGGCCGCGCTCCTTCAGCGCTAGGGCGGCGTCCACGACGAGGCGCTCGGCGCCGCCTATACCCAAATCTGGATGCAGAAACAAAACTCGCACCATTCTGTAGCTAAAAGTAAACAGGCACATAAATTAACATCACATATTTAACATAGACTTTACACATTAGCTATTTAACATACCCAAGTGTCAGGCAAATTGCATTCTATTTAAAAACAAAAATAAACAAAGTAAAATTAAATTTGTATCGTGGCTGGTGCTAGATGCTGCAACTATCGATAGGTTGTCTCGAAGTGCATTCCCATTTAATAAACAAACAAAGCAATTGACACACAATAGTTATCGATAAGCTGGCCGACCAACTATCGATACAAATTCTTGCTGGCAATCCTAGAATAAGCGATTCGGAACGCGTTTTGCCATTATTTAGCGGTAACAAAGACGCTGTGCTCGCATTTCGGCCCGTGTTTGCAAACGAACGCATTAAATTTTCTGTAAAAATCGAATTAATTTTGTACAATTGTAATTAACAGTGGCCCGTCAAGGCGTTGTCAGCGGTGTGTCGGTACTAATTCATACACACTCGCACACACTCACATATAAACAAACAGTTATATTCGAGAGACGTTTCATCCAATGGGATGATGCAGCCGCCAATTAAATTGCCAACAAGCGCAGGCATCGACATCGACAACGAGCGCGCCTCCTTGTTGCTGCTTAATAAATAAGTATTTAACAAAACAGAAGCTACAAGTGTAATGTATGCAAGTTGCTGTAGTTGTTGCCGTGACACCCTATAAAAAAAAAGCCACAACAACAAAACACAAAAAGAAATAACCAAACAACCCGCCTCGGCTCCTTCTCGGCTTTTAGCAGCGGCTGCGATTAGCCCAACCGTAACCAAAACATAATTCCTAAAACACACACACTCACACGGACAAAGTTACACAAAGTTACACACTAGTACACATATTACAAACAGTTATTTGCTGGGCCACGTATCTAGCAAATTGAACGAGATGCCCAAAATCTATGTGAAGAAGCCTTTGGCGGGCCTCGTCATACGCAATCGAGCGCACAAGAGCAGCATATTTACCGTAAGTAACGCATACCGACATACAAATGTGTGAATAGACCTATACATATATATGAAGAGACAATTATATATTAGCTTAGTACTATATATAAGCGTGTATAAGTGTAGCTACGTAAGTACACTGAGCTCCCCATATAAACACCTGTGCAACTGATATAATAACTACAGTAAGGCCTCGCTAAAGTCAACTGCTGTTTGGATCAGCTGAGCTGACGAGCTGTTATAACTGTTATATGGGCTGCTTATGCAGTGATAATAGAATAGCAATTATTCTTATTATATTTTATTATTATTATATACAAGTTTTAAGAAAAATTTAATTTTTAAATATTAGTTATGCAAAACAATATTTTAATATATGAAAATAAACTTACTATAATGCATGGTATAATGTTTATAGGAGCTCAATTAAGTTAAGATAGAGTATATAACCTCATAAACTTTTACCTCTCATGATTACTTTATAATACTATTATAATTTTTGGATAATTCTGAAAAACCCGAAGAAACAAATGGAACCCGTGATATATAACATTATATATTCGCATAGAATATGACTGTACAACATATTCATATATATATATTTTTTTTTTACTTTTGAGATATAAGAAATGTATTTAAAATCTATATATATCATTCATAGTAATATATCATTCATAGTAATTCTTCCCTTTTAAATAGTACTTGAATACAACTCAATCTAGTTTAGATAACGCATATGACAGGTCTAAATTCTGAACTTTATGGTATAACAGTTCGGTACTTCCCTGAACCACTTATTGGATATTCACTGTGGCTAATTTGAAGCATGCCAATAGGCAAATTGTTATCAGGCGCTGGCACTCACGCTTTATTTCGACATGAATCACGCCTCGTGTGCCCGTACGCTTAGTCCGTATTAGAGAAAATTATAAAACGACTTTAAACGCTTCAATTGCTTATTTCAATAATTGTGATTGCCTTCAATTTTTGTGAATTTCTTTTTCGCCTTTTTTGTGGGGTTTTCCGCTTATCAACATGCGATATTATCTATAAATCTTTTGTGCGCCTAATCGTAAAGTCAAATAAAAAGAGCAGCGAGAAAGCGCGACACATGTCACAATATTTATAGATAAAGTGTGTAATCAATGTCGAAGTTTATTAACCATAAACTATAGCTATAAATACATATATATATTTATATATATATTCCCAATGAATTTCAATTTAGAAGCGCATATCTAAAACGCTTAAAAGAATCTTTTTGCTTGTAGATAAGGAATTATTTCCTTGGAGTTATTCATTAGTCATCAACTCGCTGACATCAGCAAAAGCTGCGTGCTATGGATGAGTGAGGGTTAGGCAATTAGCATTTTTTTTAAATTTAAAATAATTTATATATATATAGTTCACAATTGTGGCTCTATATATATTATGTAGTTAGCTTTTTCTATTTAATTACATTGCTGTGCAAACAGAAATGTTTGCTTAGGCGAGCGCCCACTGTATGTAAGTGCACTGTTATGTGAGAACAGTTACTTTGTTGCCATTGCAAGCGCACTGTGTCTGGAGAGAGCGAAAGAGAGAAAGAGAGAGCGAGAGGGTGAGCCAGAGAGCGCAAGATCTTGAATATTTGTGTGTCAAATTTCGTAATCAATTCAACGTTGACCTCTTCCAGCAACCACTTGTTCAATGGGTGCGAGCGAGAGCGGCGCAACTGTGTCGCTCGTGTTGTTCGGCTTTCGCTTTCGTCAAATAGCTGCTCGGCATGTGTTTGTCTCAGTTTCTGCTTGTTTCTGGTTCTGCTTTTGTTTGTGTTTTGTTTTCGGCTTTTATTATGTTTGCTCCATATTAGCTCATTAAGAAGATGTGAGAAACTATAAGTGGAATTGTGTTCTTTTCTTTCTTTCACTTATTGTATTTCTTGGCAGTGCAATGAACTCTCGCTTGTCACAATGAGGCAGAGCTGCTAAATCTCGTATAGCTCGTGTATATATAGTCATAAATATTTGTGTAGTGCGTGCGCGTGTAAATATTACATTAATCACAATTTCTCCCAGCCCAGTTGCTCAGGAGGGACCAACACCCAACTCAGATCCAGCGTGTAATTACAGCTATATACAAAATGTGGAACAACACTCGCAGGGACGGCCCGCTCCGCTAACCCGTTTCTACGTCTCCCCCTCCTGCTTGTGTCAACTGTCTAATTTCAAGAAAATTAGCTGTTAACTCTATACACAGTTAAAAGGTAGCCAGCTTGCCGCCAGGCTCGTATGTACACTGTGCTACAAAAACAAAAAAGAAACAGGTGCACAGATTTGCTATTTGTATATAGTTCATGATAAACAGTATGAACAGGTGTGAAGTTCAGTCGGGGTATATGTATGCATGGGTATAAATTACAATTGTTTACTTAAGCCAATTCTCTTGTAGCTTAGTGTAATAAGCACGTAGCCTACTAGCTATTGCCCGAGACTAATTTAGTTAATGGCTTTTTCATAGTAATTTCTGTAACCTTGAAAGTTCAGCTATTATGGACTTACGGTTAATTTGATTTCTTGAAATCATTATGGGCCAAGAATGTAGTGGAAAAGTCATATATATAATATAATAAATTATTTATTAGGGTATCTGCTTAGTCGTTCACTTGCGCGAGAGCAATCATTGAACTCATTCACAATAGGCCAAAAAATGTTTCCTTTTTTGGTGCATTTTTGTGGCGCAAAGCTTTCATTCATAAAATGAGCGCGCAGAATCTACAAAGAAAGCGAAATGACAACGCGTGCGGCATTTGTTGGCAGCTTTTGCTCAGCTGCCAAGCGGATGCCAGCCAAGAGAGCCGAAAGCTTTCTCTCTTTCACTCTCTCTCTCTCGGCGGTCACCCACAGGCGACATGCAACAGAAGCTGCAACAACAACAAAAAATGTGTGCAAACAAACAAGGGAATTTGTAAACACGGAATGGGAATTATTATGGGAAATTTAATGCAGACGCGAAAGCAGGTTTATGGAGCAAATGTGTGAGCGAGCGAGAGAGAAAGAGAGAGAGAGACGAAACTGAAATAATCGAAGCTAAGCTTTAATGCGTGGGAGGGAGTTGGGCCATGTATGCGTGTGTGTGTGTAAGTGAAAGTCAATTGGCGCCGGGAAATTGTTGAATTAAGTCAACAATGCTTAATAATTTATCACGCTTTAGCTGAAAATGCTCATGAATTATTATAATTAATTTTTCATTTTATTTTTGCTTTCTTATTTACTTTGGGCTTGATTTTCGCCTCATTTCCAGCTAGTAGAAATAATTATACATGAAAAGCTCTGCGTGCGCGGAAAGCTTTTCAGTTCGCACGCGAAAAATTGCATACAAGAATGGGAAAAACTGTGAGTCGGCGACGCTTTTCCAACTGAGTACAACGCAGCATGTGGAAAAGCGCACAACTAGCTCGGAAAACCTTCTCGCGTCTTTTTGTTATTATTATCATCAAACTCCTCGCCATCTTCGTCTGCGTTTAACAAAGGAAAATTATACACAATATACAATTTTTATTTCAAATTTCCTTTGGTTTTTCTTTTGTTTCATTCGGTTTTCCGCGCGCGTGTGAACTCCAAGAAAATCTAAGGTTTATTTGCCATTAAGAATCCAAAAAAAAATATAAATAAAATAAATCAACAATTAAATAAACAAATAAACATTCTAAATATGTTACAATTGTAACAAAGTGTGTGTGCGCGTGTGTGTGTGTGTGAGTGTGTGTGTCTGCTGTAAGTTGAAAAAAGGAAAGAAAGAAAGAAAGAAAGAAAAGCGAAAAACTATGTGGAAAAATCTGAACTTTAACTGCTGCCACGCATCATCATCATCATTGTTGTTGTTGTTGTTGCTGCTGTTGCGTTACGCAAAATATTTTGTAACTGTACTTAAGTGTTGCCCACGTACTTGTTGTGGCATGTGGCATGTGCCCCGCTTCAGTTGTTGTTCTGCTGCTCTTTGTTGTAGCTGCTGCTGTCTGGTTTTCAGCGCTATTTTTCGTGTGTCTGCCTCAAGACACGACCTAATGTCGCCATACACCCAACACACACACACACACACACACACACACACACACACACACGCGCGCGTCGATACACGCACACGCATTTGGCTTTCGTGTTGTTTTCCTTGAAGAAGGTCACTCAAACTTGTCTTCGCCGCCCACCCAAGCTGGCCGGCCCCTTAGCTCGCTCGCTCGCTTCATCTCCATAGAGTCCTTTCTCCACTTTCACTGCCTTGACCAGCATTTGCTTCATTGTTTCTACATTCCTTTGCTGCTTTCTTTTTGCCACATTATTTAGCATTTGGAACGCCTTGCAGCAAGCAGATGGACATTAAAAAAGTCTTTTGTTATGGCTGCCCCATGCCATGTATTCATTATCCATTGTGTGGCCATCTATCTCGGCTCAGCTCATTGCACTGAGTTGCTGTTGCCTTTTGTGTTGTTCTTGTTGTTGTTGTTGTTGCTTGGGTTTATGACTAAATCAAAATGGCTCATAAAATCAGCTGCGGCTGTGCCTCCCTTCACCACCCATCCGTCCACGTTGACCTCAATTGCAGCTGGAGGCGTAAGCAGCAGCATATTTGCATGCGACAATCAAATGTTTATCGTAATTGTATACTTAATCATGATTCTCTTTCTTAATCAATTTGTTTTGTACAGCTTTTGGGGCTCACGTGTCGTATGCGCAATGTGAATGAAAAGCGCAGAGAAAGGCAGTGGAAATTTTTTAGAATTTTTTGCGAATTTACAGGAAATTTTTGTTGAGTTGAAGCTTAAATTTAATTAAATTAATTATAAATATAATATGTATTATTTATATATATTTATATTATATTAATTCCAGAAAACAATTTAAAGCTTAGAAAATCCTTTTTTAAATTCCGAAATATAATAAAAAATTAATCAAATAGATCAACGTGTCGTATGCGTAATTTCAATGATCAAAATTGTTAAAAATGTCGCAAAAATTGTTTAATTTTAAAGAACGACCATCGGTCGTATACGTAATATTCCTTTTTTTTTATTAATAATGTCCTTTATAAGCCCTCACAAACGTCTAATTTATTACATCAAACCTTTTGAAAGTTCTAAGGGACATATCCACCCGCAAATACGCTTAATATATTGTGGAAATTTACGCTGCATAAAAGTAAAAGTTTGCAAAACAGAAGATACATAATTTATATATGTATTCTGAAAGACCTGAAGACCCTCAACACACACCCGCACTCAAGCGCTGCGCATGGCTCGTCGCTAGAGTTCAATAAACCTTTGTGGCAAATAAAACAAAAAATAAACGAAGGAAAGAAAAGAAAAAACAAATCCAGAAGTCTGCCTGCCTTTGCCTCTGCCCCTGCCTCTGCCTCCTTGCATATGCTCTTCAATGGAATCGTACGATTCATTAGCATATTCGTTAGAATGGCGTTTCGTCTGCACCTTCTTCGCAGCTCTTGTGATTTAGCTGACACGGATTTACATAGCTCAGGGCCTAGACTAATATTTGTCCTAGTCGATTCCAATCAATTATGCTGCCAGGCTGTGTAGTGGAGCAGAAGCCAGTTGAGAGCTGAAGCTGCTGGTGGGAGCAGCAGGCAGGCAGTTGGGTATGGCTACTGTCAGCTCTTATGACATGTCGTTAGATAATGCACACACACGCACACATACATGCTGTGCCATAATTTGTGGCTCGTTGCTGGCTGCTTTTGTCTCGCAGTTCATAAACAGCTTCGGCGGCTAATGCGGCGTATGCGCAATGCCGCAAAACCGAAAGCCCAATCACAGCGACAAGCCATAAGCCATTGTCTTTCCTTATTTTATGTGTGCTCTACTGCAAATTAAAGTTAAGCACATCACATACACTTGCCATGTCTCTATATGTACATATTGAAGCCGATTATGTTGACTTATTGACGGGCTGATTGATGAGCAGTTAGTTGCTTCAGACAGCAAGCTGATAGTTAGTTAATACAGCATAAAGCAAATAAATGTGGTGATAATGTATTAGAGAAATCTAGTTAGAAATTCTGGCTATATACATATAGAATTACTAGATAAAATATATATTGGGCTATTACAATTATTATTAAAATTACCAAATTGAACTATAAATTTTAAAAATAATATAGCTCATAATTCTTAAGCTAAGGTTAGGCTTTTTCGTTCATAATATATTTATTTAAACAGTAAATAGTAAATAAATTATTGAATTGAAAAATTTGTGAATTAAATAAATGGAATTTATCCCATATTTTATAAATATAAATATATTCATAATTAAGTCAATTCATTTATGTAGTTCGTAGTCGCAACTGGGCAGCTTTTACTGTACTTCTGTGTATATTTGCTTAAGATGTTTTTAATATATAATGCATATTTGTCAATGTCAATGCTATATTTGTTGGCAACAAGTAATTAACAAAACTTCAAAGCGGCGAACCATATATAAATATTCCAGACTTTCGCATGATTGATATTATAGAATGAGCACGATATGTAAGCATATCAAGCAGATATTTAATACAAAATAAAAGTTCACTGTCAAATAGTCTCTTATACATATGTGTTCACACTCCTATCGCTCAGTTACTTTTTAAATATATATATATAGGCATATAGTATATGTCCAACTCATATACCCGATGAGTCACATTCGCTAGGCTTGTGTGGCAGCCATGTCCTTGGCTAAATTGTCTCCTTTTTAGCCGAGGCACACCCTGCATACCCTATACGCTGCGACTGGTATTTGCGTTAGCCAATGCATTAGAATTCCGAATTCCGTTTGGTTCGTTTCACGTGGCAGCTCAAAATGAAACAAAAAATGACAATCGTTTGATTTTTTTTTTTTTTTTGGCTGTGCTGCCAAAATATTCTGTTGCAACATATGCAAATTAACTGCCTGACTGCAGGTGCTTTTTTTGTTGCTGTTTTTGCTGTTGTCAACAAATTTCGAGGCGCTGGCGAACGGAACTGCCGTGTTTTTTAACAGGCGCATGTGGCATGCAAGGTCAGCTCGTATTTCAGGCTGCATCATAATCATTGTTAATCAATAAAAACAGCCCCGAGCAACAAGCAGCCGAATGAATGAATAGTGAGAGAGAGAGAGAGAAATCACACGAAAATTGGTATGATGAAAGGGCAGGGAAATTATCTAAGGGTAGAGTATAAATGGCTATAAGGAACATAATTTTAGTGAAATTTATAATAATAATTAAAGGAGAAATATATTAATTTTAAATTTAGAGCAGTCTGAGCATAGAGAAGTTTAGATCATAGTTGTGCGGGAACTCATTCGTTATATGTAAAGTTAGAAGTTTTCTCTACACTTCTGTCACTTTTGCCTACTTTTGTTTCTAATTTCCAATATAAGCTGCTTCGATTCAACTGGAAACTAATATAAATTTCCTTAAAGTCTAGTTCTCATCATGCGCTAATCTTCAAGCCCCCCACAGTCAACCCCATTCAATAACTAGTCCGCTCCTGTTTAACCCACACACACACACACACTCACTCTCCCTCTCCGTGTGTGTCACAAACTTTGGCGTGTTGTGAGCGCGCAGCTTGCTTTCGTTTTTTAAATATATTAAAAATAGTTTGGCCAGCAAGTGTCAAGCTGCTACCAAAATTGCCGCTATCCTGGGCTTTGCGCTGCAAAGGGTCACAGAAAGAGAGAGGTAGAGAGAGAGAGAGAGAGAGAGAGAGAGAGGGAGAGAGAGCGAGGATGGGCAGTGTCATTTAGATGATGAATGTGCATTTTATTGATTTTACTGGGCCAGTTAGATAATGGCAATTGCATAGCTGACTCTGTGGCTCTGCCAGCTTAGCTGGCAGTCGCATCAAATCACATCATCGTGACAGCAAAAGTCGTGGCCGCCCAGCCCTTGGCGCAGCCTGACAACTGGCAGCGGGTTGTCAGCAGCCAACAAGGCCTAGGGCATCAGCAGGGACGAGGAAATGGGCAAATAATAAATGGAAAACTGGCATGTGGCATGTGGCATGTGCCACAGACGAAGCTGCAAACGTGGCCAAGTGCAAGGCAAAGGCTGTTTTCATTCTTGAATTCGTTTAGATGAAATATATATACATATATGTAATTTGAGACTTATATATATATATATATATTTAATAAAAAGTTTTCTTGATTATTGAAGTTGCCTTTGCACACTTCAAGTTCACAATTTATTGAATAATCTGCCTGCTGCTAGAGTTCAGCTCGTGGCATATTACGTATACGCCGCATGGTCATGCATTTGTTGTCGTCATTGAATGCGAATCGAATGTACGGCTGCTATGACAGCAGCAAGCAGCGGCTGCTGCACTCAGCTAACCTTGAATTGCTTTGTCAATTGCGCGAGAATTTCGCCCGGGCTGAAAGCTCGAGCTAGCAACAGGCTGTGCCAACGGGACTAAAGCCCCCATATTCATTATTTCATTCAAGCTGCGCTTCTTTGTTAATTGAAATGCTGACAGCTTAAGCTGAGTCTATAATTCATTCACTATCGGAAGTTGGTGACAAACTGAAAGACAGCACTGACAGCTCCGCCTAATGCACGCTAGCTGCGTAAGTGTGCGTGTGTGTGTCTTTGCCTTGCCCTCCTTTGGAAAGTTTCTGCTGCATACCTTTAGGCTTGTGGTAAACCCTGCTGCTTCCATTTGAAGCACGTTTAATTCGCTGCCCAAACACAATTTTTCTTCTGCTTCATGCATATCAATTATTCAAGCAGCCCGCAAAATGAAGCCCAAAAAAAAAGAGTTTTTGACCTTGCAGGACAGGCAAAAAAAAAAAGAGAAAAAAAATTGTTTTTCTGGTTCGCCATTTGCGTGTGCGAAAATATGCAAAAACAAAAAGAGAAGAATATGTAGAGAGCATTTAAACTAGTCGCTGGGCAGATGCCCTGGAAAAAGTTTGAAGAAAAACTATTTGAAATGAAATAAAAATGGACTTAAAAAAATAAAAAAGTTTTTTAAAATTTTTAAAATATTAATACAAATTTAAAAAACTAAAAAAATATATAAAATTAAAAAAAAACTAAAAAATAATGTATAATAAAAATAAATAAGTTAACAAAGTTACAAAAAAAAAAATATATAAATAAAATATAAAATATAAAAAAATATAAATATAAAAAAATATCAGTATAAAATATAAAAAATATAAAATAATATTAATATAAAAAAAATTGTAAAAAATAAAATAACATTATTTTTAAATTTATTTTTTTTTAAATTCCAAAAATAAAAAAATTAAATTAAATAATTTTTATTTTTTTAAAATTGAAAAAAAATATTTAAAAATAAAAAATAGTTATTTAAAAATTCAATAAGTCAGTCCGCTTTAGTTGCCACCCTTTGCCCCTTTACAGGGTATATGTGAAGCACACGTGCTTGTGCCAGCAGCAGATTAATTAACTATAAATGTGCTGTAAAATATATGATATTACGTATACGCCGTGCTATTAGCTCATGCTCTAACATAGGGCCGCCACATTGGAGTAATTAGAAAATCCAATAAATGCTAAAAATATATATAGTATAGACATAGTATATACATATATAAAATAGAATAGAGTCAATTGTCAGCTGAAATTTGTTTATTCTAGGTTGTATATATCGCATGTAGAGAAGGAGAATAAATATATCTATATAGTAAACTATGTTGGATTTGTGTATCTTGTGTCAACAAAAGCAACCTCAGTGCGGCTCGGACGCTTTTCTTATCGCAGTTGCTTCATTTCGTTCAGTTTTGCTTGCTTAACCCCCTTTACGCCGTCGACTGTTTGGCCAGATTTCATTTCCATTTCCATTTATTTAGTTGCTGTGCGTTTGCACTTGACCTGATTGGAGCTGATCGCGGCGTTCTCCATGGGGTTGAGCACGTTGCGATGATTTATGCTCTGCCAGACAGTTTTTATTTTTTTTATTTTTTGATGACTTTTATCTGGTTTCAGTGGCAACAGCGCAATTTAATGTTAATTTTGTTTTAGGCTTATGCGGATTAGAGATTTTACGATAAGAATTTTGAAATAGTTGTGGAAACTTACAAATTTGGGCAATTAAATGTCCCAGCTCAATAATAAATACCCCTAGCTAAGTGCTTGTCAAATATTTCCCAAAACAGCTGGACTATGAATTTTACTTCTCAGACTCTGAGAACAGCTCACAAATTGTTATGGCTCAGCTCGTAAACGTTTTAGTTAAATGCGCTGTTTTCTTGTTCACTTTAATTTTATATCACAGTTCGCGGGGTGCTGCTAATTTGTAAATAAAATATATTCCGTAGCAAAAGCTGCTCAATTTACCCCTTCATTTCACACACAGAAGCACTTTTTGCTGCTTGTTTAGCAAAAATACTTTTATTTTGGGCTATTTGATCATTAATTTCCCTCTTCATTGCCCACACAAAGTACTCTGTTGTAGCAGCTGATATATTTCCCTTTACACACACAAAGTAGCAGTTGATATATTTCCCTTTTCAGCATTCAAATAAAGTACCATTTGGTACATTTTTTGTACATTTTATAACAATGTCTGCTACTGCTTAGAAAAGCACTTTTTGTTTACTAATTGTTGTTCGTCTTATTGCAGCAGCAGCAGCTATCGAATTTCTTTTCTATTTGCTCTTCTTCTCTTAGCAATTGCCGCTCAATTTCCCCCCTTCAATAAGCACACACACACACATATACCCGCATGAAATGCTTGAAAGCCGAAGCCGCTAAATTTCCCCCTTGCAAAAAAAAAAGTACTTTGGGCTTTTTGTTGCTGTTGCTTTTGCTATTGTATTTGGGCAATCTTTTTGTTCTTTGCTTCGTTTTCACTGCAAAGTCCGAGGCGCAGCCTCAAATGCTAAAACTCGCGCTCTCTCGCTCGCACTCGAGCGGCTGCTCGTTTGCGAAAAGCTCTGCCGCTCGCTCAGTGCCCAACGCGCAGTCGAAGCGAGCAGTCGTCGCAGTCGAATATGTCGTAGATAATTTACACAGAAGTCAGGAGCAAATCGTATGTTTTTTTTTCGTGAGAGACATTGTAAATGTGAAACAGATTTTCAACACGTTTGTCAAAATTCAGTAAAAATTCTCGAAAAATTTATATTGATTCGTTTTTTTTTTTTTGGCTCTCTCTCTTTGATAAAGCAGTAAATTCTTCCTTTCGGTGTGTTATTAGGACGTGCTGGGCGCAGCGCTCTAAGCTCCACAGACGTGGTGTGTTCCATTTCGAACTTGTTTTTCTAAAAAAAAAAATAAATAAATTTTAAAACAAAATACAAAAAAACAACAACAACAACAACAACAACAACGGTGCCTGTTCGACTTGTTATGAAAAGCAAAGCTGCCTGCGATGCCGATGCCCAATACAAATTTAATTTCGAGACAATTTCAATTTGAATTTCGTACGATGTTTTATCTATATAAAAAGTGTCTTGTATGCTTGCTGCTATGTTTAATTAACATTCGAGTGTTAAACGTAGAGATGCACAACAATAGCAACAGATAACGTAAATTGGCTTTTCACGATTCCTCACATTTGTTGCCACTTTTTAAAGACTTTCATATGTTTCCACTGCATACTTGGCGGAGTGTTGAAACAAAAATTGCCAAAAAAAAATTAAAATTTTAAATAGAAAATTTTATAAAAAAAATTTAAATATTATGAAATTATCAGATATGGAAATAGTTATAAATGAAAAGCTTTTTGCCAAGCTGGGACTAATAGTACGTGCCATGCCCTCCTATGGTAAAACCTCAGTAAAATGTGGCAATAAAATTGGTGATTTAATGACGATTTTTGAGAACTGTTTACGAGCCACTCAAGTTGAGCAATTAAATTTGTATTGAGGCGTAATGTTGAGCGCGGCAGATTGAAATGACGGAGCATTAAATGTACTTGCAGCGGGAAAAGTGCCTGGGCGAGAAGGATAAGGGGCGACAAAGGATCAATGGTCAAGAATCAGGGAAACCAAGAAACTCAAAGTCAATTCAATACAGAGTTCAAACTGCACAATTTCCTTGGGTTAACTGTGCAGTGATCTGTGAACTGTGATCCGTGATCTGTGATCTGTGATCTGTGATCAGCAATGTTCCTAGACCTAAACAGCTGAATCCTTCAACTGTGGCTAATGCGTGGCAATGGAAATAAGTGGATCGTTGGATCGGCCAAGGAAACTGTGTGAAAAGCAACTCACCTAGCGAAAGCCAAACGGAGTGCAGAGGACGAGAGCAGACAGAAAAGGAAAGAGAGAGAGAGAGAGAGACAGAGATAGAGAGAGAGAAAGAAGTGTGAGCTGAGGGTAGCTAAGCATAAAAAAGACTCGATCTTGTGCTCCTCTCGCCGCCCGTTTGTGTCTGAAGCATGCGGGACGAGCTGAGCTATGCCAAGCGGCAGCCGACTGAGCATGCGACTGCAGACAGCAGCAGCTTCGAACTGGACGAGCACGATCCGACAATCAGGAATCTGATAGCAGTCACCAGCAACACCACCAATACGAGCACGAGCACCAAGATCATCATCAGCACGAGGAGCAACAAAGCGACGGCAACTGCAACGCATATCAAGGACGAATCGGATGGGGGTGAGCTGACGGATACGCAGAGCACGCACAGCAGCAGCTCGACGCCCACGACGGCGGATGTGGCTGACGTTGCTGCGGATGGGGATGCGGATGCTGATGATACCATCAGCTCGTTTTCGCCTGCTGTCTATGCTGGTGGCGGTGCACAGCTGATGAAGCGGCACGCAACATCACTCAATCAGCAGCCAGGGCAGGGCGATGACAGCAGCGCGCTGAGGGAAGAGGATAATGTGCCCACGGTAAGCTGAGCGGCGACTAATGCTGATGGCATACTCTAATGCTATTGCTAATGGGCATTGGAAAAGTGTTGGCAATGGCTAAAGGTGAAGCTAATGCAATGATACTTAGGCAGATGATAATGTCAATGCTAATGCTAATGCTAATACGAATAAGCTGATGCTAATGCTAGTAGCAATAGTAATAGCAAGAGCTGTGGGTAATGCCAATACTAATACTATTGCTAAAGCTAATGCTATTACTAATGATAATACTATTACCAATGCTGATGCTAACGGTAATGCTAATAGTAATAGTAATAGTAAAAGCTGTTGCTAATGCATTGGCGAAAGGGTGCTGATCCTCAGACTGATGCCTAATGCTAATGCCATTGCTAATAGTAATATTACAGCGCGAGCTGATGATAATGCTGATGCTAATGCTATTATCAATGCTACGAGAGCTAATACCAATGCCAATGCCAATGCCAATACTATTGCCTATGCCATTGGCAATGCTGATGCCACTGCCAATGACAATGACAATGACTAATGAATGCTAATGACAATGCCTGATTCCTTCCTGCAGTCGTCGCATTGTGCGGCGCATCCCAGCGCCGCATTCGCCAAGACCACGGCGCAGGGCGCATCCCGACAGGCTGGGGCCACACATCGACGCACCCTGTCCTCCGCCTCGTACATCTCGATGCGATCACAGCAGCTGGGAGTGGTGGGCGGCGCGAATGGAGCGCCTACGGATCGACCGAAACGCAATCGCTGCTTCGAATGGATACGCGTCGCCTGCAAAATTTGCTGCTGCAAGGTTTGTGGAGGGCAACATTCCATTGAATTTCATTTTAATTGATCGACAGACAAAACAAATCAATTGCAGCGATGCCCAGTGCCAGTGGCAGAGCCAGAGCCAGAGCCAGAGCTAGAGCCAATTTCTAATTCCCACACGTTTGCATTATTCAAGCAGTTTCCGATTTCAGCTGGTGTCGATTTAATAACAGACTTTGATTCCATTTCTAGCGTATATATCGATCTATGTATATATATAGATATATATGTATTTATATGTGTAAGAACATATCTATAAGTAATCCTAGTTTCGACACTTGTGATAATATCTGCAGCATTTGGCTTATTTATTCTGACGAACTTAAGCTGCGGAAACAGACTCGAATCGAGCTGAAGTTTCTTAAGTTTGTTTTAAATTTCTATTGAAATCGTAGGGTTGTCGAATCATACCTGTATAAGTTGGGTCACTTAAGTATTACGCATTATTCATATATAAATCTATATTTATATTTTTTTGCCGATATTCGAGGCTGTGTTGTAGTTGCCCTATGAGTGTAAGGTTTATTAAAGGAGTCCATTATATTATACAAATATTTTTTACATACCTCATACCATATTTATTACTGTATATACATATATACACTACTTCCTATTTATGTAAATATATATCTAAATTTATATTTTATTTTTTAAGTAAAATTTCAACTTAGTTTATCGAGCCCAACTCGCATATAAGTATTAAATTATTGCCTTAGCCTAAGTCCCACTACATCCATCTATCATAATAATAGCTCTAATAATAATAACTCATAAATTGCATTAGCTAATGTATTACACCTTTTCTATACCCACAGAGTTCGGGCATTGGCGAGCCGAGTGTACATCATGCGCTGATTGTGATATTTTTAGAGTTCTTTGCCTGGGGTCTATTAACCATGCCCATCATATCGGTCAGTATACAAGCCATATATTATAGACATAATAATAATATATCGCTCTGTTTTTCTAGACCCTCAATCGTACATTTCCGGATCACACGTTCCTCATGAATGGCTTGGTGATGGGCATCAAGGGCATACTGTCCTTTCTGTCGGCCCCCTTGATTGGCGCCCTGTCCGACATCTGGGGTCGCAAGTTTTTCCTATTAGTTACAGTATTCTTCACCTGTATGCCCATACCGCTGATGTGCATAAATACGTGGTGGTTCTTTGCCTTGATCTCAATTAGTGGCGCCTTCGCTGTCACCTTTTCGGTGGTGTTCGCCTATGTGGCCGATGTGACCACACCGGAGGAGCGATCCAAGGCCTATGGCCTTGCCTCGGCCACATTCGCAGCCAGTTTGGTCATCTCGCCAGCGCTGGGCAATGCTTTAATGGACATGTATGGCGATACCCTAGTGGTGGCGCTATCCACAGCGATTGCGGTGCTAGATGTATTCTTTATACTAGTCGCTGTGCCGGAGAGTCTGTCCGAGAAGATGCGGCCAGCCTCATGGGGTGCGCCCATCAGCTGGGAGCAGGCAGATCCCTTTATGGTAAGTCAAAATTCAATTCAATTTGATTGAATTTATTTATTTCTGTTTTATTTTTGCAGGCACTACGCAAGGTCGGCACAGATAAGACTGTCTTGATGCTGTGCCTGACTGTGCTGCTCTCCTATCTGCCGGAGGCTGGGGAGTACTCCTGCATGTTTGTCTACCTCAAGCTGAAAATGGGATTCAACTACGTGGAGGTGTCCATTTTCATAGCCGTTGTGGGCATACTCAGCATTACGGTGCAAGTGACACTTGGATCGTTTATGAAGTGAGCTGAATATATAGAGGATTGATCCCTTTCCAAATACTAATCTTTATCTTCGACAGAGTCTTTGGCGCCAAGCGCACGATCATTGTGGGCCTAGCCCTGGAGCTGGTTCAGTTGCTGTGGTATGGCTTAGGCAGCCAGAAGTGGTAAGCATAATGAGTCATACAATGTATAGCAATAGCTAATCCTTACCTATTTACAGGATGATGTGGTCCGCAGGCGTGGTAGCTGCTTTAGGTTCTATTACCTATCCCGCCATCAGCGCATTTGTCTCGCTATATGCCTCGCCTGAGAGTCAAGGTTAAACACACTATTAGAATTGCTATCGGCTACTCCAGTACTCATGCCCAGTTATCCTTTGTAGGTGCCGTTCAGGGCATGATCACGGGCATGCGTGGCCTTTGCAACGGCCTGGGACCCGCTGTCTTTGGCGTCATTTTCTATCTGTTCAATGTTGATTTGAATGCCGACCACGAGAACATTGTGAATAACAGTCATCCGACGAGCGTTGAGAAGATCTCAATGCATGTGCCCGGTCCGCCATTCGTATTTGGAGCCCTGTGCGTCTTCTGTGCCATTGTTGTGGCCGCCTTCATACCCGAGGGCCAGCAGGCGGTGCTGGAAAAGAAACGTAAGGATGGCCATGATAAAACGGGACTCAATTCATAAAAAGAGAACTACAAAAAAAAAAAAAAACAAACAAAAAAAAAAAAACGCAAAAAATAATCAAAAATCTATAAATCAAATTGAAAAGTGTTGTATACTGATAAATCTATATGTTTACTATCTCTCTGTCTTCTCTCTGTGTGGATTTGCAGGTGCCTCGCTCGATGTGCAGTACGAGATCGAGACGGGCCACAAGGTGCCCAGCTCGTTGGCTCCGCTGATACGCGCCGATTCACTGGCGCAGCTGTAGTCGGTCACGCCCATCGTCTTAAATACACGATTTTTAGTAACTGTAACAAATGCTGTAACTAGTGTCGCTTTAGTTTAAACATAACCAACCAAAACCAACCACAACAACAACAACAAGTAACATTCAGTTCGATTTTCGATGCCTCCAATTTGTTTTATACTCACATTTCCTTTCTCGTGTGTGTAATGTACGATTAATGTCATACTAATTAGTTAATTAATTACTTACGACCTATTTATTTTAACGCATAACTCTGCACTCCTTTTGCCACTGCGTGTGCTTGCCCCAAACAAACAAACAAACAAAATAATAATAATAATAATAATCTTAATAATGATAGCATAAAGAAAGAAAGGCCTGTGTTAATTTTCGCATTCAAGTTTGTAACATCACAGCGACAATTTGTACTGTAGGAACAGAAAATGATAAATGAAAAATGCAAAACAAAAACAACTGCCAAATACAGAAATAAAATAGAAAGCTTATTGTTTATGTAAATATGTATATGTGTATATATACATATATATGTATATTATATATATATCGGTCTATACAAATTGTTCATATATATTATTTATGCTACACACAGCTAAAAACAGTTTTAATTTCTTCCACAAACAAAAAGGAAACACAAACAAACTATAAATTATAAATTAACAAATTTTAAATTATAATTATTAGAGTTAATTGTGTAGTAAGCTTTACTTTGCAAACGTAGTGATCCAAAAAAATCGAGAGTCGGGAGTCGTGAGTCGTGCATCGAGCATCAAGAGTCGCAAATGAAGAAACGAAGTCGTGCGTTTCACTTATACTAAATAATAATAATAATAATAACAATAATAATAATGCTAACTGTTTAATAGTTTTTATTTTGATAAATGGAAAAATGAGAAACAAAATACAAATTAATATTATTGTTTTTTTAATTGAATTAAACAAGGCTTTAGGCATCAATAACTCATAAGCCAGTGCGTAAGTAGTTGTAAAGTTCTTTTGCACGTGCTATCAAAGGTGCAAAGTTTCAATAACTTGTAACATGTATATTTATTTATATATATACAAATATATATATATATATAATGATGACATGAAACATATAATGTAGACATATATATATATATATATATATATATATATATATATATATATATATATATTTATATTTGATTTTCGAAATTCAATTATTGTGAAACACAGTTCAATGTAAAACTGAAACCAAATTTCAAATGTAAATTATTTAACATAGAAAACTAAAATGAATGTAAAGGCATACGAATATATATATATATATATATATATATATATATATATATATGTATTATATATGCATATATACTCCGGTGTCTATATAATAACTAAATGTATGTACAAAAATTTTTGACGCAGTAAAAAATAAAAGAAGAAAAGAGGAAAATAAATGAAATACAAAAATACGAAATGATGTGAAATTCAAAATCAACTAAGAATTAAACAGAAGCAAAAATTGTGTAACAAATAAAAATATGTTTTGATGAAATCCAACAAATGTCTTTTATATACAAATACATATATGTATGTATATAGGAATATATTTATTGTAACCATAAAGAGTACTCTAGTTAGCTGTGTGGGTCTAGGTTGGTTTTTAAAAACTTTCTATCGATAATTATCGATATGTACAGAATTATTGTTTTTCTTGGATCTGTCTATATGTGAAAGTCTCTTAAATCAAGAAAAGTGACTTTGCTAGCCTAGGCTATAGCTCACCTGCATCTAAAATAACTAGATATTATATATTATTATTCGTTATAATGGAATCTCCCTTTATATTTAGTGTACTTAAATCGATAAATATCGATAGGCAACTCACGGCATCTTCAGATGCATTTTTGAGACTGCAGCGGCATAGTCTACTTACTGGCTGTCAGATACAAAAGCACACACTTCACATTATTTTCTCATTCCGCTCGGCATACCCGATCGAAAAATCAGTCCGTTTGCCAGTCAAACGAAAATCTCACAATATAACATAACGTTTAACGTCAGTAGTCGGGATCTAGCATGCGTTTAGTTTAGATTGTAGTAGTCATTGTTTTGACTTTTTTGTTACAATTCATTTGTTGTATAAATTACGATCCATTTAAGTTTCAATATTCGTCACAGTTTTTAGCAGCAACTTTTCTGCATGTGCAGCAAAATTATTTGTGTTTCACTCATCCCATAGATGTTCGTCACTGTTATAACTGATACGAAAACCAAAAGCAAATTTTAAAATCAGTAGAAGAAGTGCAGGTTAAATGGCTGCTGAGTACGATAAAACGCGTCGCAAACCCATAGCTCGCCTTCGATCCTCTTCAAATTTAAGTATCCGTATGGTTGGTACCGTTATTCAAGTAGCCGTCCTTTATGCTCTACTCATTGGGGCTGCATCGGCGGCGCAAACCGATTGGCATGATACATATTCAGGCGATGGCACCACACACGAACAGCTCGGCCAGACCCATTTTCCGAGTGCCGTACTAACGCCCTACGTACCGGAAGTCGTATACACTCCAGAGTACAAGCGGAAAATTTGGTCCGTAACGCCCGCTTATAATATCTCGCAAATGCTGTTCGATAATACTATAACCCACAAGCCGCCTTTGCCAAATGGTAAGTCTAGATAAATATCGCTCCCACCATATACACACATATATATATATATATATATATATATATATATATATATATATATATATATATATATATATATATATTATGCATCTAACCGTTAAAATCAGGCTATGTGGATGTAAAGAACGGTGATACCTTGACACTGGGTGAGAAAGTGGAGCGGAACGATTGGAGAGATCTGTTGGCAGAATATGTTTTGGTCATATTGTGGGTGATACTCTTATTATTCTTAATAATTCTGTTGCCATTTATTGCGTAAGTCTAGAGTACCTATAACTATACCTATACCATATCAATATCCTTATCCCTATCCCTATCCCTATCGATATGCATTTATATCTTGTTGCAACTGGCAGAGTTTGCTATTGTTGCTTCTGCTGTTGCCGCCGATGCCCGCGCGGATGTGGTCCTTGCGATGGCCCTAGGGATTTGAAAATGAGCATAATTTGTGCCATTATACTACTGCTTCTCGTCTTGCTCATTCTGTAAGTTGTCCAGAATGAATAGATTCGCTCAGTATTTCGCCTAACCATTGACTTTCAGTTTGGGCGCGATCGTTGCACTTGCCTCGAACCGCGTTTTGGACCGCGGCTTAGATGAGGCATCCAGTTCAGTGAAGCGCGGCAGTGCGGATACCTGTCTCTACCTGGAGGATGTCAATAAGCATCTGAATCACATTTTTGTCAACAACTACGATGAATTGCAGGCTCATCTAACCGAAATATTGAACAGTGAGTCGCAGTGTGGTCGCACATTGTTGGTGTGTTGTGAAATGCCCGCCTCACCTGTTTTCCCCCAGATGCTCACCTTCATATATTCCTGGATCTGGCCGATACATCCGAGGCCAATGCCATTGAGAAGCTGGAGCAAATCTTTGACAATATGAAGGAGGCGCGAAATCTGCTGAGAGAGGTGAATGTTTTGGAGAAGGACTTGCGCTTCCAAACAACGCAACTGAGAGATGGTAAAGCCTCATAAATTGATCACATATATATTATATATATATTGAATCTTTCTAGGGGTTCGCGGGGCTAAACGTGATGTGAACTACGCCTGCGCCAGCTTGGTGACTAAGAATGGATGTAGGGACTTCTTGCGTAACTCACAAATGGAATTTGTGGACACGTCCACCTGTCTGCACATGGACTATGTAAATATATTTAACTGCGATCGCTAGATATTGTCTATAAGTCTACTATATAATCTAATCACATCAAACTGCTTTAGTTGCCGAACACAAATGTGTTTTTGAGTGGTGCAGATAAAATTATCCTCGACGATGTTGCAATGCTACCGAAGATAGCTCTGCGACGATTCCAAGAAATTGGCGTGAAAATCCAAAACGCAATGGCCTTGGTCACGCCCCCGTTACTGAAGGATGTGCAGGACGGTCGCGAACAGTTCCGTACACTTGCCTCTCGAATCAGCAATCAGACGGAGGGCCTGATCTCTATCATCCAAATGAATACGATTCGTTCGACTAGATCGTTCGACGATGTCTACGATAAGCTGGGCAAAGATCGATCCCTTGTCAACGGAATTGCTTGTGGCCTCTTGATCCTGGCAAGTTTCCCAATCAACTATATATATATATATATATATATATATATATATATATATATATATATATATATATATATATATATATAATTAATAATGCAATCATTTAATCATTATCTATTCCACTTCACAGATTGTCTTCATCATGTTAGTTGCCTTGCTATGCGGCTGCTGTGGTAGGAAGGGGACAGGAGCCACATGCTTACTGATGTAAGTTTATAGATACTATGGGAATCGACCCCGATATATACATACATATATATATATATATATATATATATATATATATATATATATATAATTATGACTGACAACGTCTATGGCCTTTCGTTACAGCGGCATAATATTGATCTTCATTGTGTTCTCGTTCATTACCCTGGTGGGTCTCTTCTACTTCATAATTGGTTTGATCACCTACCAGGGCGCGTGTGCCCCAGTGCGGGATCTGGATGAGAATGCCATATTCAATAAGCTGGATGCACGCATTAGTCTGGGCGAACTGATGGATGAGGACTTTTCGGTGCCCCAGGAATTCGCTGAGCTGCGGATGTCCACGGCCATCAAGGCGTGCAGGGCCAATGAGTCGATATTCGATTTGCTTACCGTGCATAGACTCAACAACGTGGAGAATGTGAGGGCCATTGAAGTGATCAGGGATAAGACCGAGGAGGACAGAAAGGAGAAAATGTTTGATGAAGATCTAAACGCCACGTTTCTATTGACGGACGAGGAGAAGCTGAGGCTGCTAAATTCCGCCAACGGTTATCTTTCGATGTACAACAGTAATCTCTACCTAAGGAGCATGTGCGCGAATCTAACACCGGACTTGCGCGCATTGGCAAACGGTCTAAGACAGATACGGGATTCCATCGCATACAACGAAAAATGGGAGGAGTATAATAGATACGCCCGTGTGTCGTTGTCTAACGAGGCTTACCATTTGGATACCTACAACTATGAGTGGACCAATAAGATATTACTCATCACATCCAGAATGAAGCAGAAACTCGCCCGTATTGACGAGCTCATTCTGTATGAGCAACGATACTTCAACGAGTCTATCAAGGTGCTGATCGATGCTGTTAACCGATCCGAACACTTCATCAGGACACGTGGCAGCGATTACATAAATAGGCTCGCCAAAAATCTCACCGATGTGGTCACTGAGCAGATAGAGACATTTAAAGAGGGAGTCGCCAGAGAGGCCTCCAGGAATGTGGGTCGCTGCACCCCACTCGCTCACGTCTATTATCGCGGCGTGGATCTGGTCTGTTATCGCCTAGTTGATCCAATTGTAAGATATTCCTTTCATACCAAATCTTGCTACTTCTATCCTCCTATCCTATTTTTCCCTTAAAAGCCTCTTTTTCCGAGAATAACTCGAGAACTATAAAAGTTACAGCTAGCAAATTTGCTGTGTAGCTGCAGCTGAAGTGTAGCAAACATTTCACAGTTAGTTGTTGGTCATATCTCGAGAACTATAAGAGTTAGAGCTAACAAACTTGATATGCGGACTCTTATTTTATAGCTTTCCTCTTTTTTCTTTCGCTTTGGGTTATCATCGTAACTAGATGCCCTCAATGTTAAAGATTACATCAATCTTAAGTCGCATACTTTCGTAATATATACATAAAATACATATATACATATCTGTGAACTTTTACAGAACGGCTTCTGGATTGGTTTACTGCCTGCTGCCTTGCTGTTGCTGCCTCTATTGTTTGTGGCTCACAAGCTGATGTGCTTGTGGCTCAGACTACACTCCTATATTGTGCCGATAGTAGTAGTACCTGAGGTTGGGTGAGTAACGAGTAGCTGGATATATATACGTGTTTCAAAACTAATTCATTATGTTATCATTAGCCACGCTTGTCCCACCTGTTCGGGCATTCCGTACACACCGCCGCCAATTTTCACCTGTAGCGGCGGGCAGCAGGCAACTTGCGTTTGCGATAACAAACGTACCGATGGCGGAGCTACCTTCAATGACAGCTCCTCGATTGCCACATCTGAACAGAACGTCGTTTTTGAGGCAACCCCAGTTGTGGATAACCATTCTCCAACACAGGCTCCACCTCAAGCTCACGCTTACGCTCACGCTCAAGACGCAGCAGCCCCCAAACCGAAAAATGATTAGCTGATCCGTGCACGAATCGAAAGGATTTTATATAATTTGTGTACACAAAAATACTGATCAGAGTAAATTTAAGTGTGTTTATATTATATGTACTCGTGTGTCCACAATAGCACGGCCGTTAAACGATAACAACAATGTACGAAAATAAAATAACAATGTGTAACACGTACGTACCACTTAAATCAATTAGTTTTTTATTTCATATTTAGCTTGGGGTAGGTGGGATGGGGGAATGAGATGGGGCTCTGGGATAATACATATGGCAATGAAAAAAGAATATAATAAAAAAAAAAAAAAGAATGCGGGAAAATCCACTCTAAAATATAGTTATAGATGTATCTTTTTCAAATCAATAAAAACAGATATCGAGCTTTTATTTAAAATAGGCGCTCAACTTTCGTTCACTTTGAAATCTACAGCGATGACTGTCGTTAAAATGCATATCGAGCTATCGCAGTATCGTTAAATATGCTCTATCGATACTTGAGAGCTGACGATAGTCGATAAGTTGTTGCTGATATTTGACGTCTCATCATCTCTAGTAGTTGTCGTTGTGAGATACGCGCGTCGAGGCGGACGTTCGACGGCGTCTTCGTTCTGGTGGAAATTGTGATAATTGTCGTTGCTCTAATAAAAAAAGGTGATTTATGCAGTGAATACAATGAAATCCTGAATTAAACTCATTTCCCTTTTGTAATATTAAAAGTGTAAACAAACTGATTTGAGCTCATGAAGCGAGACCCACCACCAAACTCGTACGCTGTGTGCTGTGAAAACAAAGAAAAGAATGTTGTGATGGTAGCAGCAGCAGCGCAGCAGCAGCGGGCGTTGCAATAGATACACACACATTCATACACATGCACATGCTGTATATGCATTTATGCACATGTGTGTGTGTATGAAAACACGGTTGCCAATTGAAAAAATGAACTTGCTGCAGAAATCTGAATAAAATTTTGATATTTTCAATGAGAAGTCAAGAATAGTTTTTGTAGCCTTAAATCATTCGGTTTTATTTGTTTTGCTATTTCGAAATTCCTATCAACTTCTCACCACGTGCATTTGCAAAATTTCAAAACATTCCAACCGAAATCTTTTATGTTCCGTTACATGCTGCTTTGTGCACACATACACACAATGATACATATGTACAGAGTTGACCCACGCACAGCTGCAATTCCAATTAGAATACGGGGTCGCAGGCCATTGGAAGCTGCGCTGCAGACAAAGAAAGGGCGGGGTACAAGTGTATGAGTATATGAAAGAATAACTGAAAAGCATATGTGAAGAAGTAACGGTAATTACTTGCTTTAATAGTCTATTCTATATTGCCTTTACTATAAATTGCAAAGTTAATAGCGAGTGTTGTACAACGTTAAAACGGCTGCAGCCCAGCTGCAGTTGCAGTTGTGTCGCGTGTTATTGTTGACCAGAAAGTGCTTTTATATTTCAGTGGCAGTGGCAGACCCCCCCCCACGCACGCACACACACATACACACAGACGTGAAACGTTCTTGGCTTTGTGTATGTGTGTGTGCTTGCCTTGCTTGACATTAATGACTAATTGGATTTGGAAGTCGCCGTCGACCACAAAGATAATACGTATGTATGCATGTATGTGTGTGTGTGCAACGCTAAAGAAGCTGGGACAAAGGCACATACGAAAAAAGTAACCGTTACTATTATTATTGTCTGATTCAGCTTGTTTATTTCAATTACTCTGGGCTAGGGTGCGGGTGCGAGCGAGAGGTCGGGTGTGTGCGGCCGAGGTGAAGGCAGCGCATTGCGACGCTCTCTTTTATCTCTTTCATTCTGCTTTGTTTAGCAGCCTCAAATCGGAAACAGCACGACCCAAAAGCAACAAGCAAAAAAAGAAGACAAATAACCAGTACATATGTACCGCAAAGTCTGCTTTAAGAAAAGGTTGAAGAAAAGTAAACGGTAGAATAGCGCAGCTAAAAAAGAGCAATATTTGATGTTAAAATTGCGTGAGAGCTTTTGATACACAGCATTTGCGCAGATACAGATACAGATACAGATACATCCCTGACCTGTGTAAAGCACGCATACACATGCAAACATATGCTGCGTACGAACGTACATATGTATATATGCATGTTAATGCCATTACCTATATTCCCATGTACAAACATGCATACATATACATATGTATATGCAGCCTCTATATAGGTGCTCTAGCTGAGGCCGGAGCTCCAATCAAGTGCCCTATGCGCATGTACTATGTATTTATAGCAAGCGACGCCGGCATAGGCATACACACGCACACTCACACACACACACACACACACACACATGACTCTGTTTTTCGGTAGGTGTGCATGCCAAGTGAAGTTTAAAAACACTTCGAAAAACAAATGGGGTTACTATGGCGAAAATCGAATACTCTACTTATTTTTTATTAAAATTTAAAATTCCGGTAGAAAAGTTGTAAAAAGTTACTTAGCAGGATTTGAACCTGGGACCTCTTGGCTTGTGCGCCAATACGTTACGCACTGCGTTGATCAGGCAACATGCTTAAGGTTGCACTATAATTCCCAACTCTAATGTCAAATATTTGCACAGCCTAAAATGCTCACAGACAGCGCCTTTATTTTGAGTGAAAGCGACTTGCACCCAAGAGGTACGAATCGAACTTATTGAGGTCAACAAAAGTTGTCGCTGCCAGTGCTTTTATCTACTTAATGCAGTGTGATTATTTGCAGATAGCTTGCTTGCAAGCAGGTTGCAAGTAGCTGTCAAGCAGCTTCAAGTTAGAAGAAAAACTGATTATTTATTTAGGTCAGCAGAAGTTTTCGTCAAATTTGTATAAATCAATGAAGAAGTTAACAAGTAGGTTATAAGCAGCTCGTCCTCTCTCTCTCTCTCTCTCTTTCTCTCTCTTTCTCTCGACCCCATTAAATATATATGTATGTATAAATCTAGAAACTTCAAATATGAAATGGATATTCTCGCTCCAGCAACACGCACAATGGGCAACAGCTAAATAAATGCTATGGAATATGGGATGGGAGCAACAAATGTTTCTGTTTTGCTATTTGTTTATATAATATATAGAAACAGATACAAAAACAGACGCGAAATGTATAAAGAAGTGGAAAACTGAGCTTCTGGTCGCGCGGAAACTTCGTCTTGCGCTGTTAGCCAGAAAGAAATCTGGCCGGCTGTCATTTGATGAGCAGATATACAATACTAATGTTTCTATATATATATATATATATATATATTTGAGGAACCGGTATGGTCGTCGGCCAAGGGAAACTGGTTTGCCGGCCAACTGACTCACCAGCTGAGCCCGCGATGGCAAACAAACACCAAATTTTCGTTGGCTAATCAAAAGCTGACACAAAGAATAATTTTCAATTGAAATTAACTGCGAGCGTGCGAGCGAGACAGACAGCAAACAGTGAACGTACACGAATGCAAATACAATTATGCTCACACGCTCAGCTTGATAAAGTGTGAGAAAAAGAGATGGGGGGAGAGAGAGTGAAAGAGAGACACAGCGCGAGAACTGGTGAGAGATGCGAAACAGACAGGAAGTATCAGTTGCACTGGAAAAGCCATGGATTTCAATCGTAGCTATGCATATTTGCCATGTTATACCCTAGCATTGCATAGCATAGGGTATCATGATTTGCATATGAGACAGTTCTATTTTGGGTGTATGCATAGATCATTGGACTTTAGGAATTTGGAGCTTAAGCTTTACTGAGACTATATTATTCTTTCATAAATATATGAATAGCTCAACAGAACGTCTGGCTCATATGAACCACTAAATACCTAATAATAGAATGTGTTGTTCTTATGAGCCATTTAAATCTGACTGGGATACAAAGTTCATTTGAACCAAAGAATTGGTTACGTTAAGTGTGTATAAACTATTGTAAAGCTCAACAGAACATATTGTTCTCATGAACTATTAAATAGCTCAACAGTGCATATCGTTCATATGAACCCCTGAATAATTCAATAGAATATATCGTTCATTTGAATATAGAAGAACTGAGCAAAGAGAATCCTTATGTGATAAACTATATCGTTCACTGAATTACTAACTATATTCACTAGTTCATTTGAGCAAATATTTCCAATATTATTACTAAATTCTTTCCGCAGTTTGTTTTTATTGGGAAAGTCCAGCAAGCTTATTGTTGTTACTGATTAACCTGTATATTAATTAATATTTTAAGAGTCATAAACTAAAAATTTCATTCCACTGCAAACGGAACATTCTGCACTTCACTTCTTTCAAATATATATAAATATTTCAACACAAGGCCAATCCGCTGATATGAGATTTCTTATTTTATGTTCTTTTTGCTCTTGTTCTATTTGTGGTAAACAAACCCGACCAGCCGACCGACCGACCGACCGAGAGTTATTCAATTAGGGAATGTGCTTTCAAGTCGCTTCTTAGGAATTCCGTAATTTACGCTGATAAACAATGCGTCTGCTTCGCTCGAAATTGCCTTTAAATAATAATATATATATACATATGTATGTGTTACTTGTCATTATCGTCGTAGCTCAGGCAATGGGTTATCTCTGCCTTCTCGTTACGAGTCTATTGCTCCAGTTCGACATCTCCATAAATTAATAAACACACAGCAAAAGTGTGTACGAACACTTTCCATTAAACATCAAGCGGTATCTGCTTATAAGTACTTGGAGGAGTATTGCTCAAGCGAAAGGTAAAAACCTGTTAGACTTGGATCTGCTAGATAAACTAGACGAGACTTTAAGAAGTGGGTCGATTGGCGGTTCGCTTAGCTTTTCTGCCTTTTCGTTGAGTGGACTATGCCCAAAAAATAATTATAATTAGAGTAGATGCCTATATAGGGTAGAGGTTAACTAACTGCTTAATTGATGGACTTATTAGTATTAGTAATTTATTTAGATAATTTTAGAAATTGATTAGCTGTAGTTAAATAACTTTTTGCTGAATAAGTTTTTAAAATATTTATATAAAAGACAAAAGCTAGAAACTATCAAGGCAGTAAACCCCACTCAAATTATAAAATTCAGCTTTACTATGCGATTCTCATAAAATGAAGTAAGCTGGACTGTTATTGATTCTGAGGAGCCGGAAATGAAGCTAAGAGCTAAAAGAGGTAGGGCGGGGATGTTGAGAAGTTCGATGAGCTGAAGAAATAAGGGGACAGGGGAATAGTGAAAGCACTTGGAGAATGAGGGCCAAGTGGAGAAGTGAAAGAAAAATATAAAAGATGAAAAGCTAGGGAATGAAATGACTAGATGTCGATGACGCTCGGTGAAGCATATGAAAAAGCTTTGATTATAAGTGTTACAAGTGCCTTATAAGTGTTACAAGTGCCTTAAGGAAAGGCAACTAGAGAAGCAATAGAAAGAGAAGAAGAGTTAGGTAAAGGAAGAGGAGGCATAAGTGAAAGGGGAATAAACATGATTGGGAGTTAAGCAAAGATGCAGAGCGAAAGGCATAACATAAAATATACTTTACTTATTGACTGTTAAAATGAACATGGAAAGTAACATAACATTTAACAGAGTGTTATTTATGTTGTATGTAAATCGGACAGAGTTATGGCGGTTGCAGAAGTCGCCCCGAAAATCGTGGCTCCGACGGGCAGCTGTCAACTGCGCATGTGCTTATTATTAAGGGCTCTGCAAATGATGCTGCTGTGGTTTGTTTTGTTTTGATGTTGGGCGAAGCAGAAATCGTTTATGTTGTGCGTTTGATAATAGCTTTGACCTCCGCCCCTTTGACCCCGTCCAAGTAGCAGAGGCAGCAGCAGCGACAGCACCAGCTATTGCTATGCGATTCACTTCCAGCTTTTTGTTTTCAGCTTGTGTCAAGGCCGTTCGCATGCTGAGCTCGACGCGCTGAGTAGGCGTGGGTATACAGAATTTTGCAGAGCGGAGCAAAGCAGTCGAAATACATACATACGAAATATATAGATGAAGATAGATATATACAGGCATTGCAGATAAAAAAAAAAAACGATAAAAGATACTTTTTTTATCAGACTCCCCTCGGCTGGTTTACAAGCCATTTACGCCATGTTAGACACGTCAATTAACTAGCTGTTAACTAATGCGACACTTGAAGTAATGCGAAAAACTGCCAAGTGGAGCATCGACGATTGCAAAAAGCAAACAGTAGTAAAAAGAGCACATAAAAAATACATCAGACTAAAGATAAGGCTCTAAAAAAGCTGTGTGCGTGTCTGTGTTTGTGTGTGTGTGTGTATGTGTGTGTGCGACACCTTCTGTGCGACACGACAGGCCAAGGAAAAGCCGTTAAAGCAAACGAACGACCCTTTAGTGGTTCAAGAATGGTGAACCACAAACCCAGCAAACAGCAACCAACCAGCCAGCCACCATCCAACAGCCGACAGCCATCAGCAACCTGCACCACCTTCTCCGTTTCAGCTGCTTTGCCCTTCCTATTTGCCCACTGTCCATTCAGTGAGACATTCGATACAGCCAAGCAGTTCAGTTCATGGGGTTCATTCAACTTTCAGCCTTTCCTTTTCTTTATGCACGCACATATCAAGAAAGCAGCCAGACTAACGCACTTGCTCGCACACTAGTACTAAACCCTTTTTTTTATTACACTCTGATAAAGCTGCGCAATTGATAAAAACAAGAAGGGAAGAACAAGATTCATATATCTCACATGTTGTGTAAACACAAAGCAGAGATTTTTGTTAATAGACCAATTTGTGTTTTTATTGTTGTTTACATTTGTTTATTTATTTAATCTATTTATTATTATTATTTCTGCTGAAAGTGTGACTCAGAGAATGTTCTGTGTGAATTACTCAAGTAGAACGAGCAGGCACAGTACAATTGCGCGTTTGCCGTTGCTAGGGACATGGCCTCGGTGGCGCAGTAGGCAGCGCGTAAGTCTCATAATCTTAAGGTCGTGAGTTCGAGCCTCACCCGGGGCATTCAATTTTTTTTTTATTTTTAAATTTAATTCTTTAAAATGTTCTTTAGCCGTGGGTTCGAATCCCAATCGAGACATATTATTTATAATTTTATTATGTACAGTTTATTTGTATTTTAAAAATTATCTCATGCAATTTGCAACATTGTGCTGCTAGTGTTGCACAGGCCAAGTAACTAAGTTGCCTGTAAATATTGTGGCACTGCCCTGCGCTGCTGATTGGCATGCGCTTCATTTTTTTATTGGCTTTAATTGATGTCAAGTGAGGGGGGAATGCCTGACATAGAGAGGAAGAAGAGCAGAGGATAGCGTTTGAGCATTTGTGCTGGCGTTGCCTTTAGCAATAGGAATGCCACATTTTTGCGACACACCCACAGCGCGAATGATATATATACATTCGTATTTTACTGCCCTGCCACGCATTAAGATACACATAAATAAGGTCAAGACATGCTAAAATCGTATTAGGGAGTGTGTGTGGCACCATTCTGAAAGACGTTTATTTTAATCGTTCGTATTCATTTGTTCTTTCTGCCTGCAGTTGTCGCGCTGACGCATGAAATGGATGGCAAGCGGAACAGCCAAAGCAGGAGCCAAGCGTGTTAGGAGCAGCATTTAAGCAACATTTTTAGTGTAGACACTGATAAGCACGGACGGCCACAGCATGGCCAAAGCTCCAGCACCAGTCGACCAGCGTTTGCTCAAGTCCAGGAAGCAAATTACTTTGGCAATATGCAGCCTAAGCCTGATCATGTTCGGCTTTGCCTTCAGCCCCACTCATGCAGCTGGCGAGGTAGCCGATGCGACAGGGCCGTGGCATGTGGCCACAGCCCACGAGAAGAGCGGACAGCTACACTTTGCCACGGCTGAATTCAGCGAATACAAATCAAAGGCCAACTATACCAAAGATCCGAAATACTCAACAAAGGCAATGGATCCCGTTTACAATTTCACACGCTACTTGTTCGGTATTATCTTACCGGATGAGTCCGCCGTGGCACCTGGTGAGTAATGAAGTCAAATCTGTAAAGATAACAATGACTGACAGATGTGTCTCTCTAGGCTACATTGTTATCAAGGGCGAAAACACCTTGACCATGGGCCCGAAAGTGGAAGATATTGATTGGCGGGAGCTGTTTATGCAATACTGGATAGTGCTCATCGGAGTTGGTATACTGGCCTTTGTGGCTGTCATTATGCCGATCATAGCGTAGGTAGAATGCAGATATATAAGAGTATTATATTCATTTATTTCTTTATTTTTAAAGGGTATGCTATTGCTGTTTCTGCTGCTGTCGCCGCTGCAAGGAGGGTTGCCCGCCGTGCGACAGTCAAAAGGATGCTCGCAAGCGCTGCTGTTGTGGACTGTTGCTGCTGCTGCTCATCATTGGAATACTGTAAAGCAAATTCGGATTTATCTATTGGCAATTTGCTAAACAAAACTCTTTATAATTGCAGCTTTGGCGTCATTATAGCTTTTGCCACCAATCGATTGCTCGATCGCGGCTTAGAGGAGACACCAAATACCATGCGACGCGGCAGTCAGGATACGAGCACCTATCTCAAGGATGTCTCGGATCATATCAACCATTTGCTTGTAAATAACTATGGAGAAATGGACAAACATCTGAGCGACATGCTAACCAGTAAGAGATATCCAAAGAAATATGCGAAGTCAGCTCATTTTCTGCTTTATTTCAGATGCTCACACTCACATATTCCTGGATCTAATGGACGCCTCTGAGGCGAATGCTGTTTATGATCTTAAGCGCATATTGGAGAACATGGAAGAGGCTCACAAGTTGGTACTGGAAGTGGATAAATTGGAAAAGGACTTGCGTTTCTATGGCACACAGCTAAGAGATGGTAGCGTTTTAGATATATATTAAGTTTAGTTACGGCTTAAATTGTGAATTGATTTCGTTGTAGCTCTGCGAGGCGTTAAGCGCGATGTTAACTACGCTTGCGCCAAGCTCTGCGGCAATCGGGAGTGTCTGCACTTTTTGAAAAAGCCGGAGATTGAATTCCTTGACAGCTCAAAGTGTTTGCAATATGAAGAGGTAAAATCTGAATATATCAAACAAAGATTAAATACTAATGAAGTCTACTCTTGCAGCTGCCAGATACTACTCAGTATTCGAAGGCCATGGAATTGATAATTGCCAAGAACAGCGGTAAGACAGCCAAGGAAGTCATAGATCGTTTGCAGCATGTGGGCAAGCGTATTAAGGCCGGCATCGATCCACTGATACCACCGATAATTCGTGACATAAACAATGGACAGGAGCAATTCCGCAATCAGGCAACGAACGTACGCAACATAATCGATTCGGCCATCGGCAGTATACACTCAACTACTGTCGAGGTGACCAAGACCTTCGATGATGTCTACGATACATTTGGCGCCGATCGCAGCATAATCAATGTGATCGTCTGCTCTGTCTTGTTGATTGTAAGTGTTAAGGGAAGATATAGTTATATATCAATGCTCATCTGATATTCTTTGGCAGATTCTACTATTCCTGATTATTGCTCTTGTCTGCGGCTGCTGTGGACGTCGCCGGCGTGGCTACCGCGATGATTGCTGCAGCAAGGGCACAGGCGCCTCTTGTCTGCTACTGTGAGTGCTTGTAATATATTATAGACTTATCAATATTAATCAATTCATTTCAACTTTGCAGTGCCATGTTATTAATATTCTGCGTCTTCTCCGTCATCGTTGTGGTTGGCTTGGCCTACTTTGTCTTGGGCGTCGTTAGTTATCAGGGCGCTTGCGCTCCGCTTAGAGATCAGGAATCGAATGCCCTGTTCCGTCAGATCAACTCAATTATCGATCTCAATCGTAGTTTGCCAAAGAATGAGCACAAGTCAACGAAGCCCCTACGCATTTCGAATGTCATCAAAGCCTGCCAGGCTGATCACTCCATATTCAAGCTTCTACAAGATAACGACTTGTATGACATTGATAGTCTGGTGCGCGTGAAAGTGATTAGCGAGACGCCGTCAGCGCCAATTCTGTTGGCCAATCTAGATAATTTCACAATACTGACGGAGAAGGACAAGCGAGATCTCGTACTGCTGCGCAACAGCAATCTATCCAGCTACTACAGCAAGGTGTTCACGGAGCACATGTGCAATCAGCTATCGCCTGTCGATCTGCCTACGGTTGCCAACCAGCTGAACGAGCTCCGCACCAGCCTGTGGACTCAGTGGGGCATCTATGATTGGGCCAGGACATCATTGTACAACGAGGTCTACAATCTGCAAAGATATCACGATGAGTTCGTGGAGAAAATCAAAACAATAATTAGCAAAATGACCGAGAAACTATTAAAAATTGACGAATTGATATTATACAAAGGAAATGCATTTGGCGAGTCTATCAAACAACTGCATGAATCAACCGAACGCTCCGAGTTCTTCCTCAGAGATCACGGCCAGGAATATGTCGGTGGACTGCGCGAAAACCTGACGAGCTACATCAAGGAGCAGGTCGTGCACTATATGGAAATGGTAGTAGAGAAGAGCCATGCCAATGTGGGCAAATGCGCACCGCTAGCCAAGGTTTACAATCGCAGTGTGGATCTGATTTGTCATCGTCTAGTCGATCCAATGGTGAGTGGATATAGATAAATATATATATTTAAATTATTATGTACGTTTCTGTTACAGAACGGCTTCTGGGTGGGCGTGTTGCTGTGCGCCGTGCTCTTCCTGCCCGTGCTCTTTGTGGCCCATCGCTTGCTGTGCCTCTACAAGAAGATCGATCCGTACTCGGCGCCACCCGTAGCCGGAGTCGAGGGCGGGTAAGTGGCTTAAATTATCCTGGCTACGTTTAGACCTCTTCGCATGTTTTGTCGTTGGGCAAATGAGAGACAAATTTTGTTGCGCTCGTTTCGCTTGGCCTGAACATAATCGAAATTTCGCATTTGTGTTTGTTTGCACGCTCTAATTGGGTATCGTTAACAATTTACTTTCATTCTCATTTCATTGCTAACAAATGCTATGCCATGCCATGTCTTGCCATGCCATGCCACACACATATTGCACTATCCCAGCAGCGACTATCTGTATGATGCCTACAGCGAGCGCGATCGCGAACATGTGCCACTGGCCAAGTAAGAGAATTAAGCAGAAGCAGCAGCTCCGCAGTCAACACACTCACCTCATACTCTCTTCTGCTGCTCCTTTTTTTGTTTTTGTTTGCAGTGTGCCAAAGAAGCGACGCAAGGCCTACGATCGCAGGCGCGAACAGCAGGAATACTATGAGGATGCATCGCCGAGTGTGTCGCGCGGGGCACGCTCCAATGGCGGCGGCGGCGGAGGCGGCGGCGGTGGTGGTGGTGGCGATAGTGGAGCTGCTGGCAGCAGCAATATGCGCTACAACGATGTGGCACCCACGTAAGTCAATCAGACAGAAAGCAAAACACAAACAACAACAACAACAACAAGCGCTGCCTCTCCTCATGGAATATTTAGATACAGATACTCCGAGATATATAGATGGTCTTATTAACACACACACACACATATATATATATATTAACTGCATTTATATTATGGCTAATATATATTTCTACATATTTACATCATCTCAGTGGCCGGCTAAATTTAATTGCTACTTTTTGATTTCATTTTATTTAGCGCTAAAGTCGCGGCCCTTGATACAAGGCCCAGAGCATTGGCGACAGATGGTTTCTTTTAGGCATGGCTCGAATTGCAAATGGTTTGGTTTCTGTATATAGTATATATTATTTGCTTATGTAACTGCCCACAACATGCAGTGTTTGTGTGTGTGTTTTGCTGTTCTTTGCAATTCATATGCATATGTCATTTGTATATACAGTAGAGCCTATCTGATACCGAGGAGAGTTAGCCTAGAGCTCATATGCTTGACAAAATCAATAGATAAAATTTAAAAAAATAATAAAATAAATTATAAACAAATAAATAATGGAAAAAAGCATTAAACAATATTAAAAATATTTAATAATAAATAATAATTATAAAATAAAAAATAATAAATTATATTCAATGAAGAGAAATAAATATATATAAATAATAATAAATTAAATAATAATAATAATAAAAAACATAATAAATGAAAGAAAAAAATTTGTCTTAAATAAAAAATAAATAAAAAAAGCATTATTAAATTTAAAAGTTTTAATAATTGAGTAAAAACAAAAATTTAATGTTAAAAAATATTTTTAGTTTCGATTTTTTATTTTTTTTTTTAAATAAAAAGTTGTCTTGATAAACATTTTGTTCTACATACATTCATATAAATAATTGTGAAAAATTTAAATTAGATTGTCAAAAACCTGTAGTAAACCCGTGATAGAGAAGCTTTGCTGTATATATGTTTTTGTATCCATAGCCAGTCTGATGAGCATTAACTGGAACACCTCTCATCCGCTTCATATCCAAACTCATTTCACAATTTGCTGCCTAGCTAAGATATATACATATATAGGTATATATATGTATATTTATATGTCTGACTCCATTGCCCAACTTCGAATGCAACTAACTGCTGCTGCTGTTAAACAAAAACTAAACCAAGCTCCTAATGCAGTTGTTGTTTCTTCTTTTGTTTTGTTACTTTTTGTGTTGTGCTCAGTTCGAAGTTATTCGATCTTTAACCTATTTTCAATGCTTTGTTCCACAGACATTGGGACCACGAACCGCCGCGCTATCACAATCCACCCGTGGCGCCACCATCATCCGAGTACGAGCGACCACCGCCGTACTATTATCCGGGCGCTTCCGATCAGGATTAGATGCCGGATGGATACATTCAAGAACTTTGTTGGGATGGCTTTAATTGAAGAGAAAAGATGTGAAGTGAAATGGAGTGGAGTGGAGTGGAGTTGAGTGGATTGGAGTCGATGGCATGATTGACGCATGAATTTCATTTTGACAACACAACAACAACCCAATTTTACTGAGACTGTAATTTTAGTTGAAAAGTTAGTTTTTTATTTAGAGTTATGTAATTTGTAGCATCACATGTGAGTTTATATCTTATATTTATATATATATATATATATAGCATACATATGTTGTATATATAAGCGTTTCTTTCGAACTGTATCAGACGATCTGCCAGCGCATGGGATGGATGGGAGTTGTAGTTCGCGCGGAATATAGTAAAGATTAGATTATAAGCACGGATCGAGACAAGCGTAATTCACATAGTCCCCTATATATATATATATAAATATATTGTTTAAAATTTTACACATTGAAAATGTTGCCAAAAGAAAAGCGAGCGTGAAGAGAAGAGTTTGATGGAATGAAAGCAATGCATTGGGTTGATAAACGATTGCGGACTATGCACAGCTAAAGCATTTAATAAGTTAAAAAAACAACAACAACAACAACAAGACCATAAATATCCCAACAGAACTTAAAAGAGAATTACTGAAAATTCTGGCACAGCTTTGAGCAAGGAATCTCCCTTGGAAGTATCTCATAAATGCACAATATAATCAATATACAAGCAAAAAGAAAGAAAAACAAATGTTATGCAACAGCCAGATATATATATGACTCTATATATATACATATATATGTACGGTTAGTGTATATTTAAAATAATAATACAAAACTGCCATTTTAAGTTAGTGGAACAGATCGAAGCTGAGCAGGCAAAGAAAGCTGAGACAGGACATGCTCTCGGCTAAAGTTTTTTCTCAATGCATTTGAATTACGAGTGTTTGAAAACTAATATACCCGACTTCCTTAAGCGAAACCCGAAACCTTTATATAATATGTACGTACTTTGAATTGTCGTGTAGTTGACTAAGCAAATGTTTCAACTCTACGGAAAACAAAAATGTTTTTAATTACTAATCAAATTCGGGGCAAACTGCAAGTAGCCAAAATAATACAAATTATAATTATAATAATAATATTAAACAAGAATTATATGATAAAAGATGCACTCACACACACACACACACACATACAGACACACACGTATTAAATATGTATTTTAGTTAAGCGAAAAGAAAATGGAAAAAAAAACCAAGAAGTATTTATGAATGTATGTAATTTTCTCTTTCTATTATTTACGTACATCTCATGAATTTCTCTGCCTATGTCATTTTTTAGTGTTTTACAATAAGCCAATAGTATGGAATCAAAGTTTTAAATGCTACAAGAAAAACAAAAAACAATTACTGTGAAAATATAAATAAAAATATAAATTATATAAATGTGCTCGCGTCGATTCTCTTGGGGGGCAATCTGTGCCTCAAATGTCACAGCAAATGTTAAGTGAAAAGTTAGTTTTCTAATAACGTTCAGTCCGTGATATGGCTGGTAAGTGGGCTCTATATATCATAGTCGAGCATCGTTTCATAAGTACTTTCGCAGTAGAAGATATCTGATTGAAGAGCTGAGTCTGGAATGACCCGTGTATAGATAGATCAATCAAATCTATAGCATACTTCCGAGAGCAATTCACAACCTTCATCTATTAGCTTCGTCTATCGACTAGATACTTCAGCCTTTCATAGATTGATCGATCTGTTCGCTAAAATTGTGAAGCATACCTTCAGGCGCTGTACACATTTAAATACGTAGTAGCTTAGGCCTATCAACTTTGATTTGCAAGTCATTTACTTTTTTATACTCCACAAAGCAATACAATTTTAGATTTAATCCAAGAGAAACATATTTTCGAAAGTTGATTTGATCTTCGATCTTACAATCCCCATACAGACTTTATTCAAGGAAAATTTCAATATAGTAAAGCCTTCCTCATTATAGATATCAGCAACATAATTGTGCGTAATGGAACAGCTGCCAAGTTAAGGGCTTAAATCGTGGCAAGAACTCCTAACAGTATGGCAAGCGACCATATCCGAGTGAGGAGAAAATCATGTGGCCTTAGTTTAGTGTTCATATTCGCCTTGATCAGTGGACATAGTGGACAGCCAGAAGAAGAAGACTGGAATGAGCCGGAGACCACCCATGAGCTGCTGGGGCAGCCGCACTTTCCCCCTACCATATATTCCAAATACGAATCGAGTGTTACGTATACTGAAGACAAGGATTACTCAACTCCGATCACGCGTACGCTGGATGGCCTGAGTAATCCTCTGGTTGATTTTACCACATCCAATAGATCCATACCGCCTGGTAAGTTGCGGAATTCATGAACTACATTTAATACTGGTTTTCTTGTGCTCAGGTTACATTGTGGTCAAGGGTGACTCGCTGATCTTGGGCCCGAAGGTGGAGCAAAATGACTGGAGGGATCTGCTAGCTGAATATTGGGTCGCGCTGCTCTGGGTGATATTTCTGATAATACTCATCGTAGTGATGCCCTGCATAGGGTAAGTATACAGATATATATGTATATATATATATATTATGTATATCCTGCTGGCAGCGTTTGCTATTGCTGCTGCTTCGCCTGGCGACGTTGTCGCCGCGGCTGTCCCACCTGCGATTTGAAGTCGGATAGTTGCTGGCGATTATTCTACGGCATTCTGCTCTTTCTGCTGCTGATCGGACTCATGTAGGTCTAACCCTAGAGTACTCTTAGCGCGCCGTTGTAACTGTTCTCTGCTTACTCAGTATCGGCTTGATCTTTGGCTATTCGGCGAACCTTGCTTTGGAACGCGGCTTTGACTACACCGAGCGCACAATGCGACGCGGCAGCGAGGACACCTGCAGGTTCCTACAGGATTGCAAGCGACACATTTATCACTTGACGGTCAAGAACTACCAAGAGCTGCAAACGAATATGAATGACGTCCTAAAGAGTAAGAGCTAGAGCGCACTTATAGATTTATAGATCATATCGATATATAATCTCAGATGCTGACCATCACATCTTTCTGGATCTCATGGAGACCTCTGAGTGCAATGCTTTGTTCTACATGCAACGCATCATGCTCAACTTGAAAAAGGCTAAAGTCGAATTCCAGCGAATCAGCAAGTGGCAGGAAGACTTGATTTTCTACGGCGCCCAGCTGCGAGATGGTAAATGAAATAGATATAGGTATATATATAGATATAGAGAGAGACACTTATATATCCATGCTAGGTACTCGTGGTGTTAAGCGTGATATCACGCACGCCTGCACAACTCTATGTGGCAGCCGCAGCTGCTTGCAGTTTCTGAAAACAACTGAAATCGAGAGGCTCGACACATCGTCCTGCCTGCACTTTGACGATGTAAGTTCAAATTGAATATCTTCATTTGAATATCTTCACGGCAAGTTCTTCTCTCACAGATGCCGGTAGCGAAAGAATATGTGACTGCACTGAATCAGACTGATAAAGAAGTATTTAATTATCCCACCCAGGCAATCGCGAAAATTCAACCGTTTGGCAAGGAAATCAATGAAGCCATCGAGCCCATGATATCTCCGATATTGAGCGATCTGCGTGCTGGTAGCAAGCTGCTCAAGAACGAGTCGAAGATCATGACTGACTCCATTGATGCCGTGATCAATAGTATACACTTCAAGACTCTGCGATCCATCAAGTCTCTCGAAGATGTCGAGTCCAAGTTTGGCCCCTGGCGCTCCGTCGTCCATGCCATCGTGCTCGTATCCTTGACGATCGTAAGACATTGTGGACTGAGCTGATTAGCTGTTGCTTCATGTTGGCCTATTTGATTACAGATCGTCTTGGCGCTCTTGTTTGCCCTGATCTTCGGATGCTGTACACCCGTGAGGCAGTCCGACGAAGAGAGATTCTGTAGCAAAAGGCCGGGCGCTTTGTGCCTCATCTTGTACGTAGATCTAAGGATCGTTGCCTACGATTCACAGCCTTACACACCTCTCTGTTCTGCTCCTCTATTTCAGCGCCATTATCTTTATATTCTGCATATTCTCGCTCACCACATTGCTTGGTCTCTTTTACTATATCTTCGGCTTGGTGACCTATCAAGGCGTCTGCGCTCCGTTTCGCGATCAGGAAAATAATTCCTTTTTCCGGCAAATGGATCCTGTAATCGATGTCAAGCGCTTCTTGTCGCCAGCTCTTGATGTGGAGGCCGAAAGAGAGGGTTTATGGGAATCGCATAGGGAGATGATCGAACTAAACATGAAAACGCAGCAGTTCGGGGATGTGAAAGTGAAAAGGCAGGCGGATGCGCCACTGCGCATGTCGACCGCCATTAAGGCATGCGAGGCCAATCAGTCTGTCTTCAAGCTGCTCAAAAAGAAGAGCATCTATGACGCAGAAAATGTGTATCGACTCCGGATTCTGCGAAATCGCCCAATGCCAGATGAAGAAATTTTCTCTGATGAGCTCACAAAAGTTGAGGTGTTCACGAAAGACGAAAAAGCTAAGTTGAATATTTTGCAGTACAGCAGCTTGAACCCTTATCACAGTTCGATCTTCACACGACATCTGTGTAATCAAATAACGCCCACTGAGCTGCCCGTAGTCGTTGGACAGATCAGAGGACTGGAGGCCAGTCTGAAAAGCGGTCGCTACGATCTGGCCAAAGTCGCCTTGACCAATGCGGCTAACAATCTGCAGAGATATCATGACAACCTCGTGAGCAAGATCAGGAACTCTATGAACAAAATGAAGACAAAACTGAGGCAACTCGATAAGGAGATACTTTTGGACGAAATGCCCTTTGGCGACTCAATGCAAACTCTACTAGATGCTGTCGACGAGTGCCAGACCTTCTTGAGAACCGATGCTGACGACTATGTCACCTATCTGCGTGCAAATCTATCGAACTATGTCGGGAGCGAGGTCTACGACTATACAGAGCGGGTTGTGTCCCACTGCCAAAATGAGGTCGGCAAATGCAGGCCGCTCGCCTACATTTACTACACAGGAGTCGACTACATTTGCCGTCGTCTTGTCAATCCCATAGTGAGTAGATGAGAGTTGAGTGTGGCGAGCGCAGTCTAAAACGTTTCTTCTCTTACTCCTAGAATGGCTTCTGGGTGGCCCTGCTGCTCTGTTCGATGCTCCTGTTGCCCACTCTTCTTGTAGCCCATCTACTGTTCTGCCTGTACAACAAGATCTATCCGGCAGCATACGGATCAGCATACGGATCAGCCATTCAGTAAGTCTCCTGTGACCCGCTTCTAGGCATATTGTTTGACTAGACTTGCTTTATAGCTGTCGATTCTGCGGTGGAGGAACAGCGACGACTGATTGTGCAGTTAGGCAGGACCCGATCTGCCTCATGAGCATCGAAATGGTTGACGACGCCTGTGAAACCGACGAGACGGCAAAGGCCGAGGTGCCTGTGCAGCCATCATCTTCGACGGGATCCCTGTGCAACAGCAGCAGTAAGCACAAGCAGGAATAGACACAGACACCAGAGGAATGGCTCGTTGTTCGTTTTCGAAATGTTTTCTTTGAGTTGTTAATATAAAAAGTGAATTTTTGTAATCAAATAGAACTGTTTCAGAGACTGAGAAGACGTCGTAGCTTGGCACAGTCCTTGAGTTATGCTCTAAAACCCTACTTAGATTATAGTGCTGATATACCTAACTTATAAGAGCTTCGAGAGTCTGACTGATTCATCTTACCCATTGTGTTCGTTGTGTGTACCATGACCCTCTGCGCATATGTATTTCATTTCTCGACTTGGTTGTCTGCACAAAACAGCTCTTGATTTCATTAGAATATATCCGGTAGCAGACATTAAAAGCGCCGCGTCATGCCTTTGGCCTCTCATCAATCATAATATAATTAAAGCGTGCACCATATCTAATCTGACAAGAGCTTGTGAACAAACCTAAAAAATAAAAAAAAATTATAAAATAAAACTGAACCGACTACCGGGTGAACAAGAAAGCGACTCGACTGTGAGGCTGTGCGACAATGCAAGGAAGCTAAGGCTGTGGCCAGAGCAGTTGACTGAGCCGAACTGTTAAATACACTTTTAAAAAAATAATAAAAAATAAATTAAAATTAAAATTATTAAATTATTAGGACATAAAATTCTACTTACATATTAAATTATTATTTATATTAAATGTTTTACAATTTATGCATATATAAATATCATTTATATTATTATAAGATCTCATTAGGCTTACATAAAATATACAAAAAAAAAAATAATTTTAAGAATCAATAACAAAAACTTCGCCAATGCTTAAGTTGCCTTTCGTTAGCAACGAAAAGTGAAAACTGTCCAACATATGATTTTCATAATTTTCAACTAAAAATTAAATCACGTTTCTTATCAACAAAGTCTGATAGTTGTTGTTGTTGTTGTTGTGGCTGTCAGTGAGTGCCTTTCTTTTTCAAAAATTACCAAAATAAAAGCAAAAGAATAACAACAACAAAAACAACAACAACAACAACTTCAGCAACATCAACAACTCGAACAAGCGTAATAACAATGAAATTTCACTTTCAATTTGTGTGTGTAAAAACAAAAGACTTAAGACACGAACTTGCTGTAGTGGACGCCGCATTGTCGCAGTCGCCGTCGCCGTCGCCGTCGCCGTCGCAATCGCAGTGAAGGTTAAGTTGCCCGATTTGATATTCAATTGGTATAACGGTTTCGAAAGCCACAAAAGACAAAATGGCCACCAGTCAATGCACTCATTAAACACGACAAAAACTGAAATTAAAATAAATGATCAGTTCTTGAAGCTTGATCTCCACTTTATATAATACGATATTTATTGGATAAGCATCAAATTTGACCTATGTATAAATAAAATCAAAGTTGAAACTCTGAAATCGGTCAAAAAATACTCGAGTCATGCAATGCTCGAGAGATCTTTTTCCCGACTCAGCTCAATATTTTGAAAAGTTCCCACAACCAAAGAAAATCTGTGAATATAGATCGAAACTAGAATTAAATACACTTTCAATAAGGTATGCCATTCAAAAAATGTATAGCAAATACCCAAGGTGTGGGCAGTCAAAGTTGAAAAAATGTCAATTTTTTCAACTCGACCCGATTTTGAGAAAAATGATTTTTGTCAAAAATGGCAAATTTTCAAAAATTGAACTTTTGAATACCGATCGATAGTCGATCGTTATACGAGTCGAAAATTGTACAAAACTCTGAAATCGTGCAAATACTACCCGAGCTACAGACATGTAAAGTTCAAGGGGTCATTTTTCGGATCCAAGTCAATATTTTGTAAAGTTCTTAACGCATAGAAAATCAGTAAATAGACATTGAAACTAGAATTAAATACGCTTCCAAAAAGGTATGCCGATCAAAAATCGGATATAAATAACCCAAGTTGCGCACAGTCGAAGTTGAAAAATAGTCGATTTTTCCCCATTTTTTCGACCCGACCCGATTTTGGCAAAAATGATAAGGGGTTACATCACATTTTTGTCAAAAATGGCAAAATTTTAGGATTGCAACTTTTGAATACAGATCGAAAGTCGATAGTCATACGAGTCAAAAGTGGTATGAAACTCTGAAATCGGGCCAAAAATACACGAGTTAGAGTCTTCCGAAGTTTGAGAGGTATTTTTTCGTTAGGAATAAAATATTTCGAAAAGTTCTCAAAGCATTGAAAAATCTGTGAATACAGATTGATACTCAGATTAAATACGCTTCCAAAAAGGCATGCCATTCAAGAATCGTATAAAAAATACCCAAGTTGCGCACAGTCGAAGTTGAAAAATAGTCGATTTTTCTCCATTTTTTCAACCCGACCCGATTTTGGCAAAAATGATAAGGGGTTACATCACATTTTTGTCAAAAATGGCAAAATTTCAAAAATTAAACTTTAATGCCGTCGATGTCGATATCACAAAAGTTAAAACTCTGAATGGGCGAAAAATCCATATAGATCAAAGCTCGCGATTTTTTTACTCACCCAATATTTGAAAATCCAAAAATTCTCTATTTATGGGCAGTCAAAGTAAAAAATAGTCGATTTTTCCCCATTTTTTCGACCCGACCCGATTTTGGCAAAAATGATAAGGGGTTACATCACATTTTTGTCAAAAATGGCAAAATTTCAAAAATTAAACTTTTGAATGCACGTTGATAGTCGATGCTCAGACGAATCGAAAATGGTATAAAACTCTGATATCGGACTAAAACTACTCGAGATATGATCAGACAAAGCTCGAGAGGTATGTTTGCGGAATCAAGGTAAGTTTGCAAAAAGTCTGAGAAGTATGAGACGAATTTGTGATGAATTTATAGTAGTGATGCGAGTGAGTCAGGTCAGGGCACACCTAACTTAGCTAGAAATAAAATATAAAATTTGTATAAATATATCTGATTTATAAAATAAATTTTAGTTATAATCGCGTTCTTGAAATATTTTATTTCCAAACCTTCAACAAAGTAAGTCCGTGCAACGCCGCGCTAATTGCTCCGCTATGTCTGATTGAGCATAAAAGATATCTGTGTATATAGTTTTTATTGTGTGCAATACGCACTTGCACTGGCCTTTATGGCTGGTGTGAAATTTTGCCGTGATGTGAAACAGAGCGTTGCATTTCCATTTCGCATTGGTTCGCTTTTCACGAGAAAACTGAAAACTGAAAAGTGGCACAGAATTGCAAAAACAACAACAACAACAACAACAACGAGCACAGCAGACAACGGAGCTGATTGCAAATGGCACGCAATACGCATTGAAATGCACACAATTAAGTGCTGCAAATGATTTAGAGTGAAAGGCAGTGAAATTTATGGCATGCAAAGCGTGAGAAGCGCTCCACAGGAATCGCAAGCCGCATAAATATTAGAACCTGTTGGGGCCCAACTAATGGCAGACTGGTCAAAAGTCAAGCCGCTCAGCTGTTTGCCGGCTACAAAAAGACTTTCGCTTTCGTTTCAGCCACTACTCTAACTCCGCTTCGCTATGAAGACCCATTGGACTTTTGCAATCGCACACACAAATAAATATATATATGCAAATCCATGGCTTTCTATCGTGTAAATTATATTTATATATATATGTATGTATGTCTATTATGCATAAGCTTAACCAGAAATATTTTGTTTAATAACTCAAATTTGCATATTGAAGACGCGTCTTCAGCTCTTTTGTGTATGTGTGTGTGAGTGTGCGTGCTTATGCTAATAAGTCCAAACTTGTTTGATTTACAAAATCTGATAATTGTGTGCGCAATCAATCCTTGCCGCACAGCAAACGCTGTTAAGTTAACAGCGCAGCTTAACAGCGGCCAGTTTGCTGCTTGAGTCTTTTGAGTGGGGTTTTTTTTTTTGGCTTCGGCTGGCCAAAGCGAAAGAACTGCACAAAAGCAACGCAGCAAAAAAACTAAATTTTCCATGCAGCTCACAGAAACACAACTGTTCATTTGTTGTTTTGCTACACTAACAAAGAGTTTCGGGAATTTTCTATGAATTGTGTAACAAGTACATATATATGTACATATGTATGGGTAAAAGTGCATGAATGGGCATCAGTTTGCTATATTCAATGCAGGCATTTTAGGCAAGTTGAGCAAGGGGTCCTAGGTTCGAATCCCTGAGCAGCCATTTATTATAATGATTATAGAAGTTGCATTTCAATAACTAAAGTTAAGCATGAAGTCGTGCGTTCAATTCCACAAGCAGTCACATTTGAATATTAAAAGAAATTTGTAAGCAAGAAATCCCAGGTTCGAATCCCGTGACAGTTTTTTATTTATTTTTTTCTTAAATAATTCTGCTCACTCCACATATTTGTCTGCAAGAGTATTCAAGGTGCGACACTGTCAGCCTAACTGTGTTTTATTTTATATTTGTTTTGTTTTGGCTTTTTTTATGCTGCCCGTTTCTCGTATATGGCGCTCGGACGTGTTCGCAGCGACGGCTCAATCGCAATCTCAAAGGGGGCCACGCTCCAAGCGACTTCACTCAATTTGAGCCAAGACTTGTTGTTGCTGCTGCTGCTGCTGCCGCTGCCGTTGTGGTTGCCGTTGTCTTGGCAGTTGGCCGCGCGACTGCGCACAAATCAGTTTCAGTTTTTCAGTCCAACGTGCGAGTTCGCAGCGAGTAACGGTTAGTACGCACCACCAACAAGAAAAAAAGTGGCTAGCGGCAGGAGTTGTGTTTTTCAATACGTGACTAAGCAGAGCACACGAAATACCTGCAGTGTAGTGTGTTCCCCGAAATTCCAACATAATAAACAACAATCAAAGTTTATACAGATCAACTGGATATATATATATATATATATAGTGTAATCGCATCGACGCTGCATAGAAAACATGGTGAGTGGAGTGCCAATAAGTGTGTCACAGAACTACGAAGACAAAGCAAATTATGCATGCCAAACTCTAGAACAATCAAAACTAAAATAATGAATAAAATACTATAAGAAAACAAAACGTGTATTGAAAGTCAGCGAACGGAAAAATGAATGTTAAAGCAAGGCCTGGGAGAACGTCTGACACAGCCAGAGCAACCAGACGGACGGCCAGACTGGCTGACTAGCTGACTAGTCGACGGGTTCTGCTTTAGCTGCTGTCTGAGCCGAAGTTGAAGGCAAACCTGTCAAAGACAATGGCTATACAAATATGAATATAAATTCTCGTCAAGTTTCAGTTTCGCTTTTTTTTTTTGCCATTTTTTTCCAGTTGCTTTTCCTTTTGGCCAAGACGGCCTTTTACTTCCTTGGGGCGCCAAAAGGGGGCTTTAGTTTAGTTTCAGATTTCTTTGCTTTGGCGAATTTCATTATGGCCAGCAACACGCCACACGCCACATGCCACGCCTCAATTTGGCGCACTCAAGTAAAAGTCGCTGCCGACAATAACGAGTTTTCCCTCTCTATACGCGTGTCTGTGTGTGTGTACAACAATTAATATTTGCTGCTGCTACAAACAAAAAAAAAAAAGGAAAAACTTAAAAGCTAAAAAAAAATCTACAAATGCTGCCACTCAATCGTCGTCGTCGTCGTCTATTGGCAAATCGTCGTTGGCCAAGCGGCCCCAAAAACTGGTCTCGCATAAATTGAAAAATCCGCAAAAATTAGGTTCGAAAACGAGTCGAGCGAAGCCAAAAAAAAAACGACTGATCTCGAAGCATGTGGAACAGAAAAAAATAATAGTAAAGTAGCAAAAATTATATTAAAATTTTCATTAATTAATTAGGATTTCGGTGGCCATTGTATTGTAATTAGCAGCTATATATGGAGCAGCTGCCAGTTGCCACATAGTTCCAAAGGCAACAGCTCGCGCTGCCACGCCCACACACACTAGCTCGTCAATAGCGAGACAAGCGTGACTGACATGTGCTGTTGTTGTTGCTGCTGTTGTTAGCCGAAAAAAAAACTCTCACTTTCATTTGGCTTGGAAACGCGCTGCTTGACAATTGAGTGAACACTCGCACAGAATTTGTTTGTAAAACAAACAATTCACAAGAGACTTGACTTTTACAGCTGTTTACATTTCGAAAACTAAAAGTAGATAGTAGACAAACATATATACATATATACACACAATAATTGCACATTGCAATGGAGACAGACTTTCTCCGAAATAAAGGAAAAGGCAGCGACGTTTTGTCTCGCCAGCTGGCAGCGGGCCAACTACGCGGCGTATGCGTAATCTGAAGCATATGCATTACACACACATAATAGGCCCGCACACACACGCCACAAATTAGCATTATATACGTACATATATGTAATGACAAACCTGGCAACAGCTAAAGTATTTTTTAATTTAAAAAAAAATATTTTTTTTTTAATTTATTTTTTTATTCTTATAAAATGCTGCCAAGAATGCTGCTGCCTTAACTGACAAGCACTTTATGTATTTTATTTTCTTTATACTCTTGCTGAAAGACTGTTTTAGTCAGAGAACAAGATTTGAGGCCTGAGAGATATTAAATTAATTTTATAAATATTTTTTGAAAACGTTTGCCTATGAAGGCTTGACTTTACTCTGGTCTTAAGACCACGATATAAGCTAAGCTTTGCTTGCAGTCGGGATATATAAAAAAAACCAGCAGATTATATTAATATATATTATGTAGCTATAGCTATAAGCTATATAAGCTCATTAAAGCTCTTTGGATCTCTTTAGATTAGTTCAAACTTGAACTAGAAACAACTTTTTTATCAACTAAAACTTCTTCAGCC